>JAQQTO010000024.1:10302500-12933450 GCA_029884595.1 Ormosia semicastrata
ATAATAATAATAATAATAATAATAATAATAATAATAATAATAATAATAATAATAATAATAATAATAATAATAATAATAATAATAATAATATATAATAATAATAATAATAATAATAATAATAATAATAATAATAATAATAATAATAATAATAATAATAATAATAATAATAATAATAATAATAATAATAATAATAATAATAATAATAATAATAATAATAATAATAATAATAATAATAATAATAATAATAATAATAATAATAATAATAATAATAATAATAATAATAATAATAATAATAATAATAATAATAATAATAATAATAATAATAATAATAATAATAATAATAATAATAATAATAATAATAATAATAATAATAATAATAATAATAATAATAATAATAATAATAATAATAATAATAATAATAATAATAATAAACTATGACTTTCTTGCATCCATCATTAAAAACAAAAAAGGAAAACAATTTCCATTCCTAATCAAGTAATCAACCAGGATTCCCATCAAGTAAAAAAGACAGAAATGAAGAAAAAGAAGAAAAATCAATTTGAATGGTTATTTCTCTCCACATACTAGCATGTCATGAAAAATAAAATAAAATAATTTTTTTCTGCTTATGACATCCTTGCATCCCATTACGATAAAAAAATATTTGTTAAAATATAACTCCAATTGAATGATTGTTTCTATTTGGGATCCCATAAAAAAATTTCTTTTTTCATCAAGTACTAATCATTTGCTACATGATAGAATAATATCTTTGAATTAAAAAAAACACAAAATCATTTTTCCATCGTTTTCATAAAAGAAAAATCACAAAAGAAAAGAAGAAGAAGAAGAAGAAATTCTCCAATTCAAATGTTGACTTCTCATTGCATTTTAGCATCCCATGAAAGGAAAAATCCCATCAAGTAACCAACCTTTGCTTTGTATTAGCATTAAAAAAACAACAACACACAAAAATATTTTTCCATCATTTTGATTAAAAAAAAGGAAAAAAATCTCCAATGGTCTTTTATATCCTCACGATAGCATCCCATGGAAAGAAAAGTAAAATTTTCATCCTACTCAAGTAATTACTTTCTCCACATAATATTCTTACACAATGGCATAAAAAAGAAGAAAAAAAAGAAGAACAATATTCTTGCCACATCCACAAAAAGTGATACATGCCAAAAAAAATGAAGCACAATTAATTTTTCATGACATTCTTGTATAAAGAAAAAAATAATTAAAAAAAAATCAATTTGAATGTTTACTCCTCTTTGCATTCCGTGAAATAAAAAAAAAATTCTACCCTCATCAAGTAGTCGTTGTTCTCTACATGTTAGCATTAAAAAAAAAATTCCACAACATTCTTTCATCCCATCAAAAAGAAAAATATAATAGAGAAAATTTTCAATCCAAATAGTCATTTTTTTCTTGCATGAAAAATATATAAAAACACAAAAAAAAGGAATCAAATAGTCATTCTTCCTTGCATCCAAAAAGTACAAAAAATTTCATCCTAATCAAGTAGTCATATTCTAATATGATAGCATACCAAAAAAAAAGGAGGAGAAAAAAAATTCATATTGCATCCCAAAAAAAAAAAAACTTACTACATGATATATTGTATCCATGCATATAAAAAAGAAGAGAAAATGATTTTTTTAATCATTTCTCTCGACATGACATTGTTGCATACTATCATTAAAATATATATAAAAAACAACTCCATCATTCTGCATGACACTCTCGCATCTCATATATATATATATATATATATATATATATATATATAATATATATATATATATATATATATATATATATATAAAATCAATTCAAATCATTTTTCTCTACATATTAGCACTAAAAAACATTTCACAATCCTAATCGAATAGTTACCCTTAGGGGCATGTTAGCACAATATCCCTGTATTCATAAAAAAAAAAAGAAAAAAAAAACAACAAGAAGAGAATTTACATAAGTTTTTCTTCTATTCTTGCATCTCATCAAGAATAATAATAAAAAACAATAAATCTGATTCAAGTTATCATTTTACTCTACATGGCAGAGAGAGAGAGAAGGAAAAGATAATTTTATCATTCTGCATGTTAGCAAAATTTCCTTGCATCCCCCATAACAACAAAAAAAAAAAACAAACAAACAAACAACAAAATCCTCATCATGACATGCTTGAATCTAAAAAAAAAAAAAAAAAAAAAAAGAGGCATCTTTACAAGGAGTGTGGATTTGTACTTGTAGTTGCCTACGACTTGATTAGAACAATAAAATTTAAGATCATACAAAAAGAGTAGTTCATAGTTGCTCGTCTAAAGGAAATTTCATCTTATTCAACTTGCGTGCAATTATGGGTAACTCAACATCAACAGTTTTCCCACCTAGTCAAACTTCAAAATGGATCTGGCAGAGAAAGGTTGCAGTCCATTGAATTGGAACAACTAAGGGAAGTCCCTTTGTAAGCTTCCCAAATTTTGAACCCAAATAAGCTTCAAATGGATTCAACATAGAAATATTACAATTCTATGGCACTTCATGGAAATGAGAATGCGATTGGACATAGCATGCAGCTAGGCATAAGGAAATAATGACGCTCCTTTTTCTTTTTATGTTTTTCCTGGTTCATAAGTGCATGTCTATTGGGTTCAAAAGTGGATGTTCATCGTTGTTGCATACCTCTATAAAGGAAACATTAATAAAATGATCATTTGAAATGATCATGTGAATTGAGTTCATCCCAATCCATCATATCCCACTTCTTCATATCCCATTTATTTTACAAAAGATCCAAAAGAAAATAATAAAAAAAAACAAGAAATCAATTCCTGCAATATTATGTGATATTTCCTTTCAAGATTGAAATTGGTTCGAGAGTGATGCAAATGTAGAACCCTTAATATCCCCATATAACAGTGTAGTTTCTCAAGCAAAATCTTCCAATGATACAAGACATTCTTTGTTTTTCTAAACAATAAATATTTTTATCCCTGGACACTCTGTTGAGCCTTGGAGTGGTGTTCCTTACTCTCTCATCCACAATTTATGTTTAACCTAGGACAGGTAGCACTCCGATAAGGTTTTGCTAAGTGTTCAATTGTCAAAGAGGATCCTTTTTCTTCATCTACCAAACATTTGTTATCCCTTCCATTGAGCCTAAAAAGAAAAAAAGGAGAATTCATTCTTATACCAAAAAATTACACCTAAGTAATGTAACACTCTAACTCTAGATATCATAGTATATTCATATTATACACCAGTAAATAGAGTTAAGCGAGTTACTTCTATCTGATAGACAATAATCATAATCCTTAATCACACTCATGTCATTATAGCGAGCCTTAAAGGAATAAAGATACATGTTTATATAATACTAGCCTCAAAAGGAAAAATTGTATTACATAACTTCTTTGTACATCACAAAGTAAATATAAATATAATACAGGATTTGACAAAAAGAAACTAGCTATCTAGTTCACTTGTTTCTTCTTCTTTCTTTTAAAAGAATCTTGACCTGGATTTACATGGAAACACAAACAGGATGAGAATTCACAATCCTCAGTAAAAGTATTCTAAAACCAATCATTTATAACATTATATATACAATCATAACAAATATGGAGTAAGATATGTTTTAAAAGCTCTTTCATAACTCATCTTTAGTAACTAAAGGAGCCAAGCTAAGTAAACATTCATGGATCAATAAAAGAACTAAGCTAAACTCATTTTCACGGCCCATCAAAGGAAACCAAGTTGATAGACTTCCATGGTCCAATAAGGAAACTAAGCTAATTTCATTTCCATGGCTCATTAAAGAACCAAGTTGTTATCAAGTGGCCTCAATACTCAAGAGGATGGTGAATTGAGTATACAAAAACTTTTCACAAATCTTTCATAAAACACTTTATTATTAATTTTCGTTGAAGCTATTGATTAATTGAAGTGAATAGATAAATAAGATTGATCACTTCACTCACAAATAAATAAGCTAAGATAGAAAATATTCAAGCAAGCATATAAAATTAAAGCACAAATGTAAAGAGATGAGTTTAGAAGATCAAACATAAGATTTATCTTGGTTCAACCACCAATCTAGTTGTGGCCTATGTCTAGTCCTCAATCAATCACCCGAGATTTTTCACTATGTCTTCAAGCTTCAACAGGTACTTGACAATCTTTACAATTGAGAGCACTCAACACACCTTGGGATACCTCACCCTTTACAACCTTTGAAGGATACCTCACCCTCTACAACCAAGGGATATCTCACCCTTTATAACTTTTGAGAGATATCTCACTCTCTTTATAAATAAGGGATACTTCACCCTTTTTCTCTAGAGGGATACCTCACCCTCTTCACAAAGAATCAAAGTGTATATAAGATGAAACTCTCACAAGAGTGGATATTACAAATTGAAGTTCTATGGGTATCAAGGATTCACACAATTATAGCTCAAAACAGGGGTTAGGAGAAAAAATGATGAAACACGAATTTAATGCTCAAGGATAATTTTCAGATTGTTCTCTAGCTTTTCTTTGATGCCCAAACATTTTCATTTATAGCCCAAGGAATTTTAGAGCCATTGGTGGTAATTAAAAATGATTTATTATGAAAACTAGCCATTTATAATCGTTGGAACATGTTTTCTGGTTGCTCAGATAACTGGTTAGGACTTTGTCCTAATCGGTTAGGAGGTTGAGATTTTGTCTTCTGACTTTAACAATAATCGGTTAGGAGAAACGTGTAATCAGTTAGGACCTTTTAAGAAATGTGAAAAACACTCCTGAGTTTTGCACTAACCAATTAGGTGAATTGCCTAATCAATTAGGAGCTTTTAAATCATGAAAAATGCTCTTTTTTATCATACTAATCGGTTAGGCCAATTACCTAATCGGTTAGGAGCATTTAGAAAGTGAAAGTGGCTTCTGACAGGGTGAATAATCGGTTAGGGAAAATCCCTAATCCATTATTGCACTTTAGTTTTGAAAACTGACTTTAAATAGTCATAACTTCTTCTTTTCTTATTTGTTTTAAGCAAATGACCACTCATTGGAAAGATTTTTGAGTCTATTTTCATATGAAATAGTTCAGAACAAAACTCAAAGTATTTTGAAAGATATGATCAAAATAGTGACCAAAGGTCAGTTTTGAAAAACACAAACTTGGCTATTTTTCAAAGGTTTGAACTACCACCAAGATTAGCTTTCCAAAAACACTTTGTTGGGCATTTAAACATTTAAGAAACACTTTTGAAGATGTTAAAAACTTATTTGAGCTTAGTGTGATTCCCATTTACCTTTACACAAGATCTAAGTCGTATAAGTTAAACTTGAATAACTTGGGACTTGATCTTTGCACAACCATCACTTTTCTTGTTTGTTATCATCAAAATCATTGTCATTGTCAATGCTAATCACATTCTCCCCCCTTTTTGATGATAACAAACATCCATTGAGAAAAATGTTAGTTCAAATAAATTGAAACTCACAAAAGAATAGAGACTTACTCCCCCTCTATTTTTCAAGAGGTGATTGGATCAGAGATGCACAGCTCCCCCTTAATTTTGGAATCACAAGATCATTGAATTTGCACCTTGTTATTTAGTTACCTTTTCTTAATGAGTCATAAACTTCTCCCCCTTTTGTCATGATAAAAAAGATATACAATATAGATTTTGACAAAGAGAGAATAAACACAAAACCATGGCCACACAACAAATATTCAATTTTAATTCATCAACAATATAATCTTAAACACAAAACCATTTGCAATTTAACATTATAAGCTTATTTCATTACCATGACTCATTAAAGATGTTGGTGTATGCCCTAGAGGCTGATACATTTTGTCTGTATTTACATACATTCTATTATGCTGATTTTAATATATGAGATATTTCATTTATTATGTTCTTTTTAATAAACATAATAAAATCCTTAGAATAGTAAATTTGATGTCATAGGACATCAAGTGGTTGACTTGATCGTGAGATCTTATTGGATAAAATTAGAATACTATTCTTAACTGTCCCTAGTCAAGTATTATTGTTAATTAGGACAACAATAATGCATTGAGACTAGTATGTGTGTAGACTGATGATCACATCTCATGAGTCATAGATATGAGATATCAAGTCTTCACATGGGTACATATTAGAGTAATGATATACTAGACTAACCCGCCATGAGAACGCTGTATGGATCGTTACGTGAGTGTCATAAGCGATTCTCATAGTGACAATGGTGTCTGTGGTCCTTTGACCTGAAATCATTACAATTCTTACATGAGGAGTTGTGTGTTTTAATGTCATTAAACGTCATCTGTAACAATGTGATTATAAAGTTAGTTATTGGACATACCGCGAATCATGCAGAGGGATGTGAGTGACTTAGATGGAATTTGTCACTCCTACATAACAGGAGCGATATCTTCGGGCCCCCTGATTGAGTGAAACTGTGAAATGCATGGCCATGCTCAAATGAGTCAATATGATATATTGATTTCATTTGTTGTTACAAAGTCTACTCTAGTATCAGGAAACAATTGGATTGGACTATACAAGGGTGACGCGTTCCATGCCTTGTGTTCAATCTAGATATCTTGACAAAGGGACTAAATGACACGAAAACATTGGTCATAGAAAGGTTATGTCAAATCATTGACATTCTCATTACTTGGGTGGTAACGATGTGTTGCTAGATACCGCTCACTGCTTGTAATATTAAAATGAGATTTTAATATTACTGCTAACATTATGAGAACCTGCAGGGTCGCACATATAGAGCAGACTAAATTGGAGCAATATATCCAAGTTAGACTAGGATTTAAATGTGGGCTGGACTCACAACGGATGAGTCTAGGGTTACACAACTTACCCTGTTGCTGCTCACACTCACTTAAGGCAGTCACTATTATAAATAATACTGCTAAGGGGGCTGCTAAGGCACGAATTATAAACCTTAGCCGCACTTGACAGAAACAATGAGTGAGAGAGTGATAGGTTCTCTCTTCTCTTCACAGCTAGCACTGTGTGAGAGACGTGGGACTCCTATTTGTGGATGTTGGATGTTCATGAGTTTGATCATGTGGATACCATAGAGACATCGTCGCTGTTACAGTGTTAGTGATTCACATCACTTCATTTTCTTCAGAGGTAAACAATTTTAAAAACTCGGATTATGGCTTTTTCGCATGGATCCTTAGTGAGAATTCTATTTTTCACTACGTGATGTATCCGCGATTCCCAACAATAGTGTCAGAGTGACTTGCGAAACCATAATTCAGTTTTTCTGTTTTCATTTTGCATGAGATAACATGATTGTTGTTCTTATTTTAAATAAAAGATATGATCTTTAATATGTTATTTCAGAAAACAAATGAAACCCTTTGCGAAAACATATTCTGTTTTATGTGTTGTATGCAAAACTGTGTTGTTGTTTTCAAAAACCCATGAAGATGTTCATATGTTCTGTGAAAACCATTTTGTATTGAGTTGTATGTTTTCGCGAAGCTTTCTGGTATGTATGTGACACATACAACGATCCTTGTTCTTAATGCGTGGCGCAAGGATTTAGGAAACCTTATTCTTGGCTTGTGGTAGCAAGGGTTATGGAATCCTTATTTCTGCACAAGCGGCGCAATGCAGAGGTTTTGGAAACCTTGTTCCTATTTTATGGCAGCAGCATCAAGTGTTGATGTCAAGCCGTCAAGGAGGCGCAAGAGGTTCAAATGTTGAACAGCAGCACAAGGGTTCCCCACGGCGCATGAAGTATTCATATGTTTTCGAGTTTAGGGTTCCCTGCGGTGCATGAAGCGTTCATGTGTTTTCATGTTTAGGGTTCAAGTGTTGATACTCTAGCCGTCAAGGAGGCGCAAGAGGTTTCTCCCGCCCACTGACTAGGCAGCGGGACCCCCATAGTCGAGGCACTGCCCCGAACCCCGTTGTGTAGTGTGTGTTATTCGAAAGCTCAATTTTCAATTCTATTTTATGACTCACAAAATAATAACGTATTATTGTTTTGAATTTGTATATTCTTTGTGAAGCATGGTGCATGGTTATGGCCTTAGTCCTCATCTTATGCTATTTTGGCTATTTTAAATACGACCTGCGTGTCGTGCCTTTCTCTCTACATTCTGATTATACATTTTCTTCTCACCTAACTCCCCTCGAATGTAAAAGAGGTTTCTATATAATGTAGTCTTGATGTGGAGGCAAGAAGAAGGCATCAAGTGAGGACGTTGGTGGGAGACGCTTAGTGATGCTAGCTTTGTTAGTGCTACTCTCTTAGGGGGCCATAACTATGTCACTTTTATTATATGCTTTATATGTATGAGATGCATGGATGTTGTTTATGGTATGATAAACAGTTTAATAAATGGTGAGATCTAATAATAATAAAATTCCGTCAAAGCAAATATTAAGTCATTATGTGATGCCTTCCAATGCGTGGCACTCGTCAAGACTAGCATCGATGAAGTGTAGGTCTGCCAAAGCAGGATGCCTTTATCTATATTAGTAAGACACAATGGGATAAGGGTAATATCCAACTACCAACCGTTGGGTCTGATTTAACTAGGCCATTTCAATAGGATTGAAGGCTTAGAGGCATGGAGTTGGGCTTTAGTTCATTAAATGGATTAGAATAAGTGTTATTCACCCAACTATCCAAGAGTTACATATGATGTAATTGGAAAGTGTTTCCTACCTAAATAACTAAATTTTGAGTGATCAGTCAAAGCTGACTTAAAACTAGGTGAAATATGAATCTTGGCCCACTAGGAAATCTTACGATGAGATTTTCTGAGTCAATGCTGAAGGTCATTGATTTGAATAAAATAGTGGGAGACATATTTAATTAAAGACCTCATTAAATATGTTTACGGCATAATACTAATATTTTGCATATTTCTATTGATAGATTACCATGACAACAAACACTTTAAGTAACTTATCATTGCGATCCGTCCTTGAGAAGGACAAGTTGTCTGGAACAAATTTCCTAGACTAGTACAGGAATTTGAAGATTATCCTCGAACAAGAGAAAAGGCTGTATGTTCTAGAACAGGCTATTCTTGAGCCATCTGCTGCTAATGCCCCTAGAACTGAAAAGGATGCTTATAAGAAGCATCAAGATGACGCCTTGGATGTTAGATGTCTAATGCTAGCCACTATGAACTCTAAGCTCCAAAAGTAACATGAGAACATAGATGCCTACGATATGATCGTACACCTCAAAAAGCTTTATCAAGAGCAGGCTAAACATAAGAGATACGAGGTCTTTAAAGCACTATTTCAATGCAAGCTGGTAAAAGGAAGCCCTGTTAGTGCCCATGTACTCAAGATGATTGGGTACATTAAAAACCTAGAGAGACTTGGTTTTTCGTTGGGCCACGAGTTGGACACTGACTTAGTCCTGCAATCGTTGCTGGAAAGTTTTAGTCAATTTGTCATGAACTACAATATGAATGAAATTGACAAATCACTACCAGAGTTACTAAGCATATTGAGAACTACTGAGCAGAACATAAACAAAGCCAAAGGAAAGGCCATAATGATGGTCCAAAAGAATAAAGGCAAGAAACAACAAAAAAAGCCCAAGGACAAGTAGAAGGGCAAGGGCAAGGATAAGTCCAAGCCCAATACTTCTAGCTTGAAACCAGTGGGTAGAATGGCTAAGGAAGGTACATGCTTCCACTGTGGTCAGACCAGACATTGGAAGAAGAAAGTGCCAAGTAATTAGAGGAGCTCAAGAAGAAGAAGGGAAGTGAGACTTCCACTTCAGGTATTTTTGTTATAGAAGTCAATTTATCTACTTCTGCATCATGGGTATTAGATATTGGATGTGGATCTCATATTTGTGTAAATGTGTAGGATCTAAAGAGTAGTAGACCATTAACCAAGGGCAAAATTGACCTACGAGTGGGAAATGGAGCTGATGCACACTTTTTAATTGTTGCATTTGCAAACCCAAGTGCAGGTTGTCTCAAGTAATAAATTTCTCGGTGAGTCCGATGTCGATCCACAGGGAATTGTTGAAGATTAAGGTGAAGTAAATATTTTGTTACTACGATTAAAATTATTTATTTGGGTAAAAAGATTCACTCTTGGTAAATAAAGTAAAGGTAAGATTAATTCTTTTTATAACCCAATTAGAATCATCGCAACATAGAGGTTCCAATCAGAAAATACAACATTAAAAGTCCATTTAAAATAATATACGTAATTATATTATGTTTCTTAAAAATATTACCACCACTTATAAATGGGTTAAAGCATTCATTGTGCCAATATTTTGTCTACAACAAATCAAGAACTCCTCTTTACAAAGATGGTTTCTAAATTATAAGAAACAAATTATAATACGTATAATGGTTACTAGAAAATATAAATCATTTAAGCACAAGAGAAGAATAAATCTAACCTTATTTTATTACTAAGAGCTTCACCCATTTCACCCAAGTAAAATGAAACTTAGTTACTCATAGATAAGAAGAAAGAAGGAGAGAAGAAGAAGAAGAAGAACATGACTTTAATTTAGAACAAAGAAAAATTACTACAAGAAAATCTAGTAACAAAATGACATCATTTTGGTAACTAACACCTAACACCTTCAATGATCTGCCAAGGCCCCCTTTTATAGAGGATTAGAGATATAAAATGACAAGGGGGCTGAGTCATTAGTGAGTGGATGAGTGGAAAATGAGTGAAAAATGTCAAATGACTTTTGGTGAGTGGAAAATTATGGAGATTCCTTGTCTCTAAAATCATTTAGCTCTGAAGTCATTGAATACGTTAGAATAAGCAAATATAATCTTCATCAAAGTTGTAGGCCTTGATCTTAGCTTTCAAATGGCTTTAGTTTGAGTCCAATATCATTTTTATAACTCCAGATACATTCAAATTACTACACACTACTCAGGCCTAGTCACAGCTCTTCTGTTCTGACTTGCAAGCCCAATATCACCTATTAGGCCTCCGATTCTGGAAAAGTGTTCAACATGAAGATTGTAGATATAGGTCTCAACTATACAGCATCAAAATTTCAGCCCATTTGACAACATCTAACCCAAAAAATGGTATGAACAGTATACATAGGTTAAGCTGTCAGGAACAGCATTCTAGTTCTTGCTTCAACCCCAATTTGTGTTATCTACTCGTCTGATTGGGCCTTTGAGGTCTTCATGAAAGTTATAGAGCTCTTTCTTGTCTTTAAAATGCCATCAGATTTACCACATTTGACCACCTCCATCCCAAGATATAGCCCAAATACAGAAATAACGTAAGATGTAAATTATGCTGAAAAATTCAATTAAGTCCAATTTGAGTCCAAACTTATAAAACATAATCAAAATCAATCAATTAAGTACATGGAGAGTGTAAATGACTAAAAATGAAGGCTTATTAATGTATCAAATATGTGATCATCAAATTCTCCCACACTTAGCTTTTTGCACTCCTAGGCAAAACACATAAGACCAAAACTAAAAAAAAATGAAACAGACCCAAAAACTAAACACTCTAAAAGACTCAATTTCTAATAATATTTAAAAATGAAGAGCAACCAATCATTCAAGTAATCAAAACATTCATAAGGTAACATATCTTCACATCTCAAATCAACAAGCAAGGATATTTCAATTGAAAAGCATGAGTCATGAATGATAGATTTTTACAAGATTTACTCTCAATCCCTCAAGTGTTTGAAGGGTAGGTATTTTACTCAATTCAACCCATGAAAATTGCACTACCATAAGCTTGCTTATCTTCTACTTCTGTACTACTCAGAACACATGCACACACAAATCATAAAGACTTTATTCAAGGTTGTAATGAGGTCAAGGTAAAGGAGGAGGTAATATGGATATGACAAGTTAAATACCAGAGAATAAAAGAGCATGAGAGCTGAGTTCAATTAACAAGTATGAAAGCTCATCCCAACTCCACCTAATACAAATTCCCTTTACATATTCTTTTCCTTTCCTTTATTACCTTGTTGACCCTCTTCTTTTTACATTTTTTTTTATTTTTGATTTTTTTATTGATTTTTTTTTTTTTACAAAAAGAACATCATATATACATTTTTTTAACCATTCTGCACACACCCCCCCACACTTGTTCAAGAACTCATCGAATGACAAAACTAATGTTCTCTTATTCCCTAAGGTCAAGTAAGAACATGGTTTTTCATTTAAGGCACATAATGAGTTCAAAACAAAGAATAGTCAAATAAGCTCAAAGGGGTTAAGCAAGGGGAAATAGGTCATTTCTAATGCTTTACGTTGGCAGGAATCAGAGAATTTCCAAGAAGTCATAAGAGTGCTTGATATCATATTGAGACAATATGCTGCTAAGCAAGGTTGACTATTTGATTAAAGTAGCTATTTCAAGAAAAATGCTTCAATCATATTTATGTATGCATATGAAAATGTAGTCTCAAAAAGAATCAAAGCAAGTTCTAGAGTAACAATTCCATGAGTAAAATTTACACAAGAAAGAAGAGAATGGTACAAATATTCAATCCATTCATCAATAGGCTCAAAATATCATAAGGCATAATTCTATCATTCTCAGTCCACCAATTCAACATCCATAACCAAGCATGTGAATTTTAAGAAAGAAGACAATTTACTCAATCATACAAATTTCCCTGAATTTGAATTGCTACTTCCACACAAACTAGTTGTGTACCCCAACTAAGATGCGTCTCAAGAGTAAAAATTACTCCTTACTCTATCATCCTTAACTGGTTTAGTAAGTTACAGACAAATATATAAACACAACAAATATATTAATACACACACTTCCTAATTTTTTTTATTTTTTTTACACAACTATCCTTCCCCCCAACCAGATCACAACATTGTCCTCAATGTCAAAGATAGATAGGTAAATGATAGAAGATAGTACCTGTTGTTGCAATTACTGAAAAGAGAAACCTCACACAAATTTAAACAGAAACAAAGTACGATAAATAAAACCAAAGCTTGTAGTTATTTAAATAGTTGGAGTGTCTTAGTAGGCTTTCTTTTCATTTTGCTTCCCTCTCCACTTCCTTCGAACCAATCAATCTGAGCTGTTACTAGATCAGGTTCATAAACAAAAGCTTCTAATTTATTAATCAACTCATCAACAGTGGAAGCAGAGATAAGGAGTCGTCTTGCAGAAGGTGTAACAAATTTCTGTTCCACAGCATGGTTAACAAAAGATAATAAATTATCAAAGAAATTATTAACATTCAACAAACCTATGGGTTTATGGTGGATGTTCAGTTGGGCCCAAGAAACAATTTGAAAAACTTCTTCTATAGTACCAAAACCACCTGGTAAGGCTATGAATGCATCAGAATTTGTAAGCATTGTCCTTATTCGTTCATCTATAGATGATACTTGAAGCTCCTCCCCAATTATTTTTCCAATGCTACCTCCCCCATATACTAAATGAATTTTCTTCGCAGTAAGTGTTCGACCAAGAGTGATTACTGCATCTACATACTCTAAACCCTTCCCATAAGTTGACCCACAAAATACATAGATATTGGTAAGTCTACGAATAGAAGAAGAAGAAGCTCCCTCCATTTTACACTCACACTGCCTTTGAATGATTTTAAGTTGAAGGAAAGTGAAGGAAATGTAGTGTTTAAATAGGGAAGAGAATAGAAAAGGTAATGATAGCACCTATATGGGTAGGTTGGCTGTTGTCAGAAAAGTTTGAAATTAAGAAACAATTTTTTTTTTGTTTTTGTTTTTGTTTTTTTTTTTTTGGTTTTTTTTGGTTTTTTTTTGTTTTTGTTTTTTTTTTTACTTCAAGAAAACCATCAGGATAAAGAAGTCTAGAAACCCCTGAAGGATCTCGTCCAAAGGATCGTCTGTCCAAAACTCAAATATAACAAAATCATACAAAGATAATAATAACAAATGATTACATACCTTTATGTACAAATTTCATGGCAGATCTTTATACTGCGCGTCATGAGTGCAGTAATACCAAGACGGCTCAGCCAATCTGGGCATTCTTCTCCCTCCCGCTTGTGGGATATTTTGGATTGAGTTACGACGCCACTAATTAAAGTGCGTAAATCTGACAGCTACCACCAACGACCACAGCCAGTGAGAGGTCGCTGAAGAGCCTATGGCATTAAATCACAGGATCCAGCTCAGAGGCATTGTCACGCGAGAATGCAAACATGGGACGCTTCTTTCTGTCCATCAGCAAGCAGAGCCTTTGGTTAAAACTTGGGAATGTCTGCGCGGCTCTCTACAGAGCATTGTTAGTCATAGCAACCATTACTCAAGAGGGGGGTGAATTGGGTATTAAAATTTTTGGCAAAACCTCTTTTAATTAAAATACAAATATTAAAACTAATTAAATAAAAGCACAGAAGGAATGAGATAAAAGAAAAGGTTTAACAACAGCAAATGAATAAGTGTGCAATAATATAAAATTACGTAAAATAAAGATTGCATAAAATAAAGAGATAAAGAGAAGAAGAGCAGGCACGATATTTATCCTGGTTCGACCACCAACCACTTGTGGTCTACGTCCAGTCCCCAAAACACAGTTCGAGATTTTCCACTATATGTACAAGCTTCAATAGGTGCTTGCAACCATTACATAAAAGAGCACTTTTCACACACAGGAAAACTCTACCCTTGTGCTAAAGTCTCAGCTTGCAGGGATACCTCACCCTTACACAAACCTTAGAGGGATACCTCACCCCCTTTACAAATCTTGAAGGATACCTCACCCTCAATATAGAAGAACAGAAATATAGATGAAGAGAAACTCTCACTCAGAGCAAATAATACAAATTGAAGTTCTATAGAGCTCTCTAACAATATCTCAGAATTTTACCAAAAGAGCACAGAGAGAAAGAGAGAAATTATGCAAACAGTATTTTAGCACAGCCAGAAAAAATAAATTCAAGGATTGGTATTTTTCAGCCGTGAGGGAAGGTCTCTATTTATAAAGCCTTTAATCAGAAAATTTCGCTGGGGAAATTGAATGCATAATAAATGCAAAATCCATTTGCGTATCAATTTCAAAAAACAGAAGCTGAAACTCGTGGGTTATTCGAATACATTATTGTGGTATTCGAATACCACTGATATCAATATATAAAAAACAGTTTAAGCTTGGGTTATTCGAATGCCGTTATGAGGTATTCGAATACCTCTGATATCAGTATATAAAAAATAGATCAGACCCACGTTATTCGAATACCAAACCAAGGTATTCGAATGCCTTTAGCTGAAAACACGTTTGTAAAAGCCTTTTAGAAGGTTGTATTCGAATGCCTCATATGGTATTCGAATACCTCTATTAAAAACACATTGTATTCGAATGCCTCAAATGAGTATTCGAATACCTTTATTAAAAAACACGTTTGTAGAAGCTTTTTCAGAAGATTGTATTCGAATGACTTTAAAAGCATTCGAATGCCTCTGTTAAAAACATGAAAAACGCTTCTATGAACAAGATTAGAAAAACCACAATCTCTTTGATTATCAAAGGCTTATTAGAACTTTACTTTGGTTTGTAGAAAAACAAGTTCTTAGATCTTTTTGAGTTAAACACTGAGATATTCTATGAGAGCTCTGTACAAGAGAGATCGTAAGTCCTAAAGCTAAACTTGAGCAACTTGGACTTGATCTTCTCATCATCTCATCATCTCCATATTTGTTATCATCAAAATTCATCATCAAAGTTGCATGGTAATCACATTCTCCCCCTTTTTGATGATGACAAACTAACATTGAGAAAAGCATTAGTTCATATAGGTAATAACAGAACAAGCATATTCTCCCCCCTTGCTTTTGGAATCCAAAAGCCAGTGTTAATCCTTTCTTTTCTCAAATAAGATTACTGTTTTTCTCCCCCTTTTGACATGATAAAAAAGGATACATTCACCCAATAAAGCATAGTGATATATATGAGATAATCAAAAAGCGATTATAATTGACAAAGAAAATACTCATTGCATTAAATGAAAGTGGTCAAGCGCATATACAAAAGTAATTAAAGGGCAATCAATACAATAAACAGCTAAAAACAGAACATAGGCAACTGATCCTAAGACTAAACACGCTCTAGAAGTAGGCATCAGGTGGTGGAGGAGGAGAGGCAGGGTCGTTGCCAGATAGCAGAGCTCGAAGGGCCGCCTGTTCACGCTCAACACCAGCGATTCTGTCAAACAGAATAGTGAAGGTGTTCTCTATGTAGGTTCTGTTATCCAACAGGGTAGGCAGAATTCGCTCATTCGTGACAGGAGCAGGAATATCAGCAGCAGCAGCAGGAGCAACAGGGTCGTTGTCTTCATCATCAACTTCCTCTGGGAACACCCAGCCTTCATCGGTCCTGATCATCTTCATTTTGTTAAGGGTTAAGGAACCAAAGACGTGATGATGGGTTAGCGGGGCCACGCGCTCGATTTCTAGAAAGTGTGGATACTTGCCTAAGAAGGCAGTGATGATTACACAGTAGGGAAGTTCACACCGCTCTTTACCTCTTGCCCTCATCATGTACTTCATAAAGAAGACGGGCCAGTTGATCCATAGCATAAACACGTCATCTTCACTCATGTAGGCGTAGTTTCCACCTCTAGGAGCGAGGATGTGGGCATAAGCATAGTGGAGGAGCCTGTCCTGGCTCTTCATCATGCCTCCTTTGACTCCTTTTTGAGTTGAAGGTAAAGCCAACCCAGGGCGAAGAACATCTTCAATTGCTCTGTTCTTGTCGAAGAGTTGGAGAAGTGAATCTTCGTCAGCAAAGTGGCCAGTGGACGGTAAACCAAACATCTGAACCCAATCGCTGGGTGTGATCACGATGTTTTGATCCCAGACACTGGAGTGTAGCTCCTGACCTTCAATCTTCAGATTGCAGTAGAACATTTTGACAAAGTCGGGATACAAAGCAGTAGAGAAAGAGCAGAAGCGAAGTACACCTTGGTGGTTTAGCCGGTTTAGAAAGTCAAAACCACCTTCTCTTTCGAAGAACCCCAAGTCAAGGTACTTAGGATGCACCAAGTTGTGCTCTCGAAAGTGCGTAACGAAGCGCCCAAGCTGTTGCTCATTGGAGGAAAGCTTGCGAAGGTCCAACGGGTTGTTGCATGGAGCCATCTTTGTACGAGGACGCTTAGAGCGAAAGGAGGATGAGGCCATGGAGGAGAGGAGAAGAGGAGGGGTGGAGACCGTGAGAAAGGGAAGTTTTTGGAGGAGGGAAAACCAAAAGTTTTTGAAAGTGGAGATATAAAAGAAAAGGGTATTCAGATACGCAGGAAAACGGGGTTATTTAAAGGAAAAAGGGAGGTATTCGAATAGGAAAGCTCAAAAGACGCAGCCTCCAGATAGAGGGTATTCGAATACCACACCAGGTATTCGAATAGATTACCAAAATAGGCTTGGCTGCCAAACGAAGGTATTCGAATGCTTTTAAAGGTATTCGAATGCCGTTATGAGAATACTAGAATGCTCATCTGATACCAGAATGCTCATGAAGTATTCGAATACTCCAGAGACAAACTGATGGTATTCGAATATTCCAGAGACAGAGGAGAAGGCCAAGGGAGCAAGTATTCGAATACGACATAAAGGTATTTGAATACTCCAGAGAAGCTGAGTGAAAACTGAGAAAGATCAGCCTCAGGGTATTCGAATGACCCTGATGGTATTCGAATGCCTTAACAAAAACAACACAAGTTTTCTCGTAAAACATCAAATGTATTCGAATGCCATATGAAGGTATTCGAATAACTAAACAAGAAAACACATATCTATGTCCAGAAAAAGCATTTTCGGGAGACGAAGGCATACCTTTTGATGGAGTACTTGCAAAAATGATTTTGGGATATCTCCAAAGCTCAAGTCAGTGCTAATTCAAGAAGGATGAAATCATAATTAAGCAATAAATTCAAATACTATATGTATGATTGATCAAAAACTCAAACTCAAGGATATTCTCATTAGACATGTCATTTTAAGCATGGAGCATACTTTATCTAGCATATTAATATGCAGAAGGATTTTCAAATAATAATTGCAAAGATTAAAAACAACCACATAATATAGCACTCATTTTAACATGCATTCATGACAATTAAACCAGATACTTGATTCTCACAAAAACATTTTGAAACAACCAAGGATTATGTTAGAAAGGGATAAAACAAGATAAAACCATGTAACACAAATACTCATTTTAAGTAATGATTAAACAAAAACTCATGCTCAAGGATATTATCATCAATCATGTTATTTCAAACAAGGAGCATACTTTATCTAACATATTAACGTGTAAAAACATGTTTAAGACATAAAGCTAGAAAAGTATAACACAAGTTTCACTTATCCAAGAATTGCAAGTCCAAGCTTCATGAAGACAAGGAAAAGAGCTTGAAGTTATTTCTGGTCTTTGTACTTGGAGCAGCCACTTTCAAGATGTCAAAGTCACTTCTTGGCCTTTAAGCACACCTACAACACACTTTAATTTTTGAATTTTGGTACCCACCTTTTCTTGGGTCCTTGTGTGTTAGTTTTTGAAAATTAATCTATTATGCTCTCATAAAGATTAAGTTTTCCATAATATGTAAATTGAGCACAATAAATTAAATAATTAAATACCATTAAGCACATAGTTGATAGTGGTGTGGTGTGGAATACGATTAAAAATTAATATTAAAAACAGTTGCCAAGTTCCACCAAAAATACAAAAACCTTGCAACTAGTTGTAGTAAGCAAGGGTCGATCCACAGAGAACCAATTCAATTAACACTATTAATCTAATTCCTAAATTAAACTCTGATGAAAAATAAACAGTAAAAGTAAAAGGGGGTTTTGTTGATTAAAACTAAAAAGAGAAATTAAACTTAAACCAAAACAGTAAACACAAATTGAATTATCAAGTTAAAGATATTGGTTAAGAGGTGGAATCCACCACTAGATTTATATGATTATGCCAACTTACATACCCTTTATACCAACATGATCAATTATGTTCTTATGCAATTGTGAGATAAATCCCATGTCTTCCTTAAGTTCGCTTAATTCAGCAACCGCTCAAATCAAACCCTAACCATTAGTTATTTGTAAAGCAACCGCTCTTACACCTACCAAATGATTGCATGAAGAATTAGAAAACCAATCACACTAAGGTCTAATCACACACCGGGATTAAATTACTTAGATCATATGTCTCATTAGTCATACCACCGCAACCGCGCATAGCAATCCTAGTTTTACCACTTTTGAAGTTTGGCAAGAATATAAAAACCTTTATATTGATTTATGAATAGAAACATATGAATAAAAACATAATTGTATTGATATAAAGAAGTATGCAAGATTCACATAATCAAAACTAGAGTTTCATCCTCCCTTAACCAATCAAGAAATTTAGCCACACATGGCAAATTCAAAAACAGAAGAAGAATTAAAAGAAAACATTGTTCAGAACAAAAGTAGAAAAGAAAAACTAAAGATCAAACTAGTTTCCAAGGCTTGAGAGTGATTGATCTTTGATCGCTCGAATCCGAGTCTCCAATCCTCGATCAAATCCTTCCCCTTCTTGGTCTTTGTGTTTCTCTCAGTTTCCTTCACGGCTCTCTTTGTCCAGAATACCTTAAAGGGCTCTAAGCAACCCTATTTATAGGTTTGGGAACCTAATTTAACATTAAAGCACGAAATTAACTTTCTGGTGCGACGACACGGGCCGTGTCATGATACACGGCCCAACCCGTGTGTCGATTCGGAGACAAATTTCCATCTATTCCAAGGTCAGAAAGGAACACGGCCCACCCCGTGTCACTTGACACGGGCCGTGTTATCGGTCAAGACTTGAAATTACCCTTCCTCGTGAAGTCAGAGGCGTACACGGCCTACCCCGTGTCATTTGACACGGGCCGTGTTGATCAGAACCTTCCAGTCTTCAAAGTCAGAATGATACACGGCCTACCCCGTGTTATTTCACACGGGCCGTGTTTATTACTTTCTTCAAATCAAGCCTTGATTCTTCATGAATACTCTTCTTCCTTTGCTTCTAGAGGTTGATATTGATTCCCTTAAGTCTCTTAACTCTCTTCTCAACAGCTCAATACCAATGGACTCCATCACTCATAGATCTCCTGAAAATCACAATACGTTTATGAGTGTCTATAACCACATTTAAGCAAAGTTTCACAATAAACATCCAAAGACAACTCTAAATCAGAAACTTAGCTAAACGTCAACAATTAAACACATTTGGAATCCAATTAGATCAAACAAAGAACATTCAAGAGCTGAAATTATTAACAGATCAGATAGCATGCTTACTTTCATGATATATAGACAATTTTAAAGCATATAAAGCTTACATAAGCATTATAGAGCCTTATGTACTAAGATATATAACAAATTAATGAATTATGATATAATAAGAATGAATATAATCATGTGTTAAACATAATATTCAAATTTTTATCAAGTACACATGATTCTATTAATCAATTAAGGCCTACAAGGAATATACCTCAAATTTATTGACTTTGCATGTGAGTGTGCATAAGACGTAAAAGCTTTTGATACCTTAGCCTTGGTAATCAAGGAAATACTTTTTCTTATTCATTGCTTCTCTTTTGGAGTCTTGAACTTTGCAAGTTCTACATTTTGTACTTGAGAAGCTTTGGTTGAAGCCATCTTCCTTCTTTGACCAAAGTTTCTACCATTAGGCTTTGGAAGCATTCTCCTTGATGATTCCTCTTTCTTTTGACCAATTTGTCTATCCTTTTGAGAAATATTCTGCATAATTGAAATACTAGGAGGACACTTTGGTACCCACTTCATTTTGGGTCCTTGACTGTTAGTATTAGGGCCTTTAGGATCTTTAGGAACCCATACCATACAATTTCTCATATAATGATTTCTTCTATAATTGCATAAATGCGAAATATGTCCTAGATGACCACAAAAATTACAAATAATTGAATTTAATGATGGCTTAATCATTTGAATATCATTTTTGAAAAACTTAAGCATTTTATTGTTATTATATTCTAAATTAATTTTGTCATAAGCCTTGCTTGAATTTTCACATGTAATAACATTAATTTTATTCTTATTAACAGGCATAGAATTTAAGCAATTACAATCATTAGCTTTGGCAAATTCAGAATATAAGTCCTCAACTTGATTTTCTAAATTAACGCATTTTTCACAAGAAGATGAGGTTTCATATTTCAAAGATATTTCCTTATTAAGAAAAGCATATTCATTTTTTAAAGTCTCAATTTCATTTTCAATCGAGGAAATGTTTTCCAAACACAATAAGTTTTTTTTTTTCTAAATTCAACAAACCATCATACAATTCATTATATGCACTTTGCAACTCATCATAGGAAGGACTGTAATATAATTTAGAATTATTTACCTCAAAGTCCTTTTTAGCCATATAGGAAGTAGTCGTAATTTCTAGCACATTGGCTCTTGAAGGGAATCACCTTCTTCCTCATCAATTTTATTTTGCTTTGCCTCTTCTTCAAATTGAGCACCACCGTCACCAAGAGGCATTTGGCTTGCTTCAGTAATTTGAACATCTCTTTGAGGATGCGTTTCATGACAAGCTTCCTTTAATGACTTTTGCTCTTCTTGCTTTCTATATACAACTTTATGCACAAAATCATTGTTAGCAAGATAAATAGCATTAAGAGCATCCCATATATCTTTAGCACTAGAGCAGTTTTTAATTTTAACATAAACTTCATTATTCAAACTACTTCTCAAAATTTGCATAGCTCTAATATTTAAAGAAAAATATTTTTTGTCAAAACTATTCCAAGTTTGTTTTGATTTGTAAGTAAATCCATTTAGCACAATATCCCACAAATCCAAATCAATAGATTGCATATAAAACTCTATTCTAGTTTTCCAATAAACAAAATGCACACCATCAAAGAATGGTGGTTTATCAATTTCCAAACCTTCCATTTTGAAAAACTTTCAAGGTTGCTCACAAACAAGGATCTTTAACTCTAAGCGGTTAAGCTTTCACCAGAGCATGAAGCTCTGATACCACTTGTTAGTCATGGCAACCATTACTCAAGAGGGGGGTGAATTGGGTATTAAATTTTTTGGCAAAACCTCTTTTAATTAAAATACAAATATTAAAACTAATTAAATAAAAGCACAGAAGGAATGAGATAAAAGAAAAGGTTTAACAACAGCAAATGAATAAGTGTGCAATAATATAAAATTACGTAAAATAAAGATTGCATAAAATAAAGAGATAAAGAGAAGAAGAGCAGGCACGATATTTATCCTGGTTCGACCACCAACCACTTGTGGTCTACGTCCAGTCCCCGAAACACAGTTCGAGATTTTCCACTATATGTACAAGCTTCAATAGGTGCTTGCAACCATTACATAAAAAAGCACTTTTCACACACAGGAAAACTCTACCCTTGTGCTAAAGTCTCAGCCTGCAGGGATACCTCACCCTTACACAAACCTTAGAGGGATACCTCACCCCCTTTACAAATCTTGAAGGATACCTCACCCTTAATATAGAAGAACAGAAATATAGATGAAGAGAAACTCTCACTCAGAGCAAATAATACAAATTGAAATTCTATAGAGCTCTCTAACAATATCTCAGAATTTTACCAAAAGAGCACAGAGAGAAAGAGAGAAATTATACAAACAGTATTTTAGCACAGCCAGAAAAAATAAATTCAAGGATTGGTGTTTTTCAGCCGTGAGGGAAGGTCTCTATTTATAGAGCCTTTAATCAGAAAATTTCGCTGGGGAAATTGAATGCATAATAAATGCAAAATCCGTTTGCGTATCAATTTCAAAAAACAGAAGCTGAAACTCGTGGGTTATTCGAATACATTATTGTGGTATTCGAATACCACTGATATCAATATATAAAAAATAGTTTAAGCTTGGGTTATTCGAATGCCGTTATGAGGTATTCGAATACCTCTGATATCAGTATATAAAAAACAGATCAGACCCACGTTATTCGAATACCAAACCAAGGTATTCGAATGCCTTTAGCTGAAAACACGTTTGTAAAAGCCTTTTAGAAGGTTGTATTCGAATGCCTCATATGGTATTCGAATACCTCTATTAAAAACACGTTGTATTCGAATGCCTCAAATGAGTATTCGAATACCTTTATTAAAAAACACGTTTGTAGAAGCTTTTTCAGAAGATTGTATTCGAATGACTTTAAAAGCATTCGAATGCCTCTATTAAAAACATGAAAAACGCTTCTATGAACAAGATTAGAAAAACCACAATCTCTTTGATTATCAAAGGCTTATTAGAACTTTAATTTGGTTTGTAGAAAAATAAGTTCTTAGATCTTTTTGAGTTAAACACTGAGATATTCTATGAGAGCTCTGTACACAAGAGATCCTAAGTCCTAAAGCTAAACTTGAACAACTTGGACTTGATCTTCTCATCATCTCATCATCTCCATATTTGTTATCATCAAAATTCATCATCAAAGTTGCGTGGTAATCACAAGCATGGCACACGAACCTTATTTACCGACCGGTGTGCGAAGGTCCACCCGAGTCAATGACGGGTCTGCCACTGGCAAGGGCTCCTAATCTAATTAAAGACCAAGTATAACCGAAGTTTTGCTCTCTTTTTATTTTATTTAATTTATTTAATTTATTTAATTTTTTCTCTTTTTTCTTTTTTTTTTTTTTTTTTTTTTTTTCTTTTTTTTTTTTTTTTTTTTTTTTTTTTTTTTCTTCTTCTTTTTGAAGATGTACAAGATAATATATACATGTTGTTGTGATTGTGGCTCACATCTTCCTTTGGTTTCACGTTCAGAAACGGCTTAAACGCCTTCTATGAGCCGAGGATAAGCTTTCCATCCAATTTTCTTATAAATTCGCAAACAAGGTCTTTTTGAGTCAGATTCCCAAGACTATAACGCTCTTGCTCGTCCCTGAAGAGATTCCACAAACTAAGAAGTTCACGCTGCACAACTCTACAAGAATGCGTCTCAAGAGTCAATAAGATATTATCTAATGACTCCTTACTCAATTCATTCTTAATGAAGAATATTTTATCTTCTCTGTTTACAGAAATCATCCCTAAAGAGCGACATCGTGTGTTGCAATTCCATCGTGCACACTTGTAACAAACTTTCATTTTTTTTGCTCTTCTCCTTTTTAAAAATGAACTTTTACCGAGACCAGGCATGTATGGGACAAATGAATCTGAAGATTCACCAGCTAAACGAACCTTTGCTTCGATTATCCAACGTATATCTTCTAGGATGCCCTTATACATTAACAGTCTCAGTCTTTCACACCTAGCTTCATAGACTTTTGTTAGAGCATTTAGAGGGAGAGAAGGAAAATGTTTTCTTAGATTTGAGAGAATGACATCCATTTTAAAAGGAGAAGAAATCAGTTATTATGGAAAACTGAAAAACAAACCGACTTGAGAGTCACGGAGTACCGTTATCCGTCATTTAACCGGGAACACAAAGAACTGCAAAAAGAAAGAAACAACATTAAAATAAATTCTACTCATAACAAGGATTAGAAAGAGAAATGGATTCTACCTCAACAACTTGATGTTCCAGAAATGGTTTGAGTCTTTGTCCATTGACCTTAAATACAATATCATTACTAGGATTCTCAATGTCGATGGCCCCATAAGAATACACATGTTTGACAATATAAGGACCAGTCCACCTAGATCTCAATTTTCCAGGGAATAGGTGAAGACGAGAATTATAAAGCAGAACTTTTTGACCAATTTCAAAAGTTTTTCTCAAACTTGATTTGTCATGAAAAGCTTTTGTTCTAACTTTATAAATCTTTGAGTTTTCATATGCATCATTTCCTAATTCCTCAAGTTCATTCAATTGTAATTTGCGTAACTTGGAAGCATCATCAAGACTTAAGTTGAAAGCTTTAATTGCCCAAAATACTTTATGCTCCAATTCTATAGGCAAATGACAAGGTTTTCCATAAACTAACCGATAGGGAGACATCCCTAAAGATGTTTTAAAAGCAGTACAGTAAGCCCAAAGTGCATCGTTTAGTCTTAAAGTCCAATCTTTACGATTTGGGTTATTCATTTTTTCCAAAATTTGTTTAATCTCCCTATTTGCTAATTCAACTTGTCCACTTGTCTGAGGATGATAAGGGGTTACAATTTTGTGGGTAATGCAATATTTCTTCATTAAGGATTCAAATGGTTTATTGCAAAAATATGTTCCCCCATCACTGATGATAGCTCGAGGAATTCCAAATCGACTCAAAACAATTTTTTTTTAAATTTTAGAACAATTTTATGATCATTGTGCCAACATGAAATCGCCTCAATCCATTTTGAGACATAATCAACTGCAACCAAAATATACACAAATCCAAAAGATGATAGAAATGGACCCATGAAATCAATTCCCCAACAATCAAAAATTTCAATGACAAGGATAGGGTTCAAAGGCATTATATTTCTTTTAGAAATGGACCCCAATTTTTGACAACTTTCATAACTTTTGCAAAAAGTATAACTGTCCTTGAATAAAGTGGGCCAATAAAATCTACACTGCAAGATTTTCGCAGCTGTTTTCTTTGAAGAAAAATGACCTCCACATGCTTCTGAATGACAAAATTTAATGACACTACTTACCTCATTATCGGGTACACATCTCCGAAAGATTTGATCAGGACAATATTTGAACAAATATGGGTCATCCCAAAAGAAATTTTTCACCTCAATCAAAAACTTTTTTCTGTCTTGGTGTATCCACTGAGGCGGCATCTTACCTGTTACAAGAAAATTGACAATGTTAGCAAACCAAGGCATGGAATTGACAGAAAATAAAAATTCATTGAGAAAAGAATCATTGATAGGTGTGCTATCAAAAGATGAGCCTGTTGTCAGCCTTGACAAATGATCTGCAATAACATTTTTGGCTCATTTCTTATCTTTTATTGTGATGTTTAATTCTTGAAGCAACAAGATCCATCGTATCAACCTAGGTTTGACATCCTGTTTAGACATTAAATATCTAATAGCAGCATGATCAGTGAAAACAATAGTGGAAGAACCAATTAATAAGCTCAAAATTTGTCCAATGCAAAAATTACAGCAAGTAGTTCTTTTTCAGTAGTGGTGTAATTCATTTGTGTACTATTCAAAGTTCGACTTGCGTAATAAATTACATGAGGCTTACCTTCCTTTCTTTGGCCTAAAATAACGCCAACAGCAAAATCGCTAGCATCACACATCAACTCAAAAGGCAAAGACCAGTCAGGAGATTACATGATAGGAGCAGAAGTCAAAAGATCGATTAATTTTTCAAAAGATTTCTGACAATCTTGAGTCCAATCAAATGATGCATTTTTTGTTAGAAGATTACACAAAGGTCTAGATATGGCACTAAAGTCCTTTACGATTCTTCTGTAAAATCCTGCATGTCCTAAAAAGGAACGAACTTCTCTGACTATTTTTAGGGAAGGCAAATGAGCAATTAATTCAACTTTGGCCTTATCAACTTCAATTCCTTTAGAAGATATCACATGTCCTAACACTATTCCTGAGGTAACCATGTAATGGCACTTTTCCCAATTTAACACAAATCATTTTTCTTCGCATCTTTTAAGAACTTTTTCCAAATTATCAAGATAATTTTCAAAAGAATTTCCAAAAACTGTCAGATCATCCATGAAAACCTCTAAATAATGCTCAATCATGTCACTGAAAATACTTAGCATGCATCTTTGAAAAGTTGTCGGAGCATTACAAAAACCAAAAGGCATTCTTCTATATGCAAAAGTGTCAAAGGGACAAGTAAAAGTGGTCTTTTCTTGATCCTCCAATGCAATTGGTATTTGATTATACCCTAAATAACCATCAAGAAAACAATAGTAGTGATGTCCTGCTACTCTTTCTAGAATCTAATCAAGAAATGGCAATGGAAAATGGTCTTTCCTAGTGGTTGCATTCAATTTTCTAAAATCAATACACATACGCCAACTAGATGAAATCGGGTAGGTATTAATTCTCTTTTTTCATTTTCAACCACTGTTATTCCAGATTTCTTTGGCACAACTTGTGTAGGGCTTACCCACTGGCTATCAGAGATAGGATAGATAATTCTAACATCAAGTAATTTAAGAACTTTAGCTCTAACTACCTTTTTCATGTGTGGATTTAATCTTCTTTGAGGTTGTTGAGATGTTTTAGCATTATCCTCTAAATATATTCTATGTGTACAGATTAATGGATTAATGCCTTTTATATCCTTTAATGTCCATCCAATTGCATTTTTATGCCTTTTAAGTACTTCTATCAACCTACCTTCTTGTTCTTTGGTCAGGGATAAGGAAATTACCACCGGAGAGCTTTGTTATTCTCCCAAAAATATGTACTTCAACCCATCAGGTAATGGCTTTAGTTCCAGTGTGGGTACTTCTTCATGGGTATCATCATTCATGGGTTTTATCTCTTCGAATTTCTGCTTCAATCCCTTGTATTCCATCACTTGTGAACAATCAAGTAAAGAACATACTTCAGAAATATCATCATCTAATTGTGTACCTGAATCAAAGGAATTAATTAAACAAATTTCTAATAGGTCAAAAGAACTCTTGATTTGAAGATGATCATCTATAATGGCCTCAATCCCTTCAATCTCTTCCTTGTCATTATAAACTTCATGTGGTTGCTTGCACATGTTGAAAACATTAAGCTCTAGTGTCATATTTTCAAATGTTAGTTTCACCACTCCATTTCTGCAATTTATCAAAGCATTAGATGTTGCTAAAAATGAGCGACCCAAAATAACAGGAACTGACTTAGAACTATGAACCATAGGTTCAGTTTCCAAGATAATAAAATCCACAGGATATATGAATTTATCAACTTGTACCAACACATCTTCCACTATTCCTTTTAGGATTTTAATTGATCTATCAGCAAGTAGAAGAGTTACAGAAGTTGGTTTTAACTCACCAAGGTTGAGTTGCTGATAAACTGAATATGGAAGCAAATTAACACTAGCACCAAGATCAAGTAAAACTCGTTCAATTTTATGTTCTCCAATAATGCATGAAACTGTAGGACAACCAAGGTCTTTATATTTCAATTCATTATTGTTTTGAATAATAGAGCTTACCTGTTTAGTCAAAAAGGCATTCTTTTTCACATTATGTTTCCTTTTAACAGTGCACAGGTCTTTCAAAAATTTGGCATAACAAGGAATCTGTTTGATAGCATCTAACAGATGAATATTGACCTTCACTTGTTTAAAAATTTCAAAAATGTCACTGTTATGATTCACTTTACTTGAATTGTTTAATGCTTAAGGAAATGGGAGTGAAAGAGAGGGTTTTGTCTCCTTTTGACTAGGTGGCTTATCAACTCCTTCCTCATCTTTTGGAATTGACTCATCATCTTTCTCAAAAAGTTCAAGAATTTGTTTTTCAACAACCTTTCCACTCTTAAGAGTTATCACTGAGTTGACTTGATCTATTTTTTTACTTTCTGAACTATCCTCATTTAGGCTAAACTGACCCTTGGGATTTGGTTGAGGTTGAGGTTGAGAGGGAAATTTTCCTTTCTCGTGAATGGCAAGTGCAAAAGAAAGTTTAGCAAGAGTGTCTTTTATGTCAATCATGACTTGAGTGTTTTGGTTATTGATGGCCTCTTGTTTTTCCATGAATGCATGCAATGTTCCTTCAAGGTTTTTCCTATATGGTGGGACATAGGGTGCATATCCTTGAGAATTTTGAGAATCTTGCTGTGCTTGAGGAGGTGGTGGTTGCATGAATTGTGCCTAGTTGTTGTTCCTCCAACTGAAATTCGGGTGATTTCTCCATCCCGGATTGTATGTATCTGAAAAAGAAGAAGTGAATGAATTTTTAAAATTGTTCATTGCATTTACTTGCTCATGCACAACTTCTTTAAAAACAGGAATTTTTGGACATTCATTTGTTGAGTGTCCTAATTCATCACAAATGCCACAAATTTCTTCATTTTGCACAGATTTAATTTCTTTCACTTTTCCTAATTCCATAGCTTCAATCTTTCTAGCCAAACTGGCAAACCTTGCATTTAGATCTTCTTCTTAACTAAGGTGATATTTTCCTTTACTAGCATTTGCAAGGTTAGATCTAATTGAATTTTCAGAAGGATTAGTATCATGCCAAGATTGAGAATTTTTAGCCAAATGGTCTAAATAGTCTAAAGCTTCTTCAGGTTCTTTATCAAGAAACTCACCATTGCACATTATTTCCACAAATTATTTAGTTTCGGGTGGTAACCTTTCATAAAAGAAGCTTATAGTGTGCCATTTTTCAAAACCATGATGTGGGCAAGAATTCAACAAATCTTTAAAACGTTCCCAACTTTGACACTATGCTCATTGGAATTTTGGGAAAAATTTTGGATTTGTCTTTTCAAAGCATTGGTTTTATGTGTTGAAAAAAATTTCTTCAAAAACTCACCTTGCATTTCTTGCCATGTGCCAATTGATATTGGTTTCAAAGTGTTAAGCCAAGTTTTTGCTTTATCTTTCAAAGAAAAAGGAAACAATTTAAGCTTAACAACCTCTTCAGTGCAAGTTTGATTATGAAAAACAGTACATACTTCCTCAAATTGTTTTAAATGTAAATATGGGCTTTCAGATTCTAAACCATGAAAATTAGGAAGTAAAGAAACCATACCTGGCTTGAATCTAAAATTGTTGGCATTGAGTGGAAAGATAAAACATGATAGACTAGAATTTCTAGATGGTTACAAATACTCACACATAGTTCACAATGGTTGATTTTCATGTTCATCATGCACACTTTCGTTTTCAGCCATTGTGCTTAATGTGTGTGTGATTCAAACAAATCAATATGTAAAGTACCTGGATTAACTCTAATCAAACGACCAGAATTTAAATCATGATACTAATTAAGTATAAACAAGTAACTTATAGTATAAAATAAAATGTACAAGCTAGCAGTATAAACCGTCCATTAAATATTAACAAAGGTGTGGTATAAACTAACCACCAAATAAGTTAATAAGCATAAAAATTAAAAAGTTAGTATACAGATAAATTAAAATGTTAGAAGCAGAAAAAGTAAAAAGTTAAATAGCTGATAAAGTAAAAAGTTAGATAGTTAGTAAGAGAGTTAGTAAGTTAGTAAACAAAAAAAATAAATGACAGAAAATAAATAACAAAAAATGACAGAAAATAAATACAAAAAATAAAGTACGAAAGTAAATTTAAAATATGAAAACTGGAGAATCAGCAAGTCGATTTTTTTCTCCAGCGAGAGAGAAGAGAAGAAGAAATATTATTTCATTAATGATTAAAGATTACAGAGAAATTAGGGAGAGTTTCTCCCACAAGTTAGTATGCACCGAAATTAAAAAGGGAGAGGTTCCCCCACTAGTTAGTATGTTAGTATATATACAAAATTTTTACACCAGAAATTCAGTCTTCAAATCAAGTCCCCAGCAACGGCGCCAAAAACTTGATGCACACTTTTTAATTGTTGCATTTTCAAACTCAAGTGCAGGTTGTCTCAAGTAATAAATTTCTCGGTGAGTCCGAGGTCGATCCACAGGGAATTGTTAAAGATTAAGGTGAAGTAAATATTTTGTTACTACGATTAAAATTATTTACTTAGGTAAAAAGATTCACTCTTGGTAAATAAAGTAAAGGTAAGATTAATTCTTTTTATAACTCAATTAGAATCCTCGCAACATGGAGGTTCCAATCGGAAAATACAACATTAAAAGTCCATTTAAAATAATATACGTAATTATATTATGTTTCCTAAAAATATTACCACCACTTATAAATGGGTTAAAACATTTATTGTACCAATATTTTGTCTACAACAAATCAAGAACTCCTCTTTACAAAGATGATTTCTAAATTATAAGAAACAAATTATAATACGTATAATGGTTACTAGAAAATATAAATAATTTAAGCACAAGAGAAGAATAAATCTAACCTTATTTTATTATCAAGAGCTTCATCCCTTTCACCCAAGTAAAATGAAACTTAGTTACTCATAGATAAGAAGAAAGAAAGAGAGAAGAAGAAAAGAAGAAGAACATGACTTTAATTTAGAACAAAGGAAAATTACTACAAGAAAACCTAGTAACAAAATGACATCATTTTGGTAACTAACACCTAACACCTTCAATGATCTTCTAAGGCCCCCTTTTATAGAGGATTAGAGATACAAAATAACAAGGGGGCTGAGTCATTAGTGAGTGGATGAGTGAAAAATGAGTGGAAAATGCCAAATGACTTTTGGTGAGTGGAAAATTATGGAGATTCATTGTCTTTGAAATCATCTAGCTCTGAAGTCATTGAATGCGTCAGAATGAGCAAATATGATCATCATCAAAGTTGTATACCTTGATCTTAGCTTTCAAATGGCTTTGGTTTGAGTCCAATATCATTTCTATAACTCCAGATAAGTTTAAATTACTGCACACTACTCAGGCCCAGTCACAGCTCCTCTATTCTGACTTGTAAGCCTAATATCACCCATTAGGCCTCCAATTCTGGAAAAGTGTTCAACATGAAAGTTGTAGATATAGGTCTCCAATATTTAGCATCAAAATTTCAGTCCATTTGACAACCTTTAGCCCGAAAAATTGTATAAATAGTACACATAGGTCAAGCTGTCAGGAACAGCACTCTAGTTCTTGCTTCAATCCCAATTTGAGTTATCTACTCGTGTGATTGGGCCTTTGAGGTCTTCATGAAAGTTATAGAGCTCTTTCTTGTCTTTAAAATTCCATCAGATTCACCTCATTTGACCATATACATCCCAAGATATAGCCCAAATACAGAAACAACGTAAGACATAAATTATGCTGAAAAATTTAATTAAGTCCAATTTGAGTCCAAACTTACAAAACATAATCAAAATCAATCAATTAAGTACATGGAGAGTGTAAATGACTAAAAATGAAGGCTTATTAATGTATCAAATATGTGATCATCAGGAGCAAAGGTTGTTGCATTAGCCGTAGGGACTTACTTGTTATTTTTGCCCACGGGACTTGTAATAGAGTTAGAGAACTACTATTTTGTGCCTGCTATTAGCAGGAATATCATTTCTGTTTCTTATTTAGACAAGAAAGGCTTTACTTTTATTATAAAGGACAAATGTTGTTCCATTTGTATGAATGATATTTTTTATGGTGTGCACAACTGAGTAATGGATTTTATGTCCTTGATCTCGAAACGCCCGTCTATAACATAAATACAAAGAGGTTTAAATCAAACAATTTGAACCCAACTTTTCTTTGACATTGTCGTTTGGGCCACATAAATGAGAAACGCATCTCCAAACTCCAAAAAGATGGATTCTTGGACTCGTTTGATTTCGAATCATATGAAATATGTGAATCTTGTTTATTGGAGAAGATGACAAAGGCCCCATTCACTGGACAAGGTGAAAGGGCTAGTGATCGTTTAGGTCTTATACATAGTGATGTATATGGGCCACTAAACATACTAGATAGAGATGATTTTCAATACTTCATTACATTTACTGATGATTTTAGTAGATATGAATTTGTATATCTTATGAAGCACAAATCAGAATCCTTTGAAAAATTCAAAGAGTTCATGAATGAAGTACAAAACCAACTTGGCAAGAGTATTAAAATCCTTTGATCAGATCGAGGAGGTGAATACTTAAGCCAATAATTTGATGATCATTTGAAAGAGTGTGAGATAATATCTCAACTTACTCCTCCAAGAGCACCACAATGGAATGGTGTCTTTGAAAGGAGGAACTGGACCTTGTTGGACATGGTCCAATCCATGATAAGTCATGCAGACCTTCCAGGCCCTTTTTTGGGGACATGCTCTGTTAACAGCAGCTTTCACACTTAACCGTGTTCTATCTAAGACAGTTCAAAAGACACCATATGAGATATGGACTGGGAGACGGCCCAGTATGTCTTTCATGAAGATTTGGGGCTACGAAGCTCATGTGAAACATCAAGTTTCTGATAAGTTTGGACACAAATTAGATAAATACTTCTTTGTGGGTTATCCCAAGAAAACCAATGCATATTATTTTTATAATCCTACCGAGGGCAAAGTGTTTGTTGCACAGACTGCTGTGTTTCTAGAAAGGGAGTTTATCTCCAAAGGAACCAGTGGGAGGAAAGTAGAACTTGAAGAAGTTCAAGGTTCACAGAGTAGTAACGAACTGATGATGAAAATAGAGCAGCCTCCACAAAATGTTGTGGAACAGTAACCTGTTCTAGTAGCACAAAACATGCGTAGAACTAATAAGATACGTTATCAACTAGAGAGATATGGATTTCTCATGACCTAACAAGGTGACGTATTGCTCATGGATTAAGATGAGCCTGTAACTTACCAGGAAGCCATTATTGGCCTAGAATATGAAAAATGGCTTGAGGTTATAAGATCTGAAATGGAATCCATGTATGCCAACTAGGTATAGACCTTAGTTGACCCACCTGAAGGGGTAAAACCCATTGGGTGCGAATGGGTTATCAAGAATAAAATCAACATGGATGGTAACGTGCATACCTTTAAGGCGTGATTGATGGCTAAAGATTTCAAGCAAATTCATGATATAGACTATGATGAGAATTTTTCCCTAGTTGTGATGCTTAAATCCGTTCAGATCTTATTTGCTATTGCAGCATACCATGATTATGAAATATGGCAAATGGATGTCAAAACTGTTTTCCTTAATAGAAATCTTCTCGAGGATATATACATGACACAACTTGAGGGTTTTGCCACTCCACAAGATGCTGGAAAGGTATGTAAGTTGCAATGATCTATTTATGGATTAAAGCAAGCTTCCAGAAGTTGGAATCTTTGTTTTGATGATACAATAAAATAATTTGGTTTCATCAAGAACGAAGAAAAATTTTGTGTCTATAAGAAGGTTAGTGGGAGCACAATTATCTTTCTGGTGCTGTATGTAGATGACATACTACTCATCAGAAATGACATCTCTACCCTACAGTCTGTAAAGACTTGGTTAGGGAACTATTTCTCTATGAAGGACTTGGGCGAAGTCACTTATATGTTAGGTATCAGGATCTATAGAGATAGATCACAGAGACTGCTTGGCTTAAGTCAGAACACATACATAGACAAAGTGTTAAGACAGTTTAACATATATGAATCCAAGAAAGGACTCTTGCCTATGTCACATAGTGTAAGCTTATCTAAGGCTTAATCCCCTTCCATCTAGGACTAAAGGGATCGCATGAGCAAGATTCCATATGCATCTGCAATTGGATCTATCATGCATGCCATGTTATATACTCGACCAGACATCTCGTATGCTTTGAGCATGACGAGCAGGTACCAGTCTGATCCCGGTGAGAGTCACTGGACTGCTATCAAGAACATCCTTAAGTACTTGAGAAGGACTAAGGATTCGGTCTTGGTATATGAAGCCGAGGAAGCGCTAGTTGTAAAGAGTTACACTGATGTTAGCTTCCAAACCAATAAGGATGACTCTAGATCACAATCGAGTTATTTTTTTGCCTAAATGGTGGGGCTGTGAGCTAGAAGAGTTCAAAGCATGAGACAGTCACCGATTCTACCACAGAGGCTAAGTATATTGCTACCTCCAATGCAGCAAAGGAGGCCGTTTGGATCAAGAAGTTCATTGCTGAACTTGGTGCTATTCCTAGAATTGTGGACCCAGTGGACCTCTATTGTGATAATAATAGAGCCATTGCATAAGCTAAGGAGCTTAGATCTCACCATTAATCCAAACATATACTTAGGCACTTCCATATCATTCGAGAGATCATCGATAGAGGAGATGTGAAGATATGCAGAGTACCAATAGATGATAACATTGCTGATCCACTAACAAAGCCTCTTGCGCAGTAGAAGCATAAGGGTCACACTAGGTCTTTAGGCATTAGACATATGCCTGATTGGCTCTAGTGCAAATGAGAGATTTTTGGTGTATGCCCCAGAGGCTGATACATTTTGTTTGTATTTACATATATTCTATTATGCTAATTTTAATATATGAGGCATTTCATTTATTGTGTTCTTTTTTAAGAAACATAATAAAGTCCTTAGAATAGTAAGTTTAATGCCATAGGACATCAAGTGGTTGACTTGATCGTGAGATCCTATTGGATAAAATTAGAACCTTATTCTTAAATATCCCTAGTCAAGTATTATTGTTAATTAGGACAACAATAATGCATTGAGACTAGTATGTGCATAAACTGATAACCACATCTCACAGTTTATGGATATGAGAGTTAGGTGGTGGTTATATTAGAGTTAGGCATAACTCCACATTTTCACACACACACACACACACACCTCATTATTCACATACTTGTTATTCCTAGAGTTGAGATAGTGGAGGCATCCACTCAATTTTTGGTGGACTTGTCCACCCAGTTTATGATAGACTACTTTGTAGGCTATAGGAGGTTACGTGTTATGATAATAGACTCCCATCCTACTTAGTAGGCTATAGGAGGTTGCGTGTTATTATAACATATTCCCTCCCTACCTAGGGGAATAGCCAAGTTTCACTACACTGCATTCACACTAGCATACATTTTTCTTTGACCATAATCATACATAATCTCACCATTGCATTATTTAATACTTGCTTTGATTGGAATTTGTATGTTTGTTATGTTTGTGTTGCATTTGCCTTCGGTGATAGCTGTATGAGCAGTTGTCGTACTTGATGGTTTCAAATGATTGTATGCACAGTTATTTGATATCATTGCATATTTTAGTTAGAGTTAAGTTTTAGATTACATTTTGAATATTGCATAGAGTTGAGGTATATATTCTTATGTAATAGTTCAGTTATTTCATTACAAATGTTTAAACTACTGGTTTTGGTATGCTTATATTGAGAAATGTGATTTCTCACCCCGTTTGTTGTCATGTAAATCCAGGTGGAAGCTATTCTAAAGGCAAGAAGGAAAAGTATGAAGACTAGAATAGTAGTTTTGTGGTTAGTAGTAAGGCTTGTATTTATTTACACTACTTTTAGTTTATGTATACAATGAGCCCTTTTAAGGCAAGATGCATGTGTATAACTTTTAGTTTCCGCAAAGCTCTTCATTACTATTTGTTGAAATGATATGGATTAGTATGTTGATTAAGTTAAAAGTAGCATAGCTAATACTGTTTATCCAGGTGTATGCTTGATATACTAGGTTATCGGTATTAGGGTGTTACATATCCTCTTCTTTAACCCTTATTTGATGATATCCAAATCTAATATCAATCTTTGAGAAAGCATATTCTCCTCTCAGTTGATCCATTAGATAATCTATCCTAGGCAACATATACTTATTCTTGATGGTTACCTTGTTTAACTGCTTGTAATCAACACAAAGTCTTATGGTACCATCATTTTTTCTTTACTAACAACATAGGTGCTCCCCATGGAGAAGCACTTGGTCTTATGAATTGTCTATCCAACAATTCTTCTATTTGCTTGTTGAGTTCCGCTAACTCTAAAGATGTCATCCTATAAGGTGCTATAGATATAGGTCCCGTCTCAGACACTAAATCTATAGAAAACTCTATTTCTTGCACAGGTGGTAACTCCACTATATCACTAGGGAATACTTCTGGGTACTCCTTCACTACTAGTATATCACCTAAGCTCTACTCAACCTTATCACTTAAAGAGAAAATGAGAACATATCCTTGAGCCCTTTCTACTAAATAGTGATTCACCTTATTAGCATTGAGATATACTGACTCAAAAGGAACAACTCTAGAAGGTAAGTTAGACATGAATAGTAAGGTTTTATTAGAAAAAGTTAATACTACATGATTGGAAGACAACCAATCCAGATCAAGAATGACATCAATATCCACAGGGGTAAACAGATAAAATTTATAAAGAAAATCCTATCCTCTACTTTTATACAACAATCAAGACATACTTTTGAAGTTGTAATTAGTTTTCCTATGGGGGTGGATACAGATAAGTCATACAAAAGTTTTGTCATAAATAAATCCAACACTTTCATATAATCATTAGAAACATAGGAGTAGGATGCTCCTGAATCATATATATATAACGGTTAAAAGATGATTGTGTATCATGTATTTACCTTGGATCAGATCGGGAGACTGAGTCAACTCCTCTCCACTTAGAGTGTAAACTCTCCCCTTAACTTGAGGTCTCGGGTTGGGTATATCACTCTGCTTCTGTGGGCAATCTTTGGCAAAGTGTCCTAGTTGTTCACACCTAAAACACACATATTAGCACCATGTAGTTTCCCACATCTAGGACATTTAGATCCCTTTGATTCGGTCTGAACTTGCTTACCCTTTTCTTTCTTCTTAAATTTCTCATCCATTTTCTTCTTCTTTGATGGTGAGGTTTATTCTAATTGAGGTTTGCTATCATGGTCTTCAAAAATCCTACATTTGTTCACCAAAGTTAGGAAGTCCCAAATTTCAAAAGGTCGAATAGTCATCCTAATGTCATCTCTCAGTCCCTTTTTAAATTTAATACATTTCCATTATTTGTCTGGGTTAAATCTAAAGTAGGAGGAGAATTTTGAAAACTCATCAAACTTGACCATATACTAACCAATAGACATCTCACCTTATTCCAACTTTAGGAACTCCATTTCCTTGGCACTTTGTAAACTCTTAGGGAAGTATTTGTCCATGAAAGAAGTTCTAAACACCTCCCAAGTAATATGAGTGTCTGATGCCTCAAACAGTTTCCTAGCATATTTTCACCAATTTTCTATTTCTCCTCTTAGCATATAGGAAGCGAAAGAAACCTTCTGTTCATTTGAGCAAATCATTACCTCGAAGATTTTCTCCATCTCACTAATCCATTCCTCCGCCTTCACTGGATTATACTCTCCTCTGAAGGGTGGAGGGTTTCCCTTTCTAAAATCTGAAAGGTCTTGGAAATTATGATCCCTCCCCATAGGTACCTCTTGTAATGGTTGCATTGGTGGTGGTGTAGGCTGTTGAGCTGGAATTGCTCTCATCCTCTCTAGCATCCAAGCATTTATAACAGTATACTCCCTCATAGCATCTGCTATTGCCATAAAGCTCCAACCATATTTGGGCCTTCATTAGATTAATTCTTATTCTCCCTGATTTGCCTTGGAGGTGCCATAGTTTCTTATACACATAACAATACATATTGAGTTGATCAGTCTCAATATCATGTAACAATGTGATAATAGCTAAGAACAACCATACCAAAGGCAAGTCATGCAATTCTATTCAAACATCTCATATAAGAGACAAGAAAATGCACAACACACATAGGAACTCCTAATTATGCCTAGGCATAATCAGTCCATACCCTAACTCAACAAGATGAACTGCTCTGATACCATAATGTAACACCCTAACTCTAGATATCATAGTATATTCATATTATGCACTAGTAAACAGAGTTAAGCGAGTTACTTCTATCTGATAAACAATAATCATAATCCATAATAACACTCATGTCATTATAGCAAGCCTTAAAGGAATAAAGGTACATATACAATACTAGCATCAAAAGGGCAAATTGTAATACATAACATCTTTGTACATCACAAAGCAAATATAAATATAATACAGGCTTTGGCAAAAGAAACTAGTTATCTAGTCCACTTGTTTCTTCTTCTTTCCTTTAAAAGGATCTTGACCTAGATTTACATGGAAACACAAACGGGGTGAGAATTCACAATCCTCAGTAAAAGTATTCCAAAACCAATCATTTATAACATTATATATACAATTATAACAAATATGAAGTAAGATATGTTTCAAAAGCTCTTCTATGACTCATCTTTAGTAACTAAAGGAGTCAAGCTAAGTAAACATTCATAGATCAATAAAAGAACTAAGTTAAACTCATTTTCATGGCCCATCAAAGGAAACCAAGTTGATAGACTTCCATGGTCCAATAAGGAAACCAAACTAATTTCATTTCCATGGCTCATTAAAGAAATAAGCTCATTTAATTACCATGGCTCTTTTCATTACCATGGCTCATTAAAGAACCAAGCTCATTTCATTACCATGGCTCAACAAGGAACCAAGCTATTATTTTTTCATAGTTCATCAAAAGAAACTAAGCTTATGTTATCCATAGTTCATTATAAGAAACTACTTGGAGTTACTGCCAAGCGCCCACTTTTCCAGCGCTTAGGCGCTCCGTGACAGAAAACCTCCCCTATTTCATCTGTCATTAGGTGCTTAGGCGCCCAGAATCTGAGCACTTAATCGCTTAGCTTCATAACTCTCTAGACTTGCGCGCTTAGGTGCCCACTTTCTGAGTGCTTAGGCGCTCAGCACCAGAACTACTCATTCTGCTTTCTAGCCTTGAGCGCTTGGGCGCTCACCTCTTGGCCATTTATGCGTTCAAGTACCAGAAACTTTTTTTCTATTTCATTGAATTTCTAACCAAACTTAGACCCTCAATCTTAGGTTCTAAGGGGTTTTCATACACTAAGATGGTCTCTAATCATGTAGAAACCCTCATGCAAACTCTTAATTCATGAAATCATAAATTCAAGTTTAAGCTTACATTATTGAAATACCCATTTCTCAACTCTTAAATCAAGCATACAAATGAGTGTTTCTAAACTCTCAAACAATAACCTTGTATAGGTCAAGTTAAAAGAAAACCAAACTCAACCATTGATGGCACTAGCCAAGCTAGAAAACAACATAAGTATTTCAAACCCACTTTTCATCCAAAAATATACACCATGTATAAAAGAAAGAGATAGGGAGAGATAATCATGTAAAGTTCAAGCACCCTTACCTCAAGTAGTCTAGATGATCTTCAAACCTTTGATTTGCCTTTGGTCCTTCTCTTTTCTTCCTCTTCTTCCTCCTACTTCCTCTCCTCTTCTTTCCTTTTCTTTTCTTTCCTCTCCTTTTTCTCTATTTTCCCTACTGGTTTCATATGAAAAATGAGAGAGTGAGGAAAGTCAAGGAAAGTGGCTAAGAGAGAAAGAGATATGGTGGAAGCTAATAGAAAAAAAGATAGGAACTTAAGATATTTACCTGAAACTTTATATCTATTAAGAACACTTTGATTTTACAAAATCAAGTTTCCTAACTTCTATAAGCAGTATAGAAAATCCTAGGATTCATCTCATCCCTAGTTTCATCATTTTCCATAAATTTCCATGTATTAGTCAAGTCAATCCAGTATTAAAACACTTACTCATTGTACTAAAAAAATATCAAACTAACTCAGTTTATCCTCAAACTTTAACTACATCAAAAACCATATATTTCTATCCTAGAAATAAATTCTCCATATTTATTTCCTTTAACTAAGCAATCTATGTCATTATTTGAGTCATTTTAAGCTACTTTTCATATTCAGTATTGCAATAAAGTGCCTAATCTAACTCAAAATGCTACAAAACTAAACAGGCATGTCATACAAGTATTATGATACCTCTGTATTTTGATTTGGAATTAGATGCATACATTTGCTACCTTGTATGATATTTATAGGAGCGTCTTAGTAGATAATAATCATGTTTAAATCTGTATTAAATGCTATTAATTAAGATAAGAATCCACGACCTATTGATTTGTTAAACAAAAAACAAACAAATAAAAAAAATACAAAAAACAAACACAAACAAAAAAAACAAAAAAAAAAAGCAAACATGTCTTTAGTTCTTTGACTCCAAGTCCTTGGCCTGACAACCCTTCCAAAAATTCCAGGACCTTAGCTTAATGTTTTTCTAAAAATAGGGAAAAAAAAGAAAGGAGAAGAAAAAAAGAGAAAAAAAAAGGTTTTTCAGGACTTGATTTGATGCTTCATTCATTGATTTATTGTCTTTGAAATTCTGAGCCACGAGACGTCATTGTCTTTTAAATTTCGGGCCACAAGATGTCCATTGCCTTTTAAATTTTGGGCCACGAGATTGCCTATTGCCTTTTAAATTCCTTGTCTTTTAAAATTTTAGGCTGCCAGACGCCCATTCTCTTTTTAAATTTTGAGCCGTGAGATAGTCCATAGCCTTTTAGATTCATGTCTTTTAAATTTCGGGCAGTAATATCGCCTATTACCTTTTAATTCATGTCTTTTAAATTCTGGGTTATCAGATCGCTCATTGCCTTTTAAATTCATATCTTTTAAATTTCGGGGCGTAAGATCGCCTTTGCCTTTTAAATTCATGTCTTTTAAATTTCGGGCTGCGAGATCACTCATTGCCTTTTAAATTCGTTTCTTTTAAATTTGGGGCACTAGATCGCTCATTGCCTTTTAAATTCATTGTCTTTTAAAATTTTAGGCTGCCAGACGCCCATTATCTTTTTAAATTTCAGGCCATGAGATCGCCCATTGCCTTTTAAATTCTTGTCTTTTAAAATTTGGGTGATGAGATCGCACATTGCCTTTTAAATTCATGTCTTTAAATTTTAGGCCGCGAAATCACCTATTGCCTTTTAAATTTCTATCTTTTAAATTTCGAGCGCCAGATCGCTCATTGTATTCAAAATTCAATGTCTTTTACAATTCCGAGCCACTAGACGCCTATTGTGTTTTTAAATTTCAGGCTACGAGATCGCCCATTTCCTTTTAATTAAACTCTTGTCTTTTAAATTTCGGGCCACAAGATAGTCACTCTCTTTTAAATTCCAGACTACAAGATGCCCACTGTCTTTAAATTCCTATTTTTAAATTCTGGGACACAAAACGTCCACTGTCTTTTAAATTCCTATTTTTAAATTTTAGGCCATGACTCCCACTATCTTTAAATTCTTGATTTTGATTTTTAAGCTGTAAGATCATCCATTGCTCTAATTTCTATTTTAAGTTCTTGCTTGAAATAATAAGCTCCCAGCTTCTAATTGATAAATATCGATTGAGTTATGACAGCTTGTTGATTAGGTAGTGACGTCTCTGGCTTTACGTTTAGCTTCACTATAATCAACCAGGTTGAGAGGCTTGTCAATTCACATTTTAGCATATTGATTTTCAGTTTGCATCTTTGCATTCCCGAACAAAATCTGAGTTCATGTCTTTACTCGTTTCTTACAACAATAATATGAAAAACTATTGTTATTTATATTCTAAAATAAGAAACAAGTAAAGAGAAGCAATTGTGAACATCTGATTTTGTATGGGTTAAAAAAATTGAAAATGGAAAACAACCCAAAAAAGGAAATAAAAAAATTATATTATTATAAGCCCATCTATTTTAGCCCTTTTTTATTTATATTTTTATTTCATTGCTCATTTGGACCATGTCCATGACACATCTTAACCCTTTAAAAAATGTAAATTAAGGGGGGAAAATGAAAAGAAGAACCAATGTCTTCTTATGTGCTTGGCCCATGTTGTCTCAAGTTTTTAATTGATAAAAAAAAGAGAGAGAAAAGAAACAAGAATGTTGTAGCAAGCAAGACAAAAAAACAAAAGGCTAAAACCAAACTTTTTTAGTCATTGCAAAAGAATGAGGAAAATGTGAAGTTAGGGATTTTTCAAAATGAAACACCAAAAGAGAAAAAGAATAGTTGCACAGTATACGTAATGCAAACTGAGATAAGGAAAAATAGAGTAGAGGATGAAAAACAAAGAAAAAGCAAAGCTACAAGAAGAGAGAAAAAAAAAAGCACACTTGAAAGCTAAGAATGGAGTAGGAAATAGACCATAAAATCTGGTCTCTAGACAACCCAACTTGGAATTTTTGTTTCTTTTTTTTCTTTCTTTGGGTCTATAAAATGGCAAGCAACACAAAGAAAGTGGATCTTCTACCGTTAGTATTAGGGAGAGTGCAGAGAATTTAAGAGGAAAAAACACAGAAGAAAAAAAAAGTCTGCATACACACAAACCATCATGAATTCTTATGCTATTCACCAATATCAACACCATCATAAAATCTCACTCTCGCCCATTTTAATTAGATTCTCTCATCTTTCATTCTCACCCCACTCACCATTTTACAGTAGGGTCACTCTCATTTTTGTATTTGACCATTGAGCTATAGAGAATTTGTTTTGATGATAACAAACACAAAGATGTTGCAAGATCAAGTCCAAGACCTTCAAGATTAGTTTTAGGACTTAGATCATTTGGTAAAAGTATAAAGAGGTTCATACTAATGCTCTAAAACTTGCTTTTCAAAGAAATCAAATAGCACACATGTTTTCAAGGCTTCAAAATGGCTTTTGGTTTTCAAAGAAATAACCACAAAGTGCCCAAAAGCTTATAAGATCATTTGGAATCAATTGGCAATGTTTAAAGGCTATAAAAAATTATTTTCAAATGGCTTATTCGAATAAGCGATTTTTTATTTGAATAACTAAAGTCAAAGAAGCCAAAATATTTCATCTAGGTAAGCTTTATTCGAATAAAGCCCTGCTTTATTCAAATAAAGGTTCAAAACAAAAATAGGCGCATGAGTTATTCGAATAACAGTCTGGTTATTCGAATAACACATTTTCTAGAAACTTATTCTTAATTGCCCTATTCGAATAACATCATGTTATTCGAATAACAAGTCTTTCAGAAAACACGTTTTTAAAAGGATTATTCAAATAGAATATATTCTATTCAAATAATAAGGTTCTCACATGTTGTTTCTTAAAAAGCCTTATTCGAATAACCAAATGGTTATTCAAATAACCAATTCCAGAAACCAATTTAGCCTGTGCTATAAATGGGTTTATTCGAATAGGGATTCATGCTATTCAAATAGACTAGTTTTCAGAATCAGAAATTAATGGCTAGTTTGGCTATAATTAATGCTCCAACTACCCCCAATGACTCTGTAATGCATTGGGCTATAAATACAAGTCTTTGGGCACCAAAGACTTGTACGAAATCAGTCCGAATAATCTTGTTAAGCATTAATACGAGCTCATCCAGCCTTAATCTTAAATTCTCTATTTTTGAGCTTTAAAGTGTGAATTCATATACCCATTGAGCTTCGACTTGTATCATCCACTCTTGAGAGAGTTTCATCATCTATACACTTTGTTTAATCTGTAAAAGAGGGTGATGTATCTCTCAAAGTTGTAAGGGTGAGGTATCCCTCAAAATTATAAGGGTAAAGTATCCCTTATTTGTAAAGAGGGTGAGGTATCCCCCAAGGTTATAAAGGGTGAGGTATCCCTCGAGGTTGTAAAGGGTGAGGTATCCCTTAAAGTTGAGGCTTAAGCATAAAGGGTGAGGTATGTGGAGAGTGCTCTATTATGTAAAGGTTGCAAGCACCTGTTAAAACTTGAAGATATAGTGAAAAATCTTGGGTGATTACTTGAGAACTGGATGTAGGCCACAAGTGGATTAGTGGCTGAACCAGGATAAACCTTGTATTTGATCTTCTAAACTCATCTTTTTACATTTGTGCATTAATCTTATATGCTTGCTTGAATACTTTATATCTTAGTTATCAATCTTATCTATCTATTCACTTTAATCAATCAATAGTTTTAATGAAAATTGACAATCAAATGATTTGTGAAAGATTTGAGAAATTATTTTACAAACTCAATTCACCCTCTTCTTGAGTATTGAGACCACTTGGTAACAAGTGGTATCAGAGCTAGGCTCTTGTGTAAAGAGTTTAGCAGCTTCAAGAGAAAAGTGATGGCCTCTTCAAATGGTTTTTCAAAAAGTTATTCTCTCTATAGACCTCTTTTTTCAATGGGGACGGGTATGCTTATTGGAAAGAACAAATAAAAATTTTTATTGAAGCTATTGACTTAGATGTGTGGGATGCTGTTGAAAATGGACTTTTTGTCCCCACACAAGTTGTTAATGGTATAAGAGTTAATACACCAATAAGTGAATGGACCGATGATGATAAGAAAAAAGTCCAATACAATTTGAGAGCCAAAAACATCATTATCACAGCGTTGGAGTATGATGAGTTCTTTAGAGTCTCAAATTGTAAATCTGCCTAAGAAATATGGGACACTCTACAAGTGACCTATGAGGGTACTAGTGAAGTGAAAAGATCAAGGATTCATACTCTCACTCATGAGTATGAGCTTTTTAGAATGAACCAAGGTGAAAGCATTCAACAAAATACAAAAATGGTTCATACAAATTATAAAATCATCTTGCTTCATTAGGAAAAACTTTTCCTAATGAAGATCTTATTAACAAAGTGTTGAGATGTTTGAGCAGGCATTGACAACCTAAAGTGACGGCTATTGCAGAGTCAAGAAATCTCTCAACCATGACCCTAGCCACACTTTTTGGCAAGCTTCAAGAGCATGAATTGAGTTGAATAGAGTCAACCAGAGTGAGGAGCTTGACAAGAAAAAGAAAGGAATAGCTCTCAAGGTCACTTCCTCCGTAGTCAACGATGATGATGAAGATGACAGAGATCGCTTGGAAATAAATGAGGAGAATCTTAATCTTCTAGTAAAGAAATTTGGAAGATTCTTCAAGAAGAATGGAGGTCAAAGAAGACTATCCTTTCCCTAAAAGAATGCCTATCACAAAGGGCAAGGAACCATATCCACACCTAAATGCTATGAATATAGAGAACCGTGGCACATGAAGATGGAGTGTTCAATTTATCAAAAAGAAAGTTAAAAAATATGAGAAAATATCCTCAAAAAAGAAGAGAAAAAGAAGAGCTTACATAACTTAGGATGATAGTGACATGGATTTAACTAACAGCTCGGATAATGAGAAAGCCAATCTATGTCTCATAGCTAGAGGAGAAGAGGAAGAAGAAGATGACATGGAGGTAATATCCTCAAACTTAGATTTTCCCCCTTCTTATGATGAATTGCAAGATACATTTGAAAAATTACACAATGAATCCATGAGGCTCACAAAAATAATTTTATCTTCCAACAAAACAATCTCATTACTATTAAACAAAATTTCTATTTTAAACAAGGAGATTAATGTACTCAAAATTGAGAATGAGACTTTAAGCTTAATCGATGCTAACTCATCATGCATGACTTGTTCTTCACATGATAATGCACCCACTCTCACACCCTCATCTTGCTCATCATGCAAAGTATCTGAAAATAAAGTTGAGGATTTGAAAAACACTCTTTCAAAATTTACTTTTGGAATAGACAACTTGAATATACTGCTAGGGAAACGAAGATATGTTTTTCAAATGGCCGGTTTAGGGTATAATCCTAATAACTAGCAAAAGTTTCTCAAGAATCTCTTTGTTTCCTCAAATACATCAAGTAGCCCTTTTATCAAATGCTTTCATTGTGGGAGGAAAGGGCATATTGTTTCTACATGCAATGTTAGGAAGACCTTGAACACCAAGGTTAGGACTAAAATGATTTGGGTCCCCAAAGGCACATTGCCTAACACACATGGACTCAAGAAAATTTGGGTACCAAAAGTCAAAAATTTAAGTGTGTTGTAGGTGTGCTTGAAAGGCCAAGAATTGACTTTGGATATCATGAAAAGTGGCTACTTCAAACACAAAACAAGAAAAATACTTCAAGGGTCTCCAAGAAGCCTGGACTTGCAACCTTTGGTAAAATGGATACTGTGGATAAATGACCCTAGTGTATTTTGATTAATGACTAAACTGAACATGATTATTATTTCTTTAATTCACTAACTACTTGCCAAGCTTAATTTTTTCAATGAGATTTAATGGAGTAAGAATAGTGGATGCAAAGAATCATAGAGCAAAGCATTTCAATGCAAGGATCATGAAGGAAAACTTGAAGAAGGAGCATCATGAAGAAAGAATTCAGGGAAGATCATTAGAAACTTTTTGTAAAGAAAAGACTTAGTATAATTCTTTGATTAAGCTCTCTAAAATAGGTAAAAATGGTTTTCAAAAGTAAAAATGGACTAGGAATGGAAAAGGTTAATTAATAAGTTTGTACATCCATGTGTACATCTATGTACTTTCAGTTAATTAACAAACTTTTAATGAAAACCGATGTGTACATCTATGTACTTTCAGTTAATTAACTAACTTTTAATGAAAACCTATGTGTACATCTGTGTATACATATTATACATCTATGTATACATCGATTGATTCTGGACTTACTTGATCAATATGCATGTTTGTATATGTACATCGATTTGTACATCTATGTATAAATCAAAACAGAAGTAAGAATGCATTTTTGACATATATACATCTATTAATACATCGATGTATAAGCCAAAACAGAAGCACGAACGTTTTGAAATAACTATACAATTGATTAGTTAATCGATGTATAATCTTCTGGGCTGAAAATATAAGTGTTTTTCAAGAATAACATCAATGTATTCATATGTGTATCATTCAAGATCAAGAACATCCAAGAAAACAATCGATTAGGCAATCGATGTACATATGTTATAAAAGTGAAATCTTGTTTAATACATCTGTGTACACATCGATTGACTAATAACAGAATTTTTCTGATAAGTCTGTTATGATCTCAACTGACTTGTAAAGTGTATCTAACGAATCTATTTTAAGATAAACCTATATAAGGACATTGGGAAACACCTTTTACAAGGGAATTCATTCAAAATTTGAGAACACACACACAAATATTGAGAGACCTTTTCATTGAAGAAAAGCTGAGTATTTTTCTCTAGAGTTTCAATTTGTAATTTGTAATTTCTTAGAATCTGATTCAATCTTTTCAAATTTTATAAAAGAGAGATAAAAGAGAAGGTTCTCTCGCTGGTTAGATCAAGAGTAGAAGGGGCTCTTGGTGCTGTGCAAGAGTAGAAGGAACTCTTGTGGGAATTGCAAGATTGCTTTAACTAAAAAGCTGCCATTTGGGTAGAAGGAACCAATAAGTGGAGCTTTTGTAAAGAATCTTGTATATTGATTTTCTATAGTGGATAAATCTCACAGTGGTGTGGGGACTAGATGTAGGTTACCAGTGGAGGTAGCTGAACCAGGATAAATCTCGGTTTACGATTTTCTCTATCCCTTAACTATTTATTTACTTTATTGTTGAATGTATGAATTAAGCAATATGTCAGGGATGCTTGTATGATCTGATTTGTTAATGATCTTATTCTTATCTGAAATCAATATTACTGTTAATATTTCTTTATAAGTTTCAATTCTTGATTGCAATACATCTTGCAAAAACACATTTTGGTTTGTTGGTTGACAAAATCTCTTTCTTGAATAAAGAAAAGAATCAGTTTTTGCAAAAAAAAGGGAAAATTTCAAAAACTTATCATACTCAATTCAACCCCCCTTCTTGAGTAATCAGAAGCCACAACCAACAAGTGGTATCAGAGCTTTCACTATTGTGTAAAGCTTAACATGTAACACCCCTTAATGTAGCAACCGGAGCATAATCGTCATTACACCACAATTACTAAATCCAAGAGTGTCACAGTCATATGATAACAATAATTTAAATACTCAAGAGTCTATATATATATTTTATTTAACTTGCATAAGTAGAAAATATAAGCCTCGAATGAAATATAAATATATTTAACCCATAATACAACCATTGAAATAAAATCATATTCCTCATATACATATTTTATAGTCAGTTTACACAAATCACTAATGACATAGAATATAACAATTACAGAGTCCAATAAAATACAGCAGAGATAAAATACAAAAAGGGGAAAAGTAGTAACCCAGGGATGGGCACTACCAGCAGACAAAGCCGCAACCCCATATGTACATAACGCATAGTGTCCCAGTTGACACGACGGGCATCAATGCCTCCACGCGGCTACACTCTTACGTAGTCGAAGAAATCTTGTCCAGATGCTCAAACCAATCAACCAAGGTGTGGTCTCTCTTTATCTTCCTCACGATCTCTTATCAAATATAAATATAAAACAGAAATGCACAAATATAGGAAAGAGGTGAGACACCCATCCTTCATTACCATTATTGGCAGTAAGAAAACAGCACGGCGCAAAGCGCCCACCAAGCAATACAGTTCATATATTCATCAACAGAAATAGTGAAATTTATAATAAAAGCAATTCAATTCTAAGCAAATATCAGAATCAATACAACAGTGATATTTATAGTATAGGTAAAACAACAATAAGCAATAGCAGGCAGATCACAATAATATTTCCAGAATCAACACAACAATAAGATAATCGTTTACGAAGTACAAGAGTTATCTTCACATTCACAGTGTTCATGCTCAACGGTTTATGACCGACAATGAACGATGCACAATGCATTATGACACCACAATTCCTACTCCATGGAGCTAGACATAAACGGTCGAGAGAGAAAGATCGGGGAGACATGTACGTAACTCGGCTGCCGCGACCAAAGTGCTATAACTCATCAATTTATCCACGTGCACATCATGGCATTGTACGGACATTCTACGCTAGATCATGAATAGGACGGTGTCTCGGTCCAGGATCATCGGTGTGTTGCATCGGTCTAACTCACGGTACGAGAAGAGCTACCAACTGTCCATTGCGAGCAACCCGCACCCCGATGCCCCCAATGTCAACGAAGACCTACACTTGTCTATTCGCACCCGCACTAAGGTGTGTTCAACTCCTAGGCAACTCGGCCTTAACAATGTCCAACGGACGTTCTCATTCTTTTTGTGCAATGCATGACTCAATCATGCTCCTCATGACAACTAGGTCAATCATGCTTCAAATGCATGTCATATCATTTAGCAACAAGGTTTGATCCCATCCACGGATCCACATCAAGCCAATAGCACATTTCAAGGATAACCACAATCTCATTCATTAATATGTATGATTCACAATTTCATACAATTCCATAATATGTCGCAATTGGCCAATATAAGCATCAATATACAAATGGTCACTCACATGGACCCATAACATCAGAATACGAGGATCAAGTCAATTGATGCGTCATTAGGTTCATTATGAATCCTAACTTAGTATTTGTTTCCATTTTCAAGGTTCATGTTCAAAATCAATTCTTAAAATCAATTTAACATTCCAAGGCTATTCAATTTCCCAAAACTTGCAATTTATTTAAGCTCTTAGGCCTCACACTCTCATGTTCTTCGCTCACTTAGAATTACCTTAAATTTTATGATGCTTTCACTCTTAGTCCTTTAAGATCTATGAAGTCTTGATTTTATTAAATCCTTCCAACTCATTAATTATCCATTTCATTACATAGGTTCCTAATTTCTTAATTCCTTATGATTCCAATTTATCAAAATTACATACTTACACTCAAAAATACCTTAGAGGCTGTGGCCTCACAATGGCTCAAATCTTAAATCCATTCAAGTCATCATCTACATGTCATTCCTCTAATTTATTTAAGTTATTCACTTGTTAAATTAACTCACCAAGAACCCTAATTTCTTGACCTAACTTTAAATTGAAACTGGGAACATACTACATGTGGGAAAATTCTGAAATTTTTATCACATGAAGCCTCATGTCTTAGATTTCAAATGGCACCGGTTTCATGTCCATACGACATCGGATCAAGAAATTATACAATCTGATTTACTGACTGCCAGAATACCTTTTTCTGCAGAATCTTCCGTGGGTTCAAACAGAAACTGGTATTGATTGGCTTGCTCCAAAATTCTCAAATTTTTACTACATGAAGCCTTATGTCTTAGTTTTCAAATGGCTCTAAAATCAGGTCATTCCGATATCGGTAGCTTGAGTTATGCAGCAAACATCGCTGACTGCTCACTTTGGATTCTGCAGAATCCGAAAATGGTTCCTTTGAAACAATTCTCAATTTCAATCATTCAAGATCATTTTCTATGTGATTTTAAGTTCCTAACTAGTTCATTAACACTTAGGAAACATTAATCACTAACTTAAACCTCTTGATTTGAAATCAAACCCAAAAATCACTCTCTTAGTTGTTCATGACCTAGGTTCAAACTCAAGAACCAACTAGCTCCAATCTATGGATAAATCCATATATTTTATTTTCAATAAGCTAAATTCCACCCCAAAAACTGTGGCACTCCAAGAGAGGTTCTCAAATATTTTTCTTCCATTTCCAATCACGTAATCCAATCCAACATACCATTATATACAACAAACCAATATTCACCCCTAATTTCTAATCAAAACCGTGGCACCATGTTAAGGTAGGAAACTCCAAATTTTCCATTTAGCAACCCCAACATAATCAAGCACAATTAATACATCAAACACATTCAATAGCATAATCAAGTATCAATCAAATTCAATAGCATAATCAAGTATCAATCAAATTCAAGGATACCAATTCATTCACAATTTATAATTCAAGCAAGCATACAAATAGCACACAAGGATGGATTTCTCCATCAACACACATACAAAGTCTTCTCACCACCATAAGTGGTTGAAGTGAGTAGTCTCCCTCTTACCTAAGTGAAAGAACAAGAAGAACACCAAGAAACTCCTTGCAATTTCGGATTTGAGCTCCAAAAACCCTAAAAAATTGTGACTTTGTTAGAATCAATACCAAGGCTTGAAAAATCAACCATGGATGACCAATAAGAAGATCACAACCACGAAAACAAGAGAAAAGGAAGAGTGGTCTTGAAACTTATCCAAAATGTTCAAAGTTGGAGCTTGGAGATAATGGTGAAAATGGAGGATTTTCAAGAAACTTCAAGAAGAAAAGGTGTTTAGAATGGGGAGGGGATTAAGAAAATGTAATTAGAAGAAATTTTTGTGAAGATTAGGGAAGAAGAAGGAGGCTGGCCGTGGAGTTGCTAGAGAGAGGGAGGAGAGAATGGTTGAAGAAGGAATAAGAAGAAATGATGAGAGAGAAAGTGTTTGATAATTAATGGATTTGTATAATAAAATTTAAATGAAACAAAGCAATATTTTGCCTTGCATGGGCTGCAGCCAGCCGTGCAAAGAGAGAGAGAAGAGAGAGGAATGGCTTCCAAGGGAAGCTAAGGGCATTGGGTCATTATTTGGTCAAAGCTTCTCAAAGAAGCTTTGATTATTTAATATTAAATTTGAATTAAAGTGAATGGATTAGACATAAAGTAGATTGCATTAGGATAATGTGATAGGATTTCTAATGCATGCTATTATCCAATGGATAATAGTTACGATCGGACATTTAAGTCGGTATTAATTTATCGACGGATGAAATTTACTGATATTTTATTATTCGATTTGCTAAATTTCTTGAAAAAAATGTGAAACCTCGTAAACTGTGTCCAACCTCGGGTTTAGTAAGATTCCCCGTCGACAAGTCCATAGTTCAAGGTTCTCGGAGAAAACATCTTGTTTCTCCGGCTCCGCTCAGTGCGCACGTAAAACGAGAAATATATTAAAATATTCAACATTTTCAAAAAAATCTCAGAAAATTCTCAAAAATTACAAATATTATAAAACGATTATTCGTCTTATTATTTTCAAATTTTTGAAGTATTACAATCGTTTTCCCGACTCTGCTCAATACGAACGCAAAACGAGGAATATATTAAAATATTCATCGTTTAGAAAAAATTCGAAAGAATTCACATAAATCATAAATATTAGAAAATAACTATTCGTAATAAAATTTTCCAACTTTGGGAGCGTTACGGTCGTTTTGCCAACTCTGCCCAAAGTGTGCACGCAAAATGAAAAATAATATTAAAATATTCCACTTTTTTGAGAAAAAAACCAAAAAAATTCCGAGAAAATCCTAAATATTGTAAAATGATCATTTATCCTGAAATTATTAATTTTCGGGATGTTACAATACTCCCCTTCAAATAGAAATTTCATCCTCGAAATTGTCATCCCATAGATCAAACATTAACGTGTTTCTTCATCTTATTTTCTTACTCTCAGATTGTGTCTCTAGTTACGTCTATTTAGATCACCCTTACCAACGTGATCTCTATATCTTTGTGTTGCTTTATTCTTCTATTCTCAATCTTCATGAGAAGTTTCTCATAGATCAGACTCTCTCTGAATTACACCGGGTTTAGTTTGATGACGTGGCTGGATCGGTGACATACTTTCGCGATCGTGACATATGGAAGATATCATGGAGATTTAGAAAGAAAGGATGACAAAATCTGTTGACAAGCTATTGAACCAAACCCGAAACGAAATTTGATATAGTCCAAAGAATTTTGGAATGGGTTTATTAGTGACCCAGACAGGACGACACTGAAACTAGACGTCATACTCCTTCAAAAACTCTAATCACCTTTCCTGTCTCATGTTCAGCCCTTTTTTATCGAATGGATACTTCAGGTCCTTGTGATTGCTAAAGGCGTTGATCATAGCAAATGTCTCCATATTCTCAGAGCAATTTTTAACTACGGCTAGCACCAAACCGTGAGTTAGGCAATTCCCAATGTGTCCTCAACTACCTTGAGGTGTAAATCACAACTTTCCCAACCTTGCATGAACACATATCCTAGATTTTACTGTGAGCATAAAATTCTCTAAACAGTTCCACTGGGATTAAGTAGAACCAAATCGACAAGTATTCGAATGTCTCCTCGACCTTTAAAATCTTTCTTCACACTCGTTAGTCCATAAAAGTTTTGATTCTCTTCTTGTAAAGCGAGCAAAATATCCAGGCTATCTTGGAGGATCCATTGACACTCCTTCAATCTATGTGTCTTCTTCGATAAAACTAACTAATTCCACCAGCTATGTGTCTTTTTACGGTCTCCGATCTTTCCTTTTGAAGAACTGCTCCAATCTCTTAGGAATTCACAATAATCCCTCCGTTTGGAATTTCATAATCCAAAACTGAACCTTCTCAATTAAGAATCCGTACTCTGATACTTTGGTATTTACTCTCTCTCCTTTAAAGTCAGGAAAACTATGCCGAGATGTCCAACGTGTATCTCCATATTTTCAAGAATAAATCAGAATGTCATCGTTAATGACAATGACAATTCTTTTCTAGGTAAGGACAAAAGATACAATTCATGTCACTCATGAATATGACAAGAGGATTTGTTACATCCGAATGGCATCACGAGACACCCATAATGCCTATAGCGCATTCAAAATCATTTCGGGGACATTCTCAATCTCCCGCGAACTTAATGATGACCAGGACGTTCATCTTTCTCCGAGGATACTCACCCTTGATCATAATCTCGTTCGTTTGACGATGGTGCTCATCTCACTGAGATGTTCCATTTTTCTCTTTAACTGACAGCACTGTAGTTCATCATGAGAAACTTACTGACTACAATGGTGACAGTCATATTCCTTTTTCTTTTGTCCTCTACAAAAGGTAACACGTATCCTTGGATTTATTTTCCCTCACAACGCTTCAACTTTGTTGGCTGTTACGAACTCAAAAGCCTTAGTTTTCGAAAATCACTAAGGTTCTTATCGGAATGCTCTAGCAGATAATGACCAGAAAACAACTGATCAATCTCTGAAATCATGAAATCTAATAGGTATGATTCTTGGTAAGCAAGATAGATCAACAAAAGGTTCAATCTTTAGCAGAAATAGGATAGATTAAACAAACTTAAGTGTCAATGATAAGTATTAGTAACAGAAATGGAAACAACTACGTCGAAGATAAGAAAGACACAGATGAATCCAAATGATCCATACAGTCACAAATTGTAAAAGGAAAGAGTTACCCCCAGAATTATACAGCACGATTTTCGGATCATCATTTGAGGCGTAACTTCCCTTGTTTAGATCTCCAAATGTTGAGGTCTGATTGGATCTACTACTACTAGCACCTTCCCTACGGTTTGGGCGTTGTTGTTACTTTCTTGGCACCCGTGAACGTAGTTCCCATTTAAACTTATTGACTTTTCCATTATTTCTCCTCTGGAATCTAGGCAGTCCATGATCATCCCAAGTTTGACTTTCCTTCAATAGATTTTAAACCACAACTTTCAATTCTCATTACTGTACGGTCCTCTGATCTTGGTGAATTGTCACATCAGTTATCCTTCATATTTCTCCTACGATCATAGCCATACTTTGATGGTCTTATCCTACGCTCATATGTGTATCACACGAGCAGTGTCTTTCTCCAAAGACGAACCAAACATAACACAATAAAACAAACGTAATTATTTCAAACAATATTGCCTCCTTTTGGAAGTCAAACACAAAGATTCACACAATGCACACCATTCAAGCAAGATAAGCTAATTTACGAATCTTAATAGCTTTCAGCCGAACTTCTTCATTCTGCCTCCACGGCTTAATCTCTCGTAAGCTGTCAACTTCTAAACTGCTTCACTAACCTAACTTACACCAGCTATTTCTTTCTCCAGAATATCGATTTTCCAAAATCCTTTGATCTCCTCACAAAAGAATTCTTATTTTCCCAACACAATACGCCTAGGAGAAGTCATAGTTTCCTGTACACACAGAAATTACATATTGAGTGCATCAATCCTCAATATCATGCAACTGTATAACAGTAGCTATTAACATTCAACCTACGGCAAGTCATGCATTCCTTTCCCATCATCTCAATCAAGAGACAAGGAAGTGCACAACAGACCAAGTTCTAATATGCCTAAACATAGCAAGTCCATACCCCGGCTCAACAGGATGAACTGCTCTGATACCACCTAATGTAACACCCCTTGATGTAGCAACCGGAGCATAATCATCATTACACCACAATTACTAAATCCAAGAGTGTCACAGTCATATGATAACAATAATTTAAATACTCAAGAGTCTATATATATATTTTATTTAACTTGCATAAGTAGAAAATATAAGCCTCGAATGAAATATAAATATATTTAACCCATAATACAACCATTGAAATAAAATCATATTCCTCATATACATATTTTATAGTCAGTTTACACAAATCACTAATGACATAGAATATAACAATTACAGAGTCCAATAAAATACAGCAGAGATAAAATACAAAAAGGGGAAAAGTAGTAACCCAGGGATGGGCACTACCAGCAAACAAAGCCGCAACCCCATATGTACATAACGCATAGTGTCCCAGTTGACACGACGGGCATCAATGCCTCCACGCGGCTACACTCTTACGTAGTCGAAGAAATCTTGTCCAGATGCTCAAATCAATCAACCAAGGTGTGGTCTCTCTTTATCTTCCTCACGATCTCTTATCAAATATAAATATAAAAAGAAATGCACAAATATAGGAAAGAGGTGAGACACCCATCCTTCATTACCATTATTGGCAATAAGAAAACAGCACGGCGCAAAGCACCCACCAAGCAATACGGTTCATATATTCATCAACAGAAATAGTGAAATTTATAATAAAAGCAATTCAATTCTAAGCAAATATCAGAATCAATACAACAAAGTGATATTTATAGTACAGGTAAAACAACAATAAGCAATAGCAGGCAGATCACAATAGTATTTCCAGAATCAACACAACAATAAGATAATCGTTTACAGAAGTACAACAGTTATCTTCACATTCACAGGTGTTCATGCTCAACAGTTTATGAGACTGACAATGAACGATGCACAATGCATTATGACACCACAATTCCTACTCCATGGAGCTAGACATAAACAGTCAGAGAGAAAGATCAGGAGACATGTCTGTAACTCGGCTGCCGCGACCAAAGTGCTATAACTCATCAATTTATCCATGTGCACATCATGGCTTTGTACAGACATTCTACGCTAGATCATGAATAGGACAGTGTCTCGGTCCGGATCATCGGTGTGTTACATCGGTCTAACTCACGGTACAGAAGAGCTACCAACTGTCCATTGCGAGCAACCCGCACCCCGATGCCCCCAAGGTCAACAGAAGACCTACACTTGTCTATTCGCACCCGCACTAAGGTGTGTTCAACTCCTAGGCAACTCGGCCTTAACAATGTCCAACGGACGTTCTCATTCTTTTTGTGCAATGCATGACTCAATCATGCTCCTCATGACAACTAGGTCAATCATGCTTCAAATGCATGTCATATCATTTAGCAACAAGGTTTGATCCCATCCACGGATCCACATCAAGCCAATAGCACATTTCAAGGATAACCACAATCTCATTCATTAATATGAATGATTCACAATTTCATACAATTCCATAATATGTCGCAATTGGCCAATATAAGCATCAATATACAAATGGTCACTCACATGGACCCATAACATCAGAATACGAGGATCAAGTCAATTGATGCGTCATTAGGTTCATTATGAATCCTAACTTAGTATTTGTTTCCATTTTCAAGGTTCATGTTCAAAATCAATTCTTAAAATCAATTTAACATTCCAAGGCTATTCAATTTCCCAAAACTTGCAATTTATTTAAGCTCTTAGGCCTCACACTCTCATGTTCTTCGCTCACTTAGAATTACCTTAAATTTTATGATGCTTTCACTCTTAGTCCTTTCACTCTTAGTCCTTTAAGATCTATGAAGTCTTGATTTTATTAAATCCTTCCAACTCATTAATTATCCATTTCATTACATAGGTTCCTAATTTCTTAATTCCTTATGATTCCAATTTATCAAAATTACATACTTACACTCAAAAATACCTTAGAGGTTGTGGCCTCACAATGGCTCAAATCTTAAATCCATTCAAGTCATCATCTACATGTCATTCCTCTAATTTATTTAAGTTATTCACTTGTTAAATTAACTCACCAAGAACCCTAATTTCTTGACCTAACTTTAAATTGAAACTGGGAACATACTACATGTGGGAAAATTCTGAAATTTTTATCACATGAAGCCTCATGTCTTAGATTTCAAATGGCACCGGTTTCATGTCCATACGACATCGGATCAAGAAATTATACAATCTGATTTACTGACTGCCAGAATACCTTTTTCTGCAGAATCTGCCGTGGGTTCAAACAGAAACTGGTATTGATTGGCTTGCTCCAAAATTCTCAAATTTTTACTACATGAAGCCTTATGTCTTAGTTTTCAAATGGCTCTAAAATCAGGTCATTCCGATATCGGTAGCTTGAGTTATGCAGCAAACATCGCTGACTGCTCACTGGATTCTGCAGAATCCGAAAATGGTTCCTTTGAAACAATTCTCAATTTCAATCATTCAAGATCATTTTCTATGTGATTTTAAGTTCCTAACTAGTTCATTAACACTTAGGAAACATTAATCACTAACTTAAACCTCTTGATTTGAAATCAAACCCAAAAATCACTCTCTTAGTTGTTCATGACCTAGGTTCAAACTCAAGAACCAACTAGCTCCAATCTATGGATAAATCCATATATTTTATTTTCAATAAGCTAAATTCCACCCCAAAAACTGTGGCACTCCAAGAGAGGTTCTCAAATATTTTTCTTCCATTTCCAATCACGTAATCCAATCCAACATACCATTATATACAACAAACCAATATTCACCCCTAATTTCTAATCAAAATCGTGGCACCATGTTAAGGTAGGAAACTCCAAATTTTCCATTTAGCAACCCCAACATAATCAAGCACAATTAATACATCAAACACATTCAATAGCATAATCAAGTATCAATCAAATTCAATAGCATAATCAAGTATCAATCAAATTCAAGGATACCAATTCATTCACAATTTATAATTCAAGCAAGCATACAAATAGCACACAAGGATGGATTTCTCCATCAACACACATACAAAGTCTTCTCACCACCATAAGTGGTTGAAGTGAGTAGTCTCCCTCTTACCTAAGTGAAAGAACAAGAAGAACACCAAGAAACTCCTTGCAATTTCGGATTTGAGCTCCAAAAACCCTAAAAAATTGTGACTTTGTTAGAATCAATACCAAGGCTTGAAAAATCAACCATGGATGACCAATAAAAAGATCACAACCACGAAAACAAGAGAAAAGGAAGAGTAGTCTTGAAACTTACCCAAAATGTTCAAAGTTGGAGCTTGGAGATAATGGTGAAAATGGAGGATTTTCAAGAAACTTCAAGAAGAAAAGGTGTTTAGAATGGGGAGGGGATTAAGAAAATGTAATTAGAAGAAATTTTTGTGAAGATTAGGGAAGAAGAAGGAGGTGGCCGTGGAGTTGCTAGAGAGAGGGAGGAGAGAATGGTTGAAGAAGGAATAAGAAGAAATGATGAGAGAGAAAGTGTTTGATAATTAATGGATTTGTATAATAAAATTTAAATGAAACAAAGCAATATTTTGCCTTGCATGGGCTGCAGCCAGCCGTGCAAAGAGAGAGAGAAGAGAGAGGGAAATGGCTTCCAAGGGAAGCTAAGGGCATTTGGGTCATTATTTGGTCAAAGCTTCTCAAAGAAGCTTTGATTATTTAATATTAAATTTGAATTAAAGTGAATGGATTAGACATAAAGTAGATTGCATTAGGATAATGTGATAGGATTTCTAATGCATGCTATTATCCAATGGATAATAGTTACAGTCGACAGAAGTCAGTATTAATTTATCTGACAGATGAAATTTACACAGTATTTTATTATTTCGACTGCTAAATTTCTTGAAAAAAAATGTGAAACCTCGTAAACTGTGTCCAACCTCGGGTTTAGTAAGATTCCCGTCGACAAGTCCATAGTTCAAGGTTCTCGGAGAAAACATCTTGTTTCTCAGGCTCTCATTCGAGCGCACGTAAAATGAGAAATATATTAAAATATTCGACGTTTTCAAAAAAATCTCGAGAAAATTCTCAAAAATTACAAATATTATAAAACGACTATTCGTCTTATTATTTTCAAATTTTTGAAGTATTACAATCGTTTTCCCGACTCTGCTCAATACGAACGCAAAACGAGGAATATATTAAAATATTCATCGTTTCCGAAAAATTCTGAAAGAATTCACATAAATCATAAATATTAGAAAATAACTATTCGTAATAAAATTTTCCAACTTTGGGAGCATTACAGTCATTTTGCCAACTCTGCCCAGTGTGCATGCAAAACGAAAAATAATATTAAAATATTTCACTTTTTCAGAAAAAACCAAAAAAATTCCAGAAAATCCTAAATATTGTAAAATGATCATTTATCCTGAAATTATTAATTTTTGGGATGTTACATAACAGCTTAAGAGGATGACTTCAAATGACATCTTGGGAGAAGGGGCTTCCTTGGCAAGACCCCCTGCTTTTAATGGCACTGCCTATGTGTATTGGAAAGAAAGGATGTTAATATTTCTTGAGGTAAGTGGCATTTGTGTTTTAGATGTTGTTGAGAATGGTCCATACATTCCTCACTCTCTTGATGCAAATGGCAACAAGAAAGAAAAACTTAGAAGTGATTGGGATGATGAGGACAAAAATAAAGTAGATTATAATGCTAAAGCTAAGAATATTATAACTGCTGCCTTGAGTTATGATGAATTTTTTAGGGTTTCAAATTATAAGACAGTTAAGCAAATGTGGGATACGCTGCAAATTACTCATAAAGGAACCAGTGATGTAAAGAGAGCAAGAATGAACTCACTTATGCACGAGTATGAACTCTTTCACATGAAGAATGGTGAAGACATCAATGATATGCAAAGAAGGTTCACTCACATAGTGAATCAACTGAATGGACTAGGAAAGAGCATTTCAGATGAACAACAAATCAACAAGATCATGAGATGTTTGACAAGAGAATAACAACTAAAGATTACTGCTATAGCTGAATCAAAGGACTTGGAAACCATGAATATTGCTACACTATTTGGAAAACTCAAAGAACATGAGATGGAGTTGCATAGATTGAATGACCATAAAGAGAAGGAGAAAAAGAAAAGAGGCTTATCACTCAAAGCACATGTCTCCAAAGAAAGTCTTAACAGTGATGAAGACGAAGAAGTTGAAGATGAAGATGAATCTGAAGAGGATATGAAATTGCTAGTTAAAAAGTTCAAAAGATTCCTCAAAAAGTAGAAAACCTATAACAAAAGGCCCTCAAACTTCTTTTCCAAGAAGAACTCTTCAAAAGCTAAAAGTTCAACATCAAATGTGAAGTGCTATGAATGTGGCAAACCTGGACATTACAAGAATGAGTGTCCTAAACTTCAAAAGAAGACAAGCATGATAATCATGAGTCCAAGGACAAGAAGAATAGAAAGCCAAGAATAACATACATAGCTTGGGAAGAGAATGATATGGATTCCTCTGAACATTCTGAGGAAGAAGAGGCCAATCTTTGTCTCATGACTAATCATTAAAGTGACAATGAAGATGAGATAAATGAAATCCCCCCTACCTATGATGAACTACAAGATGCTTTTGATGAATTGCATAGTGAATATCTGAAAATTGCTAAGCAATTAATGTCATCTAGGAAAGTCATTGCTAAACAATGTAGTGAATATGCATTTCTTCAAATTAAGATTAAAGAATTAGAAGCTAAAAACATTAAGCTAAGTACATCTAGTTCTACATGTTCTAATTACAACATTCTGGAAAAAGAAGTGGAAAAACTGAAAATCACTCTATCGAAATTTATAATGGGAAGAGATAATCTAAATGCCATGTTAGGACAGCGAAAAGGAGTATATGACAAAGCTGGAATAGGCTATAAACCAGCATTGTATGAAAAGGCTCTTAAGAAACTCTTTGTTGCACCTAAATCCTCTACTAGTCATTTTCTTAAATATTTCTATTGTGCAAGAAAAGGACATACAGCTTTTACATACTATTTTAGAAATCCTTTAAGGATTTATGTTAAACAAATTTGGGTTCCCAAGGGAACATATATTATAACTAACACTAAAGGACCCAACAAAGTTTGGGTACCTAAGAAAAATGCTTAAAATCTATTCAGTAGGTGTGTTTGAGAGCCAAAAGTTTAAATTGGTATCTTAATAGTGGCTACTCTAAACATATGACTAGAGATATCACTAAGTTCTCATCCTTCACTCCTAAACAAAGTGGAAGTGTTACCTATGGTGATAACAATAAAGGAAGGATCCTAGGAGTTGAAACAATTGGAAGAAGCACAACTACCAAGATAGAAAGTGTACTATATGTTGAAGGGTTCAAGCACAATCTACTAAGCATCAGCCAACTATGTGATAAAGGTTATAATGCATTCTTTAACTCTAGTAGTTGCATTATAGAAAACAAGCATGATAAAAATGCAAAGCTGATAGGTAATAGATTGAATAACATATACATGATAGATTTAGAAAGTATTTTTGCTAGTGATGTATGTTGTTTGATATCTAAGGAAGAGGAAAATTGGTTATGGCATAGAAGAATAGGACATATTCACATGGATCATCTAAACAAACTCATTTCTAAAGAATTGGTAATTGGACTTCCTAAAACCAAATTCTCAAAAGATGGTTTATGTGATGCATGCCAAAAGGAAACAAATTAAAGTATCTTTTAAGGTTAAGAATATAGTTTCAACTGAAAGACCTTTACAACTACTGCACATAGATTTATTTAGACCCTCTAGGACCAAAAGTTTTAGAGGAAATTTATATGCATTAGTTATAGTTGATGATTACTCTAGATTTACATGGACCTTCTTCTTAGCACATAAGAATGAAACTTTTACAGCCTTTAAGAAAATGACTAAGTTAGTACAAAATGAAAAAGACATGAAAATAACTACTATAAGAAGTGATCATGGTGGAGAATTTCAAAATGAAGAATTTGATAATTTCTGTAAAGAGTTGGGAATTCAACATAATTTCTCTGCTCCAAGAACTCCATAACAAAATGGAGTTGTGGAAAGGAAAAACAGATCCTTAGAAGAAATAGTAAGAACTATGTTGAATGACTCAAACATGCCAAAATATTTTTAGGCAGATGCTGTAAACACAACTTGCTATTTAATGAATAGAGTTTTGATTAGACCAATTTTGAAAAAAACTCCATATGAACTCTATAAAGGTAGAAAACCAAATATTTCACATTTCTATGTTTTTGGTTGTAAATGTTTTGTACTAAATAATAGAAAGGACAATCTAGGAAAGTTTGACCCTAAAGCTGATGAAGGAATCTTTCTAGGTTATTCATCATTTAGTTAAGCTTTTAGAATTTTCAATAAAAGAATACAAATAATTGAAGAATCTATACATGTTACATTTGATGAAATTAACCCCAAAAGATTGGGAAAGGAATTTGCTGATGATGTTGCAGAAACTTTAGAAGAGATTCAACTTGAGGAAAATCAGGACAATGCCAAAGTGGATGAATCAGTGAAAATTCCAGAAGATGCTCAACATGAAGATCTACTTAAAGAATGGAAAACTGCAAGGAATCACCCTCTAGACAACATAATTGGTGAAATATCCAAAAGGGTAACCACTAAACATTCCTTAAGAAATGCATGCAAAAATATGATTTTTATATCACAAGTTGAACCTAAAACTATAGATGAAGCAATTATTGATGAAAACTGGATTATGACAATGCAAAAAGAACTTAATCAGTTTGAAAGAAATAAAGTTTGGAAACTTGTTCCTAAACCCAAGGACAAACAAATAATTGGTATAAAATGGGTGTTTAGGAATAAGCTTGATGAAAATGGTATCATAATAAGAAATAAAGAAAGATTAGTAGCCAAAGGTTATAATCAAGAAGAAGGAATTGATTATGATGAAACATATGCACCTGTCGCTAGATTAGAAGCAATTAGAATGTTGTTAGCATATGTATGTATCATGGATTTTAAATTGTATCAAATGGATGTTAAGAGTGTATTCCTAAATGGATATATACAAGAAGAAGTGTATGTTAGTCAACCCCCTGGATTTGAAATAAATGAATTTCCTAATCAAGTGTATAAACTCACTAAAGCCTTGTATGGACTTAAACAAGCTCCAAGAGCTTGGTATGAAAGGCTAAGTAATTTCTTACTTCAAAAGGGATTCATAAGAAGAAAAGTTGACACAATACTATTCACAAAAAGAAAAGCACAAAACATACTACTTGTTCAAATTTATGTTGATGATATTATATTTGGTGCTACTAATGAATCTTTGTGTAAGGAATTTGTCAAATTAATGTATAACGAGTTTGAAATGCCTATGATGGGAAAGTTACATACTTCCTCAGACTACAAGTCAAACAATGTGATGATGAAACTTTCATAAGCCAAACTAAGTATTGCAAAGAACTATTGAAGAAGTTTGGAATGGAGAATGCAAAGGAAATGGCTACTCCAATGAGTCCATCATGCTACTTGGACAAAGATGAGAAAGGTAAATTAGTAGATGTTTCTAAGTACAGAGGTATGATTGGTTCCTTACTCTATTTAACTACAAGTAGACCTAATATAATGTTCAGTGTTTGTATGTGTGCTAGATATCAATCCAATCCTAAGGAATCACACTTAACTACTTTAAAAAGAATCATGAAATACTTGTTAGGAACTAAAGAAATGGGATTATGGTATCCTAAAGGATCAACATGTAACTTAGTAGGATATTCTGATTCTGACTTTGCTGGATGCAAGTTAGATAGGAAAAGTACTAGTGGAACCTGCCACCTACTAGGAAACTTATTAGTTTCTTGGTTTAGTAAGAAACAAACAAGTGTGGCTTTATCAACTGTTGAAGCAGAATATGTTGCAGCAGGAAGTTGTTGTGCACAAATTCTTTGGATGAAACATTAACTTATTGACTATGGTGTTTTCTTAGAGAAAGTAGCAATCATATGTGATAATACTAGTACTATAAATCTCACTAAAAATCATATAATGCATTCAATAACCAAACATATTGAGATAAGACATCATTTCATAAAAGATCACATTCAAAGTGGAGATATAATCATTGAATATGTTGATACATCTAAACAATTAACTGATATTTTCACTAAACCATTAGCTAAAGATAACTTTTTCTACATAAGAAGAGAATTAGGAATAATTGATCCTACCTATGCTTGATGTTTTGAATGTTGAATGCGTGATATTTTGATATTTGATGTTATACACTGATTGCACAATTGATTGATATAAGCATTATATACTTAAAATAATTAGAACATCAATTTGTACATCGATTAAAGTCAAAAATCAGAAAACATGACTCTCTGAAAATCATTATGCATCAATTAAACAATCGATTCATTTGATTAAATATGTATAGTATATGATATGCATCGATTGACACATCGATTGACCTGATATGAAATTTTAGCAATTCTAATTTAATCTGATATAAATCGATTTACACATCGATTGAATCACGAATCTCAAATGCACTACTCATTGTAAGTGACTATGCATCGATTGCTACATCGATTAGAATGGTTTTAAAAACACTGACCCTGTGTATACATCGATTGTAACATCGATTGAGTGATGATTCCAAAATTTAGAACTCACTGACTTACTCTATACATCGATTGGATGTATGTTGCAAATTGTTGGACTCTCTGACATTGCTTATACATAGATTCACACATCGATTGATTTCAAGTTTTTAAAACTTGGTGCTCTCTGACTTAGCTTATACATCGATTAATACATCGATGTACCTGATTTAAACTAAAATCCCGATGCTAAGTACATCGATTAACATGTGCGTATTGGAGGTAAAAACCCTTTAACACATCAATTGGGAAATCGATTGACTGTTCTGTGTTTATTAATTTCAACTTTCCTCCAAATTCTTCACTCGTCTAAACCAAATTTCAGAGAACCTAAACCCTAGCAGAGCTCGAAATCTTCTCTAATGGCTTGTGTGAAGCATCTTGAACCCTCTACACTTGTTCCCTCTAACTCCACATCTTCCTTCTCAACTCAATCTTCCACACCTCAACGTGTTTCACCCACAGCAACCCCTGTTCACCCCAAAAGAAAAGGAACTGAGAAAACTTTGGTTTCTACAAGGATTGACAAGCTTCCAATCAAAAGCTTGAAGAAGAAAACACAAGACAAAGGTAAGAAAGTTGCTGAATTTTCAAAACCAGCACCTAAGAAACAAGAAAAGAAAATGAAAGTGATGAAGGACACACCCGAGAGGAAGATTGTTCAAAAGTAAAGAAAAAAGACAGAGGAAGAAGAAGAAAATGATGAAGGAGTTACTAAGATTGAACTTCTCAGAAGGTATTTCTCTGATGAGGAGTACATAATGCTTTATAAGAACAATTTTAAACATAGAGATACTCATGAGGCTAGGACTATTGATTTCAATTATTTTGGGACCCATGAGTTCACTTTTCATAAGATTTTAGAGAAGTATAATCTGAGTCAATTTCTACAGATTAAGAGTAATATTTACCCTACATTGATCAAAGCATTTTATTGTACATATGAAATGGACAATGAGGGATTCTCTGTTGAAGTAAAGAACACCAGAATTGAGATGACTTTTGTTGAGTTTGCTCAATTTACTAGACTAGATTACAAAGGAAGTAATCTTGCTGGTACTAGACCAGACAATGCTTGGATTAAGAATTTTCACAGGGAAGAAGCAAAGAAGATGCTTCTAATTGAAAATGCACCAGAAGGAAGACTGATAAACATCAGCTCTATGCACATTCAGCATAGGCTCCTGTAATATATGCTGAGTAGGATACTTCTACCAAGATCAGGAAATCATGCTATGGTGCAGAACAATGATATTTTGATGCTTTAGGCTATGCTACAGAAGAAGTAGCTGAGTTGGAGCTTCATAATTGCCAGGCACATGCTAGACTGTAAAATTAGTGGAGCTAACCTACCCTATCCTGGATTAGTAGTGAGTTTGCTGGAACACTTTGGAGTCTCTCTAGATAATGAAGAAAGATTTGAAGCTACAAAGGTAACTTACGAGTTTGGTGAAGGAACCATTAGCAAGATGAAGCTTGCTAAAGTAAATGGAGAGTGGGTTAGGATAGCTGGTGAAGAGCAAAGAGCTGCAGAGAACAACTCAGAGCTGAATCGCAAAATGGATAAGCTGATTCAAATGTTTGAAAGCTTTGAGGCTAGGCAAACAAAACATCATATTATGCTAAAACAATCTATTGACTACTTGAGTATTAGACTCGACACTTTGGAAGGCCAAATGGCCACTCTACATCAACATCTAGGCATTTCTATCACTGCAACTCCAGAAGTTTATCCTACTTCTGAAGATGTTGTGAACATAGCTAGAGAAGCTGCTGCTGCTCTTGCTTTGAAGAGGAAGACAATCTTGAAGGGCAAGTAGGCCAAGCTTCACAGCACACTGAAGAACCAAGGACCAATGAAGATGCTTAGATCTTAGGGTGTCTTAAGTGTGTCTGTACTGATGTTAATATGTTGCTTTTGATATTTGTTCAACTGTTTTCAATTTTAATTTTTCTTTGAACAATGATGATGATAAATGACTATATAACTTGTTTTGATCATGCTGACATAAATGAATAAATCAATGAATGGTTGAATTTCTAGTATGTACCTTATTTTACATGCTTTTGTGCTTTGATTCTCCCGTACATATTCTTTTTTATAATGACAAAGGGGGAGAATAGGTACCATACACATACTAAATAAAATAACAACCTAAACAATGAATACCATACTAAATCAACTTGAACTAATGATCTAAAATAATGATGCAATGATCTTATACATGTTCAAATCATAAGAACTGTCAATTAGACAGGGCGAGTAAATCGTAAACAGCTATTGCATTGTATTACTCTGATATGCATTGTATTACTCTGATATATTGAATGTTAAACATGCTATGTATGGTAAGTTCGTCATCAATCAAAAAGGGGGAGTTTGTGGATAAATGACCCTAGTGTGTTTTGATTAATGACTAAACTGAACAAGATTATTATTTCTTTAATTCACTAACTACTTGTCAAGCTTGATTTTTTCAATGAGATTTAATGGAGTAAGAATAGTGGATGTAAAGAATCATGAAGCAAAGCATTTCAATGCAAGGATCATGAAGGAAAACTTGAAGAAGGAGCATCATGAAGAAGGAATTCAAGGAAGATCATTAGAAACTTTTTGTAAAGAAAATACTTAGTATAGTTATTTGATTAAGCTCTCTAAAATAAGTAAAAATGATTTTCAAAAGTAAAAATGGACTAAGAATGAAAAAGGTTAATTAATAAGTTTGTACATCTATGTGTACATCTATGTACTTTCAGTTAATTAACAAACTTTTAATGAAAACCTATGTGTACATCTATGTACTTTCAGTTAATTAACTAACTTTTAAGGAAAACCTATGTGTACATCTGTGTATACATATTATACATCTATGTATACATCGATTGATTCTGGACTTACTTGATTAATATGCACATTTGCATATATACATCGATTTGTACATCTATGTATAAATCAAAACAGAAGTAAGAATGCATTTTTGACATATATACATCTATTGATACATCGATGTATAAGCCAAAATAGAAGCAAGAACGTTTTGAAATAACTATACAATCGATTAGTTAATCGATGTATAATCTTCTGGGCTGAAAATATAAGTGTTTTTCAAGAACAACATTGATGTATTCATATGTGTATCATTCAAGATCAAGAACATCCAAGAAAACAATCGATTAGGCAATTGATGTACACATGTTATAAAAGTGAAATCTTGTTTAATACATCTGTGTACACATTGATTGATTAATAACAGAATTTTTCTAATAAGTCTGTTATGATCTCAACTGACTTGTAAAGTGTATCCAACGAATCTATTTTGAGATAAACCTATATAAGGACATTGGGAAACACCTTTTACAAGGGAATTCATTCAAATTTTGAGAACACACATACAAATATTGAGAGAGCTTTTCCTTGAAGAAAAACTGAGTATTTTTCTCTAGAGCTTCAATTTGTAATTTCTGATTTTTTGGAATCTGATTCAATCTTTTCAAATTTTGTAAGAGAGAGATAAGAGAGAAGGTTCTCTCGCCGGTTAGATCAAGAGTAGAAGGGACTCTTGGTGCTGTGCAAGAGTAGAAGGAATTCTTGTGGGAATTACAAGATTGCTTTGACTGAAAAGCTGTCATTTTGGTAGAAGGAACCAAGAAGTGAAGCTTTTGTAAAGAATCTTGTATATTGATTTTCTATAGTGGATAAATCTCACAGTGGTGTGAGGACTGGATGTAGGTTACCAGTGGAGATAGCTGAACCAGGATAAATCTCGGTTTACAATTTTCTCTATCCCTTAACTATTTATTTGCTTTATTGTTGAATGTATGAATTAAGAATTATGTTAGGGATGCTTGTATGATCTAATTTGTTAATGATCTTATTCTTATCTGAAATCAATCTTACAGTTAATATTTCTTTATAAGTTTCAATTCTTGATTGCAATACATCTTGCAAAAACACATTTTGGTTTGTTGGTTGACAAAATCTCTTTCTTGATTAAAGAAAAGAATCAATTTTTGCAAAAAGGGGAAAAGTTTCAAAAACTTATCAAACTCAATTCAACCCCCCTTCTTGAGTAATCAGAAGCCACAACCAACAGATACTTGGTTTATGCTTCTCTAGCTTATTTTCTTAAAAATATCTTTATATGTCTCCAATATGCTAGATTAGTTTGTCTATTGTTTGAGATGGCGTGCATGATGTTACTATCCTTAGGCTTAAGTTTTTTTATCAATAATGTCATCGAACAAATATACTTTATCTTGCTTTGATTCTTATCTAACATGATATCTTTCGTTGCAAAATGCCTATGTATGAATTAAAATTTTATGATCAACACTCTCTGTTCTTAGTTAGTATTCATGATTGAATTTCTTGGTTATCCTAGAATGTGTACAAAATTGATCCTTAACTTATCTTAAATCTTTGAACTGGCTATCTCTGTATTTTATGATATCTTTATTTGAATATGAATATCTCTTATTCGAATAAGAGCTTCCAGTAGCTCTTGGAAAATGTTTTTTTGGTGCCTCTATTCAAATAGAGTATATCATTATTTGAATAGCACCCTTCTGTTCTACGTAAAATATGTGTTTTAAATGTATCAATTCGAATAGACAATATGTCTATTCGAATAATTCTTGACAGGAAAGACAAGTTTCTATGTCTCCTTGCATTCTATTCGAATAGATTTATCTCTATTAGAATAAAACACGAGTTTTTAAAAGGGCTCCTGCAGCCTTTCCCCTTATTTCTCTGTTCTCCCCCTCTCTCTTCTTCCTCATTCTCTTCAACACCATCCTCTACTCTCTGCTCCTTAGCCCTTGTCTCCATTGCTGCACATTCTTCCACCCTGTCATGCCCCGCACCATCTCTCTCCTACGTCTTCCCTTCTCTACCAACTCGTCCCATCACCTTTCCCCTCCACCTATTTTCCCTTTCACGCACCATCCCTACCCACACACCATAACCCAAACTTTCAAGCTCCTGCCATGGCCTCCTCCTCCAGCTTCAAACACGCCAGAACAAAGACCGCTCCTGCTAACAAACCTTTGGACCTGAGATGTTTGGTTTCAACCAATGACCAAATAGAAAAGTTCACGCGACTCTTCCAATCAAGGAAAATCGTGCAGCCAAAGTACATGAACTTGGATTTCTTCAACCAAGGGTTCCCGTTCGTGGCTCTCTTAGATTACCAAGGATTCTCTAACTTATGCTCTTACAGGATAAACATCTACCCTGACCTTGTGCGTATGATCTACTATAACCTTGAGATTGAAGGTGAAAATCTCGTGTCTGAGGTAAAGGGAATCAAGGTCATAATCACTCCTCTGAATTGGGAAGAGTACTTTGGATTGGTTTACCATGGAAATGAGTTTGTTGAGAATAGCTAGAGAAACTGGGAACCTTTTAGGCATTCAGACGCAATGGACAGGATGATTAGACCGGGTCTCATTGCTGCACCCTTCACTACTGGAAAGATGAACTATCAGGACCTGCTTTTGCACTACGCCTATGCACACATCTTAGCTCCAAGAGGAGGTAACTATGCTTACTTGATTGAAGATGATATCTTCATGGTTTGGGCATTGAAGGAAAGGATCCTGATTATCTAACCATACTTCAGCATGCACTACATGATGAAGATAAAGGGAAAAGATAGCAAAATAAAGTTGCCCAATGCCCTACTTATATCTAGCGCTTTTCACCATTATCATGCAATTGTGGAAACCGAGAAATCTACAGAGTTAACTCGTCACAATATTTTTGGTTTTGGAATGATCAAGAAAATGAAGATGAAGAACGAGCAAGGTGTCTGAGGGTACGGTGAAGAAGTTACAGAAATTGATGTTGAGGATGAGCAGGAAGGAGAACTTGCTGATGCTGCTGCCCCGTTCATAAATAAATAAATTATGGCAGCCCAGCTAGAAAATAAAGCTTATAAGGAGAACACCTCGGCTGTTATGTTTGATCCGATAGAAGCTGTGGAGCATGAGCTGGCAGCTATGAGGCTTGAATAGGTAACCTTGCAAAGGATTATAGCGCATCATTTTCCTCCACCACCACCTGATGCTTAGTTGATAAGATCCTTAGATTTAGGATATTTGTTTGACTGATGATGTATATGCTATTTTTTTATTAAAAAATACCAAATGTAATTGGCTGACAAAATTGAATGAAATGAGTATTTATCTTTAAAAACCACTATGTGTATGCTTTAGCTATTGTTATTGTATCTTGCTAGTTTGAATGCTTATAATTTTGGCAAAATGATTGGCCTTGCTGAGTTACTGCCTTAAAATGCAAATAATATGCACTTAATTGAATGACAAAATCAATCTTTGCTTGCATTTGCTATGTTCAAATTCTTATTCCTGTTTTAGGCTTCTTTTAAATATGATAAATTTGCTGCCCTCAATAAAAGTAGAATGTTGAACTTAATTGCATATCATTTGCTTATGCTTTGGCTTTCTCTTGCCCCATCCTTTTGATCATGAGAAAAGGGGGAGAAGAAACTAAAGAGTGATCTCACATATCTTTAGAATGTTTTTGAGAAAAGATAGGAAAATATAAACCAGATCTTGGGATTCCAAAAGTAAGGAAAAGTTACGCGTAACTCAAAATTTAATTCACCTATTACCAAAAAGAGGGAGAGTAAGTCTCTCTAATGACATTGTGAATTCTAATTTATGAAACTAACTCTTTTCTCATGATTGTTTGTCATCATCAAAAAGGGGGAGAATGTATTTGGCCATTGACCTATGAAGAATTTGTTTTGATGATAAAAAAACACAAAGATGTTGCAAGATCAAGTCCAATACCTTCAAGATTAATTTTAGGACTTAAATCATTATGTAAAGGCATAAAGAAGTTCACATTAATGCTCTAACTTGCTTTTCAAAGAAACCAAATAGCACATGTAACACCCCTCGATTTAATGAGCACGACACAATTGTCATTATACCATGGTCACTAAATTTTTGGTGTGCTACAATTCAAACAACAAATTTTCCAAAATTTAATCATTTCGCATATGAGGAAAATATGAGCCATGAATGAATAGTTATATATACAGCGAGTTAAAAATAGGAATTATAAAATATACTCAAATTACAACATTTAAGATTGGATAATCACCTTAAAACAAACATATACCTAATATAAACTTTATACAGGTAATGCAAAATAAAATATAAACTACCTACAACATATCCACGACTAAGGAGTTGGGCACTCAATCGGATCTCGAATGCGTAAGGTAACTCCAGACACACCGGTGTAGTGAGAAATACAGGATAAAATCTTCAATCGTAGTCCTCTTCACGGTCAAGGTCAAGTCCCCAGCATATCGCATACGCTTGTTGTAACACCCCAAATTCTGACTATATGAATCGTAATAGCAGAATTACACTGTTTTGCATTTTCTGTGTGTATAAAATTAATTTGACTGTTCTGAGATCATATTTGATCATTCTGTGTGATTGCTCCGGCTAGGAAAAATAATATTTTTCAGGCCGGGGAAATTCTGATCTGTCTCATTTGGAAGCGGGGGATCTTACTAAACCCGACTCTGAGTGATTCAGAAAAGAATCTTTTAACTTTTAGAATCCATCTATGAAGATAAATAAGATTGTATTAATAAATGTCCGCAATTGCATTTATGGCAATCGTGGCTATGAATGTTGGACCCGATAAGTCTTAATTAATAAGAAAAAGTGTTTAGAACACTTCTTGTAAGTAAAATTAAAGTAAATCAATAGGATATAGTCAAAACAGTTGGTTAGACTTTTCTAACCAATGATAATCGATCAAGGGAAGAAGTTTAGACTTCTTTATGAACCATTAGATTTGAAGCTTGACTCAGAGGCCTTGATCTTTACCATTGATTCAATCAATGGTGTAAAACAAAGCTTACTAAAACTATCAAGTAGTATTTACCATAGACAAGATTAATGAATGAGAATGAGTCAACACTTATAGCTTGATTTTTTACTTAGGAAAACTAATGAACCTTAATTAAGTTGTCCTAATTATTTAATTAAACAATTAAGTAAACTAACTTAATTAAAGATTAGTTATAACTTAATTCTTACTTTAATAACTTAATTCTAATTTGAAGTAATGATGTATGATTAAAAAGTATTAGATACAAGCTAAATATGTTAAACTAAAATGGGTTATGTACTTGAAGAATTAAGTAAGAACGGTTAGGAGATTAAACTCAATTAATTGACTAACCAATTAACTAGTAATTAGGCTTGAACTAATGAGGAATTAAGTATTTAAAACCCACCTAAACTACTATGGACAGCAGCCCCTAAACTCATGGTCCAATAGAAGTTTTGAGCAGCAGAATTTTTGGCCCAAATAACAGCAGAATTTGTGGCCCAATAGTAGTAGAATTTAACTTGGTTTAATCATAAATTAAAGGACATAAACTTACCTAAAAGAGCTTGGACCAGCAGCTGATTTGGAGCAGCAGAAGTGAGCTCCATGTCCAGCAAACTCACGGACCAAATGACAGCAGAAACGCCCAAACAAAGATGCGAGAAGACGTCCAAAGGGCAGCAGCAACCGTCCAGCAAATTGTGAAGATTCAAGTGATATTTGAAGCTTCAAACACCATGCAAAAGTCAAGTAACCAACCAATGAGAAGAGAGAGTTGTTATGCAATTAATGCATGGCCATTTGCTCAAGCAAATGTCACTCACGTCCATCACCAAGGAAGGCACACGGCAGCAGCAAGGGCAGCTGGAATTGGGATGGATAATCATGCAATAAAATCCTTATTTTATCACCACAAGTATTCACGATGGGCAGCTGGATTTTTACACTTAAAATGAGATATTTTTCTCAAGTAAAATCACTCATTTTTCACGTGCAATTCACGGCTGGACAGCAGCTGAATTTTATCTTCATTCTTCACTTTTTATTCCTCAAATATAAGCCATTTGCTTCCCAAAACATACACGGTCAGATGACCTCCCAAACACCTCTTCATTCTCCACTTTCTTCTTATCAAATATCCATCTAATTCTCTCAAACACCCAGGAGGAACTCACGCATATTCCATTTCTTTTCTTCACAACCGGTCACCATCTACAAAACTACACCATCCATCCTTTCTAAACACTTATCTTTTGGCTTGTTTAAATTTAAACTCCACTCTAATATCCTACTTTGTTCAAAGCTTCATCAATCTAAGCTTCTTCAATCTTTCTTAAAAAGGTAAGCTTTGATTTAAGAATTCTAAGTTTGATTTTAATTTGTTTAACCATGATTTTTCCATGGTTTTCAACCTTGATGCTTCTATGGTTCTTCACTAATTTTTCTTGAAAAATTTAGGGCTTGTTAGGAGATTTATAAAGTTTCAAGACAAGGGAGGAAAGCTTACAAAGCTTGTCTTCAAGAGGTAAGAGGGAGACTCTACCTTACCACCCATGTTTTGGTAGTATGAGGATGGTATGTTTGGTGAAAAATCCCTAAGGATTTATTCACTTACTGTTTGAGGGTCTTGGACTATATTGATTTGTTGTGATTGGACTGAATTGATTAAACTGTATTGAGATGTGTTTGATTGTGTCTGTATGTTTGGACTGTATTTGAGATGTGGCTGCTTGTGTTTCTAGGTTTGTATGTGTAGTATTTATGAGATACGATTTTATTTCAGTATTTGTTTATATGTTGTGATGCTTAAAGAAGTGATGCTTAAAGAAATGATAATATATGGGTATGTAAAATATATACAGTACGGGTATGAAATTTATACGTAAATTTTATGAGAAATGGAATTAATTGGAAATATTGTGGAAATATGTAATTAACATGTAAATTTTCTGTTTTGAAGGACTAAAGTGGAAATATTCTGTTTTGAAGGACGAAAATGTAAATTATGGGTTTTGAGGGACTATAATGTAAATTTTGTGTTTTGAGGGACTATTTTGTAAATATGAGAGAAATATAGTAAAATTTGATATTAAAATAAGTAAAACAAGTAATTCGATTTAATACGCACGAAAAATGTCCACGCGATTGGAAAACGTTGAAAAATCACTACGTGATTCGAAAAGCGCGATTAATTAGTCGCGAATGAAAATACATGAGAATATGACTACGTGATTAAATTACAGTATTATCACTGTTAAATTATTTTATGAACCCTGTATATGTGATATTAGTAGAAATTATGAATAGTGCATAGTACATGCATTGGAAAGGTCTAAAGGACTGTGTAAGGCAAGATGCCTAGGAGAGATTACACCTCCGAGTGGGTGCGATAAGCGTAGTGTAGGTCTCGATTGACCTTGGGGGCATTGGGGTGCGGGTTGCCTACAATGGACGAGTTGGTAGCTCTTATGTACCGTGGGTTAGACCGATGCAACACACCAATGATCCAGACCGAGACACTATCCCTAATCATGATTTGATAAAGACTGTCGTGCATGTGCTAGATGTGCAGAAAATGAGCACGTGGTCTGAAGCACATTGGTGCCGACAGATCTTTTCAGTCATTCTCTCCGACTTGAGTTGTAGCTCCATGGAGTAGGATATCGAGTCAGTGTACATTTGCATTCATAACGGATATATCATTATAAATTTATTTATGTGTAATTCTTGTTCATGGTAATTATTATATTGAATACTTGAATATTAAAAGTAGCATAATTGTAATTTTTCTGTTATTTCTTGTGTAATGATTATATTTAAGATTAATGGCATAACTGTAATTATAGTATGATGTCTGTATGATATTTTGAGATTTGTTTATCTTCATTGCTACCATACTGGTATTGGCATAGGTGATCTCACCTCTTGCATATATATATATTGTATCATGTATATGTATTGTTAAAACACTGAGCCGGACATAGAACGTGAAGTAGAGAAAGATCCAGATTTCTGTTGAGAACCTAGAGTTCGATGGCGGTAGAGATTCCTAGCTTCTTGGGTTACTCGAGACCGACCTTCATTGACGGGGACAATGCATGGACCAAGACCTAGATAGAGAGAGTATTTATTATTTGGGTGATGTAAATATTAGCGAGTAGGTTACGATCGGGAAATCCCTACTTTTCTCGTTACTATATATGTACGTTAGAATTTCCTATATCTATTAGGCAAAGCATTGGGGAGCATACTATCGCACCCCTCGAGAGAAAGATGTTGTATCGTCCGCTCGGACATTTGCTCCACGAACTTTACGCCGGGTTGGAATTCCCCACCCACCGGAAGGTATGAGGAGGATCCATCCGAGGATCGGCTACTTCGAGGGCTCACCGCCTAGTTGTACTTGGGCAAAGATGTCAATGTAAATAGTGTTTAAACTTTTTGGAGTGACTAAGTTGTAATATTTATAGTATGACAAAGTGTTAAAAGTTTGTATATGTATATCCGAGAGACTTTGATATGTATAATGATGTAAATTATTTGTAATGAATCTTGCTTTCTGTTTTATTTTCTGCTAAGTTTATTTTCTTGTAAATAAGAAATTTTAAATTTCATATTTTTTTATTACAATGTACATTATCTAGATGAGATTAATTTAGTAATTATGTAACATATATGTAGCACCCTAAGGTGGGTGTTACACTTGTCAGTCCAGACGACTCGCCAAGCCTTGGCACTTCCGGTGAACTCAATTATGACGAAACCAATAGAATCCCTTAAAGTTGTCCTTACCAAATGCAGAAGATCAAACCAAGTGAAATCTAGGATATTCAACCTCGCCCCCTTTACAGGCTTTAACCAAAATCACACCAAATAGCAACAAATACAAAAAAGAGGTAAGACATTCTACAACATTATCTATTATGGCAGTAAAGAAACAAAACGGCGCATGATGCCCAAATAACATTTCAGAAATAGTAAATAACATTAAAAGCGATAATAAACAATTTAGCATATATAGGTAGTTATAGCAGTAATGAAACAACAGATTAAATTCTCATATGAATAAGTAACTATCAAATGGTATAGTGACTCAATATGTACACGCACATGGTACCAAAAACTTACTCCATGGAGCTAGACACAAAATAGTCAGAGAGAATGATCAGGAAAAATATCTGTATCGCGGCTGTCGAGGCCTTCAAGTGCTAAATTTCTCAATTTATCAAAATGCGCATCATGGCATTATACAAGACATTCTACACAGATCTCGATATAGGACAGTGTCTCGGTCCGGGTCGTCAGTGCATTTGCATCGGTCTGCCCTACGGACAGAAGAGCTACTAACTGTCCATTGCGAGGTACCCGCACCCCGACGCCCCCAAGGTCAACGAGTGACCTACACTTATCTATTCGCACCCGCACAAAGGTGTGATTCAACTCCTAAGCAACTTGGCCGTAATAATATTTTAACAGACTTTTTGATGCATGTTATAATCATGCTTATCATGACAAACTATGTCAATCATGCTTCAATGCATGTGAATTCAATACATATTTGTACATTCATATATGAAATCATAATCATATCATATCATGTCTAGAATTACATGTCATATCATTTAACAATAAGGTTTGATCCCATTCACGGATCCACATCAAACCAATAAGAAACTTTAAGGGTAAACATAACCCCATCCATAGGTATGATAAAAGTTAATCCCTAGGTTCATTATGTTTCTCACAACCTCACCCATACTCATGTTCTTTCTTTATTCCAAAATTGTTCTAAACTATAAGGCAAACTATCATTCTTGGTTCTTTCTATTTTATGAATCCCTAATCAACTTCTAATCATTCAATTAATTATATTTAATAAGTTTATCTTAGTACTAACGCCTCATAATGAGTGCCCAAGGAGATCGGGAGCCTCCAAGGGGTTAGAAAAGCCTAAAATCCTTCATTATGCAAATTATAAGGCCAGAAGGAAATACACGGCCCCGATTACATGGCCTGTCCAAAATACACGGCCGTGTATCAATACACGGCCTAGGTCGTGTATGACTCTGGACTTTCTGTTCTGGGATGCTGGAGTACACGGCCGTGTACGATCACACGGCCTAGGCCGTGTACTCCTCTGTAAACGCAGAAAACCACCAGAAATCAATCCAACCTTCATACAATCCAAGATCTATCAACATATAACTAAATCCTACTAATCAAAACACTAATATACAACCAAAATCACCCAAACAAAGGGGTACCCACAAATAGGTTTCACCCCATCAACACAACAGAGAGTTTCTCACTACCAAAATGGGTTGAAGAGAATAATCTTCCTATTACCTTTGTGAAGAACAAAGAAAGTAAGCTCCTTTGTCCTTGGAATTTCGTGCTTCACCACCTCAAGATCCTTGGGTGTTCAAATCCATAAAAATCAAAATCAAAGAGTGGAAATGGTATCCATGGTCACCAAGGTGACCATGGACCACGAAAATGAGGAGAAGAGGAGAAGAAAGTTGAGAGCTTTACCTTAAAGCTTCAAGCTTTGGAGTTGGGCTACAAGGGACGAAAATGGAGAAGTACAGAGGAGTCCCACAAAGAATAAAGCTTGGAGATGATAAGGGGAAACAATGGTTTAAGTTTGGCTTGAGCAAGGGAGCTTGAAAGCTCAATAATGGAGTGTGTGTGTGTGTGTGTGTATGTGTAGCCATGTGAGAGAAGAAAGAAAAGAGAGAAGTGCGTGAGGGAGAGAAAATGAGGGAATGAAATGTGATATTTCCCTTCCCCAAACCGTGCAGCGCCTTAGAGAGGAGAGAGAATGGAGTGGTTGGGAGGAAGCTTCCTAGAAGTTTCCCTTGAAGCTTCCTTGAGAAGCTTCGCACGCTTCTCGATAAAATGAAGTGTGTGGTCACTTAGATGATGTCATAAAAGTAACTAGATAGAAATAATCTACTAGAGCTATTTCTCAGTAGACAAAAATTACAATCAGCGTAAATAATATTTTATTATTTCTCAGATAATTAATTATTTTACAATTTTATTTATCAAATAAAATCTCATAAAACGTAAACCTCGTAAGTTGTGCTCAGCCTCAGATTTAGTAGGATCCCCTGTTGACATTTTCATAGTTCAAAGTTTACCAACCTCAGGGAAAACATTTCGTTTTCCTGACTACGCTCAGTGCGCATGCAAAACGAGGAATATATTAAAATATTTAATATTTTCAAAAAATTTCACAAAAATTCTCAAAAGTCAAAAATATTAGAAAATGACTATTTATCATGAAACAATTAATTTTTGGAGTGTTACACTGACACTGCTCAGTGTGTACGCAAAATGAGAAAAATATTAAAATATTTGACATTTTTAAAAAAATCTAGAAAAATTTTCAAAAATCATAAATATTATAAAATAATTATTTGTATTGAAATAAATAATTTTTGGGATATTACAACTCTCCCCTTCTAAAAAGAATTTCGTCCTCAAAATTCATTATATCTTAGAACAAACGCGACTATGTTTCTTTCATTTTGTCTTCTAGTTCTCATGCTGTATCTCCAGCTGCATCAATCCAAATCACCGGTACTAAGGTTACCTCCATCCATTGAGTACCTTATATTAATGGGCAAAAGTGTGTTGACGTTGTAGGTCGACCAATAAAAGATTCTACGCCCTTTGAGTCTTCAGCCATCCAACAGCCAACTCTCCAAACAACTGTACATCGCTGAGTGGCTCTATCGAACTTATTCTCCTTGCTCACCGTAATAGACAAACTAAGCTTGTTTTCTTCTTAAGGCATCCGCTACGACATTTGCCTCTTCTGGGATTATACTAAAATGGAAAATCAAAATCTCTCGGAACTTCTAATCATCGTCTCTGCCTCATATTTCAACTCATTCTGATCGGACAAAATACTTCTGACTCTTGAGTTTACTATAGACATTGGAAATTTCTCTTTGTAGAAAATGCTTCCAGATCTTCAATGCAACTACAAAGGCTAACTCTGAGTTGGTGTAAGGTAATCCTTCTCATGTGCTCTCGAAGCATACGTTACCATTCCTTCTATTCCGACTAAGCACACGCTCTAAACTTTCAAATGCGAAGTATCATTAGGCATCCCAAAAGGTTCGTTGGGATTGGGCAGAATCATCTTTAGCAAAGAAATCGAGTGTCTCTTCAATCCTTGAAAATATTTTCTTATATGCATTAATCCTACAAACTTGACTCTCTCGTACGAGTAAGATGATAAGTCTTGCCATTTTGAAGAATTCTGCGGTGAGTCTCCTATATTAACCAGCTAATCCTATAAAGTTACGAATCTTTATTACAGTCGTCGGTCTTTCCCATTAAAGAAATACTTCGAGTTCTGATGGGTTCACAACAATTCCTTCCCTTGAGATCACGTACCCTAAAAGTTGAACTGCCTCCAACTGGAATTCGTACTTAGACAACTTTACGCATAACTTCTCCTTTTTCTTCAGGATTTTGAAGAATCGCCACGAAAGGTTCGGTACGTTCCTCCGTCCATTAAGAGTAGATCAGAATGTCGCCAACAAGGACACGACAAATCTATTTTCAACAAGGAAGAGAGATTCTATTCAGGTAATCGATGAATATTACCGAAGCATTCGTTACTCATAATGAGATTACGAAATACCCGTAGTGCCCATAACGTGTCAGAAAAGTTATTTTGGAAAAATCTCCTACCTTTGAGCGAACTCGATGATAGTCCAGAACACAAGCTGATCTTGGAGAAAACAGCAGCATTCTTCAACTAATTTGTCAAACTATTTTTCCTTAATCCAAACAAAATGTCTCATAGGGTAAATTCTCACTTAATTGTGCTACACTTGGCGCATTGTTATGGTTCAGATTCTGGTACACATTTACTCAATCGAAGTATATTAGAAACGTTATAAAGGTTAGAAAGAAAAGTAGAGGAGTCACTTGATTTACCACTGGACCCGTCCAGCTAAGAATATGATGTGGTCCAATAAAACTTAGGAGTGAGTTTCATCGATTCACATTTAGGAAATTTCTGTATCAAGAAACACTAAGTTTCTGCTGGAACTGAATGACGAGACCCGTTTAGAAAATGATCAATCTCTTTCCTAAGATCAAGCTTATTCATGAAGAAAGTAGATAATTGAATTGGTAAAAGGGTTCTAATTTCTAACAACAATAGGATAGTTTTAAATAAACTTGTTGTAATGATAGCAGGCTTACAAATGAGGATAGTAATATTCGAGTTGAAAGGAAGTAAATACACAGACAACCCAATTCCAAAAACGAACTCTTAAAATTTCATTAGAATTTTTCAACAAGATATAGTTGGAAGATAACCAACCCTTTTGTTTTGATATCATATTAGATTTGCGAAGAAGGTAAACAAATCCAATCAATAGAAAAGATTTCATCTTTAACAGGTCATAGGATAATTTAAACACTTGGCTATCAACAATAAGTCCTTAGTAGCAGAAGTAGAAGTAGAAATAACTTAGTCAAAAGATGATGAAGGTACAAACATCCCCACTAGATTCATACATTCTTACGTCATAAAGAAACGGGTTACCCCCGAAATTATACAGTAAAGTCACAGGGTCATCCATCGCAGTACAAGCTCCCTTGTTTAGGCCTTCAGTTCGAGAGACATTTGCTTCACTTAAGGAATTGACTCTCCCTTTTTCGTGAGATTTTGAATTACATCCATCTCTAACAGAAGGCTTTGTCCTATGCAAGGTACAATTCCTAGCCACATGTCCTGGCTTTCCGCACTTGAAACAAATTATTCATTTGATTGTACACTGCCTTGTTAAGTGGTCCTTTCCACACTTCTTACATTTTGATAAGGGTACCATAGTCGGATTGGATTTACTACCACTCGTACCTCCTTCATGTGTTTGTTGTCGCTGTTGCTCCCTCAATCGTCGTGTATATGATTTCTTCTTAAACTGATCAACCTTCCTATTGTTCCTCCTTTGGAACTTAGGCAATCCAGAGTTACCCCAAAGCTGACTTTCTTCCAACAAATTCTGAACCTCGACTTCAAATTCCTACTACTGTGCGGCCCTCTGATCCTGGTGTGTTATTACATTAACCATTCTTTGCATTTCTTCAGCTGCCGCAGTCATACCATCATCGTCACTCCCCGCATTCACACGCTTACATCTACTCCGAGTCATTGCCTCCCTTCAAGGATAAACGAATTGAAGCATAAGGAAGTGAAAAGCAATCAATTCAAACAATATTGTCTCCTTTCAGAGACCAAACGCAAAGAGTCATATAACACCGCAAGACACACCTAACCACCAAACCCAAAGAACTATAACTTGAGCTCCTTCATCCTGCCTTCTATGGCGGGATCTCCTGTAAGCCTTTGACTCCTAAGTAGCTCCTCAAACCAAACTTACGCCAGATACTCTTTTCCCAAGAGAATCAGTTTCCTAAAACCTCTTGGATGTCTCAGTCCACAAACCTTGCAAGTCTTATTTAACTACCTTTTCTCCACCCCATTGGCTCAAACAATTCTAGAGGTGACACAACAAGGGTGTAAATGCAAGCAAATGCTAAGCAAATTCAATCATACCAGCTGAGCTTCTTTCTAAAAGAACTCCTATTGCCTTAATACACCTAAGTGAAGTCATAGTTTCCTATAAACACAGAACATTACATATTGAGTGGGCCAATACTCAATATCATGTAACCGTGCAATAGTAGCTACCAACATTTAACCTATGGTAAGCCATGCCTTCCTTTCCCAACATCTCAAGCAAGAGACAAGGAAGTACACAACATACAAAGAAACTTCTAACATGTCTAAGCATAGTCAGTCCATACCTCGGCTCAACAGGATGAACTGAGCTCTGATACCACCTAATGTAACACCCATCGATTTAATGACCACGACACAATCGTCATTATACCACGATCACTAAATTTTTGGCGTGCTACAATTCAAATAACAAATTTTCCAGAATTTAATCATTTCGCATATGAGAAAAATATGAGCCATAAATGAATAGTTATATATACAGCTAGTTGAAAATATGAATTATAAGATATACTCAAATTACAGCATTTAAGATTGGATAATCACCTTAAAACATACATATACCCAAAATACACTTTATACAGGTAATACAAAATAAAATATAAACTACCCACAACATATCCACGACTAAGGAGTTGGGCACTCCATCGGATCCTGAATGCGTAAGGCAACTCCGGACACACCGGTGTAGTGAGAAATATAGGATAAGATCTTCAATCGCAGTCCTCTTCACGGTCAAGGTCAGGTCCCCAACATATCGTATACGCTTGTCAGTCTAGATGACTTGCCAAGCCTTGGCACCTCTAGTGAATTCAATCATGACGAAACCAATAGAATCCCTTCAAGTTGTCCTTACCGAACGCAGAAGATCAAACCAAGTGAAATCTAGGAGATTCAAGCTCGCCCCCTTTACAGGCTTTAACCAAAACCACACCGAATAGCAACAAATACAAAAAAGAGGTAAGACATTCTACAACATTACCTATTATGACAGAAAAGAAACAAAATGGTGCATGACGCCCGAATAACATTTCAGAAATGGTAAATAACATTAAAAGTGATAACAAACAATTTAGCATATACAGGCAGTTATAGCAGTAATGAAACAACAAATTAAATTTCCATATGAACAAGTAACTATCAAATGGGATGGCAACTCAATATGCACATGCACATGGTACCAAAAACCTACTCCATGGAGCTAGACACAAAACAGTCGGAGAGAATGATCAGGAGATATATCGGTATCGCGGCTGCTAAGGCCTTCAAGTGCTAAAATTCTCAATTTATCAAAATGCGCATCATGGCATTGTACAAGACATTCTACACAGATCTCGATATAGGACAGTGTCTCGGTCCAAGTTGTTAGTGCATTTGCATCAGTCTGCCCCATGGACAGAAGAGCTACCAACTGTCTATTGCTAGGTACCCGCACCCCGACGCCCCCAAGGTCAACGAGTGACCTACAGTTGTCTATTCGCACCCGCACAAAGGTGTGATTCAACTCCTAGGCAACTTAGCCTTAACAATAGTCCAACGGACTTTTCGATCTATGTTACAATCATGTTTATCATGACAAACTATGTCAATCATGCTTCAATGCATGTGAATTCAATACATATATGTACGTTCATATATGAAATCATAATCATATCATATCATGTCTAGAATTACATGTTATATCATTTAACAATAGGTTTGATCCCATTCACAGATCCACATCAAACCAATAACAAACTTTAAAGGTAAACACAACCCCATCCATAGGTATGATAAAAGTTAAACCCTAGGTTCGTTATGTTTCTCACAACCTCACCCATACTCATGTTCTTTCTTTATTCCAAAATTGTTCTAAACTATAAGGCAAACTATCATTCTTAGTTCTTTCCATTTTATGAATCCTTAATCAACTTCTAATCATTCAATTAATTATGTTTAATAAGTTTATCTTAGTACTAACGCCTCATAATGAGTGCCCAAGGAGACCGCGAGCCTCCAAGGGGTTAGAAAAGCTTAAATTCCTTAATTATGCAAATTACAAGGCCAGAAGGAAATACACGGCCCCGATTACACAGCCTGTCCAAAATACATGGCCGTGTATCAATACACAGCCTAGGCCATGTATGACTCTGGAGTTTTTGTTCTGGGACGTTGGAGTACACGGTCGTGTACGATCACACGGCCTAGGCTGTGCACTCCTCTGTAAACGCAGAAAACCACCAGAAATCAATCCAACCTTCATACAATTCAAGATCTATCAACATACAACTAAATCCTACTAATCAAAACACCAATATACAACTAAATTCACCCAAACAAAGGGGTACCCACAAATGGGTTTCACCCCATCAACACAACAAAGAGTTTCTCACTACCAAAATGGGTTGAAGAGAATAATCTTCCTCTTACCTTTGTGAAGAACAAAGAAAGCAAGCTCCTTTTGTCCTTGGAATTTCATGCTTCACCACCTCAAGATCCTTGGGTGTTCAAATCCATAAAAATCAAAATCAAAGAGTGGAAATGGTATCCATGGTCACCAAGGTGACCATGGACCACGAAAATGAGGAGAAGAAAGTTGAGAGCTTTACCTTAAAGCTTCAAGCTTTGGAGTTAGGCTACAAGGGATGAAAATGGAGAAGTCAAGAGGAGTCCCACAAAGAAGAAAGCTTGGAGATGATAAGGGGAAACAATGGTTTAAGTTTGGCTTGAACAAGGGAGCTTGAAAGCTCAACAATGGAGTGTGTGTCTGTGTATGTGCAGTCGTGTGAGAGAAGAAAGAAACGAGAGAGGTGCGTGAGGGAGAGAAAATGAGGGAATGAAATGTGATATTTCCCTTCCCCAAACCGTGCAGCACCTTAGAAAGGAGAGATAGTGGAGTGCTTGGGAGGAAGTTTCCTGGAAGTTTCCCTTGAAGTTTCCTTGAGAAGCTTCGTACGCTTCTCGATAAAGTGAAGTGTGTGGTCACTTAGATGATGTCATAAAAGTAACTAAATAGAAATAATCTACTAGAGTTATTTCTCAGTGGAAAAAAATTACAGTCAGCGTAAATAATATTTTATTGTTTCTCAGATAATTAATTATTCTGTGATTTTATTTATCAGATAGAATCTCGTAAAATGTAAACCTCGTAAATTGTGCTCAGCCTCGAGTTTAGTAAGATCCCCCGTTGATGTTTTCACAGTTCAAAGTTTACCAGCCTCAGGGAAAACATTTTGTTTTCCCAGCTCCACTCAGTGCGCACGCAAAATGAGGAATATATTAAAATATTCAACATTTTCAAAAAATTTCACAAAAATTCTTAAAAATTACAAATAATGAAAAATGACTATTTATCATGAAATAATTTATTTTTGGAGTGTTACACTGACACTGATCAGTGTGCACGCAAAATGAAAAATATATTAAAATATTCAACATTTTTGAAAATATTTAGAAAAATTCCCAAAAATCATAAATATTATAAAATGATTATTTGTATTGAAATAAATAATTTTCAGGATGTTACAGCACACATGTTTTCAAGGCTTAAAAATGATTTTTGGTTTTCAAAGAAATAACAACCAAGAGCCCAAAAGCTTATAAGATTATTTGGAATCAATTGACAACGTTTAAAAGCTATAAGAAATTATTTTCAAATGACTTATTCGAATAAGGGATTCTTTATTTCAATAACCAAAGTCAAAGAAGCCAAAATATTCTATTTGGGTAAGCTTTACGCGAATAAATCCTTACTTTATTTGAATAAAGGTTCAAAACAAAAATGGGCGCGTATGAGTTATTCGAATAATAGTTTGGTTATTTGAATAACAGTTTGGTTATTCAAATAACCCGCTTTCTAGAAATCTGTTATTAATTGGCCTATTCGAATAACATAAATGTTATTCGAATAACAAGTCTTTCAAAAAACATGTTTTTAAAAGGATTATTCGAATAGAATATATTCTATTCGAATAATACTGTTCTCACATATTGTTTCTTAAAAGGCCTTAGTCGAATAACCAAATGGAATAACCAAATGGTTATTTGAATAACCAATTCTAGAAACCAATTTAGCCTGTGCTATAAATGAGTTTATTCGAATAGGGATTCATGCTATTTGAATAGACCAGTTTCCAAAATTAGAAATTAACGGCTAGTTTGGCTATAATTAATGCTCCAACTACCCCTAACGGCTTTTTCATGCATTGGCCTATAAATACAAGTCTTTGAGCACCAAAGACTAGTAGGAAATCAGTCTGAATAATCTTGTTGAACATTAATAGTAGTTCATCCAGCCTTAATCTTAAATTCTCTATTTTTGAACTTTAAAGTGTGAATTCATATACCCATTGAGCTTCAACTTGTATTATCTACTATTGAGAGAGTTTCATCATCTATACACATTGTTTAATTTGTAAAAGAGGGTGAGGAATCCCTCAAAGTTGTAAAGGTGAGGTATCCCTTATTTCTAAAGAGGGTGAGATATTCCTCAAAGTTATAAGGGTAAGGCATCCCTTGTTTGTAAAGAGGGTGAGGTATCCTTCAAGGTTGTAGAGGGTGAGGTATCCCTCGAAGTTGAGGCTCAAGCACAGAGGGTGAGGTATCCCAAGGTGTGGTGAGTGCTCTATTATGTAAAGATTACAAGCATCTGTTGAAGATTGAAGATATAGTGAAAAATATCGGGTGGTTACTTGAGGACTGGATGTAGGTCACAAGTGGATTAGTGGCTGAACCAAGATAAACCTTGTATTTTATCTTCTAAACTCATCTTTTTACATTTATGCTTTAATCTTATATGCTTGCTTGAATACTTCTATCTTGGCTAACTTATTTTGTGAGTGAAGTTATCAATCTTATCTACCTATTCACTTCAAATAATCAATAAATTCAACGAAAATTGATAATTGAACGATTTACAAAATTATTTTGCAAACTCAATTCATCCCCTTGTTGAGTATTGAGGTTACTTGGTAACAATTTTTGCATTCTAAGATTAAAAAAAATACCATAATCACAACCTCACCCTGTTGAACACAAACCTCATTCAGCAAATGCACCTCAGAATATCAAGCAAGAAAACAAAAAAAAAACTCAAAGCTATCACAAACAACACCCTCAAACACATTACACAAATCACCACTAAAAATTCCCCAAAATCAGAATCGATCACCATAGTGCAACCCACCAAGCCCAGGACCTCCCCCATCCCGATCACCAAAACTGTCACTCCCCACCAGACCCAACCATCCTTCACCCAAACCAGACTAGAACCATCCTCCACAATCCACCAGACCATGCCGTGTCAAAACTAGACCAAGATCGCATCCGTGACAAAACGTCGCACTTATGTCACCGTCCTCCATGCTCAACCAATCCTCGCTACCATTAGCCCAAACCAGTGAGCCTCACAGCTCCCTACCACAACCACTTCACTTCCTATCATCGTGCCACTATATAATATTGTTGAGGGCTGCCCAACGAGCCATCGCCAACATCGCCGGAGCTGCTTCTCCCTCCCTCTCTAGTGCTCATCTTTGTGACCACCTTCATGGTTTTCTTTTTGTTACTGGTTCTGAAAGAACGAAAGCTAACTCTTGTTTTATTTTTTTCTTTTATTTATTATTTATCTCTTTACTTTTCATTTAGTTTAACTTTAAGTTTGTTGCTTTGGGCTTTTGGTTGGGTTAATGACTTTTAGTTGGGTCAGACTAAATAAGTTAGTGGGCTGAGAGCTATTAAGGAATTATGAGATTAGCCCATTTTTGGTTTAGTCGAGTTTTTTCTTTATTTTTAAAGTTAAGTCGCGATCCCGGTCATGGCATTTACTTTGCCATTTATATTTTTGTTATTTTATTTTCCGTAAATTTACTTTCAACACTTTGTTTCCATCAATTTACTTCCTGAAAGTTTACTTTGATGCACTTTCTTTTTCTCTTACTTTGACACATCGTTTTCATTTGCTAGCGCTCATATTAAGTTCTCTTAACACATATAATGTCCATTTTCATATTTGAACAATGCTTGACCAATCAATGATTATTTAACACTTTGATGTCAAAATCTTACTAACCACCAGATACTTGAGAGTCTTAAGAAGAACCGATCCACTTCCAAATGTTAAATCTTGAATCAAAAGTGAAGTAGTTAATACTTTGAAAAAAATCACCACAAACATATCCTAAAGAGGCTTTGAAAATGGATAAATTAATTTTGGATTATGTTATTATTCTTCAATCTGTGGCTTCTCCATGCTAAATCAATTAATCATCTGAGGAGGGTATTGGAACAAAGGCCTATGTTTCTCTATCATATTGAAGTTGCCCTTTCCCTCCTTTTTTATATAAATAATTATTCAAGCACTTCATTTTGTCATAAAATACATGCTTGAGTTTGGTCATATCTTTGGGATGCATATTTAATCTTGCAATAGAGTACAATACTAAGCCAATGACCTGTAACATTTTTTTAATGGTTTAGAATGTTCTAGTGGATAAAGAACATAAAATATAGAAAAGATAATGAAATATAAAAGGAAGGAAGAAAGAGAATATTAAAAGAAAAAAGAAAAAAAAGAAAGAAAGAGACAATAAGAAGGGAAAAATAAGGGATTAGTCTAGCGGTAGATGAGCATGTAATGTGTGAGTAAGTACATAGTCACAAGTTCAAATCTTAGCTACACTAATTTTTTGGGGTCAGGCCACAAAAAATATCTTTGAGAATCTTCTAGTTCCAGCGTGGATGACCTATCTTTGACTAAATCGAAGAAGTGAATTAGTCGAGGTACACACAAAATCACCCAGACACCACCTAATTATAATAATAATAAAAAGAAGAAGAAGTTGACAAAGTCCTATGGTTTTGGTCCGAAATGGTGCTCACCTACATAACCCATCTTAAATGGTCGCACTAGATTAATTCAAACTTTTTCTTTTCATAGCAAAAAAAAAATTTATTAAAAGTATGTTTGAAATTAATTATTTTAAGAATTATTATTTTGTATTAAAAAGTTTATGAGAATGGGAAATTGCTCAATTCCCTCTTTTTGTGGTCAATTTTGTAATTTGAAAATCTTTTTTTAATAGAATCCTTTTTATTTTAGTCTTGTACAAATATAAATCCACTTAAATTTAATTATATTTAAGTGAATCTATTCTGATCTTTGTTTCAATTGTTGAAATTGATATTTTTCATCTTATTAATTAAGCCATATAACCTATTATAAGTAAAGTAATAAAATAAATTACTAATATAAAATAAATTCAAATTTTTTTGGGTACATTGTAATTGCTCACCCAATTTCGAGATGAGATGGTAATTAGGTAAGCGAATCCAGAATTTGAACTCCTAACATTGTAGCTAAGGTTTTCTTAGATTGTAATTCACTTCCATTGCGACCAACCTCTGTTGAGTAATTCAATTCAACTTTAATTTGTTTTAAACGTATAATTTAATTTTAATTAATCACTTCAAATCAAATTTCTTAAAAAATAAGTTCTAAACAAGATTGTTGTTTTGAACAGGTTTGAAAGCATCACCTAAGAGCATTTGAGAATGGCTAAAAGTGGTGGTTTCCTCTATAGCACAGTGGCAGCAATAGTGGTGCAAGGGGTGGTGTACCTGTAGAAGACATTTTGACACTCAAGTTAGACTATGCACAAGGTGGGTAGTGTTTAGGGATTTAGATATATACCTTAGTGACTTAGTCTAGTATTTATAGGAGTGTCATAATGGGGGAATCATGTTTGAAATAGGAATTAATGGATAATAAATATCACTGATGGCAATCCCTATAAATAAGGGATTAGTTAGAGTGATTATCTCCTTAACCATGATTCCTATAAACAGAGGGTTTGACAAAGAGATTTCCTCCCAGTTTGTTGAGAGCTGCTATGGTTCCAGGCAGCGTGTGTTGTGGGCCGGGATCTGTCCTAGACAGGCTAGGTTGCTGCTTATTGAGGCACCCCAGAATCCGGTCTAGCACAATTACCCCAAGCTTGGAGATCGAATGTGACAACTGAGTGTCAAGGTATCTGATATCAATAAGAGTAATGACATGTCTAGGAAAAAGGATTCTGTTTTATAGCATGGATGCCAAAGCTCGTAATGTCATACCAGCATGGCTAAAGTTTGTAGTATAGCGTGTCAAGTGCGTTGTGAAATTGCCCCCTACATTGGTGTATTTTGCTAGGGTCCATCATAAGGTATTGATATGGTTTTGAATTTTAACATCTGTGATCTATGGTTCGAACCGTGGTGCCCCTATACTATGTTAGGTCGAGGTTCAAAGAAGTTTCATCCTTGCACTACACGCGACTTTTCAAATCTGCTTGACTTCTTTTCACCCGTTGTGACAGTTTTGTAGAGACATGTGGTGATCATTGGATGATAGCTTGTAACATCCTAATACTGATACCCTAGTATATTAGACATATACTTGGATAAACAATATCAGTCATACTACTTCTAACTTAAAAATCAACTAATCCATAACATTTAAATAAATAATTATGGAGAGCCATAACTAAAGTTATACATATAAATATACAACTTTTACATCCTCAAAGGAAATATAAAACATTATACAAGCTTTGTCTCAAAATGATAAAACTAAACACAATTAGTTCTTTTATTATCTTTATCTTCTTACTATTGAGAATTGCGGATACATCACGGAGTGGAAAAATAGGATTCTCACCAAGGATCCATGTGAAAAATCCATAATTTGAGTTTTAAAATATTTACCTCTTGCAGCGTGATCAAAAGGAAGTGACGTAAATCACCAACACCATAATAGCAACGATGTCTCTGCGGTATCCACACGAACAGACTCACAAACGTCCAACGTCGGCAAAGAGGAGCCTCACATCTATCACACAGTGCTAGTTGCTAAGAAAATAGAAGAAACTTATCGTTCTCTCACTCACTTTTCTGTACGTGTGGCTAAGGTTCTGTAATATATGTGTCTTAGCAGCCCCTTAGCAGTACTATTTATAATAGTGACTGCCTTAAGTGAGTGTGAGTAGCAGTAAGGTAAGCTGTGCAACCCTAGACTCATCTGTTATGAGTCTGACCCATATTTGAATCTGAGTCCAACTTTGATTTATTGCTCCAATTTTAGTTTGCTCTATGTGTGTGACCCTGTAGGTTCTCATTACGTTTGCAGTAATATTAAAATTCCATTTTAATATTACAAGCAGTGAGAGGTATCTAGCAACATATCGCTGCTACCCAAGTAATAAGAATGTTAGTGATTTGACATAACCTTTCTATGACCAATGTGTCAGTGTCGTTTAGTCCCTTTGTCAAGATATCTAGATTGAACACAAGGTATGGAATGCGTCACCCTTGTATAGTCCAATCCTTCATTTCTTGATACTCGAGTAGACTTTGTAACAACAAATGAAATCAATATCTCATATTGACTCATTTGAGCATGGCCATGCATTTCGCAGTCTCACTCAATCAGGGGGCCCGAAAATATCGCTCCTGTTATGTAGGAGTGACAAATCCCATTTAGGTCACTCACATCCCTCTGCATGATTCGCAGTATGTCCAATAACTAACTTTATAATCACTTTGTTACAGATGACGTTTGATAGCATTAAAACACATAACTCCTCAAGTAGGAATCATAATGATTTCAGGTTAAAGGACCACAAACACCATTGTCACTATGAGAGTCGCTTATAACACTCACGTAACGATCCATGTAGCGTTCTCATGGCAGGTCAGTCCAGTATATCATTACTCTAATATATACCTATGTGAAAAACTTGATATATCATATCCATGACTCGTGAGATGTGGTCATCAGTCTACGCACATACTAGTCTCAACGCATTATTGTTGTCCTAATTAACAATAATACTTGACTAGGGACTTTTAAGAATAGTTTTTTAATTTTATCCAATAGGATCTCACGATCAATTCAACCACTTGATATCCTATGGCATCAAACTTACTATTCTAACGACTTTATTATGTTTATTAAAAAGAACATAATAAATGAAATGCCTCATATATTAAAAAATAGCATAATAGAATGCATATAAATACAAACAAATGTATCAGCCTCTAGGGTATATACCAACAATCTCCCACTTGCATTAGAGCCAATCAGGCATATGTCTAATGCCTAAAGACCTAGTGTGACCCTCATGCTTCTGCTATGCAAGAGGCTTCGTTAGTGGATCAGCAATGTTATCATCTGTTGGTACTCTACATATCTTCATATCTCTTCTATTGATGATCTCTCAAATAAGATGGAAGCGTCTAAGTATATGTTTGGATCGCTGGTGAGATCTAGGTTCCTTAGCATATGTAATGGCTCCATTATTATCACAATAGAGGTCCACTGGGTCCATGATGCGTGAGGATATAGTGATTAAAATTTAGATAAAAATCAGTTGTCAGGCCCACCAGAAAATAAAAACCTTACAACTAGTTGTAGTTAGTAAGGGTCGATCCACAGAGAACCAATTCAATTAACACTATCAAGTAATTCTCAATTTAAACTCTGATTAACAATAAATAGTAAATAGGGGGCTTTGGAGTTTTGATGAACAATGAACAGCTTCAAAGACAATAATAATAAATGAACTGAAATCAACAATATAAGAAAATTGGTTAAGAGATTGAATCCACCACTAGATTTATATGATAATGTAAATCCACATATCTTTTTATTCCAACATGCTCAATTATGTTTTTACGCAATTGTGAGAGTAAATATCTATTTTTCTTACGTGTTGGCCAATTTAGCAACCGCTCAAATCAACTCCTAATCATTGATTAGTCATAAAGCAACTGCTCTTACAACTATCCAACAATTGCATTAAAATTTAGAAAACCAATTACACTAAGATCTAATCACACACCGGGATTAAATTACTTAGAACATATATTTCTCTAAATCTATTACCGCAACCGCGCATAATAAACCCAGATCTACCACTTTTATAACTGGCAAATAGCACAAAGATAATTATACCCACATGAACATCATATATTCCGCTAGATCTACTACCGCAACCGCACATAATAAACCCAGATCTACCACTTTGAAAGTGGGAACAAGTACAAAAACCTTCATACCAACAATAGATTCAGAAATATATGAATAAAAATATAACTGTGTTAAAATAATCAAATATGCAAGATTCACAACATCAATACTAGTGGTTTCATCACCCCCTTAACCAAGGGAGATTTAGTTACACATAGCTAGAAGGAAATCACAAGAAAAACTGAGAAAGAACAATATGATAAACAAAGTGCAGAAGAAAAACTAAAGCAAACGAGTTTCTGAGGATTGAGAATGATGGATCTCCAATTGCTCGAACCCGAAACTCCAATCTTTGATCCAAGACTCCCCTCTCCTTCTCCAAGGAGTTGCAGCTGCTCTCCTAGGTCAGAACTCCCTTCAAAACATGCCAAGAGTGTCAATATATAGGCCCCCAACACAAACTTCGCGCAAAAGTTTCAATAATTGAGTTTCTGGAGTGAATACACGGCTGTGTATGCATACACGGCCTAGGCCGTGTATGACACTGAGTTGGGGGGCAAGATTTCACTATTTTAATTGCAAAGTCAGAGGCATACATGGCCTAGGCCGTGTATTCTCACATGGCCGTGTATTTTTACGCAACCTAGGCCCTGTATTCTAACTCAGGCCCTGTATTCTGACTCTGACCCTGTAATCTGACTTCCAAGCTCAATATGACCCATTAGACCTCCAAATCTGGAAAAGTGTTCAACATAAAAGTTGTATATTTGGATCTTAACTATCAACCATCAACATTTCAGCCCATTTGACAACTTGTAGCTCAAGATATGATATAAACAGTATGCAAAGGTCAAGCTGTCAAGATCAGCACCCTAGTTCTTACTTCAACTCCAATTTGAATTATCCAAATGTGTGATTGGGCCTTTGAGGTCTTCATGAAAGTAGTAGAGAATTGTCTTAGCTTTTTTACAAGACCAAAATCACATCAATCAGATATTTGAAACTCAAATTATAGCTAGTTTACTGAACATTGCCAAAGAGATAAATTAGGGCTAATTCATGCAATAATTCCTTCCATGATCCAATTAGGCTCAATATCATAAAATGTGTCAAAACCAACTTAATTAAACCTAATTGAACCTTAAGAAGCCCAGTGACTGAAAAGCATAATTCAATTATGAGTACTAATGAACACATTTAAGAAAAGTTTCATAGTAATGTTTCAATTAGGGTTTGATATCAGAAACTAAGCTAAATGATGACAATTAAGCACAAATGGAGTTCAATGAATCAATTACAAGGCGATTAAAATATAGGAATAATAAACAGATTAGTCCACAATGCTAGGAATAACGCCAAGTTTACCAATGAACTTCCTGATCCAAATGGTCTCCTTTGCTGCATTTGAGGTAGCAATATACTCAGCCTCTATGGTGGAATCAGTGACTGTCTCCTGCTTTGAACTCTTTCAGCTCACAGCCCCACCATTTAGGCAAAAAACATAACCCGATTACGATCTGGAGTCGTCCTTATCAGTTTGGAAGCTAGCATCAGTGTAACCGTTTACAGCTAGCTCTTCCTCGACTCCATATACCAAGAACAAATCCTTAGTCCTTCTCAAGTACTTAAAGATGTTCTTGACAGTAGTCTAATGACTCTCACTGAGATCATAGTGGTACCTGCTCGTCATGCTCAAAGCATACGAGATGTCTGGCCGAGTACATAACATAGCATACATGATAGATCCAATTGCAGATGCATATGGAATCTTGCTCATGCGATCCCTCTCATCATGGGTGGAAGGGGATTGAGCCTTAGATAGGCTTACACCATGTGACATAAGCAAGAGTCCTTTCTTAGATTCATGCATGTTAAATCATCTTAACACTTTGCCTATATATATACTCTGACTTAGGCCAAGCTGTCTCAGTGATCTATCTCTATAGATCTTGATACCTAACACATAGGTGGCTTCGCCTAAGTCTTTCATAGAGAAGCAGTTCCCTAACCAAGTCTTTATAAACTGGAAGGTAGGGATGTCATTTTTGATAAGTAGTATGTCATCTACATACAATACCAGAAAGACAATTGTGCTCCCATTAACCTTCTTGTAGACACAAGATTCTTCTTTATTCTTAATGAAACCAAACTGCTTTATTGTATCATCAAAATAAAGATTCCAGCTTCTGGAAGCTTGCTTCAATCTATAAATAGATCGTTGCAACCTGCACAACTTTCCAGTATCCTCTAGAGTGGCAAAACCCTCAGGTTGTGTCATGTACATATCCTCGAGAAGATTTCCATTAAGGAAAGTAGTTTTAACATCCATTTGCTAGATTTCATAATCATGGTATGCTGCAATAGCAAGCAAGATCCGAACGGATTTAAGCATCATAACTGGGGAAAAAGTCTCATCATAGTCTACACCATGAATTTTTTTGAAACCTTTAGCCACCAATTGTGCTTTAAAGGTATGCACATTATCATCCATGTCAGTTTTCTTTTTGAAAACCCACTTGCACCCAATGAGTTTTACCCCTTTAGTCAACCAAGGTCCATACCTAGTTGGCATACATGGATTCCATTTCAGATCTTATAATCTCAAGCCATTTCTTAGATCCTAGGCCAATAATGGCTTCTTAGTAAGTTACAGGCTCATTTTGATTCATGAGCAATATGTCACCTTGCTGGGTCATGAGAAATCCATATCTCTCTAGTTGATGATGTATCTTGTTAGTCCTATGCAGGTCTTGTGCTACCAGAGTAGGTTGCTATTCCATAACATTTTGTGGAGGTAGCTCTATTTTCATCATTGGTTCGTTACTACTCTATGAACCTTGAACTTCTTTAAGTTCTACTTTTCTCCCACTGGCTGCTTTGGAGATAAACTCTCTTTCTAGAAACATAGTTGTCCGTGTGACAAACACTTTACCCTCAGTAGGATTATAGAAATAGTATCCATTGGTTTCCTTAGGATAACCCACAAAGAAACATTTATCTAATTTGGGTCCAAGCTTATTGAAAACTTAATGTTTCACATAAGATTCACAGCCCCAAATCTTCTTGAAAGACACACTAGGCCGTTTCCCAGTCCATATCTCATATGGTGTCTTTTGAACCGTCTTAGATGAAACACGGTTAAGTGTGAAAGCTGCTGTTAATAGAGCATGTCCCCAGAAGGAGCCTGGAAGGTCTGCATGACTCATCATAGATCGGATCATGTCCAACAAGGCCAGGTTCCTCATTTCAGAGACACCATTCCATTGTGGTGTTCCTGGAGGAGTGAGTTAAGATATTATACCATACTCTTTCAGATGATCATCAAACTGTTGGCTTAAGTATTCACCTCCTCGATCTGATCAAAGGAATTTAATACTCTTTCCAAGTTGGTTTTGTATTTCATTCTTGAATTCTTTGAACTTTTCAAAGGATTCTGATTTGTGCTTCATAAGATATACAAATCCATATCTACTGAAATCATCAGTAAATGTAATGAAGTATTGAAAATCGCCTTTAGCCAGTGTGTTTAGTGGCCCACATACATCACTATGTATGAGGCCTAAAAGATTAGTAGCCCTTTCACCTTATCTAGTGAATGGGGCCTTTGTCATCTTCCCCAATAAATAAGATTTACATATCTCATATGATTCGAAATCAAACGAGTCCAAGAATCCATCTTTATAGAGTTTGGAGATGCGTTTCTCATTTATGTGGCCCAAATGACAATGCCAGAGAAAAGTTGGGTTCAGATCGTTTGATTTAAACCTCTTTGTATTTATATTATAGACGGGCGTTTCAAGACCAATGACATAAAGTCCATTACTCAATTGTGCACTACCATAAAAAATATCATTCATATAAATGGAACAACATTTATCCTTTATAATAAAAGAAAAACCTTTCTTGTCCAAACAAGAAACAGAAATGATATTCCTGCTAATAGCAGGCACAAAATAGCAGTTCTCTAACTCTATTACAAGCCCAGTGGGCAAAGATAATAAGTAAGTCCCTACAGCTAATGCAGCAACCTTTGCTCCATTTTCCACTTGTAGGTCGACTTTGCCCTTCGTCAATAGTCTACTGCTCTTTAGATCCTACACATTTACACAAATGTGAGATTCACATTTAGTATCTAATACATATGATGCAGAAGTAGATAAACTGACTTCAATAACAAAAATGCCTGAAGTGGAAGTCTCACTTCCCTTCTTCTTCTTGAGCTCTTCCAAGAACTTGGCACAGTTCCTCTTCCAATGTCCGGTCTGACCACAGTGGAAACATGTACCTTCCTTAGCCACTCCACCCACTGGTTCCAAGCCATAAGTACTGGGTTTGGACTTATCCTTGCCATTGCCCTTCCAGTTATCCTTGGACTTTTTCTGCTGTTTCTTGCCCTTATTCTTTTGGACCATCATTATGGCCTTTACTTTGCCTTTGTTAATGTTCTACTCAGCAATTCTCAACATGCCTAGCAGCTCTGGTAGTGATTTGTCAATCTCATTCATGTTGTAGTTCATGACAAATTGACTAAAACTTTTTGGCAACGATTGCAAGACTAAGTCAGAGGCCAACTTTTGACCCAAAGGAAAACCAAGTCTCTCTAGGTTTTCAATGTACCCAATCATCTTGAGTACATGAGCACCAACAGGGCTTCCTTCTACCAGCTTGCACTGAAACAGTGCTTTAGAGACCTCGTATCTCTTATGCCTAGCCTGCTCTTAATAGAGCTTCTTAAGGTGTATGATCATATCGTAGGCATCCATGGTCTCATGTTGCTTTTGGAGCTTAGAGTTCATGGTGGCCAGCATTAGACATCTGATGTCCAAGGCATCATCTTGATGCTTCTTATAAGCATCCTTTTCAATTCTAGGGGCATTAATGGCAGGTGGCTCAAGAATAGGTTGTTCTAGTACATACATCTTTTTCTCTTACTTGAGGACAATCCTCAAATTCTGTACCAGTCCAAAAAATTTGTTCCAGACAACTTGTCCTTCTCAAGGACAGATCACAGTGATAAGTTACTTGATGTGTTTGTTGCCATGGTAATCTATCAATAGAAATATACAAAATATAAGTATCATGTAATAAACATATTTAATGAGGTCTTTTAATTAAATATGCCTCCCATTATTTTATTCAAATTAATGACCCTCAGCATTGACTTAAAAAATCCCATCGAAAGATTTCCTAGTGGTCTAAGATCCATATTTCACTTAGTTTTGAGTCAATTTTGGCTGATCATCTAAAATTCAGTTATTTAGGTAGGAAACACTTTCTAATTACATCACATGTAACTCTTGGATAGTTAGGTGAATAACACTTATTCCAATCCATCTAATGGACTAAAGCCCAACTCCATGCCTCTAAGCCTTCAATCCTATTGAAATGGCCTAGTTAAGTCAGACCCAATGGTTAGCAGTTGGATATTACCCTTATCCCATCGCGTTTTACTAATATAGATAAAGACATCCTACTTTGGCAGACTTGTACTTGATCGATACTAGTCTTGATGAGTGCCACACATTGGAAGGCTTCACAAAATGACTTAATATTTACTTTGAGGGAATTTTTATTATTATTAGATCTCACCATTTATTAAATTGTTTATTATACCATAAACATCATTTATGCATCTCATACATATAAAGCATATAATAAAAGTGACATGGTTATGGCCCCCTAAGAGAGTGGCATTAACTAAGCCAGCTTCACCAAGCGTCTCCTACCAATGTCCTCACTTGATGCCGTCTTCTTGCCTCCACATCAAGATTACATTATATAGAAACTTATTTTACATTCGAGGGGAGTTAGGTGAAAAGAGAATGTACAATCAAAATGTACAGAGAAAGGCACGACACACAGATCATATTTATAAAAACCAAAATAGCATAAAAGGAGGACTAAAGCCATAACCATGCACTATGCATCACAAAGAACATACAAACTCAAAATAATAATACATTATTATTTTCGTGAGTCATAAAAACAAATAGAAAAAAGGTGCTTTCGAATAACACACGCTACGCAACAGGGTTCGGGGGTCCCGCTGCCCGGTCAAGAGCTGAATCTCTTGTGCCTCCCTTGACGGCTAGGGTATGAACACTTGAACCTTAAACCCGAAAGCACATGAACACTTCACGTGCCGCAAGGAACCCTTGTGTCGTTGTTCAACACTTGAACTGCGCCGCTTGTGCAGAAACAAAGACTCCATAATCCTTGTTGCCGCAAACCAAGAACAAGGTTTCCCAAACCCTTGCGCCGTACATTGAGAATAAGGATTCCATAACGTTGTACGTATCACATATATACCAGAAAGCTTCGCAAAAACATACATCTTGATACAAAACGGTTTTCACAGAACTTATGAACATCTTCATGGGTTTTTGAAAACAACATCATAGTTTTGCATACAACATATAAAACAGAATATGTTTTCGCAAAAGGATTTCATTCATTTTTTGAAATAACATATTAAAGATCATATCTTTTATCAAAACAAAAACAACAAACATGTTATCTCATGCAAAACAAAAACAGAAAATCGAATCATGATTTCACAAGACGCTCTAATACCACTTTTGGGAATTGCGGATACATCACGCAGTGAAAAAATAAGATTCCCACTAAGGATCCATGCGAAAAAGCCATCATCAGAGTTTTAAAATATTTACCTCTTGCAGCGTGATCAAAAGGAAGTGACATGAATCACCAATATCGTAATAGCAATGATGTCTCTACGGTATCCACACGAATAGACTCACGAATGTCCAACGTCTGCAAAGAGGAGTCTCACGTCTCTCACACAGTGCTAGCTGCGAAGAGAAGAGAAGAAACCGGTTGCTCTCTCACTCACTTTTCGGTAGGTGCAGGCAGGGTTCTATAATATATGTGTCTTAGCAGCCCCTTAGCAGTACTATTTATAATAGTGACTGCCTTAAGTGAGTGTGAATAGCAGCAAAGTAAGTTGTGCAACCCTAGACTCATCTGTTATGAGTCTGGCCCATATTTGAATCCGAGTCCAACTTAGATTTATTGCTCCAATTTTAGTCTGCTCTATGTGTATGACCCTGCAGGTTCTCATTACGTTAGCAGTAATATTAAAATTTTTAATATAACAAGCATTGAGAGGTATCTAGCAACACATCGTTGCTACCTAAGTAATAAGAATATCAGTGATTTGACATAACCTTTCTGTGACCAATGTTTCTGTGTCGTTTAGCCCCTTTATCAAGATATCTATATTGATCACAACGCATGGAATGCGTCACCCTTGTATAGTCCAATCCTTCGTTTCTTGATATTCGAGTAGACTTTGTAACAATAAATGAAATCAATATCTCATATTGACTCATTTGAGAATGGCCATGTATTTCGTAGTCTCACTCAATCAGGGGGCCTGAAAATATCTCTCCTGTTATATAGGAGTGACAAATCCTATCTAGGTCACTCACATCGCTCTGCATGATTTGTAGTATGTCCAATAACTAACTTTATAATCACCTTGTTACAGATGACATTTGATGGCATTAAAGCACACAATTCCTCATGTAGGAATCGTAGTGATTTCAGGTCAAAGGACCACAGTCACCATTATCACTATGAGAATCACTTATGACATTCATGTAACGATCCATGTAGCGTTCTCATGGCGGGTTAGTCCAGTACATCATTACTCTAATATGTACCCATGTGAAAGACTTGATATCTCATATCCATGACTCGTGAGATGTGGTCATCAGTCTACGCACATACTAGTCTCTACGCATTATTGTTGTCCTAATTAACAATAATACTTGACTAGGGACATTTAAGAATTGTGTTCTAATTTTATCTAATAGGATCTCACGATCAAGTCAATCACTTGATGTCCTATGGCAACAAATTTACTATTCTAAGGATTTTATTATGTTTATTAAAAAGAACATAATAAATGAAATGCCTCATATATTAAAAAATTGCACAATAGAATGTATGTAAATACAGACAAATGTATCAGTCTCTAGGGTATACACCAACACTTACCCTTTTATAGGGCCTTCACCTAGATTTACATGAAAATATAGCGGGGTGAGAAACATAATTCTTAGTATGAGTAACCAATACCAGCATATAAGCATTTATATTGAATAAATGAACTCTAAAATTGAAAATACTATACTAACTTTTCTAGTCTAGTTATTCATTATCATGATATACGTACTATACGAATATCACCTTACAGTGAATAATGCTATGAACATTGGATTAACAGTTGCACTAGGTAAATGAGACTATACTCACTACCAAGAGAACATTCACATTCTGACTTTATGTAAACATTCATCTAACAACTATATAATCTGTCACTAAGCTCATACAAGTAGCTTAACTATTTCTAGGATCTGAATTCCTTCATCTGACATACAACTTACTTATCCTTGGCCTGACATAGGATATGCTCATCCATAGCCTAGCATAGGATTTAATTTATCTTTAGCTTCGTATAGGAGTTCTCTAGTCCACTGCCTAGCTTAGGACTTTTTCTAGTCCACTGCCTAGCTTAGGACTTCTCTTAGTCCATCGCCTAGCTTAGGACTTCTATTAGTTCACTGCCTAGCTTAGGACTTCTCTTAGTCCACCGCCTAGCTTAGGACTTCTCTATGGTTCAACCTCACTTAAAGGAACTAATTACTAGCATTCAACCTTATTGCATAAGGGAGCCAATTCACTAGGGTTCAACCTTATTGCATAAGGAAACTAATCTCTGGCTATCTAGGCCCTATGACACTCAACTCTAACTATAAAAGAAGCTACTAGTATTTCTTGAGTTCAACTCATTCCAAAAATAACTCAATTCTGGCCTAAAAAGGTTAATTTTAATGGATACACCAAATGAACATCCTAATTTGTAGAATTCTAAAATTTCTATCACTTGAAGCCTTACATCTTAGCTTTCAAATACAATAAGAATCATGTCAATCCGATGTCTGTAGCTCAAGTTATGCAACTAGAACCACAGACTGTTCAAAATGACCTATTTTTACTGATTTATGGGTAAGTGTCGTGGCACCTCACTCTCAGTGCATGAAAACTAAAAACAGAGAGTGTAGTGTCGCGGCACCTCACTTTTTGTGCTACGGCACTCATTGAGAATTTTTGTTTATGTAGAAACCTAGTCTGGGAGCCATTTTTTCAACCCATTTCAAAGGGTTTTCCACGCTTAACTGGATTCCTAATCATCTTAGGATCTTCAAACACTAAACTTAAGTCAATCAACTTAGATTATGATCAAAATCAATTAATCACAACCAAAATCTCATTGTTTCCAAACTATCTTCCAAGTTCCTCAATCATGAACAAAAATGGTTTAGATTGAGCCATAAAAGACCATCTAACACTCACTAGGCTAAAATTGTCCTAACTTAATCCTTGGAAGCAAGAATCAAGATTAGAACATAGATTTGATTCTCCAAATCCCTTTTTCCATTCAAAATCCCTAACCCCATTCAAAAAGAACAAAGAGGGAAAAATGAATACAAATCTCCTACCTCTTGTAGACACTTGATCCTTGAAGCCTTGCTCTTGATCTTGGATCTTCCTTTGCTTTCCTCTTCTTTTTCCTCTTCCTTTGATTTCCCTTTTCTTTCTTTCTTTTTTCTATTTTTCTATTCTTAACCGTAGAGAGGGAGAGATAAAAGAGATAGAAACAAGGGTAAACTTATCATTTTGATATTTTGTTTTAACTTCTTAATCTGTTAAAAACACTTAGATCTCACCAAATCAAGTTTTATAACTTCCAACATATTTGAAATAAATCTTAAAATTCATTAAAAATCATGTTTTACCACTTATCTATTTTTCCATATCTGCTGGAAGTCAATCTGGCTTTAAAAACACAACCAGAATACTTAAAAATATCAAATTGACTCTGATTGTTCTCAAAACTTAATTGACATGTTATACAAGTACAATAGTACCTCTGAGACCATATATAAGCCTAACATATTTCTCGGGATATTACATTTCTTTCCTCCTTTTTAAAATTTTGTCCCCAAAATTGTTTTCCTCATACAATAACTTTGGGTAAACTTGCTTAATATGGGACTCTATTTCCCAAAAAGCTTTTTCAGTGCCAACTTCACCCTATACTATCTTCTGGTAAAAAGGCACTTGGACATACATTCTACTATGTCTTCTTTCATGCTAGGCCACTAAACATTATCCAAAGATCTTGATACATTTTAGTAGCCTTTAGATGGATGGTATACCTTCTCTTATGAGCTTCCTCTGGAATCCTTTCTCTGATGCTTGACTGTCTTGAAACACAAAGTTTACCTCTCAACTTCGTCATTCCATTCTCAGTCATAACAACATCCTTTTAGGTTCTTAAGAGGATCTGCTCACTAATATCTCTTAGAGCTTCATCCTCCTTGTAAGTTTCTAAAATTTGAGTCCTTAAGTCACTACTATGCCTACTCTGCTTACTATAAAACTATTTAGTATCATAGTCACTACGAGACTCAAATTTTTGAAACTCTCAATAAGTTCACTCTTTCAGACCATCATCGGGAATGCATGTAGGACTTTCCTACCTAGTGCATCAGCCATTGCAGTGGCTTTACCCGGCTGATACTATAACTTAAAGTCGCGATCCTTTCATCATAACCAAGTTCTGCTTAACATTCCATTCATCATCTCTACTTTATGTTCAGCTTGTTTTGATCAAATAAGTGTTGCATACTCATATGATCACTGGACACCTCAGCTAACTTAACTTGTACCATACCTATAAAGAATTCTACTTCTCTCTTGGTGGTACTTGATTACTTTCCTAGGAAATACCTCTGGATGTCTTCTGATCACAGATATATTTCCTAAGACTTACTTAACTTCCACATTCGAGGAGAAAAAGGAAATCAAATCCTTAAGCCTCCTCTTCTAAGGAGTTGTTCACTTGTTTAACTTTCAAAACATAGACTTGAAAGAAATAGGCACAGAAGAATCATCAAATATAAACCTCAATGTCCAATTTGATTAATCCAAAACCATGTCTAGTCTATTGTCCATGTTAAGGAAAGATAAACTAATAAGATCCATAAAGGAAATTTTACCTTCAACTTTGCACAACCATTCAAACTTACTAAGGAAGTTGTGACTAGCTTTCTTATTGGTGTAGACAAGGATGAAACATGGGAAAACTCAAACATGAATAAATTTGATCTCTTTCTATTTTCATATGAAATCATAGAGGGGGTACTCCTGAATCATATACTAAAACTTAGAGATCATCTTTAACTGTGTTCTTACCTCATATGAGATTGAGAGTTTGGGCCGCCTCCTTACTATTCAGAGTATATACTCTTACTCTAACTTGAGCTTTGAGGTTAAGCATTGCTTCCTGCTTCTGTGTACACTTGTTTAGAAGTGTTCTAATCAGCCATAATTATAACATACTATCTGGCCAACTTAACAAGGTCTGCCACCATGTTAACTCCCACATTTATCACACTTTGGTCCCTTAACTTTTACTTAAGCTCACTCATGTCCATGTAATAGCCTCCTTTTACTCCTAGGAGGCTGTTAACATTTACTCAGGCATTGTTCGGCATTGGCACAACATTTAATTCCCACTTTCAGTCTGCAGCCCTTCTTAGGAATCGAACTCGCGACCAAGCCTTTTGTTTCCCTTAAAAGGAACGTTTCTCACTAGTTGAGCTGTAGCTCAACTATTCTTTATCTTGAGGATGAATAGGTCTAGAAGCACACTTCTTGTACCTATCATGCTCTCACTTCCTCTAGTGAGAACCTTGCAACTTTTGTTCCACTTATGGCTAGCTGTAGGAACCCTCAACCGTTCTCTTAGATTGGCACTAATAGCACCATTCTGCCTTTCTTGATTAATTGAAAACAAGCTTCTCTTTACCTATTTTGATTAATCAAAACTATGATAATTGAATAACTCTTATAGTATACTTGATAAAACTTGAACTCTTGCCAAACAAATAGCTCTCTGTGTCTACTCGGTTAGCTTAACATACCATTCTATAATGGCCTATTCGAATAGTTCTCCATCTATTTGATCATCTTTGAAAGTACATCATTCTGAACTGTTGCTCGAAAGCTAACATCATGTTTCGATTAACATCGAATCTCACTTAATCTAATAGCACACTTAATCTATCCGATTAACGCTAGTCTATCTTCCTGAACTATGCCAATCGAATAGCTCTCTTAGTCTATTCAATTAGCCTTAAGGACCATGCTATTCAAACTTTGCCTACTTGGTAAACTTTGGCTCACCACTGAGACCTTCCAAATCCAAATAACTAATGCCACAAAACCTGATACCATCTATTCTCTTTGAGTTACCACTCCGGTCTGACTCAAAAAGAATATTGCAGAAGGACAAACTGAAAACTTCCAGAACAATAACTTTTTTACTCTTTCATTTCTCTACCAATTCTTTATTCTACAAGTATCTAACAACACCATAACTTACATAGAAAAGGATTGGGAACTCAACTTCACTTATTCATGATTTTACTTCGAGTATCATGAAGAACTTGATATTATCCATCCTTCGTCAATCTTCACAAACAAAGAATGATGAGCACAGAAAAACAACGCCACAACCCCTTAACTCTGAGTTCTATAGGTTGAAGTTCGATTTTGTCACTTGCTCTGTACTTATCGCTTACTTCTTCAAACTTAGCCACATACAGACCTACTAACTTGCCATATTTTCAGGTCTCGAGAACTCTATCTCTTTGGCATTCTGCTTGTAACACCCTAGATAATCATGATAGACTTGTAAATGGTTATAGAGGTAGCCTAATACTAGTTTGTCATGCTTGTAAATTTTTGTGATCGTCCGAGTATGTTTAGTCACTTTGTTATAGCACTATATGTGTAATATAGTTGTTTTTAGCCCTGGTTTTGACTTAAACTGCTTAGTTAATGGAAATAAGTGTGGAGAACTTATTTCAAGGTCACAAATGTACGAAAGTAGATGTGGTTAAAGTTTGAGAATTATCGAAGTTAGTTTGACATTTTTAAGCATATTAGTTGTATGTTTTAGTACTTGATTGAACCCCGACAGATATGAAAAATTATGGAAATGATGAAACAAGATTTTTAATGAATATTAAGATTTATTTTAAGCTTGTTGGAAGTTAAGAATCTTGGTTTGGTAAAATCCAAGCGTTTTTAACAGATCGGGGTAAAGCAGTGTAATCACTTAAGTTACCAAGTGATCACATGGCTGTTAGAGGCTGCCTTAACCTTTTTAAATGACCAAAATTGAGACTTTTCTCTCATTTCTCTCTTCTCTTTCACAGCTGCAACAGGGGAGTACCAAAGGAAATCCAACAAAGGAGCTTTGGGAGATCCATCTTCAAGCAAAGAGGAGGAAGAGTTTAATGGAGGAGAGGAGTTGCTTTCAGACTTCTTTTCTAGCCTTTGAGGTAGGGGAAGCTTAGTTTGATAGCTTGTATTCATTTGTTTCATATTTGGTTCTTGAGGGACTTAATGAAGAAATGGAGGTTTGAGAGTAATTTTGTGATTCTTGAGTTGAATCTTGATGTGGTTAGTTTGGTTGAGTTAGAAACTGATTTGTGGATGTGTTAGGATGAATTTTTCATCAATTGAATGCCTTAATTCCCCTTAGATCAGTTTTGGGGGTTTAGATTGAATGTTAGGATTTGATTCCCAAAGTGGTTGAATTAAATGAAATTGAAGTGGCATAAGAGTTTCTATGTGTAGTTGAACCTTGTTTGAGGTTAGAAAATCAATTGGAAGTGAGTTTGAATGATTGCAAGATCACTTGCTCCTAATGGAACAGTGATCGTTTCTGGAGAATTCTACAAAAACTAATTCTGTGTGTGAGTCTTAAGCGTTGAAGGGTTGGGAGTTCAAGCACCCAGTGCTCATGAAGAACTTGTGACGCGTGTAGTGCACTTGAGCGCGCAGAAGTTACGCTCCTGGGTGCCCTTCGCTGGATAGAACAGAACAAAGCCCTTATTTAGTGAAATTGAAGGGGATCACTTGTGTGATGCTTTCTTCTATGCTTCTTAATGAGTAGTGAGACTTTTTTAGGAGTATTTGATGAAGTGTGTGAGTGAAATGAGTTTGAGATGCATATAAATCAATTATGATACTAATTATAGAAAGTAATTAGTGATTGTTTTGCATAAGATGTTTGAGAAACATAATAAGGTGTGTTATATCCTCTTTGTGTTATTTGAAGCATATTAGGGCGAGTAATATCCTCTCTACGTTGTGTGTAATAAGGTGAGTAATATCCTTATTACATTGTTAAATAGTGAGGTGAGTAATATCCTCTTTATTGTTTGTGAAGCACATTGAAGTGAGTAGTATCCTCTTTGTGTTGTTTGAAGCATATTGGGATGAATAATATCCTCTCTATGTTGTGTGTAATAAGGTGAGTAATATCCTTATTACATTGTTGAGTAAGGAGGTGAGTAATATCTTCTTTGCTTTGTTTGACTAGTGGAGGTGAGTAATATCCTCTGTTTGTTTTGATGGACAGTGTTGGTAAGTCATATCCTCACTATGCCTGATAAATCATAACATATTCTAAAGTAGTTTGTAACGTCCCAAGACTACTTGCAGGATCGATGATTATCCTCACAAACCAACACGAGTTTTTTCAGCGTGCTTTATCCTCACCCACACGCATCTTAAGAAACTTTCCAGGAGGTCACCCATCCCACAAGTACTCCAAGTCAAGTACGCTTAACTATGGAGTACTTATGTTCTTGGCTCCTGAAAACAAGATGCATCTTGTTTTCAGAATCTTATTTTCGGGAGCCAAGAACATAAGTACTCCATAGTTAAGCATGCTTGACTTGGAGCACTTGTGGGATGGGTGACCTCCTGGGAAGTTTCTTAGGATGCGTGTGAGTGAGGACAAAGCATGCTGAAAAAACCCGTATTGGTTTGTGGGGACACTCATCGATCCTGCAGGCAATCTAGGGATGTTACAAATGGTATCAGAGCAGGACCTCTCCTAGTACGGTGTGGTTCAAGGACGAACCATGTGGAAGCTGGTGGGCATGTGACACCCAGGGCTGACGAGGGCAGGGAGTGGTTGCCAGTGCAAAAGATGAAGCATAGACAAGGAGCGGCTCCTGGCAGGCTTCTAGGTGGAGGGACACATGAATGAACTGAATACACACCAGAATAAGAGGGATCCAGGGACTGTGCAGGTATGGGACTGCATAGTTGAGGATGTCTTAAAGGAATTAATTAGCACCACTCATATCAACAAGATGCTTCTTCTTTTCGGGAGTCAAGAACATAAGTACTCTATAGTTAAGCGTGCTTGACTTAGAGCACTTGTGGGATGGGCGACCTCTTGGAAAGTTTCCTATGATACATGTGAATGAGGACAAAGCACGTTGAAAAGACCCATGTTGGTTTGTGGGGACACTCATCGATCCTTTAGGAAGTCTTGGGATGTTACAGTTAAGGTGGGTAATATTCTTAATACGTCTGAGGGCTCATGGCATCTTGAAACTGCATTCATTCCTAGGACTTGCATAGACGTACACATTAGACATAATTAAGCATAACATGACAATTGTATGGGCGATTGCTAGTCATAACATAATCATACATTGCAATTGTATGGGCAATTGTGTACTTCTATGATTGAAGTGTTATTTCTATAGTTGAATAGACTGTATGATTGTATCAATTACTGGTATTGGAATACTTCTACTGAGATATGTTTTCTCACCCCGATTGTGTTGTCATGTAAATCCAGGTACAAGTTCTTCAAAATAGAAGAAAAAGATGTATGAGGACTAGCATAGTATAGATGTTGTTTTGAGTTGAGCTTATATATGTTTTATATTTGCTTAGTTGTTTTGAGTTATGTATAACAATATGCCCTTTTGAGGCTGTGATGTATATATATAACTTTTGTTATCGTGGCTCTCTATATTTACTCATTGTGTATGAATGATATGAGTTTAGTTTTGTTGCTGTATGTCAAAAGTAGCATGGTCAATATTGATTATTCTTTTATATGACGATATATCTGGATAATAAATATTGGGATGTTACACTGCTCATCAAAACTCTACCTCTCATTCTAACATATAGGAGATAACCAAAACTCTCAGGTCATCTAAACAAACCTCTACTGTAGAGATTTTCTCCATTTCTCTTAAGCCACTTCCACTTACTTCCAACAGGTCTTACATACCCTTATAGGATGTAGGATTGGCCTTTCTAAACTTTGAGAGATTTGGGGAGTTTCAATCTTTTACTACCACAACTTCATACACTGATTGTACTAGTGGTACTAACTGCAGAGATGAAATTACTTACATTGCTTCTCAAACTCTGCTTCCTCTAAGCAATTGCCATCTCTAATAACACTTCAGCCATAATAGCTAAACCTTCACTAGAAGAATCTCTAATGCTCCTAGTTTGCCTTGGTGAATTAATAGTTCCCTATACACACTACATGTGATAGTGACCATTAATATTCAACCTAAGGCCGGGAATCGCAGAGACATCACGTACCGAAAAAACAAATATTCCCACCAAGGATCCATGCGAAAAGACCATAATCCGTGTTTAAGATTTACCTCTTAAAGCGAGATGAAAACACAAACAATGTGAATCACCAACACTATAACAACAACGATGTCTCAGTGGTATCATACAAATAGATTCACGAACGTCCAACGTCCATAAAAAGAGCCTTATGTCTGCTAGTTGCGAAGTGAAGAGAAGAAACATGTCACTCTCTCACTCATTCTTTCTGTAGGTGCAACTACGGTTCTGTTATGTGTGCTTAGCAGCCCCTTAGTAGTACTATTTATAATAGTGACTACCTTAAGTGAGTGTGAGCAGCAGCAAGGTAAGTTGTGTAACCCTAGACTCATCTGTTATGAGTCCGGCCCACATTTGAATCCGAGTCAAACTTGGATCTATTGCTCTAATTTAGTCTGTTCTACGTGTGTGACCCTGCAGGTTCTCATAACGTTAACAGTATTATTAAAATCTCATTTTAATATTACAAGCAGTGAATGGTATCTAGTAATACATCACTGCTACCCAAGTAATGAGAATGTCAGTGATTTGACATAACCTTTCCGCGACCAATGTTTCTATGTCGTTTAGTCCATTTGTCAAGATATCTAAATTGAACACAAGACATGGAATGCGTCACCCTTGTATAGTTCAATCCTTCGTTTCTTGATACACGAGTAGACTTTGTAACAACAAATGAGATCAATATCTCATATTGACTCATTTGAGCATGGTCATGCATTTCGCAGTCTCACTCAATCAGAGGGCCCGAAGATATCGCTCTTCTTATGTAGGAGTGACAAATCTCATCTAGGTCACTCTCATCCCTTTACATGATTTGCAGTATGTCCAATAACTAACTTTATAATCACCTTGTTACATATGACGTTTGATGGTATTAAAACACACAACTCCTCATGTAGGAATCGTAGTGATTTTAGGTCAAAGGACTACAGACACCATTGTCACTATGAGAATCACTTATGACACTCACGTAACGATCCATGTAACGTTCTCATGGCGAGTCAGTCCAGTACATCATTACTCTAATATGTACCCAAGTGAAGACTTGATATCTCATATCCATGACCTGTGAGATGTGGTCATCAGTCTACGCAGATACTAGTCTTAATACATTATTGTTGTCCTAATTAACAAATATACTTGACTAGGGACATTTAAGAATAGTATTCTAATTTTATCTAATAGGAGCTCATGATCAAATCATCCACTTGATGTCCTATGGCATCAAACTTACTATTCTAACGACTTTAATATGTTCATTATAAATAAAACAATAAATGAAATATCTCATATATTAAAAAATAATATAATACAATATATGTAAGTACTGTCAAAATATATCGGCCTCTAGGGCATACACCAACAATCTCTCACTTGCACTAGAGCCAATCAGGCATATGTCTAATACCTAAAGATCTAGTATGACCCTCATGCTTTTGCTGCGTAAGAGGCTTTGTCAGTGAATCAGTAATATTAACATCTGTTGGTACTCTGCATATCTTCACATCTCTTCTATCGATGATCTCTCAAATGAGATGGAAGTGCCTAAGTATATGTTTGGATCGCTAGTGAGATCTAGGCTCCTTAGCTTGTGCAATGGCTCTATTATTGTCACACTAGAGGTCCATTGGGTCCACAATGCTAGGAATAGCACCAAGTTCAACAATGAACTTCCTAATCTAAATGGCCTCCTTTACTGCATTGGAGGCAGCAATATACTCAACCTGTATGGTAGAATCGGTGATTGTCTCCTACTTTGAACTCTTCCAGCTCACAGCCCCACCATTTAGGTAAAAAACATAACCCGATTGTGATCTGGAGTCATCCTTATCGGTTTTGAAGCTAGCATCAGTGTAACCCTTTACAACTAGTTCTTCCTCGGCTCCATAAACCAAGAATGAATCCTTAGTCCTTCTCAAGTACTTAAGGATGTTCTTGACAGTAGTCAGTGACTCTCATTGGGATCACACTAGTACTTGCTCGTCATGCTCAAAGCATACAAGATGTCTGGTTGAGTACATAACATGGTATACATGATAGATCCAATTGTAGATGCATATGGAATCTTGCTCATGCAATCCCTATCATCCTAGGTAGAAGGGGATTGAGCCTTAGATAGGCTTACACCATGTGACATAGGCAAGAGTCCTTTCTTGGATTCATACATGTTAAACCGTCTTAACACTTTGTCTATGTATATACTCTGACTTAAGTCAAGCAGACTCTATGATATCTCTCTATAGATCCTGATACCTAACACATAGGTGGCTTCGCCCTAGTCCTTTATAGAGAAGCAGTTCCCTAACCAAGTCTTTACAGACTGGAGGGTAGGGATGTCATTTCTGTTAAGTAGTATGTCATCCACATATAATACCAGAAAGACAATAGTGCTCCCACTAACCTTCTTGTAGACACAAGATTCTTCTTTATTCTTAATAAAACCAAATTATTTTATTGTATCATCAAAATAAAGATTCCAGCTTCTGGAAGCTTACTTCAATCTATAAATAGATCGTTGCAACCTGCACACCTTTCCAGCATCCTTTGGAGTGGCAAAACCCTTAGGTTGTGTCATGTACACTTCCTCGAGAAGATTTCCATTAAGAAAAGTAGTTTTGACATCCATTTGCCAGATTTCATAATCGTGGTATGCTGCAATAGCAAGCAAGATCCGAAATGATTTAAGCATCGCAACTAGGGAAAAAGTTTCATCATAGTCTACACCATGAATTTGCTTGAAACCCTTAGCCATCAGTTGTGCCTTAAAGGTATGCACATTATGATCCATGTCAGTTTTCTTCTTGAAAACCCACTTGCACCCAATGGGTTTTACCCTTCAGATGGGTTAACCAAGGTCCATACCTGGTTAGCATACATGGATTCCATTTCAGATCTCATGGCCTCAAGCCATTTCTCATATTTTGGGCTGATAATAGCTTCCTGGTAAGTCATAGGCTCATCTTGATCCACAAGCAATACGTCACCTTGCTGGATCATGAGAAATCCATATCTCTTTAGTTGATGACGTATCTTGTTAGTCCAACACAGGTCTTGTGCTACTAGAGCAGGTTGTCATTCCACAATATTTTATGGAGGTTGCTCTATTTCCACCATTGGTTCGTTGCTCTCCATGAACCTTGAACTTCTTCAAGTTCAACTTTCCTCCCACTGGTTCCTTTGGAGATAAACTCCCTTTCTAGAAACACAGCAGTCCGTGTGACAAACCCTTTGCCCTCGGTAGGATTATAGAAATAGTATGCATTGGTTTCCTTGGGATAACCCACAAAGAAGCATTTATCTGATTTGGGTCCAAGCTTATCAGAAACTTGACATTTCATATAAGCTTCGCAGCCCCAAATCTTCATGAAAGACATATTGGGCCGTCTCCTAGTCCATATCTCATATAGTGTCGTTTGAACCATCTTAGATAGAACACGATTAAGTGTGAAAGCTGCTGTTAATAGAGCATGTCTCCAAAAGGAGCCTAGAAGGTCTGTATGACTCATCATGGATCAGACCATGTCCAACAAGGTTCGATTCCTCCTTTCAGAAACACCATTCCATTGTGATGTTCCTGGAGGAGTGAGTTGAGATATTATCCTACACTCTTTCAGATAATCATCAAATTCTTAGCTTAAGTATTCACCACCTCGATCTGATCGAAAGACTTTAATACTCTCGCTAAGTTAGTTTTGTACTTCATTTTTGAATTCCTTGAACTTTTCAAAGGATTCTAATTTATGTTTCATAAGATACACAAACTCATATCTACTGAAATCATTAGTAAATGTAATGAAGTATTGAAAACCACCTCTAGCCAGTGTGTTTAGCGGTCTACATACATCACTATGTATAAGGCCCAAAAGATCACTAGCCCTTTCACCTTGTCTAGTGAATAGGGCTTTTGTCATCTTCCCCAATAAACAATACTCACATATCTCATATGATTCGAAATTAAATGAGTCCAAGAATCCATCTTTATAGAGTTTAAAGATGCGTTTCTCATTTATATGGCCCAAATGACAATGCCAGAGATAAGATGTGTTCATATCATTTGACTTAAACCTCTTTGTATTTATGTTATAGACAGGCGTTTCGAGATCAAGGGCATAAAGTCCATTACTCAATTGTGCACAACCATAAAAAATATCATTTAAATTAATAGAACAACTTCTGTCCTTTATAATAAATGTAAAGCCTTTTTTGTCCAAACAAGAAACAGAAATAATATTCCTACTAATAGTAGGCATAAAATAATAGTTCTCTAACTGAATTACAAGCCCAGTGGCCAAAGATAAAAGATAAGTCCCTATGGCTAAAGCAGCAATCTTTGCTCCATTTCCAACTCATAGGTTGACTTCACCCTTAGCCAATGGTCTACTATTCTTTAGATCCTGCACATTTACACAAATGTGAGACCCATATCCAGTACCTAATACCCATGATGCAGAAGTAGATAAATTAACTTTTATAACAAAAACACATGAAGTGGAAGTCTCACTTCCTTTCTTCTTCTTAAGTTCTTCCAAGTATCTGGCGCAGTTCCTCTTCCAATGTCTAGTATGACCATAGTGGAAGGACACGCCTTCCTTAGCCACTCCGCCCACTGGTTTCAAGCCAGAAGTGCTGGGCTTGGATTTATCCTTGCCCTTGCCCTTCCACTTGTTCGTAGGCTTCTTCTGTTGTTTCTTGCCCTTACTCTTTTGGACCATCATAATGGTCTTTCCTTTGTCTTTATTTATGTTTTGCTCTGCAGTTCTCAACATGCTTAGTAGCTATGGTAGTGATTTTTCAATTTCATTCATGTTGTAGTTCATGATGAATTGACTAATACTTTTTGGCAATGATTACAGGACTAAGTCAGTGGCCAACTCTTGGCCCAAATGGAAATCAAGCCTTTCTAGGTTTTCAATGTACCCAATCATCTTGAGTACATGAGCACCAACAAGGCTTCCTTCTACCAGCTTGCACTGAAACAATGCTTTTGAGACCTCATATCTCTCATGCTTAGTTTGCTCTTGATAGAGGCTTTTAAGGTGTACGATCATATCGTAGGCATCCATGTTCTCATGTTGCTTTTGAAGCTCAAAGTTCATGGTGGCTAGCATTAGACATCTGACGTCCAAGGTGTCATCTTGATGCTTCTTATAAGCATCCTTTTCAACTCTAAGGGCATTAGTAGCAGGTGGCTCAGGAATAAGCTGTTCTAGAACATACAACTTTTTCTCTTGTTTGAGGACAATCCTCAAATTCCTGTACCAGTCTAAAAAATTTGTTCCAGACAACTTGTCCTTCCCAAGGACTGATCGCAATGATAAGTTACTCGATGTGTTTGTTGCCATGGTAATCTATCAACAGAAATATGCAAAATATAAGTATCATGCCATAAACCTATTTAATGAGGTCTTTAATTAAATATGTCTCCCACTATTTTTTTCAAATCAATGACCCTCAGCATTGACTCAAAAAATCCCATCGCAAGATTTCTTAGTGGGCCAAGATCCATATTTCACCTAGCTTTGAGTCAGCTTTGGCTTATCACTCAAAATTCAGTTATTTAGGTAGGAAACACTTTCCAGTTACATCACATGCAACTCTTGGATATTTGGGTGAATAACACTTATTCTAATTCATCTAATAGACTAAAGCCCAACTCCATGTCTCTAATCCTTCAATCCTATTAAAATAGCCTAGTTAAGTCAGACCCAATGGTTAATAGTTGGATATTACCTTTATCCCATCGTTTCTTACTAATATGGATAAAGGCATCCTACTTTGGCAGGCCTACACGTAATCGATACTAGTCTTGACGAGTGTCACGCATTGGATGGCATCACATAATGACTTAATATTTGCTTTGACGGAATTTTATAATAATTATTAGATCTCACCATTTATTGAACTGTTTAACATACCATAAACATCATCCATGCATCTCATACATATAAAGCATATAATAACTATGACATGGTTATGGACCCTAACTCAATGATTCTCCCACTCCAATGAGAGTATCATTAATTAAGCATAGAGAGCGAATAGCTTAACTAAGTGCCTCTCACGAACGTCCTCATTTGATGCCGCCTTCGTGTCTCCACATCAAGATTACATTACAAATTATAAAGAAACCTCGGTTTATATACGAGGGGAGTTAGATGAGAAGAGAATGTACAACCAGAATGTAGAGAGAAAGGCACGACATGCAGGCTGTATTTTAAAATTAACAAAAGTATAAAAAGAGGACTAAGGCCATAACCATGCACCATATACCATAAAGAACATATAAACTCTAAACAATAATACATTATTATTTTGTGAGTCATAAAACAAAATTGAATATTGCACTTTCGAATAACACACAGTATACAACAGGGTTCGGGGCAGCGCCCCGACAACGGGGGTCTTGTTGCCCGGTCAGTGGGCAGGGGTGCTTCCTTGATGACTAGGGCATCAACACTTGAACCCTCATAGTCGCCGTCACCTATCCATAAACAAGGTTTCTAGAATGCGTGAGGACATGAACACTTCATGTCACGAGAGGAACCCTTAACTCCACTATTTGCTATTTGAAATAAGGTTTCGCTTGACATCAACACTTGATATTACAGCCAACCAAAACAAGGTTTCCAAAACCCTTGCGCCGCTGTCTAGAATGCTGTCCAGAACGAGGTCTACTTGACATCAACACTTAACGCCGCCACAGACCAAGAATAAGGATTCCAGAACCTTGTGCTGCATCGTTGTACATATCTTATATATACCAGAAAACTTCATAAAAATATACATATAAAACAGATTCATTATTTCGAAAACATCATCATGGTTTCATATACTCATATCAAACAGATTATGGTTTTCATAAAGGATTCATATGGTTTCTGAAATAACATATTAAAGATCATATATTTTACCAAAAACAAGAAAACATATTATTTCATACAATATGAAGAACAGAAAAATTGAATCATGGTTTCGCAAGTGGCTCTGATACCACTATTGGGAATCACGGATACATTACGTAGTGGAAAAACAAATATTCCCACCAAGTATCCATGCGAAAAGACCATAATATGTGTTTAAAATTTAACTCTTGACGCGAGATGAAAACACAAAAGATGTGAATCACCAATACCGTAACAGCAACGATGTCTCTACGGTATCCATACTAATAGACTTACGAACGTCCAACATCTGCAGAAGGAGCCTCACATCTCTCACACAGTGCTAGCTACGAAGAGAAGAAAAGAAACCTGTCACTCACTCACTCACTCTTTCTGTAGGTGAGGCTAGGGTTCTGTTATATGTACTTAGCAACCCCTTAGCAGTACTATTTATAATAGTGACTGCCTTAAGTGAGTGTGAGCAACAGCAAGGTAAGCTGTGTAACCCTAGACTCATCTGTTATGAGTCCGGCCCATATTTGAATCCGAGTCTAACTTGGATCTATTACTCCAATTTAGTCTGCTCTATATGTGTGACCCTGGAGGTTCTCATAACATTGGCAGTAATATTAAAATCTCATTTTAATATTACAAGTAGTGAGCGGTATCTAGCAACACATCGCTGCTACCCAAGTAATGAGAATGTCAATGATTTGACATAACCTTTCCACGACCAATGTTTCTATGTCGTTTATTCCCTTTGTCAAGATATCTAGATTAAACACAAGGCATGAAATATGTCACCTTTGTATAATTCAATCCTTCATTTCTTGATACTTGAGTAGACTTTGTAACAACAAATGAGATCAATATCTCATATTGATTCATTTGAGAATGGTCATGCATTTCGCAGTCTCACTCAATCAAGGGGCCCGAAGATATCGCTCCTGTTATGTAAGAGTGACAATTCTTATCTAGGTCACTCACATCCCTCTGGATGATTCGCGGTATGTTCAATAGCTAACTTTATAATCACCTTGTTATAGATTACATTTTGATGGCATTAAAACACACAACTCCTCATATAGGAATTGTAGTGATTTTAGGTCAAAGGACCACATACATCATTGTCACTATGAGAATCACTTATGACACTCATGCAACGATCTATGTAATGTTTTCATGGAGGGTCAGTCCAATATATCATTACTCTAATATATACCTATGTTAAGAGGAGCCTCACGTCTCACACACAGTGCTAGCTGTGAAGATAAGAGAAGAAACATGTCGCTCTCTCACTCACTTTTCTGTAGGTGTGGCTAGGATTTTGTGTTATGTGTGTCTTAGCAGCCCCATAGTAGTACTATTTATAATAATGACTACCTTAAGTGAGTGTGAGCAGCAACAAGGTAAGCTGTGTAACCCTAGACTCATCTGTTATGAGCATGACCCATATTTGAATCTGAGTCCAACTTGAATTTATTGCTCTAATTTTAGTTTGCTTTATGTGTGTGACCCTACAGGTTCTCATTACGTTGACAGTAATATTAAAATCTCATTTTAATATTACAAGCAGTGAACGGTATCTAGCAATACATCGCTGCTACCCAAGTAATAAGAATGTCAGTGATTTGACATAACCTTTCCATGACCAATATTTTCGTGTCGTTTAGTTCCTTTGTTAAGATATCTAGATTGAACACAAGACATAGAATGTGTCTGTTAGGAATTACGGTTACATCACGCAGCGGAAAAAATAGGATTCCCACCGAGGATCCATGCGAAAAGTTATAATCTGAGTTTTTAAATTATTTACCTCTTGAAGCGTGATCAAAAGAAAGGATGTGAATCACTAACACCATAATAGAAATGATGTCTCTGTGGTATCCACACGAATAGAGTCACGAACGTCCAACATCCGCAAAGAGGAGCCTCACGTCTCTCACACAGTACTAGCTGCGAAGAGAAAAGAAGAAACCTGTTGCTCACTCACTCACTTTTCTGTAGGTGCGGCTAGGGTTCTGAAATTGTGTCTCTTAGCAGGCCCTTAGCAGTACTATTTATAATAGTAACTGCCTTAAGTGAGTGTGAGCAGCAACAAGGTAAGCTGTGCAACCCTAGACTCATCTGTTATGAGTCTAGCCCATATTTGAATCCGAGTCCAACTTGGATCCATTGCTCTAATTTTAGTCTGCTCTATGTGTGTGACCCTACAGGTTCTCATTACGTTGGCAGTAATATTAAAATCCCATTTTAATATTACAAGTAGTGAGTGGTATTTAGCAACACATCGCTGCTACCTAAGTAATAAGAATGTCAATGATTTGACATAAGCTTTCCGTGACCAATGTTTCTGTGTCATTTCAGTGATTTGTCAAGATATCTAGATTGAACACAAGGCATGGAATGCGTCACCCTTGTATAGTCCAATCATTCGTTTCCTGATACTCGAGTAGACTTTGTAACAATAAATGAAATCAACATCTCATATTGACTCATTTGAGCATGGTCATGCATTTCACAGTCTCACTCAATCAGGGGCCCCGAAGATATCGCTCTTGTTATGTAGGAGTGACAAATCCCATCTAGGTCACTCACATCCCTCTGCATGATTTGCGATATGTCCAATAACCAACTTTATAATCACTTTGTTACAGATGACGTTTGATGGTATTAAAACACACAACTCCTCATGTATGAATCGTAGTGATTTCATGTCAAAGGACCACAGACACCATTGTCACTATGAGAATCGCTTATAACACTCACGTAACGATCCATGTAGCGTTTTCATGGTAGGTCAGTCCAATATATCATTACTCTAATATATACCCATGTGAAGACTTGATATCTCATATCCATGACCCGTGAGATGTGGTCATCAGTCTATGCACATACTAGTCTCAATGTATTATTGTTGTCCTAATTAATAATAATACTTGACTAGGGACATTTAAGAATAGTTTTATAACCAAAAGGATCTCATGGTCAAGTCATCCACTCGATAACCTATGGCATCAAACTTACTATTCTAAGGACTTTATTATGTTTATCGAAAAGACACAATAAATGAAATATCTCATATATTAAAATAAGCATAATAGAATATATGTAAATACAGACAAATGTATCAGCCTCTAGGGCATACACCAATAGTGTCACCCTTGTATAGTCCAATAATTCGTTTCGTGATACTCGAGTAGACTTTGTAACAACAAATGAAATCAATATATCATATTGACTCATTTGAACATGGCCATGCATTTCGCAATCTCACTCAATCAGGGGGCCCGAAGATATCGCTCCTGTTATGTAGGAGTGACAAATCCCATCTAGGTCACTCACATCCTTCTACATGATTCGCGGTATGTCTAATAACTAACTTTATAATCACCTTGTTACAGATGACGTTTGATGGCATTAAAACACACAACTCCTCATGTAGGAATCGTAGTGATTTCAGGTCAAAGGACCACAGACACCATTGTCACTATGAGAATCATTTATGACACTCACATAACGATCTATGTAATGTTCTCATGGCGGGTCAGTCCAGTACATCATTACTCTAATATGTACTCATGTAAAGACTTGATATCTCATATCCATGACCCGTGAGATGTGGTTATCAGTCTATGCACACACTAGTCTCAATGCATTATTGTTGTCCTAGTTAACAATAATACTTGACTAGGGACATTTAAGAATAGTGTTCTAATTTTATCCAATAAGATCTCACGATCAAGTCAACCACTTGATGTCCTATGGCATCAAACTTTCTATTCTAAGGACTTTATTATGTTTATTAAAAAATAACACAATAAATGAATTACCTCATATATTAAAATTAGCATAATAAAATGTATGTAAATACAGACAAATGTATCAACCTCTAGGGCATACACCAACATATACTAGTCTCAATGCATTATTGTTGTCCTAATTAACAATAATACTTGCCTAGAGACAATTTAAGAATAGTGTTCTAATCTTATCCAATAGGATCTCATGATCAAGTCATCCACTTGATGTCCTATAGCATCAAACTTACTATTCTAAGGACTTTATTATGTTTATTATAAATAACACAATAAATGAAATGTCTCATATATTAAAAAATAGCATAATACAATGGATGTAAGTACTATCAAAATATATCGGCCTCTAGGGCATACACCAATACTATCATGTAATTCCTATTCACATATCTCTCCTATGGGACAAGAAATGTGCAACTCTTAATGGAAAAACTCTATACTTGGCCAAACTTAGTCAGTCGATACCCCGGCTCATAGGATGAACTACTCTGATACCATAATGTAGCATCCTAATACCGATACCCTAGTATATCTAACATATACCTGGATAAACTGTATCAGTCATGCTACTTCTAACTTAAATATCAACTAATCCATAACATTTAAATAAATAATTATGGAGAGTCATAACTAAAGTCATACATATAAATATACAACTTTTACATCCTCAAAGCAAATATAAAACATTATCCAAGCTTTGTCTCAAAATGATAAAACTAAACTCAACTAGTTCTTCTATTATCTTCATCTTCTTACCCTTTTGTAGGACCTTCACTTAGATTTATATGGAAACACAAAGGGGTAAGAAACATAATTCTCAATATGAATTACCAATACCAGCACATAAGCATTTATACTGAATAAATGAACTCTGAAACTGAAAATACTATACTAACTTTCCTAGTCTAGTTATTCATTATCATGATATAAGTACTATACGAATATCACCTTACAATGAATAACGCTATGAACATTGGATTAACAGTTGCACTAGGTAAATGAGACTATACTCATTACCACTAGAACATTCATATTCTAACTTTATGTAAAGATTCATGTAACAACTATATAATCTGTCACTAAGCTTATACATGTAGCTTAACTATTTCTAGGAACTGAATTCCTTCATCTAGCATACTACTTACTTATCCTTGGCCTGACATAGGATATGCTCATCCTCAGCCTAGCATAGGATTTAATTTATCCTTAGCTTAGCATAGGAGTTCTCTAGTCTACCGCCTAACTTAGGACTTTCTCTAGTCCACCACCTAGCTTAGGACTTTCTCTAGTCCACCGCTAAGCTTAGGAATCTCTCTAGTCCAATGCCTAGCTTAGGACTTTCTCTAGTCCACCGCCTAGCTTAGGACTTTCTCTAGTCCACCACCTAGCTTAAGATTTTCTCTAGTCCACCGCCTAGCTTAGGACTCTCTCTATTCCACCGCCTAGCTTAGGAAAATCTCTAGTCCACCGCCTAGCTTATGACTTTCTCTAGTCCATTGCCTAGCTTAAGACAATCTCTAGTCCACCGCCTAGCTTAGGACTTTCTCTTGTCCACCACCTAACTTAGGACTTTCTCTAGTCCACTGCTTAGCTTAGGACAAATTTCTAGTCCACTGCCTAGCTTAGGACTTTCTCTTGTCCACCACCTAGCTTAGGACTTTCTCTTATCCACCGCTTAGCTTAGGACATTCTCTAGTCCACCGCCTAGCTTAGGACAATCCCTAGTGCATAGCCTAGCTTAGGACTTTCTCTTGTCCACCGCCTAGCTTAGGGTTTTTCTTAGTCCACCGCCTTACTTAGGACTTCTCTTAGTCCACTGCCTAGCTTAGGACTTCTCTAGTCCACCGCCTAGCTTAGGACTTGTCTAGTCCACCCCCTAGCTTCAAGTCTTAATGCCTAGCTTAGGACTTCTCTCAGTCCACCGCCTAACTTAGGACTTCTCTCAGTCCACTACCTTGCTTAGGACTTCTCTCAGACCACTGCCTAGCTTAGGACTTCTCTTAGTCCACTGCCTAGCTTAGGACTTCTCTTAGTCCATCACCTAGCTTAGGACTTCTCTTAGTCCACCGCCTAGTTTAGGACTTCTCTATGGTTCAACCTCACTTAAGGGAACCAATTACTAGGATTCAACCTTATTGCATAAGGAAGCCAATTCACTAGGGTTCAACCTTATTGCTTAAGGGAGCCAATCTCTAGCTATCTACTCCTTATGACACTCAACTCTAACTATTAAAGAAGCTAGTAGTATTTCTGGGGTTCAAATCATTCTAAAATTAACTCAATTCTCGCCTAAAAAGGCTGATGTTCACGGATGCATCAAATGCACATCCTAACTTCTAAAATTCTGAAATTTCTACTACTTGAAACTTTCAATCTTTACTTTCAAATGCAATAAGAATCAAGTCAATCCGATGTTTGTAGCTCAAGTTATGCAACTAGAACCACAGGTTGTTCAAAATGACCTATTTCTACTTATTTATGGGTAAGTGCTGCGGCCTCCCCTATTTTGTGTCGTGGCACCTCACTCTCAGTGCCTAAATACTGAAAACAGAGAGTGTAGCGCCGCGACAGCTTACTTTTTGTGCCGCGGTATGCATGGAGAATTTTTCGTTTCTACAAAATTCTGTAGAAACCTAGTCTGGGAGCCACTTTTTCAACTCATTTCAAAGGGTTTTCCACCCTTAACTGGATTCCTAATCATCTTAGGATCCTCAAATACTAAACTAAATCAACTTAGATTATAATCAAAATCGATTAATCACAACCAAAATCTCATCTTTTCTAAACCATTTCTAAGTTCCTCAATCATGAACCTAAATGGTTTAAATTGAGCCATAAATGACCATCTAACACTTACTAGGCTAAAATTATCCTAACTTAATCCTTGGAAACAAGAATCAACATGAGAACATAGATTTGACTCTCCAAATCTTTTTTTCCATTCAAAATCCCTAACCCTATTCAAAAAGAACAAAAAGGAAAAAATGAATAGAAATCCCCTACCTCTTGTAGACACTTGATGCTTGAAGCCTTGCTCTTGATCTTGGATCTTCCCTTACTTTCCTCTTCTTTTTCCTCTTCCTTTTTCCTTTGGTTTCCCTTTTCTCTATTTCTTTTTTATGTTTTTCTGTTCTTAACTGTAGAGAGAGAGAGATAAAAGGCATAGAAATAAGGGCAAACTTATTATTTTGATGTTTTGTTATAACTTCTTGATCTGTTAAGAACACTTAGATATCACCAAATCAAGTTTTCTAACTTCTAACAAATTTGAATTAAATCCTATGATTTATCAAAAATCATGTTTCACCACTTCTCTATTTTTCATATCTACTGGGAGTCAATCCGGCATTAAAAGCATAACCAGTATGTCTAAAAATACCAAACTAACTCTGATTATTTTCAAAACTTAACTGACATGTTATTTAAGTATAATAGTACCTTTGAGACCATATACAAGCCTAACATGTTTCTTGGGATGTTACATAGCTGTCGTTAGGTTTTTGCACTGCTATCATTATCATAATTTGAATTTAATGGTAAAGGGACATAAATACCCTTCTTAGTGGTGGCAGTTGGGGTGATACCCTTTCCTATAAATAGAAAGGAGTGACCCCCTCCTACTTTTGCTTTTCTACCTTCTTTTCTCTCTTATTTTTCGGTGACCTGAAGCAATTTCCAGTGACAGTTCATGGCAGTTTAAGACAGTTCCTCACCTTCTTTAGCATCTTCAAACCCTTATTCTCCTTTTAACTTCTTGGTACTACCTTTAGTCATCCTTTTTTCTTCTAATAACTATCATGGTGAGCCTGAGAGAAGTCAACAGTGATGATAGGGAAGGGAGTTGTCTAGAGATCTTAACTACACCACCGTCTCTGCCATGTCAAGCATGACAGAAACATCCCCTTAAGTATAAAAACATTGCTGGGGAGTAGAGGCCGTTGTCTGGAGACACCATCTTGAAGATGATTTGGATAGTGGAGAACGCTAGAGAAATAGCGCGGCTAAGGATGGCTCATCCACTCTCCATACTCATTAAAGAGTTGGAACATCATGGAGAGACTTCATTTGATTCTAACTTTAGCACAACCTCTATAGATGAATCTAGGTCGTCAGATATAGGGAGACAGTGAATAAGAACTTCTGAACCAAAGGAGTATATTCTATCCTAGGATATCAACTTGTACTAGTGGGTTGACTAGGAAGTGCTTGGGATACCATTAACCATAGAAATTCTTGATCAAGCGACTCAAAAAAACAAGTATCTTCAGCTGATGAAGGACAGCTTACGAGACAATGAGTATATGATTGGAGTTCTGGGTAGTCAAGAGAGGGTATGTTCAACCCAGATTGAGGGATCATACTTTATATATCTATATGAGGCAAAACTCACCCATATAGGTGTCCGTCTTCCGTTCTCCACCTTCTAAATTAGGGTACTCAACTATCTATGAGTAGCTCTGACACAACTTCATCCGAATGCATGGGGATTCATAAGGACATACAAGCTCATATGCAAGGCCTTTGGATGGCCATGTTCAGTTGAAGTTTTTTCTTTTTCTTCACCCAGTTCACGCCCTCAAGAAATAGCTATCAAAAGGGGTGGATAACTTTGTAGGCCCAGGTAGGACGCAAGGTCTTTAAGTCATACCATGAATCCTGTAAAAACTTCAAAAAGGATTTCTTTCAGCTAGAGGGGGCTCCGGGAATGATTCCTTTTTTTGATTCACCAGAAGGTGCTCCATAAATGTACTTGTATTGGTCACAAGTGGCCTAGGAAAGGAGTCAGGACGAGATAGAGACTTTGATCTCCGTACTAACTGAAGATAAGATCGAGATCCTTGATTTCCTTATCTATTGTCCACTATAGGTCCAATACCCAGAATTACATGTGAACCTCAAGAGGGACTTAAGAAATTTTTTAATATGTATTACGCAGTTTCATAGTAATCTCAGGTCCATAAGGACGAATCACTGGAAATGAGTGATATTGGACCTCAAAGAATGTATGTTTGAGTATGGTGCAATTGCCTTATTTAAGATCTTCCTTAACACTTAGAAAGTTTTCTAAGGGTGTTTATAGTGACTTTGCTTGTATAGGAAAATGGTAGGAGGACCTCAGAAGAGGAATACTTATAGCAGACCTCGACAATCGTAGTTGCCAAACTTTGGGTTCCCATTAGATATGCTTAACCTTGTCAAATTATTTTTTAAACTTGTGGGTTAAGGTTAGGATCGTTGGGGCATGGGTGAGAACCTATCTGCTCGCTACAAGACTGCGGATGGTAGCTAAGTGGGCTGCTCGCTTTGACCATAGGTACATTCAGAATAGCTTATCCTTGTCAGAACATATACTCCTTGGACCTTGCCAAGGTACTTTGACCTTGTGGGTTGCATTAAAGTGTAAGTACATGAAAAGAGTAATTATATAAATAATCTAGGATCATTTTATTGATGTCAGAATCTGTCATTTATACGCTTTTGTTGAAATAATAAAACTTAGAAAAAAACTTGAAATGATTAGTTATAATATTTTATGAATTTCTCCATGTTCCAATAGTTTTTAATGCTCTTGCCAATAAAAGTTCCCAAGGAATAGGCACCAGTATTCATCTTGGTCCCTTGGATATGATCCAGTATGGGCCTTCCTAATTCGATGCTAACTACCTTTGAGATGCAATCTTGCCACCGATACTCGCTCTGCTCAAAACAAGATCATTGGGCATAAACCTCCATGTAATCATTTTGGTACTGTACTAGGTTGCCATTCTCTATTTGACTGTAGCTTCGTGGATGTGAGCAATGCGGTGCTATTCTTCTAGCAAATCTAGATTCTAGAAGATGAGCAGAAAAATGTTGTCTCCACTAGCTGATTTCTCTAATTTCGAAAGGAATCATTGCCTCGCAGCCATAGATTAACTTGAAGGGAGGTTCCCCAATTGTGGAATGTGGCGTGGTCTGGTATGCTCAGAGAACATGATCAAGTTGTTCTGCCTACTTTCCCTTTGCTTTATCTAACCTCTTTTTGATACCTCAAAGGATAACCCGATTAGCGGCTTCAGCTTATTCGTTGGTTTTTTGGGTGCTCCACTGGGGTAAAGTGTTATTTGATGCAGAGTTCGAAAAGTAGGTCTTGAAACTTTTGATCAGTAAATTGAGCATCGTTGTCTATTATGATGGACTCCAGTATCCTGAATCTATTGATGATGTTTCTGTAGGTGAATTTTTGCATACGAGCTGAGGTGATGGTGGACAACGGCTTTACTTCTATCCACTTAGTGAAGTAGTCTACAACTACCACTAAGTATTTACTTACCCAGGTGCTTATGGAAAAGGCCTTAGATATCCATTCCCCATTGATAGAAAGACCACGGTACATACATCGTTGATAGTTCTTCTGGAGAGGCAGAATAAACATCAGAGAACTGCTGACATTTGTCACATTTTTGGACGTGTTCCATTGAATCGGCCTCCATGCTAGGCTAATAGTATCTTGCCCGTAATGCCTTTTGGGCGAGAGCCTTCCCTCTAAGGTGATGTCCACAGCTCCCTACGTGGATCTTTGCCAAAATTTATTCTACTTTTTTCAGACCAAGACACTTAAGGAGGGGGGTTGAGAAGCCATGATAGTATAACTAATTATCATAAAGTGTATACCACACCACGGTTCGTACTAACTTATGGGCCTTTTTTTGATCTTCGGGCAAGGTTCCATCTTAGAGGTAAACAATAATGGGAATGATCTAAGTTTCATGTTCTTCTAATAGTAGGATTTCAAAGTGCATAATGCTTGGTGTTAGCAGAGTTTACTGGATCATAAATTTATTATTGCCAGAACTCTTTGTGCTGACAAGCTTTGAAAGGATGTCAGCTTAGGAGTTCTATTCTCTAAGGATGTGTTCAACCTTGGCATTTGCAAAATTCTCCAGAAGTTTCTTCACTTTGGCCAGGTATTTTTGTATAAAGGGTTCCTTGGCCTAGTATTCACTCCAAATCTAGGAAGTTGCCAATTGTGAATCACTGCATAGTATTAAATTGGAGGCACCTATTTCCTTAGCCTTAGTGATTTTGACAATATAAGCTTCGTACCCTGTTTGGTTGTTTGAGGTTGGGAACTTGAACCTCAGAGAATACTCAAAGGTAAGTCTGACTTCATTCTCCAGTATGACCAACCACTCCCTTTAGGATTCAAGGATCCATCTACGTAAATGGTCTAGGAGTTCCCTTTGAGATGGTCGGTATCTAGTATGAGTTCTACCAGGAAGTCAGACAAAGACCTGAACCTTTATTGCTTGTCTTGGTTCATAGGTTATTCTAAACTCTAAAAACTCTACAGACCAAGCAATCATTCTCCTAGCAAAGTCCATCTTATGCAATACCTACCAGATTGGCTGGTTCATTTTTACCACAATAGGATGACATTGAAAGTACTATCGAAGACGCCTTGCCACAGTCAGGAGTGCCAATGCCAACTTTTCAATTTTTTGGTACCGGATCTCGGGGCCCTATAACACTTTGCTCAAAAAATACATCGGTCTTTGGTCATCTGGAGTTTCCCTTATTAAGATCGAGATGATAGCTTCATCGTTGACAAAAAGGTAAGCATACAATGTCTCGCCATGATCTGGTCTTGTCAAGATAAGGGATGAAGCCAAAGTATTCTTCAGATCAAGGAATGTGGCCTCGTTCTTTGAGGTCCACTTAAAGTCTTTCCTTATTTTAAGAAGTTTAAATAAGGGAAGAGATTTGTGAGTGGCTTTGGCCAAGAAATGAGTGAGGGCCACTATCCACCCAATGAGTTGTTGTACTTCCTTCACGGATTGAGGATTTCTCATATTGAGTACCACTTGGCATTTGTCCAAGTTAGCTTCAATGTCACGGTTCATTTACAAAAAAAACCCAAAAATTTATCAGCTTGCACCTCAAAAGCACATTTATCTTGGTTTAACCTCATGTTATGTTTCTGGAGCTGGGAAAACACCTCCTCGAGGTCTTGAACATAGTTGTTGGTCTTCGATGTCTTGATGATCATGTCATCAATATAGACTTCGAGAACCATACCAATATGTTCATCAAAAGCTTTGTTCATTATTCGTTGGTAGGTTACTCTGGTGGTCTTCAAGCCAAAAGGCATGAACCGATAATAATAACTTTCCCTTTCTATTATGAACATCGTCTTGTCTTCGTCATTTGGGTGCATAGGGATTTGGTTGTACCCGAAATAGGTGTCGATGAAGGATAGAAGTTGGAACCCAGATGAATTGATTGTTAACTAGCTTGTCAATGTTGGGAAATGAGTAAGGGTCCTTAAGACAAGCTTTATTCAGATCTATGTAATCGACACATATTCGCCACTTCACATTAGCTTTCTTTACTAGAACCACATTGGACAATTACGTAGTATAGGAGACTTATCTTATGAAGTCGGTATCCAAGAGTTCCTTGACTTCTTTCTATATTATCTCTTGCTTCTCTGGTCTAACCTTCCTTTTCCACTGTGCAACTGTTTGGCATCTGCCTTAATGGAAAGCCAGTGAAAGATGAATTCAGAATCTAATCCCAGCATGTCGGCGGACGTCCAAGCAAAAAGGTCATTGTTTTTCTCAAGGAACATGACTAGATGGGATTCTCTTGCTGAGTCAACTACCCTCCAATCTTGGTGACTTGATTCAACTTCACACTAAGTTGGAGGGATTCGAGTTCCCCTTTAGGTTGAGGACGAGTATCTCGGATCTTTTTACACACGTCCAACTCGGTCAAGAGGATATTAACGAAGTTTGTAGTGACTGAGTTGGATTTACCGCATTGCTCCGTCTTCTTGGGCTCTTTTTGCTATCTTAAGGCTCTCGTTGTAACATCTTTGAGTCGTGGCCTGATCTCCTTTGACTATGATTATTCTATTGTCTTGGTCAAGGAATTTCATGGTCAAATGCGGAATAGATATCATGGCTCCAAAGGCATTTAGAGAAGGACAACCTAGGATCACATTGTAGGCACAAGGGAAATCTACTGTAAGGAACTTGACTTTGAGTATCTTAAAAAGGGAGTCTTTGCCTAAGGTCAAGTATGTCTCCATATACCTTACTAGGGTGATTTTATCACCTGTGAAACTAATCATCTTACCGGTATATGAAATAAGGTCCCAGTTCGAAAGCCCCAACTTCTAGAACAAGTCCAAGAACATTATATCTACCGAACTTCCTTGATCCATAAATATCCACTAAACTTTGGCATTGGTGATTATCCCAGATATCATTATAGGATCATCGTGATCCGGGATCATATTTTTGTAATCTTCTTCAGAGAAGGAAATTGGTGGGGCCTTCCATGCTTTGCTCCCTGGTTTGGAGATTAGATAAGAGGCAACATTCAACACTGCTCGGAGGGCCTTCTTTCTCGCATTGCTAGACTCACTGCCTCCTGCAAAGCCACCTGATATTACGTTGATTATACGGGTTACCTCTACATGGCGGCAATCGTCATTTTAAGAGGGAGGATCCCGAGACTCTGTCCTGATTTTAGGCATTACCCTAGGATGTGCCTTCCCTTTGATTATCATTTCTGGTTGGGGACCGCCTTTTTCTGGTACAAGGAAGCACTTCTTCGAGGGCTGTAACTTTGTTTCCTGTAGTTCATGTTTCCCCTTTGGTTTTCATTCTGAGACTGGCATACATAGCGCATTAGGCAGCCATCTTAACTCAAAGACTCAATTGTATCTTAGAGGCAGACACACTCTTCTGTTGTATACCTGTATCCCTCATGAAAGACACAATGTTTAGACTTATCTTTCTGGGCATGCTTTCTTAGTGGGGGGAGGTTTGGGAATGTCTCGAAACTTCGTGTTCATCACCTTCTAGTACATTTGGGATTGGGGTGTGTTGAGGGGGAAATAATCCTAATGCCTCCCTTTAGGTGGCGGTTTGGAATTACGTGGTTGTAAGGGGACTTGGACCGACTTTGGCTTTCCCTCCTCGATTTTATCCACATGCTTTCTAGCTTGAATGACATCTTCCGAATTGATATGTTTGTCCACCTTCGCCCTGAATTCGTCCATGGTTTGGGGTTCCTTCTTTGCAAGGTATGTAAAGAATAGACCAGAATGGAGGTCGTCTCTTATGTAGTGGAGGGCCAACCTTTTGTCCTAGTCCTAAATGTTTAAACACTCCTTGTTAAATCTGGTTATGTAATCTCGAAGTGATTCATCTTTCCCTTGTTTAATATGGAAGAAGCATGAAATGGATTTTGACTGCACCTTATTAGTGGTAAATTGCAGCAGAAATCGCGAGGACAAGCCTTCCCACTTGACCACGGACTTCCAAGTTAATGTTGTGAACCACCTCAAGGTAGCTTTCTTTAAAGAAAGCGAGAAAGCGTTACACATGAGTGAATCATCCCCCCAGCAAACAACATAGCTGAGACATAGACGTCTAAATGCTTTTTAGGGGTCTAACGTTCCATCATAGACTTCATTGGTTGGGTATTTGAAGCGCCTGGGATCTCGTAGGCCAATAGATCATCTGAAAAGGGTTAATTTTGTTGGACCACAATCCTCCTCCTTATGGGCTCTGGCTCCTTGGAATCTTCTCTTTCTTATTTCCTAAGCCTTCGCTCGGGTTCCGTTACCTTTAAGTTTTCTGGGTCACAGTCCCCGTCGCAGGCTGGTCCCCTTCTGGTGTTGTGATTCCTATGCGAAACCTAGTTCTCATCCTTTCTTTCTTCGTAGACGAATATTTCCAGTTTGCAAATACATTCGTCTTGAAGGAGGACCAAGGAAATCAACTCATGCTATGACAATTCAAAAGGGATTGATTCTTCTTGTTGGGATTGGTCACCATCATTGTTTTCTCTTTCTCCTAGTCACTGCAATGTCGGAGCCCAGGGTATGACTTCTTCCAAGGGGGCTTCACAGGATCCAAGCTACTGCATAGCCAGAACATGCTAGAGCGGGGGAGAAGGATTCTCACTGGAGAAAGAAGCCTTCTCTCTGTCTCGCTTGGGTTCCGAGTGATCAGCAGGTAGGTTGCGAGCAACAGCGAATCCACGATAGTAGCTGGTGGTTGGTTGGTTCTGCATGGTGGAGACGCGATTATGTCTAGTGGTAACCATGGTGAAAGTGGTAGGATTTGAAGTTTATCTCTTTTCACAGACGGCGCCAATGTTCCTGAGCAGATTTGAGGGGATCACCTGAAAGCATCTGAGAAAGACTGAGCGTGGTGGTGTGAGGGGTGGTGTACCTGCAAAAGGCACTCTGACGCTCAAGTTAGGCTGTGCACAAGGTAGGCAGTGTTTAGGGGATTAGATCTATACATTGGTGGCTCAGTCTAGTATTTATGTGAGTGTCACAATGGTGTAATCATGTTTGAAATAGGAATTAATGGATAATAAATACCATTGATGACAATCCCTATAAATGAGAGATTAGTTAGAGTGATTATTTCCTTAACCATAATTCTTAGAAATAGGGGATTTGACAGAGAGATTTTCTCCCAATTTGTTGAGAGCTGCTATGGCTCCAGGTAGCGCATGCCGCGAGTTGGGATTCGTCCTAGACGGCTTTGGTTGCTGCTTGTTGAGACACAACAAAATTCGGTCCGGAACAATCGTTAACTTTTTTTTCCTTTGATCAGGATATCTCTACAAACATTGCTATGAGGCAAATCTTTTATGTATTGTTGCAACTGATTACAAGCTAGAAGACCTATCAAAAAATCAATTTTATTTTTAATTTTTAATGATTCTAAAGAAGGGATATTTTGGTACTTAAGTTTTTCTAAAATATTAATGCTTAAAGTGAATTATCAATCATTTATGCTTATCAATTATATATAATTAATTTTTAAACATTTATAATAATACTTAAAAACTCACTTACCATGTATATTAACTACCTTCATAAAGAGAAGTTTTAATATATTTTGAGAATAATAATTTTCATGGTTAATATTTAATTTTGTATTGATTAAATAATATTTTAAATTTAATCTAACAATTTATATGATTATAATACACAAATAATGTTTTTATTGGGTAAGTGTGTAAGAGAACATTAATTCAATTCCTTATTTTAAACAATACCAAAATAAGAGCGCGTTACTAGGATGTTCATGACCTGTTCCGATTAGATAATCCATTCCTACCCAAAGTTCATTAGAGTAAGTTTGGGTTTTTTAAATTTAATTTGGTGTGCTTTTCAGTAGGATTCGAGTCACATTCTAAATTAATCCAACTTAACTCAGTGTAAGATAATGCTTTAAAATTTATATATATTTTTAAATTTAGTGAAAAATTATAAGATTTTTTAGATATAAATTAATATTTGTTTACATAATATGATAATATTTTTGTACAATTTAATTAGTATGTATAGCAATTTTACAACACACCCAATAAAAATCTGACACTTATTATTTATTACTACCCCATTATTTCATTAATTAAAAAAATAATTAAAAAAAACACAAAAAAGGAGCCAGATAGGATCCATGGCCATTGTTCTAGCTCTCATCTCCAATTAATCTGCAAACCCTAATATCATATTTCTCAAAATCAACAACAATCAGGGTCCCCCCTTTTTCTCTCTCTGAAAGAAATTAAGGTGTGCACTCCATTTGGCCAGATTTTCGATCCAACATCTAGTGCAGGAAACATCAGGGCAGCGCCAGTGATGATGGGAAAGTAGAAAAGAACTCCAGCTATGACCTCTGGCTTGTTTCCAGAGTCTACAATTGCCGAAGAGTTCGTGAAACATGAGGGGCCAGCAGTTGAGTTACTTGAGTACCATCGCAACTCTCTATCTATTGATTGTTCTCGCAAACTCACCATTGCCAGAAGCAGCTTGTTAACTACGATTGAATAAGTTGCTGAAAGGCGTAATTTAGTAATGAGAGGTAGAAGAAAAGTGGTTATGGAACACTTCTTTTTTGTGTTTTAAAATTCAATAAAATTTATTTTAATTAATGAGAAAATGAGATGATAATAAATAATGACGTGTCAAAATTTTATTAGGTGTCAATGTGAAATTATTTTACATTGATAATGTATACCAATTAAACTTAGTTTTATATTAATATAATTTATTTTAAAATATTTATTATAAAATATTTTTTAATTTTACTTTTATTATTGTATAATATTTTGACATAACTTTACAAAATATTTAATATTATATATTTTATATAAATATCAAGTCCATCTAATTACGACTCCATCATTAGTCGAGCTAAGAACAAATCAAGTCTAGGTAAGGAAAAAAGGCCTGATCAATATTTTAAGTCAAATTCGAATTAGATTAAAACTAGAAGTAGATATGTAGCCTGACTCACTTTGCATCAACTTGGTATGCGATGGACCGCAATTAAATAGACTGAATCGGGTTGGTCTGCAAAATAAATGAGCCAGCATTATGCAAGCCCACACCACATCGCATTAGCCCGCTTGTTCGAGTTCCATATATTTATATATATGTTGTTTTTTTTATTTTTTAATGATTAAAAGTGAGAAAAATCAGCTTAAAAAATTGAAATAAAAAAGTTAATATTTTTTTAGCCATGTAAATATATAATATGATAGGTCAAATCTATGAGTTTAAATTTCTCTCTTATCAAACGTTTAAAGCAAAAGTTATCAAATTTTAAAAAAAATAATTTATTATGTAGGCTTTTACATACATGCTAAATAATTTTTTTAAAAATGATAATTTTTTATTATTATTTTTTGCATAATTTTTTAATAATTTGTGATTAAATTAAAAAAATATTGACATATAAATATTAATCTCAATGATATAAAAAATAATATGAAAAAATATAATAAAATAATCAAGATTGAAACTTATTTAACTGCAAGTTTACATGTATTGGACCAATAAACCCACATTTAAAGGGCCCAATATTTTAACTGATCCTAACCGAATGAGCCGAGACTTAGTCCGTATACTCACCATAGTCAAACCCGTCTCAATGCCTCACATGAACACCCTACGCGTCACCAATCCCCCAAAAAAAGAAAACACGGTCCACAGTGAAATTTCAATTTTGCCTTGCTTGTTGTACTTTCCCCTTCCCCTTCCCCTTGTACCCAACTGCGATTTCGTCCACCCCCGTGACTTTTCTTAACACGATTTTGCTTCTGCGCTACCAACTTGAAACCATCCCTGTTAAATTTGTGGCTCTCCTCATCTCTTCAACTTGGAGTTCTTACAACAATACTGGTCTTTCTACACACATTCGTTGGATTTCTCCAGGTAGGTACCCTCTTGCTTTCTCTTCTCTTTGTACAATTTTTGGTTGTGAGGATTCTTTTTACCCATCTCGCTCTTCTCAGATTTCAATCTTTTGATGTGGGTTTCTTCTATCGTTGTTGATGATCTCTTGCTCCTTTTGTTGGTGTTCTGCAAATGTTCCTTTGTTTTTTTGTTGGTGTTGCTTTTGTCCTTTTTCTTAACAGCAATTTTCATCAAGTTTTAAGTTTCCATCTTAATTGTTATGAATATGGTTTCTTTTGGCCTAAGAAGGCAGTAAGTTTGGCATCCGCTTAAAAAAATTGTTGGTGAAAAATTCAATTTTGAGGGGATACCAAATTCACTGTAACGCTTTCCTCTTAAGTGTACTGAGAATCTGAAATTTGGGTTTTTGCTTTTTGGTGTATGTCAACATTAAATTTGGGTTTTTGCTTTTTGGTGTATGTCAACATTGACCGAATAACTCTAGCTTGCCTATCCATGGAGAAACTAATCTGTCTTCATATCACACAGGATCATTGTTTCACCTATTTCTGACCCAATTCTTCAAGAGAGAGAGAGAGAGAGAGAATGTCTGGTTCAAAGAAATCTCCTTTAAAAGTTGCTAAACCTAGCTGTGCTGACCCTGTCTACACTGTTAAATCCGGGTCCAACCCTTTTGATTCTGATGATGAGACAAGAGATAACAAAAAGTATAATTCCTCAACGAAGACTTCTTCTGAACATGCACTAGTTTCGCAAGTTAACACCAACAACCCCTTTGATGATGTTGATGCCCGTGGGCACTTTTCGTCATCTTCTTATGCACCTTCATCAGCAGATCGAAACAGGTATAAGAATGATTTCCACAACTCTGGAGGATTCGAGAATCAATCAGTGCAAGAATTGGAGACTTATGCTGTTTACAAGGCTGAAGAGACTACAAAATCAGTCAACAATTGTTTGAAGATAGCGGAGGACATGAGAGAGGATGCAACCAAGACTTTAGTCATGCTGCATCAACAGGGCGAGCAGATTACTAGGAGTCACAATGTTGCTACTGACATTGATCATGATTTAAGTCGGGTATTGATCTTGTTATCCCACAGTTCATTAATGCAACTGTTTCAGGCCTCCTGTATGGGCAGCTTCTTCATGCTGTTTTACCTTTGTGAAAACAATGTTGCTGCTTTTGTTATGCAGCCCCCTTGGAAAGAGCATTCAATTGGTATTCTGGACTCAATTTTGTCTGTCTTATTGCTGTTTACAGGGAGAAAAGCTTTTGGGAAGTCTTGGTGGCATCTTCTCCAAAACATGGAAACCAAAGAAGACAGGCGCCATAACAGGCCCTGTTATTTTTGGAGGTTAATATTTTCTCTCTTTGTGCTCACCTTTTAAATTTTAATTATTTTGGGCTGTATCATGATCATAAACATTATGTGCTTCATGATACAGATGATCCAGTCAGAAGAAAGGGCAGTCACTTGGAGCAGAGAGAGAAGTTAGGATTGACTTCTGCTCCTAAAGGGCAGTTAAAGCCACGGACAACACCTCCTGAACCGACAAATGCACTTGAAAAAGTTGAGGTTTGTATATCAACTAGGTGAAGATTAAACTGTTGTTTAAAGCCATCTGAAGTGCTGAACATGACCAAGCTTCAGTTTCTTACTGCTTTTAATATGTGATTAATCTCTTAATAGGTGGTTTTCTACTATCGTTCTGCCCCTATTGACTGGATCATTAGTTTGGAGCCAACCAGTTTTATTTAAAATTATTGATAATTTTGCAACTCTCCTCAGCTTTCGCCCATTAACCACCTATACTTTCTAGTCATTATTAGTCCGGCCTGGATACTATAATTTTCATTTGTGATTTTCCTCTTGGCCTTGTACAATGCTATATTTTATTGTTAATATTGAATTCAGCTACTGAATAGAATGAATGTCCTGAAACAGGTTGAAAAGGGAAAGCAAGATGATGCACTGTCAGATTTATGTGATCTTTTGGGAGATCTGAAAGACATGGCTGTTGACATGGGATCCGAAATTGAGAGGTAAATCAATTGGATTATGTGTTTTCTCTAACAGTCTGTTTGGATAGCAGAATTGGAATTGAAACATAAAATTTTAATTTTAATTCCAATTCTTTTAGAATTAAAATTGATCTAAAATCTTAAATTCTATATTTAGGGTTGTCAAAGAATTAAGATAAGAAATTATAATTCTAAATTCAATTATAATTTTATTGTTTAAAGATATGATCTAAAACATTAAAAAATTATTTACAAAAATTAAAATTAATAAAAATATTCATACAATAATATTTTTATAATATAATAGTTTTTTTTATAAATAAAATTTTCATGAATTTTATTTTAAAAAATAAATAGCTATTATAATAATTTTTATATAAATATAAAAATAATTTTCTATATAAATATAGAATCTTAATAAATATGGTTGTCATAAATAAATGTGGAGAGAGAGAAAAAGAGAGAAAATTTAATTTTTAAGTTATGGAATTAGTAATTCTTAAGGTATGAGCTAAGAATTGAAAAAGATTTAACTTAGTTGTTTTTCAATTCCATGGAATTGGTTTATAAAATTACAATTCCAATTTTAAATGGCATTCGAAATATAAAAATTAGAATTAAGAGATCCGATTTTAATTCTAAGTTCTAATTTCATGTTTAATTTCAGAAGCAAAACGGACACTAATTTTATTTTTCGCAGGAATGATAGTTTAACTGGCATCAATGTTTGCTCAGGATGTACTAGATGTATAATTATTCAGAACCATTTCAGTTTTCAGGATGTCATAATTAATAGTGATTTTGGTAATGTTGCAGGCAAAACAAAGCCCTGAACGGTTTTGAAAATGATGTGGATGGGTTGAATATCCGCATGAATGGTGCTAATCAACGCAGTCGTCATTTACTTGGAAAATAGGGGTGCAGATCATAAGATTGATTTCAACTTTTGCTATTTCCTTCCTCCCTTGCTCCTCTACTTAACATTATTCAATTGAAGGAGCTTCGAACTTTCTTGGAAACTCTAGTTTTGGATATCGTAATGTACAATCCGCTTGTGAAAACTTTGTTTATGAAATATAGTAATGATTTGAGTTTGTTTATGAATCAATATCATACGCCTCCTTTTGCTGCATTACTCATTCCTTAATCTTGTACTCACAGAATAGTAACACTAGTGTTAAAGAGTGTTTGAGGTCTCTTCATGCCACTTTTCCTTGATTTAGTGGGAGAGTTATAGTACTCAAGTACAGAGCTCCAATGTTTTGTAGGAAGATGAGGCTTGCCAGTATCAACATTTTGAAGGATGAATGAAGCAGTTTCTATTTCTATGTGAATTATCAAAGAATGCTGCCCTATTTAACTGTACTCTGAAACAGTGAAACTGACTCCATTATGAATTTATTATGATATTCAACCATAACCCAGAACCAAATATAATATAATATATCAATCCAGACACCAAAATCATGTATACAGTACGGAAAATGTTAGTTGCAGGAGTTGTGCACATAATCTCAGGTCAATGTGCACTACTGATTTTGATGAAAAAAAAAAAGTAGAGGGGAGGGGAAAGGAAAAAAGTTATGATGATTGATATGAGTTAGGTGAGTTGCTTTTTATGTGCATCTAACATTACTCATACAATAAGTAACCTGCAAATTATTTTTAGAAACAATTTCAATAATTTTACTTATTTTTAACATTATTTTTTAATCATATAAAATTAATTAATGAAATATAAATTCATAATTAATAACATATAGAAGTTGATTAATAAGTATGTAAAATGTTGGTTAATAAAAAATAAAAAAATAATTAATAATGACATATATAAATTGATTAATGGAGTTAAACTGCAAGGATTATATATTTATATATACATATTAACTAATAATTTATACTTTATTAATAAATTTTTATGTGATATTAAATTATTGCAAAGTACCTTAACTTTCCAGTGAAGACAATAGCTCATTACTTACAATTACCATGAGCTTGCAAATTGCAATTCCATAGTCCTAGTGCCTAGTCTACAAGATTCTAGAAACTTTAGACTAAAGTTTTCGGTGTCTAGCACAAGCTGGAGCATAAAAGTTGGGGTATACACTAAATGCATATACAATAAATGCAATGGACAAAGGAGTTGTGTATATTGGAGAATGTACATTACTGCGTACAGGATCCAATGTTGGAATATCTCCATCGATTGTTAACTCGAGTGGAATACCGTTTAGCACCATGGTTTGGTTTCTAAGATAATCATCTTTTGGAGTTAAGGGGTACTCCTCCCTGAATGTCACACCTGATCCTTTTGCTCCAACCCAAGAAAATGTCTTCTTGAGATGATCAAAGAATGAATTTTCTTTATGGATGCTTTTGGTCACTTCATTTCCTTCAATACTTACAGTCACACGGTTTTGAACAGTATGAAATGGAGTAAATATATACTTTAGTTTCTGAATATTTTATGACATAATACTTTAGTCCTTACAAAAAAATTGGCACACACATTAGTCCTTAAAAGTTTTCCCATCCTATCAGGTTAATCCTTCTGTTAAGTACTCATGTTAAATACTAATGAAATTTCTTACATGTACCGTTAAGTGCCAAATAAGATCCCAGCTATCAATCCCAGCTGTCCCTTCCTCTTCCTCTTCTAATCTCCACCCTCATCTCTCCTCCCCAAATGCAAACCCAAATCCATCAAGAGATAAAGAAACTCAAACTCATTTAATGGTTACATAGACTTTGAGTGCATCTGGGGCCCATTGATATCAAGCTCAGAATGGTTCTATGTCTGTGTTTTTGGATTTGAGTATCAAGAAACCATGTGGGTACACTTCAAGTTTTGAGCTTTTTGGGTTTTGGTGGATTTTCAAGTTTTGAGGCTTTGAGCTTCTCTGGGTTTGTGATGAGGGAGAAAGAAGAGCGATGGAGTTGTAGATTACAGTGAGGGTGAAGGGTTTTGTTTGGTTAGTACAAAGATGATAAAAAATGGTTTTTTTTAATCACTCACACATCAACCAACACAAAATCACTTTCAAGAACCCCAATCTTTGAATCAATCAAAGATGAAAAGGGAGCACCACCATCTTCGTCCCAACCCAGGTGACCCACACCATCCATGGCTGCAGCAACAGCTAGCTCTAGCTACGGTGGTGGTGGTGGCTATTCCATACCCATCATCGAAAATTCAAAACTTTGGGAGGAGGAAGTTATAGATGACAGCATGGACTAGCTTTCTAGTGGTGGTGGGGTACAAGGTGAGATCATCAAACATGGTAGAAGTAGCCCAAAAGCTAGAACAACTTGAAGAAGACATGAGCAACGTTCAAGTTGGAATCCCTCAACTTTCCTCCAAAACCATCCACTATAACCCTTCAGACATCTCCACCTGGCTCGAATCCATGCTCTCTGGTCTCAACCCACCACCACCCACAGCGATGGCGGCACCCACTCCAGACGATAGAGGAAGGGGAGATGAGGGTGGAGATTAGGGTTTGCATTTGGGGAGGGGAGAGGAGGGTGGAGATTAGAAGAGGAAGAGGAAGGGACACGTGGAATCCTATTTGGCGACAATTGGGATCCTATTTGGCACTTCCGTTAGTATTTAACATGTGTGAGTAACAAAAGGATTAACTTGATAGGATGAAAAAACTTTCAAGGACTAACGTGTGTGTCAATTTTTTTTAAGGACTAAAATGTTATGTCACGAAATATTCAAGGACTAAAATGCATATTTACTCTATGAAATGAGTCTGATTGCTTAAGTTGATCAGCAGTAATGTTACACCCTCCTGTAACATGGAATTGAGAAGAATTTGAGGAATTCTAGAAAACATATCCTTTAGATGCCTAGCATCTAATCTTAAGTCACAAGATATAAAGCTCAAGTCCTTGCAAATTTCACTTGTCAATAAAAAAAATTGCTAGCAAATTAAGAGTGAGTGGCACTGAGTCACACCTCTATTCAAAATTTTCCACATTCATTACCAACCAAAATTGCTTCTAATTTTAGAAACCATAAAAATCCAAAAATCAAAGTTTTTTTATAAAACGTTTCAGGACAAAATTAAAGGAATTCTGAATATATAGAATGTAATATGTAAATATTTAAGTATTAAATAGGAATGAAAATGATTTTATTCAGTTTAGCAATTGAAATTCAATTTCATTTTATTAGTAAATAACTTTAAGTTAGATATAACGCAATATGGTGCCCTGTTTATATGTGCGATGTGTATTTCACTATTTCATGAGGAGTAATTCTCTTTTTTTTAATCTCATTGCATATGTAATGACAACAAACAGGCACCTAAAGTACACCACTAGGAGTGAGCTAGTGGTGAGGGGATTTAGTAATTTGTAGAGATCATATGTTCAAACCTCTGTGCTACTATTGTACCAAAAAAAGAAAAGACACCTATAATTCATATGGAAAAACCTAATGAAGGCATGGATGTTCTAGCATGACTATGCAAGTATGGTAAAGTTATAATATTACACGTGCAATCCATGGGTGTTATTATCGCCTTGGTTCTCCTAAAAACCAAGCTAAAATTCAATCTGTCATATACTTTTGTGCATATAACTCCTTGTGACATATTATTCTTACTGTCGAAAAAGAAAAAATAGAGACATATGAAGAAAATTATGTATTTAAATTATACAACAGAAGTTAAATTATATATAATTATTGTAATAAATACAAAGATTACAAAAGATCCTAATTATCGTAATTACATGATTTGGTTATGATTTATTTAGCCTATAGAACGAATCTAGACCCTATTTACATAATTTTCAACACCCCCCTCAAGCTGGAGCATATAGGACATATGCACCAAGCTTGTTACAAATATAACTTATTCGAAGACCTCTCAAAGACTTAGTAAAAACATCTGTCAGTTGATCACTTGAATTGACGAAGCTAGTGGTGATGTCTACAAATATGATCTTCTCTTGAATAAAATGACAATCTATCTCTGTGTTTGGTTCTCTCATGAAACACTGAATTGAAGGAGATATGCAATGCAGCTTGGTTATCACAAATGAGCATCATTTGCATAATATCCCCAAATCGAAGCTCCTTAAGCAGTTGTTTTAACCAAATGGGTTCACAAGTGGCTAAAGTCATTGCTCGATATTCTGCTTCGACACTTAATCTTGAGACCACATTTTTTTCTTACTATTCCACGATATCAGATTACCCTCGATGAATACACAATATCAGAAGTGGATATTCTATCAATAGGAGAGTCTGCCTAGTCAGCATTTGAATATACAATAATCTGAGTATGACCTTTATCTTCATAGATAAGGCCTTTTCTTGGAGCTCTTTTAATATACTTCACGATACAAATAACTACTTCCCAATGTCTTTCACAAGGTGAGTTTAGAAATTGACTTACTATACATACTGCAAGAGATATCTAGACGGGTAACAGTGAGGTAGTTTAATTTTCCAACTAATCTTTTAGATCTTCCTAGGTCTGAAAGTGGCTCCTCTTGATCCAGTAGAAGCCTGACATTAGGATCCATAGGAGTATCAATAGGTTTTGCACTCAACAAACCTGTTTCTTGAGATAACTACACCATCCTTGGATTGTGCTACTTCGATTTCTAAGAAATAACGAAGTTTGCCAAGATCTTTGGTCTAAAAGTGATGACAAAGGTGTTGTTTTATTTAAGTTATGTCCTGGTGATCGCTGCTAGTGATAACAATGTCATCTATATACACAATCAAATAGAAGCAACCTCGAGCTGTATGGCGATAGAAGACAAAGGAGTTTAGATCCGTGTAGAGGAGGTTGGGGCGAGTTGAACGAGACTAGCAGCTACCGAAGAGGTGGTCGGATGCGCTGGAGAAAGGGGTGGCACGTGGGCTACGTATAGAGAGAAGAAGTCATGTGTGGGAGTGCGTCGGACAGCCATCGGAGTTGCGCCTTCGGGGGTTTATCGAACTCAGGTAGGCGGTGTGACTGGTGAGGTCACCGAATGGAAAAAAATGATAGTGGACGACGGTAGCGGACAGTGGCAGCGATGCGAAGATGGTGTTTACTAGCAAACCGGAGTGGAAACATTGTTGGTGGGAAAAAATTTTCACCAAAGAGCAGTGGGCTTATCAGATGTGCACGGTTCTAGGGTTGCCTCTCTTTAGGCTCTAGATACCATGTTGAAAGAGAGAAAAGAGAGACATATGAAGAAAAACGTGTGTTTGAATTACACAACAGAGGCTGAATTATAAAGAATTATTGTAATAAATATAAAGATTACAAAAGATCCTAATTACCGTAATTACATGATTTGATTATGATTTAGTTAGCCTATACAATGAATCTAGATACTATTTATATAGTTTTCAACACTTACAATCAAATTTACATATCAAATGTCGGTGTTAATCTTCATATAATGTCATATCAACTTGAATTTTTAAATAATTGGAATGGTAATCAAACATCACATATAGAAGAATGAATCCCAAACTCATGTCTTCCTATAATATTATATCCTTCTATACTAGTTGAACTAAATTAGTGCACTTACAATGTCTTTTGAACAATGAGCATAAGTGCATAAAAAGGGTGAAGAAACATCACTTGAAATTGCAAGATGTAACATCCTCTATAATATGTCAGTCTTGTATATGGTTACAGAGGTAGCATAATACTTGCATGGCATACCTGTTTAATTTTGTGACATTCTAAGTTAATTTAGACACTTTGCTACAACTCTAAATGTGTAAAGTAGCTTAAAATGACTCATATAATGATATAAATTGCTTAGTTAAAAGAAATAAATATGGAGAATTTATTTTTAGGACACAAATATGTGGTTTGTGATGCAGATAAAGTTTGAGGATAAGCTGAATTAGTTTGGTATTTTTAAGTACAGTGAGTAAGTGTTTAAATACCAAAATGATGGGTTAGATATATGGAAAATTTTTGAAAATGGTGAAACTAGGATTAAAATGAATCCTAAGATTTTCTATAATTCTTATGGAAGTTAGGAAACTTGATTTTGTAAAATCTAAGTATTCTTAACAGATATAAAGTTTCAGCAAAATATCCCAACATGTCTTAAGTACCACGTTCTCATCCTTTTCCTTTGACTTTTTGCTATCTTTCTCTCATTTCACTCACACACACACACTCTCTCTCTCATGTTTTCCAACGAGGAGGAAGAGCAGAAAACAAAGAAAAGAGAAAGAAAGGAGAAGAAAAGAATGAGGAAGAAGAGGAAAGGAAGAGGAAGACCAAAGAAAAATCCAAGGTTTGAGGATCAACTACATCTTTTGAGGTAGCGGTTTTTGGTTTTCCTTAAATCTTTTTCCCTATTTCCATCTTTGATGCTTGGTGCATGCTTGATGAGTGAAAAAATGGGTTTGAGAGTTTTGTGTGATTTTCTTGTTTGGGTTTTTGCCTCCAATGGTTAGATATGGTGTGGTTATGGCTTAATCACTATATGATGGTGAGCTTTGAACTTAGATAATTTCATATGACTTTTTATGGTTGAAGATGAAAAATGGGTTCTTTTTGTGATTTGATTCTTTGTTCGTAAAAATGGTGTTTTATTGATTTGAGTTGTGTATGAGCTCTAACATGTTTGGAGACCATGTATGAGTTGAAAACCATCTAAGACCTGTGTTTAGGGGTCAAGGTTTGGTTAGAAACTCAAAGGAGTTGAATATGAGAAATCTGGGCTGGGCACTTAATCGCCCAAAAGTTGGGCGCCTAATCGCCCAAGACTCGAGAGCAAAACGCATTGGGCGCACAAGTGCCCAAGAAGTGAACGCCTAAGTGCATAAGACTAGAACATTCTGGTGTTGAGTGCTTGATCGCTCAGGAACTGGGCGCCTAAGCGCCTAGTGACAAATGAACCTGGGAAGCGTTTACTGTCATGGAGCATCTGAGTGTTGGGAATTGGGGAGCCAAGGGAAAAGTGTGTTAGGTGTTTCTTTTTGATGAATTGGAGTTCCGTACTTGTAGGGATCCTTTATATATGCTTTCTAACATGTGATAAGACACTTTTAGGGTTACTTCACAAAGTGAATAACTACCTAGAATATATGCACAAGTTTAAGTTTTTAAGCATTCCATGAGTTATGAATTGCTTTAAGTAAGTATCTAGGACCTTGAACACCTTGTTGAAGATCAAAACTAGTTTGAAAAGTGCACCGAATCACAACAAGTAATATAATGATGAGAAAAGAGATATCGTCTCCACAGGGATTGTAATTGTTTTATCAACACAAAAGAAAAGGTTATTTCTACTTGAACTGAAAATAAACTTTTGGTAACTTGAAATGTATTGGTTTTAAACAAGTATAAATGGAATGAATTAAAACAAAACAATTAACAAATTTAAAGAATATTTTTAGATTTTTAAGGAGAAGAAAGTCTATCGAGAAAAGCGGCTAGGGTCCGAATCTCATAGTTTACCCTCTTATGCTACTGAATTACTCTCAATACAAGTGATAATCATGCATTTGGAGTTTCAATCAACAAATTAGACTTAGATCAATTCCTTGATTCAAAGCCCCTTTAACCCAAAATACAACTCCCAATTCCTTAGGTAATTGTTAATTCAGATTAAGCATTAATGACAATGATTTCGTGAAACACATAATTACAATGATATATTCCTATATTCAATCATAATCATGCCAACTCAACTCAATTCCAGAATTACAACCAATTTTTCAATTAGAAGAAATACCCAAAATCAAATCAATAGTGATCAAGTATTGATTAGCATTAAGTAAAGAGCAGGATGATCAAATACATGAAATTAACTACATAAGAGTTTCCACTATGTTCATCTGACCCTAGCTCAAAAAGATTTAGCTACTCATAATGAAAGGAGAAGAGATGAGAGAAATCAAACAAATGGAAGAAGAAGAAGCCATTGATTCTTCAAGGTATTGTTCCCAAGCTTGAATCATCAATGGAAGGGGAAGAAGATGAAACCCTAGCAGAGCTATGGGTAAAAACCTCAATATTTCAGAGTTCAGAAAAGGAACAAAAATGAAAGATACGAAAAAAGTGTTTCATCTGGCTATTTAAAATTGACTGGATAACGGCCATCGCCTCGCGATGGCCCCTCATCGCCTCGCGATGACCTGTGTATGAGACAAGACTTACAGTAGCTTCCAAAGTCCTTCCATCCAGCAGCTCGCCTCGCGATGGATGTTCCTCGCCTCGCGATGGCTCTCATTATCGCCTTGCGATGGAAGACTATCGCCTCGCGATAGCGCGACTGGAACGAAGCCTATAATCATTTCATTCATCTTCTCGCCTCGCGATGGATATCTGTCGCCTCGCGATGGCGCGACTGGAAGCTTCGCCTTGCGACACTGACTCATCGCCAGGCGACGGACTAAGTGAGCAACTCTTTTCCTTTCTTCTGAGTTAAATCCAAACCTGTTTCAATCAAAGATTTAAATATCATTAGCCAGTGAACACAAAAACCTATAATACTCAAAAACAATGAAAACTTATCTAAATTCTACCTAAATTCTTTAATTCTAAAACTAATTTGACCTAAAAACTTACTTGTGCTAGAGATTCAACACAACCACAAACTTAGAGTTTTGCTTGTCCTCAAGCAAACAACAATTTCAAACAAGGGTCAGAGAATAAAACCAAGTTTTGATTCATTTTTCAAACAATCCATTCAAACTTAGTCACAAAATTGAACAATCCACCAAATTTTCATCAATCATTGCACAATCAATTCACTTACTCTTTTGCATTTGTGTTTCCCAATCATCACAGCTTTAGGTAACCAGAATCATTGATCCACTAAAAGCAACAAATCCATCCTCACTACTCTTTTCTAGAAAAAGTGTTTCACTCAACTCAAGTGTCTAGAGGTGTTATTTACACTCAATTCACATCACAAGCAGCACCTTACCATAAACTTGAAAAAGTTCTAGAGAAGTAAATGCAATGCAATGTACACACACACACTAAAAGAGGTCTTTTTGGGTTGTAATGGGGCTTAAGTAAAGGTAAGAAATCATTTGGACAAGAGGCTTTTTGTACTTGGAATTAGACACAAGTCATTTCATGACACTCATAAACCATCCTTCAATTTATTCAGTACACAATTCACCAAAATAATTCTTCAAAACAAATGAAATGAAAAACAAAATTATTTTTTTTTCTTCAAATTTTTTTTTTGATCTGTTTTGTTTTGTTTTGTTTTTGTTTTGTTTTTGTTTTTTTTGTTTTTGTTTTTTTTGGACAAGGAAAAGTCCACCTACCCCAAACTTAAAACATTGCTTGCCCTAAAGCAATCCCAAACTTAAGAATTTGCTAAGACATGCCATGAAATGACCCAAACTTAATGATGTGTGTGAAACAACATCATGTTTTGTTCTTGTTTTGCATGCATTCTTGAGCATTTTAGGCATTTTAGTTTCCCTTTTTGGTTTGTTTTTTCCTTAGTTCGGATAATTGCAGTGTTTTTGGTGTTCTTGTGCAGGATTAATGTTGAATTGGCCTTGGATTGAATGGAATGCTCGCATGTTTGAAGATGGAGCTTAATGGGTAGCAATAAAGGTACAAAAAGGCCATTCCAGAGGGATCCACGGCATGCCCGTGGATCAAACCACGGCCGTGGATCGCAGTGCATAGCAGTTTTTAAGGTTTTATTTTTATTTCTTTTGGGGGTTTTTTAGCCAATTTAAACCCTAGGTTATAAATAGAAGTTCTGAATAGAATTAAGGGGTTCTAATTTGGTTTTCAAGGAGGCACATTGGAGGCTTTGGTTCTTGATCTTTCTTCCCTCTTCTCTCTTGGATTACGGGTTTGGATGTTTAAGAACATGTTTTCTGATTCTTTCTTCTCTATGTCTGAGTAGTTTCTTTTGTTTCTAGGATTGGGCAATGCCTTTTGATACATTGATAATGATTGATTGATGTTGTTTCCCCTTTTTTTAATCTTGAATGTTCTTTGATTCAATTCTTATTGCTCTTATCCATGTGAATTTGTTGGCCACTTATTTGCATCTCATAGGCATTTAGGGACGTACTGAGAGGTGAACCTAGGTGTTGGAACCATAAGAATTGAACTTAAGGTCTAAATCACGAGAGTAGTTTTAGCCTTTCGAGGATTCAATGAATTACCACAAAGTGTAATGGGTTCAATTTAAATTCAATTACCACAAGAGTAGGAATTAGTTTAATTGGGCACGAATCTTGTATCTTGAGAAAGAATATTAACTAATTTAGGGTAATTCACCTTCAATTGAATTTTAGATTTAATAAAAGGGTTGTCAATTAGGATTTGTCTTGTATCATTGTGGTACCCCAATCTTGGAAGCTTTCTTGAATTTGAAAAACCCCTTCTTAATAACTTGCTATTTTTGTTCTAAATTCTGCACTTTGATTTTTATTTAATTGCTTGTTACTACGTTCTTCTTAATCAATAATCATATTCCCTTTTGTTTAATTTAATTGAATTAATTAATTAATTGGTATTCATAGACATAGTCTCTGTGGATTCGATCTTTTTATTACTTGACGACGAAACCGTACACTTGCGGATTTCACGCATCACCTAACTCCAAGTAAATAGGGACAATGGTTTTCCAGTTATGGGCTTGTAATGAAGGGTAAGATCAAAGAAAGGCTAAATGCTCAAGGAGGTAGCAAAGGATCAAACTATGCAGGTGGTTTATTTAGGCTCTAGTTAAGAACAAGAAAAATGCCTCAGTGTGTTTGAACAAGCTAGCAAAACAACTAAGAACTAAATCAAGTTCTAAAAAATGCCACATGCAATGGAAGCACACATGAAAGAAATGATAGTGTTTAGGCCCAAATACTCACCAGTGTGTGTGAGAGTGAGGAAAGACATGTAACAATCAATTTCACCTTGATAAAAGTTACAGTGACCTGCTGAAAAAAGGTACACACTCAAGCAAAATTTCAGCTCCTGAATTATACAACTCATGCAAAACTAAGTGTCAAGTTCACAATTGTATGCAAGATTTAAAATTTAAGCAAAGAATGAGTTCAATGCAGACACAATAGTCAAGAGAATTAACAGTCATCATCTAACAAAACCTGAATAAGGAAAAGTAACAAACGAGTTTAATTGGGCAAGAGAATAGCAAAATAACAAAATAAATGCCCTCAATTGACTCATTAGCTAAACCCCAGCATGACGCTCTGCCGCAACAAGACATCCTCTCGAGTTCCCACATCCTCAAGAACGCCTCGATCATCCAGATCTTCGCTTGAGCTCTCTCCACATCACCCTCTAATTGCTCCTCATCATCCTCAGCAACCTGATCCGCCTGGATAGGATTATCGACTGGTTCCTCCTCAACATCTGGTGTAGCAACTCCAGACCCACCAGCGCCATGGCTATGCCCCATAAATGGTTGCATCATACTCTGGAAGTATTGCTCGGTGGAAGGATCAAGCGACACATCAGCTAGCAAGGATAAATCAAATCCCCATGCTGGAGCCCGAGATCTCATCATCAGCTCGATGTTACTCATAGACTGGAAACACAGAGCATTCAACCTTCCAAGAGACTGAATGTGCTGACTATAAAGAGCCTGCGTGGCCTGAATGGTGGAAAGCTGCTGCTGTATATCAGCCAAAGATAGTGGCTCAGGGGCTAATGCAGGTGCCTTGGGTTCCTCTTCTTATAGCTCTGGTGTTGGTGCAGCGTCAATTAGTCTCGATGGTTGTTTCCTTATCCACTGTGCTGTAATTGGAGCTGTGGGCTTCCCAATAGTATCAGTATCGGATGCAGGAACATCCGCCTTAGCACATAACAAGCAAATTAAAGATGGGTAAGCCAGAGTGCTAGTGTCATCATTCGTAACTTAGAGCATTTCCCTGGCAATGATATCACCAAGGTTGATGGATTCACCCTTCATGATGGCAATGATGAGTTGTGCTCTGTGAATGATGACATCCGAGCTGTTTGAACAAGGAAGGATAGTGTGATGAACAAATGCAGACCACGTCTTGGTGAGTGGTTTCATATCCATACTTTTGAATCTCCGGGGAATATTGTCCCGAGTCTTGAACCACTCTGCACCTGGCCTGCATAGGTACTCAAGCAACTCAGTATAATCAATCAGCCCCTCTGTTCTGGTCTTATAAGCGCACTCCCATGGCATGGGAAGACTGAGAACTTTATTAATGCGTTGCCCAGTAAAATTGATGGATTTGCCTCTAACATAGCTAACATAGACACGAGATGTGCCCGGAACTCTATAGGCGTTAGCATAAAACTCCCGTACAATTTCTGAACAATGATTATTGACAAATCTAGTTAGCTTTCCCCATTTCCTCCTAGCAATTTCAGATTGAATCGCTGGTATGGACTCCTGATAGAAATCAAAGGTTCGGTCAGTGATGATCTTCTTCTTGCTGATGATAGATTTGAACCTTTCTTGATGTTCAATAGAGTAGTACAGATGCTCTATAAACTCAGGTGCTTGCTCTTCAACCTGCCTCCTCTTTTTCTACTTTCCTTGTTTGGATGCCATGTTCTGAAAATGAAATCTAGCATTCAATCAGTGAAGGTCATGCAGTGCCAAAAAGCAAGAAGGGTACTCCTCAACTTAAGTCAGAACATGCAACAAATACCTTGGAAACAATGTGTTATCATGTCAATTCCATTTATGTACACAAGGCTTCACGCACAATCAAGAAGTAACTGAACATGTAATTAATTAACAAGAGAGTCCACAACCTCAAAAACATGTTTGGGCAATAACAAGAAAAGAGACAAATATCATTGGGAATTTTAGCAAACATGTGGTGTGTGAAGTATATGCAATGGGAAAATTTGGAAACAAAGATGCCCGTACATTACCATTCCATAAATTCAAAACTTGAACCAAGATCATAAATCCCCAATTTATTTCAGTCACATAATACTATGAAAGCACTTGGTATCATGCACAACTCATGGGTGCAGCATTATGAGAAAAGGAAAAAAAGAGAACTTTCACAATAATGAACATTTTCATGAACCTTAGAGTGAAGATAGGGAAGAAGGCATACCTGATGATGAATGGCAAAGAAATGAAGTATAAAGAATGGGTTAGAATTAAAGAAATGGAAGAAATTTAGGATAGGGGAAGAACCAAGTGAAAACCCTAGCAGAGAATGTGGAATGTGTGTGTGGGAAAACATTTCAAATGACCAACTATTTAAAGAATTCGACCCATTGCCTGGCGACAACAAAATATCGCGCCGCGATGGGACACACTGGATAGAGTGAAAGATGGTCATCGAGCCATCGCCTGGCGAATTCTACACCATCGCCTAGCGAAATAAGTCAGAGAGCTCAGGCTTAAAATTCGCCTCGCTATGAAAACTGATCGCCTGGCGATAGTGCTCTGGGAAGTACATAGAAATCTGGTCTTTCAAATTGCCTCGCGATTAAAAATCATCGCCTCGCGATGAAAGTCAGTAAGCTCTTGCTGGAAATTCACCCTGCGATGAAGATATCTCGCGAGGCGATGGATATTGGAAAAGAGACTTGAATTTACACGTCCCATCTCACCTCGCGAAGGATTCATCCTTGCCTCGCGATGTAAGTCAGTAGCATTTGGGTAGAAATTCACTGCGCGATGGGAGAATTACCGCGAGGCGAAGAGCATTGGGAAGAACTTTGAATTTTTACATCCCATATCGCCTTGCGATGGCCTCAGCAATGCCTCGTGATTGAAGTCAGAAACAACTTACCAGAAATTCGCCACGCGATAAGGAGTTATCGCCCTGCGATGCAACCTGGTTCAGATCTGGGTTGTTCAAGTCAGTTACTCGCTAGGCAAGATATCCCTTCTCGCCTAGCGATGAAATTCAGAAACAACTTGGAAGAAATTCGCCTCGCGAAAAAGACTCATCGCCTAGCGATAGCACGCTGGGAGGCACATAGAACCCTTTTGCCTGTCAAATTGCCTCGCGATGAAAACTGATCACCTGGCTATGGTGACTGAAATTTGATATCGCTGGGCGATAAAATACATTCACCTGGCGAGGGACTGAACTTCTTCTGCTTTAATTCTAACTTTCAACAGCTCATTCTTTGCTTAAACAATAGAATTTCAACATCATCCCTGCAACAACAGGTACCAATATTAGATCACAACTAGCATTCCATTTGGACAAAAACAAAACAAAGAAAATTTCTACTCAAAATGAATTCAAAATGATTAAGAAATAAAAGATGCTTAGGTTGTCTCCCAAGAAGCGCTAGTTTAATGTCGTTAGCTCGACGCCGTATGATTTTTATGGCTCATGCAAAACAAAAGTAACTTGTGCTCTTTCTATCACCCCACTAAGATAAGGTTTCAACCTCTGACCATTGACTTTGAAAGATCATTTTGAAACTGAATCTTCCACTTCTATTGCTCCATATGGTGTCACTTCTTTGACAGTGAATGGTCCTGACCATTTAGACTTCAATTTTCCTAGAAACAACCTCGGCTGTGAATTAAACAACAACACTTATTGTCTATGATGAAAGTTTCTCTGTGATATGTACTTGTCATGATAGACCGTCATCTTCTATTTGTATATCTTCATATTCTCATATGCGTGCACACGCAGTTCATCCAGTTCATATAACTGATTAATTCTCTTTTCACCACTTAAGGTAGGATCAAAATTCAAAACTTTAAGGCCCAATATGCCTTGTGCTCAAGTTCTACTGGTAAATGGCAAGACTTACCATAAACTAGCTAATATGGTGACAAGCCTAAAGGTGTTTTGTAGGCTGTCATATATGCCCATAAGGCATCATCCAATTTATTTGCCCAGTCCTTCCTTGAATTACCAACTGTCTTCTCTAGAATTTTTTTTGATTTCTCTATTTGATACCTCCATTTGGCCATTGCATTGAGGATGGTAGGGAGTAGCCACTTTGTGTTTAACATTATACTTGGAAAGAACATTTTATAGCTGGTTATTACAGAAGTGAGTTCCCCCATCACTTATCAACACCCTTGGAACTCCAAATCTAGAAAAAAATGTTCTTTTTGATAAATTTGACCACTATTTGAGCATCATTTATAGGAGTGGCCATGGCCTCAACCTATTTTGAGACATAGTCAACAGCCACTAAAATGTACTGATTGGAGTAGGAAGAAGGAAATGGCCCCATGAAGTCAATGCCCCAACAATCAAACAATTCAACTTCTAAAATGGGATTCAAGGGCATTTCACTCTTTCTTGAGATGTTGCCTGTTCTTTGGCATTTGTCACAGGCCTTCACATGATTATATGCATCTTTAAAGATGGATGGCCAATAAAATCTAGACTGTAATACCTTAGCAGCAGTACGTTCTCCATTGAAATGCCCTCCACAAGGGGAATCATAACAGTGCCAAGTATCTTCTGCCCTTCATCTTGTGAGACACACCTCCTGAGAAGTCCATCTGGGCCAATTTTGAAAAGAAATGGATCATCCCAAATGTAATATTGGGCATCTCAAAAAAATTTCTTTTTCTGTTGTCATGTAAAGTCTTCTGGGATAACATTAGCAGCCTTGAAATTAGCCATATCAGCAAACCATGGCCTCTCCTCAATTGCAAACAACTTCTCATCTGGAAACTCCTCAAGGATACCTCTCTCTCTAGCCGTGACTTCTGAGTTTTTCAGCCAGGACAAGTGGTCTGCTACCACATTTTCACTTCCCTTCTTGTCTTTAATTTCAAGATCAAATTCCTGCAACAATAAAATCCACCTAATTAGTCTAGGTTTTGATTCTCCCTTAGTTAGCAAATATTTAATTGCTGCATGATCAGTGAACACAGTAATCTTAGATCTAGTCAAATAGGAACAAAATTTCTCCAAGGCCAATACTATGGCAAGCAATTCCTTTTCAGTTGTGGCATAATGAATTTGGTTCTCATTAAGGACTTTGCTTGCATAATAAATTGCATGAAAAATTTTATCCCCTCTTTGCCCTAATACAGCTCCTACTGCATAGTCACTTAAATAACACATAAGTTAAATCACATATAAGTTCAAATGGTAACTCCCAATTAGGGGCTACAATAATAGGAGCAGAAATCAATTTGTCCTTCAAAAGATTAAAAGCATACAAGCACTCATTATCAAAATCAAAAGAAGAATTCTTAATGAGAAGATTGCACAATGGCTTTGTAATTTTTGAAAAATCTTTGATGAATCATCTGTGAAAGCCAGCATGGCCTAGAAAACTTATCACGCCCTTCACATTCAATGGTGGAGGTAGCTTTGCTATCACTTCAATCTTAGCTTGATCTACTTCCATACCGCTGGCTGAAATCTTGTGGCCAAGTACAATGCCTTCCTGCACCATGAAGTGACATTTCTCCTAATTTAAGACTAAATTGGTGTCCATGCATCTCTTAAGAACATTAGTGAGGTTAGACAAACAATGATCAAATAAAGTACCAAAAATAGAGAAATCATCTATAAAGACTTCTATATATTTTTCAATCATATCAGGAAAGATAGAAAGCATACACCTCTGAAAAGTAGCGGGAGCATTGCAAAGACCGAAACACATCCGTCTATATGCAAAAACTCCATAGGGACAGGTAAATGCTGTCTTTTCTTGGTCTTCAGGATTGACTGCAATTTGATTATAACCGGAATAGCCATCAAGGAAGCAATAATAAGCTTGTCCGGATAATCTCTCAAGCATCTGGTCCATGAATGGAAGAGGAAAATGATCCTTCCGGGTAGCTTTGTTGAGCTTCCGGTAGTCGATGCACATACGCCAACTAGTGACTATTCTAGTGGGAATTAATTCATTCTTCTCGTTCCTCACCACAGTCATACCTCCTTTTTTAGGAACAACTTGAACCGGACTTACCCAAGCACTATCTAAAATAGGATAAATCATTCCGGCTTCAAGGAGTTTCAGCACCTCCTTTCTCACTACTTCTTTCATTGTGGGATTTAACCTTCTTTGTGGCTGAACCACTGGCTTGAATTCCTCCTCGAGGTTAATCTTATGCATACAAAAAGCTGGACTTATTCCTTTTAAGTCAGATATAGTCCATCCAATTGCAGTTTGATACTCTCGGAGTACCCTTACAAGCTTCTCTTCTTCAAGTTTTGATAAAGAACTGCTGATTATCACTGGATTTGCATCTTGATTGTTAAGAAAAGCATATTTCAAGTGAGGTGGCAAAGGTTTCAACTCTAGTTTTACTTTTTCCTCCACCTTGTCATTACTCAGCTCTTCTTTCATCTTACTGATAGCACTCTTTGCTTGATTTGCTTCTAGATACTGCAAACACTCCTCAATGATTTCATCATCTACCTCACCATGATTATCAATAGCATTCACAATCACTCTTTCAAGAGGTGTAGTTGGAGTATTTTGCTGAATAGATTTTGCAATTGTAGTATCAATCAAATCCACCTGATAAGAAGTTTCTTTATCATCCGGGTGTTGCATCGCTTCAAAAACATTAAAGGTGACTTTCTCATCCTTCACTCGCAGTATTAACTGCCCTTACTGGACATCAATGAGGGCTTTTCTAGTAGCTAAAAATAGTCTTCCAAGAATCAACGGTACCTCTGCATCCTCATCCATGTCCAATATGACAAAATCAACTGGAAATATAAATTTATCGACCCTCACTAGCACATCTTCCATGACTCCATAGGGGTGTTTAATTGACCTATCTGCAAGTTGCAAAGCCATTCTTGTTTGCTTGACCTCTCCTCCCCCAAGTTTCTTAAGTATAGATAATGACATCAAATTTATGCTTGCTCCCAAGTACAGAGAGCTTTTCCAATGGTCATGTTGCCAATAGTGCATGGAATTGTAAAACTCCCTGGATCTTTCAATTTTGGGAGAAGCTTTCTTTGAAGTATTGCACTACACTCTTCTGCCAATGCCACCGTTTCATCTTCCTTGAACTTCATCTTCTTAGTCAACAATTCCTTCATAAATTTAGCATATGTAGGCATTTGTTCCAATGCCTCTGCAAAAGGAATGTTGATTTGGAGACGTTTGAAAATGTCTAAGAACCTTGCAAACTGCTCCTCTTTCTCCTCTTTCTTGCTCAAGTGAGGATATGGTAACTTCACATATGGTGGAATCACTTGAGGCTTATCCCCTTCTTACAAAATCTGACGCTTTGTTCTCCTCAAGAAGGAGTCTTCATCCACTAAGTTAGAACTTTTTTTATCCTTCTTTTTCTGATTTTCAACCTCCACTTCTTTTTCTTCTTTTTCATTTTCTTCTATGTTCACAATGTTACTCTCTTTATTTGACTCTTCACCCAACATCTCCCTCACATTTGTCTCAGCAGATCCTGAAACTAATGGCTCCACCACATCCGGTGTAACAGTTTTTTCACTTCTCAAAGTTATGGCTTTGCATGACTCATTTTTGGGGTTATCCACTGTATTTCCAGAAAATTGTCCCTTGGATTATTCAGCAAGTTGCTTTGAGAGCTATCCAATTTGATTCTCAAGGTTTTTGATGAATGCTTCTTGGTTTTTGAAATGAGCCTCATGATTTTGGAAATTGGTTTGGGTCATATGCATGAATTGAGTCAATGCTTCTTCTAAAGCAGAAGGCTTCTCTTTAGGTTGCTGTGGTTGAGGAAGTTTGCTTGATTGAGGAGCTTTATGTGGTTTCCAAGAAAATTTAGGATGATTCCTCCATCCTGCATTGTAGGTGTTAGAATAAGGGTTCCCTCTTTGCCCTTGAAAATTTCCCATATAGTTGGCTTGCTCATTTGAATCACTTTGAGCTTCACAATTACCATTCTCATGTCCTCCCCCAGAAAAATCACACCTCATACATTGCATCACAGCCTTGGAATGAGGAGATTGAGAGGAACCTGTTTGTAAAGCTTGAAGCTGTTTGGTGAGAACCTCCAATTGTTGAGAGACCAATTTGTTTTAGGCTAATAAAGCATCATGGGCATCTATCTCTAAAACTCCCCTCCTTGCTTGCACTCCTCTATCATGATGAATGAGATACTCATTTGAAGCCATTGCTTCCACTAATTCTCTTACTTCTTCAGCTGTCTTGTTGTTCATCGTACCCCTTACCGAAGCATCTAGCATCATCTTTGTATTTGGTCTCAACCCATGGCAAAATGTTTGCATTTGTATTAAGTCATCATAGCCATGGTCGGGACACCTCTTCAAAAGCCCTTTGAACTGTTCCCATGCTTCATAAAGATTTTCTCCATTTTTTTGCTCAAAGCTGGTGATTTCAGCCCTTCTTTTGATGAACTTAAAGGTAGGAAAGAATCGGTCCATAAATTTATCCTCCAATTCATTCCAAGTAGTAATACTTCCTTGAGGAAGTGATTGTAACCAATCCTTTGCTCTGTCTCTCAAGGTAAAAGGAAACAATCTCATCCTCTTAGCTTCTTCAAAAACACCATCCAGCTTCAATGTACCACAAATCTCAAAGAAATTCACCAAATGCTGGTTGGGGTCTTCATTATCTGCTCCAGAAAATTGATTCTGCTTGAGAACATTCAATAGAGAAGTTCTGATCTCAAATGCATTTGCCTCCACTGGTTGATACTCAATAGCCAACCTCTGATGGTTATTCCTCTGGCCAAAATCTCTCAAAGTCCGCCTAGGTGGTGGTTGTGCAGCCATGACCTCTACTGTGAGAGTATTAGAAGAAGAAGTAGACTCCTATTTTTCTTGAGTTATTTTCTGCTGCTTTGCTTTCTTTGCTTTCTTCCTATTTGCTTTTTCTGTCTTCACAATCTCAAGATCAAGAAAAAATTCAGCTACCTTTTTCCCTCACATAAACAGAAAATAAGAGAATAGCAAGTAGCAAATCAACGATATTTAAAAATGAAGGAAATTAATGCAATTAAATTATAAAAAACAAAACAGAAAAATAGAAACAATTGTCCAAAGTAGTAACTCCTTTGCCTTGCTGATAATTAAATCAACAATCTCCGGCAACGGCGCCAAAAACTTGTTGAAGATCAAAACTAGTTCGGCAAGTGCACCGAATTGCAACAAGTAATATAATGATGAGAAAAGTGATATCATCTCCACAGGGATTGTAATTGTTTTATCAACATAAAAGAAAAGGTTGTTTCTACTTGAACTGAAAATAAACTTTTGGTAACTTGAAATGTATTGGTTTTAAACAAGTATAAATGGAATGAATTAAAACAGAACCATTAACAAATTTAAAGAATATTTTTGGATTTTTAAGGAGAAGAAAGTCTATTGAGAAAAGTGTCTAGGGTCCGAATCCCATATTTTACCCTCTTATCCTACTGAATTACTCTCAATACAAGTGATAATCATGCATTTGAAGTTTCAATCAACAGATTAGACTTAGATCAATTCCTTGATTCAAAGCCCCTTTAACCCAAAATACAACTCCCAATTCCTTAGGTAATTGTTAATTCAGATTAAGCATTAATGACAATAATTTCGTGAAACACATAATTACAATGATATATTCCTATATTTAATCATAATCATGCCAACCCAACTCAATTCTAGAATTACAACCAATTTCCCAATTAGAAGAAATACCCAAAATTAAATCAATAGTGATCAAGTATTGATTAGCATTAAGTAAAGAGTAGGATGATCAAATACATGAAATTAACTTGTATTGAAATAATAAACAGATTACATAAGAGTTTCCACTATGTTCATTTGACCCTAGCTCAAAAAGATTTAGCTACTCATAATAAAAGGAGAAGAGATGAGAGAAATCAAACAAATGGAAGAAGAAAAAACCATTGATTCTTCAAGGTATTGTTCCCAAGCTTGAATCATCAATGGAAGTGGAAGAGAATGAAACCCTAGCAGAGCTATGGGTAAAAACCCCAATATTTCAGAGTTCAGAAAAGGAACAAAAATGAAAGATACGTAAAAAGTGTTTCATCTGGCTATTTAAAATTGGCTGGATAACGGCCATCGCCTCGCGATGACCCGTGTATGAGACAAGACTCACAGCAGCTTCCAAAGTCCTTCCATCCAGCAGCTCGCCTTGCGATGGCTCGCATTATCGCCTCGCGATGGAAGACAATCGCCTCGTGATAGCGCGACTGGAACGAAGCCTATAATCCTTTCATTCATCTTCTCGCCTCGCGATGGATATTTGTTGCTTCACGATGGCGCGATTGGAAGCTTTGCCTTGCGACATTAACTCATCATCAGGCGACGGACTGAGTGAGCAACTCTTTTCCTTTCTTCTGAGTTAAATCTAAACCTGTTTCAATCAAAGATTTAAATCTCATTAGCCAGTGAACACAAAAACCTATAATACAAAAAAACAATGGAAAATTATCTAGATTCTACCTAACTTCTTTAATTCTAAAACTAATTTGACCCAAAAACTTACTTGTGCTAGAGATTCAACACATATTATTGTGGTTTCTGATATCACTTGTGGTGTGATGTTATGGCATGCTAGATACAAGTATGATAAGAGAGTTTTACTTATCTTAGTGCATGATTTGCTTTCTTGTAGGGAAAGTTGAGTGAAATATGCAAGTTTTTAGAGAAATGCTCCTTCATCTTATTAAGTTGGGTTAGAAAGGAGTGTTAGCAAAGAGAGGTTCCTTTACTTGTTAAAGTTGAGTCACAACACAATAATCCTAACTAAGGGAGTGAAACATGCCCCTTGACCTTGCAAAAGAGTGAGTAAAACATTTTGCTAAGGATGAAGTTGTGAGACAAGAGAGTGAGAAAAGCACACTGCCATGGTAAAGATGTGAGTAAAATACTTTACCAAGTATGGTAGAGGAGTGAGATAAGCACTCTATCTAGGACAAAGTAGTGAGTTAAGCTATTTGTCAAAGAACATGAGGAGTGAGAAAAGCACTCATGTTAAAGGGTAGTAAAGTAAGAAAAAACTTTTTACCAAGGGCAATAGAATGAGTTAAGTTTTTTTCCAGGCGAAGGAGTGAGACAAACACTTTGCCAAGGAAAGATGATATTTTACAATTGTATGGGCGATTGTTTAATATCGATTTTATTTTTAATGTGTATACTTTATGATTTGTCTTTTGAGTATTTTAAAGATAATGGCTTCAGATATATATTGATTACTGAGAATTTTATATTCTCACCTTTTTTTGCATTTCCATGGTAAAAATAGGTCGAGACCCTCCCAAAGGAAAGAAGAAGAAATAACTAGATTAGATAGTTTATCTTTACTTTTGAGCAATCTTTGTATATCTTAGAGTTTGAAGAATATGAACACTGTATATTATTGCTCATAAAAAATAGAATGTTTACAATGAAGATTATATAGAGGCAGCTGTAACACCCTAACTTTTGGGTTAATTACAATATAGTCCTAAATGTATTATTTTGTAATTTCTGTGAGTAGTAAATTGAAATTGACTGTTTTGTGAGTGTATTTGACTGTTATGTGTGATTTGCTCCGAGCCAAGAAAATAATAATTTTTTGGCCGAAAAAATCTTATTTTAATTAATTGGAGCTGAGGGATCTTACTAAACCCAATTTCGATTGATATATATATTAATCTTTTAATTTTTAGGATTTAACTGTGTAATAAAATAATTTTATATTATTATAATATTATTTTATTTGACAGTACCTACTGTCTCAAAAATAATAGAAATCTGCTCCAAAATGATCATGGACCCTGAAAAGTCTTTGGGACCCATGTTTAGAAAAGCAGTCAACGATTCTGACTAGACTAAATTCTAAACCAATAGGAACAAGTCAACAAAGGTGGCTTGAAAATTCTAAACCAATAAGAATTAGTCAAATAAAGAAGCATGAACTTCATTAAGGACCATTGGATGTAAAGCTTGTTTTAGAAGCTTTGATCATAACCGTTGATCAAATCAATGGTGTGAGAGCAATCCTAATTAAATCATTAAGTGATATCCACCTTAGATTAAATCAATGAATAGGAAACAAATTTAAATTCAATGGTTAGGATTGAGTCAAATATAGTGGCTTGATTAATTAACTAAGTAAACCTAATTAAATTATTTTAATTGCCTAATTAGGAAAACTAAGTGGACTAACTTAATTACTAATCAGTTATAATCTAATTTCTAATTAGATATCCTAATTTTATTTAGAGACTATGATATATGAAATTATATATTTAATTAATTAGTTATGTAATTAGAATGTTAATAAAGTATAATTAGGAAACCTAACCTAATTAACTAGTTATCTAATTAGCATATAATTAACCTATAATTGAAGTCAAAACAAGGCACCAAGTGCCCTTGTGTTCCACGGCCAAGAGGCCTTTTCCATCAAGTTCCATTATGTTCTAGGTCCATCCAAGTGACCATTACATGACCAATAGGTGACATAGGCCATGTGCCTTCCTAATGTGAACATATCATGATATTTCCCTATCAAACTTATCTCCTAATTTCCCTACACAAGGCTCACACGGCTGCATCTCTCCAATTACTATCATTATTCACTTTTTCTCTCACCAAAAAGCTTGCTTCATTTTCTCTCAAATTTCCCAAGAACACCAACTATTTTTCTCTTCTATTTTCTCTTTAGTTTTCGGCCCAAGCACCAAACACCACCACCTATCTTCTATAATTTTATCTCTTAGCTTTTCCTAAACCTAAACTATCTCCTAAACACTTTTTATTTAGAATGTTTTGTCAAAAACCTACTCCTTCTAGTTCAAAATCCAAGCTTTTGTTTACTTCCCTAAAGGTAAACTTTGGTTTTTATGGTTTAAAATTTAGTTTGTGATTTTCTAGACCATGTTTGTTCCATGGTTTTCCATTATGAAGCCTTGTATGTGATTTTGCTTATTGTTTAAGAATTTTAGGGATTTATTTTGAGGGCTACACGAAAATCAAAGGAAAGGAGGAGACTAGGAGATCCTTGTCTTCAAGAGGTAAGAGGGAGATTTAATCTCATCAACCTTGTGTGGTGATGAGAAAATGGATTCTATGTGTGTCAAGAATCCATAAGGATTCATTTGTGTGGTTGTTTATATGCTTTCCTATTTGTGATTGATTTTAATTGTATGCATGTCTATAGCTTTAAAATATATTGCATGTGTTATTAATTGTATGATTATTAATGTAGGATGTGAATAACATGTAAGAATTGCATGAGTATTCCAAAGAACACAAAAGAGGCTCACGACTTCTCCAAGAAAAAGAGAACCAAAATGTTCTCAACCATTTTCTAAAATAATGATTTAATGAATCTAGGTGACACAATGAGTTTAAGAATAATTTAGAAGTTAGAAAATGATTTAATGATTAGTGATGAAGGATAGGTTAATTTTGGCCAACATGCCATTTACTGTACATTTGAATTCCAAAGTTATTTTCTAAGGTAGGTTAAATAGTTAATTAGAATTCTAAATTAGAAGAATTCATTATAAGAATTAAAGAGAACACTTGAAAATTACTAACGTAGAGCTCACTCTCTAAGTTTTGAAGCGCGTTAGCAAGTTTCAAGATGTAAATAATGGTTAAAGTTAAAATGAACAATATTTAGATAGAAATATAGGAAATAACATTTAATAGATTTCTAGATGAAATGCTGTCAAAATTTACTAAAAGTGGATAAATAAAAGAGAAGGTTCCATAATATGTTTATAACATAAAGAAAATATTCTACGTAATTTAAAAATACCAGAAATAACTTATGCATTTTTAAAATGAAGATTTTAAGCTATATGGTTAAGAAAGTGATTTAAAAATCCTACGCGATTGAGAAAATGATTTAAAAACATTATGCGATGTTCAAAAATGTCAAAATATATTTACGCGATTTAAAAACATTTGTAAAAGGGATGCGATTATGAAAATGTGATAAAATTTCTACGCGACTAAATGGAACAATGAGTTTTACTGTCGGACCAAAGTGGTGGACCCGGACATATTAAGAGATAGTACTGTCAAGTGGAGACATACTATATTTTGAAATATTGAGACTGAGAGTATTTTCATAATTTTGATTTTAAATCATGCTTTAAGAGTTGTGTCAATTTGGTTGATAATTGGCGATTGATTGACGAGACGAATTACACCGTATTGTGGGTGTGATAGGCATAGTGTGGTTCATTATTTGAACTTGGAGGTGTTAGTGTGTGGAGAATTCCACATGCGGACAGTTGGTAGCTCCTTTGGGCCGTGGTAATGGGTAACACACTAATAATCTTGACAAACACTATTCTTAATCGAGATCTTGTGGAGACTATTATGTACAATGCCTGTAGTGCACGATATATTGGACTGTGTACTACTACACGATGTTTTGGACTGTGGACTATAGACACGACGTTGGATAGTGTAATAGTTTGGTTGGGCAGCCTAGGGTACCGATAGTTCTTTTTGGATCATTCTCTCAGATATATGTGTTTAGCTCCATGGAGTAGGAATGAGTCAGTGTGTGTTATCATTCATTATCTGCATTTTAATGTTTACTATAATCTGTGATCGAATGTATGATGTATTAAATTGATATGTTGTATATGATATGATGGTATGTAATTATTGTGATATTTGTTTGTATTGTCATTTTCTTTATTGTCATGCTGGTAATGATGTAGATTGTCTCACCTTTTTATTGAATTGCTCTGTCTATTTCTATTTTATGTTTATATCATCAAAGACTACAATGGCGGCAAGGAGAGGTCAATTAGGTTTCTTTAGACTACAGTTTCTCGAAGGCACTGAGGCTTAGTATGTCCATTGGGACACAGGACACATAGAATATAGTGGTGACATTACTTTATCAGTAAGTAGGACTCGACATGGAATCGTTACTTCATTTTATACGGTTGCTTTCGTACAGGTTATTTTACCTATTAGGGAGTTGTGGAATGAATTTCACCACACTCCTAAAGAGAACTTTGATATATTTTTGGGTCGAATTTCTATCGGTCAAGACATTCCCGACTAGGGAATTTGTCTTCTGACAAGGGCTCATATCTTAGGTGTTATATCTTAGTATCATACTAACTTTTTACTGCTTTATTAAATATTTGTAATTGTAAATTAATTGTATACTTAAAACAAAAATCATATGTATATTATGGTGTGATTACGTTTTGCTTTATTTTGTGTTCTGCGTTATTTTATTTAATGTTATAAATATAAAAGGAAAATTTTTTACCACTAATATTATTTATGTACCAAATGTTTTACAACTTAGGTAAGAATTTTATTTTATTTTATTTTATTGCATCATAAATGTGACATCCCCACAAGAGTGTTACATTAGTTGGTATCAGAGCCCAAGTTCGAGTCTTTTGGGTTTGTGGGTAGGTTTGTCTTGTTTGTGCAGTGTGAATCTTTGATATTGAACACAGAGATATGTTTCAGTTTCCGAAGGGAAACGATTTTGTGCGAAATAGCTACGTTTAGTTCGTTGTGTGTTGATTTTGTTTGTCTTCGAAGAAAGATAATGGAATGTTACGAACATGAGCACGTGGATGCAAAACGTGATGAAGATCATATAACCGCAGCTAGAAGTGTGATGCAAAAGATGATTGAAGTAGCAGTACAATAGAGACAGATGATCGCTCAGCAGCAGGAACTGATAATCGAACTTCATAGCTTATTAGGATTGGAGCAGCCACCGAATGCGAGAAACTGTAACTTAGAACCTTCGATAATCCAAAATAGAAGGAAGCGTAAGGTCAATCGTTTTTAGCGAAAGTCCTATGTACAACCACCGGGGAAGCAACAACGAACAAAGAAAGGAAGTACTAGTGGCAACGATTTTGGTCAGACTGTGGCATCACCAACGAAGTGCTTGAAGTGTGGAAAGAATCATATGACAAGAAACTGCACGATTAAGATTATAATTTGTCATAAATATGGAAAGCCTGAACACTTCTCCAAAGAATGTGATCAGCTGAAGATGAAAACTTCCATTAGTACTACACGTGTTTCAAAATCTCAAAAAGAAGAAAGAGCCGGTGCAAAGAGTGTAATGAGAACGTTCAAATACAAAAACTTAAGAAGCGAGAAAGTTGTACCATAGAGGGTAATCTTAAAACTGTGCTATATAATTCGCGAGGTGACCCATTCTCTTGTGATCAGTGACTATGTAAATCTTTTGGGGTTATCTGTGTTTTACTTCTTTTCGTAATGTTACTTTAACATTTTATTACTATTCAAGCCTGTTTAAAACTATCCTATTATTATTGGAGTTTGAAATTTTTCTATTGATCTGGTTTGTCTATTTCTTTCTCAAATAGACTGAGTAAATCAATTTGATTTATCCGTGTCTTTTGTTATAGTATGATCTGAGTATTTCTACACTTCTTGTTGAACTTGTTGTTTATATTCAAGTTTCTAACTCTACTCTATATCTATTAGATATCAAATCTTTTCTGTTGATTGGAATTGTTTATCTAAAATCACATCTATTTAAGAGCCTGACTTTATAAATGGATTGGTTATTTTTCAACCATATCCTACTAGATTGTTACAATGCAACTTTAGTGTTTCCTTGACCTGAGATTTTTGAATTTAAATCCAGTAAGTTCATTTCTAAAATTATTGGATCATGTTCATTTCGAAATCTATTAGACCATCTCCAATTTTTTGTTAGACTAATCTAGTAATCTACCGAATAGTCTCATTACTTTTCCTTATAACCTTCATAGTGTCTTCCATGTATCTTAATTAAGAAGGATTATTCTTGATTCAACTTATGTCATAGTACCAAATACAGTACAATTAGAAGAAAACTTGATCTATGAGATATTTTCTATTAAAATTAAAAATAGGCAAGTAGAACAACTTCTCTTGATGAAGAAAATCTGGAATGATGTGACGACAGGGGAACTAGAAGATCAAATAAAGGAACTCATTGTTCGCTCCAAGATCGATTTGCATGCTGGTTATTATCAGTTTCGCGTAAAAGTAGAGAATATCCTAAGACAGTTTTTCAGACGCGTTGCAGGCACTATGAATATTTAGTACTACCATCCGGGGTAAGGAATGTTTTTGGTGATATTCATGAATAATATAAATAGGATCTTTCTTTCTCATCTAGGCAAATTTGTCATTATCCTTATTGGCAATATTTTGACCTATTCTCGAAATTCAAAGGAACATGCTGAAGATCTCAATGCAGTTCTTCAATTTCTCAAGAAGAAGAAGGAATTATGCGTGAAATTAGTCAAATGCAAATTTTGTTACAAGAAGTTCAACTCGTGGATTTAGATTGAGTGTTGAGATTAAATAGAAAGGGGGTGGTGTATACTTCAAGGCGGTGGAACGTGCATGAGAAGAATTATTCGATTTACGTTTTAGGATACGCGATAGTCGTTGTACAAAGAAGATCTGAAGACATTTTCTTTCCTATAAAATCCACAATAATTTCAAAGGCTTGAAGTACCTGATCAATCAAGAGGGGCTTGGATATAAGGAAGAGTCGATAGTTAGAATTTTCAATGGACTTGTTGAGAGCTTGTGTTCTAGAATAAACTAGTTATTGGGATGAATTTCTACCATTGATAGAGTTCACATACAACAATAGTTTCGTTCGAGCATAGGGATGACACCCTATGAGGCATTATATGGGAGATGCTGTAGAACGTCGTTGTGTTGGTATCATACTGGTGAAAGTAATATTGTAGGACCAGAATTCGTGCAGCAGACAATTAAGAAAGTGAAGATGATCTAAGACAAGATGAGGACAACTCAGACGCGGCAAAAGAGTTATGCTGATAAAAGATGAAGACCGCTTGAATTTGAAGAAGATGATCATGTGTTTCTACGTGTGACACCTATGACTGGAGTTGGACGAGTGATCAAGTCGAGGAAACTCACTCCAAAGTTTATCAGGCCGTATCAGATACTTCGTCGGGTAGGTCAGGTAGCTTATCAGATTGCACTACCACCATTCTTATTAAATCTTCATAATGTATTTCACGTATCACAATTACGGAAATATATTTCTGATCCGATACATGTTATCGAACCAGACACCGTACAACTGAAGGAGAATTTAACTTATGAGACGTTTCCAGTCAAGATTGAAGATCGAAGGACAAAGCAACTTCGAGGAAAGGAGATCACATTAGTTAAAGTAGTTTGGAACGATGTAAGTGGTGAAGTCACATGGGAGTTGGAAGAGAAGATAAGAGAGTAGTATTCGTTTTTATTAAGTATGTGTCAAGTTTCGAGGACGAAACTTATTTTTAGAGGGGGAAAGTTGTAACACCTCAACTTTTGGGTTAATTACAATATAGTCCTAAATGTATTGTTTTGTAATTTCTGTGAGTAGTAAATTGAAATTGATTGTTTTGTGAGTGTATTTGACTGTTGTGTGTGATTTGCTTCGAGCCAAGAAAATAATAATTTTTTGGCCAAAAAAATCTTATTTTAATTAATTGGAGCTGAGGGATCTTACTAAACCCAATTCTGATTGATATATATTAATCTTTTAATTTTTAGGATTTAACTATGTAATAAAATAATTTTATATTATTATAATATTATTTTATTTGACAATACCTACTGTCTCAAAAATAGTAGAAATCTGCTCCAAAATGACCATGGACCCTGAAAAGTCTGTGGGACCCATGTTTAGAAAAATAGTCAACGATTCTAACTGGACTAAATTCTAAACTAATAGGAACAAGTCAACAAAGGTGGCTTGAAAATTCTAAACCAATAAGAATTGGTCAAATAAAGAAGCATGGACTTCATTAAGGACCATTGGATGTAAAGCTTGTTTTAGAAGCTTTGATCATAACTGTTGATCAAATAAATAGTGTGAGAGCAATCCTAATTAAATCACTATGTGATATCCACCTTAGATTAAATCAATAGATAGGAAACAAAGTTAAATTCAATGGTTAGGATTGAGAGTTGTGTCAATTTGGTTGATAATTGGCGATTGATTGACGAGACGAATTACACCGTATTGTGGGTGTGATAGGCGTAGTGTGGTTCATTATTTGAACTTGGAGGCGTTAGTGTGCGGAGAATTCCACATGCGGACAGTTGGTAGCTCCTCTGGGCCATGGTAATAGGTAACACACTAATAATCTCGACAAGCACTATTCTTAATCGAGATCTTGTGGAGACTATTATGTACAATGCCTGTAGTGCACAATGTATTGGACTGTGTACTACTACACGATGTTTTGAACTGTGGACTATAGACACGACGTTGGACAATGTAATAGTTTAGTTGGGCAGCCTGGGGTACTGATAGTTCTTTTCGGATCATTCTCTCAGATATCTGTGTTTAGCTCCATGGAGTAGGAACGAGTCAGTGTGTGTTATCATTCATTATCTGCATTTTAATGTTTACTATAACCTGTGATCGAATGTATGATGTATTAAATTGATATTCTGTATATGATATGATGGTATGTAATTATTATGATATTTGTTTGTATTGTCGTTTTCTTTATTGCCATGCTGGTAATGATGTAGATTGTCTCACCTCTTTATTGTATTACTCTGTCTATTTCTATTTTATGTTTATATCATCAAGGACTATAATGGCGGCAAGGAGAGGTCAATTAGGTTTCTTTAGACTATAGTTTCTCGAAGGCACTGAGGCTTAGTATGTCCATTGGGACACAAGACACATAGAATATAGTGGTGACATTACTTTATCAGTAAGTAGGACTCGACATGGGATCGTTACTTCATTTTATACGATTGCTTTCGTACAGGTTATTTTACCTATTAGGGAGCTGTGGAATGAATTTCACCACACTCCTAGAGAGAACTTCGATATATTTTTGGGTCGAATTTCTATCGGTTAAGACATTCCCGACTAGGGAATTTGTCTTCTGACAAGGGCTTATGTCTTAGGCGTTATGTCTTAGTATTATATTGACTTTTTACTGCTTTATTAAATATTTGTAATTGTATACTTAAAACAAAAATCATATGTATATTATGGTGTGATTATGTTTTGCTTTATTTTGTGTTCCATGTTATTTTATTTAATGTTATAAATATAAAAGGAAAATTTGTTTACCACTAATATTATTTATGTACCAAACGTTTTACAACTTGGGTAAGAATTTTATTTAATTTTATTTTATTGCATCATAAATGTGACATCCCCACAAGGGTGTTACAGCAGCTGTTGTACATTAGAAACTAGTCCCTAGAAAATAAGTAACAAATTAATTGAATACTAAAAAAAATATCTACACTAAAAATCGTGTGAACACCTTTCACAAAGGCCACCGTCCAACACCACCATCCAACACTCTCCCTCAAGCTGGTGAATATGCATTCTTCATTCCCAACTTGGATACAATCATTTGAAATGCTAGACTATTCAACCATTTTGTAAGTACATCAATAAGCTAACCTTGTGTAGATACATAGGGTGTACAAATTAAATCACACTCTAGTTTTTCTTTGATAAAATGTCTGTCAACTTCAATATGCTTTGTTCGATCATGCTGTACCGGATTATGAGCTATGCTGATTGCAGACTTGTTATCACAATAAAGTCTCATCGGACCATCCCACTTGATCTTCAGATCTTCAAGAATAATCTTTAGCCATAGTATCTCACACACACCTTGAGCTATAGCTATGAATTCTGCCTCCGCACTGGATCGTGCTACTATATTTTGATTTTTACTTCTCCAAGTCACTAGATTTCCACTAAGAAAAGTGCAATATCTTGTAGTTGATCTTTTGTCCACTGGTGATCCAACATAATCCGCATCAGTGTATGCATCGAATACCACACCTCCATTTCTCTTAAATAAAATGTCTTTTCCTCGTGTTCTCTTAAGGTACTGTAATACTTGATATACTGCTCGCAAATGAGATTCTTTTGGACTATGCATGAATTAGCTAATCACACTAATTGCATATGCAATATCCTGCTGTGTGTAGGATAGATAAATTAGTATTCCCACCAGATGCTGATACATTTTTCTGTCAACTGCAACATCTTCTTCTGCCTGTCCAAGTTTCATATTAGGATCTATAAGAGTACTTGTCAGTTTGTATGTTGTATGACCTGTTTCTTTAAGAGATCCATAACATACTTTTGTTGGGAGGTGAATATACCTTTCCTAGAATGAGCAACCTCAATTCCAAGTATTTTAACCATCCTAATGCTTTAATTTCTAGTTCCATGGCTAAGTACTGACTCAGAATATGTTTCTCCTTATCATCATCTTTTGTTACTATTATGTCATCAACATGCACCAAGAGAGTCGTGACTCCCCTTGAAGAAAAGTGTTTAAAAAATAGTGTGTAATCCCCTTGGCTTTGTTTATACCCCATAGCCAACATAATTCTAGCAAACCTTCCAAATCACACTCGCGGTGATTGCTTGAGGCCATATAAGGCCTTTTTTAACTTATACATAGTATTGACATGCAAATTCCTCCCATATTTTGGTGGGACCTCAATGTAGACTTATTCTTCAAGATCTCCATGTAAGAAAGCATTCTTGACATCAAATTGCTATAAATCTCAACCATAATTAGCTGCAAATGCTAATAATACCCGAACTGTGTTCATCTTTGCAACTGGTGCAAAATGTCTCCTGGTAATCAATTCCATAAGTTTGAGTATACCCTTTGGCAACTAATCGTGCCTTATACCTCTCTATGGATCCATTTGCTCTATATTTCACAGTGTACACCCATTTATAGCTCATAATTTTCTTTCTTGCCAGTAATTGCACTAACTCTCAGGTCTTATTCTTTTCCAATGCCTTCATCTCCTTATTCATAACTTATTTCCATTTTCCATTGGACAAGGCCTCGGGTAGGGTGGTAGGGATGACAATGGTATTTAGGCTTATAAGGAAGGCTTTATGGGATGGTGAAAAATTCTGAAAGGACAAGAAGTGTGAAAGAGGCTATAATGGACGTTTTATGCACTCTTTGGTTCCTTTTCTGATGGGTATAGGAAAAATTTGGTCACTACTATCCAAATGAATTTCAGTTTCATCTTGCAATAAAGAGTTAGATATTATTACCTCATTCGAAGGCTCTGAGTTAGACTCTTGGGCCTACACAGGTTCAAGAACAACCATCTTCCTTCTTGTGAACACCTTGCCTTTGCCATACCTTACATTCTCAAGAGCAGACTCAGCCACTGGGTCAGGAATGATTTTGGACACAAGTTCAAACACAGGTTCAACAGTGACTTCAGGAGAAGGATTAGGGACAATAGGAAGGTCATGAGAAGGACCATTAGACACAGGAAGTAAGGACAAGTTAAGCAGGAAATCTTCCTTATCTTCCTTCATTGACTTTTGCCCCTGAAGATAAGGATGACAAAAATAGGGCTCTTCTTCATTGAATGTAACATCCTTGGAGACATAGAATTTTTTGGTTGGAGGATGATAACACTTGTACCCTTTCTAGGTTGAAGAATAGCCCACAAAGATACATTTTAGAGCCCTCGGTTCAAGTTTCCCCCTGTTTGGACTGTGAACATAGACAAAAGATACACATCCAAAAATTTTAGGGACAAGATTATTAGAAGTGTGTAGATCAAGGAAAAAAGTGGAGAGGACATCCATAGGACTCTTGAACCCCAAGACTTTAGTGGGCAAGCGATTTATAAGATGAGTAGTTGTCAGAATAACTTCTCCCTATAATGACTTAGGGACATTTCTTTGAAACAATAAGGCTCAGGGTTTTTCAAGAAGATAACCATTTTTTCGCTTTGCTAACTCGTTTTGTTTTAGAGTATGAACACAGGATGATTTATGGATTATTCCTTCTTTCTGGAAAAAAATGCATAAGAGTCTGATTAAAGTAGTTCTTAGCATTATCGGTCCTGAATCGTTTAATACCTACCCCAAATTAATTTTTAACCATGGAACAAAAATTTGAGAGAACAATACTAATATCAGACTTATGCTTAAGTAGAAAAATCCAGGTAACATGTGTACAGTCATCAATAAAAGACACAAACCACCTAGCCCTAAAAGATAGTAGGAATGGAAGAAGGACCCCAAACATCACTGTGAATAAGAGAAAAAGGAACAGAACTTATTGTATTACTAATTGGAAAATTAACACGCTTATGTTTGGCAAGTTCACATACTTCACAATGAAATTGTTCAACATCAAGACCTTTACACAAAGAAGGAAAAAGACTCTTAACAATAAAAAAAAGGATGGATGGCCTAATCTATGGTGATCAGGCCAAATTTTGTCTTTTTTGGTTGAAATTAAGAAGTTCTTAGGTAAAAGAATATGGGTGCCCATGTCCGCTCTTGGTCATGTTTACCTGACAAGGTGCTTCAAGGAGGTAGAGGTCATCCTGCTCCCTAGCACGTCTAATCATCTTCCCTGAATCATTGTCCTGAAAAACACAATGAACATTGTATAAAACCACTTTGCAAGATAAATCTTTAATTAATTTTTGAACAGAAATCAGATTTGTGGACAGTTTAGGGATATGAAGGACATTGTTTAAGGTCACTAGGGGGCTTAGTTGGACTTCTCCTATATCAACTAGAGTGGTCAAGGAACCATCAGTTGTGGATATTTTCTTATTGTTTGGGCATGGAGAATAGGTGGAAAATATAGTGGGGCTGTTGGTCATATGATTTGTGGATCCTGAATCCATAATCCAAGAGTTGGTAAAAATTGTACCCGAGACATTGAATCCAACAGAAAAAGGTGAGTTACCCAAATAAGTCAAAGAATATGTACCTGAGAGCTTTTCAAGGCTGTGTAGAGAAACATTTGAAACCTCACATTCGGTGGACCTCGTGAGAGACAAAATAGAATCGTTGGAGTAACAAAGTCAAGGTAGAACTGTAAAAGACATCAAAGAAGGCGAACCCACTATCTAAACAGTTTTGGACTGGAGTTCTGACCACTGAAACAGAAGCAAAGGTTGCCAGCGAGTTGAACGAAACTAACGACGTTGCTCTTCGGTGACCGGAAGGTGGCGCGTGACTCTCACATGCCAAGAACTCCAAGCGATCTCTGGCAGCGCATAACAAGGTCTCTGGCGGTGGCGCTCATGTGGATGACCAGTCAGAGGTTTCTGAGACACCTCGTGACCTTGGACGGAAGAATGACTATGAAGGCCTTGGTTGGCAATGAAGGCCGACTGTTTAGGTTTCTGGGTACTATTTAGGGGCGATGAAGGCCAAAAACAGAGATTAGTTAGTAATGAAGGCCAAAAATAAAAAAACAGAGTTTGGTTGGCAATGAAGGCCGACCGAAAAAAAAGGCTTAGCGGAAAATAGAGATAGTCCTGGATTAGAACTACTTTGATACCATCTTAGAGTTTGAAGAATATGAACATTATATATTATTGTTCATCTAAAACAGAATGTTTACAATGAATATTATATAGAAGTAGCTACTGTACACTAGAAACTAATCCCTAAAAAATAAGTAACAAATTAATAGAATACTAAAAACAATATCTACATTAAAAACTGTGGAAACACCGTCCACAGAGGCCGCCATCTAACACCACTAGGGTGGAAATAGGTCAGGTTGCCCGTCAGGGGCCTATGGCCTGGCCTGCCTGAGGCCTGACCTAGCCTAGCCTGTTTACTAAACAAGTTAGACCAAGACTTTTTTAAAAGCTTGTTTGATTAAAAAGGTCAAGCCTCAGGCCATCTAATAGGCCTTTTAAACCTAGTAGGTCGGCTTGATCTATTTAATTATATATAATATAATATATAATATTATAATAATTATAAATTCTAATTCTAATTCTAATTATTAATTTATTATAATATATTAATATATTTTTTAATTAAATTTTAATAAAAGTCAATAATTAAAACTTAAATTAGTAAGTTAGAATAGAAATAACATATTTATTAATATATTTAACGTAATATATTTATTAGAATGAAAATAATAAGTTAACACTCACTTCTTACTTTTATAAATGCTCACTACTTTTTTGCTCTAATCTTTTATCGATGTGGGACTTGGAAGACTAGAGTAAGAAATTGAGCAACTTGGTATATCTCTAAGTCCCACATCGACTAAAGACTAGAGTAAGAAAGTAGTGAATATCTATAACACTCACCCCTTACTTTTATAGATGCTCGCTATTTTCTTATTCTGATCTTTGGTCGATGTGGGACTTGAAAGACTAGAGTAAGAAAATGAACAATTTGGTATATCTCCAAGTCCCACATCGACCAAAGACTAGAGTAAGAAAGTAGTAAGCATCTATAAAATTAGAAGGTGAGTGTTAAATTATAACAAAGGCCTCTGGCTTTGAGTAGGCCCGTTGACTTATTTCAAGGATTAGGCTTGTTAGCTTATGTAAAGGCATATTGACTTATTTAAAGATAGGTCTGTTAGCCTATGTAAGACATGTTGACCTATTTAAAGGTAGGTCTGTTAATCTATGTAAAGGCCTATTGACCTATTTAAAGGTAGATCTCTTAGCCTATTTAAAGGTCTCATTACAAAATAGACCTTTAAATAGACTTTCAGGCCAGACTAGAATTTTAAAAAGGTCAGGTCAAGCCTTAAAAATCGACCTATTACAGGCTCATAAGCCAGGCTCATACCTTATAATTGGGATACAGGTCAGGCCTGTTTAAGGCAAAGCCTGACTTGACCTGACCTGTTTCCACCCCTAAACACCACCGTCCAACACTATATTTGTTCTTGAGATGTACAAAGTTATATGTATTACACTTTACTCTTTTGAGACTAATTTTATATATATATAATCTTTTATTTTCTAATAGCTTTCCATAATTATTTATACAAATGTTATGGGTTTAGAATGTTGTTTAAGTTAAAAGTAACATAACTAATATTATTTATCTTTATATATATTAGATATATCGAGATATTTGTATTAAGATATTACACAAGAACCGTCTTTCCCATTAGTTGATGCCACTAAAGTGCACTATTCAGAAACAAGACCAGAACTTAGGATTAGAAATGTTCAGCAATGATATATAAATTATTATAAATCTTCAAGTAACCATCAGGACTAAAAAAGTATATCTATTCTCTTTTCTTTTTTGCAATTTTCAATTTACACTTGCCTTTAGTAGTCAGGATTGGGAGTGAAAGTGGTGGTATTAAGAAGGCCATAGTTCCGTCCAATTAAAGTCTGCATGCAATAAACTTTAGTGCTGTAGCTGGATGCCATTCCAAGTTGATCTAAGTACCTATGAGCCATTTAAATTTCCAAACATACAATTAATCACAAATAATTATTTTGCTAAATAAAATATCAGAATCCTTCATCTAGCACTTAAAAAGAGGAACAGAAAATGAAAGAAGGAATGGGCAACCAAGATTACCAAAAGCTGTTCACAAATGTGTTAGAAACATTAGGACCACCACTGTTGGATGCCCCACCAGCTTCTCCTACCCATGCAGAAGATCAAGTACCATGGTTTTGAATGGTTTCTGTAAGATTGCTGAAAATAGATTCTACCTTGCTCAAGCGCACAGGATCTAGAATCTTCCGTTCAAGATGCTCATCACTACCTGAAAAAGAGAATTAATTTAGAAACTGATTAGGAAATAGCATTTTCCCAGTTACCAAAAAAAAAAAAAAAGCATTTTCCCAACAAGAAAACAAAATATAACATCCTTAATACAAGATAACTTTAAATATTGAATTAAATATATCAATTGACAGTGCATGTCTTTCAATGTATGGAAAAGTTAGCAATTATGGGAAAATTAAAATAAACAGAAGAGCATGGTGTATTTGAGTTTACGATGGGGTAGTTTTGCATGTTGGCATGGCATACTTCCATGTTGGCATTCATATTGGTGTAAACGTCATTCGGTAGCTATGAAGATAATCAAGGAGGTGGAGAAGTGGGGAGGGGAGCCTAAGAGGTATGTCTACATAAATTGGCAAAGCCAACCTTCAATGTATATTAGCTCTCTAGTTAATATGAATTTTGTCAAAAGAGGCCTTTCACAGTCTATTTTATCAATTTTTCTTGTGTTTATTTAGTTTTTCAGAAAAGAGAGAATTTTTATTTTAAAGAATATAAGATATAGAGAAAGAAAAAAAAATCTGAAAAGAAACAACAGCCCTCTTGTTTATGAAAGAAAAGCAATAGTCTACCAATGAAACATGTCTCTTATTCCCTCAAGTGATTGTAACCGATGCCAGTCTACTACTACTTACAAGAAATTAGAAAAGAAGAAAAGGAAGGATTGCCTAGATATTTTAGAATATTAAATATCTGTAAGAATGACTATAGTAGAAAGAATTAGGTAAGTAACAAGAAAACCTGGGCCCAAATTATATAAGTGATGACTCAGAACATTGATTATGCCTAAACCCGAAACCTGAAGAAGTTTATCATACCACTCCTTTTCATAAAATCCCCCAGGTGCTACAAGTGAAGGTTTGAACTTGGAGTTCTCGTATAATGTTTCTAGAATTTGTCTAAGTTTAATCGTGTCTTTCCCATTTGTGCAACACCAACACTTGCGCCAATGCCCTTACCACTCAACTCGTTACCTACAGCAGCATATGCAAGAATAAGGTCAAATGAAACAAAAATGAACATATAAAATAACTCTGTCCATGGTCCTACCAAGTTCCCATGAATTGATCTTGTATCCCTTTGAAATAGTGTACCTTATAAAATCATAAGCATTCCTAGGGTCCCATTCTCCATCCCAAACTTTATGACTGATCTGGTCCTTCCCATGGAATGCATTTAATCCAAATGTCACAATGGCCCTGCAAGTGTCAAAATCCAGTTAAGTTACAACACAGGTAATCATCCCTCCCCCACCCCTTTCTGCTTTCCCTTGAACATAAATATGCTTATCTTAACATATATAGAGATAAGATGTTAAATCACTCACAAAAACTCACTGACATTTAAATTCTGTGTCTGTATTTATATACACAAAGTGAGGTTTACAAGTAGAAAGGGTCAAGCCTAGACCACGGCCCTATATCACAGACATTCACTCTAACAAAAACTCACTAAGATTAACCAATAATACAACACAGAAAACCATAACTAATGAACTTCAATAACACAAATAAAGCACCTGAAGTCTGTGATTACAGGGGCAAAATAACTCAGTGATGCAACTAGGGAGCCTACTATTCCACCAATGAAAGGATGTATAAGTGCATATTATTCGAATAAGCAACTAATTTGGAAGAGTCATTGCCAACCAAGGGTGAGGAAATAACTCAGAATGCAAGTAGTGTACCTCCTGTACCATTGAAGGGAAGTCAAATAGCAAGTATTGTTATAATAAATTTTTAAGCAGAAACAGGCATTCTCTTCAGCAGCTATCACTTTGTTATAGAACTAATTTTATTTTTCTCACTTTTGCTTTGGCTTCAAGGAAGAGGGGGCAAAGGAGGTGGTGAAGATAACAACAAATCTCAATGTTAAAATTCTCACCGTCTCATTGAAAAACTGATTCAGCTCATCCCACCTTTTCATGTGTAAACATCCCTCTGAAAATTCAAACAATACACCTTCAACTTTTGAAATGGATGACAAGGAGACTCCAAACTTCCAACCTCATACAGCACCCGGTCTTGCAAAGAACCTCCTATTCTTATCCTCAAAGGCTTGAGAGCTATCATGCAACCATTATGAAAAGAATAACATCATGCTTAAAGTAACTATTCCAAAAATGACGATATTCATAAAAATACATTGTGACTTTCTGCAGTCACAAAACAATAGAATGTCATCAGAGTAACTGAATTTTCTAAATCATATGCACTTAAGTAATGCAAGTACACAGACCTTGGACTGCCTTGGCAAGGAAAGGATGAGACAAAGTCCTGAAAAATCAACCCACATTGAATTCAACAATGACTAAAACTGCTTGACTGCTTCCCAGAGTTCTTAAATGGGGATTGGGGGTGGAAGGGAACTATAAACTCTCGAGTGTTCATTTCATTTTATATACAAATGAATTCCAAAATACTCACCAAATTTACAACAGATGAATATCCCCAAGGGCAACCGCTGTGATCACACTTATCGTGAAGCCACCAATCAATAGTAGCACAAATAAAGTTATCACCAGTTTCAGCTTTTGCTTGAGCTACGTCTACTAGAAGCGAACCATGTGCAACATCTTGACTTGAAATTGCTCGAAGAGAAGCCAAAAAGAGAAAAAATGGGAGGTGGAATTCCATTAGTGGATCAATTGCAATAGCATCTGAATTCAACACAACTAATCCAAACTAACTGCAGTAGAAGATGAAAGCTAAGTTACAGACAGATCTGAAGCTACAAAATTGCAATTTTCTTTTATTTAACAGTTTGAAGTTATGAAATTAAGTTTAAAAAGTAATACTGCCTGATGACTAGTTCATGGTTAATCTGGAAATTGAAAACCACAAAATAAAATGATTAAAATGAATATTATGATTGTCTAATTTGCCAGAAATGGAAAATTATAATACCCATTACTTACAAAAAAAGGAATGAATATTATGATCATCCACATTGATGATGTCATATTGTAAGTTGGCACTAGTAGATGGTAATGGTGAAGACCAACACTGGTGTTTTATGATGGTGTGTCCTTGAGTACTACAATTGCTACATCAATACTCATCATTATGATGTAGCAATTGTAATACTTAATTCATTAAGTAATGATAGTACCCTAATTAATTTAATCTACATTGAAAAGATCGTACCAAAAGGCAACAATAAAATTGAGGGTGCTTCTCAAAATTTTGAGCATTACATAACTACATAAGTAAATTCCAAAATCAGAAATTTTAATATGTACACAATCACATGTTTATTAAAAATCCATTACTAAAGTCAATCATAGACAGGAAATGGAAATGTAATCCAACAGATAATACAACAATAACAACCAAAGTCTTGTCTCACTTGGTGGGATCAGCTACATGAATTAAATGAGTATTCTTGATGCAGGAACAAGTATAGACTAAATTAATCATAAAATAAGATAGACAACTTCAATTAATGTCTTGAATTTAATGGTGCAGCAAGTGGAAGAGATAAGGTTCATTAATGACCAGGTTAACAATTCAAAGAACACATGCAAAATGAATCTGGTCGCATGTTAAATAAGCATCTTAGAAGTTGAGAGCACTTTAAAGAGTAATTTGGAAATTGCTTCTTGTAATTTGCATTCTAGTAAGTTGTGACATTATGTTTCTGACAAGAAGGAGAAATTTTATTCAGGTGTGTATGGGTAGGATGTTAGTGGTTGGAGAGGATGAAGGGTGCTCTGAAATGGATTCAAAGGTGTACCTAAGATAAGCACGTCATGATAGTTTCCTCCTCAGACAGCAGCAGCAGAGTGTGTTAAGACAGGGGGGTTGGTACCTGCAAAGGGACTCCAACACCGAAGTCAGGTTGTGCACAAGTAGGGTTATACTATGAGTGATAATTTACTGATACTTATTTAAGGTTACTTAGCCTGATATTTATAGAGGTTGGATATATATGTTCTCATAATGGAGAGATATGTTCCCGTAATAGTAGCAGGAAGAGATATATTCCTTATTTAGTTGTAGAGGATCCCTATATTATCGGAATACTGGTATGGTAATTATGGTGCTATTATTCCGTAAAAGATCATGATTGGCAATAACAGATATCATAAAGATTTATCCATTGCGCATCATGGTAAAGTTGTTACCATCTAGTGCTGGGGTTCGATATATGTTACCGGGTTCTCATGATAAGAGAACTCCTGCTGAGGGGTTGATGTCAGATTCCAGCACACTGTGTGTCGGGTCGACCTATGGGTCATGAGCTCGGATCACGGTCTAGAACAGTTGCCTCCAGCTTGGCGCTTAAGTGGAACAATTAAGTGTCAAGGTATCAAGTTTGAAAAGAACACATGACGCGTAGTAGATATGAGAATCCATAAGGGTCGAGTCCGTTATTATGGAATACCTCCGGGGTTGGCATATGAGTTCGGAATCCATGGTGGATTATTGATTTCTTTACCATTCCGCTATCCAAGGTGTGTCCTTTGTTGCCCCTGTGCATGGTTTCACAAGGTTTTTTTCTTTTCTTGCAGCCTTACTCTGCAGCTTGTAACTGTCTGAGCTTTTCTTGGGAAACTGTTGCTTTGATTTTATTGGGAATTAAAGATCATTTAAGAAGATATCAGTTTCGTACCATTTCCCAACTGCTTGCTACTCACGTGATGAATCAGAAGGGGGGAGCATTAACGTGCGGGTTCAAACGTGCAATCAATTCACCTTTTTTCCAGGCTAATTAGAGTGCTTTATTCTTTTTATAAATAGGGAATGTTTGCATTAAGGCTGATGTTCCTTTTGTTGTATTCCTTTTGCTTTGTGATTTTGCTTGAGAACGATCCTTTTTCAGAGAACGGTTTCCCTTTTTATTTTTTGTGCACACCTAGAGGGTTTTGCCCTCTGCTGAGATCATCATCCTGTTCTTCCCAAAGTTTTTAAAGGTGTTTGCTTTTTTGAGGCCAATCCCTCCAGTTGAGGCCTTTCTTTCTCGACGTAATGATTCAATGAGAACTAAGTAACTGCTCTACCTGTCTGAGTCTGTAACACCTTGGAAAACATGTTAGGCGTATATATGGATACAGATGTAGCATAATACTTGTTTAATATGTCTGTTTAATTTTGTGACTTTCTGAGCATGTTTAGTCACTTTGTTGTAACACTATTTGTGAGAAATAACTGTTATTAGCCATAAAAATGGCTTAAACTGCTTAGTTAGTAGAAATAAATTTGGAGACTTTATTTCTACGTCACAAATGTGTGAACTGTGCTACAGTTAAAATCTGAGAATAATCGGAGTTAGTTTGGTATTTTTAAGCATATTGGGTGTGTGTTTTAATTCCGGATTGACTAGTCACAGATATAAAAAAATGTGATAATGGTGCAACACGATATTCTATGAATCTTAGAATTTATTTTATATCTGTTAGAAGTTAGGAAAATTGATTTGGTGGAATCTAAGTATTCTTAGTAGATCGAGATTTTTGGTAACCTTTAGTGATTGGTTATAAGAAGCCAATTCTGACTTCTTTTCTTCATTTCTCCCATGGCAGAGAAGGGAAAAATAGAAACAGAAAAAAAGGAAGAGGAACACGTGAAGGGAAAAGGAGAAAGGAGGAGGAAAAGCTAGAGGACCAAGGATCAAGCTTGAAGGAGGATCCAAGAGCAAGATCAAGACTTCAAGATCTTCATCTCAGCTACAAGAGGTAGGGTTTTTTGAGCTTAAACTCTCATTTCTACTCATTTGTCATGTTAGGCTTGATTGAGAGTTAATATGCCAAATTGAGTTCTTGTGGTTTTTTAAGTAATTTTTTTGCTTGGATAAGTTTTAAATGTGGTTTATGATTTGTTCATGCTAAGAGTTTAGATTAGAAATTGAAAATTCTCCTTTTGGACCTAAAATGCTCTAAGTGTTGATTTTAGGGGTTTAGAGGAGCGATTTAGTGTTTTGATTCATTTTTTATGAAATCAATTAGTATTTTATGTTTCCTTCATATTTGTGAACTTGTTTAGGACTTAAAATCACCTAAAAATTGGTTTGGATTGGCCAAAATCCAGAATTTGTTCCAATGGAATAATACCCAGCCTTGTGTTTTTTGTAGAATTCTACAAAAATGCACCTCACGCCACGGTGTGAGTGAGGCCATGCCATGGCATGAGTCTCAGTATGTGCCTGGTACTGAAATGCATCGCGGCATGGAATAGGGGGTGCCGCGACGTGAGCTGCATGATCTCCAAAAATGTCATTTCGATGTTTTGGAATTTCCTAAGTGATGGGATCACTTGTTTATGCTTTTTAAATGTGTTGAGGCACCAATGAGGGTATTTCATAAGGGAAATTACCACCTTGTAAGTGTGAGAACTTGGAAACCCTTAGGCACCCAAAGAGTGGGGATTTGCCTTAGGATGAGGTTGGAGAACCTTTAGACATCCAAAGTATGGAAAATGCCTTATGATAGACTCGTGAGACCCTAAACAACCATAGTGAGATGGAGTGTCAAGGGGTAATGTCTTTGGAAACCTTAGGCTTCCATTATGTGATGGAATGCCATAGGGTAATCTTGGGAACCTTTAGCATCCAAGTGTGTTGGAATGCAACAAGGAAGTGTTTAGAACCTTGTTCAACATGAGGTTGACTTTGGATTTTCTTGTGAAGTGATGGTGTAGGGTTCTAGATACAAGACCTTTAGTATTGAGACACAATTGGTAGTAGTTCTTGGAGGGAATAACCACTTACCTTAGGTGAAGGGTTTTGAGTACTAGAGACATGGATTGGTTCCTTTATGTGATAGAGTTGAGCCAAGAGCACATGTGTTCTAGTTAGAGCTTTTCACTTGGTATTTTCGAAATATGAACCGTTAGGATGAAAATGCCCCCTAATCGTCTGGCCTCTATAAATAGGGGTTAAAACTCCTTTTTTTTCATTTTTACTATTTCTTTTTGAAATTTGGTGGCCTGAGACGATTTTTGGGGGTTTTTTCGAGGTAGAGGAGAGCAGTTTCCAACAGTTTTCTGCAGTTCAAACTCTCACTTGTCAATTTACCTTCACTTTCTTCAAGGTATTTCTTCTTTCTTTCATTTGTTTATGCTATTTTTGCATCATAGAGTGGTCGCACGCACTTTTTTTGGAGTGCACTTCCTTTTTCTTTTTTCAATAAAAGGAATTGGAGTGCTGATTTCTATGTCTCTTCAATGGCATTGCCCTGTGGAGTACCCCCTTTGCTGTACTGTGTGCGGAAAAGGTGTCCTTCTGAGGCTTAAACCTTGGTGGGCGTAAAGGCCAGCATGTAGGCATGAACTATCTTCTCTATTTGCCTCTTTCTATGTCTGAATCTTTAAGTTTAGTTAGTTCTGACAACTTCACACTGACCTCTGTGGGTGTTTCTAGGAACTCGATGGCCAGAAGAAGAAGAATGGCTAGACCTCAAGCATCAGCTCAAAAAGTTTAGGTGCCGGTTGCTGAAGATCCTGTCTAGATTGCCTGTGGTCCAAGGCTGGTATACCCATGGGTTGGTGATGACGCTTATGATCGAATATCTATGTTCCAACCTGGTGTTAAGCTTGATAGACTCTAAGGTTACTTGATGCTGACGGAGGAAGGTAGAAAGGATTGCGAGTTTTAAATCCTATCCCCAGAGAACGAAAGGGTATGCTCCTCACGGCAAGAAGGTGCACACTACATGTTCTTATACGAGGACTTCTTCACTCGGTTTGGACTCTGGATCCCTTTCAACGACTATCAACTTGCGATCCTCCATACTCTCCAAGCTGCTCCCACCCAAATTCATCCCAATAGTTGGGTAAACATCTCTGCTTTTGAGAATTTGCTAATTGATCGGGTTGCGATCCTTGGAGAGAGCATTCTTTTATTTCCACACTCAATGGAGTCTTTAGGGTGATCATATTATTAAAAAGACTTGGCTCATAGTCCGATCAAGCCTTGACCGGAAGGTCTTTCATGTCTACCAAGATAGTTATAAGGACTTCAAAGAAAAGTTCTTCAAACTAATGGCAGCTCCCGATACATATCCTTTCTTGCTAGACAATGATGGGGAGTCGAAGTTTAGCCTGTATTGGATTGAGAGGGAACATTCCTATTTAATTGATTGAAAAGGAGAAACACCACTTGGATGATGATGAGATTGAGTGCATTGACTTCTTTATTATGTGGGTTCAGCAAATTAGTTTGATTTCTTCTAAGGACGTGCCAGATACCCCTAATGACGCAACTCTCTGGGCCATTCTAGGTAGTTTAAGCCATCGTTTGTGTTTATTTTTATGCATGATAATTTCCTACATATTTTTCTTGTTCTCTGACTCTTTGCTTGTTTTGCAGTAAGTTTGGCTTCAATGGCATTTGAAAATGCTTTAGCAGTCCTCGAAGCCCTAAAAGCCAAGAATGCAGGTGGTCCCTCCACTACCCTCGTGCTCATTGTTCCGGCCTCTCCACCCCTACCAATTGAGGCTTTAGATACCGGAGATAAACCAATTCATTTAGAGGATTCTCCCCCACAACCGCTCGAGAGGCATAAGAGGCCTGCAGAATATGGTAGGTTGGATGACTTGGGTAAGAGGGAGGCTGCAGAGTCAAGGTAAGTCGAACCGATCAGCTTGTACTCAGACAACTCGAATCTCAGGGATTTCATAGACTTCAATATCTTCGATGACCAAGTAGTGGATCATGTCGCTTAGTATGATGCAAAGAAGATTCTGTCGACCTTTCTGACATATGCTCCCCGTCTAGCTACCGAATCCTATTTTATGGAGAGGTGCTATGACAACTATGGTAAGGAGATGGCAGAGATGGTCTCGACAGCTAAACAGGACGAAAACCAGACTTTAAAAGCCAAAGAATATGCTTTGAAGGCTAAGAATGATGCTGAAGCCAAGACCTAGGAGTTGGAGAAAGAAGTGGCGGCCTTGAAGGACACTTTGAAGCAAAAAGAGGCTAGCTTGGTGGAGGTTCAAGGGGAGGTCACTATACTCCGGGCTGATAACAAGAACCTTCGTGCTTAGAATCAAGAACTTCAAACTGGGATGACCTCTCTACAAGGTGATGTTCAGCAACTGATCACGATTTGCACGAATATCAGTGGGAAGCAGTTTCAAAATGCAATTGACTAAGTCTGACCCGTCAATCTTGGGGTGACCTTGGCATTGGATGCATTGGATCCTAGGATGGTGATTCGAGACGGCTGTCTCGTGCTTCCAAATGCTGCTCTGGATGGTCAAAGTGTAGTCGAAGCCCATCCACCGCTGTCTGGGATCCGGATGTTGTTAAGGACTCAAAAAATGCTTCTTAGTTCTCTTCTTACTTTTGCCCCCTGCGTGGGGCGTTTTACTTTTGTTGATATAATTACCCTAGTTGTAGGGTTGTTTTTAATTTATTGTTTGCTTCTTTTTCTATCCATGGTCCGTATTAGGTTCAACACTCGTTTGCGCTTTATAACCGCTTAAAGGACTTAGGATTTTTATTTGAATTGAAACCTTAGTCCGGGGTCCAATATCTATAACGTTAAGCATTCAAAATTCTTCTTAGACTTAGGCAAGATTTAAAACCTTAGTCTGGGGTCCAACACCAACCGCTTTGGCACTTAGGATCCCACTTGACTTAGGTATAATGGTGATCCATAACCGGGGTCTTAATGTTTATGGTTCATAGGGAAAATTGCCTATCACTTAGGAATTTTTGACTACTAAGCCTTCTTAACATAAGACTTTCAGTGGATACTTGAGGGTGGACCAGAGATATCATAACTCGCACTGTCACTTTATTTCTTTGACCTTTAAAATAGTTATGGCCAAGTATTGAGGATTGGGCATTAACCCTATAACTCTCTACCAAAACACTTTTATGGGTTTGGTGGGTTATTCTTCTTAACCTGGACATTTTAAGATGCCTCATAATCCAAAGGGAATGAGCTTTATATTTTCTTAGGGCGTCTTCCGGCTTGATGGACGGTGCACAGATAACCTCAAGGCAGAGTCCGGCCTGAGGATCCTTTGGGACTTCAAGTAATGTAAAGAAAGTAATATCTGAATAACTCCATTTTATTGATAAATTTAAGGACAATAATCCATACAGAGCTTATAATCATCAAAATTGGGACAAATCAAACATAGTTTACAAAAAGACTAGGCCTTGAAGGGCACTTAGCTATAATATTTTCTAAGTTTATTTGCATTCTAATAGTTCTTGATCCGCTTTCTTGTTAACATTTCCAACGTGTAAGCTCCTTTGTCAGTGCTGACTACGATGCGGAAGGGGCCTTCCCAATTAGGGGCTAATTTTCCTTAGGAGGCATTCTTCCCTCCGATGTCCGCTCTTCAGAGCACTAAGTCTCTTGGATGGAACTTCCTTAGAACAACCTTCAAATTATATTTGGCCACCATCCTCTATTTGATGGCGGCGTCGCGTATATGGGCAACATGCCTTCTTTCTTCTAATAAATCTAGGTCTTCCCTGATTAGTCTAGGGTTGTTTTCAGGTGAAAATTATTAGTGGTGCCAGTTCGGTTCTCCTATTTCCACTAGGATTATAGCTTTGCACCCATAGGTGAGTTTGAAAAGAGTTTCACCTATTTTAAAATAGGGCGTAGGCCGATAGGCCCATAAAACTTGATCGAGCTGTTCAGCCCAGTTTCCTTTGACTTCATCTAGCCTTCTTTTAATTCCGTGGACAATGACTCGGTTGGAAGCTTCGGCTTGTCCATTTGTCCTAGGGTTCTTAATAGAACTGCAATGATGCTTGATTTTTAACTCAACAAGTAGCTCTTCAAAACCTTTATCCTTAAACTAGGTTCCGTTGTCTGTCATAATGGACTCTAGAACTCCAAATCTGGTGATAATGTGGCGCTAAGTGAACTTTTGAATCCGGGCAAAGGTGATCGTGACCAAGGGCTCTGCCTCGATCCGTTTTGTAAAGTAATCTACTACCACCACTAAGTATTTCAATTGACCAGGTGCCTAGGGAAACAGATCTAGGATATTCATACCCCATCTATAAAATGACCAGGGTACCGATATCGTGGATAGTTCCTCTAAAGGGTGGCTTGATAATAGTTCGAGTGGTGTTGACATTTATCACAAACCCAGACGTGTGCATGGGAGTCTGCCTCCATTGTTGGCCAACAGTATCCCGCCTTGAGTGCCTTTAAGGCTAGGGCTCTGCCTCCCAAATGGTGTCCACAACTTCCCTCATGAGCCTCAGCCAATACATATTCTGCTTCTTTTGGTGTGAGGCATTTGAGAAGGGGTGATGAAAACCCACGTCGGTATAACAGTCCATCATAGATGGTGTACCTAACTGTTGTCTTGACTAGCTTGGAGGCTTCTTTGGGATCAGAAGGCGTGGCTTTAGACTACAGATACTCCATGATAAGGTGATCCAAGTATACTCCTCCCCTTCCACTTGAAAAATAGTGTGATCCTTGATGGAGGGTTGAGAGAGAGTTTCTTGGATCACGAAACAGTTGTTACATGGGTTTTTAGTTCTAGCCAGTTTAGATAGGAAGTCCACCTTGGAGTTATGCTCTCTAAGTCTGTGCTCTATCATGGCCTCTTGGAAGCTTTTAAGGAGCTCTTGTACTTTGGCCAAATATCTCTTAGAGAGGGGATCTTTGGCTTGATATTCACCTCAGATCTGGGAGTCACAAGTTGGGAGTCACTGCAAAGTGTGATCTTAGAGGCTCCCATATCTTTGGCGATTACTATTTCGGTGATACATGATTTATACTCTGCATGATTATTCGAGGTCTAGAACTCAAACTTTAGGGAGTTTTCTAGTGTCACTCCTTCAAAATTCTCCAAGATTACCCCGGAACCACTTCCCTTAGGGTTCGAGGATCCATCAACGAATATAGTCCAAGAAATTCCTTTGGGGTCACTGGGGTATAATGTAAGTTCTGTCAAAAAGTCAGAGAGTGCCTAAGCCTTTATTGCGAGTCGAGGCTCATATGTAATTTCGCACTCAGAAAGCTCGATGGACCAAGTAATCATTCTCCCTACTAAGTTCGACTTGTGCGTCACCTGGTGGATAGGTTGGTCCGTTCTCACCACCATCGGATGGCACTGGAAATATTACCAGAGTCTTCTGGCCGTGGTGATTAGTGCGAAGGTGACCTTTTTAATTTTCTGATATCGAAGCTCTGGGACTTGCAGAAATTCACTCATGAAATAGATCGACTTCTGTCCCTCTTCTGTCTCCTAGATTAGCATTGAGCTTATAGCTTCTTCGTGAATTGAAAGGTACAAGTACAGTGTTTCTACAGGTTTCGATCTTGTAAGTATAGAGGAAAAGACAGAAAGCTCTTCAAAGAGAAAAAAACATCCTCACACTCTTAAGTCCACTTAAAATTCTTTCCTTTCTTAAGTAGTTTGAGTAAGGGGAGGGATTTATAAACAACTTTGGCTAAGAACTGTGTGAGGGTTGTAATTTAGGCAGTTAGCTGTTACACTTCTTTAACATTCTGAGGGCTTCGCATGTTGAGCACTACTTGGCATTTGTCCAGATTAGCCTCAATTCCACGGTGGGTCAGCATGAAACCCAAGAGTTTTCCTTCTTCGACTCCGAAGGTGCACTTTTCCAGGTTAAGTCTCATATTGTACTTTTAGAGTTATGCAAACACTTTCTCGAGGTCCGCCATATGTGATCCACCTTGTGGGGTTTTTATTATCATATCGTCAATATAGACCTCTAGCATCTTCCCCACCTAGTCTTTAAAGACCATGTTCATCATCTTCTAGTAGGTGGCTCCTGTATTTTTCAAACCAAAGAGCATAACCCTATAGTAGTAGCTATTGGGAATTACAGATACATCATGCAGCAGATAAACAAAATTTCCACCAAGGATCAATGCGAAAAGAGGACCATAATTCATGTTTTTTTGAGTTTACCTCTTGAAGCGAGATGGAAAAACGATCAAGCAAATCACAAGCACCGCAACAACACAAATGCCTCTACATTATCCACATGAACAGACTTGCAAAACATCCAATGTCCGCAGTCTTGGAGTTTGACCTCTCTGCCACAGTGCTAGCTACAAAGAGAAGAGAAACCTGTCACTCTCTCACTCACTGTTTCTGTCAAGTGCAGCTAGGGTTTTTATGCATGCCTTGACAGGCCCCTTAGCAGTGCTATTTATAATAGCTGCTACCTCATGTGAGTAAGAGCAGTAACAAGGTAAGCTGTGCAACCCTAGACTCATCTGTTTTGAGTTTGGCCCACAATTGAATCCTAATCCAACTTGGATCCTTATTGCTCCAACTAAGTCTGTTCTAAGTGTGCGGCCCTGTAGGTTCTCATGATGTTGGTAGCAATATTAAAATCTCATTTTAATATTACAAGCAGTTAGCGGTATCTAGCAACACATTGTTGCTACCCAAGTAATGAGAATGTCAGTGATTTGATATAACCTTTCCATGATCAATGTTACCGTGTAATTTAGTCTCTTTGTCCAGATATCTAGATTGAACACAAGGCATGGAACGTGTCACCCTTGTATAGTTCAATCTTTCATTTCCTGATGCTCGAGTAGACGTAGTAATATCAAATGAGATCAATATCTCATATTGACTCTTTTGCATGGCCATGCATTTCGTAGTCTCACTCAATCAGGGCCCCCGAAGATATCAATCCTGTTATGTAGGAGGGACAAATCTCATCTAGGTCACTCACATCCCTCTACATGATTCGCAGTATGTACAATAACAAACTTTATAATCACCTTGTTACAGATTGTAACATCCTAAAAATTATTTATTTCATCATAAATAATCATTTTATAATATTTATAATTTTTGAGAATCTTTTTTAATTTTTCCAGAAATGTTGAATATTTTAATATATTTTTTGTTTTACGTGCACTTGAAAGTGAGTCAAGTGAAACATTTTAGAAATTGTTTGTTTCATGATAAATAGTCATTTTTTAATATTTGTGATTTTTGAGAATTTTTATAGATTTTTCTGGAAACGTTGAATATTTTAAGATATTCCTCATTTTGTGTGCGCACTGAGCGGAACCGGGAAAACGAAATGTTTTCCATGAGGCTGGTAAACTTTGAATTGTGGAAGCATCGATTGGGAATCTTACTAAATCCGAGGCCGGATACAATTTATGAGATTTACGTTTTTAGAGGTTTTATCTGATAAATAAAATCTCTGTACGTATCGTTAATTAAAATTTTGCGATGCGCTTTATTATTTGTTGGATAATTAATATTGGCTTTGTTTACTGTAACAATTATCCATTGGGTAATAGCTTGTAGTAAAATCCTAATTACCTTATTAATTTAATTACTTTATCACCTAATTATCTTATCCAAAGGTAATCTACTTTATGTCTAATCAAATCCTTTTTATTGGAAAAGCTCCCAAGCTTCTCAAAGAAGCTAAACACACACACTCTCTCTCCTCCCTGCCACATGGCAGCATGCTCCATTTTGGAGCCCAAAAATGTGTTTCACTAAATTAACTATTCTATTCTAATTTCAAAATCAAAAAGTCATCATCTTTTTCTACTATCCACTTCTCTCTCTACCTTCATCTTCCTCTCATTTTCTCCTCATTCTCTCTACACTCCCCACGGCTTTCCATCTCTTCCTTGCCCTCCATCATCACAAAATTTTCAAACAACCATATTTTCTTAATCCCCACTACTTTCTAAACACCTTTCTAGTTGAAGATTTCTTAAAAAGCTTCCATCTTCACCATCTTCTTCAAGCTTCAAGTTTGAAGCTTTAGGGTAAGATTCTTGGCTCCTCACCTTCTCCTCTCCATTTTTGTTTTCAAGGTCATCTTTATGAGTATTTATCTTCTCTTTTTTAAGTATTGGGGTTGATTTGATGAAGTTGTGATTTCTAGGATTTTGGTGGTGTTTGGCCGAAATTGTCAAGGAGCAAGCAAGGAGATTTCTTTTATTGTTCTTCCCTTAGGTAAGAGGGAGATGATCCTCTTCAACCTCTCTTGGTAGTAGGGAACTTGATTTTGTATTGGTTGTGAGGAACCCTAATTAGGGTTACTCTCTTTGTTGTATGATTTTTATGGTTATGTGTTGATTTTGCTTTACTTAATCTATTTTGTTAATCTTATATATATATTGGTGATCTTGGATGGATTAGAATCATAAAATGGAAATAAAAGTCCAATGCTTTCCTCATGGAGGCTCATGGCCATGACCCCCAATTTGAGGGATCATGATTGAAATTTTGTAATCAAGATAGAAACATAATTAATTCAAGTGATTAAAGTGTAATGGAGTTAAGAAAAACTTAGGATTTCCCCCTTGGGAGGCCACGGCCTCTAGGGCCAATTTAGGATCAAATTGTGTAACAATATGCAACCTTGGACTTTAAGTGATCAAGTGATTAAATGGCTAATAATATAGTGGATGGAAACCAATTTGATAACCTAAAGTAATTCTTTAGACCTAAGACAACAATGAGAGTGTGTGAGACTTGGAAAACTTAGAATAATTCTCTAAGTGAGTTTTGAATAAACTTAAAGTAAGGAACTTAACAATCAAGAGAATTCCTCTAGAGAAGAATTTCATAAGAAATGTTAAATTGAAGTGAAACTTAATTAATTGGAATAATTAGGAATTAATTAGGGATTCATAAAATGGAAAGAACCAAGAATGGAGTTTCATCCAAAAACTTAGAATAAATTTTAATTAAAGCAAGACCATGAGTACAAGTAAGAATGATAAATAATTCAATTTAAATCATTTTAAGGGAATTAGGTTTAAAATTTAATGATAGACTTATGTAATTAAAATAATAATGATTAAATGAATAATGTGAGAGTATTTCTCTAAAAGAGAAACTTATTAAGAAAAATATAGAAATTTAGGAATAATTCCATAATGTACCCTAAAAGTGTAATGTATTATTTAAGGAGTAATAATATTTATTGTGGGTCCATGAGTGAAACCAAAAATGTGTTGATGCTTATCTTGGCCAAATTATGGCATGTTGTGGAAAAGTATATTATTGTTAAATATACATGAATATACATTATGCTTTGGAACTGAAATACCGGACCCAAAAACATCATATGGACGATTTAGTCAGATGTGGTTCGCCTTTATAACTAGAAATGTCAGATAGACGAGTGAGTCAGATGGGACTGGTTATCAGAGGAAACTCAGATAACAGTGGTACTATGTAGTCGCATGGACGGCTATATAATATCACTGATGAAAATGGTATTAAACAATTGTATGGACGGTTGCTTTAATGTCATTGGGAATGGTACAACGGTAATTTGATTCCATTGATTATGCATTGAGTCGTCATGCATTGTGAAAGTCCAATGGGCTATTTGTCAAGGCTATGTTGCCTAGGAGTTGAATCATACCTTAGTGTGGGTGCGAATAGACTAGTGTAAGTCCAGCTATTGACCTTGGGGGCGTTGAGGTGCAGGCGTCTCATAACGGATAGTTGGTAGCCCCTCTGGGCTGTGGGATAGACCGATGCAAACGCACCGACGATCCTGACCGAGACACTATCCTATATCGCGATCTTGTGGGAATGCCGCTGTATAAAGCCCTATTGCGCAAAACTATTATTTTCTGGAAAGTACTTGATTTTAGGCTGATGAGATACTAGCATGTCTCCTTAATCATTCTCTCCGATGTTTGTGTCTGGCTCCATGGAGTAGGATTTTGATATCATGTACATATGCATAGTGAGTCAATACATTACTTGGCATTTAATTTATATGATAATTGGAACTGCTATCTTATTGATGTTATAACTGCTTGGAATTGTTAAGTTGTTTAATATCTACTTCTTGATACTGTTTATATGTCTTGTAATGCTATGTGGGCGTCCTACGCAGTTTCTATTTCTTAATGTCATAATTGGTAATGAAGTTGGATATCTCACCTCTTGCTTACACTACTCTTGTTCTATGTGATAATTGGTTAAAGACTGTGGAGGGAACGAGGTTGATTTTCCTAGATTTCACTTGATTTGGCCTCCTGCTTTCGGTGATGTCATCAAGAAGGGATTCTATCAGTTTCGTCAGGATTATGTTCACCGAGGGCGTCAATGCTTGGCGAGTCGACTGGGCCGACGAGCGTATACGGTATGTCAGGGATTTGATCTTGACCGTGAGGAGGACTCGCGATGGAGATCCTATACTGACTCTCACTACATCAGTGCATCTGGAGTTTGCCTTGCCTATCCGAGAGCTATGGGGTGATCCGTTTCACACCCCTAGGGAGGATGAGGATTCCATGGCATTAGCTGCTAGGGCACCTACCCGTGGGACCACACTCGGTCCTATCCTTATGTCTTTAGACGAGCCGGGAGAGGATCCTGAGGTGGATCCGATGGAGTGCCCAACTCCTTAGTCGTGGTGTTGTTATAGGTAGTTTATGTTTTCTTTTGTATTATTTGTATAAGGTTCCTTGGAGTATAACTGTATTTTGAATATATCTAAGTAAATTATATTTTTAAATGACGGCATGTGTATTTGTTCATTCGCAGCTCATATTTTCTTTATATGCACAATGATTAAATTTTGGAAACTTGTTATTTTGAGTCGTAGCACGCCTAAAATTTAGTGACCGTAGTAGAATGACGATTGTGCCGTGGTTACTAAATCGAGGGTTGTTACACAGATGATGTTTGATGGCATTAAAACATACAACTCCTGATGTAGGAATCATAGTGATTTCAGGTCAAATGACCACACACACCATTATCACTATGAGAATCGCTTATGACACTCACGTAAAGATCCACACAGCGTTCTCATGGTAGATCAGTCCAATACATCATTACTTTAATATGTACCCATGTGAAGACTTGATATCTCATATCCATGACCCGTGAGATGTGGCTATCAGTCTACGCACATACTAGTCTCAATGTATTATTGTCATCCTAATTAACAATAATACTTGACTAAGGACATTTAAGAATAATATTCTATTTCTATCCAATAGGATCTCACGATCAAGTCATCCACTTAATGTCCTATGACATAAAACTTACTATTCTAAGGACTTTATTATGTATATCATAAATAACACAATAAATAAAATGCCTCATATATTAAATAAATAGCATAATACAATGTAAGCTTGTACAATCAAAATAAATTAGCCACTAGGGCATAGACCAATAGTAGCTCGCCCTGCCAGTGATGAATGCAGTCTTGTCTTCATCTTTAGGATACATCGGGATTTGATTATACCTGAAGTATACATCCATGAATGACAGCAAACGAAATCCTAAGGAACTGTCCACTAGTTTGTCCACGTTGGGAAGTGGGTATGGATCTTTAAGGCAAGTCTTGTTTAGGTTTGTATGATCTACACACATTCTCCACTTCCCGTTGGACTTCTTCACCAAGACCATGTTGGACAACCAAGTGGTATAGGGTATTTCCCTGATGAAGTTGCCATTGAGAAATTCCTTTACTTGTTCTTCAATAACTTGTCGTCTTTCAGGGCCCACTTTTCTTTTCTTCTGGCCAACCGGCCTCGCGTCTTCTCTGATAGACAAGTGATGACAGATGAAGGCGGGGTCAAGTTCAGGCATGTTGGAGGACATCCAAGTGAAGAGATCTTTATTTTTAAGCAAAAGCTCAACTAACTGGCGTCTTTCTTCCTCTTCCAAGTTAACTCCAATCTTGGTAACCTAGTCTGGCTTGGCACCAAATTGGATAGGCAGTAATTTTCCCTCCGGCTGGGGTCTGGTACCCTGAATTTCCTCTCTAAGTTCCAACTCAGTTATAAGGAAATTTACCTGATCCAGGATTGGGCCAGATATAACAGCTTTTGCTTTTTTGGGAACCCTATAAATTCTTAGGCTCTCATTATAGCACTTTCGGGCTGCAACTTGGTCGCCTTTTATAGTGACAACCTCGTTATTCTTGTTAAGAAATTTCATGACTAGGTGAGTGGTGGACACCACAGTGCCGAGTGCGTTTAATGCAAGGAGGACCAAAATGATGTTGTAGGATGAAGAGCAGTTCATAGGCAAAAACCTTACCTTGACCATCCTGAAGAGTTTAGAGGACCCCATGGTCAAGTGGGTTTCATAGTACCCTGCTGGGGTGATCTTTTCACCAGTGAACCCTATAAGTTCCCTATCGTAGGGAGTCAAATCTATACGTTGAAGCTCTAGCTTCTGGTAGAGGTCCATGAACATGATGTTTGCCGAGCTTCCTTGATCCACAAAGATCCTCCAGATTTTAGCATTGGAGATTATTCCCAAAATGACCAGTGGGTCATTATGATCTGTGATAATCCCGTTGTAGTCCTCATCCCAAAAAGTGATAGAAGACATCTTCCTTTCCTCAGTCCGTGATCTAGACTCGGAGTGGGAAACACTAAATACCACCATCCTGAGGGCTTTCTTCCAAGCACCATTAGACGAACCACCACCAGTAAATCAACCAACAATTGCGTTGATGGTTGATAGGCGTAAAATACACTAAGAGCAAGTGCACTCTATCGCAAAGTAATATAGGACTTGAGTCTCAGTTGTCGATCCTACAAGGAATAAGAAGTAATTATTAGATTAATTAAACCATTGGTTATTTAGACAATCATAAGTGTAAGAGAAACTCAAAATAAAATTAGAAAACAAATAAAGAAGAATAATGAACATCAAACAATGTATAGATAATTAATTAGAGAGAGATTAGGGCGTAAGGTTCACTTGAATCCAATTAATCATATTTTCATTCATTTTTTATGTAAGGTAATTCTCTTGATAATATTCTCTTAATTGTTATTGAATCCCATTAATCATGGATAAATAATATTTTATTCCTAAATTATTCACCTATTTGGTTATTTAGTTGAATTAATTAGGAATGCACTAAGCCCCAATTCAAGAGATGAACAAACACATCATCAATTCGATTGATAGAATAAATTGATGTTTGGTCATTCACCAATTTAATCCTAGGTTTATTATATAGGTCCACTCATTTGATGGGGATGGTCACCGGTCAAACAATGATTAAAACATGCTAAAAGTGATTAAGTTTTGACAAAAATACAAGCAATATAATAGACTCAAAAGAAATTACCTTGATCAAAATTGAATTCAAAACTAATTAATTAGGAAAAATAGATCTCCCATAACTCTAGCTATGAGATTAGTTACTCATGTTCAATAACAAACCCATATCACAATACAAATCCATGGAAAGAAAATCCTGAAGAAAGGGGAAAAACTAGAGGGAAGAGAAACCAAAACCCCTTTATAGAGATTGTGATCTTCAAGCATTCAAGAATGTCGTCCTCTCTTCGTAGCTGTCCTCTAAAGATTCGTGACAATTCTCTCTTCTGATCTGTTTCTCAAAAGTCTATCATCACAAAAGTTGTTTTTAAGTTTAGGGCTTCGCTTCTATTTATAATGGTGAGGGGAAAATTTGTCATTTTTATGCATAGAATACTTCACAAGATCGTGTCTAAGCTCGACGTGGCCGTGTGAACATAAAATTGTGTAACTCATACCGTAAGGAAGACATGACTATGTGACATAGAGACACAACCGTGTCTCCAAGTCAGAAGCTTCATTCAAGTTAGACAAGGCTGTGTGAGCATGATAGAGACACTTCCTAAGTTAGATAGGATTGTGTCTAACTCTCCAATCGCTTCTAAGCTGACACAGGGCCCTTTCTAAGCCAAAATGGTCATCTTTTACTCTGAAAACCTGTTGTCTTCGTCTGTTTTCACTCCAAATGTGATAAATCGCATTCAATATGCAAAAACGAAGACAATGATAAGGATCTATCTAAAATTCACCAACAAATACAAATAAATCGCCATAATTCATCTGATTTAAGATTATAAAATATAAGCTTATCAACCCCCCACACTTGAGCTTTGCTTGTCCTCAACTAAAGAATAGTAATAAAAAACAAGATTAAACTCAGCATCTAGAAATATGAATCAAGGAAAATTCCACAATTTAAGAATTCAATCAAGTTCAACAATCAAATCCAACCAAGCAAGATCATTTAGCACTTAATACAATTAGAAGCTTGGGTCTAGCTTGTAACTTTTCTCTTTGCCAACCAATTGAGGTCACTCATCTTTCCATCGCTTAAGTGTTTAAAGACAAAGAGATCACTCAAATTTCTCTTGAAAAATGCATTACCATAGGCTTGGTTGTCAATCTGATCTCCACTTGTAAGTTCACATAAGAAAACTAGAATTAAACGGGCTTCCTTTTGTTGTAACAGGGCCAAGGGTAACAATGAAAGATAGAAAAAGATAAATAAGGATAAATAATGTTCATGGATAAATCGATAGAAAACAGAATAAGGTTGAAAATATGATAAATAAAACATAACCTTAAGGGTATAACAGATTTTCACTTCAACCCAATATTTTCATTATTCTTCACCAACAATCTTTTTTCGTTCTTCTTTATTTTTCCATTTTTTTATTTTTTTTTCAACCCTTGAAGACAAAAGCAACATTTCAAGATTTTTCAATTAACACATCAGTTGCTTCGTTATTCAAAAAGAATCAATGAATCCAACCTGATTATTCAATTAGGTATCCAAAGAAATCAAATTCAGGTTCAAATGGGGCAACTAAGGGATTATTGTCTCAATACAACTCTAAAAACCAAGAAAGAATTAAGCTTAATTGCCTTAATCATGTTCAAGTCTGTATGTGAATCATTAAAGTCTCAACAAGATATCAAAGTAAGTTCTAGCGTAAATAAATCAAGAGAAATCTCAATCCAAAAGAAAAATAGGATTTTGTTTATGAAAAATTCAATCATTAAAGCTCAAAACTCACTTTCTAGCTAAGTTAATAGAGAGAACATATGCAAGCTAACATGGTTAATTTTCAAATAAGATGTTAAATTTCACTTTACTTAATTAAACAAGATTGCTTCATATAATATCAACACATGAGCAATGGATTTCCCTTTTAAACATATATTTATCAGCTCAGTATTAATCAAGAAATTAACACATAATTCCTACCTGATTACTAGCAATACTCAAGTGTTCATTGATTTCACAAAAAATTTCACAAAAATTTTAAGGTCCACACTTAAGATAAACATTATCCCTCAATGCGGAAAAATAAAATAAAAATATCAGAATAGAGGATAATGAAACTTTCTTGAAAATTAAACACAAAATCATGAAGGAGATGAAGGAGGTGGAGCCTAGGAAAGGCGTGTAGCCATGAGCTCAAACATCTAATCTAACTTAGCAGCGACATGTTACCGAAAACTGCATAAGAAAAACAAAAGGGTCAAGATAATTTTTTTTATTATAGGAAAAACAAAGCTAAAACTAAAAAACCAAATGCAAAGACTAAGAAAAAGGATAGAAGCATAGGTTGCCTCCTGTGAAGCGGTAAGTTATAGTCATTAGCTTGACTATAGGCTGGTTCCATGCTTAGGTGATGCCGATGGAGTGATGCTCAGTCCCCACTCCTTTTCATAGTGCTTTACTCTCTAGCCATTTATCAGGAATGTCTTGTGGCCTATTGTCTACACCTGTAGCACATTATACGATAAGACGTGAACAATATCATGTGATCCATACTTTTTGACCAAAACTTATCAGGAAGAAGATGAAGACGTGAGTTATAGACAAGTATTTTATCCCTAATCTTAAACTTACGCTACTTGATACACTTGTCATGCTGCTTCTTTGGTCTCTTCTTACAGAGCTTGGCATTCTCAAAGTTAGTGACAACCTTGGGAAAAATCTTTTTTGGCATGTCATCATTCACAGATTCCTGCAGATATGCAAACACAACACTTTCTGCAACATCAGTAGCATCTGTTTGATTACACGAATCAAAAGAACTAGGATTTTTTTATAGAATTAAAAACATTAAAAAATACTTCCTCATCATTTAATCGTAAGGTTAACTTCCCTTGACGAACATCAATCATGGTATTTCCAGTGGTGAGGAATGGGCACCTAAGTATGATTGGGATCTTTGAGTTGTCCTCCATGTCCAACATAATGAAGTTAGCTGAAAAAATAAATTTTTCCACCTTCACCAAAACATCTTCCAATACACGACAAGGGTAAATGATGAATCTATCGGCCAACTGTAGTGAAATGTTAGTAGGCTTTGGCTCCTGTATTCCTAATTTCTTAAAAATAGAGAAATGCATCAAATTAATACTAGAACCTAAATCACATAATGCTTTCTTAAAATAAGAGTTACCAATAGAGTAAGGAATAGTGAAACTCCTTGGATCTTTTAATTTCGGTGGTAGCTTCTTTAAGAGAATGGCAGAACACTCCTCATTTAGCCTTATCGTCTCAAATTCCTCAAGCTTGCGCTTATTTGTAAGTATTTCCTTCAAGAACTTTACATACTTGGTCATTTGGGAGATGGCTTCAACAAATGGAATGTTAATTTATAATTTCTTGAAAATCTCCAAGAATTTAGTAAATTGCTTGTCTAGCTGAGTGTTCTTGAGCCTCTGAGGGGATGGAATAGAGGGATTTTGTGGCTCACTTATATGTACTGCAAAGGGTGCTTCACTTGACTTCTCGTTTTTCATAGTAATTGACTCATCAAGAGCATCTCCATGCTCTTGTATTTGCTCATCCTTTTTCTTGGAGGGCTCCTCAAGTTCATTGCCACTTCTCACGGTAATTGCCTTGACATATTCCTTTGGATTAGGCTTGGTAGTGCTAGGCAATGTACCTGGAGCCCTTTCTATCATCAAGGTAGCTAACTGACAAATTTAAGTTTCCAACCTCTTCATGTGGGCCTCTGAATTCTATATGTATTTCATCATAAAGTTTTCAAAACTTTGCTTTTCTTCAGGTGCTTGGAAATCTGGGGGTGGTTGTGGAGCTCGGTGATGGCTCTGTTGATTGCCCTATTGATTTGCTCATTTGAAATTAAGGTAGTCCCTCCAACCAAGATTGTACGTATTAGAATATGGATTGTACTGCTGCCAATTGAAATTACTAAAAAAATTTACTTCTTCGGGCTCGAGGGCAAATGGACTAATAACTTGACAGTTTGAACTGTGATGTCCCTGTCTACCACATGCTTCGCATATGATTAGTGGGTCTGCACTATTCGCCACCATCAGAGTCTCAACCTTCTTCGTTAATGCTTCCAACTGACTCAAAATGGCAGTAGAGGAGTCAACGATATGCACACCAACTTGTTTCTTAAGCATCTGACGCTTATTTTGCCATTGATAACTATTCAGCTCCATTTCTTCAATCAATGCATGGATTTTAATCGGTGTTTTCTTCCATATTGTACCTCCTGCAGCGGCATCGGTGAGTGAATAGTTGGTAGGTGACAAACCATTGTAGAAAGTTTGTACTTGCTGCCATACGGGCAATCCATGATGTAGACATCTCCTTATCAACTCTTGAAAACGTTCCCAAGCTTCATAGAGAGTATCCATGTCAAATTGCATAAAAGTAGAAATGTCATTCCTTAACTTAACATATTTAGAAGGAGAAAAATACTTAGCTAGAAACTGTTGTGTCAACTGATCCCATGTGGTGATGGAAACCCTTGATAGTGACGTTAACCATTGACTTGCTTTGTCCCTAAGAGATAAAGGAAAGAGTCGCAATTAGATTACATTATCTGTCACCCCATTATATTTGACAGTGTCACACAACTACAAGAACTTGGTCAGATGCTGATTTGGATCATTTGAAGGCAATTCACCAAAATGAACAGAAGTTTGAATCACAAAGATTAATGCCAGTTTGATCTCAAAGTTGTTGGCCGCTACGACTGGTCTTGTAATGCTCCCTTTGTATCCTCTAACTGTGGGCATGGAATATTTAAGCATGGTTTGCTCCACTAGGGTAACTTGTTCTTCACAATTCCCCTCAATTGTTGTCTCTCTCTCCATCTTCCTTGTAACTTCTTTAGTCACAACTTCAGTATTAGATTGCTTCATTAACCTGTGAGCTATTTTCTCAATTTCTGGATTAAGTGTCAAATTAGGAGATTAAGAACGAGCAAGCATAAACAAGAAATATAAGCAGGGAGATGAAATAACAAACGAATCAAAAATAAAAATAAAAATAAAAATAAAATAAGAAATAAAATAAAAATTCGTCTAAATTAACTAGAGCTTTTCGCCTTTAATATTACTAAACTTATCTCCCAGCAACGACGCCGAAAACTTAATACATGTAAAATACACTAAGAGCAAGTACATTTTATCGCAAAGTAATACAAGACTTAAGTCCCAATTGTCAATTCCACGAGGAATAAGAAGTAATTATTAGATTCGTTAAACCCTTGGTTATTTAGACAATCACAAGTGTAAGAGAAACTCAAAATAAAATTAGAAAACAAATAAAGAAGAATAATGGACAATCAAACAATGTAGAGATAATTAATTAGAAAGAGATTAGGGCGCAAGATTCACTTGAATCCAATTAGTCAGATTTTCATTCATTTATGATGTAGGGTAATTCTCTTGCCAATATTCTCTTAATTGCTATTGAATCCCAATGATCATAGATGACCAATATTCTATTCCTAAATTATTCACCTATTTGATCATTTAGTTGAATTAATTAGGAATACATTAAGTCCCAATTCAAGAGATGAACTAATATATTGTCAATTCAATTAATAGAATAAATTGATGTTTGGTCATTTACTAATCTAATCCTAGGTTTATTATATAGGTCCACTCATTGGATGCATATGGTCATTGGTTAAATAATAAATTAAAATATGCCAAAAGTGATTAAGTTCTGACATGAATAAAAGTAATATAATAAACCCAAAAGAAATTATCTTAATCAAAATTGAATTCAAAACTAATTAATTAGTAAAACAAGATCCCCCATAGCTCTAGCTATGAGATTAGTTACTCATGTTCAATAACAAACCCATATCACAATATAAATCCATGGAAAGAAAAACCTGAAGTAAGGGGAAAAACTAGAGGGAAGAGAAACCAAAACTCCTTTTATAGAGATTGTGATGTTCAAGCCTTCAAGAATGTCGTCCTCTCTTCATAGGCATCCTCTAATGATTTGTGACAATTCTCTCTTCTGATTTGTCTCTCAAAAGTCTACCGTTGCAAAAATTATTTTTAGGTTTAGGGGTTCACTTCTATTTATAATGGTGAAGGGAAATTTTGTCTATTTTACGCACAGGAGACCTCACACGGCTGTGTCTAAGCTCGACACGGCCGTGTGAGCATAAAATTGCGTAAATCACACCGTAAGGGAGACACAGTCGTTTGACATAGAGACACGGCCGTGTCTCCAAGTTAGAAACTTTATTCAAGTTAGACAAGGCTGTGTGAGCATGACAGAGATGTTTTCCAAGTTAGTCAGGGTCGTGTCTAACTCCTGAATCGCTTTTGAGTTGACACAGGGTCTTGTCTAAGCTAAAATGGTCCTCTTTTACTCTAAAAACCTAGTGTCTTCTCCTATTTTCACTTAAAATGTGATAAATTGCATTCAATATGCAAAAACGAAGACTATGATAAGGATTTATAAAAAATTCACTGATAAATACAAACAAATAACTATAATTCATCTTATTTAAGACTATAAAATATAGACTTATCAACCCCCCACACTTGAGCTTTGCTTGTCCTCAAGCAAAGAATAGGAATAAAAAATAAGATTAAACTCAACATCTAAGAATATGAATCAAGGGAAATTCCATAATTTAAGAACTCAATCAAGTTCAACAATTAAATCCAACTAAGTAAGATCATTTAGCACTTAATATAATTAGAAGCTTGGGTCTAATTTATAACTTTTCTCTTTACCAACCAATTGAGGTCACTCATCTTTCTATTGCTCAAGTGTTTAAGGACAAAGAGATCACTCAAATTTCTCTTGAAAAATGCATTACCATAGGCTTGGTTGTCAATCTCATCTTCACTTCCAAGTTGTTGGTAATGATCCGTAAATCCGCAAGTGCACGAGTCGACAAGTAATATAAAGGAGAGTTAGAGTATCGTGTCCCAAGGGATTGATTAGTTAGAAGAATGTTAAACTTAATCAAAATTCACAAATTTTTATCCAAGCAAACGAATTGTGAGAATGGGTTGCAATTGAAATAACAATTTAAAGAAACAAAATAAGAAAACACCAAACACTAATTCCACAAGAGAAGATGAGAATGATTAAAGCCTAGGGGTCCCTATTCACTTGCTACTTCAAAGAATAATTGCAATCAACAAGTACCAATCAATGAAATGATAATTGTTAGCTGATAACCTTCAATAGATAAGAGCCTATGTCTAGGACAATTACCCATGCAAAACCTAGTTAATCCACTATGTGTCCATGTGGGTTAACATAAGAATCACTCATTGAGACCAATTATCAAACACTTGCTATGCATGACTAATGGGTATGTGTCCATCCCATTAGCTAATCAACACACTCAATGCAATAGAATGTAATTGAACATACATCAACCATACCATATCCATATTCACAACTCCCTATCTCTAGTTCAATTGGAATACTAAAATCATGCAATTGATGGCCAATCAACAACAAGCATTAAGCATAGATATGGATGAACAAAACCAAATTCATTGAAAAGATACCCAATTAATTACAAATTAATCAAATCCATAGCAAGATCCTAGAGAGCCCCTAGATTAGGGTTTAGTTACACATCATGAAAGAGAAGAAAACACATGAAATCAAATGATCCATCAAGTTACAAATCAAGAGGTAAAGGGAAAGAATAGACAAAAATGGAGAGATTCCAAGCTTGATCCTCTTCCTTGATCTTGATTCTCCCTTGAGTCACCTTCAACCCAAATGGGTTCCTCCTCTTCTCACTTGCTCTCTGAAATTCGTGGTTGAGTGTCCCAAAAACAGACCTCCCTTTGCTTCTCCAAAAATCAGAATAAGAAGGCTGAAATTTGCGTGCCAGGGTTTTTCCCACGCCTAGGCGTGTATTTACCACGCCTAGGCGTGGTTATGAATCACGTGCCCTTCTCCTGCTTGTCACGCCTAGGCGTGACTTTACCACGCCTAGGCGTGGTGGTCTCTACCTGGGATTCCTGATAAACTGCAAGGAACACGCCTAGGCGTGGATTTGCTGCCTTTGCTTCCTTTTTGCATCTTTCTTCATTTTGAACTCTTCTATGCTTCCATTCCAAGGTCTTTCCTTCTTGAATCTCTGCAACAAAAACAATGCTTTAATTCATCAAGCCATGATCAATCTCAATTTCTTATTACAAGCATTAACAATTAAAGTATCAAACAATTGAGATACAAAGCTTAAAGAATCAAGATCATGCATGAATTTGGACCATTGGGTAATGTCAATTTAAGGAAAGCATGCTCCTATACATTCAAAGACATGTGAAATAACTTCATTTTTCAAAGTTATCACACCCCCAAACCTAAAGTTTTGCTAGTCCTCGAGCAAACTAAACCAAGCAAGAAAAGGAAACACAATCCAATCCCAAGGTCAAGAAATATGAGGCAAATTGAATTAGGGCAAATCCAGCTTCCAATTATCATTCGTACCCTCAGAAATCACATTTCAATCCTTACAACAAGGTCCACACATGCAAGAAATTCACAACTGTCATGCTCACCCTCTAATGCCATCTTTTGTGCATGAAATATTTCCCAAGCTCATGAATTTAAAACCCTTTCCTAATCATGAAGAGCAAGGTGGATGAATTTATAAAATGCACATGCACTCTCAAAAGAATGTCCTTTATCCCTTTCTCCACTAATGTAGGCAACACATGATCAAGAATCATGAGGGTCTTTTAGGCTTGTAATGTAAGGCTACGGGTAATGGTTAAGAAAGAAGGGGAAGGAATTAAATTCAAATATCAAACACATAATCACACATTCCCATTAAATCAAGCCCAGCATGCAAGATGTACAAAAAGGATCCAATATGAAAAAAATTCAACTCTCTTTATTTCTTTTTTTTTTCTTTTTTTTATTATCTCCTTTGCAAAAGGGGACTGCATTTTGTGCAACTCACACATTTTTCTTTCTTTTCTTTTTATACTTTTTTTTTGAACATTTGTTCCAAAAAAAATCCTGATTTTTTTATTATCATGCACAAATATTGATTTGGCTCAACTCAACAAAAATGTCAGATCATGCATTCAACAAGGGACATGTAATCAAGGGTAAAATGATTTTTCTCATGCAGGGATAACAGGGTGGACAATTGAAGTTTAAAGAAGGAAAAATTAGGCAGCACATACACACACACTAGGCTTCAAAGGGGGTACTAGGAAACTCATTAAGTCAAGGTTGGCTTGAAAGGCCCAATCGCTTCAAAGAACTGCCCTAGTCATTTCCTTGAAAACACATCACCTAGGATTTCGCCTTGAAAGGGAATCAGACAAGCTTCTAAGATGCAAAATGACTATACACATGCCTTTTATAAATTTTTCTCCAAACATGCATTTCATTTATATTCCAAGATTTATCACACATGCAACTGGGAAATCCACTCATACACTAATATAACAAAAGTGTAAGCACAAAATTTGAAATTTTTACATGTGATTTCCCAAGTAATGAGGCATATCTGTGATCCACACAATCATTGGATAATCAAATCAAAATTCCAGCATGCATAAGTTCAATTTGCCTCTCAACATACTCATCAATTAAGAGCATAATTCAGGCAGCCCATTAATCCTAATCAATCAAGCACACTCACATCCACAAATTTGGAAAAACAAAGCAAGACCAAAGGAATGAGAAAGAAATGAGAAAGAAATCCATAATATCAACAAAAACTGATTCAGCAATTAACAGAGAAAGTACTAAATCTCCCCTAAACCCAAGTCATGCAGTGTCTCACTGCATACAAAATAGGGAATGTATCCAAAAGGTACAGACAGTGCACTGAAAATCAAGACAGAAAAAACAAAGCAGAAAATAGCATGAAAGTAATAGGCCCTGGCGCCTCAAATCAAGTCATCCTCATCAAACAGGTCATCGCCCTCTGCGTCCATCTCCGGATCATCAGCAGGTGGGGGAGGTGGATGAGAAGGTGAAGCTGCTACTGGTAGAGCTGCAAAAGGTGGAAAAGCTGGAAAATCATCCATCGGGCGCCCCTGCCCCAAGGCCATCCAATGAATGCCCTGGTAAAGCGCAGCCAGCATCTCCTGCTACATAGTCAGCATCTCCTGCTGCCGATCCAGGCGCTGCTCAATGGAGTGTGCCCGGTGGCATCAAAAACCGGAACAGGTGTGGAGCAAGAGCAGGTGTAGGTGCAGGAGCAGGCTCGGGATCTGGAGCTGGGGACTGGACCGGGGCTCGCCTGCGCTTCTCCTGGGCAGTCATAATGGTCTGCACTGCCCGTTCTGTCATAGGAGTCTTCAGCTTCACACGGACTTCAGTGTCCTTCCAAGGCACCTTCGCATGCGCACACAGTTGACATATGAGGAATGGAAAGAACAAGGATTTGAGCTTTTCGGTGATGCACAGCCGGATTTGATCATAGAGTATCTGAGCGGTGTCCACCTGAAGAAGATTATAAATTGCATAAAGCATGTAGGCACGCTCAGGATAAATTTTCGACCTGTGCTCAGTTGGAAGCAAACAGGAACACACAAAATGGTTCCACGGGCGCAGCTCACGGTGCAAACTCTCCTGCTTGAGAAAGCGGATGGAATTATCAGTGTTCCTCTGGACTTGGACCGGGAAAGTGGAGTCACAAATACTGTCCATCACAGTGCTAAAGGGGGTGCCCTCCTGCTCCTCAGGTAATTGCATCTCTCTGTATGAACAGACTAGTGGAGGGGGGCCAAGGTCCAGGACTTGCCGGATGCGCTCCACGGGGTAGTCAACTGTCCGTCTTCTAACTCTAACAGTTGTAGAAGACCTTTGCTCAGCATGGGCATTAGCATAGAACTCTTTCACCACTACAGCCATTGGTTCTTCAATGGGATGTTCAGCAAAAGTTTGCCAATGAAAAGCAGCTGTGGCGCGAGAGATGGCTGGATAACGCACCATATTTAACTCATGGAACCCCCTTTCCGGTATGATATTGATTTTTGCAAGTGCTTCCAAAAGTGGTCAAAGGCTGCCGTGAAATGAAAAAGCGGTCATATCTTTGGAATTGCTTCACTTTCATCGGGTTACTTGGCCTACTTCAACATTTTTCTCTCGACGCTTTGACATGGTGAATGATGACCTGAACAGAAGAAGGGCTGGTTATTAGCATTGGAACAAAGACTGAGAATAATTAGAAGGAAATCAGTCACTTCCAAGAAGATAGCATGCAAGGCAATCAAGCAACCCAAGTCAAATAACCAACCAAAAATGCATGCAGAACCAAAAATAAGGCAACATACCACAACATGCAACAGGGTCCTACTCAGTAATAAGCAGTGAAGGATCAGATCCCAATCAGTTCAAATATACGCATGCAATTGCAACAGGTCCAGCATAGTCAACAAGGCCAACTATCCAAACCAAGGTCATCCCCAAATCAAAAGAATCAGAAATAGGTAAACAGGTCCAACCAGTTAAGTTTCAAGCAATCAGCAATAAGCAAGTGACAATGCAAACCAGTCTCATCTTAGCCAGTGCACAACTGAGAATCAAACCCCATCAATCACCCAAAAGATGACAACAGATACTAAGAACAACTACAGGGTGATTTACACTGAAGGAACACCTCACGTATGTCAACAGGCAGAGGATTAACACAAATAGGCATGTAACATAGTCCTTGTTCATCAGAAATAATAAAGCCACAAGCCCAATAGAAATCAACAAATATAAAAAGAAATCAAATTGCAAAACATAAACAGGACACATGAAAATCAAAAGACAAAAGGAAGAGGAGGAAATGGAGAAACAATCTAACCTTGAAGAAGGGGGAAATGGACAAGGTACCCAAAACTAGCAAGAAACCCCAATCAAGCACACAAACAAGCAGCAGGAAGATGTATTGGTGGATTGGCCGTGTGGTGGGTACGGTGGAAATGTGGTGTGTTGGTGAAGTGTTTGTACGGTGGAGAGGGAAAGAGAAAAGAAGGAGGGAAGGAGGAAAGGGGGTTACGGTGGTGGTGATATGGTGAGAAGGTGGATATGGTGATGTGGGTGTTGTGGGGAAGAAGATTGGAGGAAAAGATGAGGAGGGAGGGGTACGGTGGTGGTGGAAATGTGGTGGAAATGTGGGTTGTGTGGAGAAGGAAAGAGGAGGAAGAGGGAAGAAGGATGTAGTGGTTACGGTGGAGGGAAGTTTGTAGGAGGAAGAAGGCTAAGGTTAGAGAAGAAGGAGGCGGAGAGGGGGGAATTAGGGATTTAGGAGCTAAATGGGGGGCTGCGTTTTATGCAAACAGAGGCTCATCACGCCTAGGCGTGACATTACCACGCTTAGGCGTGGAAATTTTTTTTTTTTTTAATTTTGTTTTTTTTTTTTTTTTGCGCAAAAACCATGCCTAGGCGTGATGCTAAAAACCATGCACTAGGCGTGATGCTAAAACCACGAGGCGTGGAAAACTCTCGAAAAGGGTCAAGTAGAGAGAGGACCACGCTAGGCGTGGGACCGGAACAAAATACTAAACAAAAAACACCGAGAAAACCCCACAAAAGCATCAAACACACCCTCCTTATTCTCAAACACCTAAGAAAAAGCATAGACTAATATGAACAACCAAAGCCTCCAAATGAAAATCAAACACAACAAAACAATAAAACAAAATCAAATAAAACTACAAAATAAAAGAAAAAAACATGCAAAATTTTGTCCTAAGTGAAGAGATAGGATTAGGAAATTGGGTTTCCTCCCAACAAGCGCCTTATTTATAGTCCTGGCTGGACTTTATTTTCCAGTTTTACTTGCACGTGCTTATGGGAGGAGGATCTTCCTCCTTTTCTTCAAAGTAAGCATGGTATGCATGAAATGGCAAAGGTTTTAACTCCATGGTTAGAGCCTCCTTAATGGGTGATTTGCATGAGTAAACCATCTTGCTTGCGTGCTTGCTGCTGTGAGTTGAACTTCTTCCCTATCATCCATGGGGATCTCATGACTTGCACCGGGAGCACTGATTAAATCTCTTGCCTCGGATGTCTTCCCTTCGCCCACATCGTCACCGCAAAACATTCTTCTTGATCTTGAGGGCTCTTGGTATCTTTGAAAATAGTGAAGGTAACTTGTCTATCTTGAACTCTCATGGTAAGTTCTCCTTTCTCCACATCAATAAGGGTTCTTCCAGTTGCAAGGAAGGGTCGGCCTAAAATCAAAGGGACTTTACTATCTTCCTCCATATCAAGTATGACGAAATCCGCAGGGAAGAAAAAGTGGTCCACTTTAACTAGCACATCTTCAAGAACCCCCTTCGGGTAAATGAGGGTTCTGTCTGCCAACTGTAAGGTAATTGAAGTAGGTGCAGCTTCCCCCAAACCTAGCCTTTTGTAAATAGAGTAAGGCATGAGATTAATGCTAGCTCCCAAATCACATAATGCCTTACCACAAAATTTCTCTCCGATTGTGCAAAAGATGGTGAAACTCCCTGGATCCTTGAGCTTCGGAGGTAGTTTGTTTTGCAATATGGCACTGCACTCCTCTGTGAGAGCTACTGTCTCATAATCCCCTAGTATTCTCTTCTTAGACAAAATGTCTTTCATGAACTTCATATAACTAGGCATTTGTTCCAAAGCCTCAACAAACGGTATGTTTATGTGAAGTTTCTTGAAAATATCCAAAAACTTTTGGAATTGAGCATCAAGCTTTTGTTTAGCTAGCCGGTTGGGGAAAGGTGGAGGTAGTGTATAAGGCTTGTCCTCCTTCTTCTTGTCTTCAACCTTCCTCTCTGCTAGCTCTTCATTCTTCTCCACCCTTTGGCTCACAACTTCTTCATCTTGAGCTACCTCCACTTCTTTTTCAAGTAGCTTGGTCTTCACATTTCCTTCAATTTCTTTCCCACTCCTCAGTATTATAGCCTTGCAATGCTCCTTGGTAGAACCTCTGGGATTGTTGATGGTATCACTAGGAAAACTCCCTTGAGGCCTACTACTTAAGGCTTGGGCAAGTTGGCCAACTTGGGTCTTAAGATTTCTCAAGGAGGCCGCTTGACCTTGCATCAAAGCATCATGCGAAGCAAGCCTTGAGTCGGTCTTAGTCATGTACTCTTGCTGGCTAGTCATAAACTGAGCAAACATCTTCTCCAAATTGGATGTTGAAGTCGATGTTGAGGTTTGGGCTTGAAGGGGGCTCTGTTGTTGAAAACCCGGAGGAGCACGGGGAGCTTCCCTATTCTGATACGAAGAAGAGGAAGGACCTTGAACTTGACCACCCCATGAGAGATTAGGATGGTTCTTCCAACTCGGATTATAAGAATTTCCCAACACATTGTTGTGAATTGGTTGACGGAATTGATTTGCATATTGCACACTTTTCCAGGCTGGCTGTGCAATTAGCATTGAATGAAGGTCCCCACAAAGTGATCACAAATTTCAGCTGAGTTACTAACTCCACTTGCTACAGAATTAACTCCCATGGTGTCCAGCTTCTTAGAAAGAGCTGCTACTTGAGCTGTAAGAGATGTAAGAGCATCAACTTCATGAATACCTACTGCTGATCTCTTGGGAGTAACTCTTTCAGCCGGCCACTGATAGTTGTTATTAGCCATTTCCTCCAAAAGGTTGTAGGCTGCATCCACGGTCTTGCTCATGAGAGCCCCTCCAGCTGCTGCATCAATTATAGATCTAATGGAGGTTGTCAAGCTATTGTAAAAAGTATGAACCAACATCCATTTTGCTATGCCATGATGTGGGCACTTCCTTAGCAACTCCTTGAATCGCTCCCAAGCCTCATACAAGGTTTCTCCTTCGAATTGTCTGAAGGACAAGATGTCATTCCTATACTTCATTGCTTTCATGGGAGGAAAGAAACGATCCAAGAACTTTTGAGCCAGCTCTTCCCAAGTAGTGATGGAATGTTCAGGTAATGATTAAAGCCATGCCTTGGCCCTATCTCTTAAGGAAAAAGAGAAAAGCCTTAATTGAGCCGCATCATCAGTCATCCCTTGATGCTTGAAGGTGTCACAAATCTCCAGAAAGTTAGCTAGATGAGCATTAGGATCTTCGTGGGGAAGATCCGCAAATTGCAAATTATTCTGCACCATCTGGATAATAGCAAGCTTGATCTCAAAAGTCTGAGCCTGAACAACTGGCCTTCTAATGCTAGATCGAATGTCTCTAGCATTTGGAGTGGCATACTCTCTCAAGAGTCTTTCAGCATTCGCTTCTTCCGCCATCTCCGATTCACTATCCAATTCAAGTGCCTTCCCTTGTACTAGTCGTTCTCTTAGCAATCTACGAAAGGTCCTTTCGATCTCAGGGTCGTAAGGAAATCGAGATACACTTTGAGTCCTTCGCATACAAGAGCTAAGTACCTGAAAATCAAAACAAAACAACAAAGAAAACTTGAAATAAGAATTGTGAATAATTGTAAGAAATAACACAAAATCTAAACTCAATCCCCGGCAACGGCGCCAAAAACTTGTTGGTAATGATCCGTAAATCCGCAAGCGCACGGGTCGACAAGTAATATAAAGGAGAGTTAGAGTATCGTGTCCCAAGGGATTGATTAATTAGAAGAATGTTAAACTTAATCAAAATTCACAAATTTTTATCCAAGCAAACGAATTGTGAGAATGGGTTGCAATTGAAATAACAATTTAAAGAAACAAAATAAGAAAACACCAAACACTAATTCCACAAGAGAAGATGAGAATGATTAAAGCCTAGGGGTCCCTATTCACTTGCTACTTCAAAGAATAATTGCAATCAACAAGTACTAATCAATGAAATGATAATTGTTAGCTGATAACCTTCAATAGATAAGAGCCTATATCTAGGACAATTACCCATGCAAAACCTAGTTAATCCACTATGTGTCCATGTGGGTTAACATAAGAATCACTCATTGAGACCAATTATCAAACACTTGCTATGCATGACTAATGGGTATGTGTCCATCCCATTAGCTAATCAACACACTCAATGCAATAGAATGTAATTGAACATACATCAACCATACCATATCACATTCACAACTCCCTATCTCTAGTTCAATTGGAATACTAAAATCATGCAATTGATGGCCAATCAACAACAAGCATTAAGCATAGATATGGATGAACAAAACCAAATTCATTGAAAGGATACCCAATTAATTACAAATTAATCAAATCCATAGCAAGATCCTAGAGAGCCCCTAGATTAGGGTTTAGTTACACATCATGAAAGAGAAGAAAACACATGAAATCAAATGATCCATCAAGTTACAAATCAAGAGGTAAAGGGAAAGAATAGACAAAAATGGAGAGATTCCAAGCTTGATCCTCTTCCTTGATCTTGATTCTCCCTTGAGTCACCTTCAACCCAAATGGGTTCCTCCTCTTCTCACTTGCTCTCTGAAATTCGTGGTTGAGTGTCCCAAAAACAGACCTCCCTTTGCTTCTCCAAAAATCAGAATAAGAAGGCTGAAATTTGCGTGCCAGGGTTTTTCCCACGTTTACCACGCCTAGGCGTGGTTATGAATCACGTGCCCTTCTCCTGCTTGTCACGCCTAGGCGTGACTTTACCACGCCTAGGCGTGGTGGTCTCTGCCTGGGATTCCTGATAAACTGCAAGGAACACGCCTAGGCGTGGATTAGCTGCGCTTAGGCGTGGATTTGCTGCCTTTGCTTCCTTTTTGCATCTTTCTTCATTTTGAACTCTTCTATGCTTCCATTCCAAGGTCTTTCCTTCTTGAATCTCTGCAACAAAAACAATGCTTTAACTCATCAAGCCATGATCAATCTCAATTTCTTATTACAAGCATTAACAATTAAAGTATCAAACAATTGAGATACAAAGCTTAAAGAATCAAGATCATGCATGAATTTGGACCATTGGGTAATGTCAATTTAAGGAAAGCATGCTCCTATACATTCAAAGACATGTGAAATAACTTCATTTTTCAAAGTTATCACAAGTTCACATACAACACTAGAATCAAAAGAGCTTCCTTTGGTTGTAACGGGGCCAAGGGTAACAATAAAATGTAGGAAAAAGATAAATAAGGGTAAAGAATGTTCATGGATAAATCGATACAAAATAGAATCAGATTGAAAAGATGATAAATAAAACATAAGCACAAGGGTATAACAGATTATCACTTTCAACCCAATATTTTCATTATTCTTCACCAACAATCATTTTTCTTTATTCTTATTTTTCCATTTTTTCTTTTTTTTTCAACCCTTGAAGACAAAAGCAACCTTTCATGACTTTTCAATTAACACATCAGTTGCTCCGTTATTCAAAACGATTCAATGAATCCAACCTGATTATTCAATTAAGCATCCAAAGAAATTAAATTAAGGCTCAAATGAGACAACTAAAAGATTATTGTCTCAATACAACTTTGAAAGTCAAAAAGAATTAAGCCTAATTGCCTTAATCATGTTCAAGTCTATATGTGAATCATTAAAGTCTCAACAAGATATCAAAGCAAGTTTTAGCGCACATAAGTCAAGAGAAATCTCACTCCAAAAAAAAAATAGGATTTTGTTTATGAAAAATCCAATTATTAAAGCTCAAAACTTACTTTTTAGCTAAGTTAATAGAGAGAATAAATGTAAGCAGACATGGCTAATTTTCAACTAAGATGCTAAATTTCACTTTACTTGATTGAATAAGATTGCTTCACACAATATCAGCACATGAGCAATGGATTCCCCTTTTAAACATATCTCTATCAGCTCAGTATTAATCAAAAAATTAACACACAATTCCTTCTTGATTACCAGTAATACTCAAGTGTTCAATGATTTCACAAAAATTTTAAGAGTACCTCCACACACTTAAGATAAACATTGATCTCAATGTGGAAAAATAAAATAAAAATAATAGAATAGAGAATAACAAAACTTTCCTGAAAATTAAACACAAAATCATGAAGGAGGTGAGGTAGGTGGAGCCTAGGAAAGGCTTATAGCCGTGAGTTCAAACATCTAATCTAACTTAACTGTGACATGTTGTCAAAAACTGAACAAGAAAAACGAAAGGGTCAAGACGATTATTATTATTATTATTGGAAAAACAAAGCTAAAAATGAAAAACCAAATACAAAGACTAAGAGAAAGGATAGAAACACAGGTTGCCTCCTGTGAAGCGCTAAGTTATAGTCATTAGCTTGGCTATGGGCTGATTCCATGCTTAGGTGATGCCGATGGAGTGATGCTCAGTCTCCACTCCTTCTTCATAGTGCTTCACTCTCTAGCCATTTATCAGGAATGTCTTGTGGCCTTTTGTCTACACCTCAAGCACACCGTATAATAAGATGCAAACAATCTCATATGGTCCATACCTTTTTAACCAAAACTTACTAGGAAGAAAATGAAAACATGAGTTACAGATAAGAATTTTATCCCCAATCTTAAACTCACGCTGCTTGATACACTTGTCATGCTGCTTCGTTGGTCTCTTCTTGCAGAGCTTGACATTCTCAAAGTTAGTGTCAGCCTTGGGCAAAATCTTTTCTAGCATGTCAGCAATCATAGATTCCTACAAATATGAAAACACAGTACTATCCGCAACATCAGTAGCATCTATGCAATTACACGAATCAAAGTAATTAGGATTTTTGAAAGAATTAAAAACATTAAAAGCTACTTCTTCATCATTTAATCACAAGGTTAACTTCCCTTGATGAACATCAATCATGGTATTTCCAATGGCGAGGAATAGGCGCCCAAGAATGATTGGTTCGTGCGTTCTGGGCTAGATGCACGATCATCAGCTTCATTATTCGGGGTTCCCATGCACTGGTGCACTAGGATTCGGTGTTCCTGAACATTGGGGTTAGCTTCTTGCATAGAGATTCCAAGTCTATCTCTCATAGAAATCCTACGCAATGGGTGGGGGCTTTCATCAGAAAGTGAGGTTTCATGCCCATCGCATAGAGGTTCTGCATTGAGTGCCTGGTTTCTCGCAACAGAGGCCTCAGCAGCAGGTGGTGGAACAGGATGGGGAGGGTGCTATGCTATTGGTCCTTGCCTTTGGTTTGCAGAGGTTTGCGTAGCATTTTTTCTCGAGTTTTGTCTCATGTTTACCATGGTTGAATAGGAATAGAAGTTGATCGTTCCTACAGATGACACCAATGTTCTGTTTAGAGATGTACTTAAGATAGGCACGTCACAGTAGTTTTATCCTCGGGAAGTAGCAATAGAACATGTTAAGATAGGGGGTTGGTACCTGCACAGGGACTCTAACGCTCAAGTCAGGTTGTGCACAAGTAGGATTATGCTATGAGTGATAATTTATTGATACCTATATAAGGTTACTTAGCTTGGTATTTATAGAAGTTGGATAGATATATTCTCATAATGGAAATATACGTTCCTATAATAGTAGTAAGAAGAGATATGTTCCTTATTTAGTTGCAGAGGATTCCTATTTTATTGGAATACTGGTATGATAATTATGATGTTATTATTTTGTAAGATCATGATTGACAATAACAGATATCATAAAGATTTATCCATCGCACAGATCTCATGGTAAAGCTGTTACCATCTAGTGTCGAGATCCAATATATGTTGCCGGGATCTCATGATAAGCGAACTATGGGTCATGAACCTGGGTCACATTCTAGAACAATAGGAATGATAAATTGGTCTTTGGTAATGTATTTGGAAATTTTGGTTTTGTGTATACCTAACATTCCTGAACTTTGTGAATTTACAGCAAACATCAAGAAGGATTGAATTCAAATAACAGAGCACACAGATAATGGTTCATAATTCAACAATGAAGAGCACTCATTGAAGCTTTCATGCCAATCAAATCAATCATAGATTCATCTTAAGCCAAATCCTAGAAGATGAAAAACAACCAGAGAAAAAAAAGGTTAGAAAGATATACCTGAGGTCCAGACATAAGAATTTCCAGATACGTTGCCAAAGAAAATGCTTCCTTCTTGAAGATTTTTTGTGAGTTCCTCTCAACGACACTCTCACTGTCATATAGCATCAGCATGGAAATCTCCATGGTGCCAGGACATCAATCCATTAAGACTGTGTTTGGACAGAGTATTTTAAAGAAATAATGTATTTTTATAAGAGATTTAAAATGATTTGTGATAAAATAACTTGTTTGGATATTTTATAAAATTATTTTAAAAATTCTGAAGATTTTAAGAGAGTATTTCATTAGTCAAAAAAAAGAATTTTAATTCCCATCTCTTTAGGTGGAATTTCTGAAATCCTCGCGTTCTCTCGTTTGCATGCTTCCTCTTCTCCCGTTCTCTCCCTTATCTCTCATCTCAGTCGCACGCTCTTCGCCTCGTTCTCTCCCTTTTCTCTTGTCTCAGTCACACGCCGTTTCCATACGTGCTTCACGCCACCACCGTCGCTCCTAGATTCACCGTCGCGCTGCCCATCTCGAACCCAACCCACCACCACGGCACCTCCATCCACAGTCTTCCCCAAGAACCAAAGCTGCCCCTTTGGTGTTGTGCAAACATTAGGTACACAAATCACACTTTCATCACCTTTGAATCTGTTGATTTTGTTGACAATTCAAATCTGTTTCACGTTTATTAAAGCACTCAAAGGAAAGGTTTTAGAGAGTTTGATTTTTTTTTCTTTTGTTTTTGTTTTTTAGCAGGAATTACAACCAAATTCGTATGGATCCACTGCCATTTTTAGAAGGTTAGCTCATAGCTTTCATTTTTGTACCTTATCATCCTGTTCACAATCAAGTTATTCTTTCTAATCTAATTAGTTTTTAGAATCATAGCACCAAGGGTTATATATGGTTCCCTTTTCATTCTATACGTATATTCATTCTTGTGGGAAAAAAAAAAAGGAAATATGGAAAAGTGGAAACCAAAAGGGTGAAGTTCTTCTGATGTCTTCTCTTCTCCACATTATCAGAAGAATTTGTGATTCCCTTTTCTTCGGTATTAGGAAAATTTTAAAACAAATAAAATTATGTTCTTATTGTTATTGATGTTATATGATAATAAATTAGATATTGAAGTTACAGAGCATGTCTTTCCATCTTTGATATTTTTCTTTTTTCTCCCTTACATGTTAACTTGTTTTGAATATTTTGAAGATTAGATATATATGTAGATCATGAACCTAAGACCATTTTGAATTTTTCGGTTTTTCTATAAAATATGATAGATATTCTTGTTGTGGCAGCATAATGGGGGCAGGGGGTGCATCCATAATTCTATACTATGTATGATTCAATGGAATTTTTTTCAAATAGGAAGGGATAGTCTTTAGCAACAACAAAACAAAACTGATCATTTTAGCTTAGTAGAGTCTTTAAAACACATGATAGTTTGAGTAACTAGTTATAGTTATAAGCTTCTAGCTTTAAAGCATAAGAAACTTGAAACCAGGAATTTCATGAAAATTTTGATTAGGACTAGAAGACTATATGCTACTAAGAGCATGCATGATCTAAGGCCCATTTAGGATACAAAATAAATGCATTAGAAAAGTTATGAATTTTTTAAAAACAATAATGATTTGGATTAAATTTCCATTGGAATTTAATGTTCTTGATCAGGAGTTCTAGTGCAAAGTGAATTATATAATTGAGATTTGCTTGATGACTTATAAGCTTGTCAGTCAGCAGGTAATGTCAAATTTCAAATTGGTAATTGGAGGAGGAGTATCTTGTATATAATAGCTAGAATAACATAACATTATTTGTTGTTTGAGTAATCAAAGATTTATTATATCCTTTGTGCTTGTGTAGAGTCAGTGCTATTTTTGTTCTCTCTGTCTTTCTCTTGGTTAAGATTTGGTGAAGGGGATTGGGGAGGATGGTGGCAGTGGTATGAAGAACCTGTTACTTGACACCAGATTCATTTGTTGAAAAGTAATAGTGATATATACTGAACAAACTTTATTTCTCATATATGTCATAAATTAAGCCCTTCAATATGTCATGAACCAACTCTCCTAAAAGCTTAAGCTGTTAAGTTGAAGACACATAAATGGTTTTATATATCTAACACAATATGCATCTGTGCATACTTTTCTGACAAATATCATATTATTGGTTACATGGATTCTGAATCTATTGGATTATTTATATACTAATTTCACCTATTTTCAATCATTATGTCCCAACTATTATCATTTTTGGAAAGTGTTTCTCCTCCATCCTGCCTGTTTTAATGCCATATTTCCTATCGTTTCATATCATCTAGTAAATTTACATGTCAACTGATATTTTCTATCAAGAATAATTGTATGTTCTATTGTTTCATCAACTGAAATTCATTTTGGCATTAAGAGAAGGAAGCAAAGGTTCAACTGATAGGACTTCTATTTCTGCCTGCTTGAGCATTTAGCTCCTGTTTCTTGTAATCAACCTGGTTTCACAATACTAAATGTTATAACCTTGCGTCAAGGATTTTTTTTTTGTTCTCTTGGGAAAGTAAATAGCACCTTCTACTCAATGTTCAGCCCAAGCAACCTAATTTTGTGCTAAAGCTATGGTCATTCATAAAACCAGCTTCAAATAAAGCTCAAACTCCTCTAGGCTCCAAGTATGCTAAACCTTGTAGCATCTTCCAATAATCTTTCTTTGCTTGCATTCTTTGCGCCTGTTGATCTGTTAATAATTTCAGCTCTTGAATGTTCTTTTTTTGATCTAATTGGATTCCAAATGTGTTTAATTGCTGACATTTAGTTAAGTTTTTGATTTAGAGTTGTCTTTGGATGTTTATTGTGAAACTTTGCTTAAATGAGGTTGTAGACACTCATAAACATATTGTGAATTTCAGGAGATCTATGAGTGATGGAGTCCATTGGTATTGAGCTGTTGAGAAGAGAGTTAAGAGACTTAAGGGAATCAGTATCAACCTCTAGAAGTAAAGGAAGAAGAGCATTCATAAAGAATCAAGGCTGAATTCGAAGAAAGTGATTAACACGGCCCGTGTCAATTGACACGGGGTAGGCCGTGTACGCCTCTGACTTCACGAGGAAGGATGATTTGAAGCCTTGACCGAGAACACGGCCCGTGTCAATTGACACGGGGTAGGCCGTGTTCCCGCTGACCTTGGAATAGCTGAAAATTTGTCTCTAGAATCAGACACGGGTTGGGCCGTGTAGAATGACACGGCCCGTGTCGTCGCACCAGGAAGTTAATTTCGTGCTTTAATGTTAAATTAGGTTCCCAAACCTATAAATAGTGTGGCTTAGAGCCCTTTAAGGTATCTGGACGTAGAGAGACGTGAAGGAAACTGAGAGAAACACAAAGACCAAGAAGGGGAAGGATTCGATCGAGGATTGGAGACTCGGATTCGAGCGATCAAAGATCAATCACTCTCAAGCCTTGGAAACTAGTTTGATCTTTAGTTTTTCTTTTCTTCTTTTGTTATGAACAATGTTTTCTTTTAATTCTTCTTTTGTTTTTGAATTTGCCATGTGTGGCTAAACTTCTTGATTGGTTAAGGGAGGATGAAACTCTAGTTTTGATTATGTAAATCTTGCATACCTCTTTATATCAATACAATTATGTTTTTATTCATATGTTTCTGTTCATAAATCAATATAAAGGTTTTTATATTCTTGCCAAACTTCGAATGTGGTAAAACTAGGATTGCTATGCGCGGTTGCGGTGGTATGACTAGTGAGACATATGATCTAAGTAATTTAATCCCGATGTGTGATTAGATCTTAGTGTGATTGGTTTTCTAATTCTTAATGCAATCATTAGGTAAGTGTAAGAGCGGTTGCTTTACAAATAACTAATGATTAGGGTTTGATTTGAGCGGTTGCTGAATTAAGCGAAACTTAAGGAAGACATGGGATTTATCTCGCAATTGCATAAGAACATAATTGATCATGTTGGTATAAAGGGTATGTAAGTTAGCATAATCATATAAATCTAGTGGTGGATTCCATCTCTTAACCAATATCTTTAACTTGATAATTCAATTTGTGTTTACTGCTTTGGTTTAAGTTTAATTTCTTTTTTTTTAGTTTTAATCAACAAAACCCCCCTTTTACTTTTACTGTTTATTTTTCATCAGAGTTTAATTTAGGAATTAGATTGATAGTGTTAATTGAATTGGTTCTCTGTGGATCGACCCTTGCTTACTACAACTGGTTGCAAGGTTTTTATATTTTTGGTGGAACTTGGCAACTATTTTTAATATTAATTTTTAATCGCATTCCACACCACACCAAATTTTGGCGCCGTTGTCGGCAAAACTAATTTTCTAATTGCGCTATTAATTTGTTTCCTATTTTTCTCTCTGTTTTTGTTTTAATTTTAATAGTTTATTTGTTCTTTTCAACTATCTTGCGGTGTTCATGTCCCAGGTGAAGAGGTGAACGAGCAATTGAGGAATCGAGGCATTACTTTGAACAAATCGCTCGCAATACACACTGTGACGTTGAAGTGCCCGTCACGTAGATCTTTCCGGCTCTGCGGCATTTGAGATATCGAGCCGCTGAAGAAGTGATGGCGAGAAAATACATTAAGGATGTTGGGTGCTCGGACTTAGACCAACAACCTTTGTGCATAGAAATTCACGAGAATGAAGAGGCATTTGAATTGAAATCGGGTGATTCATCTGTTGCCATCTTTCAATGGACTAGCCGGAGAGGACCCTAACAAGCATCCGAAGGAAATTCATGTTGTATGTTCTAGCATGAAGCCGCGGGAATTTCGATTGAGCAAGTCAAGCCGAGAGCTTTTCCGTTTTCCCTAAAGGACTCGCAAAGGAGTGGTTGTACTAATTGCCACCGGATCGATTCAGACATGGCGAGGATATGGCTCGGGCTTTCCTAGACAGATACTTCCTGCATCAAAGGCCGCAACAATCAGAAAAGAAATTTGCGGGATCCAACAAAGACATGGGGAATCACTTCATGAGTACTGGGAGAGATTCAAGAGATTGTGTGCTAGCTGCCCTCAGCACCAAATTAGTGAACAACTTCTGATACAGTATTTCTATGAAGGTTTGCTAGGAATGGACCGCAACATGATTGATGCTGCCAGTGGAGGAGCCTTAGTTGATAAAACTCCTCGAGAAGCCAGAAATCTGATATCTAGAATGGCTGCGAACACTCAACAATTCTTTACTCGGAATGATACAGAGTGCGAGCAGTTAAAAAGGCGACACTACTAGTCTGCGAGAACCAAATGACACGATTGATGCCATGATTCAGAAGCTGATGGACACTGGGAAAGCACCAGTACAGGCATGTGGAATTTGTTGCTCTTCAGGACATCCCACTGATATGTGTCCCACTTTACAAGAAGACACAAATGAAGAAGCCAAGGCAGTGGGGGGATTTTCTGCTCCATCCAAGAATTACAACCCCTACTCTAACACATATAATCCGGGGTGGAGAGATCATCCCAACTTTAGCTATGCAAAGCAGCCTCAAGCTCAAGCGCAACCCCAAGCCTATGGTCCTCCAGGGTTTCAGCAAAGGCAAGCACCCTTTCCTCCAAGGCAACCACAAGTTCAGGCCCCTAGGCAACCTGAACCTTCGTTGGAAGATCTAGTGAGGCAAATGGCCACTAGCAATATTCAGTTTCAGCAAGAAACAAGGGCCACTTATCAGTACTTTGAGAACCAAGTGGGACGGGTTGGCTACTGAGATCAACAAGGTGCGAGTCGATTTGTGGAAACTTCCCTCGACGGAGAGGTGAACCCAAGAGAAAATGCTAGTCTTTGTCACCTTGTGAAGTGGGAAGACACTTGAAGGACCCACATCTTCCCCATCCGAAGATAAAGCTCAAAATTCTAAGGAGGTAGATGAGGAGGGGCTCAATTCTAAGACCCCTAAGGTAAGTATTTCGACCCATGTCCTAAATATGTCACTAAGGCCCTCTTAGAAGCGGGTTGGTTAAAAATAAAAAAAGAAGAAGCGAGATAAAGAAATCTTAGAGACTTTTAGGAAAGTTGAAGTTAACATTCCTCGTTAGATGCCATAAAGCAAGTGCCTAGATATGCTAAATTCTTAAAAGAGTTGTGCACTAACAAAAGGAAGTTGAAAGGTAATGAACGAGTCCAAGTGGGAGCAAATGTTTCATTTGTTTTTAATAGGAAACTCCCAACTAAATGTAAAGATCCTGGCACATTTACTATACCATGCACTATCGGTAATGCCAGGTTTGAGAGGGCCATGCTAGACTTAGGTGCATCCATTAATGTTATGCCCTTTTCTATTTATGCATCTTTACATCTAGGACCTTTAGAACCTACTGGAGTTATCATTCAACTGGCAGATAGGTCTAATGCATACCCTAAGGGGGTTGTTGAGGATGTTTTGGTGCAGGTCAATGAACTTGTGTTTCCGGCAGATTTTTATGTGCTGGATATGGAGGAGGACAAATCTCCCAACTCTGCCCCCATTTTGTTGGGGAGGCCTTTCCTCAAGACTGCCCGAACTAAAATTGATGTGCATTCGGGAACATTGACTATGGAATTTGATGGAGAGTTGATTAGATTCAACATCTTTGAAGCCATGAGATACCCGAGTGATGTGCACTCTGCTTGTGTTATTGACTCTTTTGATATCTTGGAATCTTTAATTTTCTTGTTCTTGAGTCTCGATCAATTTGATGTCCTTGATACGATTATGACTCGAGGTTTAGATTTTAAGGATTCAACGAAGGATGACCAAGGAGAACCATGGAGCGAAGAGGTTAATGAAGTGGTGGCAAGCCTTACATACGTCTCTTCCACCTCGGAAGGGCATAAGGTATCATATGTTGAATTACCTTTTACTACGATGTACCTAAACCTTGTTGTGCAAAGAGGCACGATTTGGAATTGAAGGAACCGCCTCCCATTTGAAATACATTTTTCTGGGTGAGAAGGAGACACTCCCGGTAATAATTGCTAAATCCCTCACCAAAGAGCAAGAGGAGAGCTTGATTTCGGTGTTGAAAGAACACAAGACAGCCATTGGGTGGACTATTGCGGACATCAGAGGTATTAGCCCCTCCATTTGCATGCATCGAATCTTAATGGAGGAGGGGGCTAAACCAGTAAGAGAACCACAGAGGAGGTTGAATCCCCCGATGATGGATGTTGTAAAGAAAGAGATACTGAAGCTCCTAAGTGTGGGGGTTATCTACCCCATTTCTGACAGCAAGTGGGTAAGCCCAGTCCAGGTAGTACCAAAGAAATCTGGCATTACCGTGGTAAGAAATGCTGAGAATGAGCTTATTCCCACTAGATTACAGACAGGGTGGCGTGTTTGTATAGACTATAGAAAATTGAATGCTGCCACCAGAAAAGACCACTTTCCTTTACCTTTTATTGATCAAATGTTAGAAAGGTTAGCTGGTCATTCTCATTATTGTTTCTTAGATGGATTTTCAGGTTATAACCAGATTGCTATTGCTCCGGAAGATCAGGACAAGACCACTTTCACTTGTCCTTTTGGCACCTTTGCTTATAGGCGAATGCCTTTTGGACTGTGCAATACGCCAGGGACTTTTCAGAGATGTATGGTGAGTCTTTTTTTTGATTACATAGAGAATATCATTGAGGTCTTTATGGATGACTTTAGTGTATTTGGGAATGGCTTTGAGAAATGTTTGGACCATTTGACTTTGGTTTTGAAGAGATGCATTGACATAAACCTTGTTTTAAATTGGGAAAAATGCCATTTCATGGTGGAAGAAGGTATTGTGTTAGGTCATGTAATCTCTGCTAGGGGCATTGAAGTTGATAAAGCTAAGGTAGAGCTTGTACGTTCATTACCCCCGCCCACTAGTGTGCGGGATATTCGTTCTTTTCTTGGTCATGCAGGTTTCTATCGGCGCTTCATCAAGGATTTCTCCAAGATATCAGCACCCCTCTGCACACTTCTCCAAAAATATGTTCCATTTCAGTTTAATGAGAAGTGTATGAAGGCTTTCCTCACACTTAAGGAGTTGATGACTGAGGCACCTATCATTAGGCCGCCAAATTGGGAGCTTCCATTCGAATTAATGTGTGATGCGAGTGACTTTGTGGTAGGGGCTGTCTTAGGACAGCGAGTTGATAGGGTTCCTTATGCTATTTACTATGCATCAAGGACCCTAAATGATGCTCAATGAATTACTCTACAGGCGAGAAAGAACTTCTTGCTTTGTTGTTTTTGCTTTAGAGAAATTTCGATCATATTTAATTGGCTCTAAAGTAATTGTTTTTTCCGATCATGCAAACATTGAAGTACCTACCGGCAAAGAAAGAAGCGAAGCCACGATTGCTCCGATGGATTCTCGTTGCTCCAAGAGTTTGACTTGGAAATTAAAGACAAAAAGGGAGCGAAAACTTGGTGGTGCACCATTTGAGCAGGTTGGTGGATCGAAGAGGAGGACATACCTATACCAGAGAGCTTTCCGGATGAGCATTTAATGGCTATCGCAACCACTATTCCATGGTATACTGATATTGCCAATTACTTGGCCACCAAAGACTTTCCGGCAGGCTTGAACAAAGCACAGCGAGATAAGCTGAGGAGTGATTGCAAGTATTACATTTGGGATGATCCTTACCTTTGGAAGCATTGCGCGGATCAAGTGATTCGGAGATGTATCCGGATTCGAGACTCACTCCGTTCTATCTTTTTGCCATACTTATGCTGTGGAGGACATTTCGGCATAAAGAGGACAGCCAACAAAGTGCTTGACAGTGGTTTCTACTGGCCTACCATCTTTAAAGATGCTTATGATTTCTATAAGTCATGTGACCGCTGTCAGAGAACAGGTAATATTGGTCCACGAAATCAAATGCCTCAAACTCCCATAATCTTTGTGGAAGTTTTTGATGTTTGGGGCATTGACTTCATGGGCCCGTTTCCTCCTTCTTTTGGTTTCTCCTATATTCTTTTGTTGTGGATTATGTTTCCAAATGGGTGGAAGCTAAAGCCACTAAATCTGATGATTCTAAGACTGTTGTGGATTTTGTGAAGTCCTTTATCTTTTCCAGGTTTGGTACTCCCAGAGCCATCATTAGTGACCAAGGGACACATTTTTGTAACAGAATCTTTGAATCCCTTTTGAAGAAATATGGTGTGGTGCACCGGACCTCTACTCCTTACCATCCTCAGATGAATGGCCAAACCGAGGTATCCAATAGGGAGATCAAGTCCATCCTTGAAAAAACTGTGAATCCCACGCGCAAGGATTGGAGTACTAGACTTGCTGATGCCTTGTGGGCTTATCGGACGGCATACAAGACCCCTATTGGTATGTCCCCATTCCGATTGGTTTATGGGAAGCCCTGTCACTTTCCAGTGGAGCTAGAACATCGGTCTTACTGGGCTATCAAGCAAGTTAACTTGAACTTGGAAGGTGCTTGCAAGAAGAGAAAACTCCAAATTCAGGAGTTAGAAGAATTAAGGAATGAGGCCTTTGAGAGTGCCCTCATTTACAAGGCCAAAGCCAAAGCATTTCATGATCAAATGATTTCGAGGAAAAGTTTCCACCAAGGCCAAAAAGTGTTGCTATACCAATCCAGACTAAAATTATTTCCAGGTAAGTTACGTTCTAAATGGATTGGCCCATTTGTAGTAACAACTATTTTTTCTTCTGGTGCAGTGAAGATCATGAACGAGGCCTCTGGCAAGGCATTCAAGGTTAATGGGCACCGTCTCAAGCCTTACCATGAACTTCCAGAGAATGCAGAGGTTGAAAACATGCATCTTCTCCATCCATCTTATGAAGAATCCTGAGGAGCACCACAATGTCTGGCTGAGGACAATAAACCAAGCGCTTATTGGTAGGTAACCCAATCAGATTTGCTTTCTTTTTCCTTTCTCTTTTGCATTGTTTAGTTTCTTAGTTTAGCCTATTTTTAAGTGTTTCTTGCTTGATATCTGTTTCCTTGCTGATATTTGTGTTTGGATTTGCTCAGTTTTTAGTTTGATTACTTAAGTTCATGGTTTGTTGAGTGTATGTAGTCCTGAGGAAAAGTTTAGAGCGCATCGTGTAAGTCAGCAATCTACACGGGGTGGGCCGTGTCATATGACACGGCCCATGTCCTTATGACAACAACCCCATTACTGCAGAAATCTACACGGGGAGGGCCGTGTCACATGACACGGCCCGTGTTTTCGAGGATAGGACTTTTGTGAAGATTCCAGAGAGGTACACGGGGATGGCCGTGTCATATGACACGGCCCGTGTTGTCCTGACCATCAAAACCCCTGTTTTCTAGAGAAGTACACGGGGTGGGCCGTGTCATATGACATGGCCCGTGTTGTCTTGCGACTTATTCCTAAGCAGTAGTACACGGGGTGGGCCGTGTCATATGACACGGCCCGTGTACTCATACCCGCCTCACTTAAACCCAAATTTAGGGTTTTCTCCCCCCAATTTCTCTCTTCTCTTCTTCCCCCTCTGCACGCAGCCACCACCATCTCCCCTTCAATCTTTTCTTACCCACCACCCACCACCACCATTTTCCTCCATTCTTCACCATTTTTCTTCATTACCACCTCTCCCCACACGCATTCTCCTTCTTCCCCTCACGCATTTCTCATTGTTCCTCCTCTTTCCATTGTTTTTCTTCTTCTTCTTCTTCTTTGTGCCGGTCTCACGCACATTCCCTTCCAATCTCCACATTACCTTCAATAGCCTCCAATCTCCACCGTATTCCATCATTCTCCCCTGTTTTCCATCATTATCATCTCCCCCTCTTTCCACGCGCAGTTTCTCTCCCTACTCTCCTTAATTTTTCTGATTTCACCCTCTACCCACCACCACATTCTCTCCTTTCTTCTGCTTCTTCTCTTGATGGGTCCTAAAAAGTGTGTCAAGACCACTGCTGCGTCATGTTCGCTTCATCCTCATCGTGCTGGCTCTAGACGTGCTCGGTCTCCATCACCCCCTTAGGTGCCAGTCAACCCCATCGACAGAAAGGTAGTGGTTCCCACTCGTTTTTTAGACGTAGATACCCTTAGGGCTATAGGGTTATATGATGAGGTGTTTGCTCTGTTGGGAAGAATTGGTTGGGTTGATTTTGCATTGTTACAGAAGCCTACTTTTGCTGCATTGACTAGGGAGTTTGTTTCTAGTTTTAATCGTAAGCTTTACCCTATGTCTGATCAAACTAGATGGCCTGGGGAAATCACCTTTAGGTTGCTAGGTAACTCCCATTCCATTGATATTCATATGTTTCGAGTTATTTTTGGTTTTCCTAGGGGGAAAATATGTTACCCCGTGATTTTAATGCGATCATGTGTGGTCCGCCTCACCGTGCCCGAGTCCGATAACTATGATCCTAAGATGTCTAAAGCCTCTCGACTTAGGTCCCCGCCCATCTCTATATTCGAGAAATGGTTAGCTAATACTCGTGTGGTCGGGGGGGGAGAGTCAAGGACGATTAGCCGTTCGAGTTATTTTTCTTACATTGTATGATTGAGGGAGTGCTCGTTAATGGGGGTATTGGCTCAGAATCATGTCGGTTTCATCATGTCAAGACCACTTTAGCTGGTCGTATTGTGTTAGGAGGGTATGTGACTGCTATTGCTGATCACTTTGAGTATTTGGATTTGGTGGAAGAGGAACCGGTTCAGGGTCCCAGTGCTATTGATGGGGCCATTTTGGTGGCTATGAAGCTCTGCACTCGTCTAAATGGTGCTCTCGTCTTGCTTGGCGCTGATGGAGCTGCCTTGCCTAGAGTTGATCCGGACCCTGAGCCACATGAGGATACTGCTGTCTCTCCTCCCCCTGTGTTTGCTGGTGATGCGGGCCCTTCCACTCAGCCTGGCGCAGCTTCTTATGATGTTATCTTGGCCCGTATTGATTGCTTGGAGCTGGACCATGCTGCTCGCTTTCAGCGCTTAGAGGATCGTTTTCAGGCTATGGAGGTCGCACGTGATCAGAGAATGGATGCCATTGATGGCAAGCTTGACCTTTGCTGCATTTTTCATCTCCCCTCCCCTTCCTGATGTATTTTCATTTTCTTTTGAGGTTGTGTCCTTCATTTTGATGGTTTATTGTACATTGTTCTGATTACTATTGTTACTCTTTTGTATTGAACTGAGTTTCATGATGCAATACTTCATTTCTTCGCATATACTTTGTTTATTTACTTGGATTCATTTTATCTGTTGTGTATGCTTTGACATTGAGGACACTGTCTGTTTTAAGTGTGGGGGGGAAGTTGGGTTTGAGCCTCATTGCACATCCTAGTCTTAAAGTTGGGTTTGAGCCTCATTGCACATCCTGATCTTAATGGCATATCGGTGCATGTTTTTTTTTTTCTAACTGGTTTTTAGAGTATATTGAGCAATGAGCAAGTGATTGATTTTTAATTGGACAGGTTTTTAAGCCTAAAGGAGTTGACTTTCTTGCTTCTAAATTTGCACTAAGAGGTTTTGAAAATTGAAAGGGTTTTGAGAATTTGATAAAATTTGAACCTAGTGAGTTTTTGGGCCTAAATATGAATGACTAATTTTAAGTCACTTCTGTTCTTTGTCGTGTGATTCCACTTGTGATTATATGTTTTTCAGAACTTGATTTGACTCTCTTTAAAGCTGCAAATGATCACTGCACATTTTGGAGATGATAAAGGCATTTCTTTCTTTCAGCCACTAGCCAAATAGCTAGCCTTGTACTTTGATCCATTGTTTCACCCCTTTGAGCCTGAATTATATCCTTTCTTTTTATTATAGCTCAATACAAGCCTAATAGTGAAAAACCATTGCTACCCTACCTTAGGGAGTAGAAGAGCTTAATAATTATGTTGGGAATTGTGTTTGAATAAGTGTGGGGGTGATTACACTGTTTTAATTATGTTTTTATTCAAAAAAAAGAAAAAAAAAACAAAAACAAAAGGAGCGAAAAAGAAAGAAAAAGAAAAAAAAAGATTGATAAGTTGGTTGATAAATGGAGAAAGTCAAGTAAAAAATGAAGATGGATTGAAAAGTGTTGGGGTAATTGTGCAAAAGTGTTTGGTTTTTATTCCCCTTGGCTCTTCTATTTCAGATGGTCTAACTTTGTTTATCCTTGATATATCTTACCTTGACCTTGACCCCATTACAACCTGATTAAAGACCTTTTGATCTTTGTGTGCATGTGATTTAGGTGGTGGAGAAGTAGAGGCTTGTCAAGCCTATGGTAAGGCATGTTTTCATGAGTTGGTTGAGAGTAAATACAAGCCAAAATACTTGAGTGAAAGGAGTACATCTGTGAGGATTTATTATGTTGGCTTAACTCTGATTTTGGATAGACCTGGCTTGCTGATTTGGATTGTTGAGAGAGGGAATTCCTGAATGCTTAGATTCCTTGAAAGAACTGATGTGTATAGATTTTTGCTCATTGTTCAATACTTTTGTTACTTTTTAGGAAGCATGTGCTTGGTTTTATGTTTTTGCCCAGGAGTGCAAAAGGTTAAGTGTGGGGGTATTTGATCTGTTAATAATTTCTGCTCTTGAATGTTCTTTGTTTGATCTAATTGGATTCCAAATGTGTTTAATTGCTGACATTTAGTTAAGTTTCTGATTTAGAGTTGTCTTTGGATGTTTATTGTGAAACTTTGCTTAAATGAGGTTGTAGACACTCATAAACATAGTGTGAATTTCAGGAGATCTATGAGTGATGGAGTCCATTGGTATTGAGCTGTTGAGAAGAGAGTTAAGAGACTTAAGGGAATCAGTATCAACCTCTAGAAGCAAAGGAAGAAGAGCATTCATGAAGAATCAAGGCTGAATTCGAAGAAAGTGATTAACACGGCCCGTGTCAATTGACACGGGGTAGGCCGTGTACGCCTCTGACTTCACGAGGAAGGATGATTTGAAGCCTTGACCGAGAACACGGCCCGTGTCAATTGACACGGGGTAGGCCGTGTTCCCTTCTGACCTTGGAATAGCTGAAAATTTGTCTCCAGAATCAGACACGGGTTGGGCCGTGTAGAATGACACGGCCCATGTCGTCGCACCAGGAAGTTAATTTCGTGCTTTAATGTTAAATTAGGTTCCCAAACCTATAAATAGTGTGGCTTAGAGCCCTTTAAGGTATCGGACGTAGAGAGACGTGAAGGAAGCGAGAGAAACACAAAGACCAAGAAGGGAAGGATTCGATCGAGGATTGGAGACTCGGATTCGAGCGATCAAAGATCAATCACTCTCAAGCCTTGGAAACTAGTTTGATCTTTAGTTTTTCTTTTCTTTTTTTGTTCGAACAATGTTTTCTTTTAATTCTTCTTCTGTTTTTGAATTTGCCATGTGTGGCTAAACTTCTTGATTGGTTAAGGGAGGATGAAACTCTAGTTTTGATTATGTAAATCTTGCATACCTCTTTATATCAATACAATTATGTTTTTATTCATATGTTTCTGTTCATAAATCAATATAAAGGTTTTTATATTCTTGCCAAACTTCGAATGTGGTAAAACTAGGATTGCTATGCGTGATTTGCGGTGGTATGACTAGTGAGACATATGATCTAAGTAATTTAATCCCGATGTGTGATTAGATCTTAGTGTGATTGGTTTTCTAATTCTTAATGCAATCATTAGGTAAGTGTAAGAGCGGTTGCTTTACAAATAACTAATGATTAGGGTTTGATTTGAGCGGTTGCTGAATTAAGCGAAACTTAAGGAAGACATGGGATTTATCTCGCAATTGCATAAGAACATAATTGATCATGTTGGTATAAAGGGTATGTAAGTTAGCATAATCATATAAATCTAGTGGTGGATTCCATCTCTTAACCAATATCTTTAACTTGATAATTCAATTTGTGTTTACTGTTTTGGTTTAAGTTTAATTTCTTTTTTTTTTAGTTTTAATCAACAAAACCCCCCTTTTACTTTTACTGTTTATTTTTCATCAGAGTTTAATTTAGGAATTGGATTGATAGTGTTAATTGAATTGGTTCTCTGTGGATCGACCCTTGCTTACTACAATTGGTTGCAAGGTTTTTATATTTTTGGTGGAACTTGGCAACTATTTTTAATATTAATTTTTAATCGCATTCCACACCACACCACCTGTTGATATAGTGTTTAATAATTGTAGCCATCAATTTTCGATAGAGAGAATAGAAATACAAAATGTTATTCTTCATCTTTTTTAATTCTCAAAGTGTGGATAACTTCTGTCACTTGAAATATAAGGTCTATATTGTTGTTTCAACTTTCAAAACACGAGTGATTCACTATTTGTTGATACATAGACATTGAGGTCTTGACATGAATATTTGATACAGGTGATGCAATTATCCTGCTCCATATTAAAGGCAGAGAGTATACCTGTATATCGATGTCAAAAGTTGATAAAATATTATAATAAAAATTAAAATATTTACTGAACTAAGTTATAAATAAATTAATGGATTGAATTATAAATACCCAAATTATTAGTGACAATCATGTAAATTTGGCTTGCTCACAATGCTGAATTACTAAGGAAGACTTAAATATAATGTTCATCATATAAATATTTTAGATTTTCTTTATGTGCTTCCTGCATAAAATCTTTATTCTCCATTGTTATTAATGTTGTGTTATATGTTGTGGATTGTGAAGAAATGGATACTAGTGCAGTTAGTACCTCAGTTATTTCATGAAAACGTAAAAGAAATGAAGAAGAGAAGGCAAAATTTGAGGAGAAAATAAAAGTCATTGTTGTTAGTGTCATTGGTATGCTCATGGGTGTAATAGCTTGGTATCATGAGAAGTATTTTGTTAAGGAACCAACCCGCAATTGGGAATTGGATAGGCGTAATTTCCTTAATCATCTGTATAAGGGAACAGAAAAAGATTGCATTGAACTAGTGGTTATGAAAGCTCTTCCATTGGAGAAGAAGAAGGATTACATATTGGCTTTTATGTCTTAATGCCAAGTTGAAAACATGCTGAGAGTTGATATTACTATGTCATTTCAATCTTTGTTACTAGTTGTTTATGTGTATCTGCAAGCACACGGGTCAATAAGTAATATATGAGAGTTAGAGTATCGTGTTCCAAGGGATTGACAATTAGAGAAATGCTAAACTTAACCAATTTCCATAAATTCTTATCCAAGTAATCGAAATGTGAGAGTAGGTTGCAATTAAAATAACAACTTAAGAGAAACAAAACAAAAATGCACCAAATGCTAAATTCACAAGAGAAAGATGAGAATGATAAAGGCCTAGGAGTCCCTATTCACTTGCTACTTCAATGAATAACTTGCAATTCACAAGCATCTAACAACGAGTTGGTTTTGTTAGCTAAAACAAGCAATAGATAAAAGCCTATCTCTAGGACAATTACCCATATGAAACTTAGTTAATCCACTATGTGTCCATGTGAGTTAACATAAGAATCACTCATTGAGACCAATTATCAAACACTTGCTATGCATGACTAATGAGTATATGTCCATCGCATTAGCTAATCAACACACTCAACCCCAAAGAATGTAATTGAACATACATCAACAATACCATATCCATATTAACAACACCCTATTTCTAGTTCAATTGGAATACTAAAATCATGCAATTAATGGTCAATCAATAACAAGCATTAAGCATAGATATGGAAGAACAAAACCAATTTCACTGAAAGAATACTCAACCAATTTACAAGATAATCAAATCCATAGCAAGATCCTAGAGAGCCCCTAAATTAGAGTTTAGTTACACATTATGAAAGAAAAAAAAACATATGGAATCATAGAACCCATCAAGTTACAAATCAAGAGAGAAAAGGGAAAGAATGAACAAAAGTGGAGAGAATCCAAGCTTGATCTTCCTTCCTTGATCTTGATTCTTCACTTGAATCACTCTATCTTGAGTGATTTTCTCCTCCTCCCACTTTCTCTAGGGATTTCGTGCTTGGTCCAAAACAGAAGCTCCCATTCAAGTCCCAAAAATCAGATATTAAAGGCGAATTTCGCGGACCAGGATTTTTCCCACGCCTAGGCATGTCTTTTCCATGCCTAGGCGTAGTTATGAAACATGTGCTATTAGGTGCTGGCCACGCCTAGGCATGACTTTTTCACACCTAGGCGTGACTTTTCCACACCTAAGCATGAGTGTCTCTATCTAAAATTCTTGAAAACCTGAGAGTGTCATGCCTAAGCTTAGATTTTCCACGCCTAGGCGTGGGTTTGTCAAGCCTAGGCTTGGGTTGGCAGCAATTCTCCTTTCTTGCTTTCTTCCAAATTTGAGCTCCTCTTCGCTTTCCTCATCCCTTCTAAGATCTTTTCTTCTTGAATACCTGCATCAAGACAATGCCAAAGTCCATCAAATCATGATCAATCCAAATTCTTTAAATTAAATCCTCAAAGATTCAATTCTCAATCATTTGAATTAACAAGCTTAAATCATTAAAGACATGCATGAATTGAACATTTTGTTAGCCATGGTAACCATTACCCAAGAGGGGGGTGAATTGGGTAATGACAAATTTTAATACAACTTTGACAAATTATGCATTTTGAATAACTCAATTAATAAATGCAGCGGAATAAGTCTAATAAATGTACAACTATTGAGGATTATCAAATACAACTTGGGATATATGATGAACTAAGTGAATAAGCTAGATATCAAGTTGTAACAATCAAAACATCAAGATATGTAATAGATAAATATATTTCACTAAATACTGAATTTAAAGAGTGTAGGGAAGAGAGAATCAAACTCAAGAATTTATCCTGGTTCAGCCACCAACCACTTGTGGCCTACATGCAGTCCCCAAGCTTAACTTGAAATTTTCTTCACTATCTCCTAGACTTCACGGGTGCTAGGAAAACCTTTGTACATACAAGAGCACTCCTCACACCTTGGGATACCTTACCCTTGTGCTAGAGCCTCCAATTCTTCAAGCTTCACAGGTGCTTGATGACCTTTACAATCAAGAGCACTCACAACACCTTTGGGATACCTCACCCTTTGTGTTTGAGTCTCACTACAAGGGATACCTCACCATTTTCTCTCTTGAGGGATACCTCACCCTCTTACAATGATTTCAAGGTGAATAGAAAGAATAGAAACTCTCACGAGAGTACATATACAACTTGAAGAACAAAGAATGGATAATAAGAAAACTCTCTCAAGAGTGGATAATACAAGTTGAAGCTCAATGGGTATAAAGGATTCACACTTTAAAGCTCAAAATATAATTTTGATAATTCAAGGATCAAACCAAGTGTTCAAGAGTTTCTCTAAGTGTAAATGCTTCAAATATCACTTATATACAGAGCTCAAATGATAAAATAGCTGTTGGTAGTGTTTAATAATGATTTTCTATGAAAATTAGTCATTTATAGCCGTTAGAAACATTCCTGGGCACTTGGTAATCGATTACAAGCTTCATATAATCGATTACAAGCTTTCTGGGCACTTTGTATTCGATTACACACTTTATGTAATCGATTACACGGCTTCTGTCAACGTTGTAATCGATTACATGACTTGTGTAATCGATTACACCATTTCTGGTTTTCAAAACCGACTTTAAAAGGTCATAACTTCTTCATTTCTTATCCAATTAAATCAAATGACCACGCATTGGAAAGATCTTTGAGTCTATTTTCATATGAAAGAATCAAAGTAGTTGAAAGATATGATCAAAATAGTAACAAAATGTCAGATTTTCAAAACTCAAACTTTAATTGGTCATAACTTTTTCGTTTCTTATCCGTTTAAAGCAAATGACCAGTCATTGGAAAGATATTTGAGTCTATTTTCAAATGAGTTTCAAAGTAAAACTCAAAGTATTTTGAAAGTTATGATTAAAAGAGTAACTATATATCAGTTTTACAAAACACAAACTTGACTATTTTCCATAGAATTGAAATACCACCAAGACTAGCTTTCCAAAAATATTTTGTTGGGCATTTAAGCATTTTAGAAACACTTGTAAAGATGTTTAAAACTTATTTGAGCTTAGTGTAATTCCTTTTTACCTTTACACAAGATCTAAGTCCTATAAGCTATTCTTGAAGAACATTGGGACTTGATCTTTTGCTACCATCAATTCTTGATGTAATCCAAGCTTCCAAAGAAAATCTTCTCTTCAAAACTTGCAAAAGCTTGGAACATCTTTTCATTTTCATCCTTCTTGAGTTGAGCATAGTTGTGATCTTTTGCTTTCTAGTTGCAATGTTCACTCTTGGTACTTGGACTATCCTATAAAGTATTGCTCACTTAAAACAAGCATAGTTAGTCCAAATTCATAACTTAATATCTTAATATGCATGATTCATAAATGTATAACTCTAGTTAGTCTAACATGTATATAAGAATGTTGCATATATCTCATTGCATGATTATTAAGTGAAGTATAGCTAAATAAAGTACATAATCATGCATGATCCAATATATCTCATTAAGCACATCTATGTAACATGATCAACATTCTTTTGTGATGCATTTATCATTTATTAAGCACAACTATAAAGCAAAAGCATCATTCTTTTTATCTTGTATTTGTCATCATCAAAACTTAACATATTATCATTGGGGCAAACTTATTTCCACAATCTCCCCCTTTTTGATGATGACAAATCACCAAAGAAAACTATGTTTTAGCAATATACAAGAATAAATATTCATGTAAGCATATCAAACAATAAGCCCAAGGAACATATTTTTCTTTTCAATTCTCTCTCCCCCTATTTGACATCAACAAAAAGGCTTAGGAAGGAAATATAATATTTTCTCTCCCTATAGATAAAACTCATGTTGTCAAGAAGGGTAGGATCTTCTCAATGAAAGAATCAAAAGATATGAAGTTTAAGAAAGTTTACCTTCTTTCATTGATAGAGGGAAAGACAATAAGAGATGATTTTTGCTGATATATTGATAGTATTAACAATAAAGCACTTCATGTCAAACAATGATGTAAGCCAAGGGATATAAACAATAATTTAAGAACTAGGCTCCCCCTCAAAATATGCATATTATCAAAATATTAAACATAATAGTTTAACAAAGTTATGCATATGTTCTTAGTCAATAAGGATATGGAAGAAGGATATATAAGATAAGCTCCCCCTATTGAAGCACATGATAGACAAAGGGAAATATGTATGCCAAAACCATGTGAGCACATTATCATAAAGTGAAGTAAGGCAAAAATACATATTCTTAATCCCTCAATCAAAAACTAGTTTAAAACTTCTCCCCCTTTCAAAAAGAATAATAACACATTACATTTCTAAAAGCATTTTAGAAGGGTAGAAGAGTTTTATATTGAAACAACATATTCCTTGAGAGTGATCAAATCCAAGTCAAATGAACATTTGAAAGACATCTCCTCTCTTTCTCATTCAACAAGAGTCTTGAAAAGATAAAACACTTTTGAAGAACAAGGCTTATCTTTTGAAGTATCAAGAAGAGCTCTATAGAACATTTCAAAAGATCTATTTAGAAACTTAAGCATTCTCTCAAGATTTAATAACATTTTTCAAAGCAAAAGAAGAGAATACTATATTTATAGCACAAATCAAATGATTTCCAAAATTTCAAGACAAATATGAGGTGAAAATACTTTCAAGTTCTTAAGACAAGTTCAAAAGATTCTGAAGGATATGGAACTTGAAAAGCTTCTTTCAAATATGATAAGAGATTTTGCTTTAAAAACTTTTTAATCAAACCAAAAAAAAAAAACTTTTCAAAACAAGAGCATGATTCTCATAAGAGTTATACCATTAAGAAACCATAGATCAAGAGAATCATATATATCAAACATTCACCTTGATAAAATATGCTATAGAGATCAAAGCATGTATAGAACTAATATCATCCAACCCATATGCAATGACAAAACTAGAAATTTAATGTTCAATTAAGTACTTTGTCAATGCTAAGCATACTTCTCATGTAAGGAAAGCATCTAATATTTTAAGATCAATTTATCAGCAAGTATCATATAATCCATAGCATATAGAATACCACAATAGTTTAGGGATAGAGATACTTATTGGGTTAGATAGAAAGTGATGCTTCTTTAGAATGTTCTTCATGTATAGGTCCTTTAAGTTTGTACTTTCTTCCATTGAGTATTTTATTCCATTGCACTTGAAGAAAATCTCCTCATGTTCCTCTTCCTTCAATATTTCTCATTTATCCACATATGCTTAACATTTCAATATTTGATGACTATATTTCAAAAGTTCTCTAAAACATGGGTTAACATCAAATATCATTTAAACTTATTTACAAACATAATTTAGGTTGATATATAATGTAAAACATGTACCACATTATCAACCATGAATTGTTAGCTCTAAAGAGAACAAAAGAATGATATATGCACTTGAATCCAAAAGCATAGTTTAAGCATTTTCAAGGCAAGATTCAAGTTTATCAAGAAACACATGATCAACATCAAAACTTATATAAGCATTTTGGGGCAAACAATGATCATGTAAGGCATGTAATATCAAGTAAGGAATTTTAGTATGCACACATGCCAATTAACAACAAGAAGTCTCTTATTATAATGAAAGAATTAGAAAACCGTGGAACTATAACTTTTGAAACCATTCATGATTCATTTCAAGATATACTTCATTAAAAAAAATATTGAAGTTCAAAGATAAGTTCAAGAAAAAAAAAGGATCATTTACTTCTTGTTTTCAAAATATGAACATATCAAGCAATTTCAAACAAAAGACAAATAACTTTTAACTATCCAATCTTTAAGTAAGCATATAAGCAAATTGAGCATCAAAGAGAAAAGATTAGAACTACTTATGAGCAAGTGAATTTACATATTTGAGCGAAGATAATTGGTCACAAGCTCAAGAACAAAGATATTGCCATAACATGTTATTCCAAGCAAAATGTGTGCATATCTAACATGTTAGCATATATAAAAATATTTTTAAAACATAGTGCTAGAAAAGCACAACTTAAGGCATGATAAGGTATAAAAACAAATCTTTACTTATCCAAATATCACATAATATACAATTTAAACTATAAGTAAGGATAAGAGATTGATATCACCAAAAGTATACTCTTTGAGTTTTTGTAGGTGACTCCAACTTCTATGGCTCAAGGCACCTTGAGAATGTTGGGGTTCTCTATGTCTTTCTTTTTATGTTTTTCATCACTTTTGGAGAACTTGGACCATTTTAAGTTTTCCCAACCTCAAGTAGCACGGTTGTTTTTCACTTCATTTGCATGCTTGAGCTAATGGTCACCCTACAACATAATTCAAAGAAATTTCTTTAGTATCCACCAATTTTGGATCCATAGGGGTTAGTCATTGATTATTAATCCATTATGCTCTCATAAAAAATAATTTTTTTCATAGTATGTAAATTGAGCACAACAAATTAAACAATCAATTACCATTAAGTACATAACCAAAAGCAAGCTTACTTTCATGATATATAGATAATTCAAATCATAGCAAGCATACCTAGGCATTGTAGAATTTCATGTACCAAGATATATAACAAATTAATGAGTTATGGTACAACAAGAATTAATATAATCATGTGCTAAACAAAATATTCATATTTTACTAAGTGCACATGATTCTATTATTTACATAGGGCCTACAAGGAATATACCTCATATTCATTATCTTTTTAAGTGAATGTGCATAAGAGGTAAAAACATTTGATGCATTGGCCTAGGTAATCAAGGAAACCCTTTTCTTTACCCATTGCTTCTCTTTTGGTGTTTTGACCTTTGCAAGTTCCACATTTTGTACTTGAGAAGCTTTGGTTGAAGTCATCTTCCTTCTTTGATCAAAACTTCTACCAATGGGCTTTGGAAGCATCCCCCTTGATGATTCCTTTTTCCTTTGACCAATTAGTCCATCCTTTTTAGAAGTTTTCTGCATAATTGAAATACTAGGAGGACTTTTTGGTACCCACTTCATCTTGGGTCCTTTAATGTTAGTACTAGGGCATTTAGGATCTTTAGGAACCCATTTCATATTATTTCTCATATATGAATTTCTTCTATAATTGCATAAATGAGAAATATGACCTAGATGACCACAAAAATTATAAACAAGTGAATTCAATGATGGCTTGGTCCTTTGAAGATCATTTTTGAAAAACTTGAGCCTTTGCTTGTTATTACATTCTAAACTATTTTTGTCATAAGCCTTGCTTGAATTTTCATGTAGAATAATATTAATTTTATTCTCATTAACAAGCATAGAATGTAAGCAATTAAAATCATTAGTCTTGGCAAATGTAGAAGATAAGTCCTCAACTTGATTTTCTAAATCAATGCACTTTTCACAAGAAGTTGAGGTTTCAAATTTCAAAGGCATTTCCTCATTGAGAAAAGCATATTTATTTTTCAAAGTCTCAACTTCAATTTCAATAGAGGAAATGTTTTCTAAACAAGATGAGTTTTTCTTTTCTAAATTCAACAAACCATCATACAATTCATCATATGCACATTGTAGCTTATCATAGAAAGGACTATAATATGGTTTAGCATTATTTACCTCAAGGTTCTTTGGAGTCAAGTGGGAGGTTGTCACAATTTTTTGCACTAATGACTCTTCAAGGGAATCACCATCTTCCTCATTGTTGTGCATCAAAGCTTCAAGAGTATATACCAATTGGTTTTGCTTTGCCACCTCTTCAAATTGAGCATTATTTTGAGGATATTTTTCACAATAAGATTCCTTCAATGGTTTTTGCTCTTCTTGCTCTCTATGTACAACTTTATATAAAAAATCATTGTTACCAAGATAGATATCATCAATAGTATCCCATATATCTTTAGCACTAGAGCAACTCTTAATTTTAGCATAAGCATCATCATTTAAACTACTTCTCAATATTTGCATTGCTCTAATGTTTAATGAAAAACATTTCTTATCATAGTCATTCCAAGTTTGTTTTGATTTGCATGTAAATCCATCAAGCATAATATCCCATAAATCAATATCAATAGATTGCATATAAATTTCCATTCTAGCTTTCCAATAAACGAAATTCACACCATCAAAGAATGATGGTTTATTAATTTCAAAACCTTCCATTTTGAAAAGCTTGTAATGGTTGCTAAACAAACAAGGATCTTTAACTCCAAGCTGTTAAGCTTTTACCAGAGCACGAGCTTTGATACCACTTGTTAGTCATGGCAACCATTACCCAAGAGGGGGGTGAATTGGGTAATGACAAATTTTAATACAACTTTGACCAATTATGCATTTTGAATAACTCAATTAATAAATGCAGCGGAATAAGTCTAATAAATGTACAACTATTGAGGATTATCAAATACAACTTGGGATATATGATAAACTAAGTGAATAAGCTAGATATCAAGTTGTAATAATCAAAACATCAAGATATGTAATAGATAAATATATTTCACAAAATACTGAATTTAAAGAGTGCAGGGAAGAAAGAATCAAACTCAATAATTTATCCTAGTTCAGTCACCAACCACTTGTGGCCTACATCCAGCCCCAAGCTTAACTTGAAATTTTCTTCACTATCTCCTAGACTTCACAGGTGCAAGGAAAACCTTTGTACATACAAGAGCACTCCTCACACATTGGGATACCTCACCCTTGTGCTAGAGCCTCTAATTCTTCAAGCTTCACATGTGCTTGATGACCTTTACAATCAAGAGCACTCACAACACCTTTGGGATACCTCACCCTTTGTGTTTGAGTCTCACTACAAGGGATACCTCATCATTTTCTCTCTTGAGGGATACCTCACCCTCTTACAATGATTTCAAGGTGAATAGAAAGAATAGAAACTCTCACAAGTGTAGATATACAACTTGAAGAACAAAGAATGGATAATAAGAAAACTCTCTCAAGAGTGGATAATACAAGTTGAAGCTCAATGGGTATAAAGGATTCACACTTTAAAGCTCAAAATATGATTTTGATAATTCAAGGATCAAACCAAGTGCTCAAGAGTTTCTCTAAGTGTAAATGCTTTAAATATCACTTATATAGAGAGCCTAAATGATAAAATAGCTGTTGGTAGTGTTTAATAATGATTTTCTATAAACCTAGCCGTTTATAGCCGTTAGAAACATTCCTGGGCACTTGTAATCGATTACAAGTTTCATGTAATCGATTACAAGCTTTCTGGGCACTTTGTAATTATTTACACACTTTATGTAATCGATTACACTGCTTCTGTCAACGTTGTAATCGATTACATGACTTGTGTAATCAATTATACCATTTCTGGTTTTCAAAACCGACTTTAAAAGGTCATAACTTCTTCATTTCTCATCTAATTAAATCAAATGACCACTCATTAGAAAGATATTTGAGTCTATTTTCATATGAAAGAAGTTTCAGAACAAAACTCAAAGTAATTTGAAATATATGATCAAAATAGTAACTAAAGGTCAGATTTTCAAAACTCAAACTTTAATTGGTCATAACTTTTTCGTTTCTTATCCGTTTAAAGCAAATGACCAGTCATTGGAAAGATATTTGAGTATATTTTCAAATGAGATAAGTTTAAAAGTAAAAATCAAAGTATTTTGAAAGTTATGATTAAAAGAGTAACTATATGTCAGTTTTACGAAACACAAACTTGACTATTTTTCATAGAATTGAAATACCACCAAGACTAGCTTTCCAAAAATATTTTATTGGGCATTTAAGCATTTTAGAAACACTTGTAAAGATGTTTAAAACTTATTTGAGCTTAGTGTAATTCCTTTTTACCTTTACACAAGATCTAAGTCCTATAAGCTATTCTTGAAGAACATTGGGACTTGATCTTTTGCTACCATCAATTCTTGATGTAATCCAAACTTCCAAAGAAAATCTTCTCTTCAAAACTTGCAAAAGCTTGGAACATCTTTTCATTCTCATCCTTTTTGAGTTGAGCATAGTTGTGATCTTTTACTTTCTAGTTGCAATGCTCACTCTTGGTACTTGAACTATCCTATAAAGTATTGCTCACTTAAAACAAGCATAGTTAGTCCAAATTCATAACTTAATATCTTAATATGCATGATTCATAAATGTATAACTCTAGTTAGTCTAACATGTATATAAGAATGTTGCATATATCTCATTGCATGATTATTAAGTGAAGTATAACTAAATAAAGTACATAATCATGCATGATCTAATATATCTCATTAAGCACATCTATGTAACATGATCAACATTCTTTTGTGATGCATTTATCATTTATTAAGCACAACTATAAAGCATAAGTATCATTCTTTTTGTCTTGTATTTGTCATCATCAAAACTTAACATATTAAACCATTGGGGCAAACTTATTTCCACACATTTGGCTTATAAAACTTAAGGATAGCATGCTCATATATATTCAAATTCATGTGAAATAACTTCATTTCCTAAAGTTATCACTAGTTATTAGATATAGAGCTGGAAACATGTTGGAAATTTATTAGTGTGATTTAAATCTCTGTTACTAGTTATATATGTGGAATTATAGATTTAAAAACACCATTAATTAAGATATTAAATTGCAGATTCAGTCTCTATTTTGTTTCTTACATGGTGTTCAATTTATATCACAATTATATTGATTCTGCTAGGCTTTGTTTTAAGATAATTTTTCAATATTTTTAAATTTATTTTATTTTATTTATTTTTATTTTTACTACGAATAAAAAATGTTATATGATGTTTATTTTGTTTTGTAAAATTTTGTATTGAAATATCAATTTTACAAAAATATTTTAAAAAGAGATTTTACAAATGAAGGTAATTGAATTGCTCTATCCAAACAAGAAATTTAAAATTTAAGGTAATTTAATTGCTTTATCCAAACAAAATATTTTACAAATGAAGGGGATTGAATTGATGTAATTAAAATTCTTTGAATTTCAAATATCTTGAAATTTCAAAATACCTTATCCAAACACAGCCTAAAGGAAAACTTTAAAGACATTATTTGATCATTGTCCCATTTCCATGATTGTGCTAAATATATCATTGATTTTGATATTGAATAGTTATATCTTAAGTTATTTGAAATTATTCTATGATTAGTATGAGATGATTTATTGGGTTGATGTGCTGGTTAAGCTGTGTGCTCTTGAGAATGTATGTAGAAAATTGATGTTCAATGATGAAAATTGAAATTTCTACTCTCGAGAAGAAAAAGAAACCATTTTGGCATTAGTCACCTTTCTATGAAATATTTTAAAAATTGATTTGATTTCCCGAAACAGTTGGAATTATTATGATGATATTTAAATATTAGAAATACTAAGAATTTGTAAAATTCTCACCCTTTTATCTTTTTTTCCTTGATAATTCCATCACGTGACACACCTATAGAGTAGAGATGAAGATGTTGATGTAGTATAGGGTTACCTATTCTTTTTTACCATTGCCATGTATTTATATTTATGCAGTGGTTTTTATATAGTTTATATGTATATATGCCTATGAACTCTTGGTATGTATAACTTGGATACTAATGTACTAGATTGTATGAAATACTAATGTCAGTATGACTTATACATGTCAAGTATATAATCAAGTATTTCAGGTGTATGTTTATAATTGAGAATATTATTATTCCTTACAAGGCTCAAGTAAAAAAAATAAATCAGAATAGTTAATTATCAAAGAAAATAATAGTTTAACTGTGACGTACTTAAATCTAAGTACTTCAGTGTAATCCAGATATACATGGAGTATTAGTTTTGGGGTGTTATAGACAAACAATGCAACTAAAATAAAAAATAAGTTTCTAAATTAACAATAAAATTAATTGGTTTTGAAATTAATAAAATCATTCATCGACAACGGTGTCAAAAACTTGATAGAAAAAATTGTAAATATATGAAATCGATTAAGTAATAAAGTAATGAAAAAGATATCATTCTCATATAGAGTATTTATTAATTACTAAAATTATATTGACTTTTACTATTATTTAAACTATCAATTTTAATTAAATTAAATTAAAACTAAAGAAAGTTAAATCTAATGAATTAAATTCAGATAAGTTAGAAACTAACAAGAGACAAAAGCAATATCAATTAAACTAGAGTATTTTGATTTTACTTGAATTAATCCTATCTAACTTAATTGATTGATAATTCAATTTTAATCGTATTATGTAAGGAGTGATAATACTAAATTATTTAATATTCTCTTATGAGTCATACTAAATATATTGAAGAACTTACATTACATATTTTTTAATAGCGATAATAAGCATAAATTAACTCATTATGATCTATGATTAACTAACTCAATCCTCTATAAGGCAAATCTTCACTCATGTTCTGATTATATACTTATATAGTTTATTATCTATCTCAAATTAAGAAAAAAAAATTCCAGTGTAATTTCAAGATACAAATAAAAAAATTAAGAATAATAATAAACTCTTCTATAAATAAATAAATAAATCCAATAAATGTAAATATTCATAAATTCAAGTTACATTAAAATCTTCTAAAAGAAATTCAATTGATGCTAAAATTAAATATTGTCATAAGAAATTTAATCATGCTTAACATAGACAATAGTAGTAAAAAATAGAATGAAAATTAAAACCCAGCTATGCATTTTTCTTCTTCCTTGCTCTGCGTCTCTCTCAGTGCCGCGTCTCTCTCAGTGCCGCGTCTCTGCGTTTCTGCTTCGGCGCTGGTTCTGCTTGTGCACTCCCTTGGTGCCTGCCGCTCTGTCCTGTGTAGCATGTTATTTATTTATGCTAACCAAGTGTTACTCCACGCTTCTCTTTTTCTTAGGTTTCTTTCGTTTGTTTCACGTGGGGCCCATGTGGATTTTAATCTCTTCCTTCATTCCTTGGCAGCATGCGATGATGCAAACTTTTGTTCTCAAATTAATTTGTGGGCCCACACAATTTGTAGCATCCCGGATAAAATAATAATAATAATAATAATCCACATCAATTTTTCAAATTAATTTGAGAGCTTTCATCTTCTAAATTTTTCCCTTTTCATTACTTTTTTATCCAAATTGATCTACACAATAAAATCATTAAAGAATGAGACTAAATTAATTGAAATGAGCATAAAATTAGCAAAATTATTAAGTTTATATTTTATATTAAATACATCAAATACTTCTAAACTTGAATATTTGCTTGTTTTCAAGCAAGAAAGATCAAAGCACAGACAAGAGATGACACATTTAAAAAGATAACAACTGTAAATAAAAAATTTCAATGAAAGCTTCAAGAAACTTGACATGTCAATATCCCATCAAAGCTTAAAGAGGTCATTCTTTCATTCATGCATTCGTATTCAACTCAAATACAAGTCATCAAACCAAGTTTGCTTTTAAAAACAAATCCAATGAACTCACCCACTCTCATGATAAACACGTGCATACTTAGTAACTCATAAACACATTCCCTAAGTCAAATAGGTAAGTAAAACCACACAATTCTCTACAAACTCAATTTCACACCTCATCAAGATTTCTTTGGGAGCTTTTTAACATTTTTCTTTTTCTTTTTTTCTTTTTCACATATAAAGAAATAGACTCGACAAATGCTCAAACTCATGACCGTGTACCTTATCCACACTTCAAAAGTTCTATGTAAAAGATTTGAATTTATGATCGTATGCCTAGCCCACACAACACCAACTCTAATTCTTGCCTAATCCATACTCTTTTCATTTCATACATATTTCAACTTTCACCACTCCCAAGCTTATTTTCTTTCACACATTGGTGGATTATAACTTTTTTCCATTTTTCTTTAATTGCCTAAATTTCCTAAATTTAGTACTTCTTAGAATTTTGCTTTGAAAAGAGTAGAAGAATTGTCTAAAAATTAAGGAGGCAAAAAGGAAATCACATCATACATATGTCAACTCAAGAGCTCATAAATCCAATAAAACAAGTTTTATAATCACAAGCTAAAGTTGATAAAATGCATCAAGTGAAAAAAAATAACAATCATTATTTTTTTTCTACTTTCACTTCTCAAAGATATTAACACATCAAACTTCTATTATCTCCTTTCAGTCTTTTATCAATGCAAATTTTTTTCTCAAAGATGTTTGAATTTTGAAAAAAAAACCAACTAACTATTTTTTTAAAATTTTCTTTTTATTTTTTATTTTTTATTGGCTAACACTATTTATATCTCCTTACAAATATTCTGAACTTAGAAAGGCAGTTAAGTCGACTCAATAAAACACTAATTATATTTAAAAAAACAAATAAAAAAACAAAAACAAAAAATTCAAATAAAGCAAATGAAAACAAAAAAATATAAAAATAAAATGCAAAAATGAAGATGTTACACCCCCAAACTTAAAATTGACATTTTCCTTAATGAAAACAACTAATCAACAACTCAAGTAACAAGAAATTGTAAGAAAAAAATAGAAATGTTAGGGATACTCCCCTTTGATGTACGCTTTTACTTGAATTGCTCCATTACTTCAAGTGTCAAAATCAAGATTAGGAGGTGCCTACATAAAAGAAATAAATCAAAGTAAATCTTAAAAGAAACATAGAAACTTCATGAAACTTAAAGAAATAAAAAGAAGAAAGAAGGAAAGAAATTTGGGTTGCTTCCTAAAAAGCGCTTTATTTATTGTCTATAGCTAGACTTTCTAATTATTCTGAACTGTCAACTTGGCATTTGGTCATCTTTTGGTGGATTTTTCACCTTAATGCTTGTCATAGTCCACCCCAATGCTTTCTTATTTTCTTCCAAAACCTTAAGCAATTTTTCCTTTATTGCACCTATCAAAAAATACTCCCCCTTCAAATATGATGGCAAAATATTAAGCTCAAGTTTAGGAGGTTCTTCTATAGAAGGTTTCAACCAAGTGATGCTTGGTCCTAGAACTTCATAATTTTGCCCCTTTTTATTTAGGAACTGGCCTCTAATGGTAATGTAACACCTCGATTTTTCGTTTTCCTTGAAATAAATAAGTTTTATAATATTTAAGAGTTTTTGTGAATTTTTAGAAATTTTTAATTATTTTAAATATTTTAATATTATTTTGATATTTTAATATTATCTTGAAAACTGTATGTCTGAATTTCATTTTTTCTGAATATATATGAGTTTTATAATTTTTATGATTTTTGAGAATTTTTGTGAAATTTTCTGAGTCTATGATTATTTTAATATTATTTTGAGCTGTATGTGTGTTTGAGGCGGGCTTGAAAAAATAAAAATTTTTCCTGGATCAGAAAGTTTCGGACTGTGAAGGCGGGATCGGGGGATCTTACTAAACCCGAAATCGGGAACAATTGATGGAGATTTTCTATATCTGAGTTTTCTATTACCCACTGTGTAATAATAGTAGTAGCTATTGTCCATTGAGTAATATTTGTTAAAAAATATCTAAGTAGAAAATATCTAAGTTAAATATCTTAGGTATAATTATAAACCATCATTACTAAGCTTTATGACTAACCAATAGGAATTGGTCAACACATAGTGGCTTGGACTTTGCTATGAACCGTTGGATGAAAAACTTGATGAAAAAGTCTTAGATCATCACCATTGATCTAATCAATGGTGTGAGAACAATCTTGATAAAAAAGCTTATGATATCTACCTTAGATTTAATCAATGGTTAGGAGATGAAGTTAATTTTAATGGTTAGATTGTTAGTTGAGAAACTAGATAATCTAACTTAGTTACCCTAATAGCTTAATTAGTAACTAAATGAACTAATTTAGTTGCTAAATAATTAGAAGTTAGTTACTAAATAAATATCTAAATTATTTAGAAACAGACTTAAGCATGACATATACAATGACCTAAGCCTGTAACTAGCTACTTAGTATGTAACTAGATAACTTAACTTAGTTAGCTAAATAAACTAACTATCTAATTAAGGTGTAACTAGGAGTTATGACTAAAATAAAACTAGTTCCTATCTTCTTTGAGTCACATGGCCTAGTGGCCATTCTACCAAGTTCATGATGCTTCTAATATGACAACTTGATGACTGTGGTGTGACCTAAGCCATGTGCTTTGCATGTGAACTCAAGATGATAATTCTATCATCATAATTAATCCTTGATATTTCCTGCACACTAACCACACGGCTACTCATTTCAACATAAGTCATCCATTTGTATTTTTATCACACTTTGTGTCAAGCTTTCATCATCTTTTTCTCTCAAAGTTCAAGAACATAAGAACACTTCTTCTTCTTTGAGGTTTCGGCCTCACTACCAAAATCTCAACTCCACACTTCTATAATTTCATCTCTTCATACTTCCTATACCCAAACCTTATTCTAAACATTTTTCCTTTAGTGAATTTTGTCTAAATCTCTCTCTAAGTGCTTCAAAAATCAAGTTTTGATTTCCTATATCAAAGGTAATTTCTTGAATCTTTGATTCTAAGTTGGATTTTTAATTTTCCAGATCATGATTGATCTATGGTTCTTTGTTCTTAAGCTTTGTTTATGACTTTAGAATTTGTTTAAATTTGATTAGGGTTTTGTTTGGTGCCACACGAATTCAAGAGGAGAAGAAAGCTTGAAGTTTTTGTTACCAAATGGCCTCAATACTCAAGAGGGGGGTGAGTTGAGTATGAAAAACAAGTTCGCAAATCTTTTGCAAATCGTTTGATAAATAATTTTCGTTGAAGCTAATTGATTATTAGAGATGATTGGATATAAGAGATAAACACTTTTACTTATAAATGCAATAGCCAAAGGGACCAATATTTAAGCAATTCAATAAAACATTACTCAATGTAAAGAGAAGGGTTTAGAGAAAACAAACACAATGATTTATCCTGGTTCGATCACCAATCCACTTGTGATCTACGTCCAGTCCTCAAGTAATCGCTAGAGATTTTCCACTATTTCTTCAAGTTTCAATAGGTGCTTGATAACCTTTACAACCTTGAGCACTCAACACTTTGGGATACCTCACCCTTGGAGCTTGAGTCTCTTTAACTAAGGGATACCTCACCCTTTACACTTTTGGAGGGATGCGTCAACTTCTTTACAAAGCAATATAGATTGATTGAATGAAGCTCTCACTAGAGTAGATGATTACAAATTAAAGCTCTAATATGCTCTCAAAGATTAACCCATGTTTTTCACAAAAAACAGAGCAAGAATGGATTTAAGGATTGAATCACGTTTTGAAGTATTGGTAATCAGTTTTTAGTTCAAGGTCAACCTCTAATGAAGACCCAACATTGGTATTTATAAGTTTTGCAATAAATAGAGCCATTGGAGGGTTTTAGCCAAGCATTAAATGCATTTAATATAGTCGTTGGACATTGTCAGGATGCGTGTAATCGATTACACAACAAATGTAATCAATTACATTGTTGTTCCAATGTGTTCTTGACTTTCTGGGCTCTGTGTAATCGATTACATTGTTGGTGTAATCGATTACATGGCTTCTGACTTGCTTGTAATCGATTACAATATCCATGTAATCGATTACATGACTTCTGTCTTGCTGTGTAATCGATTACAATATTTATGTAATCGATTACATGACTCTTTGAACGTGTTCTTGCCTTTCTGGGCTTATTGTAATCAATTACATTATTGGTGTAATCGATTACATGGCCTCTGACTTGCTTGTAATCGATTACATTGCTCATGTAATCATGTAATCGATTACAAACATCATGTAATCGATTACATTGGCCTTTGAACACATTTTTCAAGTCCAATAAAGCTTGTAAGCCATTTCTAACACCTCAAGACATTTGATTAAACATAAATCCTTTTATGAGTGTTAGATTTAAGATTGAAACTCAAGTTTCTTGAAAAACATGTTTAGCTTTGAATTTTTCCATTTATTTTGAAATGATATATTGAAAAACCATTTGAGAAATCTTGAGAGCATTTAACATTAATGTTCTAAGTCTTATAACTAAATAAACCTCTTGACTTCTTTCTTTGATCTTGGTCTTTTCTTTGCTACCAAACTGGTATTGATGTAGGGGATCTCACCTCTTTGCTGTATTGTTCTGTCTATTTTATTTTATGCTTACATCTTCGAAGACTACGATGGCGGCAAGGAGGGGTCAATTAGGTTTCTTTAGACTACAGTTTCTTGAAGGCGCTGAGGCTTGGCATGTCTATTAGAACTCCGAGTATATAGAGTATTATGGTGACATTTCTTTATCCGCAAGTAGAACTCACAATGGGGTCATTACTACATTTATTACGGTTGGTTATGCAGAGTTTGTTTTACCTATTAGGGAGTTATGGAATGATTTTTACTATACTCCCAGAGGGGACTTTGATTTATCATTGGCTCGGATTTCTATCCGTAGAGACATTCCCAACTAAGGAATTTGTCTTCTGACAAGGGCTCATATATTAGGTGTTATGTTTTTGGGTATGTAAAAAAGAAAATAATGAATGAATATTTGTAGTAAAATCTGTTTATATGAAAAATATATTTATTCAGTTTTTATATTTTGAGTTACTTCAACTTGATCAATTGATGTTTTCCATGAAAAAGAAATTTTGAAATCTGTATTTAAATGAGATTAAATATTTTATAACTTGAAAAATTAATTATTTATAAGGAGTTAGTATGAATGTGATACCCTTTGGAGGGGGTGTTACAGGTAACACATTTTTTCCAATGCTCAATTCCTCACCTTTAGTTGTTTTTGATATTGAGTCCACTTGACAATCACTAGTGATATCAACCTGAAAAGAAGAAGTGATGTTAGATGGATGTTTCATAGATTTATACATATCAAAATCAACTTGTTCATTGCCAACTCTAAAAATTAATTTCCCTTCCTCCATAACAATCAAAGTTCTCCTTGTTGCTATGAATGGTCTTCAAAAAATTAAGGGAGCTTCATGATCTTCATTCATATTCAAAACAATAAAATCAACAGGAAAAATAAATTTATCAACTTTAACCAACTTATCTTCAACAATTCCTCTTAGTCACTTAACAGAATGGTCTGTTAATTGAAGTGATACCATGGTAACCTTTACTTCACCAAGACCAAGATTTTTAAAAACAAAGAATGACATTAAATTTATGCTACCTCTTAAATCACATAAGACATTCTCAAAATATGAATTACCGATAGAGTAAGGAATAACAAAACTCCCTTGATCCTTTAACTTTCGAGGCAATTTGTTTTGAATGATGACACTACACTCCTCAGTTAACATCAATGTCTCATAATCTTCCAATTTCCTTTTCTTAGATATAATTTTCTTCAAGAATTTGGCATAGTTAGGCATCTATGCTAAAGCTTCTACAAAAGGAATGTTAATGTGAAGCTTTTAAAACACATTAAGAAATTTAAGGAAATTCTTATCTTTTTTTGTTGTTGCAAATGCTGTGGAAAAGGTATTAGAGGCACATAAGGCTTGACTAGCACTTGCTTTCAGTCCCTTTGAATCTTTTCATCATCTGATTTTAGCAATACTGAGGCACTAGAGGTGGAGTTGGGCACTTCTTCCACACGCTCTCTTCCTTTTATGGTGGCTCTTCCAATTGTTTACCGTTTCTTAAGGTAATTGCCTTTATATGCTCTATTGTATTTGTCTCTGTGTTGCTAGGCAATGCACCTTGCAATCTATTAGCCATTATATTAGCTAGTTGCCCCATTTGAACTTCCATATTCTTTATAGAAGCTTGTTGATTTTACAACATCAATTGCTGGTTCTGAAAGTTGATCCTTATATCCATCATGAAATATGTGGTAGCCTTGGTAAGATTTGCAACCAAGTCTTCCAATGAGGTATTCTTTTCTTGAGGTTGAAATCCAAATGGAGCTTTCACCGCATTTTGTTGATTGCTCCAAGAAAGATTTGAGTATTTTCTCCAACCCGAATTATATGTATTTGAGTATGGATTATTTTGTTGTCTTCTTTGGTTAGAAATAAAATTAGCTTGCTCCATACTTTGAGGTATGAAAGAATTCCCCGCTTGGCATTCCTAGGAAGCACGTGATCCAATGCATATTTCATAAACTTGACCATGTGATGAAACAATATTAATATTCAACTAATCAAACTTTTGAAAGAGGGTGTCTGCCTTTGCACTTAATGCAGTAATGACATCAATCTCATGAATTCCAGTAATTTTTCTTGACATGGATCTTTCAGATGGTCATTCATAATTATTTGTAGTCAACTCTTCTAGTAGGTTATAAGCCTCATCAGTTGATTTTGCCATTAAAGCTCCTTTAACTGCTGCATCAATGGTATTTCTAGTAAATTGATTCAGGTCATTGTAAAAGGTGTGAACAACGACCAAATTAGGCAACCCATGATGTGGACACTTTCTCAATAGATCTTTGAACCTCTCCTAAGCCTTATACAAAGTCTCCATATCTGCTTGCTTGAAAGTATTTATCTCATTCCTTATCCTTGCATTTTTTTGCTGGTGGAAAGAATTTAGCAAGAAATTTCTGAGCTAAGTCATCTCAAGTAGTGAAGATACCTGCAGGAAAATAATTTAACCAAATTTTTGCTTTCTCTCTAAGTGAAAAGGAAAAGAGTCTTAGCCTTATAACATCAATGGACACCTCATTCTATTTGAAAGTGTCACAAATTTCCAAGAAGTTTGCTATATGAGCATTATGATCATCATCGGGCGCCCTTCCACATTGAAGTGAAGTTGCAATCATTTGAATGACTGTCAGTTTGATTTTAAAGTTGTTTGCTTGAACAAGAGGTCTAATGATGCTTAAGGATTCACCATTAAGTGATGGAATAACATAGTCACACAAAGCTCTTCTATTTTCATTGGCCATGACCACTTGCCAGTTTTGTTCTTGTTCCTTTCTTATTTCTTTCCTCAGTCTTCTACAAGTAAGCTCAATTTTAGGATCAAAGAGAATAAAATCAAGACTTTTTGAACGTCTCATGTGCTCACAAGAAAAAGGATTAGTAGAATCAATTAAAATAAAAGACAAAAGAAAAATACTAGTAAACTAAATTACTAACTAAAATACTCAAAAACACAAAAGTAAATTAAAACTAGAACTAACAAGGAGTGTAACAAAAATAAAATAAAATAAAAAACAAGTGTCTAAACTAACAATATAGTTAATTGGTTTTGATATTAATAAAATCACTCCCCTCATGGCACCAAAAACTTGATAGGAAAATTTGCAAGTGTATGAAATCAATCAAGTAATAAAGTAGTGAAAAAAATATTGTTCCTGTAACACCCTTGTGAGGATGTCACATTTTTAATGCAAGAAAATAAAATCAAATAAAAATTCTTACCCAAGTTGTAAAACGTTTGGTACATAAATAATAGGAGTTGTAAAATTTTTCCTTTTTATACTTGATAACGTTAAATAAAATAACATGGAACACAAATTAAAACAAAATATAATCACACACCATAATATACATATGATTTTGTCTTAAGTATACAAATAATTTACAACTACAAATATTTAGTAAAGCAGTAAAGTGTCAGCATAATACTAAAACATAACATGCCCAAGTGCACTTCAAAAATTTCTAACCCTCCGATGGATCACTCTCAGAGAGATCATCGAATGACAGAAATCCTGGAGGTCCCACAGCTCTACGGACATGAGTCCGTGCTGTCGATACACTACTAAGCTTGCTAGGCGAATGGAAAATCCTCCCCAATAACGCCTAAGAGTCAAAGACAACTCAAGATGTAAATACAAAGTAGTAGTAAAGATAATCTCCCCGTCAAACTCTCTACTCAGAGACACAGTCAGACGTCCCACATAAACTACCGATCCTCTATCCTCACTCAGCCGCCAGGCCTCCGAATCTCCATGAAAATCAAGTCTAACAAAACTAAAGAATCCCAGCAATGCCATGATCACAAGATCAATCCAGATGGTAAGGGTGATCTAACGGCTCGCCGTCCTAGCACTGCTCACTCGGCTGGCGCTCTTCCGGATATTGAATATCAAGAGGTTGTTCTTCTTCATCTTCCTCTTCCTCAAACTCTTTACAGAATATAATAATAATACAAAGAAATACGTATAGAGAGGTGAGACAATCTACATCATTACCAGCATGGCAATAAAAAAATGATAATACAAACAAATATCACAATAATGTATACCATCATATCATATACAATATCTCAAATTAACATATCATACATACTATCACAGATTATAGTAAACATTAAAATGCAGATCATGGATGCTAACGCACACTGACTCGTTCCTACTCCATGGAGCTAAACATAAACATCAGAGAGAATGATCCGAAAAGAACCATTAGTACTTCAAACTGCCCAACCAAACTATTACACTGTCCAACGTCGTGTCTATAGTCCGTAGTCCAAAATATCGTGTAGTAGTACACAGTCCAAAACATCGTGTACTATAGGCATTGTACCAAATAGTCTCCACAAGATCTTGATTAAGAATAGCGCTTGTCGAGATCATTAGTGTGTTGCCCGTTACCACGGCCCAGAGGAGCTACCCACTGTCTATTTGTGGAATCATCTGCACACTAATGCCACTAATTTCAATAAATGAACCACACTACGCTTATCACACCCACAACACGGTATAATTCATCTCATCAATCAATCGTCAATTTTCACCCAAATTGACAACACTCTAAATGCAAGATTAAGAATTATAATTACAAAAATACCCTTAGACTCAATATATTACCATTTTATGAAAACACCCTTAGTCACAATATTTCAAAATATAGTATGTCTCCACTTGACAGTACTATCTCTCAACATGTCCGGGTCCACCACTTTGGCCCGACAGTAAAACTCACTGTTCCATTTAGTTGCATAGAAATTTTATCGTGTTTTCATAATCACGTCGCTTTTACAAACATTCTAAAATCGCATAAATATATTTTGACGTTTTTGAACATAGTGTAATGTTTTTAAATCATTTTCTCAATCGCGTAAGATTTTTAAATCGTTTTCTTTACCATATAGCTTAAAAATCATTATTTCAAATATGTGTAAGCTATTTCTAGTACTTTTAAACTACGTAGAATATTTTTCATACGTTATAAATATATTATGGTACTTTTTCTTTTTATTTGTCTGATTTTAGTAAATTTTGGCAGCATTTCATTTAGAAAATCGATTCAATGGTATTTTTGACGTTTTACTCTAAATGTTGTACATTTTAACCTTACCCAACAGTTACACCTTGAAACTTGCTAACGCGCTTCAAAACTCAAAGAGTGAGCTCTACGTTAGTATTTTTCAAGCGTTCTATTTAATTCTTACTTATAACAAATTCTGCTAATTTAGAATTCTAATTAACTATTTAACCTACCTTAGAAAATAACTTTGAAATTCAAATGTACATTAAATGGCATGTTGGCCAACATTAACTCATCCTTCACAACTAATCATTAAGTCATTTTCTAGCTTCTAAATCATTTCCAAATTCATTATTTTACCTAGATTTATTAAATCATTATTTTAGAAAATGGTTGAGAACATTTTGGTTCTCTTTTTCTTGGAGAAGCCATGAGCTTCTTTTGTGTTCTTTGGAACACTCATGCAATCCTTACATGTTATTCACATCTTACTTTAATATTCATACATTTATAAACACATGCAATATATTTTAAAGCTATAGACATGCATACAATTAAAATCAATCACAAATAGGAAAGCAATAAAACAAATACATAAATGAATCCTTCTGGATTCTTAACACACAAACAATTCATTTTCTCATCACCACACAAGGTTGATGAGATTAAATCTCCCTCTTACCTCTTGAAGACAAGGATCCCCTAGTCTCCTCCTCTTTGATTTTCGTGTAGCTCTCAAAATAAATTCCTAAAATTCTTAAACAATTAGCAAAATCACAAACAAGGCTTAGTATTGAAGAACCATGGAACAATCATGGTTTAAAAAATCAAAAATTAGATTTTAAACACAAAATCAAAAACTTAAACTTAGGGAAGTAAGATAAAACTTAGATTTTGAAGTAGAAGGAGTAGGTTTTTGACAAAAGCTTCTAAATGAAAAGTGTTTAGGAGATAGTTTAGGTTTAGGAAAAGCTAAGAAGAAAAATTATAGAAGATAGGTAGTGCTTGTAGGGTGAAGGGCCGAAAATTGTGAGAGAAAATAGAAGGAAAAGTGTTCTTGAGTTCTTGGTATTTTTGAGAGAATAGAAAGCTTAGATTTAGGTGAGTGAAAAAGTGAATATTGAGAGTGAAATGAGAAGGTGCAGCCGTGAGGTGAGTGTGTAGGAAAGATTGAGAGATAAACTTGGATAGTAAATATCACAATGTGTTCACATTTGCATGGCACATGGCTTATGTCACCAACTTGTCATGCAATAGTCACTTAGATGGTTCAAGAAGCTTGTGGAACTTGGTAAATTGGCCTTCTTGGCCGTGGGGTACTAAGGGTTTAGGGGCTTAATTTAACTTCAATTAAAAGCTAATCACATGCTAATTAGATAGGTAATTAATTAGGTTAGGTTTCCTAATTATACTTAATTAACATTCTAATTAATTACATAGGTCATTGCTTATGTCATGACTTCTAGATGATATTAGGATATCTAATTAATAACTAGATTAGAACTAATTAGTAATTAGGTTAGTCCACTGATAACTTCGGGAAATGAAGTTATTTCACATGGCTTTGAATGTATAGGAGCATGCTTTCCTTAGATTTACAAGACCCAATGGTCCAATTCATGCATGATCTTGATGATTTAAGCTTTGTATCTCAATTGATTGAGAATTGAATCTTTGAGAATTTTATTTAAGAAATTGGGATGGATTATGGCTTGATGAATTAAAACATTGTTTTTGTTGCAGAAATTCAAGAAGGAAAGACCTTGGAAAAGATAAGGAAGCAAAGAAGAGTTCAAAATGGAGAAGGATGCAAAAGAGAAGCAAGGGCAGTCAACTCACACCTAGGCGTGTAAAAATCACGCCTAGGCGTGACCCTCGCAACATTTCAGGAATTTTCAAGCAGAGACCTCCACGCTTAGGCGTGGAAAAGGCACGCCTAGGCGTGTAACTCTCAGGTTTTCAGAATACTCAGACAGAGACACCCACGCCTAGGCGTGGGAATATGGCGCTTAGGCGTGGATTGCACCTGAGACCACGTGCTTCATAACCATGCTTAGGCGTGGAAAAGTCAAGCCTAGGCGTGGGAAACATCCTGATCCACGAAAATTAGCTTTTAATATCTGAATTGGGGGATTGGAAGGGGGATTCTATTTTTTGGAACAAAAACCACGAAGTTAAGAGAGCAAGGGAGAAGAGGAGGAACCCATTTGTTTTAAAGGTGACTCAAGGGAGAATCAAGATCAAGGAAGAGGATCAAGCTTGGAATCTCTCCATTTTTGTCTATTCTTTCCTTTTACCTCTTGATTTATAACTTGATAGATCATTCTATTTCATTTATTATCTTCTCTTTCATGATGTGTAATTAAACCCTAATATAGGGGTTCTCTAGGATCTTGCTATGGATTTGATTAATGTGTAATTAGTTGGGTATCCTTTCAATGAAATTGGTTTTGTTCATCCATATCTATGCTTAGTGCTTGTTATTGATTGGCCATCAATTGCATGTTTTTAATATTCCAATTGAACTAAAAATAGGGTGTTGAGAATATGGATATGGTATGGTTGATGTATGCTCAATTACATTCTATTGGTATGAGTGTGTTGATTAGCTAATGGGATAGACACATACCCATTGGTCATGCATGGTAAGTGTTTGATAATTGGTCTCAATGAGTGATTCTTATGTTAACTCACATGGACACATAGTGGATTAACTAGGTTTCACATGGGTAATTGTCCTAGACATAGGCTCTTATCTATTGATGGTTATTAGCTAACATATATCATTTCATTGATTGGTGCTTGTTAATTGCAATTATTCATTGAAGTAGCAAGTGAATAGGGACCCCTAGGCTTTAATCATTCTCATCTTCTCTTGTGGAATTGGTGTTTGGTGTTTTCTTATTTTGTTTCTCTTAAATTGTTATTTTAATTGCAACCCTTTCTCATAATTCGTTTGCTTGGATAAAAATTTATGAATTTTGATTAAGTTTAACACTCTTCTGATTATTCAATCCCTTGGGACACGATACTCTAACTCTCCTTTATATTACTTATCGACCCGTGCGCTTGCGGATTTATGGATTACGGACCAACAAGTTTTTGGCGCCGTTGCCGGGGATTGAGTTTAAATTTTGTGTTATTTCTTTCAATTATTCACAATTCTTATTTCAAGTTTTCTTTGTTGTTTTGTTTGGTTTTTCAGGTACTTAGCTCTTGTATGCGAAGGACTCAAAGTGTATCTCGATTTCCTTACGATCCTGAGATCGAGAGGACCTTTCGTAGATTACTAAGAGAATGACTAGTATAAGGGAAGACACTTGAATTGGATAGTGACTCGGATATGGCGGAAGAAACGAATGTTGAAAGACTCTTGAGAGAGTATGCCACTCCAAATGCTAGGGACATTCGATCTAGCATTAGAAGGCCAGCTGTACAGGCACAAACTTTTGAGATCAAGCCTGCTATTATCCAGATGGTGCAGAATAATTTGCAATTTGTGGATCTTCCCCATGAAGATCCTAATGCTCATTTAGCCAACTTCCTGGAGATTTGTGATACCTTCAAGCATCAAGGGATGACTGATGATGCGGCTCGCTTGAGGCTTTTCTCTTTTTCCTTAAGAGATAGGGCAAAGGCATGGCTTCAATCATTACCTGAACATTCCATCACTACTTGGGAAGAGCTGGCTCAGAAGTTCTTGGATCGATTCTTTCCTCCCATGAAAGTAATGAAGTATAGGAATGACATCTTGTCCTTCAGATAATTCAAAGGAGAAACCTTGTATGAGGCATGGGAGCGATTCAATGAGTTACTAAGGAAATGCCCCCATCATGGTATAGCAAAATGGATGTTGGTTCATACTTTTTACAATAGCTTGACAACCTCCATTCGATCCATAATTGATGCAGCAGCTAGATGGGCTTTTATGAGCAAGATTGTGGATGCAGCCTACAACCTTTTGGAGGAAATGGCTAATAACAATTATCAGTGGCCAGCTGAAAGAGTTACTCCCAAGAGATTAGCAGCAGGTATTCATGAAGTTGATGCTCTTACATCACTTACAGCTCAAGTGGCAGCTCTTTCTAAAAAGTTGGACACCATGGGAGTCAATTCTGTAGCAAGTGGAGTTAGTAACTCAGCTGAAATTTGTGATCATTGTGCGGACCTTCATTCAACTGCTAATTGCACAGCTAGCCTGGAAAGTGTGCAATATGCAAATCAATTCCGTCAGCCAATTCACAATAATGTTTTGGGCAATTCTTATAATCCTAGTTGGAAGAACCATCCTAATCTCTCATGGGGTGGTCAAGTTCAAGGTTCTTCTTCTTCTTCTTATAAGACTAGGGAAGCTCCCCGTGCTCCTCCAGGTTTTCAACAGCAGAGCCCCCTTCAAGCCCAAACTTCAACATCAACTTCAACTTCCAATTTGGAGAAGATGTTTGCTCAGTTCATGACTAGCCAGCAAGAGTAAATGACTAAGACCGACTCAAGGCTTGCTTCCCATGATACTTTGATACAAGGTCAAGCGGCCTCCTTGAGAAATCTTGAGACTCAAGTTGGCCAACTTGCCCAAGCCTTAAGTAGTAGGCCTCAAGGGAGTTTTCCAAGTGACACCATCAATGATCCAGGAGGTTCTCCCAAGGAGCATTGCAAGGCTATAACACTGAGGAGTGGGAAAGAAATTGAAGAAAATTGAAGACCAAGCTACTTGAAAAAGAAGTTGAAGTTGCAAAAGATGAATTGGTTGTGAGCAATGAGGTTGACAAGAATGAAGAGCTAGCAGAGAGGAAGGTTGAAGACAAGAAGAAGGAGGACAAGCCTTATACACTACCTCCACATTTCCCCAACTGGCTAGCTAAACAAAAATTGGATGCCCAATTCCAAAAGTTTTTGGATATTTTCAAGAAACTTCACATAAACATACCGTTTGCTGAGGTTTTGGAACAAATGCCTAGTTATATGAAGTTTATGAAGGACATCTTGTCTAAGAAGAGAAGGTTTGGGGATTATGAAACTGTTGCACTCACTGAAGAATGCAGTGCCATTTTGCAAAATAAGCTACCTCCAAAGTTGAAGGATCCAGGGAGCTTCACCATTCCATGCACCATTGGCAACCAATTCTTTGGAAAAGCTTTGTGTGACCTAGGGGCAAGCATAAACTTGATGCCTCTATCCATCTTCCAACAGCTAGGTTTGGGGGAGGTGAAGCTAACTTTGGTTACCTTGCAACTAGCCGACTGATCTCTCACTTATCCTAAGGGGATCATTGAAGATGTCTTAGTCAAGGTTGACAAGTTCGTCTTTCCAGCGGACTTCATCATCCTAGACATGGAGGAAGACCGCAATGTACCTTTGATTCTTGGAAGGCCTTTCCTAGCCACGGGTAAGACTATGATCGATGTTCAAAAAGGTGAGCTCACTATGCAAGTCAATGATGAGAAGGTAACTTTTAATATTTACAAGGCCATAAAATTTCCAAATGATCATGAAGAGTGTTCTTACATAAGTATGATTGATCAGGTAGTTAATAATGCATTCCATGCTAATTTCACTGATGATTCTCTTACTTTATCATTGACATCCATATATGAGCATGTAGATAGGGAAGATGTTTTGGAATGTATTAAACTGCTTGACTCGTCTGCTAAGTGTTTCAGGAAACTAGGATTTGAACCGTTGAACATACCTTCTGATAAGCCCATTCTCCAGCCTTCTATAATCACTCCTCCCACGTTAGACCTCAAGCCATTGCCTGATCATTTGAGGTATTCATATTTGGGGGATTCATCCACATTACCAATCATTATCTCTTCATATTTGTCAGAGGAGCAAGAATCCAAGTTGCTCAAAGTGCTCAGAGAATACAAAAGGGCCTTGGGGTGGTCTATTACAGATATCAGAGGCATTAACCCCACCATATGCATGCACAAAATATTATTGGAAGCAGATCATAAGCCAACAATTGAACATCAAAGGCGCCTTAATCCTATCATGAAGGAGGTGGTCAAGAAGGAGATCATTAAGTGGCTAGATGCGGGTATCATATACCCTATCTCTGACAGTAAATGGGTGAGCCCAGTTCAGTGCGTGCCTAAGAAGGGTGGGATGACTGTGGTCGCTAATGAAAATAATAATTTGATTCCCACCAAGACTGTCACAGGATGGCGCGTTTGCATGGACTATAGGAAGCTTAACACTACAACCCGGAAGGATCATTTTCCATTACCATTTATTGATCAGATGCTGGATAGGTTGGCAGGACGTGCTTTCTACTGTTTCTTGAATGGGTATTCGGGGTACAACCAGATTGCCATTTCCCCGGATGATCAAGAGAAGACAACATTCACCTGTCCATATGGTACTTATGCCTTCAGAAGAATGCCCTTTGGGTTATGCAATGCCCCAGCTACCTTTCAGAGATGTATGATGGCTATTTTCACTGACATGGTGGAGAACTGTTTGGAGATATTTATGGATGACTTCTCTATATTTGGTGATTCCTTTGATGAGTGTCTCCATAACTTAGCCCTTATACTTCAAAGGTGTGAGGAGACAAGTTTGGTGCTTAATTGGGAGAAATGTCATTTTATGGTCCAAGAGGGCATAGTACTTGGCTATAGAGTGTCACATAAGGGAATGGAGGTGGATAGAGCCAAGATTGAGGTGATTGAGAAATTACTACCACCAATTTCAGTGAAAGGAGTTCGGAGTTTCCTAGGGCATGCTGGCTTTTATCGATGGTTTATTAAAGACTTTTCCAAGCTTGCCAAACCACTGTGTAATTTGTTGGAAAAAGATGTGCCCTTCAAGTTTGATGAGTTATATATGGAAGCCTTTGTGGAGCTTAAGAAGAGACTTGTCTCAGCGCCTATTATTACCACTCCTGATTGGTCCTTACCATTTGAGCTCATGTGTGATGCTAGTGATTATGCTATTGGAGCGGTATTGGGCCAAAGGAAAAACAAAATCTTTCATTCCATCTATTATGCGAGCCGAACACTCACTGATGCTCAGTTGAACTACACCACCACTAAGAAGGCGCTCCTTGCAGTTGTCTTTGCATTTGACAAATTTCGGGCTTATTTGGTTGGTACTAAAGTCATTGTCTTCACGGATCACTCGGCCATCAAGTATCTAGTGAGCAAAAAGGATGCTAAGCCAAGATTGATTCGTTGGGTGTTATTACTGCAAGAGTTTGACCTTGAGATTAGAGATCGAAAGGGTGCTAAAAATCAAGTGGCTGACCATCTTTCCAGGTTGGAAAATGAGAAATATCAACAGGACCCAACTTTGATTTGTGAGACATTCCCGGATGAACAACTATTTGCTGTGTTTGCTAGTTCAGATCCATGGTATGTTGATTTTGCTAATTACATTGTGAGTGGATTGGTACCAACTGAATGGTCTTATCAGCAGAATAAGAAATTCCTCCGTGATGTCAGATACTATGTTTGGGATAAACCATATCTCTTTAAACAAGGTGTAGATCAGGTGCTTCGGAGGAGCATTCCTATGGAAGAGACTAGTGCTGTACTTGAGCATTGTCATGCTTCACCTTATGGAGGTCACTATGGGGGTGAACGAACAGCAGCTAAGGTGTTGCAATCTGGTTTTTATTGGCCAACTCTATTTCGTGATGCCCACTCATTTGCAGCAAAGTGTGATAGATGTCAGAGAACTGGAAATATCTCAAGGAAGAATGAGATGCCCTTGAATTCCATTCTGGAAGTGAAGCTCTTTGATGTGTGGAGCATTGACTTTATGGGGCCCTTTATATCATCTTTTGGTAACCGCTACATCCTTGTGACGGTGGATTATGTGTCAAAGTGGGTAGAAGCTTGTGCCTTACTAACTAGTGATTCCAAGGTGGTTCTTGTTTTCCTGAAAAAGAACATTTTCACAAGGTTTGGGACCCCTAGAGCCATTATCAGTGATAGAGGATCACACTTCTGCAACAGGTATTTTGCTACTCTACTTGCTAAATATGGTGTGAAACATAGGGTAGCCACAGCCTACCATCCACAATCCAGTGGCCAAGCTGAGGTTTCTAATAGAGAGTTGAAGCGGATCCTTGAAAAAACTGTGAGTCCTTCTAGGAAGGATTGGTCTAAGAAGTTGGATGACGCTTTATGGGCTTATCGCACTGCCTACAAAACCCCTCTTGGCATGTCTCCATATCAAATGGTCTTTGGTAAGGCTTGCCATCTTCCTGTTGAACTTGAGCACCACGCTTATTGGGCCATCAAACAATTGAATTGGGATTCCAACGCTTGTGGGGAGAAGAGATTGTTGCAACTGAATGCACTAGAGGAATTCCGCTTACAAGCATATGAGAATGCTAAATTATATAAGGAGAAAGTGAAGCGGTGGCATGACAAGCACATTATCCCAAGAAGCTTTGAGTCAGGCCAGAAGGTCCTCTTATTCAACTCAAGGTTGAAATTGTTTCCTGGCAAGCTCAAATCCAGATGGTCAGGTCCATTTTTAGTGGTGGAAGTGTTTCCCCATGGTGCTGTAACCTTAGAGGATCCAGTTTCAAAGTCAACGTTCAAGGTCAACGGCCAGCGGCTCAAGCTCTACTTAGGTGGTGAGGTGGAGAGGCACAAAACCTCACTCACCTTGGCTCCTCCATCTTGACAATCTGCAAAGTCCAGCCAGGACTATAAATAAGGCGCTTGTTGGGAGGCAACCCAATTTCCTAACCCTATCTCTTCACTTAGGACAATTTTATGCATGCTTTTTCTTTTATTTTGTATTTTTATTTGATTTTGTTTTATTGTTTTATAGTGTTTGTTTTTCAATTTGAGGCTTTGATTGTTCCTGTCATTCCTATGCTATTTCTTAGATGTTTGAGAACAAGGAGGGTGTGTTTGATGCATGGATGTGGGGTATTCTGGTGTTGCTGTTTAGAATTTTGCTCCAGGATCCCACGCCTAGGCGTGACTTTTACACGCCTAAGCGTGGTCCTCTCAGCTGCTATAAGGATCTTTTCCAGAGAGTTCCATGCCTAGGTGTGTGTTTCCCACGCCTAGGCGTGGTCCTCTCTGTGTTTTCAGGAATTTTGGCCTGCGAGCATCACGCCTAGGCATGATTTTTACACGCCTAGGCACAGTATCCTGTTTATATAAAAATAAATAAATACAAATAAAAATAATTTTTTTTAAATCCCACGCCTAGGCGTGGTAATGTCATGCCTAGGCGTGATGTGTCTGCTGCTGCACAAAACGCAGCAGCCCTCTCAAATCCCTAATCCCTAATGCTAATTCCCATTTCTTTCTTCTTCTTCTTTTCCTTCCCATCTCCACCGTAAACCCCTCCACCCAAACACCTTCACCGTGCCTTCCTCCCCACCATTCCTTCTTCTTCTTTCCCTTTTACTTTCCCTTACCCAAAAGCCACCGTACCCACCACACGACCAATACACCATCCTGCTTTTCGTTTGTGTGTTTGTTTTGGGTTTCTTGCTAGTTTCGGGTGCCTTGTTCATTTCCTCCTCCTTCAAGGTTAGATTGCTTCTCCATTTCCTGCTCTTTCTATTGTCTTTTGGTTATCCTGTGTTCTGTTTGTGCGTTTTGCAGTTTGTATATATTATATTTGTTGATTGCTCATTATTTGCTAGTTATTGTTTACCTCTGGTTTGAAAATATTTTTGATTTCCATTGGGCTTGTGGCTTGGTTATTTCTACTGAACAAGGACAATGTTAAATGTCTATTTGTGTTAATCCTCTGCATGTTGACATATGTGAGGTGTTCCTTCAGTTTGAGTCACCCTGTGGTTGTTCTTAGTATCTGTTGTCATTTTTGGGTGATTGACTTGGTTTGATTCTAAGTTGTGCACTGGCTAAGCTGAGACTTGTTTGCATTGTAACTTGCTTATTTCTGATTGGTTTGTACATAACTGGTTGGACCTGTTCGCCTATTTCTGATTAATTTGATTTGGGGATAACCTTGGTTTGGGTAGTTGGCCCTTTTGATTGTGCTGTTTAATGTGTTACCATTGGTATTTGATTGGCTGCTATGATTGATTGATTGCAGTGTACTTTCATTATATTGTGCACTGGTACTCATGAGCACCTCTTCTTTTCAGATAATCAATCACCATGTCAAAGCGTCAAAGAAAAACTGTTGAGGTTGAACCAAGTAACACAGAGGATACTGAGGAAATTCCCATCTTTGACCCACAGTTTTTCATATCTCAAGAGGCATATGATTACTTCTGGCAGCATTTGAGGAAGATTAACATCATCGCTGAGCGGGGATTCCATGACCTTAATATGGTACGATATCTCGCCATTACTAGTTCCACTAAGGAGCTCCACTGGCAACATTTTGCGGAGCATCCTGTGGAAGAACCAGTTGCTGCAATAGTCAAGGAATTCTATGCCAACGCATTTACTGAAAAGCATTCTGAGACCACTGCTAAAGTTAGAGGGAGGACGGTTAACTACTCTGTTGAGCGCATCAGCCAGGTTTTGCACCTTGGCCCTCCTCCACTGATCTGTGCGTACAAAACCCTGCAACTGCCAGAAGAGGATGGTGGTACACCTTTTGAAACAGTACTGGCAGCCATCTGTGATTCTACCTTTCCTGTTCAAGTGCAACGCAACGCAGATCATTCGATCTGTTTCATTAAATAGGAAAGTCTGCGCAAAGAGCTGCGCCCGTGGAACCATTTCGTTTGCTCCTCATTGCTAGCTACGGAGCATAGATCAGAGATTTATCCTGAGCGCGCATACATGCTATATGCCATCCATACTCTTCAGCAGGTGGACACTGCGCAGATTCTTTATGATCACCTCAAGCTTTGCATCACATTGAAGCTGAAATCATTGTTCTTCCCCTCTCTTATTTGTGAGCTGTGTCGGAAAATGAAAGTGACTTGGAAGGACACTGAAGTCCGTGTGAAGCTGAAGACTTCCATGACAGAACGAGCAGTGTAGACCATTATGACTGCTCAGGAGAAGTGCAAGCGAGCCCCGGTCCAGCCCCCAGTTACAGATCCCGAGCCTGATCATGCAACTGCTCCACAGCCTGTTCTAGTTTTTGATGCCACCTGGGCACACTCCATTGAGCAGTGCCTGGATCGGCAGCAGGAGATGCTGATTACGCAGCAGGAGATGCTGGCTTCGCTTTACCAAGGCATTCATTGGATGGCTTTGGGTCAGGGGTGCCCAATAGATGATTTTCCAGCTTTTCTGCCTTTCGCAGCTCCACCAGTTGCAGCTTCACTTTCTCCTCCACCTCCTCCACCTGCTGATGATCCGGAGATGGGCGCAGAGGGCGATGACCTGTTGGATGAGGATGACTTAATTGAGGCACCAGGGCCTATTGCTTTCATGCTATTTTCTACTTTGTTTTTCTGTCTTTACTTTCAGTGCACTGTTTGTACTTATTGGATACTTTCCTTATTTTGTATGCAGTGGGACACTTCCTGACTTAGGTTTGGGGGGAAACTTTATGATCTTTTTGTGATTGCTGTTGAACCATTGTTTTGGAAATATATATATATTGATTCCCTTCTCTTTGCTTTTGCTTTTGCTGAAATTTCAAATCTGAGTGGGCATGATTAAGCTTTGAAGGTTGCGTGAATTAGGAATTGATTGATGAATATTTGTTGAGGCAAGTTGAATTGGTGCATGCCTGATTTCTCATTAGAATATCTGATGAATGTATAGATCAAATATACACCTCACTGCTTGGGAACTCAATTGTAAAAATTCCAAATTTTGTGCTTACACTTTTTGCTATATTAGTGTATGAGAGAAATTCCCTATTGCATGTGTGGTGGATTCTGGAATATGAATGAAATGCATGATTGGATAAATTTATGATTGGCATGTGTATAGTCAATTTTGCATCTTAGAAGCTTATTTGATTCCCTTTTGAGGCGAAATCCTAGGCAATGCGTTCTGAATGAAATGACTAGGGCACCTATTTGGACCGATTGAGCTTTTCAAGCCAACCATGATTGAATGATATCCCTAGTACCCATTTTGAAGCCTAGTGTGCGTGTGTGTGGCTTAATTTTCATTTCTTTAACCCTAATCTCTCCACCCTCTTAAACCATGCTTGAGAAAGAAAAATCTCTTCCCCTCATTACAGGTCCTTTGTTGAGCACATGATTAAACATTTCTGTTGTTTTGAGCCATAGTGTTGTGTATGATGCTAAGAGTTAAAAAAAAAAAATTTATGATTACCAGCTTTCATTCAAAAATTGGTTTTGATCCAAAAAAAAAAAAAGAAAGAAAGAAAGATAATAAGTGGGTTGTGTAAATTAAAGCCCTTTTGATTATGTGATGAAAAAATGGAATAAAGAAGATTAATTCTTCAAGTTTGTTTGTGTTTATGCATCTACATGCTTGACTTCATTCAATGGAAGTGGTTGATTTTGTGTTTGATGTTTGGAATAAAAATCCTTTCCTTCTTCCTTAGCCACTACCCTTAGCCTTACATTACAAGCTTAAAAGACCCTCATGATCTTTGATTATGTCTTGCCTACATTAGTGGAGAAAAGGATGAAGGACATTCTTTTGAGAGTGCATGTGCATTTTATAATTCCTCCATCTTGCTCTTCATGATTAGGAAAGGGTCTTAAACTCATGAGCTTGGGAAATCTTTCATACACAAAAATGGCATAAAAGGGTGAGCATGGTAGTTGAGAATTTCCTCCATCTATTGCATGTGTAGTGGATTCTGGAATATGAATGAAATGCATGATTGGAGAAATTTATGATTGGTATGTGTATAGTCAATTTTGCATCTTAGAAGCTTGTTTGATTCCCTTTTGAGGCAAAATCCTAGGCAATGCGTTCTCAATGAAATGACTAGGGCACTTATTTGGACCGATTGAGCTTTTCAAGCCAACCATGATTGAATAATATCCCTAGTACCCATTTTGAAGCCTAGTGTGTGTGTGTGTGGCCTAATTTTTATTTCTTTAACCCTAATCTCTCCACCCTCTTAAACCATGCTTGTGAAAGAAAAATCTCTTCCCCTCATTACAGGTCCCTTGTTGAGCACATGATTAAACATTTCTGTTATTTTGAGCCATAGTGTTGTGTATGATGCTAAGAGTTAAAAAAAAAATTGTGATTACCAGCTTTCATTCAAAAATTGGTTTTGATCAAAAAAAAAAGAAAAGAAGAAAGAAAGAAAGATAATAAGTGGGTTGTGTAAATTAAAGCCCTTTTGATTATGTGATGAAAAAATGGAATAAAGAAGATTGATTCTTCAAGTTGGTTTGTGTTTATGCATCTACATGCTTGACTTGATTCAATGGAAGTGGCTGATTTTGTGTTTGATGTTTGGAATAAAAATCCTTTCCCTTCTTCCTTAGCCACTACCCTTAGCCTTACATTACAAGCTTAAAAGACCCTTATGATCTTTGATTCTGTCTTGCCTACATTAGTGGAGAAAGGGATGAAAGACATTCTTTTGAGAGTGCATGTGCATTTTATAATTCCTCCATCTTGCTCTTCATGATTAGGAAAGGGTCTTAAACTCATGAGCTTGGGAAATCTTTCATGCACAAAAATGGCATAAAAGGGTGAGCATGGTAGTTGAGAGTTTCTTGCATATATGGACCTTGTTGTGAGGTTTAAAAAGTGATTCATGAGGGTATGAATGATAATTGGAAGTTAGATTTGCCCTAGTTCAATTTGCCTCATATTTCTTGACCTTTGGATTGGATTGTGTTTCCATTTTCTGCTGGGTTTAGTTTGCTCGAGGACTAGCAAAACTTTAGGTTTGGGGGTGCGATAACTTCGGGAAACGAAGTTATTTCACATGGCTTTGAATGTATAGGAGCATGCTTTCCTTAAATTTACAAGACCCAATGGTCCAATTCATGCATGATCTTGATGATTTAAGCTTTGTATCTCAATTGATTGAGAATTGAATCTTTGAGGATTTTATTTAAGAAATTGGGATGGATTATGGCTTGATGAATTAAAGCATTATTTTTGTTGCAGAAATTCAAGAAGGAAAGACCTTGGAAAAGATAAGGAAGCAAAGAAGAGTTCAAAATGGAGAAGGATGCAAAAGAGAAGCAAGGGCAGCCAACTCACGCCTAGGCGTGTAAAAATCACGCCTAGGCGTGACCCTCGCAGCATTTCAGCAATTTCCAAGCAGAGACCTCCACGCTTAGGTGTGGAAAAGGCACGCCTAGGTGTGTAACTCTCAGGTTTTTAGGATACTCAGACAGAGACACCCACGCCTAGGCGTGGGAATATAGCGCTTTGGCGTGGATTACACCTAAGACCACGTGCTTCATAACCACGCTTAGGCGTGGAAAAGTCAAGCCTAGGCGTGGGAAACATCCTGATCCACGAAAATTAGCTTTTAATATCTAAATTGGGGGATTGGAAGGGGGATTCTATTTTTTGGAACAAAAACCACGAAGTTAAGAGAGCAAGGGAGAAGAGGAGGAACCCATTTGGTTTGAAGGTGACTCAAGGGAGAATCAAGATCAAGGAAGAGGATCAAGCTTGGAATCTCTCCATTTTTGTCTATTCTTTCCCTTTACCTCTTGATTTGTAACTTGATGGATCATTCTATTTCATTTATTATCTTCTCTTTCATGATGTGTAACTAAACCCTAATCTAGGGGTTCTCTAGGATCTTGCTATGGATTTGATTAATGTGTAATTAGTTGGGTATCCTTTCAATGAAATTGGTTTTGTTCATCCATATCTATGCTTAGTGCTTGTTATTGATGGGCAATCAATTGCATGTTTTTAATATTCCAATTGAACTAGAAATAGGGTGTTGAGAATATGGATATAGTATGGTTGATGTATGTTCAATTATATTCTATTGGTATGAGTGTGTTGATTAGCTAATGGGATGGACACATACCCATTGGTCATGCATGGCAAGTGTTTGATAATTGGTCTCAATGAGTGATTCTTATGTTAACTCACATGGACACATAGTGGATTAACTAGGTTTCACATGGGTAATTGTCCTAGACATAGGCTCTTATCTATTGATGGTTATTAGCTAACAAATATCATTTCATTGATTGGTGCTTGTTAATTACAATTATTCATTGAAGTAGCAAGTGAATAGGGACCCCTAGGCTTTAATCATTCTCATCTTCTCTTGTGGAATTGGTGTTTGGTGTTTTCTTATTTTGTTTCTCTTAAATTGTTATTTTAATTGCAACCCTTTCTCACAATTCGTTTGCTTGGATAAAAATTTGTGAATTTTGATTAAGTTTAACATTCTTCTGATTATTCAATCCCTTGGGACACGATACTCTAACTCTTCTTTATATTACTTGTCGACCCGTGCGCTTGCGGATTTACGGATTACGGACCAACATCCACTTAGTTTCCTAATTAGGCAATTAAAATAATCAAATTAAGTTTAATTAGCTAATTAATTAAGCCACTATATTTGACTCAATCCTAACCATTAAACTTAACTTTGTTTTCTATCCATTGATTTAATCTAAGGTGGATATCACTTAGTGATTTTATTAGGATTGTTCTCACAGCATTGATTTGATCAACGGTTATGATCGAAAACATCATAATCAAGCTTTTCATCCAATGGTCCACAAAGAAGTCCATACCACTTTATTTGACCATTTCCTATTAGTTTAGAATTTAGTCTAGTCAGAATCGTTGACTGCTACTCTAAACATGGGCTCCACAGACTTTTCAGGGTCCATGATTATTTTGAAGCATATTTCTATGATTTTTGAGACAGTAGGTACTGTCAAATAAAATAATATTATAATAATATAAAATTATTTTATTACACAGTTAAATTCTAAAAATTAAAAGATTAATATATATATCAATTGGAATTGGGTTTAGTAAGATCCTCCAGCTCCGAATAATTAAAATAAGATTTTTTCGGCCAAAAAATTATTATTTTCTTGACTCAGAGCAAATCACACACAACAGTCAAATACACTCACGAAACAGTCAAATTCAATTTATAACTCACAGAAATGGTAAAACAGTACATTCAGGACAATATCGTACTTATCCCAAAAGTTGGGGTGTTACAACTCTCCCCTACTAACAAGAATTCTGTCCCCGAAATTTATCATACCACAGAATAGTTGAGGGTATTGCTCCCTCATCTTATCTTCTAGCTCCCAAGTAGCATATCCCGTTTCATCATTCCATATCACCTTTACCAGCTCAATCATATTCCCTCGAAAAGCTGTTTCACTCTCCTGTCCTTAATCTTAACATGAAGTGTTTCATATGTCAAATTATCCTTCAATTGCACTTCATCTGGCTGTATAACATGCATTGGATCTGGAATGTATTTCCTCAGATGAGACACATGGAATACATTATGTAAATTGGATAGAAAATGTGGTAAAGCTATCTAGTAGGCTACAGGACCTATCCGACGAATAATTTGATAAGGTCCAATAAATTTAGGAGTAAGTTTTCTGGATTTGATAACCCTTCTGACACATGTAGTAGGCGTTACTCTTAAGAATACATGCTCACCTTCTTCAAATTCTAGAGGTCGCCTTCGCTTATCAGCATAACTCTTCTGTCGGCTCTGAGTCATTCACATTTTCTCCTGAATCATTTTCACTTTTTTCGTAGTCTGTTGCACAAGATCGAGCCCCATAGTCATACTTTCCCCATCCTGATACCAACACAAAGGTGTTCGACATCGTCGTCCATATAGGGCTTCATAGGGTGCCATCCCTATACTTAAGTGAAAACTATTGTTGTAGGTGAATTCTATCAAAGACAAGAATTCATCCCAACTCCCTTGTTGTTCTAACACATAAGCACGCAACAAATCTTCCAACGACTGAATTGTTCTCTCTGTTTGGCCATCAGTCTGCGGATGATAAGCAGAACTCAATTGCAGCTTAGTTCCCATGGCTTCTTGTAAACTTCGCTAGAACCTTGACGTAAACCTCGGATCTCTATTAGAAACTATACGTGTGGGTACGCCATATAGAATTATGACCCTTCCTCGTCCTTGGCAAACTGGTAACAAAATCCATTGAGATACTATCCTATTTTTACTCAGGAATAGTCAAAGGTTGTAACATATCAGCAGGCCTTTGATGTTCGACTTTTGCCTTCTGACAAACGAGATAAGAGGTCACACGTTCCGCTACATCTCTCTTTATTCTTGGCCACCAAAACATCTGCTTTAAGTCTTGATATATCTTTGTCATTCCCGGATGCATACTTAAATTACTAGTATGAGCTTCATCCAAAATTGCTTTCTTAAGATCGGGATCATCATGTATACAAATTCTTCCTTCAAATCTTAAGATTCCATCAGATCCTTCCTCCACCATTGCTTTATAACCTTGCTTCAAAAATTCCTTTTCATTCTGTAAAAATGAATCCTCATCCTGTTTCTCTCGGATTACTTTCAGCAAGTCATTCAAAACTACAACCTTACTTAGACGAATCTTTCCTGGCACCAATTCCACTGATAACCATAGATCTCTAAATTGATTAATCAGCTCCTCCTCTTTTATCATCATGGTAGAAACACTAACCACTTTTCTACTCAAGGCATCCGCCACCACATTCGCCTTTCTTGGATGGTATTGAAGCTGAAAATCATAGTCCTTCAAGAATTCCAACCATCGCCTCTGCCTCATGTTCAATTCTTTTTGATCAAATAAGTATTTTAAGCTTTTGTGATCGCTAAAGACATTGAACATAGCTCCATACAGAAAATGCCTCCACAATTTCAATGCAAAGACTACTGCGGCTAGTTCCAAATCATGCATTGGGTAGTTCCTCTCATGGACCTTCAACTGTCTTGAAGCATAAGCTACCACATTCCTATTTTGCATTAACACGCATCCTAACCCTTGGTAAGAAGCGTCACAATACACCTCAAAAGATTTGTTAGGATCTGGTAAAATTAGCACTGGTGCAGTCGTCAATCTCTTCTTCAACTTTTGGAAACTTGCTTCACGTTCCTCCGTCCAATCAAAAGCTTGACTCTTCTTGGTGAGTTGTGTAAGTGGTCCAGCTATTTTTGAAAAACCTTCAATAAACCTTCGATAATATTCGGCCAATCCAATAAGACTTCGGACCTCTGTCACTGTCTTAGGCCTTTCCCACTGCAAAATAGTCTCCACCTTTGATGGGTCTACCACAATACCTTCCTTGGAAATCACATGACCAAGAAATTGAACCTCTTCCAACCAAAATTTGCATTTTGCTAACTTTGCATACAGCTTCTTTTCTTTCAAAATCTGGAGAACTATACTGACATGTTTAGCATGCTCTTCTTGACTTTAGATCAGAATGTCATCGATAAAAATAATGACAAATCTGTCTAGGTACGGACAAAAAATCCTATTCATATAATCCATGAATATTGCAGGAGCATTTGTCACTCCGAATGGCATCACTTGATACTCATAATGTCTATAACGAGTTCGAAAGCTATCTTAGATACATCATCTACCTTGACACGAATCTGATGATAACCTGATCGCAGATCTATCTTAGAGAAAACGGCAGCTCCCTTCAACTGGTCCATCAAATCATCAATTCTCGGTAATGGATACTTATTCTTTATCATAACCTTGTTCAGCTGACAATAATCTACACAAAGTCGAGAGATTCCATCCTTCTTCTCGACTCGCAGTACTGGTGCTCCTCACGGTGAAACACTAGGTCGCATAAACTATTTCTCCAATAGTTCCTCCAATTGCTTCTTTAATTCTACCAACTCTGCAGGCGACATTCAATATGGTGCAATCAAAATAGGACCTGCTCCCAGCACTAATATACATATGATTTTGTCTTAAGTATACAAATAATTTACAACTACAAATATTTAGTAAAGCAGTAAAGTGTCAGTATAATACTGAAACATAACATGCCCAAGTGCACTTCAAAAATTTCTAACCCTCTGATGGATCACTCTCAGAGAGATCATCGAATGACAGAAATTCTGGAGGTCCTACAGCTCTACGGATATGAGTCCGTGCTGTCGACACACTACTATGCTCGCTAGGCGCATGGAAAATCCCTCCCCAATAATGCCTAAGAGTCAAAAGCAACTCAAGATGTAAATACAAAGTAGTAGTAAAGATAATCTCCCTGTCAAACTCTCTACTCAGGGACACAGTCAGACGTCCCACATAAACTACCGATCCTCTATCCTCACGCAGTCGCTAGGCCTTCGAACCTCCATGAAAATCAAGTCTCACGAAACCAAAGAATCCCAGCAATGCCATGATCACAAGATCAATCCAGATGGTAAGGGTGATCTAACGGCTCGCCGTCCTCGCACTACTCACTCAGCTAGCGCTCTTCTGGATACTGAATATCAAGAGGTTGTTCCTCTTCCTCTTCCTCAAACCCTTTACAGAATATAATAATAATACAAAGAAATACATATAGAGAGGTGAGACAATCTATATCATTACCAGCATGACAATAAAGAAAATGACAATACAAACAAATATCACAATAATGCATACCATCATATCATATACAATACCTCAAATTAACACATCATACATACTATCACAGATTATAGTAAACATTAAAATGCAAATCATGGATGCTAATGCACACTGACTCGTTCCTACTCCATGGAGCTAAACACAGACATTAGAGAGAATGATCCGAAAAGAACCAGTAGTACCTCAGGCTGCCCAACTAAACTACTACACTATCCAACGTCGTGTCTATAGTCCACAGTCCAAAACATCGTGTAGTAGTACACAGTCCAAAACATCGTGTACTACAGGCATTGTACCAAATAGTCTCCATAAGATCTTGATTAAGAATAGCGCTTGTCGAGATCATTAGTGTGTTGCCTGTTACCACGGCCCAAAGGAGCTACCCACTGTCCATTTATGGAATCATCCACACACTAATGCCTCCAAGTTCAATAAATGAACCACACTACGCTTATCACACCCACAACACAGTGTAATTCATCTTGTCAATCAATCACCAATTTTCACCCAAATTGACAACAATCTAAATGCAAGATTAAGAATTATAATTACAAAAATACCCTTAGACTCAATATATTACCATATTTACAAAAATACCCTTAGTCACAATATTCCAAAATATAGTATGTCTCCACTTGACAGTACTATCTCTCAACATGTCCGGGTCCACCACTTTGGTCCGACAGTAAAACTCACTATTCCATTTAGTCGGGTAGAAATTTATCGCATTTTCATAATCATGTCACTTTTACAAACGTTCTAAAATCACATAAATATATTTTGATGTTTTTGAACATCGCGTAATGTTTTTAAATCATTTTCTCAATCGCGTAAGATTTTTAAATCATTTTCTTTACCGTATAACTTAAAAATCATTATTTCAAATATGTGTAAGCTATTTCTAGTACTTTTAAACAACGCAAAATATTTTTCATACGTTATAAACATATTATGGTACTTTTTCTTTTTATTTGTCTGATTTTAGTAAATTTTGGCAGCATTTCGTCTAGAAAATCGATTAAATGGTATTTTTGACGTTTTTCTCTAAATGTTGTACATTTTAACCTTACCCAACAGTTACACCTTGAAACTTGCTAACGCGCTTCAAAATTCAAAGAGTGAGCTCTACGTTAGTATTTTTCAAGCGTTCTCTTTAATTCTTACTTATAACGAATTCTGCTAATTTAGAATTCTAATTAACTATTTAACCTACCTTAGAAAATAACTTTGAAATTCAAATGTACATTAAATGGCATGTTGGCCAAAATTAACTCATCCTTCACAACTAATCATTAAGTCATTTTCTAGCTTCTAAATCATTTCCAAATTCATTATTTTACCTAGATTTATTAAATCATTGTTTTAGAAAATGGTTGAGAACATTTTGGTTCTCTTTTTCTTGGAGAAGCCGTGAGCTTCTTTTGTGTTCTTTGGAACACTCATGCAATCCTTACATGTTATTCACATTCTACTTTAATATTCAAACATTTATAAACACATGCTATATATTTTAAAGCTATAGACATGCATACAATTAAAATCAATCACAAATAGGAAAGCAATAAAACAAATACATAAATGAATCCTTATGGATTCTTCACACACAAACAATCCATTTTCTCATCACCACACAAGGTTGATGAGATTAAATCTCCCTCTTACCTCTTGAAGACAAGGATCCCCTAGTCTCCTCCTCTTTGATTTTCGTGTAGCTCTCAAAATAAATCCCTAAAATTCTTAAATAATTAGCAAAATCACAAGCAAGGCTTAATATTGAAGAACCATGGAACAATCATGGTTTAGAAAATCAAAAATCAGATTTTAAACCACAAAATCAAAAGCTTACCCTTAGGGAAGTAAGATAAAACTTGGATTTTGAAGTAGAAGGAGTAGGTTTTTGATAAAAGCTTCTAAATGAAAAGTGTTTAGGAGATAGTTTAGGTTTAGGAAAAGCTAAGAAGGAAAATTATAGAAGATAGGTGGTGCTTGTAAGGTGAAGGGTCGAAACTTGTGAGAGAAAATGGAAAGAAAAATGTTCTTGAGTTCTTGGTATTTTTGAGAGAACAGAAGGCTTAGATTTAGGTGAGTGAAAAAGTGAATATTGAGAGTGAAATGAGGAGGTGCAGCCATGAGGTGAGTGTGCATGAGAGATTGAGAGATAAACTTGGATAGTAAATATCACAATGTGTTCACATTTGCATGACATATGGCCTATGTCACCAACTTGTCATGCAATAGTCACTTGGATGGTTCAAGAAGCTTGTGGAACTTGGTAAATTGGCCTTCTTGGCCGTGGGGTACTAAGGGGTTTAGGGGCTTAATTTAACTTCAATTAAAAGCTAATCACATGCTAATTAGATAGGTAATTAATTAGGTTAGGTTTCCCAATTATACTTAATTAACATTCTAATTAATTACATATGTCATTGCTTATGTCATGACTTCTAGATGATATTAGGATATCTAATTAATAACTAGATTAGAACAAATTAGTAATTAGGTTAGTCCACTTAGTTTCCTAATTAGGCAATTAAAATTACCAAATTAGGTTTAATTAGCTAATTAATCAAGCCACTATATTTGACTCAATCCTAGCCATTAAACTTAACTTTGTTTCCTATCCATTGATTTAATCTAAGGTGGATATCACTTAGTGATTTTATTAGGATTGTTCTCACATCATTGATTTGATCAACGGTTATGATCGAAAACATCCTAATCAAGCTTTTCATCCAATGGTTTACAAAGAAGTCCATGCCACTTTATTTGACCATTTCCTATTGGTTTAGAATTTAGTTCAGTCAGAATCGTTGACTGCTACTATAAACGTGGGCCCCACAGACTATTTAGGGTCCATAGTCATTTTGAAGCAGATTTCTACTGTTTTTGAGACAGTAGGTATTGTCAAATAAAATAATATTATAATAATATAAATTTATTTTATTACACAGTTAAATCTTAAAAATTAAAATATTAATATATATATCAATCGAAATTGGGTTTAGTAAGATCTCCCAACTTCGAATAATTAAAATAAGATTTTTCTGGCCAGAAAATTATTATTTTCCTGACTCAGAGCAAATCACACACAACAGTCAAATACACTCACGAAACAATCAAATTCAATTTATAACTCACAAAAATGGTAAAACAGTACATTCAGGACAATATTGTACTTATCCCAAAAGTTAGGGTGTTATAGTTCCCATAGAGAGTGTTTACTAATTACCAAATCTATATTAACGCTACTATTATTTAAACCATCAAAAGAATTTTAAATAAATTAAATTAAAACTAAAGAAAGTTAAATCTAATGAATTAAATTCAAATAAGCCAGAAACTAACAAGAGACAAAGCAATATCAATTAAACCAAGAAGTTTTGATTTGCCTTGAACTAATCATATTTAACTTAATTAATTGATAATTCAATTTTAATCATTTCATACAAGGGGTGATAATCCTAAATTATTTAATATTCTCTTCCGAGTCATACTAAACATATTTAAGAACACCTATTACCTATTTTCCAATAGTAATAATTAGCTTAAATGAACTCATTAAAATTCATGATTAACCAACTCAATACCCCACAAGGCAAATCTTTAATCCCATTTTGATTATATACTTATGGAGTTTATTACCTATATCAAATCAAGGAATTTTTCTTCTAGTGTAATTTCAAGATACAAATTAAAAGAAATTAAGAGTAATAATAAACTTTTGCATAGATGAAAAAAACCAATTCAACAAGTGTAAATATTCATAAATTCAAGCAACATCAAAATCCCCTAAAAAAATTTAGTTCATGATAAAATTTAATATTACTTGGTAGCATGTAATGATGAAAACTTTTGTTCTAAAATTAATTTGTGGGGCCACACAATTTGTAGCATCCTGATCCAAAAAAGAAAAAAATTCATCCATATAAAGTTTTCAAATTTATCTGAGAGCTTTCATCTTCTAAAAATTTCTTTTTTCATAACTTTTTGTCTAAATTGATCTACAAAATAAAATTATTAAATAATGAGACTAAATTAATTAGAATGAGCCAAATTTAGAAAATTATTAAGTTTAAATGTATAAAAATATATATATAAATTAAGCACATCACGCCACAAGGTTGGTGGCCACACTTATCGAGCTAGTGAACCCTATCAACCAATAGCCATTTTTGTCACGTAGCAACCCACCATAACTTGCATTACTGGGGTTGCCCAAAGTGCTCCCATCAATGTTAAGTTTAAAGAACCTACTTGGAGGATAGGACTAAGAAACTAAAGGTTGAAGTGTAGGCCTTTCTCTGTCAATTAGCAAGCATTGAAATGAATTATAGGTGTAGGATAACTTTCGCATGAGTTCGCCCAAAGGGGTCTGGTTCCTGTCAAACATGACTATATTTTTGTTGCACCATATTTCCCATAATCACAAGGAAGAGGCTGTCATTAGAATCGGAGAGCCAATGAACCCACTCCTTAGTGGTAGGGGCAAAATTTTTTGAATATACTATGAATTCAACCTTCTACCAAATAGGGATGGTCACTAAGCAATCTCAAAAGTAGTGGAGAGTAGTCTCATCACAGAGTTGACACCTATTGCATGCAGCAGAGGCTGCAATGTGATAACGAAACCATAACCCATTCATAGGAATAACATCATGTAGCATAAGCTAGACAAGTGATGCATAATAGACTAGGATTATTAATGATTTTGATAATTTATGATTTTATAGATAATTATGTTATTTAGGAATTTTATCTTCCTTATTTTTAGGGATTTTGTATTTTAAGGATGTTTTGTTTTAGGAAAATATTATCTTATTAGGATTTAGAATTTAAGTAGGGCATGATTACCTTTGGGTTATAAATACCCTTCAAGTATCTATGTTATTCAAACTTTGGTATTAATAATAAAATTATTATTGCATTTTGGAATTTCGAGAACTCTTGATTGTTGGAACCCTGTGTAACACCCCAAACTCTGACTATGTGAATAGTAATAGCGAAATTACTTGTTTTACATTTTTACGTGTTATAAAAATAATTTGACATTCGAGATCATTTTTGATCATTTTGTGTGATTTGCTCTGAGTCAAGAAAATAATAATTTTCTGACTGGGAAAAATCTTATTTTAATTAATTAGAGTTGGGGGATCTTATTAAACCCAATTCTGATTGATATATATATTAATCTTATAATTTTTAGGATTTAACTGTGTAATAAAATAATTTTATATTATTATAATATTATTTTATTCAATAGTACCTACTGTCTCAAAAATAGTAGAAAAATTATTTATGGACCCAAAAAAGTTTGTGGGGCCCACATTTAGGAAAAGCAGTCAACTATGCTGACTGGACAAATTCTAGCCAATAAGAGCAAGTCAATGAAAGTGGCTTGACTTTCTAAACCAATAAGAATAGGTCAACGAAGGAAGCATAGATTTTCATTTGGACTGCTGGATGAAGACTTAGTTAGGAAGCCTTTAACCTTAGCCGTTGATCTAATCAATGGTGAGACTAGAATGCTAGTTTTATGACCAATTGATATCTACCTTAGATGTAATCTATGGTTAGGAATTAAAGATGAATCAATGGTTAGAATTAAGTCCAAAATTGTAGGCTTGAATTTGGTTAGTAGCTAATTCAGCTTAATTTGACTAATCTAATTACCTAATTAGCAAACTAAGTGAACTAGTTTAATTTAATTAATTATAATATAAATACTAATTAGATATCTTAATATTGATTAAAGGTTATAATATATGCTAATATATATTAAACTAATTAGTTATATGATTAGGATGTTAATTAAGATTGGTTAGGATATTTAACCTAACTAATTACCTAATTTATTAGCATGTAATTAGATGTAATTGGAAAGCAATTAAGCCCCTAAATTGATGAAGACCCACACGGTTTGGGCAGCAGCTTGGGAGGCTTAGATGGCTTGGTTCTACAAGGTTCTTGAAGCCTCCAACATGACATAAGTCATGTGCACCTCCATGTGAACACTCTAGGATATTTACCATGCAAATTCAATCACTCAACCTCACCTAAAGCTCACTCACGGCAGCAGCCCTTGTTTTTATTCTTCACTTTCATTTATTACACTTATCACAAATCAAGCTTTCATTTTCTCTCCAAAAATAGCAAGAACCAAGAACACTTTTTCTTCTATTTTTATTTCCTCTCTATTCGGCCAAGCTCACTACCCACACAACCAAACCTCTATAATTTTATCTCATCATATTTTCTAAACCCAAATCCTATTCTAAACACTTTTCATTCACAAAGTTTTTCCAAAAAACTACTCTATCTTGTCCAAAATCCAACCTTTTGCTTACTTACTTAAGGGTAAGTCTTGATTTTATGGTTCAAAATTGGATTTCTAATTTTTCTAACCATGATTGTTCCATGGTTTTTCAATATTAAACCTTGTTTGTGTTTTTACTAATTGTTTAAGAATTTTAGGGATTTGTTTGGGGGATTGCACGATATTTGAAGGAAAGGAGGAAAACTAACCGATTAAATTGTCTTCAAGAGGTAAGAGGGAGATTTAACCTCACCAACCAAGTTTTGGTGGTGTGAGGATGGTTTTGTACGGTGAAAAATCCATAAGGGTTCTTCACCGATTATTTGATGTGTTTTGATTGTGTTTGTGTGGTATTTGATTGTGTTTCTATGCTTGCATGTGTGATAAAATGCTTAAAGCTTTGATATTATGTGTGTATGCGTAATTATGAAAGCATGAGATTGTATGTGTAATTTAGGATGTGAATAACATGATGAATCGATTGTATGTGTACTCCAAAGAGTACCGAGGCTCACGGCCATACTATGGAAAAAGGACCAAAGTCTTTACACTGATGAATTAAAATGAGAACTGAGAGATTTAAATGAATTTGGGAAAAATTTGAGTATAGTAAAATAAAATGATTTTATGGGTAGTAAAGAAAAGAAATAACAATTTTTGAAAAACAATACCTTTTACTGATTTTTAGAGGAGCTATACCGCAAATTTTTATAAAAGAGGGACTAAATTACAAATTTTATCAACATGAGGGGCCATAGTATAAATACTTATTTTTAGAGGGGTCATATTGTAAATATTATTTTTAGAGGGGTCAAATTGTAAATATTTTATAAAAAGGGGATGATTTTGTAAATATTAAAGTTTTGAGGGACTATTTCATAAATATCAATTTTTGAGGGACTATGACGTAAATATTAATTTTTGAGGGACTAATATGTAAATATGAGTTTTTGAGGGACTAGTGTGCAAATATGAAAAATAAAGCCAATTTTAGTATTAAAATGAGAAAAATAGTATTTTTGATTTAAAACGTAAGAAAAATATTTACGTGATTTGAAAATATTGAAAAATCGCTACGCGATTTTGAAAAGGCGACAGAATTGAGTCGTAATTGAGAAAACGTGAAAATATGACTACGCGATTGAAATATAGTAATTATACTGTTAGATTATTGTGTGGGACCCCGATTATGTGATATGAATTAGAAAAGTGAATAGTGCATAGTACATGCATTGAAAAAGTCCGATGGACTGTATGAGGCTAGTTGCCTAGAAGAGACTACACCTCCTGAGTGGGTGCGATATGCGTAGTGTAAGTCACTCGTTGACTTTGGGGGCATTGGGGTGCGGGTTGCCTACAATTGGCAATTGGTAGCTCTTCTAGGCCGTAGGTTAGACCGACGCAACACACCAATGATTCGGACCGAGACACTATCCTTAATCAAGATCTGATAAAGACTGTCGTGTATATGCTGGATGTGCAAGACTGAGCACGTGGTCCGAGGCATGTTGGTACCGACAATTCTTTTCGATCACTTTCTCCAACCTGAGTTGTAGCTCCATGGAGTAGGAAATTGAGTCTGTGTGCATACATATAATGATAGAGGGTATTATCGTAATTCCTGTTTATGATAATTGATTTATTGGTCATTTGATCATTGATAATGGCATGATTGTAATTATGGTATATTACACGTTTTATGATAATAATGATGTTAGTGGCATAACTGTAATTATGGTATGATAGCTGTATGAGATATTGCATGTGTTTATCTTCATTGCTACCATACTGGTATTAGCGTAGGTGATCTCACCTCTTTATATGCATGTTCTGTATTATGTTTATAATTGTTAAGACGTCGAGCAAGAGATAGAGCGAGAAGTTGAGGAGGAGCAAACTCCTGCTAAAGACGTTGAGTTTTGAAGAGATGCAAATACCTAGTTTCCTTGGCTACCAGAGGTTTACATTCATTAGAGGAGATGAGGCATGAACTGTAGATTTAGAGAGAGAGAGTATCTACAATATGGGAGACCTAAATCTTAGATTGAGTAGACAACATTTAGGACACCCATACTTTTCTGTTAATATTTATGTGCAACTAGAGTTCCCAATATCTATTAGGCAGTATTGGGGAGCTTACTATCGTACTCCTAGTGCGATTAGTATTGTGTCGTCTGCTCGGACACCTGTCCGTAGGACTGCACCTCATGATGGATTCCTATATGCTGAGGAATCTGAGGAGGACCCGTCTGAGGGTTCTGCTGTCTAGTAGGATTTGGGCTATATGTTAGTTTTAAATTAAAGTTTAGATTACTTTGGAAGTCTAGTTTGTAAAATATTTAAGTGCGACAGTACTAAAGGCTTGTATGTATATATATGATGTAAATTATGTGTGACAATGTTGTTATGTCTTTATTTTCTGCTAAGTTTATCTTATTATCATTAAGAAATTTTATAACTCGTATTTATAATACAAGCACAATTTTTAATTGAAGGGTAATTTGGTAATTTAGTAACATGAAGTGTGGCGCCCTAAGGAGGGTGTTACATTAGTTGGTATCAGAGCCCAAGTTAGAGTCTTTTGGGTTTGTGGTTAGTTCTGTCTTGTCTAAGTTGTGTGATTCTCTGTAATTATTTTCCGAAAGAAAAATAATATTGTTTGAATACTGACCTTCACTTTTCTTTGTGTTGTTCAGTCTGATTGAATAGAGCGAAATGGCAGGACGTGGAAGAGGACGCATGAATGCAAGGGCAGCAGCTGGAAATACTGGCAACGATAATCAGAATATGGCTGCAGCTGTAGCAGCAATACAACGAATGGCTAAGGTTGTTGCACAGCAGAATCAAAGAGCGCATGATGATGCTCATAGCTTGTCAGAATTTTGGAGGAATAATCCACCGAAATTTCATGGAGAGTTCGACCCAGAGAAGGCTGATATGTGGATAAAGGAACTGGAAAAGATATTTGAAGGCATGGGTTGTACTGATGAGCGGAAGCTTACTTTCGCGACGTTCGTGCTAGTCGGTGACGGAGAGGCTAGGTGGGCAGGAGCCCGCAGATTAATTCAAGCTGAAGGGAGAGTTGTGACTTGGCAGCTCTTTAGGCAGAAGTTTCTGGGGAAGTATTTCCCAGCCAGTGTTCGACATGCTAAGGAAATGGAGTTCCTTAGTCTGAAGTAAGGGGCGATGACTGTAAGTGAGTACACAGCAAGGTTCGAAAGCTTGTCTAAGTTTTCGAGGTACTTCCAGATGCATCCAGATGAGGAGTGGAAGTGTAGAAAGTTTAAAGAGGGGTTGAGGCTTGACATCAAGCGAGCTTTAGCAACTGTGGATATTGATCAGTTTCTGGTATTGTTAGATAAGTGCCGAAAGGTGGAAGAAATTGATCATCTGCGAGAGGTTAGAAATAAGAATTTTGGACCAGCACGGTTCCAAATGGGGAAGAGTAGCGGTGGCAACTGTTACCAACAAAAACCATATACTAAACCAGCAGTAAGTCAGAATCGGCAACAATCATTTGGAGGAAGTTCAAGTGGTAGTAGAGCAGTTTCAACTGGAACTTCTGCACTTAAATGTTTTAAGTGTGGGAAAGGACATCTCACCAGGGACTGTCAGCACAAGGGGGTCATTTGTTATCGATGTGGGAAGCCTGGACATTTCTCTAGGGAGTGTGATCAGCAAAAGGCGGAGCCATCAGTGGGCAGTGTTCGCACAGCAAGGCCACAGGCGGGTGGTCGAGTGTATACTATGAGCGGGGAGGAAGCCGCTAAATCTGAGGACTTGATAATGGAGGAGTGTGCTATTGAAGGTAATCCTTTAACAGTATTATATGATTCGGGAGCAACACATTCTTTCATTGTATGTGATTGTGTGGAACGTTTGGGATTAACTGTGACTACATTGCCGTATGATTTGAGTGTTAGTACTCCTACTGATAAGCCTGTGATGACTACAAAAGTATGCTTGAATTGCCCTGTATCTGTTAGAGATAAAATCTTTCATGTGGATTTGATCTGTTTGCCTCTTTCCAAGATTAATGTAATCTTAGGAATGAATTGGTTGTCTTCCAACCATATCTTGATAGACTGTGCTAGTAAGACGTTAGTTTTTCCTGAGGATAAGAATTCTAGATTCCTAACGGCTACTCAAGTGGAAGCCTACTTGAAGGAAGGAGACCAAGCGTACTTGTTGATGTCTTCTATGGAGGTTCAGTGTGAAGACGTTTTAAAGGATATTTTCGTAGTGAATGAGTTTCCTGAAGTGTTTCCTGAAGATAAACCTGGATTACCGCCAGAAAGAGAGATTGAATTTTCTATTGACTTAGTACCTGGAGCTGGACCTATATCTATGGCGCCTTATCGGATGTCGCCAGTAGAGTTGGCAGAGCTTAAGAAGTAGTTAGAGGGTTTATTGGAGAAGCAGTTTGTGAGACCAAGTGTATCACCATGGGGAGCTCCAGTATTGTTGGTAAAGAAGAAGGATGGGACTTCTCGTCTATGTGTAGACTACCGACAATTGAACAAAATTACAATCAAGAATAAATATCCACTACCAAGAATCGATGATCTGATGGACCAATTGCGAGGAGCCGCAATATTTTCTAAGATTGATTTACGTTCTGGTTATCACCAGATACGTGTGAAGGTGGAGGATATTCCGAAGACTGCGTTTCGAACACGATATGGACATTATGAGTATCAAGTGATGCCTTTTGGTGTGACTAATGCACCTGCGATATTTATGGACTTCATGAACTGGATTTTCCGTTCATACTTGGATAAGTTTATTGTTGTCTTTATTGATGACATCTTGATTTATTCTCGAAGTCAGAAGGAGCATGCTGAACATCTCACGATGGTTCTCTAGATTTTGAAGGAGAATAAGTTGTATGCCAAGTTGTCCAAATATGAGTTTTGGTTGAGCGAAGTACAAATTTTGGGGCATGTCATATCGGCGGATGGAATTGTAGTTGATGCTTCAAAGGTGGAGACAGTTGTTGAATGGGAGAGACCGAAGACTGTATCGGAGATTCATAGTTTTATCAGATTGGCCGGTTACTATCGACGATTTATTGAGGAGTTTTCGAAGATTGCAGGACCTCTTACCCAACTTACACGAAAGAATCAACCGTTTACATGGACTGAAGCATGTGAGGAAAGTTTTCAGGAGTTGAAACGACGACTGACTATTTCACCGGTTTTGATTCTGCCTGATCCGAATGAACCTTTTGAGGTATATTGTGATGCTTCGTATCAAGGGTTAGGTTGTGTACTTATGCAGAACCGTAAGGTTGTGGCATATGCTTCGAGGCAGTTGAAAGTGCATGAGAGGAATTATAAAACTCATGACTTGGAGTTAGCAGCAGTGGTGTCTGCATTGAAGGTGTGGAGACATTTTCTCTATGGGGCAACGTTCACTGTTTTTAGTGACCATAAAAGTTTGAAGTATTTGTTTGACCAGAAAGAGTTGAACATGAGACAAAGGCGTTGGCTCGAGTTTCTGAAAGACTATGACTTTCAGTTACAGTATCATCCCGGGAAGGCAAATGTCGTAGCGGATGCTTTAAGTAGGAAAGCACTTAATGCTTCTGTTATGATGATAAAGGAGAAGGAATTGATAGAAGAGTTTTGGGATATGCGATTATCTGTGAAGTTGACACCGGGAAAGATATGTTTGAACCTGATCGTTATTTCAAATAACTAGATGGATAGAATACGAGAAGGACAAAACAGTGATCAGTATTTACAAGAAGCAAAGGAAGCAAGAAGTCAAGGAGCGGAATTGGAATTCAGCGAGGGTGTTGATGGAATTTTGAAGTTCAAGGGGAGAGTTTATGTACCAAATGATCCAGAACTGAGGAGATCAATTTTGGATGAAGCTCATAGAAGTAAGTTGAGTATGCATCTAGGAGCCACGAAGATGTACCAAGATTTGAAACAGCTATATTGGTGGCAAGGAATGAAGAGGGATGTCGCAGAATATGTATCATCCTGTTTGACTTGTCAGAAGGCCAAAGTGGAACATCAAAGACCATCAGGAATGTTGCAACCTTTGCCTATTCCTGAGTGGAAATGGGATGATATATCAATGGATTTCGTAACTGCACTGCCGAAGACTCGGAAGGGTCACGATTCTATATGGGTGATTATTGATCGGCTTACAAAGTCGGCGTACTTTTTACTGATTAATATTAAGTACTCAATGGAGAAGTTGGCTCAAGTGTACATCAATGAAATTGTTAGACTTCATGGTGTACCATCCAGTATAATTTCCGATCGAGATCCGCGATTTACATCAAGATTCTGGAACAGTTTGCAAGAAGCGATGGGAACAAAGCTACGTTTGAGTTCTGCTTACCATCCACAAATAGATGGTCAGTCAGAAAGGACGATTCAGTCATTGGAGGACTTGTTGAGGGCTTGTGTTTTAGAGCAAACTGGTTGTTGGGATGAATTTCTACCGTTGATAGAGTTCACCTACAACAATAGTTTCCATTCAAGCATAATGATGGCACCCTATGAGGCTTTATATGGGAGAAGGTGTAGAACACCATTGTGTTGGTACCGTGATGGTGAAAGTACTGTGGCAGGACCTGAATTTGTGCAGTAGACAACTGAGAAAGTGAAGATGATCCAAGATAAGATGAGGACAACTCAGACGCGACAAAAGAGTTATACAGATAAAAGACGAAGACCGCTTAAATTTGAAGAAGGTGACCATGTATTTCTACGTGTGATGCCTATGACTGGAGTTGGACGAGTGATCAAGTCGAGAAAGCTCACTCCGAAGTTTATTGGACCGTTCAGATACTTTGTCGGGTAGGTCCGGTAGCTTATCAGATTGCACTACCACCGTTCTTATCAAATCTTCATAATGTATTTCACGTATCACAACTACGAAAATATATTTCTGATCTGACTCATGTGATCGAACTAGACACTGTACAACTAAAGGAAAACTTGACCTATGAGACATTTCTGATCAAAATTGAAGATCAAAGGGTAAAGCAACTACGAGGAAAGGACATCGCATTGGTTAAAGTGGTATAGAATGATGTAAGTGGTGAAGCCACATGGGAGTTGGAAGAGAAGATAAAAGAACCGTATCCATTTTTATTTTGAATATGTATGTCAAGTTTCGAGGATGAAACTTTATTTTAGAGGGGGAGAGTTGTAACACCCCAAATTCTGACTATGTGAATAGTAATAGCAGAATTACAATGTTTTATATTTTCTGTGTGTTATAAAAATAATTTGACTGTTCTGAGATCATTTTTTATCATTTTGTGTGATTTGCTCTGAGTCAAGAAAATAATAATTTTTTGACCAGAAAAAATCTTATTTTAATTAATTAGAGTTAGGGGATCTTACTAAACCTAATTCTGATTAATATATATATTAATCTTATAATTTTTAGGATTTAAGCGTGTAATAAAATAATTTTATATTATTATAATATTATTTTATTCAATAGTACCTACTGTCTCAAAAATAGTAGAAAATTTATTTATGAACCCGAAAAAGTTCGTGGGGCCCACATTTAGGAAAAGTAGTCAACTATGCTGACTGGACAAATTCTAGCCAATAAGAGCAAGTCAACGAAAGTGGCTTGACTTTCTAAACCAATAAGAATAGGTCAATGAAGGAAGCATAGACTTTCATTTGGACCGTTGGATGAAGACTTAGTTAGGAAGCCTTTAACCTTAGCTGTTGATCTAATCAATGGTGAGATTAGAATGCTAGTTTTATGACCAATTGATATCTACCTTAGATGTAATCTATGGCTAGGAATTAAAGATGAATCAATGGTTAGAATTAAGTCAAAAATTGTAGGCTTGAATTTGGTTAGTAGCTAATTAAGCTTAATTTGACTAATCTAATTACCTAATTAGCAAACTAAGTGAACTAGTTTAATTCAGAATTAATTATAATCTAAATACTAATTAGATATCTTAATATTAATTAAAGGTTATAATATATGTTAAAATATATTAAACTAATTAGTTATATGATTAGAATATTAATTAAGATTGGTTAGGATATTTAACCTAACTAATTACCTAATTTATTAGCATGTAATTAGATGCAATTGGAAAGCAATTAAGCCCCTAAATTGATGAAGACCCACATGGTTTGGGCAGCAGCTTGGGAGGCTTAGATGGCTTGGTTCTACAAGGTTCTTGAAGCCTCCAACATGACATAAGCCATGTGCACCTCCATGTGAACACTCTAGGATATTTATCATGCAAATTCAATCACTCAACCTCACCTAAAGCTCACTCACGGCAGCAGCCCTTGTTTTTACTCTTCACTTTCATTTATTACACTTATCACAAATCAAGCTTTCATTTTCTCTCAAAAAATAGCAAGAACCAAGAACACTTTTTCTTCTATTTTCTTTCCTCTCTATTCGGCCAAGCTCACTACCCACACAACCAAACCTCTATAATTTTATCTCATCATATTTCCTAAACCCAAATCCTATTCTAAACACTTTTCATTCACAAAGTTTTTCCAAAAAACTACTCTATCTTGTCCAAAATCCAACCTTTTGCTTACTTACTTAAGGGTAAGTCTTGATTTTATGGTTCAAAGTTGGATTTCTAATTTTTCTAACCATGATTGTTCCATGGTTTTTCAATATTAAACCTTGTTTGTGTTTTTACTAATTGTTTAAGAATTTTAGGGATTTGTTTGGGGGATTGCACGATATTTGAAAGAAAGGAGGAAAACTAACCGATTAAATTGTCTTCAAGAAGTAAGAGGGAGATTTAACCTCACCAACCAAGTTTTGGTGGTGTGAGGATGGTTTTGTATGGTGAAAAATCCATAAGGGTTCTTCACCGATTATTTGATGTGTTTTGATTGTGTTTGTGTGGTGTTTGATTGTGTTTCTATGCTTGCATGTGTGATAAAATGCTTAAAGCTTTGATATTATGTGTGTATGCATAATTATGAAAGCATGAGATTGTATGTGTAATTTAGGATGTGAATAACATGATGAATCAATTGTATGTGTACTCCAAAGAGTACCGAGGCTCACGACCATACTATGGAAAAAGGACCAAAGTCTTTACACTGATGAATTAAAATGAGAACTGAGAGATTTAAATGAATTTGGAAAAAATTTGAGTATAGTAAAATAAAATGATTTTATGGGTAGTAAAGAAAAGAAATAACGATTTTTGAAAAATAATACCATTTACTGATTTTTCGAGAAATTATACCACAAATATTTATAAAAGAGGGACTAAATTGTAAATTTTATCAAAATGAGGGGCCATAGTATAAATACTTATTTTTAGAGGGGGCATATTGTAAATATTATTTTTAGAGGGATCAAATTGTAAATATTTTATAAAAGAGGGATGATTTTGTAAATATTAAAGTTTTGAGGGATTATTTCATAAATATTAATTTTTGAGGGACTATGACGTAAATATTAATTTTTGTGGGACTAATATGTAAATATGAGTTTTTGAGGGACTAGTGTGCAAATATGGAAAATAAATCCAATTTTAGTATTAAAATGAGAAAAATAGTATTTTTGATTTAAAACGTAAGAAAAATATTTACATGATTTGAAAATGTTGAAAAATCGCTATGCGATTTTGAAAAGGCGACAGAATTGAGTCACAATTGAGAAAACGCGAAAATATGACTACGCGGTTGAAATACAGTAATTATACTATTAGATTATTGTGTGGGACCCCGATTATGTGATATGAATTGGAAATGTGAATAGTGCATAGTACATGCATTGGAAAAGTCCGATGGACTGTATGAGGCTAGTTGCCTAGGAGAGACTACACCTCCTGAGTGGGTGCGATATGCGTAGTGTAAGTCACTCGTTGACTTTGGGGGCATTGGGGTGCGGGTTGCCTACAATGGGCAGTTGGTAGCTCTTCTGTGTTGTAGGTTAGACCGACGCAACACACCAATTATCCGGACCGAGACACTATCCTTAATCAAGATCTGATAAAGACTGTCGTGTATATGCTGGATGTGCAAGACTGAGCACGTGGTCCGAGGCATGTTGGTACCGACAATTCTTTTCGATCACTCTCTCCAACCTGAGTTGTAGCTCCATGGAGTAGGAAATTGAGTCTGTGTTCATACATATAATGATAGAGGGTATTATCGTAATTCCTGTTTATGATAATTGATTTATTGGTCATTTGATCATTGATAATGGCATGATTGTAATTATGGTATATTACATGTTTTATGATAATAATGATGTTAGTGGCATAACTGTAATTATGATATGATAGTTGTATGAGATATTGCATGTGTTTATCTTCATTGCTACTATACTGGTATTGGTGTAGGTAATCTCACCTCTTGATATGCATGTTCTGTATTATGTTTATAATTGTTAAGACGTCGAGCAAGAGATAGAGCGAGAAGTTGAGGAGGAGCAGACTCCTGCTGAAGACGTTGAGTTTTGAAGAGATGCAGATACCTAGTTTCCTTGGCTACCTGAGGTTTACATTCATTGGAGGAGATAAGGCATGGACTGTAGATTTAGAGAGAGAGAGTATCTACTATATGGGAGACCTAAATCTTAGATTGAGTAGACAACATTTAGGACACCCATACTTTTCTGTTAATATTTATGTACAACTAGAGTTCCCAATATCTATTAGGCAGTATTGGGGAGCTTACTATCGTACTCCCAGTGCGATTAGTATTGTGTCATCTGCTCGGACACCTGTCCGTAGGACTGCACCTCATGATGGATTCTTATATGCTGAGGAATCTGAGGAGGACCCGTTTGAGGGTTTTGCTGTCTAGTAGGATTTGGGCTATATGTTAGTTTTAAATTAAAGTTTAAATACTTTGGAAGTCTAGTTTGTAAAATATTTAAGTGTGACAGTACTAAAGGCTTGTATGTATATATATGATGTAAATTATGTGTGACAATGTTGTTATGTCTTTATTTTCTGCTAAGTTTATCTTATTATCATTAAGAAATTTTATAACTCGTATTTATAATACAAGCGCGATTTTTAATTGAAGGGTAATTTGGTAATTTAGTAACATGAAGTGTGGTGCCCTAAGGAGGGTGTTACACCCTGAGGGTTATTGGTTCTCTTAGCACTAAGTGCCTCTTTCTCCTTTGGTTCTACATCAACTAGAAACAGTACTTTTTTAGGTGATGGTAATTTTCATACCCAAGACCGTGACTCAGTGGAAAGGTCCTTGAGATTTACAATGATGAGTCATCTCTAAGCAAAGGCAGATGTATAACCTCCAGAGGGATAGTATTTTCCAATAAAAACAATCATCTAACGCACTAAAAATTTCCAAAGCAATAGCATTCATATGATTCATACCCCAATTAGGAAGATAGGTATGTAACAAGTTGAAGTCCCAACCAATATCTACCCAGACATCCTTCACTCTAACGCTAGTATAAAAAATGATGACAAAGAGAACCTGAGAGCATAGGGGACCTTCCTCCATCTAGTTATTATACCAAAAGGAAACATCTCTGTCCCGATCCTGATGCCAAAGTGTGGTTTAAGTATAGAGTTAGCACAAAAGAATGAACCTCCAAACATAAGAGGAACCACGCCTACTAGGAGCATCTAGCAAGGTTGTGTTTGATAAGTACTTGTGTGACAAAATTTGAGCCCAAAGCTTATATGACCCATGCAATAATTGCCATGAAATCTTTCCAAGTAATGAGACATTGGCTAATTGTGAGTTCCTAATCCTAAGACCACCATTACACTTGGGAGACGTTACAATGGCCTAGTTAACCAGTTGCAGTCCCCTTGCATTATCCCTCTAACCCTATAAAAAGCCAATAATTTTGCATAGTGTAGACTAGAATAGAGGTGAGCAACGAAGTTGTAAGGCAAGTTTACTAGCTTTATTAAGGAGATTAGTCTTCTAAGATGCCAGACGCATTGGGACTTTCTCTAGAATATGGTCAAAAGACTAGTTTGCTAAATAAATTTTGTTTTTAAAAATTATTTTCCTTAAATAAAAATTGGTGGCAACTTTATACAATTCTTATTTTTTTTTTATGAATTTTAGTTTCCTCTTGTCATGACGCCTTTTTGGTAGTTGTGACAGGTTTGATTACATCTTTGACCCATTAAGAAGCTTGGATCAGTCAAGTGGTCTATTCACCAGTTCAGAAGTTAAACCGGTAGGTTTGAGCCGGGTTTAATAATAATATAATGTGTAAGAAAAATGGATAGACAAAATATATGAACATGAATGAAGATTACATTTTTTTTATTTGGGTGGTGTAGTAAGGCAATAATGCATGTTACAAAATGAATTAGTTATCAACTACAAAAATGCATAGTCTACGTGTAAGAAAAAGTGACAGATGATATATAGAAATAGTAAGAAATATTAGTTTATTTAATTTTGCCCCCCAAAGTGAACTTTTTTCTTTTTGACTTGTCTACCTAAGTGACTTAGTTATAAGGAGTTGTTATATCAATTGCTACATTATAAGTTACATTATAGTCCTAAGTTACAGAGTTTGGCATTATATTTACATAATTTATAAATATTGTTACATTAATATAAGAAAATGATACTTAGTATTTGCAGTAATTGTGAACATATTTAAAGGATATTTTAGGTTAGTTTAGTTGTATTATAAACGAAGTTATGAGCTAGTTAATAAATAAAACAAGGAAATAAAATGAAGTTATGAGTAGTTTTAATGGACTTTATGTTTTTATTTTAGTATTCACGTGCAATTGTGTATATAAAGAAATTTTGTATTAATATTTGTATTCATTTGCGCACAAAAGTTGTGAGATGTTAGTGTTTCTAAGCATGGCATATAAAGGGAAGGGCATTGAAGTTGACTTAAACATAAGTTGCACATAATAATATGATTTTGGTGAAGGGGAGTTTGAAGTAATTGGGGCTAAAGGAAATGTTGATCTAAATTGCACATAAGAATATGATTTTGATAAGTTTTTTGTAGTAAGTTTTGATGATGATTATGATGGATTCAAATTTAATGGTAATTGTGGAGATGGTGGAGAAGATAATGGTAAATTCGAAGTCAAAAAAAGTTATCATGGGAAAGAAGAGAATGAAGATGATAACAGTCATAGAGATCTGTCTGAAGGAGATATCTTGAGCCTAAAATTTGATAATTTAGATGAGGTTGAGGATTGGTACTTTGCGTATGGCAGAGCAATGGGGTTCAGTACAAAGAAAGGTCATGTTGTTCGCATAAAGAAAGGTGATATAACATATCTAAAATGGGTGTATTGTTGCGATGGTGTTCAGGATCCCAAATATGGCAACCTTAAGAGGAGGTAGACAACAAAACATAATTTTCCTAATAAATGTCATACTTTTTTAATAGTTCATATTAGGAAAGGTGTAGAGAAGGGTTTTATTTTAGGTGTTGAGTTATGTCATAGCCATGATGATCATGTGCCTTCAAAGTTTGTATATTTTATTCTAACATATAGGAAGATGACTGAAATAGACAAGGCCCAAATGAAGGTTATGTGTGATGCGGGGTTGAGGACTAACCACGTCATGAATTTTATGGTGGAGCAAAATGGTGGGTTTGAAGGTGTATGTTTTATGAAGGTAGACTTGTACAACCATGTTGGGAGAGAGGGAATTTCAAAGATTAATGCAGGTGATGCACTGATAACCTTGGATTACTTGGATGTGAAGAATTGTTCTTACCCAATGTTGTTTGTGTCTTACACAAAGGACAATGAAGATCGATTAAATAACATGTTTTAGGCAGATGGATATGCAAGGTTGGATTACCAGTGCTTTGGGGATGTATTAATCTTTGATTCCACCTATAAAACAAATACATACAGCAAAACCTTGGTTATTTTTGCTGATGTAAACCACCACTATGACACTGTCATTTTCAGATGTGCCTTGCTAGTGGATGAAAGCGCAAGGACATAAAGATGGTTACTAAGCCAATTTTTGGCTACAATGATGGGCAAGATCCTTGTGTCTTTGGTCATAGATGGTGACAAATAAATGAGGATGTTACCAAGTGGCCTCAATACTCAAGAGGGGGGGTGAATTGAGTATGTAAGACAAGTTCGAAAATCTTTCGCAAATCGTTTGATAAACAATTTTCGTTGAAGCTATTTGATGATTAGAACTGATTGGATATATGAGATAAATATTTTTACTTATAAATGTAATAATCAAGAAGAACAATATTCAAGCAATTCAATGGAACAGTGCTCAATGTAAAGAGAAGGATTTAGAGAGAACAAACACAACGATTTATCCTGGTTCGATCACCAATCCACTTGTGATCTACGTCCAGTCCTCAAGCAACCGCTAGAGATTTTCCACTATTTCTTCAAGCTTCAATAGGTGCTTGACAACCTTTACAACCTTGAGCACTCAACACTTTGGGATACCTCACCCTTATGCTTGAGCCTCTATTTCCAAGGGATACCTCACCCTCTCTAAACAGATTGTATAAGATTTGAATGGAAGAAACTCTCTCTAGAGCAAGTATTACAAATTGAAGAGCTATGGTATTTGGGATTCACACAAGTTCAAGCTCAAAACAGAGGATTTTGTAGAATGATGAGAAAAACTTGTTTAAAGCTCAATAGTAATTTTCCAGAATGATAGACTTAGTATTTCTAACCCCTCATTGAAGCCCAATAACCAAATATATAGGTAAGGGTCATTTAGTGCCGTTGGAAGTGGTTGTGAGCAATTAATGCTCATTAATATAGCCGTTATGGGTTTCTCCTTGTTTTTCCTGAACATGGGCTAACCGGTTAGCCAAGCATCCTAATCGGTTAGGGACTCATTTAGGCTTATAAGAAATTGTTCTGGTTTGATAACTAACCAGTTAGGAATGTGTCCTAATCGGTTAGGAAATTACCAACATAGGTTCTGAGTTGATGAATAACCGGTTAGGTCTTTTACCTAATCGGTTAGGAAAAAATGTTTTTGGCTTCTGAGTTATAGAATAACCGGTTAGGCCTTCTACCTAATCGGTTAGGACAGGATTAGAATGGTTTCTGAGTTTATGAATAACCGATTAGGTTTTCTACCTAATCGGTTAGGACAAAACCTTTTTGGCTTCTGGGAGTGAGACTAACCAGTTAGGTCTCTCACCTAATCAGTTAGGACAATCATATTTTGGCTTCTGAGTTATTAAATAACCGGTTAGGCACCTTGCCTAATCAGTTAGGCATTTGATAGAACACGAGGCAAACCTCTGTTTGAGCCAGCTAACCGGTTAGGAGCTGGTCCTAATCAGTTAGGGGCCTTAGAATTTTGACTCCTAACATTTACAGAAAGAGTTTTGTATTTGTTAAAAGAGTTGGTAGGTTCTAAAAAGGCTTGTCTCAATTTTGACATATACAGGGGAGACTTACTTGATAGAGGATATAAGATTTCAAAGAGTTTGTTGCACAAAAACCTTTTTGAACCTAACTTGAAAAACCATTTTGCAAATTCATTTTAAGGAAGCTATTTGAGCTTGAGGTGAATCCTTAAAATACCTTTACACTAGATCTATAACCTACATGCTAAGCTTGAGTTCCTTGTGACTTGATCATTGTGTTCCCATTGCTTTCTTGTTTGTCGACATCAAAATCATTTGCATCTAGTCCATGTCAATCACATTCTCCCTGTTTTTGATGATGACAAACACTTATTGAGAAAGAGATTAGTTCAAATGATAATTGGAATTCATAATAGAATTTGGAGACTTACTCCCCCTCTTTTGTTCAAGAGGTGCTTGAATTAGAGATACACAGCTCCCCATTTGTTTTGGGATTCCAGGACCATTAACAGACAATACATTACATTATCATAACACATTCAGTTACTTTTCTCAATAAATAGAAAGACCTTTATCCTTCTCCCCCTTTTGGCATAATCAAAAAAATTCAGTAACCTAGGGTATTCGAAACTAAGCATGTAAAACAGAAACTGATTAATAAGATTAAGCATAGTTTCCAGAAACTCATAAGCAGTCATACAAAAATGCATTAGCAGGCATACTATAATTAAATATGTCCAAGATTCAAAATAATAATCAAAGATCACTATCAAGATTACCAAAATTAATTCAAAGATTAGCAGTCATCAGTCATGCTAAATAATTTTCCCAAAAATATCCAAAATAAGATAATTAAGCAAAGTCAAAATAAAGTTCAGAGACAATTAGTGCAGCAGCATAACTATGATAGAAACAGAGAGTCTATGCCTAAGCCCCAGGGTCTTCGGGTGCTGGGAAGCGACTCTCGATCCTATCCAAGCGGTCCTCCATAGCACTCAACCGATCAAATATTACTGAGTTGCTATGCTCTTGGTAGATTCGTAGATCCGCGATGGCTGTAAGAATGCGGGCTTCACTTGTGGTTGCGGAGACGCTACTCATATCTGGTACCTCTTCCATAGGGACATCAGCCGTGTTAGCGGGAATTTCTTCTGCTGGCGCTCCTCCCACTCGTGCATGACCATAGGTCCATTCACTATTGACGTTCTTCATGTGCATTCTATTAAGAGAGGCAAAACCAAATTTATGAGGGCCGACAGTGTTTACAATGCCATCGTCCAATAGGGGAACCTTATGGTGGTCTAGGATTCGAGCAACCAGAAGGGCATACGGAAGATCCATAACTGCCTTATTTTTAGCTTTCATCATAGTGTGTATAATGTAAAAAGGCCAGTTGATCTTTATGCGTTCCTTGAGAAGCCACATCAGGAAGATGTCTTCCTCTTCAACCAAGGCATATAGCCCTTGGTGCGAGAATATGAGTGACAATGAAATGAAGAAGACGATCATGTATCTTTAGAAGCCCGGTAGTAAAATTTCCTTTTGGCATTGGAACACTAGGCTGAAGCATACCCATTGCAGCGTCATCTCTCTTATAATTTTTCTACTGGCCATGTTTTTCCAATCGAAGCTTTTCACTGGAGTGGGGAAGATCAAACAAAGGGACCCACTCACTGGGATTCACAACAATCTTATGCTTTTTAACTTCAGAAATTAAAGTTCCACCCTTAATAGATAAATTGCAGAAGAAGACTTTAGTAGTTTCAAGATAGAAGTACCCTGGATTTGTGGTGACGAGGGTTCTCAACCCATGGAATTCAAGAAGCTCTGTGAGAGGAGTGAATCCTTCTTGGATGAAAAACTCCCAGTCCATCCATTTCGGTGAGATGATACGCCTTGCATGAAATTCTAATTGATATTTCTTCATCTGAGCAGGATTAATGAAGTATCTTCCAATATTCAAGGCTATTGAAAAATCTGGGTCAGTGTCAGTAGGAGTTGTTTCCTTTGGGACATTGGGATTTTTTGTACGTGATCTTTTGGGGAAGGAGGAGCTGCTGGCCATGGTGGGAATGGAGGCTTAGGGCACGGTGGTGGAGAGAGAGAGTGTGAGGGAGATTGAAATGTTGAAGAAAAAATGGAGGTTTAATCAAAGAAAGATGGTGGAAGATGATGGAATGTGAGAGAAATGGGTTTTAAAGACTGAATTTGTGGTGGATTTATGATGAAGGATGAATGTGAGGGAGTGGGCGTGAGAGAGCTTGAGAGGATGAAGATGATAATGGAGGGAGGGTGCGTGAATGGAGGGAACCACGCTGTTTGGGGGTGTTTAAAGGGAGTGACCTAACCGGTTAGGAAAGGTGGGTAACCGGTTATGGCCATTAGAAATAGCCACTGTGTTTTCCAATAACCGGTTAGGATGGGTGGTTAACCGGTTATTGTGTAAAGTCAGAACGCACAAAATGGTTTCCAAATACAGGTTAACCAGGTAGGAACCATGCCTAGCCGATTATTTGGTCATGACAGAGAGCCCATCAGGATTCCAAAACACTTCCAGATCTCAAACGAAATTTTATTTTTCTTTTTTTACTTGATCATTTCAATGATAGCACTATAACAAACTCATAGGAATAATCCTTGACATATAAGTTCAAGTTTTCTTGAAGTTCATTTTGGCTTAACTCCATTTTCATTTAGAAACAAATTCCTCCCAATGTCAGATCAAGTAAGGGGAACTTCAGAGATCATTTTTCACAGTAGGAACTTTGAGCTTTAAGATTAGGGGACTTAAGCATGGACTGAGCTCCTGCAAAACAAAATAAGGGGACACTCCGATGCTCAAGTCAATATTGGATTTAAATATGATAAAAAATTCAGAGATTGTGCAGCAATATGGCATGATTATGCAGAAAAAATACAAGTTAGGCACTGGTTTTATGATTATGCAAATAGTTAATTTATGCATGATTGATCCAATATACCAAGTTCATTCCTTATATAGAAAAATGCTTCTTTTGCTAGGGGTTTAGTGAAAATGTCAGCTAGTTGCTTAGTGGTTTCCACAAATTCAAGTATACAATCACCCTTTTGAACATGATCTCTAATGAAATGATGTCTTATTTCAATATGTTTAGTCCAAGAATGCAAAATAGGATTTTTTGACAAGTTAATTGCACTAGTATTATCACATCTTATGGGGATATGATCAAGCTCAAGACCATAGTCTAAGAGTTGTTGTTTCATCCAAAAGATTTAAGAACAATAACTCCCAGTTGCAACATATTCAGCTTCAGTTGTAGACAATGCCACACTATTTTGTTTCTTGCTATGCCAAGAAACTAGTGAGCTTCCAAGCAAGTGGCATGTCCCACAAGTGCTCTTTCTATCCATTTTGCATCCAGCAAAATTAGAATCGAAATACCCAATAAGACTACATGAGGCACCTTTAGGGTACCACAAACCCATTTAAGATGTGCCTATTAGATATTTCATTATTCTTTTAACAGTACTTAAGTGTGATTCTTTAGGATTACCTTGATATCTAGCACACATGCATACACTAAACATTAAATCAGGCCTACTTGCAGTGAGGTAAAGGAGTGAGCCAATCATACCTCTGTATTTCGTAATTTCTACTAATTTACCTCATTCATCCTTGTCCAAATAGCAAGAGGTGCCTATAGGAGTAGCCATATGCTTGGCATTGTCCATTCCAAACTTCTTGAGCAGCTCCTTGCAATACTTGGATTGGCTTATGAATGTTCCTTCTCTTGTTTGCTTGATTTGGAGACCAAGGAAGAAGTTGAGTTCACCCATCATGGACATTTCAAACTCACTTTGCATGATATTTGAAAACTCTTTACAAAGAGAGTTGTTAGTAGCTCCAAATATAATGTCATCAACATAGATTTGAACTAGAAGTATGTCATGCATTTTATGTTTTATGAAAAAGGTAGTGTCAACTATGCCTCTAGAAAAGCTTTTTTCTAAAAGGAATTTACTCAACCTTTCATACTAAGCTCTAGGAGCTTGTTTCAAGTCATACAATGCCTTTCTCAGTTTAAAAACATGGTTGGGCAATTCAAAATCTTCAAAACCAGGAGGTTGTTCTACATACACCTCTTCTTGTATAAAACCATTTAAAAAAAGTACTTTTGACATCCATTTGATAGAGTTTGAAATCCATGATGCAAGCATATGCAAGTAACATTCTAATGGCCTCTAATCTAGCTACGGGAGCATAAGTTTCTTCATAGTCTATGCCTTCTTCTTGATTGTAACCCTTAGCTACAAGCCTAGCTTTATTTCTTATTATTAAGCCTGTTTCATCGAGTTTGTTCCTAAAGACCCATTTGGTGCCAATTATAGGATGATCACTGGGCCTTGGAACTAATTCCCAAACTTGATTTCTCTCAAATTGGTTTAGTTCTTCTTGCATGGCCAAGATCCAATGCTCATCATTAATGGCCTCATTTATGTCTTTAGGTTCAACTTGAGAGACAAAGGCTAGGTGATTACATGCATTTCTAAGTGAGTTTCGAGTGATTACCCCTTTTGATACATCATCAATCACCTTGTCGAGAGGGTGATATCTTGAAGTTCTCCATTCCTTGGGTAGGTCCAAGATTTCTGAATCTTTTTGCCATGAGTGATCAAGGAGTCTCTCTTCTTGCTTCTTGGATTCTTTCTCTTGATTTTCCAAGTGCGTTTTTGCCAAGATTTCTGCAACATCATCAACAAGCTCCTTTCTCGGCTCATTTGGGTTAGTTTCATCAAATGCAACATGTATGGACTCTTTTATGGTCATAGTTCGTTTATTATAGACTCTAAAGGCCTTGCTATGAATAGAATAACCAATGAATATTCCCTCATCAGATTTTGCATCAAACTTCCCCAAGTTATCCTTTCCATTATTCAAAACAAAGCATTTACATCTAAAGACATGAAAATGTGACACATTTGGTTTCCTTCCTTTGTATAATTCATATGGGGTTTTCTTTAAAATTGGCCTTATTAGGGCTCTATTCATAACATAACAAGCGGTGTTAACCGCATCCGCCCAAAAGTACTTAGGAAGGTTGGCTTCATTGAGCATAGTTGATAATCACATATTTTATTCATTAAGAAACCCTTATGTTTAGTCATTTACACTCTCCATATTCTTAATTGATTGAGTTTGGTATGATTTTGTGAGTTTGAGCTCAAATTGGTCCTAATTGAATATTTTCAGCATTATTGAGATTTGATACTGTTTCTGTATTTTGGCCATAACTTGAGTTCCTGATATCTGATAATCATGAATTTTACCTTGTAGGAAAGCTAAGAGGAAGCTCTACAACTTTGATGAAGAGCTCGAAGTCCTAAACAGATGTCTAAGGGACCTAAGTTTACATGGAAGTCAGAATACGGGTTCTGTCACTAGAATCCGAACGGTGTGCACTCATAAAATCATATATCAAGCTGTAATAATGGAGATGGGCTGCAATTTGGATAGTTGATAGTTAAGATCCAAATAAACAACTTTCATGAAGAACACATTTTGAAAAAATGAAGTCTAATGGGTCAGTTTGAGCTTGCAAGTCGGAACAGAGGTGCTGAAGTTGGGTTTGAGCAACCTGCAGTATTTGGGTCATATCTTGGGCTGTAGGAAGCCAAATTGGACGATCCAGATATGCATGTTATAGCCAAGACAAAGATCTACAACTTTTACGAAGAGTACTTTTCATGGATCTGAAGTATAGTTAGTCATTTTTGGCATCCAAGTCAGACAAGAAATTTTCGTACTCAACCACTCCACTCCACCAACCCACTCAACCACTCCACTCCACCAACCCACTCATCCACCCACCCCCCTTTGTCCTTTTGTTACCCTAGACTTCTATAAAAGGCACCATTGGTTATCATGAATAACAAGTTGTATTCTCCTTCATTTCTCTCATAGTTTCTTCTTGTTTCTTTATAGTTTCTCATAGCTTTTGTATATTTTGATGCTCCCTTTCATGGTAATGGAGGGCTAAGCTACTTTCGGTCAATTTAGAACTCTTGAAGAGATTGTGGTTTGGATTCTTGAGACCTTGGTTATGTATTGTATTTGATTTGTAATTGAATTTCTCTTTTCTTTTCTTTTTTCTTCTTCTTGATCTTGAATGCATGAATGGTGATTCTATTTATGTTGATCTGATTTGATCTTGGTTTAAGATTGAGATTTGTGATGAAACTTAGAACTGATTGATCTAAACTAATTACATAAATGAAGATTAAGATTTGTGGTGAAACTTAGAACTGATTAATCTAAATTAATCACAGAATTGAAAAGGTTAGGTTACTGATTTGTGCCTAAGTTAATTGAATATGGTACTTGAAATTAACATAGATCTTCATGAATGGTGTGATTGCGGATTTGTGTTTATCACTTGTTAATTGAATTCTAGACGATCGTCTAGTATGAATTCTGGATTTGATGCAGAGATCTCGCTTAGATCCAAATTAACAATTCAATTGCGCTTCAAGTGTTCTATGAAGGGTCTATGATTGAATTCACCCAATCTTGGATAGGTTTCTAAATTGACTGCTCTTTAATTGTTATTTCTTCCTTTAATTTTGTTAAGTGTGATCTTAAACTGTCAAACCCCCATTTGCTAAACTTTCACTTGATTTGATTAAATTGCATCTACAATCCTCGTGGAGATGATCCGGTGTTGTCACTGTGCTACAAGCTTAGGTAATAACTTCGGTTATAATTTTGACTAAGTTCGGCGCTCGTCAAAATTTTGGCCGCTGTTCTTAGGGGATTAGTAAGTGTAATCTTTTCATTTTAAGTGTTTTTACTAACTTTTACTTTTTATTAACTTTTCTAACATTTTTTATCCATTGTCTAGTGTATTTTGCTTATTTATTTGTTTTTGTGTGATGCATGACTAGGTCCGAGCCTGATAACTTGGTTGACTTTGATCCTGAGATTGATAGAACCTTGCATAGGTTGATTAGAGCTCGAAGGCTAAGTGCAAGAATTGCTTCTGAATTTGATCTTAATATTGGGAGTGAACTTGAGATCTTGAATAATTTTGAAACAATGGCTAATAACATGCAGAATAGAACTCTTAAGGAACTTGCTGCTCCTGATATAACTAGCCAGTCTTTGTGTATTCAATACCCAGATCTTGATGCTGTTTTTGAGTTAAAATCTGGATTGATACATTTGTTGCCCAAGTTTCACGGTTTTGCAGGTGAGGATCCCCATAAGCATCTAAAGGAGTTCCATGTGGTTTGTTCAACCATGAAGCCACATGGGATCTCGAAAAGAGCACATCAAGTGAGGGCATTTCCTTTTCACTTGCTAATACTGACCAAGGATTGGTTATTTTATCTTTCACCAGGTTCAGTAACAAGTTGGACTGACATGAAGCGATTGTTCTTAGAGAAATTTTTCCCTGCCTCTAGAGCTTGCCATTAGAAAAGATATATGTGGCATAAGACAAATGACAGGAGAGACCCAGCATGAATATTGGGAAAGATTCAAGAAGCTGTGCTCGAGCTGTCCCCACCACCAAATCACCGATTAACTCTTAATTCAATATTTCTATGAAGGCTTGCTGCCAAATGACAGAAGCATGGTGGATGCTGCCTCTGGAGGAGCCTTAGTAGACAAGACCCCTGCAGCAGCGAGAGATTTGATAGCAAACATAGTAGCCAACACCCAACAATTTGGCACACGAATTATTACTTCAACCAGAGGAGTCAATGAGATTCAATCATCTCATATAGACTAACAGAGAATGGAACACAAACTTGATGAATTAACTTCTTTGGTGAGGCAGTTAGCAGTGGGACAACAAGCACCAATGCAGATGGCTGCAACTGTGTGTGGCATTTGCTCTTGTTCATCTCATCCTACTGATGCATGTCCCACACTTCAGGATGGTGGTTCTATTTTTCCAGAGCAATCTGTTGCAGCAGCTGGTATTTTTCCTAGTAGACCCCAATATCAACAATCACAGCAGCAGCCCAGATATGATCCATTTTCTAATACCTATAACCCTGGCTGGAGGGACCATCCCAACTTGAGATATGGAAATTCTGGTCAACAACAACAACAGCCCTACCAACAGCAGCAACCGCAGTTTAGATACCAAGCTACAGGCCCTAGCAACAAGTACCAACCACCTGCATTTAGGCAAGCACAACCTGCGCCGCCACCCATGTAGCAAACTTCTCCCGCCTACTGTTCCAAAGGCCACTCCAGCTGAGCCACCTTTCGAAGACTTGATGAAACAGTTTCAGCAGAATGTCAATGCCACCATCCAGAATTTACAAACTCAAATTGGGCAGATGGCAACCACTCTGAGTGAGCTGAAAAGTCAAGGGTCGAACCAATTGCCTTCACAAACAGTCAACAACCCAAGAGGCAATGTAAGTGCCATTAGCTTGAGAAGTGGCAGAGAAGTTGACGGTCCTACTCCACCACAACCTGAACTACAAGTGCAGCAACCAGAAGGTGACCAGAAATAGAAGAAAGTGGATAGCTCAGTCCAAAAATCTGTGACATAGAAGAAATGTGCAGAGAATTCAAATCTGGCCATTCCACTACCTTTTCCAAACAGAGTCACACAGTCCAAGCATACTGCGCAAACAGAAATAGAAAGAGAAGTCATGGACACATTCAGGAAGGTGGAAATCAATATTCCCCTCCTTGATGCAATCAAGCAGATTCCCAAGTATGCCAAATTCCTCAAAGAGTTGTGTACTCACAAGAGAAGACTTAAGGGTACTGAGAAAATAAGCATGGGCAGAAATGTTTCTGCAATGATTCTACCAAGCATGCCACAAAAATGCAAAGATCCTGGAACTTTCACAATTCCTTGCACGATAGGTAACTCCAAATTTGAACATACAATGCTAGACTTGGGTGCTTCGATTAATGTCATGCCTATGTCAATATATCAGTCCTTGAACATTGGCACTTTGCAACCTACTGGTATAGTGATTCAGTTGGTAAATAGGACCACTGCTCATCCTGCAGGAGTGCTAGAAGATGTGTTAGTTCGGGTGAATGGGCTAATTTTTCCAGCGGACTTCTATATTCTGAACATGGAAGATGAGTCTTCAATAAACCATGCTCCATTGATCCTAGGCAGACCTTTCCTCAAGACAGCCAGGACCAAGATAGATGTGCATTCTGGCACCCTTTCCATGGAATTTGGCGACGATGTGGTACAATTTAACATTTTTGAGGCCATGAGACATCCCCTAGAGGAGCATTCTGTTTTCCATGTTGATGTGATTGATATGCTAGTTGACGATGCTTATACTGATATTTATCTTTGAATTTCCGATATATTGCTTTGATTTTTACGGATTTCGTTACCGTGAAACATGTCCGGTTGTGATATTGTACCATGTCGCATGTGCTGAGATTTATGCAGTTATGAGTGGTGATGTAGCTTGACTTGAATGATGCAGCATGTGAAAATGAGAGTCAGGAGTATGTTGAATTTAATGTTGCTGAGTTAGTTGTTTCAAACAGCTTGCTGCCCTCCATTATACAGCCTCCATCCTTAGAATTAAAGATTTTGCCGGACCATCTTAAATATGCATATTTGGAAGATGGTGAGAAGCTGCCTGTGATTGTTGCTAAAAATTTGCAACCTGATCAAGAAGAAAAATTACTGTAGGTTTTGAGGCAGAATAAACAAGCCATCGGATGGACACTTGCAGATCTTCCTGGTATCAGTCCCTCCACATGCATGCATAGGATTTTGTTGGAGGAAGATACTAACCCGACTGGAAAGCCCCAAAGGAGATTGAACCCCCGACTCTGGATGTGGTAAAAAAGGAAGTTACCAAGCTACTGCAAGTTGGCATTATTTATCCCATATCTGATAGTAAATGGGTGAGCCCGTGCGAGTGTTGTTCCAAAGAAATGTGGGGTCACAAAGTAGTTGAAAATCAGAACAATGAGCTACTACCCACAAGAATTCAAAACAGCTGGCGGGTTTACATTGATTACAGACGACTTAACCAAGCCACCAAGAAAGATCATTTCCCATTACCTTTCATTGATCAGATGTTAGAGAGACTAGCTGGCAAGTCGCATTACTGTTTCTTGGATGGATATTTGGGTTATTTTCAGATCCATATAGCCCCAGAAGACCAAGATAAAACTACTTTCACTTGCCTATTTGGCACATTTGCATACGAAGGATGCCTTTTGGTCTCGTAACGCTCCAGGCACCTTTCAAAGGTGTATGGTAAGTATATTTTCTCGACCTTTTAGAAAATTGCATGGATGTATTCATGGATGACTTTACCTGTCTATGACTCTTCCTTTGATGCATGTTTGGATAGTTTGACTCGGGTTTTGCATAAATGCATTAAGGCTAACCTTGTTCTGAATTTTGAGAAATGTCATTTCATGGTAGAGCAAGGCATAGTTTTAGGGCATATAATATCTAGCAAGGGTATTGAGGTAGATCTTGCAAAAATAGATGTTATTTCATGCCTATCTTACCCCACATGCGTGTGGGAGGTTCGTTCTTTCCTTGGTCATGCAGGTTTCTATAGGCGATTCATAAAAGATTTTAGCAAAATTGCTCTTCCACTATCCAACTTACTACGAAAAGAAGTGGAGTTCCATTTTGACCAGAAATGCAAAGATGCCTTCAATCACTTGAAGCAAGCATTGACCAGTACACCTATCATCTAGCCACCAGATTAGACACTCCCATTTGAGCTCATGTGTGATGCCTCTAATTATGCTTTGGGAGCTGTTCTTGCACAAAGGGTCGACAAAATATCTCATGTCATCTCCTATGCTTCAAGAACTTTAGATCCTGCACAAGTCAACTACACCACCACTGAAAAGGAACTTTTAGCAATTGTTTTTACTTTAGACAAATTTTGATCATATTTGCTTGGTTCTAGAGTGGTTGTGTTTTCAGATCATATAGCTCTGAAGTTTCTCCTGAAAAAGCTTGATGCAAAGCCTAGGTTGATTAGGTGAATTTTGCTCCTCCAAGAGTTCGATATTGAAATCCGTGATAAAAGTGGAGCGGAGAATTTAGTGACTGATCACCTAAGCCGAATTGAAAGGGAAGTAGATACTTTTCCTATCCATGATGTCTTCCCTGATGAGTAGCTTTTCAAGCTGCAAGGTAACACTCCTTGGTTTGCTGATTTGATAAATTTCTTAGTTGCTGGTGTTTTCCCTGCACATTTTATTAGGGCTCAGATTGATAAATTAAAGAGTGAGTCAAAATATTATGTGTGGGACGACCCTTATCTGTGGAAATTTTGTAGTGACCAAGTCATTAGGAGATGCGTGCCTGATAATGAATTTCATTCTATTCTTAGCTTTTGTCATACACTTGCAAGTGGCGGTCATTTTGGTCCCCAAAGGACTGCTAGGAAAGTTTTGGAATCTGGATTATATTAGCCCACTCTATTTCATGATGCATATTTGTTTTGTAAATCTTGTGATCAATGCCAAAGAACAGGAAACACTTCTCGAAGGAATGAGATGCCCCAGAAATCCTTATTGTTCTGTGAGATTTTTGATGTATAGGGTATTGATTTTATGGGACCCTTTCCTGTTTCTTTTGGTTTTGTTTACATTTTTCTAGCTGTTGATTATGTATCCAAGTGGGTGGAGGCGAAAGCTACTCGGACTGATGATTCCAAAGTTGTTGTGAATTTTGTTAGATCACAGATTTTCTGCAGGTTTGGAGTTCCGAAGGCCATCATCAGTGATCAGGGTTCATATTTTTGTAATCAAAGCATGGAAGCTTTGATGAAAAAGTATGGGGTCTTGCACAGAGTTTCTACACCTTACCATCCCCAAACTAATGGGCAAGCCGAGATTTCCAACGGGAGATCAAGCAGATACTCCAGAAGACAGTTCAACCTAACAAAGGATTTGGAGCAAGAGGCTTGAGGATGCTTTATGGGCTTACCGGACGCTTATAAGACACCAATCGGGATGTCTCCGTATCGATTGTTTTTGAAAAGCCCGCCACCGCCGGTGGAAATTGAGCATCATGCATTCTCGGGTGGTGAAAAGGTGCAACTTGGACCCAGATCAAGCGGTATGGAGAGGAAGCAAAGGCAAAGCAATTGGAGGAGATCCGCTTGGAGGCTTATGAAAGTTCCAAACTTTATAAGGAGAAGACCAAAGCCTTCCATGATAAGTTGATTCTGAGGAAAACATTTGAGATTGGTCAAAAAGTTCTCCTCTATAACTCCCGCCTCCGACTCATGCCTGGCAAATTAAGGTCTAGATGGGATGGACCATTTATTGTTACTAAGGTTTTTCCTTTTGGTGCTGTTCAGATTAAAAGTGAGGTCACTGCCAAAGCTTTCATCGTAAATGGACACAGCCTCAAACAGTATCATGAACTTCCAGAGAATGCAGAAGTGGAGGTGATGAACCTTCTCCATCCGCATTATGAATAAAAAAAAAGGGAAAAGAAAAAAAAGAAAAAGAAAACAGCTGTGTGCCCGACAATGAGGTAGGTAGTGCCATTAAATTTTGTCACTCGGAAGCATGTGGAGGTCATTTTTTCTTCAGCGACAACAACTGCGAAAATCTTGCAGTATGGATTTTATTGGCCTACTTTATTCAAGGTCTGTTACATCTTTTGCAAAAGTTGTGGAAATTGGTCAAAAAAGTTCTGCTTTGAGATTATCATTTGCACCTACTCCTTGGAAAATTGAGATCTAGGTGGCGCGGTTCTTTTGTTGTCAAACACGTGTATCCTCTGGGGCCGTAGATATTGAGGATCCTAGGAATGGTAATGCGCTTAAAGTTAATGGACAAAGACTCAACCATTCCTGGAAAACCAAGTTCTTGAGTTCTTTGTGTTGCCGGTTAAGTGGCGGATACGGTACTCCGTGACTCTCAAGTCGGTTTATTTTTCAGTTTTCCAAAATAACTGAACCCTTCTTCTCCTTCAAAATGGATGTCATTCTTTCAAACCTGAGTAAACATTTTCCTTCTCTTCCTCAAAATGCTCTGAGAAAAATCTACAAAGTTCGATGTGAAAGATTGAGACTGTTAATGCACAAAGGTATGCCAGAAGATGTACGCTGGATAATTGAAGCAAAGGTCCGATTAGCAGGTGAGTCCTCAATTTCATTTGACTCATATATGCCTGGTCTTGGAAGAAGTTCATATTCTAAAAGGAGAAGAGTAAAAAGGTTACAAGTCTGTCACAAATGTGGACGATGGAACTGTAACAAGCGATGTCGTACTTTGGGGATGGTTTCCGCAAATGAAATAGAAGATAAAATTTTCTTCATTAAGAATGGATGAGTAAGGAGTCATTAGATGATATCTTATTGACTCTTGAGACGCATTCTTGTGGATTGGTGCATCGTGAAATTCTTAAATTGTGGAATCTCTTCAAGGATGAAGAAAAACGCTACGATCTTGGGAATTTGACTCTAAAAGACCTGTTTGCCAATTTATAAGAAAATTGGATGGGAAGCTTATCCTCGACTCATAGAAGACGTTTAAGCGATTCTTATCGGACGTTAAACCAGAGGCGAGATGTGAGCCATATCCACAAACAATCTGTACATATCATCCTCTTCTTCTTCTTCATGTCATCTTTCAAACAAAAAAATAAACAAACCAAAAAAAACCCAAAAAAAAAAAAATAAAGAAAACAAAAAAAAAAGAAAGAAAGAAAAGATTATGTGTTTCTTAATTTTAACCTTTTCTGACAACAGCCAACCTACCCTTATAGGTGCAATTATTCCCCTTTCCATTCTTTTTCTTATTTAAACACTCCATTTTCTCCATTTTCCTTCAACTCAAAAACACTCAAAGAGAGGAAGAGTATAGAATGGGGCCTTCTATTCGTAACCTAAAAAATGTCTATGTTTTTTGTGGGTCGAGTTATAGGAAGGGATTAGAGTTTGTAAACGCAGCTAGCACTCTTGGTCGATCACTTGCTGCGAGGAATATTCATCTTGTATATGGGGGAGGTTGTCGTGGGTTAATGGGGGCTATATCACTTGTTTGCTTTTATAGGAGGCAGTCAAGTTTTAGGTGTTATTCCTAAACCTTTAGCTGAAAATAACATCACTGGAAAGACAGTTGGAGAAGAAATTCAGGTAACATCTATGCATGGACGAATGAAAACAATGGTTGACAATTCTGATGCATTTCTTGTCTTACCAGGTGGTTTTGGTACTTTGGAAGAAATTTTTCAAATTGTCTCTTGGGCGAACTAAACATCCACCATAAACCCATTGGTTTGTTGAATGTTAATAATTTCTTTGATCTTTTGTTATCTTTTCTTGACAAAGCTGTGGAACAGAAATTTATCACTCCTTCGGCAAGACAACTTCTTATCTCTGCCTCCACTATTGATGAGCTCATTGATAAATTAGAAGCTTTTGAGTATGTACCTGATAAGGTATTAGCTCAGATAGATTGGTCAACAGGAAGCAGCGAAGGAAGTAACAAGAAAAGAAAGCCAGATCTGAAACTTTCTCTTTAATGGGTTTGATTTTATTGTACTTTGTTTCTGTTTAAATTTGTGTCAGCTTTCTCCAACAGGTAATATCTTCTATCCTTTACTCATCTATATTTTAACATTGAGGACAATGTTGTGATCTAGTTGGGGGGGAACGATTGTTGACCCAAAAAAAAAAAAATTTTGTTGTTGTTTTGTTTGGAAAGCATGATATAATTGTCATGGACTTATTAAACCAATTAGTGATGGCAGAGTAAGGAGTAATTTTACTCTTGAGACGTATCTTAATTGGTGGCAGAGTAAGGAGTTTTTTTTTAGGTAGTAATTAATTAGTATTAAATTGTGGAAGTACTAAAGTTTTATTATTTGATTTCTTTTCAGGGTCTGATGCGACACTGACAGTGTGCTTCTTTTCTGCTTGGCGTTGATTCACTTCTTATCAGGTTGTGTTGCTCTTTTCTATATCTCTCTTTCACATTGAGGGCAATGTTATATTAAGTGTGGGGGAGAGATTTTAGCATTTTTTTGTTTAAAAAAATCAAAAAAAAAGAAAAGGTTCATTGCATGATTGGATAACTTTTCTCCCTTCTTGAACTGATATGCTTGGTGATGGATGATTGAATTGATGAATTGAGTTTGATGGATGCATACCTTGTGAGATTTTGAGCCTAATGGATGGATTCAACATTTATGTCATTCTCTTCTTTCTTGTGTGATTTTCACTCATATTAATGACCACTCTAGAACTTGCTTTGATTCTTTTTGAGGCTACATTTCACTTGCATGCATGAACATGATTGAGACCCTCTTTCTTAATTAGCTAGTTTAACCGAATAGCCAACCTTGTTTTCAATATGATATCAAGCACTCTTTTGACTTGAAAATTCTCTGATTCCTGCCAACCTTGTATATTTTCCTTTACTTAACCCCTTTGAGCTTATTTGACCATTCTTTGTTTCTAGCTCATTATGTGCCTTAAATGAAAAATTGTGTTCTTACTTTACCTTAGGGAATAAAAGAACATTAGCTTGGTTAATGGATGAGTTTTTGAACAAGTGTGAGGGTGTGTGTACAAAATGGTTGTTGAAAAAGGAAAGAGTGCCTAAAAAAAAAAAAAAAAGAAAAAAATGTATATATATAATTATGTTCATATATATATATAAAAAAAAAAAGAAAAGGATTGGGAAATGAATATGTAAAGGGATATACATCAGAGTTGGGATGAACTTTTATGCTTGTTATTTAAACTCAGCTCTCATTTGCTTTTATTCCCTTTGGTATTTATCTTCTTATATCCATTTTATCCTCTTCTGTTACCTTGACCTCACTACAACCTTGAATAAAGTCCTCATGATTTGTGTGTACATGTGTTTTGAGTAGTGAAAAAGTAGAAGATAAGCAAGCTTATGGTAGTACAATTTTTATGGGCTGAATTGAGTGAAATACCTACCTTTTAAACACTTGAGAGATTGAGAGGGAATCTTGTGAAGATCTATCATTCTCGATTCATGTTGAAGATACCTTGCTTGTTGGTTTGAGATGTGGAGAATTGTTAACTCATGAATGTTTTGATCCCTTGAACCTTTGGTTGTTCTTCTTGATTGTAAAATTTTGGGCTCTTGAATGTCGTTGGAATTTAAATTTTTGTTAATCTCTTATGTCCTTGTTTTGGTCTTGAGTTTTGCCCAAGAGTGCAAAAAGCTAAGTGTGGGGGAATTTGATAATCACATATTTTATTCATTAAGAAACCCTTATGTTTAGTTATTTACACTCACCAAATTCTTAACTGATTGAGTTTGGTATGATTTTGTGAGTTTGAGCTCAAATTGGTCCTAATTGAATATTTTCAGCATTATTGAGATTTGACACTGTTTCTGTATTTTGGCCATAACTTGAGTTTCTGATATCTGATAATCATGAATTTTACCTTGTAGGAAAGCTAAGAGGAAGCTCTACAACTTTGATGAAAAGCTCAAAGTCCTAAACAGATGTCTAAGGGACCTAAGTTTACATGGAAGTCAGAATACGGGTTCTGTCACTAGAATCCGAACGATGTGCACTCATAAAATCATATCTCAAGTTATAATAATGGAGATGGGCTGCAATTTGGATAGTTGATAGTTAAGATCCAAATAAATAACTTTCATGAAGAACACTTTTTGAAAAAATGAAGTCTAATGGGTCAGTTTGAGCTTGCAAGTCGGAACAGAGGTGCTGAAGTTGGGTTTGAGCAACCTGCGGTATTTGGGTCATATCTTGGGCTGTAGGAAGCCAAATTGGACGATCCAGATATGCATGTTATAGCCAAGACAAAGATCTACAACTTTCACGAAGAGTACATTTCATGGATCTGAAGTATAGTTAGTCATTTTTGGCTTCCAAGTCAGACAAGAAATTTTCGTACTCAACCACTCCACTCCACCAACCCACTCAACCACTCCACTCCACTCCACCAACCCACTCAACCACTCCACTCCACGAACCCACTCATCCACCCACTCCCCTTTGTCCTTTTGTTACCCTAGACTTCTATAAAAGGCACCATTGGTTATCATGAATAACAAGTTGTATTCTCCTTCATTTCTCTCATAGTTTCTTCATAGTTTCTCATAGCTTTTGTATATTTTGATGCTCCCTTTCATGGTAATGGAGGGCTAAGCTACTTTCAGTCAATTTAGAACTCTTGAAGAGATTGTGGTTTGGATTCTTGAGACCTTGGTTATGTATTGTATTTGATTTGTAATTGAATTTCTCTTTTCTTTTTTTTTTCTTCTTCTTGATCTTGAATGCATGAATGGTGATTCTATTTATGTTGATCTGATTTGATCTTGGTTTAAGATTGAGATTTGTGATGAAACTTAGAACTGATTGATCTAAACTAATCACATAAATGAAGATTAAGATTTGTGATGAAACTTAGAACTGATTGATCGAAATTAATCACAGAATTGAAAAGGTTAGGTTACTGATTTGTGCCTAAGTTAATTGAATTTGGTACTTGATATTAACATGGATCTTCATGAATAGTGTGATTGCGGATTTGTGTTTATCACTTGTTAATTGAATTCTAGACGATCGTCTAGTATGAATTCTGGATTTGATGCAGAGATCTCGGTTAGATCCAAATTAACAATTCAATTGCGCTTCAAGTGTTCTATGAAGGGTCTATGATTGAATCCACCCAATCTTGGATAGGTTTCTAAATTAACTGCTCTTTAATTGTTATTTCTTCCTTTAATTTTGTTAAGTGCGATCTTAAACTGTCAAACCCCCCTTTGCTAAACTTTCACTTGATTTGATTAAATTGCATCTACAATCCTCGTGGAGATGATCTGGTGTTGTCACTGTGCTACAAGCTTAGGTAATAACTTCGGTTATAATTTTGACTGAGTTCGGCGCTCGTCAATAGTTCTTGTCATTTCCTCTAAAGATCGATTTTTCCTTTCTACAACACCATTTTGTTGTGGTGTTCTAGGGGCAGAAAAATTATGCTCAATGCCATGTTCATCACAAAAGGTTTCAAATTCATGATTTTCAAATTCACCACCATGGTCACTTCTTATGGATGCAATACAAAAACCTTTTTCATTTTGGATAACTTTGGCAAACTTTCTAAAGGATTGAAAAGCATCATTTTTGTGGGCCAAGAATAATGTCCATGTAAACCTAGAAAAATCATCCACAATCACTAATGCATAGTAATTCCCACCAAAGCTCATAGTTCTAGAGGGCCCAAAAAGATCCATGTGCAAAAGTTGTAAAGGTCTAGACATTGAAACTATGTTTTTAGCTTTAAAAGAGACCTTTACTTGTTTTTCCTTTTGACATGCATCACAAAGTTTGTCTTTTTCAAATTTGAGTTTTGGAAGACTAATTACTAGTTCTTTAAAAACTAATTTGTTTAAGTGATCCATGTGAATGTGAGTAATTCTTCTATGCCATAACCATGAATCATTTTCTTTACTCATAAAGCATTTAGCATCATTTGAGGAGATATCATCGAGACTAATCATATATATATTATTGACTCTATGACCAACAAACTTAACTTGCTTATCATCCTTTCCTTCAATTATGCAACAAGAAGAATCAAATATAACTCTATTACCTTTATCACACAATTGACTAATACTAAGCAAATTATGTTTAAGTCCTTCAACAAGCAAAACATTATCAATAGATGATGAAGGGACCTTACTAACTTTGCCAATTCCAAGAATCTTCCCTTTGTTGTTATCACCGTATATGACATGACCATGTTTCTTGTGTGTAAGGGATGAGAACTTGGAGCCATCACCGGTCATGTGCTTGGAGCAACCACTATCAAGATACCAACTTGAGCTCTTGGTCTTCAATCATACCTACAACACACATTCAAGTTTTAACCTTTGGTACCCAAATTGTCTTGGGTCCTTGTGTGTTAGAATTAGGCATGGTGCCTTTAGAACCCAAACTCTTTTTATTCCAACTTTAGTGTTTATGTTCTTTCTAACATTGCAAGTTGATGCACTATGCCTTTTCCTACCACAATGAAAACATTTGACAAAGGGACTACTTGAAGTTTTTGAGGAAACAAAGAAGTTCTTATAAGACTTTTAATGGTTGTTTGGATTAAATCCCAAACTGGCTTTTTGAAAAACACATTTTTGTCTCCCTAACAACACATTCAAGTTGTCTCTTTCAAAAGTGAATTTTGCAAGAGTGTTGTTCAAGTCTTCAATTTCTTTTTCAAAAGCTTTACATGATAAACAAGGTAATGATATGGATGCATTATCATGTGAGGAACAAGTTATGCATAATGAATTAGCATCTATGAGTCCTAAGGTCTCATTTTTTATTTTAAGTTCATTTATCTCCTTAGTTAAAGTAGAAACTTTGTTTGTCAATAGGGAGATTGTTTTATTGGAAGACAAAATCATTTTTGTGACCCTCAAAGATTCATCATGCAATTCTTGAAAGGCATCTTGCAATTCATCATAAGAAGGTGGAGGTTCTTGGTTAGAAGAAGTTACCTCGGTATCGCTTTCTCCACTTTCTTCTCCTTGAGCCATGAGGCAAAGATGGGCTTCTTCATTCTCCGAATCGTTGGAAGAGCTTAAGTCATTGTCCTCCTAAGCTATATATGCTCTTCTTCCTTTCTTTTCCTTGAAGGGTCTTTTCTTAAACTTCTCCGTCTTCTTGAGATATATAGGACACTCCATTTTCATGTGCCCCGATTTTTCGCATTCGTAGCATTTTGGAGGAGTAGAGGATCCTTCTCCTTTGTGATATGCTTTCTTTTGAGGAAAGGGTGGACTTCTTTGAAATCCCTTTTTCTTTAAGAATCTTCCAAACTTTCTCACAAGGAGACTAAGATTCTCCTCACTTAGCTCAATATTTTCAACATCCTCTTCACCATCTTCATCATCATCTTCAAGTATGGAAGAGGTGGCTTTGAGTGCAATTCCCTTCTTCTTTTTATCATGCTCTTCACTTTGATTGAGCCTATTTAGTTCGAGCTCATGTTCTTGAAGCTTTCCAAATAAGGTGGCTAGAGACATTGTTGATAAATCTCTTAATTCCACAATTGCCGTCACTTTGGGTTGCCAATTCCTGCTTAGACATCTCAAGACTTTGTTAATAAGATCCTCATTAGGAAATGTATTTTCCAATGAGATAAGATGATTAACAATATGAGTAAACCTCTTTTGCATATCTTGAATACTCTCACCTTGGTTCATTCTAAACAATTCGTATTCATGAGTAAGAGTGTTTATTCGAGATCGTTTTACCTCACTAGTACCTTCATAAGTTACTTGTAGAGTGTCCCACATTTCTTTTGCGGTCTTGCAATTTGACACCCTAAAGAATTCATCATACCCCAAGGATGTGGTGATGATGTTCTTGGCTCTCAAATTGTATTGAACCTTCCTTTTATCATCATCGGTCCATTCATTTCTAGGTGTATTGATTTTCTCACCATCTTTAGTTTATGTAGGAACAAAAGTACCATTTTCAACGGCATCCCACACATCTAAATCAATAGCTTCAATAAAAATTTTCATCCTTTCTTTCTAATAGGCATAACCATCCCCATTGAAATAAGGAGGTCTGTTTATAGAAGAACCTTCATTTGAAAAACCATTTGAAACCATCACTTCTCTTGAAGCTGCTAAGCTCTTTATACAAGAGTCTAGCTCTGATACCACTTGTTACCAAGTGGCCTCAATACTCAAGAGGGGGGTGAATTGAGTATGTAAGACAAGTTCGAAAATCTTTCGCAAATCGTTTGATAAACAATTTTCGTTGAAGCTATTTGATGATTAGAACTGATTGAATATATGAGATAAATATTTTTACTTATAAATGCAATAATCAAGAAGAACAATATTCAAGCAATTCAATGGAACAGTGCTCAATGTAAAGAGAAGGGTTTAGAGAGAACAAACATAACGATTTATCCTGGTTCGATCACCAATTCACTTGTGATCTACGTCCAGTCCTCAAGCAACTGCTAGAGATTTTCCACTATTTCTTCAAGCTTCAATAGGTGCTTGACAACCTTTACAACCTTGAGCACTCAACACTTTGGGATACCTCACCCTTATGCTTGAGCCTCTATTTCCAAGGGATACCTCACCCTTACAACACTTGAGGGATACCTCACCCTCTCTAAACAGATTGTATAAGATTTGAATGGAAGAAACTCTCTCTAGAGCAAGTATTACAAATTGAAGAGCTATGGTATTTGGGATTCACACAAGTTCAAGCTCAAAACAGAGGATTTTGTAGAATGATGAGAAAAACTTGTTTAAAGCTCAATAGTAATTTTCCAGAATGATAGACTCAATTTTTCTAACCCCTCATTGAAGCCCAATAACCAAATATATAGGTAAGGGTCATTTAGTGCCGTTGGAAGTGGTTGTGAGCAATTAATGCTCATTAATATAACCGTTACGGGCTTCTCCTTATTTTTCCAGAACATGGGCTAACCGGTTAGCCAAGCATCCTAACCGGTTAGGGACTCATTTAGGCTTATAAGAAATTATTCTGGTATGATAACTAATCGGTTAGGAATGTGTCCTAATCGGTTAGGACATTACCAACATAGGTTCTGAGTTGATGAATAACCGGTTAGGTCTTTTACCTAATCGGTTAGGACAAAATGTTTTTGGCTTCTGAGTTATAGAATAACCGGTTAGGCCTTCTACCTAATCGGTTAGGACAGGATTAGAATGGTTTCTGAGTTTATGAATAACCGGTTAGGTCTTCTACCTAATCGGTTAGGACAAAACGTTTTTGGCTTCTGGGAGTGAGATTAACCGGTTAGGTCTCTCACCTAATCGGTTAGGACAATCATATTTTGGCTTCTGAGTTATTAAATAACCGGTTAGGCACCTTGCCTAATCGGTTAGGCATTTGATAGAACACGAGGCAAACCTCTATTTAAGCAAGCTAACCGGTTAGGAGCTGGTCCTAATCAGTTAGGGGCCTTAGAATTTTGACTCCTAACATTTACAGAAGCAGTTTTGTATTTGTTAAAAGAGTTAGTAGGTTCCAAAAAGGCTTGTCTCAATTTTGACATATACAGGGAGACTTACTTGATAGAGGATATAAGATTTCAAAGAGTTTGTTGCACAAAAACCTTTTTGATCATAACTTGAAAAACCATTTTGCAAATTCATTTTAAGGAAGCTATTTGAGCTTGAGGTGAATCCTTAAAATACCTTTACACTAGATCTATAACCTACATGCTAAGCTTGAGTTCCTTGTGACTTGATCATTGTATTCCCATTGCTTTCTTGTTTGTCGACATCAAAATCATTTGCATCTAGTCCATGTCAATCACAGAGGAGAACAATTAAAAAGGTATACCCTAATGCGCACCATTGGTTGTGCTATTAGCATATTCAACATGATGTTCAAAGTAAGTTTAGTCAAGCTGATTTCACAAAGGTGTTTACCCACTTGATGGTTAATGCTATTGAGAAGGATGAAAGGTGAGAGAAATTGACTCGTGAATGAATAGCACTTGACAAAGAACAAATTGAGAAATTGATTAAGAAGCGAGACCTATGGAGTGTGGCCTACTTTAAGGGTGAGTTTTTTACAAGCCACTATAATAATCTGTTGATAATTATTGTATTTTCAGTGACCATTTCCGTAAGAAGTTTTTTGGAAAAATAAATTAACAAATAAAAATTTAATATTTTTTTAAAATAAATTATTAATGGTGCTTGTAGATTAGTCTACTAGAAAGTTCAAAAAAAATATAAAGGAATTTAAAAAAATATTAATTTTCGAAGGATTATTTGTTGGAAACTTTTTTAGTTGACTGATGCAAAGCACGTGTGCCTTTATCCGGTTGAAATTCAAATGAAAAATTTGAAAAATCATTGCTGACAAATTTGTCTAATGAAAATCGACAAAATTCTTTGGTGGGTTACACACCAGTAATTCAAGGTATGCATAAAAGAAATGTTGAAAAGCTAGGATCATATTACTTTATTTCTTGTCTTAAAAGTCTGAAATGTAGTTGACATTTTGAAACCATAAGTTAGTCAAGTTATAATAACTCAAATACATTGGCATTTGCATAAATTGATGGGCATTTGCTATTATGTTTCTTATAGTGTTGTAAAGATTTCCAGTGATCTTGAGTAAACGAGTATAAGCTTGAGTTCTTGATTCTAATGTTATTACTCCTATTGATTCTTTGTTGATATGTAATTGGGTTGAATGTGCTTACTTACAGTAGTACCATTTTTTACCCTCTAGATGCTTATCCAAAATGGCTTATATGGATTTCTATCTGTTGATGTCAATTAGAATAATCTTGTATTTAAAAGTCTCTTCGTTAGCTTTAATGACAAGTATAAAATTATTTTAAAATACATTGTTGAACAATCTAACTCAATCTGCTCTCCAATTGATTAGTTTTGTCTTTATTGACTATAAGTTTTACTACCACCACTCCTTCTCCACCGGTCTTACCATCTCACTACGTCTTTTGTCTTAGTCCAATTGCAAAACATTTGAGATTTGTAATATATTAATTCGTATGATTTGTTTGCATGTTAGGCTAAATGTCAAATTTGCAAAACTATCGATCTCATTGAAATGGACAAGTTTTAGAAGTTGCAACGAATTTTGAAATGATTTTTGTAGAAACTCGAGTGAATTATTGTCAATCTTAGTCTTAGATAATGAATTTAATGAATTAGGAATTTAGACTATGTCATAATTTATATGTATTTTTATTGTTATGACATTTTTATCTTGCACTTGAATTAGTTATTGAAAAATTTAAATTGAATGTTAGATGTTATTATTTAGGCCTTTATAGGTTTAAAGTTAAATTAGAATTTTGTTTGTTATTAATTACAGAAGATGAATATCCCTAAAAATCATCAATGGATGTATAATAGCCTTCTTCCTAGTAGGTAGGGTTATGTATAAGAATTTTTGGATGGGGTTGAAGAATTTGTTAATTTTGCATGTCGAGTTTCACAGTGTGAAATTGAGGGAACAATTATTTGTCCATGTGTGAAATGTTGTAGTGGAAACCTAATAGATCCTGACACAGTTAGGTTACATTTGTATAAGAAAGGATTCCAACTAAATTATTGGTATTGGTTGGATCATGGGGAGTTTGACCCAACTGTGCTTCAATTTTAGTACAATGTTGGCTGATGTTGGTATATCTACTACCCTTGAAGTTAGTAATGAGAATGTAGTTAATGATAGCCAGTAGCTGGTGTACGATGCTGCTAGAGTATAAATTCCTAGTTTTAGTGGCCCTTATGAGGACAGAGTAGAGGAACCCCCAAATGATGAGACCTAGCAATTTTATAACTTGTTAAATGTTGCAACACAATCTCTATGGCTTGGGTGCGAAAATCACTACCAATTATATCTTGCTCTTCAGATGTTAAGCATTAAATTTGACTATAACTTATCTAAGAATGCTTATAATTTTGTAATGAGATTAATGAAGGAAACAAATCCTACTGGATCACTTGTTCCTGATAATCTGTATATGATAAAGAAATTGATTGCTAAATTAAGGATTAAATCGATTAAATATTATTATTGTGTTAATAGATGCATGATATTCTACATCGAGGAGGTTAAGCAATTAAGGCAGTGTAAATTTTGTGGTGATAAATGGTATAATCCTCGTACATTTACAAAATGAAATAAAAAAGGTGTTCCTGAGCGAAAAATACATTATTTACCTCTGATTCTCGGGATTAAAAGATTGTATGCTTCTATGAGTTCTGTTGAGCACATGATATGACATTATTTAAATAGAAGACAAGATAAGGTCCTATGTCACCCATCGGAAGGAGAGGCATGGAAGTAATTCAATGAGATATATCAAGAATTTGCACGTGACCCCCAAAATGTGAGGCTTGGTTTGTGGTTTGATGGGTTTATTCTATTTAGCCAGCCATCTACACCTTATTCTGTTTAGTCTGTCATTGTCACCCTATATAACCTTCCCCCAGAAATGTGTATGATGAGACCATATATGTTTTTGACATGCATTATTCCTGGTCCTTATAATTCAAAGCACAAGATTGATGTTTACTTGTAACCGTTGATAAACGAGTTGAAATTTTTGTGGTGTGGTGTTAATACTTATGATGTGTCACTTATTATGAGAGTAGCTTTGATGTGGAAAAATAACGATCTTCCTGTGTATTATATATTGCCTGGTTGGATAACTTCTGGTAAACTAGCATGTCCTTATTGCATGAAACAGTCAAAGATGTACCTTAAAGTATAGTAGGAAGAATTCATGATTTGATTGTCATCGGCAAGTTTTGGATGCTGACCATATGTTTGGAAGGAATAAGGATGCCTTTAAAAGGAGAACTGTTGATCATGATTCTGCTCTACAAAGATTATCTAGACAAGCTATGTCGAAAATTGTCAGTATCTTACCAAAAGTAACTGAAATAGGTGGTGGAAGTAGATTGCCTAGATATGGTGTTAGTCATAACTAGATAGAACACAGTATTTTTTGGGAGTTGCCTTATTGGAGGGATAACATGACAAGGCATAACTTGAATGTTATACATGTTGAGAAAAATTTTGTTGATAATGTTTCTAATACTATAATGGATACTAAGGGCAAAACAAAAGATAATGAGAAAGCGCGAATGGATGTGAAATAGTACTACAAACATCCTAACTTAGAACTTGTTAATATGGGAAATGGTAAATTATTGAAACCTAAGGCAAATTATGTGCGTAACAGGGACCAAAAGACAATGATTTTTAAATAGGTTAAGGATTTGAAAATTCCTAATGGTTATGCTTCTGATTTGGCTAGATGTGTGGATATCAATCAGTTGCGTTTTGTTGGGATGATTGTCATATGTTTATGAAGTATTTATTGTCAATTGCATTTCATTTATTGCCAGTTGCTTTCATTTGCTTACTATGGTAACTCATGCACTACTATCCCACCTAGTTTCTTTGATTCTATGGAGCTTTTTCCTATTCATTTACCTTATGAAGCGATGGTAGGCAGGCCAGTTCAATATAGATGGATGTATCTATTTGAAAGGTATATGAATAAATTGAAGAGAACGATCAAGAATAAATCACATGTGGAAGATGCAATATGTAAGTGTTACACCACAGATGAGACTACATATTTTTGTTCGTTCTACTTTGAGCCTATTGCCAATTGTATGAGAACAAGAGTGAGGTGCAATGATGATGAGTGTCAAAATAATGTCTCACAACCATCTGTATCAGTATTCAATCAACTTGGCTGATCAACTAGAGCATTTGCTACTAAATGGTTGAATGATGCTAAGTTCAAGTTTGTTGTACTTTATGTCTTGATTAACTGTGAAGAGGTCCAACCATTTATAAAGTTAGTACCAATACTTACTTTTTAAATTTTATTACATCTAAACTTTTTAAGTAGATAATGTCTAACATTTATTCATTAGTGGACCATGGTTATTATGTTTTTGGAATATTTCAATATTCCACAAGAACACTCTTACCAAAGAATATAGTCTGACTTTGCGGCATGGTTCTAAAACTATGTAAGTAGTTAACCTAACCTTAATTATTTATTTCATTAAGTTTTTGTTGGACAATGTTGGGGCCTAATAAGAAATCATGATGTGTTGGTTCACGAAGCTCTGAATATGGTATATGTGATCTTTCTTGTGGCCTAAGTAGATAAGTGAAATCTTATTCACATTTTTTCGTTAATGGGTATAGATTTCATATTTCTACATGGTCGAAATGAAGAAAGATGATTAGTAGTGGGGTTTCTGTTAAGGGATCAAGTGATGATGAAGAAGATGATTACTATGGGGTAATTCAAGATATTATTTTGTTGGAATATCTTGGGGAATCAATTAACAAAGTTATCTTTTTCTAATGTGAATGGTTTGACCCGACCATAAATAGGGGAACTAGGGTGCATAAGGATTATAAAATTATAGAAGTGCGACACATAAGAAGATATCATAGATATGATCCTTTTATTTTCTCAACAAGCAAGATAGGTGTATTATGCTCCTTGGCCAGAAAGGGTTAAGGATAAGATTGCTTAGTGGGTAGTTATTAAGGCAAAGCCCATGAATCATGTAACACCTTCAATAACATATACAATGAGTTGTTTATTCTTTATGAATGTTACAACTGCTGGTTTTAGAATACTATTACTGAGAATCGTGAATTCTTACCCTATGTGTTGTCATGTAAATTTAGGTGGAAGCTCTTCCAAATGAAAGAAGAAGAAGTATGAAGACTAATATAGTTTTTATGCTTTAGTAGACAAAAATTGTATATTTATTTATATTTGCTTTGAGTTTGTTTAAAGTTGTATGGCACCTAGGTGCTAAAAAGGCACGCCTAAGCGCCAACCCCTATGAAAGCTAGTGCCTAGGTGCTGGGAATGGGGCACCTAAGATAGTTTTTATTAGGAGATTTTATTTTGGGAAATAAGACTTTCCTACTTGATAGGATCCTTTGTGTATGCTTTTTAAAGAGTGTTGAGACACTAATAAAGGTATTTCCTAGAGAAGATTACCATCTTGCATATATGGGAAAGTAAGGAGGAAGCTTTGTCCATCCATTAGGTATGAATTGCCATAGGTAGGTGTCTAGTCCCTTGAGCAACATAGTATTGCATTTGTTATCATTTGGGAAGTGATGATGAGGTAGGGTATTAGATACAAGTATACTAAGTTTGTTTGGCATTATTTGTGTGCCATAGTACTTGAATTGCTCTCTAGAGTGAAGGTAGAGCTAGTAATGCAAGGATAGACTTACTATAGAGTTTTTATGGTGTTTATGTTTGAGTTAAACATAGCATCACATTTTCACACACACTTGTTATTGCTAAGTATTTGTAACCTTATGTGGTGTGCACAATCACTTGGACAGAGAATAAGGACTAGTCCACTCAATATAAAGTAGGTTAAAGAGGTAACAAATTCCCTCCCTACCCAGTGAAATACAAGGAACCAGGTTCCTAGGAATAGCCATGTTTCATGCATTGTATATACACCATCATATACATTTTTATGAGCATAATCATACAATATAGCATAAACATTGCATTTGCCTTTCAGTGTTAATTGTATGAGCAATTGTCTTATCCGTGGAACATGGTTTGTTTTGGTAATGAATAATGACTTATATACCTATTTTGAACATGTTTCTTTTATGAATGAGTTGTTTATTCATTATGAATGTTACAACTGCTGGTTTTGGAATACTATTATTGAGAATCATGAATTCTCACCCTATGTGCTGCCATGTAAATCCAGTTGAAAGCTCTTCCAGATGAAAGAAGAAGAAGCATGAAGACTACTGTAGTTTTTATGCTTTAGTAGACAAAGCTTGTATATTTATTTATATTTGCTTTGAGTTTGTTTAAAGTTGTATGTATAACACTTTGCCCTTTTGAGGCTATGATGTATATATGAATGACCTTTTTAATTTTGGCTCTCCATAATTATTTGATTAAATGTTATGGGTTAGTTTGATGTTTAAGTTAGAAGTAGCATGCCTAATATTGTATACTAAGGTGTTCGGTATTAGGATGTTACATTATGGTATCAGAACAATTCATCTTGTTGTACGGTCGTTTGCTCCCTCATAGTGTTAACCATTGCCATAACTGCCTCGGCCATATTAGGGCCCTATCTTGGTCAGGTCTTGGTATACACAGAACAATACATATTGAGTTAATCAGTCTCAATATCATGTAACCGTGTAACAGTAGCTAATAACAATCAAACATAAGACAAGTCATGTAATCCTATCTAAACATCTCAAACAAGAGACAAGAAATGCATAACACCAAACAAAACTTCCTAACATGCCTAAGCATAGTCAGTCTATACCCCGACTCAACAGGATAAATTGGTCTGATACCATAATATAACATCCTAATACTGGAAACCTTAATATACAATATTAGCCATGCTATTTCTAACTTAAACATCAAACTAACCTATAACATATAATCAAATAATCATAGAGAGCCGAAGCTAAAACGATCATACATATATACATCATAGCCTCAAAAGGGCAATATCAAATGCAACACTATGTTGCTCAAGGGATTAGACACTTACCTATGGCAATCCATAGCTAATGGATACACAAAGCTTCCTCCTTACTTTCCCATATATGTAAGAGGGGTATTTCCCATATATGATGCCGACCCTTGGATTTACTTCTAATTCTGAATCTCTATCACCATCAGTTCCTCCATAGATTGTACGTTGACCCCATTTATTTTTTGGTCATTCATCCTTACCATCTTCATTGTAGTAGCCATCCGCTACACACACAACTGCATCAACCATCTATCCGACCATCTATCCCCCCCACTTGTCATTCCATCTTTAGCTAATACTTCTACAACCTCTCACCACATTGCCTCAGATCCTGGTTCGTCCAACTAGCTAGCCTCAAATGGTGGTTGTCCAACTTTTATTATTGGCTCCACCCATAGTCAACACACCAAGCTCATTAGGCTCGATGGAAGAAAGTAGTAAGGAATTTTTTTCTAATTATTATACTTTACAAAAATTATATATATAGATATTATATTTACGTTATTGATTTATTTGTCAAATGGTTGTTAAGCTTTTTGCCTTCGAAACTGGCTGTGGCAACTTTGACTAAACTCATCCGGGCCAGCACCACCATCCTTAGAAATCTCGGGGTGATATTTTAGATGACATGAGGTGGGATTGGTTTGATGCGTTTTAAGTATTTGAAATTTACTAAAATTGGTATTTTTTATTCAATTATTGTTGTATTATGTAATCATTATTGTCTTTTGTAGAAGAATGTTTGTTTAGACCCTTATTTTTCTTATGACAAGTATTATAAGGCTTTCAACGCACGTGGAACAAAGCGATTAAGTGATATGCTATAGGATGCCAAGGGATCGGGAAAAAGGCCTAGCTGGATAGGAGAGTCATCATGGGAGGCTCTCTAGTAGCATTGGGAGTCTAAAAAATTTAAGGATAAACAGGAGAAGGCTAAGGTGAATAGAGTATCTAATTTTAATGGACACAATTGTGCGTAAATGTCATTTAAGATATACATGTAATTTATTTATATATACATCTAATTTTATTCATATATATATATATATATATATACACATGCATAATTTGTTTAAGATAATTATGTATTATTTTTATAAGAATCTTATAATGAAAAGGAGTGACAGGCGAACCGGAATTTTGAGGGGACACAGTTGTTTGATAAAGAACTTAGACAACTATGGATTGAAGCAGTTGGAGTAAGAAGAACTGCAGAGTCTTACATCCCAGCTAATTGGGGAGTCATCATGCAGCACTAAGAGTTAGTAATCTTAGGTCAATAGTGCCAAGATGGAGGAGTGCATCAAAGCACAAATGAGGCAAGAGATGGTGCAGACCATTTTTGACATTCAGGCACGAATGAGGCAGACATGATGCATACGTTGCAGCAGGTTTGGGACATAAGAATGCAATCCCCTATAGGCATGGGGATAGGCAAGGGCACAGGCATTAATATGCAGTCCATGCCAGTCCCAATTGTAACATCCCAACTCCAATTACCGTATTATATCAGACAATTACACGAGTAAATAGAGTTAAATGTGTTACTTCTAACTTATACACATAATACTAGATTCATAATAAACCTGTATGTTATTATAAAGAGCTACGAGGGAAAAAAATAACTTATAAGCATATAAGTCTTTACATTGTATATACAAACTGAGCAATAATGGGCATAAGTACAATACAAGAAAACTTATACAGTTTAAAGTAAACATTACGAAAATAGAATAAAAACTAAACTAATGCATCAACTTATTCTTTTATTGCTTTCGTTGAAAAGGATCTTGACTTGGATTTATCATGGAAACAACAAATGGAGTGAGAATTAACAATTCTCAATAGTATAAATACCTAAATGACATCATGATAAATTAATTATTCATATTTTAATTAAACATTGTTCAATGATAAACAACCGCCCATACAATTGTAATATCATGTTGCTTGATAAAGTGTTTTTCTCACTCCTTTGTCTTATTTAGAAGGTTTTTCTCATTCCTCTATTATGATAAGGTGTTTATCTCACTACCTTGTTTCATAGTCCACCTTATTACAAAGTGTTTTTCTCACTACTTTGCAATAACGAATGTAAAATCTCTGCTCATAAAAAATGTAGAAATATATCTATGTTAATACTCAACTTTTGTTTACGTAAGGGCTTGTCTTACTAGATATATGCTAGGTGGTTATTTCCTTATTGAAATACCCCTATAAGTGCCTTATCTTGCACTACAAAGCATTTAAAATAGATCCCAACAAGTAGGGAACTTCATTTCCTCAAAAATAAAAGCTTGGGAGTTACTGTCTTTGGGCACTTAAGCATCCACTTTTCCAGTGCTTAAGCGCTCCTTGACAAAAACCCTCCCTTGTTTTATTTGTCATTGGGCACTTAAGCACCCAGAGTCTGAGTGTAACACCTTAGATAATTATGTTAGACTTGTAAATGGTTATAGAGGTAGCCTAATACTTGCTTAACATGTGTGTAGAAATTTCTAGCTATCTGAGTATGCTTGGTCACTTTACTGTAACACTATGTATGATAAATAACTGTTACTAGCTCTAGAATTGGCTCAAACTGCTCAGTTAAAGGAAATAGATGTGGAGAAGTTATTTCTAGGTTACAAATATGTGAACTGTGCTACATTTAAAATTTGAGTTTAATTAGAACTAGTTTAGTATTTTTAAGCATATTGGTTGTCTATTTTAATGACAGTTTGACTAGCAACTGATATGGAAAATGGTGGTTTTCGTACACCAAGATTTTCTATGAATCTTAGGATTTATTTTGAATTTGTTGGAAGTTAGGAACTTGGATTTGGTGAAATCTAAGTGTTCTTCACAGATCGAGAATCATCACTTGGTCACTTAAGTGACCAAAGTCACTCACAGCCATGTGATTCAGCCTTGATATATTAAGGCTTGAGATGAGATGGCTTTATCTCATTTTCACTCTTTTCCCTCATCTTCTCTCACGGTTGTAGCTTTCAAAGGAGAAGGAAAGGAAGACCAAGCAAAGAAGGAGGAAGAAGAGGAAAAGAAAAGGAAGGGGAAAGCTAAGGCTTCATTATCTTCATCATCTTTGATCCAAGAGGTAGGGGGTTGTCTATCATTTATCCTCTTTTGTTCATCTTGTATGACATTAGGCTTTATGGGTGGATTTTTGGTTTGATGAGCCAAATCCTTGCTCTTAACTTAGTTCTTGATCCCAAGAGTTAAGTTAGAGTGTCTTCAATTCATTGGAAACCATGGAAGCTTGTTTTGCTTGATGGATATTCATATGCTTATTTGTGGAGCTTTAAGGTTTTGGATGATTCCATGGCTTGATTTAGTTTAATTCTATGTTTGATGAGTTGAGTTAGTGTTTTGTGATTCCAACATGTTAGAGAGCATGTTAGGGGTTAGAAATCATCTAGAATCTAGTCATGAGAAGATGATTCTCGTTTTGTTCCTTAATGAAATAGTAACAACTTCTGCATAATTCTGCAGATTCTATTCTAGGCGACCGGTGCCTAGGCACCCTGAGTAGAGTGCCTAAGCATGTTCAGCCCAAAAGGTTTTGTGTGTTGCTGTGCAAGGAGTGCCTAAGCGCCCTTGTAAGAGCAATTGAGCGCCTATCGCTGGGAAGAACAGGGGAGATACTTTGCCACCCAAGTGCCTAAATGCCTTAGGTGGAGTGCTTGAGCGCCTCTTCCAGGATTTCACAAGATTCTTATCTTGGTGAAATGAAGTTCTCTATCAGTTAGGACCATTCATATATGTCCTTTTAAGTGTGTTGATGCATTAATGGGTGTATTTTCAAGTAGTAAATTACTACCTATTATATGTGAGAAAAGTGTGAAACCTTAGGCAACCAATGGTTTGGGAGTGCCATAGGCTAACACCTAGATTCTTGATCCATATGGGTTTGTTTTTATTATCACCTATGATGATGATATGTGATGGGAATGACACATAGTGTGAATATGTGAGTATTCCAAATTTGATAGTTGGAAAATCTCGTGGAGGAGGATAGACACGTTTAAGGGCATTGGTTATGAACTCATGTAGGAGAATACCAGATGTTGCGTTGAATATGTGTTAAATATCACTTTGCATGTTTTCTCATACACTTGTTACTCCCACGTATCTATGATTGGGATATGAGATGGTAATAGTATACTCATTGTTGTGAGGTAGAATAGTCCATTCATTATCTGGTAGTGTTAAATGGTCAGAGTCATACTACTCAAAGAAATACAAGGAATGGAGTTTCTGAGAATAGTCGAGTCTCATGACATTGCACTAACAATATTTCATCTCATTGCATAATCATTATCTTAGGACATGTTAGGCATAAACATATAACATAATAAGTATTGCATTTGCATGGTAATTGTATGGCCATTTACCTTAATGATATTTATGATTGTATGGGTGGTTGTATAATATTGTTGATAGTTTTTTTAATGCTTGTTTAGGAATATGGTTTGCTTGATAATACTACATAGGGTAGCTATGTGAGTTTTTCTTTTAGTAGTAAGTAGTGATTTTTATACCTGTTGTGAACTTATTCCTGATGTTAACTGCTGGTTTATTCATTGTGAATGGATAAATGTTGGTTTTGAAATACTTATACTGAGAAATTATGATTTGTCACCCCGACTGTGTTTTCATGTAAATCCAGGTGGAAGCGTATCAAAAGGGAAGAGGAAGTCATTTGAAGATGCATAGTATAAATGCTCTTTTAGGCTAAGCTTGCAAATATTTTATATTTACTTTATTGTTTAAAGCTATGTGTGACAGTATGCCCTTTTGAGGCAATGATGAATAAATATATTTATCTTTTGTGATCGTGGCTCTCCATAATTATTTGTATAAATGTTATGGGTTTTGTGTGTGATATGATATTGAAGTAGTATGGCTAGTATTGGTTATTCTTATATATGTTGATATATCAAGATAGCAGTATTAGGATGTTACACTGAGCGCTTAATCGCTCAGCTCTAGAACCTTCTAGACTAGTGCGCTTAAGCGCCCACTTCCTAAGCGTTTAAGTGCTCAACACATTTTTTTTCTTTGGCCTTGGGTGCTTACGTGCCCCTGCACACTGGTGCTCTCTTCCTGTTCCATCGAGTTTCTAACCAAACTTGGACCCTCAAACTTAGGTCCTAGATGGTTTCTAACTTCATACATGATTTCTAACCTAAAGAAACTCTCATACTCCATTTTAAAGCAACAACTCATAGAAATATGATCAAAAGCAAATCACCCAAAAACCTATTATTGCTAAACTCATAAATATGAGGGTATAAGGGTGTTTACAAGTTTCACAACCACACCCATGTATGAATTAACTCAAAACAACATAACTCAAGTTCAAACAACTCAAAACATTGAGAAATCTCTCGAAAACTCATTTTTACTCAAATTTGCATGCATCTAGCATCAAGAAGGAATAAAAAATGTAAGAGTTAAAGAACAGGCTCCCCTACCTCGACTTCCAAAGATGATGGTGTTTAGGCTTGATTCCTCTTTCCTTCTTCCTTTCATGCTTCTTCCTTTTCCCTTTGCTTCCTTTCTTTTCTTTTTTTTTTCTACATTTCTTTCCCTCTGCTAGAAACGTGAAAGAGAGAAAATGAAAAGAAACAAAGTCAAAGAAATAGAGCAAGAAAGACGGTGGAGCTATTGGAGTGATAAGGTTGGGTTTAGATATTTTGCTGGAAACATTATATTACTTACGAATACTTTAATGTTACAAATCCAAGTTTCCTAATGTTGAATCTCTAGCACAAGTAAGTTTTTGGGTTAAATTAGTTTTAGAATTAAAGAATTTAGTAGAATTTAGATAAGTTTTCATTGTTTTTGAGTATTATAGGTTTTTGTGTTCACCGGCTAATGAGATTTAAATCTTTGATTGAAACAGGTTTGGATTTAACTTAGAAGAAAGGAAAAGAGTTGCTTACTCAGTTCGTCGCCTGCCGATGAATCAGTGTCGCAAGGTGAAGCTTCCAGTTGCGCCATCGCGAGGCGACAGTTCTCCATTGCGAGGCGAGAAGATGAATGAAAGGATTATAGGCTTCGTTCCAGTCACGCCATCGCGAGGCGATAGTCTTCCATCGCGAGGAGATAATGCGAGCCATCGTGAGGCGAGGAACATCCATAGCGAGGCGAGCTGCTGGATAGAAGGACTTTTGAAGCTACTGTGAGTCTTGTTGTCGCACGGGCCATCGCGAGGCGATGAGGGGCCATCGCAAGGCGATGGCCGTTATCCAGCCAATTTTAAATAGCCAGACGAAACATTTGTTACGGATCTTTTCTTTTTGTTCTTTTCTGGACTCTAAAATATTGGGGTTTTACCCAGAGCTCTGCTAGGGTTTCATCTTCTTCCATCTCCATTGATTGTTCAAGCTTGGGAACAAGATTTTGAAGGATCAACGGCTTCTTCCTCTTCCATTTGTTTGATTTCTCTCATCTCTTCTTCTTCTATCATGAGTAGCTAAATTCTTTATGGCTAGGATCAGATGAACATTGTAAATACTCTTATGTGATCTGATTTGTTTATCTTTACAAGTTAATTTCATGGATTTGAACATTCTACTCATTGCTTAATGCTAATCAATACTTAATCATTATTGGTTTGAATGTGGGTATTACTTCAAATTGGAAAATATGTTTTAATGCTGGATCTGAGTAGAGTTGACATAATTATGATTGAATATAGGAATATATCATTGTAATTATATGTTCCATTAAATCACTGTTATTAATGCTTAACTTGAATTAACAATTACCTAAGGAATTGACAGTTATGATTTGGGTTAAAGGGGTTTTGAATCAAGGAATTGATCTTGGCCTAATTTTGTTGATTGGAACTTCAAATGCATGATTATTGCTTGTATTGAGAATTAATCAGTAGCATAAGAGGGTAAACAATGGGATTCGACCCCTAGCCGCTTTTCTTGATTAATTTTCTTCTCCTTAAAAATCCAAAAACATTCTTTAATTTGTCAATTGCTCTGTTTTTAGTACATTTCTTTTACACTTGTTTAAAAACCAATACAATTCAAAGTTACCAAATCATATTCTCAGTTCAATTAGTGATTTCTAAGTTCACATTGATAATTGACACACAATCCTTATGGGATCGATAACCTTATTCACTCTTTATTACTTGTACGATTTGGTACACTTGCCAATTCATCAACACCTAACTTCCATAGGTGGTATGAAAAATCTTAGGATTCATCTCAATCCTATTCTCATCATTGCTTTATTTTCCATACACCTAAAACTATCAATTAAGTCCTAGTACTCTTCCTCAAGTTAAACTAAACCTAAGGAAATAAGTTAATAGGCTTATAACTATCTACCTTAACGTGTATTCATCTCCAGAAAATTTTCCACTCTTTACTTGATATCTTTACAAAAATTCATAATTTTCTAAGATATCAATCTATTTAATATGATCCTTAAATCCTCACTCAGTGTTATTAAAGACACCAAACTAATTCAGTTAATTATCCAAAATTAACTATAATTAGTTCTAATCTTAAATAACCTAAAAATAAATTCTCTATATCTATATTCATCTTTTTAAGTAGTTTATGCTACTTTCTAAACCAAGAACAACTATTTTTCACATTTAGTATTATAGCAAAGTACTTAAACTATCTCAAATGGCCACTAGAATTAACAAGTAATTCAAGCAAGAGTTATAATATCTCTATAACCATATTCAAGACAAACAGATTAAGGAGGATATTACACCAACCATTGCAGCATATGCCCCACCCAACACAGCAACACCTGTCTCCTCAGCTGCTTGTCCATGGCCAGCCACTCCAGCGGTCGTCTCCTCAGCTGCCTCTACAATCGGTCTAGCACTCGTCTCCTCAATTGCTTTTGCAGCTGGTCCAGTAGACTCCTCAGCTGCCTCTGGAAGCTTCAAAGCCTTTTTGTTCTTCATATTGCATATTATATTTTGATGATAACTATATTTAAATTCATGTTGAAATCTTCTCAATGCTTTAATTATTTTAACATGATCTTTGTATAGTGTTTTTATGTATTATTAAGTCTTACAAGACTAAACACAATTCAAGGAAGCTTTTCTGGGTGATTAGAGAGAACTAAGAAGATCAATTTATGACTTGAGAAAGATTTAGTGTAACCTAAGAAAGTTTCCAAAGAACATGAGAAAGTTTAGCACGAAAAGGTCTAGAGAAAACTATGAGAAAGTTCAACAAAATGGAGAACTCCTACAAAGGTTGAACTCAAAAAGAATTCAAACTTACAAGTAAAGCATTCACCATCAAAATAATCATGAAGAATCAGAAAGAGGATAGTGGAATAAAAATAGGATAAGATTGAAATGGTTCAAGCTTGAGAAGGTTGGATGATAAAGTTATTAAGAGAGTTCAGTGAGAAGCTTATTATTGAAAAGGCTCATGAGAAGGTTGCCTATGAGAAAGTTGCTTAACCTTCTCACTTAAATTCTAACATGTTGACTTAACAAGGAAAGGAAAAAATAATGGTCACTTGCAACAAGCAAGTACAGTTACCGTTTGAATCATCCAACAATTATATTTTTGAAGCCTATAAAAGGATCCAAATTTGAAGATCAGAAGCTTAATGAACTTTGATGCAAATCTGACTAAGAACACCATGAATTGAGCCTTCTCATCTCTACTTACTATTATGAAATCTGAAAAACCTTAAGTTGGTGTATTGTTAGCTTTGATTAAGTGTGTAACAGCCCAATATTGCTATCCCGATATATCGACATATATAAGAATAAACACTAGCCATACTACTTCAAAAACATAACACACACAAAACCCATAACATTTATACCAATAAATCATTATGGAGAGCCACAATAACAAAAGATATATATATTTATACACCATTGCCTTAAAAGGGTGTACTGTCGTACATAGCTTTAAACATCTAAGCAAATTTAAAATAAATACAAGATTTGCCTAAAAGAGCATTTATACTATGCGTCTTCAAATGACTTCCTCTTTCCTGTTGATATGCTTCCACCTGAATTAACATGAAACACAATTAGGTTGAGAAATCACTATTTCCCAGTATAAGTATTTCAAAACTAACATTTATCCATTCATAATGAATAAACCAGCAGTTAACATTAAGAATAAGTTCGTAACAGGTATAAAAATCACTACTTACTACCAAAAGGACAACTCACACAGCAACTTATGTAGTATTCTTAAGCAAACCAAATTCCTAAACTCGCATTAAAAGAAAACTATCAACAATATTATCGATTAAGGTAACTGCCCATACAATTACCATGCAAATGCACTGCTTGTTATGTTGTATGTTTATTGTAACATCCCAAAAATTATTTATTTCATTATAAATATTCATTTTATAATATTTATGATTTTAGAAATTTTTTTGGATTGTTTGATTTTTTTAATATTTTTTTAATTTACGTGCACACTGAGCGAGGCTGGAAAATGAAATATTTTCCCTATGGCTGGAAAACTTTGAACTATAGAAATGTCGATGGGGGATCTTACTAAACCCGAGGCCACAGTTTATGAGATTTTTGTTTTTTGAGATTTTATTTGATAAATAAAATTGCAGTATATTTTATTGTCTATGGGACATTAAAATATTATTTCTGCTGACTATAACAACTGTCCACTGGATAATAGCTCTAATAGATTATTTCTATCTAATTACTTTTATGATATCATCTAAGTGACATCATCACCCTTCACTTTATCGAGAAGCGTGCAAAGCTTCTCAAGGAAGCTTCTTACCGAACACCACATTTTCCTCTCTCCTCATTTGGGCTCCACGACTGGGAGGAGAAAAAGATGACAAAAGTCATCATATTTTCACTTCTCATTTCCCATTTCAAACCCATTTCACATTTTTCTCTCTCATTCTCACATTCTCTCATCTCTCTCACGCCTTCTCCTCTCTTCTATCTCTTCTCCCACACGGCCACACACACACCACCATTGAAGGCCACCACATTTTCTTGCTCAACTAACCTTGTTTCTTACTTCCTCTCATCATCCTAAGACTCTTCTCTTTGGGGGCCATCCCCTAAATCTTCCTCTTTTATCTTCCCTCATTAAAGCCCAAAGCTTGAAGCTTTTGAGGGTTTTCTTGGAGGTCTTGGACAAAAATTACAAGAAAAGCACCAAGAAGGCTCTTTTCTTGTTTTCTCTTGAGGTAAGAGGGAGATAATCCTCTTCAACTAATCTTGGTGGTGAGGAAACATTTTTTGGTGTTGATGGTGAGGAATCCATTGTGGGTTTCTCACTTTGTTTGTGATTTCTAATGATGTTATGATTTAAATGTATTGTACGATTTTCTATGCTTGATATTGTGAATCTTGATGGATTTGTATGTGCCTAAATGCTCAAATATGTATATGGATTGGTACCCATTTGATTTGGAAGTTTGGAGAAGCTCATTTTCATGGATTCTGGTGTAAATTCACGGGCTGTGTGGATTTACACGGCCTAGGCCGTGTTCCCCACTGGAAACATAGCTTAACGCGCAAGACAGAGTGTTACATGACCTAGGCCATGTAATATTACACGGCCGTGTAATCGGGCATTTCAATTTGGGCACTTTCTCAGGTACTTCCAGAGGAGTACACGGCCTAGGCCGTGTAATTTTACACGGTCGTGTACTCCAGGCCGTGTAATTTGACACGGTTGTGTAATTGAGGTTGCGAGAAATGGTTAGGTTTTCTAGTCTCTTGGAGGCTCACGGCCTCATTGGGCACTCATTATGAAACCTTGTAATAAACTATAACTTAGCTAATTAAATGAATAGACACTTAATTAGGAGTTCATAATGTGGAAAGAATCAAGAACACAACCTTATCATACAACTTAAAGTGAGGTTTGGATAAAGAAAGAACATAAGTGTGAAGAGGGCTGTGAGGAACTCAAAGTAAATATTCTAAAAGAGTTAATGCAAGAACATAATGGAATTGAGGCATAACTTTCGTAGCAACTTTGAATAGTATGTGTTCACCTTTGAGGTTTTAATATTGACTTGAAGTGGGTTCGTGATTGGGATCAAAGCTTTTGGATGAATGATTATGCTCTATATGGCATGTGAATTTGGATAAATTATGATATCATTGTGAATCTATTTATGTATATATATGTACGCATTGAATCCACATGCATTGAGGCATGATTGAGAAAGTCAAACATAATGAGCATGCATTGACATTGTGGTTATGGAACCAAAGTACTAGACCAAGAAACATCAGATAGACGATTTAGTCAGATGTGGTTTACTTTTATAACTAGAAACATCAGGTAAACGATTTAGTCAGAAAGGACTGGTTATCAGAGGAAACCCATATATCATTGATGTTATGTAGTCGTATGGATGGTTATATAATATCAATGATGCAAATGGTATTGAAACAATTGTATGGACGATTGCTTTGATACCATTGGGAATGGTACCACGGAGGGTTGATCCCGCTGAATATGCATTTATGCATTATACAATTATGGCGTTTTATGCCTAGGAATGAACGAGAACTTACAAGATAGTGGGGTCTTGAATAGACCTATGAGGGACGTCAGGGCGCGGTGATTCACTCGTGATCATGTTATCACATTGTATACCTCTGGCCATGAACACTATTGCAACGCACTGGTAGCCCGACAAGGCACTATTACTTTTCGTGGCCCGACGTACACTGTCTTTTAAGGGGGGACAGATCTTCTGAGACGTTCATCTCTGAAAACTTGAGTCTAGCTCCATGGAGTAGGAAATGAGTACATTGTACATGATGATGGTCAGCATACGCATTGTGCATATGCATGGTCAGTTCATATAGTGTCATGGCATTGTCAACATACATATTAAGGAGACATAAATATTATTTAAATATTTATGGTGGATATCTGTTGTTATAGTGCTGTTAATATTTATAATATTGAGGAATATGCTTTCTGATGAGATCTATACAATTGATCACTTGAATATATTTATAATATCTGTATGTATGGAATGACTTCGTCATTCGTGTTATGTTCCTTTGCTGCCATGTTGGTAATGATGTAGGACATCTCACCTCTTGCTTGCACTATTCTTGTTCTATGTGATTTTTGGTTAAAGACTGTAAAGGGGGCGAGGTTGAATCTCCTAGATTTTATGTGGTCTGATCTACTGCGTTCGGCAATGGCAACAAGAAGGGGCTCTATTGGTTTCGTCAAGATTGTGTTCATCGGGGGTGCCAATGCCTGGCGAGTTGACTGGGCCGGTAAACGTATACAGTATGTTGGGGATATGATCTTGGCTGTGAGGAGGACTGTGATGAAGATCCTATCCTGATTCTCACCACATCAATGAATCTAGAGTTTGCCTTACCCATTCGGGAGCTATGGAGTGATCCGATTCATACCCCTAGAGAGGATGAGGATTCTACGACATCAACAGCTAGGGCACTTGCCCGTGAGACCGCACTTTGTCTTGTCCTAGCATCTTCTGATGAACCGGGGGAGGATCCCGAGATGGATCTGATGGAGTGCCCAACTCCTTAGTTGTGGTGTCATTAAGAGTAGTTTATGTTTCCTTTGCATTACCTGTATAAAGGTTCTTTTGAATACATGTATGTTTTAAGGTAATTATCCAGTCTTATATGTTGTATTTTGAGTATATCTTGTCAAATTATATTTTCAAATGACAGCATGTGTATCTATTCATTCGTGGCTCATATTTTCTTTATATACACAATGATAGAATTTGGAAACTTGTTATTTGAGTTGTAGCACGCCAAAAAATTAGTGACTGTGGTATAATAACGATTGTGCCGTGGTTACTAAATCGAGGGGTGTTACATTTATGCCTAACATGTCCTAAGAAAATGGTTATGCAATGAGATTAAATAGTGTTGGTGCAATGTCATGAAACTTGACTATTCCCAATAACTCCGTTCCTTGTATTTCCCTGAGTAGTATTGTAACACCCCGATTTTTTATTTTTCTTGAAATAAATAAGTTTTATAATATTTATGAATTTTTGTGAATTTTTAATTATTTTAAATATTTTAATATTATTTTGATATTTTAATATTATCTTAAAAACTGTATGGCCGAATTTCATTTTTTTTTGAAAATATATGAATTTTATTATTTTTATGATTTTTGTGAATTTTTGTAGAACTTTTTAACTTGTTGATTATTTTAGTGTTATTTTGAGTCATGTGTGGGCCCGGGGTAGACCCGAGGCGGGCCCAAAAAAATAAATTTTTTTCCTGGATTAGAAAGTTCCGGACTGTCAAGGCGGAATCGGGAGATCTTATTAAACCCGAAATCGGGAACAGTTGATGGAGATTTTCTATATCTGAGTTTTCTATTATCCATTGAGTAATAATAGTAGTAGCTATTGTCCATTGGGTAATATCTGTTAGAAAATATCTAAGCTAAATATCTTAAATGTAATCATGAACCATTATTATTAAGCTTTATGATCAACCAATAGAAATTGGTCAAACATAGTGGCATAGACTTCATTGTGAACCGTTGGATGAAAAACTTGATTAAGAAGCCTTTGATCATCACCATTGATCTAATCAAGGGTATGAGAACAATCTTGATAAAGAAGCTTATGATATTCACGTTAGATGTAATCAATGGTTAGGATGTAGTCAATAAAAATGGCTAGACTAGTTACTTAGTAACTAGATAAGTTAACTTAGTTACCCTAATAGCTTAATTAGTAACTAAATGAACTAATTTAGCTGCTAAATAATTAGAAGCTAGTTACTAGATAAATATCTATTATCTAGAAGCATGACATAATCATGACCTATACAATGACATAATAATGTAACTAATTAATTAGAATGTAACTAGAAATCCTAACTAAACTAGTTTAAGAGAAACTAGATGAATTAACTATTTAATTAAGGGGTAACTAAGGAATTAAAATAAAACCAATTTAGTTCCATGCACCATAGAGCCACACGGACAACATGGCTTTTCCACCAAGTTCTTGATTCTTCTAAGGGACCAAGTGATGACCATTATGTGACATAGACCATGTGAAAGCCATGTGAACACCATGTGATGTTTGATTGTCTTGAATAAACAATTCTAAATGCTACATTCTACATCACACGGCCATGCACTATCAAATTGGCTATTTCATTTTCTTTTCCTATCAACTTTGACACTTAAACAATTTTCTCTCTTCTCTCTCTTCCAAAGAAAATCAAAAACTCCATCCTTGCTCTCCTTTGAAGGCTCACGGCCACCACTCCCAAATCCCACCTCCATACTTCTATAATTTCATCTTCTCTTACTTTCTAAACCTAAACACCAATCTAATCACTTTTCCTTTTATGAATTTTGTTTAAATCTCTCTCTAAGTGCTCCAAAAATCAAGCTTTAGCTTACTACTTCAAATGTAATTTCTTGAATCTTTGATTTTAAGTTAGATTTCTAATTTCCTAGACCATGATTGATCCATGGTTTGTTGTTTTTAAGCCTTATTTATGACTTTTAGAATTGTTTAAGTTTGATTAGAGTTTTGTGTGGTGCTACACGAATTCAAGAGGAGAAGGAAACTTAAAGTTTATTGTCTTCCTTGAGGTAAGAGGGAGATTAACTTCATCAACCAAGTGTTGGTGGTGAGGGAATGGATTGTTTGTGGTGAAAAATCCATAAGGATTTATTCACTTAATTGTTTAATCTTTCTTTAATTGTGTTTGTTGTGTTTATGGTTTTAAAAATATGTTTGCATATGTGTTTAGCATGTTTTGTGCCTTTGATAGTATGCTTGTTTATGTGTTTTTGCAAAGTATAACCATTTATGTGTAAATTAGAATGTGAATAACATGATGAGGGAAATTATGTGAAGGCCTAGGAAGCTAGAGGCACACGGCCTCATCATAAAAAAAGGGACCAAAAGTCTTAAATTATTTTCTTAATTGAGGATTAAAGGATTTTGAGACAAGAAATTTGATTAAGTGAGTTTATAAGGATTATAGTGTTAGAAAATGATTTAAATATGAATTTTGAAGTACTAAATGAATTTGGGCCAACATGCCAATTTTTGATGATCAAGATCCAAAATTATTTTAACAAGTGTAAACCTAGGTGTTTTAATAGTAAGAACTCAATTTGGTAAGTTTTGAAATTTAAATGAAAGTAATTTAATTTTTAGAATTAAAATTGGCCTAATTAACCTATGTAGTAAAATAAATGCCAATACTTGAAATTTACTGACGTATAGCTCACCCTATAGGTTTTGAAGTGCATTGGGAAATTTTGAACTGTAATATCCCAAGTAAAATTGTGAGACACAATTTTCTAGGAAATAGTAGAAATACTAATTTTTAGAAGGACTGTATTGAAAATATTCTTTAAAAATGGACTTTATTACAAATATTATTTAAAAAGGACTATTTTAGAAATATTATTTAATGATGGACTATAATGTAAATATTATTTTATAGAGGGATTATTATGCAAATAATGAAAATAAAGTCAATTTTTGGTATTAAAATGAGAAAAAATCTTATTTTAATTTAAAATATGTTAGAAGTATTTTACGCGATTGAAAGCACATTGAAAAATCTTTACATGACTCAAAAATAGTAATTTTAAGCTACGCGATTGAGAAAATGCGATAAAATATTTACGCGATTTAGAAAATAATGAAAAATCTTTACGCAATTCGAAAACGTAATGTAAGTGTTACACGATTGTGAAAATGCAATAATATCGCTACGCGATTGAGAGGAACAGTGAGTTCACTGTAGGGCCAAGGTACTGGACCCGAGTGGACATTGGTATTATATAATTGTATGAGCAATTATATAATATCATTGATACTAATGGCATTAGACAATTGCATGAGCGGTTGATTTAATACCATTGGGAACGGTTCAACGGTGATTGACCCGGTTATATTGAATAATGAGATTGCCAAGTAACAGGGTGTGTATATGAAATACTATGTGATTAATCACAGTATGTGGATTTAAATCATATATCATGCATAGAAAAGCATATTCGCTTATTGATTCAGGCTATATACCTAGGAGATTGATTTACACCTAAAGTGCGGGTGCGAGTAGACAAGTGTAGGTCACTCGTTGACCTTGGGGGCGTCTGGGTGCGGGTACCTCACAATGGGCGGTTGGTAGCTCTTCTGTCCGTGGGACAGACCGATACAAACGCACCGACGATCCGGACCGAGACACTATCCTATATCGTGATCTAATGTAGAATGTCTTGTCCAATGCCTGAATGTACATTTTGATAAATTGATAAATTATAGCACTTTTGGCCACAACAGCCGAGTGACAGACATATCTTCTGGATCTTCTCTCCGACATTGTGTTTAGCTCCATGGAGTAGGAATGAGTCTGTGTGCGTATGCATAGTCAGCATTTATACTGTTGTGATATAGACTTATTTGTGAATTTTATGATTGTGGTATTGTCATTATGCCTGATATTGTGTTGCAAGTTTATTGGATTTCTTATCTATTTAAAATCATGAATATGTCTGCTGATTTTATATTAATATATGGATTGTATGTATGGAACAACATTGTTGTTCGTATCATTTCTTTGCTACCATACTGGTATTGTTGTAGGGGATCTCACTTCTTTACTATATTATTCTACCTGTGTCTATTTTTATGCCTACGTTTATGAAGACTAAGATGGCTGCAAGGGGAAATTTCTCTTATTATATGCAAGCGCAGTTCCAAGATGGCATTAACGCCTGGCATGTCGATTCAGCTACGGAACGTTTTACTTATATAGGGGAAGTGACTCTATCCCAGAGCGATACCTACCATGGAAACCCTACGATTACATATAATGCTGCTTGTGTACATGTAGAGTTTTCCATGCCTATTGTAGAACTATGGGACATTGCTCACCGTCTGCCTAGTGAAGACTCTATGGAGTCAACTGCCCGGACTCCTGTTCAAAGAGACATGTCCCGACCAGAGAATGTACCTTTAGAGAATCTGGGAGAGGATCAGGTTCAGAACCTTAATCTCCAGGTGTTTTGGCTTGGGTCAGGTCAAGTTTATATGTGGTAATTAAATATTACCTAGAATATATAAGTTTTATGTAATGAAGACATCATGAATCTATGTTATATGTGAGAGATGTATTTTATTCAGTTCTTATAATTTGTGTTTTCTAATTCAGTAAAGTTTCTGTTATCTGCGAAAAAGAAATTTTGAAAATCGTATTTAAATGAGAGTAAATATTTTATAACTTGGGTAATTAATTATAAGGAGTTGGTATGAATGTGATACCCTTCGGATAGGGTGTTACAAGTATGGCTCCGACCATTTAACACTACCTGAAAATTGTGGAAATAAGTTTGCCCCAAATGGTTTAATATGTTAAGTTTTGATGATGACAAATATAAGACAAAAAGAATGATGCTTATACTTGATAGATGTGCTTTACAGATGACAAATGCATCACAAAAGAATATTGATCATGTTACATAGATATGCTTAATGGGATATATTGTATCATGCATGATTGTGTACTTTATCTAGTTATATTTCACTTAATAATCATGCAATGAGATATATGTAACATTCATCATATAATATATCCAATAATATTTTATATGAGTTATAAATGAATTAATATTGGATATGTCTATGAAAGTCTTGTATGCATGTTAGACTAACTAGAGTTATACATTTATGAATCATGCATATGAAGATATTGAGTTATGAATTTAGACTAACTATGTTTGGTTAAGTGAGCAATACTTTGTAGGATAGTCCAAGTACTAAGAGTGAGCATTGCAACAAGAAAGTAAAAGATCACAACTATGCTCAACTCAAGGAGAATAAAAATGAAAAGATGTTCCAAGCATTTGCAAGTCTTGAAGAGAAGATTTTCTTTGGAAGCTTGGATTACATCAAGAAGTGATGGTGGCAAAAAATCTAGTCCACCATCTTCAAGAATAGCTTATAGGACTTAGATCTTGTGTAAAGGTAAATGAGTTTCACACTAAACTCAAAATATATTTTAACATCTTTAAAAGTGTTTCTTACATTTTAAAATTCCCAACAAACTATTTTTGGAAAGCTAGTCATGGTGGTAGTTCATTTCTATGAAAAATAGCAAAGTTTGTGTTTTGTAAAACTGACCTTTAGTTACTCTTTTGATCATATCTTTCAAAATAATTTGAGTTTTGATTTGAAATTGTCTCATTTGAAAATAGACTCAAAGATCTTTCAAAATGGATAAGAAACGAAGAAGTTATGATCGTTTAAAGTTAGTTTTCAAAACCAGAGTGTCCTAACCGAATCGGGACTTTCCCTAACCGATTATTCACCCTACCAAAAGTCATTTTCACATTTCTGAAATGTCCTAACCGATTAGAAACTTGTCCTAACCGATTAGGATGATAAAAAGGAGCCTTTTTTATGTTTTAAATGACCTCCTAACCGACTAGGAAGGTTTCCTAACCGGTTAGAACATGTTTTTTAACGAAATGTATTTTGGCCATCAACAGGAGCCTAACCGATTAGGCTAAATGCCTAACCGGTTATTGTGAAAGTTAGAAAACAAATTCTGGACCTCCTAACCGATTAGGACAATGTCCTAACCGGTTATGTGCAAGCCAAAAACACTCCTAACGGTAACAAACGGCTATATCTCATAAATAAATCTTTTCCAAAAATTTACCCAATGGCTCTAAATTTATTTGGGCTATAAATATAAGTGTTTGGGCATCAAAGAAATGTTGGAGAACAATCTGAAAATCACTCTTGAGCATTAAATTTATTTTTCACTATCTATTTCTCCAAAACTCTGTTTTGAGCTTAAAAGTGTGAAACCTTGATACCCATAGTGCTTCAATTTGTATTATCTACTCTTTGAGAGAGTTTCTATCATCTACATTTTTGTATACTCTGAAAAGAGAGGGTGAGGTATCCCTTAGAGAGTGAGGTATCTCTCAAAAATTGTAAAGGGTGAGGTATCTCTATTTGAGGCTCAAGCACAAGGGTGAGGTATCCCAAGGTGTGTTGAGTGCTCCTCTTTGTAAAGGTTTTCAAGCACCTGTTCAAGCTTAAAGGTTTAGTGAAAAATCTCGAGTGATTCACTTGAAGACTGGACGTAGGCCACAAGTGGTTGGTGACTGAACCAGGATAAATCTTAGTATTTGCTTTTCTCAACTCTATCTCCTTTACATTTGTGCTTTAATTATATATGATTGAGTTGAATTTAATATCTAGCTTATTTGCTTGATTTATCCTATAAACCCAAGTGGTATTTGTGAAATCTCTAATAATTACACATTTGTTAGACTTATTCCGCTGCATGTGTTGATTGAAAATATCAAAATGCATAATTTGACAAAGTTGCATTAAAATTTATAATTACTCAATTCACCCCCCTCTTGGGTAATGGTTGTCATGGCTAACAAGTGGTATCAGAGCTTCGTGCTCTGGTAAAAACTTAATTGCTTGGAGTTAAAGATCCTTATTTGTTGGCAACCATTAAAAACTTTTCAAAATAGAAGGTTTTGAAATTAATAAACTACCATTCTTTGATGGTGTGAATTTCATTTATTGGAAAGATAGAATGAAAATTTATATGCAATTTATTGATATTGATTTGTGGGATAATATGCTTGATGGATTTACTTGCAAATCAAAATATTCTTGGAATGCCTATGATAAGAAATGTTTTTCCTTGAACATTAGAGCTATGTAAATTTTGAGAAGTGGTTTAAATGATGATGCTTATGCTAAAATTAAGAGTTGCTCTAGTGCTAAAGATATATGAGATGCTCTTGATTCTATTTATCTTGCTAATAACGATTTTGTGTATAAAGTTGTATATAGAGAGCAAGAAGAGCAAAACCTCTAGAGGAAGACAACATTGGAAAATGTCCTCAAGAATACGTTCAAAGCAAAAAAATGAGCTCAATGCCTCTTGATGATGATGGTGCTCAATTTGAAGAAGAGGCAAAGCAAAACAAAATTGAGAATGAAGATATTATTGAATTCTTGATGGACAACAATGAGAAAAATAGTGATTCCCTTAAAAAGGACCTTGAGGTAAATAATGTTAAACTATATTATAGTTCTTCCTATGATGAGCTAAAATGTGCATTTGATGAATTGCATGATGGTTTGTTACTTTTAGAAAAGAAAAACTCATCTTGTTTGGAAAACATTTCCTTCATTGAAAATGAAATTGAGATTTTAAAAAATGAATATGTTTTTCTTGATGAGGAAATGCCTTTGAAATATGAAATCTCAACCTCTTGTGAAAAATGCATTGATTTAGAAAATCAAGTTGAGGACTTATCTTTGGATTTGTCAAAGCTAATGATTATATTTGCTTTCAATCCATGTGTGTTAATAAGAATGCAATTGATGTTATTTCACATAAAAATTCAAGTAAGGCTTGTGACAAAAATAACATAGAATGTATTAACAACAAAAAGCTTAAGTTTTCCAAAGATGATCTTCAAAGGACCAAACAATCATTAAGTTCAATCGTTTGTAATTTTTGTGGACATCTAGGACATATTTCTCATTTATGCAATTAAAGAAGAAATCATTATATGAGAAATAGTATGGTATGGGTTCCTAAAGATCTTAAATGTCCTAATACTAACATTCAAGGACCCAAGATGAAATGGGTACCAAAATGTCCTCCTAATGTTTCAATTATGTAGAAAATTTCTCAAAAGGATAGACAAATTGGTCAAATGAAAAAGGAATCATCAAGGAAAATGCTTCCAAAGCCCAATGGTATAAGTTTTGGTGAAAGAAGGAAGTTGGCTTCAACCAAAGCTTCTCAAGTACAAAATGTGGAACTTGCAAAGTTCAAAACACCAAAAGAGAAGCAATGGGTAAGGAAAAGAGTTTCCTTGATTACCAAGGCCAAGGTATCAAACGTTTCTACCTCTTATGCACATTCACTTGTAAAGTCAATGAATTTGAGGTATATTCCTTATAGGCCTTAGGTAAAGGATAGAATCATATATGTTTGGTAAATTTTGAATATTATATTTAGCACATGATTATGTTTATTCTTATTGTACCATAGCTCATTAATTTGTTATATATCATGATACATGAGGTTCTACAATTCCTGGGTATGCTTGCTATAATTTGAATTGTCTATATATCATGAAAGTTAGTATGCTATAAGCTATGTGCTTAATGGTAATTGATTATTTGATTTATTGTACTGAATTTATATGCTATAAAAAAATTGATCATTATGAGAGTACAATGGATTAATATTCAAAAACTAACACACAAGGACCCAAGAAAATTTAGGTACCAAAAATCAAAAATTGAAGTATGTTGTAGGTATGCTTAAAGGCCAAAAGTTGACTTGGGATATCTTGAAAAGTGGCTGCTCTAAGCATAAAATCAGAATATACTTCAAGCTTTTTTCCTTGGCTCCAAGAAGCTTGGACTTGTAACCTTTGGTAAAATGGAGACTTGGTTTATGCTTCTCTAGCTTAATTTCTTGAACACATCTTTACATATGCTAGATTAGTTTGCTTCTTGCTTGAAATAACATATTTGATAAAAATATCCTTGATCTTGGCATATTGAATAAATCATGTATCTAACTCCTACTAAAAATATTTTTTTTGCATAACTTGTCATGTTGAGTTGCATTTATGGTTTGAGTAAATGAAAAATAAAGCTAATCTAAAGAATGATCTTCAAGGAGGCATGATTTGGTTTGTTTAAGTGATGTTTTCATGAAAGTTCAATGGCTATAGAAGTGAAACAATCAATCCAAGAAGGGAACAATTTGGTTTTGGCCTTTGAAAATTTCTAGTACATTGAAGGTGTCTCTGTCAAGCCAAAATAATCGGTTAGGCCAAGCCTCTAACCGGTTACCCTGTATTTGGAAGCAATTTTGTGCTCTCTGTCAAGCAAAATAACCTGTTAGCTAAATTGCCCCTTATCAGTTAGTTTAAACTATGACCTCCAAATTGATTTGCCTAACCGGTTAGCAAAAAATCCCTAATCGGTTACCTTGTTTCTGGATTCCATTTTATGCGCTCTGACTTAGCACAATAACCGGTTAGCACAAAACACCTAACCGGTTACCCACTTTGCCTAACCTATTAGGACAACCTAAATAAACACCTCCCAGCAGCCTTCATCTCCATTTACGCACCCCCTCCATTTCCGTAGCCATCTTCCTCCTCTCAAATCATCCATACCACCACTCACCACAAGTTTGGACTAGCCTTCCTCAATCGAATGCATCTAAACTCTTAATGCACAATTCTATCTTGTTGCACACAATTCTCTCTTGCTGCATAAAGTCACATTTTTCTGCATAATATGTTTTCTTTGCTGCATAATGAGCAATTTTACTGCATAACTTCATTTGTTATACCATTTGATGTTTGATGCATAATCCTCTTTTGTTGCACAATGTGTCATTTAAGTTTTTTGATCTATTTTATCTCGAACTTGCCTTTGAATGTTAATTATTCTTACATTGAAGTATATCTTGAAATGAATTATAAATGATTTTAAAATTTACAATTCCAAGGTTTTTCATTTCTTGCATTACAATAATGGAATTCTTTTTGTTCTTGATTGGCATGTGTGTATACTAGAATTCTTTACTTGATATTACATGCCTTACATGATCATTGTTTGCCCCAAAATGCTTATATAAGTTTTGATGTTGATCATATGTTTCTTGATAAACTTGAATCATGCCTTAAATTGCTTAAACCATATTTTTGGATTCAAGTGTATATGTCCTTCTTTTGTTCTCTTTAAAACTAACTTTGCATGGTTGATAATGTGGAACATGATTTTTCATTATATATCAACCTAAATTATGCTTGTAAATGAGCTTAAATGATATTTGATGCTAATATATGATTTAGAGAACTTTTAGAGTTAGTTCTGCAAGTGTCTCTATGTGCTTCAAATATAGTAATCAAATATTGAAATGTCAAGCATATATGGACAAAGAGAAGAGCTGGATGAAAAAGAGACATGGGGAGACTTTCTTTAAGAGCAATGGAATAGAATACTCAATGGAAGAAAATCCAAACTTAAAGGTCCAATAAATGAAGAACATTCTAAAGGAGCATCACTCTCTATCTAACTTAATAAGTATCTCTATCCCTAAACTATTGTGGTATTCTATATGCTATGGATTATATGATACTTATTGATAAATTGATCTTAAATGATTAGATGTCTTCCTTACATGAGAAGTATACTTAGCATTGACAAAGTACTTAATTGGATATGAACTTGCTAATTTTGTCATTGCATATAGGGTGAATGATATTAGTATATACATGCTTTGATCTCTATAGCATATTTCATCATGATGAATGCTTGATATCTATGATTCTCTTGATCTATAGTTTCTTAATGGTATAACACTTATAAGAATCATGCTCTTTTTGAAAAGAATTTATTGTTTGATTAAAAAGTTTTTTTTTAAATCTCTTATCATATTTGAAAGAAGCTTTTCAAGTTTCATATCCTTGAGAATCTTTTGAACTTGTCTTAAGAACTTGAAAGTATTTTCACCTCCTAATTGTCTTGAAAATTTGGAAATTATTTGATTTGTGTTATAAATGTAGTATTCTCTTCTTTTGCTTTGAAAAGTGTTATTAAATCTTGAGAGAATGCTTAAGTTTCTAAATAGATATTTTGAAATATTCTATACAACTCATCTTGATACTTCAAAAGATAAGCCTTATTCTTCAAAACCAGAGTATTATGATCGTTTAAAGTTAGTTTTCAAAACCAGAGTGTCCTAACCGATTAGGGACTTTCCCTAACCGATTATTCACCCTACCAGAAGCCATTTTCACGTTTCTGAAATGTCCTAACCGATTAGGAACTTGTCATAACCAATTAGGATGATAAAAAGGAGCATTTTTTATGTTTTAAATGACCTCCTGACCGACTAGGAAGGTTTCCTAACCGGTTAGAACATGCTTTTTAACAAAATATATTTTGGCCATCAACAGGAGCCTAATGATGCGTGAAATCCGCAAGTGTACGGTTTCGTCGTCAAGTAATAAAAAGATCGAATCCACAAGGACTGTGTCTATGAATACCAATTAATTAATTAATTCAATTAAGTTAAACAAAAAGCAATATGATTGTTGATAATGAAGAACGTAGTAACAAAACAATTAAATAAAATCAAGAAAACAGAATTCAGAACAAAAATAGCGAATTATCAAGAAAGGGATTTTCAAATTCAAGAAAGCTTCCAAGATTGGGATACCACAATGATACAAGATAAATCCTAATTGACAACCCTTTTATTAAATCTAAAATTCAATTGAAGGTGAATTACCCTAAATTAGTTAATGTTCTTTCTCAAGATACAAGATCCGTGCCCAATTAAACCAATTCCTACTCTCGTGGTAATTGAATTTAAATTGAACCCATTACGCTTTGTGGCAATTCATTGAATCCTCGAAAGGCTAAAACTACTCTCGTGATTTAGACCTTAAGTTCAATCCTTATGGTTCCAACACTTAGGTTCACCTCTCAGTACGTCCCTAAATGCCTATGAGATGCAAATAAGTGGCCAGCAAATTCACATGAATAAAAGCAATAAGGATTGAATCAATGAATAATCAAGATCAATAAAAGGGGAAACAACATCAATTAATAATTATCAATGTATCAAAGGGCATTGCCCAATCCTAGAAACAAAAGAAACTACTCAGACATAGAGAAGAAGAGACAAGAAATCAAACTTAAAAACATCCCAAACCCGTAACAATGGAAGAAGAAAGGAGAAAGATCAAGAACCAAGCCTCCAATTTTGCCTCCTCCTAAAACCAAATTAAAACTCCATTGGCACGCCCTTATTGTATTCAGAACCCCTATTTATAAGCTTAGGGTTTTAATTGGCTAAAAAGCCCCCAAAAGAAATAAAAAGAAAAACATAAAAACTGCTGTGCACTGCGATCCACGGCCGTGGATCATTCCACGGCCAGGCCATGGATGTCTCCGCCAAAAAGCCAATTCTGCAACATTTGAGTTCCATGACCGTGGATAGTTCCACGACCAGGCCGTGGAACTCCCTGGAACTCCCTTTTTCCTTCTTTAAGTTGTCCCTCGATCCATGGCCGTGGTTTGATCCACAGGCAGGCCGTGGATCTCTCTGGAATGGCCTTTTTGCACCTTTATTGCTATCCATTAAGCTCCAACTTCAAACATGCGAGCATTCCATTCAATCCAAGGTCAAATCAGCACCAATCTGCACGAGAACACCAAAAACACCGCAGTTACCCGAACTAAGGGAAAAACTAACTAAAAAGGGAAACTAAAATGCTTAAAATGCCTACAAAATGCATGCAAAACAAGAACAAAACATGATGTTGTTTCACACACATCAAATCCCCCCAAGCTTAAGATTTTGTTTGTCCCCAAGCAATAACCAATGTCAAACCAAGAAGTGGGATCAAAAGACAATAAAGAATAAGGAACTCAAGAAAACAATATCCAAACAATAGGCTAAGGCAAACAAAGAATCTGAGAGGTAATCAAAATCAAGTCCAATTAGAGGCTAAGTTCTCAGAAATCATGCATCCTCACTGATTGAATTAAGTTCACTCCACTAACCACACTCAAAGTGTTTAAGGGTGAAAACCATACGCTCAAAATCCTTCAAAGAAAATGCACTTCCATATGCTTGATAAGAAACCAAATTTCCACTAATAATCAGCATGCATGTAAGAATCAAAAGGTCTTTCAAGGGTTGTAATAGGGCCATGGGAATGATGTTAGGTAAGGTAGAGAAAGGAAGGTATACACAAAGGACTCATCAAAATTTTCAATAAGCACAAGTAATCCAATAGAACTTAAATGGAGCAAAGACAATTTTTCAATCAAAAGCATAACTCCACATTTCTAAGTATTTTCTTCCTTTCTTTACCTTCTTCTCTTTCTCTTTTTTTTTTTTTGAGAAAGAGAAATGTCATTCACATATGATTCCCTACACACTTTTCACAACTTTCAAACCCACTTTGCTCCATTTAATATTCTAAATGATTACCAATAATATATCATCATAGGCATCAAGAAAATTAATTATGCAATAAGCTCAAAATGGGCAACTAGTGGATGAAAGTGTAACAAATTCAGAAGGCCGGAAAAATACCTAAGATGCCTTAATCACATTCAAGCATGCAACCAAAAATTTCGCCTCAAAATGGTTTCAAATCAAGTTCTAGAGCACAAGATCAATGAGGAATATCACTCAACACAAAGAATGGGAACAAAATCATATAGTGCATATATCCCATACAGGCTCAAAACTCACATTTAGAGGTTTAAAAATTCAATAAGAAGCACAAATTCAGAGAACATATGCTAATTATCAACTATCAAAAGATCACCTCTACTATCAATAAAAACAATGCCTGTAGCCAATCACAAGAATCAACAAATTGGGTTCCAAATCAATACCATCTCAAAATCCTCAAAAGAGAGGGGCACAAGTTCAATCAAAAACCCAAGAGATATGATGGTGTGAAAATGTAACATGAAAATGCAATGCATAACAAGACACGAAAATGCATGAAACTAATGATCTAAAATGAAAATAAGAAAATGAAAATGAAAATTCCCCCCCAAGCTTAGAACTTACATTGTCCCCAATGTAAAAATCTTAAACTAGAGAAGGGAGAAAAGAAATAAACTCACTGCGGTGGTGGAAAAACTTCTGGTGTTCAATCCATGGCCATGGAATTTTTCATGAGCTGGGTGTGGAACCTTCTGACTTCACTCTCCTACTAATTTGAGCTTCAAAAAAAAAAGTCAAACCTAAACAAAATCCATGAGATAAAGATCAAACAACAATCTAACACGCAAAATTAAAAGAAAAAGATGAAATAAAACAGAAAAACAAGAAAACATGGGTTGCCTCCCAAGAAGCGCTTGTTTAAAGTCATTAGCTTGACTTTGGTCTGGTTTCTGTGCTCAGGTGACATTAACGGAGTAGTGCTCAGTCCCTACTCCTTCAAAATGTTTCACTCTCTGGCCATTTATCATGAAAGACTTATGGCCTTCTTTCTTCACCTCAAGCACACCATAGGATAAAACTCGAACAATCTCATATGGTCCAGACCATTTCGACCATAACTTACTAGGACAGAAATGTAGAAGTGAGTTATTAACAAGGACTTTATCCCCGATTTTAAATTCACGCTTCTCGTCACACTTGTCACTATGCTTCTTTGGTCCTTCCTTACAGGGCATAGCATCAGTCACTGATTCCTGTATATCTGAAAACACAACACTATCCACAACTTTAGTAGCATCAATGCGATTACATGAATTTAAGGAATTAGAATTTTTTTCAGAATTAAAAACATCAAAAACTACTTCCTCATCATTCAATCGCAAAGTCAATTTTCCTTCATGGACATCAATGATAGCCCTTCCAGTGGCAAGGAATGGGCGCCCAAGTATGATTGGCATTGTAGCATCAGCTTCCATATCAAGCACAACAAAATCCACAGGCATATAAAATTTACCAACCTTAATGGGAACATCCTCCAAGATGCCTACGGGGTACTTGACTGACCGATCCGCCAATTGAAGAGAGATAGTTGTGGGTTTCAGCTCACCCACTTCCAACTTTTCACACACAGAAAAGGGCATAAGACTAACACTAGCCCCCAAATCACACAGAGCTTTATCAAAACTGGTATTCCCAATCAAACAAGGAATAAAGAAGCTACCTGGATCTTTTAACTTAGGAGGCAATTTATTTTGAATTAAAGCACTACACTCCTCAGTTAAAGCTACTGTCTCATATTCCTTAAGCTTCCTATTGTTAGACAAAATGTCCTTAAGAAATTTAGCATAAGTAGGCATTTGTTTTAACGCCTCAGTGAAGGGTACATTAATGTACAATTTCTTAAGAACCTCTAAGAACTTCCCAAACTGCTTGTCTAACTTCGCCTTAGCAAGTCTTTGAGGGAAGGGAACTGGGGTTTGGTATGGCTCAAGGGGTACATACTTAGACACTTTCTCATTAGTTTCCTCCTCCTCTAAGGGTTGTGTCTTGATATCTTTTTCCTCAGTCCCCTCATCTTTGTCACTCTCCCCCTTACCTTTGGAATCCTCTAATTTCTTTCCACTCCTCAAACTCACAGCTTTACAATGTTCATTCCCTGGGTTTATTTCTGATTGACTAGGAAACTTACCTTGTTGGGCAATCTGGGTTTCCAACATCTTATTATGAATAGCTAAATTGTCAACCTTAGTTGACAACTCTCTAATGGCCTCAGAAACAACTTGCCCATGGTGCCTAAACTCCTCATTCTGCTTAGACTGGCTCTTAACAAAATTCTCAAGAAGAGACTCAAGTCTAGATTTTTGTACCTGTTGAGATCCGGAAGAGGGTTGAGCACTACCTTGCCCAGCTTGGTACTGACTATTCCGGTAAGAGAAGTTAGGATGTGACCTCCAACCAAGGTTGTAAGTTTGAGAATACGGATCATTCCTCCCCTTTTGGTTGAAGTCATGAAAATTGTGGCATGATTCCACTTGCTCCACCGGTGCACCATGTGAGGATCCAATTCCAACTTGGCATTCAGCTCCCATATGTCCCTGTGCTCCACAAATCTCACAAAAATTGTTAGAGGCACCTATGGCATTAACATGAGCTTTCTCAAGCATGTCAAAACGTTTATTCAAAGAATCAAACTTTGACATAATTAAATCAACACCATCTACCTCAAACTTACCTCCCGAGAGCTTTCTCGAGTTGTGCCCTCTTTCATTGGCCCATTGGTGATGATTTGAAGCTACGCTCTCAATTATCTCATAAGCCTCTATGAGCCTTCTATTCATCAGAGCTCCACCAGCTGCGGAGTCAAGAGACACCTTCGAAGAATATCCCAAACCATTGTAGAAGGTGTGGACAATCAACCACTTCTCTAGTCCATGATGCGGGCAAGCTTCCAACAGCCCCCTGTATCTATCCCAAGCTTCTTATAATGATTCTCCGTCTCTTTGAACAAAACTTGTTATTTGAGTTCTAAGATGTGCAGTCTTGGAAGGAGGAAATAACTTATTCAAGAATGCTTGCTCCAATTGATTCCATGTGGTTAATGTATCGGTGGGTACCGATTTCAACCAAGCTCTAGCCTTATCCCTTAATGATAATGGAAACAATCGGAGGCGAATGGCATCAACTGAGGCACCTTCAATTTTGAGAGTCTCATAGAATTCTAAGAACATCTCCACATGATCATTTGGGTCCTCTGAGGGTAAACCTCCAAATTGGTTTTGCCTTATCATGGAAAGTAAGGCAGGAGGTATAGTGAAGCGCCTAGCTTCAATGTCTGGTTGAGCAATTCCAGATCGCAAACCCCGAGCATTAGGGGCTGCATACTCCTTTAAAGGTTTATTATCTTCAGCTGCTGCCATGACAAGTGTTGGTTCAGATATTTCCCTTACTCTTTGCCTTTGTTGTCTTCTCCTTCTACGTAAAGTTCTTTCAATTTCTGGATCTGCTTCAACAAGAGTCCCAGAACGTCTAGTACTTTGCATAAACCAGAGAAATTACCTGCAGAGAGTCAAAGAGAAAACAAGAACGTAATAATATGGTAAAAATAAAAAGGTTTAAAATAATTAAATTAAAAATTAAACTGATATTCAAGAAAAATACAAACCTCGGCAACGGCGCCAAAAACTTGATGCGTGAAATCCGTAAGTGTACGGTTTCGTCGTCAAGTAATAAAAAAATCGAATCCACAAAGACTGTGTCTATGAATACCAATTAATTAATTAATTCAATTAAGTTAAACAAAAAGGAATATGATTGTTGATAATGAAGAACGTAGTAACAAAACAATTAAATAAAATCAAGAAAACAAAATTCAGAACAAAAATAGCGAATTATCAAGAAAGGGATTTTCAAATTCAAGAAAGCTTCCAAGATTGGGATACCACAATGATACAAGATAAATCCTAATTGACAACCCTTTTATTAAATCTGAAATTCAATTGAAGGTGAATTACCCTAAATTAGTTAATGTTCTTTCTCAAGATACAAGATCCGTGCCCAATTAAACCAATTCCTACTCTCGTGGTAATTGAATTTAAATTGAACCCATTACGCTTTGTGGCAATTCATTGAATCCTCGAAAGGCTAAAACTACTCTTGTGATTTAGACCTTAAGTTCAATTCTTATGGTTCTAACACTTAGGTTCACCTCTCAGTACGTCCCTAAATGCCTATGAGATGTAAATAAGTGGCCAGCAAATTCACATGAATAAAAGTAATAAGGATTGAATCAATGAACAATCAAAATTAATAAAAGGGGAAACAACGTCAATTAATCATTATCAATGTATCAAAGGGCATTGCCCAATCCTAGAAACAAAAGAAATTACTCAGACATAGAGAAGAAGAGACAAGAAATCAAACTTAAAAACATCCCAAACCCGTAACAATGGAAGAAGAAAGGAGAAAGATCAAGAACCAAGCCTCCAATTTTGCCTCCTCCCAAAACCAAATTAGAACTCCATTGGCACGTCCTTATTGTATTCAGAACCCCTATTTATAAGCTTAGGGTTTTAATTGGCTAAAAAGCCCCCAAAAGAAATAAAAAGAAAAACATAAAAACTGTTACGCACTGCGATCCACGGCCGTGGATCATTCCACGGCCAGGCCGTGGATGTCTCTGCCAAAAAGCCAATTCTGCAACATTTGAGTTCCACGGTCGTGGAACTCCCTAGAACTCCCTTTTTCTTTCTTTAAGTTGTCCCTCAATCCATGGCCGTGGTTTGATCCACGGGCAGGCCGTGGATGTCTCTGGAATGGCCTTTTTGCACCTTTATTGCTATCCATTAAGCTCCAACTTCAAACATGCGAACATTCCATTCAATCCAAGGTCAAATCAGCACCAATCTGCACGAGAACACCAAAAACACCGCAGTTACCCAAACTAAGGGAAAAACTAACTAAAAAGGGAAACTAAAATACTTAAAATGCCTACAAAATGCATGCAAAACAAGAACAAAACATGATGTTGTTTCACACACATCACCTAACCGATTAGGCTAAATGCCTAACCGGTTATTACGAAAGTCAGAAAACAAATTCTGGACCTCTTAACCGATTAGGACAATGTCCTAACCGGTTATGTGCAAGCCAAAAACACTCCTAACGGTAACAAACGGCTATATCTCATAAATAAATCTTTTCCAAAAATTTACCCAACGGCTCTAAATTTATTTGGGCTATAAATATAAGTGTTTGGGCATCAAAGAAATGTTGAAGAATAATCTGAAAATCACTCTTGAGCATTAAATTTATTTTTCACTATCTATTTCTCCAAAACTCTGTTTTGAGCTTAAAAGTGTGAAACCTTGATACCCATAGTGCTTCAATTTGTATTATCTATTCTTTGAGAGAATTTCTATCATCTACATTTTTGTATACTCTGAAAAGAAAGGGTGAGGTACCCCTTAGAGAATGAGGTATCTCTCAAAAATTGTAAAGGGTGAGGTATCTCTATTTGAGGCTCAAGCACAAGGGTGAGGTATCCCAAGGTGTGTTGAGTGCTCCTCTTTGTAAAGGTTTTCAAGCACCTGTTCAAGCTTGAAGGTTTAGTGAAAAATCTCGGGTGGTTCACTTGAGGACTGGATGTAGGCCACAAGTGGTTGGTGGTTGAACCAGGATAAATCTTAGTATTTGCTTTTCTTAACTCTATCTCCTTTACATTTGTGCTTTAATTATATATGATTGAGTTGAATTTAATATCTAGCTTATTTGCTTGATTTATCCTATAAACCCAAGTGGTATTTGTGAAATCTCTAATAATTGCACATTTGTTAAACTTATTCCACTGCATGTGTTGATTGAAAATATCAAAATGTATAATTTGACAAAGTTACATTAAAATTTATAATTACCCAATTCACCCCCTTCTTCGGTAATAGTTGCCATGGCTAACAAAAATGAATAGACTATTCAACTTCACAATAATGAGTGTACTATTACCATCTCATACGCCAAATAGCAAGTGTGTGAGAAAACATGTAAAGTAATATTTAACATACATTCAACGCCACATTGGATACTCTCCTATACGAGTTCATAACCAATGCCCTTAAACGTGTCTAGCCTCCTCCATGAGGTTTTCCAACCATCAAATTAGGAATACTCACAAACTCACTCTATGTTTCATTCCCATCACATATCATTATCACAAGAGATAATAAAAATAACCCCATATGGATCAAGAATCTAAGTGCTAGCCTATAGCACTCCCAAACCATTTATTGCCTCAAGTTTCACACTTTTCTCACAAAAACTAGGTAGTAATTTCTTCCTTGAAAATACTCTCATTAGTGCCTCAACACACTTAAAAGGACATATATGAATGGTCCCAGCTGATAGAGAACTCCATTTCACCAAGATAAAAATCTTGTGAAATCTTGGAACGGGTGCTCAGGCGCTTGTGTGGCAGAGCGTCTCCCTTGTTCTTCCCAACGATGGGCGCTTAGGCGCTCTTACATAGGGCGCTTAGGCGCCGCTTACACAACTTCACACGTATCCTCCCTGGGCTGAGGGTGCTCAAGTGCTCCCCTTAGGGCACCTAGGTGCTGGTCGCCCAGAATAGAATCTGGAGAATTCTATAGAAGTTGTTACTATTCCATTAAGGAACAAAATGAGATTTAGCTAATCATAGCCAAATTTTAGGTGATTTCTAATCCCTATCATGCTCTCTAACATGATAGAATCATAAATCACTAACTCAACTCATCAAACATGGATTTGGACTAAATCAAGCCATGGAATCATTCAAAACCTAAAAGCTTCTCAAATAGGCATATGAACATCCATCGACAAAGTAAGCTACTATGGCTCCCAATGAGTTAAAAACACTCTAACTCAATCGTGAGATCAAGAACAAAATTAAAAGCAAGGATTTGGCTCACCAAACTAAATCTCCCATCCATGAACCCTAAAATCATTCAACATGAACAAAAGAGACTCAATGGATAGAAAACCCCCTACCTCTTGGGTCAAAGATGATGAAGATAATGAAGCCTTGGCTTTCCCCTTCCTTTTCCTTTCCTCTTCTTCCTCCTTCTTTGCTTGGTCTTCCTTTCCCTCTCTTTTGGAAACTACAACAGTGAGAGAAGATGAGAGAAAAAGATGAAAAATGAGAAAAAAAACATCTCATCTCATGCCTTAATATAACAAGGCAGAATCATATGGTCGTGAGTGACTTTGGTCACTTAAGTGTCCATGTGATGATTCTCGATCTGCTAAGAATACTTAGATTTCACCAAATCAAGGTTCTTAACTTCCAACTAATTCAAAATAAATCCTAAGATTCATAGAAAATCTTGATGTACCAAAACCACCATTTTCTATATCAACTTCTAGTCTAACCGACATTAAAACATACAAGTATGCTTAAAAATTTCAAACTAGCTCTGATTAAACTCAAAATTTAACTGTAGCATAATTCACACATTTGTAACCTAGAAATAAATTTTCTACATCTATTTCCATTAATTGGGTAGTTTGAGCCAATTCTAGAGCTAATAGCAACTATTTATCATATATAGTGTTACAGCAAAGTGACCAAGCATGCTCAGATAGCCACAGAAATCAACGGACATGTTAAGCAAGTATTAGACTTTCTCTATAACCATTTACAAATCTAACATGATTATTTAGGTTATTACAAAGTGTTTGTATCTACTCTTAGAGTGTTTTCAAGTGTAACCTAGCTAAAGCAAACACTTCTATTCTACTTTGATGCTTGTACTCTGTGACTGAGCTTGTGGGTTATGCAAGCCACTCCAAACTTTGAAAGTGAGCCTGAAGAGGCTGTGAAACAGAATACTTGGTGTTTAGCCTAAAGAGACTGTGTCAAAGAATACTTGGTGCTGAGCCTAAAGAGGCTATTATTAAAGAATACTTGGTTTGAAGCATGAAGAGGCATGGTTGTAAAAGAATACTTGTGATAGTAGAAAATCCTAGTTGTTGCTAGGTACTAGACATAGTCCCACATGGTTTAGGGGTGAAGCAATATAAATCCTGGTGTAAAACTTCTCTTCACTTGCTTTTTACTTGTTCATATTAGTTTGGTTAAAGTTTTCAAGGTAAATCTGAAATCTAGAACAAATAGTTTTATTGAGAAACATTGTTTTGAAGAACTCATTTTGATATAAGTAAGATCTGTGGTTTAAATTCTATTTTGTAAACTTCTTAACTTAAAGGAATATCTTAAAAAGAATTTGTCTACTTAAATATAATAAACTAAGTTATTTTTCAGTAGTAAGAAAGTTTTTCATACTCAACCATAAAACATTCTCAGGAACCTTCTCGCTCTAGTTTGGTAGCATATGCTGAACCTTCTCACCAATTATCTGGTTTAAATGTCAACCTTCTCACCTCCAAGTCTAAATAACTTGAGAAAGCAGTGAGAAGATTAATTTTTCAAGAAAAAAGGGAAACACAGTTTAACCCTATTCTTATGTTATTACTAACTTTAGTTGGTATCAGAGCATAGCCTCTAAGTTGAGCACACCTAATAGTGTTAGAGGATAAAGATCCTGATGGAAGTATAACACATCTACAAGGAAGAGAAAACTACCTAACAGAAGGTTCATCAATCAATAGACCACGATCCTTTGATGGAAGAGGATACTACTACCGGAAGGACAAAATGAGGCTCTTCATCGAATCTCAGCATGTTGATCTGTAGTGGATCATTGAAAATGGTTCCTATATCCCAATGATAAGATTTGATGATGGAACAAAAGCTAAGAAGTCCAGAGAATCCTGGATAGAAGATGAGAACTCTATTATCAACTCAAAGGCAAAATTCTTCCTAACATAGGCCTTGAGCAGGAGTGAGTATGACAAGATTGCTGGATGTCAAACAACAAAAGAAATTTGGGACACACTTATCATAACTCATGAAGGAACAAAAATAAAGTCAAGGAACCTAAGACCAACATGCTAGTACATTAGTATAAGATGTTCAAGATGAAAAAGTATGAGAATATTGATGAAACATTTGCAAGATTCACTATCATATTGAATGACCTTAAGTCTCTGGGAAAAGTTACTCAAACCAAGAACATGCAAGAAAGTTACTAAGAAGCTTGCCTAAAGTTTGTAGACTAAAGGTGACAACCATCTAAGAAGCTAAAGATCTATCATTATTAAGGTTGGATGAGTTGTTGGGATCCTTGAAAGTTCATGAGCAAGAACTAGCTGAAGTAGGAGAAGATGTGGCTAAGAAAGGAAAGAGTATTGCTCTCAAGTCCAATCACAAGAATGTCAAGCAACCTTCTCACCAATCTTCTTAAAGTTTTCTCGGTTCAAGAGTAGAATCTGATGAAGAAAGTGATAATAATGATGATGAATTTGATGAGGATGAATTATCCTTCATTTCCAGAAAGATTCACATGATGTGAAGAATGAGAGGAAAGAAGCGAAAAAGGTTCCAACCAACAAGGGACTCTCAGAAAGGTGAGCCTAGGAACCCCAACAAAGGATAACTGACATATTTTGAATGATAAAAACCAAGTCATATTAGATTTGACTGTCTGCTGTTGAAGAAGACACAAAAGAAGTCCTCAAGTGAAGAAGAACAAGAGGAAGTAGCTAATCTTTGTCTAGTTGTAAAAGATCAAGATAGTGATGATGATGTATCAGGTACTAAACTTTTCACCCTTCTTATAATGAACTTGAGACTGCTTTTGATAATCTCCTTTCTGATTCCAACATCTCAGCTCAAAAGTGTATTATCTTGAAAGCCAAATTGGTTGAGATGGAAAAAGAAAAGGATTTGTTGAAAAGAGATAATGTAACTTTGAACAAAAGAGTTAGATCCCTAGTCAATTTGAACATTGAGCTAACAGCACAGTCTAAACTAAATAAGGTTGAATCTTCTCACCAACCTTCTCAGCAATTCTCTCATATGATAGAAGAAAATAATTTTCTAAAAAAAAGGTGGAAGATTTGACTAATGACCTAATCAAGTTTGTCAATTACACAAATAATCTTGAGAAACTTTTAGCAAGTGAAAGATGTACCTTTGGTAAAGTTGGTCTAGGATACAAAGAAGAATCAAAATAGAAATAGTATAAGAATCTATTTGTGCCTTTTAAGAAGCCTAAGTTGGTATGTTTTTGTTGTCACAAGGTTGGACATAAAGCATTTAAATGCTTCTTCAAAAATAAACAACCAAAGGCAAAACCATCCAATTTGAAAGGACCTAAGAATATCTGGATACCTAAAACAATGATTCCTTCTTATGCAGATCTGCCTAGTAACAAACAAAAAGAAAGACATATGGTACCTAGACAGCGGGTATTCCAGACACGTGACAAGGGACAAAAGCAAGTTCTTGTCATTAAAGGACAAAGATGGAGGTGATGTAACCTTTAGAGACAACAATAAAGCAAAATTAAAAGGAATAGGTAAAATTGATAAGAAAAACTCTACTACTGTTGACTATGTATACTATGTGAAAAGGTTAGAAAACAACCTTATCTATATAAGTCAGTTTTGTGACAATGGCTATGAAATTGTGTTTGAACCAACTAAGTGCACTGTTAGAGAAGCCAATAATGGCAAAGTCTTTTTTTCTAGAAATTGTGACAAGAATGTCTATAACATTAAGTTAGGACCTTAGTGATCAAAATGTAGAGTGTCTTATGTCTATGAGTTTTGAAAATTGGTCATTTCATAAGAAAGTTGACTATGTCCATATGAAAACCATTTCAAAACTGTTAAAACATGACCTTATGAAAGGTTTGCCAAAGAGGCAAGCATGCTTCACATAAAAGGTTATGTGAAGCATGCCAAAGAGGTAACCAAACAAAGTCAAGTTTTCAGCCTAAGAATGTTGTTACAACTCATAAACCTCTAGAACTCATACATACTGATCTCTTTGGACCTACTAGGACTGCTAGTCTAAGATGAAAGAGGTATGACTTTGTCATAGTTGATGATTTCTCAAGATTCACATGGTGTTGGGAATTGCAGATCAAAATATCTCGCAGCGGAATAATAGGATTCCCACACAGGATCCATGCGAAAAGTCCATAATCCGAGTTTTTTTTTAAAATTTACCTCTTGAAGCATGATAAACACAAGCGAGGTGAATCACCAACACCGTAATAGTGACGATGTTTCTGCGGTATCCACACGAACAGACTTGCAAAAGGAGTCACGCCTCTGTTTCGCGGTGCTAGCTGCGAATAGAAGAGAAGAACCTTTCACTGTCTCTCACTCACTTTCTTAGGTGCGGCTAGGGTTGTGATGTAACATGTATAGCAGCCCCCTTAACAGTACTATTTATAATAGTGGCTGCCTTAAGTGAGTGTGAGCAGCAGTAAGCTGTGCAACCCTAAAACCCATCTGTCATGAGTTAGGCCCACAATTGAATCCGAGTCCAACTTGGATCCTTATTGCTCCAATTTAGTCTGTTCTAAGTGTGCGACCTGCAGGTTCTCATGACGTTGGTAGTAATATTAAAATCTCATTTTAATATTACAAAAAGATGAGCGGTATCTAGCAACACATCATGCTACCCAAGTAATGAGAATGTCGGTGATTTGACATAACCTATCCGTGATCAATGTTTCCGTGTAGTTTAGTCCCTTTGTCAAGATATCTAGATTGAACACAAGGCATGGAATGCGTCACCCTTGTATAGTCCAATCATTCGTTTCACGATACTCGAGTAGACTTTGTAATAATAAATGAGATCAATATCTCATATTGACTCATTTGAGCATGGCCATGCATTTCGCGGTCCTCACTCAATCGGGGGCCGAAGATATCGCTCCTATTATGTAGGAGTGACAAATTCCATCTAGGTCACTCACATCTCTGCATGATTTGCGGTATGTCCAATAACCAACTTTATAATCACCTTGTTACAGATGACGTTTGATGGCATTAAAACACATAACTCCTCATGTAGGAATCGTAGTGATTTCAGGTCAAAGGACCACAAACACCATTATCACTATGAGAATCGCTTATGACACTCACGTAACGATCCATGTAGCGTTCTCATGGTGGGTCATCCAAAGACATCATTACTCTAATATGTACCAATGTGAAGACTTGATATCTCATATCCATGACCCGTGAGATGGGGTCATCAGTCTCTACACATACTAGTCTCAATGTATTATTGTTGTCCTAATTAACAATAATACTTGACTAGGGACATTTAAGAATAGTGTTGTAACCAAAAGGATCTCACGATCAAGTCATCCACTTGATGTCCTATGGCATCAAACTTACTATCTAAGGACTTTATTATGTTTATCAAAAAGAACACAATAAATGAAATGCCTCATATATAAAATAGCATAATATAATGTATGTCAATACAAACAAAATGTATTGGCCACTAGGGCATACACCAACAATCTCCCACTTGCACTAGAGCCAATCGGCATATATCTAATGCCTAAAGACCTAGTGTGACCCTCATGCTTCTGCTTTGTGCAAGAGGCTTCGGATGGATCAAAGCAATGTTATCATCTGTTGGTACTGCATATCTTCACATCTCCTCTATCGATGATCTCTCGAATGAGATGGAAGCGCCCTAAGTATATGTTTGGATCATTTGGTGAGATCTAGGCTCCTTAGCTTGTGCAATGGCTCCATTGTTATCACAATAGAGGTCCACGGGTCCACAATGCTAGGAATAGTGCCAAGTTCGGTAATGAACTTCCCGATCCAAACGGCCTCCTTTCTTTGCGCATTGGAGGCAACAATATACTCGGCCCGTCGTAGAATCGCTTGTCTCCTCCGCTTTGAACTCTTCCACTCACGGCCCCACCATTTAGGCAAAAAACATAACCGATTGCGATCTGGAGTCGTCCTTATCGGTTTGAAAGCTAGCATCGTGTAACCTTTACGACTAGCTCTTCCTCGCCTCCATATACCAAGAACGAATCCTTAGTCCTTCTTAAGTACTTAAGGATGTTCTTGATAGCGATCCGGTGACTTTCAAGGGATCGATCGGTACCTACTCGTCATGCTCAAAGCATACGAGATGTCTGGTCGAGTACATAACATGGCATACATGATAGATCCAATTGCAGATGCATATGGAATCTTGCTCATGCGATCCCTCTCATCCTGGGTGGAAAGGGATTGAGCCTTAGATAAGCTTACACCATATGACATAGGCAAGAGTCCTTTCTTGGATTCATGCATGTTAAATCGTCTTAACACTTTGTCTATGTATGTACTCGACTTAGGCAAGCGAGTCTCGGTGATCTATCTCTGTAGATCCCGATACCTAATACATAGGTGGCTTCGCCCAAGTCCTTCATAGAAAAGCACTTCCCTAACCAAGTCTTTACTGTGTAGGGTAGGGATGTCATTTCCAATTAGTAGTATGTCATCTACATACAATACTAGAAAGATAGCGTGCTCCCACTAACCTTCTTGTAAACACAAGATTCTTCTTCATTCTTGATGAAACCAGCTGTTTGATTGTATCATCAAAACGAAGATTCCAAACTTACGGAAGCTTGCTTTAATCCATAAATAGATCGTTGCAACTTGCATACTTTTCTAGCATCCTCCGGAGTGGCAAAACCCTCGGGTTGTGTCATGTACACATCTTCAAGAAGATTTCCATTAAGGAAAGCAGATTTTGACATCCATTTGCTGATTTCATAATCATGGTATCTTTGCAACAGCAAGCAAGATCCGAACGGATTTAAGCATCGCAACTGGGGAAAAAGTTTCATCATAGTCTACACCATGAATTTGTTTGAAACCTTTAGCCACCAATCGCGCCTTAAAGGTATGCACATTACCATCCATGTCGGTTTTCTTCTTAAAAACCCACTTGCACCCAATGGGTTTTACCCCTTCAGGTGGGTCAACCAAGGTCCATACCTGGTTGGTATACATGGAATCCATTTCGAGATCTCATGGCCTCAAGCCATTTCTCGGTCTGGGCCAATAATGGCTTCTGGTAAGTCACAGGCTCATCTTGATCCATGAGCAATACGTCACCTTGTTGGGTCATGAGAAATCCATATCTCTCGGTTGATGACGTATCCTGTTAGACCTACGCAAGTCTTGTGCTACTAGAAGCAGTTCTTTGTTCCACAACATTTTGTGGAGGTGCTCTATTTCCACCATTGGTTCATTGCTGCTTTGTGAAACTTGAACTTCTTCAAGTTCTACTTTTCTCCCACTGGTTCCTTTGGAGATAAACTCCCTTTCTAGAAACACAGCTGTCCGTGCGACAAACACTTTGCCCTCGGTAGGATTATAGAAAAAGTATCCCTTAGTTTCCTTTGGATACCCCACAAAGAAGCATTTATCTGATTTAGGGCCAAGCTTATCAGAAACTTGACGTTTCACATAAGCTTCGCAACCCCAAATCTTCATGAAAGACATACTGGGCCGTCTCCCAGTCCATATCTCATATGGTGTCTGTTGAACCGTCTTAGATGGAACACGGTTAAGTGTGAAAGCTGCTGTTAACAGAGCATGTCCCCAGAAGGAGCCTGGAAGGTCTGCATGACTCATCATGGATCGGACCATGTCCAACAAAGTCCGGTTCCTCCTTTCAGAAACACCATTCCATTGTGGTGTTCCAGGTGGAGTGAGTTGAGATATTATCCCACACTCTTTCAGATGATCATCAAACTGTTGGCTTAAGTATTCTCCTCCTCGATCTGATCGAAAGATTTTAATACTCTTGCCAAGTTGGTTTTGTACTTCATTCTTGAACTCTTTGAACTTTTCAAAGGATTCGATTTGTGCTTCATAAGATATACAAATCCATATCTCTGAAATCATCAGTAAATGTAATGAAGTATTGAAAACCACCTCTAGCGACTGTGTTTAGTGGCCCACATACATCACTATGTATAAGGCCTAAAAGATCACTAGCCCTTTCACCTTGTCCAGTGAATGGGGCCTTTGTCATCTTCCCTAATAAACAAGATTCACATATCTCATATGATTCGAAATCAAATGAGTCCAAGAATCCATCTTTATGGAGTTTGGAGATGCGTTTCTCATTTATGTGGCCCAAACGACAATGCCAGAGAAAAGTTGGGTTCAGATCGTTTGATTTAAACCTCTTTGTATTTATGTTATAAATGGGCGTTTCGAGATCAAGTACATAAAGTCCATTACTCAACTGTGCACTACCATAAAAATATCATTCATATAAATAGAACAACACTTGTCCTTTATTATAAAAGAAAAACCTTTCTTGTCCAAACAAGAAACAGAAATGATATTCCTACTAATAGCAGCACAAAATAGCAGTTCTCTAACTCTATTACAAGCCCAGTGGGCAGAGATAATAAATAAGTCCCTACAGCTAATGCAGCAACTTTTGCTCAATTTCCAACTCGTAGGTCGACTTCGCCCTTCGTCAATGGTCTACTGCTCTTTAGATCCTCGCACATTTACACAAATGTGAGATCCACATCCAAGATCTAATACCCATGATGCGAAGTAGATAAATTGACTTCAATAACAAAAATACCGAAGTGGAAGTCTCACTTCCTTCTTCTTTTTGAGCTCCTCCAGAACTTGCACAGTTCCTCTTCCAATGTCCGGTCTCGACGCGGTGGAAGCATGTACCTTCCTTAGCCACTCCACCCACCTTGGTTTCAAGCTAGAAGTGCTAGGCTTGGACTTGTCCTTGCCCTTGCCCTTCCAGTTGTCCTTGGGCTTTTTCTCTTTGTTTCTTGCCCTTATTCCTTTGGACCATCATTATGGCCTTCCCTTTACCTTTGTTGATGTTACTGTCGGCGAGCTCTCAACATGCCTAACAACTACTGGTAGTGATTTGTCAATCTCATTCATGTTGTAGTTCATGACAAATTGATCGAAACTTTTTCGGCAACGATTGCGGGACTAAGTCGGTGGCCAACTCTTGGCCCAAAGGAAAACCAGTCTCTCTAGGTTTTCAATGTACCCAATCATCTTGAGTACATGAGCACCAACGGGGCTTCCTTCTACTTACCTTTGCACCGAAACAAGGCTTTAGAGACCTCGAATCTCTCATGCCGGCCTGCTCTTGATAGAGCTTCTTAAGGTGTACGATCATATCGTATGCATCCATGTTCTCATGTTGCTTTTGGAGCTCGAGTTCATGGTGGCCAGCATTAGACATCCAATGTCCAAGGCATCATCTTGATGCTTCTTATAAGCATCTCTTTCGGTTCTAGGGGCATTAGCGGCGGGTGGCTCAGAATAGGTCATTTGTTCTAAAACATACACTTTTTCTCTTGCTTGAGGACAATCCTCAAATTCTGTACCAGTCTAGAAAATTTGTTCCGGACAACTTGTCCTTCTCAAGGACGGATCGCAATGATAAAGTACCGATGTGTTTGTTGCCATGGTTATCTATTAATGAAACATGCAAAAATATAAGTATCATGCCATAAACATATTTAATGAGGTCTTTTAATTAAATATGCCTCCCACTATTTTATTCAAGTCAATGACCCTCAGCATTGACTCGAAAAATCCCATCGAAAGATTTTCTAGTGGGCCAAGATCCATATTTTACCTAGCTTTGAGTCAGCTTTGGCTGATCGCCCAAAATTCGGTTATTTAGGTAGGAAACTCTTTCCAATTACATCACATGCAACTCTTGGATAGTTGGGTGAATAACACTTATTCTAATCCATCTAATGGACTAAAGCCCAACTTCATGCCTCTAAGCCTTCAATCCTATTGAAATGGCCTAGTTAAGTCAGACCCAATGGTTGGCATTTGGATATTACTCTTATCCCATCGCATCTTACTAATATAGATAAAGGCACTCTGCTTTGTGCAGACCTACACTTAATCGATATTAGTCTTGATGAAGTGCCACGCATTGGAAGGCATCACATAATGACTTAATATTTTCTTTGAGGGAATTTTATTATTAGATCTCACCATTTATTAAACTTGTTTAACATACCATAAACATCATCCATGCATCTCATACATATAAAGCAAATAATAAATGTGACATGGTTATGGCCTCTAAGAGATTAGCTTTAAAAGCCAGCTTCACCAAGCATCTCCCACCAACGTCCTCACTTGATGCCATCTCCTTGTCTCCACATGATGATTACATTATAGAAACCTCTTTTACATTCGAGGGAGTTAGATGAGAAGAGAATGTACAATCAGAATGTAGAGAGAAAGGCACGACACGCAGGTCGTATTTAAAATAACCAAAATAGCACAAAATAAAGACTAAGGCCATAACCATGCACCATGCATCTCTAAGAATACATAAACACAAAGAAATAACACATTATTATTTTGTGAATTATAAAACAAAGATTTGAATATCGCGCTTTCGAATATCACACACCACGCTGCCCCGACGGGGGTCCCGCTAAATTTTTCACTCATATACCACCACTGGTTTCTTGGAGAAAAATTCGAGTTGGACCCCTTCTGCCTCCATGACGGCTAGGGCAACAACATTTGAACCCTAAGGCCCACAAAACACATGAACGCTTCATGTGCGCGGGGGGTAACTCACGTACCGCCATCACCTATCCAGAAACAGGGTTTCCAGAGTCGTGAAGACATGAACACTTCATGTCACGAGGAAGCTTCATAGCCGTCGCAAAACGGAAACAAGGTTTCCAAAACCTTGTGTCGTATTCTTGTGTATATTGCATTCATAATCGTTTTTCGCAGAATCATACATATCACATATACAGATATCAGAAAAACGCAAGAACAGAAAGCATTCAAAACCGTTTTCGCAGAATCATACATATCACATATATAGATATCAGAAAAACGCAAGAACAGAAAGCATTCAAAACCGTTTTCACAGAATCATATGAACATCTTCATGGTTTCAAAAACATCAACATGTTTCGTAAACAACAAATAAAATAGAACACGGTTTCATACAACATTATTTCGATTTCGAAATAACATATAAAGATCATATCTTTTATGAAAGGAAAGCAACGAATCATGTTATCGCATATAACAAGAAAAGCGAGAAAAACCGAATCATAGTTTCGCAAGTGGCTCGATACCACTTTGTTGGGAATTGCGGATCAAAATATCTCGCAACGGAATAATAGGATTCCCACACGGGATCCATGCGAAAAGTCCATAATCCGAGTTTTTTTTAAAATTTACCTCTTGAAGCGTGATAAACACAAGCGAGGTGAATCACCAACACCGTAATAGTGACGATGTTTCTGCGGTATCCACACGAATGACTTGCAAAAGGAGTCACGCCTCTGTTTCGCGGTGCTAGCTGCGAATAGAAGAGAAGAACCTTTCCTTGTCTCTCACTCACTTTCTTAGGTGCGGCTAGGGTTGTGATGTAACATGTATAGCAGCCCTTTAACAAGTACTATTTATAATAGTGGTGCCTTAAGTGAGTGTGAGCGTGTAAGAAGGTAGTTTGTGCAACCCTAAAACCCATCTCTGTCATGAGTTAGGCCCACAATTGAATCCGAGTCCAACTTGGATCCTTATTGCTCCAATTTAGTCTGTTCTAAGTGTGCGACCCTGCAGGTTCTCATGACGTTGGTAGTAATATTAAAATCTCATTTTAATATTACAAACAATGAGCGATGCGGTATCTAGCAACACATCACTTGCTACCCAAGTAATGAGAATGTCAGTGATTTGACATAACCTATCCGTGATCAATGTTTCCGTGTAGTTTAGTCCCTTTGTCAAGATATCTAGATTGAACACAAGGCATGGAATGCGTCACCCTTGTATAGTCCAATCATTCGTTTCCTGATACTCGAGTAGACTTTGTAATAATAAATGAGATCAATATCTCATATTGACTCATTTGAGCATGGCCATGCATTTCGCAGTCTCACTCAATCAGGGGGCCCGAAGATATCGCTCCTGTTATGTAGGAGTGACAAATTCCATCTAGGTCACTCACATCCCTCTGCATGATTTGCGGTATGTCCAATAACCAACTTTATAATCACCTTGTTACTGAGATGACGTTTGATGGCATTAAAACACATAACTCCTCATGTAGGAATCGTAGTGATTTCAGGTCAAAGGACCACAAACACCATTATCACTATGAGAATCGCTTATGACACTCACGTAACGATCCATGTAGCGTTCTCATGGTGGGTCGATCCAAGTACATCATTACTCTAATATGTACCAATGTGAAGACTTGATATCTCATATCCATGACCCGTGAGATGGGGTCATCGGTCTCTCTACACATACTAGTCTCAATGTATTATTGTTGTCCTAATTAACAATAATACTTGACTAGGGACATTTAAGAATAGTGTTGTAACCAAAAGGATCTCACGATCAAGTCATCCACTTGATGTCCTATGGCATCAAACTTACTATTCTAAGGACTTTATTATGTTTATCAAAAAGAACACAATAAATGAAATGCCTCATATATAAAATAGCATAATATAATGTATGTCAATACAAACAAAATGTATTGGCCACTAGGGCATACACCAACACATGGGTCCTCTTCCAAAAACACAATGATGATTCTTTTAAGGCCTTTAAAACCTTTTGTAAACAAGTTCAAAATGAAAAAAGTTTTTGCATAACGACCATAAGGAGTGATCAAGGAGGAGAGTTTGAAAATTTTTATTTCAAAAGCTTTTATGAAAAAAATGACATTGTTCATAATTTCTCCTGTCCAAAAACTCCACAACAGAATGGAGTTGTGGAAAGGAAAAATAGAAATTTGTAAGAAATGGCTCGAACTCTCTTATATGACACTATGATGCCAAAATATGTTTGGGTTGAGGTAGTCAACACCTCTTTCTATGTTTTGAGCAGAGTTTTCATAAGGACAATATTAAAGAAAACATCATATGAATTGTGGAAAGGAAAAAAGCCTAAAATATCATTCTTTAATGTTTTTGGATGTGAGTGTTTTGTGCTAAACAACAAAGATCAGTTAAGAAAGTTTGATTCAAAATTTGATAAATGCATCTTTCTTGGCTACTCTCAAACTTCCAAAGCTTATGGAGTTTATAACTTGAGAACATTAGTTGTTGAAGAGAGTATGCATGCTGTTTTTAATGAAACTAACTCTCTCAATGAGATGAGAAGGCTTACAAATCTGGATGATAAAATGGAAAAGCTTTCAAGCTCTCAGTTAATGAGAAAGATGATAAGAAGGATGGATCTAGTGAAAGCAAAAGAAAGATTAGTCCAAGGATGAGAAAGTTGAAACAATAGATGAGAAAGTTGAGTCAGAAGTCGAGAAAGTTTATACACCCTCTCATGAACCTTTTCACCAATCTTCTTAACTGCCTAAAGACTAGAGACTTCATTTTTCTCACCCAAGGGAGCAGATCATTGGTAAGACCATTGTTAGAGTAAGAACTATATCTTCATTTAGAAGGACAGAACACTCAAATCAATTTGCTTTACTCTCTCAAATTAAGCCTAAGAACATTAATGAAGCTCTTCAAGAGGAGTCTTGGATAGAATCAATGCAAGAAGAGCTCAATTAGTTTGAGAAAAACAAAAGTCTAGTTTCTTGTACCTGTACCCAAGGATTACTCACTCATCGGTATAAAATAGGTATTCAAAAACAAACTAGATGAGGATGGAAAAGTGTTATGGAACAAGGCAAGGTTAGTGACTTAAGGGTATAATCAACAAAAAAGGTATTAACTATGATCAAACCTTTTCCTTGTAGCTAGATTAGAAGCAACAAGAATACTCATTGTCTATGCTACTTTTAAAAGCTTTAAACTATTTCAAATAGATGTTAAGAGTGCTTTCTTAAATGATTTTATAAATGAGGAAGTGTATGTCCATCAACCTCCTATCTTTGAGGATGTTGAACATCCAGAATATGTGTACAAACTCTCCAAAGCCTTTATGGATTAAAGCAAGCTCCCAAAGCTTGGTATAAGAGCTTAAGCTAGGTGTCCACAGAGAAATGGAGCAACACCCAACCTTAAACCTCAAGCTAAAGGAAGAGTTTATACTCTGAATGGTAAGGAGGTGGCTCAATTTCCCGATCTTATAAAAGATAAATGCATAGTTAAAGATAATCTCTTAATTGTATTATATAATTCTGGAGCATCTCACTCCTTTATTTCATATGAATGTGTAAAGAGATTAGACTTACTTATGTCTGAGCATCCCTATGTTTTATCCGTGTCTACACCAATAGCAAAGCTAGTCACAACTTCCTTTATTTGTTTGCATTGTTGTATGAAAATAGAATATAGGATTTTCTTTGTGAATCTTATCTATTTACCTCTTCTTGACATTAACATCATTTTTGGTATGGATTGGTTGTCATCAAACCATGTTGTTTTAAATTGTTCAGATGAGACTTTGATGTTTATGTCTGATAATCCTTCTGTGGCTATTTCTTCTAAGTCTATGTTTTTTAGTGCTAAACAAGTTAACAACTGCTTAGTAGAAGGGGCTCAAGGATATGTTCTCCTTTCCTCCTCGAATGTTGAAGTTGAGCAAGGCTTAGAAAATATACCTGTGGTGAGAGAATACCCAGAAGTATTTCGTAGGGAAATCACTGAGTTGCCACCTAAGAGAGAAGTAGAGTTTACTGTAGATTTAGTGCCAGGAACTGAACCTATATCTATAGCACCTTATAGAATGACACCTTTAAAGTTAACAAAACTCAAGAAACAAATAGAGGAGTTGTTAGAAAAATAATTTATCAAGCCTAGTGTTTCACCTTGGGGAGCACCAATTCTCTTAGTAAAGAAAAGGATGGTAGTATGAGACTGTGCATAGATTATAGGTAGTTAAATAAAGTGACCATTAAGAATAAGAATCCGTTGTCCAGAATAGATAATCTAATGGATCAAATGAGAGGAGCTTCGATTTTGTTGAAGATTGACCTAAGATCTGGCTATCATCAAATAAGAGTTAGGGAAGAGGATATCCCTAAGATTGCTTTTAGAACTAGGTATGAACATTATGAGTATCTTGTGATGTCCTTTGGGTTAACCAATGCACTAGCTGTGCTCATGGACTACATGAATAGAATCTTTAAACCCTGCCTTGATAAGTTTGTTGTTGTTTTCATAGATAATATCCTTATCTATTCAAGGACAATTGAGGAGCATGAGTAGCATGTTAGGATAGTTTTGGAAATTCTTAAAGAGAAGAAGTTGTTTGCTAAATTGGCTAAGTGTGAGTTTTCGTTAAAGGAAGTACAGTTTTTGGGTCACGTGATTTCTCTAGGAGGAATATCAGTAGACCCTAGCAAGATTAAGGTAGTGTTGCAGTGGGAAAGGCCAACCACTATAACTGATATTAGAAGTTTTATAGGCCTAGCTGGGTACTATAAGAGATTCATTAAGGGATTCTCTCAGATAGCTCTACCCTTAACTAGGTTAACTAGGAAAGGTAGTTCTTTTGTTTGGACATAAGAATGTGAAGATAGTTTCCTAGAGTTGAAACAAAGGTTTACCACTACACCTGTCTTGGTAATTCTAGATCCACTAGAGGACTTTGAAGTGTATTGTGATGCTTCAAAGAATGGGTTAGGGTGTGTTCTCATGCCAAATAAGAGAGCAGTTGCCTACACCTCTAGACAGTTGAGGCCACATGAAGGGAATTACCCTACCCATGACATGGAATTGGAAGTAGTGGTGTTTGCTTTGAAAGTCTGGAGACACTATCTTTATGGAGTCAAGTTTGAAGTTTTTAGTGACCATAAAAGTTTAAAATATTTGTTTGATCAAAAGGAATTGAATGTGAGACAAAGGAGATGCATGGAATTCTTGAAGGACTATGACTTCGAATTGAGATACCACTCAAGTAAGGCCAATGTAATGGCTGATGCAATCAGTAGCAAATTCCTACATGTGTCCTAAATGATGATCCAAGAGAGAGATTTTAGAGAGTTATAGGAACTTGAGTCTTGCAGTGATTGTGTCACCATATAGTCTCTATATGAGTAAGGTAGATATAGTTAATGACTTAAGGACTCAAATTTTAGAAACTCAAGAATAAGATTAGACTTTAAAGAAAATAACTGAGCAGATTCTCTTAGGAAACCAAAAGGAGTTTAGTAAAGCAAATGATGGGATAATTAAATTTAGAGATAGATGTTGAGTTCCAAAGGAATATGAAATTAAAGCAATAATTTTAGAAGAAGCTCACAAGAGTAGGTATACCATCCATCCCAGAGCCACAAAGATGTATCAAGATCTTAGAAAGTTATTTTGGTGGCCTAAGATGAAAATGGATATAGCAGAATATGTGTCCAAGTGTTTGATATGTCAAAAAGTTAAGATAGAGCATTAGAAACCTTCAGGACCATCAGAATCCTTAGAGATTACTAAGTGAAAATGGGAATGTATTATAATGGATTTTGTAATGGGGCTTGTAACACCTTCAATAACATGTTGGGTTGGTCTAGGGTTACAAAAGTAGCCTAATACCTGCTGTGAACACCCAATTTTGATCGGGCTAAAAGAAAAAAAAAAAAAAAAGTATAAATAAAATAAAAAAAAGAAAAAAATCAAAAAAGAAAAAATCAAAAAATCAAAAAATTGTTGTCCACATTTTTAACCCATCTTTTTAACCCAAACACATAAGCCCAGCTTAATAATAAAAAAAAAAAAAAAAAAAAAAAAAGAAAAAAACAAAACAAAAATTGGTCACACTCATTCGATTTTTCTCGTCCTCACCTGCACACACTCAAGCTTTTCACCCGCACACACCGCTGCACCCCACTAACACACACTCACTTTTTTATTATTATTTTTTTCTTTCTTTTTTTTTTCTTTTCTCGCTTTTTACCCACTCACCCCATCATCACGTAACCCACTCCGCACACACGCAACCTCTTTCGTGTAATTCTGCTACTGAAGACCCACTCACGTTCGATCCCATTTCTTTTCACACCTCTCTCCACAAAAACCCTCACCCACTCACATTTTAGGGGGGGGGGGGACGAAACACAGAAAGAGATTTTTTTTTCTTCTTCTTTTCCTTCTCTTTTCTCGCAGGCAGGCCACTTCCCAAAAACCATAAGCAGAGCCCCTTCAACCTTGAACTCCCCATCTACCTTGATCATCCTTCATCTCATCTTCACCTCCAAAAAAAAAAAAACGTGAACCATCTCCATCTTCACGACCACCCTCTTTTATCTTCCCCAAATCATCCCATCTTCAGCCAAGGAAAGAAGATTGATGATGTTGAGTTGATCTCTGGTGGTAGCTGAGAAAAGAAAAAAAAAGCAAGAATACTGGGGAGGCTGCTGGGAACGAAAGGGATTTTTGATTCTTTTTTGAGTTGAGTGTGTTATTGGTAGCACAGAAGAGGTAAGCCCTTTCTCATCACTATCCTTGCACTGTTGTGAGTAAAAATGTAGTGTTCAGATGCATGCTTGGATACTGGCTGGTTAGTTATGTTGTCCATCTTCTTTTCCTTTTCTTTTTAGCCATGAGCACCATACGCACACTGGCACTCCTCCCCTTCTGCATCACATTTCTCAAATCACCAAAGAATTCATCTTCACCTCCAGAAAACCGTAACCACCACCTTCAATAACTTCACAAAACACCATCATTCCCCATTCGACCGTCGAAATCCAAAGAGCCACATCCTTCCCCTTTCCGACCGTCGAACCCAGGCACCGGATCCAACATACCTTTAACCGACCGTAGGACCCCACGAACCACACCCTTGGACCCTCAACCCACTTCACAAAATACCATCATTCCCTCTACCGACCGTCGAACTACATCACTGACCTTCACCTCACTCGACCGTCGAACCACACCATTGTGACCCTCAACCCCTTCACAAAGCCCACCTTCACTTCATTCGACCGTCGAACCACACCATTGGACCCTCAACCCACTTCACAAAATACCATCATTCCTCTACCGACGTATCGAACTACATCGGTGACCTTCACCTCACTCGACCGTCGAACCGCACCATTGTGACCCTCAACCAACTTCCGAATCACCTTCACCTCACCGACCGTCGAACCACACCGGATATTACCCCTCACCGACAACCCATCCAAACCTTCACACCATCAACCAAACTCCATCCCATCCGACCGTCGGACCCCAAAAAAACGCGTGACCTCCACCATCTTCATCAATTGCAACCGACCGTCGAATCCATCACCCCTTTCCAACCGACCGTCGAATCCATCCCATCCTTACCCCCAACCGACTGTCAAACCCCAAAACAGAATCACCCCTTTCCAACCGACCGTCGAATCCATCTCATCCTCACCTCCAACCGACTGTCGAACTCCAAAACAGAATCACCCAATCTCTTTAAACCAACCATCGAACCGAAGAAGCCAGCCACCCTCTCCTGCTAATCTGATCGTAAACGAGGTCCTTACTGTTGTATCTTTTAATTTCGGGTTATCTGTTTCTTTATTTTCTTTTTACGTTTTCTTGTTCTTTTTTTATTTCATGTATCATCAGTTTGTTGGGCTAGATTTTGGGAGGTAAAAGAATATAAAAATAGCAAATAAAAAAAATCTTTTAATCCATGCAATGACCAATGATGATGATTGAATAGCGGATGCTATCTTCGTTATCTTTTGGATCATAAGGGTTTATTGAGTAGCCTAGTGCTAACTTGAATCCTGTGCAAAAAAATGGATTCGCTTTCAAATAAAATCTTTTTTTAAATAAAATCAACCAACTCACACTTATTTTATAAAGAACTACGTAACTTTGAGTTCCCCATTGCACCAGGGGATACGTAGGAGCAAAATTTCATTTCTGTCAAGCCCAAATTAAATTTTCATAATTTTGTGGTTTCGCTTTTGTAAATAGTTATAATGCTTTTGTAAAAAGGGGTAAAATAAATATTTCAAAGGATTATTAAGAATTTGCACAATTAATCCAAGGTACCGTCTTAGGACGAGTGCGTTAGGGTGCAAGTGGGATTAAGTTTTCACCCTTCCCTAAGCATAACCAACTCGAATCCGATCTGGTTCCAAAGACCATTTCCAAATAAAAGGTTTTCCAATTTTTCCTAAGTTAAAAATAAAATTGGTGGCGACTCCATTTTTTTCATTTTCATTCGAGTTGCTATTTTCCCGCCGCGATCCCGGTCGCGACAGATGGCGACTCCACTGGGGACATTTGGAGAGTCAGGCCTGTTATTGTTAGTTGTGCAAATTGTTAATAATTTTTATTTATTTATTTTACCCTTTTTTATCCTTGTTTTTGTTTTTTTTTTTTTGTAAATAGATTTTATTTATTTCGTTCTGTGTAAATATCTGATAGCGTTATTCCTGTGTTTGTTTTGACATGATATACTTGTATATATTTTGTACTTAATTGTGCATAACTGTTGAAACCTTAGGATAGATGATTGCTGCCTAGCTATTGTACATATGTTTTTGCAGGTTGGGGGGTAGTTTCTTTTCTAATTTTTGTACAGGTTTGTATGCTCCCTCACACACATCACTATCACTTACCTCACACACTTTTTGGGTTCTATACCCGAGTCTGTGCGAACCCGAGGAGTAGGAGGGGTCTCGACTTTTGTTATTGAGGAGCTTTATGCTCACTTGACATTTGTTGAGACACCACTCAGATTGTTACCATTATCATGGACGAATCATATTGAGAGGGTTTATCCCTACTTGTGATTAATTCATGATTTGGGACCTTGTCTTTATAGATAAGGGCAATCTGGGAACCATGACTTTTAGAAGTTTTGACCGTCCTGAAAAATTTTGCACTGATAGATTGAACATAGTGACTGTCAAATCTTAGGTTCCACCTGACTAGGGCACAAAAGGGAGCGTACTTCTTCTTTATTTATCTGTTTCTCATATCCTTCATTCGTGCATAAAAAAAAAAGAGGCTATTCATCGCTTGCATTTTCATAACATTCTTAGCATTAAAAAAAATAGAAAAAAAAGCTTGCATTTTCATGACATTGCATATAAAAAAAATCATGCATCTTCATAGCATCCCTAGCAAAAAAAAAAAAGAGGAAAAACATCTTGCATTTTCATGACATAGCATTTAAAAAAAAAGGAAAGAAAAATGGAAAAAAGTGTTTTAAAAGTTCATTCATTTTGTGCATCTCATGCATTTCATCTCATTCTTTGTTAAATATTATTTTGTTTTAATAAATCAAATTGGTTTGAACCATTATGCAGCCTAGGAAAGAAGAGACCAATCAAACCCAAATTCACAATCCTAGATCTCAGACCAGAATGACTGCTGATAACCCTGAGGAAGGGAGAAACCTGAGTATGGAAGTTGATGAGATTAAAAGGAGGATGGATGGAATAACAGAGTCTATGAGAAGAATGGAGGAAATGGTGTTGTCCATAAGAGAGACTCTCACCTTGATTGGGGCAGTCAGAAGCACAAGAGTGATTGGGGCACATCCGCACCTGCCAACTATCACTTCCATGAGGACAAACTCTGGGATCGCCACTGAGATTCCTGTTGAGAGGAGGACCTCGAGTACTGCACCGCTAGTGATTCCTATCAGAGAAGGGTATCGTTCTTCAGAGGATACTCGAAATGAGGTTCAGGGTAATGCTGAATTCATATGGGAACAACCATGTATATCCATCCCAGTGACAACAGGACTTCCTACTGGGAGGGGTCATGCGGCATTTCAGAAGGATAAGATGGAAAAAGAATAGAAGGAAAAGATGGAAGAGCAAATCAAAGCGATCAAGGGCCCCAACACTTATGGATCACTTAGAATAGAAGAACTGTGTCCTACCATGGATGTCGTAATCCCTAAAGACTTCGATATTCCTCATTTTGCCAAGTATGATGGGAGTGGTAATCCTCGGTTTCATTTGATCAGTTATGGAACCAAGATGGCTGTGTGGTCTAGGGATGATAAGTTCTTTGTTAGCTTTTTCCACAAGAGTCTTACAGGCCCCGCTTTAGAGTAGTATCTTCAATTAGACCGCTTTAAGATTTCTCGCTGGACGAAATTGGCTGATCTATTCATGGATCAATACAAGTTCAACCTGGATGCAGCTACTACCCGGGAACATTTGAGCTCAATGCAAAAGGAAGATGAGGAAGCCTTCAAGCAATATGCCCAAAGATGGAGAGCTCTCGCAGCATAAGTGCAACCACCGTTGACGTTGACAGAAATGTGCTCATATTTTCTAGGGACTTTGGGAGCTCCTTATATTGAGACAATGGCAGGCGCCGTTTATCTAGACTTTGCTGAGTTGATAGCTGCCGGAGAGAGGATTGAAATTTTGGTAAAAGCAGGTAAATTACTAACTGGCAATGATGAAAGTAGTTTCAAGAATGAGATTTTTCCTCTAAGGGAAAAAGAATCAAAAGTGAACTACATGCAAAACCAAAATTGAAAACCCATCATATTACCCTGCCTACACTGTTTGCCCTTCATCAATTGGAAACCTCTGACCAATGGGAGATCTGAGGATTTGATTGAAGTGGTTGCCATAAAAAAAAAATCAGCGATGAGGAACTTATGTTAACTTTCTTGAAGCATTGATGTAATAAATTCGCATGAATATCTTGTTTCCTTTCATTTTCAGTGTCTTTCTTGATATTTACTTCTCTTTCACTTCTTCAAAGTGTCTTCCTCGTATTTGGGGGCCCATCGGACTCCAATTCTTGGTAATTCTCGGTTTGGTAGATGTCAATAAAGTTCACGTGTGCAAGTATCCTTTGCCCAAAAAAAAATAACAAAAAAAATATAGAAAATAACAAAAAAGAATGAGTAAAAAAAAAAGAGAAAAATAAAAAGGGAGCAAAGAAGTAATCACTAGGTGTGCATGGGCCTTTTGTCTCTAAATTAAATTTTTTGAAAATGAGCAATCAAGATTTGAAATGAAGATTAGCCGTGTTTCTCTATCCTTCATGAGAAATCATTTTTTCATTATCTCTCGTTGTCCTTTTGAGCTTGAAGTTTTCTTCAATAAACCCTGGACAAGGATCACCCCTACACTGGGGGATGGCACAAAGTAAAGGTTGATTGTCATGGTGGCTATTTTGAAGCGTAATAAAAAAAAGAGAAAGAAAAAAAAACAAAAAAAAAACAAAAAAAGAGATAAGAAAAAAATGACATGAAATAAGTCATGACAAGGGCAAATGAAAGAAAGTGAAAAGAAAAAGGAAGAAATGAAGAGCAGTAAGAGAAAAGTGTGCTTGAAAGTACAAAGGCAATTGACAAAGTTTAACTTTGAACAAGGATCCTTGGTCCCATTCAAACCCTTAAACAATTGTTTGAGCCTTATATCTTTTCTTTCATAACCTCTAACCTTGGCCACGTTACAAGCCTTAAAAAGTCCATTCTGATCAATGAAGGGTTTGTCATTTTCATTAATTTTAATTTTGAGACAAGTGTTATGTTCATCTAAGTATCCAATTCATTGCTCCTAAAAAAAAAAGAGAAAAGAAAAGAAAAAAAAAAGGACTTGTGCCAGAATAAATTTCTACCCTGCTCGAATTTGACCTACATCGGGACAAATCTTTTGGGTCACTAGGGCGAGTTTCTGCCCTATTCAGTCCTAGACTGGGGCAATTTTCTCTTGGTTCAATTTGCCCCAAATTGGTGTAGCTTCGTGACTCACACTGGGGCAATTTTTGTTCACAAATGACATACTCTGAGCCAAATTCCTTTGATACCCTACATGAGGGCAGATTTTTGTATATACCTGATGAAAAAATGGTCATGGTGTCCAGTTGTCGAGTCAAGATCAATCACGTCCATACTGGGGTAAAAAAAAAAAAATTCTTTCTTGCTATTCTACTTTTTGTGTCTTTACCCTTTGTAAATAATACCCTTTTCCGTAGTCAAGCTTCCAAGAACAATCTGGAAGTTGTTCGCTTCTTTCCTGTTGTACTTTTTGAGTTCATGAGTGTCAGTTACGTAATGCTTCAGGTAAGGTGAACATGAGTACAACACTATGATTTGACCATCTAATGATAATCTCCTAATGAACAATTCAGATTGAAGAGATCTTGGAGAGTCCCATTTGATGGAAGAGGAGGCACCCGAGCAAAAAAAAAGAAAAAAGAGAGAGAGAGAAAAGAAAAGCTCGTTAGGTTGAAAACCCGAAAGGGCGGCCTAAGCAAAAGTTAGAGCAAAAGAAAAAAAGAAAAAGAGCCTGTAGTTTGAAAACCCAAAAGGTCGGTCTAAGCAAAAGGTAAGGCAAATAAATGGGCAAATCTCAGAGAAAGTTGGCCTGAAATGCCTTGAAGGGTGCACCAAACTGGGGCAATTTTGGAATTACGTTTGATCAGCTACACAGGGGCAATTTTGTTGGCATTTAGTTGGCCATACTGGGGCAAAATTTTTGAAGGATTAAGGAGAAGCTGTGTTGAAGGAAATAGCAAAAGAGGCAGTGATTGAGTTATCAAGCAGTTGCGGGGAATCAACTGGATGAGAGATAAAGTTAAACACTGGGGCAAAATTTTCTCTCAAGGAGTCAGTCAAGCAATGGTTCATCCCATTCCTTGAAAGGAGAGTTGAAAGTGGAAAACAAAGAAAGAGAAAGAAAAAAAAAAGGGAAGGAAGGATGAGTAAGAATGATTGAAGTTATCAGGTCCAACGAGCAAAAGCATGTGAACAGGGATTTTGATTGGTCAAAGCTTTCCAAAAGTTGTCATTGGTTCAAAGGACTTTTAATAAAATAAAAAAAATAAAAAGAAAAAAAGGAAAAACAAAGAAAAAGAAAAATGAGAAAAAAGAGAAAAAAAGAAGAAAAAAATCTTTTTGGATCAAGATGCTTATTCCATTGTCATTTAAATTTCGGGCCGCAGTTGTCCATTGTCTTTTAAATTTCGGGACTCAATTGCCCATTGTCATTTAAATTTCAGGGACTCAGTTGCCCATTGCCATTTAAATTCCGGGACGCAGTTACCCATTGTCATTTAAATTTCGGGCCGCAGTTGCCCATTGTCATTTAAATTTCGGGACGTAGTTGCCCATTGTCATTTAAATTTCGGGACGCAGTTGCCCATTGTCATTTAAATTTCGGACGCATGATTGCCCATTGTCATTTAAATTTTGGGCATAGATTGCCCATTGTCTTTTAAATTTCGGGTCATGATTGCCCATTGTCATTTAAATTTCGGGTCATGATTGCCCATTGTCTTTTAAATTTCGGGACTCAGTTGCCCATTGTCATTTAAATTTCAGGAATCAGTTGCCCATTGCAATTTAAATTCCGGGACGCAGTTGCCCATTGTCATTTAAATTTCGGGCCGCAGTTGCCTATTGTCATTTAAATTTCCCATTGTCTTTTAAATTTCGGGCCGCAATTGCCCATTGTCATTTAAATTTCGGGCCGCAGTTGCCCATTGTCATTTAAATTTCGGGCCGCAGTTGCCCATTGTCTTTTAAATTTCGGGACTCAGTTGCCCATTGTCATTTAAATTTCAGGGACTCAGTTGCCCATTGCAATTTAAATTCCGGGACGCAGTTGCCCATTGTCATTTAAATTTCGGGCATAGATTGCCCATTGTCATTTAAATTTCGGGCCGCAGTTGCCCATTGTCTTGTAAGTTTCGGGACGCAGTTGCCCATTGTCATTTAAATTTCGGGCCGCAGTTGCCCATTGTCATTTAAATTTCGGGCCGCAGTTGCCCATTGTCTTTTAAATTTCGGGCCGCAGTTGCCCATTGTCATTTAAATTTCGGGCCGCAGTTGCCCATTGTCATTTAAATTTCGGGCCGCAGTTGCCCATTGTCTTTTTAAATTGCCCATTGTCATTTAAGTTTGCCCATTATTTTTAATTTCATTTAAATTTTGGACGCTTGATTGCCCATTGTCTTTTGTCATTTAAATTTTGGGCCGCAGTTGCCCATTGTCATTTAAATTTCGGGACTCAATTGCCCATTGTCATTTAAATTTTGGGACTCAGTTGCCCATTGTCATTTAAATTTCAGGACGCAGTTGCCCATTGTCTTTTAAATTTCGGGCCGCAGCTTGCCCATTGTCATTTAAATTTCGGGACTCAGTTGCCCATTGTCATTTAAATTTCGGGACGCAGTTGGCCATTGTCTTTTAAATTTCGGGCCGCAGTTGCCCATTGTCTTTTAAATTTTGGGACTCAGTTGCCTATTGTCATTTAAATTTCGGGACGCAGTTGCCCATTGTCTTTTAAATTTCGGGCCGCAATTGCCCATTGTCTTTTAAATTTTGGGACTCAGTTGCCCATTGTCTTTTAAATTTTGGGCCGCAGTTGCCCATTGTCATTTAAGTTTCGGTTTAAGTTTCGGGACGCAGTTGTCCATTGTCATTTAAGTTTCGGGACGCAGTTGCCCATTGTCATTTAAATTTTGGGACGCAGTTGCCCATTGTCTTTTAAGTTTCGGTTTAAGTTTCGGAACGCAGTTGCCCATTATCATTTAAGTTTCAGGGACTCAGTTGCCCATTGCCTTTTAAATTTCGGGACTCAGTTGCCCATTGTTGTGTTTAGTTTCTGTTGAGCGCATCGGCTCCATGTATTCCATGCATTTTAAATTTCTGTCAATTCTATGCATTTTAAATTCTGTAGCGCATCGGCTCCATGCATTTTAATTCCTGTTGAGCGCATCGGCTCCATGCATTTTAATTTCTTTTGAGCGCGTCGGCTCCATGCATTTTAATCTTTTTAATTGCTTTTGAGCACATCGGCTCCATGGCATTTTACTTTCTGTTGAGCGCATCGGCTCCATGCATTCCATGCGTTTTAATTTCTGATGAGCGCATCGGCGCATTGCATTTAAATTTCTGTCATTTACTTTTGAGCGCACCGGCTCATTGCATTTTAATTTCCATCGTTGTTCCTGCTTTATTTTGCATTTATCCTCTTATGCATTACCGGACAAAATTGGAGTTCATTTCTTTACTCGCTTCTTACTACGATAAAATGAAAAACTACAATTTTTCCTTTTATCTAATAAGAAACAAGTAAAGAGGGGCAACTGTGAACACCCAATTTTGACCGGGCTAAAAGAAAAAAAAAAAAAAAAGAAAAAAATCAAAAAGAGAAAAAATCAAAAAATCAAAAAATTGTTGTCCACATTTTTAACCCATCTTTTTAACCCAAACACATAAGCCCAAACTTAATAAACAAAAAAAAAAAAAAAAAAAAAAAAAAAACAAAACAAAAATTGGTCACACTCATTCGATTTTTCCGTCTCTCACCGCACACACTCAAGCTTTTCACCCGCACACACCTCTTGCACCCCACTAACACACACTCACTTTTTTTATTATTATTTTCTTTCTTTCTTTTTTTTTCTTTTTCTGCTTTTTACACACTCACCCCATCATCACGTAACCCACTCACTGCACACACGCAACCTCTTTCGCGTAATTTCTGCTGCAGCACCCACTCACGTTCTGATCCCATTTCTTTTCACACCTCTCTCCACAAAAACCCCTCACCCACTCACATTTCAGGGGGGGACGAAACACAGAAAGAGATTTTTTTTCTTCTTCTTTTCCTTCTCTTTTCTCGCAGGCAGGCCACTTCCCAAAAACCATAAGCAGAGCCCCTTCAACCTTGAACTCCCCATCTACCTTGATCATCCTTCATCTCATCTTCACCTCCAAAAAAAAAAAAAAAAAAAAAACGTGAACCATCTCCATCTTCACGACCACCCTCTTTTATCTTCCCCAAATCATCCCATCTTCAGCCAAGGAAAGAAGATTGATGATGTTGAGTTGATCTCTGGTGGTAGCTGAGAAAAGAAAAAAAAAAGCAAGAATCTTTGGGGGAAATTTCTTTGGGAACGAAAGGGATTTTTTATTCTTTTTTGAGTTGAGTGTGTTATTGGTAGCACAGAAGAGGTAAGCCCTTTCTCATCACTATCCTTGCACTGTTGTGAGTAAAAATGTAGTGTTCAGATGCATGCTTGGATACTGGTTGGTTAGTTATGTTGTCCATCTTCTTTTCCTTTTCTTTTTAGCCATGAGCACCATACGCACACTGGCATTCCTCCCCTTCTGCATCACATTTCTCAAATCACCAAAGAATTCATCTTCACCTCCAGAAAACCGTAACCACCACCTTCAATAACTTCACAAAACACCATCATTCCCCATTCGACCGTCGAAATCCAAAGAGCCACATCCTTCCCCTTTCCGACCGTCGAACCCAAGCACCGGATCCAACATACCTTTAACCGACCGTCGGACCCCACGAACCACACCCTTGGACCCTCAACTCACTTCACAAAATACCATCATTCCCTCTACCGACCGTCGAACTACATCACTGACCTTCACCTCACTCGACCGTCGAACCACACCATTGTGACCCTCAACCCCTTCACAAAGCCCACCTTCACTTCATTCGACCGTCGAACCACATCATTGGACCCTCAACCCACTTCACAAAATACTATCATTCCCTCTACCGACTGTCGAACTACATCAGTGACCTTCACCTCACTCGACCGTTCGAACCACACCGATATTACCCCTCACCGACAACCCATCCAAACCTTCACACCATCAACCAAACTCCATCCCATCCACCGTCGGACCCCAAAAAAAAAGCGTGACCTCCACCATCTTCATCAATTGCAACCGACCGTCGAATCCATCACCCCTTTCCAACCGACCGTCGAATCCATCCCATCCTTACCCCCAACCGACTGTCAAACCCCAAAACAGAATCACCCCTTTCCAACCGACCGTCGAATCCATCCCATCCTCACCTCCAACCGACTGTCGAACTCCAAAACAGAATCACCCAATCTCTTTAAACCGACCATCGAACCGAAGAAGCCAGCCACCCTCTCCTACTAATCTGATCGTAAACGAGGTCCTTACTGTTGTATCTTTTAATTTCGGGTTATCTGTTTCTTTGTTTTCTTTTTACGTTTTCTTGTTCTTTTTTTATTTCATGTATCATCAGTTTGTTGGGCTAGATTTTAGGAGGTAAAAGAATATAAAAATAGCAAATAAAAAAATCTTTTAATCCATGCAATGACCAATGATGATGATTGAATAGCGGATGCTATCTTCATTATCTTTTGGATCATAAGGGTTTATTGAGTAGTCTAGTGCTAACTTGAATCCTGTGCAAAAAAATGGATTCACTTTCAAATAAAATCTTTTTTTAAATAAAATCAACCAACCCACACTTATTTTATAAAGAACTACGTAACTTTGAGTTCCCCATTGCACCAGGGGATACGTAGGAGCAGAATTTCATTTCTGTCAAGCCCAAATTAAATTTTCATAATTTTGTGGTTTCGCTTTTGTAAATAGTTATAATGCTTTTGTAAAAAGGGGTAAAATAAATATTTCAAAGGATTATTAAGAATTTGCACAATTAATCCAAGGTACCGTCTTAGGACGGGTGCGTTAGGGGTGCAGTGGGATTAAGTTTCCACCCTTCCCTAAGCATAACCGACTCCCGAATCCGATCTGGTTCCAAAGACCATTTCCAAATAAAAGGTTTTCCAATTTTTCCTAAGTTAAAAATAAAATTGGTGGCGACTCCATTTTTTTCATTTTCATTCGAGTTGCTATTTTCCCGCCGCGATCCCGGTCGCGACACCTGCTTGACATGCTTATGTAGTTTTGTCACAAACTGAGTTAGTTTAGGCACTTTGCGGCAGCACGGAATATGGAAAGTGGTTTAAAATGACTCAGATAGTGGCATAAGTTACTTAATTAAGGAGAACGTATATGAATAATTTGTTTCTAAGTCACAAATGAGTTAAGTATGTTGTAGTTAAAGTTTGAGAATAATCAGAGTTAGTTTGACATTTTTAAGCATACTGAGTGTGTGTTTTGGTACCGGATTGACTACCAGCAGATATGAAAAAATAGGAAAATGGTGAAATAATATTTTTGATGAATCTCATGATTTATTTTAAACTTGTTGGAAGATAGGAAACTTGATTTGGAGAAATCAAAGTGGTCTTAGCATATCGGGAGTTTTTGTAGGACATTAGTGGTTATCTATAATAAGCCAAAGTTTGACTTCTCTTATTCATTTCTAACAGCTGAAGTAGAAAATAGAGGGGAAAGAAGAGAGAAAGAAAGGGGAGGAAAGAAAGAAGAGAAAGAGGTGAAGAAAGAAAAGAAAAAAGGGAAAAGACAAAGGCCAAGCTTGAAGATCATCATCCATACAAGAGGTAGGAGTGTTTTCTTTCTTTGTTCCTCCATCTTCTGTTATTTCCTCCATGTTTGTGACTTGTAGGCTTGGAATAGAACAAGGGTTTGAAAGAGTTTTCTTAGAGTTTGAGTGGTTGGAACACTTAGGAAACTTGAGATAGGAATATCTTTGAGCTAGACTATGCATGATTTTTGGTTTGGATCATAGAAATATTCATGAAACAACTAGGTTTGGGAGTTGTAAATGAGTATATTGAGTTTATGTTTTGGTTCCTAAAATCATGTTGGATGAGTTTAAATTTATACATGAGATGTTAGAAGTGAGACGCACGAATGGAATAGTGCAATTTTCTGCAGAATTCTGTAAAAAATGCCTCACACCGTGGCGTGACTGAGAATCACGTTGGGGCTTAAGTGAGGTTGAGAGTAGCGCACTGCGGCATGACATGAACCATGCCGAGGCGTGAGTGACCAAAAATTTTGGCACCACAGCATGACAAATGCTGCGTCGAGGCGTGAGTTCTAGAAATTCTTAAAAATGCTATTTTTGATAAATTGAGTTTCCTAATTGATAGGATCCTTTGTTTATGCCTTTTGAAAAGTGTTGAGACACTAATAGGGGTATTTGTTAGAGAGAAAGACAATATAGCATACAAGGGAAAGTAAGGAAAGTTTGTGAACCCATTAGACATGGATTGCCTTAGACAAGAGTTAGTTTCTTGAGCAACATAATATTGCATAGATATCACATGAGAGGTGATTAAAAGCTAAGAAACTAGACGCAAGTAAACAAGTTAACTTGGCAATAGTTGAGTGCCACAGTGCATGAAATGCTCTTGTAGAATTGAGGTAGAGCTATTAATGCAATAATAAACTTAGTATAGAGTTATTGTGGTGGTTATGTAAGAGTTAGACATGACTCCACATTCTTCACACACACTTGCTATTCTTAACAGTTTGAGGTAGTGGAAAAATCCACTTAGTTAAGGTAGGTTAAAGGAGGTTACATATTCCCTCCCTACTTAGTAAGTTAAGGAGGTAAAATCCCTCCCTACCCAGGGAAATAATTAAGTCTCATGATATTTCATGACATTGCACCTACACTATCATACACTTTTCTTTGAGCATAATCATACATAACATAATCATTACATCTCTTGGTAATCATTTTTATTTGTGATTTATGTTTCTTTTGTGCATGTGTTGCATTTGCCTTCAGTGACAGCTGTATGAACAGTTATCTTGTTTGATGATATCTTATGATTGTATGGGCAGTTGTTTAATATCATTGTTTGTTACAAATGTTAGATCTATAACACCCCCTCCAAAGGGCATTACATATAATACTGACTCCTTTAATTAAAAAAAATTAACTAAGTTGTAAAATAGTTAATATTATAAAATACAAGTTTAAAAAAAATCTCTTTTTAACGAATAACCTAAAACTTACCAAAATAGATAAATACAGGTTATAAGAACGGAATAAAAGACTTTTCATAAAGCAAAGTTTGTTACATCCATAAGTACATTACATCATGTTCCAAAAACATAAAACTTAAGTACTCCAAAAGTAAATATACACATATAACTACCAAATGAAGACTGAGCCTAGTCCAAGTCCAAACACCTGAAGAATAGGGTCCTGCACCCGATCTTCATCCAGATGCCCATTGGGATCCCTAGCCGACAAAGCCCCCAGTCGGGGTATGCCACTACGGACGAGAGTCCGAGCAGTCGACTCCACAGAGTCCTCCCTAGAGAAAACTCTCTAATCATCCCAAAGCTCCCCAAAAGGCATATAAAACTCCAAGTGAATAGCTACATCCACGGTAAACGTAGCAACGTCATGCCGGGTCCTACTCCAAGACAAGGTGACATCTTCGATATACTAAATGTGCCTTGTAACATCCCAAAAATTTTTTATTTCATTATAAACGATCATTTTATAATATTTATGATTTTTAGGAATTTTTGTGGATTTTTCTAGAAATGATGAATATTTTAATATATTCTTCATTTTGCGTGTACACTGAGCGGAGCCGGGGAAAATAGAATATTTTCCCTGAGGCTGGTAAACCCTGAACTGTCAACGTGTCAACGGGAGATCTTATTAAACCCGAGGCTGGGCACAGTTTGCGAGGTTACATTTTTTGAGGTTTTATCTGCTAGATAAAATCGCGGTATCATAAAATGATCTGATGAATAATAAAATATTATTTTCATCAATTGTAACTTTTATTCACTGAGAAAATAATTTTAGCAGTGTAATTAATCATCTGTCGGATGTATTTAATTTGGAGACAAGCTTACTATGCACCTTATCGAGAAGCGCGCGAAGCTTCTCAAGGAAGCTTCTTCCAACCATTTTATATTTTTTCTCTCTCCTCCTTTCCTTGGGTGCTGCACGTTTGGCTATTTGGGGGTCTAATTCATTTTCTTTCTCACCTTTTCCCCTCCTCCCTGTACGCAGCTCACTATTCACTCATCTTTCTCTCTTCTCTTTCACCCTACAACAGCAACACCATCCACCCACACCTCCATTTTGTTCTTCAAACCGTCACAATTCTAGCACCATTTTGTGTTGGAGGACCACCATCATTGAGGAAATCATCTTCAAAGTCCTGCCATTTTCTCCATCTCTATTCTCTTACGTCTTTGAAGCTTAAAGGTTGGAGCTTTAAGGTAAAGCTCTTAGCTTTTTCTCCCTCTCTTCTCATTTTCGTAACCCACTATCATTTTGATGACAATGGGTATCCATTTCAATATTTGGATTTTGATTTTTGCAAGTTTAAATGTTTAAGGATTTCTTGGAAGTTGAAAATGCAATTTTTGACTAAAAAGGAGCAACCTTTCTTTGTGCTTCTCTAAGGTAAGAGGAAGACACTCCTCCTCAACCTATTTTAGCATTTAGGAACGTCTGTGATTGGTGTTGAGGGTCATTCTGTTTTTGCATGTTGTTTGTATTATATGTGTGCTATTTGGTTGTTTGTGTGTTTTGATATATATCTGGATGTATTGGAACGTGTAATATGGAAGGTAATAACTTTCGACTGGTTCTCGGTTGGTCACGGTGTTGAGCCCAGAAATTTGGAAATTTCATGTGAAAACTAGTAACAGTATGAACCCCTGGCCAAACCAGTCGAATATGATATCCTAATCATTTAGTAAAATGTTAAAAACCGTCGAGTATGAACCCCTGGCCAAACTCGTTGAATATGATATCCTAATCATTTAATGAAATGTTAAAATTCATCGAGTATGAACTCTTGGCCAAACCTGTCGAATTTGATATCTTGATCACTTAGTAAAATGTTAAAATCCGTCGAGTATGAACTCCTGGCCAAACCCATCGAATTTGATATCTTGATCACTTAGTAAAATGTTAAAATCCGTCGAGTGTGAACTCCTGGCCAAACCCGTCGAATTTGATATCTTGATCACTTAGTAAAATGTTAAAATCCGTAGAGTATGAACTCCTGGCCAAACTCGTCGAATTTGATATCTTGATCACTTAGTAAAATGTTAAAATCCGTCGAGTGTGAACTCCTGGCCAAACCCGTCGAATTTGATATCTTGATCACTTAGTAAAATGTTAAAATCCGTCGAGTATGAACTCCTGGCCAAACCCGTCGAATTTGATGTCTTAGTAAAATGTTAAAATTTGTCGATCAAACGAATTTGATGTCCTGATCACTTAGTAAAATGTTAAAATCCGTCGAGTATGAGCTCCTGGCCAAACCCGTCGAAATTGATATCCTGATCATTTAGGAATGTTAAAATCCATCGAGTTAGAATGACAGATCCGTCGAATTAGAGTTTCTGACCAGTGTTTTCGTCGGTTCGACACTTGGGAGATTTCTCCAACGTCGACACCCACATCCGTTGAATTAGGACTTCTGCTGACCTTCTGGAAAAATTCGACAGTTTTGATCTTCGTTCGACAGAACCTCCATCCGACAGAAATTGATTTTTAGCCAATCTTGTTATAAAATGTTCTCCCATCTTTCATCCTTCTGCCATGTTATTTTTCGTCGAATGGCAGCCTTAATTTTCCACTAAATACATTGTCTCCGTTGAATTCACAAGTATGGTTTATCACCCAACACCTAGCAATTAAATCTGTGACTTTGTTGGTGATTCCGGCCGTGTATCTTCCTGGACCCAAAACCTTTGGACTAATAAAAGCATATTAATCATAAATAATTGGATGACTAGAAATTAATTAGGGATTCATAAACAGGGAAGAACATGAGTATGGGTGAGCTTGTGAGGCACATAATGAATTTAATGGTTGACTTCTATCATGACTAGGAATGGAAATTGTGGTTATCCTTAAAAGGTACTATTGGCTTGTTGTGGACCCGTGAATGGGATCAAATCTTGTTGTTAAATGATATGACATGCATTTGAAGCATGATGGACCTAGTTGGTCATGAAGAGCATGATTGAGTTATGCATTGAACAAAAAGAATGTGATTGTCCGTTGGACTTGGTTAAGGCCGGTAGCCTAGGAGTTGAACTTACACCTTTGTGCGGGTGCGAATAGACAAGTGTAGGTTACTTGTTGACCTTGGGGGCGTCAGGGTGCGAGTACCTCGCAATGGGCAGTTAGTAGCTCTGTCGTCCGTGGGGCGACCGATGCAAAACACACTGACAATCCGGACCGAGGCTGTCGTATGTCAAGATTTGTGTAGAATGTCTTGTAAAATGCCATGATGTGCACGATGATAATTTGAGAATTATAGCACTTGAGGGCCTGGGCAGCCAAGGAATACAAACATACCTCCTGATCGTTCTCTCCGACTATTTTGTGTCTAGCTCCATGGAGTAGGATTTTGGTTATTGAGAGCATGTGCATAGTGAGTCGATGAATTATCTGGCATTTATTGTTATTATAGTTTGGAATTGTTGTATTGTTGGTATGTATATGACTGCCTGGAACTGTTTGGTTGATCATAATTGTTACTAAATGTTTATTACCATTATTGCTGTCATAAATGCTATGTGGGCGCTGTGCGCTGTTTGGTTTCTTGATGCTATAATTGGTAATGATGGTAGGATGTCTTACCTCTTTTTTGTCTCTCCATTACTGTTTTGTCTGTATACTGCATTCCATAGAAGATAGCTGCAAGGAACCGGAAGCTCCCGACTTCCCTGGTTTTTGGCCTTATCTCGACTGAGCGACTGCAGAAGAATATGGTGCCACGCACACAGAGATTTTTGGGAGATGTGCGCCTGACTTTCTTGGGAGGGCCAGAGTGCTGGCACATCAACTATGGTTCTGAGCGTTGCGTCTATACGGGGGATGTATCGATATCTCTAGCCTGGAGGCGCCACGAGCCGCCTGTCTTCACCTGCTGTATTAGTCTACGTTTGGAGTTTCAACTACCGATACGCGAGATGTGGGGTGACCGTTATTTCACTCCGCGGGAAGACTCTTTTCGTTCCACAGCTCGGGCCCCGTCCCGTAACTCTGTGATTCCTATGGTGATTTCCTCTGACGAGGAAGATCCTGAGGAAGATCCCGAGGAATTCCCTGAGGACGACTCCGAAGAGGATCCTGAAAAGGATCTTGACACGGTTCCTCCTCACTTGAGGGACTGACTTTACTTATAGCTATTGAGGGCTACTAGTATTTTATTTTGGGGGCCTGATGTTTTGTCTGTAGTGGGCTGTATATTCTGATACCGTGGGGATTTGTATGTATAATCCTTTGGGGGCAGGTATAGTTTTTCTTTTTGATGTACCAGGCTTTGTAACTAAACAGTTTGATAAATATATATGAATATGAAATGTTAATTTCCAATGTACACTTTAATTCTGTCTTCATCCTTTATTTCCATTTATTGTCATTATCATCATGGTTATTAAATCAACAAAAAAAAATATACTCGTCAATTTAATTACCCAACTATAATCAAGTAAATATACATATTATTAAAATGAATCGGGTCTTAACTTACACAATTTTATTTCCACATTGTAATTGACAATGTGACGTTCCCTTACAAAAAGGGGCGTTACATTAAGTTGGTATCAGAGCCCCGGTTTATGTTTCTTTGGGTATTGTGGTTGAGTCTATCTTGTTTGTGCTGTGTGTTCTCTGAATAGTACACGTAAAGGTGTATTGTTTGGTGTTCCTAGAGAATGCAACTGACTTTTCTATGTTTTCAGTTAATCTGATCTAAGAAAGTAAGATGGCGCGAAGGGAAGATATGGCAGCGGCTATTACAGCAATGCAGAGGATGGCTGAGGCCGTCACACAACAAACCGAGCAAGCTGCTCAGCAGCAAGAGAGAGTTGCACAACAACAAGAGCGAGCTGCTCAACAGCTAGAAGCTACTGCTGATGCTCAGAATTTAGCGGAGTTTCAACGCCACAACCCTCCTCAATTCAAGGGAGAATTTGATCCGGACAAGGCTAGTCTGTGGATCAAGGAATTGGAGAAAGTCTTTCGAGGAATGAACTGCGCTAGGGGTAAGAAGGTGGATTATGCTACTTTTATGCTGGTAGGCAACGCTGAGAACTGGTGGAATGGAGTGCAGAGGATACTGAAAGCTACAAACCAAGAGATTACTTGGGAGTTATTCAAGGAAAAGTTCTTGGACAAGTACTTTCCTGCAAGCGCAAGGCATGTGAAGGAGTCAGAATTCCTCAACCTATGACAATGAAATATGACTGTTAGCGAGTACGCAGCGAAATTTGAAAACTTGTCACAGTTTTTGACGTACTTTCTGAACCAACCAGATGAAGCATGGAAATACCAAAGATTCACGGAAGGATTGAGGTATGAAGTGAAGAAGGCTGTGATCACCTTGAGGATCAATGAATTCTCACAACTACTGGATACTTGCTGTGATGTAGAGGCTCTGGAGTAATCTAGAGACACGAGGAGCAGAAACTTTGGGCCTACGAGATTCCAGAGAGGCGGCAGTAACAGTGCTAACCACTTCCAGAGGAAGCCATACTCTCGACCAATGGGGAATCAGCAACAAACCATGGGTGGAAGTTCTAGTGGAGGTTCTACTGGGAACCGGACTGGCCCGAACACGGTGTATCCTTCCAGATGTCTAAAGTGTGGGAAAGACCATCTCATAAGGGACTGTACCATGAAGGGATTCATTTGCTTCAAATGTGGCAAACCTGGCCACGTGTCCCGAGACTGCAATCAAGCGAAGGCTGAACCTTCAGTGAATGCTACAAGAGCCAAGAAACCACAAGCTGGAGGGCGAGTCTACACTATGAGTGGAGCTGAGGCCTCCGAATCTGAAGATTTGATACAGGGGGAAGGTACCATAGAAGGTAATCTTTTAACAGTGCTGTATGACTTTGGGGCAACCCATTCCTTCATATCGTATGACTGTGTGCAAAGACTGGGTCTACCTGTGTCATCTTTACCTTTTGACTTAACTGTTTCTACCCCCACTGATAAACCGGTAGTTACTACCAAAGTCTGTCTAAATTGTCCATTAGTTGTTGAAGGTCGAACCTTTTCAGTAGATCTGATCTGTTTACCCCTTTCCCAACTAGATGTTATCTTAGGGATGAACTAGTTGTCTTCCAACCATGTTCTGTTGGACTGTTCTAAAAAGACCATAGTTTTTCCCGTAGAGGAGAATTCTAGATTTTTGACGGCCAACCGAGTTCAAGCTCTCTTGAAAGAAGGAGCTCATGGATACATGCTGCTGTCTTCTTTGAAAGTCGAGAATGAGGTTGATGTGAACATAATTCCAGTGGTAAATGAGTTTCCCGAAGTCTTTCCTGATGATGTACCTGGTTTACCACCGGCTCGAGAAATAGAGCTTGCTATCGACCTAGTACCGAGAGCTGGTCCCGTGTCTATAGCACCTTATAGGATGGCACCGACAGAGTTAGCTGAGCTCAAGAAACAGCTAGAAGAGTTTTTGGAAAAATAATTTGTCAGACCAAGTGTGTCACCATGGGGAGCACCAGTGCTGTTAGTTCGCAAGAAGGATGGCACATCAAGATTGTGTGTGGACTATCGGCAGCTGAACAAAGTAACGATCAAGAACAAGTATCCACTCCCGAGAATTGATGACTTAATGGACCAACTGAAGGGAGCAGCGGCGTTTTCAAAGATCGATCTGCGATCTGGGTATCATCAGATACGAGTGAAGACGGAGGATGTACCCAAGACAGCTTTTCGTACCCGATACGGTCATTACGAATACCTCGTGATACCGTTTGGCGTGACGAATGCACCAGCTATCTTCATGGATTACATGAACCGAATCTTTCATCCTTACTTGGATAGATTTGTAGTGGTTTTCAATGATGACATTCTGGTATACTCTCAAAATCGGGAGGACCATGTTGAGCACCTCAGTATAGTTCTTCAGATTCTGAAGGAGAAGGAACTGTATGCCAAACTGTCAAAATGTGAGTTTTGGTTGGAAGAAGTTAAGTTTCTGGGTCACGTGATCTCAAAGGATGGGATTGCAGTGGATCCATCGAAGGTGGAGGCAGTGCTGCAATGGGAAAGACCAACGTCCGTGACGGAGATCCGAAGCTTCGTGGGTTTAGCGGGATATTACTGGAGGTTCATTGAGGGATTCTCCAAGATTGCTGGACTACTTACACAACTCACAAGGAAGAACCAAGCTTTTGAGTGGACCGACAGCTGTGAGCAAAGTTTCCAAGAGTTTAAGAATAGATTGACTACCTCACTGGTGTTAGTGCTACTCGATCCGAATGAGCAGTTTGAAGTGTACTGTGACGCTTCATACCAAGGGCTAGGATCTGTACTTATGCAGCGTGGAAGAGTAGTGGCTTATGCTTCAAGGCAGTTATGAGTGCACGAGAAGAACTACCCGACGCACGACTTGGAGTTAGCGGCTGTAGTTTTTGCCTTGAAGATATGGAGGCATTTTCTCTACAGAGCGACGTTCAACATCTTCAGTGATCACAAGAGTCTGAAGTATTTGTATGATCAAAAGGAGTTGAACATGAGGTAGCGAAGGTGGTTAGAGTTCTTGAAGGATTATGATTTCCAACTTCTGTATCACCCTGGTAAGGCAAATGTTGTGGCAGACGCTCTAAGTAGGAAGATGATCAGTGTCTCTGCCTTGATGATCAAGGAAAAGGATATGTTAGAGCAATTCAGAGATGTGTGGTCTTTTATGGAGTTAGAACCTGGAAAGATTTGCATGAATATGGTTACCATCACAAGTGAGCTAATGGATGACATAAGGGAAAAGCAGAAGATTGACAAGTTCTTACAAGAAGTGAGAGAGCAAGTGGAGCAAGGAAATGAAATAGAGTTTGCGGAAGGAATAGATGGAATTCTGAGGTTTCGTGGAAGAGTTTGTATTCTCCGAAACAAAGAGCTTAGAGAATATATTATCAACCATGCTCATACAAGCTAGCTGAGTATGCATCCAAGCATAACAAAAATGTACCAAGACTTGAAGAAGTTGTTCTGGTGGCATGGAATGAAGAGTGACGTCACTAGACGTGTGTCAACTTATCTAGTCTGTCAAAAGGCTAAAGTGGAACATTAGAGACCAGTGGGATTACTACAACTGTTGTCTACTCCTGAATGGAAGTGGGACAGTATCGCCATGGATTTTATAGTCAGATTGCCAAGGACGAGAAAAGGTTATGATTCGATTTGGGTAATTGTGGACCGACTTACGAAATCCGCACACTTTCTCCCGATCGACATAAAATACAAGCTGGAGAGATTAACTCAGATCTATATTGGAGAAATCGTTAGACTGCACGGTGTGCCTATAAGTATTGTTTCAGATAGAGATCTGAGATTTACTTCAAATCTCTGGGAGAGTTTGCAAGAAGCGTTGGGAACAAAGTTACGTCTGAGTTCTGCGTGTCACCCACAGACCGATGGTCAATTAGAGAGGACGATCCAATCTTTGGAAGATTTGCTTAGAGCTTGTACCATAGAACAAACTGGAAGTTGGGATGACATTCTACCCTTAATAGAATTCACCTACAACAACAGTTATCATTCGAGCATAGGGATGACACCCTATGAAGCTCTGTATGGACGACGGTGTCGAACACCTCTGTGTTGGTATCAAGACGGCGAGCGCCTTACTATTGGACTAGAGATTATACAGCAGACAACTGAGAAGGTTAAGATGATTCAGGAAAAGATGAGGACGGCTCAGAGTCGACAAAAGAGTTATGCAGACCAAAGGAGAAAGCCTCTTGAGTTTGAGGAAGGCTAACATGTATTCCTGAAAGTCACACCTACGACTGGGGTAGGCCGGGCTTTAAAATCTAGAAAACTCACTCCAAAATTTCTTGGACCATACCAAATCATTTGCTGAGTAGGTCCTGTAGCCTACCAAATAGCCTTACCTCCTTTCCTTTCAAACATACATGATGTTTTCCATGTGTCACAACTTCGAAAATACCTTCCTGATCCAAGTCATGTCATAGCACCAGATACAGTACAATTAAAAGAAAACTTAACGTATGAGACGTCTCCTGTAAGGATCGAGGATAGGAGGATAAAGCAATTAAGAGGCAAAGAGATCGCATTGGTGAAAGTAATCTGGAACGAGGTGACTAGAGATGCAACCTTGGAGCTGGAGGACAAAATGAAGGAGCAATACCCACAGTTATTCTAAGGTATGCAAATTTCGAGGATGAAATTCCTTTTTAGAAAGGGAGTGTTGTAACATCCCAAAAATTTTTTATTTCATTATAAACGATCATTTTATAATATTTATGATTTTTAGGAATTTTTGTGGATTTTTCTAGAAATGATGAATATTTTAATATATTCTTCGCTTTACGTGTACACTGAGCGGAGCCGGGGAAAATAGAATATTTTTCCTGAGGCTGGTAAACCTTGAACTGTCAACATGTCAACGGGGGATCTTACTAAACTCGAGGTCGGGCACAGTTTGCGAGGTTTACGTTTTTCAAAGTTTTATCTGCTAGATAAAATCGCGGTATCATAAAATTATCTGATGAATAATAAAATATTATTTTCATCAATTGTAACTTTTATTCACTGAGAAAATAATTTTAGCAGTGTAATTAATCATCTGTCGGATGTATTTAATTTAGAGACAAGCTTACTATGCACCTTATCGAGAAGCGCGCGAAGCTTCTCAAGGAAGCTTCTTCCAACCATTTTATATTTTTTTCTTTCTCCTCCTTTCCTTGGGTGCTGCACGTTTGGCTATTTGGGGGTCTAATTCATTTTCTTTCTCACCTTTTCCCCTCGTCCCTGTACGTAGCTCACTATTCACTCATCTTTCTCCCTTCTCTTTCACCCTACAGCAGCAACACCATCCACCCACACCTCCATTTTGTTCTTCAAACCATCACAATCCTAGCACCATTTTGTGTTGGAGGACCACCATCATTGAGGAAATCATCTTCAAAGTCCTGCCATTTTCTCCATCTCCATTCTCTTACGTCTTTGAAGCTTAAAAGTTAGAGCTTTAAGGTAAAGCTCTTAGCTTTTTCTCCCTCTCTTCTCATTTTCATAACCCACTGTCATTTTGATGACAATGGGTATCCATTTCAATATTTGGATTCTGATTTTTGCAAGTTTAAATGTTTAAGGATTTCCTAGAAGCTGAAAACGCAATTTCTGACCAAAAAGGAGCAACATTTCTTTGTGCTTCTCTAAGGTAAGAGGAAGACACTCCTCCTCAACCTATTTTAGCATTTAGGAACGTCTGTGATTGGTGTTGAGGGTCATTCTGTTTTTGCATGTTGTTTGTATTGTATGTGTGCTATTTGGTTGTTTGTGTGTTTTGATATATATCTGGATGTATTGGAACGTGTAATATGGAAGGGAATGACTTCCGACTGGTTCTCGGATGGTCACGGTGTTGAGCCCAGAAATTTGGAAATTTCATGTGAAAACTAGTAACAGTGTGAACCCCTGGCCAAACCCGTCGAATATGATATCCTAATCATTTAGTAAAATGTTAAAATCCGTCGAGTATGAACCCCTGGCCAAACTCGTCGAATATGATATCCTAATCATTTAGTGAAATGTTAAAATCCGTCGAGTATAAACTCCTGGCCAAACCCGTCGAATTTGATATCTTGATCACTTAGTAAAATGTTAAAATCCGTCGAGTATGAACTCCTGGCCAAACCCGTCGAATTTGATGTCCTGATCACTTAGTAAAATGTTAAAATCCGTCGAGTATGAGCTCCTGGCCAAACCCGTCGAAATTGATATCCTGATCATTTAGGAATGTTAAAATCCGTCGAGTTAGAATGACAGATCCGTCGAATTAGAGTTTCTGACCAGTGTTTTCGTCGGTTCGACACTTGGGAGATTTCTCCAACGTCGACACCCACATCCGTCGAATTAGGACTTCTGCTGACCTTCTGGAAAAATTCGACAGTTTTGATCTCCGTTCGACAGAACCTCCATACGACAAAAATTGATTTTTAGCCAATCTTATTATAAAATGTTCTCCTATCTTTCATCCTTCTGCCATGTTATTTTTCATCGAATGGTAGCCTCAATTTTCCACTAAATACATTGTCTCCGTCGAATTCACAAGTATGGTTTATCACCCAACACCTAGCAATTAAATCTGTGACTTTGTTGGTGATTCTGGCCGTGTATCTTCCTGGACCCAAAACCTTTGGACTAATAAAAGCATATTAATCATAAATAATTGGATGACTAGAAATTAATTAGGGATTCATAAACAGGGAAGAACATGAGTATGGGTGAGCTTGTGAGGCACATAATGAATTTAATGGTTGACGTCTATCATGACTAGGAATGGAAATTGTGGTTATCCTTAAAAGGTACTATTGGCTTGTTGTGGACCCGTGAATGGGATCAAATCTTGTTGTTAAATGATATGACATGCATTTGAAGCATGATGGACCTAGTTGGCCATGAAGAGCATGATTGAGTTATGCATTGAACAAAAAGAATGTGATTGTCCGTTGGACTTAGTTAGGGCCGGTAGCCTAGGAGTTGAACTTATACCTTTGTGCGGGTGCGAATAGACAAGTGTAGGTTACTTGTTGACCTTGGGGGCGTCAGGGTGCGGGTACCTCGCAATGGGCAGTTGGTAGCTCTCTGTCCGTGGGGCAGACCGATACAAACACACTGACGATCCGGACCGAGACGCTGTCCTATGTTGAGATCTATATAGAATGTCTTGTAAAATGCCATGATGTGCACGATGATAATTTGAGAATTATAGCACTTGAGGGCCTGGGCAGCCAAGGAATACAGACATACCTCCTGATCGTTCTCTCTGACTATTTTGTGTCTAGTTCCATGGAGTAGGATTTTGGTTATTAAGAGCATGTGCATAGTGAGTCCATGAATTATCTGGAATTTATTGTTATTATAGTTTGGAATTGTTGTATTATTGGTATGTATATGACTGCCTGGAACTGTTTGGTTGATCATAATTGTTACTGAATGTTTATTACCATTATTGCTGTCATAAATGCTATGTGGGCACTTTGCGCCGTTTGGTTTCTTGATGCTATAATTGGTAATGATGGTAGGATGTCTTACCTCTTTTCTGTCTCTCCATTACTATTTTGTCTGTATACTGCGTTCCATAGAAGATAACTGCAAGGAACCAGAAGCTCCCGACTTCCCTGGTTTTTGGCCTTATCTCGACTGAGCGACTGCAGAAGAATATGGTGCCACACACGCAGAGATTTTTGGGAGATGTGCGCATGACTTTCTTGGGAGGGCCAGAGTGCTGGCACATCAACTATGGTTCTGAGCGTTGTGTCTATACGGGGGATGTATCGATATCTCTAGCCTGGAGGCGCCACGAGCCGCCTGTCTTCACCTGCTGTATTAGTCTACGTTTGGAGTTTCAACTACCGATACGCGAGATGTGGGGTGACCGTTATTTCACTCCGCAGGAAGACTCTTTTCGTTCCACAGCTCGGGCCCCGTCCCGTAACTCTGCGATTCCTATGGTGATTTCCTCTGACGAGGAAGATCCCGAGGAAGTCCCTGAGGACGACTCCGAAGAGGATCCTGAAGAGGATCCTGACACGGTTCCTCCTCACTTGAGGGACTGACTTTACTTGTAGCTACTGAGGTCTACCAGTATTTTATTTTGGGGGCCTGATGTTTTGTCTGTAGTGGGCTGTATATTCTGATACCGTGGGGATTTGTATGTATAATCCTTTGGGGGCAAGTATAGTTTTGCTTTTTGATGTACCAGGCTTTGTAACTAAATAGTTTGATAAATATATATGAATATGAAATGTTAATTTCCTATGTACGCTTTAATTCTGTCTTCATCCTTTATTTCTATTTATTGTCATTATCATCATGGTTATTAAATCAACAAAAAAAATATATACTCGCCAATTTAATTACCCAACTATAATCAAGTAAACATACATATTATTAAAATGAACCGGGTCTTAACTTACACAATTTTATTTTCGCATTGTAATTGACAATGTGACATTCCCTTACGAAAAGGGGCGTTACACGCCTCGTATCCTAATGGACACTCTACGCTTCAATGCCCCCGTGAAACTGCAGTCAAGTGAAACCTCGCGAATCTTACCTTGCTGCCATCACAGTCTTTACCAACATGGGTATAAAAACAGAAGCAGACAGAATAATACCATAAAAGAGGTGAGATCCCCTACATCAATACCATCATGGCAGTAAGAAACTCAACAAAAGGCAATAATGCCTCTCATAAATAGCAATATCAATGAATGACAGATATAATCATATTAACACAGGGATATGAAAGATCAACAGGTATAGTCATGTTATCAACTAATATATGATTCAACAAGGTACATCAAAATATAATAAACATAGACCACACCACAACAAGATGTACGCTAACTATGCATATGCACGATGTGTATGCTAACCATCCTTATGCACAATGCAACCAGTTCCTACTCTATGGAATTAAAGAATTCAGAGATGAATGTTCCAGCAGATCTGTTCCCCCTCAAAAGATAGTCTACGTCGGACCACAAAAAGAATAGTGTTTGTTGGGTCCTCGTCATGCGTTGCAACGGTTTTCCACGGCCAAGGGTATACAATGTGATAACAGATCACAAAGTGGATCACCTCACCCTGACGCCCCCTGAGATCCATCCTGGATCACATTATTGAACTTCTCGTTCACTCCTAAGCAATAAAAGCCGACTGTATAATGTTCAATGCACGAACATTGAAATCAAACCACCGTTGTACCATTCCCAATGGTATTAAAGCAACCGCCCATACAATTGTCTAATACCATTAGTATCAATGATATTATATAATCACCCATACAATTACATAATACCAATGATCCACTCAGGTCCTATACATCGGTTCCACAATCCACTTGGGTCCAGTATGTTAGCCCAAAAGCAAAATGTTAAATCCATAATCCACTTGGGTCCAATACGTCAGGCCAAAAGCACAATGCTAATACGTTCTTTCTCAAAGTATCTCAGTCGTGCAAATTCAAGAGTTATCACTATCAATTCACTTGAAGTATTCTTACAAATTTCTTTAGCATATAGAACCATTGTTTCACCATTAGGCTTTAATTGTAACACTTTCAAGAAAAGGGTAGAAATCAATCCTAATCACCAAACTCTTCTAACTAAGTTCCTCGAGTGACCTTTCCTCATATCGTTCACTAAAACTTAAAAGAAATCACATTGTCTTAACCTCATAATTCTTTTCCTTTTCCTCTAAGTCTTTTAAGTTTTCACTGTTCCTTTCTCAAGCTTATTTTTCCTCTTAGAACCTAAAATCGTTCTTTCGCTAAATGATAAAATTTATTCTTTTCCATTCTTATATTATGAATCCTTAATTAAATTTCTCGATTATCAAGTCAACTAGATTCACTACTAATAAATCATTTTCCATTATTCTAAATATTCCCAAAATTATTTCTATTGGTATATCCAAAAGTTACTACTCCTCAAATCATGATATTATGATTATCTTCTTTCTTACTTATAAATCCTTTAACCCTAATTTGTCATCCAATTCACCTAAACAATATTTTCTAACATTCTTTCTAAAACTTTCATTATTCAACTTCTAAATAAAATCATTTTCATCCTAATTACTTTTCCATCCCATTATCAAATATTTTAGGTCTCCAATTTACTCTTTCATCCAATTATCAAATATCATGGCCAAAATCACATCTTTTCAATGGTAAAAACTTGTTTCTTTCCTCTTTCAACTTGTAGCCTCATGAATCATATTTTTGTCATCTAATCATCTAAGTCCTTAATCAATAAATATTTTTTTCATGGACACCTCTTCCTCGGCCAAGAAGGCCGTGAGCCTCAAGAGATCAAGGGGACCAAAAATCATTCCTTTACAACATAATCATAGCATACTATATACTTTAATCATCACAATTAACTAAGTTCATGCTTACTATCAAAATTGCATCATTACATATATCCATTAAGCCATTTCAATCATCTCTTGCATACAACATCATCATATAATCAAACAAAATCAAACAAACATAAATCAAAAGTCACACAATTGAGTGGATGAATCCTCACGTGGACTCTCCACTCCCAACACAACCATTCATTCCTCACCACCATAGCATGGTTGATGAGGTTAATCTCCTTCTTACCTTAGGTGTAGCGTCCTAGCTCTTTGTAAGTCCTCTTAAAAAAGCTTCTCCTTCCAAGAAGATCCTTAAAACAAAACAACACACAAGCATCAACATTTAGGGCTTAGAAACAAGATGATTTTGAAAGAACCCACAACAACAAAATGTCTTAGTATGGGGTTTTGATTTAAGAGATATGGATGGATGAAATTAAACAAGATTAAGAGAGTGGATTGAGGGTGTCGCCATGAGGCTCTCTAAGATAAAAGAAGAGAGTTTTATACTTTGGTTTCTTGATTCTTGATAGAAAGATGAAAATGAACTAGGTGATAGAAAAAAAATCAAATCTTTGGTCCTTCAAGGGCCAATGGGCGTGAGCCTTGGGAGAAAGAAATGGAAGAAAGTGTTTGATAGATGGTCATTCATAAACAAACAAGGAAAGCTTAGGAAAGATGAGAACTTTACCTTAGAAGCTTTCAAGTCCTAGATTGTAGAATTACTTGAACAATCTTATCTTCATCCAAATGGTCTTACGAAGAGATATAGATTCAAGAAGGTAGATGAGTGAAATCAAAGAAAATGAAATAGTGGTTTTGGTGAGAGTGCCCGTGAGGTATAGAGAAAAAAAATGAGAGGAGGGAAAATAGAAATCAAGAATCTTACCTTAAGAGTTTCAAGTTAGGGCTTGAAAGAAAATGATGAAGATGAGAGGATTTGATGATGATCACAACATAGAAAATCATCCAAAGGGTGTGTAGATTCCAAAAGTATAAGTGATTGGAGAAAAAAAATAGAAGAGGGAAAATATAGTGTGATGGTCGTGAGGTAGGGAGAGAAAATAGAAGGAGAGAATGAGAGAAAATGAAAGAAGAGAAAAGTGAGAGAGAAAGTGATAGCTTTTGTGAAAAGATGACAACTTTGTCATTTTTCCCCCGTCCAAAACCGTGCACCTCCCAAGGAGAGAGAAAAGAAGCTTCTCCAACAAGTTTTGATGAAACTTCTCCAACAAGCTTTGATGAAGCTTCTCCAACAAGCTTGTTTTGTATTGGTCCAAAGTTGATGGGACATAAAGGTGTGGGTCCCAAGGGTGATGTCATATAAAGAGGACACTCTAGAAAAGATAATTAGTACTTTACTAAAAGTTATTATCCAATGGACAAAAGTTACAATTAGCAAAATCAGTATCTATTGTCCAATGGACAATAGAGTGTACCCAAATTTTATCTGTTAGATAAAATCTCGAAAAAGTAAAACTTCGTAAACTGTATCCAACATCGGGTTTAGTAAGATCTCCCGTCACCATTTCCACAGTCCAAGGTTTTTCAGCCTCGAGGAAAATATTTCATTTTCCTGGCCCCAGTCAGCATGTACCAAAATCGAGGAATATATTAAAATAATCAAATAATTCTAAAAAAATTCACAAAAATCACAAATATTATAAAATAAATATATATCATCAAACAAGAACTTTTTAGGATGTTACAAGATCAGAGGTATAGCTTGTTTGAGAACATTACATAGAGAAAGAATGTGTATGTTCCTAGAGTAAAAAGTAGTAAATTGATTGCTAGCTACATTTTTAATTATGATGCTCATGAGTTGTTTATTCTTGTGAATATTACAACTACTAGTATTGGAATGCTTATACTGAGAATTATAGTTCTCACCTCGTGTGTTGCCATGTAAATCCAAGTGAAAGCTCCTCCAAAGGAAAGAAGAAGAAGTATGAAGACTAGAGTAATTTTTATACTAAATGAACAAAGCTTGTATAAATAGTTATATTTGCTTTGAGTTTTGTAAAAGTTGTATGTATATTACTTTGCCATTGAGGCTTGATGTAAATATATGTATGACCTTATTAGTTTGGCTCTCATAATTATTTGTTTTAAATATTATGGGTTAGTTTGATGTTTAAGATAGTAGTAGCATAACTAATACTGCATACAAAGGTATCTAGTATTAGGATGTTATAGGGCTACCTAGATCCTAGCCAGGGTATGATGCCATTTAGGTCATAATGGGTAGATTGACTAAATCTACCCATTTTTTGCCAATTAGAGCTAACTTTTCTTTAGAAAGACTAGCTCAACTATACTTGCTAGAAATTGTTAGGTTGCATGGAATCCTTATAAGCATAGTATCTAATAGAGATCTTAGATTCACATCTAGATTTTGGGGAGCCTTACAAAAGGATTTTGGGACAAAGTTAAGTTTCAGCACAACTTACTACCCATAAATATATAGGCAAATAGAGAGGACTATTCAAACCCTAGAGGATATGCTTAGGGCTTGTGTACTTGAGCAACAGGGTAGCGGGGATAGATTCTTACCCTTAGTTGAATTTGCCTACAATAATAGCTACCACACCAATATAGGAATGGTACCATATGAGGCTTTATATAGTAAGAAATGTAAATCACAAATATGTTGGTATGAGGTAGGAGAGAGAACCATCTTAGGTCCTAAATTAGTCCAACAAACTACAAAACAAATAAAGATTATCAGGAATAGATTGGTTACTGCTCAAAGTAGGTAGAAAAGATATATTGATAAGAGGAGGAGACCTTTAGCATTTGAGGAAGGAGAACATGTTTTTCTGATAGACACTCCTACTACAGGAGTTGGTAGAGCTTTAAAAACCAAAAAGTTAAACCCTTGGTTTCTTGGTTCTTACCAGATCCTAAAGAGAATTAGACCCATAGTCTACCAAATAGCCTTATCACTTAACCTATCCAACTTTCACAATGTCTTTCATGTTTCTCAACTTAGAAAATACAACCCAGATCCTTCACACATTATTGAAATTGAATCAATACAATTAAAAGATGACTTCACATATGTGATTAAACCTATGAGGATCATGGAGAAAGAAATCAAAAAGCTCAAAGGAAAGCAAATTCCTTTGGTGAAGGTTATATGGGATGGGGTTAGGACAAAGGAGGCTATTTGAGAGTTGGAATCCCACATGAGGCAAGACTATCCTGAACTTTTTGTATGAGGTAAGTAATTTGAGGATAAAATTTTAAAAAGAATGGGAGAAATGTAACATCCTCCCTAACCTATTAGTTTTAATTTGGTTATATAAGTGTATAAATATGAGTTACAATGGAAGAATGGCAGTTTTGGGTTAACGTAAAACACTAAAATATCTTAAGGAGTTTAACACTTTCAAAGTATCCCAAAGTCAAAGGATATTATGTTATTATTCTTTTTCCCACCGTCTTTGACTATGCATGTATATCTCTCATTTTCTCTCATTTCACATGGTTGTTAGCAGCAAAAAAAGAGAAGAAAAGTAAGAGATAGGAATGAAAAAGAGGAAACAGAGAAGAAAGAAAAGAAATAGAAAAAAGAAAATAGATCAAGAGAAGAAAGAAGAGGAAGAAGTAAGAACCAAGGGAAGAACCAGAAAAAGAATCGAAACTCCACCTATAAGGAACTAAGGTATGTAACACCCTAATACAGATATCTGGATATATCCGGATTATACCGAGATAAATAGTACTAGTTGCATCACTTACTACATAGCTAACTAATAACATATATTCATAATCACAATCAAGTAATTATAGAGAGTCTTGAGAGAATGTGGAAAAACATAAACTCATATATATATAAACAACCTCAGCCTTAAAATACATATTGTAATACTTAACTCTCAATACATATAAAGCAAATATAAATTTATACATAAGCTTTATCTACTAAAGCATATAAAACTATACTAGTCTTCATGCTTCGTCTTCTTTCCCTTAGTAGGGTATGTACCTGGATTTACATAGAAGAACAAACGGGGTGAGAATTATAATTTTTAGTAAAAATAATTCCAATACTAGCTAGTTATAACATTGTATAAACAAATATATAACAACTAACATAGGAGTTTCCTCCACAATTACTCATAATTGCACACTACCTTGTAGTGTGGTCTAAATTGATAGCCTATATACTGACAGATATAAATAACCACTCATATAATTGTAAATACCAACAGCAATAGGCAATTGCCCATACAACTTTCTTAAATGCAAAGTTAATGATATACAATATGATTATGCCTAAGAAATGTCCTAAAGATATGCTTGTGCAAGGTTTTATTTTGAAATACATGTAGAGTTTCATTTTGAAAACTAAGAATACTTGCTCATTCTAGGAACCTGAATGTTCCATGTAATCTGCTATTAGGGAGGGAAACTCATCCTCACTCTACTTGTAACCTTTGGCTCTCTAAGCATTTAGTACTAGTCCTCATCTGAAGGGACTTTTGGACTTTCCTATTATCCCCTTTGGCCAATGATGGTACACATCATATAGGTTACTATACATTAGAAGAGCAAGGAAAACATCATATATACATACTTAGCTCAATTAAGAACCAAGATATTTACTAGGAATTGGTTTAGTATATTATCCTGTGGTAAATAGAGGAAAAACTCATCCTCACATTACACGTATCCTAGTGCTATTGACAAGTTACGGCATGAATCCAGGCTCAAAGGAACCTTTATGGACTTCCCACTTATCTCCCATGGCCTTGGTGTTATCAAGATGTTAGGACTGAATCTTTATTCAAAGAACCTTTCGGACTTCTTATTTATCTCCCTTGGCCTACATGATTGTGCACAACATCAAAGGATACACACAATGATTAATACGACTAGACCATTCCAACATACATGCATCTAGACAAGTATAAGATACTTATCTTGATTGTATCTAGCTTTCCTTATTATCATATTTCTAGTAGTAGCGTAAGTTACACTAAAGTGTTTAAGGTCTTAGATACCTATTTTAGCAATTTCTAACTCATGGAAATCTTAAGGACTTCAACTCCAATACTTAACTTCATATTTAAGGAGTATAAATCCCACTTATCTTGCAATTTCAACTCAACTTTACTAATAAAGGAGTTATTGCATAGTTCTGCTATACTTCATGAATATGACAAACTTACTAGTAACCATTCATCCTATTGTGTATTTAGTAATGCACAAGATCGCTCTTGCCTAGAGAACTCAATACATCCTACATCCCTTCACTTAGGAGCTAAATACACAACTCTATCTCCAAAGAATCTGATTCAAGAGTGGTTAGCAAACACTTTGTTGCTTAAGGATCTAGGTATCTTCCCAAGGTAATCCACTACTCTTGGATATCTTAAGGTTCATACCTTTCTCATACTTACTAGAGTGATAATTATCTTCTTGAAATATCCCTCTTTGTGCCTTAATACATACTAGAAAACATATACAAATGATCCAAACTAGTAGGAAACATCAAAACATCAAGAATCTTATTTTTGAGAAATTCTAGAGCTCACGCCTCGGTGCAGCCCTCGTCACGTGATAAGCCTATATTTTATACCCTTAAATGAATGAATTGTGATGATTTAATTGTGATTAATGATGAATTTTGGATGGATTCTTATCAATTATCATCGTTTGTACAGAATAAGAGAGATTTAACATATTTGAAGTGAACGCAAGCGAAGATATCTCATTTTCAGACCAAAAGAGAGCAATTTTGGCTTAGACAGGGCTCTGTGTCAACTCAAAAGCATATTAGGAGTTAGACACGACCCTATCTAACTTGAAGAAAGCTTCTGACTAGGAGATACAGCCATGTCTCTTGGTCACACAGCCGTGTCCATCCTAATGTTGAAGTTACAAAAATCTGGTACCAGACATGGCCCTGTCTTATGTCAATAAGGATTTTGAGTATGAGACATGGCCGTGTCTCAATGACACATGATCGTGTCTCACTTAAAATCCTGAAATGTTGTATCACGAGACACGACTGTGTTGAAGGGAGACATGGCCGTGTGAGCCCCTCTGACGTAAAATAAAAGGAAATTTTGCCCTAAATCATTATAAATTGGGCAAAACCACAAAATAAAATAGGACTCTTGGCTAGAGACTTGTGTGACGATAGGTTTTGAGAAGAAAAACGCAAGGGTTCAAAGGCGAAGACTTTGAAAGCAAGAGCAAGACTCTTTAAAGATCAACCATTAAAGTTTTTTCCCCATCTCCATCTTCCTATCTTTTCTTTTTGTTTATCAATCATGGTTGTTTCTTTAATCACTGTTCGTGTTTGTGTTACGATGACCATTAGCGGCTAAACCCTTTTTCTAGGATTAGGATGAAACTCTCTACTTCTCTATTATGAATTGTTAATTTAATTCTTTCTTAATGAAATTATTGTTCTTGATTAATTCTTGGTATACTTAATGCTTATGATATGTTGTGCGCCATATTTACATGATTTTAGACTTTAGACGAAGGATCGAAAGATGAAATCTAATTGCTTGATAATCCAAGAATTGAACTTAGGAATTGAGACCTAGACATAGGCTTAAATCATTTGAGGGGTAAACGATTGTCATGAATCTTAATGGGTTGGAACTTAGATTAATTGTTATGAAAATAGGATTAGTGAAGTTTTAGCACGTTTTTAGTGTCAAGAAATTGGGCTTTAAATAATTTAGGACAAATCGCCTTCAAGAACATAATTGAACATTAACAAAGATAGGATTACAATTTATCGTAGGGGGTAGTGTAGTGGATTCTGAATCCTAGAGCTTTAAATCCTTGTTAAATCTCATCTTTTCTAGTTTCAATTGTTCACTTTATTATTTTGCTTTTCGTATTAATTTTAATTGAACCTTCTCTATCGAGTTTATTTGCTTAAACAATCAAAATAGCCATAAGAGTTAGTAATTAATTGATTCTCGTGGGAATGGTATTTATTTACTACTTGTACGATCTGAGCACTGTAACACCCTTGTGGGGATGTCACATTTATGATGCAATAAAATAAAATAAAATGAAAGTCTTACCCAAGTTATAAAATGTTTGGTACATAAATAATATTAATAGTAAATTTTTTTCCTTTTTGTATTTATTAACCTTAAAATATTAAATAAATAACACGGAATCCAAAATAAAATAAAACATAATCACACCATAATATACATATGATTTTTGTCTGAAGTATACAATTAATTTACAATTACAAATATTCAATAAAGCAATAAAAAGTCAGTATAATACTAAGACATAATGCCTAAAACATGAGCCCTTGTCAGAAGACAAATTTCCCTAGTTGAGAATGTCTTGACTGATAGAAATTCGACCCAAAAGTATATCGAAGTTCTCTCTAGGATTATAGTGAAATTCATTCAACAACTCCGTAATAGGTAAAATAATCTCTACGAAAGCAACCGTATAACGTGTAGTAATGAACCCATGTCGAGTCCTACTTACTGATAAAGTCACGTTACCACTATACTCTATGTGTCCTATATCCCAGTGGACATACCAAGCCTCAGCGCCTTCGAGAAATTGTAGTCTAAAGAAACCTAATTGACCTCCTCTTGCCGCCATTGTAGTCTTCGATAATATAAACATAAAGTAGAAACAAAATAGAACAATACAATAAAGAGGTGAGACAATCTACATCATTACCCGTATGGCAAATAAGAAAACGATAATACAAAACAATTATCACAATAGTACATACCAGCATATCATGCATAATACAACAAAGTAATACATACCATTATATCACATATAGTATAGCAAAACAATACATCATGCATGTTATCACAGATTATAGTAAGCAGTAAAATGCAGATAATGCATGAACACACACTGACTCGTTCCTACTCCATGGAGCTAGACATGGATATCTGAGAGAATGATCCGAATAGAAACTAGTAATACTTTATAGCTGCCCAACCAAACTATTGCACTGTTTAACGTTGTGTCTATAGCCCATAGTCCAAAACATCGTGTAGTAGTACACAGTCCAACATCGTGCACTACAGGCATAGTACTTAGTAGTCTCCTCAACATCTCGATTAAGAATGGTGCTTGTCAAGATCATTAGTGCGTGTTGCCCATTACCACGACCCAGAGGAGCAACCCACTGTCCTCATGTGAAATTCTCCGCACACTAATGCCTCCAAGTTCATATAATGAACCACACTATGCCTATCACACCGAAATACGGTGTAATTCATCTCGTCAATCAATCACCAATTATCAACCAAATTGGCACAACACTCTAAGCATGATCTAAAATTACAAAAATATCCTTAATATACATATTTTACGATAATTATGAAAATACCCTTAGTCACAATACACCAAAACATAGCCTATCCCACCTGACAGTACTATCTCACAATATGTCCGGGTCCACCACTTTGGCCCGACAGTAAAACTTACTATATCGTTTAATCGCGTAGGAATTTTATCGCATTTTCACAATCTCGTCATTTTCACAAACGTTTTTAAATCACGAAAAGATATTTTGACATTTTTGAACATCGCGTAATGTTTTTAAATCATTTTCTCAATCGCGTAAGATTTTTAATTCATTTTCTTAACCGAATAACTTAAAATTATCATTTTAGATATGTGTAGACTATATCTAGTACATTTAAAATACGTAGAGTATTTTCCTTGTGTTCTAAATATAGTATGGAATCTTTTTCATTTTATTCGCTTGATTTTAGTAAATTTTGGCAGCATTTTGCCTATAAAATCAGTATAAGGTATGTTTAATGTTTTTCTCTAAATTTTGTTTATTTTAATTTTTCCTGTCAGTTACACTTTGAAACATGCTAACGCGCTTCAAAACTTAGAGAGTGAGCTCTACGTTAGTATTTTTCAAGCGTTTGATTTATTTCTTACTTTAAAATAAATTCTGCTAAGTTAGAATTCTAGAAACTAAATTCATTTCCTTTTATTTTCTCAAAGATTCATCGGAATCAGTTTATTTTGTAAATCCATTACCTAACCTATCTTAGAAAATAAAATGGCATTCAATTATATATTAAATGGCATGTTGGCCATAATTAATCTAAATCATTCTTAAATTTATTATTTTACCTAGATTCTTTAAATCATCGATTTTGAAAATGGTTGAGAACATTTTGGATCTCTGTTTTCATGAGAAGGCCGTGAGCCTCAATGTGTTCTTTGGAACACTCATGCAAATCATTATAGGTTATTCACATCCTACTTTAATAATTACACAATTATAAACACATACAACTATAAACATATACAATATACATACAATATATTTTAAAGCTATAAACATGCATAGCAAAAATAAATCACAAATAGGAAAGCATTTAAACAATCACCCAAATGATAAAAACAATAAAACAACCACACAAATGAATCCTTATGGATTCTCCATACACAATCAAATCCATTTTCCCATCACCACTTAGGGTTGATGAGATTAAATCTCCCTTTTACCTCTTGAAGATAAGTTTTTCAAACTCCTCTCCTTCTCCTTGTTTTCGTGTGAACCATAATCAATTCCTAACAATTCTAAAACAATTAGTAAAATTACAAACAAAGCTTAATAATAACAAACCATGGAACAATCATGATTTAGAAAATCACAAATCAACTTTTAAACCATAGGATCAAAACTTACCCTTAGGAAAGTGAACAAAAGGTTGGATTTTGAACTAGATAGAGTAGGTTTTTGGCAAAACCTTGTGAAGGAAAAGTGTTTAGAATATGATTTTGGTTTAGGAAATATGAAGAGGTAAAATTATAGAGGTTTGATGGTGGTGTTTGGGTGTAGGGCCGAAACATAGAAAGAAAAAGAAAGGAAAAGTTGCTTGGTGTTCTTGGTATTTTTGGAGAGAAAAAGATGAATGCTTTTGATGTGAGAGAAAATAAATATTGTGTGAGTGAAAAATAAGTGGGCTGCTGTACCGTGGGATAAGCATAGAGAAATTAGGATTTACTTGAAGTAAAATATCCTATTTGAGTGCACATGGCTTATGTCACCTTTTGGCCACCTAGTGTGCATGCAAGATGGTTCAAGAACCATGTAGAACTTATCAAATTTGCCTCCCTAGGCTGCTGCAAAATCGTGTGGTTCAACAGCATTTAGGGATTCAATTTATTTTTAATTCAAGTCTAATTACTTACTACTTAAATAGCTAATTAATTAGGTTTAGTTTCCTAACCAATCTTAATTAATTATCCAACTATATATGCCTCTAGTGTACAATTTGTGAGGCTACCTTTCAACGAACAAAATAACATGACAGAAAAATGTAAGATGGGAGAACAGTATTTCACAAGAATGGCTAATAGTCAAAATCTGTCGAATGAAGATTCTGTCGAATGAAGATAAAAAACTGTCGAATATACTAGAAGGTCAGCAGAAATCCTAATTCGACAGACGGGTGTTGACGTTGGAGAAATCTTCCAAGTGTTGAACTGACGAAAGTACTATATGGTCAAAAATTCTAATTCGACGAAAACTGACATTAAAGAAGTTTCTCTACTGAATGGTCAGAAATTCTAACTCGATGGACATCGACATTCTAACTCGACGGATATTGACATCCTAACTCGACAAATATTGACATTGTACAAAATGGTCAGAAGATCACATTCGACGGATATGAGCAGAAGTTCAAATTCGATGGATATGGGCAGAAGTTCAACTTCGACGGATATGGGCAGAAGTTCAAATTGTTACAATTGTCCACAAAGATTAATTAATTAGTTTACTTAGCTTGTTAATTAGGCCATTAGATTAACCAAATTAGGTTTAATTAGTTACTAATCAAATTCAAGCCACTATGTTTGACTTAATCTTAACCATTGATTTCAACTTTAATTCCTAGCCCTAGATGTAATCTAAGGTGGATATTGATTAGTCATAAAACTTGAATTCTAATCTCACCATTGGTTTGATCAACGGTTAAGGTTAAAGGCTTCCTAACTAAGTTTTCATCCAATGGTCCATATTAAAGTCCATGCTCCTTTTGTTGACCTATTCCTATTGGTCTAAAATAGTCAAGCCACTTTCGTTGACTTGCTCCCATTGGCTTAGAAATCTGTCCAGTCAGAATCATTGACTGCTTTTCTAAACGTGGGTCCCACAGACTTTTAAGGATCCGTGGTCATTTTGAAGCGATTTCTCTTGTTTTTGAGACAAGAGTAATCTTGTAATATAAAATAATATTATAATAATATAAAATTATTTTATTGCACAGTTAAATCCTAAAAATTACGAGATTAATATATATATCAATCAGAATTGGGTTTAGTAAGATCCCCCAGCTCTAATTAATTAAAATAAGATTTTTTCGGCCAGAAAATTATTATTTTCTTAACTCGAAACAAATCACATGAAACAATCAAATACACTCACGAAACAGTCAAATTCATTTTACTACTCACAGAAATTACAAAACAGTGCCTTTCAGGACTATATTGTAATTATCCCAAAAGTTGGGGTGTTACAAGCACTTGCGAAAAATCGATAAGAAGTTTTTGGCGTCATTGTCGAGGATCGTGTTGATATTAACACAAGTGGTAATTTGGTTGATTTAAGCAATTTTTATTTTATTTTATTTAAATTTTTTATCTTATTTTATTTTAACTTTCTCTTATTTTTCTTTGAATTTTCAAGTATTATTTCTTTCTTATACGTAGAACGAGGAGTCAAGGAGATCTTATTATCCCCGTTGATCTTGAGATCGAGAGGATGCTTCATAATATTAAAAGAGAAAGAAGAACACAGAGAATTGAAGAAGACAACATGGCAGGCAACACTAACTAAGTCGCTAATCCAGAGCAAAGGTTGAGGGATCATGGAACTCCCAATGCTAATGCTCGCTAGTCTTCCATTGTTAGACCACGTATAGAAGCCAACAACTTATCAAGACATCATTGATCCAGATGGTCCAACAAATGCAATTCAGCATGTTACCAACTGAAGACCCAAATCAGCATTTGGATGAATTCTTGGAGTTGTGTGACACTATAAAGATTAATGGGGTCTCAACGGATGCTATACGGATCATAATTTTTCTCTTTTCTCTTAAGGGGAAAGCTAATAAGTGTATTCACTCAGAGGCCCCTAATTCACTCACCACCTGGAACTTGATGGAGTAAGCCTTCTTGGACAAGTATTACCTGATTGGAAAGACAGTCAAGCTCTACCAAGACATCACTACCTTCTCTAAAAAGGAAGATGAATCTTTTTATGAAGCATGGGAGAGGTATAATGATCTTATTCGTCAGTATCCACATCATAGCCTATAGGATTTTGTTGTCATCCAAATATTCTATGTTGGGTTGTCTTTCTTTACAAAAGCAGCTCTTGATGCCGCAGCTGGTGGTGCTTTGATGGCCAAGACTCCAGCAGAGGCAAGGGGTTTAATCAATGAAGTGGCTTCGAATATCTATTTGTGGCCAAGTGATAGATCCTCTTAGAAGAAGCAAGCTGGAATGATAGAGCTTGATGTCATTACTATGCTGAATGCTAAGTTTGATTCCTTGACCAAGTCACTTGAGAAGCTGAATGTCAATGTTGTCTCTACCCCTAACATAGCTTATGAAATATGTGGAGGAGGACATTTAACTTCAGAATGCAATTCAGTGGAGACCTATTCTCAAGACTCGTCTTTGGAGCAAGCGAGTTATGTACAAAATAGCAATTTCAAGGCTCAAGTAACCCCTTCTCCAATACATGCAATATAGGATGGAGGAACCACTGAATTTTCTTCTATGGTAAGCAGCAAAATAGAGGGGCTCCATCCAACAATAGACCACCACCCGGTTTCCAGCAACCTCAGTAATCTTCTCAGGGTGCAAAGTCTAATTTAGAAGCTCTTATGGAAACTTTTATAGTTACACAAAAGGAGCAGAATCAAGCTGTTCAAGCTTAAGTCCAACAACACGAGGAGTCAATCAAGCAAATTCATAATCATCTTGATCAAATGACCACTCATTCTAATATGCTTGAAACTCAAATAGCCCAACAAGCAAGCTTGTTCAACATATTTCAAGGGTGAATCCCAAGTCAACTAGAGACTAACCCAAGGGAACACGTTCAAGTAATTTCATTATGAAGTGGTAAGTAACTTGAAGGCCCCACAAGAGAAGAAAAACTTGAAGCTAAGGACACCAATGAGAAGGAAGAGAAGCAAGAGAAGAGCGAGGACAAGGAAGAAGAAGAAAGAAGCACCAGAAAGTATGTTCCTCTGGAAGCGTATGTTCCCCCTTTGCCATTCCGTCAAAGATTTCAAAAGGGAAAGCTTGATCAGCAATTTGGAAAATTTTTGGAGGTGCTAAAGAAGCTTTACATCAATGTTCCTTTTACGAAAGCTCTATCCCAAATACCATCTTACGCTAAGTTTTTGAAAGAGATTCTCTCAAACAAGAGAAAGCTTGAAGACTATGAGACCATTGCTTTGACAGAAGAATGTAGTGCTATCATCCAAAACAAGCTTCCTCCTAAGCCTAAAGATCCGAGTAGCTTCTCAAGTCCATGCTCAATTGGAAGCATGCATATTAATAATGCTTTGTATGATTTTAGGGCAAGTGTAAGCTTGATGCCCCTTTCTCTTTACAAGAAACTTGATATTAGGGAGCTCAAACCTACCAACATCTCTCTTCAATTAACGGATAGGTCAATTAAGCATCCCGTTGGTATCTTAGAGAATGTGCCAATCAAGGTGGGGAAGTTTTACATACTGGTTGACTTTGTTGTACTTGAGAAGGAAGTCAATACTTAAATCCCCGTTATTTTAGGGAGGCCATTCTTAGCTACTGCTGGAGCCGTGTTTGATGTGAAGCACAAAAAAATAACCCTCAAGGTTAGTGAAGAAGTTGCTGAATTCAATTTGTTTCAAATTAGTGAAGAAGTTACTGAATTCAATTTGTTTCAAGTCTCAAAGCAACCACCCAATGTTGATTCTTGTTTGAGGGTTAATATGGAAGAAAAACTGACTAGAGAGGTGGACACTAAAAGTCACCCAGAAGACCCTTTGGAAAGATGCTTGGTGCACAATGGTGACTCAAACAATGAAGATGAGGAGGTGGAAACCTACGCTCAAATTTTGGATGTGTGCCCAACCATTTCCCCTTCTCAAAATAGTAAGTTCAAAGAGCTCAAGGGCGTCTCAACCCGAAGATCCTTCGCTTAAAGACAAGGAGGCCCTAAAGGTAGAGCTTAAACCTCTTCCACCCCTGCTAAAGTATGCATTTCTTGGTCCTAATTCTACATATCCTGTCATTATAAATGCAAATCTTAGTGATGATAAAGTTGATAAATTGTTGAATGAACTTAGGGTGCATAGAAGGGTAATAGGGTACACCATTGATGATATCAAAGAAATTAGTCTTTCTATTTGCATTCATCGTATCTTAATGGAAGATGGTTATAAACCTTCTATAGAGCGTCAAAGAAGACTCAACTCAAATATGCAAGAAGTTGTTAAAAAAGAGGTTTTCAAACTCTTAGATGTCGAGATTATTTACCCGATCTCAGATAGTCCATGGGTGAGTCCAGTGCATGTTGTTCCTAAAAAGGGTGGTATGACTATGATTAAGAATGAATTAATTCCTACTAAGACAGTCACGGGTTGGAGGATGTGTATTTATTATAGGAAGTTGAATAGTGCAACCCGAAAAGATCATTTCCCTCTCCCCTTTATTGATCAAATGCTTGAGAGTTTAGTTAGACACTCTTTCTTTTACTATTTGGATGGTTATTCTGGTTTCTTTGTCTAATCATCCTCATGATAGGATCATTTATCATCCTCATAGACATATGCCTTTTGGACTTTGTAATGCACCTGCTACTTTCCAATGTTGCATGATGACAATTTTCTCTGATTTTATTGAAAATATAATGGAAGTATTCATGGATGATTTCTCCATTTATGGCACTACTTTTGATAATTGTTTGACTAACTTGTCTCAAGTTTTGCAAAGATGTGAGGAGGCTAATCTTGTTTTGAATTAGGAGAAATGCCATTTTATGATGCGTGAAGGCATTGTATTAGGACACTTGGTGTCAGAGAGGGGCATTGAGGTGGATAAAGCAAAGATCGAGGTGATTGAGAGGCTACCACACCAAACTCAGTCAAAGCTGTCAGGAGCTTTTTGGGTTATGCCGGGTTCTACCGGTGGTTTATAAAGGATTTCTCTAAACTTGCAAAACCTTTGTCCAATTTGCTTAACAAAGATGTGCCTTTTATATTTGACCAATCTTGCATGGATTCTTTTTGTAGGTTGAAGGAGGCATTGATCTCTGCTCCCATTATGCAATCACAGGATTGGGAATTGTCATTTGAGTTTATGTGCGATGCAAGTGATTTTGTAATTGGAGCCGTGTTGGGGCAAAGGAAGGATAACAAGCTCCATGCCATCTATTATGATAGTAAGACCCTAGATGATGCACAACTGAATTATGCTACAACCGAGAAAGAACTCTTGGCAGTAGTGTTTGCCTTTGAGAAGTTCTGGTCTTACCTAGTTGGCTCGAAAGTGATGGTCTACACTGACCATGCTGCTCTCAAATATCTTTTGAGTAAGAAGGATGTGAAGCCTAAGTTGATCTGATGGGTGTTGTTGTTACAAGAAAGGAGCTGAGAATTTTATCGTTGATCATCTCTCTCGAATTTCGCAAGAGAAGGGAATATAGTGTATTGAGCTACCTATTGATGTTAGTCTTCCAGATGAGCAACTCTTCTCCATGATGGTGACACCTTGGTATGCTGACTTCGTCAATTACTTAGTGTGTGGAGTTACACCATCCGATGTTTCATATCAAAAGAAGAAGAAGTTCCTCTCTAATGTGAAGTATCACTTTTAGGAAGAGCCTTTGCTTTACAAAAGATATGCATATGGTATCATACGACTTACCATTCTTCCCCATATGGAGGCCATTTCAGTTCTTCAAAGATAGCGGCCAAGGTACTTCAATGTGGTTTCTATTAGCCTACTTTTTTTCATGATGCCCGAAACTTTGTGCTTGCTTGTGATCGTTGTTAAAGGACAGGGAATATCTCGAGAAGGAATGAAATGCCCTTGAACAATATTTTAGAGGTCGAGCTTTTTGATGTTTGGGGCATTCACTTTATGGGACCTTTCTCCATTTCATTTGGTTACAAGTTCATCTTGGTTGGAGTGGATTATGTGTCGAAATGGGTTGAAGCCATTACATCTCCAACAAATGACGCAAAGGTTGTGGTGAAGTTCCTTAAACAAAATATCTTTTCACGGTTTAGTACACCACGAGCCATCATCAGTGACGGCGGTTTGCACTTTTGCAACTGTCAATTTGAAGGTTTGTTGAAGGAATATAGGGTGACTCATCGTATTGCTACACCCTATCATCTACAAATAAGTGGCCAAGTAAAGATCTCTAATCGGGAAATCATGCAGATTCTTGAAAAGATGGTCAGCAAGTCTCATAAGGATTGGTCTTTGAAGCTTGATGATGCTTTATGGACTTATCGAATAGCTTTCAAGACTCCAATTAGAACCACACCATGCTAATTAACCTATGGTAAGTCTTGTCACTTGCCAGTTGAGCTCGAACACAAGGCTTTTTGGGCAATTCTGATGTTGAATTTTGATATGAAGGACGTTGGAGCTCAACGCCTTGTACAAATTAATGAGTTGGATGAATTGCACTTTGATGCTTACGAGAATGCTTAGATTTACAAGGATAGGACCAAGCATTGGCATAACAAGCATATCTTGCACTAAGAGTTCCACGAAGGAGAGTTGGTCCTCTTATTCAACTCGCGCTTGGAGCTTTTTCCTGGGAAATTGAAATCTAGGTGGTCAGGCCCTTTTAAGGTCCTTAAAGTGTTTCCTCATAGAGCCGTTGAAGTTTAGAGTGAGGCTAATGGAGCTTTCAAAGTAAATGGTCAACGATTGATGCCTTACTTCATTGGGAATCCTATTAAGAAGGGAGTCACTCAACCCCTTTCTGATCCTTCCTCTCCAGCTTAAATGATATGAGGGGTCAAGCTAAGGACCTTAAATTAGCGCTTCATAGGAAGCAACCTGTGTTTCTATCCCCTTTCATGCTTTTCTTTTGGTTCCTTTTTGCATTCTTAGTCTTTACACTTAGTTTTTCTAGTCATTATTTTATTTTTCCACTTCCAGAAGCGATTCAGGAGTTAGACACGACCGTGACTAACTTCCAAAATGCTTCTGTTTGAACTCTGGTAGGAGACATGTCTATGTCTCAATGACACACGACCGTGTGACCATCACAGAAGCTTTGAGGCAGTTAGACATGACTGTGTCTAACCACCCCAACGCTTCAAATGCATTTCTAGGCAGAGACACGGCCATGTCACTTTTTTCTGAAAAAAAAGGAAAAAAATTTTGATTTTACAAAACCAAAAAAACCCCACCCCTGGGTCCCCTTCTCCTCCCTGCCAAAAATCAGAAGTTTCACCCCTCCCCAAAATCCCACCACCCCTCTGCGTTTCCCCCCTACGCACCCTTCCCCGCAAATTTCTCCCCCTTACGTTCTCTATCATTCCCCTACGTCCCCTTCCTATCCACACCCCTCCCCGAAAAACCCTTCCTCCCCACCTCTCACATCTCTTATTTCCACCAAACCCCATGGTCTACCCACCGTAACCTCCCCTCCCACGGTCCAACTACCGTAACCTTCATCCTATTCCTTCACCATAAACCTCCACCTAATCCCGTACCCATCTTCTCCCACCCCACGCTATTCACCATCACCATATATCCTACACCCCTCGACCGTAACCCCAAATTCCATGGTACCCACCACCGTACCCATTCCAACTTTATCTCCACGGTCTCCTCCACCATCCCACCCATTCTCCTTTTTGTTCTTCAACCCACTCTCTCTCCTCTGCTAGGTTCTCTTTTTATTTTTTTTTAATTTTTATTTGTATTCTTGCTCTATAATTTATTTTAGTTGGCATTTTATTTTATTTTCTTTTAGTTTCCTTAATCTATTTTTGGCCATTTTCTAGTTTATTTTCTTTTTCTTCTAGTTAAGATTTTATTTTGAATTTATGCTACTATTTGCATACTACATGGTTCTGATTTACCTTGCCAATAGCTCTGATTGCCCTATTGGATTTTCATTTTGCTGTTCTTGGTTGATTGTGCTATGGCTTAGTGCATTTTGGTTTGCCCATCATTCTGCATGTCACTGTTCCTCTTGCATGCTGGTTGTTTTCATTTTGTTGTAGCCTTGTCCTTGCTTGTCTAGTTATTCTGATTATTGCTCCTACTGCTTGCTGTTTATACTGCTTGTATACTTGTCTGCTTATGTTGGTTGTTTTCCGTCTGCTGTGGTCATGCTGCCCAAATTTTTGCTTACTTTTGTACATGTTGGCATTTTTCTAATCTGAATATTTTGTGTTGTTTTGGTTCCTATTTACCTCAGCATTATCTCTGGTTGCATGCTTTTGGTGTTTGCCTTATTTGTTTCTAGATTTCTGGTTTGATGTTTATGCTGACATCTTCCTTTCTCAATTTCAGGTACGATGGCCTCAAAACACCAGCGTACTCACGGCAAAGTCATCCCATCACACTCTAAAGCAGCGGTTGATCGCCTTTTGCAATTTGATTCTCTAGCTCACTGACAAAAGTATGAGTTGCTCTGCCAGTACACCACCATCGCCAATAAATTTCTGGATGATGCTATGATGGTGGAGTTTGGTGTTCAGGAGATCATCCATGCTCATTTGGCTCGGGCTGGGTGGGAATTGTTTGCCTCCATCCGTTGTGATGCATATCTGGAGCCCACCCTCGAGTTCCCCTCTACACTCTTGGTCTCCTGTGAGTGTTAGATGATCGACCAGCCGGGTACCATTAAGTTCCGACTCAACCGACGTCACTATCCACGCACTTTTGTTGATAGCGAGTTCTGGATTTCGATTCATCAGGTGGCCAACCCTTACAACCCCAGCATCTCTAAATCTTTTTCCATTCGCGACCCCGCTTTGAGATGGATCTACCATTTCATATCCCACAACATCTCAGGTCGGTTTTGCAGCACTGGGTTTGTCACAAAGAGTGACCTCTTCTACTTGTGGTGTTTAGTGCATGGCCACCACTACAACATCAGTTATTGGTTCCTTCAGCATGTTTTGAAGATCGATAAGGCTAAGGGAAGGGCCAAATTGATGTACATTCCAGTGGGCTCCTACATTACCAATCTGGCCCAAAACCTTTATGCTTTACATCCTAATGCCCATCTCTCCAAAGAGATAGAGCCCATTGATCGAGCTATGCTGATTCGCTTTAACCTTGTATATGAGGTTGCTCCAGGCCATTTGGCTCTCCGTGATGGACCTATTCCAGAGCCATATTCCCTACCACCGGAGGATGATGCTGTTAATACTAATCCTGCTCTTGCTCCTGCTCCTCCTATTACTGCGGCTGACGTTCCACAGTTGTCTCCTCATATCTTAGATGACTTGAGCGACCGCCTTGCTCTTATGGAGACTAGTCAGGCTACCTTTCAGCAGCGCGTCCACGATGATATGAGCCTTATGGAAGCTCAGTAGGCCAGTTTTTAGGATCATGTCACTTCCCAGTTCGACCAGCTCTTCGTACTCCTGGCCTCTCGCTTCCCTCAGGATCCACCACCCCTCACCCCTTGTATGATGTCATTATGTTCTTTTCAGGGAAGTTTCAGTATCTCATATTAGTTTTCTCTTTGCTTTACCTTTTACATTGAGGACTGTAACACCCCTCGATTTAATAACCAATGCACAATCGTCATTATGTCACGGTCACTAAATGTCGGCATGCTAACTTTGTCAAACAACAAATTTACCATAAAATTTTAAACATTTCTTATATGAGGAAAATGAGAGCCACGAATGAGTAGTTACATATACAACCAGTTAAATTATGAATTATAATATGTACTCAATTTACAACATTTAAGTTTGGATAATTGCCTTAAAGCATACATGTACTCAAAATACACTTTATATAGGTAATGCAAAATAAAATATAAACTACCCATAATATATCTACGACTAAGGAGTTGGGCACTCCATCGTATCCCGAATGCGTGAGGCAATTCCAGGTTCTACCGGTGTAGTGAGAAATACAAGATAAGGTCTTCAATCACAGTCCTCTTCGTGGTCAAAGTCAGATCCCGAGCATGTCACATACGCTTGTCGGTCCAGTCGACTCTATAGATCTTGGTATCACCAGTGAACACAATTCGAACAAAACCCAAAAATAGAGCTCCCTTCGCGACGGCATCACCGAATGCAGTAGGTCAAACCAATAAAATCCAAAGGAATCCAACTTCGTTCCCACTTATAGTCTTTAACCAAAAATTAACATAGAGCAAGAAAAGTACAAGAAAGAGGTAAGACATCCTACCATCATTACCAGTCATAGCATCAAGAAACCAAACGGCGCAAGGCGCCCACATAGCATTTATGATAGCAATAATGATAATAAACATTTAGTAGCAGTTATAATCAATCAGACAGTTTCAGGCAATCGTATATATATGTATGGATATATCAGAAATACAACAGTTCCAATTATAATAACAATGTATGCCAGATAATTCATGGACTCACTATGCACATGTGCCCTCAATAATCAAAATCCTACTCCATGGAGCTAGACACAAAACAATCGGAGAGAATGATCAGGGAGACATGCCAGTATCTCGTCAGCCATACAAGTGCTTACCATATAATATAATCAGTCATTTTGCGCAACAAGGCTTTATACAGCGGCATTCTCACAAGATCTCGATATAGGGGCGTGGGTCGATCGGGATCGTTGGTGCGTTTGCATCGGTTTGTCTCACGGTCCGGAGGGGCTACCTTGCCCTTTGTGAAACACCCGCGCCCCAACGCCCTCAAGGTCGTCTACTGAGGACCCCACGTGTCTATTCGCACCCGCACTAAGGTGTGATTCAACTCTAGGCAACTCGGCCTTAACAAAGTCCAGCGGACATCCTCGTTCTTTTGTGCAATGCAAGACTCTATCATGCTTCTCATGACAAACTAAGTCAATCATGCCTCAAATGCATATCATATGATTTAACCATCAGGTTTGTTCTCATTCTTGGATCCACAAAACATTTACAATGCATAATATGTATGATTCAAAATTCCATACACTTTCATAATATGCCACAATTGGCCAAAAGAACATCAATATACAAGTGGTCATTCACGTGGATCCTTAGCATCATAATATTAAGGTCAAACATTAGGTTCATTATGTTCCTTACTACCTCACCCATACTGGTTCTTCCTTTATTCCAAGTTCCCACTAGTTGTAAGGCTCAATCACGCTCCTTGTTTTTCCTTCATTATGTGTCCCTACTTTGTTTCTAGCCATCTGATGTTATTTATGATTAATATAGTGTATATTAGTCCCAAAAGTTGAAATCAGGAGGTCACAAGGCCAGAATCATCCATTCGTTTGATAGGTAAAAAGAATTGAAATATACTTATAATTTCGACGAAGTGTATCTAGTGAGAAAGAGCTGCCGTTCGACGAGTAGTAGCACGACAGGATCAAGGTAAATGGAAAACAATCTGGCAGGGGATAAACTCTAAGTGCTATCGAATTGGGAACGAACTTCGACCAGATGAAGTATATAACTGTCGAATATGCTACCACATTTACAGAAAACGTGATTCGATGGACACTGACATTAGGTCGGTTCCTCTATTAAAACTTCAGAATTCTACTCGACGGATTTGGAGAAAATCTCCCTATTTAATAATCAGGAACTCCACTCGACGGGCATTCACATCCTAACTCGACGGATTTCCACACTTTAGTTCGACGGATATTCTCATTGGGTAAGTTTCTCCATTAAACCTTCAGAACTCTACTCGACGGATTTTCACACCTTAACTTCGACGGATATTCCCATCCTAACTCAACAGATTTTCACATCTTAACTCGACGGATATGATTCACAGCCTAACTCGACGAATTTTAACTTTGAAGGAGTTTCACTCGTGTTCAACCGACGAATACGCTAAAAGTTCAATTCTAACTCGACAGATTTTGGATAATGGGAAAAGTCCCGTTCCTGTCGAACCGACAAGAATGTTAGGGTTACAAGGTTCTAATTCGACGGATTCTGGAAAAATGTTGAGGTTTCACTCCTACTGATCCGACAGATGCAACTCGACAGATCCTGGAAAATGCTAAGGTTTCACTCATGCTAATTCGACAGATACACTCGACAGATCTGGAAAATGCTAAGGTTTCACTCATGCTAATTCGACAGATACACTCGACAGATCCTGGAAAATGCTAAGGTTTCACTCATGCTAATTCGACAAATACACTCGACGGGTTTTGACATTCAACAGAAAAGTAAGAAGTCTAAATTCGACGGATTTTCACATTGTGCTTTAGTGGTCAGGAATCTAAACTCGACAGGTATGTCACTCGACGGATTCTGACTTTGGGAAAATGTTGAGGTCTCACTTAAGCTGATCCGACGGATTTAACTCGACCGATTTCTGGAAAAATGTTGAGGTTTCACCTATACTAGTCCGACAGACACTAAGAGGGCCACACTTTCTAATTCGACGAATTCACCGACGGAGGTGTTAATGGGGGGGTCACTAGCTTCGACAACTTTTGACATGATGAAGGGCCCCACTTGTCGACAGGTTTGGCCAGGAGCTCATACTCGACGATGTGTTTTAACATCTTAATTCGACGAACATGGCTTACTCACTCTCGATGGATTTTAACATTTACTTTAGAATGGATCAGCAAACCAAGTCATTACCATTTTCAATATAGGATCTCTGTTTTCTGGGTTCAAAACCGTGACCATACGAGAACCAAAACGGGGCTCATTTCTTTCCATATTACACATTCCAAATATATATATATATATACATACAAAACTCCAGCAATCAGCTAGCATCTATACATCACAGACAACATTTAAAAAAAAATAGAAAGACCCTCAACACAAATTACTGACGTTCCTAAATGCTAAGAGAGGTTGAGGAGGAGTGTCTTCCTCTTACCTAAGTGAAGAACAGGGATAAAGAAGCTCCTTTCATGCTTGAAAATCTGATTTTCTTCACCACCACCACCAGAACCTTGGGCGTTCAAGATCCACAAAAATTAAGGTCAAAAGAGAGAATGGCAGCAGGAAACCAGAATGCACGAAAATGAGGAGAAGAGAAAAAGTTAAGAACTTTACCTTAAAGGTCCAAGCTTTGGGGCTGTTTTGAGCGAGAAAGAAAAATGAAGACACAGGGAGGAGTTCCAGCAGAAGCAAGGTGTGAAGGTGGAGAGGGAAAATGGTCTGTCGGGTTGAGTAAAGAAGGCTTGAAGGATCAACAATGGTGAATGTGGATGGTGTGTGGCCGTGAAGAAGAAGAGAGAAAAGAGAGTGAGAGCTGCGTGAGGGGAGGAGTAGCGTGAATGAGAGAAAATGGGAGAAATGAAATGGAAAATGTGAATGAGCAAGCAGACGTGGGGGAGTGGGAAAAATGGAATAGTCAATGTAATGATTCCCTCAACAGTAGCCGTGCAACATAAATTGGGGAGGAGAGAGGAAAGGTTGATTGGATGGAAATAGGAAGCTTCCTTGAGAAGCTTTGTGCGCTTCTCGAGGAAATGAAGTGTAAGGTTGTCACCTTAATTAAATTCATCCGACGGATGAATAATTAAGTACTAAAAATTATTTTCTCAATGAAATAAAATTACAATTGATGAAAATAATATTTTATTACTCATCGAGATGATTTTATGATACAAGTGATTTCATGTATCGATAAAGTCTCGTGAAGCGTAAACCTCGTAAATTGTGTCCAACCTCGGGTTTAGTAAGATCCCCCGTCAACGTTTCCACAGTCCAAAGTTTATCAGCCTTAGGAAAAAAAAATATTTTATTTTCCCAACACAGCAAAATATACACGTAAAATGAAAAATATATTAAAATATTCATCGTTCACAGAAAAGAATCCAGAAAATTTCCTAAAATTCACAAATATTATAAAATAATTATTTATAATGAAATAAAGAATTTTCAGGATGTTACAATGCTCCCCTTCTAAAAGGAATTTCGTCCTCGAAATTAATCATATCTTAAAAATAAATGCTCATTGAGTCTTCACCCCTTTCGATAGCTAACTCCCCAAACAACTGTACATCGCTAAGTGGTTCTATCGAACTTATTCTCCTTGCTTACTGCAGTAGACAACTAAGCTTGTTTGCTTCTAAATGCTTCTACTACAACATTTGCTTTTTCTGGGGTTATACCAACACGAAAAAAATCAAAATCTTTCAGAATTTCTAATCACTGTTCCTGCTTCATATTTCAACTCATTCCGATCAGACAAAATACTTCTGACTCTTACGATCACTACAGACAATGAAAATTTCTCCTTGTAGAAAATGTTCCTAGATCTCTAATATAACTACAAGCTAACTCTAAGTTGTGTAAGGTAGTTCTCCTCATGTATTTTCAATTTGTCTCTAAGTATACGTTATCATTCCTTCTATTCTAATCAAGCACGCGCTCTAAACTTCCAATGCGAAACATCACTAGGCATCCCTAAAAGTTCATTAGGATTTGGACAAAATCATCCTTGGCGAAGAAATCAAACGTTTCATCATTCTTTGAAAGTTTTCACCAGTATACATCAGTCCATACAAAACTTGACCCTCATATATGAGTTAGGTGAGAAATCTTGTCACCATTTGTGAGTCTCCGTATCAACCAGACTAATCCAAAAATTACAATTCTTCATTACATTATTCGTCGTTTCCTCTCATTTGAATAAATGTTTCGAGTTTCGATGGTTCACAGCAATCTTCTTCCCTTGAGATTGCGTAATCCAAAAGTTGAATTGTCTCCAACTAGAATTCATACTTAGACATCTTCACGCATGACCTCTTCTTCGGGTTTTAAGGATCACTCGAGAGATTCAATACGTTCCTCCAAGCATCATGAATAAATCAAAATGCCGTCAATCAAGGACAACGATAAATCTTTGAGCGAACTCGATGATAGTCCATAATATAAGTTGATCTTGGAGAAAATAGCGTCGTCCTTCAATTGATTTGTCAGATCATCTTTCCTTGATTCGAAGAATGTCTCATAGGGTAAGCTTTCACCTAATTGTGCTACACTTGTCGTGTCGTTAAGGTTCAGATTCGGGAACACAGATACTTAATTGAAGTATACTAGAAACGTTATAAAGGTCAGAAAGAAAAATAGGAAGTCACGTGATTTACCACTGGACCCGCCTAACGAAGAATACGATATGGTCTAATAAAACTTAGGAGTGAGCTTCACGGATTCGCATCTAGAAAATTTCTGTCTCAAGAATCACTAAGTTTCCCTCAAACCGAGTGACGAGACCCGTTCAGAAAACGATCAATCTCCTTCCAGAGATCAAGCCCATTCATGAAGAAAGCCAATGATGGAATTGGCATAAAGGGTCCCAATATCTAACAACATTAGGATAGTTCTTTAAATAGACTTGTTGTAACAAGAGCAGGCTTACAAACGAGGATAATATCATTCGAGTTGAAAGAAAGTAAGTACACAGACGATTCAATTCCGTAGATGAACTCTCAGAACTTCATTGGAATATTTCAACAGGATATGGTTGGAAGATAACCAATCCCTTGGCTAACATTACATCAAATTTGCAAGCGAAGTAAACAAATCAGATCACCAAAAGATTCAGTCTTTAACAAGTCATTGGATAATTTAAACAACTTGGCTACCATCAACAAGTTCTTAGTAGCCAAAAGAGATGACTTAGTCAAAAGATGACGATAGTACAAACGTCCCCACTGGATTCATACATTCATACGTTACAGAGAAATAGGTTACCCCCGGAATATCATACAGTGAAGTCACAGGGTCATCCACTTCGTAGAACGCAGTCCTTTCCTTTACTTCGATCTTACCTGGGTAGAGGAATCAACTTTCCCTTCTTCATGAGATTTTGAAATACATGCCTTACCAACGAAAGGCTTCGTCCTCTGCAAGGTACGGTTTTTTTTTGGCCACGTGCCCTAACTCTTTGCATCCGAAACAGATTACTCCTTCAATTTCACGGTCCTTGGTTAAGTGATTCTTTCCGCACTTGAGGCGATTGCCTTCTTGATCTCATATGGAGGCTTCGTCCCACGTAAAGCGCAATCCCTCCATACATGTCCTTGCTTTTCGCACTTGAAACAAATTCTTCCCTCGATCGTACAATGCCTTGTGAAGTGGTCCTTCCCGCACTTCTTACACCTTGATAACGGCACCACAGTTGGGTTTGACTTGCTACTACTCGCACTCCCCTTCGGCGTTTGTTGTTGCCGTTGTCCCTTTCGGTTGTCGCGAATACGATTTTACGCTTAAACCGATTAACAATCTGGTTGTTCCTCCTTTGGAACTTAGGTGAGTTCAAAATTACCCAAAAATTGACTTTCTCCCAAAGCAAATTCGAACCTCGATTTCTAATCCCATTTGTTATGCGGTCCTCTGATCCGGTTGTACTGTCACGCCAGTCATTCCTTGCAGTGTTTCCACAGTCGCATCCATTCTTCCGTTGTTGCGTACCACTTTCCTACGCATGCGTCTTCTGCGAGCCATTACCTTCCTTTGAAAACAGATAGTCAAGCACACTGGAGACAAGAAGTAACCATCTCAGACAATACTGCCTCCTTTCTAAACCCAAACACAAAGAGTCACACAAAATACACAAGGGTGAATATGCAGACAAATCCTAAACAAGTTCAGTCATACCAGCTGAGCTTCTTTACTAAGAGAATTTATGTTCACTTAATACGCTTAGGTGAAGTCGTAGTTTTCCGTAAACACAGAACATTACACATCGAGTGGGCCAGTACTCAATATCATGTAACTGTGCAACAGTAGCTACCAACACTCATCCTATGGCAAGTTATGCCTTCCTTTCCCAACATCTCAAATAAGAGACAAGGAAGTACACAACAACTTCTAATATGTCTAAGCATAGTCAGTCCATACCCCGGCTCAACAGGATGAACTGCTCTGATACCATTAAATGTAACACCCCTCGATTTAATAACCAATGCACAATCGTCATTATGTCACGGTCACTAAATGTCGGCGTGCTAACTTTGTCAAACAACAAATTTACCATAAAATTTTAAACATTTCTTATATGAGGAAAATGAGAGCCACGAATGAGTAGTTACATATACAACCAGTTAAATTATGAATTATAATATGTACTCAATTTACAACATTTAAGTTTGGATAATTGCCTTAAAGCATACATGTACTCAAAATACACTTTATATAGGTAATGCAAAATAAAATATAAACTACCCATAATATATCTACGACTAAGGAGTTGGGCACTCCATCGTATCCCGAATGCGTGAGGCAATTCCGGGTTCACCGGTGTAGTGAGAAATACAAGATAAGGTCTTCAATCACAGTCCTCTTCGTGGTCAAAGTCAGATCCCGAGCATGTCACATACGCTTGTCGGTCCAGTCGACTCTATAGATCTTGGTATCACCAGTGAACACAATTCGAACAAAACCCAAAAATAGAGCTCCCTTCGCGACGGCATCACCGAATGCAGTAGGTCAAACCAATAAAATCCAAAGGAATCCAACTTCGTTCCCACTTATAGTCTTTAACCAAAAATTAACATAGAGCAAGAAAAGTACAAGAAAGAGGTAAGACATCCTACCATCATTACGGTCATAGCATCAAGAAACCAAACGGCGCAAGGCGCCCACATAGCATTTATGATAGCAATAATGATAATAAACATTTAGTAGCATGATTATAATCAATCAATGATTTCGAGGCAATCGTATATATATGTATGGATATATCGAAATACAACAGGTTCCAATTATAATAACAATGTATGCCGGATAATTCATGGACTCACTATGCACATGTGCCCTCAATAATCAAAATCCTACTCCATGGAGCTAGACACAAAACAATCGGAGAGAATGATCAGGGAGACATGCCAGTATCTCGTCAGCCATACAAGTGCTTACCATATAATATAATCAGTCATTTTGCGCAACAAGGCTTTATACAGCGGCATTCTCACAAGATCTCGATATGGGATTTGTGGCCAGTCAGGATCGTTGGTGCGTTTGCATCGGTTTGTCTCACGGTCCAGAGGGGCTACCACTGCCCTTTGTGAAACACCCGCGCCCCAACGCCCTCAAGGTCGTCTACAGGACCCCACGTGTCTATTCGCACCCGCACTAAGGTGTGATTCAACTCCTAGGCAACTCGGCCTTAACAAAGTCCAGCGGACATCCTCGTTCTTTTATGCAATGCAAGACTCTATCATGCTTCTCATGACAAACTAAGTCAATCATGCCTCAAATGCATATCATATGATTTAACCATCAGGTTTGTTCTCATTCTTGGATCCACAAAACATTTACAATGCATAATATGTATGATTCAAAATTCCATACACTTTCATAATATGCCACAATTGGCCAAAAGAACATCAATATACAAGTGGTCATTCACGTGGATCCTTAGCATCATAATATTAAGGTCAAACATTAGGTTCATTATGTTCCTTACTACCTCACCCATACTCTGGTTCTTCCTTTATTCCAAGTTCCCACTAGTTGTAAGGCTCAATCACGCTCCTTGTTTTTCCTTCATTATGTGTCCCTACTTTGTTTCTAGCCATCTGATGTTATTTATGATTAATATAGTGTATATTAGTCCCAAAAGTTGAAATCAGGAGGTCACAAGGCCGAATCATCCATTCGTTTGATAGGTAAAAAGAATTGAAATATACTTATAATTTCGACGAACAAGTGTATCTAGTGAAGCTCGGAGTCGCCGATTCGACGAGTAGTAGCACGACGGGATCAAGGTAAATGGAAAACAATCGGCGGGGGATAAACTCTAAGTGCTATCGGGTGGGAACGAACTTCGACCAGATGAAGTATATAACTGTCGAATATGCTACCACATTTACAGAAAACGTGATTCGATGGACACTGACATTAGGTCGGTTCCTCTATTAAAACTTCAGAATTCTACTCGACGGATTTGGAGAAAATCTCCCTATTTAATAATCAGGAACTCCACTCGACGGGCATTCACATCCTAACTCGACGGATTTCCACACTTTAGTTCGACGGATATTCTCATTGGGTAAGTTTCTCCATTAAACCTTCAGAACTCTACTCGACGGATTTTCACACCTTAACTTCGAAGGATATTCCCATCCTAACTCAACAGATTTTCACATCTTAACTCGACGGATATGATTCACAGCCTAACTCGACGAATTTTAACTTTGAAGGAGTTTCACTCGTGTTCAACCGACGAATACGCTAAAAGTTCAATTCTAACTCGACAGATTTTGGATAATGGGAAAAGTCCCGTTCCTGTCGAACCGACAAGAATGTTAGGGTTACAAGGTTCTAATTCGACGGATTCTGGAAAAATGTTGAGGTTTCACTCCTACTGATCCGACAGATGCAACTCGACAGATCCTGGAAAATGCTAAGGTTTCACTCATGCTAATTCGACAGATACACTCGACAGATCCTGGAAAATGCTAAGGTTTCACTCATGCTAATTCGACAGATACACTCGACAGATCCTGGAAAATGCTAAGGTTTCACTCATGCTAATTCGACAAATACACTCGACGGGTTTTGACATTCAACAGAAAAGTAAGAAGTCTAAATTCGACGGATTTTCACATTGTGCTTTAGTGGTCAGGAATCTAAACTCGACAGGTATGTCACTCGACGGATTCTGACTTTGGGAAAATGTTGAGGTCTCACTTAAGCTGATCCGACGGATTTAACTCGACCGATTTCTGGAAAAATGTTGAGGTTTCACCTATACTAGTCCGACAGACACTAAGAGGGCCACACTTTCTAATTCGACGAATTCACCGACGGAGGTGTTAATGGGGGGGTCACTAGCTTCGATAACTTTTGACATGATGAAGGGCCCCACTTGTCGACAGGTTTGGCCAGGAGCTCATACTCGATGGTTTTAACATCTTAATTCGACGAACATGGCTTACTCACTCTCGATGGATTTTAACATTTACTTTAGAATGGATCAGCAAACCAAGTCATTACCATTTTCAATATAGGATCTCTGTTTTCGGGTTCAAAACCGTGACCATACGAGAACCAAAACGGGGCTCATTTCTTTCCATATTACACATTCCAAATATATATATATATATACATACAAAACTCAAATCAATCGCCTAGCATCTATACATCACAGACAACATTTAAAAAAAAAATAGAAAGACCCTCAACACAAATTACCGACGTTCCTAAATGCTAAGAGAGGTTGAGGAGGAGTGTCTTCCTCTTACCTAAGTGAAGAACAGGGATAAAAAGCTCCTTTCATGCTTGAAAATCTGATTTTCTTCACCACCACCACGTAAGAACCTTGGGCGTTCAAGATCCACAAAATTAAGGTCAAAAGAGAGAATGGCGTGAGAAACCGAATGCACGAAAATGAGGAGAAGAGAAAAAGTTAAGAACTTTACCTTAAAGGTCCAAGCTTTAGTGTTTTTGAGCAGAAAGAAAAAATGAAGACACAGGAGGAGTTCCACAGAAGCAAGGTGTGAAGGTGGAGAGGGAAAATGGTCTCCACTGTCGGGTTGAGTAAAGAAGGCTTGAAGGATCAACAATGGTGAATGTGGATGGTGTGCGGCCGTGAAGAAGAAGAGAAAAAGAGAGTGAGAGGCTGCGTGAGGGGAGGAGTAGCGTGAATGAGAGAAAATGGGAGAAATGAAATGGAAAATGTGAATGAAACAGACGTGGGGGAGTGGGAAAAATGGAATAGTCAATGTAATGATTCCCTCAACAAGGCCGTGCAACATAAATTGGGGAGGAGAGAGGAAAGGTTGATTGGATGGAAATAGGAAGCTTCCTTGAGAAGCTTTGTGCGCTTCTCGAGGAAATGAAGTGTAAGGTTGTCACCTTAATTAAATTCATCTGACAGATGAATAATTAAGCTGCTAAAAATTATTTTCTCAATGAAATAAAATTACAATTGATGAAAATAATATTTTATTACTCATCAGATGATTTTATGATACAGTGATTTCATGTATCAAATAAAGTCTCGTGAAGCGTAAACCTCGTCTTTGTGTCCAGCCTCGGGTTTAGTAAGATCCCCGTCAACGTTTCCACGATCCAAAGTTTATCGGCCTTAGGAAAAAAAAAATATTTTATTTTCCTACTGAAAGCAAAAAATATACACGTAAAACGAAAAATATATTAAAATATTCATCGTTCACAGAAAAGAATCTAGAAAATTTCCTAAAATTCACAAATATTATAAAATAGTTATTTATAATGAAATAAAGAATTTTCAGGATGTTACAAGGACAATGTAACTTTTAAGTGTGGAGGAGTGCATTTAATTTTTTATGTACTTAATTGATGATTTTGCATATTAAATGACACTTGAGTATTACACTAAATAGAGCTTGATCTTTAATATTATTATTTTAATTATTTCTAAGTTGATTGAAACATGTTTGAAAGGGAGTCCACTGCTAATGAACTGAATGTTTGTGCAAGGCAATTTCTTTTTCAATTGAATGTTGAAAAATCTAGCATTTTATTTGGAAAATTAACCATGTCTGCTTGCAATTTATTCTCTTTACTAACTTAAGCCAGAAAGTGAGTTTTGAGCCGGGTTCATAATTGGATTTTTCATACTCAAAATCATATTTTTCTTCTAGAGTGGATTTTCTCTTGATTTATGTATGCTAGAACTTGATTTGATATCCTGTTGAGATTTTATTGATTCACATACATACTTGAACATGATTGAGGCACTTAAGCTTAATTCTTTCATGACTTCTAGAGTTGCATTATTAAATAATCCCTTAGTTTCCTTATTTGAGCCTGAATTTGATTTCTTTGGATACCTTATTGAATGATCTGGTTGAATTCTTTGGATTAATTGATATATTAATTGAAAAGTCATAAGGGTTGTTTTTGTCTTCAAGGGCTTTGAAAAAAAGAGAAAAAGATGAAAAAAAAAAAAATTGGTGAACAATTGTGAGAATATTTGGTTGACAGTGAGAATTGGTTATTTCCTTGTGCATTATGCTCTATTAATCATCTTTTCAATCTGATTCTGCTTGATATAGCTTTATCCTTAAACATTCTTTACCTTAATTCATCTTCTTCATGCCATTAACTGTACCCTTGGCCTCATTATAACCAATAGAAGTCCTTTTGATTCTTGTTATGTATGTGAACTTGAAAGTGGAGATGAGATTGATAGTCAAGCTTATGGTTATGCATTTGTTTAGAGAAATTTGAGTGATCTCTTTGCCCTTAAACACTTGAGAGATGGAAAGATGAGTAACCTCAATTGTTTGGTAGAGAGAAGAGGTGCAAGCTAGACTTAAGAGCTTTTAATTGTATTAAGTGCTAGACTTTCTTGTTTAATTGGATTTGATTGTTGAGCATTCATTAAATTTTTAAAACTATGGAATTTTCCTTTGGCTTTTGTTTCTTGATGTTCAGTTTAATCTTGATTTTGATTTATATCTTTGCTTGAGGACAAGTAATGTTCAAGTGTGGGGGAATTTGATAATCCTGTATTTTATAGCCCTTAAATGGATGAATTGTGATGATTTGATTATGATTATTGATGACTTTTGGATGGATTCTTATCAATTATCTTCGTTTGTGTAGAATAAGAGAGATTTAACACATTTGAAGTGAAAGCAAGCGAAGATATCTTATTTTTAGACTAAAAGAAAGCAATTTTGGCTTAGACAGGGCCTTGTGTCAACTTCGAAGCAATTTAGGAGTTAGACACGGCCCTATCTAACTTGAAGAAAGCTTCTGACTAGGAGACACAGCCATGTCTCTTGGTCACAAAGTTGTGTCCCCCCTAACACTGAAGTTATGCAAAATTTGGTACCAGACACGACCTTGTCTTATATCAATAAGGCTTCTGAGTATTAGACATGACCGTGTCTCAATGACACACGGCCGTGTGTCACTTAAAATCTTGAAATGCTGTATCACAAGACACGACTGTGTCAAAGGGAAACATAGCCGTGTGAGCCCCTCTGACGTGAAAAAAAGGGAAATTTTACCCTAAATCATTATAAATTGGGCAAAAACACAAAACAAAAGGGCACTCTTGGCTAGAGACTTATGTGACAGCATGTTTTGAGAAGAGAAGTGCAAGGATTCAAAGGCAAAGACTTTGAAGGCAAGAGTAAGACTCTTTGAAGATCAACCATTGAAGTTCTTTTCTCCATCTCTATTTTTCCATCTTTTCTTTTTGTTTATCAATCATGATTGTTTGTTTAATCCCTGTTCTTGTTTGTGTTACAATGGCTCTTAGTGGCTAAACCCTTTTTCTAGGATTAGGATGAAACTCTGTACTTCCCTATTATGAATTGTTAATTTGATTATTTGTTAATGAAATTACTATTCTTGATTCATTCTTGATATGCTTAATTAATGCTTGTGATATGTTACGCGCCATATTTACATGATTTTAGATTTTAGGTGAAGGATCGAAAGATGAAATCTAATTGCTTGATAATTCAAGAATTGAACTTAAGAATTGAGACTTAGACATAGGCTTAAATCCTTCGAGGGGTAAACGATTGTCATGAATCTTAATAGGTTGGAACTTGGATTAATTGCCATGAGAATGGGGTTAGTGAAGTTTTAGCACGTTTTTAGTGCCAAGAAATTAGGCTTTAAATAATTTAGGACAAATTGCCTTCAAGAACATAATTGAACATTAACAAAGATAGGATTACAATTTATCATAGGGGGTAGTGTAGTGAATTCTGAATCCTATAGCTTTAAATCCTTATTAAATCTCATCTTTTCTAGTTTCAATTGTTCACTTTATTGCTTTACTTTTCTATTAATTTTAATTGAACATTCTCTATCGAGTTTATTCGCTTAAACAATCAAAATAGCCGTAAGAGTTAGTAATTAATCGATCCTCGTAGGAATGATCTCCATTTATTACTTATATGATCCGTGCGCTTGCGAAAAATCCACAACATCACGCTGCGGCGCCCTGCTCTCTGGTCCCTCACGCCATGATGTGTTGCTGTCAGATGCACATACTCTGAGACTCATGTTACTAAGTGGCCTCAATACTCAAGAGGGGGGTGAATTGAGTTTGTAAAATATTTTTACAAATCTTTCACAAAACACTTGATTATCAATTTTCGTTGAAGTTATGGATTGACAGAGATGAATGGAGAGAAAAGATTGAATACTTTCACTCACAAATAAATAAACCAAAATAGAGAGTGTTCAAGCATGCATGTGAAATGAATACACAAATGTAAACGAGTTGAGTTTAGAGAAACAAACACAAGATTTATCTTGGTTCAACCACCAATCCACTTGTGGTCTACGTCCAGTCCTCAAGCAATCACTTGAGATTTTACACTCTATCTTCAAGCTTCAACAGATGCTTACAACTTTTATACAATAGAGCTCTCACCACACCTTAGAATACCTCACCCTTTGTGTTTGAGCCTCAACTTTAAGGGATACCTCACCCTTTACAACCTTGAGAGATACCTCACCCTCTTTTATAGATTAATCAAATTGTAGATGAATTGAAACTCTCTCAAGAGTGGATAATACAAATTGAAACTCTATGGGTATCAAGGATTCACACTTTGAATTAAAAAAGGCATAACCATGAGCCATTAAAAAAGAGTCTTGCGCCTCTGACTTATAAAATAACCAATTATGGAGATTCAATAATTGGTTATGAGCTTTTAGAAAAACAAGAATTGGTTGACTTAGTGAATAACCGGTTATGGGAAATCCATAATTGGTTATTCCCTTTTTAAAAACATTTTGGCGCGCTTCTGTTTCGGTCAAATAACCTGTTATGGATCAATGATAACCTATTATTGGTTTATCAAGAAAAATAAGATTTCTAAGGATTTTGTAACCAAAGATTCCCAAAAGCTTTTTAATCTTTTTAAAACCATTTTTCTCAAACTTAAACAATATTTTCACAAGAATGAATCATAATTTTGCAAAGCCATTTAAGTTGGGTAAAAGTAAAGAGAAGAGCTTCGTGTTATTCTTAAATATTTTTACACAAGATCTAAGTCCTATATGCTAATCTTGAAGAGTCTTGGGACTTGATCTTTGCATTACCATTCCTTTCTTGTTTGTTATCATCAAAATCATTGCTTTAGTCAATGCTAATTACATTCTCCCTCTTTTTGATGATGACAAACAACCATTGAGAAAAAGTTAGTTCAAATAAATTGGAACTCACAAAATGTGTTAGAGATTACTCCCCCTCTATTTTTCAAGAGGTGATTATATCAGAGATGCACAGCTCCCCCTTAATTTTGGAATCCCAAGATCGTTAAAACTATGCCTTTTGCTATTTTACCATACTTTTCTCAATGACATATAAACCAAAAACCTTCTCCACCTTTTGTCATGATAAAAAAGATATGCAATTTATATTTGGACAAGAAGAGAGGGTGCACAAAACCATTGTCATTCAACAAATATTCAATAATTGTTCAGCAATAAGATAAGCAGACTAGCATAAGATTCATTTCAATAGATCATCCATTTCAAAATATCCAAGTCATACTAAAACAAAATATCCAAAAGATAACCTACTATGGTTAGATAAGCTTTCAGCACAATAAAGTAACTAAAACAGAATGACATGGAACAAAAATAAGTAATCCATGCCTAAGCCCCATCATCTTGTGGTGGTGGAAGATGACGCTCAATGTTGTCCAAGCAGTCATAGATGACCCCAATGCTATGCTCCTGATAAGCTCGAAGATCTGCAAGTTAGGCTAGGATGCTTGCCAACGTGGCTAGGATGCGGTCTTCATTAGTGGCAGGTGCCTCTTCCATAGGCACATTAGCAGGGGTAGCAGGCATGTTTCCTTCTGGTGGAGCTACCTCACGTCCACGACCATAGACCCATTCATTGTTGATTTTCTTTATTTGCATACGATTAATGGAGGCCTTCCCAAACCTATTGTGCCCGGTAGTGTTAATGATTCCATCATCATCTAAGCTGATATTATATTGCTCTAGGATTTTAACAATGATATAGAAGATCCATCATAATCTTTTCCTTAGCTTTCATTATGTAATGCATGATGAAATAGGGTCAATTAATGTGAATTCATTGTTTAAGGCCCCACATCAGGAAAATGTCTTCTTCTTTGACCAGGGCATAGTTGCTATCCCTTGCAAGCAAGATATGTGCCACCATAAAATAAAGGAGACGATCCTGTGGATTCAAAAGGCTAGCAGTGAAAGACCCTTTTGGTGCTTGAATGCCCGGTTGAAGCATGTTCTCTACAGCCTCATCTCTATCATATCCTTCCTAAGAGTTGTGACTATCCATTGTAAACTTTCTCCAGAATGAGTGAGGCCAAATAGGGGAGTCCACTAACTAGGGGTCATAATGATCCTGTGCCTTTTGAAATCTGAGACCAGATTTCCTCTAATAATACTCAAGTTGCAGTAATAAACTTTGGTTAGTTCATGATAGTAGTACTTGTAATATCCCTTCTGAATTAAATATGATAATATTTATTTTATATTCTGTATTCATAGGACATATGCATAATTTATTAAATTGTTATAAGGGACATACGTGAAATTAAAAAATTTTGCATACAAGGGACGTAAGTGAAATTAAAAATTTTTGTGTACAAATTAAATTAATTATTTACAGTGAATTTGAAAAATCGAAAGAAGATTTTCTAGAGTGTTGAAATTTCTCAAAAACATTGTTAAGATATGTTAAATAGAAATTAAGAAAAATTAGGTAAAATAAAGCTTTAAAAACCCTAGGTAACTAAGCTAACTAATTAGTTAGGTTAGTTTGGTTAGAGTAACTAGGTGTCATCATAACCTAACCATGAACCAATAGAAACATAGACATTTGTTAGGCTTTTCATTGGTTAGAAGTTTAGAGAAACTACACTTGTTACATTTATCATTGGATGGTAGGAAAATATAAAAGGAAAAGAATTGAAAGGAAAAAAAGAAATAATGAACACTTGAGAGGACTTGGAGCTTCGACTAAGAGAGAACCAAGGAGGAGAAAAGAAGAAAATTTGAAGGAAAAGAAGAAAAGCCAAGGAACAAGAAGGATCAAAGGTTTCCAAGTTCATCCACCAAGAGATTAAGCCAAGAATTTCTTCTTTTTCATCTTAGTTTCATCTAATTTGAGGTAGGGAGTCATACTTCTTTCTCCTATTTTCTTGTGTTTTCTTATTTTAAATAGTGTTCTTATATACTCTTTATCATGCTTATGAATCATAGAAGCCTAATTTATGGTTATTTTGGTTGGACTGGAACCCTAGGTTAGTAAGACTTCATGTTGCGTTCTTGACTTTTGATTGAGTTTTCATGGAAGATTAGTGTTAGATAAGGTTGTTGATGAAGGAAGAATCATATGATTGATGATAATTTTGTGGAAATATGGTCAAGAGGCAAAGATCTAAAAATTAGGGTTTTAATCCAAATCAATTTAGGGATTTTAGTTTAATCCTCGATTAAAAGTGGAATTGATGTTAGGAATGGATTCTTGATGTTAGAAATGGCCTAAAAATGATTAGAATGAGAAGAAATTCTTTAATGTTCTCTATGTGTAAATTCGGCCGAGAAGAGTATTTAAGATTAAATTTGCTTGTAATGAATTATATAATATCTTATTATTGTAGATATAGAAAATAAATTATATGGATTATATTGATGTTGGAATTGTAATTAAATGATTGATTATGTTAATGTTACAAATTATGAATGATTGTTGTTGTTTATGTGAAAGAGTGATACTTAAGTTATGATATTTTACTAATTGCATTGAGCCTAAAAAGGTGACATCAATGTTCAAGAAAAAAAATGTAATGATTTATAAAACCTATTAAGGAGATTCATGGGCCAAGAAGGCTAAGTGGAACTTAATGGGAAGTTTTAATATCTAAAATCCATTAAGGAGATTCATGGGCCAAGAAGGCTAAGTGGAACTTAATGGCAAGTTTTAATCTCTGAAATCCATTAAGGAGGTTCATGGGCCAATAAGGCTAAGTGGAACTTACTAGAAAGTTATGACTTCTAGGACCCATTAAGGAGGTTCATGGGCCAAGAGGGCTAAGTGGAACTTAATGGGAAGTCTTACATTAGGTAAGGTCCATTTAAGCTGGGGGAAGCCCTAGAAAGTATGAAATCTTAATTAGGATAATGGCCAATGTGTGCAAGAAGAGAAAGTAAAATTTATAATGGCATGTGGAATAGTTTTGGTATTAATGTGATGGTTCTTATGTTTTGATTATATGTAAGGATTAATTTTTAAAGTATTAATATATAATTAAATATAATATTTTGGATGGGAAGTATTTTTTGCAGTGAATGCAGCTAGACATAGCATAGTTGAAAATAAATGCTTTTGATAACTGTATGATTTCTCTACTGAGAATTTTAAATTCTCACCCTTTATCTGTTATGTTCAGAGGAACAAGATGGTACGCTTCATGTTGCTGATTGATATTCATTCTCATTGTGCTTTCCATCCTGGCACTGAATAAATATGTATAGTGATCAATGGCATTAACATCTGATACTTTATCATGCATGATTTTGACTACTGATAAGCATGCATGATATGACTGTATATAGATGTAAATAGTTGACTTAGTTGCTTTTCGGGTGTGCTTGTCTACTAATGTACTGACAACATTAATGATTCAGACATTTTAGATGTCTCTTTTTGTAGTTTTTGAACCCGTTCAGGGTTTGTAAATATTTTTAAACAGATGTATCGGCACACCATATATAAATGTTAAATATAAATGCAGCTAGTGTGTTGTTAAATTTTTTGCTGTACATAATTAATTTTGTGTTCTATTTATTCACTTATCATATGAATTATAATCAGTAAAAAATTATATTGGGTAATTGCAACTTATTTAAATTAGAAATTAAATAAACTACATTACATATTTAACCGCTGCACGTATTCAATTAAAATCTAAATAAATAATGAAGTACTTAATATTCTATCAGCATTAAATAAATATGATATAAATCAGGTATGTATTAATTATTCATTATATTATTAAAATATAATTAAATTACTGGTAGAATGTTACAGTACTCACTGTGGGTAGTAACAAATGTCTTCAGCCCATGAAACTTTAATAGCTCCGTGAGAAATGTGAATCCTTCTCTAACGAAGAAGTCTCAGTCCATGTACTTAGCCTGTATCAGATTTCAAGCTTGAAATCTCAATATATAGTTTTTCATCTGATTTGGATAGGAGAAGTATCTGCCATTGTCCAAGCTTACGGAAAATTCTGGTTCATTAGATAGGGTAGGTGTTTCCTTAGGTACAAAGGGGTTTTTGAAGCACGATTTTTTGGGGTGAGAGGAGCTGCTGGCCATGGTGGAAATAAAGGTTAGGGCTCGATTTAGGAGAGAGAAACTGTGAGGGGAGGTGAAATTTTGAAAGATAATGAGAGTTTTAATCTGTGGAAGGTGAGAGATTTTGATGGAAAATGTGTTTTAGTGGTGGGTTTTGGTTGGATTTGGAGTGGGAGAGATGTTTGAGGGAGTGAGTGTGAGTGGGTGTTTGAAAAAAAGAAGAGGAAGAAGATGAAAATGGAGGAGGGGTTGTCGTGAATGAAGAAGGAGAATAAACTCAATAACCGGTTATGTGAAATGATCTAACTGGTTATTTGTGAAGTTAGAAGGTGCTCACGTTGCTGCACCCTTGGATAATCGGTTATGCCCTTGTGGATAACTGATTATTTTCATATTTGAGAAAAAATCACAACCACTGCGATAATTGAATAACTGGTTATGGCCTCTTCATAATCGGTTATTTGTATGTTCTAGAGAGCACCACACCCATTCAATTGCTCAATAACCGATTAAGAGGCTTTCTTAATAAGTTATTTTAGCTTGGTAGAGAGCAATACCAGCGTGCCATCCACTTCCAAAGACCAAATAACTGATTATTAGCTTTTCATAATAAGTTATTTCATCACTAGAAATAGAAATTCAATAAGAATTCACCCTTTAAAACACCAACTTATGCCATCTTGAGGATCATCTTAGCTTGGCCTTATTTTCATCCACTCTAAACACCGTAAATGCATCCCAAAAATATATTTTTCTTCTTCCAAAAGTACTAGAGTGCAATTTCTTTAGTAAGAACTTTAGATTGGAAGATTGGGAGATTTAAGCATGGATCAAGCACCTACAAAATAAACTTGGGGGAAACTCTGACGCTCAAGTCAGTATTGGATTCAAGAGATAAAAATACAAGAGAAATTATGCAGCAAATTATTAGGCAACAGAGCATTATGCAGCAAGGTTGTTTTTCAAATTAAATGCATGATTGATCCAATATGCCAAGTTCAGTTCTTATATCAAAGAATGCTTCTTTATCAAAGGTTTAATGAAGATGTCGCCTAGTTGTTTAGTGGTTTCAACAAACTCAAGCATACAATCACCTTTTTGAATATGATCTCTAATGAAGTGATGCTTTATTTCTATGTGTTTTGTTCTTGAGTGCAAAATGAGATTTTTAGACAAATTGATTACACTAGTGTTATCATATCTTATAAGGATGTGATCAAGCTCAAGTCCATAGTCTAGAAGTTGTTGCTTTATCCAAAGGATTTGAGCACAGTAGCTCCTAGTTGTAATATATTCATCTTCGGTAGTAGACAATGCCAACTATTTTATTTCTTGCTATGCCAAGAAACTAGTAAGCTTCCAAGCAAGTGGCATGTCTCACTAGTGCTCTTCCTATCCATTTTACATCTAGTAAAATCAGAATCGAAATAACCAATTAGGCTACATGAGGCACCCTTGGGGTACCATAAATCTATTTATGAACTGCCTATTAGATATTTTATGATTCTTTTTAAGGCACATAGATGTGATTCTTTAGGATTTGCTTGAAACCTAGCATACATGCACACACTAAACATAATATCTGCCCTACTTGCCATAAGATAAAGGAATGAGCCAATCATACCTCTATATTTTGAGATTTCTACATATTTAACTTCTTCATCCTTGTCCAAATTATAAGAAGTGCCCATTCGTGTAGCCATATGCTTAGCATTGTTTATTCCAAACTTCTTGAGTAACTCTTTACAATACTTGGATTGACTTATGAAAGTCTCATCCCTTGTTTGCTTGATTTGGAGACCAAGGAAGAAGTTGAGCTCACCCATCATAGACATCTCAAACTCATTTTGCATAATGTTAGCAAACTCCTTGCAAAGGGACTCATTAGAAGTACCAAATATAATATCATCAACATATATTTGAAAAAGAAGTATGTCATGCTTTTTATGCTTGATGAAGAGAGTAGTGACAAGCTTTCCTCTAGAGAAGCCTTTTTCAAAAGGAACTTGTTCAACATTTCATACCAAGCTCTAGGAGCTTGTTTTAAGCCATACAAGGCCTTTTCAATTTAAAAACATGGTTAGGCAGTTCAAAGTTTTCAAAACTAGGAGGTTGTTCTATATACACCTCTTCTTGTATAAAACCATTTAAGAAAGCACTTTTAACATCCATTTGATAAAGCTTGAAATCCATGATACATGCATATGCAAGTAGCATTCTTATGGCCTCTAATCTAGCTACGGGAGCATATGTTTCTTCATAATCTACCTTTTTCTTGATTATAACCTTTCCTTTAGTAACAAGTCTAGCTTTGTTTCCTATTATTAAGCCCATTTCATCAAGTTTGTTCCTAAAGACTAATTTGGTGCCAATTATGGGATGATCATTGGGTCTTGGAACTAATTCCCAAACTTAATTTCTCTCAAATTGGTTTGGTTCATCTTGCATGGCCAAGATTCAATGTTCATCATTAATGACCTTATTTATGTCTTTAGGTTCAACTTGAGAGACAAAAGCAATATGATTACATGCATCTCTAAGAGAGTTACAAGTAGTTACCCCTTTTGATACATCACTTATCACCTTGTCAAGAGGATGATATCTTGATGTTATCCATTTCTTTGGAAGGTCCATGATTTGTGAATCCTCTTTCCTTGGGGGGGTCAAATGGGCTTTCTTCTTGCTTCTTGGCCTCTTTCTCTTGGCTCTCCAAGTGTGTTCTTGACAAGATTTCTACAACATCATCAACCAAGTCCTTTCTCGGGCCATTTGGGTTAGTTTCATCAAATGCAACATGTATGGACTCTTCTATGGTCATAGTTCTTTTATTATAAACTGTAAAAACTTTACTATACATGGAATAGCCAAGAAATATTCCTTCATCAGAGTTAGCATCAAACTTCCCTAAGTTATCCTTTCCATTATTTAAAGTAAAGCATTTGCATCCAAAAATATGAAAATGTGAAACATTTGACTTTCTTCCCTTGTACAACTCATAGGGGGTTTTATTTAAAATTGGCCTTATTAGGGCTTTATTCATAATATAACAAGTGGTATTTACTGCATCCACCCAAAAGTACTTAGGAAGGTTGGCCTCATTAAGCATAGTTCTTGCTATTTCTTCTAAAGATCGATTTTTCTTTTCTGCAACTTCATTTTGTTATGGAGTACTAGGGGCAGAAAAATTATGCTCAATGTCATGTTCATCATAAAAGGTTTCAAAATCATGATTTTCAAACTCACCACCATGATCACTTCTTATGGATGCAATGCAAAAACCCTTTTCATTTTAGATAACTTTGGCAAGTCTTTTAAAAGAAAGAAAAACATCATTTTTGTGAGCTAGGAATAATGTCCATGTAAACCTAGAAAAGTCATTCACAATTACTAATGCATAGTAATTCCCACCAATGCTCATAGTTCTAGAGGGACCAAAAAGATCCATGTGTAAAAGTTATAAAGGTCTAGAAGTTGAAATCACATTTTTAGCTTTAAAAGATACATTTACATACTTTCCCTTTTGACATGCATCACAAAGTTTATCTTTTTCAAATTTGAGCTTTGGAAGTCCAATCACTAGTTCTTTTGAGACCAACTTATTTAAGCGATCCATGTGAATGTGAGCAATCCTTCTATGTCATAACCATGAATCATCTTATTTACTCATAAAGCATTTAGCATCATTTGAGGATATATCATCAAGATTAATCATGTATATGTTATTAACCCTATGACCAACAAACTTAACTTGCTTATCATCTTTTCCTTCAATTATGTAATAATTAGAATAAAATATAACTTTATTTCCTTTATCACATAATTGAGTAATGCTAAGTAAATTATATTTAAGTCCTTCAACAAGTAAAACATTATCAATAGAAGAGGAAGGGATTTTACTAACTTTGCCAACTCCAATGATCTTTCCTTTGTTATTGTCACCATATGTTACATATCCATTCTTCTTGGGGACAAGAAAGAAAAACTTGGAGCTATCACCAGTCATGTGCTTGGAGCAACCACTATCAAGATACTAATTTGAGCTTTTGGCCTTTAAGCACAACTACAACACAGATTCAAATTTTAACCTTTGGTACTCAAATTTTCTTAGATCCTTGTGTGTTAGATTTAGGCAAGGTGCCCTTAGGGACTCAAATCACTTTAGTCCCAACCTTGGTGTTTATGTTCTTCTTAACATTGCATGTTGAGGCACTATGCCCTTTCCTCCCACAATGAAAGCATGTGATAAAGGGGCTACTTGAAGTACTTGGGGAAACAAAGAGATTCTTGAGAAGCTTTTGTTAGTTATTGGGATTATACCCCAAACTGATATTTTGAAAAACATATCTTTATTTCCCTAGCAACACATTCAAGTTGTTTCTTCTAAATGTAAATTTTGAAAGAGTGTTTTTCAAATCTTTAATTTCATTTTCAAATGCTTTACATGATGAGCATGATAAGGGTGTGGGTGCATTATCATGTGAAGAACAAATCATGCATGATGAGTTAGCATCAATAAGTACTAAAGTCTCATTCTCAATTCTGGGCTCATTAATTTCCTTGTTTAAAATAAAAACTTTGTTTACCAATAAGGAGATTATTTTGTTGGAAGATAAAACCATTTTAGTGAGCCTCATGGATTCATCATGCAACTCTTCAAAAGCATATTGTAATTCACTATAAGATGGTGAAAAGTCTAGGTTAGAAGAAGTTACCCACTTTTTTTTTTCTTCTTCTCCTTTAGCCATGAGACATAGATGAGCTTCTTCATTTTCTGAACTATAGGTAGAATCCATATCATTGTCCTCCCATGCTATGTAGGCTCTCCTTCCTTTCTTTTCTTTTAAGGGTCTTCTTTCAAATTTCTTCGTCTTCTTTTGATAGACGAGACACTCCATCTTCATGTGCCCTAGTTTTATGCATTCATAGCATGTTGGAGTAGATGAGGTTCCTTCCCATTTATGATAGGCCTTCTTAGGAGGGAAAGGTGGCCTTCTTTGAATTCCTTTCTTCTTAAGGAATCTTCCAAACTTTCTCACAAGAAGACTAAGATTCTCCTCTTTTAGCTTAAGGTTTTCTATTCCATCTCCATCATCTTCATCATCATCTTCAATTATGGAAGAGGTGGTTTTCAGTGCAATCTCATTTTTATTCTTGTCGTGTTCCTCATTTTGATTGAGCATATTTAACTCCAATTCATGCTCTTGGAGCTTCCCAAATAGAGTGGCTAGTGTCATTGTTGATAGATTCCATGACTCCGCAATAGCCATCACCTTGGGTTGTCAATTCCAATTCAAACACCTCAACACTTTGTTAATAGATCTTCATTAGGAAAAGTCTTTTCCAATGAAGCAAGATGATTTATAATGTGTGTGAATTTCTTTTACATTTCTTGAATGCTTTCTCCTTGGTTCATTCTAAACAATTCATATTCATGAGTGAATGTGTTTATTCTTGATTTTTTTTACCTTACTTGTACCCTCATAGGTTACTTGTAAGGTATCCCACACTTCTTGGGTAGTTTTACAATTTGACATCCTAAAGAATTCATCATATCCCAAGGACGTGGTAATGATATTCTTGGCTATCAAATTGTATTGAACCTTTTTTTTGTCCTCATCGGTCCATTCACTTCTTAGTGTATTGATTCCTACACCATGAACTACATGTATGGGAACAAACGCACCATTTTCAATGACATTCCACACATCTAAATCAATAACTTCAATAAAAATTTCCATCCTTTCTTTCCAATAGGCATAACCATCCCCATTGAAAAATGGGAGTCTATTTATAGAAGAACTTTTGGAAGAAGAAAAACTGTTTAAAGTCATCACTTCTCTTAAAGCTGCTAAGCTCTTTATACAAGAGTCTAACTCTGATACCACTTGTTACTAAGTGGCCTCAATACTCAAGAAGGGAGGTTAATTGAGTTTGTAAAATATTTTTACAAATATTTCACAAAACACTTTATTATCAATTTTCATTGAAACTATTAATTGATAGAGATGAATGGATAGTTAGATTAAATGCTTTCACTCACAAATAAATAAACCAAAACAGAGAGTGTTCAAGCATGCATGTGAAATGAATATACAAAAGTAAAGGAGTTGAGTTTAGAGAAACAAACACGAGATTTATCCTGGTTCAACCACCAATCCACTTGTTGTCTACGTCCAGTCCTCAAGCAATCACTTGAGATTTTTCGCTATATCTTCAAGTTTCAACAGGTGCTTGCAACTTTTACACAATAGAGCACTCACCACATCTTGGGATACCTCACCTTTTAAATCCTTGAGGGATACCTCATCCTCTTTTATAGATTAATCAAAGTGTTGATGAATTGAAACTCTTTCAAGAGTGGATTATACAAATTGAAGTTCCATGGGTATCAAGGATTCACACTTTGAAGCTCAAAAACAGGAGTTTGGAGAAAATGAATGTGAAACACGAATTTAATGCTCAAGAATGATTTTCAAATAGTTCTCCAACTTTTTTTTAATGCCCAACCACTTTTATTTATAGCCCAAATCAATTAATAGCCTTTGGTGGTTGTTGAGGACATTAAATGCTCTCAATAGAGCCATTGGGATATTCTTTCTACTTTTCCATATAACCAGTTATTGATTTCCAATAATTGGTTATTTGGTTTACTATAACCAATTATGGGAAAGGCATAACTGATTATGAGCCATTAAAAAAGAGCCATGCGTCTCTGACTTATAAAATAACTGATTATGGAGATTCAATAATCGGTTATGAGCTTTTAGAAAAATAGGAATTGGCTCCTGACTTAGTGAATAATCGGTTATGGGAAATCCATAATCGGTTATTCCTTTTTTAGAAACACTTTGACACGCTTCTGTTTTGGTTAAATAACCTGTTATGTAATAATGATAACCTGTTATTGGTTTATCAAGAAAAATAAGATTTCTAAGGATTTTGCAACCAAAGTTCCTAAAAACTTTTTAATCTTTTTAAAACCATTTTGCTCAAACTTATACAACATTTTCACAAGAATGAATCATGATTTTGCAAAGCCATTTAAGTTGGGTAAAAGTAAAGAGATGAGCTTAGGGTGATTCCTAAATACCTTTACATAAGATTTAAGTCCTATCTGTTAATCTTGAAGAGTCTTGGGACTTGATCTTCGCATTACCATTCCTTTCTTATTTGTTATCATCAAAATCATTGCTTTAGTCAATGTCAATTACAACTCATGCCTCAGCGTGACCTCCCTATGTCGCGACATAAGTAGCAGAAATTAGATTCTAAATAATTCTGCAAAATTCAAGTACTGTTTCATTAGAATTTTACTCATTTCCAATCAATCAATATCGATTTTCTTATGATTTCTAACATCAATCTAGGCCCCTAAACTTGTTGTAACTCTCATACAACATATTGATTCACTTAGGCATAGATTTATGTCCAAAACCACATTAACTTCAACTCATTTTCTAAGTTCCCCAAATGAACCCATAATGGTTTATCTTAAGCCACAAATGACTATCTAGCCCTCACTACGCTGGAATAGTACTAACTTAATCATTGGAATCAAGAATCAAGCCGAGAACATAGATTTGGCTATCCAAAACCCTTTTCTATTCATGAAAACCTATGTCTATTCAAGATGAATAAAGAGGAAAAAGATGAATAGAAGTCCCCTACCTCTTGTATGGATGATCCATCTACAAGCTTGAGCTTTGATCTTTGATCTTTGATCTTCCTTTGCTCCTCTTCTTTTCCCCCTTCTCTTTCTCTCATTCGGTTCCTTCCTTCTTTCTTTTCTTCTATTTTTCTTTCTTTTCCTAGCAGCTTATGCTACTTTTAACGAGAGAGAGAGACAGAAGAATGAGAGTTACCAAAATACCTCTTGTATATTTTGCTGTAACTTCCTTATATGTTAAGAACACTTAGATTTCATGAAATCAAGTTTCCTAACATCCAACAACTTTAGAATAAATCATAGGATTCATCTAAATTATTATTTCACAATTTTCATGATTTTTCATATCTGTTGCTAGTCAATTCGGCATTAAAACACACAATCAGTATGCTTAAAAATATCAAACTAACTTTGATTATCTTGAAACTTTAACCACACCTCGTTTCATATATTTTTGTCCTAGAAATAAATTATGCATATTTATTTCTCTCGTCTAAGCAATTTATGTCTTTTCCTGAGTAATTTTAAGCTACCTTTTAACTTTTGAGTTGCAACTAAGTGCCTAAACGAACTCAATTTTCATAAAACTTCATAGGCATGTTATGTTGGGAAATCTATGACCAAAAGCACAGCGGAAAAAGGATTCCCACCAAGGATCCATGCGAAAAGAAGAGCCATGAAACGTGATTTTTGAGTTTACCTCTTGAAGGTTTAGGGTTTAGCATTTAGGGTGACAGATGAAAAATGATTAAGCAAATCACTAGCACCATAGCAATGACAGTACCTCTACATTGTCCTCACGAACAGACTCAAAAATGTCCAACATCTGTGATGTTGGAGACTCACGTCTCTTGCATAGTGCTAGCTGCGAAGAGAAAAGAAACATGTCTCTTTCTCACTCACTGTTTCTATTAGGGTGCGGCTAGGGTTTGCAACTGATGCGCCTTGACAGCCCCTTAGCAGTACAATTTATAATAGTGACTGCCTTATGCAAGTGAAAGTAGTAGTAGGTTTAGTAGTGCAACCTTGGACTTATCTATTATGAGTCTGGTGCACGATAGGACCCTAGTCCAACTTAATTTGTTCTATGTGTGTGACCCTACAGGTTCTCATGACGTTGGTAATAATATTAAAATTCTATTTTAATATTATAAGTCATGAGCGGTGTTTAGCAACATATCACTGCTACACAAGTAATGAGAATGTCAGTGATTTGACATAATCTTTCTATGACCAATGTTTCTATATAGTTTAGTCCCTTTTGTCCAGATATCTAAATTGAACACAAGACATGGAATGTGTCACCTTTGTATTGTTCAATCTTTTGTTTCCTAATATTTGAGTAGACTTAGTAATAACAAATGAGATCAATATCTCATATTGATTTATTTGAGTATGGTCATGCATTTCGCAGTCTCACTCAATCAGGGGGTCCAAAAATATTACTCCTATTATGTAAGAGGGACAAATCTCATCTAGGTCACTCATATCCCTCTACATGACTTGCGGTATGTCGAATAACCAACTTTATAATCACCTTATTACAAATGATGTTTGATGACATTAAAATATACAACTCCTCATGTAGAAATCGTAGTGAATTCAGGTCAAAGAACCACATATACCATTGCCACTTTGAGAACCGCTTATGACACTCATGTAACAATCCACATTGCGTTCTCATGGTGGGTCAGTCCAATATATCATTACTCTAATGTGTATCCATGTGAAGACTTGATATCTCATATCCATGACCTGTAAGATGTGGCCATCAGTCTACACACATACTAATTTCAATGCATTATTGTTGTCCTAATTAATAATAATAGTTGATTAGGGATATTTAAGAAAAGTGTTCTGATTCTATCTAATAGGATCTCACGATCAAGTCATCCACTTGATGTCTTATGACATTAAACTTAATATTCTAAGGACTTTATTATGTTTATAATAAATAGCACAATAAATGAAATGCCTCATGTATTAAATAAATAGTATAATATAATGTATGTAAATACAGTCAAAATAAATTGGCCTCTAGGGCATACACTAACATGTTAAGCAAGTTATATGCTACGTTTGTAACCATATTCAAGCCTAATATGTTATTAAGGGTATTACAAGGTAGGAGGTTGTTGTGTTTGTTTTTCTGTGTTTTATCACTCTTTGTTCATGAAAAATGGAAAAAAATGGACAAAATCAACTTCTTCATGATACTAAAAAAAAATTATAATTTAGTGTAATACGATATATGTTTTATGAGACTTTAGCATATATTTAAATGGACATATATATGCATGAACACAACTCCAGAACTTGTTGATGATTTTCCAATACTTTGCTGCATGATATATGGTTTAGATAGATGTTTGTAATAAAGTGAATTGATATAGAAATGAAAAGAATAGGAAAATAGTTATTCTATTGTTCCATAATGTCTTTCTACAATGTTCTATTCGAATAAGCCAAGAGGCAATTTGAATTGAATGTCTTTTTGTAGTGTTCTGCTCAAATAGGCCAAGGGGCAATTTGAATAGAATATTACCAATTGTTTCATATTTTTGATATGTCAGCTATTCGAATTTGCATGATTTCAATGATAAACTAAGCAAACTAAGTGAGCATTTCGAATGACATGACTTTCGAGGCTAATCGAATAGACTAGCAAATCTATTCGATTGACATAATTCAGGAAGGCATACTACTAGTGCTAATTGAGTAAACTTAGTGTGCTATTCGATTTGGTATGATTTCGATGTTAATCGAAATATTACATTAACTATTTGAAAAGTTCACAATGACCTATTTTCGATGTTGATCGAATAGACTAAGGAGTTATTCAAATAGACCATTTTAGAATGGTAAGTTTGAGGCTAATCGAATAGTATAAGAGAGCTATTCGATTGACATGATTTCGAGGCTAATCTAATATATTATGAGTTATCCGACTAGCATATTTTTTATTATGATTGAAAAAAGCAAAATTATTTTTAAAGGCATAACCAAGTGAAAGTGTTTTCGATGTTATTTGATAAAGGGCTTAGAGAGCTTATCGAATAACAACAATTTCATAATGTCATTAGCATATCATAAGCATTAATGCATGGCTAAATAGTGAGAAAGCACTCAAGCCAGGTCAAACGAACAAGAAAAGCCCCTTGTCAAAAGATAAAGTATTTGATAGAGGAGTAAGAAAAACACTCTGCCAAGAGTAAAGGAGCAAGAAAAGCACTTTACTAAGGTCAAAGGAGCAAGAAAATTCCTTTGTCGATGGACATAACATTGCATAAGCATCAACATAATACATTTCATAATCATTAACATTTATTATTCCATAATCATCAACATAATACATTTCATAAACATCAACATTTATCACTTTATCAGCACCTTGCATAATTTCTTTGGAATTGTATTTTCGAATGATTCTGTCTAGTGTTATACTACTGAGAATTTTTGAATTCTCACTCTTATGTTTGTTTGTTTGTTTTCATGATAATTACATATCAAAATCAAAATCCTTCCAAGGATAGGGAGTGAAGCTGATAGTTTAGAGAAGAATGTTTTGTTCGACTTGTATATATATATTTTGAACTTATGCCATAAAGGCTGTTTATATTTATACTTAATACTTCAGTAAAGAATCGAAATTTTCAAATGTGTATTGATGCTTAGCTCGAATTCTTTCTTTCGATTATCTTCTTTTCGAGGCTCTATGTTTTACTTTATATATTTCGACATATATGTTTAAAAGCTTTTATGATGTTTTAAAGTTAGTAGTAATGTACTTAATTCTATTTATATATGTATATTTTGAATATACTATAGTAAATCGAACTAGGATGTTACAACATCCTCCCTAACCTATTAGTCTTAATCATGGTTATAGAAGTTCAATATCACTTGTATAATTTACTTGTTAATTCTGGTGACCTTCTAAGTTAGTTTAAGTATAATGCTATAACACTGAATGTGAAAAATAACTTATAATAGCTCAGAACTTAGCATAAATTGCTTAGATGATAGAAATAAATATAAAAAATTCATTTCTAAGTCACAAATGCTTAGAATGATATATGGTAAATTTATGAGAATCAACTTATTTAGTTTGGTATTTTTAACCACACATGAAGAGTATTATAATTTAGTGACTATTAATGGTGTATAAGGATAATCATTTAAAGTGAGTTTGATAATTGGAAGAAGTCCTAGAATTTTTCCTAACCCTTATGGAAAATAGAAAACTCATCAATGGAGGATCAAAGTATTCTTAAGAGATAAAACACTTTTAGTCAGACACCAAAAGTCAAACCTTATCCCTCTAGCTCTTTCTCCATCACCCTTCACTCTTTTCTTCATCTTTTCACTTTTGTTTTCCTCATTTTCACATGGAACTTGCCTTAAAAAAAGGAGAAAGAAAAAAAAGGAAGAAGATAGAAACAAAGGGAAAACAAGCAAGGGAAAAGGAACATCATCACTAACTAACAAGAAGGAGAGGAGAAAGAAAATGTTAAGCACCATGAATAAGAGAGTTGAGGTAGGGGTTACTATGTAGTTTTGCTATGCTTTATCCATCTTTGTTTTCTTGGAGTTTGCATGGATGATTTGCATGGAAATTTATTATCAAACTCTTTGAGGATATGGTTGTATATATATAGGTGTGGTTGATGAGATTTAATCATGAATATGCATGGATACACACACACACATATACACACACACACACACACACACACACACACACACACACATACACACACATACACACACACATATGTGAATACAATCATTTGAGTTTAATATTGATGATTTCTAATGCTTCTTGTTACCAAGTGACCTCAATACTCAAGAGGGCGGATGAATTGAGTATGTAAAAACTTTTCACAAATTTTTTCGTAAAACACTTTATTATCAATTTTTGTTGAAGCTATTGGTTGATTAAGGTGAATAGATAAATGAGATTAATTACTTCACTCACAAATAAATAAATAAATAAACCAAAGCAGAGAGTATTCAAGTAAGCAAATAAATTTAAAGCATAAAGTAAACAGATGAGTTTAGAAGATCAAACACAAGATTTATCTTAGTTCAGCCACCAATCCACTTGTGGCCTACGTCCAGTCCTCAAGCAATCACTCGAGATTTTTCACTATGTCTTCAAGCTTTAATAGGTGCTTGACAAACTTTACAATTGAGAGCACTCAACACACTTTGGGATACCTCACCTTTGTGCTTGAGCCTTAAACAGGGATACCTCACCCTTTACAACCTTTGAGGGATACCTCACCCTCTTTATAATTTTTTAAAGATACCTCACTCTCTAAGGGATACCTCACCCTTTACTCTAGAGGGATACCTCACCCTCTTCACAGAGAATCAAACAAAGTTTATATGAATAGAAGCTCTCTCAAAGAGTAGATAATACAAATTGAAGCTCTATAGGTATCAAGAATTCTTATAATTAAGCTAAAAAATGGAGTATTAATGAAAGGATAGTGAAAAAATGAATTTAATGCTCAAGAATGATTTTCAGATTGTTCTATAACCTTTCTTTGATGTCCAAACATTTGTATTTATAGCCTAAAGTAAATAACAATCATTGGTGGTGATTAAGAGGCATTAAATGCCAAAATATAGCCGTTGTACGTGTTTACTGGTTTTCAAGATAACCGGTTAGGGAGAAATCCTAATCGGTTAGACCTCTAAGAATGACCTTTGATTTATCAAATAACCTGTTACGCAATGAGCCTCATCGGTTAGGCCTCTTTAGAAGCCTTTCCACGCGATTTTTAAAACCATACTAACCGATTAGGGAGTTACCCTAATCGGTTAAGCCATTTAAATTCCCAATTTATGTTTCATTTAAAACACATGCTAACTGGTTAGACAATTAGCCCTAATCAGTTAGACTCCTTTTTAAAAAACCTGTTCATGTGCCATTTAAAACTTTACTAACTGATTAGGCAATGAGCCCTAATCAGTTAGGGCATTTATGAATGAAGAGGTAATGCCTCTGACTTGTAAAATAGCTGGTTAGGCAAACTTCCTAATCGGTTAGGCTTTTCAAGAAATAGCCTTTGACTTTAAATGGTCATAATTTCTTGGTTTCTTATCCGTTTTAAGCAAATGGCCACTCATTGGAAAGATCTTTGAGTATATTTTCATATGAAATAAGTTTCAAGGCAAAATTCAAAGTATAAAGATATGATCAGAAGAGTAACCAAAGGTTAGTTTTGTAAAATACAAACTTGGCTATTTTCTATAGATTTGAACTACCACCCTGATTAGCTTTTCAAAACATGTTTGTTGGGCAATTTGGCATGTGAAAAACCATTTGTAAATATTTGAAAACATATTTGAGCTTAGTGAGATTCTTTAAATGCCTTAACACATGATCTAAACTATAAAAGTTACTCTTGAATATTCTTAGAGCTTGATCAATACACATCCATCCTTTCTTATTTATAATCATCAAAGCCAGTTCTTTAATCAATGCCAATTACATTCTCCTCCTTTTTTATGATGACAAACAATCAATTGAGAAAAATGTTAGTTCAATTTAGAAAAATGGAATTCACAAAAGGTATTGAGACTTACTCCGCCTCTGTTTTTCAAGAGGTAACTAGTTCAGAATTTGCACAGCTCCCCTTTAATTTAGGAATCCCAAAATCATTGAGTTTACCATTTCTCAAAGTCAAAGACTTCTCCCCCTTTTGTCATGATCAAAAAGATATATGAAATATATTTGGACAAAGAGAGAAGTTGCCTAGAATCAATGCCATACATTCAATGTAATAGGATAATCAAAGCATCATAGATTCATTTCAAAAGATATTCAAGTCATACTAAGCATGTTTAAGCAAATTATAAGTTGATGAACAGCATAGACAAAAAGATATCCCATTATGGTTAGATGAGCTATAAGCATACCATAAAACAAGCTAAAACAAAGTAACTAAAAGCATAAATAGGTAATTCATGCCTAAGCCTGATCATCGTCTGCTGGTGAAGGTCCAACCTCAAGTTTGTCTAAGCGCTCCTCCAAAGCTCTCAAGCGATCATATATAGCTTCATTAGTGTGCTCTTGATAGACTCAAAAATTCTTAATTTGAGCTTGGATGCTAGTTTGCATGTTTGCAATGACTGCTAAGATGTGATCTTCATTTGTGACAAGAGCCTCTTCCATAGGATCATCAACAGGGGCAGCAGGAAGTTTTTCTTCTAGTGGAGCTACCTCAAGTCTGCAACCATAGACCTATTCGCCTTTTATTTTCTTTGCATACATTCCATTTAGGGAAGCAAGCCCAAACTTGTGGTGAGTGGTGGTTTTGATGATTCCATCATCATCAAGACTGACCTTATATTAGTCTAAGATCTTAGCAACCAATAGGGCATAAGGGAGATCCATCATTGCGTTTTCTTTGGCTTTCTTCATGCTGTGCATGATGTAATGTGGCCAATTGATCTTTACGCACTCTTTGAGAATCCATACCAGGAAGATGTCTTCTTCTTCAACCAAGGCATAGTTACTTGCCCTTGGTGCTAAGATATGCATTACAACAAAATGAGGAAGACAATCTGGTAACTTCATAATACTGGCAGTAAAAGTCCCCTTTGGCATTTGAATGCCAGGCTGAAGCATGCCCATGACAGTTTGTTCTCTGCTATACCTTTCCTATGAGCTATGATTTTCTACACTAAGCTTTTCTCCTGAATGAGAAAGACCAAATAGAGGAACCCACTGACTTAGAGTCACAATAATCTTATGCCTTTTGAATTCAGAAACCAAATTTTCTTCCACAATATTTAAATTACAGAAATAAGCTTTAGTGGGTTCAAGATAGAAATACCTAGGATTGGTAGTGACAAGAGTCTTCAATCCATGAAATTCAAGGAGCTCTGTAAAAGAAGTGAATCCTTTATTGACGAAGAATTCCTAGTCTATCCACTTGGGTGAAATGATGCATCGAGCACGAAATTCTAACTGGTATTTCTTCATTTGAGCAAGGTGGGAGAAATATCTTCCATGGTTCAATGTTATGGAAAAATCTAGGTCATTGTCTAAATGAGGTTTTTCCTTTGGAACATGTGGATTTTTGGTGCGTAACCTCTTGGGGAAAGAGGAGTTGCTAGCCATGGTGAGTAAAAATAGTGGTGAAGGCATGGTAAGAAGAGAGAAAATGTGAGGGGAAGGTGAAATTTTTGGTGAATTAGTGTTTTAGTCATGGATTTGGAGTGGAAAAGGTGGTGGAGTGATTGGGTGTGAGTGGGTGATAGAGATTTTGAGAGAAGGAAGACGATAATGGAGATGGAGAGGTGCGTGAATGGTGAACAAGGCTACTGGGAGGTGTTTAATTTGGAGTGGCCTAACCGGTTAGGGAAAATGGGTAACCGGTTAGGGTATTTTGCTAATTGGTTAGGCAAAATGAAAATGGTCACGAGTTTACTCTAATAACCGGTTAGGGTGTGCTGCTAATTGGTTATTGTGCTTGTCAGAGAGCACAAAACTATGACAAAAACAGGGTAACCGGTTAGGGGCTTATTGCTAACTGATTATTTTGGCTTGACAGAGAGCCCTTTGTAACACCCTCCTTAGGGCATCGCACTTCATGTTACTCAATTACCAAATTACCCCTTCATTGGAAAATCGTGCTTTGTGATGTAAATACGAGTTATAAAATTTCTTGATGATAGTAAGATAAACTTAGCAGAAAATAAAAACATAAAAATATTGTCACAAATTATTTACATCGTATATACACAAGTCATAGTATTGTCATATTTTAATATTTACAAACTAGACTCTCAAAATATTTAAACTTTAATTTAAACTAACATACTGCCCAAGTATTACTACACAGCAGAACCCTCAGACGGGTCCTTCTCAGACTCCTCAGAAGATAGAAGTCCGACTTGACGCAAAGTCCTATAGACAGATGTCCGCGCAGACGACACTATATTAATCACAGTAGGAGTACGATAGTATATTCCCCAATACTGTCTAGTAGACAATGGGAACTCTAGGTATTAATATTCACACTAATATCCAAGATGTAGCCTACTCAATCTCATATACACAAGGAGATGAGACTCCTCCATCACTTCAAAACTCAACAACCTCAACAGGAATCTGCTCTTCCTCAGCTTCTCGCTCAAATCCCCGCTCAACGTCTTTAAAATTATTATTACAATACAAATAGACATACAAAGAGGTGAGATCACCTACGCCAATACCAGTATGGTAGCAATGAAGATAAAGACATATAATATCTCATACCAGCACATCATACATAATTATAATTATGCCACCAACATCATTTATCATCATAACTCATGCAATAAGCAATAATTACAATCATGCCATTACCAATATCCAAACACTCAACATTTCAATTATCATAAACCATAATTACGATAATACCTTCAATAATTATGCATATACACCAAGACTCAATTTCTCACTCCATGGAGCTACAACTCAGATCGAAAAGAGTGATCGAAAAGAGTGATCGAAAAGATCTGTCTGCACTAACATGCCTCGGACCACGTGCTCAATTTTTGTACATCTAGCATATGCACCACAGTCTTTATCAAATCTTGATTAGGGATAGTGTCTCGGTCCGGATCATCGGTGTGTTGCATCGGTCTAACCTACGGTACAGAAGCGCTGCCATCTGCCCATTGTAGGCAACCTGCACCCCGATGCCCCCAAGGTCGGCGAGTGACCTACACTACGCATATCGCACCCACTCAAGAGGTGTATTCTCTCCTAGGCAATCAGCCCAATTCAGTCCATCGGACCTTTCACAATTTCAATTCATTATATCACATCCTCAATTCAATTTTCTTTATCTCATGTTCGGGTCCTCAGATTGGCCCAACAGTATCATTATTGTAATTTCATCATGAAACCATATTTTCGCATTTTCTAAATTGCGTAAAATAATTTTCACACGTTTTAAATCAAACATACTATTTTTCTCATTTAACACCAAAATTTAACTTTATTTTTCATATTTGCATGATAACCCCTCAAAACATAATATTTGCATTTTAGTCCTCATTTAAATAATATTTTCACAATAGTCCTTCATAAAATTTATATTTACGAAATAGTCCCTCATAAAATTCATATTTACGAAATCGTCCCTCATAAAATTCATATTTATGAAATCGTCCCTCATAAAATTCATATTTATGAAATCGTCCCTCTTTTATAAAATATTTACAATATAGTCCCTTTAAAATCAATAATCGCAATATGACCCCATTAAAAATGAAAATTATAATATTGTCCCTCTAAAAATCATAATTACAATATGGCCCCTTTAAAAAAATGAAAATTAAAATATTGCCCCTTTAAAATCATAATTTGCATTGTTTCCCCAAAAATGTTATTTCTTTCATTTACTCCACATATCACAGCTCAAATTTTACAAACGCACCTCTAAACCCATAGGGTGAGCTATACGTCAATAAACTTCAAGTATTGACACCCGAATTAATTTCATAACTCATTTATTAAATCAAATTATTTTCTCAAAATCCTTTTACTTTACTATACTCAAACTTTTCCAAATTCAATCCCTTTTCATTTCAATCTTTAATTCTCATTTAAATCCATCATTTTTCAGGACTTTGGTCCTCTTGACCCTAGTAAGGCCGTAAGCCTCAAGCTCTTTGGAGCTTTCATAAAATTGGTTCATCATATTATTCACATCCTAAATTACTTATACACTTGCATGCATTCAAAATTATTCATACAAGCATATTATCAAAGCTTTAGACATATTATCACACATGCAATCAAAAATATAAAACCATAAACACCAAAATCACAAACAAAGAGACATCAAACAAAAAGTGAATAAACCCTTATGGGTTTTTCACCATACACAACCATCCCCACACCACCAAAACATGGTTGGTGAGGTAAAATCTCCCTCTTACCTCTTGAAGACAAGCTTTATAAACTCCTCTCCTTCTCCTTGTTTTCGTACAAGCCATAAACAATTCCTAACAATTCTAAAACAATTAGTAAAATCACATACAAAGCTTAATAATAACAAACCACGGAACAAACATGGCTTAGAAAATCATAAACATGAATTTAAACCATAGAAATCAAAGTTTACCTCTAGGGAAGTAAGATAGAAGTTGGATTTTGAAGCACTTAGAGTGGGATTTTGAGAAAACTTTCTAAATGGAAAGTGTTTAGAACGTTGTCTAGGTTTAAGAAATGATGAAAGTGAAAATTATTGGTGAGTGATGGTGTATTTGGGTGCTAGGGCAGAACCATGTGGAGAGAAAAGGAAAGAAATGGTTGCTTAGTTTCTTGGGATTTTTGAGAGAAAAAGATGAATGCATTTGATGTGAGAGAAAATAAATATTGTGTGAGTGAATACTAAGTGGGCTGCTGTACCGTGGGATAAGCATAGAGAAATTAGGATTTACTTGAAGTAAAATATCCTATTTTGAGTGCACATGGACTAGTGTAACACTCCAACTTTTGGGATAATTACAATATAGTCCCGAAATGTACTGTTTTGTGAATTCTGTGAGCAGTAAATTAAATTTGACAGTTCCGTGAGTGTACTTGACTGTTGTGTGTGATTTGCTCCAAGCTAGGGAAATAATAATTTTCTGGCCAGAAAAATCTTATTTTAATTAATTGGAGCTGGGGGATCTTACTAAACCCAATTCTGTTTGATATATACATTAATCTCGTAATTTTTAGGATTTAACGTGTAATAAAATAATTTTATATTTTTATAATATTATTTTATATTACAAGACTCTCTTGTCTCAAAAATAGTAAAAATCTGTTTCGGTTTGATTACAGATCTTTAAAAGTACTGTGGGACCCGCGTTTAGGAAAAGCAGTCAACTGTGCTGACTGGACAAATTCTAGCCAATAAGAGCAAGTCAACGAAAGTGGCTTGACTTTTTAAACCAATAGGAAAAGGTCAACAAAAGGAGCATGGACTTTGATTTTGACCGTTGGATGAAGACTTAGTTAGGAAGCCTTTGATTTCAACCGTTGATCCAATCAATGGTGAGATTAGAATTCAAGATTTATGACTAATTAATATCTACATTAGATCTAATCTATGGCTAGGAATTAAAGATGAAATCAATGGTTAGAATTAAGTCAAAAATAGTAGGCTTGAATTTGGTTAGTAGCTAATTAAGCTTAATTTGACTAAACTAATTACTTAATTAGCAAACTAAGTGAACTAGTTTAATTCTTAATTAATTATAATCTAAATATTAATTAGATATACTAATATTGATTAAAGGTTATAATATATGCTAATATATACTAAATTAATTAGTTATATGATTAGTATGTTAATTAAGATTGGTTAGGATATTTAACCTAACTAATTGCCTAATTAATTAACATATAATTAGGTGGAAATGGAAAACAATTAAACCCCTAAAATCTAAGGAGGGCACACGGTTTGGGCAGCAGCCTTTAAAGGCTTGGTGGCTAAGTTCTACTACCTTCTTGAACCCTCCAAATGTCATAAACCATGTGCACACCATGTGAACTCAATTAGATCTTTACTTAGCAAATTCAAACACTCAACCTCACCCAAAAATAACCACATGGCAGCAGCCCCTTCTATTTCCCTCTTCACTTTTATTTCACACTTATCCTAAATCTAAGCTATTCATTTTCTCTCCAAAAATACCAAGAAGCCATGCATACTTTTTCTTCCATTTTCTTCCCTCTATTCGCCATACACCCCACCCACACAACCAAACCTTCATAATTTCATCTCATCATATTTCCTAGACCCAAATCCCATTCTAAACACTTTTTGTTCACAAAGTTTTTCCAAATTCCTACTCTATCTTGTCCAAAATCCAACCTCTTGCTTACTTACTTAAGGGTAAGTTTTGTTTCTATGGTTCAATATTGGATTTTTAATTTTTCTAACCATGATTGTTCCATGGTTTTTCTATTTTGTACCTTGTATGTGTTTTTACTAATTGTTTAAGAATTTTAGGGATTTGTTTGGGAGATTTCACGAATTTCAAGAAAGAAGGAAACTAACCGATTAATTATCTTCAAGAGGTAAGAGGGAGATTTAATCTCATCAACCCTAAGTGGTGATGGGAAAATGGATTTGTTTGTATATGGAATCCATAAGGATTCATTTGTGTGGTTGTTTATTGTATTTAATATTTATTTGTGTAATTATTTAAATGCTTTCCTATTTGTGATTTATTTTGCTATGCATGATTATAGCTTTCATTATTTTTGCTATGCATGTTTATGGCTTTAAAATATATTGTATGTATATTATATGTGATTATATAATTGCATGTGTTTATAATTGTATATAATTGTATAATTATTAAAATAGGATGTGAATAACATGTACGATTTGCATGAGTGTTCCAAAGAACACACTATGAGGCTCACGGCCTTACACCAAATAGAGAACCAAAATGTTCTCGTAATTTTCAAAATTACTTGATTTAAGGAATCTAGGTAAAATAATCAAATTAAAGTTGATTTAAGTTAATTATGGCCAACATGTCATTTAGTGTATAATTAAATGCCATTTTATTTTGATTTGGCCAACATGCCATTTTATTTACTAAGATAGGTTAGGTAATCGTTTTACAACATAAATTGATTCCAATGAATCATTGAGAAAATAAAAGGAATAAATTCAGTTTTAGAATTTTAACTTAGCAGAAATTAGTTTAAATAAGAATTAAATTAGACACTTGAAAAATACTAACGTAGAGCTCATTCCATAAATTTTGAAGCGCGTTAGTAAGTTTCAAAGTGAAATTATTGGGTAAAAATAAAATAAACTATATTTAGAGGAAAACGTTAAAAATACCTTATACTGATTTTATAGGCAAAATGTGCCAAAATTTATTAAAATCGACGCATAAAATGAAAAGATTCCATACTATATTTAGAACACAAGAAAAATACTCTACGTATTTTAAATATACTAGATATAGTTTTACACATATTGAAAATAATAATTATAATCTATTCGGTTAAGAAAATGAATTAAAAATCCTACGCGATTGAGAAAATGATTTAAAAAGATTTTACGATGTTTAAAAATGTCAAAATATCTTTACGCGATTTAAAAACGTTTGTGAAAATGACGAGATTGTGAAAATGAGATAAAATTCCTACGCGATTGAACAATACTGTGAGTTTTGCTGTCGGGCCAAAGTGGTGGACCCAAACATATTGTAGTGTAGGTGGGACGTACTATACTTTGTTATTTTGTGACTAAGGGTATTTTGGTAATTTTTCGTAATTATGGTAAAATTTGGATAATAAGGGTATTTTTGTCATTTTAGATCATACTTAGAGTGTTGTGCCAATTTGGGTTATAATTGGTGATTGATTGACGAGGCGAATTATACCGTGTTTGGTGTGATAAGCATAGTGTGGTTCATTTATGAACTTGGAGGCATTAGTGTGCGGAGGATCCCATATGTGGACAGTGGTAGCACCTCTGGGCCGTGGTAATGGGCAACACACTAATGATCTTGACAAGCACTATTCTTAGTCGAGATCTTGAGGGGACTATTAAGTACTATGCCTGTGGTACACGATGTTGGACTGTGTACTACTACACGATGTTTTGGACTGTGGGCTATAGACACAAAGATTTGACAGTGCAATAGTTTGGTTGGACAGCCATAAAGTATTATTAGTTTCTATTCGGATCATTCTCTTAGATATCCGTGTTTAGCTCCATGGAGTAGGAACGAGTTAGTGTGTGTTCATGCATTACCCGCATTTTCTTGTTCATGCATCATCGCACTTTTATCGCTTACCATATTCTCGTGATAAAATATATGATGTACTATTTTAATATATTATGTATGATATGTGTTATTTTAATATTTATTGCTTTAATATATTATGCATGATATAATGGTATGTGTTATTTTAATATGTATTACTTTGTTATATTATACATAAAATGTTGGTATGTATTGTTGGGATATTTGTTTGTATTGTCATTTTCTTTATTGCCATGCAGGTAATGGTGTAGATTGTCTCACCTCTCGATATGTTTCCTCGATATTATTATATTATTTTCGTAAAGGGTTTGAGGATGAGGGAGAGGAACAGCCTCTTGAGATATAGTATCCTGACGAGCAAATTTATACGAGGAGGAGGAGCCGGTAGATCACACTGATCGTCAAGACTGATCTTGAGATCATGGCATTGCCAGGATTCTTCGGGTTCGTGAGACTAGAGTTTCATGGGGGTTCCGAGGCCTGGCGTATGCATGTGGACAGAGGGACAGTTGCTTATGTGGGACGTTTGACTGTGTCCCTATGTAGAGAGTATGACGGAGATGTCATATTTACTACTATGTTGTATTTACATTTAGAGTTGCCGCTGACTCTTAGGCGTTACTGGCAAGGAATACTCCATGCGCCTAGTGAGCTCAGTAGCGAGTCAACTGCTCGGACTCGTGTCTGTAATACTATGGGACCTAGAACTATGGGACCTCCAGGAGCTCTGAATTTCGAGGATCTTTCTGAGGATGAATCATCGGAGGATTAGAGAGCTCTGAGGTGCACTTGGGCAATACTGTGTCTTAGTTTTACGTCAAGTCTTTACTGCTTTGTTAAATATTTGTCGTTGTAAATTATGTGTGTACTAAAGAAAAATCATATGTATATTATGATATGTGATTATGTTTGCTTTATTTTATGCTTCGTGTTATTTTATTTAAGATTATAAGCATAAAAAGGAAAAATTTTACCACTAATATTATTTATGGACCAAACATTTTATAACTTGGGTAAGGATTTTATTTATTTTTATTTTATTGCATTCATAAATGTGACATCCCCACAAGGGTGTTACATTAGTTGGTATCAGAGCCCAAGTTAGAGTCTTTTGGGTTTGTGGATAGGTTTGTCTTGTTTGTGCTGTGTGAATCTCTGATATTAAACACAGAGATATGTTTCGATTTTCGAAAGGAAACGACTTTGTGCGAAATAGCTACGTTTAGTTCGTTGTGTGTTGATTTTGTTTATCTTTGAAGAAAGATAATGGAATATTACGAACATGAGCATGTGGACGCGAAACGTGGTGAAGATCGTATAGCTATAGCTAGAAGCGTGATGCGCAAGGCGATTGAAGTAGTAGTACTATAGAGACAGATGGTCGTTTAGCAGCGGGAACTGATAATCGAACTGCATAGCTTATTAGGATTGGAGCAGCCATTGGATGCGAGGAGCTGTAACTTAGAATCTTCGATAATTCAAAATATGAGGAAGGGTAAGGTCAATCGTTTTCAGCGAAAGTCGTATGTACAATCACCGGGGAAGCAATAACGAATAAAGAAAGGAAGTACGAGTGGCAACGATTTTGGTCAGACTGTGGCATCACCAACGAAGTGCTTGAAGTGTGGAAAGCCTGAACACTTATTCAAAGAGTGTGATTAGCTGAAGATGGAAACTTCCGTTAGTAATACATGTGTTTCAAAATCTCGAAACGAAGAAAGAGCCAATGCAAGGAGTGTAATGAGAACGTTCAAAGACAAAAACTTATGAAGCGAGAAAGTCGTGCTATAGAGGGTAATCTTAAAACTGTACTGTATAATTCGTGAGGTAACTCATTCTCTTGTGATTAGTGATTGTGCAAATCTTTTGGAGTTATCTGTGTTTTACTTCTTTTCATAATGTTACTTCAGCTTCTAAACTTGCCATTACTATTTGAGCCTGTTTAAAACTATCATATTATTATTAGAGTTTGAAACTTTTTGTTGATCTGGTTTGTCTATTTCTTTCTCAAATAGACTGAGTAAATCAATTTCATCTATCTGTGTCTTTGTTATAGCATGATCTGAGTATTTCTACTCTTCTTGATTAAACTTGTTGCTTATGCTCGAGTTTTCTAATTCTACCATATTTCTACTGAATATCAAATCTTTTCTGTTGATTTGATTTGTTTATCTAAAATTACATCTATTTGAGATCCTGATTTTTAACTGGATTGGTCATTTACCAACCATATCCTACTAGATTGTTGCAATGCAATTTAGTATTTCTTTGACCAAAGATTTTTGGATTTGAATCCAGAAAGTTCATTTCTAAAATTATTGAACTATGTTCATTTCGAAATCTATTAGACCATCTCAAATTCTTGGTTGGACTAATCTGGTAACCTACTTAATAGTTTTATTACTTTTCCTTATGACCTCCATAGTATCTTTCATGTGTTTCACTTAAGAAGGATTATTCTTGATCTAACTTATGTCATAGTATCAAATACAGTTCAATTGGAAGAAAACTTGATCTATGAGACAGCTTCTGTTAAGAGTAAAAATAGGCAAGTAGAATAACTTATCTTGATGAAGAAAATCTGGAATGATGTGACGACAGGGGAGCCAGAAGACCAAATGAAGGAAATCACTGTTTGCTCCAAGATCGACTTGTGTGCTGGTTATTATCAGATTCGAGTAAAGGTAGAGAATGTTCCAAGACAGTTTTTCAGATGCGTTGCAGGAACTATGTATATTTAGTACTACCGTACGATGTAAGAAATATTTTGGCGGTGTTCACGAACTATATAAATAGGATCTTTCTTTCTCATCTAGGCAAATTTGTCATTATTGGCAATATTTTGACTTATTCTCGAAATTCAAAGGAACATGCTGAAGATCTTAATGCAATTCTTCAATTTCTGAAGAAGAAAGAGAAGGAGTTATGCGTGAAATTAGTCAAATGCAAAATTCTGTTAGAAGCAGTTCAACTCGTGGATTTAGATTGAATGTTGACATCGAATAGAAAGGTGGTGGCGTATACTTCAAGGCAGTGGAATGTGCGTGAGAAGAATTATTCAATTTACGTTTTTGGATATTGCGATAGTCGTTTTGCAAGGAAAACCTGAAGATATTTTCTTTCCTGTATAGTCTATGATAATTTCAAGAGCTTGAAGTACCTGTTCAATCAAGAGCGGCTTGGATATAAAACAGAGACGATAGTTAGAATTTTTAAAGGACTTGTTGGGATGAATTTCTACCATTGATAGAGTTCATATATAACGATAGTTTCGTTCGAGCATAGGAATGACACCCTGTGAGGCATTATATGGGAGACTCTGTAGAATGCCATTGCGTTGGTATCGTACCGGTGAAAGTAACATCGTAGGATCAGAAATTGTGCGACAGACAACTAAGGAAGTGAAGATACTTCGAGACAAGATGAGGACGACTCAGACGCGACAAAAGAGTTATGCTGATGAAAGACAGAGACCGCTTGAATTTGAAGAAGGTGATCATGCGTTTCTACGTGTGACCCTTAGGACTGGAGTTGAACGAGTGATTAAGTTGAGGAAACTCACTCTGAAGTATCGGGCCGTATTAGATATTTCATCGATAGATCCGATAGTTTATCAGATTTCACTACCACCATTCTTATCGAATCTTCGTGATGTATTTTATGTATCACAACTACGGAAATATATTTCTAATCTGACTCACGTCATCGAATCAGACAATGTACAACTGAAGGAGAATCTAGCCTATGAGACGTTTTCAGCCAAGATTGAAGATCGAAGGGCAAAGTAACTTCGAGGAAGGGAGATCGCATTAGTTAAACTAGTTTAGAACGATGTAGTGGTGGAGCTACATGGGAGCTAGAAGATAAGAGGAGGGAGCAATACCCTCAATTGTTTTGATGTATGATGAATTTCGAGGACGAAATTCTTATTAGTGGGGGAAAGTTGTAACACCCCAACTTTTGGGATAATTACAATATAGTCCCGAAATGTACTGTTTTGTGAATTCTGTGAGCAGTAAATTAAATTTGACTGTTTCGTGAGTGTACTTGACTGTTGTGTGTGATTTGCTCCGAGCCAGGGAAATAATAATTTTCTGGCCGAAAAAATCTTATTTTAATTAATTGGAGCTGGGGGATCTTACTAAACCTAATTCTGATTGATATATATATTAATCTCGTAATTTTTAGGATTTAAGTGTGCAACAAAATAATTTTATATTTTTATAATATAATTTTATATTACAGTACCTACTGTCTCAAAAATAGTAAAAATCTGTTTCGGTTTGACTACAGATCTTTAAAAGTATTGTGGGACCCGTGTTTAGGAAAAGCAGTCAACTGTGCTGACTGGACAAATTCTAGCCAATAAGAGCAAGTCAACGAAAGTGGCTTGACTTTTTCAACTAATAGGAAAAGGTCAACAAAAGGAGCATGGACTTTGATTTGGACCGTTGGATGAAGACTTAGTTAGGAAGCCTTTGATTTCAACCGTTGATCAAATTAATGGTGAGATTAGAATTCAAGATTTATGACTAATTAATATCTACCTTAGATCTAATCTATGGCTAGGAATTAAAGATGAAATCAATGGTTAGAATTAAGTCAAAAATAGTAGGCTTGAATTTGGTTAGTAGCTAATTAAGCTTAATTTGACTAAACTAATTACTTAATTAGCAAACTAAGTGAACTAGTTTAATTCTTAATTAATTATAATCTAAATATTAATTAGATATACTAATATTGATTAAAGGTTATAATATATGCTAATATATACTAAATTAATTAGTTATATGATTAGTATGTTAATTAAGATTGGTTAGGATATTTAACCTAACTAATTGCCTAATTAATTAACATATAATTAGGTGGAAATGGAAAACAATTAAACCCCTAAAATCTAAGGAGGGCACACGGTTTGGGCAGCAGCCTTTAAAGGCTTGGTGGCTAAGTTCTACTACCTTCTTGAGCCCTCCAAATGTCATAAACCATGTGCACACCATGTGAACTCAATTAGATCTTTACTTAGCAAATTCAAACACTCAACCTCACCCAAAAATAACCACACGGCAGCAGCCCCTTCTATTTCCCTCTTCACTTTTATTTCACACTTATCCTAAATCTAAGCTATTCATTTTCTCTCCAAAAATACCAAGAAGCCATGCATACTTTTTCTTCCATTTTCTTCCCTCTATTCGGCCATACACCCCACCCACACAACCAAACCTTCATAATTTCATCTCATCATATTTCCTAGACCCAAATCCCATTCTAAACACTTTTTGTTCACAAAGTTTTTCCAAATTCCTACTCTATCTTGTCCAAAATCCAACCTTTTGCTTACTTACTTAAGGGTAAGTTTTGTTTCTGTGGTTCAATATTGGATTTTTAATTTTTCTAACCATGATTGTTCCATGGTTTTTCTATTTTGTACCTTGTATGTGTTTTTACTAATTGTTTAAGAATTTTAGGGATTTGTTTGGGAGATTTCACGAAATTTCAAGAAAGAAGGAAACTAACCGATTAATTGTCTTCAAGAGGTAAGAGGGAGATTTAATCTCATCAACCCTAAGTGGTGATGGGAAAATGGATTTGTTTGTGTATGGAATCCATAAGGATTCATTTGTGTGGTTGTTTATTGTATTTATTATTTATTTGTGTAATTGTTTAAATGCTTTCCTATTTGTGATTTATTTTGCTATGCATGATTATAGCTTTCATTATTTTTGCTATGCATGTTTATGGCTTTAAAATATATTGTATGTATATTATATGTGATTATATAATTGCATGTGTTTATAATTGTATATAATTGTATAATTATTAAAATAGGATGTGAATAACATGTACGATTTGCATGAGTGTTCCAAAGAACACACTATGAGGCTCACGGCCTTACACCAAATAGAGAACCAAAATGTTCTCAGCAATTTTTGAAATTACTGATTTAAGGAATCTAGGTAAAATAATCAAATTAAAGTTGATTTAAGTTAATTATGGCCAACATGCCATTTAGTGTATAATTAAATGCCATTTTATTTTGATTTGGCCAACATGCCATTTTATTTATTAAGATAGGTTGGGTAATTGTTTTACAACATAAATTGATTCCAATGAATCATTGAGAAAATAAAAGGAATAAATTCAGTTTTAGAATTTTAACTTAGCGAAATTAGTTTAAATAAGAATTAAATTAGACGCTTGAAAAATACTAACGTAGAGCTCATTCCATAAATTTTGAAGCACGTTAGTAAGTTTCAAAGTGAAATTATTGGGTAAAAATAAAATAAACTATATTTAGAGGAAAACGTTAAAAATACCTTATATTGATTTTATAGGCAAAATGTCTTTGCCAAAATTTATTAAAATCGAGACACATAAAATGAAAAGATTCCATACTATATTTAAACACAAGAAAAATACTCTACATATTTTAAATATACTAGATATAGTTTTACACATATTGAAAATAATAATTATAATCTATTCGGTTAAGAAAATAAATTAAAAATCCTACGCGATTGAGAAAATGATTTAAAAAGATTTTACAATGTTTAAAAATGTCAAAATATCTTTACGCGATTTAAAAACGTTTGTGAAAATGATGAGATTGTGAAAACGCGATAAAATTCCTACGCGATTGAACAATACTGTGAGTTTTGCTGTCGGGCCAAAGTGGTGGACCCGACATATTGCAGTGTAGTATTGTCAGGTGGGACGATCTTGTACTTTGTTATTTTGTGACTAAGGGTATTTTGGTAATTTTTTGTAATTATGGTAAAATTTGGATAATAAGGGTATTTTTGTCATTTTAGATCATACTTAGAGTGTTGTGCCAATTTGGGTTATAATTGGTGATTGATTGACGAGGCGAATTACACCGTGTTTGGTGTGATAAGCATAGTGTGGTTCATTTATGAACTTGGAGGCATTAGTGTGCGGAGGATCCCATATGTGGACAGTGGTAGCACCTCTGGGCCGTGGTAACGGGCAACACACTAATGATCTTGATAAGCACTATTCTTAGTCGAGATCTTGAGGGGACTATTAAGTACTATGCCTGTGGTACACGATGTTGGATTGTGTACTACTACACGATGTTTTGGATTGTGGGCTATAGCACAAAGATTTGACAAAGTGCAATAGTTTGGTTGGGCAGCCATAAAGTATTATTAGTTTCTATTCGGATCATTCTCTCAGATATCCGTGTTTAGCTCCATGGAGTAGGAACGAGTCGGTGTGTGTTCATGCATTACCCGCATTTTACTTGTTCATGCATCATCTGCACTTTACTGCTTACCATATTCTGTGATAAAATATATGATGTACTGTTTTAATATATTATGTATGATATGTGTTATTTTAATATTTATTGCTTTAATATATTATGCATGATATAATGGTATGTGTTATTTTAATATGTATTACTTTGTTATATTATACATAAAATGTTGGCATGTACTGTTGGGATATTTGTTTGTATTGTCGTTTTCTTTATTGCCATACGGGTAATGGTGTAGATTGTCTCACCTCTCGATATGTTTCCTCGATATTATTATATTATTTCCGTAAAGGGTTTTAGGAAGAAGGAGAGGAACAACCTCTTGAGATATAGTATCCTGACGAGCAATAGTCGGGCGATTTATACGAGGAGGAGGAGCCGGTAGATCACACTGATCGTCAAGACTGATCTTGAGATCATGGCATTGCCAGGATTCTTCGGGTTCGTGAGACTAGAGTTTCATAGGGGTTCCGAGGCATGGCGTATGCATGTGGACAGAGGGACAGTTGCTTATGTGGGACGTTTGACTGTGTCCCTATGTAGAGAGTATGACGGAGATGTCATATTTACTACTATGTTGTATTTACATTTAGAGTTGCCGCTGACTCTTAGGCGTTACTGGCAAGGAATACTCCATGCGCCTAGTGAGCTCAGTAGCGAGTCAACTGCTCGGACTCGTGTCCGTAGTACTATGGGACCTAGATCTATGGGACCTCCAGGAGCTCTGAATTTCTAGGATCTTTCTGAGGATGAATCATCGGAGGATTAGAGAGCTCTGAGGTGCACTTGGGCAATACTGTGTCTTAGTTTTACGTCAAGTCTTTACTGCTTTGTTAAATATTTGTCGTTGTAAATTATGTGTGTACTAAAGAAAAATCATATGTATATTATGATATGTGATTATGTTTGCTTTATTATGTGCTTCGTGTTATTTTATTTAAGATTATAAGCATAAAAAGGAAAAATTTTACCACTAATATTATTTATGGACCAAACATTTTATAACTTGGGTAAGGATTTTATTTATTTTTATTTTATTGCATTCATAAATGTGACATCCCCACAAGGGTGTTACAACTAGCACATGGCATATGTCATCAACTTGACTTTGCATGGCTATTTGGATTGTTCAAGAATCATGGAGAAGCCTCCCTAGGCGGTTTGGCCATGTGGAATTTAAGGATTTAGGACTTAATTAACTACTGAGTCAAAGTCAAGCCACTGTATTTGACTTCATCCTAGTCATTGAAATTAGTTTTGTGTCCTATCCATTTATTAAATCTATGGCCCATATTCAATGCTTGCTACAGGGTTCGACGATAAATGTTTGTCTAACAATGAACAGCCTTCGACATAGAGCAGTGTTCGACAACGAATAGTAGTACTATTCATCATCAGTTAAGTCGATTACAAAGCAGTCATCTTCACTTTGATTTGCAGAATCGTCTGACAAGATTGAGGGAGAAGGTGAACCAGATTGTTTTTATTGACTGATTCTCTGCTAACAGCAACGTCCATCTCTTTGTCGAGTCTGAGGACGTCTTCCATGTTTTGAATAGATGGTCTTTGTCGGAATAAATGGTCTTGGTCGGAATAGATGGTCTTGGTCGGAAAAGGCAGCAATAACAGCCAAAATCTTTGATTTCTGATTCAAGAACTGAGAATCAGTTTCATCCAGTCTTGAGGTACTTTGGGTTCTGTCAAACTACTGGTTGATGTTGTCGGGAAATGCTCTGGAGTTGTCGAATTCAGCTCACTATTTAGCATATGCTTGCATGCAATCTCAGTAATTAAATCCGACGGGATCAAAATGTTAGGAAAATTTCTTCAAAAGTGTTTGGATCTTGTCCAAATTTTGTGGGTATCAAGACCTTCAAAAATCTGGATTGTCGAATGAGTTATGTGAGATTGGTCTTTTGGGTCCCTGTAATGCTTGAGAGAGACTGAGTCAGTATCGACGAGAATGTATTCATAAAATTTTAGTTTTGTTTGTCGAAATAGGTTTGAAATGAAAACCGTTAGGGAAAATCTTAAGGAACTTTGGTCGGATTGGGATTACTGGCCAAAAGCTTTCTTTTGGAATATAATGAGGTTTGGAAGAAATATGTCGAGTTTAGGTGACTATATCCGGTTTTTGGTCAGTTGATTATAATGACAAATTAAACTATACCAGGTCAAATAATTCATAGCAATAGCTGCTATGAATAAAGCAGCAGATATTTATCAATAAAATAGAATTAATTTACAGATAAATTCTAAAAATTAAGAGATTCTTTTCTGTGTTACTCAGATTCAGGTTGAGTAAGATCCCCCATATCTAAATAAATCAGATAAGAATCTCCCCAGCCCGAAAATTATTATTTTCCTAACTAGGAGCAAATCACACAAAATAATCAAAACAGTATCAAAATAATCAAATTATTTTTATATTGCACAGAAAACACAAAATAGTGTAATTAATGGGTTACGTAACATAGTCTAAAATTTGGGGTGTTACAATACTCCCCCTCTAAAAAGAAGTTTCGTCCTCGAAACTTGACACACTTAAAATAAAAACGGATACTACTCTCTTATCTTATCTTCCAATTCCCATGTGGCTTCACCACTTACATCGTTCCAAACCACTTAACCAATGCGATTTCTTTACCTCGAAGTTACTTTGTCCTTCGATCTTCAATCTTGACTGGAAACGTCTCGTAGGTTGAATTCTCCTTCATTTGTACGATGTCCAACGGAGTATCCGATACGGTCCGATAAACTTCGAAGTGGGTTTCCTCGACTTAATCACTCGTCTAACTCTAGTCATAGGTGTCACACGTAGAGACACATGATCACCATCTTCACATTCAAACGGTCTTCGTCTTTTATCAGCATAACTCTTTTGTTGTGTCTGAGTTGTCCTTATCTTGCCTTGAATCATCTTCACTTTCTCAGTAGTCTGTTGCACAAATTCTGGTCCTACCTCAGTACTTTCAGCATCATGATACTAACACAATGGCGTTCTACATCGTCTCCCATACAATGCCCCATAGGGTACCATCCCTATACTCGAACGAAAACTATTGTTGTATGTGAATTCTATCAATGGTAGAAATTCACCCCAACAACCAACTTGTTCTAGAACACAATTTTCCAACAAGTCCTTTGAAAATTCTATCTATCGTCTCTTCCTTATATCCAAGCCCTCTTGATTGTACAGGTACTTCAAGCCCTTGTAATTATTATAGACTTTATAAGAAAGAAAATTTCTTCAAATTTTCCTTGCAAAACGACTATTGCATATCCTAAAATGTAAATTAAATAATTCTTCTCATGCACGTTTCACTGCCTTGAAGTATATGCCACCACCTTTTTATTTGATCTCAACACTCAATCTAAATTCACGAGTTGAACTTCTAACAGAATTTGCATTTGACTAGTTTTACGCATAATTCCTTCTTAATTGAGATACATGAAAGATACTTTGCAGGTTATAAGGAAAAGTAATAAGACTATTTGGTAGATTGCTAGATTAGTCCAATAAAGAATTTGAGATGGTCTAATAGATTTTGAAATGAACATGGTCCAATAATTTTAGAAATGAACTTTTTGGATTCAAACCCAAAAATCTCAGGTCAAGGAAACACTAAAATTACATTGCAATAATCTAGTAGGATATGGTTGAAAAATAACCAATCCATTTATAAAGTCAGGTTCTCAAATAGTTGTAATTTTAGATAAACAAATCAAATCAACAGAAAAGATTTGATATCCAATAGATATAGGGTAGAGTTAGAAAACTTAAGTATAAACAACAAGTTTAACAAGAAGAGTAGAAATACTCCGATCACACTATAACGAAGACATGGATAAGTCAACTTGATCTACTCAGTCTATTTGAGAAAGAAATAGATAAACTAGATCAATAGAAAAGTTTCAAACTCCAATAATAATAGGATAGTTTCAAATAGACTCGAGTAGTAATAACAAGTTTAGAAGTTGAAGTAGTATTATGAAAAGAACAAAACACAGATAACCCCAAAAGATTTACACAGTCACAAATCACAAGAGACTGGGTTACCTTACGCACTATACAGTATAGCTTTAAGATTACCCTCTATGGCACAATTTCCTCGCTCCTTAAGTTTTTGTATTTGAACGTTCTCACTACACTCTCTGCACCGGCTCTTTCTTCTTCTTGAGATTTTGAAATACGTGTATCACTAATAGAAGGTTCCATATTCAGTTGATCACAATATCTGGAGAAATGTCCAGGCTTCCCACATCCATAACAAATAATCCCTTTATGTTGACAATTTTTGGTGAGATGATTTTTCCCACACTTGAAACATTTCATTGATGATGCCACAGTCTGACCAAAATCGTTGCCACTAGTACTTCCTCTCTTTGTTCGTTGTTGCTTCCCCAGTTATCGTACACACGGCTTTTGCTGAACACAATCGACCTTACGCTTCTTTCCATCTTGGATTATTGAAGACTCTAAATTACAGCTTCTCGCATCTAGTGGCTGTTCCAATCCTAATAAGCTATGAAGTTCAATTATCAGTTCCTGCTACTGAACGATCATCTGTCTTTGTTGTACTACTACTTCAATCATCTTTTGCATCACACTTCTAGCTGCGGCTATACGATCTTCATCACGTCTCGTGTCCTCATACTCATGTTCGCTACGTTCCATTCTCCTTCAAAGACGAACAAAATCAAAACACGACGAACTAAACGTAACTATTTCACACAACATTGTCTCCTTTCGGAAACCAAAATATATCTCTGTGTTCAATGTCAGAGATTCACACAGCACAAACAAGACAAACCTACCCACAAACCCAAAAGACTCCAACTTGGGCTCTGATACTAACTAATGTAACACCCTCCTTAGGATGTCGCACTTCATGTTACTAAATTACTAAATTACCCCTTTATTGGAAAATCGTGCTTTGTGATGTAAATATGAGTTATAAAATTTCTTGATGATAGTAAGATAAACTTAGCAGAAAATAAAAACATAACAATATTATCACAAATTATTTACATCGTATATACACAAGTCATAGTATTGTCATATTTTAATATTTACAAACTAGACTCTCAAAATATTTAAACTTTAATTTAAACTAACATACTGCCCAAGTATTACTACACAGCAGAATCCTCAGACGGGTCCTTCTCAGACTCCTCAGAAGATGGAAGTCTGACTTGACGTGAAGTCCTACGGACAGATGTCCGCGTAGATGACACTATACTAATCGCACTAGGAGTACGATAGTATATTCCCCAATACTGTCTAGTAGACAATGGGAACTCTAGGTATTAATATTCACACTAATATCCAAGATGTAGCCTACTCAATCTCATATACACAAGGAGACGAGACTCCTCCATCACTTCAAAACTCAACGTCCTCAACAGGAATCTGCTCTTCCTTAGCTTCTCGCTCAAATCCCCGCTCAACGTCTTTAAAATTATTATTACAATACAAATAGACATACAAAGAGGTGAGATCACCTACGCCAATACCAATATGGTAGCAATGAAGATAAACACATACAATATCTCATACCAGCACATCATACATAATTATAATTATGCCACCAACATCATTTATCATCATAACTCATGCAATAAGCAATAATTACAATCATGCCATTACCAATATCCAAACACTCAACATTTCAATTATCATAAACCATAATTACGATAATACCCTCAATAATTATGCATATGCACCTAGACTCAATTTCTCACTCCATGGAGCTACAACTCAGATCGGAAAGAGTGATCGAAAAGATCTGTCTGCACTAACATGCCTCGGACCACGTGCTCAATTTTTGCACATCTAGCATATGCACCACAGTCTTTATCAAATCTTGATTAGGGATAGTGTCTTGGTCCGGATCATCGGTGTGTTGCATCGGTCTAACCTACGGTACAGAAGCGCTGCCATCTGCCCATTATAGGTAACCCGCACCCCGATGCCCCCAAGGTCAACGAGTGACCTACACTACGCATATCGCACCCACTCAGGAGGTGTATTCTCTCCTAGGCAATCAGTGTAACATCCCAAAAATTATTTATTTCATTATAAATAATCATTTTATAATATTTATGATTTTTGAGAATTTTTGTGGAATTTTCTGAGAATGTTGAATATTTTAATATATTTTTCATTTTACGTGTACACTGAGCGAAGCCGGGATAACAAAATGTTTTCCCTAAAGCTGGTAAACTTTGAACTGTGGAGACGTTGACGGGGGATCTTACTAAACCCGAGGCCGAGCATAGTTTATGAGGTTTACGTTCTACGAGATTTTATTTGATGAATAAAATCACTGTATCATAAAACCATCTGATGAATAATAAAATATTATTCATCAACAGTAACTCTTATTCACTGAGAAAATAATTCTAACAGTGTAATTAATCATCTGTGAGATGTATTTAATTAAGGAGACAAGCTTACTACGCACTTTATCGAGAAGCGCACGAAGCTTCTCAAGGAAGCTTCAAGGAAACTTCTAGGAAGCTTCCTCCTGCCACTATTCACTCTCTCTCCTCCCTCTTATTATGCAGCACGGTTTTGGGGGTAATATCACAATTATTCCCTCCCATTTTCTCTCATTTTCTCTTATTCATGCTGGCCTCCTTCTCCCTCATGCAGCTCTCATTTTTTTCCTCTCTTCTCCATACGGCTACACCCCCACAAACACCATTGTTGATTTTCAAGCTTCCCTTGCTCAAGCCAAACTTAACCCATTGTTTTCCCTCACCATCTTCAAGCTTTCTTCTTGGTGGAGCTTTTCTTTATTCCACCATTTTTGTACTTCACAGCCAGCCCAAAGCTTGGAGCTTTAAGGTAAAGCTCTCAACTTTCTTCTCCTTTCTCCCCATTTTCATGTTCCATGGTCACATTGGTGACTATGGATGCCATTTCCACTCTTTGATCTTGATTTTTATGGATTTGAACACCAAGGTTTCTGTGGTGTTGAAGCACGAAATTTCAAGGACAAAAGGAGCTTGCTTTCTTTGTTCTTCACTAAGGTAAGAGGAAGACACTCCTCCTCAACCTCTATTAGCATTCAGGAACCTTGTTTGTGAGTGATTGTGATAAAACCCTATTGAGGGTTATTCTCTGTTTGTATGTTTAGTATGTTTGCATGTTGTTTACAATGTGTTTATGCTATTAGAATGTTTGTCTATGTATATTGATATATTGGATTGGATTAGAATGCCTGAAATGGGAGAAAATAACGTCGGATTAGTTCTCGGATGGCCACGGTTTTAAGCCCAGAATTTGGGGATTCTTTGTGAACAATTGTAACAAGAGAAACTTCTGCAATGTCAATACCCATCGAGTTAGGATTCTTGTCCATTAAACACTTTCATTGGTTAACCAAGAGAAACTTCTGCAATGTTAATATCCGTCGAGTTAGGATTCTTGTCCATTAAATACTTTCGTTGGTTAAACAAGAGAAACATCTGCAATGCCAATATCCGTCGAGTTAGAGTTTCTGACCATTTAGTAGAGAAACTTATCCAATGTGAATATCCGTTGAGTTAGGATGCCAATATCCATCGAGTTAGAGTTTCTGACCCTTTAGTAGAGAAACTTCTCCAATGTGAATATCCATCGAGATAGGAGGCCAATATCCATCGAGTTAGAGTTTCTGACCCTTTAGTAGAGAAACTTCTCCAATGTGAATATCCATCGAGATAGGATGCCAATATCCGTCGAGTTAGGATGCCAATATCCGTCGAGTTAGGATTTCTACTGACCTTCTAGTATATTCGACAGTTTTTTATCTCCATTCGACAGAACCTTCAATCGACAGAAATTGATTTTTAGCCATTCTTGTCAAACAATGTCTTTTTACCAACATTGCTTCTGTCAGGTCATTTTCCGTCGAAAGGCAGCCTCAATTGTACACTAGAGACATTTCTTCGTCGAATCCAAAATTTTAATTATCGCCTAACACTTAGTGATTTAATTAGTGGTAACAGGATGCAAGAATTAGCAAATTGGGAAATTAAATTATACTTTGAGATTCATAAATTTTAAAGAACCAAGAATGGAATTTTCATAAGACTTAGGATAATTTTAATTAGGGTAAGAACAAGAGAGTGTGAGACATTAAGATCTTAGAATAACCTTCTAAGTGTATATGAATAAATTACCTAAGAGAATTGAATTAATTAAGAGAATTTCCCTTAGAGACAAACTTTGTAAGAAAAGCTAAACCTAAGCAAGAATTCATAATACACTTTAAAAATGTATTAATTTCTTTAATAACAATATTATGTTATTGTGGGTCCATGTGAGTGACCACTGATTGTGTTAATTCCTACTTTGGCAAATTGTAGCATATTGCGGAATAGTATGTAATAATGATCATACATGATTATGCATAGAGTCTATATGCATCGTGAATGTCCGTTGGACTATCGTAAGGCGTAGTTGCCTAGGAGTTGAACACACCTTAGTGTGGGTGCGAATAGACAAGTGTAGGTCATCGGTTGACCATGGGGGCGTCAGGGTGCGGGTACCTCGCAATGGGCAGTTGGTAGCTCTCTGTCCGTGGGGAATACCGATGCAAACACACTGACGATCCGGACCGAGACACTGTCCTATATCACGATCTAGTGTAGACTGTTTGTATAATGCCATGATGTGCACGTGGGTAAATTCGAAATTATAGCACTTTGGCCTCGGCAGCCTAGTTGCAGACATGTCGCTTGATCTTTCTCTCCGACCGTTTGTGTCTAGCTCCATGGAGTAGGATTTTTACTTTGCATGCATATACATAGTGGGTCCATGAATTATCTGGCATTTATTATGATTATAATTGGAACTGTTGTATTACTGATATATATATAACTGCCTGGAACTGTTGGTTGATTATAACTGCTACTTAACGTTTATTACCATTATTGCTGTCAATAAATGTTATGTGGGCGCTTTGCGCCGTTTGGTTTCTTGTTGCTATAATTGGTAATGATGGTAGGATGTCTTACCTCTTTCTTGTACTTTTCTTGTTTCGACGTGAATTCTTGGTTAAAGACTGTAAGTGGGAACAAGGTTGGATTCTTTTGGACTTTCTTGGTTTGACCCACTGTATCCGGTGATGTTGTCGCGAAGGGAGTTCTTTTGTGTTCGTTTGAATTGTGTTCACTGGTGATGCCAAGACTTGGCGAGTCGACTGGACCGACAAGCGTATGCAATATGTTGGGGATCTGACCTTAACCATGAAGAGGACTGCGATTGAAGACCTTATTCTATATTTCTCACTACACTGGTGAGCCCGGAGTTGCCTCACGCATTGGGGATCCGATGGAGTGCCCAACTCCATGGTCGTAGATATATTATGGGTAGTTTATATTTTATTTTGCATTACCTATATAAAGTGTATTTTGGGTACATGTATGTTTTAAGGTGATTATTAAGTCTAAAATGTTATAAATTGAGTACATCTAACTGGTTGTATATGCAACTATTCATTCGTGGCTCCTATTTTCCTCATATGCGAAATGATTAATATTTTTGTAAAGTTTGTTATTTGACAATGATAGCACGCCGAAATTTAGTGACCGTGACATAATGACGATTGTGCCATGGTTATTAAATCGAGGGGTGTTACATTAAGGTGGTATCAGAGCTCAGTTCATCCTGTTGAGCCAAGGTATGGACTGACTATGCTTAGACATGTTAGAAGTTTATTTGTATGTTGTGTACTTCCTTGTCTCTTGAATTGAGATGTTAGGAAAGGAAGGCATGGCTTGCCATAAAATGTTCGTGACTACTGTTGCACAATTACATGATATTGAGTATTGGCCCACTCAATGTGTAATGTTCCGTGTGGATGGAAAACTATGACTTCACCTAGGCGTATTAAGTGAGAAGAAGTTCTTTTAGTAAGAAGCTCAGATGGTATGACTGAACTTGTTTAGGATTTGTCTACATTTACACCCTTGTTGTGTTACCTCTAGAATTGTTTGAGCCAATGGGTTAGAAAAGGGCAGTAAAATAAGACTTGCAAGGTTGGTGGACTGAAGTGTCCAAGAGGTTTTCAAAAACCGATTCTCTTTGGAAAAGAGTATCTAGTGTAAGTTTAGTTCGAGAAGCTGCATAGGAGTCAAAGACTTACTGGAGATCGCGCCGCGGAAGGCAGAATGAAGGAGCTTAAGTTATAGTCCTTTGGGTTTGTCTTGTTGGGTTTTGTGACTCTTTGTGTTTGGTTTTCAAAAGGAGACTATTATTTGGACTGAATGCTTTTGATTTTTCTTATGATTTGATTTGTTTGTTCTTGAAGGAAGACAATGACTCAAAGTAGATGTAAGCGTGCGAATGCGGGGAATGACAATGATGGCACGATTGTGGCAGTTGAAGAAATGCAAAGAATAGTTGATGTAGCGACGCGCCATGATCAGAGGGCCGCACAACAACAGGAATTAGAAGTTGAGGTCCATAATTGAAGGAAGAAAGTCGACTTTGGGGTAACTCTGGTTTACCGAAGTTCCAAAGGAGGAACCATAGGAAGGCCAATCAGTTTAAGTAGAAACCATATACACTACGACCAAGGGAGCAACAGTGACAGCAAACGCATCACGGTGGTGCGAGTGGCAGCAAGTCCACTCCAACCGTGGTACCGTTATCAAGGTGTAAGAAGTGCGGAAAGGACCACTTCACGAGGGACTGTAAAAGTGAAGGAAAAATTTGTTTCAAGTGCAGAAAGCTAGGACATGTGTTCAGGGATTGTGTTTTACATGAAACAAAGCCTCCATATGCGATCAAAAGGGTAATCTGCTTCAAGTGTGGAAAGGACCATTTAACAAAGGATTGTACGATCGAAGGGATAATTTGTTTCAAATACAGAGAGTTAGGACATGTGGCTAAGAACTGTACTTCGCAAAGGACGAAGCCTTTTGTTGGTGATGCACGCACTCCACAATCTCACAAAGAAAGGAGAGTTAATTTCTCAAGTGGAGTAGAAACGTCCAAGACTAGCGAGGAAGCTTATACTACGATGGATGACCCTGTGATTGTACTGCATAATTCCGGGGGTAACCCGTTTCTTTATGATGTATGAATGTGGGAATCCAGTAGGGATGTTCGTACCTTCGTTATCTTTTGACTAAGTTATTTCTATTTTGGCTGCTAAGAACTTGTTGATGGTAGCCAAGTTGTTTAAATTATCCTACGACCTGTTAAAGACTGAATCTTTCTGTTGATCTAATTTGTTTACTTCTTTTACAAATTAAATGTAATGTTAACAAAAGGGATTGGTTATCTTCCAGCCATATTCTATTGAAATGTTTCAATGAAATTCTAAGAGTTCATTTTTGGAATTGATTTATTTATGTATTTACTTCCCATCGACTCGAATGATACTATTCTCGTTTGTAAGCCTACTCTCATTACAACAAGTTTATTTAAAACTATCTTATTATTGTTAGAAATTGGAACCCTTTTACCAAGTCACTTATCTACTTCATGAATAGAATTAATCTCAGGAAGGGTATTGATTATTTTCTAAACGGGTCTCGTTGTTCGATTTCAACGGAAACTTAGTGTTTCTTGAGACAGAAATTTCCTAGATATGAATCCATGAAACTCACTCCTAAGTTTTATTGGACCATATCATACTCTTTGTTAGGCGGGTCCAGTGGCAAATCAAGTGACTTCCCTATTTTTCTTTCTAACCTTTATAACGTTTCTAGTATACTTCGATAGAGTAAATGTGTTCCTGAATCTGAACCCTAACAATGCGCCAAATGTAGCACAATTAGGTGAGAACTTATCCTATGAGACATTTTATTTGAATTAAGGAAAGATGGTTTGACGAATCAATTGAAAAACGCCACCGTTTTCTCCAAGATCAACTTGAGTTCTGGACTATCATCGAGTTCGCTCAAAGGTAGGAAATTTTTCCCAAAATAACTTTTCTAACGTGTCGGGGGGGGCACTACGGGTATTTCGTATTGTCGTTTCGTGTAGTGAACACTTCGGTAATGTTTGTCGATTACTTGAATATAGTCTCTCTTCTTTGTTGAAAACAGATTTGTCGTTGTCCTCGTAGGTGACATTCTGATCTATTCTTGATGTTTGGAGGAACGTACCGAATCTCTCGGAGTGATTCTTAAAATCCTGAAGAAGATGAAGTTATACGTAAAGTTGTTTAAGTACGAATTCCAGTTGGAGGCAGTTCAACCTTTGGGTTACGCGATCTCAAGGGAAGGAATTGTTGTGAACCCATCGGAACTCGAAGCGTTTCTTCAACGAGAAAGACCGACGACCGTAATGGAAATTTGTAGCCAGATGGAATTAATTGGTTAATACAGGAAACTCGTCGCAGAATTCTCCAAAGTGGCAAGATTTCTTGTCAAACTCATGCATGAGAGTCAAGTTTATAGGATTGGTGCATATAAGGAAAGATTTTCAAGGATTGAAGAGACACTTAACTACCTTGCCGATAATGATTCTACCCAATCCCAATGAACTTTTTGGGATACCTAGTGATGCTTCGTATTGGAAGTTTAGAACGTGTGCTTGATCAGAATAGAAGGAATGGTAACGTGCGCTTAGAGACAATCGAGAATACATGAGAAGGATTACCTTACACCAACTCAGAGTTAGCTCTGTAGTTGCATTGAAGATCTAGAAGCATTTTCTACAAGGAGAAATTCTCAATGCCTATAGTAATCTTAAGAGCCAAAGGTATTTTGGTCTATTGGAATGAGTTGAATATGAGGCAGAGACGGTGATTAGAAGTTTCAAAAAAAAAATTCAATTTTTCCATTTTAGTGTAATACCAAAAGAGGCGAATGTCGTAGCGGATGCCTTAAGAAGAAACCAAGCTTAGTTTGTCTGCTACTGTGAGCAAGGAGAATAAGTTTGATAGAGCCACTCAACGATGTACAGTTGTTTAGAGAGTTGGCTGTTGGATGGCTAAAGACTCAAGGAACATAGAATCTTTTATTGATCGGCCTATGACGTCAACACGTTTTGCCCATTAAAATAAGATACTCAGTGGAAGGAAGCAATCTTATTACCAGTGATTTGGATTGATGCAGCTGAAGATACAACATGAGAACTAGGAGACAAAATGAAAGAAACACAGTCGCGTTTGTCCTAAGATATGATGAATTTCGAGGACGAAATTCCTTTTTAGAAGGGGAATGTTGTAACATCCCGAAAATTATTTATTTCATTATAAATAACCATTTTATAATATTTATGATTTTTGAGAATTTTTGTGGAATTTTCTGAGAACGTTGAATATTTTAATATATTCTTCATTTTACGTGCGCGCTGAGCGGAGCTGGGATAATGAAATATTTTCCCTGAGGCTGGTAAACTTTGAACTGTGGAGACGTCGACGGGGGATCTTACTAAACCTGAGGCCGAGTACAGTTTACGAGGTTTACGTTCTACGAGATTTTATCTGATGAATAAAATCACTGTATCATAAAACTGTCTGATGAATAATAAAATATTATTTCATTAACAGTAACTTTTATTCACTGAGAAAATAATTCTAACAGTGTAATTAATCATCTGTCAGATGTATTTAATTAAGGAGACAAGCTTACTATGCACTTTATCGAGAAGCGCGTGAAGCTTCTCAAGGAAGCTTCAAGGAAACTTCTAGGAAGCTTCCTCCTGCCAATATTCACTCTCTCTCCTCCCTCTCATTGTGCAGCACGATTTTGGGGGTAATATCACAATTATTCCCTCCCATTTTCTCTCATTCACGCTGGTCTCCTTCTCCCTCACGCAGCTCTCATTTCTTTTCCCCTCTTCTCTATACGACTACACCCCCATAAACACCATTGTTGATTTTCAAGCTTCCTTTGCTCAAGCTAAACTTAACCTATTATTTTCCCTCACCATCTTCAAGCTTTCTTCTTGGTGGAGCTTTTCTTTATTCCTCCATTTTTGTACTTCACAGCCAGCCCAAAGCTTGGAGCTTTAAGGTAAAGCTCTCAACTTTCTTCTCCATTCTCCCCATTTTCGTGTTCCATGGTCACATTGGTGACTATGGATGCCATTTCCACTCTTTGATCTTGATTTTTATGGATTTGAACACCAAGGTTTCTGTGGTGTTGAAGCACGAAATTTCAAGGACAAAAGGAGCTTGCTTTCTTTGTTCTTCACTAAGGTAAGAGGAAGACACTCCTCCTCAACCTCTATTAGCATTCAGGAACCTTGTTTGTGAGTGATTGTGATAAAACCCTATTGAGGGTTATTCTCTGTTTGGATGTTTAGTATGTTTGCATGTTGTTTACAATGTGTTTATGCTATTAGAATGTTTATCTGTGTATATTGATATATTGGATTGGATTAGAATGCCTGAAATGGGAGAAAATAACGTCAGATTAGTTCTCGGATGGCCACGGTTTTGAGCCCAGAATTTGGGGATTCTTTGTGAACAATTGTAACAAGAGAAACTTCTGCAATGTCAATATCCGTCGAGTTAGAGTTTTTGACCATTTAGTAGAGAAACTTCTCCAATGTGAATATCCGTCGAGTTAGGATGCCAATATCCGTCGAGTTAGAGTTTTTGACCATTTAGTAGAGAAACTTCTCCAATGTGAATATCCGTCGAGTTAGGATGCCAATATCCGTCGAGTTAGAGTTTCTGACTCTTTAGTAGAGAAACTTCTCCAATGTGAATATCCGTCGAGTTAGGATGCCAATATCCGTCAAGTTAGGATTTCTGCTGACCTTCTAGTATATTCGACAATTTTTTATCTCCATTCGACAGAACCTTTATTCGACAGAAATTGATTTTTAGATATTCTTGTCAAACATTGTCTTTCTACTAACATTGCTTCTGTCAGGTCATTTGCCGTCGAAAGGCAGCCTCAATTGTACACTAGAGACATTTCTTCGTCGAATCCAAAATTTTAATTATCGCCTAACACTTAGTGATTTAATTAGTGGTAACAGGATGCAAGAATTAGCAAATTGGGAAATTAAATTATACTTTGAGATTCATAAATTTTAAAGAACCAAGAATGGAATTTTCATAAGACTTAGGATAATTTTAATTAGGGTAAGAACAAGAGAGTGTGAGACATTGAGATCTTAGAATAACCTTCTAAGTGTATATGAATAAATTACCTAAGAGAATTGAATTAATTAAGAGAATTTCCCTTAGAGACAAACTTTGTAAGAAAAGCTAAACCTAAGCAAGAATTCATAATACACTTTAAAAATGTATTAATTTCTTTAATAACAATATTATGTTATTGTGGGTCCATGTGAGTGACCACTGATTGTGTTAATTCCTACTTTGGCAAATTGTGGCATATTGTGGAATAGTATGTAATAATGATCATACATGATTATGCATAGAGTCTATATGCATCGTGAATGTCCGTTGGACTATCGTAAGGCGTAGTTGCCTAGGAGTTGAACACACCTTAGTACGGGTGCGAATAGACAAGTGTAGGTCATCGGTTGACCGTGGGGGCGTCAGGGTGCGGGTACCTCGCAATGGGCAGTTGGTAGCTCTCTGTCCGTGGGGCAGACCGATGTAAACACACTGACGATCCGGACCGATACACTGTCCTATATCGCGATCTAGTGTAGACTGTCTGTATAATGCCATGATGTGCACGTGGGTAAATTCGAAATTATAGCACTTTGGCCTCTGCAGCCTAGTTGCAGACATGTCGCCTGATCTTTCTCTCCGACCGTTTGTGTCTAGCTCTATGGAGTAGGATTTTGACTTTGCATGCATATACATAGTGGGTCCATGAATTATCTGGCATTTATTATGATTATAATTGGAACTGTTGTATTACATATATATATATAACTGCCTGGAACTGTTTGGTTGATTATAACTGCTACTTAATGTTTATTACCATTATTGCTGTCAATAAATGTTATGTGGGTGCTTTGCGCCGTTTGGTTTCTTGTTGCTATAATTGGTAATGATGGTAGGATGTCTTACCTCTTTCTTGTACTTTTCTTGTTTCTACGTAAATTCTTTGTTAAAGACTGTAAGTCGGAACAAGGTTGGATTCTTTTGGACTTTCTTGGTTTGACCCACTGTATCCAGTGATGTCGTCGCGAAGGGAGTTCTTTTGGGTTCGTTCGAATTGTGTTCACTGGTGATGCCAAGACTTGGCGAGTCGACTGGACCAACAAGCGTATGCGATATGTTGGGGATCTGACCTTGACCATGAAGAGGACTGCAATTGAAGACCTTATTCTATATTTCTCACTACACCGGTGAGCCCGAAGTTGCCTCACGCATTCAGGATCCGATGGAGTGCCCAACTCCATGGTCGTAGATATATTATGGGTAGTTTATATTTTATTTTGCATTACCTATATAAAGTGTATTTTGGGTACATGTATGTTTTAAGGTGATTATTAAGTCTAAAATGTTGTAAATTGAGTACATCTTATAATTTATATTTTAACTGGTTGTATATGTAACTATTCATTCGTGGCTCCTATTTTCCTCATATGCGAAATGATTAATATTTTTGTAAAGTTTGTTATTTGACAATGATAGCATGCTGAAATTTAGTGACCGTGACATAATGACGATTGTGTCGTGGTTATTAAATCGAGGGGTGTTACAATCAGCCCTATTCAGTCCATCGGACCTTTCCCATGCATGTACTATGCACATTTCACAATTTCAATTCCTTATATCACATCCTCAATTCAATTTTCTTTATCTCATGTTCGGGTCCTCAGATTGGCCCAACAATATCATTATCGTAATTTCATCGCGAAACCATATTTTCACATTTTCTAAATTGCGTAAAATAATTTTCACACGTTTTAAATCAAACACACTATTTTTCTCATTTCACACCAAAATTTAACTTTATTTTTCATATTTGCATGATAACCCTCAAAACATAATATTTGCATTTTAGTCCTCATTTAAATAATATTTTCACAACAGTCCTTCATAAAATTCATATTTATGAAATAGTCCCTCATAAAATTCATATTTACGAAATCATCCCTCATAAAATTTATATTTATGAAATCGTCCCTCTTTTATAAAATATTTGTAATATAGTCCCTTTAAAATCAATAATTGCAATATGACCCCATTAAAAATGAAAATTACAATATTGTCCCTCTAAAAATCATAATTACAATATGGCCCCTTTAAAAAAATGAAAATTATAATATTGCCCCTTTAAAATCATAATTTGCATTGTTTCCCCAAAAATGTTATTTCTTTCATTTACTCCACATATCATAGCTCAAATTTTACAGACGCACCTCTAAACCCATAGGGTGAGCCATACGTCAATAAACTTCAAGTATTGACACCCGAATTAATTTCATAACTCATTTATTAAATCAAATTGTTTTCTCATAATCCTTTTACTTTACTATACTCAAACTTTTCCAAATTCAATCCCTTTTCATTTCAATCTTTAATTCTCATTTAAATCCATCATTTTTCAGGACTTTGGTCCTCTTGACCCTAGTAAGGCCGTAAGCCTCAAGCTTTGGAGCTCTCATAAAATCGGTTCATCATATTATTCACATCCTAAATTACTCATACACTTGCATGCATTCAAAATTATTCATACAAGCATATTATCAAAGCTTTAGACATATTATCACACATGCAATCAAAAATATAAAACCATAAACACCAAAATCACAAACAAAGAGACATCAAACAAAAAGTGAATAAACCCTTATGGGTTTTTCACCATACACAACCATCCCCACACCACCAAAACATGGTTGGTGAGGTAAAATCTCCCTCTTACCTCTTGAAGACAAGCTTTATAAACTCCTCTCCTTCTCCTTGTTTTCGTACAAGTCACAAACAATTCCTAACAATTCTAAAACAATTAGTAAAATCACATACAAAGCTTAATAATAACAAACCATGGAACAAACATGGCTTAGAAAATCATAAACATGAATTTAAACCATAGAAATCAAAGTTTACCTCTAGGGAAGTAAGATAGAAGTCGGATTTTGAAGCACTTAGAGTGGGATTTTGGGAAAACTTTCTAAATGGAAAGTGTTTAGAACGTTGTCAAGCTTTAAGAAATGATGAGAGTGAAAATTATAGGTGAGTGATGGTTTATTTGGGTGCTAGGGCCGAACCATGTGGAGAGAAAAGGAAGGAAATGGTTGCTTAGTTTCTTGGGATTTTTGAGAGAAAAAGATGAATGCTTTTGATGTGAGAGAAAATAAATATTATGTGAGTGAATAATAAGTGGACTGCTGTACCGTGGGATAAGCATAGAGAAATTAGGATTTACTTGAAGTAAAATATCCTATTTTGAGTGCACATGGACTAGCACATGGCATATGTCATCAACTTGACTTTGCGTGGCTATTTGGATTGTTCAAGAATCATGGAGAAGCCTCCCTAGGCAGTTTGGCTATGTGACCTTCAAGGATTTAGGACTTAATAAACTATTGAGTCAAAGTCAAGCCACTGTATTTGACTCCATCCTAGTCATCGAAATTAGTTTTGTTTCCTATCCATTTATTAAATCTATGGCCCATATTCAATGCTTGCTACAGGGTTCGACGATAAATGTTTGTCCAACAATGAACAGCCTTCGACATAGAGCAGTGTTCGACAACGAATAGTAGTACTATTCATCATCAGTTAAGTCGATTACATAGCAGTCATCTTCACTTTGATTTGAAGAATCGTCCGATAAGATTGAGGGAGAAGGTGAACCAGATTATTTTTATTGACTAATTCTTTGCTAACAGCAACGTCCATCTCTTTGTCGAGTCTAAGGACGTCTTCCATGTTTTGAATAGATGGTCTTTGTCGGAATAGATGGTCTTGGTCGGAAGAGGCAGCAATAACAGCCAAAATCTTTGATTTCTAATTCAAGAACTGAGAATCAGTTTCATCCAGTCTTGAGGTACTTTGGGTTCTGTCAAACTACCGGTTGATGTTGTCGGGAAATGCTCTGGAGGTGTCGAATTCAGCTCACTATTTAGCATATGCTTGCATGTAATCTCAGTAATTAAATCTGACGGGATCAAAATGTTAGGAAAATTTCTTCAAAAGTGTTTGGATCTTGTCCAAATTCTGTGGGTATCAAGACCTTCAAAAATCTGGATTGTCGAATGAGTTATGTGAGATTGGTCTTTTGGTTCCCTGTAATGCTTAAGAGAGACCGAGTCAGTATCGACGAGAATGTATTCATAAAATTTTAGTTTTGTTTGTCGAAATAGGTTTGAAATGAAAACCGTTAGGGAAAATCTTGAGGAACTTTGGTCGGATTGGGATCCCAGAATTTTGGTCGGATTGGGATTACTGGCCAAAAGCTTTCTTTTGGAATATAATGAGGTTTGGAAGAAATATGTTGAGTTTGGGTGACTATATCCGATTTTTTGTCGGTTGATTATAATGGCAAATTAAACTATACCGGGTCAAATAATTCATAGCAATAGCTGCTATGAATAAAGCAGTAGATATTTATCAGTAAAATAGAATTATTTTACAGATAAATTCTAAAAATTAAGAGATTCTTTTCTATATTACTCAGATTCGGGTTGAGTAAGATTCCCCGTCTCTAAATAAATTAGATAAGAATCTCCCCAGTCCGAAAATTATTATTTTCTTGACCAGGAGCAAATCACACAAAATAATCAAAAACAGTATCGAAATAATCAAATTATTTTTATATTGCACAGAAAACACAAAATAGTTTAATTCTGTCAGTTCTGTAACATAGTCTAAAATTTGGGGTGTTACACCCTTCAATGTACCAGGATATTTCCAAAGGCCAAAAACCAAGTTGTTCCCTTCTTTGATTAATTGTTTCACTTCCAGAGCTAGAGAACTTTCATGAGATCACCCTTTAAACAAACCAAATCATGCCTCCTTGAAGTTCATTCTTTAGATTAGCTTCATTTTTCATTCACTTCAAGCACCAACCACCAGAGATTATTATTCTTCAGTAGGAACTTGTCATTTGAATATTGGGGGACTTAAACATGAATTAAGTACCTGCAAAACAAATTTAGGGGACACTCCGATGCTCAAGTTAGTATTGGATTAAAAAATGATTAAAACTATGAAATTACATAGCAAAACAACATTATTATGCAGCAACATGACAAGTTTTGCACCAAAATGACACAATATGTAATAAAATAACAAGTTATGCAACACAATGACAGATTATGCAGCAAAACTATTCAGCAAAGGTTAAATGCATAATTGATCCAAAAAGTCAAGTTCAAAGACATTTTTATCAAATATGCTATTTTAAATAAGAAGTAAACTAATCAAGCATATTCGAGATATGTAAAGATATTTTCAAGAAATTAACCTAAAGAAGCATAAACCAAGTCTCCATTTTACTAATGGTTGCAAGTCCAAGCTTCTTGGAGACAAGGAAAAGAGCTTGAAGTATTTTTTGAACTTGGGGTTACAGTAGCCACTTTTGAGATTCCAAAGTCAGTTCTTGGCCTTCAAGCACATTTACAACACACTTCAATTTTTTACTTTTGGTACCCAAATTTTCTTAGGTCCTTGTGTGTTAACTTTTGGTAAAGTGCCTTTGGGAACCCAAACCATTTTAGTCCCAACCTTAATGCTCAAGTTTTTCCTAACATTGCATGTAGAAGCACTATGCCATTTCCTATCATAATAAAAACATTTGATGAAGGGGCTACTTGATGTACTTGAGGAAACAGAGAAATTCTTGAGAAACTTTTGGTGGTTATTTGGATTATACCTTAAACTAGCATTTTGAAAAACACATCTTTATTTCCCTAACAATACATTCAATTTATCTCTTCCAAAGGTAAATTTTGAAAAAGTGTTTTTCATATCCTTAATCTCAATTTCAAATGCTTTACATGATAAGCAAAATGAGGGTGTGGGTGCATTATCATGTGAAAAGCTTGTTATGCATAAAGAATTTGCATCAATCAACCCAAGAGTTTTATTTTCTAATTTCAATTCCTCAATTTCTTTGCTTAAAGTAGAAATTTGATTTTCAAATGAGAAAATTGTTTTCTTTGAACATGAAATCATTTTTGCAAGCCTCATAGATTCATTATGCAATTCTTCAAATGCATCTTGCAATTCATCATAGGAAGGGGAAGAGTTTGATGTAGAATTTGAGGATGTTACCTCCATGTCATCTTCATCTTCCTCTTCTCCTCTAGCCATAAAACATAGATTGGCTTTCTCATTGTCTGAGCTATTGGTTGAATCCATGTCATTATCATCCCAAGCTATGCAGACTCTTCTTTCTTTCTTCTCCCTTGAGGACCTTTTCTCATACTTTTCCACTTTACTTTGATAAATTGCACACTCCATCTTCATGTGTCCCAATTCTCCACATTCATAGCATTTAGGAGTGGATGAGGTTCCTTCCCGTTTGTGAAATACATTCTTTTAGGGAAAGAAAGGTCTTCTTTTAGCTCCATTCTTCTTGAAGAATCTTCCAAATTTTTTTACTAGTAGAGCAAGATTCTCTTCATTTATTTACAAGCCATCTTCATCATCAATAATCATGGAGGAAGTGGCCTTGAGATCTATTCCTTTCTTTTTCTTGTTCAACTCCTCATTTTGGTTGAGTCTATTCAACTCCAATTCATGTTCTTGAAGCTTGCCAAAAAGTGTGACTAGGGTCATGGTTGAGAGATTTCTTAACTCCACAATAGCCGTCACTTTAGGTTGCCAATGCCTGCTCAAACATCCCAACACTTTGTTAATAAGATCTTCATTAGGAAAAGTCTTTCCCAATGAAGCAAGATGATTTGTAATATGTGTGAACCGTTTTTGCATTTCTTGAATGCTTTCACCTTGGTTCATTCTAAAAAGCTCATATTCATGAGTGAGAGTATTAATCCTTGATCTTTTCACTTCACTAGTACCCTCATGGTTTACTTGTAAAGTGTCCCACATTTCTTGGCAGATTTACAATTTGAGACTTTAAAGAATTCGTCACACCCTAAGGTTGTGGTAATGATATTTTTGGCTATCAAATTGTATTGGACCTTCTTCTTATTATCATTGGTCCATTCACTTCTTGGTGTATTAACTCTTACACCATTTACAACTTGTGTGGGGACAAAATGACCATTTTCAATAGCATCGCACACATCTGAGTCAATAGCTTCAACAAAAATTTTTATTCTTTCTTCCCAATAAGCATACCCATCCCCATTGAAAAATGGAGGTTTATAGAGAGAAGAATTTTAGGAAAAACCATTTGAAGAGGCCATCACTTTCTCTTGAAGCTGCTAAGCTCTTTACAAAAGAGCCTTGCTCTGATATCACTTGTTACCAAGTGGCCTCAATACTTAAGAGGGAGGTGAATTGAGTATATAAAAACTTTTCACAAATCTTTTCGTAAAACACTTGATTACCAATTTTCGTTGAAGCTATTGGTTAATTAATGTGAATAGATAAATGAGATTGATTACTTCACTTACAAATAAATAAATAAACCAAATCAGAGAGTATTCAAGTAAGCAAATAAATTTAAAGCACAAAGTAAACAGATGAGTTTAGAAGATCAAACACAAGATTTATCTTGGTTCAGCCACCAATCCACTTGTGGCCTATGTCTAGTCCTCAAGCAATCACTCGAGATTTTTTACTATGTCTTCAAGCTTCAACATGTGATTGACAACCTTTACAATTGAGAGCATCAACACACCTTGGGATACCTCACCCTTGTGCTTGAGCCTCAAACAGGGATACCTCACCCTTTACAACCTTTGAGGGATACCTCACCCTCTTTATAATTTTTGAGAGATACCTCACCCTTTACTCTAGAGGGATACCTCACCCTCTTTACAGAGAATCAAACAAAGTTTATATGAATAGAAACTCTCTCAAAGAGTAGATAATACAAATTGAAGCTTTATAGGTATCAAGGATTCTTACAATTAAGCTCAAAAATAGAGTATTAATGAAAAGATAGTGAAAACATGAATTTAATGCTCAAGAGTGATTTTCATATTGTTCTCTAACCTTTCTTTGATGCCCAAACATTTGTATTTATAGCCCAAAGAAAATAAGAGCCGTTGGTGGTGGTTAAGAGGCATTAAATGCCAAAATATAGCTGTTGTACGTGTTTACTAGTTTTTCAGATAACCGGTTAAGGAGAAATCCTAATCGGTTAGACCTCTAAGAATGGCCTCTGATTTATCAAATAACCTAATAGGCAATGAGCCTAATCAGTTAGGCCTCTTTAGAAGCCTTTCCACGTGAATTTTAAAACCATACTAACCAGTTAGAGAGTTACCCTAATCGATTAGGTCATTTAAATGCCCAGTTTATGTTTCATTTAAAACACATGCTAACCGGTTAAGCAGTTAGCCCTAATTGATTAGGCTCCTTTTTAAAAAACCTGTTCACGTGCCATTTAAAACATTACTAACTGGTTACGCAATGAGCCCTAATCGGTTAGTGTAACACCCTCTCTGAAGGGTATCACATTTCAAACTAACTCCTTATAATTAATTAATTTCCTAAGTTATAAAATATTTAATTTCATTTAAATACAAGTTTTCAAAATTTCTTTTTCACGAAATAACATAAACTTTACAAAATTAGAGAAACACAAGTTTCAATAACTAAATAAAATACTTTGAACATAAACAAGATTTACTACATCCATACATTCATTATTTTTACATATCCAAAAACATAACACTTAAGACATGAGCCCTTATCAGGAGACAAATTCCCTAGCCAGGAATGTCATGATGGGATAGAAGTCTGAGTGAAAGATATCTCGGAACCTCCCTAATAGGTAAAATAACCTCTACATAAACAATCATATAAAATAAAGTAACGATCCCATGGCGAGTCCTACTTACTGATAGAGTAATGTCACCACAGTACTCTATATACTCTGAGTCCCAATGGACACTCTAAGCAGTAGCGCATTTAAGAAATTGTAGTCTAAGGAAATCTAGCTGATCTTTCCTTACCGCCATCACAGTCTTCACAGATGTAGACATAAAATAGAAATAAACAGAATAAAACAGCAAAGAGGTGAGATCTCCTACATCGCATACCAATATGGCAGCAAAGAAACGATATGAACAACAATGTCGTTCCATACATACAATCCCATAGAATAATAAAATCAACAGATATATTCATAGCATTTAATAGATGAACAATCCAATAAACTTGCAGCACAATAATTAGACATAATAATAATTCCACAATAATATCATACCCTCATAATATTATATTACCACAATACTATATCACCACAGTGTAAATGCTGAGTATGCTCATGAACAATGTGTACACTAACTATGCATATACTCGATGAGTATAATGACCAACATTATGCACAATGCAACCTGATCCTACTCCATGGAGCTAACTCAAGATTAAAGATGAACGTTCCAGAAGATCGGTCCCCCTTAAAAAGACAGTCTATATTGGATTATGAAAAGCAATAGTGTTGTCAGGTCTGCCAGTGTGTCGCAATCAGTGTCCACAGGCCAGGGGTATTGCGTGATTATAATAATCACGAGTGGTAACCACTCCACTGCGTGAATCACCGTGCCCTGACATCCCCCAAGATTCGTCATGATCCACTATCCTGTAAGTTCCTGTTCATTCTTTAGGCATAAAACGCCCCAACAAATCAAGCGAATACGCTTTTCTATGCATGATAACTGATTCAAACATATACTGTCATTGATCACACAGTATAGTTTATTCACATGCCATCACATGGCGGTATCACCGTATAATGCTCAAAAGTACCTTTAATCAAAACAAAGTACCGTTGTATTGTTCCCAATGATATTAACGCAACCTCCCATACAATTGTCTAATACCATTAGTATCAATGATATTATGTAACCGCTCATACAACTACATAATACCAAAGATCCACTCGGGTCCAATACTTCAATTTCACAAATTACTTAGTTCAATATGTTAGCTTTACATCAAAACTCGCTATTTCTTTCAATTACGTAGTAATATTATCATATTTTCACAATCGTGTAGCACTTCTGTTACGTTTTCAAATCGCGTAAAGGTTTTTCAACATTTTCTCAATCGCGTAGAGATTTTAAAATGTTTTCTCAATCGCGTATCTAAAAATTACTATTTTTAAGTTGCGTAAGAGTTTTTCTACGTATTTCCAATTGCGTAAAATATTTCTAATATATTTTAAGTCCAAAATAAGATTTTTCTCATTTAATATAAAAAATTAGCTTTATTTTCATTATTTACATAATAGTCCTTCTATAAAATAATATTTATATAATAGTCCCTCTTCAAATAATATTTCTAAAATAGTCTCTCTTTAAATAATATTTACAATATAGTCCCCCTAAAATTAGTATTTTTTACTGTTTCCCAGAAAACTGTATCTCTTAATTTTACCTAGGATATTATAGCTCAAAATTTCCTAACACGCTTCAAAACCTAGAGGGTGAGCTATACGTCAGTAAATTTCAAGTATTGGCTTTTAATTTACTACATAGCCTTAATTAAGCTAATTTTAATTCTAAAATATCATTTTTAAATTCATAAACTTACCAAATTGAATTCTTACTATTAAAAACACCTAAGTCTACACTTAGTAAAATAGTTTTGGATCTTGAACATCAAAAATGGCATGTTGGCCGAATTCACATATTGCTTCAAAATTCATATATAAATCATTTCCTAACACTTTAAATCCTTATAAAATTACTTAATTGAATTTCTTGTCATAAAATCATTTAATTCTCAATTTGGAAAATAATTTAGAATCCTTAGTCCTCTTTGTAGTGATGAGGCCGTGTGCCTCTAGACTCTTTGGAGTCTTCATACAAATTTTCTAATCATGTAAATCACATCTTAAGTTACACAGAAATTATCATGCTTTCCAAATCACACGTGTAAGCATATTATCAAAACTATAAGCATACCAAATATATATATAAATCATGCAAACTTATCAAAGCAATGAAACAACCACATAATATAATCCACCAAGCACAAACCAATGATTGCACAATCAAGTGAATAAATCCTCACATGGATTTTTCACTCACAAACACAAACAATTTCATTCCTTCACCTCCACATATGGCCGATGAGGTTAATCTCCCTCTTACCTGGTTGATGTCCTCCTAGTTCCTCGTAGGACTCTTTTTGTATTGAACTTTCACCACCAAATAGATCTTAGAATCACAACAAACACATATAAATTAGTATCTAAAGCTTGATTAAGATGACCATAGATCAAATATGGCCTTAGGATTCTAAGAATCAAATAAAAGGTGAAGTTTCAAGATTTTTACCTTGAAACCCTAGAACTTAAATCCAAGATTCAAGCATGAAGATGATGGATTTAGACCAAAGTCTCAACATCAAAGAGTCTTAGAATGATGTGAAGATTCAAGAAGTATAGTTGGTTGAAATTAAACAAACTTGGAAGGTGATTTATGGAGTGAGGCCGTGAGTTCCTTAGATGAACAAGGTAGGAACTTTTTTATCTTCAACTTGAAGAACAAGGTTGAAAATGATAGAACTAGGTTAAGATCTCAACTACAAAGTATCTTAGAATTGTGTATAGGTTCAAGATCTAAGGTTATATAAAATTATTGAAGTTTGGATGTGGGGTTTAGGTGTTGGGGCCGAATGGTTTAAGAAAGGAAGAAGATGGAGTTTATGGTGTTTATTCTTGGTGTTCTTGAATGATTGGAAGAGAGAGAATAGAAAGGAAGGCTTTTGTGTCACAAAGTGTGAGGAAATGAAATGGAATAGGCTATTTTCTAAGCGTGCAGCCATGAGATGAGTGAATGGAGAGATAGAAATTTGTTTAGCAAGATTAAGCATAAGCACATGGGCTCACATGAGTGCACATGGCCTTGGTCATCAAGTGGTCATCATTTGATCATAAAATGAATCTAGAACTTGGTAGAATGGCCTTATGGCCATGTGGTTGCTTAGGATAGATAGTTTAAGGCTTGTTCAATAAGCTAAACAAATGCACATGTCATAATAAGTGCTTCACATGGCTTAGGTAATCAAGTAGTCATCAATTAGTCATAAGATAATTCAAGAATACCCTAAAAATACTAGGTAGTCATGTGAATCAATAGAAAACTAATCAAGTCTTAATTCAATTACTTTCTAGTTATACTTGAACTAATTTAGTTAATTCACTTAGTTAGCTATAGGCTAACTTAGTTAAATCATTTAGTTACATTCTAATTATCTAGTTACATGACTAAATCATGCCGTTGTCATGTATAGGTAATGATTCTGGAAACTCTAGATATTTTCTTGTAACTATAGATTCTAAGTATTTACAAACTAAGTTAGTTTTACTTAGTTACTAATTAGGCTATTAGAGTAACTAAGTTAGATTATCTAGTTTCTCACCCAACAAATCTAATCATTAAAATTAATTTAATCTTCTAACCATTGATTAAATCTAAGGTGGATATCATAAGCTTCTTTATTAAGTTTGATCTCACACCCTTGATTAGATCAATGGTGATGATCTAAGGCTTTTTCATCAAGTTTTCCATCCAACGGTTCATAATAAAGTCCAGCCACTATGTTTGACCAATTCTTATTGGTTAGTCAAAAAGCTATGTAATGATGGCTCATCATTATCCTTAAGATATTTAACTTAGATATTTTCAACTTTCATGATTACACTTGAGATATTTTATTTAGATATTTTTCTTGGTAGATATTTATTCCTAGATATCTATCCTTAGATATTTACTAGGTGAGTCATCATAGAATTTTCTAGAACAGCTGAGTTAGCATGGTGAGTCGTAGTGCAGAATCACCAGCTGAGTCATCAAGATATTGTTCTAACAGATATTACCCAATGGATAATAGCTACTGCTATTATTACACAATAGGTAATGAAAAACTCAGATAAAGAAATTTCTGTCAATTGTTCTCGGTTTCGGGTTTAGTAAGATCCCCCGATCCTGCCATGATAGTCTGGAATTTTCTAGTCTAGGAATTTTTTTTTCCGGGCCCGCCTCAAATACACATACAGCTCAAAATAATATTAAAATAATCACAGACTCAGAAAATTTCACAAAATTCTCAAAAATCATAAAAATTATAAAACTCGTATATTTTTAGAAAAAACGGAGTTCAGACATATATTTCAAAAATAATATTAAAATAATCAAAATAATATTAAAATATTCAAAATAATTAAAATTTCTTAAAAATTCACAAAAACTCATAAATATTATAAAACTCATTTATTTCAAAAAAAAAAAATCGGGGTGTTACAGTTAGGACCTTTATGAATGAAGAGGCAATGCCTCTGACTTGTAAAATAACTGGTTAGGCAAACTTCCTAATCGGTTAGGTCTTTCAAGAAATAGCCTCTAACTTTAAATGGTCATAACTTCTTGGTTTCTTATCCGTTTTAAGCAAATGACCACTCATTGGAAAGATCTTTGAGTCTATTTTCATATGAAATAAGTTTAAAAGCCAAAATCAAAGTATTTTGAAATATATGATCAAAAGAGTAACCGAAAGTCAATTTTACAAAACACAAACTTGGCTATTTTTCATAGATTTGAACTACCACCCTGATTAGCTTTTCAAAACATGTTTGTTGGGCAATTTGGCATGTAAAAAACTATTTGTAAATATTTGAAAATATATTTGAGCTTAATGAGGTTCCTTAAATACCGTAACACATGATCTAAACTATAAAAGCTACTCTTGAATATTCTTGGAGCTTGATCAATGCACATCCATCATTTCTTGTTTGTAATCATCAAAACCAATTCTTTAATCAATGCCAATTAAACTTCTCTACATGGTTTATAATATGAGTAAATGTATGTAATAAATTTGAGGTTGTCGTAATGAAGAATGGCAGAAAATGGCTGTTTCTGATGCTTCTGTTGCATTTCTGCATGTGATATTCGAATAGACCACGAGTGCTATTCAAATAGACAACTCCAGAATGCACCAGAATACAATTTCGTGGTTTCTATTCAAATAGACCAGGGGTGCTATTCGAAAAGGCTTTGCCAGAATGCATCGAAATGTAATTTTGTGAAGGCTATTCAAATAGACCAGTGGGTCTAATCGAATAGGCTTTTCTAGAATGCCATATTTTGAGTGCTATTCAAATAGACTTTATAGAATGCCATGTTATTGTGCTCTAATTGAATAGCAGGAAGTGTTATTTCGAAAAGCAAGAAGTGCTATTCGAATAGCAGTGCTTTGTTTTAAGGAATTAGAGATTCCATATTATACAAGATGATGAGATTTGAAGGTTTTCACTAAGTGAAGTGACTTAACCTAGGAATGAGCACTTTGTGTACTTATGCAATGATGATTGTGTGCATTAGTTACTTATAGGGTAACCCTCTTATGCACTTAGAATAAGATGTATTGATGATTACATTATGCACTTGGTTCACTTGAGAAGTGATAGTATTATTTATTTAGTTCATTTGTGAGATGAAGTTTTTGTGCACTAACTTCACTTGAGAAGTGGAACATTGTGCACTAGAAAAATATATAATGAGGTGAATTTGACTTATATACTGGTCATTTTCATAAAGTGTACTAAAAACATGAATTGCTCCTTTAATTGTTAAAGTTGAGCCATGAATGTGTATTAGAAAACTGAATTGCTCCTTTTTTGCTAAAGTTGAGCCAGTATTGAATGTTTATTGTGATTTACTCCTTTACATTATTAAAGTTAAGGTTGTGTTAAATTGATGTGGTGTGTGCTCAAGTTAAATTGCATTAATTTATATGGACCTTGAGTAGAAGTGATTCATACTCGTTAGTCCCTAAGTATTGTAACCTTATTATGATGTGCACAATCATTTGGCCAGAGAACTGTTGGGGATGATCTTCGATAAGGAAGGGGATCCTAAATTCTTAGTGTGAGATTTTTCATTAGTTTCCTTATAATAGATGAGAATTATTGGAGATGATTGTTAATGGGGAAGGGATCCTAAATTTCTAGTATGAGTCTTCCCAATAGTTTCCTCATCAATAGGGCCAGGGTTACCGGTAGTGTGAGGAGGTAACATTTCCTCCTTACCCAGATATTCAAGGAATTGGGTTCTTGGGAGTATGCAAAAAGACATGACATTTCATGAGCATTAGCATATGACACTGCATGAGCATTAGCATATGACACTACATGAGCATTAGCATAAGACATTACATGAACATTACCATGAGACTTACACTTGTGTGAGTATTTTATAACATTATAGAGATTTTAGTTACATATATAGATCATGGATCTGCATTATGAATGTTTACACAAAGAGAGTATATGACTATCGAGTGATAGTGAGTTGTGACTCATATCTGACTCATATACTTGTGATTTCTATGATCTATTAATATCGTGATGATTTGATATGAATGGTTGATTATGAGCTATCGAGACGTAGTAATAATTGAATTATTTGCCTCGGGAAGTAAAAAGAGCAATGTTTGGCTTATGCCACCTTTTTACATGGTATTTATAATATTGATTTGATTTCTTTGAAGCAGCTAGAGTTATTGTGATGATAGTACATGTTTTAGCATTACTGAGGATTTTAGAATTCTCACCCCTTTGCTTTATTTCTATGATAATTCTAGTGCGAGGTCCACCCAAGGAGAAGAAATGAAGTGCATGACATAGAGTAGAGTTATTTACTCTTTTGACCTTTGGTTTTTGTTATATAGTTATGCAATGGAAAGTTTAAGTTGTATTGTATGTATGCCTTCAAGGCTTAGTTTGTATATACTTAAACACTGATGTACTAGTTAGTTGAACTTGTTATATCAGACAGAAATAGACTTTTTAGACGTATATTTATTCATGTACATATTATATTCCCCTCTCAATGCTCTATATAATAACATGTATAGTTATTATCAAGGTAGCATATTGCTTATATTTTAGAAGTGACATGCCTAATCTTATTGACTCATGAATATTCTGGATATACTATAGTATTAGTATTAGGACGTTACATTATGGTATCAAAGTAGTTCATTCTATTGAGTTGTGGTATGTATTGACTATACTTTTAGCATGTTTAGATGTTCCTGTTATATGTTATGCATTTTCTTATCTCGAAGTAAGATATATGAATAGAATTTCATGATAGCCTTAGGTATAAATATTAATAGTTACTACCACATTATTGCATGATATTGAGACTAATCAACTCAATATGTATTGTTCTGTGTATATAGAAAATTATGGCTTCTCCTAGGAGTACTTAAGAAAATAAAGAATTTGCGAATAGAAATATAGCAGATATGACTGGAATGTTTAGGGAGATAGTGACTGCGATAAGGGGGCAGACTGCCGTCACCAATAGAGTATTGGAAAGGATGAGGGCAAATCCACCTCCATAACCACCAAATGATGTAGCTTTGGTAAGAAGCCAACATTTGTATGACCTCTCTGAATTCGGAAAGGCTAATCCTTTGTCTTTTTTAGGAGAGTACAATCCTGTTAAGGCTGAGGGATGGTTGAGGGAAATGGAAAAAATCTTTGTTGTCATTGTAACATCCTAATACCGATAACCTAGTATATTAAGCATATACCTAGATAAATAGTATTAGTTATGCTACTTCTAACTTAAATATTAAACTAATGTATATCATTTAAGCAAATAATAATCGAGAGCTTTATGGAAATTAAAAGTTATATACATACATCTTTGCCTCAAAAGGGCACATTGTAAAAACATAACTTTTATACATACTCAAAACAGTGTAAATAAATACAAGTTTTACTACTAAGCATAAAAACTACTCTAATATTCATACTTTTTCTTCTTTCCCTTGGAAGAGCTTCTACCTAGATTTACATGGCAACACACGGGCTCAGAAATCACAATTCTCAGTATAGGTATACCAAAACCAAAGTTTAATCATTCATAATGAATAAACCAAACCGAAACTAGTAGACATACTAATACTCATCGCATAAGGAAAATCACAATCTCTCTCTATGTAACATTCCTAAGCAAACTATACTTCTGATCTAACTTTTGTAACCATAATAATATCAAACAATCGCCCATACAATCGTAAGATATCATCAACAAGACAACTGCTCATACAGCTATCATCAAAGGCAAATGCAACACATATGCAAAAGGAACACAAATTCCAAGCAAAACAAGTATCAAATAATGCAATGATGAAATGATGTATGATTATGCTCAAAGAAAAGTGTATGATAGTGTAGGTGCAATGTTATGAAACTTAACTATTCCTCTGGTAGGGAGAAAATATGTTATCATAACATTTAACCTCCTATAACCTGCCAAGCAGGGAGTGAAGCTGTTATCATAACATGTAACCTCCTATAGCCTACCTTAAATTGAGTGAATGGGTCCACTACCTCAAACTCTTAGGAATAGCAAATATGTGGGAAATGTCATTTGTGTGTGAAAATGCAATGTTATGTCTAACTCTTACATAACCACCACATAACTCTATACTAAGTCTATCTTTGCATTATTAACTCTACCTCAACTCTATGAGAGCATTTCAAGCACTACGACACTTAACCAATGCCAACTAGAGTTAGTATACCTTTTATCCTTGCATTACTAGCTTTACGACAACTCTATGCGAGCTTTCATGCACTAAAACATTTTACTCTTGCCAATTAGGCCCTATGGCACTCTACTAATTCCAATCAAATGTAATTTACTTGTATCTAGTATCCCACCTCCTCACACTCCACAAGTGATAACTAATGCAACATTAAATTGCCTAGGGAGCTAAACACCTTATTATGGCAATCCATAGCTAATGGATGCACAAACTTTGCTTACTTTTTCTTATATGTTCTATGATCTTTCTCTTTAAGAAATACTCTTACTAGCATCTCAACACACTCTACAAGACATATAAAAGGGATCCTCACAAGAAGGAAAACTCAACTCATCAAAAATCATATTTTTAAGAGTTCCTGCTACTCACTCCCCGACGCAACCCGGGCACGTCGCGGTGCCCTGCTCTCTATCTCCCACGCCTCGGCATGATTCTCGTGGTGACATGCTACTCTTGGGTGCCCTTATTCCCCGATGTGGAACAAGTCATGCCGCAACGCATAACATTTTTTACAGAATTCTGCAGAAAACTCACCATGCTACACTGTTCCATTGGCTTCAACTTAGCTTCCAATCATCTAAAATTGGTTCCTAGGTGATTTCTAGCTTCACCAACACCTTCTAAACATGTTGTAACACTTTTACAAGCTATTGATTCACTTCATACATAGTTATTCAAAACCTAGATTCCATCTTAAGAACCAATTAGTTCTATCTATGGATAAATCCAACTCTTTTATTCTCATTGAGATGAAATAACTAACTCCAAGCAATGAAAGCAAGATACAAGCAAAGAAAACATATTTTTACTCTTTAAAACCTATCTTCTTCATCAAAAGAACTAACTCCAAGCTTAGAAAAGATGGAGAAACAAAAATAGAAAATATCCCTACCTCTTGTATGGATTATGATCTTCAAGCCTTAAACTTGCTCTTGGATTTTCCCATTTTCTTTCCTTCTCTTTCTCTTCTCTGTTTCCTCCTTTCTCTCTTTCTCTCTTCTGTTTTCTATTCTCAGCCATAGGAAAATGGGAAGAGAAATCAAATTTGGCTTCTTATAAGATAACCACTAATGTGGTACAAAAACTCTCGATCTGCTATGAACACTTAGATTTCACTAAATCCAATTTTCAAACTTGTTAGATTTCACTGATTTAAGAATAGAAACATATGAATAAAAATATAATTGTATTGATATAAAGAAGTATGCAAAATTCATATAATCAAAACTAGAGTTTCATCTTCCCTTAACCAATCAAGGAGTTTAGCCACACATGGCAAATTTAAAAACAGAAGAAGAATTAAAGAAAAAACATTGTTCAGAACAAAAGAAGAAAAGAAAAACTAAAGATCAAACTAGTTTCCAAGGCTTGAGAATGATTGATCTTTGATCTCTCGAATCTGAGTCTCCAATCCTCAATCGAATCCCTCTCTTTCTTAGTCTTTGTGTTTCCCTCAGTTCCCTTGACGGCTCTCTGTCCAGATCTCTTTTAGGGACTCTAAGCAACCCTATTTATAGGTTTTGATACCTAATTTAGCATTAAAACATGAAATTAAACTTCTGAGCCGATGACACGGACCGTGTCATATGACACGGCCTAGCCCGTGTCTGATTCTGGTAACAAAACTTCAGCTAATCCCAAAGTCAAAGAAGAAATCGGCCCACCCCGTGTCATTTGACATGGGTCGTGTTCTCGGTCAGGGCTAAAAATTGAGTTTCCTCGTGAAGTCAGAGAAGTACACGGCCTACCTCGTGTCATTTGACACGGGCCGTGTTGATCATTTACTTCAAATCCAACCTTGATTCTTCATGAATACCTTTCTTCCTTTGCTTCTAGGGGTTGATACTGATTTCCTTGAGTCTTTAACTCTCTTCTCAATGGTTCAATGCCAATGGACTCCATCACTCATAGATCTCCTGAAAATCACAATACATTTATGAGTGTTTATTACCACATTTAAGCATAGTTTCACAATAAACATCCAAAGACAACTCTAAATCAGAAACTTAGCTAAATGTCAACAATTGAGCACATATGGAATCCAATTAGATCAAACAAAGGACATTTAAGAGCTGAAATTATTAACAGATCAAATACCCCCACACTTAACCTTTTGCACTCCTGGGCAAAAACATAAAATCAAGCACATGCTTCCAAAAAATAATAAAAGTACTGAACAATGAGCAAAGATCTACACACATCAGTCCTTTCAAGGAATCTACGCAATCAAGAATTTCCTCTCTCAACAATCCAAATCAGCAAGTCAGGTCAATCCAATATCAGGGTTAAATCAACATGATAAATCCTCACTGATATACTCTCTTTCACTCAAGTATTTTGGGCTTGTATTTACTCTCAACAACTCATGAAAACATGCCCTATCACAAGCTTAACAAGTCTCTACTTATCCACCACCTAAATCACATGCACACAAAGATCAAAAGGTCTTTAATCAGGTTGTAATGGGGTCAAGGTCAAGGTAGGATATATCAAGGATAAACAAAGTTAGACCATCGAAAATAGAAGAGCAAAGGGGAATATAAAAATCAAACACTTTTGCACAATTACCCCAACACTTTTCAATTCATCTTCATCTTTTGCTTTACTTTCTCCATTCAACAACCAACTTTTCATTCTGTTTTTTATTTCTTTCTTTTCTCTTTTGAGAGGTCTTTTTCTTTTTTTCTTTCTTTTTTTTTTAGGCAAAACAATGTAATCACCCCCACACTTATTCAAACACAATTTCCAACATAATTATCAAGCTCTTCTACTCCCTAAGGTAGGGTAGCAATGGTTTTTCACTATTAGGCTTGTATTGAGCTATAATAAAAAGAAAGGATATCATTCAGGCTCAAAGGGGTGAAACAATGGATCAAAATACAAGGATAACTATTTGGCCAGTGGCTGAAAGAAAGAGATGCCTTTATCATCTCAAAAATGTGTAGTGATCATTTGCAGCTTAAAAGAGAGTCAAATCAAGTTCTGAAAAGCATATAATCACAAGTGGAATCACACAACAAAGAACAGAAATGACTTAAAATTAGTCATTCACATCAAGGCCCAAAAACTCACTAGGTCCCAATTTTATCATATTCTCAAAACCCTTTCAATTTTCAAAACCTCTCGGTGCAAGTTTAGAAGCAAGAAACTCAACTCCTTTAGGCTTAAAAACTTGTCAAAAAAATCAATCGCTTACTCATTGCTCAGCATACTCTAAAAACCAGTTAGAAAGACATGCACCAGATATGCAATTAAGATCAAAATGTGCAATTAAGGTCAAACCCAAACTTCCCCCCACACTTAAAATAGACAATGTCCTCAATGTCAAAGCATAAACAACAGATAAAAGGAATCCAAATAAATAAGCAAAGTATATGCGAAGAAATTGATTCTGGCATCATGAAGCATAGTCAAATACAAAATAATAAGCAATAGTAACCAGAACAATGTCCACTAAGCCAGCAAAATCAAGGACAATGCCTCAAAAGAAAATGAAAATATATCAAGATGATGGAGGGGGATGGGAAAAACGCTGAAGCAAAAGATCAAGTTTGCCATCAATGGCATCCATCCTCTAATCGCGCGCAACCTCCAGAGCTTGAAAGCTGTCCTCTAAGCGCTAGAAGCGAGCAGCATGGTCCAGCTCCAAGCAGTCAATACGGGCTAAAACAGCATCATAGGAAGCTGTGCCAGGCTGAATGGAAGGGTCCGCATCATCAGCAAACTCGGGAGGAGGGGAGACGACAATATCCTCATGCGGCTTAGGGGCCGGATCAGCCATAGGCAAAGCAGCTCCATCAGCGCCAAGCAAGATGAGAGCACCATTTAGACGAGTGCAGAGCTTCATAGATACTAAAATGGCCCCATCAATAGCATTGGGGCCCTGAACCAGTGCCTCCTCCAGTAGATCCAAATAATCAAAATGAGCAGTAATGGTAGTCATGTACCCCCCATCACTATGCGGCCAGCTAGAGTGGTCCCTATATGGTTAAACTGATTACAGAGCTAATACCCCCCATTAACAGGTTCTCCCTCAAGCATGCAGTGCAAGAAAAATAATTCAGAACGGCTAATTGTCTCTTGACTTTCCCCCTACCACAAATGGTATTAGCTAACCATTTTTGAATATAGCGATGGGCAAGGGATCTAAGCGTAGAAGCCTTAGACATCTTAGGGTCATAGTCACTAGACCTAGACACAGTGAGAGCAGACCACACACGATCAGGGTTAAAATCACGGGGTAACAAATTTTGCCCCTCAGGAAAACCAGAAACAGCTCTAAACAAGTGAATATCAGCAGAATGAGAATTGCCTAGCAACCTAAAGGTGATCTCACCAGGCCACATGTCTTGATCACATAGAGGATAAAGCTTACGATTAAAACTAGAAATAAATTCCCTAGTTAACTCATCAAAAGTAGGCCTTTTTAACAGTGCAAATTCAACCCAACCAATCCTACTCAATAAAGCAAACACCTCATCATATAACCCTATAGCCCTAAGGGTATTTACATCTAAAAAATGAGTGGGAACCACTACCTTTCTGTCTATAGGGTTGACTGGCACCTGAGGGGGTGAGGGCTCACACGGGGGTGATGGAGACTGAGCACGCCTAGAGCTGGTACGATGGGGATGGGGCGAACAGGAAGCAATTGTGGTCTTGACGCGCTTTTTAGGACCTATCACTGAGGAAGCAGAAGAAGGGAAGAAGAAGAAAAAATGGAATGTGAAGGAAAGGGTATGGAGGTCTGGAAAGAGGCACTGAGAGAGGAGAAATGCAGGGAAGAAATTAGCGGGAAATGGGAAAAATAATGGATGATAGAGGTGGTAGATGGGGAGGTGACAATGGTGACTATGGGAACACGTGTGGGAAAAGGGGAAGGTGACAATGGTGGAAAAATGGAAGGAGAAAGAAAGAAGGAAGAAAAATTGAAGGGAAAAATGGTGGAGAATGAAGGAGAGGGTGATGGGTCAAGAAGATTTGGGAGGAGGAGAAGGATGGTGGCTGCTCAGAGAAGAGAGGAAGAAGGGGAATTGGGGGGAAAATAGGGAAGAAAACCCTAAACAGGGGTTAAATGATGTGCTGCCATGAGTACACGGGCCCTGTCATATGACACGGCCCCACCCGTGTACTCTTCTGGAAGTCAAGTGAACTGCTGCGCACGCCAACACGGGCCATGTCATATGACACGGCCCACCCCGTGTACCTCTCTGGAAAACCTGGGTTCTGCTGGGCATGACAACATGGGTCGTGTCACTACCCGTGTACCTCTCTGGAATCACCACAGAACTGCTACCCACAAAAACACAGGCCGTGTCATTTGACACTGCCCACCCCGTGTACTTTTCTGCAGGAGTTGGGGTGCTGTCATGAGGACACGGTCCGTGTCATATGACACGGCCCTACCCGTGTAGTCTACTGACTTATAAAAAAAACACTCCAAACTGTTCCTCAAGACTGCATGCACTCAACAAACCATGAACTCAAGCAATCAAACTAAAATTGAGCAAGTCAAAACACAAATACCGACAAAGATACAGGTATCATCAAGCAAGAAACATATAAAAATGGGCTAAACTAAGAAACCAAACAACGCAAAATAGAAAGGGAAAAGAAAGCAAATCTGATTGGGTTGCCTCCTAATAAGCGCTTGGTTTATTGTCCTCAGCCAGACATTGCGATGCTCCTCATTGTTCTGCATAAGATGGATGGAGAAGAGGCATGTCCTCAACCTCTACATTCTCCAGAAGCTCATGGTAAGGCTTGAGACGGTGCCCATTGACCTTGAATGTCTTTCCAGAGGCCTCATTCATGATCTCCACTGCACCAGAAGGAAAAACAGTAGTTACTACAAATGGGCCAATCCATTTAGAACGTAACTTACCTGGAAATAATTTGAGTCTGGATTAGTATAGCAACACTCTTTGGCCTTGGTGGAAACTTTTCTTAGAGATCATGTGATCATGGAATGCTTTAGTCTTGGCCTTGTAAATGAGGGCACTCTCAAAGGCCTCATTCGTCAATTCTTCAAACTCCTGAATTTGGAGCTTTCTCTGCTTTCCAGTACCTTCCAAGTTCAAGTTAACTTGCTTGATAGCCCAATAAGATCGATGTTCCAACTCTACTGGCAAGTGACAGGGCTTCCCATAAACCAATCAGAATGGGTACATGCTAATAGGGGTCTTGTATGCAGTCTGATAAGCCCACAAGGCATCAGCAAGTCTAGTACTCCAATCCTTGCGCGTTGGATTCACAGTTTTTTCAAGGATAGACTTGATCTCCCGATTGGACACCTCAGTCTGGCCATTCGTTTAAGGATGGTAAGGAGTAGAGGTCTGGTGCACCACACCATATTTCTTCAAAAGGGCTTCAAAGATTCTGTTGCAGAAATGTGTCCCTTGGTCACTAATGATGGCTCTAGGAGTGCCAAACCTGGAAAAAATATAGGACTTCACAAAATCCACAACAGTCTTAGAATCATCAGATTTAGTGGCTTTAGCTTCCACCCATTTTGAAACATAATCCACAGCTAAAAGAATATAGGAGAAATCGAAAGAAAAAGGAAATGGTCCCATGAAGTCAATGCCCTAAACATCAAAGATTTCCACAAAGATTATTGGAATTTGAGGCATTTGATTTCACGAACCAATATTACCTGTTCTTTGACAGCGGTCACATGATTTACAGAAATTATAAGCATCCTTAAAGATGGTAGGCCAGTAGAAACCACTGTCAAGTACTTTGTTGGCTGTCCTCTTCATGCCGAAATGTCCTCCACAGGCATAGGTATGGCAAAAAGAGATAACGGAGTGAGTCTCTGAATCTGGGATACATCTCCAAATCACTTGATCCTCACAATGCTTCCAAAGGTAAGGATCATTCCAAATGTAATACTTACAATCACTCCTCAGCTTATCTCGCTGTGCCTTGTTCAGGCCCGCCGAAAAGTCCTTGGTGGCCAAGTAATTAGCAATATCAGTATACCACGAAATAGTGGTTACGATAGCCATTAAATGCTCATCCAGAAAGCTCTCTTGAATAGGTATGTCCTCCTCTTCAGTCACCAACCTGCTCAAATAGTCTGCCACCAAGTTTTCACTCTTTTTTTTTTATCTTTAATCTCCAAGTCAAACTCTTGGAGCAACAGAATCCATCGGAGCAATCTTGGCTTCACCTCCTTCTTTGCCAGTAGGTACTTCAATGCTGCATGATCAGAAAAAATAATTACTTTAAAAACCAATTAAATATAATCTAAATTTCTTTAAAGCAAAAACAACAGTAAGAAGTTCTTTCTCAGTTGTGGAATAATTCAGTTGAGCATCATTTAGGGTCCTTGATGCATAGTAAATAGCATAAGGAACCCTATCAACTTGCTATCCTAAGACAGCCCCTACCGCAAAGTCACTCATATCACACATTATCTGGAATGGAAGCTCCCAATTTGGTGGCCTAATGATAGGTGCCTCAGTCATTAACTCCTTAAGTGTAGTGAAAGCCTTCATACACTTCTCATTAAATTGGAATGGCACATCTTTTTAGAGAAGTGTGCAGAGGGGTGCTGATATCTTGGAGAAGTCTTTGATGAAGCGCCGATAGAAACCTACATGACCAAGAAAAGAACGAATGTCCCGCACACTAGTGGGCGGGGGTAATGAACGCACAAGTTCTACCTTAGCTTTATCAACTTCAATGCCCCTAGCAGAGATTACATGACCTAACACAATACCTTCTTCTACCATTAAATGACATTTTTCCCAATTTAAAACAAGGTTAGTGTCAATGCATCTCTTTAAAACCAAAGCCAAATGTTCCAAGCATTTCTCAAAGCCATTCCCAAATACACTAAAATCATCCATGAAGACCTCAATGATGTTCTCTATATAATCAGAAAATAGACTCATCATACATCTCTGAAAGGTCCCTGGCGCATTGCAAAGTCCAAAAGGCATTCGCCTATAAGCAAAGGTGCCAAAAGGACAAGTAAAAGTGGTCTTGTCCTGATTTTTCGGAGCGATAGTGATCTAGTTATAACCTGAAAATCCATCTAAGAAACAATAATGAGAATGACCAGCTAAACTCTCTAACATTTGATCAATAAAATGTAAAGGGAAGTGGTCTTTTCTGGTGGCAGCATTCAATTTTCTATAATCTATACAAACACGCCACCTTGTCTGTAATCTAGTGGGAATAAGCTCATTCTCAGCATTTCTTACCATAGTAATGCCAGATTTCTTTGGTACTACCTAGACCAGGTTTACCCACTTGCTGTCAGAAATGAGGTAGATGACCCCCACACTTAGGAGCTTCAGTATCTCCTTCTTCACCACTTCCATCATCAGGGGATTCAACCTCCTCTGTGGTTCTCTCACTGGCTTAGCCCCCTCCTCCATTAAGATTCAATACATGCAAATGGAGGGGCTAATACCTTTGATGTCTGCAATAGTCCACCCGATGGCTGTCTTGTGTTCTTTCAACACAAAAATTAAGCTCTCCTCTTGCCCTTTGGTAAGGGATTTAACAATTATTACCGGAAGTGTCTTTTTCTCACCTAGAAAAATATATTTCAAATGGGCAGGCAATTCCTTCAATTCCAGCTCTGGTGCCTGCACAACAGAAGGTTTAGGTACATCAGTGATAAGAGGTAGCTCAACATACGATACCTCATGTCCTTCTGAGGTGGAAGAGAGTGTATGCAAGGTTGCCACTACTTCATTAACCTCCTCGCTCCATGGCTCTCCTTGGTCATCCTTCTTTGAATCCTGAAAATCTAAACTGCGAGTCATAACTGTATCAAGGACATCAAATTGATCAAACTCAAAAACAGCAGAAATTAAAGATTCAAAAACATCAAAGGAATCAATAACATAAGCAGAGTGCACATCACTCGGGTATCTCATGGCTTCGAAGATGTTGAATCTAATCAACTCTCCATCAAATTTCATAGTCAATGTTCCCGAATGCACATCAATTTTAGTTCGTGCAGTCTTTAGGAAAGACCTCCCTAACAGAATGGGGGCAGAGTTGGGAGATTTGTCCTCCTCCATGTCTAGCACATAGAAATCTGCCGAAAACACCAGTTCATTTACCTGCACCAAAACATCTTCAACAACCCCCTTAGGGTATGCGTTAGACCTGTCTGCTAGTTGAATGATAACTCCAATAGGTTCTAAAGGTCCTAGATATAAAGATGCATAAATAGAAAAGGGCATGACATTAATGGATGCACCTAAATCTAACATGGCCCTCTCAAACTTGGCATTATCGATAGTGCATGGTATAGTGAATGTGTCAGGATCCTTACATTTAGTTGGGAGTTTCTTGTTAAAAATAGCTGAAACATTTGCTCCCACTTGGACCCGTTCATTACCTTTCAACTTCCTTTTGTTAGTGCATAATTCTTTTAAGAACTTAGCATATCTAGGCACTTGCTTAATGGCACCTAACAGAGGAATGTTAACTTTAACTTTCCTAAAGGTCTCTAAGATCTCTTTATCCGCTTCTTCTTTCTTATTTTTAACCAACCTCCCCGGCAAAGGCGCCAAAATTTGGTTTGGTGTGGAATACGATTAAGAATTATATCAAAAACAGTTGTCAAGTTCCACCAAAAATATAAAAACCTTGCAACCAGTTGTAGTAAGCAAGGGTCGATCCACAGAGAACTAATTTAATTGACACTATCAATCCAATTCCTAAATTAAACTCTGATGAAGAATAAATAGTAAAAGTAAAAGGGGGGTTTTGTTAATTAAAACTAACCAAAGAAATTAAACTTAAACCAAAACAGTAAGCACAAATTGAATTATTAAGTTAAAGATATTGGTTAAGAGATGGAATCCACCACTAGATTTATATGATTATGCTAACTTACATACTCTTTATACCAACATGATCAATTATGTTCTTATGCGATTGTGAGATAAATCTCCTGTTTTCCTTAAGTTTCGCTTAATTCAGCAACCGCTCAAATCAAACCCTAACCATTAGTTATTTGTAAAGCAATCGCTCTTACATCTGCCTAATGATTGCATTAAGAATTAGAAAACTAATCACACTAAGGTCTAATCACACACCGGGATTAAATTACTTAGATCATATGTCTCACCAGTTATACCACCGCAACCACGCATAGCAATCCTAGTTTTACCACTCTTGAAGTTTGGCAAGAATATAAAGACCTTTATATTGATTTAAGAACAGAAACATATGAATAAAAACATAATTGTATTGATATAAAGAAGTATGCAAAATTCACATAATCAAAACTAGAGTTTCATCTTCCCTTAACCAATCAAGGAGTTTAGCCACATATGGCAAATTTAAAAACAGAAGAAGAATCAAAGAAAAAACATTGTTCAAAACAAAAGAAGAAAAGAAAAACTAAAGATCAAACTAGTTTCCAAGGCTTGAGAATGATTGATCTTTGATCGCTCGAATCCGAGTCTCCAATCCTCAATCGAATCCCTCTCTTTCTTGGTCTTTGTGTTTCCCTCAGTTCCCTTGACGGCTCTCTGTCCAAATCTCTTTTAGGGACTCTAAGTAACCCTATTTATAGGTTTTGATACCTAATTTAGCTTTAAAACACGAAATTAAACATTTGAGCCGATGACACGGGCCGTGTCATATGACACGGCCTAGCCCGTGTCTGATTCTGGTAATAGAACTCCAGCTAATCCCAAAGTCAGAGAAGAACACGGCCCACTCCGTGTCATTTGACATGGGCCGTGTTCTCGGTCAGGGCTAAAAATTGAGTTTCCTCGTGAAGTTAGAGAAGTACATGGCCTACCCCGTGTCATTTGACATGGGCCGTGTTGGTCCAAAAACTCTAGTCTTCATAGTCAGAGGAGTACATGGCCTACCCTGTGTCATTTGACACGGGCTATGTTGATCACTTTCTTCAAATCCAACCTTGATTCTTCATGAATGCCCTTCTTCCTTTGCTTCTAGGGGTTGATACTGATTTCCTTGAGTCTTTAACTCTCTTCTCAACGGTTCAATGCCAATGGACTCCATCACTCATAGATCTCCTGAAAATCACAATACATTTATGAGTGTTTATTACCACATTTAAGCATAGTTTCACAATAAACATCCAAAGACAACTCTAAATCAGAAACTTAGCTAAATGTCAACAATTGAGCACATATGGAATCCAATTAGATCAAACAAAGGACATTTAAGAGCTAAAATTATTAATAGATCATTCACCAAATCCAATTTTCTAACTTTCAACAAGTTTGAAATAAATCCTAAGATTCATTAAAAATCTTGTTTCATATTTTCTCTATTTTTTCATATCTGTTGAAAGTCAATCCGATATTAAAACACATAACCGTTTTGTTTAAAAATGTCAAACTAACTCTGATTATCCTCAAACTTTAACTACAACATACTTAGCTCATTTGTGACCGAGAAAAAAATTATCCATATATGTTTCCCTTAACTTAGCCTTTAAAACCATTATCTGAGTCATTTTAAGTCATTTTTCACACTCTGAGTTATAACAAAGTGCCTAAACTATCTCAGTTTGTCACAAAACTACATATGCATGTTAAGCAAGTCATATGCTACCTTTGTACACATGTACAAGTTTAACATGTTATCGAGAGTGTTACAGTCATGGGATGCACTGATGAGCAGATGGTATCCTTTGCCTCCTATATGTTTGTGGGGGAGGCAGAAGGTTGGTGGATGGATGGCAGGAGATTGATGGAGGCAGCGATAACTCAAATTACCAGTGAAGTGTTTAGAATAGCCTTTTTGGACAAATATTTCTCTAAGAACATACAGAATGTGAAAGAATTGGAGTTTCAAAAGATTGAACAAGGAAACTTATCAGTGGGCTAGTATGAGGCCAAGTTTGAAGAGTTGTCTAGATTTTCCTCTTACTTTAGATACAATTCAGATAAAAATTGGAAATGTATAAAATCTGAGTCTAAATTGAGTGAAGATATAAAAAGGGCCATAGGGCATTTAGAGATTCGAGATTTTCCTACCTTGGTGAATAAGTGTAGATTGTAGAGGGCTATGATGTTCAGCCTCCATAAGACCAAAGACCACAAAATTTCCAAAACATAAAAAGGATAGATGAGAGGTTTAAAAGAGGTGCTTCTTCTTCTCAACCCAAATATCTATAAGACAAAGGAAAATAGATTCAGACTGATCAAAGGGGGCCAAGATATGCAAAATGTGGGAAGCAACATAGTAACAAGACTTGTCTGGCAGGCCAGTTAGTGTGCTACACATGTGGCAAACCAGGGCACTATGCTAAAGAGTGTCCTCAAAGACAAGGAGTGACACCCAACCCTAGGCCTTAAACCAAAGGAAGAGTTTTTACTCTGAGTGGTAAGGTGCAGCATCCTCCCTAACGAATTAGTCTTAATCATGGTTATAGGAGTTCATTAACCCTTGTATGAGTTACCTATTAACTTTGGTAACCTTTTTAAGTTAGTTGTGCTATTCGCTATAACACTGAATGTGAAAAATAGCTTATAATAGCTCAGAATGGAGCATAAATTACTTAGATAAAGGAAATAAATATGAAGAATTTATTTCTAAGTCACACATAAATAGAATGTGATATGGTTAATTTTGAAGAATTAACTGAGTTAGTTTGATATTTTTAATAACACTGAGTGAGTGTTTAAGGGTCAGATTAAATAGGTAGATATCCTGGAAAATTATGAGAATTTGTGGAGATATCAAGTAAAGGATGGGGAATTTTCTAGTAATGAGTACAAGTTAAGGCAAATACCTGAAATCCTATTAGCTTTATTGCTAAGGTTTAATTTAATTTAAGGAAGAATAATAGAGCTCAAGTGATAGTTAATAGTATATAAAAAGTTATTGAAAAATGAGTTTAAGGACTAAATGAAGTCCTGGGTTTTTCTATGACACTTATTAAAGTTACAAAGGTTAGTATTGGAAGATTAAAGTATCCTTAAGAGATACAACACTTCCAATGTTGTATGAAAGTCTAACGTTCCTATCTTATTTTTCCTTTCCACAATCCCTATCTCTATTTCCTTGAAATATGCAAGTTTTATGACATTGCACAAACAATATCATGTCACATTTCATAATCATTGGACATATCTTAGGCATGAGCATCCATAAGCAATTGCATTTCAATAACAATTATATGGGCAGTTGTTTTATCTTTGAAAGGTTGATGACTATGGATATAGATTATGGATTGCTTTGTGAATGTTACATAGAAAGAGTATGTTAATGTTCGCATGGTGTAGAGTAATGACTCAATTACTTGTTGCAATCTTAATCTATTATTTTTAAGTGAATTTATCATAATGATTAATTATGTGATAATTGAACCATAAATATTAAATAATTGAACGTTTTGCCTCGGGAAGAGAAAGGAGCAGTTTTTGGCTTTTGCCACATTTCTACATGTTTAAGAGTAACTTGCTTTTTTTCGAAGTAGCTGAAGTTATCATGATGCCATATATATGTATATACTATTGAGAATTGTGAATTTGCACCTTGTTTGTTGTTTCCATGATAAATCCATGTCGAGATTCTTCCAAGGGGAAGAAGAAGAAGAAGCAGACAAACTAGAGTAGTTTTATTTGCTTTTAGTCCATTGCTTATATTTTATAGTATTTGTTGAAATGTATTAGTTTTTATGTATTACACTATGCCCTTTTGAGGCTAAGGTTGTATATATATAATCTTTTTTTCCCTCATGACTCTTTATCATAACATGTATGGTTATTATGGATATACACTGGTCTTTTTAAGTTAGAAGTGAGTGGTTAATACTATTTATCCTTGTATATTTTGGATATACTGAGATATTGGTATTAGGACATTACATTATGGTATCTGAGCAGTTCACCCTGTTAAGTTGGCATATAGACTGACTATGCCTAGGCATGTTTAGTAATTCCTAATGTGTGTTGTGCATTTTTTGTCTCATTGTGAGATGTATAGATAGAATTGCATGACAACCTTAGGTTTGAATATCAATGGTTTCATCACACTTTTACATGATACTGAGATTGATCAACTCAATATATATTGTTCTGTGTGTATAGAAAACTATGACTTCACCAAAGCAAACTAGGGGAAACATGAATTCTTCTAGTGAAGGTCCAACCGATATATTACTGGAGCATTTATGGCAATGGAAGCTGCTCTGAGGGAGTAGACTGCTGTTACTACTAGGATGCTCGAGAGAATGGAAGTCAATCCACCTCAGCAGCCAATACCACTAGTACAACCAGTACTTGAAGTACCAGCCAGTAATCAGAATTTCCATTATCTCTCATATTTTAGAAAGACAAATCCTCTATTTTTTTGGGGAGAATAAGATCCAGTAAAGGTTGAGGAGTGGTTAAGTGAAATGGACAAAATCTTTGAGGTGATGAAGTGTATGAATGGCCAGAAGATCTGTTTCTCCTCTTATATGTTAAATGGGGAGACATAACATTGGTGGAAGAATGTTAAGAGGTTGATGGGACCAGCAGGAACTCAAATTTCGTGGGAAGTGTTTAGGACAACCTTCTTGGAGAAGTATTTGCCAAAGAACTTACAAGATGATAAAGAAATAGAGTTTCTAAAGTTGGAACAAGAGGGTATGTTAGTAGGGCAATATGTAGCTAAGTTTGAGGAATTATCCAAGTTTTCTTCCTACTTTAGGTATAACTCGGATGGGAGTTGGAAATATGTGAAGTTTGAATCCGATTTGAGAGATGACATTAAGAGAGCAATAAGGCCCATGGAGATTAGAGATTTTTCCTCTTTGGTAAATAAGTGTAGAATCGTGGAATCTGATGACCCTAAACCCCAATCAAAGCATAGATCACAAGACCATCAAAAGAGGAAAAAGAGTGGATGATAAGTACATGGAGAGTGCCTCTAGACCTGTTGGGAATTGCGGATCAAAATATCTCGCAGTGGAATAATAGGATTCCCACTCAGGATCCATGCGAAAAGTCCATAATCCGAGTTTTTAAAATTTACCTCTTGAAGCGTGAAAACCACAAGCGAGGTGAATCACCAACACCGTAATAGCGACGATGAAGGCGTGTATCCACACGAATAGACTTGCAAAAAGAGTCATCTTCTACTTTTCGCATGGTATCCTTTTGTGTGTGCGAATAGAAGAGAAGAACCTTTCATTGTCTCTCACTCACTTTCTTAGGTGCGGCTAAGGTTATGATGTAACATCTATAGGTGAAATTCCTTTAGTATGACTATTTATAATAGATCTCAACGCTTTTAAGTGAGTGTGAAGACAAAATTTTAAAAGGTAAGGGAGAAATGCAACCCTAAAACCCATTTGTCATTAGTTAGGTTACAGGATTGAATCCAAGTCCAACTTGGATCCTTATTGCTCTAATTTAGTCTTTTCTAAGTGTGCGAGTTAGGTTCTCATTACGTTGGTAGTAATATTAAAATCTCATTTTAATATTACAAACATAAGCTGCTTGATGCGGAAATATCTAGCAACACATTTATTTTTAAGTACCCAAGTAATGAGAATGTGATGTGATTTGACATAACCTATAAGTGATCAATGTTTCCGTGTAGTTTAGTCCCTTTGTCAAGATATCTAGATTGAACACAAGGCATGGAATATCACCCTTGTATAGTCCAATCATTTTTGATACTCGAGTAGACTTTGAACCTAATAAATGAGATCAATATCTCATATTGACTCATTTGAGCATGGCCATGCATTTAGAGTTTAAGTGATCTCACTTAATCGGGGGCCGAAGATATCGAAAGTTATGTAGGAGTGACAAATTCCATCTAGGTCACTCACATCCCTCTGCATGATTTGCGGTATGTCCAATGACACTTGGAGAACCAACTTTATAATCACCTTGTTGGAAGATGACGTTTGATGGCATTAAAACACACAACTCCTCAATGTAGGAATCGTAAGTGATTTCTTGTCAAAGGACCACAAACACCATTATCACTATGAGAATCGCTTATGACACTCACGTAACGATCCATGTAGCGTTCTCATGGTGGGTCAGAGAAAAAGAAAGACATCATTACTCTAATATGTACCAATGTGAAGACTTGATATCTCATATCCATGACTCGTGAGATGCGGTCATCAGCCTCTACACATACTAGTCTCAATGTATTATTGTTGTCTAATTAATAATAATACTTGACTAGGGACATTTAAGAATAGTGTTGTAACCAAAAGGATCTCACGATCAAGTCATCTACTTGATGTCCTATGGCATCAAACTTACTATTCTATGTTTTAAGTTGACATATGCATGGTTGTGGTTTTGTTACTTGTAAACATCCATATAATTTGTTATTTTGAGGTTTGATTATGTTGTGGATAAAAAAGAACACAATAAATGAAATGCCTCATATATAAAATAGCATAATAGAATATATGTAAATACAGAAAATGTATTAGCCTCTAGGGCATACACCAACAATCTCCCACTTGCACTAGAGCCAAAGCATATATGTAATGCCTAAAGACCTAGTGTGACCCTCATTTCTGTGCAAGAGGCTTCGATCGGTGGATCAAGAATGTTATCATCTGTTGGTACTGCGCATATCTTCACATCTCCTCTATCGATGATCTCTCGAATGAGATGGAAGCGCCTAAGTATATGTTTGGATCAGAGCCGTGGTGAGATCTAGGCTCCTTAGCTTGTGCAATGGCTCCATTGTTATCACAATAGAGGTCCACGGGTCCACAATGCTAGGAATAGTGCCAAGTTCGGTAATGAACTTCTTGATCCAAATGGCCTCCTTTTTTGCATTGGAGTCATAATCAATATACTCTAAGGGGAATAACCTCTGTGGTAGAATCGGCGACTGTCTCCTGCTTTGGGTGGTCCCCACCATTTAGGCAAAAACATAACCCGATTGTGATCTGGAGTCGTCCTTATCGGTTTGAAAGCTAGCAAAGGTGTAACCTTTACAACTAGCTCTTCCTCACCTCCATATACCAAGAACGAATCCTTAGTCCTTCTTAAGTACTTAAGGATGTTCTTGATAGATTACCATGTTGACTTTCATTTAGGGGATCGATGAAGGTACCTACTCGTCATGCTCAAAGCATACGAGATGTCTAGTCGAGTACATAACATGGCATACATGATAGATCCAATTGCAGATGCATATGGAATCTTGCTCATGCGATCCCTCTCATCCTGGGTGGAAGGGGATTGAGCCTTAGATAAGCTTACACCATGTGACATAGGCAAGAGTCCTTTCTGATGGATTCATGCATGTTAAATCGTCTTAACACTTTGTCTACGTATGTACTCGACTTAGGCCTAGCGGTCTATTTTTGTGATCTATAGATCCCGATACCTAATACATAGGTGGCTTCGCCCAAGTCCTTCATAGAAAAGCACTTCCTAACCAAGTCTTTACAGATCGTAGCGTAGGGTAGGGATGTCATTTCCAATTAGTAGTATGTCATCAACATACAATACCGAGAAAGACAATAGTGCTCCCATTAACCTTCTTGTAGACACAAGATTCTTCTTCATTCTTGATGAAACCAAATTGTTTTATTGTATCATCAAAACGAAGATTCCGAACTTTACGGAAGCTTGCTTTAATCCATAAATAGATCGTTGCAACTTGCATACTTTTCTAGCATCCTGCGGAGTGGCAAAACCCTAAGTTGTGTCATGAACACATCTTCGAGAAGATTTCCATTAAGGAAAGCAGTTTTGACATCCATTTGCCAGATTTCATAATCATGGTATCTCCAGCAATGAAAAGCAAGATCCAACGGATTTAAGCATCGCATGGCCCCGGGGAAAAAGTTTCATCATAGTCTACACCATGAATTTGTTTGAAACCTTTAGCCACCAATCGCGCCATTAAAGGTATGCACATTACCATCCATGTTGATTTTCTTCTTGAAAACCCACTTGCACCCAATGGGTTTTACCCCTTCAAAGTGGGTCAACCAAGGTCCATACCTGGTTGGCATACATGGAATCCATTTCAGATCTCATGGCCTCAAGCCATTTCTCATTCGGGCCAATAATGGCTTCTGGTAAGTCACGGGCTCATCTTGATCCATGTGCTAAATACGTCACCTTGTTGGGTCATGAGAAATCCATATCTCTCTCTGGTTGATGACGTATTCCTGTTAGACCTACGCAGTCTTGTGCCACTAGAGCAGTTCTTGTTCCACAACATTTTGTGGAGGTCGCTCTATTTCCACCATTGGTTCAAAGCTACTCTGTGAACTTTGAATTTCTTCAAGTTCTACTTTCCTCCCATCGATTCCTTTGGAGATAAACTCCTTTTCTAGGAATATAGCGGTCCACGTGCGATAAACACTTTGCCCTCTGTAGGATTATAGAAAAAGTATCCCTTGGTTTCCTTTGGATACCCCACAAAGAAGCATTTATCTATTTAGGTCCAAGCTTATCGAAACTTGACGTTTCACATAAGCTTCGCAACCCCAAATCTTCATGAAAGACATCTTGGGCCGTCTCCCGGTCCATATCTCATATGGTGTCCGTTGAACCGTCTTAGATGGAACACGGTTAAGTGTGAAAGCTGTTATGTTAATAGAGCATGTCCCCGTTAAGGAGCTGGAAGGTCTGCATGACTCATCATGGATCGGACCATGTCCAACAAAGTCCGGTTCCTCCTTTCAGAAACACCATTCCATTGTGGTGTTCCAGGAGGAGTGAGTTGAGATATTATCCCACACTCTTTCAGATGATCATCAAACTGTTGGCTTAAGTATTCACCTCCTCGATCTAATTGAAGGATTTTAATTCTTTTGCCAAGTTGGTTTTGTACTTCATTCTTGAACTCTTTGAACTTTTCAAAGGATTTTGATTTGTGCTTCATAAGATATACAAATCCATATCTACTGAAATCATCAGTAAATGTAATGAAGTATTGAAAACCACCTCTAGCGACTGTGTTTAGTGGCCCACATACATCACTATGTATAAGGCCTAAAAGATCACTAGCCCTTTCACCTTGTCCAGTGAATGGGGCCTTTGTCATCTTCCCTAATAAACAAGATTCACATATCTCATATGATTCGAAATCAAATGAGTCCAAGAATCCATCTTTATGGAGTTTGGAGATGCGTTTCTCATTTATGTGGCCCAAACGACAATGCTAACCAGAGAAAAGTTGGGTTCAGATCGTTTGATTTAAACCTCTTTGTATTTATGTTATAAATGGGCGTTTCGAGATCAAGTACATAAAGTCCATTACTCAATTGTGCACTACCATAAAAAATATCATTCATATAAATAGAACAACACTTGTCCTTTATTATAAAAGAAAAACCTTTCTTATCCAAATAAGAAACAGAAATGATATTCCTACTAATAGCAGGCACAAAATAGCAATTCTCTAACTCTATTACAAGCCCAGGTGGGCGAGAGATAATAAATAAGTCCCTACAAGCCTAATGCAAAGCAACTTTTGCTCCATTTCCAACTCGTAGGTCGACTACGCCCTTCGTCAATGGTCACAATATGCTTCTTTAGATCCCGCACATTTACACAAATGTGAGATCCACATCCAAGTATCTAATACCCATGATGCGAAGTAGATAAATTGACTTCAATAACAAAAATACGAAGTGGAAGTCTCACTTCCCTTCTTCTTTGAGCTCCTCCAGAACTTGGCACAGTTCCTCTTCCAATGTCCCAGATGACCGCAATGGAAGCATGTACCTTCCTTAGCCACTCCACCCATGGTTTCAAGCTAGAAGTGCTAGGCTTAGACTTGTCCTTGCCCTTGCCCTTCCGGTTGTCCTTGGGCTTTTTCTAGGCTTGTTTCTTGCCCTTATTCTTGGACCATCATTATGGCCTTCCCTTTACCTTTGTTGATGTTACGCAAATGCAGTTCTCAACATGCCTAGCACTCGGTAGTGATTTGTCAATCTCATTCATGTTGTAGTTCATGACAAATTGATGAAACTTTCATTAGTGCAACGATTGCGGGACTAAGTCATGGCCAACTCTTGGCCCAAAGGAAAACTAGTCCTCTAGGTTTTCAATATACCCAATCATCTTGAGTACATGAGCACCAACCAGGGCTTCCTTCTACCAGTCTACTTGACCGAAATAGTGCTTTAGAGACCTCGAATCTCTCATGCCCGGCAATGCTCTTGATGTAGCTTCTTAAGGTGTACGATCATATCATATGCATCCATGTTCTCATGTTGCTTTTGGAGCTCGTAGTTCATGGTGGCCGGCATTAGACATCCAATGTCCAAGGCATCATCTTGATGCTTCTTATAAGCATCTCTTTCGGTTCTAGGGGCATTAGCAATTACGGTGTGGCTCAGAATAGGTTTGTTCCAAAACATACGCTTTTTTCTCTTGCTTGAGGACAATCCTCAAATTCTGTACAGTCTAGAAAATTTGTTCCGGACAACTTGTCCTTCTCAAGGACGGATCGCAATGATAAAGTACCCGATGTGTTTGTTGCCATGGTTATCTATTAACGAGAAACATGCAAAAATATAAGTATCATGCCATAAACATATTTAATGAGGTCTTTTAATTAAATATGCCTCCCACTATTTTATTCAAATCAATGACCCTCGGGGGCATTGAAAAGGAAAATCCCATCGAAAGATTTCCTAGTGGGCCAAGATCCATATTTTACCTAGCTTTGAGTCGCCTTTGGTCGATCGCCCAAAATTGATTATTTAGGTAGGAAACTCTTTCCAATTACATCACATGCAACTCTTAGATAGTTGAGTGAATAACACTTATTCTAATCCATCTAATGGACTAAAGCCCAACTTCATGCCTCTAAGCCTTCAATCCTATTGAAATGGCCTAGTTAAGTCGAGACCCAATGGTTAGCATTTGGATATTACTCTTATCCCATCGCATCTTACTAATATAGATAAAGGCACCCACCCCTTTGGGTACCTACACTTAATCGATATTAGTCTTGATGAGTGCCACGCATTGGAAGGCATCACATAATGACTTAATATTTTCTTTGAGGGAATTTTATTATTAGATCTCACCATTTATTAAACTTGTTTAACATACCATAAACATCATCCATGCATCTCATACATATAAAGCAAATAATAAATGTGACATGGTTATGGCCTCTAAGAGATTAGCTTTAAAAAAGCTAGCTTCACCAAGCATCTCCCACCAACGTCCTCACTTGATGCCATCTCCTTGTCTCCACATGATGATTACATTATAGAAACCTTTTTACATTCGGGGAGTTAGATGAGAAGAGAATGTACAATCGAATGTGAGAGAAAGGCACGACACGCAGGTCGTATTTAAAATAACCAAAATAGCATAAAATAAAGACTAAGGCCATAACCATGCACCATGCATCTCTAAGAATACATAAACACAAAGAAATAACACATTATTATTTTGTGAATTATAAAACAAAGATTTGAATATCGCGCTTTCGAATATCACTGGTTTCTTGGAGAAAAATTCGAGTTGGACCCCTTCTGCCTCCATGACGGCTAGGGCAACAACATTTGAACCCTAAGGCCCACAAACACATGAACACTTCATGTGCTTCTCGCAGTGTGGGGTAACTCATGTACCCGCCATCACTATCCAAACAGGGTTTCCAATAGATTCGTGAAGACATGAACACTTCATGTCACGAGGAAGCTTCATAGCCGTCGCAAAATGGAAACAAGGTTTCCAAAACCTTGTGTCCTCGACTGTTTAGTGTATATCGCATTCATAATCGTTTTTACAGAATCATACATATCACATATATAGATATCGGAAAAACGCAAAAAGAAAGCATTCAAAACCCGCGAGAATCATACATATCACATATATAGATATGGAAAACGCAAGAATTTAAAGCATTCAAAACCATTTTTGAGAATTATATGAACATCTTCATGGTTTCAAAAACATCAACATGTTTAAGTAAACAACAAATAAAAAGAACACGGTTTCATACATCATTATTTCGATTTATAAATAACATATAAAGATCATCTCTTTTATGAAAGGAAAGCAACGAATCATGTTATCGCATATAACAAGAAAAGCGAAAAACCGAATCATAGTTTGAGTGAATAGTGGCTACGATACCACTTTGTTGGGAATTGCCGGATCAAAATATCTCGCAGCGGAATAATAGGATTCCCACTATGGATCCATGCGAAAAGTCCATAATCCGAGTTTTTAAAATTTACCTCTTAAAGCGTGAAAACCACAAGCGAGGTGAATCACCAACACCGTAATAGCGACGATGTTTTGCGGTATCCACACGAACGGACTTAAAAGGAGTCACGCCTACTTTTGCGGTGCTAGCTGCGAATAGAAGAAGAAGAACCTTTATTTGAAATCTCTCACTCACTTTCTTAGGTGCGGCTAATGGTTATGATGTAACATCTATAGCAAAGCCCCCCATATGGTTCTTTATTTTATAATGGGTGCCTTAAGTGAGTGTGAAGCTTATTGCAAAATGGAATGCCTAGGTTCATTATCATGTGCAACCCTAAAACCCATCATTGTCATGAGTTAGGCCCAATGATTGAATCGAGTCCAACTTGGATCCTTATTGCTCCAATTTAGTACTGTTCTAAGTGTGCGACCTGTGGTTCTCATGACGTTGGTAGTAATATTAAAATCTCATTTTAATATTACAAACGATGAGTTGGTATCTAGCAACACATCATTTGCTTACCCAAGTAATGAGAATGTCGATGTGATTTGACATAACCTATCCGTGATCAATGTTTCCGTGTAGTTTAGTCCCTTTGTCAAGATATCTAGATTGAACACAAGGCATGGAATGCGTCACCCTTGTATAGTCCAATCATTCGTTTCGATACTCGAGTAGACTTTGTAACAATAAATGAGATCAATATCTCATATTGACTCATTTTGAGCATGGCCATGCATTTCATAGATTCTCACTTAATCAGGGGGCCCGAAGATATCGCTCCTGTTATGTAGGAGTGACAAATTCCATCTAGGTCACTCACATCCCTCTGCATGATTTGCGGTATGTCCAATATGTTAGGAATTGCGGATCAAAATATCTCGCAGCGGAATAATAGGATTCCCACACAGGATCCATGCGAAAAGTCCATAATCCGAGTTTTTAAAATTTACCTCTTGAAGCGTGATAAACACAAGCAAGGTGAATCACCAACACTAATAGCGACGATGTTTCTGCGGGGTATCCACACGAACAGACTTACAAAAGGAGTCACGCCTCTGTTTCACGGTGCTATTGCGAATAGAAGAGAAGAACCTTTCTCAAATCTCTCACTCACTTTCTTAGGTGCGGCTAGGGTTGTGATGTAACATCTATAGATGCCCCTTAATGAGTACTATTTATAATAGTAATGCCTTAAGAGAGTGTGACAATGAAAGTAGCAAGGTAATTTGTACAACCCTAAAACCCATCGTTTCATGAGTTAGGCCCACAATTGAATCCGAGTCCAACTTGGATCCTTATTGCTCCAATTTAGTCTTGCTTCAAGTGTGCGACCACTACAACCTTGAGTTCTCATGACGTTGGTAGTAATATTAAAATCTCATTTTAATATTACAAGGGATACCGGTATCTAGCAACACATCACTACTACCCACCCAGTAATGAGAATGTCGGTGATTTGACATAACCTATCCGTGATCAATGTTTCCGTGTAGTTTAGTCCCTTTGTCAAGATATCTAGATTGAACACAAGGCATGGAATGCGTCACCCTTGTATAGTCCAATCATTCGTTTTATCCGATACTCGAGTAGACTTTGTAACAATAAATGAGATCAATATCTGGTATTGACTCATTTGAGCATGGCCATGCATTTTGCGTCTCACTCAATCGGGGGCCCGAAGATATCGCCTCTGTTATGTAGGAGTGACAAATTCCATCTAGGTCACTCACATCCCTCGAACTGCATGATTTGCGGTATGTCCAATAACCAACTTTATAATCACCTTGTTACTGAGATGACGTTTGATGGCATTAAAACACACAACTCCTCATGTAGGAATCGTAGTGATTTTTGTCAAAGGACCACAAACACCATTATCACTTATGAGAATCGCTTATGACACTCACGTAACGATCCATGTAGCGTTCTCATGGTGGGTCGGATCCAAGACATCATTACTCTAATATGTACCAATGTGAAGACTTGATATCTCATATCCATGACCCGTGAGATGCGGTCATGTGTCTCTACACATACTAGTCTCAATGTATTATTGTTGTCCTAATTAACAATAATACTTGACTAGGGACATTTAAGAATAGTGTTGTAACCAAAAGGATCTCACGATCAAGTCATCCACTTGATGTCCTATGGCATCAAACTTACTATTCTAAGGACTTTATTATGTTTATCAAAAAGAACATAATAAATGAAATGCCTCATATATAAAATAGCATAATAGAATATATGTAAATACAGAAAATGTATTAGCCTCTAGGGCATACACCAACACAATAACCAACTTTATAATCACCTTGTTACAGATGACGTTTGATGGCATTAAAACACACAACTCCTCATGTAGGAATCGTAGTGATTTCAGGTCAAAGGACCACAAACACCATTATCACTATGAGAATCGCATTATGACACATAGACATTTCACGTAACGATCCATGTAGCGTTCTCATGGTGGGTTAGATTTTGCATCATTACTCTAATATGTACCAATGTGAAGACTTGATATCTCATATCCATGACCCGTGAGATGCGGTCATCGGTCTCTACACATACTAGTCTCAATGTATTATTGTTGTCCCCTAATTAACAATAATACTTGACATAAGACATTTAAGAATAGTGTTGTAACCAAAAGGATCTCACGATCAAGTCATCCACTTGATGTCCTATGGCATCAAACTTACTATTCTAAGGACTTTATTATGTTTATCAAAAAGAACACAATAAATGAAATGCCTCATATATAAAATAGCATAATAGAATATATGTAAATACAGAAAATGTATTAGCCTCTAGGGCATACACCAACAATACCAAATTATCCTCAAGATAAAGGCGACCAAGTTCAGAAGGAAACTATGGGGCTTAAATGCCCTAAATGTGGAAGGCAACATGGCAATAAGCCTTGTTTAGTGTGTTTTGTATATGATCAACTGGGGCACTTTGTTAGAGAGTGTCCACAAAGACAAGGAGTTATGCCCAACCCTAGACCTCAAGTTACAGGAAGGGTGTATACTCTAAGCAGAAAAGAGGAGGCTCAATCTTCTAACTTTTTACATGGTATCCTTTTGTGTGTACTAATAGATGGAAACTCATTGAGATATTCTTAAGGGAGTGGTGCAAGTTAAGGATATATGATAAGATAGATATAATCAAGGAAGGTGAAATTCCTTTGAGTATGATATATGATAGAGATCTCAAAACTTTTAATATCGAGAAACTAAATTTTGAAGACAAAATTTTAAAAATGAAGGGAGAAATGTAACATTCTCCATAACTAGTATGTCTTAATCATGGTTATAGGAGTTTAGTAAGCCTTGTATGAATTACCTGCTAACTTTCGTAACCTTTTTAAGTTAGTTAGGCTATTTTACTATAACACTGAATGTGAACAATAACTTATAATAGTTCAGAATGGAGCATAAACTGCTTAGATGAGGGAAATAAATATGGAGAATTTATTTTTAAGTCACAAATAAATAAAATGTGATGTGATTAATTTTCAAGAATTAACTAAGTTAGTTTGATATTTTTAATAATATTGAGTGAGTGTTTAAGGGCCAGATTAAATAGGTAGATATATCTTGGAAAATTATAAGAATTTATGGAGATATCAAATAAAGGATGGGGAATTTTTTGATAATGAGTACAGGTTAAAGCAGATACCTAAAAGCCTATTAGCTTTATTCCTAAGGTTTAATTTAACTTAAGGAAGAGCAATAGAGTTTAAGTGATAGTTAATAGTGTATAGAAAGTTATTGAAAAATGAGTTTAAGGACTAAATGAAGTGCTACGATTTTCTATGACACTTATTAAAGTTATAAAGGTTGGAATTGGAAGATTAAAATATCCTTAAGAGATACAACACTTCCAATGTAGCATGAAAGTCTAACATTCCTATCTTGTTTTCCCTTTCCACTGTCCCTATCTCTGTTTCATTAACTTTTCCTTATTTTTATCTCACTTTCACACACACACACTCTCTCTCTTACATTGGAGAAGTAGAAAAGGCAGAGAAAAAGAAAGAAAATAAAAAGGAAAGAAAGAAGCGGAAGAAGGAAAAAGGAAAGGAAAAGCAAGGAAGCTCCATAGCCTACCATCACTTGGGAAATTAAGGTAGAGGTGTCTATTTACTTAGCTTTTCTCCTTTCTATATCCTCTTGGTGCCTGATGCATGCAGGCTTGGATTAAAAATGGGTTTTAAGAGGTTTCTCAATGGTTTGAGTTGGATGAACTTGTTAAGAACTTGAGATAAGGTTTGTTTTAAGTTGACATATGCATGGTTGTGGTTTTGTTACTTGTAAACATCCATATAACCTTGTTATTTTGAGGTTGTGATTATGGTTGTGGATAAGTTTAAAATTATAACCATAAAGATATATTCAACTTGATTAGTTTGTGAATGACTTTAGTTGTTTTCTCTCCCTTGGGTAATAGCTTGAACATGTGATTATGTTAAGTTATTTGGAAAGCATGAAATAAGTGAAAAAGGATGTGTGTTTGCCCTACTTTCTAATGCAAAACGCACTGGATAACCAGTTATGGCAATGGCATACTCAATTATTTGGCTTTTAGATGATGTTGTTGGAGGAAAATAACCGGTTAGGAGTAAGGCCTAATTGATTATTTGACTCTGACAGAGAGCTGTGTTTTGAATAACCGGTTAGCCAAGTGAGCTAAACCGATTATTCAACTCTGGCAGAGAGCTACGTCGCTCAAATAACCAGTTAGCCAAAGTGGCTAACTGATTATTCAACTCATCCAGAATGTTTTTAAATGAGTCATAACCGAATATCTAAGGGGAATAATCGCTTAGGGACTTGCAGAAATAGGATATTGGGTGGTCCTAATGCAAGGGGAATAATTAGTTAAGGACTCACAAAAATAGAGTTTTCTGTTCTTGGGTTTAATGTAAAGGTTGACTAAGCTATGTTATAAATACCAGTGATCCAATGGAGGTATTTTATGGTGCTAAGAGCCTTAGAAATGTTAGTTGCTCCTTTTAAAGTTGAGCTTGTTTGGTATGATTACCATGTTATGCTTTCTTATTTACTAAGGTTGAGTGATGAAGGTATACTAGATCATGAATTTTCTCCTTTATGTGATAAAGTTAAGCTGGAATTGCATGTCTGCTAGTTTGCTCCTTCACTTAGTTGAAGTGGAGCTTGTGATGAGTTTTGGTCGTGTGTATATGTGAATTGAATATAACACTGTATAGTTTCACACACTTATTATTCCTATGTATTGCAGCCTTATGTGATGTGCATTGTAACACCCCAAAAAATACTTGTTTCACGATATTTGTTCATTTTATAATATTTTTTATTTTTGTGAATTTTTCTGAAATTATTTGAATTGATTGATTATTTTATTATATTTCTCAATTTTCGTGTGCGTTAAGCCGGGCCGAAGAAACAAAATATTTCTGTTAGGTCAGGAAACTTTTGACTAATAGACCAGGGCCGGGGGATCTTACTAAACCCGAAGCTAAACACAGTTTACGAAGTTTTGTTTCTTTTTTAGGTTTTATCTAGCAGATAAAGTTTGGGTACACTCTATTAACCATTGGATAATAGATACCAGATTTATTGACAGTGACTTTTATTCATTGGATAATAGATTGTAGTAGAAATCTAGTAGATTATTTCTATCTAGTCATTTTTATGACACTATCTAAGTGATATCATCACATCACATCATTGATTGACATTTTTGGGAAGCATGCGAAGCTTCTCAAGCAAGCTTTAGATAAAGCTTCCAAGAGAAGCTTCCTTCTCCTTTTTCCAAGAAGGCACATGGCCATAGGTGGGAAAAGGAGCCTATGGGACAAGTATTCTATCACTCTTTCATATCATAATTTCTATCACATTCTCTCTCCTCACCTAACACATTTCCTCTCACTTTTCTCTCCATCTTCATCTTCTTCCATTTCTCTCCAACACCACATGGCCTCCACCATTCCATTACCATTTCACCTTCTCAAATTTCCAACAACTAAGTTTCTTGAATCTATACTTCCTCCTAAGACCATCTATTGTGAAGATCTTGGTTGTTCATCATCTTTTCAAGGATCCTTCAAGTTAGGGTTTGAGATTTTCTAAAGTAAAAGTTCTCTCCTTTTTCATCATTCTTCTCTTCTTCCTTCCAAAACTTTGATGTGTGTTCTTGGCTACTCTTTTCCAAGCCTAAAAATGATGACTTTTGATATGTCATTTTCAGTTTCAAGGGGCGTTCTTGAAGGAGGAAGTTTTGCTTTACAAAGTTCTACATAAGTGGTTAGATATCTCTAAAGGTAAGAGGGATATTTTTCTCATTACCCATTCATGGTGGTGAGGGATGAAATCTATGAGTGGAAAGTGAGGGATCCATGTGAGGATGACTCACTTTATTGTGTTAATTCTTGGTGTTTTTGTGTGAATATTTCTTTATGTGATTTAGTGCTATGTGTGGCCTTGGTGAAATTTGTAATGATTAATATAATTTATTTGCTTGAGTTTACCTTAAAAGTTGAAAAAAAAAAATTGGAACCCTAATGCCCTAGGGAGCTCATGGCCATGAGGCCAAAAATGGGGTATCCAAGATGAAAATGTTATGTTGACTTGAACCTAAGTGTTAAGAAGTGTAACACCCCTAGATTTAATAACCACGGCACAATCGTCATTATGTCACAGTCACTAAATTTCAATGTGTTACGATTGTCAAACAACATTTATCCAAATTATATTAATCATTTTGCATATGAGGAAAATAGGAGCCACGAATGAATAGTTACATATACAACTAGTTAAAATATAAATTATAAGATGTACTTAATTTACAATATGTAAGACTGGATAATCATCTTAAAGCATACATATACTCAAAATACATTTTATACTGGTAATGCAAAATAAAATATAAACTACCCACAACATATCCACAACTAAGGAGTTGGACACTCCCTTAGATCCTGAATGCGTAAGGCAACCCCGGGCACACCGGTGTAGTGAAAAATACAGGATAAAGTCTTCAATCGCAGTCCTCTTCACGGTCAAGGTCAGATTCCTAACCAATCACTTACGTTTATCGGTCCAGTCGACTCGCCAAGCCTTGGCACCTTCGGTGAATTTAATTATGACGAAACCAATAGGGTCCCTTCAATGTGTCCTTACCGAACACAGAAAACCAAACCAAGTGAAGTCTAAGAGATTCAACCTCGCCCCCTTTATAGAACTTAACCAAAAACCACACAGAACAGCAACAAATACAGAAAAGAGGTAAGACATTCTACTTTCATTACCTATAATGGCAGTAAAGAAACATAACAAGAATGACGAAGTCATTCCATATATACAGATATCACAAATATGCTCAAGTTATCAATTGCATAGATATTTTCAGAAAACATATTCCACGATAACACAATTATCAACAGCACTATAACGACAAGTATTCACTATAGATATATAACAAGTATTTATGTTTCCACAATATGTATGTTAACCATGCCATGATAATATGTGAACTGAACATGCATATGCACAATGCGTATGCTGACCATTCTCATGTACAATGTACTCATTTCCTACTCCATGGAGCTAAACTCAAGGTTTTCAGAGATGAACGCCCCAGAAGATCTGTCCCCCCTCAATAGACAGTCTACGCCGGGCCATGGAAAGCAATAGTGCCTTGTCGGGCTGCCAGTGCGTTGCAACAGTGTTCACGGCTAGGGGTATATATATAAGGTGATAACTTGATCACAGGTGAAACACCGCCCCCTGTTATCCCCCTAGGTCTATTCAAGACCCCACTATCCTGTAAGTCCTCGTCCATTCCTAGGCATAATACGCCATAACTGTATAATGCACAAATGCATATTCAATGGGATTCAACCCTCCGTTGTACCATTTCCAACGATATTGAGGCAACCGTCCATACAATTGTTCAATACCATTTTCATTAGTGATATTATAAAATCGCCCATACGACTACATAATATCACTATTAACTGGGTTTCCTCTGATAACTAGTCCTTCCTGACTAAATCGTCAACCTGATGGTTCTGGTTATAAAAGCAAACCACATCTGACTAAATAGTCTACTTGAGGTTTCTTGGTCCAGTACTTCGGTTCCATAATCACAATGTTAATGTATGCTTCAATGCATATGAATTCAATGCATACATATGTATATATATATATATATATATATATATATATATATATATATATATATATATATATATATATATATATTCACAATGATAGCATAACTTATCCAAATTCACACACCACAACGAATCAATACTAAAATCTCATAGGTGAACACATACTATTCAAACTTACTATGAAAGTTATACTTTAATTCCATTATGTTCTCGTGTTAACTCTCTTAGAATATTTAGTTTAAGTTCCTCACGGCTTTCCTCACACTCTTGTTCTTCTTTTGTTCCAAAAACTGCTCTAAACTATAAGGCAAACTATCATCCTTGGTTCTTCCCATTTTATGAATCCCTAATCAACTTCTAATTCATTCAATTAATTATGTATAATAAGTTTATCTTAGTACTAAAGCCTTCCTATGTGTGCCCAAGGAGACCAGAGGCTCAAAGGGGCTAGAAAAAGCCTAAATTCCATTGTTGAAAGTGTTACACGGCCGTGTGAAAAATACACGGCCCCGAGTACACGGCCGTGTGGTCATACACAGCCTAGGCCGTGTACTCCTCTGGAGTACACTAGAAAACACGTTTTAGTCACACAGGGAGATACACGACTGTGTATTCATACACGGCATAGGCCGTGTATCACTCTGTGGACGCAGAAATCACCAGAAACCATTCCAATCTTCATACAATCCAAGATCTATCAACATACAACTAATTCCTACCAATTAAAACACCATTAAACAACCAAAATCACTCAAACAAAGGGGTACCCACAAATGGGTTTTACCCCATCAACACAACTAAGACGTTTCTCACTACCAAAATGGGTTGAAGAGAATAATCTTCCTCTTACCTTAGTGAAGAACAAGGAAAGCAAGCTCCTTTTGTCCTTGGAATTTCGTGCTTCACCATCACAAGATCCTTGGGTGTTCAAATCCAACAAATCAAGATCAAAGAGTGGAAATGGCATCCATAGTCACTAATGTGACCATGGGTCACAAAAATGGGGAGAAAAGGAGAAGAAAGTTGAGAGCTTTTACCTCAATACTTGAAGCTTTGGAGCTGGGCTGCCAACCACGAAAATGGGTGAGCCAAGAAGAGTTCCACCAAGAAGAAAGCTTGAAGATGGTGAGGAAAGACAATGGCTTGAGTTAGCTTGAGCAAGGAAAGCTTGAAAGCTTAACAATGGAGTGTGTGAGTGGGAGAAGAGAGGAAAAGAGGGAGAAAAAGAGAGCTGTGTAAGAGGGAGAAAAAATGAGGGAATGAAAAATGTGTTTCCCCCCCCCCTTAGCCCCAACCGTGCAGCACATATGGGAGGAGAAAGAGAAAAGTAGGTGGGGAGGAAGCTTCCTTGAGAAGCTTTGCACGCTTCTCGATAAAGTGAAGTGTGTGGTCACTTAAATGACGTCATAAAAATAACTAGATAGAAATAATCTGCTAGAGCTATTTCTCAATAGACAAAACTTACAGTTAGCAGAGTTAATATTTTATTATTCCACAGATAATAAAATATACTGTGATTTTATTTATCAGATAAAATCTCGTAAAACATAAACTTCATAAACTATGTCCAGCCTCGAGTTTAGTAAGATCCTCCGTCGACGTTTCTACAGTTTAAAGTTTACCAGCCTCATGGAAAATATTTCATTTTTCCGGCCCCGCTCAGTGCACACGTAAAATGAGGAATATATTAAAAATATTCAACGTTTCCAGAAAATTCTATAAAAATTCCTAAAAATCACAAATATTGGAAAACAACTATTTATAGTTAAACAAACAGTTTTTCGAGACGTCACACTGACAATGCTCAGTGTGCATGCAAAACGAGGAATATATTAAAAATATTCAACGTATTCGAAAAAATCTAGAAAAATTTTCAAAAATTATAAATATTATAAAATGATTATTTATAATGAAATAAATAATTTTCGGGATGTTACAAGAAGAGAAAGGAAGTAAATGGAGGATTGGTAAATTGCCATGAAGGAGCAAAGTTTTGCCATTTCAGAATATTTTATTTGTGGTGTTCTGGCATAATTATTGAGTGAGTAGTACAATAAATTTAATCACTTTGTTAGAGAGAGGTTTGGCCTTGAGAGAGAAAAATAAGTGAGGAAGTGAGTTCATAATCAAGTAGAGTACTATTAAGGCTTATGGAAAAAGAGAAGAGAAAATGTGAGATCAATAACTTGTAAATTCTCTTAGGTTCTTATGAAGAGTGTGAGAAGGCATTACTTAGTGGAAAATTCAATTAAAAAGGGATCTTGGACTTAGAGTATAACTCCATACTAATTCATAAAAGTTATGATAAATGTGACTTGTGAAGGATGATTACTGAGAATCTTATATTTGAAATGCCTCATGATTGGACATAATGATATTATGCAGTTGAGCTTATAAACTGAATCCTGTTATGGTTCTTTGATGAGATTAAATGTTTATCTGACATATGATTATATATATTTTTAGTCGGAATGACTTATTGTTAAAATGGAATGCCTAGGTTCATTATCATATGATCATACATTATAAAAATCAGAATGACTAGTCGTTAGGCAGAATGCCTAGGAGATGAATTACACCTTTGTGCGGGTGTGAATTGCGTAGTGTGGTTTACTTGTTGAACTTGGAGGCGTCGGGGTACGGGTATCCCATAAGTGGACAGTTGGTAGCTCCACTGGGCCGTGGTGACTGTGCAATACACCGATGATCTCGATTAGGCACTATCCTATTCACAATCTGGTTGAGAGTGTCTTGTATAGCCATTTTCGCATATTGATTATATTGAAAAGCATATGTCGGGGCTAACGATATATAGGCAATGGTTCTCTCGATCATTCTCTCCGATGTTGGTTTTACCTCCATGGAGTAGGTGTCTCTTTATTGTGCATACACATACCATTTAGCATTTCATTATGATGAACCTACATGGTGAAATTGCCTATCAATATATTGTGGATTTACCTGTGGTATGCAATATTGAGATATCTGTTGGAAAATTAACTTAACTGTAAATTGTTGTAATTATATCCTGTAATCTTATTGTTGTTTACAGTCTCTTGCTATCAAGTTGGAATGATTTAAAAAGTCTCACCTCTTTGTATTGTTGTTCTGCCTGTTTTCTGTTTTATATGTTCCTGTGAACAAAGATTAAGAGGAAGGGTTGCTATTTGTTGTTGTAATTTAGAATGGCTGCTAGAAGAGATCTTTTTGGTTATGTTCGAATTCAATTTCACGATGGTGCAAGTGCCTGGCGCATTGATTGGGATAATGAGTGTGTTAGATATTTTGGGGATATAACTGTAACTATCCGTAGGACCCGTAATGATGTTCCTTTCTTTTCTCTTACTATGGGGGAACTTACACTACACCCCTAGGGAGGATCCGGACCTTGTGGTGTCCTCTGCCAGGACACCAGTCTGTGAGCTATTACTTCAACTGAGGAACTATGCTGACTTGGGTGCTGAGGAGGATCCTGAAGAGGACCCTGAGGAGGAGGAGGACCCCGAGTAGGATCCTATAAGGGATCCAAGGGAAGATCCTGCTCCCTAGATGTCTAGACTTAGGTCAATGTATGTTTTGGAGTCAGTGGACACTATATGTCTTTCGATTATAAACTTGTATATTTTGGCTGGATTGAAATCCATGCCACTGGTATGTATAATCGTTTTGGAGTGTGATGTTAACTAGTTATATCTTATATGGTTATGTCTACTTTCAAGTCTACATTTTTTAGACAAGAAAATTAAAATCCGTATTTTGTTATATTAAGTATTACATTAGCGAATAAGGAAAATAGTAATTTTGGAACTTATACTTTATGACATTAAATATTCTATAACTTGGGTAAAGGGAATTAATGGAATTGGTCTTAAATGTAACACCCAATGGAGGGTATTACATTAGTTGGTATCAAAGCTCAAATTTGAGTCTTTTGGGTTTGTGGGTAAGTTGTTTTGTGTTGCTGTGTTTTTTTGTTTGCTTAGGCTATGTGTTTTCTCTGAGACTAGACACCGAGGTGTGTTGTTTGATTTCCGAAAGGGAACATGTCAATAAATGAGTATGCTGCTAAATTTGAGAGCTTGTCAAAGTTCTCGCGGTATCTTCAAATCTAGCCCGATGAAGCATAGAAATATCGTAAGTTTTAAGAGGGCCTTAGAGTTGACTTGAAGAAAGGAGTGCTACCAATGAGGATGAATCAATTCTCAGCCTTAATGGATATGTATTACTAACTCAAAGAGTTAGAGCTCTCTCGAGAGGCAAGAAATCGTAACTTTGGACCCTCTCGGTTCCAAAGGGGAAGGAGTAGCGGTGGCACTCGCTTTCAGCAAAAGCCATAGTCGAGATCATCGGGAAGTCAAGCTCAGCAACAACCCCATGGAGAAGGTTCTAGTGGCCACAAGTTTGGTACAGTCGGGGCGTCCACACCAAAATGTCTAAAGTGTGGAAGAGACCACTGGATGAGGGACTGCACAATTAAAGGGATTATTTGCTTCAAATGTAGGAAGCTCGAACATATTTCTAAAGATTGTAATCAACCCAAGGCAGAGCCCTCTGTTAGTAATGTGTGAGTTGCAAGACCCCAAGAGAGGGGGTAGAGTTTATTATTGGTGTATGCCCTAGAGGCTGATACTTTTATTTGTATTTACATACATTCTATTATGCTTATTTTAATATATGAGACATTTCATTTATTGTGTTCTTTTTGATAAACATAATAAAGTCCTTAGAATAGTAAGTTTGATGCCATAGGTTATCAAGTGGATGACTTGATCGTGAGATCTTTTTAGTTATAACACTATTCTTAAATGTCCTTAGTCAAGTATTTTTTTTATTGTTAATTAGGACAACAATAATACATTAAGACTAGTATGTGGATAGACTGATGACCACACCTCACGGGTCATGGATATGAGATATCAAGTCTTCACATGGGTACATATTAGAGTAATGATGTATTGGACTGACCCACCATGAGAACGCTACATGGATCGTTATGTGAGTGTCATAAGTGATTCTCATAGTGACAATGGTGTCTGTGGTCCTTTAACCTAAAATCACTACGATTCCTACATGAAGAGTTGTGTGTTTTAATACCATCAAACGTCATCTATAACAAGGTGATTATAAAGTTAGTTATTGGACATACCGCGAATCATGTAGAGGGATGTGAGTGACCTAGATGGGATTTGTCACTCCTACATAACAGGAGCGATATCTTCGGGCCCCCTGATTGAGTGAGACTACAAAATGCATGGTCATGCTCAAATGAGTCAATATGAGATATTGATTTCATTTGTTGTTACAAAGTTTACTCTAGTATCAAGAAACGAATGATTGGACTATACAAGGGTGACGCATTCTATGCCTTGTGTTCAATCTAGATATCTTGACAAAGGAACTAAACGACATAGAAACATTGGTTATGGAAAGGTTATGTCAAATCACTGACATTCTTATTACTTGGGTAGCAGCGATGTGTTGCTAGATACCGCTCACTGCTTGTAATATTAAAATGAGATTTTAATATTACTGCCAACGTAATGAGAACCTGCAAGGTCACACACATAGAGCAGACTAAAATTAGAGCAATGGATCCAAGTTGGACTCGGATTCAAATATAGGCTAGACTCATAACAGATGAGTCTAGGGTTACACAGCTTACCTTGCTGCTACTCACACTCACTTAAGGCAGTCACTATTATAAATAGTACTACTAAGGGGCTACTAAGAGACATAATTTCAGAACCCTAGCCCCACCTACAGAAAAAATGAGTGAGAGAGCGACAGGTTTCTTCTCTTCTCTTCGCAGCTAGCACTGTGTGAGAGACGTGAGGCTCCTCTTTGCGGACGTTGGACGTTCGTGAGTCTGTTCGTATGGATACCGCAGAGACATCATTTCTATTATGGTGTTGGTGATTCAGGTCCTTCCTTTTGATCACGCTTCAAGAGGTAAATAATTTCAAAACTAGGATTATGGCTTTTCGCATAGATCCTCGATGAGAATCCTTTTTTTTTCCACTGTGTGATGTAACCGCAATTCCCAACAGTGGTATCAGAGCGTCTTGCGAAACCATGATTTGGTTTTCTATTTTTGTTTACATGAGATAACGTGTTTTCTGTTCTTGTTTTTGATAAAAGATATGATCTTTAATATGTTATTTCTGAAAATCATATGAAACCCTTTGCGAAAACATATTCTGTTTCTTATGTTGTATGCAAAACCGTGATGTTATTTTCAAAAACCCATGAAAATGTTCATATGTTTTGTGAAAACCATTTTGTTTTAAGATGTATGTTTTTGCGAAGCTTTCTTATATGTATGTGATATGTACAGCATTATGGAATCCTTATTCTCAATGCGCGGCGTAAGGATTTAGGAAACCTTGTTCTTGGTTTGCGGCAGTAGGGGTTATGGAATCCTTGTTTCTGCACAAAAGGCGCGGCACAAGGGGTTTTAGAAACCCTATTCTTGTTTTGCGGCAGCAGCATCAAGTGTTGATGTCAAGCAGTTAAGGAGGCGCCAGAGGTTCAAGTGTTGAACGACGGCACAAGGGTTCCCCATGGCACATGAAGTGTTCATATTGTTCGGCCTTAGGTTTCCGCGCGGCACCCCCGTGCTACCTCTGCGTAGTGTGTTTTTCGAAAGCACGATATTTTCTATCCAATTTTATGACTCATGAAAATAATAATGTATTATTGTTTTGAGTTTGTATGTTCTTTGTGATGCATGGTGCACGGTTATGGCCTTAGTCCTCTTTTTATGCTTTTTGGTTTTAATAAATACGACCTGCATGTCATGCCTTTCTCTCTACATTCTGATTGTATATTCTCTTTTCACCTTACTCCCCTCGAATGTAAAAGAGATTTCTATATAATGTAATGTGGAGGCAAGAAGACAGCATCAAGTGAGGACATTGATGGGAGATGTTTGGTGAAGCTGGCTTTCTTTATGCTACTCTCTTAGGGGCCATAACCATGTCACTTTTATTATATGCTTTTTATGTATGAGATGCATGGATAATGTTTATGGTATGATAAACAGTTTAATAAATGGTGAGATCTAATAATAATAAAAGAAAAAAAATTCCCTCAAAGCAAATATTAAGTCATTATGTGATGCCTTCCAATGTGTGGCACTTATCAAGACTAGTATCGATCAAGTGCCGGTCTGCCAAAGCAGGATGCCTTTATCTATATTAGTAAGACGCGATAGGATAAAGGTAATATCTAACTGCCAACCACTGGGTCTGACTTAACTAGGCCATTTCAATAGGATTGAAGGCTTAGAAACATGAAGTTGGGCTTTGGTCCATTAGATGGATTTGAATAAGTGTTATTCACCTAACTATCCAAGAGTTACATATGATGTAATTGGAAAGTGTTTCCTACCTAAATAACTGAATTTTGGGTGATCAGCCAAAGCTGACTCAAAACTAGGTGAAATATGGATCTTGGCCCACTAGGAAATCTTACGATGGGATTTTTCGAGTCAATGCTGAGGGTCATTGACTTGAATAAAATAATGGGAGGCATATTTAATTAAAAGATCTCATTAAATATGTTTATGGCATGATAATTATATTTTGCATATTTCTATTAATAGATTACCATGGCAACAAACACATCAAGTAACTTATCACTACGATCCGTCCTTGAGAAGGACAAGTTGTCTGGAACGAATTTTCTAGACTGGTACAGGAATTTGAGGATTGTCCTCAAGCAAGAGAAAAAGTTGTATGTACTAGAACAGCCTATTCCTGAGCCACCTGCTGCTAATGTCCCTAGAATTGAAAGGGATGCTTATAAGAAGCATCAAGATGATGCCTTGGACATCGGATGTCTTATGCTGGCCACCATGAACTCTGAGCTCCAAAAGCAACACAAGAACATGGATGCCTACGAGATGATCATACACCTTAAGAAGCTCTATCAAGAGAAGGCCAGGCATAAGAGATACGAAGTCTCTAAAGCACTGTTTCAGTGCAAGCTGGTAGAAGGAAGCCCTGTTGGTGCTCATGTACTAAGATGATTGAGTACATTGAAAACCTAGAGAGACTTGGTTTTCCTTTGGGCCAAGAGTTGGCCACTGACTTAGTCCTGCATCGTTGCTGGAAAGTTTTAGTCAATTTGTCATGAATTACAACATGAATGAGATTGATAAATCACTACCAGAGCTGCTAGGCATGTTGAGAACTGCTGAGCAGAACATTAACAAAGGCAAAGGGAAGGCCATAATGATGGTCCAAAAGAATAAGGGCAAGAAACAGCAGAAAAAGCCCTAGAACAACTGGAAGGGCAAGGGCAAGGATAAGTCCAAGCCCAGTATTTCTGGCTTGAAACCAGTGGGTGGAGTGGCTAAGGAAGGTACATGCTTCCATTGTAGTCAGACCGGACATTGGAAGAGGAATTGTGCCAAGTTCTTGGAGGAGCTCAAGAAAAAGAAAGGAAGTGAGACTTCCACTTCAGGTATTTTTGTTATTGAAGTCAATTTATTTATTTCTGCATCATGGGTATTAGATACTAGATGTGGATCTCACATTTGTGCAAATGTGCAAGATCTAAAGAGCAGCAGACCATTGACGAAGGGCGAAGTCGACCTACGAGTGGGAAATAGAGCAAAAGTTGCTGCATTAGCTATAGGGACTTATTTATTATCTTTGCCCACTGGGCTTGTAATAGAGTTAGAGAACTGTTATTTTGTGCTTGCTATTAGCAGGAATATCATTTCTATTTCTTGTTTGGACAAGAAAGGTTTTTCTTTTATTATAAAGGATAAGTGTTGTTCCATTTATATGAATGATATTTTTTATGGTAGTGCACAATTGAGTAATGGACTTTATGTACTTGATCTCGAAACGCTCGTCTATAACATAAATACAAAGAGGTTTAAATCAAACGATCTGAACCCAACTTTTCTCTGGCATTGTCGTTTGGGCCACATAAATTAGAAATGCATCTCCAAACTCCATAAATATGGATTCTTGGACTCGTTTGATTTCAAATCATATGAGACATGTAAATCTTGTGTATTGGGGAAGATGACAAAGGCCCCATTCACTTGACAAGGTGAAAGGGCTAGTGATCTTTTAGGCATTATACATAGTGATGTATGTGGGCCACTAAACACACTCGCTAGGGGCAGTTTTCAATACTTCATTACATTTACTGATGATTTCAGTAGATATGGATTTGTATATCTTATGAAGCATAAATCAGAATCCTTTGAAAAGTTGAAAGAGTTCAAGAATGAAGTACAAAACCAACTTGGCAAGAGTATTAAAATCCTTTGATCAGATCGAGGAGGAGAATACTTAAGCCAACAGTTTGATGATCATCTGAAAGAGTGTGGGATAATATCTCAACTCACTCCACCAGGAACAACACAATGGAATGGTGTCTCTGAAAGGAGGAACCGGACCTTGTTGGACATGGTCCGATCCATGATGAGTCATGCAGACCTTCCAGGCTCCTTCTGGGGACATACTCTGTTAATAGCAGCTTTCACACTTAACCGTGTTCCATCCAAGATGGTTCAAAAGACACCATATGAGATATGGACTGGGAGACGGCCCAGTATGTCTTTCTTAAAGATTTGGGGCTGCGAAGCTTATGTGAAACGTCAAGTTTCTGATAAGCTTGGACCTAAATCAGATAAATGCTTCTTTGTGGGGTATCCAAAGGAAACCAAGGGATATTTTTTTTCTATGATCCTACCGAGGGCAAAGTGTTTATCGCACGGACTACTGTATTTCTAGAAAAGAAGTTTATCTCCAAAGGAATTAGTGGGAGAAAAGTAGAACTTGAAGAAGTTCAAGTTTCACAAAGTAGTAATGAACCAATGGTGGAAATAGAGCAACCTCCACAAAATGTTGTGGAATAACAACCTACTCTAGTAACACAAGACCTGCATAGGTCTAACAGGATACGTCATCAACCAGAGAGATATGGATTTCTCATGACCTAGCAAGGTGGCGTATTGCTCATGGATCAAGATGAGCCTGTGACTTACCAGGAAGCCATTATTAGCCCAGAATCTGAGAAATGGCTTGAGGCCATGAGATCTGAAATTGATTCCATGTATGCCAACCAAGTATGGACCTTAGTTGACCCACCTGAAAGGGTCAAACCCATTGGGTGCAAGTGGGTTTTCAAGAAGAAAACCGACATGGATGGTAATGTGCATACCTTTAAGGCGCGATTGGTGGCTAAAGGTTTCAAACAAATTCATGGTGTAGACTATGATGAAACTTTTTCCCCAGTTGCGATGCTTAAATCTGTTCGGATCTTGCTTGCTATTGCAGCATACCATGATTATGAAATCTGGCAAATGGATGTCAAAACTGCTTTCCTTAATGGAAATCTGACACAACCTGAGGGTTTTGCCACTCCAGAGGATGCTGGAAAGGTGTACAAGTTGCAACAATCTATTTATGGATTGAAGCAAGCTTCCAGAAGCTGGAATCTTCATTTTGATGATACAATAAAATAGTTTGGTTTCATCAAGAATGAAGAAAAATATTGTGTCTACAAGAAGGTTAGTGGGAGCACTGTTATCTTTCTGGTATTGTATGTAGATGACATACTACTTATCGAAAATGACATCCCTACCCTACAGTCCGTAAAGACTTGGTTAGGGAACTGCTTCTCTATGAAGGACTTGGGTGAAGCCACTTATGTGTTAGGTATCAGGATCTATAAAGATAGATCACTGAGATTGCTTGGCCTAAGTCAGAGTACATACACAGACAAAGTGTTAAGATGATTTAACATGCATGAATCCAAGAAAGGACTCTTGCCTAAGTCGTATGGTGTAAGCCTATCTAAGGCTCAATCCCCTTCCACCCAGGATGAGAGGGATCGCATGAGCAAGATTCCATATGCATATACAATTAGATTTATCATGTATGCCATGTTATGTACTGGACCAGACATCTCGTATGCTTTGAGCATGATGAGTAGGTACCAGTCTGATCCTGATGAAAGTCACTGGACTGCTATCAAGAACATCCTTAAGTACTTAAGAAGGACTAAGGATTCGTTCTTGGTATATGGAGGTGAGGAAGAGCTAGTTGTAAAAGGTTACACTAATGCTAGCTTCCAAACCGATAAGGACGACTCCAGATCATAATCGGGTTATGTTTTTTGCCTAAATGGTGGGGCTGTGAGCTAGAAGAGTTCAAAGCAGAAGACAATCACCGATTCTATCACAGAGGCTGAGTATATTGCTGCCTCCAATGCAGCAAAAGAGGCCGTTTGGATCAAGAAGTTCATTGCTTAACTTGGCACTATTCCTAGCATTGTGGACCCAATAGACCTCTATTGTGATAATAATGGAGCCATTGCACAAGCTAAGGAGCCTAGATCTCACTAGCAATCCAAACATATACTTAGGCGCTTCTATCTCATTCGAGAGATCATTGATAGAGGAGATGCGAAGATATGCAGAGCACCAACAGATGATAACATTGCTAATCCACTGACGAAGCCTCTTGCACAGCAGAAGCATGAAGGTCACACTAGGTCTTTAGGCATTAGACATATGCCTGATTGGCTCTAGTGCAAGTCAGAGATTATTGGTGTATGCCCTAGAGGCTGATACTTTTGTCTATATTCACATACATTCTATTATGCTTATTTTAAAATATGAGGCATTTCATTTATTGTGTTTTTTTTTATAAACATAATAAAGACCTTAGAATAGTAAGTTTGATGCCATAGGTTATCAAGTGGATGACTTGATCGTGAGATCCTTTTGGTTATAACACTATTCTTAAACGTCCTTAGTCAAGTATTATTGTTAATTAGGACAACAATAATACATTGAGACTAGTATGTGCATAGACTGATGACCACACCTCACGGGTCATGGATATGAGATATCAAGTCTTCATATGGGTACATATTAGAGTAAAGATGTATTGGACTGACCCACCATGAGAACGCTACATGGATCATTACGTGAGTGTCATAAGCGATTCTCATAGTAACAATGGTGTCTGTGGTCCTTTGACCTGAAATCAATACGATTCCTACATGAGGAGTTGTGTGTTTTAATGCCATCAAACGTCATCTGTAACAAGGTGATTATAAAGTTGGTTATTGGACATACCACGAATCACGCAGAGGGATGTGAGTGACCTAGATGGGATTTGTCACTCCTACATAACAGGAGCGATATCTTCGGGCCCCCTGATTGAGTGAGACTGCGAAATGCATGGTCATGCTCAAATGAGTTAATATGAGATATTGATTTCATTTGTTGTTACAAAGTCTACTCTAATATCAGGAAACGAATGATTGGACTATACAAGGGTGATGCATTCCATCCATGCCTTGTGTTCAATCTAGATATCTTGACAAAGGGACTAAACGACACGAAAATATTGGTTACGAAAAGGTTATGTCAAATCACTGACATTCTTATTACTTAGGTAGCAGCGATGTGTTGCTAAATACCGCTCACTGCTTGTAATATTAAAATGGGATTTTAATATTACTGCCAACATAATGAGAACCTGTAGGGTCACACACATTGAGCAGACTAAAATTAGAGCAATAGATCCAAGTTGGACTCAGATTCAAATATAGGTTATGACGAGTAGCCCTGCGGACAGGTGTCCAGGTTGATGATACTATGCTGATTTCTGTTGGGACATAATTTCTAGTATCCCAATGTCGCCTGATATGCAATGGAAATTCAACATGAACAAAGATAGTCACACAGAAAAATGGATTTCCACGAAATAGTCTACTAATACTAACAGTCAGGTACCCCTCGTAAATAAGTTCTCGCTCATCGGGGCTTGTCCTCCATTCTTCAGCTCCTCCGTGAAATTGTAGACGTACATATCCGAAGAAACTGGCTCTTGATGTCATACTGTCAGAATTCTGCGTTCCCTGATGTGAGAAGTAACTCTTCTTCTGCTTCTTGTACCATTTCTTTTCCAATGTCTTCACCCAATTATAAATACAATATACAGATATACATACAAAGAGGTAAGATCACCTACGCCAATACCAGCATGATAGCATAGAGATAATACAAACAACATATCATGCAAAAATATCATATCATGATCACAATTATGCCATCATCATAGTGTAAAATAATAATTACCATCATGCCACTATCACTGTTTAAATCACAAAACAATTACAGTAACAACACCATATAGATATAGATGCTTAGTTTCATGCATGCGCACATAGACTCAATGTCCTACTCCATGGAGCTAGTACTCAAGTCGGAGAAATTGATCGAAAAGAGCTGCTGGTATCACGTGCTTCAGACCAAGTGCTATAATTATATCTTGCACATCTAGCACATACACGACAGTCTTTGTCAGATCTCGATTAAGAATAGTGTCTCGGTCCGGATCATCGGTGTGTTGCATTGGTCTAACTCACGGTACAGAAGAGCTACCAACTGCCCATTGCGAGCAACCCACACCCCGATGCCCCCAAGGTCAACAAGTGACCTACACTACGCGTATCGCACCCACTCAAGAGGTGTACATTTCTCCTAGGCAATTAGCCATTTACAGTCCATCGGACCATTTTCAATGTATGTGTAATGCACCAATTACCAACCAAAGGTAAATCACATAATTTCTCATACAAAGTTCAAATACTATTTTACGTTCATAAAATGGATTCATGCCAATTATAAGCAAATTGCTCAATTTCTTGTATAGTATTCACATACTGATTTTTAACTGTAAAGTTTACTGTATAATTAACAGCAACCTTATATTATTGCATTTTTTCTCATTCACAAAATATTTTTGTCACGTTTTTACGGTCACGTAATATTTTATTACGTAAACAATGATTTGTAACATTTCTATTACGTTTAAAAATTTGCGTAACAATTTTCTACTGTATTCTAAAATGTGTAAAAATATTCTTTCATTTTTAAATTGCATAGCAATTTTTCTACAACATTTCGATCGTGTAAAATATTTAAACGCTTTAAAAATCGCGTAGAAATATTTTAACATTTTTCAAATCACATAATTTAAAAATTATGTTTTTGAGTTACATTAATCATTTTTCACCGTTTTTACCCTTCAGTAAAATATTTCTTAACTTTAAAATATTATTTTGGACTTTTCTTAATATAATTTCTTACTTTATTTTCTTCCGATTCTTAAAAAATTCTTTTCCATAATATATTTTCTCAACATCACTTTTTATTGATTTAATTTTACAAAATCACATTTAGTTGATTTAATTACTATTTCTATTTTTAAATTTCATAACGTTTTCCAAAACTCAATAAATAAATTCTACGTTAGTAAATTTAAGTTACAAACATTTTCTTTTATATTTCTAAATCACTTCTAAAAATTAATTCTCCTTAAAATAATTTGAAGTTCAACACCTTCAATCTCCTTTTTTTTCTTTTATTTATGAAAATTCCACTTGATAACACTTTAATTCCCTTTTCAAAAATCCTTATTAGAAAATTCTTATATTTTATAACATCAAAACATTTTTTTAAATTATCAAAACCTTATAGATGGCCATTGGAACCATGAAATATTTTTCTTCTAACTTAAATAAATTTCATTCTTGTTTCTTTTCTAAATTATCAAAACCTTATAGATGGTCATTGGAACCATGAAATGTTTTTCTTCTAACTTAAATAAATTCCATTCTTGTTTCTACATAAAATAAATTCATGAAAACTCAACTCCAAAAATCATGTGTATTCTTTTTACAAAACAAACTCCTTTGTTTATTTTCTTTACTTCTCAAATCATTCAATTTTATTATTTATAAAAATATAATTTTGTGAATACCAAATTGGTTGATGTCTTATCCGAAATTTACTTTAGTTCAAGGACTAAAAATGAACTCCATAGTTCTTGAAAAATTTCAATAATAACTTTAGTCTTGGAAATTCAAAACCGTGACCTCCTCCATGGCCTTTGGAGCCAAAATTTTTCTACTTCAACATACATCCATCATAATATATTCAACATATATCATCATGCATATTATAAGTATACCATATAAATAAATAAAAATCATACTAAGCATGCATACACAAATAAATCATGCAAAGCATATCAAGCATAGGCAAAAATAATTAAAGCACATAAACACACATCACTTATTACATGACCATGGATATGAATCCTCACATGGATTCACCATCCATCAAATATAACCATCTCTCACCACCATGCTTGGTTGGTGAGATAGATCTCCCTCTTACCTCTTGAAGAACTCCAAAAGCTCCTTGCTTTGGATTTAGAACAAGATCTCCACCAACAAAAATCTCTTAAACATAAAACAAACATGGATAAATTAGTATATTAAGCTTGATTAGGAGGAACCATGGATCAAACATGGTTTAGAACATGAAAAAGAAAAGAATAAAAGAAACCTCCTTACTCTTCCCCAATAAAAGCTCTAGAACTTGATCTTAGTAAAAGTCCTTCAAGATGGAAGATTTAGAGAAAGTCTTCAACATGAAAGTTGTTTAGAATAAAGTAAGGATTCAAGAAACTAGGTTGTATGAAATTAAAGAGTAATGGAGGATGGACTTAGGTGCTTGGCCGAATGGCTTCTTGAGGGAGAGAAAATGGAGTTTTCATTTAGTTGGTTCTTGAAACATAAGTGAGAGAATGAAGAAATGATAAATGTAAAGTGTAGAAATGAATTTTGTGGTCTTCCAAATTATGCATGGCCGTGGCCTTCATTGGAAAAAAAAGAAAAGTGAAGTTTGAAAAACATGCTCATTAATTGATCAATAGGACCTTGTCTTCATCCTTTTCTTTGGCCTAAAAAGCCTATACTAATTTTGTCTCTCTTTCTCCTTGCTTCTTCAAAACCGCCCCCTTCATGAATCATGCAAAGTTTGTCATCTTTACACACCATTCTTTGAAGCCTTTCTAGCCATTGATTTATTCAATGGTTAGGATTTAGGTAGATTTTGATTTTTAGAAGACTAAATCTAGGCCATTAGATCTTTCTCCTTTAAATCCTAGCCATTAGATGTGTCTCCAAAATGAAAGGTCAAGATTACACCTTCAAACTTTACATCCAAGGGTCCAAAATGGTTGTAATCATTTTTTATGACCAATTCTCTGCCATTGATCTAAATCCAAATCCAATGGTCATTAATGATCCATCTCCACCATTGATTAATTTTACATCCAAGGGTTGATAATGGTCATAGTCATTTATAAGACTAAATCTCTACCTTTAATTTAATTTCCATCCAACGGTTATAATTGATCCTATTTACTTTTAAGATCAAATCTCCACCGTTGATTAAATCAAGATTAAATCTCCAATGGTAATTAAATCGATGGTGAATATCCAGACCACCAATATTGACTTAATAGTATAGAATTTTATTTATATCTGTTATAACCCCACGAAAGAATATATTTACTGTATTTTTATCATCTGATAATTAAATACAGTATAAAATACAATAAAGGAAATTTTCTAAAACTGTTTCCGGATTCAGGTTTAGTAAGATCCCCTGTCTCCATCTAAACAGCACAAATTTTTTTATGCGTAGAAAAATTTTTCACTTTGTGGGACCCACTTGGGCCCACGTATGGCCACCTGGGCCCACATACACCTCGTGGGGTCCACAAACAGTAAAAATTTCAAAATCACACATAAAATTACAAAAATTAGAAGATTCACAAATATCAAATCAGATTACGTAAATTAATTAAGACTAAATAGTAAAAATTAATTTACGTAAATTTTTTCGGCCCGAAAATTATTATTTTCCTGACACGGAACAAATTACTCAAAACGATCAAATATACAGATGGAATATTCAAAATAATTTTACAATACACAGAAATCACTAAACAGTAGAATTCTGTTAACTGTCAAAATTACTATTTAATAAATAGAAAGTTTGGGATGTTACAACTCTCCCCCTCTAACAAAAATTTCGTCCTCGAAACTTGATAAACTTGATTTCACATTCTCAGAATAAATAGGGATACTGTTCTTTTATCTTTTCTTCTAGTTCCCATGTAGCTTCCCCACTTATATCATCCCAAATAATTTTAACCAATGAAATTTCCTTACCTCGAAGTTGCTTTGTCTTTCGATCCTCAATCTTTATTGGAAAAGTTTCATAGGTTAAATTTTCCTTCAGCTGTACTGTGTTTGGCTTGATAACATGAGTAGGATCAGAAATATATTTCCGTAGTTGTGATACGTGAAATACATTGTGAAGATTTGACAGAAAAGGTGGTAATGCAATCTGATATGCTACCGGACCCACCCGACGTAAAATCTGATATGGTCTGATAAACTTTGGAGTGAGCTTCTTGGACTTAAGCACTCGTCCAACACCCGTCATAGGCGTCACTCGAAAAAATACATGGTCACCTTCTTCAAATTCAAGAGATTTTCTCCTTTTATCAGCATAGTTCTTTTGCCGAGTTTGACTCATTCTCATTTTGTCTTGAATCATCTTCACTTTCTCAGTTGTCTGTTGAACAATCTCTGGTCCTAACATAGCACTCTCACCGTCATGATACCAACACAACGGTGTTCTGCATCGCCTCCCATATAATGCCTCACAGGGTGCCATCCCTATACTTGAATGGAAACTGTTATTGTATGTGAATTCTATCAATGGTAAGAATTCATCCCAGCCTCCAGTTTGTTCCAGTACACAAGCTCTCAATAAATCTTCTAGAGACTGAATTGTTCTTTCTGACTGACCATCTGTTTGTGGATGGTAAGCAGAACTTAGACATAGCTTTGTTCCCATCGCTTCTTGCAAACTATCCCAAAATCTCGATGTAAACCTTGGATCTCGATCTGAAATGATACTGGATGGTACACCATGAAGTCTAACAATTTCACTGATGTACACTTGAGCCAACTTTTCCATTGAGTATTTAATATTAATCGTCAAAAAGTGCACTGACTTAGTAAGCCGATCAACAATTACCCAAATGGCATCATGACCCTTCTGAGTCTTTGGTAGTCCCATCACAAAATCCATTGCTATGTCATCCCATTTCCATTCGGGAATAGGCAAAGGTTGCAACATTCCCGAAGGTCTTTGATGTTCCACCTTAGCCTTCTGACAGACTAAACAGGATGATACATACTCTGCAACATCTTTCTTCATTCCTTGCCACCAATATAATTGTTTTAAATCCTAGTACATCTTTGTGGCTCCTGGATGCATACTCAGTTTACTCCTGTGAGCTTCATCCAAAATCAATCTCCTAAGATCTAGATCATTAGGCACACAAACTCTTCCTTGAAACTTCAAAATTCCCTTAGCACCTTCGCTAAACTCTAACACTGCTCCTTGGCTCTTTGCTTCTTTTGCTTCTTACAAATACTGATCACTGTTTTGTCCTTCATGGATTCTATCCATCAAATCATTTGAAATGGTGATCATGTTTAAACGCATCTTGCTCAGCATCAATTTCACTGATAATCGCATATCCCGAAATTCTTCTATCAACTCCTTCTCTTTGATCATCATAACAGAAACACTAAGTATTTTTCTACTCAACGCATCCGCTACAACATTCGCCTTTTCGGGATGATACTGCAATTGAAAATCATAATCCTTCAGAAACTCTAACCAACGCCTTTGTCTCATGTTCAACTCTTTCTGGTCAAACAGATATTTTAAACTTTTTTGATCACTAAAAACAGTGAATGATGCTCCATAGAGAAAATGTCTCCACACCTTTAATGCAAATACCACAGCTGCTAACTCCAAGTCATGAGTCGGATAATTCCTCTCATGATTTTTCAACTGCCTTGAAGCATAAGCCACCACCTTACAATTCTGCATAAGTACACAATCCAATCCTTGGTACGAAGCATCACAATATACTTCGAAAGGTTCGTTTAGATCAGGTAGAATCAATACCGGTGAAGTAGTTAATCGTTTTTTCAACTCCTGGAAACTTTCTTCGCATGCGTCATTCCACATGAACGGCTGATTCTTTCGTGTAAGTTGGGTAAGAGGTCCTGCAATCTTCAAAAACCCCTTAATGAACCGTCTATAATAACCAGCTAATCCGATAAAACTACGAATTTCTGTTACAGTCTTTGGTCTTTCCCATTCCAAAACTATCTCTACCTTGGAAGCATCGACTTTAATTCCTTCTTTTGATATCATGTGTCCCAAAAATTGAACTTCATTAAACCAAAATTCACATTTGGATAACTTGGCATATAACTTATTCTCTTTCAAAATTTGAAGAACCACCCTGAGATGTTCAGCATGTTCCTCCTGATTTCGAGAATAGATCAAAATGTCATCGATAAAGACGACAACAAATTTATCCAAGTATGAACAAAAAATTCTATTCATGAAGTCCATGAATATAGCTGGTGCATTTGTTACACCGAATGGCATCACAAGATATTCGTAATGCCCATAGCGCGTCCGAAATGCAGTCTTGGGAATATCCTCCACTTTCACACGTATCTGGTGATACCCAGAAGGTAGATCAATCTTAGAAAATATTGCGGCTCCTCACAACTGATCCATTAGATCATCTATCCTTGGAAGTGGATATTTATTCTTAATCGTGATTTTGTTTAAGTACCGATAGTCTACACATAGACGTGAAGTTCCATCCTTCTTCTTGACCAATAGTACTGGAGCTCCCCATGGTGACACACTAGGTCTCACAAATTGTTTCTCTAATAAGTCCTCCAACTGTTTCTTCAGTTCGGCTAATTCTACCGGTGACATTCGATAGAGCGCTATAGATATTGGTCCGGCTCCAGGTACAAGGTCAATGGCAAACTCGATTTCCCTTACTGGTGGTAGTCCAGGTACATCTTTAGGAAATACTTCAGGAAATTCGTTGACCACAAAAATATCCTTCAAGACATATTCACATTGCACCTCTAAAGAAGATAATAATAGATACCCAAGATCTCCTTCCTTTAAACAAGCTTCCACTTGAGTAGCCGTTAGGAATCTAGGATCCTTAGTCTCAAGAAACACTAATGTCTTATTCGAACAATCAATTAGGATATGGTTAGAAGACAACCAATCCATTCCCAAGATTACATTAATCTTGGAAAGAGGCAAACAGATCAAGTCCACATAAAAGATTCTATCCCTAACACAGACAGGACAATTCAGGCATACTGTTGATGTAACTACAGACTTATCAGTAGGAGTAGCAACACTCAGATCATATGGCAATGCAGACACAGTCAATCCCAAATGCTCAACACAATCACATGCAATGAAAGAATATGTTGCTCCTGAATCATAGAGTATGGTTAAAGGATTACCTTCAATAGTACCCTCCTCCATTATCTAGTCCTCAGATTTAGCAGCTTCTTCTCCGCTCATTGTATAGACACGACCACCTGCCTGTGGTCTTGCAGTGCGAACATTTCCCACGGAGGATTCCTTCCTTATCTGATCACAGTCTTTGGAGAAATGTCCATGCTGTCCACACTTAAAACAAACAACCTCCTTATGTTGATAATCCTTCGTGAGATGATCCTTCCCACATTTGAAACATCGAATAGGAGTCCCAGCTTGACTTGCCTTATTACCGCTAGAACTTCCTCCCACAAATTGCTTCTTCGTCTGACTTCTTGTCGGTTTCACATACGGCTTTTGCTGAGAGCGATTTGCTTGATTATTCTTCCCTTTTTGGAACCTTGCAGGTCCAAAATTCTTATTTCTTACCGCACGTTGATGATCAATCTCTTCAACTTTACGACATTTTTCAATCAAAGTTGGAAATTGATTAATCTCCAACATCGATATAGCTCTCTTAATATCCACTTTAATCCTTCTTCAAATTTCCTGCATTTCCACCCTCATCTGGATTCATCCGCAAATATCTCAAAACCGAGACAGACTTTCAAATTTTGCCGCATACTCACTTACGGACATCAATCCTTGTCGTAAGCTTAGAAATTCCATTTCCTTCATATGCCTCACACTTCTTTGGAAAATATTTCTCCGAAATTTTTGCTTAAAAAGTTGCCATGTCACCATCCTTCCTTCGGCTTCCAACGGTCTTCTAGCTTCGCCCACCATCGTTCACCATCTCCTACCAGCATAAAGGTTGCCAACGTAAGCTTCCGTTCATCGCACATCCCATACCATCAAATATCTTTTCAAGTTCTTGGATCCAAAGTTCAGCTTTCTCCGAATCAAACTCTCCACGAAATTTTGGTGGATTATTCCTTCGAAACTCTGACAAACTGTGCACATTTTCATTAGCCCGTTGATTTTGTTGTGCAACCACTTCCGCCATTCTCTGCATTGCTTGCTATTATGCAGCCATGTTCAAATTATCATTCCCATTAAGTTCCATATCTGTGCTATTATTTCCACATCCATGTCCTCGTCCTCATCCAGTCATTACTTTCTCCACTCAAACTGGACAATACAAAGAAAGTAGGATCAATCTTCAAACAATATTGTTTCCTTTCAGAAAACAATAACAGAGAATCACACAACACAAACAAGACAGACCTAACCACAACCCCAAAAGACTCTAACTTGGGCTCTGATACCAACTAATGTAACACCCACCGTAGGGTGTCACATTTATGTTACTTTATTACCTAAAATAACCTCAATAGTTATAAAATGGGATGTTGTGATAAAAATACGAGTTGTAAATTTTTTTTTTCTTCATGGATAACAATAAAATAGACTTAGTGGAAAATAAAACTATTATACAACAACCTCACACATAATTTACATCATATACATATTACACAAGTCTTTGTCAGCTTATTTATTACAGACCATGTCTCGGAACAATAAACACACTTAAATAATTACACACATAATTTATATCAGAATTCAAACTTGCCCAAGTTTAACTAAGTAGAAGACCCCTCAGACGGGTCCTCCTCGGGTTCCTCAGCAGGTAGGAATCCGTTATGACGAGTAGCCCTATGGACAGGTGTCCGGGCTGACGATACTATGCTGATTTCTGTTGGGACATAATTTCTAGTATCCCAATGTTGCCTGATATGCAACAGAAATTCAACATGAACAAAGATAGTCACACAGAAAAATGGATTTCCACGAAACAGTCTACTAATACTAACAGTCAGGTGCCCCTCGTAAATAAGTCCTCGCTCATCGGGACTTGTCCTCCATTCTTCAGCTCCTCCGTGAAATTGTAGACGTACATATCCGAAGAAACTGGCTCTTGATGTCATACTGTCAGAATTCTACGTTCCCTGATGTGAGAAGTAACTCTTCTTCTGCTTCTTGTACTATTTCTTTTCCAACGTCTTCACCCAATTATAAATACAATATACAGATATACATACAAAGAGGTGAGATCACCTACGCCAATACCAGTATGATAGCATAGAGATAATACAAACAACATATCATGCAAAAATATCATATCATGATCACAATTATGCCATCATCATAGTGTAAAATAATAATTACCATCAAGCCACTATCACTGTTTAAATCATAAAATAATTACAGTAATAACACCATATAGATATAGATGCATAGTTTCATGCATGTGCACATAGACTCAATGTCCTACTCCATGGAGCTAGTACTCAAGTCGGAGAAATTGATCGAAAAGAGCTGCTGGTATCACGTGCTTCAGACCAAGCGCTATAATTATATCTTGCACATCTAGCACATACACGACAGTCTTTGTCAAATCTCGATTAAGAATAGTATCTCGGTCCGGATCATCGGTGTGTTGCATTGGTCTAACTCACGGTACAGAAGAGCTACTAACTGCCCATTGCAAGCAACCCGCACCCCGATGCCCCCAAGGTCAACAAGTGACCTACACTACGCGTATCGCACCCACTCAAGAGGTGTACGTTTCTCCTAGGCAATTAGCCATTTACAGTCCATCGGACCATTTTCAATGTATGTGTAATGCACCAATTACCAACCAAAGGTAAATCACATAATTTCTCATACAAAGTTCAAATACTATTTTACGTTTATAAAATGGATTCATGCCAATTATAAGCAAATTGCTCAATTTCTTGTACAGTATTCACATATTGATTTTTAACTGTAAAGTTTACTGTATAATTAATAGCAACCTTATATTATTGCATTTTTTTCTCATTCACAAAATATTTTTGTCACGTTTTTACGGTCACGTAATATTTTATTACGTAAACAATGATTTGTAACATTTCTATTACGTTTAAAAATTTGTGTAACAATTTTCTACTGTATTCTAAAATGCGTAAAAATATTCTTTCATTTTAAAATTGCATAGCAATTTTTCTACAACATTTCGATCGTGTAAAATATTTAAACGCTTTAAAAATCGCGTAGAAATATTTTAACATTTTTCAAATCGCATAATTTAAAAATTATGTTTTTGAGTTACATTAATCATTTTTACCGTTTTTACCCTTCGTAAAATATTTCTTAACTTTAAAATATTATTTTGGACTTTTCTTAATATAATTTCTTACTTTATTTTCTTCCGATTCTTAAAAAAATTCTTTTCCATAATATATTTTCTTAACATCACTTTTTATTGATTTAATTACTATTTCTAATTTTAAATTTCATAATGTTTTCCAAAACCCAATAAATAAATTCTATGTTAGTAAATTTAAGTTACAAACATTTTCTTTTATATTTCTAAATCACTTCTAAAAATTAATTCTCTTTGAAATAATTTGAAGTTCAACACCTTCAATCTCCTTTTTTCTCTTTTATTTATGAAAATTCCACTTGATAACACTTTAATTCCCTTTTCAAAAATCCTTATTAGAAAATTCTTATATTTTATAACATTAAAATATTTTTCTACATTATCAAAACCTTATAGATGGCCATTGGAACCATGAAAGATTTTTCTTCTAACTTAGATAAATTCCATTCTTGTTTCTTTTCTAAATTATCAAAACCTTATAGATAGCCATTGGAACCATGAATATTTTTCTTCTAACTTAAATAAATTCCATTCTTGTTTCTACACAAAATAAATTCATGAAAACTCAACTCCAAAAATCATGTGCATTCTTTTTACAAAACAAACTCCTTTGTTTATTTTCTTTACTTCTCAAATCATTCAATTTTATTATTTATAAAAATATAATTTTGTGAATACCAAATTGGTTGATGTCTTATCCGAAATTTACTTTAGTTCAAGGACTAAAAATGAACTCCATAGTTCTTGAAAATTTTCAATAATAACTTTAGTCTTGGAAATTCAAAACCGTGACCTCCTCCATGGCCTTTGGAGCCAAAATTTTTCTATTTCAACATACATCCATCATAATATATTCAACATATATCATCATGCATATTATAAGTATACCATATAAATAAATAAAAATCATACTAAGCATGCATACACAAATAAATCATGCAAAGCATATCAAGTATAGGCAAAAATAATTAAAGCACATAAACACACATCACTTATTACATGACCATGGATATGAATCCTCACATGGATTCACCATCCATCAAATATAACCATCTCTCACCACCATGCTTGGTTGGTGAGATAGATCTCCTCTTACCTCTTGAAGAACTCCAAAAGCTCCTTGCTTTGGATTTAGAACAAGATCTCCACCAACAAAAATCTCTTAAACATAAAACAAACATGAATAAATTAGTATATTAAGCTTGATTAGGAGGAACCATGGATCAAACATGGTTTAGAACATGAAAAAGAAAAGAATAAAAGAAATTTCCTTACTCTTCACCAATAAAAGCTCTAGAACTTGATCTTAGTAAAAGTCCTTCAAGATGGAAGATTTAGAGAAAGTCTTCAACATGAAAGTTGTTTAGAATAAAGTAAGGATTCAAGAAACTATGTTGTATGAAATTAAAGAGTGATGGAGGATGGACTTAGGTGCTTGGCCGAATGGCTTCTTGAGGGAGAGAAAATGGAGTTTTCATTTAGTTGGTTCTTGAAACATAAGTGAGAGAATGAAGAAATGATAAATGTAAAGTGTAGAAATGAATTTTGTGGTCTTCCAAATTGTGCATGGCCGTGGCCTTCATTGGAAAAAAAAGAAAAGTGAAGTTTGAAAAACATGCTCATTAATTGATCAATAGGAACTTGTCTTCATCCTTTCTTTGGCCTAAAAAGCCTATACTAATTTTGTCTCTCTTTCTCCTTGCTTCTTCAAAACCGCCCCCCTTCATGAATCATGCAAAGTTTGTCATCTTTACACACCATTATTTGAAGCCTTTCTAGCCATTGATTTATTCAATGGTTAGGATTTAGGTAGATTTTGATTTTTAGAAGACTAAATCTAGCCATTGGATCTTTCTCCTTTAAATCCTAGCCATTAGATGTGTCTCCAAAATGAAAGGTCAAGATTACACCTTCAAACTTTACATCCAAGGGTCCAAAATGGTTGTAATCATTTTTGATGACCAATTCTCTACCATTGATCTAAATCCAAATCCAATGGTCATTAATGATCCATCTCCACCATTGATTAATTTTACATCCAAGGGTTGATAATGGTCATAGTCATTTATAAGACTAAATCTCTACCCTTGATTTAACTTCCATCCAACGGTTATAATTGATCCTATTTACTTTTAAGATCAAATCTCCACCGTTGATTAAATCAAGATTAAATCTCCAATGGTAATTAAATCGATGGTGAATATCCAGACCACCAATATTGACTTAATAGTATAGAATTTTATTTTTATCTATTATAACCCCACGAAAGAATATATTTACTGTATTTTTATCATCCGATAATTAAATACAATATAAAATACAATAAAGGAAATTTTCTAAAACTGTTTCCAGATTCAGGTTCAGTAAGATCCCTTGTCTCCATCTAAACAGTACAAATTTTTCTATGCGTAGAAATTTTTTTCACTTTGTGGGACCCACTTGGGCCCACGTATGGCTACCTGGGCCCACATACACCTCGTGGGGCCCACAAATAGTAAAAATTTTAAAAACATACATAAAATCACAAAAATTAGAAAATTCACAAATATCAAATCAAATTACGTAAATTAATTAAGACTAAATAGTAAAAATTAATTTACGTAAATTTTTCTGGCCCAAAAATTATTATTTTCCTGACACGGAACAAATTACTCAAAACGATCAAATATACAGACGGAATATTCAAAATAATTTTACAGTACACAGAAATCACTAAACAGTAGAATTCTATTAACTGTCAAAATTACTATTTAATAAATAGAAAGTTTGGGATGTTACACATGTTTCTGTCTTCCTTTGAAATCAAGGGTGAGACAAGTGTGGATGCTATTCCTGTGGCGAATAAATTTCCTGAAGTCTTTTCTTATGATATACCTGGATTACCACCGGAAAGGGAGATAGAATTCTCTATCGATCTTGTGCTAGGGTCGGGTCCTATCTCCATGGCACCATATCGAATGTCGCCATCTGAATTAGCTGAGCTTATGGAACAGTTGGAGGATTTGTTAGAGAAGAAATTTGTGAGACCTAGCGTTTCACCATGGGTAGCTCCAGTATTGTTGGTTAAGAAGAAAGACGGGACTTCACGGTTATGTGTAGACTATCGTCAGTTAAGCAAGGTCGCAATCAAGAATAAGTATCCGCTTTTGAGAATAAATGATTTGATGGATCAGCTAAAAGGAGCTGTTGTTTTCTCCAAAATTGATCTATGTTCTGGCTACCATCAGATCTGTGTGAAAGGAGAGGATGTTCCTAAGATGGCCTTTCGGACCCACTATGGACATTACAAGTACCTTGTGATGCCATTTCGAGTAACCAATGCTCCTGCCGTATTCATGGACTTCATGAACAGGATTTTTCGCCCCTACTTGGATAGATTTGTTGTTGTCTTTATTGATGACATTTTGATCTACTCTCGAAGTCAGGAGGAAAATGCTGAACACCTCAGAGTGGTTCTTCAGATTTTGAGGGAAAACAAGTTATATGCAAGGCTGTCCAAGTGTGAATTCCGGTTGAGTGAAGTTCAATTTTTAGGACACGTAATTTCTGAAGAAAGGATTGAAGTTGATGCATCAAAGGTGGAAAAAAGTGCTTCAGTGGGAAAGACCGAAGATGGTAACAGAGATCCGCAGTTTTCTTGGATTGGCCAGTTATTACTGAAGGTTTATTGAAGGGTTCTCCAAGATAGCAGGACCTCACACTCAGCTTATGTAACGCCCCTTTTCGTAAGGGAACGTCACATTGTCAATTACAATGCGGAAATAAAATTGTGTAAGTTAAGACCCGGTTCATTTTAATAATATGTATATTTACTTGATTATAGTTGGGTAATTAAATTGGTGAGTATATTTTTTTTTTGTTATAATAATCATAATTAATAACCATGTTGACGAATCATAAATGGAAACAAAGGATGAAACAGAAGTAAAGCATACATAGGAATCAACGTTGCATTATTATATATATATTTATCAAACTGTTTAGTTACAAAGCCTGGTACATCAAAAAGCAAAACTATACTTGCCCCCAAAGGATTATACATACAAATCCCCACGGTATCAGAATATACAGCCCACTACAGATAAAACATCAGGCCCCCAAAATAAAGTACTGGTAGCCCTCAGTAGCTACAAGTAAAGTCAGTCCCTCAAGTGAGGAGGAACCGTGTCAGGATCCTCTTCAGGATCCTCCTCAGAGTCATCCTCAGGGACTTCCTCGGGATCTTCCTCAGGATCTTCCTCGTCAGAGGAAATCACCATAGGAATCGCAGAATTACGAGACAGGGCCCGAGCTGTGGAATGAAAAGAGTCTTCCCGCTAAGTGAAATAATGGTCACCCCACATCTCGTGTATCGGTAGTTGAAACTCCAAACGTAGACTAATACAGCAGGTGAAGACAGGCGGCTCGTGGCGCCTCCAGCCTAGAGATATCGATACATCCCCCGTATAGACACAACGCTTAGAACCATAGTTGATATGCTAGCACTCTGGCCCTCCCAAGAAAGTCAGGCGCACATCTCCCAAAAATCTCTGCGTGCGTGGCTCCATATTCTTTTGCAGTCGCTCAGTCTAGATAAGGCCAAAAACCAGGGAAGTCGGGAGCTTTCGGTTCCTTGCAGTTATCTTCTATGGAACGCAGTATATAGACAAAACAGTAATGGAGAGATAGAAAAGAGGTAAGACATCCTACCATCATTACCAATTATAGCATCAAGAAACCAAACGGCGCAAAGCGCCCACATAGCATTTATGACAGCGATAATGGTAATAAACATTCAGTATCAGTTATGATCAACCAAACAGTTCCACGCAGTCATATACATACCAATAATACAACAATTCCAAACTAAAATAACAATAAATGCCAGATAATTCATGGACTCACTATGCATATGCTCTCAATAACCAAAATCCTACTCCATGGAGCTAGACACAAAACAGTCGGAGAGAATGATCAGGACGTATGTCTGTATTCCCTGGCTGCCCAGGCCCTCAAGTGCTATAATTCTCAAATTATCATCATGCACATCATGGCATTTTACAAGACATTCTACACAGATCTCGATATAGGACAGCGTCTCAGTCCAGATCGTTAGTGTGTTTGCATCAGTCTGCCCCACGGACAGAGAGCTACCAACTGCCCATTGCAAGGTACCCGCTCCCTGACACCCCCAAGGTCAACGAGTAACCTACACTTGTCTATTCGCACCCGCACAAAGGTGTAAGTTCAACTCCTAGGCTACCGGCCTCAACCAAGTCCAACGGACAATCACATTCTTTTTGTTCAATGCATAACTCAATCATGCTCTTCATGACCAACTAGGTCCATCATGCTTCAAATGCATGTCATATCATTTAACAACAAGATTTGATCCCATTCACGGATCCACAACAAGCCAATAGTACCTTTTAAGGATAAACACAATTTCCATTCCTAGTCATGATAGAAGTCAACCATTAAATTCATTATGTGCCTCACAAGCTCACCCATACTCATGTTCTTCCCTGTTTATGAATCCCTAATTAATTTCTAGTCATCCAATTATTTATGATTAATATGCTTTTATTAGTCCAAAGGTTTTAAGTCCAAGAAGATACACGGCCGGAATCACCAATAAAGTCACAGATTTAATTGCTAGGTGTTGGGTGATAAACCATACTTGTGAATTCGACGGAGACAATGTATTTAGTGGAAAATTGAGGCTGCCATTCTACGAAAAATAACATGGCAGAAGGATGAAAGATGGGAGAATATTTTATAACAAGATTGGCTAAAAATCAATTTCTGTCGGATGGAGGTTCTGTCGAACGGAGATCAAAACTGTCAAATTTTTCTAGAAGGTCAGCAGAAGTCCTAATTCAACGGATGCGGGTGTCGACGTTGGAGAAATCTCCCAAGTGTCGAACCGATGAAAACACTGGTCAGAAACTCTAATTCGACGGATCTGTCATTCTAACTCGACAGATTTTAACATTTCTAAATGATCAGGATATCAATTTCGACGGGTTTGGCCAGGAGTTCATACTCGACGGATTTTAACATTTTACTAAGTGATCAAGATATCAAATTCGAAGGGTTTGGCCAGGAGTTCATACTCGACGGATTTTAACATTTTACCAAGTAATCAGGATATCAAATTCGACGAGTTTGGCCAGGAGTTCATACTCGACGGATTTTAACATTTCACTAAATGATTAGGATATCATATTCGACGAGTTTGGCCAGGGGTTCATACTGTTACTAGTTTTCACATGAAATTTCCAAATTTCTGGGCTCAACACCGTGACCATCCGAGAACCAATCGGAAGTCATTCCCTTCCATATTACATGTTCCAATACATCCAGATATATATCAAAACACATAAACAACCAAATAGCACACATACAATACAAAAAACATGCAAAAATAGAATGACCCTCAACACCAATCACAGACGTTCCTAAATGCTAAAATAGGTTGAGGAGGAGTGTCTTCCTTTTACCTTAGAGAAGCACAAAGAAAGGTTGCTCCTTTTTAGTCAGAAATTACGTTTTCAGCTTCCAGGAAATCCTTAAACATTTAAACTTGCAAAAATCAGAATCCAAATATTGAAATGGATACCCATTATCATCAAAATGACAGTGGGTTACGAAAATGAGAAGAGAGGGAGAAAAAGCTAAGAGCTTTACCTTAAAGCTCCAACCTTTAAGCTTCAAAGACGTAAGAGAATGGAGATGGAGAAAATGGTAGAACTTTGAAGATGATTTCCTCAATGATGGTGGTCCTCCAACACAAAATGGTGCTAGGATTGTGACGGTTTGAAGAACAAAATAGAGGTGTAGGTGGATGGTGTTGCTACTGTGGGGTGAAAGAGAAGAGAGAAAGATGAGTGAATAGTGAGCTGCGTACAGGGAGGAGGGGAAAAGGTGAGAAAGAAAATGAATTAGACCCCCAAATAGCCAAACGTGCAGCACCCAAGGAAAGGAGGAGAGAGAAAAAAATATAAAATGGTTGGAAGAAGCTTCCTTGAGAAGCTTTGCGCGCTTCTCGATAAAGTGTATAGTAAGCTTGTCTCCAAATTAAATACATCCGATAGATGATTAATTACACTGCTAAAATTATTTTCTCAGTGAATAAAAGTTACAATTGATGAAAATAATATTTTATTATTCATCAGATAATTTTATGATACCGCTATTTTATCTAGCAGATAAAACCTCAAAAAATATAAACCTCGCAAACTGTGCCCAGCCTCAGGTTTAGTAAGATCCCCCGTTGACACGTTGACAGTTCAAGGTTTACCAGCCTCAGGGAAAATATTCTATTTTCCCCGGCTCCGCTCAGTGTACACGCAAAACGAAGAATATATTAAGATATTCATCATTTCCAGAAAAATCCACAAAAATTCCTAAAAATCATAAATATTATAAAATGGTCGTTTATAATGAAATAAAGAATTTTTGGGATGTTACAACACTCCCCTTCTAAAAAGGAATTTCAACCTCGAAATTTGCATACCTTAGAATAACTGTGGGTGTTGCTCCTTCATTTTGTCCTCCAGCTCCCAGGTTGCATCTCCAGTCACCTCGTTCCAGATTACTTTCACCAATGCGATCTCTTTGCCTCTTAATTGCTTTATCTTACTATCCTCGATTCTTACAGGAGACGTCTCATAAGTTACGTTTTCTTTTAATTGTACTGCATCCGGTGTTATGACATGACTTGGGTCAGGAAGGTATTTCGAAGTTGTGACACATGGAAAACATTATGAATGTTTGAAAGGAAATGAGGTAAGAATATTTGGTACGCTATAGGACCTACACGACGAATGATTTGGTATGGTCCAAGAAATTTAGGAGAGAGTTTTCTAGATTTTAAAGCCCAGCCTACCCCAGTCGTAGGTGTGACTTTCAGGAATACATGTTCGCCTTCCTCAAATTCAAGAGGCTTTCTCCTTTGGTCTGCATAACTCTTTTGTCGACTCTGAGCCGTCCTCATCTTTTCCTGAATCATCTTAACCTTCTCAGTTGTCTGCTGTATAATCTCTGGTCCAACAATAAGGCACTCGCCGTCTTGGTACCAACATAGAGGTGTTCGACACCATCGTCCATACAGAGCTTCATAGGGTGCCATCTCTATGCTCGAATGATAACTGTTGTTGTAGGTGAATTCTATTAAGGGTAGAATATCATCCCAACTTCCAGTTTGCTCTATGGTACAAGCTCTAAGCAAATCTTCCAAAGATTGGATTGTCCTCTCTGATTGACCATCGGTCTGTGGGTGATACGCAGAACTCAGACGTAACTTCGTCCCCAACGCTTCTTGCAAACTCTCCCAGAAATTTAAAGTAAACCTCGGATCTCTATCCGAAACAATACTTGTAGGCACACCGTGTAGTCTAACAATTTCTCCAATATAGATCTGAGTCAATCTCTCCAGTTTGTATTTTATGTCGATTGGGAGAAAGTGTGCGGATTTCGTAAGTCGGTCCACAATTACCCAAATCGAATTATAACCTTTTCTCGTCCTTGGCAATCCGACTATAAAATCCATGGCGATATTGTCCCACTTCCATTCAGGAATAGACAACGGTTGCAGCAATCCCGCTGGTCTCTGATGTTCCACTTTAGCCTTTTGACAGACTAGACAAGTTGACACACGTCTAGTGACGTCACTCTTCATTCCATGCCACCAGAACAACTTCTTCAAGTCTTGGTACATCTTTGTTATGCCCAGATGTATACTCAGCTGGCTTGTATAAGCATGGTTAATGATGTATTCTCTAAGTTCTTAGTCTCGGGGAATACAAACCCTTCCACGGAATCTTAAAATTCCATCCGTTCCTTCCGTAAACACTGTTTCATTGCCTTGCTTCACTTGATCTCTCACTTCTTGTAAGAATTTGTCAACCTTCTGCTTTTCCCTTATGTCATCCATTGGCTCACTTGTGATGGTAACCATATTCATGCAAATCTTTCCAGGTTCTAACTCCACAAAAGACCACACATCTCTGAATTGCTCTAACATATCCTTTTCCTTGATCATCAAGGCAGAGACACTGATCATCTTCCTACTTAGAGCTTCTGCCACACCATTTGCCTTGCCAGGGTGATACAGAAGTTGGAAATCATAATCCTTCAAGAACTCTAACCACCTTCGCTGCCTCATGTTCAACTCCTTCTGATCATACAAATATTTCAGACTCTTGTGATCACTGAAAATGTTGAACGTCGCTCCGTAGAGAAAATGCCTCCATATCTTCAAGGCAAAAACTACAGCCGCTAACTCCAAGTTGTGCGTCGGGTAGTTCTTCTCGTGCACTCGCAACTGCCTTGAAGCATAAGCCACTACTCTTCCATGCTACATAAGTACAGATCCTAGCCCTTGGTATGAAGCGTCACAGTACACTTCAAACTGCTCATTCGGATTGGGTAGCACTAACACTAGTGAGGTAGTCAGTCGATTCTTCAACTCTTGGAAACTTTGCTCACAGCTATCGGTCCACTCAAAAGCTTGGTTCTTCCTTGTGAGTTGTGTAAGTGGTCTAGCAATCTTGGAGAATCCCTCAATGAACCTCCGATAATATCCCGCTAAACCCATGAAGCTTCGGATCTCCGTCATGGACGTTGGTCTTTCCCATTGCAGCACTGCCTCCACCTTCGATGGATCCACTGTAATCCCATCCTTTGAGATCACGTGACCCAGAAACTTAACTTCTTCCAGCCAGAACTCACATTTTGATAGTTTGGCATACAGTTCCTTCTCCTTCAGAATCTGAAGAACTATACTGAGGTGCTCAGCATGGTCCTCCCGATTTTGAGAGTATACCAGAATGTCATCAATGAAGACCACTATGAATCTGCCAAGTAAGGACGAAAGATTCGGTTAATGTAATCCATGAAGATAGCTGGTGCATTCGTCATGCCAAATGGTATCACGAGGTATTCGTAATGACCGTATCGGGTACGAAAAGTTATCTTGGGTACATCCTCCATCTTCACTCGTATCTGATGATACCCAGATCGCAGATCGATCTTTGAAAACACCGCTGCTCCTTTCAGTTGGTCCATTAAGTCATCAATTCTCGAGAGTGGATACTTGTTCTTGATCGTTACTTTGTTCAGCTGCCGATAGTCCACACACAATCTTGATGTGCCATCCTTCTTGCAAACTAACAGCACTGGTGCTCCCCATGGTGACACACTTGATCTGACAAATTCCTTTTCCAAAAGCTCTTCTAGCTATTTCTTGAGCTCAGCTAACTCTGTCGGTGCCATCCTATAAGGTGCTATAGACACGGGACCAGCTCCCGGTACTAAGTCGATAGCAAACTCTATCTCTCGAGCCAGTGGTAAACCAGGTACATCCTCAGGAAAGACTTCGGGAAACTCATTCACCACTGGAATTGTGTTCACATCAACCTCGTTCTCGACTTTCAAAGAAGACAGTAGCATGTATCCATGAGCTCTTTCTTTCAAGAGAGCTTGAACTCGGTTGGCCGTCAAAAATCTAGAATTCTCCTCTACGGGAAAAACTATGGTCTTTCTGGAACAGTCCAACAGAATATGGTTGGAAGACAACCAGTTCATCCCTAAGATAATATCTAGTTGGGAAAGGGGTAAACAGATCAGATCGACCGAAAAGGTTCGACCTTCAACAACCAATGGACAATTTAGACACACTTTGGTAGTAACTACTGGTTTATCAGTGAGGGTAGAAACAGTTAAGTCAAAAGGTAAAGACGACACAAGTAGACCCAGTCTTTGCACACAGTCATATGATATGAAGGAATGGGTTGCCCCAGAGTCATACAACACAGGTAAAAGATTACCTTCTATGGTACCTTCCCCTTGTATCAAATCTTCAGATTCGGAGGCCTCAGCTCCGCTCATAGTGTAGACTCGCCCTCCAGCTTGTGGTTTCTTGGCTTTTGCAGCATTCACTGAAGGTTTGGCCTTCGCTTGATTGCAGTCTCAGGACACGTGGCCAGGTTTGCCACATTTGAAGCAGATGAATCCCTTCATGGTACAGTCCCTTGTGAGATGGTCCTTCCCACACTTTAGACATCTGGAAGGAAACGTCGTGTTCGGGCCAGGCCGGTTCCCAGTAGAACCTCCATCAGAACTTCCACCCATGGCTTGTTGCTGATTCCCCGTGGGTCGGGAGTACGGCTTCTTCTGGAAACAGTTAGCATTGTTACTGCCGCCTCTCTGGAATCTCGTAGGCCCAAAGTTTCTGCTCCTCGTGTCTCTAGATTACTCCAGAGCCTCTACATCACAGCAAGTATCCAGTAGTTGTGAGAATTCATTGATCCTCAAGGTGATCACAGCCTTCTTCACTTCATACCTCAGCCCTTCCGTGAATCTTTGGTATTTCTATGCTTCATCTGGTTGGTTCTGAAAGTATGTCAAAAACTGTGACAAGTTTTCGAATTTCGCTGCGTACTCGCTAATAGTCATATTTCCTTGTCGCAGGTTAAGGAATTCTGACTCCTTCGCATGCCTTGCGCTCGTAGGAAAATACTTATCCAAGACCTTTTCCTTGAATAAGCCCCAAGTAATTTCTCGGTTCGCAGCTTCCAGCATCTGCTGCACTCCATTCCACCAATTTTCAGCATTGCCTACCAGCATAAATGTAGCATAGTTTACCTTCTTGTCCTCAGCGTAATTCATTCCTCGAAAGACTTTCTCCAATTCCTTAATCCACAGACTAGCCTTGTCCGGATCAAATTCTCCCTTGAATTGAGGAGGGTTGTGGCGTCGAAACTTCGCCAAATTCTGAGCATCAGCAGTAGCCTCGAGCTATTGAGCAGCTCACTCTTATTGTTGTGCAACTCTCTCTTGCTGCTGAGCAGCTTGCTCGGTTTGTTGTGCGATGGCCTCAGCTATCCTCTGCATTGCTGTAATAGCCGCTGCCATATCTTCCCTTCGCGCCATCTTACTTTCTTAGATCAGATTAACTGAAAACATAGAAAAGTCAGTTGCATTCACTAGGAACACCAAACAATACACCTTTACGTATACTATTCAGAGAACACACAGCACAAACAAGATAGACTCAACCACAAGACCTAAAGAAACATAAATCGGGGCTCTGATACTAACTTAATGTAACGCCCCTTTTCGTAAGGGAATGTCACATTGTTAATTACAATGCGGAAATAAAATTGTGTAAGTTAAGACCCAGTTCATTTTAATAATATGTATATTTACTTGATTATAGTTGGGTAATTAAATTGGCGAGTATATTTTTTTTTTGTTATAATAATCATAATTAATAACCATGTTGACGAATCATAAATGGAAACAAAGGATGAAACAGAAGTAAAGCATACATAGGAATCAACGTTGCATCATTATATATATATTTATCAAACTGTTTAGTTACAAAGCCTGGTACATCAAAAAGCAAAACTATACCTGCCCCCAAAGGATTATACATACAAATCCCCACGGTATCAGAATATACAACCCACTACAGACAAAACATCGGGCCCCTAAAATAAAATACTGGTAGCCCTCAGTAGCTGCAAATAAAGTTAATCCCTCAAGTGAGGAGGAACCGTGTCAGGATCCTCTTCAGGATCCTCCTCGAAGTCATCCTCAGGGACTTCCTCGGGATCTTCCTTAGGATCTTCCTCGTCAGAGGAAATCACCATAGGAATCGCAGAATTACGGGACAGGGCACGAGCTGTGGAACGAAATGAGTCTTCCCGCGGAGTGAAATAACGGTCACCCCACATCTCGCGTATCGGTAGTTGAAACTCCAAACGTAGACTAATACAGCAGGTGAAGACAGGCGGCTCGTGGCGCCTCCAGGCTAGAGATATCGATACATCCCCTGTATAGACGCAACGCTCAGAACCATAGTTGATGTGCCAGTACTCTGGCCTTCCCAAGAAAGTCAGGTGCATATCTCCCAAAAATCTCTGCTTGCGTGGCTCCATATTCTTTTGTAGTCGCTCAGTAGAGATAAGGCCAAAAACCAGGGAAGTCGGGAGCTTCCAGTTCCTTGCAGTTATCTTCTATGGAACGCAGTATACAGACAAAACAGTAATGGAGAGACAGAAAAGAGGTAAGACATCCTACCATCATTACCAATTATAGCATCAAGAAACCAAATGGCGCAAAGCGCCCACATAGCATTTATGACAGTAATAATAGTAATAAACATTCAGTAGCAGTTATGATCAACCAAACAGTTCCAGGCAGTCATATACATACCAATAATACAACAATTCCAAACTATAATAACAATAAATGCCAGATAATTCATGGACTCACTATGCACATGCTCTCAATAACCAAAATCCTACTCCATGGAGCTAGACACAAAACAGTCGGAGAGAATGATCAGGAGGTATGTCTGTATTCCTTGGCTGCCCAGGCCCTCAAGTGCTGTAATTCTCAAATTATCATCGTGCACATCATGGCATTTTACAAGACATTCTACACAGATCTCGATATAGGACAGCGTCTCGGTCCAGATCGTCAGTGTGTTTGCATCGGTCTGCCCCACGGACAGAGAGCTACCAACTGCCCATTGCGAGGTACCCGCACCCTGATGCCCCCAAGGTCAACGAGTAACCTACACTTGTCTATTCGCACCCGCACAAAGGTGTAAGTTCAACTCCTAGGCTACCGGCCTTAACCAAGTCCAACGGACAATCACATTCTTTTTGTTCAATGCATAACTCAATCATGCTCTTCATGACCAACTAGGTCCATCATGCTTCAAATGCATGTTATATCATTTAACAACAAGATTTGATCCCATTCACGAATCCACAACAAGCCAATAGTACCTTTTAAGGATAACCACAATTTTCATTCCTAGTCATGATAGAAGTCAACCATTAAATTCATTATGTGCCTCACAAGCTCACCCATACTCATGTTCTTCCCTGTTTATGAATCCCTAATTAATTTCTAGTCATCCAATTATTTATGATTAATATGCTTTTATTAGTCCAAAGGTTTTAAGTCCAGGAAGATACACGGCCGAAATCACCAACAAAGTCACAGATTTAATTGCTAGGTGTTGGGTGATAAACCATACTTGTGAATTCGACAGAGACAATGTATTTAGTGAAAAATTGAGGCAGCCATTCGACGAAAAATAACATGGTAGAAGGATGAAAGATGGGAGAACATTTTATAACAAGATTGGCTAAAAATCAATTTCTGTCGGATGGAGGTTCTATCGAACGGAGATCAAAACTGTCGAATTTTTCTAGAAGGTCAGTAGAAGTCCTAATTCGACGGATGTGGGTGTCGACGTTGGAGAAATCTCCCAAGTGTCGAACCGACGAAAACATTGGTCAGAAACTCTAATTCGACGGATCTGTCATTCTAACTCGATGGATTTTAACATTTCTAAATGATCAGGATATCAATTTCGACTGGAGTTCATACTCGACGGATTTTAACATTTTACCAAGTGAGTTCATACTCGACGGATTTTAACATTTTACCAAGTGATCAGGATATCAAATTCGACGGGTTTGGCCAGGAGTTCATACTCGATGAATTTTAACATTTTAATAAGTGATCAAGATATCAAATTCGGCGGGTTTGGCTAGGAGTTCATACTCGACGGATTTTAACATTTTACTAAGTGATCAAGATATCAAATTCAACGGGTTTGGCCAAGAGTTCATACTCAATGGATTTTAACATTTTACTAAGTGATCAAGATATCAAATTCGATGGGTTTGGCCAGGAGTTCATACTCGACGGATTTTAACATTTTACTAAGTGATCAAGATATCAAATTCGACGGGTTTGGCCAGGAGTTCATACTCGACGGATTTTAACATTTTGCCAAGAGTTCATACTCGACGGATTTTAACATTTTACTAAGTGATCAAGATATCAAATTCGACGGGTTTGGCCAGGAGTTCATACTCGACGGATTTTAACATTTTACTAAGTGATTAAGATATCAAATTCGACGGGTTTGGCCAAGAGTTCATACTCGATGGATTTTAACATTTTACCAAGTGATCAGGATATCAAATTCGACGGGTTTGGCCAGGAGTTCATACTCGACGGATTTTAACATTTCACTAAATGATTAGGATATCATATTCGACAAGTTTGGCCAGGGGTTCATACTGTTACTAGTTTTCACATGAAATTTCCAAATTTTTGGGCTCAACACCGTGACCATCCGAGAACCAATCGAAAGTCATTCCCTTCCATATTACACGTTCCAATACATCCAGTTATATATCAAAACACACAAACAACCAAATAGCACACATACAATACAAACAACATGCAAAAATAGAATGACCCTCAACACCAATCACAAACGTTCCTAAATGCTAAAATAGGTTGAGGAGGAGTGTCTTCCTCTTACCTTAGAGAAGCAGAAAGAAAGGTTACTCCTTTTTGGTCAGAAATTACGTTTTCAGCTTCCAAGAAATCCTTAAACATTTAAACTTACAAAAATCAGAATCCAAATATTGAAATGGATACCCATTGTCATCAAAATGACAGTGGGTTACGAAAATGAGAAGAGAGGGAGAAAAAGCTAAGAGCTTTACCTTAAAGCTCCAACCTTTAAGCTTCAAAGACGTAAGAGAATGGAGATGGAGAAAATGGTAGAACTTTAAAGATGATTTCCTCAATGATGGTGGTCCTCCAACACAAAATGGTGCTAGGATTGTGACGGTTTGAAGAACAAAATAGAGGTGTGGGTGGATGGTGTTGCTGCTGTGGGGTGAAAGAGAAGAGAGAAAGATGAGTGAATAGTGAGCTGCGTACAGGGAGGAGGGGAAAAGGTGAGAAAGAAAATGAATTAGACCCCCAAATAGCCAAACGTGTAGCACCCAAGGAAAGGAGGAGAGAGAAAAAAGTATAAAATGGTTGGAAGAAGCTTCCTTGAGAAGCTTCGCGCGCTTCTCGATAAAGTGTATAGTAAGCTTGTCTCCAAATTAAATACATTCGACAGATGATTAATTACACTGCTAAAATTATTTTCTCAGTGAATAAAAGTTACAATTGATGAAAATAATATTTTATTATTCATCAGATAATTTTATGATACTGCGATTTTATCTAGCAGATAAAACCTCAAAAAATGTAAACCTCGTAAACTGTGCCCGACCTCGGATTTAGTAAGATCCCCCGTTGACACGTTGACTGTTCAAGGTTTACCAGCCTCAGGGAAAATATTCTATTTTCCCCGGCTCCGCTCAGTGTACACGCAAAATGAAGAATATATTAAGATATTCATCATTTCTAGAAAAATCCACAAAAATTCCTAAAAATCATAAATATTATAAAATGGTCGTTTATAATGAAATAAAGAATTTTCGGGATGTTACTGCTTAGAAGGAAGAATTAACTTTTTGCGTGGATGGATGCATGTGAGGAAAGCTTCCAAGAATTGAAGAGACGACTAACTAATTTGCCAGTGCTGATTCTACCAGATCCCAACGAACCTTTTGAGGTATACTGTGATGCTTCATATTAGGGATTAGGATGCGTTCTCATGCAGAATAGGAGAGTGGTGGCATATGCTCCGAGACAATTGAGGATTCATGAAAGGAACTATCCTACACTTGACTTGGAGTTAGCCGCAGTTGTGTTTGCATTGAAAATATGGAGGCATTTTCTGTATAGAGCAACGTTCAATGTCTACAATGATTATAAAATCTTGAAATACTTATTTGATCAGAAAGAGTTGAATATGAGACAAAGACAGTGGTTGGAGTTCCTAAAGGACTATGATTTTCAACTCCAGTATCATCTTGGGAAGGCGAACGTCGTAGCGGATGCTTTGAGTAGAAAGACGCTTAGTGTTTCTGCTATGATGCTCAAGGAATGAGAGTTGATAGAACAGTTCAGAGATATGCAGTTGTCCTTGGAGCTGCCTCAAGGAAGGATATGTTTGAATATGGTCACCATTTCCAGTGGACTAATGGAAAAGATAGAGAGAAACAAGGAAATGACCTATATTTACAAGAGGAGAAGGAGCTAGTAAAGCGAGGCACTATATCTGAATTTTCGGAAGGACCAAATGGAGTCCTAAGATTTAGAAGCAGAGTTTGTGTACGAGATTATTCCAAACTCAGGAGGGTAATTCTTGAGGAAGCCCATAAGAGCAAGCTGAGTATGCACCCTGGAACTACCAAAATGTACCAAGACCTGAAACGACTATATTGGTGGCAAGGGATGAAGAGAGATGTTGCCGAGTATGTCTCATCATGCTTAGTTTGCCAAAAAGCAAAAGTGGAACACCAAAGACCTTCTGGAATGCTATAACCCTTGATTATTCCTAAATAAATATGGGATAGCATTGAGATGGACTTTGTGAGTAGACTGCTAAGGACAAGAAAAGATACGACTCAATATGGGTAATTGTTGATCGACGTACGAAGTCAGTGCACTTCCTGCCAATCAATATGAAGTATTCCATGGAGAAGTTGACTCAAGTGTACATTGGTGAGATTGTGAGACTACATGGTGTGCCTTCGAGTATTATTTCTGACAGAGATCTGAGGTTCACATCAAGATTTTGGCAAAGTTTGTAAAAAGCCATAGGCACAAAGCCTCATTTGAATTCTGCGTACCACCCGCAGACGGACGGTCAGTCAGATAGAATAATCTAATTATTGGAGGATTTGTTAAGGGCTTGCGTTTTGGAGTAAACTGGGAGTTGGGATGAATTCTTGCCTTTAGTAGAGTTCACTTATAATAACAGGTTCCATGCAAGAATCATAATGGCACCTTATGAAGCATTCTATGGACGACGGTGTAGAACACTAATGTATTAGTACCAGGATGGTGAAAGTTTTGCAGTAGGACCTGAACTGGTACAGCAAACAACTGAGAAAGTTAAAATGATTCAGGAAAGAATGAAAGCAACTCAAAGCCGACAAAAGAACTATGCTGATAAGAGAAGACGACCTCTTGAATTCGAAGAAGGAGAGCATGTGTTTTTGAGAGTCACACCTACGACTGGTGTTGGAAGGGTTCTTAAATCTAGAAATTTCACTCCAAAATTTATTGGGCCCTACCTAATTCTTCGTCGAATAGGTCCAGTAGCCTACCAAATAATTTTACCACCTTTTCTTTCCAACCTTCATGATGTCTTCCACGTGTCACAGTTACAAAAGTATATTCCTGATCCAGCCCATGTCATAGAACCAGATACAATACAGCTGAAGGAGAATCTGACCTATGAAACACTCCCCATCAAGATTGAGGATAGGAAGGTGAAGCAACTCAGGGACAAAGAAATTTTATTAGTCAAAGTAAATTGGAACGACGTGACTAGAGATGGGACTTGGGGGTTAGAGGACAAGATAAATGAGTAATATCCACATTTATTTTAAGGTATGATGAATTTTGGGGACGAAATTCTTTTTAGAGGAGGAGAGTTGTAACATCCCAAAAATTGCTTGTTTCACGATATTTGTTCATTTTATAATATTTGTGATTTTTGTAAATTTTTTTAGAATCATTTGGATTATTTGATTATTTTATTATATTTCTCAATTTACGTGTGCGTTAAGCAGGGCCGAAGAAATAAAATATTTCTCTGAGGCCAGGAAACTTTGGACTGATAGACCGGGGCTGGGGGATCTTACTAAACTTGAAGCCGGACACAGTTTACGAAGTTTTTTTTTTTTAGGTTTTATTTGGCATATAAATTTTGGGTACATTCTATTAACCGTTGGATAATAGATACCAGATTTATTGACAGTGACTTTTATTCATTGGATAATAGTTTGTAGTAAAAATTTAGTAGATTATTTCTACTTAGTCATTTTTATGACACCATCTAAGTGATATCGTCACATCACATCATTGATTGATATTTTTGGGAAGCATGTGAAGCTTCTCAAGCAAACTTTAGATAAAGCTTCCAAGAGAAACTTCCTTCTCCCTTTTCCAAGGAGGCACACGGCCATAGGTAGGAAAAAGAGCCTATGGGACACATTTTCTATCACTTTTTCACATCATAATTTCTATCACATTCTCTCTCCTCACCCAACACATTTCCTCTCACTTTTCTCTCCATCTTCATCTTCTTCCATTTCTCTCCAACACGACACGGCCTCCACCATTCCATCACCATTTCACCTTCTCAAATTTTCAACAACTAAGTTTCTTGAATCCATACTTCCTCCTAAGACCATCTATTGTGAAGATCTTGGTTGTTCATCATCTTTTCAAGGATCCTTCAAGTTAGGGTTTGAGATTTTCTAAGGTAAAAGTTCTCTCCTTTTTCATCATTCTTCTCTTCTTCCTTCCAAAGCTTTGATGTGTGTTCTTAGCTACTCTTTTCTAAGCCTAAAAATGATGACTTTTGCTATGTCATTTTCAGTTTCAAGGGGCGTTCTTAAAGGAGGAAGTTTTGCTTCACAAAGTTCTACACAAGTGGTTAGATATCTCCAAAGGTAAGAGGGAGATTTTTCTCATTACCCATTCATGGTGGTGAGGGACGAAATCTATGAGTGGAAAGTGAGGGATCCATGTGAGGATGACTCACTTTATTATGTTGATTCTTAGTGTTTTTGTGTGAATCTCTCTTTATGTGATTTTTGTTATTTAGTGCTATGTGTGGCCTTGGTGAAATTTGTGATGGTTAATATAATTTATTTCCTTGAGATTACCTTAAAAGTTGAAAAAAAATTAGAACCCGAATGCCCCAGGGAGCTCACGGCCATGAGGCCAAAAATGGGGTATCCAAGATGAAAATGTTATGTTGACTTGAACCTAAGTGTCAAGAAGAGAAAGGAAGTAAATGGAGGATTGGTAATGGTGAGTGAGTAGTAAAATAAATTTAATCACTTTGTTGGAGAGAGGTTTGGCCTTGAGAGAGAAAAATAAGTAAGGAAGTGAGTTCATAATCAAGTAGAGTACTATTAAGGCTTATGGAAAAAGAGAAGAGAAAATGTGAGATCAATAACTTGTAAATTCTCTTAGGTTCTTATGAAGAGTGTGAGAAGGCATTACTTAGAGGAAAATTCAATTAAAAAGGGATCTTGGACTTAGAGTATAACTCCATACTAATTCATAAAAGTTGTGATAAATATGACTTGTGAAGGATGATTACTGAGAATCTTATATTTGAAATGCCTCATGATTGGACATAATGATATTATGTGGTTGAGCTTATGAACTGAATCCTGTTATGGTTCTTTGATGAGCTTAAATGTTTATCTGACATATGATCATATATTTTTTTAGTCTGAATGACTTGTTGTTAAGACGGAATGCCTAGGTTCATTATCATATGATCATACATTATAAAAATTGAAATGACTAGTCATCAGGCGGAATACCTAGGAGATGAATTACACCTTTGTGCGGGTGCGAATTGCGTAGTATGGTTCACTTGTTGGACTTGGAGGCGTCGGGGTGCGGGTATCCCACAAGTGGACAGTTGGTAGCTCCACTGGGCCGTGGTGACAGTGCAATGTACCGACAATCTCGATTAGGCACTATCCTATTCACGATCCGGTTGAGGGTGTCTTGTATAGCCATTTGCGCATATTGATCATATTCAAAAGCACATGTTGAGGCTAACAATGTACAGACAGTGGTTCTCCCGATCATTCTCCCCGATGTTGGTTTTAGCTCCATAGAGTAGGTGCTTATCCATTGTGCATACACATACCATTTAACATTTCATTTTAATGAACCTACATGGTGAAATTGCCTGTCAATATACTGTTGATTTACCTGTGGTATGCATTATTAAGATATTTGTTGGAAAATTAACTTAATTGTAAATTGTTGTAATTATATCTTGTAATCTGATTGTTCTTTGCTGTCTCTTGCTACCATGTTGGAATGATGTAGAAAGTCTCACCTCTTTGTATTGTTGTTCTGCCTGTTTTCTATTTTATATGTTCCTGTGAACAAAGATTAAGAGGAAGGGTTACTGTTTGCTGTTGTATTTTGGAATGGCTGCTAGAAGAGATCTTTTTGGTTATGTTCGAATTTAGTTTCATGATAGTGCGAGTGCCTGCCGCATTGATTGGGACAATGAGCGTGTTAGATATTTTGGGGATGTAACTGTAACTATCTGTAGGACCCGTAATGATGTTCCTTTCTTTTATGTTACTATTGCTGTATATATAGAGTTTTTCATGCCACTTAGGGAGCTATGGGGTAACTTACACTACACCCCTAGGGAGGATCCGGACCTTGTGGTGTCCTTTGCCAGGACACCAGTCCGTGAGCTGTTACCTCAATTGAGGATCTATGCTGACTTGGGTGCCGAGGAAGATCCTGAAGAGGACCCTGAGGAGGAGGAGGACCCCAAGAAGGATACTATGGGGGATCTAGGGGAAGATCCTGCTCCCTAGATGTCTAGACTTGGGCCAATGTATGTTTTGGAGTTAGTGGACACTATATGTCTTTCGATTATAAACTTGTATATTTAACTTGTATATTTTGGGTGGATTGAAATCCATGCCACTGGTATGTATAGTTTTTTTGGAGTGTGATGTTAACTAGTTATATCTTATGTGGTTATGTCTACTTTAAAGTCTACGTTTTTTAGAGAAGAAATTTAAAATTCGTATTTTGTTATATTAAGTATGACATTAGCGAATAAAGAAAATAGTAACTTTGGAACTTATACTTTATGACATTAAATATTCTATAACTTGGGTAAAGGGAATTAAAGGAATTGGTCTTAAATGTAGCACACAAAGGAGGGTGTTATATGCACAATCATTTGGTCTGAGAATTGTAGGTAATCGGTTCTGGGGACTAGTCCTAAATTCTCATAGAAGAGGCTTAAAGGCCAGGGTTACTGGTATTATGAGGTGGTATCAATACACTCACTATTGGGAGGTGGTACCAATCCACACACTACCAGGTAGTGTAAAGAGGTCATTTTCCCTCTCTACCCAGAAAAATACAAGGGAACTGGGTTCTTAGAATATACAAGTTTCATGATGTTGCACAAACACTATCATAGCACATTTCATAATCATTACCTTAGGACATATCTTAGGCATGAGCATGCACAAGCAATTGCATTTCAATAACAATTGTATGGGCAATTATTTTTTCTTTGAATGGTTGATGACTATGGATATAGATTATGGATTGCTTTGTGAATGTTACATAGAGAGAGTATGTTAATGTTCCAGTGGTGTTGAGTGGTGACCAAATTATTTATTACAATCTTAATTATTTTTTTAATTGAATTTAGTATAATGGTTAATTATGTGATAATCTAACCATAAATATTAAATAATTGAACGTTCTGCCTTGGGAAGAGAAATGAATAGTTTTTGGCTTTTGTCACCCTTCTACATGTTTAAGAGTAACTTGTTTTTCCTTGAAGCACCTGGAGTTATCATGATGCCATAAATGTGTATATACTACTGAGAATTGTAAATTCTCACCCCGTTTATTGTTTCCATGATAAATCCAGGTTGAGATTCTTCCAAGGGGAAGAAGAAGAAGCGGACAAACTAGAATAGTTTTATGTGCTTTTTTTTCGATGCTTATATTTTGTAGTATTTGCATTGGGATGTATTAGTTTTTATATATTACATTATGCCCTTTTGAGGCTAAGGTTGTATATATATAATATTTTCTTTCCCTCATGGCTCTTTATAATAACATGTATGGTTATTATGGATACAGAATGGTTTTTTAAGTTAGAAGTGACATGGTTAATACTGTTTATCCTTGTATATTTTGGATATACTAAGATATTGGTATTAGGACATTACATAAGGAGGCAGCTCAATCTCCCGATCTTATATAAATAAATGTATAGTTAAAGATAATTTCTTAACTGTATTATATGATTCAGGAGCATCTCACTCTTTTAGTTCCTATGATTATGGAAAAATGCTAGACTTACATGTGTTTGAGCTTTTCTATGTTCTGTTTGTGTCTACACTAATAGGAAAGCTAGTAACAACTTCCCATGTTTGTTTGGATTGTTGTGTACAAAATAGAAGATATGATTTTCTTTATGAATCTTATCTGTTTACCTCTGGTTGACATTGATATCATCCTAGGTATGAATTGGTTGTCTGCAAACCATGTTGGTTTGAGTTGTTTAGATAAAACTTTGATGTTTATGTCTGAGATTCCTTCCATGGATATTTCTTCTAAGTTTGTGTTTTTTAATGCTAATTAAGTTATCAACTATTTAGTAGAAGGGGCTCAGGGAAATGTTCTCATGTTCTCCTTAAATTTTGAAGTTGAGCAAGACTTAGAGAATATACTTATGGTGAGGGAATACCCAGTAGTATTTCCTAGTGAAATAATTGAGTTGCAACCTGAGAGAGAAATAGAGTTCACTCTAGATTTAGTACTAGGCATCGAACCTATATCTATAGCACCTTATAGGATGTCACCCTTAGAGTTGACAAAACTCAAGAAACAGATAGAGGAATTGTTAGATAAGCAATTCATTAGACTTAGTGTTTCACCTTGGGGAGTACCAGTGCTCCTAGTGAAAGAGAAGTATGGTAGCATGAGGTTGTGTGTAGATTATTGACATTTAACAAAGTAACCATCAAGAATAAGTATCCTTTACCCAGAATAGATGACCTGATGGATCAATTGAGAGGAGCCTCAGTTTTCCCAAAAATTGATCTAAGGTTAGGATACCATCAAATTAGAGTTAAGGAAGAGGACATCCTTAAAATTACCTTCAGAACTAAGTATGAACATTATGAATATCTTGTAATGTCCTTTGATTTAACCAATGCACCCACAGTGTTCATGGATTACATGAACAGAATCTTTAGATCATACCTACATAAATTTATGGCTGTCTTTATAGATGATATGCTTATCTACTCAAAGACAATAGAAGACCATGAGTAGCACATTAGAATGGTTTTAGAAATCCTCAAAAGAAACAATTCTTTGCCAAATTAGCAAAATGTGAATTCTGGATAAAGGAAGTACAATTTTTGGGTCATGTGGTATCCTAAGGAGGGGATCAATGGACCCTAGCTAGGCAGAAGCAATGGTGCAATAGGAAAGGCCTACCACTGTGGTAGAGATTAGAAGTTTCATAGGACTGGCTAGGTATTACACAAAGTTTTTTAAAGGAATTTCTCAAATAGCTCTACCCTTGACTAGACTCACTAGGAAAGGTAGCTCTTTTGAGTGGACCCAAGAATGTGAAGCTAGTTTCCAAGTGTTGAATGAAAGAATGACCACAACACTTGTGTTAGTGATTCCAAACTCTCAAGAAAAATTTGAAGTATATTGTGACGCTTCAAAGAAGGGATTAGGATGTGTTCTAATACAAAATAGAGGGGTAGTTGCCTATACTTCTTGGCAATTGTTGTGTTTGCCCTAAAAATCTAGAGACATTATCTATATGGAGCTAGGTTTGAAGTGTTTAGTGACCACAATTGCTTAAAGTATTTGTTTGACCAAAAAGAATTAAACATGAAACAAAGAAGATGGATGAAATTTTTGAAGGATTATGACTTTGATTTGAAATATCATTCGGGTAAGGCTAATGTGGTGGCTGATGCATTTAGTAAGAAATTCCTAAATATATCCCAAATGATGGTTCAAGAGATAGAGCTTATAGAGAGTTTTAGGAACTTGAGTCTAGCAGTGACTAGTGTCACCACATAGTCTCTGTATGAGCAAAGTAGATATAATTAGTGACTTGAAGACTCAAATTAAAGAAGCTCAAGAAAGATATAAGGCTTTAAAAGAAATAAGTGAGCAAATCTTGTTGGGAAAACAAAAAGAATTTAGTAAAGTGGATGATGGAATCATTATGTTTAGAAAAAGGCTTCGTATCCTAAAAGAAACTGAAATCAAAGAGAGGATTTTGGAAGAGGCTCACAAAGATGTGTATATATATGCAAATATGTCTAAGTATCAAAACTTGAAGAAATTGTTTTGGTGGTCTAGAATGAAAGCAAACATAGTTGAGCATGTGTCTAAGTATTTGATTTGTCAAAAAGTTAAGATAGAGCACCAAAAACCTTCTAGACCCTTTCAACCATTAGAAATCCCTAAATAGAAATGGGAAAGTATCTTAATGGATTTCGTAATGAGATTAACTAGAACCCAGCCAGGTTATGATGCAATATGGGTCATAATGGATAGATTAATAAAATCTGCCCACTTCTTGCCAATAAGAGCTAACTATTCTCTGGATAAATTAGCTCAGTTGTATTTTCAAGAGATTGTTAGATTGCATGTGTAACATCATATTTTTAACGTGCTAAACTTGTATAAGGTTACAGAGGTAGCTTAATACTTGTTTAACATGTCCGTCAAATTTTGTGACATTTTAAGTTAATTTAGGCATTTTGCTGCAACATAAAATTTGTAAAATGACTATTTTAACTCAGGAAAATAGCATAAATTTCTTGGTTAAGAGAAATAAATATGAAAAATTTATTTCTAAGTCATAAATGTGTAGAAGAGGATATAATTAAATTTTAAGGACAAATGGAGTTAGTTCGGTATTTTTTAAGATACTGAATGAGTGTTTAAATACCAGATTGACAAGTTACAGATATAGAAAATTAAGGAAAAGGTGAAATAAGGATTAATATGAATCTTAGAATTTATTTTAATTCTTTTAGAGGATAAGAAACATGATTTAATAAAATCAAAGTATTCTTAATAGATATGAAGTTTCAGGAAAAGGCCCAAACCACCTCTAGTGCTTATCTTTAAAGTGAGTTTCTACTCACTTTTATCTCATCCCTCTCACGACTACGTTGTGTAACACCCTAATACCGGTAACTTAGTATATCATGCATACTCTAGGATAAATAGTATTAGTCATGCTACTTCTAACTTAACATCATACTATTCCATATCATTTAAGCCAATAATAATGGAGAGACTTGCGGAAAACTAAAAGTCATATACATACATATTGCCACAATATATACAAAAACTTTTCTACAAACTAAAAGCACATAAATAAATACAAAGCTTTAAACTACTAAGTATAAAAACTATCCTAATCTTCATACTTTTTCTTCTTGCCTTTGGATGAACTTCCACCTGGATTTATATGGCAACAAATGGGGTGAGAAATCACATTTCTCAGTATAAGTAACCAAAACCAGCAGTTTAAACATTTGAAATGAATAAACCTAACTTAAACTGATAAATATACTAAAAACTCATTGCATAAGAACCATTACAAAACTTCCTCTCTCTGTAGCATTCCTAACGAATCTATACTTCTGATCTAATAACTGAAACCACAATGATAACAAACAACTGGCCATACAATCATTTGGAATCATCTACTAGACAACCGCCCATACAGCTGTCACCGAAGGCACAAAGCAATAACAAAACATACACAAACCAAACACAAATTCCAAACTAATCAAACATTAAATACTATAATGATAAAATAATGTATGCTCAAAGAAAAGTATATGCAATGTAGGTATAGTGTTGTGATACTTAACTATTCCCCCTACTTAAGGAGATATTCTGCCATAATAACGTGTGACCTCTTATAGCCTACCTATTAGGAGTAAAATCTGTTACCATAACATGTATCCTCCTTATTCTACTAAGTAGTCTACCAAGTAGTCTACCATAAACTAGGTGGATATCATGACCAAACTGAGTGGATGCCTCCACTATCTGATCTCTAGGGATAGCAAGTATATGTGAAGTGAAGTGTGTGAATATGCGGAGTTATGTCCTAACTCTAACATAGCCACTACATAACTCTATACTAAGTCCATCTTTGCACTACTAAGACTACCTCTTCTCTGTAAGAGCAGATCATGCACTATGGCACTTATCCAAATGCCGACTATGTTGGGAATTACGGTTACATCACGCAGCGAAAAAACAGGGATTCCCACCTAGGATCCATGTGAAAAGTCATAATCCGAGTTTTTAAATTATTTACCTCTTGAAGCATGATCAAAAGGAAGGATGTGAATAACCAACACCGTAATAGAAACGATGTCTCTGCGGTATCCACACGAACAGACTCATAAACATCTAACGTCCGCAAAGAGGAGCCTCACGTCTTTCACACAGTGCTAGCTGCGAAGAAAAGAGAAGAAACCTGTCGCTCTCTCACTCACTTTTTCTGTAGGTGTGACTAGGGCTCAGAATTGTGTATCTTAGCAGCCCCTTAGCAGTACTATTTATAATAGTGACTGCCTTAATTGAGTGTGAGCAGCAGGAAGGTAAGCTGTGCAACCCTAGACCCATCTGTTATAAGTCTGGCCCATATTTGAATCCAAGTCCAACTTGGATCCATTGCTCCAATTTTAGTCTGCTCTATGTGTGTGATCCTGCAGGTTCTTATTACATTGGCAGTAATATTAAAATTTCATTTTAATATTACAAGCAGTGAGCGGTATCTAGCAACACATCACTGCTACCTAAGTAATAAGAATGTTAGTGATTTGACATAACCTTTCCGTGACTAATGTTTCCGTGTCATTTAGTCCCTTTGTCAAGATATCTAGATTGAACACAAGGCATGGAATGTGTCACCCTTGTATAGTCCAATCTTTCGTTTCCAGATACTCGAGTAGACTTTGAAACAACAAATGAGATCAATATCTCATATTGACTAATTTGAGCATGGCCATGCATTTCGCAGTCTCACTCAATCAAGGGGCCCGAAGATATCGCTCCTGTTATGTAGGAGTGACAAATCCCATCTAGGTCACTCACATCCCTCTGCATGATTTGCAATATGTCCAATAACTAACTTTATAATCACCTTGTGATGGCATTAAAACACACAACTCCTCATGTAGGAATCGTAGTGACTTCAGGTCAAAGGACCACAGACATCATTGTCACTATGAGCATCACTTATGACACTCACGTAATGATCCATGTAGTGTTCTCATGGTGGATCAGTCCAGTACATCATTACTCTAATATGTGTAACATCCCGAAAACTGGTCATTCATTTATAAAATGTCATTTTATAATATTCTTGATTTTTAGGAATTTTTCTAGAATTTTACGGAAAAGTCAAATATTTTAATATATTCCTCGTTTTGCGTGCACACTGGGCTGAGAATTTCTGAGACCAGTGTAACACTCCAGAAATTGATTATTTCATCACCAATAGTTATTTTCTAATATTTGTGATTTATGGGAATTTTTCTGGAATTTTACGGAAACGTCGAATATTTTACTATATTCCTCGTTTTGCGTGCATACCGCGCGGAACTGAGAAAATACGACATTTTCTCTGTGAATCTTGGACTATGGATAAGTCGACGGGGGATCTTACTAAACTCGAAACTTGACACAGTTTACGAGGTTCGCACCATTTTTCGAGAAATCTTAACAGATAAAATAAATTAATACAGCAAAAAATTCATCTGTCAGATTAATTAAATTTCGATTTCTATCAACTGTAACTATTATCTATGGGATAATAGTGTGTAATAAAAATCCTATCACATTATCCTAATGCAATCTACTTTATGTCTAATCCATTCACTTTAATTCAAATTTAATAGTATTTTATTCTAAGCTTCCATGACAAGCTTTGACCAAGCTTTGACTCAACCAATTAGCTTCCTTTGGAAGCCAAAATTGACCTCCCACTCACACTCTCTCTTTCACGTCTGCTGCTGTTTGGAAAAGGGGAGGAATTGGTTTTAATTAACCAAATATCACATTACATCATTTATTCACCCAAAAGCCTATTTCCTTCTTCATTTACGTTCTTCCTCTTCTATTGTCTTCTTCAACATTTCTTTCTTTCTCTCCCACTCACCTCACGGCAGCCCACTTTCCCATTTCCCCAACCATCACAAAAATAATACTTGATCATACTTTCTTGATCTCCTACTCATTCTCTTCAACATTTGTGCTTGAAGTTTCAAGGAAAGCTTCCATCTTCAACCTCTTTTCAAGCTTTGAAGGTATGCTTCCATGGCTGGAAAAATTTCAGATTTGGACTCCATTTTCGTTTTCTATTTTCACCTTGATTTAATGGCTATCCTCTTCTTCATTTTCACACCATAACCTTGTTCTAACTCATATTGCATTTTCTAGGGTTTTTGGGGCCAAAATCCGAAAATCAAAAGGGGTTCTTGGAAGTGTTCTTGGTTCTTCTTCTTGGTAAGAGGAAGATTAATCCCCCTCAACCTCTTTAGCAACTAGGGACCTTGTATTTGATTTTTGGAAGAGAAACCACAGAGTGGTTATTCTTGAATGTGCTTGTAAATTTGCTCACTTGATTGCTATCTTAGTTTAGCTTTGAGAAATGGATTAAATGGTTGTTTAGTCATGTATGCTTGTGTTTGGAATCCATGTTGGCTTGCTGAATTTTCTGGTTGCTGGACATCATGAGAAGGCCACGGTTTTGGGCTGTTTTGGCTTGGAAAATGTATGAGTTTGGTGCTTAATTTTTGAGCAATGTAAGACTCACTAAATCAAGTGGTTAATGTTGGTTTAAGTGGAACAAAATTCTGGTTGTGTGACTCCTAAGTGTGGCACGGTTTTGGCTGGAAAATGTGGGGAAATTATGTTAAAATTTTGATCAATGTAAAGCTTAATCAAGACAAGGAATTAAGGGCAAGCTAAGTGGACTAAAATCTGAAAAATTTTAGCTAGAAGTCCTATGGTTCTTGGGGCTGTTTTGTGGGCTAAACTTGGATAGAATTTATGTCAAGAATGGTGCTAGGTCAAATTGATGAAAAGAAAATGGTAATCTAGTAACTCTTGAGTGCCACGGTTTTGAGGACTTGAATGAGGGAAATGATGACTAAAATTGTGAGATACTAAGACTTGAGTTAATCAAGAAATTAAGTAAAGCTTAATAGAAGATAATTTGTAACATTAATTTTCATAATGAATTATGGTTAAGACTTAGGAAATAAGCAAGAATTGCAAGGTAATCATAGTGATTAAATAAATTGGATCAAGTAACACTTAAATGGGACTAATCATGTGAATATGACTTAATTGAGACCTTGGGAAGGCCACGGTCTCTAAGTGAGATTTGGGCTAAAATTCCATAACCCATAACTTGAATTACAAGTATTTAAAGAGTACAAGAAATTAAGGGTTTCATAAACCTTAATGAGCCAATGGGATAATTATTATAAGACTTGAGGTTACTAGAAGAAAAGCACAAGAGGGTGTGAAACTTGGAGAGTTTGGGAAATCCATAATGAACCTAAAATGTGCTTCTTGACTTTAAATTGATGTTATTCTGATGATGGGTTCTCTTGAATGCTAATTTGCATATTTGTACTCTCTTGGCTAATTATGGCATATTATGTGATGATTATCATATTTTGAATTATCATCATGACGCATAATATTTTATGCATTGAAATGTCCTATGGATTTGTTGTAAGGCCAAGTTGCCTAGGAGATTGAACACACCTTTTGTGCGGGTGCGAATAGACTAGTGTAGGTCTTTAATGACCTTGGGGCGTCGGGGTGCGGGTTCCTCGCAATAGGTGGTTGGTAGCTCTTTCGCACTGTGGGGTAGACCGATGCAACGCACCGACGATCCGGACCGAGACACATGCCCTATATCGCGATCGAGCGCTTGATCGTCTCGTACAATGCCATGATGTGCATGTGGAAAATATATATATGTTTATATAGCACAAGGCCTCGGCAGCCGAGATACAGTACACGTCTCCTGATCTTTCTCTCCGACTATTTTGTGTCTAGCTCCATGGAGTAGGATATTGGGCGTCCATGCATATGCATCACATTATCATACATTTATTTATTGATGCTGTTTTGTATACAATGAATGGTTGACTGCTCTTATTATTATGGACTGCCTGGATTTAACTGCTTGGATTTAACTGTCTGGATTTAACTGCCTGGATTTAACTGTCTGGATATTATAACTTATTCATTATCCCTGTTGATGACTGCCTGACTGATTATCTATTTAGAAATTTATTTATTGCCTTTACATGCTACGTGGGCGCTATGCGCCGTTCGGTTCTTGGTTGCTGTATTGGTATTGATGGTAGGATATCTTACCTCTTTTCTGTATTGCTATTGTGCACTATTTGTATGTACCTTATATTTGTCGAAGACGACGGCAAGGAGGTCGGTGCTACTGAACCTTCGAGCGGGTGGCCGTACCTCGACTAGCATTTGCTTGGAGATGGAGGCGACACGAGATGCCGGTTCTCACCTGCCATATTCGACTACGTCTGGAGTTCTATCTACCCATTCGCGAGATGTGGGGTTCTCGTTTCCATAACCCGTGTGAAGACTCATTTGATTCTCTTGCTCGGGCCCCGTCCCGTGCTTCGTGGTTCCGATGGAAGTTTCTCTCGAGGAGGAAGATCCGAGGAAATCCCAGAATATGATCCCGAGGAGGATCCTGTAGAGGATCTTGCTACGGTTCCTCCCCATTTGAGGGATTGACATCACTGGTAGCTACTGATGGCTGCTAGTCTTTTATTTTGGGGGCCTGATGTTATTTTTGTCTTATGGGTTGTATATTTTGTTATTCTGGAGTGGTGTTGATATGTAAATCCATAGGCAGGTATAGTTTTGCTTTTTGGATTAATTTCAGGCTTGTAACTAAAACACCGTTATATTTAAGTATATGTATGTATGTTATTCAGGTGAAATTTCGTTTACTGTTTTATTTTACGGTAATTAACATTCCACATTGTCATCATTATTATAAGAAAAAAATATATATACTGCTATTTTTACATATTAAAGTATCAGGTAATTCAACCTTTAATTATTTAAACCGGGTCTTAAGTGATTAATTATTTAATTTCCGCATTTTATTTTATTTGACAATGTGACGTTCCCTCCAGAAAAGGGGCGTTACAATATGTACCCATGTGAAGACTTGATATCTCATATCCATGACCCGTGAGATGTGGTCATCAATCTATGCACATACTAGTCTCAATGTATTATTGTTGTCCTAATTAACAATAATACTTGACTAGGGACATTTAAGAATAGTGTTGTAACCAAAAGGATCTCACGATCAAGTCATCCACTTGATGTCCTATGGCATCAAACTTACTACTCTAAGGACTTTATTATGTTTATAAATAAAGAACACAATAAATGAAATGTCTCATATATAAAATAGCATAATAGAATGTATGTAAATACAAAAAATGTATTAGCCTCTAGGGTATACACCAATAGACTAGACTTAGTACACTTCTATCCTTATATTACTAGCTCTACTTCACTTTAAGAGAACTTTCATGTACTATGGCATTCACCCTTGCTAACTAGGGTCTAAGGCACTCAACTCATGTCATCTAGTTCCTTAACTCTTTAATCACCTCTCCTGTGATGTCTATGCAACACTAGGTTGCTTAAGAAACTAACTCTTAGTTTATGGCAATCCATGTCCAATGGATGCAGACACTTTCCTCTACTTTACCTTGTATGCCACTAGGTCTTTCTCTCTACGAAATACCCTCTCTAATACTTCAACACTCTTAAAAAGGTATAAACAAAAGATTCTAACAACTAGGAAACTCAAGCCATCAAAATCAGCATCTTGGAGAGTTTTAGAACCTCACGCTACGGCACTCCTTTTCCATGCCGCGGTGCCCTACTCTCGGGTGCCAAGGTGATGCACCTCACGCCGCGGCACGGCCTCTTCATGTGGTGACACTCGAAGCCAAACTAGCCTCATGCCTCGGCGTGAGCTCTCCACGCTGTAGCACAAGATGGTTTTCTACAGAATTTTGTAGATAACTCATGATTCAGCACTGTTTCATTAATTCATCTCAACTTCCAATCCTCTAAACTTGGTTTCTAGTTGGTTTCTAACACCAACAACTTCTAAACATATTGTAACACCATTACAACCTATTGATTCACTAAACTTGGATCAAACACCAAAAATCACCCGCTTAGTTCCTTAAAAACCTAGGTTCCAACTTAAGCACCAACTAGCTCAAACTATGAATAAATTCATCTATCTTGTTTTCATTAAGTTGACACAATCAACCTAAAGAAACTAGTTTTTCCTCTTTAAAACCCAACTTCTCCATCTAAAGACCTAAGTCCAAAGCATAGAAAAGATGAAGAAACAAAGAGGATAACACCCCTACCTCTTGCTTGGATGAAGATCTTGATGCCTTGCCCTTGCTCTTGGAGCTTCCCCTTTGATTTCCTTCTTTTTCCTCTCCCATTTCCCTTCTTTCTTCCCTTGGTTTCCTTTTTTTCTCACTTTCTCTCCTTTGTTTTTGCTCTCAGCAGTGGGAAGGAAAAGATTATAAGAAACACAATTTAACTTTACTTTTTATAAGATTACCACTAATGTGGTACTGAAAATCCTGATTTACTATGAACACTTATATTCCTTCAAATCAAGGTTCCTAACCTCCAACAAACTCAAAATAAATCTTAAGATTCATTAAAAATCATGTTGCACCATTTCTCTATTTTTTCATATCTGCTGAGGGTCAATCTGGCATTAAAAGCACAACTAGTATGCCTAAAAATATCAAATTAACTTTGATTATCTTAAAACTTTAACCACACATTACTTAGCTCATTTGTGACCTAGAAACAAGTTATCCACATATATTTCCCTTCAAATAGTAGTTTATGCTATTTTCTGAGTCATTTTAGGCTATTTATCACATTCTGTGTTACGAAAAAGTGCCTAAACTAACTCAGTTTGTCACGAAACTTAATTGACATGCTAAACAAGTATCATACTACCTGTGTAACCTTATACAAGCCAAACATGATTTTTGGGGATTTTACACATTGCAGTGGAAAACCAAAGGAAAGAAACAAAGGAAACAGAAACGAGAGAAGAGAGAAAGGGAAACGAAGAGAAAAGAGAAAGGGAAGGAAGAAAAAGGCAAAGCCAAAGTGTTATCATCCACTCCACACAGAGGTAAGGGTGCTTGATTTCATCCATTTCCTTTTCATCTTGATCTTATTTTCTAGGTTTTCTTGATGAGTTGAAAAGTGAGTTTGGATGAGTTTAGTGAGCTAGATGCTTGTTTCTTGCTTCCATGGTTGAAGAGAGCCTCTTTTTAGTTTGTATGAAGCTTGGTTTATAGTTTTGATTATAACACCCCAAAAATTATTTGTTTAATCATAAATAATTATTTTATAATATTTATGATTTTTGAGAATTTTTTTGGATTTTTCTGAAAATGTCAAATATTTTAATATATTTTTCATTTTACGTGCACACTAAGCAAAGTTAGTGTAACACCCTGGAAATTGTTTGTTTCGTGATGAATAGTCATTTTCCAATATTTGTGATTTTTGAGAATTTTTGTGGATTTGCTAGAAATATCAAATATTTTTATATATTCCTCGTTTTGCATGCACACTGAGCGAAGCTGGGAAAACGAAATGTTTTCCCTGAGGCTGGTAAACATTGAACTGTGGAAGCGTCAATGAGAGATCTTACTAAACCCGAGGTCGGGCATAATTTACGAGGTTTATGTTTTTTGAGGTTTTATCTAATAAATAAAATCTCTACACGTGCTGTTAATTAATATTTTACGATACGCTCTATTATCCGTTGGATAATTAATATTGACTTTGTGCACTGTAACAATTATCCATTAGATAATAGCTTGTAGTTAAAATCCTAATCACCTTATTATTTTAATTACTTTATCACCTAATTATCCTATCCAAATGTAATCCACTTTATGTCTAATCAAATCCTCTTTTTGAAAAAGCTACCAAGCTTCTCAAAGAAGCTACACACTCTCTCTCTCTCCCCCCCCTCACACACAGCTGCATGCCTCACTTGGAGCCCAAAAATTTGTGCTTCACTTAATTAAGATAACTATTCCAATTTCAAAATTTCAAAGTCATCATCTTTATTTCTACTATCAACTTCTCTCTCTACCCTTTCTCTTCTCTCAAGTTCTCCTCCTTCTCTTTACCACCACACCACACGGCTGCCCCTCTTCCATGCCCTCCACCATCACAAAAATTTTAAACAACCACATTTTCTTAATCTCCACTACATTTTAAACACATTTCTAGTTGAAGATTTATTGAAAAGCTTCCATCTTCTTTGTAACGCCCCTTTTTGGGAGGGAGCGTCACATTGTCATTTAAAAATACGAAAAATAAAATGATAAGTTAAGACCCGATTCTTTTTATTACTATTAAATTTATCTGGTTAAAGCTGCATAAATAAAATGGTGACTATTTTTTTTTTTTGTTACAATGATAGTTAGTGAAACATAGCGACGAAACGTATAAATGACAATAAAGAGCAAGACAGAAATAGAGCATACATTTGATCAACATTGCATATATATATATATATATATATATATATATATATATATATATATATATATATATATAATTATACCAAATCTGTTTAGTTATAAAGCACGATATACCAAAAAGCAAAACTATACCTGCCCAAAGGATCATACATATGCATCCCCAAGATATCAGAAATATACAACCCACCAAAATAAAGACATCAGGCCCCCAAAATAAAACACTGGAAGCCATCAATAGCTACCAATAATATCAGTCTCTCAGATGAGGAGGAATTGTATCAGGATCCTCTGCGAGAACCTCCTCGGGGTCTTCCTCATTCGAGGAAACCTCCATAGGAGCCACAGAGCCACGGGCCAAAGCCCGAGTAGTGGAATCAAAAGAATCCTCTTGTGGGGTGTAATAGCGGTCACCCCACATCTCCCGGATGGACAGATAAAACTCCAAACGCAGGATGATGCAGCAGGTAAAGATCGATGGCTCATTACGCCTCAGGCCAAAGAGATCGACACATCTCCCAGGTAGACACAACGATCGAAATCCAGGTTAATATGCCAGCAGTTTGGCCCTCCAAGGAAGGTCAGACGCACATCACCTAGAAATCTGCACGAGCGTGCCTCCATGCTCCACAGTAGATGCTAATCGCGATCGAGCTAGAAGCCGGGGAAATCGGGAGCTTCTCCCTCCTGGCCAACATCTTCGATGGGACACAATATACAGATAGAGAATAACAGAAATACAGGAAAGAGGTAAGACATCCTACCATCATTACCAATAATAGCAGCAAGAAACAAAATGGCGCGAAGCGCCCACAGAGCATATCAAATAATAATCATAAGCATTAAATAGCAGAAATAGACAAATAAGTAGTTACAGGCAATTATATAGCAGTACCACAACAGTTCCAATTATAATAATAAATAAATGCCAGATGATACATGGACCCACTATGCATATCCATACAAAGTCGAAATCCTACTCCATGGAGTTAGACAGAAATAGGCGGAGAGAAAGATCAGGAGACACTTCTGTAACTTGGCTGCCGCGACCAAAGTGCTATAACTCATCAATTTATCCACGTGCACATCAAGGCATTGTACAAATAGTCTACGCTAGATCACGACATAGGATAGTGCCCAGTCAGGATCGTCGGTGCGTTTGCATTGGTTTACCCCACGGACAGAAGAGCTACCAACTGTCCATTGCGGGGTACCCGTACCCTGATGCTTCTATGGTCAACAATATGACCTACACTAGTCTACTCGCACCCGCACTAAGGTGTGTTCATCTCCTAGGCAACTCGGCCTTAATAACAGTCCAACGAACATTCACAATGCATGTCAACTCTATGCATAAACATGTATGTTCATCATTACACATTTTTCCACAGTATGCCACAATTGGCCAAACTAAGTATGAACACATCATTGGTCACTCACTTGGACCCACAATATCATAATATTGGAATTAAATAAATTAATACATTTTTAAGATTCATTATGAATTCTTACTTAGATTTAGCCTTTCTTACAAAAATTCGTCTCTAAAGGGGTTCTCTTAATTAATTTAATTCTCTAAGGTAATTCATTCTCATACACTTAGAAAGTTATTCTAAGGATCTCAAAATCTCATACTCTCTTATTCTTTCCCTAATTAAAATTATCCTAGGTCTTATGATAAATTTCATTCTTGATTCTTTAAAATTTATGAATCTCAAAGTATACCATAATCTTCCAATTTTGCTAATTTTCTATCATATTACCAATAATTTAATCACTTGATTATTTAAGTTCCAAGGTTACCAAAGTTGCATAATTAATCCCTAAATGGCCCCAGAGGCCGTGGCCTCCCTAGGGGATTAAGTTCCTAAATTTTTCATTCCATTAATTACACAATGTACACTTGATCAATTATGTCTTCCACTTGTTACAATTGTTCATCAAGAACCCTAATTTTGGGCCACCAAAACCGTAGCCATTCAAGAGAGAATCCAAAATTATTTCCTTCCATTTCATGTCTTCTAATCTGTTCAAACATATCAATATGCATAATCAATCAATCCAATAGCTTAAATAAATTACAAACAACATGTAAACATACCAATCATGCAAACAAAGAATAATCCTCAATAGGGTTTTCTCACAATCAATCACAAACAAGGTTTCTTATTGCTAATAGAGGTTGAGGAGGAGTGTCTTCCTCTTACTAAGAGAAGAAAACAAGATAAGCCTCCTAGAATTTCCTTGCAATTTTTGGATTGGACACCACCAAGAACCCTAAACTTTCAATCTCATCAAAACAACACCAATTCTTGAAAAATAAAGCATAGATGGTCACAAAGGAGACCATAAGAATGAAAATGAGTAAAAGAAAGAGATGAATCAAGAGGCTTACCTAAAAACCCTAAGCTTGAAGCTTGAAGAAAATGGTGAAGATGAAGGTTTTTCAAACAACCACCAACTAGAAAAGTGTTTAGGAGGTGGAGAATATTAAGAAAATGGGGTTGGATGAAATTTTTGTGATGGATGAGGTATGGAAGGGTGTGGTGGCCATGGGGTTGAGGTAGAGAGAAGGAGGAGAGAAAGCTTGAAAAAGATAAAGGTAGAGAGAGAAGTGAATAGAAAAAATAAAAGTGATAGCTTTTAAATTTTGAAATTGGTTAGATTGGATTAATTAAATGAAACGCAATTCCCTTGGCTCCAGAAAGGGTGCAGCCGTGTGGGTGAGAGAGGAGAGAGGGAGTGCATGGCTTCCTTGGGAAGCTTGGACGAAATTTCCTAGAGGCTTCTTTGAAGCTTCCTTGAGAAGCTTTGCATATTTCTCAATAAAGTGCAAAGTAAGCTTGTCTCCTTAATTAAATACTCTTGACAGATGATTAATTACACTGTTAGAATTATTTTTCCAGTGAATAAAAGTTACAACTGATGAAAATAATATTTTATTATTCATCGTATAATTTTATGATACAATGATTTTATTTATCAGATAAAACCTTAGGAAACATAAACCTCACAAACTGTGCCCAGCCTCGGGTTTAGTAAGATCCCCCGTTGACACGTTGATAGTTCAAGGTTCACCAGTCTCAGAGAAAACATTTCGTTATCCTGACTCCGCTCAATGCGCACGTAAAACGAGGAATATACTAAAATATTCAATATTTTCAGAAAAATCCACAAAAATTCCTAAAAATAAAAAATATTAGAAAATAGATATTTGTCATGAAACAAACAATTTTTTGGGGCGTTTGACTGACTCTACTTAGTGTGCACGTAAAACGAAGAATATATTAAAATATTCAACATTTCTGAAAAATTCTAGAAAAATCTCCAAAAATCACGAATATTAGAAAATGACTACTCATGATGAAACAAATCATTTTTGAGGTGTTACACTGACTCTGCTCAGTGTGCACGTAAAATGAGAAATATATTAAAATATTCAACATTTCCGAAAAAATCCACGAAAATTTCTAAAAATTATAAATATTATAAAATGATAATTAATGATAAAATAAATAATTTTCGGGGTGTTACAACTCTCCCCTTCTAAAAAGGAATTTCGTCCTCGAAATTTGCATACCTTAGAATAGTTGTGGGTGTTGCTCCTTCATTTTGTCTTTCAGCTCCCACGTTGTATCTCCAGTTATTTCGTTCCAAATTACCTTCACCAATGAGATTTCCTTGCCTCTTAATTGTTTTATCCTTCTATCCTCAATTCTTACAGGAGGTGCCTCATAGGTTAAGTTCTCTTTTAATTGTACTGTATCTTGTGCTATGACATGACTTAGGTTAGGAAGGTATTTTCGCAGTTATGACATATGGAAGACATTGTGAACGTTTGAGAGGAAAAGAGGTAAGGCTATTTGATAGGCTACTGGACCTACTCAGTAAATAATCTGGTATGGTCCAAGAAATTTTGGAGTGAGTTTTCTAGATTTCAAGGCCCGGCCTACCCCAGTTATAGGTGTGACTTTTAGAAATACATGCTCGCCTTCCTCAAACTCAAGAGACTTTCTCCTTTAGTCTGCATAACTTTTTTGTCGACTCTGAGTCGTCCTTATCTTCTCCTGAATCATCTTAACCTCCTCAGTTGTCTGTTGTATAACATCTGATCCAATAGTAAGGCGCTCACTGTCTTGGTACCAGCATAAGGGCGTCCGACACCGCCGTCCATACAGAGCCTCATAGGGTGCTATCCCAATGCTTGAATGATAACTGTTATTGTAGGTGAATTCTATCAATGGTAGAACGTCATCCCAACTTCCAGTCTGTTCTATGGTGTAAGCTCTAAGCAAATCTTCCAAAGATTGGATCGTCCTCTCCGATTAGCCATCGGTCTGTGGGTGATAAGCAGAACTTAGACGTAACTTTGTCCCTAATGATTCTTGTAGACTTTGCCAGAACTTTGAAGTAAATCTCGAATCCCTATCCGACACAATACTTGTAGGCACATTGTGTAGTCTAATAATTTCTCCAATGTATAGCGGGGTCAGTTTCTCCAGTTTGTATCTTATGTTGATCGGGAGAAAATGTGCTGATTTCGTGAGTCGTTCCACGATTACCCAAATCGAGTCATGACCTTTTCTTGTCCTTGGCAAACCCACTACAAAATCCATTGCAATGTTGTCCCACTTCTATTCAGGAATAGAAAATGGTTGCAGCAATCCTGCCGGTCTCTGATGCTCCACTTTAGCTTTCTGACAAACCAGACAAGTCGACACATGTCTAGTGACGTCACTCTTCATTCCATGCCACCAAAACAACTTCTTCAAGTCTTGATACATTTTTGTTATGCCCGGATGCATATTCAGTTGACTTGTGTGAGCATGGTTGATAATATACTCTCTAAGCTCTTGGTCACGGGGAATATAGACTCTACCTCGGAATCTCAGAATTCCATATGTTCCTTCTGCAAATGCTGTTTCGTTGCCTTGCTTCATTTGCTCCCTCACTTCTTGTAAAAACTTGTCAATCGTCTGCATTTCCCGTATGTCATCCATTAACTCGCTTGAGATGGTAACCATATTCATACAGATCTTTCTTGGTTCTAACTCCATAGAAGACCATACATCTCTGAACTGCTCTATCAGATCCTTTTCCCTGATCATCAGGGCAGAGACACTGACCATTTTTCTGCTTAAGGCGTCTGCCACGATGTTTGCCTTGCCAAGGTGATACAAAAGTTAGAAATCATAGTCCTTCAAGAACTCCAACCACCTTCGCTGTCTCGTGTTCAACTCCTTTTGATCATACAGATATTTCAGACTTTTGTGATCACTGAAGATGTTGAACGTCGCTCCATAGAGAAAATGCCTCCATATCTTCAAAGTGAAAACCACAGCCGCTAACTCCAAGTTGTGCGTCCGGTAATTCTTCTCATGTACTCCAATTACCTTGAAGCATAAGCCACTACTCTTCCATACTGCATAAGTACAGATCCTAGTCCTTGGTATGAAGCGTCACAATACACCTCAAAGGGCTCATTCGGATGAGGTAGCACTAAGACTGGTGAGGTAGTGAGCTGATTCTTCAACTCTTGGAAACTCTGTTCACAGCTGTCGGTCCACTCAAAAGCTTGGTTCTTCCTCGTGAGTTGAGTAAGAGGTCCAGCAATCTTGGAGAATCCCTCGATGAACCTCTGGTAATATCTAGCTAAACCTACGAAGCTACGAATCTCCGTTACTGACTTTGGCTTTTCCATTGTAGTACTGCCTCCACTTTTGATGGATACACCGCAATCCCATCCTTCGAGATTACATGACCCAGAAACTTAACCTCTTCCAGCCAAAATTCATATTTTGACAGTTTGGCATACAGTTCTTTCTCCTTCAAAATTTGAAGAACTATACTGAGGTGTTTAGCATGGTCCTCCTGATTTTGAGAGTATACCAAAATGTCATCAATGAAGACCACAATGAATCTGTCTAAGTAAGGACGAAAGATTCGATTTATGTAATCCATAAAGATAGCTGGTGCATTCATCACGCTAAACGATATCATGAGATATTCATAATGGCCGTATCGGGTACGAAAAGTAGTCTTGGGTATATCCTCTGTCTTTACTCGTATCTAATGATACTCAGATCGCAAGTCAATTTTTGAAAACATTGCGGCTCCCTTCAGTTGGTCCATTAGGTCGTCAATTCTTGGGAGTGGATACTTATTCTTGAATGTCTCTTTGATCAGCTGCCAGTAGTCCACACACAATCTTGATGAACCATCCTTCTTTCGAACTAACAGTACTGGTGCTCCCCACGGGGATACACTCGGTCTGACAAATTACTTTTCCAAAAGCTCCTCTAGTTGCTTCTTGAGCTCAGCTAATTCCGTTGGTGCCATCCTATAAGGTGCTATAGACACGGGACCATCTCCCGGTACAAGGTCAATAGCAAATTCTATTTCTCGCGCCGGTGGTAAACCAGGTACATCCTCAGGAAAGACATCGGGAAACTCATTCACCACTGGAATTGTGTTCACATCAACCTCACTCTCGACTTTCAAAGAAGACAGTAGCATGTATCTGTGAACTCCTTCTTTCAAGAGAGCTTGAACTTGGTTGGCCGTTAGAAATCTAGAATCCTCATCTATGGGAAAAACTATGGTTTTTCTTGAACAATCTAATAGAACATGGTTGGAAGACAACCAGTCCATCCCTAAAATTATATCTAGTTGAGAAAGGGGTAAACAAATCAGATCGACAGAAAATGTTTGACTTTCAACAATCAATGGACAATTTAAACAGACTTTGGTAGTAACTACCAATTTATCAGTGGGGATAGAAACAGTTAAGTCAAAAGGTAAAGTAGACACTGGTAAACCAAGTCTTTGCACACAGTCATATGATATGAAAGAATGGGTTGCCCCAGAGTCATAAAATACAGTTAAAAGGTTACCCTCTATGGTGCCTTCCCCTTGAATCAAGTCTTCGGATTCGGAGGCTTCAGCTCTACTCATGGTATAAACTCGCCCTCCTGCTTGTGGTTTCTTAGCTCTTGCAGCATTGATTGAAGGTTCAGCTTTCGCTTGATTACAGTCTCGGGATACGTGGCCAGGTTTGCCACATCTGAAGCAGATAATCCCCTTTATAATGCAGTCCCTCGTGAGATGATCCTTCTTATACTTTAGGCATCTTGAAGGATACGCTATGTTCTGGCCAGTCCGGTTCCCAGTAGAACCTCCACCAGAACTTCCATCTGTGGTCTATTACTGATTTCCCGTTGGTCGGGAATAGAGCTTTTTTTAGAAGCGGTTAGAACTATTGCCATCGCCCTTTTGGAACCGTGTGGGTCCAAAGTTCCTGTTTCTTGTATCTCTAGATTGCTCTAGAGCTTCTACTTCATAGCATGTATCTAGCAACTCCGAGAACTCATTGATCTTCAGGATGATAACAGCCTTCTTCACCTCATACCTCAATCCTTCTATGAATCTCCGGCACTTCCAGGCTTTATTCGGTTGGTGCTGAAAGTACGTTGAAAACTATGACAAGTTTTCAAACCTCACTGCGTATTCACTAATGATTATATTTCCTTGCCATATATTGAGAAACTCTGACTCCTTCACGTGCCTTGCGCTAGCAGAAAAATACTTATCCAAGAACTTATCCTTGAATAGATCCCAAGTGATCTCGCGATTTGTAGTTTCCAGCATTCTCTGCACTCCATTCCACCAGTTTTCAGCATTGCTCACCAATATAAAGGTAGCATAGGTCACCTTCTTGTTCTCAGCGCAGTTCATGCCTCGAAAAACTTTCTCTAACTCCTTGATCCATAGACTAGTTTTGTCTGGATCAAACTCTCCTTTGAATTGGGGAGGATTGTGGCGATGAAGCTCCACCAAGTTCTGAGCATCTGCAGTAGCTTCGAGCTATTGAGCAGCTCGTTCTTGTTGTTAAGTAACTCTCTCTTATTACTAAGTAGCTTGTTCAGTTTGTTGGGCGACGGCCTCAGCCATCCTCTGCATCACCGTTATAGCTACTGCCATGTCTTCGCGTCGTGCCATCTTACTGTCTCAAGTCAGAGTAACTGAAAGACACAAAGAAAGTCAGTTGCATCCACTAGGAATACCAAGCAATACATCTCTGTGTTTGATTTTCAGAGAACACATAGCACAAACAAGACAGACTCAATCACAAGACCCAAAGAAACATAAACCGAGACTCTGATACCGACTTAATGTAATGCCCCTTTCTGGGAGGGAACGTCACATTGTCATTTAAAAATGCAGAAAATAAAATGATAAGTTAAGACCCGGTTCTTTTTATTACGATTAAATTTATCTGGTTAAAGCTGCATAAAAAAAATGGTGACTATTTTTTTTTTTTGTTACAATGATAGTTAGTGAAACATAACGACGAAACGTATAAATGACAATAAAGAGCAAGACAGAAATAGAGCATACATTTGATCAACATTGCATATTTATATATATATATATATATATATATATATATATATATATATATATATAATTATACCAAATCATTCGTTTAGTTACAAAGCCCGATATACCAAAAAGCAAAACTACACCTGCCAAAGGATCATACATACGCATCCCCAAGATATCAAAAATATACAGCCCACCAAAATAAAGACATCAGGCCCCCAAAATAAAACATTGGCAGCCATCAGTAGCTACCAGCAATATCAGTCCCTCAGATGAGGAGGAATCGTATCAGGATCCTCTTCAGGATCCTCCGCGAGATCCTCCTATGGAACCTCCTCGGGGTCTTCCTCATCCGAGGAAACTCCATAGGAGCCACAGAGCCACGGGCCGGAGCCCGAGCAGTGGAATCAAAAGAATCCTCTTGTGGGGTGTAATAACAGTCACCCAACATCTCCCAGATGGGCAGATAAAACTCTAAATGCAGGCTAATGCAGTAGGTAAAGATCGACGGCTCATGACTCCTCCAGACCAAAAAGATCGACACGTCTCCCAGGTAGACACAGTGATCAGAATTCAGGTTAATGTGCCAGTAGTTTGGCCCTCCAAGGAAGGTCAGACGCACATCACCTATAAATCCTCATGAGCGTCCCTCCATGCTCCACAGTAGATGCTAATTGCGATCAGGCTAAAAGCTAGAGAAATCGAGAGCTTCTCCCTCTTTGCCGACGTCTTCGATGGGACACAATATACAGATAGAGAATAATCGAAATACATGAAAGAGGTAAGACATCCTACCATTATTACCAATTATAGCAGCAAGAAACAAAACAGTACGAAGCGCCCACAGAGCATATCAAATAATAATCATAAGTATTAAATAGAAGATATAAACAAATAAGCAGTTGCAGGCAATTATATAGCAGTAACACAACAGTTCCAATTATAATAATAAATAGATGCCAGATGATACATGGACCCACTATGCACATGCATACAAAGTCGAAATCCTACTCCATGGAGCTAGACACAAATAATCAGAGAGAAAGATCAGGAGACACATCTGTAACTCGGCTGTCGCGAAAAAAGTGCTATAACTTATCAGTTTATCCATGTACACATCAAGGCATTGTACAGATAATCTACGCTAGATCACGACATAGGACAGTGCCCGGTCAGGATCGTCGGTGCGTTTGCATCGATTTGCCCCACGGACAGAAGAGCTATCAACTGTCCATTGCGGGGTACCTGCACCCCAACGCTTCTATGGTCAACAATATGACCTACACTAGTCTACTCGCACCCGCACTAAGGTGTGTTCATCTCCTAGGCAACTCGGCCTTAACAACAGTCCAACGGACATTCACAATGCATGTCAACCCTATGCATAAACATGTATGTTCATCATTACATACTTTTCCACAGTATGCCACAATTGGCCAAACTAAGTATCAACACATCATTGGTCACTCACATGGACCCACAATATCATAATATTGGAATTAAATAAATTAATACATTTTTAAGATTCATTATGAATTCTTACTTAGATTTAGCCTTTCTTACAAAAATTCGTCTCTAAAAGGGTTCTCTTAATTAATTTAATTCTCTAATGTAATTTATTCTCATACACTTAGAAAGTTATTCTAAGGATCTCAAAATCTCACACTCTCTTGTTCTTTCCCTAATTAAAATTACCCTAAGTCTTATGATAAATTTCATTCTTGGTTCTTTAAAATTTATGAATCTCAAAGTATACCCTAATCTTCCAATTTTGCTAATTTTCTATCCTATTACCAATAATTTAATCACTTGATTATTTAAGTTTCAAGGTTACCAAAGTTGCATAATCAAGCCCTAAATGGCCTTAGTGGCCGTGGCCTCCCTAGGGGATTAAGTTCCCAAATTTTTTATTCCATTAATTACACAATGTACACTTGATCAATTATGTCTTCCACTTGTTACAATTGTTCATCAAGAACCCTAATTTTGGGCCACCAAAACCGTAGCCATTCAAGAGGGAATCCAAAATTATTTCCTTCCCTTCCAATCCATTCAAACATATCAATATGCATAATCAATCAATCCATAAATACAAACAACATGTAAACATACCATCATGCAAACAAAGAATAACCCTCAATAGGATTTTCTCACAATCACTTACAAACAAGGTTTCTTATTACTAATAGAGGTTGAGGAGGAGTGTCTTCCTCTTACCTAAGAGAAGAAAATAAGAGAAGCCTCCTAGAATTTCCTTGCAATTTTTGGATTGGACACCACCAAGAACCCTAAAATTTCAATCTCATCAAAACAACACCAATGCTTAAAAAATAAAGCATGGATGGTCACAAAGGAGACCATAAGAATGAAAATGAGTAAAAGAAATAGATGAATCAAGAGGCTTACCCAAAAACCCTAAGCTTGAAGCTTGAAGAAAATGGTGAAGATGAAGGTTTTTCAAACAACCACCAACTAGAAAAGTGTTTAGGAGGTGGAGAGGATTAAGAAAATGGGGTTGGATGAAATTTTTGTGATGGATGAGGTATGGAAGGGTGTGGTGGCCGTGGGGTTGAGGTAGAGAGAAGGAGGAGAGAAAGCTTGAAAAAGATGAAGGTAGAGAGAGAAGTGAATAGAGAAAATAAAAGTGATAGCTTTTGAATTTTGAAATTGGTTAGATTGGATTAATTAAATGAAACACAATTCCCTTGGCTCCAAAAAGGGTGCAGCCTTGTGGGTGAGAGAGGAGAGAGGGAGTGCATGGCTTCCTTGGGAAGCTTGGAGGAAATTTCCTAGAAGCTTCCTTGAAAAGCTTTGCACATTTCTCAATAAAGTGCAAAGTAAGCTTGTCTCCTTAATTAAATACTCTTGACAGATGATTAATTATACTGTTAGAATTATTTTCCTAGTGAATAAAAGTTACAGTTGATGAAAATAATATTTTATTATTCATCGTATAATTTTATGATATAGTGATTTTATTTATCAGATAAACCTTGGGAAACATAAACCTCACAAACTGTGTCCGGCCTAAGGTTTAGTAAGATCCCTCATCGACACGTTGACAGTTCAAGGTTCACCAGCCTCAGAAAAAATATTTCGTTATCCCGACTTCGCTCAGCGTGCACGTAAAACGAGGAATATACTAAAATATTTGACGTTTTCAAAAAAATTCACAAAAATTTCTAAAAATTAAAAATATTAGAAAATGGATATTTGTCATGAAACAAACAATTTTCCGGGGCGTTTGACTGACTCTGCTCAGTGCGCACGTAAAACGAGAAATATATTAAAATATTCAATATTTCTAGAAAATTTCAGAAAAATCTCCAAAAATCACGAATATTAGAAAATGACTACTCATGATGAAACAAATCATTTTCGAGGTGTTACAATAACTCTGCTCAGTGTGTACGCAAAATGAGGAATATATTAAAATATTCAGCATTTCTCGAAAAATCCACGAAAATTCCCAAAAATTATAAATATTATAAAATAATGATTAATGATAAAATAAATTATTTTCGGAGTGTTACATTTATCATCTTCTTCAAGCTTCAAGTTTGAAGCTTTTGGGTAAGATTCTTGGTTCCCACCTTCTCTTCTCCATTTTCGTTTTCAAGGTCATCTTTATGACCATTTATCTTCTCTTTTTCAAGCATTGGTATTGATTTGATGAAGTTGTAATTTCTAGGGTTTTTGGAGGAGTGAAAATCGAATTTAACTAAGAGCTTTTAAGGGAGTTCTTGGCTTGTTTTCTCCCTTAGGTAAGAGGGAGATGATCATCTTCAACCTCTATTGGTAGTGAGAAACTTGATTTTGTGTTGTTTGTGAGAAACCCTAGTTAGGGTTACTATCTTTGAATGTGTGATTTTAACTTGTGTGATTTTAACTTGTTTAATTTATTTGGTTATATGTATATGTGTATTAATGATCTTGGATTGGTTTGGATGAATTGGAAAGATGGAATGGAGGCAAGAGTTCCTTGCCCCCCTTTCATGAGGCTCACAGCCACACCCTTGAAATAGGGTGTTCATGGTTTAAAAAGAAATTGTATCAAGTTGGCAACATACCTAACCAAGTGATTAAGATGAAATGGAGTCAAGAAAAATTTAGGGTTCCACCCTTGGGAGGTCACGGCCTCTAGGGCCAATTTAGGATCAAATTATGTAACATCATGCAACCTTGGACTTTAAATGATCAAGTGATTAAATGGCTAATAATGTAATGGATAGAAGCCAATTTGATAACCTAAAGTAATTCTTTAGACCTAAAACAAGAATGAGAGTATGTGAAACTTGGAAAACTTAGAATAATTCTCTAAGTGAGTTTTGAATAAACTTAAAGTAAGGAACTTAAAAATCAAGAGAATTCCTCTAAAGAAAAATTTCATAAGAAATATTAAATTGAAGTGAAACTTAATTAATTGGATAATTAGGAATTAATTAGGATTTCATAAAATGGAAAGAACCAAGAATGAAGTTTTATCTAAAGACTTAGAATAATTTTCAATTAAAGTAAGACCATGAGTGTAAGTAAGAATGTTAAATAATTCCATAACGTACCCTAAAAATGTAATGTATTATTTAAGGACTTAATAATATTTATTGTGGGTCCATGAGTGAGACCAAGAATGCATTGATGCTTATCTTAGCCGAATTGCGACATGACATGGAAAGTATATTACTGTTGAATATACATGATATATGCATTGAGTCAACATGCATTGTGAAAGTCCGATGGACTGTTGTTAAGGCCATTGTTGCCTAGGAGATTGAACACACCTTAGTGCGGGTGCGAGTAGACTAGTGTAGGTCATAATGTTGACCTTGGGGGTGTCGGGGTGCGGGTTGTAACATCCCAAAAATTCTTTATTTCATCATAAACGATCATTTTATAATATTTATGATTTTTAGGACTTTTTGTGGATTTTTCTGGGAAATGATGAATATTTTAATATATTCTTCGTCTTACGTGCACATTGAGCGGAGCCGGGGAAAATAGAATATTTTCCCTAAGGCTAATAAACCTTGAACTGTCAACGTGTCGACGGGGGATCTTACTAAATCCAAGGCCGGGCACAATTTGCGAGGTTTGCATTTTTCAAGATTTTATCTGTTAAATAAAATTGCGGTATCATAAAATTATCTGATGAATAATAAAATATTATTTTCATCAATTGTAAATTTTATTCACTGAGAAAATAATTTCACAGTGTAATTAATCATCTGTCAGATGTATTTAATTTGGAGACAACCTTACTATGCACTTTATTGAGAAATGCACGAAGCTTTTCAAGGAAGCTTCCTCCAACCATTATTTTTTATTATTTCTCTCTCCTCCCATTTTGTGCAGCACGTTTGAATTAAGGGGTCTAATTCATTTTCTTCCTGACATTTCCCCTCCTCCCAATACACAGCTACTATTCACTCATCTTTCTCTCTTCTCTTTCACCCTACAGTAGCAACACCATCCACCCACACCTCCAATTTGTTCTTCAAACCGTCACAATCCTAGCACTATTTTGTGGTTGGAGGACCACCATCATTGAGGAAATCATCTTCAAAGTCCTGCCATTTTCTCCATCTTCATTCTCTTCCACTTTGAAGCTTAAAGGTTAGAGCTTTAAGGTAAAGCTCTTAGCTTTTTCTTCCTCCCCTCTCTTTTTCGTAACCCACTGTCATTTTGATGACCATGGGTATTCATTTCAATATTGGGTTCTGATTTTGCAAGTTTAAATGTTTAAGGATTTCCTGGAAGCTGAAAACGAAATCCTGACCAAAAAGGAGCAACCTTTCTTTGTGCTTCTCTAAGGTAAGAGGAAGACACTCCTCCTCAACCTCTTTTAGCATTTAGGGACGTTGTTTGTGATTGGTACTGAGAGTCATCTTTGTTTACATGTTGTTGGTGATGTATATATGCTATTTGATTGTTTGTGTTTTTTGATATATATATCTGGATGTATTGGAACGTGTAATATGGAAGGGAATGATTTCTGATTGGTTCTCGGATGGTCACGGTGTTGAGCCCAAAAATTTGGAAATTTTCATGTCAAAACAAGAAACAGTGTGAACTCCTGGCCAAACCCGTCGAATTTAATGTCTTGATCACTTAGTAAAGTGTTAAAATCCGTCGAGTATGAACTCCTGGCCAAACTCATCGAATTTGATGTTTTGATCACTTAGTAAAATGTTAAAATCCGTCGAGTATGAACTCCTGGCCAAACCCGTCGAATATGATATCCTAATCATCTAATGAAATGTTAAAATCCATCGAGTATGAACTCCTGGCCAAACCCGTCGAATATGATATCCTAATCATCTAGTGAAATGTTAAAATCCGTCGAGTATGAACCCCTGGCCATGCCCGTCGAATTTTATTCCTGGTCATTTAGTGCAATGTCAAAGTCCGTCGAGTATGAACTCCTGACCATATCCGTCGAAATTAATCTTCAGGCCAAACCCGTCGAATTGGAGTTTCTGACCACTTAGGAGAGAAACTCCTCCAATGCAAAATCCGTCGAATTTAAATGACCACATCCGTCGAGTGACATATTCGTCGAGTTAGAATGCCAATACCCATAGAGAGACATACCCGTCGAGTAGATCTTCTGTCCATTTAATAGAAGCTTCCCAAAGTTAATATTCGTCGAGTAGAATGTCAAGATCCATCGAATCAGAGTTTCTGACCATAGTATTCTTCGTCGGTTCGACACTTGGGAGATTTCTCTAATGTCGACACCCATGTTCATCGAATTAGGACTTCTGCTGATCTTCTGGAGTAATTCGACAATTTTGATCTCCATTCGACAGAACCTCCATCCGACAGAAATTGATTTTTATCCAATCTTGTTAGAAAATGTTCTCCCATCTTTCATCCTTCTGCCGTGTTACTTTTCGTCGAATGGCAGCCTCAATTTTCCACTAAATGCATTGTCTCCGTCGAATTCACAAGTATGGTTTATCACCCAATACCTAGCAATTAAATCTGTGAATTTGTTGGTGATGGCCGTGTATCTTCCTGGACTCAAAACCCTTGGATTAATAAAAGCACGTAAATCATAAATAATTGAATGACTGAAAATTAATTAGGGATTCATAAACAGGGATGAACATGAGTATGGGTGAGCTTGTGAGGCACATAATGAATTTAATGGTTGACTTCTATCATGACTATGAATGGAAATTGTGGTTATTCTTAAAATGTACTATTGGCTTGTTGTGGATCCGTGAATGGGATCAATCCTTGTTGTTAAATGATATGACATGCATTTGAAGCATGATGGACCTAGTTGGTCATGAAGAGTATGATTGTGTCATGCATTGAACAAAAAGAAAGAGATTGTCCGTTGGACTTGGTTAAGGCCGGTAGCCTAGGAGTTGGACTTACACCTTTGTGCGGGTGCGAATAGACAAGTGTAGGTTACTCGTTGACCTTGGGGGCGTCAGGGTGTGGGTACCTCACAATGGGCAGCTGGTAGCTCTCTGTCTGTGGGGCAGACCGATGCAAACACACTGACGATCCGGACCGAGATGCTGTCCTATATCGAGATCTGTGAAGAATGTCTTGTAAAATGCCATGATGTGCACGATGATAATTTGAGAATTATAGCACTTAAGGGCCTGGGCAGCTAAGGAATACAGACATACCTCCTGATCGTTCTCTCCGACTGTTTTGTGTCTAGCTCCATGGAGTAGGATTTTGGTTATTGAGGGCACGTGTGCATAGTGAGTCCATGAATTATCTGGCATACATTGTTATTAAATAATTGGAACTGTTGTACCTCTGATATATCTATATGTATACGATCGCTCGGAACTGTTTGGTTGATCATAATTGCTATTGAATGATTACTACCATTATTCTTTGTCATAAATGCTATGTGGGCGCTTTGCGCCGTTTGGTTTCTCGATGCTATAATTGGTAATGATGGTAGGATGTCTTACCTCTTCTCTGTCTCTCCACTACTGTTTTGTCCGTATACTGCGTTCCATAGAAGATAACTGCGAGGAACCGAAAGCTCCCAACTTCCCTGGTTTTTGGCCTCATCTCGACTGAGCGACTGCAGAAGAATATAGAGCCACGCACGCAGAGATTTTTGGGAGATGTACGCCTGACTTTCTTGGGAGGACCAGAGTGCTGGTACATCAACTATGGTTCTGAGCGTTGCGTCTATACGAGGGATGTGTCAATATCTCTAGCCTGGAGATGCCACGAGCCGCCTGTCTTCACCTGCTGTATTAGTTTACGTTTGGAGTTTCAACTACCGATACGCGAGATATGGGGTGACCGTTATTTCACTCCGCGGGAAGACTCTTTTCATTCCACAGCTCGGGCCTCGTCCCGTGACTCTGCGATTCCTATGGTGATTTCCTCTGACGAAGAAGATCCTGAGGAAAATCCCGAAGAAGCTCCTGAGGACGACCCCGAAGAGGATCCTGACTCAATTCCTCCTCAATTGAGGGACTAACCTTACTCGTAGCTACTGAGGGCTACCAGTATATTTATTTTGGGGGCCTGATGTTTTGTCTATAGTGGACTGTATATTCTCTGATATCGTAGGGATATGTATGTATAATCCTTTGGGGCGGTATAGTTTTGCTTTTTGATATGCCAGGCTTTGTAACTAAACAGTTTGATAATTATATATATATATATATATATATATATATATATATAAATGAAAGGTTAATTTCCCATGTATGTTTCGTCACCGTGGATATTGATTATCGTTAACGTTAATGTAACAAAAAAAAAATATACTCGCCAATTTAACTACTCAACTATAATCAATTAAATGTACATATTATTAAAATGAACCGGATCTTAACTCGTCTAATTTTATTTCTGCATTGTAATTGAAAGTGAGACGTTCCCTTGAGAAAAAGGGGCATCACACTAAGTTGGTATCAGTGCCCCGGTTTATGTTTCTTTGAGTCTTGTGATTGAGTCTGTCTTGTTTGTGCTGTGTGTTCTCTGAGTAGTATACGTAAAGGTGTATTGTTTGGTGTTCCTAGTGAATGCAACTGACTTTTCTATGTTTTCAGTTAATCTGATCTAAGAAAGTAAGATGGCACGAGGGGAAGATATGGCAGCAGCTATTACAGCGATGCAGGGGATGGTTGAGGCCGTCGCACAGCAAATCGAGCAAGCTGCTCAGCAGCAAGAGAGAGTTGCACAACAACAAGAGTGAGCTGCTCAACAGTTATAGGCCACTGCTGATGCTCAGAATTTAGCAGAGTTTCGACGCCATAACCCTCCTCAATTCCAAGGAGAATTTGATCCGGACAAGGCTAGTCTGTGGATCAAGGAATTGGAGAAAGTCTTTCGAGGAATGAGCTGCACCGAGGACAAGAAGGTGAACTATGCTACATTTATGCTGATAGGCAATGCTGAAAATTGGTGGAATGGAGTGCAGCAAATGCTGGAAGCTGCGAACCGAGAGATTACTTGGGGCTTGTTCAAGGAACAGTTCTTGGATAAGTATTTTCCTACGAGCGTAAGGCATGCGAAGGAGTCGGAATTCCTCAACCTGCGACAAAGAAATATGACTGTTAGCGTGTACGCAGCGAAATTTGAAAACTTGTCACAGTTTTCGATGTACTTTCAGAACCAACCAGATGAAGCATGGAAATGCCGAAGATTTACGGAAGGACTGAGGTATGAAGTGAAGAAGGCTGTGATCACCTTGAGGATCAATGAATTCTCACGACTACTGGATACTTGCCGTGATGTAGAGGCTCTGGAGCAATCTAGAGACATGAGGAGCAGAAACTTTGGGCCTACGAGATTCCAGAGAGGCGGCGAGTACAGTGCTAACCGTTTCCAGAAGAAGCGTAGTCCCACCCACGGGGAATCGACAACAAGCCATGGGTGGAAGTTCTGGTGGAGGTTCTACTGGGAACCGAACAGGCCAGAACACGGCGTATCCTTCCAGATGTCTGAAGTGTGGGAAAGACCATCTCACAAGGGACTGTACCATGAAGGGATTCATCTGCTTCAAATGTGGCAAACCTAGCCACGTGTCCCAAGACTGCAATCAAATGAAGGCCGAACCTTCAGTGAATGCTGTAAAAGCCAAGAAACCACAGGCTGGAGGGCGAGTCTACACTATGAGCGGAGCTGAGGCCTCCGAATCTGAAGATTTGATACGGGGGAAGGTACCATAGAAGGTAATCTTTTAAATGTCTTTGTATGACTCGGGGCAACCCATTCTTTTATATCATATGATTGTGTGCAAAGACTGGGTCTATCTGTGTCGTCTTTACCTTTTGACTTAACTATTTCTACCCCCACTGATAAACCGGTAGTTACTACCAAAGTCTGTCTAAATTGTCCATTGGTTGTTGAAGGTCGAACCTTTTTGGTCGATCTGATCTGTTTACCCCTTTTCCAACTAGATATTATCTTAGGGATGGACTGGTTGTCTTCCAACCATGTTCTGTTAGACTGTTCCAGAAAGACCATAGTTTTTCCCATAGAGGAGAATTCTAGATTTTTGACGGCCAACCGAGTTCAAGCTCTCTTGAAAGAAGGAGCTCACGGATACATGCTACTGTCTTCTTTGAAAGTCGAGCACGAGGTTGATGTGAACACAATTCCAGTGGTGAATGAGTTTCCTGATGATGTACCTGGTTTACCACCGGCTCGAGAGATAGAGTTTGCTATCGACCTAGTACCGGGAGCTGGTCCCGTGTCTATAGCACCGTATAGGATGGCACCGACAGAGTTAGGAGAGCTCAAGAAACAGCTAGAAGAGCTTTTGGAAAAGTAATTCGTCAGGCCAAGTGTGTCACCATGGGGAGCACCAGTGCTGTTAGTTCGCAAGAAGGATGGCACCTCAAGATTATGTGTGGACTATCGGCAGCTGAACAAGGTAACGATTAAGAACAAGTATCCACTCCCGAGAATTGATGACTTAATGGACCAACTGAAGGGAGCAGCGGTGTTTTCAAAGATCGATCTGCAGTCTGGGTATCATCAGATACGAGTAAAGACGGAGGATATACCCAAGTCAGCTTTTCGTACCCGATACGGTCATTACGAATACCTCATGATGCCGTTTGGTGTGACGAACGCACCAGCTATCTTTATGGACTACATGAACCGAATCTTTCGTCCTTACTTGGATAGATTCGTTGTGGTCTTCATTGATGACATTCTGGTATACTCTCAAAATCAGGAGGACCATGCTGAACACCTCAGTATAGTTCTCCAGATCCTGAAGGAGAAGGAATTATATGCCAAACTGTCAAAATGTGAGTTCTGGTTGGAAGAAGTTAAGTTTCTGGGTCACGTGATCTCGAAGGATGGGATTGCAGTGGATCCATCGAAGGTGGAGGCAATGCTGCAATGGGAAAGACCAACGTCCGTGACGGAGATTCGAAGCTTCATGGGTTTAGCTGGATATTACCGGAGGTTCATTGAGGATTCTCCAAGATTGCTGGACCACTTACACAACTCACGAGGAAAAACTAAGCTTTTGAGTGGACCGACAACTGTGAGCAAAGTTTCCAAGAGTTGAAGAATCGACTGACTACCTCACCGGTGTTAGTGCTACCCGATCCGAATGAGCAGTTTGAAGTGTACTGCGACGCTTCATACCAAGGACTAGGATCTGTACTTATGCAGCACGGAAGAGTAGTGGCTTATGCTTCAAGGCAGTTGCGAGTGCACGAGAAGAATTACCCGACGCACGACTTAGAGTTAGCGGCTATAGTTTTTGCTCTGAAGATATGGAGGCATTTTCTCTACGGAGCAACGTTCAACATTTTTAGTGATCACAAGAGTCTGAAGTATTTGTATGATTAGAAGGAGTTGAACATGAGGCAACGAAGGTGGTTAGAATTCCTGAAGGATTACGATTTCCAACTTCTGTATCACCCTGGCAAGGCAAATGTTGTGGCAGATGCTCTAAGTAGGAAGATGATCAGTGTCTCTGCCCTGATGATCAAGGAAAAAGATATGCTAGAGCAGTTTAGAGATGTGTAGTCTTTTGTGGAGTTAGAACCTGGAAAGATTTGCATGAATATGGTTACCATCACAAGTGAGCTACTGGATGACATAAAGGAAAAGCAAAAGATTGACAAGTTTTTACAAGAAGTGAGAGAGCAAGTGGAGCAAGGAGATGAAACAGAGTTTGCGGAAGGAACAGATGGAATTCTGAGGTTTCATGGAAGAGTTTGTATTCCCCGTGACAAAGAGCTTAGAGAATACATCATTAACCATGCTCATACAAGCCAGCTGAGTATGCATCCAGGCATAACAAAGATGTACTAACACTTGAAGAAGTTGTTCTAGTGGCATGGAATGAAGAGTGACGTCACTAGATGTGTATCGACTTGCCTAATTTGTCAAAAAGCTAAGGTGGAACATCAGAGACCAACGGGTTTGCTGCAACTGTTGTCTATTCCGGAATGGAAGTGGGACAGTATTGCAATGGATTTTGTAGTCGGATTGCCAAGGACAAGAAAAGGTCATGATTCGATTTGGGACCGACTCACGAAATCTGCACACTTTCTCCCGATCGACATAAAATACAAACTGGAGAGATTGACTCAGATCTATATTGGAGAAATTGTTAGACTACATGGTGTGCCTACGAGTATTGTTTCGGATAGAGATCCGAGATTTACTTCAAATCTCTAGGAGAGTTTGCAAGAAGCGTTGGGGACGAAACTACGCCTGAGTTCTGCTTATCATCCGCAAACCGACGGTCAATCAGAAAGAACGATCCAATCTTTGGAGGATTTGCTTAGAGCCTGTACCATAGAGCAAACTGGAAGTTGGGATGACATTCTACCTTTGATAGAATTCACCTACAACAACAGTTATCATTCAAGCATAGGAATGGCACCCTATGAGGCTCTGTATAGACGACGGTGTCGAACACCTCTATGTTGGTATCAAGACGGCGAGCGCCTTACTATTGGACCAGAGATTATACAGCAGACAATTGAGAAGGTTAAGATAATTCAGGAAAAGATGAGAACGGCTCAAAGTCAGAAAAAAAGTTATGTAGACCGAAGGAGAAAACCTCTTGAGTTTGTGGAAGGCGAGCATGTATTCCTGAAAGTCACACCTACGACTGGGGTAGGCTGGGCTTTAAAATCTAGAAAACTCTCTCCTAAATTTCTTGGACCATACCAAATCATTCGTCGTGTAGGTCCTGTAGCGTACCAAATATCCTTACCTCATTTCCTTTCAAACATTCATAATGTTTTCCATGTGTCACAACTTCGAAAATACCTTCCTGACCCAAGTCATGTCATAGCACCGGATGCAGTACAATTAAAAGAAAACTTAACTTATGAGACGTCTCCTGTAAGAATCGAGGATAGGAAGATAAAGTAATTAAGAGGTAAGGAGATCGCATTGGTGAAAGTAATCTGGAACGAGGTGACAGGAGATGCAACCTGGGATCTAGAAGACAAGATGAAGGAGCAACACCCACAGTTATTCTAAGGTATGCAAATTTCGAGGACGAAATTCCTTTTTAGAATGGGAGTGTTGTAACATCCCGAAAATTCTTTATTTCATCATAAACGATCATTTTATAATATTTATGATTTTTAGGAATTTTTGTGGATTTTTCTGGGAAATGATGAATATTTTAATATATTCTTCGTTTTACGTGCACACTGAGCTTCTATTTTCCCTGAGGCTGGTAAACCTTGAACTTTCAACGTGTCGACGGGAGATCTTACTAAACCCGAGGCCGGGCACAGTTTGCGAGGTTTATATTTTTTGAGGTTTTATCTGTTAAATGAAATTGCGGTATCATAAAATTAACTAATGAATAATAAAATATTATTTTCATCAATTATAAATTTTATTCACTGAGAAAATAATTCCACAGTGTAATTAATCATCTATCAGATGTATTTAACTTGGAGAAAAGCTTACTATTTACATTATTGAGAAGCGCGCGAAGCTTCTCAAGGAAGCTTCCTCCAACCATTATTTTTTATTATTTCTCTCTCCTCCCATTTTGCGCAGCACGTTTGAATTAAGGGGTCTAATTCATTTTCTTCCTGACATTTCCCCTCCTCCCAATACGCAGCTACTATTCACTCATCTTTCTCTCTTCTCTTTCACCCTACAGCAGCAACACCATCCACCCACACCTCCATTTTGTTCTTCAAACCGTCACAATCCTAGCACTATTTTGTGGTTGGAGGACCACCATCATTGAGGAAATCATCTTCAAAGTCCTGCCATTTTCTCCATCTTCATTCTCTTCTACTTTGAAGCTTAAAGGTTGGAGTTTTAAGGTAAAGCTCTTAGCTTTTTCTTCCTCCCCTCTCTTTTTCGTAACCCACTGTCATTTTGATGACCATGGGTATTCATTTCAATATTGGGTTCTGATTTTGAAAGTTTAAATGTTTAAGGATTTCCTGGAATCTGAAAATGAAATCCTGACCAAAAAGGAACAACCTTTCTTTGTGCTTCTCTAAGGTAAGAGGAAGACACTCCTCCTCAACCTCTTTTAGCATTTAGGGACGTTGTTTGTGATTGGTACTGAGAGTCATCTTTGTTTACATGTTGTTGGTGATGTATATATGCTATTTGATTGTTTGTGTGTTTTGATATATATATCTGGATGTATTGGAACGTATAATATGGAAGGGAATGATTTTCGATTGGTTCTCAGATGGTCATGGTGTTGAGCCCAAAAATTTGGAAATTTTCATGTGAAAACTAGAAACAGTGTGAACTCCTTGCCAAACCCGTGGAATTTGATGTCTTGATCACTTAGTAAAGTGTTAAAATCCATCGAGTATGAACTCCTGGCCAAACCCTTCGAATTTGATGTCTTGATCACTTAGTAAAGTGTTAAAATCCGTCGAGTATGAACTCCTGGCCAAACCCGTCGAATTTGATGTTTTGATCACTTAGTAAAATGTTAAAATCCATCGAGTATGAACTTCTAGCCAAACCCGTCGAATATGATATCCCAATCATCTAATGAAATGTTAAAATCTGTCAAGTATGAACTCCTGGCCAAACCCGTCGAATATGATATCCTAATCATCTAATGAAATGTTAAAATCCATCAAGTATGAACTCCTGGCCAAACCCGTCGAATATGATATCCTAATCATCTAGTGAAATGTTAAAATCCGTCGAGTATGAACCCCTGGCCATGCCCGTCAAATTTGATCCTGGTCATTTAATGCAATGTCAAAGTCCGACGAGTATGAACTCCTGACCATGTCCGTCGAAATTAATCTTCAGGCCAAACCCGTCGAATTGGAGTTTCTGACCACTTAGGAGAGAAACTCCTCCAATGCAAAATTCGTCGAATTTAAATGACCACATCCGTCGAGTGACATATTCGTCGAGTTAGAATGCCAATACCCATAGAGAGACATACCCGTCGAGTAGATCTTCTGTCCATTTAACAGAAGCTTCCCAAAGTTAATATTCGTCGAGTAGAATGTCAAGATCCATCGAATTAGAGTTTCTGACCATAGTATTCTTCGTCGATTTGACACTTGGGAGATTTCTCCAATGTCGACACCCATGTTCGTCGAATTAGGACTTCTGCTAATCTTCTGGAGTAATTCGACAATTTTGATCTCCGTTCGACAGAACCTCCATCCGACAGAAATTGATTTTTATCCAATCTTGTTAGAAAATGTTCTCCCATCTTTCATCCTTCTGCTATGTTATTTTTCATCGAATTGCAGCCTCAATTTTCCACTAAATGCATTGTCTCCGTCGAATTCATAAGTATGGTTTATCACCCAATACCTAGCCATTAAATCTGTGAATTTGTTGGTGATTCTGGCCGTGTATCTTCCTGGACTCAAAACCCTTGGATTAATAAAAGCACGTAAATCATAAATAATTGGATGACTGGAAATTAATTAGGGATTCATAAACAGGGAAGAACATGAGTATGGGTGAGCTTGTGAGGCACATAATGAATTTAATGGTTGACTTCTATCATGACTATGAATGGAAATTGTGGTTATCCTTAAAATGTACTATTGGCTTGTTGTGGATCCGTGAATGGGATCAATCCTTGTTGTTAAATGATATGACATGCATTTGAAGCATGATGGACCTAGTTGGTCATGAAGAGTATGATTGTGTCATGCATTGAACAAAAAGAAAGAAATTATCCGTTGGACTTGGTTAAGGCCGGTAGCCTAGGAGTTGAACTTACACCTTTCTGCGGGTGCGAATAGACAAGTGTAGGTTACTCGTTGACCTTGGGGGCGTCAGGGTGCGGGTACCTCACAATGGGCAGCTGGTAGCTCTCTGTCCGTGGGGCAGACCCATGCAAACACACTGACGATCCGGACCGAGACGCTGTCCTATATCGAGATCTGTGTAGAATGTCTTGTAAAATGCCATGATGTGCACAATGATAATTTGAGAATTATAGCACTTGAGGGCCTGGGCAGCCAAGGAATACAGACATACCTCCTGATCGTTCTCTCCGACTGTTTTGTGTCTAGCTCCATGGAGTAGGATTTTGGTTATTGAGGGCACGTGTGCATAGTGAGTCCATGAATTATCTGGCATACATTGTTATTAAATAATTGGAACTGTTGTACCTCTGATATATCTATATGTATACGACTGCCTGGAACTGTTTGGTTGATCATAATTGCTATTGAATGATTACTACCATTATTGCTGTCATAAATGCTATGTGGGCGCTTTTCGCCGTTTGGTTTCTTGATGCTATAATTGGTAATGATGGTAGGATGTCTTACCTCTTCTCTGTCTCTCCACTACTATTTTGTCTGTATACTACGTTCCATAGAAGATAACTGCAAGGAACCGGAAGCTCCCGACTTCCTTGGTTTTTGGCCTCATCTCGACTGAGCGACTGTAGAAGAATATAGAGCCACGCACGCAGAGATTTTTGGGAGATGTATGCCTGACTTTCTTGGGAGGACCAGAGTGCTGGTACATCAACTATGGTTCTGAGCATTGCGTCTATACGGGGGATGTGTCGATATCTCTAGCCTGGAGACGCCACGAGCCACCTATCTTCACTTGTTGTATTAGTTTACGTTTGGAGTTTCAACTACTAATACGCGAGATGTGGGGTGACCGTTATTTCACTCCGCGGGAAGACTCTTTTCGTTCCACAGCTCGGGCCCCGTCCCGTGACTCTGCGATTCCTATGGTGATTTCCTCTGACGAAGAAGATCCTGAGGAAGATCCCGAAGAAGTTCCTGAGGACGACCCCGAACAGGATCCTGAAGAGGATCCTGACTCGATTCCTCCTCACTTGAAGGACTGACCTTACTCGTAGCTACTGAGGGCTACCAGTATATTTATTTTGGGGGCTTGATGTTTTGTCTATAGTGGACTGTATATTCTCTGATACCGTAGGGATATGTATGTATAATCCTTTGGGGGCAGGTATAGTTTTGCTTTTTGATATGCCAGGCTTTGTAACTAAACAGTTTGATAATTATAATATATATATATATATATATATATATATATAAATGAAATGTTAATTTCCCATGTATGTTTCGTCACCATGGATATTGATTATCGTTAACGTTAATGTAACAAAAAAAAATATACTCGCCAATTTAACTACTCAACTATAATCAATTAAATATACATATTATTAAAATGAACCAAGTCTTAACTTGTCTAATTTTATTTCCGCATTGTAATTGAAAGTGAGACGTTCCCTTGAGAAAAAGGGGCGTCACACGGGTACCTCGCAATGGACAACTGGTAGCTCTTCTGTCCATGGGGCAGACTGATGCAAATGCACCGACTATCCAGATCGAAACACTATCCTATATCATGATCTAGTGATGAATGTCTGTATAATGTCATGATGTGCACGTAGATAAATTGATGATTTATAGCACTTTGGCCGCGGCAGCCGAGTTGCAGACATGTCTCCTGATCTTTCTCTCCGAATGTTTATGTCTAGCTCCATGGAGTAGGATTTTGATATCGTATGCATGTGCATAGTGAGTCCATATATTATCTGGCATTTAATTCTTATGATAATTGGAATTGTTACCTTACTAATGTATAACTTCCTGGAATTGTTAAGTTATTTAATATTTGCCTCTTGATTACTATTTATCACTCTTATAATGCTATGTGGGCGTCCTACGCCGTTTTGTTTCTTTACTGCCATGATTGGTAATGAAAGTAGGATGTCTCACCTCTTTCCTGTATCTCTACTATCTCTGTGTATATATATATGATTCTCTAAAGATGGTCGTGAAGAAGGGGAAGTTCACGAGTTCCCTGGTTTCTAGCCTGAATTCAACTAGTACTCGCTTTTGATCACGACGGCCTGTCCACAGGGATTTTTGGGATACGTGCGTCTGACATTTGTCGGAGGTCCAGACTGCTGGCATGTTAACTTTAGCTCGGATCGTTGTGTCTACTTGGGAGACGTGTCAGTGTCGCTAGCTTGGGGGCGTTATGATCCGCCTATTTTTACCTGCAACGTTCGTTTACATTTGGAATTTTACATGCTCATTAAGGACATGTGGGGTGATCATTATTACACCCCACAGGAGGATTCATTCCTCTCTACTGCCCGAGCCCCAGCCTGTAATTCGATGGCTCCGATGAGGGTTTCCTCTGATGAGGAAGACCCTGAGGAGGATCCTGACATGAATCTTTCTCTCTCTCAGTAGGAGCTGATACTGTTGATAGTCACTAATGGCTATCTATTTTTTTGGGGCCTGATGATTTACCTTTTCGTGGGCTGTACATTTATGATCTTTTGAGGGCATACATAGTTTTGCTTTTTGTACATCAAGTGTTGTAACTAAACAAGTTTGATATAATTATATATATATATGTATACGCATGTTGTTCGAATGTATGCTTTACTTCTATCTTACTCTTTTTTGCAATTATGTCTTGTCACTATATTCTATTAATTATAACAAAAAAAATATTCGCTAATTTAATCCCACAATTAAAACCAAGTAAATTTATATTTATATAATGAACCGGGTCTTAATTTATACTTTTGTTTTCTACATCGTAATTAATGATGTGACGTTCCCTCCCAAAAAGGGGCGTTACATTGATCTCTTGGAACCCTTTGATTTTACTTGGGTGGTTAGTTGAAAATGGGTCTTAAGGTTGGTGTTTAATTTTTTAATCCGTGATTAAGAGAGTTAAGAGGTTGTATATGATTTACAACATGATTAGAGGCCTTGAATGATGTTAGAAATCATCTAGGTATTGATTTTAAGGGTTAGAAATCGGTTGGTACCCAAGATTATGCAGAACAGAATTCTCTGACAGCCTGTGGTGTTAGTTGCATAACATGAGTTATAGATATCAAAATGACTTGCTTCTTATTGCATTTGAAAGCTAAGATACAAGGATTCATGTAGTAAAAATTTCAAATTTTTAGGCCGACCCAAGAAGCACCAGTTTCTGTTTGAATCTGAGACAGATTCTGCAGAAATAAGCAATCTGGCACTTAGTAAACCAAATTGCATAACTTCCTGCTCTGAAGTTGTAATTACATGAGACTAGTGGAATTTTGAATCTAATATGTAAGTATTTAAGAGGTAAAAAATTTATAATTTTTGCACTCTTCATTCATTCCCAATTTCAGTTTAAAGTAAGGTCAGATTCGGGTAAAACAGATAGTGCCCTGTTTCAGCTTATGCTTTTTGTTGCATAACTTTTTCCACACTTGGAAAAATGAAGTGAGGTTTCATTCATTTGAAATATATGAGATGAGGCTATTTGCCTATAAAAGTTCATAATTTTTGCAATTAGAATGTACATTTGGTGCATTCTTGAAAATCAGCCTTTTTAGGCAAAAATTGAGGTATTTTGTGATGGTTTGAGTCCTATGAACACTAGTAGCTCCTTTAATAGTTAAAGTTGAGTTATGGAAGTGTAGTAAGACTGTATTTGCTATTTTATGGATGGTATCTCTTGTTTTTGCCTTTTTAAGAGTGTTGAGACACTAGTAGGAGAATATCTTACAGAGAAAGATCATCTTGCATACAAGGGAAAGTAAGGAGATTATGTGCATCCATTAGATATGGACTACCTCAGGTAAATGTCTAGTCCCTTGAGCAACATAATGTTACATTAGATATCACTTGAGAAGTGATGAAGAGGTGGGAAACTAGATACAAGCATACAAGTTTATTTGGCAATAATAGAGTGCTGTAATGCATAAAATGCTCTCATATAGAGGTGAGGTAGAGCTAGTAATGCAAGGTTAGAAAGTATACTAAGTTTGTTTAGAAATAGTAGTGTCATAATATATGAAGTGCTCTCATAGAGCTGAAGTATAGCTAGTAATGCAAGGATATCAAGTATACTAAGTTTGTTTGGTAATAGTAGAATACTATAGTGCATGAAATGCTCTCATAGAGTTGAGGTAGAGCTAGTAGTGCAAGGACAAACTTGGTACAGAGTTTATGTGGTGGTTATGTGAGAGTTAAACATAGCACCATATTTTTCACACACCTGCTATTTCTAAGTAATTGTAACCTTCTGTAATATGCACAATCACTTGACTAGAGAACAAGGACTAGTCCTAGATTCTCGTAGTGAGGGCTATAAGGTCAGTGTTACCAGTGTGGTGTTGTGGACAAATTTCACTCACTACAAGGTAGGTTAAGGAGGTAATAGATTCCCTCCCTACCTAGTAAAATACAAGGAACCGAGTTCCTGGGAATAGCCAAGTTTCATGACATTGAATCTACACTATCACAAGGCATTGCATAAGCATAACCATACATCACAACATAAAGCATTGCATTTTCTAGATAATTGTATGGGCGATTGTCTTATCGTACAAATGAGTTAGTTCAAAATTATGTTTGCTTGGGAACATTACATAGAGAGAGAATGTGATTGTTCCTTGAGTAGTGAGTAGTAGTTTGATTGCTAATTACAAATTTGTTTATGATGTTTATGGGTTGCTTATTCTTCATTTGATTGCTAGTTACAGATTTGATTACAATTGCTGGTATTAGTACACTTATATTGAGAATTTTGAATTCTCACCTCATGTGTTGCCATGTAAATCCAGGTGGAAGCTCACCAAAGGCATGCAAAAAAAGAATGAAGACTAGTGTAGTTGTTTTTATGTTTAGTGAGTAGAGTTTGTATCTTCATGTATATTTGCTTAAAGTTTGTAAAAGAAATGGTTATGTATTATTTTTTTTTTCATTTTTGACAAGGACGTGTATATATATTCAAATGTTTATTTCTGCAAGGCTCTCTCCATAATGATTTATTTACATAAATATTATGGGTTAGATTAATGTTTAAGTTAGAAGTAGCATAGCTAATACTGTTTATCCAAGTATATGTCAAATATACTAGGATTTCAGTATTAGGATGTTACAGCATGGAATACCCTCAAGCATATTATCTGACAAAGACCCTAGATTCACTTCTAGATTTTGGGGAGCCTTGTATAAGGCCTTTGGGACTAAGTTGAACTTCATCACAGCCTATCATCCACAGAATAATGGACAAACTGAGAGAACTATCCAAACCCTAGAGGATATGCTTAGGGCATGCGTGCTTGAGCAATAAGTTAGTTGGGATAGATTTCTCCCTTTAGTGGAGTTTTCCTACAATAACAACTACCACACCAACATAGGAATAGCACCATATGAGGCTTTGTATGGTAGAAAATTTAGATCACCTCTATGTTAGCATGAGATAGGAGAAAGAACCATCCTAGGTCCTAAGTTAATACAACAAACCATAAACAGATAATGATTATTAAGGATAGGTTAGTTACTGCTCAAATTAGGCAAAATAGCTATGCAGATTAAAGGAGGAGACCTCTAGAATTTGAGGAATGAGAACATGTATTTCTGATATCACTCCAACGACAGGGGTTAGTAGAGCTTTGAAAACTCAGAAGCTAAACCCTTAGTTTCTTGGTCCTTATCAAATCCTAAAACAAATTGGACCTGTTGCCTACCAGATAGCCTTTCCACCCAAATTGTCCAACCTTCACAATGTTTTCCTTATTTTATAACTCAAAAAATACAATTCAGATCCTTCACACATTTTCGAAAATGAATCAGTGCAATTAAGAAAGGATTTAACATATGTGATAAAACCTATAAGGATCGTGCATAGAAGAGTCAAAGAACTCAGAGGAAAGAAGATTCCTTTGGTGAAGGTAATATTGGATTGGATTGACACAGAGGAGGCTACATGGGAGCTGAAGTCCAACATGATGTAAGACTATCCAGAGCTTTTTACTTGAGGCAAGTAATTTTGAGGACAAAATTTTTAAAGGGAAAGGAGAAATGTAACATCCTCCCTAGCCTATTAGTCTTAATCATGGTTATAGAAGTTCAATAACACTTGTATAAGTTACCTGTTAATTCTAGTGACCTTTTGAGTTAACTTAAGTATAATGCTATAACATCGAATATGAAAAATAGCTTAGCTCAGAACTTAGCACAAACTACTTTGATGATAGAAATAAATATGAAAAATTCATTTCTAGGTCACAAATGCTTAGACTGAAATGTGGTAAATTTTTTAGAATCAACTGATATAGTTTGATATTTTTAACCACACAAGAAGAGTATTATAGCTTAGTGGTTATTGACGGTGTATAAGGATAATCATTAAATGATGGGTTGGATAATTAGAAGAAGTCCTAGAATTTTTCCTAACACTTATGGGAAATAAAAAACTCATTAATGGAGGATCAAAGTATTCTTAAGAGATACAACACTTCTAGTCAAACACCAAAAGTCAAACCTTATGCCTCCAACTCTTTCTCCCCTGCCCTTCACTCTTTTCTTCATCTTTTCAGTGTTGTTTTCCTCATTTTCACACGACACTTGTAGTAGAAAAAGGAGAAAGAAAAGAAAAAGGAACAAGATAGAAAACAAAGGGAAAATGGTTGGGTTTAATATTGATGATTTCTAATGTTTTTCTACATGGTTTATAATATGAATAGATGTATGTAGTAAATTTGAGGTTGTGGTAATGAAGAATGACAGAAAAATGTTGTTTTGATGCTTTTGTTGCATTTCTAAATGTGCTATTCGAATAGACCATGAGTGTTATTCAAATAGACAACTCCAAAATGCACCATAATGTAATTATGTGGTTGCTATTCGAATAGACCAGGGGTGCTATTCGAATAGGGTTTGCCAGAATGCATCGGAATGCAATTTTGTGAAGGCTATTCAAATAGACCAGGGCGTTTAATCGAATAGGCTTTTCTAGAATGCCATATTTAGAGTGCTATTCAAATAGACTAGAGGTGCTATTCGAATAGACTTTTACAGAATGCCAAGTTATTGTGCTCTAATTGAATAGTAGGATGCGATATTCGAAAAGCAGTGCACTATTTTAAGGAATTAGAGATTCCATATTATACAAGATGATGAGATTTGAAGGTTTTCATTAAGTGAAGAGACTTAACCTAGGAATGAACACTTTGTGTACTTATGTAATGATGATTGTGTGCATTAGTTACTTATGGGGTAACCCTCTTATGCACTTAGAATAAAATGCATTGTTGATTACATCATGCACTTGGTTCACTTGAGAAGTGATAGTATTATGCATTTAATTCATTTGTGAGATGATGATTTTATGCACTGAGTTCACTTGAGAAGTGGAACATTGTGCACTAGATAAATATATAATGAGATGAATTTGACTTATATGCTTGTCATGTTCATAAAGTGTATTAGAAACATGAATTGCTCATTTAATTGCTAAAGTTAAGCCATGAAAATGTACTAGAAACTTGAATTGCTCCTTTAATTGCTAAATTTGAGCCAGTATTGAATGTTTATTATGATTGGAACCTTTACATTATTAAAGTTGAGGATGTGTTAAATTGATGTAGTGTGTGCTCAAGATAAATGATACTAATTGATATGGACCTTGAGTAGAAGTGATCCATACTTGCTATTCCTTAAGTATTGTAACCTTACAATATGCACAATCATTTAGCTAAAAAATTATAGGAGATGATCCTCGATAAGGAAAGAGATCCTAAATTCTCAAAGTGATATTTCTCATTAGTTTCCTTATCATAGATGGGAATTTTAGGAGATGATCCTCGATAGGGAAAGAAATCCTAAATTCCTAGTATGAGTCTTCCTAATAGTTTCCTCATCAATAGGGCCAAGGTTACCGATAGTGCAAGGAGGTAACATTCCCTCCCTACCCAGATATACAAGGAACTAGATTCTTGGGAATATACAAAAAGACATGACATTTCAAGAGCATTAGCATATGACTTTATATGAGCATTAGCATATGACATTACATGAGCATTAGCATGAGACTTACACTTGTGTGAGTATTTTTATAACATTACAAAGATATTAGTTACATATATAGATCATGGATCTGCATTATGAATGTTTACACAAAGAGAGTATATGATTGTCGAGTGATAGTAAGTTGTGACTCATATCTAACTCATATACTTGTGATTTCTGTGATCTATTGATATCGTGATGATTTGATATGAATGGTTGATTATGAGATATTGAGCCATAGTAATAATTGAATTATCTGCCTTGGGAAGAGAAAAGAATAGTTTTTGACTTATGCCACCTTTCTATATGGTATTTATAATACTAATTTGATTTCCCCGAAGCAGCTGGAGTAATTATGATGACAGCACATGTTTTAACACTACTAAGGAATTTAGAATTCTAACCCCTTTGCTTTATTTCTATGATAATTCCAGTGCGAGGTTCACTCAAGGAAAAGAAATGAAGTGGATGACATAGAGTAGAGTTATTTACTCTTATGACTATTGCTTTCTATTATATAGTTATGCAATAGAAAGTTTAAGTTGTATTGCATATATACTTTCAAGGCTTAGTTTGTATACACTTAAATACCAATGTACTAGTTAGTTGAACTTGTTATATCAAAGAGAAATAAACTTTTCAGATGTATATTTACTCATGTACATGTTACATTGCCCTCTTAAGGCTCTATATAATAACATGTATAGTTATGATCAAGGTAGTATATTACTTATATGTTAGAAGTGACGTGCCTAATCTTGTTCACTCATATATATTTCGAATATACTATAGTATTAGTACTGAGATGTTACAGTGAGGACATATTTTGTTTTATAGGAGAAAATCTTAACATGATGCCTCTCATGTGATTCATTCTTATTTCTGAATTATGATGTTATGGTATATAAAGTGTTAAGTGTTATTTGATCATAATAGAATACTTGAAATGATAATTTATATCTGTTAATGTTGAGAGTGTGTCATTTTGTTAGGAATCATAAGAAATGTATATGTAAAGAAATGAGAAGGTTCATGAGAACGTTCTCAACTCAACCTTCTCCACATCATTCTAGTTTTTACCTAGCAATTACCTAATGGCTAGTTTCTAAACTAATTATTCTCTCTCTTCATCAATGGACACTTTCCAATGTCCAACAGTAAATTTTGACCTCTAATAGTAAAAAATTACAGTCTATAAATATTCCATGATTTTTACTGTAGAATTTTCACGAATTCTACCAAATTCCTCGCATTTCTCACAATCTATGTTTCTTTCTCTCATTCTTTTTCACTCTCTTGTCCATACTTTACCATTCTCATTTTCTCAAAAAAGCAAAGTCCAAACACTCCTTATTTCACTCCTAATATGCGAGTTAAGAACACAGCTATGAGAACTAAAAATCCAACCATAAGACCATTGTTCCCAACTCTAAGTGAAGAATCCACTTCATCTTCTTCTACCTCCCCTAAACCTTCATCGCTACTTATATCCCAAGACATTCTTGCATCTTCTCAAAATCAACATAAACTCAAAACTGCACCAGTACGTAGAAGACGATCTTTATGACTTATGTCTGGTGTAGTGAAATATATTGCACCAAAGAAAAAAAGGCTAAGATTAAGGAAGACATTGTTTTGGAAGATGAAGAATAAGAGAAGAAGGATGTTGGCAGTAGTAAAGAAGAACATAAACCTTCTTAGATTGACATAAAGTTTCTCAATGCTAAGGAGGCCAAGAAAAAATTTGGATAATGGTTTAAACATAAGAAGGTTATTCTTGGGAAGAGCATATTTTTCGAGGAAATGTGTAACATTCTGATTTTTTGTTTTTCTTGAAATAAATGAGTTTTATAATATTTAGGAATTTTTATGAATTTTCGGGAATTTTTAATTATTTTGAATATTTTGAATATTTTAATATTATTTTGATATTTAAATATTATCTTGAAAACTGTATGTCAGAATTTCATTTTTTCTAAAAATATATGAGTTTTATAATTTTTATGATTTTTGTGAATTTTTATAGAACTTTCTGAACTTTTAATTATTTTAATATTATTTTGAGTTGTGTGTGGACCTGGGCGGGCTCAGAAAAATAAATTTTTTTCCTAAACCAGAAAGTTCTGGATTGTCAAGACGGGATCAGGGGATCTTACTAAACCCGAAACCGGGAACAGTTGATGGAGATTTTCTATATCTGAGTTTTCTATTACCCATTGAGTAATAATAGCAGTAGCTATTGTCCATTGGGTAATATCTATTAGAAAATATCTAAGTTAAATTCTTAAATGTAATCATGAACCATTATTACTAAGCTTTATGATCAACCAATAGGAATTTGTCAAATATAGTGGCATAAACTTTATTGTGGACCGTTGGATGAAAAACTTGATTAAGAAGCCTTTGATCATCACCATTGATCTGATCAATGGTATGAGAACAATCTTGATAAAGAAGCTTATGATATCCACCTTAGATTAAATCAATGGTTAGGAGATGAAGTTAATTTTAATGGTTAAGATTTAGTCAATAAAAATGGCTAGACTAGTTACTAAGTAACTAGATAATCTAACTTAGTTACCCTAATAGCTTAATTAGTAACTAAATGACCTAATTTAGTTGATCTAATTTAGTTGCTAAATAATTAGAATCTAGTTACTAGATAAAAATCTATTATCTAGAAACATGACATAATCATGACCTATACCATGACATAATAATGTAACTAATTAATTATAAAGTAATTAGAAATCCTAACTAAACTAGTTTAATAGAAACTAGATGAATTAACTATTTAATTAAAGTGTAACTAAGTAATTAAAATAGAACCAATTTAGTTCCGTGCACCATCGAGCCACACGGCCAACATGGCTTTCTACCATGTTCTTGATTCTTGTAAGTGACCAAGTGATGACCATTATGTGACATAGACCATGTAGGAGCCATGTGAACACCATGTGATATTTTTATTACCATGATTAAACTTTGATTTCTCCTACTCACCCAAACCCCATGGCCATGCACTTCAAGATTGGCCATTCTATTTCATTTTATCACACTTTGTGACACAAATAGTTATTCTCTCTCTTCTCTCTCTTCAAGAACATCAAGAACACTCAAAGGACTCCTTCCTTCTCTTTTCTTTGAGGGTTCGGTCACCACACCAAAATCCCACCTCCTCACTTCCATAATTTCATCTCTTCTTACTTTCTAAACCTAAACACCATTCTAAACACTTTTCCTTTTGTGAGTTTTGTCTAAATCTCTCTCTAAGTGCTTCAAAGATCAAGCTTTGATTTCCTATATCAAATGTAATTTCTTAAATCTTTGATTTTAAGTTAGATTTCTAATTCCTAGACCATGATTGATCTATGGTTTGTTATTTTTAAGCCTTGTTTATGACTTTTAAAATTGTTAAAGTTTGATTAGGGTTTTGTTTGGTGCCACACGAATTCAAGAGGAGAAGAAGGCTTGAAGTTTGTTGTCTTCCTTAAGGTAAGAGGGAGATTAACCTTATCAACCAAGTGTTGGTGGTGAGGGAATGACTTGTTTGTGGTGAAAAATCCATAAGGATTTATTCACTTGATTGTTTAATTTTTCTTTAATTGTGTTTAAGGTTTTAAAAAATATGTTTGCATATGTGTTTAGCATGTTTATTGCTTTGATAGTATGCTTGTATATGTGTTTTTGCAAAGTATAACAATTTATGTGTAAATTAGGATGTGAATAACATGATGAGGGAAATTATGTGAAGGCCTAAAAAGCTTAGAGGCACACGGCCTCATCATCAAAGAGGGGACCAAGAGTCCTAAATTATTTTCCTAATTGAGGATTAAAGGATTTTGTGACAAGAAATTTAATTAAGTGATTTTATAAGGAATTAAAGAATTAGAAAATAATTTATATATGGATTTTAAAGCACTAAATGAATTTGGGCCAACATGCCAATTTTTAATGATCAAGATCCAAAATTATTTTACAAAGTATAGACTTAGATGTTTTAATAGCAAGAATCCAATTTGGTAAGTTTTGGAATTTAAATGAAAGTAATTTTAATTCTTAAAATTAAAATTGACCTAATTAAGTTAGGTAGTAAAATAAATATCAATACTATAAATAAATAACTCACCCTATGGGTTTTGAAGTGCGTTAGAAAATTTTGAGCTGTAATATCCTCAGTAAAATTATGAAACACAATTTTCTGGGAAACAGTAGAAATACTGATTTTTAGAGGGATTATATTAAAAATTTTATTTAAAGAGGGACTACATTAAAAATATTCTTTAAAAATAGACTTTATTGTAAATATTATTTAAAGAATGACTATTTTTGAAATATTATTTAATGAGGGACTATAACATAAATATTATTTTATAGAGAGACTATTATGCAAATATTAAAAATAAAGTCAATTTTTGGTATTAAATGAGAAAAATCGTATTTTTGATTTAAAACATGTTAGAAATATTTTACGCAATTGAGAGTACATTGAAAAATCTTTACGTGACTCAAAAACAGTAATTTTAAGCTACGCGATTGAGAAAATGCAATAAAATATTTATGCGATTAGAAAAGATAAAAAAATCTTTACGCGATTTGAAAACGTAACAAAAGTGTTACGCGATTGTGAAAATGCGATAATATCGCTACGCGATTGAGAGGAACAGCGAGTTTTACTGTAGGGCTGAGGTACTGGACCCGAGTAGATCATTGGTATTATGTAATTGTATGGGCGGTTATATAATATAATTGATACTAATGGCATTAGGTAATTGTATGGGCGGTTATTTAATACCATTGGGAACAGTTCAACGATAATTGACCCGGTTATGTTGAAACATGATTTCACCAAGTAACGGTGTGTGAATACGAAATTCTGTGTGATAAATGATAGTATATATTTGAATTATACATCATGCATAGAAAAGCAAATTCGCTTATTGATAAAGGCTATTTGCCTAGGAGATTGATTTACACCTAAAGTGCAGGTGCGAGTAGACAAGTGTAGGTCACTTATTGACCTTGGGGGTGTAACACCCTAACTTTTGGGATAATTATAATATAGTCCCGATTTGTACTGCTTTGTGAATTCTATGAGCCGTAAATTTAATTTGACTGTTCCGTGAGTGTACTTGACTGTTGTATGTGATTTGCTCTAACCTAAGAAAATAAAAATTTTCTGGCTGGATAAATCTTATTTTAATTAATTGGAGTGGGGATCTTACTAAACCCAATTCGATTGATATATAAATTAATAGCGTAATTTTTTTGATTTAAGCGCAATAAAATAATTTTATATTTTTATAATATTATTTTATATTACGACCTCTTGTCTCAAAAACAAGTAAAAATCGCTTCGGTTTGAAACAGATCTTTAAAAGTCTTTGTGGGACCAGCGTGTAGGAAAAAGTCAACTGTGGTTGATTGTACAATTTCTAACCAATGAGAGCAAGTCAACAAAGGTAGGCTTGACTTTCTAAACCAATAGGAATTGGACACCTAAGGGAGCATGTGTTTTCATTTGGACCGTTGGATGAAGACTTAATGATGAAGCCTTTAATCTAAGACATTGATCTAATCAATGGTGAGATTAGAATGATAGGTTTTTGATCAAGTGATATCTACCCTAGATCTAATCAATGGTTAGGAATTAAAGATGAACCAAGGGTTAGGATTTAGTCAACAATTGTAGGCTTGAAAATGGTTAGTAACCTAATTAAGCTTAATTAAACTAATCTAATTATCTAATTAGCATACTAAGTGAACTAATTTAGTTATGAATTAATTATAATCTAAATACTAATTAGATATATTAATATTAATTAAAGGTTATAATATATGTTAATATTTACTAAATTAATTAGTTATATTAGTAGTATGTTAATTAAGAATGGTTAGGATAATTAACCTAACTAATTGCCTAATTAACTAACATATAATTAGGTGTAATTGGAGGACAATTAAGACATTATGGAGGGAGAGTGAGCACGGTTTTTGGGCAGCAAGGAGGCTTAGTGGGCTTGGTTCTACAAGGTTCAAGAAGGATCCAACATGACTAGGCCATGTGCTAGCTAGTGTGAACACATTTGTGATATTTTTACCAAGCAAATTCACTCACTCAAGCTCACCTAAAGGCCACTCACATTGCTGCACTCATTATTCACTCTTCACTTTAGTTTTTCATCTTTATCACATTTTGGCTATTCACTTCTCTCTCTAAAAACACAAGAAACTCAAGCAAACTTTTCTCTCTCATTTTCTCTCTAAGGTTCGGCCAGCCCTCATCCAACCACACCAAGACCTTCATAATTTTATCCAATCTCATTTCTTGAACCCAAATACCATTCTAAGCATCTTTCATTCACAAACTTTTCCCAAATTCCTACTCTAACTTGCTCAAAATCTCACTTCTTGCTTACTTCCTTAAGGGTAAGTTTGATTTCTATGGTTCAAAATTTAAATTTTGATTTTTCTAACCATGTTTGTTCCATGGTTTCCCTATTTTGTACCTTGTATGTGTATTTGCTAATCATTTGAGAATTTTAGGAATTTTGTTGGAGGTCACACGAAATTTGGAGGAAAGGAAGGAATCTTACCGATTGTTTTGTCTACAAGAGGTAAGAGGGAGATTTAATCTCATCAACCCTAAGTGGTGATGAGAAAATGGATTGTGTTTGTGTGTAGAATCCATAAGGATTCGGTTGTATGGTTTATTTGTGATTTTATTATTTTTGATTGTTTAAATGCTTTAATAATTGTGATTTTAATTTACTATGCATGATTATAGTTTTTATTATTTTTGCTATGCATGATTATGGCTTAAAATATATTGTATGTGTTTTATATGTGATTACATAATTGTATGTAATTATAATTGTGTATTTATTTAAGTAGGATGTGAATAACATGTACGAAATGCATGAGTGTTCCAAAGAACACATTTAAGGCTCACGGCCTTCTCACCAAAAATAGAGGACCAAAATGTTCTCACAATTTTCTAAATCAAGGATTTAATGAACCTAGGTAAATAATGGAATATTTAAGTTAATTGTGGCCAAAATGCCATTTAGTGTATAACCAAATGCAATTTTATTTTGATTTGGCCAACATGCCATTTTATTTACTAAGATAGGTTAGATAATTGTTTTATAACATAAATTGATTCCAAAGAATCATTGAGAAAAATCGAAGTAATTAATTTCTGTTCTAGAATTGTAACTTAGCAGAATTCAGTCTAAGTAAGAAATTAATCGACACTTGAAAAGTACTAACGTAGGGCTCATACTATAAATTTTGAAGCGCGTTAGTAAATTTTAATGTGAAATTATTGGGTAAAAATAAAATAAACTATATTTAGAGGAAAACATTAAAAATTCCTTATCTTGATTTTATAGGCAAAATTTGAAATTTATTAAAAACAGACGCATAAAATGAAAATCCATACTATATTTAGAACACAAGGAAAATACATTACGTATTTTAAAAGTACTAGATATAGTTTTACACATATTAAAAATGATAAATTTAAGCTATTCGGTTAAGAAAATAAATTAAAAATCCTACGCGATTGAGAAAATGATTCAAAAACAATTTACGACATTTAAAAATGTCAAAATATCTTTACGCGATTTAAAAACGTTTGTAAAACGTCGAGATTGTGAAAATGCGATAAAATTCCTACACGATTGAACAATGTTTGTGAGTTTTTCTTTGTCGGGCCAAAGTGGTGGACCCTGACATGTTATAGTGTGTAATCTTGTCAGTGGGACGTACTATACTTTGTTTTTTGGTGACTAGGGGTATTTTGGTAATTTCTCGTAAATATGGTAAAATTTAGATAATAGGGGTATTTCTGTAATTTTAGCTCATGTTTAGAGTGTTTGTGCCAATTTAGGTTATAATTGGTGATTGATTGACGAGGCGAATTACACCGTATTTGGTGTGATAAGCGTAGTGTGGTTCATTTATGAACTTGGAGGCATTAGTGTGCGGAGAACTCCACATGCGGACAGTGGGTTGCTCCTCTGGGCCGTGGTAACGGGTAACACACTAATGATCTTGACAAGCACTATTCTTAGTCAAGATCTTGAGGGGACTATTAAGTACTATGCCTGTGGTACACGATGTTTGGACTGTGTACTACTACACGATGTTTTGGACTGTGGGCTATAGACACGACGTGTTGTGAGTGCAATAGCTTGGTTGGGAGCCATAAAGTATTATTAGTTTCTATTCGGATCATTCTCTCGGATATCCGTGTTTAGCTCCATGGAGTAGGAACGAGTCGGTGTGTGTATCATTCATCATCTGCATTTTAATGTTCATGCATTATCGCATTTTACATGTTTATTATAATCTGTGATAAATTATATGGTTTATTGCTTTAATATATTATGCATGATATTGTGATATGTATTATTGTTGTATATTGCTTGATTTATGTCTTCTTTGTGATAATTGTTTGTATTGTCGTTTTCTTTATTGCCATGCGGGTAATGGTGTAGATTGTCTCACCTCTCTATATGTTTTCTCGATATTCTTGTGTTACTTAGTAAAGAGTTTGAGGTAGAGGAGGATCGGCCTCTTGAGGTACGGTAGACTGACGAGCAACGGTCGGGCGATTTATACGAGGAGGAGGAATTGAGATCATACCGATCGTCAAGACTGATCTTGAGGTCATGGCACTTGCCAGATTCTTCGGGTTCGTGCGACTGGAGTTCCATGGAGGTTCCGAGGCATGGCGTATGCATGCTGACCGAGGGACAGTAGCGTATGTGGGACGATTGACTGTGTCCCTATGTAGGGAGTATGACGGGGAGGTCATATTCACTACTATGCTTTATCTTCATTTAGAGTTACCATTGACCATTAGGCGCTATTGGCAGGGAGTTTTCCACGCGCCTAGTGAGTTGAGTAGCGAGTCGACGGCTCGGACTCGTGTGTCCAGAGAATCTTTGGGAGATCTCATAGATGCACACTTTTCGATGGTTATTCGGGAGGTGACGGATGGTGATTCATCGGAGGGTTTGTTATCTTGGGATGCACTTGGGCAGTACTATGTTTTAGATTTGTGTCAACTCTTTATTGCTTTATTTAAATACTTGTAGTTTGTGAATTATGTTTGTATTAAAAGAGAATCTTATGTATATTATGGTGAGTTTATGTTTGTTATATCTTGTGTTTCGTGTTACTTTATTTAATGTTATAATTATAAAAAGAAAAAAAAAATATTCCGCAAATTTTATATAAGTATCAAATGTTTTACAACTTGGGTAAGAGTTTTATTTTTATTTTTATTGCATTCATAAATGTGGCATCCCCACAAGGGTGTTACATTAGTTGGTATCAGAGCCCAAGTTAGAGTCTTTTGGGGTTGTGGTTAGGTCTGTTTTTGCTTGTGTTGTGTGAATCTCTGTGATTTGTTTCCGAAAGGTTACATCTGACATTGTTTTATCTTGTTGAAGAAAGAAGATGTCTGGAGGAAGAGGAAGGCGTGCAAATGTGGCACCTAATGTGGATCCAATAGTTCTTTATTCTTGAGGCTATTGACAAATGGCGGATGATTGCTCAACAAAATCAGAAAATCAAAGAGCAGCCCAACATCAAGATATGATCTGCTAATGCTTTGAATTTATCTGGAGTTCAGGCGCAACAATCCGCCACAGTTTAGAGGCGAGTTCGACCTGAAAAGGCAAGTCTTTGGATTCAAGACTTGGAACGAATATTCGAAGGAATGGGGTGCGCAGAAAATAAGAAGGTAACATATGCTGTATATATGTTGAGAGGAGATGCTGAGCATTGGTGGAGAAATACGCGCCAAATGTTTGAAGGAGTGAGATCACACTGGGAGGTGTTTTGTGAAGTATTTCCGGAGAAGTACTTTCCCGGTACTGCTCGACATGCCAAGGAAATGGAATTTCTTGGTCTGCGTCAAGGGAGTATGACTGTTGGAGAGTATGCTACAAAATTCGAGAGTTTGTCACAATTCTTGAGGTATTTCCAGAACCAAATAGATGAGGTATGGAGGTGCCAGAAGTTTGAGGATGGGTTAAGAATGGAGTTGAGACGTGCAGTGCTACCGATGAGAATGAAGGAGTTTCCTGTGTTGATAGACACTTGTCGAAGACTCGAGGCATTGGAGCCATCCCGAGATCAAAGGAATCGTAATTTTGGGCCGACTAGGTTCCAAAGAGGAAGTAGTAGCAGTGGTGGTAGGTTTCAGAGGAAGCCTTATACGAGACCGTCTGGGAGTCAACCTCAATGTCCATCTGTTGGGGGAAGTTTTGGTGGAAATCAAGCTAATCAGAATGTGGCGTTTACGCCGACCTGTTTCAAATGTGGCAAGAAAGGCCATCTATCTACAGATTGTCCGATAAGAGGAACGATCTATTTTAAATGCAAAAAGCCTGGACATATTTCAAGGGATTGTACGCAGCCTGAGAGGAAGCCTGCGAGTGAGGAATGTCCGTGCTACTCAACCAAGATCGGAGGGCGAGTGTATACAATGACCGGAATGAAGCTTCTCGGTCCGAGGATCTTATACAAGGGAAGGTGTCATTGAAGGTAATCACGACTTTGCTATATGATTCGGGTGCAACACACTCATTTATTGCATATGATTGTGTGGAACGTTTGAAACCGCTACTGTGTCTTCTCGAGTTTTCAATTGGTTGTTTCTACACCGATTGCCAAGCTCTGTTGTTACATCCAAGATATGCATGAATTGTCCTATTGTCATAAAGGATCGTAAGTTTTCGGTCAACTTGATTTGTTTACCCCTTGTTGAGATAGACGTAATATTAGGAATGGATTGGTTATCTTCTAACCATATCCTTATAGGATCTGTGCGAGTAAGGCCATAGTTTTCCTAAGGAAGAAAGTTCTGGATTCTTGACCGCTTTGTAAAGGTCAAGTCATTGTTGAGGATGGAGCTCAAGGGTTTATGTTGTTGTCTTCTTTGGAAGTCAAGTCCGAGAAGGATGTGAGCACTATTCTGTCGTCAATGAATTTCGAGAGATTTTCCTGACGTTGTACTGGTTTGCCATAGGAAGGGAGATCGAATTCTCTATCGACTTAGTACACTGGAGCCGGTCCTATTTCGATTGCACCTTACCGAATGTCACTGTAGAGTTGGCGAGTTGAAGAAGTAATTGGAGGAACTGTTGGAGAAGCAGTTTGTGCGACCTAGTGTTTCACCATGGGGAGCACCAGTGTTACTAGTCAAAAAGAAGGATGGAACTTCGCGTCTTTGTGTAGATTATCGACAGCTGAACAAGGTGACTATAAAGAACAAGTATCCACTACCAAGGATTGATGACTTGATGGATCAATTGAAGGGAGCCGTTGTATTCTCTAAGATAGATCTGCGATCAGGTTATCATCAGATTCGTGTCAAGGCCGATGATGTACCCAAAACAGCTTTCCGAACTCGTTATGGACATTATGAGTATCAAGTAATGCCGTTCGGAGTGACGAATGCTCCTGCAATATTCATGGACTATATGAATAGGATCTTTCGTCCATACTTAGACAGATTTGTTGTTGTCTTCATCGATGACATTCTGATCTATTCTCAAAGTCGAGAAGAGCATGCTGAACATCTCAGTATAGTTCTCCAGATTTTGAAGGAGAAGAAGCTGTTTGCGAAGTTGTCAAAGTGCGAGTTTTGGTTGGATGAAGTTCAATTTTAGGTCACGTAATTTCCAAGGAAGGTATTGCGGTAGACCCATCGAAGGTGGAGAGCGTTTTACGATGGGAAAGGCCAAAGAGCTGTGGTGAGGTTCGAAGTTTTGTTGGATTAGCCGGATATTACTGAAGATTTATTGAAGGTTTTTCCAAGATAGCTGGACCACTTACACAACTCACGAGGAAGAGTCAAGCTTTCGATTGGACGGAGGAACGTGAAGCGAGTTTTCAAGAAGCCGAAGAAAAGATTAACGATCGCACCGGTGTTAATTTTGCGAGATCCTAACAAATCTTTTGAGGTGTATTGTGATGCATCTTATCGGGGGTTAGGATGTGTGTTGATGCAAAATCGGGAACGTGGTAGCTTATGCTTCAAGACAATTAAAGGTTCATGAGAGGAACTACCCAACGCATGATTTGGAGCTAGGCTGCGGTAGTTTTTGCGTTGAAAGTGTGGAGGCATTTTCGTATGGAGCTATGTTCAATGTCTTTAGTGATCACAAGAGCTTAAAATACTTGTTTGATCAAAGAGAATTGAATATGAGACATGTGAGGCGATGGTTGGAATTTTTGAAGGACTATGATTTTCACCTTCAATACCATCCCAGGAAAAGCGAATGTGGTGGCTGATGCCTTAAGCAGAAAGGTAGTAAGTGTTTCTACTATGATGATTAAAGAGGAGGAGTTGATGAAGCAATTCAGAGATCTATGGTTATCAATAGAATTGGTACCTGGAAAGATTCGTTTAAGTAGAGTTGTGGTCTTGAATGACTTGTTGGAGATAATAAAGGAGAAACAAGATGTAGATGTGTTTTTACAGAACAAGAAAGAATTGTTGAAGCAAGGTCATAAAGCAACGGTGAAGGAAGGATCTGATGGAATCATGAGGTTTCAAGGAAGAGTTTGTATACCTGATGATCCCGAACTCAAGAGAGCGATCTTGGATGAAGCTCATACAAGTAATTTGAGTATGCATCCGGGGATGACGAAGATGTATCAAGACTTGAAGCGACTGTTTTGGTGGCCAAGAATGAAGAGAGATGTAGCTGAACGTGTAGCGTCTTGTCTTGTCTGTCAGAAGGCAAAGGTGGAACACCAAAGGCCTGCTGGTATGTTACAACCTTTAACTATTCCAGAGTGGAAGTGGGATAGTATCTCGATGGATTTCGTTACTGGATTTCCAAGGACGAGGAAAGGTTATGATTCGATATGGGTTATAGTTGATAGGCTTACGAAATCAGCACATTTCTTGCCGATCAATATTAAGTATCTGTTGGAACGTTTAACCCAGATATATATCGATGAAGTTGTTAGACTTCATGGTGTGCCAGTAAGTATAATTTCTGATAGAGATCCGAGGTTTACGTCAAGACTCTGGCAAAGTTTGCAAGAAGCTATGGGGACTAAATTGCGATTGAGTTCTGCATACCATCCCCTGACTGATGGTCAGACGGAAAGAACAATTCAGTCGTTGGAAGATCTGTTGCGTGCTTGTGTGTTAGAACAACAAGGGAGTTGGGATGAATTTCTGTCTTTGATAGAATTCACCTACAACAATAGTTTTCACTCGAGCATAGGAATGGCACCCTATGAAGCACTTTATGGAAAACGATGCCGAACACCTTTGTGTTGGTATCAGGATGGAGAGAGTATGACTATTGGTCCTGAACTTGTGCAGCAGACTACAGAAAAGGTGAAAATGATACAAGAAAAGATGCGAACGACTCAGAGCCGACAGAAGAGTTATGCTGATAAACGTAGACGACCCCTGGAATTTGAGGAAGGCGATCATGTATTCTTGCGAGTTACGCCTACGACGGGTGTCGGAAGAGTTCTTAAATCAAGAAAGCTTACACCTAAGTTTATAGGACCTTATCAGATTATTCGTCGGATTGGTCCTGTAGCTTATCAAATAGCTTTACCGACTTTTCTATCCAATCTCCATAATGTATTTCATGTGTCTCAGTTGAGGAAATACATTCCCGATCCAACTCACGTGATACAACCTGATGAGGTACAGCTAAAAGATAATTTGACGTACGAGACACTTCCTGTTAGAATCGAGGACAGGAAAGTGAAACAGCTTCGAGGGAAGATGATTGAATTGGTGAAGGTAGTGTGGAATGATGTAACGGGAGATGCTACGTGGGAATTAGAGGATAGGATGAGGGAGCAATACCCTCAGTTGTTTGATGTATGATGAATTTTGGGACGAAATTCTTATTAGAGGGGAGAGTTGTAACACCCTAACTTTTGGGATAATTATAATATAGTCCCGATTTGTCTTGCTTTGTGAATTCTGTGAGTAGTAAATTTAATTTGATTTGTTCCATGAGTGTACTTGATGTTGTATGTGATTTGCTCGACCTAAGAAAATAAAAATTTTACGTGGGATAAATCTTATTTTAATTAATTGGAGCTGGGGATCTTACTAAACCCAATTCGATTGATATATAAATTAATAGCGTAATTTTTCGGATTTAAGCGTGCAATAAAATAATTTTATATTTTTATAATATTATTTTATATTACAATACCTCTTGTCTCAAAACAGTAAAAATGCCTTCGATTTGACCACAGATCTTTAAAAGTCTTTGTGGGACCCGCGTGTAGGAAAAGCAATCAATTTGTCTTGATTGTACAATTTCTAACCAATGAGAGCAAGTCAACAAAGGTAGGCTTGACTTTCTAAACCAATAGGAATTGGACACCTAAGGGAGCATGTGTTTTCATTTGGACCGTTGGATGAAGACTTAATGATGAAGCCTTTAATCTAAGCCATTGATCTAATCAATGGTGAGATTAGAATGATAGGTTTTTGATCAAGTGATATCTACCCTAGATCTAATCAATGGTTAGGAATTAAAGATGAACCAAGGGTTAGGATTTAGTCAACAATTGTAGGCTTGAAAATGGTTAGTAACCTAATTAAGCTTAATTAAACTAATCTAATTACCTAATTAGCATACTAAGTGAACTAATTTAGTTATGAATTAATTATAATCTAAATACTAATTAGATATATTAATATTAATTAAAGGTTATAATATATGTTAATATTTACTAAATTAATTAGTTATATTAGTAGTATGTTAATTAAGAATGGTTAGGATAATTAACCTAACTAATTGCCTAATTAACTAACATATAATTAGGTGTAATTGGAGGACAATTAAGACATTATGGAGGGGAGAGTGAGCACGGTTTTGGGCAGCAAGGAGGCTTAGTGGGCTTGGTTCTACAAGGTTCAAGAAGGATCCAACATGACTAGGCCATGTGCTAGCTAGTGTGAACACATTTGTGATATTTTTACCAAGCAAATTCACTCACTCAAGCTCACCTAAAGGCCACTCACGGCTGCTGCACTCATTATTCACTCTTCACTTTAGTTTTTCATCTTTATCACATTTTGGCTATTCACTTCTCTCTCTAAAAACACAAGAAACTCAAGCAAACTTTTCTCTCTCATTTTCTCTCTAAGGTTCGGCCACCCTCATCCAACCACACCAAGACCTTCATAATTTTATCAATCTCATTTCTTGAACCCAAATACCATTCTAAGCATCTTTCATTCACAAACTTTTCCCAAATTCCTACTCTAACTTGCTCAAAATCTCACTTCTTGCTTACTTCCTTAAGGGTAAGTTTGATTTCTATGGTTCAAAATTTAAATTCTGATTTTTCTAACCATGTTTGTTCCATGGTTTCCCTATTTTGTACCTTGTATGTGTATTTGCTAATTATTTGAGAATTTTAGGAATTTTGTTGGAGGTCACACGAAATTTGGAGGAAAGGAAGGAATCTTACCGATTGTTTTGTCTACAAAAGGTAAGAGGGAGATTTAATCTCATCAACCCTAAGTGGTGATGAGAAAATGGATTGTGTTTGTGTGTAGAATCCATAAGGATTCGGTTGTATGGTTTATTTGTGATTTTATTGTTTTTGATTGTTTAAATGCTTTAATAATTGTGATTTTAATTTACTATGCATGATTATAGTTTTTATTATTTTTGCTATGCATGATTATGGCTTAAAATATATTGTATGTGTTTTATATGTGATTACATAATTGTATGTAATTATAATTGTGTATTTATTTAAGTAGGATGTGAATAACATGTACGAAATGCATGAGTGTTCCAAAGAACACATTTAAGGCTCACGGCCTTCTCACCAAAAATAGAGGACCAAAATGTTCTCACAATTTTCTAAATCAAGGATTTAATGAACCTAGGTAAATAATGGAATATTTAAGTTAATTGTGGCCAAAATGCCATTTAGTGTATAACCAAATGCAATTTTATTTTGATTTGGCCAACATGCCATTTTATTTACTAAGATAGGTTAGATAATTGTTTTATAACATAAATTGATTCCAAAGAATCATTGAGAAAAATCGAAGTAATTAATTCTGTTCTAGAATTGTAACTTAGCAGAATTCAGTCTAAGTAAGAAATTAATCAGACACTTGAAAAGTACTAACGTAGGGCTCATACTATAAATTTTGAAGCGCGTTAGTAAATTTTAATGTGAAATTATTGGGTAAAAATAAAATAAACTATATTTAGAGGAAAACATTAAAAATACCTTATACTGATTTTATAGGCAAAATGCTGCCAAAATTTATTAAAAACAGACGCATAAAATGAAAAGATTCCATACTATATTTAGAACACAAGGAAAATACATTACGTATTTTAAAAGTACTAGATATAGTTTTACACATATTAAAAATGATAAATTTAAGCTATTCGGTTAAGAAAATAAATTAAAAATCCTACGCGATTGAGAAAATGATTCAAAAACAATTTACGACATTTAAAAATGTCAAAATATCTTTACGCGATTTAAAAACGTTTGTGAAAACGTCGAGATTGTGAAAACGCGATAAAATTCCTACGCGATTGAACAATACTGTGAGTTTTGCTGTCGGGCCAAAGTGGTGGACCCAGACATGTTATAGTGTAGTACTGTCAGGTGGGACGTACTATACTTTGTTTTTTGGTGACTAGGGGTATTTTGGTAATTTCTCATAAATATGGTAAAATTTAGATAATAGGGGTATTTCTGTAATTTTAGCTCATGTTTAGAGTGTTTGTGCCAATTTAGGTTATAATTGGTGATTGATTGACGAGGCGAATTACACCGTATTTGGTGTGATAAGCGTAGTGTGGCTCATTTATGAACTTGGAGGCATTAGTGTGCGGAGAAGTCCACATGCGGACAGTGGGTTGCTCCTCTGGGCCGTGGTAACGGGCAACACACTAATGATCTTGACAAGCACTATTCTTAGTCAAGATCTTGAGGGGACTATTAAGTACTATGCCTGTGGTACACGATGTTTGAATTCATGTCCTGCTACACGATGTTTTGAATTGTGGGCTATAGACACGACGTGTTGACAGTGCAATAGCTTGGTTGGGCAGCCATAAAGTATTATTAGTTTCTATTCAGATCATTCTCTCAGATATCCGTGTTTAGCTCCATGGAGTAGGAACGAGTCAGTGTGTGTATCATTCATCATCTGCATTTTAATGTTCATGCATTATCTGCATTTTACTGTTTATTATAATCTGTGATAAATTATATGGTTTATTGCTTTAATATATTATGCATGATATTGTGATATGTATTATTGTTGTATATTGCTTGATTTATGTACTGTTGTGATAATTGTTTGTACTGTCGTTTTCTTTATTGCCATGCGGGTAATGGTGTAGATTGTCTCACCTCTCTATATGTTTTCTCGATATTACTGTGTTACTTCCGTAAAGAGTTTGAGGTAGAGGAGGATCAGCCTCTTGAGGTACAGTACCCTGACGAGCAACAGTCGGGCGATTTATACGAGGAGGAGGAACCAGTAGATCATACCGATCGTCAAGACTGATCTTGAGGTCATGGCACTGCCAGGATTCTTCGGGTTCGTGCGACTGGAGTTCCATGGAGGTTCCGAGGCATGGCGTATGCATGCTGACCGAGGGACAGTAGCGTATGTGGGACGATTGACTGTGTCCCTATGTAGGGAGTATGACGGGGAGGTCATATTCACTACTATGCTTTATCTTCATTTAGAGTTACCCTTGACCATTAGGCGCTATTGGCAGGGAGTTTTCCACGCGCCTAGTGAGTTGAGTAGCGAGTCGACAGCTCGGACTCGTGTCCGAAGTGCTGGGAGATCTCATAGATGCACACTTTTCGATGGTTATTCTGGAGGTGACGGATGGTGATTCATCGGAGGGTTTGTTATCTACTGGGATGCACTTGGGCAGTACTATGTTTTAGATTTGTGTCAACTCTTTATTGCTTTATTTAAATACTTGTAGTTTGTGAATTATGTTTGTATTAAAAGAGAATCTTATGTATATTATGGTGAGTTTATGTTTGTTATATCTTGTGTTTCGTGTTACTTTATTTAATGTTATAATTATAAAAAGAAAAAAAAATATTCCGCAAATTTTATATAAGTATCAAATGTTTTACAACTTGGGTAAGAGTTTTATTTTTATTTTTATTGCATTCATAAATGTGGCATCCCCACAAGGGTGTTACAGGGGGCGTTGGGGTGCGAGTACCTCGCAATGAGCAGTTGGTAACTCTTTTGTCCGTGGGGCATACTGATGCAAACGCACCGACGATCCGGACCGAGACACTGTCCTATATCGTGATCTAATGTAGAATGTCTTGTCCAATGCCTGAATGTATATTTTGATAAATTGATAAATTATAGCACTTTTAGCCACGACAGCCAAGTGACTAACATATCTTCTAGATCTTCTCTCCAGACATTGTGTTTAGCTCCATGGAGTAGGAATGAATCTGTGTGCATATGCATAGTTAGCATTTATATTGTTATGAATTAGTCTTATTGTGAATAATATGAATATGATATTGTCATTATGTCTGTTATTGCGTTGCAAGTTTATTGAATTGCTTATCTATTTAATATCATGAATATATCTACTGAGTTTGTATTAATATATGGATTGTATGTATGGAACAACATTGTTGTTCGTATCATTTCTTTGCTACCATACTGGTATTGATGTAGGGGATCTCACCTCTTTGCTATATGTTGGTGTATGCCCTAATGGCCAATACATTTTGTTTGTATTGACATACATTATATTATGCTATTTTTGATATATGAGGCATTTCATTTATTGTGTTCTTTTTGATAGACATAATAAAGTCCTTAGAATAGTAAGTTTGATACCATAGGACATCAAGTGGATGACTTGATGGTGAGATCCTATTGGATAAAATACTATTCTTAAATGTCCCTAGTCAAGTATTATTGTTAATTAGGACAACAATAATGCATTGAGACTAGTATGCGTGAAGCTGACCGATGACCACATCTCACGGGTCATGGATATGAGATATCAAGTCTACACATGGATACATATTAGAGTAATGATGTATTGGACAGACCCGCCATGAGAATGCTACGTGGATCATTACGTGAGTGTCATAGCGATTCTCATAGTGATAATGGTGTATGTGGTTCTTTGACCTGAAATCACTACGATTCCTACATGAGGAGTTGTGTGTTTTAAATGCCATCAAACGTCATCTCGTAACAAGATGATTATAAAGTTGGTTATTAGACATATTGCGATGCATGTGGAGGAATGTGAGTGACCTAGATGGGATTTGTCCCTCCTACATAACGTGAGTGATATCTTCGGGCCCCCGATTGAGTGAGACTATGAAATGCATGGCCATGCTCAAATGAGTCAATATGAGATATTGATCTCATTTGTTATTACTATGTCTACTCGGGAATCAGAAGCGAAGATTGAATTAAACAAGGATGACACGTTCCATGCCTTGTGTTCAACTGGATATACGGACAAAGGGACTAAACTACACGGAAACATTGATCACGGATAGGTTATGTCAAATCACTGACATTCTCATTACTTGGGTAGCAGTGATGTGTTGCTAGATACCGCTCACTTGTTTGTAATATTAAAATGAGATTTTAATATTACTACCAACGTCATGAGAACCTGCAGGTCGCACACTTAGAACATACTAAATTGGAGCAATAAGGATCCAAGTTGGACTCGGATTCAATTGTGGGCCTAACTCATGAGATGGGTTTTAGGGTTGCACTGACTTACCTTGCTCTTGCTCACACTCACTTAAGGCAGCCACTATTATAAATAGTACCGTTAAGGGGCTGCTATAGATGTTACATCACAACCCTAGCTGCACCTAAGAAAGTGAGTGAGAGCGGTGAAAGGTTCTTCTCTTCTATTCGCACTAGCACCGCGAAACAGAGGCGTGACTCATTTTGCAAGTCATTCGTGTGGATACCGCAGAAACATCGTCGCTATTACGGTGTTGGTGATTCACCTCGCTTGTGTTTATCACGCTTCAAGAGGTAAATTTTAAAAAACTCGGATTATGGACTTTTCGCATGGATCTGTGTGGGAATCCTATTATTCCGCATTGCGAGATATTTTGATCCGTAATTCCCAATAGTGGTATCGAGCCACTTGCGAAACTATGATTCGATTTTACTGCTTTTCTTGTTATATGCGATAACATGATTCGTTGCTTTCCTTTCATAAAAGATATGATCTTTATATGTTATTTCGAAATCGAAATAATGATGTATGAAACCGTGTTCTGTTTTTATTTGTTGTTTACGAAACATGTTGATGTTTTTGAAACCATGAAGATGTTCATATAATTGCGAAAACGGTTTTGAATGCTTTCTGTTTTTGCATTTTTTCGATATCTATATATGTGATATGTATGATTCGCGAAAACGATTTTGAATGCTTTCTGTTTCGCATTTTTACGTATGAATGCGATATACACAGCAGCGCGACACAAGGTTTTGGAAACCTTGTTTCCGTTTTGCGACGGCTATGAAGCTTCCTCGTGACATGAAGTGTTCATGTCTTCACGAATTTTGGAAACCCTGTTTCTGGATAGGTGATGGCGGCTGTGAGTTACCCCCGTCAGGGCGCTGCCCCGAACCCCGTTGCGTGGTGTGTGATATTCGAAAGCGCGATATTCAAATTTTTGTTTTTATAATTCACAAAATATTAATGTGTTATTTCTTTGTGTTTATGTATTCTTAGAGATGCATGGTGCATGGTTATGGCCTTAGTCTTTATTTTATGCTATTTTGGTTATTTTAAATACGACCTACGTGTCGTGCCTTTCTCTCTACATTCTGATTGTACATTCTCTTCTCATCTAACTCCCCTCGAATGTAAAAGAGGTTTCTATAATGTAATCATCATGTGGAGACAAGGAGATGGCATCAAGTGAGGACGTTGGTGGGAGACGCTTGGTGAAGTTGGCATTTTTAATGCTAATCTCTTAGAGGCCATAACCATGTCACATTTATTATATGCTTTATATGTATGAGATGCATGGATGATGTTTATGGTATGTTAAACAAGTTTAATAAATGATGAGATCTAATAATAAAATTCCCTCAAAGAAAATATTAAGTCATTATGTGATGCCTTCCAATGCGTGGCACTCATCAAGACTAATATCGATTAAGTGTAGGTCTGCCAAAGCAGGGTGCCTTTATCTATATTAGTAAGATGCGATGGGATAAGAGTAATATCCAAATGCCAACCATTGGGTCTGACTTAACTAGGCCATTTCAATAGGATTGAAGGCTTAGAGGCACGAAGTTGGGCTTTAGTCCATTAGATGGATTAGAATAAGTGTTATTCACCTAACTATCCAAGAGTTGCATGTGATGTAATTGGAAAGAGTTTCCTACCTAAATAACCGAATTTTGGGCGATCAGCCAAAGCTGACTCAAAGCTAGGTAAAATATGGATCTTGGCCCACTAGGAAATCTTTCGATGGGATTTTCCGAGTCAATGCTGAGGGTCATTGATTTGAATAAAATAGTGGGAGACGTATTTAATTAAAGACCTTGTTAAATATGTTTATGGCATGATACTTATATTTTGCATACTTCTGTTGATAGATTACCATGGCAACAAACACATCAAGTAACTTATCATTGCGATCAGTCCTTGACAAGGACAAGTTGTCTGGGACAAATTTCCTAGACTGGTACAGGAACTTGAGGATTGTCCTTAAGCAAGAGAAAAAGTTGTATATTTTAGAACAGCCTATTCCTGAGTCACCTGCTACTAATGCCCCTAGAGCTGAGAGAGATGCTTATAAGAAGCATCAAGATGATGCCTTGGATGTCGGATGTCTAATGCTAGCCACCATGAACTCTGAGCTCCAAAAGCAACATGAGAACATGGATGCCTACGATATGATCGTACACCTTAAAAAGCTCTATCAAGAGCGAGGCTAGACATGAGAGATTCGAGGTCTCTAAAACACTTGTTTCGGTCAATTTGGTAGAAGGAAGCCCTGTTGGTGCTCATGTACTCAAGATGATTGGGTACATTGAAAACCTAGAGAGACTTGGTTTTCTTTTGGGCCAAGAGTTGGCCACATCGACTTAGTCCCAATCGTTCTTGGGAAAGTTTTAGTCAATTTGTCATGAACTACAACATGAATGAAATTGACAAATCACTACGAGCTACTAAGCATGTTGAGAAGCTTGAGCGAGAACATAAACAAAGGCAAAGGAAATGCCATAATGATGGTCCATAAGACTAAGGGCAAGAAACAAGAGAAAAAGCCCCAGGACAAGTGGAAGGGTAAGGGCAAGGAAAAGTCCAAGCCTAGCACTTCTAGCTTGAAACCAGTGGGTGGAGTGGCTAAGGAAGGTACATGCTTCCATTGCGGTCGACCAGGACATTGGAAGAGGAAGCGTGCCAAGTACCTAGAGGAGCTCAAGAAGAAGAAGGAAGTGAGACTTCCACTTGGTATTTTTGTTATAGAAGTCAATTTATCTACTTACGCATCATGGGTATTAGATCTTGGATGTGGATCTCACATTTGTGTAAATGTGCAGGATCTAAAAGCGATGAGACCATTGACTAAGGGCGAAGTCGACCTACGAGTGGGAAATGGAGTAAAGGTTGCTGCACTAGCCGTAGGGACTTATTTATTAGCTTTGCCAACTGGGCTTGTAATTGAATTGGATAATTGTTATTTTGTGCCTGCTATTAGTAGGAATATCATTTCTGTTTCTTGTTTGGACAAGAAGGGTTTTACTTTTATAATTAAGAACAAAAGTTGTTCTCTTTATTTGAATGATATTTTCTATGGTAGTGCACATTTGAGTAATGGACTTTATGTCCTTGATCTCGAAACGCCCATTTATAACGTAAATACAAAGAGGTTCAAGTCAAATGATATGAACCCGACTTATCTCTGGCATTGTCGTTTGGGCCATATAAATGAGAAACGCATTTCCAAACTCCATAAAGATGGATTCTTGGACTCGTTTGATTACGAATCATATGAGACATGTGAATCTTGTTTATTGGGAAAGATGACTAAGGCCCCATTCATTGGACAAGGTGAAAGGGCTAATGATCTTTTGGGACTCATACATAGTGATGTATGTGGGCCACTAAACACACTAGCTAGAGGCGGTTTTCAATATTTCATTACATTTACTGATGATTTCAGTAGATATGGATTTGTATATCTTATGAAGCACAAATCAGAATCCTTTGAAAAGTTCAAAGAGTTCAAGAATGAAGTACAAAACCAACTTGGCAAAAGAATTAAAATCCTTCGATCGGATCGAGGAGGTGAATACTTAAGCCAACGGTTTGATGATCATCGAAAGAGTGTGGGATAATATCTCAACTCACTCCTCCCGGAACACCACAATGGAATGGTGTTTCGAAAGGAGGAACCGGACTTTGTTGGACATGGTCCGATCCATGATGAGTCATGCGAGACCTTCCAGGCTCCTTACGGGGACATGCTCTGCATTAACAGCGGCTTTCACACTTAACCGTGTTCCATCTAAGACGGTTCAACAGACACCATATGAGATATGGTGGGAGACGGCCCCAGTATGTCTTTCATGAAGATTTGGGGTTGCGAAGCTTATGTGAAACGTCAAGTTTCTGATAAGCTTGGCCCTAAATCAGATAAATGCTTCTTTGTGGGGTATCCCAAGGAAACCAAGGGATACTATTTCTATAATCCTATCGAGGGCAAAGTGTTTGTCGCACGACTGCTATATTCCTAGAAAAGGAGTTTATCTCCAAAGGAATCAGTGGGAGGAAAGTAGAACTTGAAGAAATTCAAAGTTCACAGAGTAGCAGCGAACCAATGGTGGAAATAGAGCAGCCTCCACAAGTCGTTGTGGTACCACAATCTGCTCTAGTAGCACAAGACCTGCGTAGGTCTAACGAGGATACGTCATCAACCGAGAAATATGGATTTCTCATGACTCAGCAAGGTGACGTATTGCTCATGGATCAAGATGAGCCTATGACTTACCAGGAAGCCATTATTGGCCCGAGAATCGAAAAATGGCTTGAGGCCATGAGATCGAAATGGAATCCATGTATGCCAACCAAGTATGGACCTTGGTTGACCCACCTGGAGGGATAAAACCCATTGGGTGCAAGTGGGTTTTTAAGAAGAAAACCGACATGGATGGTAATGTACATACCTTTAAGGCACGATTGGTGGCTAAAGGTTTCAAGCAAATTCATGGTGTAGACTATGATGAAACTTTTTCCCCAGTTGCGATGCTTAAATCCGTTCGGATCTTGCTTGCTATTGCAGCATACCATGATTATGAAATCTGGCAAATGGATGTCAAAACTGCTTTCCTTAATGGAAATCTTCTCGAAGATGTGTACATGACACAACTTGAGGGTTTTGCCTCTCCACAGGATGCTAGAAAGGTATGCAAGTTACAACGATCTATTTATGGATTGAAGCAAGCTTCGGAAAGTTTGGAATCTTGTTTTGATGATACAATCAAACAGTTTGGTTTCATCAAGAATGAAGAAGAATCTTGTGTCTACAAGAAGGTTAGTGGGAGCATAGTTGTCTTTCTAGTATTGTATGTAGATGACATACTACTAATTGGAAATGACATCCCTACCCTACAGTCTGTAAAGACTTGGTTAGGGAAGTGCTTTTCTATGAAGGACTTGGGCGAAGCCACCTATGTATTAGGTATCAGGATCTATAGAGATAGATCACGAGATTGCTTGGCCTAAGTCGAGTACATACATAGACAAAGTGTTAAGATGATTTAACATGCATGAATCCAAGAAAGGACTCTTGCCTATGTCGCATGGTATAAGCTGTCTAAGGCTCAATCCCTTCCACCCGGGATGAGAGGGATCGCATGAGTAAGATTCCATACATCGCAATTGGATCTATCATGTATGCCATGTTATGTACTCGACGGACATCTCGTATGCTTTGAGCATGACGAGCGGTACCGATCGATCCGGTGAAAGTCACCTGAGTCTTGTCAAGAACATCCTTAAGTACTTAAGAAGGACTAAGGATTCGTTCTTGGTATATGGAGCTGAGGAGGAACTAGTTGTAAAGGGTTACACTGATGCTAGCTTCCAAACCGATAAGGACGACTCCAGATCGCAATCGAGTTTTGTTTATTTCTGAATAGTGAAATTTGTGGTGGAAGAGTTCAAAGCAGGAGACAATCGCTGATTCTACCACAGAGGCTGAGTATATTGCTGCCTCCAATGCAGCAAAGGAGGCCGTTTGGATTAGAAAGTTCATTATTGAGCTTGGTGTAGTTCCTAGCATTGTGGACCCAGTGGACCTCTATTGTGATAATAATGGAGCCATTGCACAAGCTAAGGAGCCCAGATCTCACCAGCGATCCAAACATATACTTAGGCACTTCCATCTCATTCGAGAAATCATCGATAGAGGAGATGTGAAGATATGCAGAGTACCATAGATGATAACATTGCTTTGATCCTTGACGAAGCCTCTTGCACTGACAGAAGCATGAGGGTCACACTAGGTCTTTAGGCATTAGAAATATGCCTGATTAGCTCTAGTGCAAGTGGGAGATTGTTGGTGTATGCCCTAGTGGCCAATACATTTTGTTTGTATTAACATACATTATATTATGCTATTTTTGATATATGAGGCATTTCATTTATTGTGTTCTTTTTGATAGACATAATAAAGTCCTTAGAATAGTAAGTTTGATACCATAGGGCATCAAGTGGATGACTTGATGGTGAGATTCTATTGGATAAAATACTATTCTTAAATGTCCCTAGTCAAGTATTATTGTTAATTAGGACAACAATAATGCATTGAGACTAGTATGTGCGTGGGCGATGACCACATCTCACGGGTCATGGATATGAGATATCAAGTCTACACATGGATACATATTAGAGTAATGATGTATTGGACGGACCGCCATGAGAACGCTACGTGGATCGTTACGTGAGTGTCATAAGCGATTCTCATAGTGATAATGGTGTATGTGGTTCTTTGACTGAAATCACTACGATTCCTACATGAGGAGTTGTGTGTTTTAAATGCCATCAAACGTCATCTCGTAACAAGATGATTATAAAGTTAGTTATTAGACATATTGCGATGCATGTGGAGGAATGTGAGTGACCTAGATGGGATTTGTCCCTCCTACATAACAGGAGTGATATCTTCGGGCCCTACGATTGAGTGAGACTATGAAATGCATGGCCATGCTCAAATGAGTCAATATGAGATATTGATCTCATTTGTTATTACTATGTCTACTCGGGAATCGGAAAGCGAAGATTGAATTAAACAAGGATGACACGTTCCATGCCTTGTGTTCAATCTGGATATCGGACAAAGGGACTAAACTACACGGAAACATTGATCACGGATAGGTTATATCAAATCACTGACATTCTCATTACTTGGGTAGCAGTGATGTGTTGCTAGATACCGCTCACTGTTTGTAATATTAAAATGAGATTTTAATATTACTACCAACGTCATGAGAACCTGTAGGGTCGCACACTTAGAACAGACTAAATTGGAGCAATAAGGATCCAAGTTGGACTCGGATTCAATTGTGGGCCTAACTCATGACGAGATGGGTTTTAGGGTTGCACAGCTTACCTTACTACTGCTCACACTCACTTAAGGCAGCCATTATTATAAATAGTACTGTTAAGGGGGCTGCTATAGATGTTACATCACAACCCTAGCCGCACCTAAGAAAGTGAGTGAGAGACAGTGAAAGGTTCTTCTCTTCTATTCGCAGCTAGCACCGTGAAACAGAGGCGTGACTCCTTTTGCAAGTCTGTTCGTGTGGATACCGCAGAAACAACGTCGCTATTACGGTGTTGGTGATTCACCTCGCTTGTGTTTATCACGCTTCAAGAGGTAAATTTTAAAAAACTCGGATTATGGACTTTTTTGCATGGATCCTGTGTGGGAATCCTATTATTCCGCTGCGAGATATTTTGATCCGCAATTCCCAACACTATATTGTTCTGTTTGTCTCTATTTTATGTTTACATATTCGAAGACTACGATGGCGGCAAGGAGAGGTCAATTAGGTTTCTTTAGACTACAGTTTCTCGAAGGTGCTGAGGCTTGGCGAGTCCATTGGAACTCCGAGGATATAGAGTATTGTGGTGACATTTCTTTATCCGCTAGTAGGATTTACAATGGGGTCATTACTACATCTATTACGGTTGCTTATGCAGAGTTTGTTTTACCTATTAGAGAGTTGTGGAATGATTTCCGCTACACTCCTAGAGGAGACTTCGATTTATCATTGGCTCGGATTTCTATCCGTCGAGACATTCCCAACTAGGGAATTTGTCTTCTGACAAGGGCTCATGTCTTAGGTGTTATGTTTTTGGGTATGTAAAGATAATGAATGAATATTTATAGTAAACTCGGTTTGTATGAAAAATATATTTATTCAATTATATTCTTTTGAGTTACTTTAATTTGATCAATTGATGTTTTCTGCGAAAAGAAATTTTGAAACCTATATTTAAATGAGATTAAATATTTTATAACTTAGGGAAATTAATTATTTATAAGAAGTTAGTATGAACGTGATACCCTTCGGAGTGGGTGTTACAAAATGGCCCAAGAAGGTAGGGATTTCAGACCATATATGAAAAATTCTAGAATGCGAGAACTTCTTCAGTATATCTGAGAAGGTTTACCCAGTCCTATGCTAGAAATTCTATGTTGAGGTTGCTTATTCCCTTGAACCTTCCTCTCTTATTTCCTCTGTCAAAGGGGTCTAGATGAAACAAGACATGGATACCCTTTCAAAAATCATTGGTGTTATGGATACCCTCTTCTTGGATGCTAAGGAGTCAAAACTGGCCAGCAAACTCAACTTAACTGCAAAGTTCATTCACTCCCTCTCATGTCATTTTGTGATGCCTAGGATATGTAGCATTGAGAAGATTCATGAGGTAGACAAAGTGGTAATGTACCATATAATGGAAAGGAAGCATTTCAACCTCCACTTCATTATTCTGAGATACATAATCTCAACAATTGAAAACACAAAAATGGCTGCTAGTCTGTCCTATGGAATGCTACTGACCAAAGTGTTCCATCATTTTAATGTTGACTTAACAAAGGAGAAGACTGAGAACGAAGGACCGGTCTTCTCAAAGAAGAACCTAAAGTAGATGCAACTAGAAAAGAGAGAGCTAGAAGAAAAAGGCTATGAACTAAGAAGCAAGATGAGGCACAATCTCTCATCTAAGGTCATAAGTCCACTAAAGCAAAAAGAGATAAGAAGGTTGCAGAAACTAAACCTTCTCACCATGAGGAACCCTCTCAAGATATTGAGGAATCCTCTCAGCCTGGTGAAAAAGAATCTATTATTAAAGATCAACCTGCTGAAGAAGGTTTGGTTGAACCTGAGGTTACTGTAATAGAAAAGCCAGATATTGATCCTGCTCTAGAATACTCTACCATTAACCCCTAGAGTTGCAGTTGCTAGAATCCTAACCTAACTCTCTCAAAAAGATCACTTGGAGCTCAAAAAACCATATGTGTCTTTCGATCAAGGACAAATTTTGGCTGGAAAAGAAGAAGGAAAAGAAGGAGGACAAAGAAGAAAAGAATGAGAAAAAGAACAAAAGGCTGAAGAAAAAGAATAATCACAACACATTGAGAAGGATGAACCCTTCTCAACATAATGAGAAGCTTTCATCCCCTCAACCCTTTCACAAAGACCTAAAGTTTTCTCCAAGCCTGTTAATATTGAGCAAACTCCTGATCCCTATTCACATATAGCCTACACCTCACCACAATTTCCTTCACCAATTAATGGTACACCTGCTCCCCAAATGGAAAGGGAAGCAAGCCCAAAGACACCTCCAATTCCAACTACACCTGTTGAAAACTTAGAATCATTAGGAAGATTGGTTTCCCTTGTTTTTTATTTGAATGTGTTGGCTGAAGAACAAGCATGAGATAAGGGTGATTAAGCTCAAGGAATCAAAATGGAAGGGAGTAAAACCTATCATGGTTTCACTCAAGTTGAACCAACTTCCTCTAAACCTACTGTGAAGAAGACCTACAAGTTTACTATAGAAGAAATCAAGCTATTGAGACCAGAAAATAAGAAATTAAGAAGAAGGGTGAGAAATTTTAATACTGGGCAGAAAGAAATGCATTCAACTTTGCATGCATTCATGGATAGATTTTTATGTTGGAGGAATGAATGGTGTAAAGAATGGAACATGAAGTCATTCCTAGCACAACTAGGAAAGAACACTACCCTTATCCTCCTCACAACAAGATTCCATATTTTTGACTTCTTCCTCTTCATCTTCTAGTCGTTCATCACCTTCTGGTTTCCCAACAAGGCTGATCTCAATGATGGCAATAGTTCCCCCCTTATTTTGTTGGTGACAAAAGGGGGATATAGGAAAAATTGAAAATTTTATCCTTTTTTTATACTCTTCAATAGATGCATGTATTTAGGGGAAGTTCTTATAATATTTGTATGCAAGTTCTAATCAATGAAAACATGAGTAGGAATATTTCACTTCTTCCACTTCATCTTCTAGTTGCTTCATAGCTATCGAGACTATCAAATTATAAATTGATTCATCAAAATACTTGTAGTATACGACACAATTGGGTCGAGCTCTTGGATCACTCTAATTAACCGATCAAATTAAGAAGTTAACAAAGGGGGGAAAAGATTGAAGAATTAATTAATAGAAAATAATTAAAAATTGTAAACATAATTAAGTAAATAATCAATCCAAGGAATCAACTATTCGTGAGTTTAATCCATCCTTGATCACTAAGAATCCATTCAATTGCTAACCAAGTTCTTGGCTTTAGATCCTATCAAGAAGCCTTATGATAATCAATGAATTCTCCACTAGATAAGCATCTAAAATTTAATTAATCAAGGTTAAATGAATTAAGCATCCATTTAATCCTAAATTAACTTAAAACTCAGAATTCAACCAAACTTTCAATTGCTAATCAGATTCTTGGTCTTAGATCACATCAAGAAGCCTTACGATGATCAATGAATTCTCTACTAGATAAGCATCCAAAATTTAATTAATTAAGGTTAAATGAATCAAGCACTCATCTAATCCTAAATTAATCCAAAATCTAGAATTCAACCAAGCTTAACAAACAACATCTAAGAAGCCTTTGATGCATTGCTTAGTCTTTGAAATCCTCATTAACACATGGTAATTACGTAATTATTATATTAACATCCAAATTAAATTAAGCAATTCAATTCAAAATTAACAAAATCAAAAGAGGTAAAGAGAAGCTTGATTAACAAGTAAAAGCGAAACATGATTAACAAGTAAAGAGAAACTTGATCAACAATTAAATGTAAAATAATTAAAACAAGATCTCAGAATTAAACATCAAGATTGTCAATCCCTATGATTGATTAAAATATTCTTCCCTCTCATCCATGGATGAGAGGGAAGAGAAACATAAAATAAAAAAACCTAGAGAGAAGGTAGAAAAAGAAAGATAAAGAGAGAAAGTGCAAGCAAGAGTGGCTAGGAGAAAATTAGGGTTAAGTTTCATGGATACTATTTCTACTTAAATAACTACCTCTAAAATTAAAAATCCAAGTTTTCCCTTAGCTAAGGGTTAATCCTCTTCCTCTTAGCTTTAATTGGACACCTAATTTGCATAATTTGGGCTTAGGATAAGAGAGTTATGCCCAAAACATTCTTAACAGCTCTCTAAACCCGTCAGCCAATTTCAAAAGGTGAAAACCATCAAAACATCACAGTTTTGATAAGTGATCTTCATTAGAATTGAATATTTGTATCTCTGCTTTCAAATGGACTAGTTTCATCTCTAAATAACACTTACAACCCAAATTATGGCTCAATCTTTGCATATCATCTAGGTTCTAGTGACAACATCTCTATTTTGACTTCGTAGCCCCATCTAACCCACTAGACATCTGATTCAGCCTTCATGCTCTTATCAAAGTTTTAGAGATTTCTCACAAATTTTCTACAAGGTAAAATGCATAATTTTTAGATGTCTAAAACTCAAGTTATGCCCAAAATATAGAAACAGTATAAAATTCTCAATAATGTTGAAATATACAATTAAGCCCAATTTGAATCCAAACTTATAAAATGTGGCCAAAATCAATCAATTAAGCATATAAGATGTCTAAGAGACTAAATATATGGGTTAACTAATATATGAACATTGTGTTTATCAAATTCCCTACACTTAGCTTTTGCACTCTCGGGAAAAACTAGAAATTCAATATAAGGAACAAGGAACAACAACACAAACTCAAAAATTAAAACTCTAAAAGACTCACTTTTCAATGATGTTCAAGAATGCAAAATTCTATATGTAAGAAGAGCAACCAAAGCTTCAAGGAATTAAAATATTCATGAAGTAACATTTCTTTACATCTCAAATTAACAAGTAAGGTAACTTCAATTGAAAAGCATAAATCAAGAATGATAGAACCTCACAAGATACATTCTCAATCCCTCAAGTGTTTGGAAGGTAAGTGTTTCACATATTCAACTCATGAAAAATTGCACTACCATAAGCTTAATTATCTTCTACTTCTCTACTACTCAAAACACATGCACACACAAATTAAGAAGATTTTATGCAAGGTTGTAATAGGGTTAAGGTAAGGAAGGGGAATAATATTGAGATGACAAGTTAAAATACCAAAGAGAATAAAAGAACATTTGGGACGAGTTTAAATAACAAGCATAAAAGTTTAACCCAAATCCATGTAATGCAAATTCTCTTTACATATTCTTTTTCTTTTTTCTCTTTTTTTTTCAATTTTTGTTCTTTTTTTTCGCTCGGCCACTCTTTCCCTTTTCACCAAACATTTTGCACACTAATTAGCACACTCCCACACTTGTTCAAGAACTCTTCCAATGACAATGCCAATGCTTTCCTATTTCCTAAGATTAGGTAAAAACATGATTTTTCATTTAAGGCATATAATGACCTAAAAACAAAGAATGGTCATCACTACTAGAAAATTTCTATTCAGAGACAAAATTTAGAGATGGGAACAATTCCATCTCTAATAGAGATGAAAATAGAGACGGATTTAATAATTTAGAAAGGGAAAATAAAATTTAGAACTTAGAGACGAAATTGATCCGTCTCAGACTTTTTAATCTCTAATTTCATCTTTATTTGGTCAATTTAAGGTCAAATATGCTTAGAGACAAAATTTATCCATATCATATTTTTTCGTCTCTAATTTCATCTCTATTCGGTCAATGTAGCGTTTTAAAAAGTCAAATAAGTTTTAGAGATGAAATGTATCTGTCTCTAAATTTCTGTCTCTAATTCCATCTCTATTTGCTCAAATAAGTGTTTTAAAAAGTCAAATATATTTAGAGACAGATGTGTTCCATCTCTAAATTATATATATAATTTAATTAACAATCTTTTTAAAGATAAAGACAGGTTGTTTCCATCTCTAATTTTTTTTACCTAAATTCCTAATTCCCAAATCAAAAACCCAATTCTTCCCAAATCACAAATCACGCTTGTAACACCCCAAAAATTGCTTATTTCATGATATGTATTCATTTTATAATATTTGTGATTTTTGAGAATTTTTTTAGAATTATTTGAATTGTTTGATTATTTTAATATTTTTCTTCGATTTGTGTGCGCACTGAGCAGGGCCAGGAAAATGAAATATTTTCCCCGAGGTCAAAAAACTTTGGATTGTAGAAACGTCAATGGGGGATCTTAGTAAACCTGAGGCCGAGCACAGTTTACGAAGTTTTCATTTTTCAATATTTTATCTGATAAAAAAAATCGCGATACATTTTATTATCTGATGGATAACAAATACTGTTTCTGCTAACGGTAACCTTTGTCCACTGGATAATAGCTCTAGAAGAGTGTTAGTTATCTTTTCTAGAGAGCACTTTAATGACGTCACCAAGATGACATCATCACCATGACATCACCCTTACTTTCTCAAAAAGTGTGTGAAGCTTCTCAAGGAAGCTTCCTACCAAGCTTCTCAAAGAAGCTTCACATTTCCTCTCTCCTCCTTAGACTCCACGGTTTTGGAGGGGAAAGATAACCAAAAACCATCATCTTTTCCAATCACCTATCACTTTCTTCATTTCAAACAAGATTTCACTTTTCAGTCTCACTTTTCTCCTTTCTCTCTCTCACACTTTTCTTCTCCATTTTCTCTCCACTCTCACGGCTCTAACACCATTTGTGGCCACCTAAGCTTGTTTGTTCAAGCCAACCTAGAATCTTGACTCCTCTCATCATCTTGAAGCTTTTCTCTTTGGCGATCCTCTTTTGATTCCTCCATCATCATCATTTTCTACCAACCAAAAACTTAAAGCTTTGAGGTAAAGTCCTTGACTTTCATATTTTCTTTTCTCATTTTCATGATCCTTGGTCACCTTTGTGATCAAGGACTCCTCTTTTTCAAGCTTTGGTTGTTGATTGGGTGAGTTTGACTATCCTAGGGTTTTGTTGGTGGTGGTGGATGAAAATCACAAGGAGGTCTCAAGAAGCTTGCTTTCTTTTGTTGTCTCTTGAGGTAAGAGGGAGATCATTCTCTTCAACCTATCTTGGTGGTGAGGATCACATTTTTGTGTTGATGGTGAGGAATCTGCGTGTGGATTTCTCACTTTGTTGTGTGATTCTTGGTAATGTTGTGATTGGTTGTGTTGTATGACCCTAATACTTGTTATTGTGTGACTTGATGGATTTGGAATGCTTGAATGCTTGAATGTGAAAATGGAAACACATTCTAGTGTAAATACACGAGTCGTGTTGTTTGACATGGCCCAGGCCGTGTTTCTTTCTGGAAAACACAATGCCATATACTTCATAGGTCAGTGGAGTACACGGCCCAGGCCATGTTTGGGGACACGGCCGTGTTAGGTAGGCCGTGTTTGGAGACACGGGCCGTGTCATTGAGTGGATCAGATTGGGTCTTTTCTATCCTTATAGAGGAGTACACGGCCTAGGCCGTGTTTGGGGACACGGCCGTGTTAGGAAGGCCGTGTTAGGGGATAAAGCCGTGTTAAGGAGATGGTGGAAAATTGTTGGATTCTTAGTTCCTTGAGGCTCACGGCCTCATTAGGTACTTAATGTGAAACTTTTGTATCAAGTTAAAAACTTAGTTACTTAAATGAGTAGACACTTAATTAAGAATTCATAATATGGAAAGAATAAAAAACAAAACTTTATCCTATAGCCTAGAGTGATTTTTGGACAAAGAAAACATGAGTGTGGGTGAGGTTGTGAGGAACTTAAAAATGATTTATTTAAGTGAGTTTGATCTAAAACAAAGGAAAGGACTTATTTAATTAAGAGTAATAAAAGTTGAATGAAAATTACTAGAGAATTTCCCTTAGAGAGGCTTGATAGGAAAAGTATGTTTTCCTTCTTGATAATTGAACAATGACTTGTTGTGGGTCCGTAAGTGGGACCAAGGATTATTAATAATTGATTGAGCCAAATGTGGCGTGCAATTTTGGACAAGTCATACTATTATTGAAATTCTGTATATCTGTGCATCGAGTTATCATGCATTGTGAAAGTTCGTTGGACTCTGTTGAAAGGTTGTATGCCTAGGAGATGAATCACACCTACGTGCGGGTGCGAATAGACTAGTGTAGGTCACTTATTGACCTTGGGGACGTCGGGGTACAGGTATCTCACAATGGACAGTTGGTAGCTCCTCTGTGTCGTGGGATAGACCGATGCAAATACACCGATGATCCGGACCAAGACACTATCCTATATCACGATCTGGTGTAGAATGTCTTGTACAATGCCTTGATGTGCATGTTGATAAATTGATAAATTATAGCACTGTTGGCCATGGCAGCCGAGTTACAGACATGTCTCCTTGATCATTCTCTCTGATTTTATGTCTAGCTCTATGGAGTAGAATTTTGGTACCTTGTTCATGTGCATAATCTGTCCATATATTTATCTGGCATAAATATATATGATTTAGGGAACCGTTTATTTTAAGGATGCTATGACTATCTGTATTATTAAATTGTTTCTATCTGTATCTTGATGTTGCTTATTATGTTTGCCATGCTGTGAGGCGTCCTGTGCCATTTTTGATTCTTTACTACCATAATTGGTATTGATGTTGAATATCTCACCTCTTTTTTGTATTTTGCTATTCTGTTTATAGTTTTGTTTCTTAAAAGACCGAGGCGAGGAAGAGCCCGACTTTCCTGGTTTTGGGACGAGTTAGTCTTCTGTTTGGCTATGGCATCCCGACGAGGCTTTCTAGGGTATATCAGACTGAGGTTCCAAAGAGGCATTGACTGTTGGCACGTCAACTTGATCACTGAGTGCTTCGTCTATGTGGGAGAAGTGACTATATCTTTGGCTTAGGGTCACTATGATCCACCTGTCTTCTCTTGTGACGTTTCTGTATGGCTGGAGCTCTACATTTCGATGCGTGAGGTGTGGGGCGACCGTGAGTATACCCCACACAAAGATTCGTTCCTGTCTTCTGCACGAGCCCCTGCTCATGAATCTATTGCTCTTGTGAGGATTTCCTCTTCTGAGGAGGATCCTATGGAGGAACCTGAGGAAGACCCCTCTGAGGTTCCTTCTCAGTAGTCGTTGGGGGCATGATATTTTTTTGTAGCCTTGGTGGCTGTCTGTATAACCTTTTGGGGCATGTAAAGCTTCTGCTTTCTTTTACGAACTATTGATGTATGTAATGACTTATATTATGCAACTAAACATAAATATATATATGGTATGTATCTTTTGTATAAATGTATGGTTTGATCTTTATGCTATGTTCTGCTAAGTTTATGTTTTTCGCTTACAAAAAAAAATATATATATATATATAATATAAATAAAAAGAAAATGGCTAAGTTAGAATAATCCATTGATAAGCAGGATAATACCTATAGATAAAATAAACAGGGTCTTAATAATAGTTTTCTTTTGAATTTTGTATGTTTGGTGTGACGTCCTCCTCCCGAAAAAGGGGGCGTTACAATGCTCCTTCTCATCAGAAAACTCAATTATTCAATCAAAAACCTCTCATAAGTTCTCACACTTTTCTCGCTCCCTCTCAACTCTCGATCTTTCATCTCCATCTCTCAGTTTATTCTAGCTCCATGTCTAAGCTCATTCTAGTTCATTCTCACTCCATCTTTGAGCTTGTTCTCGTTCGTTCTCGCTCCATCTCTGAGCTCATTTTAGTTTGTTCTTGATGAGCGCCAAACTCAATCAAAATTGTAACCGAGTTTTTCTTATGGCTTGTAGCATAAGAAACAACATTGGATCGTCTATCAAGGATTTTAAATGCAATTTGATTAGATTAAGCCAAAATTGGGGGAGGAATTTGAAAACTTAGAATATGTAAATAACAAAATTAAAGTGAGAAAATCAATTAAAAGATCAATTAATTCAGAAACGTATCAGAAATTGGGTTAATTCCATCATAGATCATTCAACGAACATTTGAAGTGCATTTGAATGGTTAATTTGGATTTAACCAAAATCTCTACATCAAATCAAGAATTCATACTAGATAATCATCTAGAATTCAATTAACAATTGACACACAAATTTGCAATCGCACAATTCATGTTAGATTTATGTTAATTTGATCTCTGAATTCAATGAACCTAGGCACAAATCAATAACCTAACGTCTATAATTCTATGATTAATTCAGATCAATCAATCCTAAATCCCATCACAATTCTTAATCTTAAGAAAAAGAAGGAGGAGGAGGAGGAGGATGAGCAGGAGGAGCACAACAACAACAACAAGAAGAAGAAGAAGAAGAAGAAGTGACCTTACATGATTAGAAACCTATTACTATGCTTCTAACCCCTATAACTACTCTCTAATTTGGCCGTGCATGATTAGAAACCTATTAATTATAAAGCTGGGTCCATTAGGAATCATTGGGCCCAAGTCCCATGTCAATTAGAGGCCTACAACTCAAGTTATGCCCTTTTAAGTGACATAAACTCATCAACAACTTATCTCTGACTTCCAGCTTCAATTACATGCCCAAAACGATGTATTTTACCTTAGGAGTCTCATAAGAATTGTAGATTTGGATCTTAGATTTCATTTGGGCTTAGCTTGACATCCTTTGCACCCCTATAGCTCAATATATGAGCTGATGAGTGCACAAAGGTCAAACTATCAGGATCAGCATTCTGGCTCTTGCTTCAACTTCAATTTAAATTATCCAAACGTGTGATTGAGCTCCTGAGGTCTCATGAAACTTGTAGATATTTGTCTTATCTTTCCTACAAGACTAGAATTACACCAATTAGATTCTCGAAACTCAGATTATATCCAAAATACTGAACACTACCCAATAGACATATTAACACCAATTCATGCAATAATTTTCACAATGATCCAATTAAGCACAATATTATAAAATGTGACAAAATCAAATCAATTAAGCTAAATTGAATATTAAGACACCTAGTGAGAGGATCATTAAATAAATAAAATATATTGCGATCAATTCTCACTCCATTTCTGAGCTCATTCTCGTTCATTCTCACTCCATCTCTCACATAGTTGTTGCTCAATCTCTCAGCTCGTTCTCGCTCCATCTCTCAAGTCGCTCTAGCTCATTCTTAGATCTCCATCTCTCAGGTCATTTTAGCTCGTTCTCATCTCTCAATCTCAGAGCTCTCTCTCAATTTTACAACTAGAACTCAGGTCAGTTCTTAATCTCATAGCTTTCTCTCAATTTTACATAGTTTGTTTGCCAAATTTCTAAGAATGTTCTGTGGGGAAGCATAGGATTTGGAGTTGGCTCACTTAATGTTCTGCATTTGAGGTCTTTTGGGTAATATTCTGATGTTTTACATTTTTGTATGAGATGAATGCTTTTACTTTAATGCATGTGAATAATTTGGTTGTAATTTGAGATGTTTGTAAGAAAGGGTTATTTGATCATGGATAATATTTCTAGATTTAGATTTTCGTGGTATAAATCTATGCTTATTGAGAGATATATCATATATATTAGTAAATATTAATTTTTTGGAGATGAAAAATTGTTGAATGAAGATGATAGTCACCGTTAATGACTGATTGTGTAAATGAACATTGCTACTGTGGTGGTGGTAATTCAAGAGCAAAATTTTTTGAGGAGCTAGATACAAGTGATTCCACAGGGGGTTTTGAGGTGGGATCTTCTTGTTTGGATGAACTTGTCTCGGAAACAAGAGGTTTAGTCAAAGGAGAATCATCTTGGCATGTCTGAGTGTTTTCAAAGTCATGTGTAAGAGACGGATTTATTAAAAAAAAAAAAACCCTTGATAAGATGACACGTCTTGCATTTTGGGTTTACTTTTCCCTTAGCATAATAATCCACCAATTGCATCATCATTTATATAAGTACCATTTTTTCACATATTTAGAAAAGGCATAAAAGGGACAGCAGTTGAGGCTGCCCCAGATGGCGTGGTATAAAATAAACCAAAAGACTTCAACTAAAGAAGAAACCATAAAGAAAGATTAAAGAATCACTAAAGATGTTTGATGTGAATTTTCTAACGCGCACTCCTGTTAGGTAGATCACTTTTCAACCAAGTAAGGAATTCGATCGAGTTGAGGCCTTCGATTGAATAATGGTAAAGCCTTTCGGCTTGTGAAACTATCAAGTGAACATGAATAGATTTGAAGAATGGTTCGAAGGAAATCCATGTTTGTAGCAATATAGGTTTGCTCGATTCGTGGACAATTCGAGATCATTGACTTGAAGATATGTGCAGTAGTTCCAAAGAAGGATAATTTAGAAGATTTGTTGACTAAGACATACTCAGGCTCCTATCAAGTGATTCAACTCCAGAGGATTTAAATTGAGGAATAGAATTTAGAGTTAGTTACTTGCATTTTCTACATGTAAGACAAGCGTCAGAATTAGGAATTATTGATAAGGATAAGTGTTCAAATCTTAGAAAAGTAAGCAGTTATATTCTCATCTGTAAATACTATCAAGGGTGAAGGCATTTGGTTCGGCTGAAAACACTTGTACTTATCTCTCACAAGTCTTATAAGTTATCCAAATACGCCTTTCATCCTTTCTATTTAATGTACTTTTACATTCAATAAAATTTCAAATTTCATTTCATTTCTTGTTATTCATACTTTTAATCCAAGTCACTTATATTTTACTTTCAAGTTCTCAGTTCATAAGTTAAATTGCTTAATTTACTTGCTTTATTTATATGGTCAATTCCCTTTCAGTTATTTACATATCATTTAAGATATCAAATGCTTTTATTTATGATGTTCTTTGTTATTATCCAATTGTTACGATATTTTTTACTTAGTTCATAAATCATCAAGTATTTGATTGTCTATAATAAAAAAATTCCCTTTTTACATTGTTAATTGGAATCAACATTTTGTCAAATTTAAAAAAAAATGTCGTTAGTGACAAAAATTTAGTGAAAACAAATCCCAAGGAAAATTGCTTAATCTGGATATACGTCCCTTTTCCTTTGAATGTCTTGTCACACACCAAACCAACTCTTTAGAGGGAGCAGTGAGTGGCCTAAGGCCTTTATCCTCTTCAACATTGAGAAAGTGAGTGAATGGAGGAGCCTATCGGCAGTGTAGCCACTTCCTTCCTATGCGCATGATTTTACAATAACATGTATTATATTTTCCCTTGTGGGCAAAACAATTATAAAACCTGAGGTATAATTACAAAACAATTATAACAACAATCATCTCACAAGAATCAATTATAGCTGGTTAATAAACTCATAAGAAGCTATTTTTTTATATTTAAAATTTTTTTACTGTTTTAATTTTTGGGGTTGTTTTAACAATCTATTAAACTCCAAATTGGTTAATTGTTATTTATAAAACCAAACACCATTTCAAAATAGTAGTTTATAAAGGTAACTTCTGAAAATAGCTTCTTACACAGCTTTCAAGAAGTGTAAGAGCAATACCACCACTTGAATGTAAAACAAGTAGTAATGTGGAGTAATGTACATAGTGTTTTCTTGTATATCTTTCATTGAAGGCAATTTTTATTAGTCTGCAACTTAACTTCACTTTTGCATATTCATATTTGTTGTGATTATTGAAATCTCCTTAAATAGTTGGGGATGGTAAGTGATGTGCAAACTGTGTGTGGGCAAGCATATAGGGCAAAAAATATGCAGCAATGGGCATCATATTGCAAAGGGCAAGCACAAAATGTTGTGAATCCTCTGGCATTTATGTCAATTGGGGTATTCCTCTTGCATGTGCTTCTTAACTGGCTGGTTGTCTAATATTTCTTTTTCCAAGTTTGAAAAGGTAAGTAATTCATACATGTTGTAATAGCACAATGGGAAATTGGAATGTTGATTTTCCATAGAAGCACAATCTGATGTGATTATGTCCTCCTGGTTATAGCAGTTAAATGAGGTATAAGTGTGTGCTTTCTATAAACGCAAATTGTGCACTAATGGAAGTACTTTTCTCAATCAATGTGGTAGGGTTCCTTACACCTTTTATTCTATTTTTTTGGTTCCTTTTAGCCATAAGTTTATAGTTACTAGGTCTTTAGCAGGCTAGGCTTCCTTAGAGATCATTTGAGCTATTGTGCTATATGAAAATGTACCTTTGCAACCACTAAAAGTGTTTTATTTGTCGTTATAAATCTTGAGCTTTATAATTTTCTTGCTTTTGCACTGTGATACTGAATACTACTTTAGGACGCTAAATTACTTTGAAAGAAAAGAAGAAGAAAATAAAAACATAACAATATTGTCAAAAATCATGCTTGTAATTATCCCTTCATTAGAAATCGCGCTTGTAATCTAAATACGAGTTATAAAATTTCTTGATGATAGTAAGATAAACTTAGTAGAAAATAAAAACATAACAATATTGTCACAAATAATTTACATCATATATACATACAAGCCTTTAGTATTGTCATACTTAAATATTTTACAAACTAGACTTTCAAAACATTTAAACTTTAAACTTTAATTTAAACTATTATACTGCCCAAGTCCTACTAGACAGCAGAACCCTCAGACGGGTCCTCCTCAGATTTCTCAGCATATATGAATCCATCATGATGTGCAGTCCTACGGACAGGTGTCCGAGCAGATGACGCAACACTGACCTCACTAGGGGTACGATAGTAAGCCCCCCAATACTGCCTAATAGAAATTGGAAACTCTAGGTGCATATATTAACACTAAAGTACGGATGTCCTAGATGTAATCTACTCAATCTAATATTTAAATCCCCCATATAGTAAATACTCTCTCTCTCTAAATCAACATGCCACGCCTCAGATCCTCCAATGAATGTCAGCCTCATGTAGCCAAGGAAACTAGGCATCTCCATCTCTTCAAAACTCAACGTCCTCAACGGGAATCTGCTCCTCCTCAGCTTCTCGCTCCACCTCTTGCTCGACGTCTTGACAAATATAAATATAATACAGAACATGTATACAAAGAGGTGAGATCACCTACGCCATTATCAATATGGTAGCAATGAAGATAAACACATACAATATCTTATACAACTATCATACCATAATTACAATTATGCCATCAATATCATTTATCAATAAAATACATGAAGTAAACAATATTTACAATCATGCCACTAACAATAATCAAATATTCAATAAATCAATTATTATAAACATAATTACGATAATACCCTCAATAGTTACATGTATGCACACAGACTCAATTTCCTACTCCATGGAGCTACAACTTAGGTCGGAGAGAGTGATTAAAAAGATTTGTTGGTACCAACATGCCTCGGACCACGTGCTCAATTTTGCACATCTAGTATATACACGACAGTCTTTATCAGATCTTGATTAAGGATAGTGTCTCGATTAGGATCATTGGTGTGTTGCGTCGGTTTAACCTACGGCACAGAAGAGCTACCAACTGCCCATTGTAGGCAACCCGCACCCCAATGCCCTCAAGGTCAACTAGTGACTTACATTACGTATATCGCACCCACTAAAGATGTGTAATCTCTCCTAGGCAACTAGTCTCATACAGTCTATCGGACCTTTCCAATGCATGTACCATGCACTATTCACATTTCCAATTCATATCATATATTCAGGGTCCACACAATAATCTAACAGTATTATTACTATATTTTAATCGCGTAGTCATATTTTCGCATTTTCTTAATCGCGACTCAATTTTGTCGCCTTTTCAAAATCGCGTAGCGATTTTTCAATGTTTTCCAGTCGCGTAAATATTTTTCATACGTTTTAAATTCAAAAATACTATTTTTCTCATTTAATACTAAAAATTCACTTTATTTTCCATATTTGCATAATAACCCCTCAAAAACATAATAATTATGTTTAAGTCCTTTTTCAATTTAATATTTCCAAAATGGTCCCTCACAAAATAATATTTACGAAATAGTCCCTCATAAAAATCCTATTTATGAAATAGCCCCTCTTTTATAAAATATTTGTAATATGACCCCTCTAAAAATAAGTATTTATACAATGGCCCCTTATTTACCTAATATTTAAAATTTAGTCCTTCTTTTATACAAATTTGCGGTATAACCCCTAAAAAAAATCAGTAATTGTACTGTTTTCCAAAAATTGTTATTTCTTTTCTTTACTTCATATAAAAATCATTTTACTTTGCTATACTCAAACTTTTCCAAATTCAATTAGATCTCTCAGTTCTCATTTTAATTCATCAGTTTAAGGACTTTGGTCCTCTTTTCCATGGTAAGGTCGTGAGCCTCCTTGCTCTTTGGAGTATTCATACAATCGTTTTATCATGTTGTTCACATCCTAAATTATACATACACTCACATGCTTACATAATCACATACTGATAAACATATGTCAAAGCAGTAATCATATATCACACATGCAAGCATAAAAAACAAAACCATACACATCACAAACACAATCAAAGAACATCAAACAATAGGTAAATAAACCCTTATGGATTTTTCACCGAACAAAACCATCCCCACACCACCAAAACTTGGTTGGTGAGGTAAAATCTCCATCTTACCTCTTGAAGACAAGACTTTCAAGCTCCTCTCCTTCTCCTTGATTTCATGTGGCTCACAAACAATTCCTAACAATTCTAAAATAATTAGTAAAATCACATAGAAAGCTTAATAATGATAAACCATGGAACAAACATGGTTTAGAAAATCACAAACTTGAATTAAAACCATTAAAACCAAAGTTTACCTCTAGGGAAGTAAGGTAGAAGTTGGATTTTGAAGCACTTAGAGTGTGATTTTGGGAAAACTTCCTAAATGGAAAGTGTTTAGAAGGTTGTCTAGCTTTAGGAAATGATGAGAGTGAAAATTATAGATGATCGATAGTGTTTATGGGGGTAGGGGCCGAACCATATAGATAGAAAAGGAAGGAAAATGGTGCTTTGGTGTTCTTGGAATTTTGAGAGGAAATAATGTAAGCTTTTTGGGTGAGAGAGAAAAGTGAATATTGCATGCACAAAGAGAGTGGGCTACCGTGTGAGTGTTGGAGAGTTTGAAGGGATTTGCATGAAATTAAAATATCCAATTGGTTTCACACTTGAGAGCACATGGCTTATGTCACATTTGGCCACTTAGATTGACCTAGAACAATGGAGAACATGGTGGAACAAGGCCTCTTGGCCGTGGGTTTCAAGTGGAATTAGGGGTCTAATTTGTTTTCAATTAATGTCTAATTACTTGCTAATTAATTAGTTAATTAATTAGGTTAGGTTTCCTAATCAATCTTAATTAACATTCCAATTACATAATTGATTAATTAGACATATTATGGCATATATCATAGTCTCTAATTAAAATTAGGATATTTAATTAAGAATTAAATTATAACTAATTAACAATTAGATTAGTTTACTTAGCTTGTTAATTAGGCCATTAGATTAACAAAATTAGGTTTAATTAGTTACTAAGCAAAGTCAAGCCACTATTGTTGACTTCATCTTAGCCATTGGAATCAACTTGGTTTCCTATCCATTGATCTCATCTATGGTAGATATTACTTAGAGGTTTTATCAAGATTCATTTTACACCATTGATCAGATCAACGGTTATGATCAAAAGCATCTAAATCATGCTTTTCATCCAATGGTCCTTAATGAAGTCTATGCTTCTTTATTTGACTAATTCTCATTGGCTTAGAGTTTTCAAGCCTCCTTTGTTGACTTGTTCCTATTGGTTCAGAATTCTGTCCAGTCAGAATCGTTGACTGCTACTCTAAACGCGGGTCGCATAGACTTTTTCGGGTCCAAGACCATTTTGAAGCAGATTTCTACTGTTTTCAAGACAGTAGGTACTGTCGAATAAAATAATATTATAATAATATAAAATTATTTTATTGCACAGTTAAATCCTAAAAATTAAAAGATTAATATATATATCAATCGAAATTGGGTTTAGTAAGATCCCCCAGCTCCGAATAATTAAAATAAGATTTTTTCGGTCAAGAAAATTATTATTTTCTTGACTCGAAGCAAATCACACAAAATGATCAAAAATGATCTCAGAACAGTCAAATTATTTTTATAACACACAAAAAATACAAAACAGTGTAATTCTGCTATTACTATTAACATAGTCAGAATTTGGGGAGTTACAACTCTCCCCCTCTAAAAATAAGTTTTGTCCTCGAAACTTGACACATATTCAAAATAGAAACGAATATTGCTCTCTTATCTTCTCTTCCAACTCCCATGTGGCTTCACCACTTACATCGTTCCATACCACTTTAACCAATGCGGTCTCCTTTCCTCGAAGTTGCTTGATCCTTCAATCTTCAATATTGACTGGAAACGTCTCATAGGTTAAATTCTCCTTCAGTTGTATGGTGTCTGGTTCGATAACATAAAACGGATCAGAAATATATTTTCGTAGTTGTGATACGTGAAATACATTGTGATGATTTGATAAGAACAGTGGTAGTGCAATCTGATAAGCTACCGGACCTACCCGACGAAGTATCTGATATGGTCCAATAAACTTCGTAGTGAGCTTCCTCGACTTGATTACTCATCCAACTCTAGTCATAGGCGTCACACGTAGAAATACATGGTCACCTTCTTCAAATTCAAGCGACCTTCATATTTTATCTGCATAACTCTTTTGCCGCGTCTGAGTTATCCTCATCTTGTCTTAGATCATCTTCACTTTCTCTGTTGTCTGCTGCACAAATATGGGTCCTACCATAGTACTTTCACCATCATGGTACTAACACAATGGCGTTCTACGTCTTCTCCCATATAATGCCTCATAGGGTGCCATCCCTATGCTCGAATGGAAACTATTGTTGTAAGTGAACTCTATCAACGGTAGAAATTCATCCCAACAACCAGTTTGCTCTAGAACACAAGCTCTCAACAAATCCTCCAATGACTGAATCGTCCTTTCTAACTGACCATCTATTTGTGGATGGTAAGCAGAACTCAAATGTAGCTTTGTTCCCATTGCTTCTTGTAAACTGTTCCAGAATCTTGATGTAAATTGCTTATATCGATCAGAAATAATACTAGATGGTACACCATGAAGTCTAACGATTTCATTGATGTACACTTGAGCTAACTTTTCCATTGAGTACTTAATATTAATCGGTAAAAAGTGCGCCGACTTTGTAAGCCGATCAATAATTACCCATATAGAATCGTGACTCTTTCGAGTTTTTGGTAGTCTTGTGACGAAATCCATTGCTATGTCATCTCATTTCCACTCAAGAATAGGCAAAGGTTACAACATTCCTGATGGTCTCTGATGTTCCACTTTGGCTTTCTAACAAATCAAACAGGATGATACATATTCAGTGACATCCTTCTTCATTCCTTGCCACCAATACAGCTGTTTCAAATCTTGGTACATCTTCGTGGCTCCCGGATGCATACTCAACTTACTTCTATAAGCTTCATCCAAAATCGATCTTCTCAGTTCCGGATCGTTTGGCACACATACTCTTCCTTTGAACTTCAAAATTCCATCAACATCTTCGCTGAATTCCAATTCTGCTCGTTGACTTCTTGCTTCCTTTGCTTCTTGCAAATACTGATCACTGTTTTGTCCTTCTCGTATTCTATCCATCAAGTCATTCAAAATAGTGATCATGTTCAAACACATCTTTCCTGGTGTCAACTTCACAAACAATCACATATCCCAAAACTCTTCTATCAGTTCCTTTTCCATCATCATCATAACAAAAGCATTAAGTGCTTTTCTACATAAAGCATCGGCTACGACATTCGCCTTCCCGGGATGATACTGTAACTGAAAGTCATAATCTTTTAGAAACTCTAGCTAACGCCTTTGTCTCATGTTCAACTCTTTCTGGTCAAACAGATACTTCAAACTTTTATGGTCACTAAAAATAGTGAACGTTGCCCTATAGAGAAAATGTCTCCATACCTTCAATGCAAAGACTACTATTGCCAACTCTATGTCATGATTCGGATAATTCCTCTCATGCACTTTTAACTGCCTCGATGCATACGCCACAACCTTACAATTCTGCATAAGAACACAACCCAATCCTTGGTATGAAGCATCATAATACACTTCGAAAGATTCATTCGGATTAGGCAGAATCAAAATTGGTGAAGTAGTCAGTCATCTTTTTAACTCCTAAAAATTTTCCTCACATGCTTCAGTCCATGCAAACGGTTGATTCTTTCGTGTAAGTTGGGTAAGAGGTCCTGTAATCTTTGAAAACCCCTCAATAAATCACTGATAGTAACCGACCAATCCGATGAAACTACGGATCTCCGATACTGTCTTCGGTCTTTCCCATTCAACAACTGTCTCCACCTTTGAAGCATCAACTTCAATTCCATCCGCCGATATGATATGCCCCAAAAATTGTACTTCGCTCAACCAAAATTCACATTTGGACAACTTGGCATACAACTTATTCTCCTTTAAAATCTTGAGATCCACTTTGAGATGTTCAGCATGCTCCTCCTGACTTCGAGTATAAATCAAGATATCATCAATAAAGACAACAATAAACTTATCCAAGTATGAATGGAAAATCTGGTTCATGAAGTCCATAAACATCGCAGGTGCATTCGTCACACCAAAAGGCATCACTTGATACTCGTAATGCCTATATCGTGTCCGAAACGCAGTCTTTGGGATATCCTCTACCTTCACACGTATCTGGTGATAACCAGAACGTAAATCAATCTTAGAAAATATTGCGACTCCTCGCAATTGGTCCATCAAATCATTGATTCTTGGTAGTGGATACTTGTTCTTGATTGTAATCTTGTTCAATTACCGGTAGTCTACACATAAACGAGAAGTCTCATCCTTCTTCTTTACCAACAACACTGGAGCTCCCCAAGGTGATACACTTGGTCTCACAAACTGCTTCTCCAATAAATCCTCCAATTGTTTCTTAAGCTCTGCTAACTCTACCGGCGACATTTGATAAGGTGCCATAGATATAGGTCCAGCTCCAGGTACCAAATCAATAGAGAATTCAATTTCTTTTTTGGGTGGTATTCCAGGTAGATCTTCAGGAAACACTTCAGGAAACTCATTCACTGCAAAAATATCCTTCAAAATATCTTCACACTGAACCTCCATAGAAGACATCAACAAGTACCCTTGATCTCCTTCCTTCAAACAAGCTTCCACTTGAGTAGCCGTTAGGAATCTAGAATCCTTAACCTCGGGAAAAACTAATGTCTTATTCGAACAGTCTATCAAGATATGGTTGGAAGACAACGAATCCATTCCTAAGATTATATTAATCTTGGAAAGAGGCAGACAGATCAAATCCGCCTGTGGCCTTGCAGTGCGAACACTGCCCACTGATGGCTCCACTTTCTGCTGATCACACTTTCTAGAGAAATGTCCCAGCTTCCCACATCAATAACAAATCACCCCCTTATGCTGACAGTCCCTGGTGAGATGTCCTTTCTCACACTTAAAACATTTAAGTGAAAAAGTTCTATTTGAAACTTCTCTACTACCGCTCGAACTTCCTCCAAATGATTGTTACCGATTCTGACTTACTACTGGTTTAGTATATGGTTTCTGTTGGTAACAGTTGCCACCACTACTCTTTCCCCTTTGAAACCGTGCTGGTCCAAAATTCTTATTTCTAGCCTCTCGCAGATGATCAATTTCTTTGACTTTGCAACATTTGTCCAACAATACCGGAAACTGATCGATGTCCACTGTTGCTAAAGCTCGCTTGATGTCAAGCCTCAGCCCCTCTTCGAGCTTCCTACACTTCCACTTCTCATCTGGATGCATCTGGAAGTACCTCGAAAACTTAGACAAGCTTTCGAACCTTGCTGCGTACTCACTCACGGTCATCGCTCCTTGCCTCAGACTAAGGAATTCCATCTCCTTAGCATGTCGAACACTGGCTGGGAAATACTTCCCCAGAAACTTCTGCCTAAAGAGCTGCCATGTCACAACTCTCCCTTCAGCTTGAATTAATCTGCGGGCTCCTGCCCACCAAGCCTCTCCATTGCCGACTAATACAATTGTTACGAAAGTAAACTTCCACTCATCAGTACAACTCATGCTGTCAAATATCTTCTCCAGCTCCTTGATCCACAGATCAGCCTTCTCTGGATCAAACTCTCCATGAAATTTTGGTGGATTGTTCCTCCGAAATTCTGACAAGCTATGAGCAGCATCAATTGCGCTTTGGTTCTATTGTGCAACAACCTCGGCTATTCGTTGTATTGCTGCTACAGCTGCAGCCATATTCTGATTGTCATCGCCGATATTACCAACTATTGCCCTCGCATTCATGCGTCCTCTTCCGCGTCCAGCCATTTCGTTCTATCAATCAGATTGAACAACACAAAGAAAAGTGAGGGTCAGTCTTCAAACAATATTGTTTTTCTTTCAGAAAATAATTACAAAGAATCACACAACCTAGACAAGACAGACCTAACCACAATCCCAAAAGACTCTAACTTGGGCCCTGATACCAACTAATGTAACACCCTCCTTAGGGCGCCAGACTTGGTGTTTCTTAATTACTAAATTACCCCTTTATTAGAAATCGCGCTTATAATATAAATACGAGTTATAAAATTTCTTGATGATAGTAAGATAAACTTAGCAGAAAATAAAAATATAACAACATTGTCACAATTAATTTACATCATATATACATACAAGCCTTTAGTATTGTCATACTTAAATATTTTACAAACTAGACTTTCAAAACATTTAAACTCCAAACTTTAATTTAAACTATTATACTGCCCAAGTCCTACTAGACAGCAGAACCCTCAGACGGGTCCTCCTCAAATTCCTCAGCATATAGGAATCCATCATGATGTGCAGTCCTACAGACAGGTGTCCGAGCAGACGACACAACACTGACCTCACTAGGGGTACGATAGTAAGCCCCCCAGTACTGCCTAATAGAAATTGGAAACTCTAGGTGCATATATATGTTAACACTAAAGTACGGATGTCCTAGATGCAATCTACTCAATCTAATATTTAAATCCCCCATATAGTAAATACTCTCTCTCTCTAAATCGACATGCCATGCCTCAGATCCTCCAATGAATGTCAGCCTCATGTAGCCAAGGAAACTAGGCATCTCCATCTCTTCAAAACTCAACGTCCTCAACGGGAATCTGCTCCTCCTCAGCTTCTCGCTCCACCTCTTGCCCGACGTCTTGACAAGTATAAATATAATACAGAACATGCATACAAAGAGGTGAGATCACCTACGCCATTACCAGTATGGTAGCAATGAAGATAAACACATACAATATCATATACAACTATCATACCATAATTACAGTTATGCCATCAATATCATTTCTCAATAAAACACATGAAGTAAACAATATTTACAATTATGCCACTAACAATAATCAAATATCCAATAAATCAATTATCATAAACATAATTATGATAATACCCTCAATAGCTACATGTATGCACACAGACTCAATTTCCTACTCCATGGAGCTACAACTCAGGTCGGAGAGAGTGATCGAAAAGATTTGTCGGTACCAACATGCCTCGGACCACATGCTCAATCTTGCACATCTAGCATATACACGATAGTCTTTATCAGATCTTAATTAAGGATAATGCCTCGGTTAGGATCATTGGTGTGTTGCGTCGGTCAAACCTACGGCACAGAAGAGCTACCAACTGCCCATTGTAGGCAACCCGCACCCCAATGCCCCCAAGGTCAACTAGTGACTTACACTACGCATATCGCACCCACTCAAGAGGTGTAATCTCTCCTAGGCAACTAGCCTCATACAGTGTAACATTCCAAAAATTAATAATTTTAGGATAAATGATCATTTTACAATATTTTGGATTTTCTGGAATTTTTCAGGATTTTTCTGAAAATGCAGAATATTTTAATATTATTTCTCGTTTTATGTGCACACTAGGCAGAGTTGGCAAAATGACTGTAACGCTCCCAAAGTTAGAAAATTTTATTACGAATAGTTATTTTCTAATATTTGTGATTTATGTGAATTCTTTCAGAATTTTTCGAAAATGATGAATATTTTAATATATATTCCTCGTTTTGCGTTCGTATTGAGCAGAGTTGGGAAAACGACTGTAATGCTTCAAAAATTGGAAAATGATAAGACGAATAGTCGTTTTATAATATTTGTAATTTTTGAGAATTTTCTGGGATTTTTCGGGAAATGTCAAATATTTTAATATATTTCTCGTTTTGCGTGCGTGCTGAGCGACGCCGGAGAAACGAGATGTTTTCTCTGAGAACCTTGAACTATGGACCTGTCGACGGGGGATCTTACTAAACCCGAGGCTGGACACAGTTTACGAGGTTTCACATTTTTCAAGAAATTTAGCAGTCGGAATAATAAAACGCTGTGTAAATTTCATCTGTCAGATAAATTAATATTGACTTCTGTCGACTGTAACTATTATCCATTGGATAATAGCATGCATTAGAAATCCTATCACCCTATCCTAATGCAATCCACTTTATGTCAAATCAAATCTACTTTAATTCAAATTTGTGTGCTTTTTCAAAGCTTCTTTGAGAAGCTTTGACCACTAAATGACCCAAGTACCCTTGGCTTGCATGAGAAGCCAAATTTTTCCCCTCACTCTCTCCTCTATTCGGCAGCCCACACTAGCCAAGGAGGGCAAAATTGTGACTTGCACACTAACCTAAATCCATTAAACCCTAATTCACTTTACCTATCACTTACTTTCTCTTCACTTCATCTTCTTCATCCTTTTCTCCTCCTTCTCTCTACCTCCACCATGAGCACGAAAATGGCAGCCCCTCCTCCTCCATTTTTGCTCATCTTTTCTCCTCTCTAAGCCCATTTCCGCACTTGCACTCACTAACTCTACCTTCTTTGTGTAGAAAGTTTCTCCATTTTCCATTTCTACCTCCATTTTCTCTCCACCTCTTCTCTTCTTCCTCCTCTTAGATCTGAAATTTCCAAACACCATTAGAGAGTTTTCTCTTCACTTTTCTCTTCATAAACACCATTTCTAGACTTCTCTCAACCTCCTCTACACTTTCTCTTTAGAAAATCTCTTCAAAGATCCATCCTTTCTACCCCTCCTTCTTCAAATCCGAAAATCACTCCTCCATGGATGGCCAAGCTTTTTGATTTTTCTCTCCACTAAACACATTTATACACTCATCTTCATCTTCTCTACAAGTCTCATTTGGAAGGTTTGCTCAAAATCCAACCTTGTCTCCATTGTCTTCCAAGGTAAAGATTCTTGATTTCTCTCCATTTTCTTCTCATTTTCGTTTTCCTTGGTTGCTATGTGACCAAGGGCTTCTCTTTTGAGCATTGATGAGTGATTTGAGTGATTTTGAACACTCTAGGGTTCTTGGGAGAGTGGAATCCGAAAATCACCAAAAAAAGGAATCTCAAGGAGTTCAAGCTTAAGGCTTTAGGTAAAGTTCTTCCAATTCACCTATCAATTTCATTTTCCTTGGTTACCTATGTGACCAAGGATCATTCTTTTCAAGCTTTAGTTTGTAAATATGAGAATTTGACCACTTTATGATTCTCTTGAAGGTGGAATCCGAAATTTACAAATCAAGGAACTAATGAGTTGTTTTCTTGCATTGTCTCCTCTAGGTAAGAGGGAGACTACTCACTTCAACCACTTATGGTGGTGAGGAGACTTTGTATGTGTGTTGATGGAGAAATCCATCCTTGTATGCTCTTTGTATGCTTGCTTGAATCATAAATTTTGTATGATTTAGTATTCTTGAATTTGATTGATACTTGATTATGATCTTGAATATGTTTGATATATCAATTGTGCTTGATCATGTTGGGGTTGCTAAATGGAAAATTTGGAGTTTCCTACCTCAACATGGTGCCACGGTTTTGACTAGAAGTTAGGGGTGAAAATTGCTTTTGTATACAAGTGAAATAAGACTTATGTAATCAAAGGTTGAATGATAGTATTAATAGAAATGAATGGAGGACCTTGAGAGTTTAATACCCAAGAGGGGTGCCACGGTTTTGGTCTTGGTAAAGAGACAAATGGATTAATTTTGATGAACTAAATTTAAGTGATTTAGTGTTAAGAAAACTAATGCATAAAAGTGGAAAGAAAAATTGGATAATAGACATCATGAAGCCACAGTTTTGGCATTGAATCTTGGGCACTTGGATTGATTTTAATGAACCAAAAACTTAAGTGAATTAATAACAAGTTAATACCTAAAAGAGAAGGAAAGATTAGACATTGAAGACTCATTGATGGCCACGGTTTTAGCTTGAGCAATAAGGCAAATGGAATGACCTTGATACATTAAACTTAAGAAAATTGATCTTAAGGAATTAATACACAAATGAGGAATAAAAAGTGGAACTTAGAAGACCTATGAAGCCATGGTTTTGGCATGGATCTTAGGCAATTAAATTAATCTTGTGAGAAATGGAAATTGAGTAATTAAGTATCAAGTAACTAACACATGATATGTGAAAGAATGAAATTTTGAGGATTTAGGAAGGTCACGGTTTTTGAGCCCAAAATTGGGGTTCTTGGTGAGCTAATTTAACAAATGAAAGATTAAGTAAATCAAGGGTATAACATGTAATGTGATGACTTTAAAATATTTGGGAATTGAATCCCTTGAGAGGCCACAGCCTTTAAGGCCTTTTGAGGCTTGATTATACAACTTTAGTAACTTAGAAGTTTAGGTAATTGATGAATTTGAAGGACTCAATATGATTAGAGACTTCATAAATTTTAAAGGAACCAAGAGTGAAACTTTCATAAGACTTAGGATAGGTTCAAGAGAGCAAGAACAAGAGAGCGTGAGTCTTGAGAGCTTATGAGAATGAATTGTATTAGGAAGATTAGACTAACTATGAGAATTTAATTAGAAATGAACCTTGTAGGAAAGACAAAATTTAAGTCAGGATTCATAACGGACCTAAGAATGTACTATGTGATTTGATCTCAATATTATGATGCTATGGGTCCATGTGAGTGACCATTTGTATATTGATGCTCTTTTGGCCAATTGTGGCATATTATGGAATGGTATGAAATTGTGAATCATACATATTATGCATAGAGTCATTATGCATTGTAAATGTCTTGTGGACTGTTGTAAGGCCAAGTTGCCTAGGAGATTGAACACACCTTTGTGCAGGTGCGAATAGACTAGTATAGGTACCATATGGTTGTTGGCCCTGGGGGCGTCAGGGTGCGGGTACCTCGCAATGAACAGTTGGTAGCTCTTCTGTCCATGGGGCAGACCGATGCAAACGCACTGACGATCCGGATCGAGACGCTGTCCTATATCGTGATCTAGCGTGGACTGTTTGTACAATGCCTGGATGTGCACGTGGAAATTATTGGTTTTTAGCATTTTGGCCGCGGCAGCCGAGTTACAGACATGTCTCCTGATCTTTCTCTCCGACTGTTTATGTCTAGCTCCATGGAGTAGGAATTGTGGTATCATAATGCATTGTGCATCGTTCATTGTCGGTCTCATAAACTGTTGAGCATGAACACTGTGAATGTGAAGATAACTGTTGTACTTATGTAAATGATTATCGATTGTTGTGTTAATTCCTGGAAATACTATTGTGTTCTGCCTGCTATTGCTTACTGTTGTTCTACCTTTACTATAAATATCACTGTTATTATTAACTCTGATTATTGCTTAGAATTGAATTACTTTTATTATAAATTCTGTTGTTGCTGTTGATGAATATATGAACTGTATTGCTTGGTGGGCGCTTTACGCCGTGCTGTTTTCTTACTGCCAATAGTGGTAATGAAAGATGGGTGTCTCACCTCTTTCTTATATTTGTGCATTTCTGTTTTATATTTATATTTGATAAAAGATCGTAAGGAAGATGAAGAGGGACCACACCTTGGTTGATTGGCTTGAGCGTCTGGACAAGATTTCTTCGACTACGTAAGAGTGCAGCTGCGTGGAGGCATTGATGCCTGTCGTGTCAACTGGGACGCCGTGCGTCATGTACATATGGGGTTGCGGCTTTGTCTGCTAGTTGTACCCATCCCTGGGTTACTACTTTTCTCCCTTTAGTGTTTTATCCCCGCTGTATTTTTATTGGACTCTGTAATTATTATATTCTATGTCATCAGTGATTTGTGTAAATTGACTATAAAATATATATATAAGGGATATGATTTTATTTTAGTGGTTGTATTATGGGTTGAATATATTTATATGTCATTCGAGGCTCATATTTTCTACTTATACAAATCGTCAAAAAAAAAATATATATATATATAGACTCTTGAGAATTTAAATTACTGTTATCATGACTGTGACACACTTGGATTTAGTAACTGTGGTGTAATGACGATTACACTCCAGTTGCTACATCAAAGGGGTGTTACATACAGTCCATCAGACCTTTCCAATGCATGTACTATGCACTATTCACATTTCCAATTCATATCAAATATTCGGGGTCCACACATTAATCTAACAGTATTATTACTGTATTTTAATCGCGTAGTCATATTTTCGCATTTTCTTAATCGTGACTTAATTCTGTCACCTTTTCAAAATCGCGTAGTGATTTTTCAATGTTTTCCAGTCGCGCAAATATTTTTCATACGTTTTAAATTCAAAAATACTATTTTTCTCATTTAATACTAAAAATTCACTTTATTTTCCATATTTGCATAATAACCCCTCAAAAACATAATAATTATGTTTAAGTCCTTTTTCAATTTAATATTTCCAAAATGGTCCCTCATAAAATAATATTTACAGAATAGTCCCTCATAAAAATCCTATTTATGAAATAGCCCCTCTTTTATAAAATATTTGTAATATGACCCCTCTAAAAATAAGTATTTGTACAATGGCCCCTTATTTACATAATATTTAAAATTTAGTCCCTCTTTTATAAAAATTTGCGGTATAACCCCTCAAAAAAATCAGTAATTGTACTGTTTCCCAAAAATTATTATTTCTTTTCTTTACTTCACATAAAAATCATTTTACTTTGCCATACTCAAACTTTTCCAAATTCAATTAGATTTCTCAGTTCTCATTTTAATTCATTAGTTTAAGGACTTTCGTCCTCTTTTCCATGGTAAGGCCGTGAGCCTCCTTGCTCTTTGGAGCATTCATGCAATCGTTTTATCATGTTGTTCACATCCTAAATTACACGTACACTCACATGCTTACATAATCACATAAAGATAAACATATGTCAAAGCAGTAATCATATATCACACATGCAAGCATAAAAAACAAAACCATACACATCACAAACACAATCAAAGAACATCAAACAATAGGTAAATAAACCCTTATGGGTTTTTCACCGAACAAAACCATCCCCACACCACCAAAACTTGGTTGGTGAGGTAAAATCTCCCTCTTACCTCTTGAAGACAAGTCTTCCAAGCTCCTCTCCTTCTCCTTGATTTCGTCTGGCTCACAAACAATTCCTAACAATTCTAAAACAATTAGCAAAATCACATACAAAGCTTAATAATGATAAACCATGGAACAAACATGGTTTAGAAAATCACAAACTTGAATTAAAACCATTAAAACCAAAGTTTACCTCTAGGGAAGTAAGGTAGAAGTTGGATTTTGAAGCACTTAGAGTGTGATTTTGGGAAAACTTCCTAAATGGAAAGTGTTTAGAAGGTTGTCTAGCTTTAGGAAATGATGAGAGTGAAAATTATAGATGATCGATAGTGTTTATGGGGGTAGGGGCCGAACCATATAGAGAGAAAAGGAAGGAAAATGGTGCTTTGGTGTTCTTGGAATTTTGAGAGGAAATAATGTAAGCTTTTTGGGTGAGAGAGAAAAGTGAATATTGCATGCACAAAGAGAGTGGGCTGCCGTGTGAGTGTTGGAGAGTTTGAAGGGATTTGCATGAAATTAAAATATCCAATTGGTTTCACACTTGAGAGCACATGGCTTATGTCACATTTGGCCACTTAGATTGACCTAGAACAATGGAGAACATGGTGGAACAAGGCCTCTTGGCCGTGGGTTTCAAGTGGAATTAGGGGTCTAATTTGTTTTCAATTAATGTCTAATTACTTGCTAATTAATTAGTTAATTAGGTTAGGTTTCCTAATCAATCTTAATTAACATTCCAATTACATAATTGATTAATTAGACATATTATGGCATATATCATAGTCTCTAATTAAAATTAGTATATTTAATTAATAATTAAATTATAACTAATTAACAATTAGATTAGTTTACTTAGCTTGTTAATTAGGCCATTAGATTAACCAAATTAGGTTTAATTAGTTACTAAGCAAAGTCAAACCACTATTGTTGACTTCATCTTAGCCATTGGAATCAACTTGGTTTCCTATCCATTGATCTCATCTACAGTGGATATTACTTAGAGGTTTTATCAGGATTCATTTTACACCATTGATCGGATCAACGGTTATGATCAAAAGCATCTAAATCATGCTTTTCATCCAATGGTCTTTAATGAAGTCTATGCTTCTTTATTTGACTAATTCTCATTGGCTTAGAGTTTTCAAGCCTTCTTTGTTGACTTGTTCCTATTGGTTCAGAATTCTGTCCAGTCAGAATCGTTGACTGCTACTCTAAACGCGGGTCCCACAGACTTTTTCGGGTCCAAGACCATTTTGAAAGAGAATTCTACTGTTTTCAAGACAGTAGGTATTGTTGAATAAAATAATGTTATAATAATATAAAATTATTTTTTTACACGTTAAATCTTAAAAATTAAAAGATTAATATATATATCAATCGGAATTGGGTTTAGTAAGATCTCCCAGCTCCGAATAATTAAAACAAGATTTTTTCGGTCAAGAAAATTATTATTTTCTAGACTCGAAGCAAATCACACAAAATTATCAAAAATGATCTCAGAACAATCAAATTATTTTTATAACACACAGAAAATACAAAATAGTATAATTCTGCTATTACTATTAACATAGTCAGAATTTGGGGTGTTACAACTCTCCCCCTCTAAAAATAAGAGTTGTCCTCGAAACTTGACACATATTCAAATTTGAAACAAATGTTGCTCTCTTATCTTCTCTTCCAACTCCCATGTGGCTTCACCACTTACATCGTTCTATACCACTTTAACCAATGCGATCTCCTTTCCTCGAAGTTTCTTGATCCTTCGATCTTCAATCTTGACTGGAATCGTCTTATAGGTTAAATTCTCCTTTAGTTGTACGGTTTCTGGTTCGACAACGTGAGTCGGATCAGAAATATATTTCTGTAGTTGTGATACGTGAAATACATTGTGAAGATTTGATAAGAACGGTGGTAGTGCAATCTAATAAGCCACCGGACCTACCCAACGAAGTATCTGATACGGTCCAATAAACTTCGGAGTGAGCTTCCTCGACTTGATTACTCATCCAACTCTAGTCATAGGTGTCACACGTAAAAATACATGGTCACCTTCTTCAAATTCAAGTGGTCTTTGTCTTTTATCTGCATAACTCTTTTGCCGCGTCTGAGTTGTCCTCATCTTGTCTTGGATCATCTTCACTTTCTCTATTGTCTGCTACACAAATTCGGGTCCTACCACAGTACTTTCACCATCATGGTACCAACACAACGGCGTTAAACATCTTCTCCCATATAATGCCTCATAGGGTGCCATCCCTATGCTCGAATGGAAACTATTGTTGTAAGTGAACTCTATCAACGGTAGAAATTCATCCCAACAACCAGTTTGCTCTAGACCACAAGCTCCCAACAAATCCTCCAATGACTAAATCGTCCTTTCTGACTGACCATCTATTTATGGATGGTAAGCAGAACTCAAATATTGCTTTGTTCCCATTGCTTCTTGCAAACTATTCCAGAATCTTGATGTAAATCGTTTATCTCGATCAGAAATAATACTGGATGGTACACCATGAAGTCTAACGATTTCATTGATGTACACTTGAGCCAACTTTTCCATTGAGTACTTAATATTAATCGGTAAAAACTGCGCCGACTTTGTAAGTCGATCAATAATTACCCATATAGAATCGTGACTCTTTCGAGTTTTTGGTAGTCTCGTGACGAAATCCATTGCTATGTCATCCCATTTCCACTCAGGAATAGGCAAAGGTTGCAACAATCCTGATGGTCTCTGATGTTCCACTTTGTTCTTCTGACAAATCAAAAAGGATGATACATATTCAGTGACATCCCTCTTCATTCCTTGCCACCAAAACAGTTGTTTCAAATCTTGGTACATCTTCGTGGCTCCCGGATGCATACTCAACTTACTTCTATGAGCTTTATCCAAAATCGATCTTCTCAGTTCCGGATCGTTTGGCACACATACTCTTCCTTTGAACTTCAAACTTCCATCAACACCTTTGCTGAATTCCAATTCTGCTCCTTGACTTCTTGCTTCATTTGCTTCTTACAAATACTGATCACTGTTTTGTCCTTCTCATATTCTATCCATTAAGTCATTCGAAATAGTGATCATGTTCAAACACATCTTCCCCGGTGTCAACTTCACAGACAATCGCATATCCCGAAACTCTTCTATCAGTTCCTTTTCCTTCAACATCATAACAGAAGCATTAAGCGTTTTTCTACTTAAAGCATCCGCTATGACATTCGCCTTCCCGGGATGATACTGTAACAGAAAGTCATAATCTTTTAGAAACTCTAGCCAACTCCTTTATCTCATGTTCAACTCTTTCTGGTCAAACAGATACTTCAAACTTTTATGGTCACTAAAAACAGTGAACGTTGCCCTATAGAGAAAATGTCTCCATACCTTCAATGCAAAGACTATTGCTGCCAACTCCAAGTTATGAGTCGGATAATTCCTCTCATGCACTTTTAACTGCCTCGATGCATACGCCACAACCTTACGGTTCTGCATAAGAACACAACTCAATCCTTGGTACGAAGCATCACAATACACTTCGAAAGATTCATTCGGATCAGGCAGAATCAAAAATGGTGAAGTAGTCAGTCATATTTTTAACTCCTGAAAACTTTCCTCACATGCTTAAGTCCATGCAAACGGTTGATTCTTTCGTGTAAGTTGGGTAAGAGGTCCTGCAATCTTTGAAAACCCCTCAATAAATCACCGATAGTAACCGGCCAATCCAATGAAACTACGGATCTCCGATACTATCTACGGTCTTTCCCATTCAACAACTGTCTCCACCTTTGAAGCATCAACTTCAATTCCATCCGCCGATATGACATGCCCCAAAAATTGTACTTCGCTCAACCAAAATTCACATTTTGATAACTTGGCATACAACTTATTCTCCTTCAAAATCTGGAGAACCACTTTGAGATGTTCAGCATGCTCCTCCTGACTTCGAGAATAAATCAAGATGTCATCAATAAAGACAACAATAAACTTATCCAAGTATGAACGAAAAATGTGGTTCATGAAGTCCGTAAATATCGCAGGTGCAATAGTCACACCAAAAGGCATCACTTGATACTCGTAATGCCCATATCGTGTCCGAAACGCAGTCTTTGGGATATCCTCCACCTTCACACGTATCTGGTGATAACCAGAACGTAAATTAATCTTAGAAAATATTGCGGCTCCTCGCAATTGGTCCATCAAATCATTGATTCTTGGTAGTGGATACTTGTTCTTGATTGTAATCTTGTTCAATTATCGGTAGTCTACACATAGACGAGAAGTCTCATCTTTCTTCTTTACCAACAACACTGGAGCTCCCTAAGGTGATACACTTGGTCTCATAAACTGCTTCTCCAACAAATCCTCCAATTGTTTCTTAAGTTCTACTAACTCTACTGGCGACATCCGATAAGGCACCATAGATATAGGTCCAGCTCTAGGTGCCAAATCAATAGAGAATTCGATTTCTCTTTCGGGTGGTATTCCAGGTATATCTTCTAGAAATACTTCACGAAACTCATTCACTACAAAAATATCCTTCAGAATATATTCACACTGAACCTCCATAGAAGACATCAATAAGTACCCTTGATCTCCTTCCTTCAAATAAGTTTCCACTTGAGTAGCCGTTAGGAATCTAGAATCCTTAACCTCGGGAAAAACTAATGTCTTATTCGAACAGTCTATCAAGATATGGTTGGAAGACAACCAATCCATTCCTAAGATTACATTAATCTTGGAAAGAGGCAGACAGATTAAATCCACAAGAAAGATTCTATCCCTAACACATACAGGGCAATTCAAACACACTTTTGTAATTATCACACGCTTATCAGTAGGAGTACTAACACTTAAATCATACGGCAATGTAGTCACAGTTAATCCCAAACGCTCCATACAATCACATGCAATGAAAGAATACGTTGCTCCCGAATCAAAAAATACTGTTAAAGGATTACTTTCAATAGCACACTCCTCCATTATCAAGTCCTCAAATTTAGCGGCTTCATCCCCTGTCATAGTACACACTCGACCACCCGCCTGTGGCCTTGCAGTACGAACACTGCCCACTAATGGCTCCACTTTCTGCTGATCACACTCTTTAGAGAAATGTTCTGGCTTCCCACATCGATAACAAATCACCCCCATATGCTGACAGTCCCTGATGAGATGTCCTTTCCCACACTTAAAATATTTAAGTGCAGAAGTTCCAATTGAAACTGCTCTATTACCGCTCGAACTTCCTCCAAATGATTGTTGCCGATTCTGACTTACTACTGGTTTAGTATATGGTTTTTGTTGGTAACGGTTGCCAACGCTACTCTTTCCCCTTTGGAACCGTGCTGGTCCAAAATGCTTATTTCTAGCCTCTAGCAGATGATCAATTTCTTCGACTTTGTGACATTTGTCCAACAATACCAGAAACTGATCGATGTCCACTGCTGCTAATGCTCGCTTGATGTCAAGCCTCAGCCCCTCTTCGAACTTCCAACACTTCCACTCCTTATCTCGATGCATTTGGAAGTACCTCGAAAACTTAGACAAGCTTTCGAACTTTGCTGCGTACTCATTCACGGTCATCACTCCTTGCCTCAGAGTAAAGAATTCTATCTCCTTAGCATGTCGAACACTAGCTAGGAAATACTTCCCCAGAAACTTCTGCCTAAAGAGCTGCCATGTCACAACTCTCCCTTCAGCTTGAATTAATCTGCGGGCTCCTGCCCACCAAGCCTCTCCATCGCCAACTAATACAATTGTTGCGAAAGTAAGCTTCCGCTCATCAGTACAACTCATGCCGTCAAATATCTTCTTCAGTTCCTTGATCCACAGATCAGCCTTCTCTGGATCAAACTCTCCATGAAATTTTGGTGGATTGTTCCTCCGAAATTCAGACAAGCTGTGAGCATCATCATTTGCTCTTTGGTTCTGTTGTGCAACAACCTCGGCCATTCGTTGTATTGCTGCTATAGCTATAGCTATATTCTGATTGTCGTCGCCAGCACTTTCAGCTGCTGCCCTCGCATTCATGCATCCTCTTCCGCGTCCAGCCATTTCGTTCTATCAATCAGACTGAACAACACAAAGAAAAATGAGGGTCAGTCTTTAAACAATATTATTTTTCTTTCGAAAAATAATTACAAAGAATCACACAACTTAGATAAGAAAGACCTAACCACAAACCCAAAAGACTCTAACTTGGGCTCTGATACCAACTAATGTAACACCCTCCTTAGGGCGCCACACTTGGTGTTGCTTAATTACCAAATTACCCCTTCATTAGAAATCGCGCTTGTAATCTAAATACGAGTTATAAAATTTCTTGAGGATAGTAAGATAAACTTAGCAGAAAATAAAAACATAACAACATTGTCACAAATAATTTACATCATATATACATACAAGCCTTTAGTATTGTCATACTTAAATATTTTACAAACTAGACTTTCAAAACATTTAAACTCTAAACTTTAATTTAAACTATTATACTGCCCAAGTCCTACTAGACAGCAGAACCCTCAGACGGGTCCTCCTCAGATTCCTCAGCATATAGGAATCCATCATGATGTGCAGTCCTACGGACAGGTGTCCGAGCAGACGACACAACACTGACCTCACTAGGGGTATGATAGTAAGCCTCCTAGTACTGCCTAATAGAAATTGGAAACTCTAGGTGCATAGATAAGTTAACACTAAAGTACGGATGTCCTAGATGTAATCTACTCAATCTAATATTTAAATCCCCCATATAGTAAATACTCTCCCTCTCTAAATCGACATGCCACGCCTCAGATCCTCCAATGAATGTCAGCCTCATGTAGCTAAGGAAACTAGGCATCTCTATCTCTTCAAAACTCAACGTCCTCAACGGGAATCTGCTCCTCCTCAGCTTCTCACTCTACCTCTTGCTCAATGTCTTGACAAATATAAATATAATACAGAACATGCATACAAAGAGGTGAGATCACCTACGCCATTACCGGTATGGTAGCAATGAAGATAAACACATACAATATCTCATACATCTATCATACCATAATTACAGTTATGCCATCAATATCATTTATCAATAAAACTCATGAAGTAAACAATATTTACAATCATGCCACTAACAATAATCAAATATCCAATAAATCAATTATCATAAACATAATTATGATAATACCCTCAATAGCTACATGTATGCACACAGACTCAATTTCCTACTCCATGGAGCTACAACTCAGGTCGGAGAGAGTTATCGAAAAGATTTGTCGGTACCAACATGCCTCGGACCTTGTGCTCAATCTTGCACATCTAGCATATACACGCCAATCTTTATTAGATCTTTATTAAGGATAGAGTGTCGGTTAGGATAATTGGTGTGTCGCGTCGGTCTAACCTACGGCACAGAAGAGCTGCCAACTGCCCATAGTAGGCAACCCGCACCCCAATGCCCCCAAGGTCAACTAGTGACTTACACTACACATATCGCACTCACTCAAGAGGTGTAATCTCTCCTAGGCAACTAGCCTCGTACAGTCCATCGGACTTTTCCAATGCATGTACTATGCACTATTCACATTTCTAATTCTTATCACATATTTGGGGTCAACACAATCATCTAACAGTATTATTACTGTATTTTAATCGCGTAGTCATATTTTCGCATTTTCTTAATCGCGACTCAATTCTGTCGCCTTTTCAAAATCGCGTAGTGATTTTGAAACGTTTTCCAGTCGCGTAAATATTTTTCATACATTTTAAATTCAAAAATACTATTTTTCTCATTTAATACTAAAAATTCACTTTATTTTCCATATTTACATAATAACCCCTCAAAAACATAATAATTATGTTTTAGTCCTTTTCTAATTTAATATTTCCAAAATGGTCCCTTATAAAATAATATTTACGAAATAGTCCCTCATAAAAATCTTATTTATGAAATAGCCCCTCTTTTATAAAATATTTATAATATGACCCCTCTAAAAATAGGTATTTATACAATGGCCCTTTATTTACATAATATTTAAAATTTAGTCCATCTTTTATAAAAATTTGCTGTATAACCCCACAAAAAAATTAGTAATTGTACTGTTTCCCAAAAATTGTTATTTCTTTTCTTTACTTCACATAAAAATAATTTTACTTTGCTATACTCAAACTTTTCCAAATTCAATTAGATCTCTCAGTTCTCATTTTAATTCATCAGTTTAAGGACTTTGGTCCTCTTTTCCATGGTAAGGTCGTGAGCCTCGTTGCTCTTTGGAGCATTCATGCAATCATTTTATCATATTGTTCACATCCTAAATTACACATACACTCACATGCTTACATATTCACATACTGATAAACATATGTCAAAGCAGTAATCATATATCACACATGCAAGCATAAAAAAACAAAACCATACACATCACAAACACAATCAAAGAGCATCAAACAATAGGTAAATAAACCCTTATGGGTTTTTCATCGAACAAAACCATCCCCACACCACCAAAACTTGGTTGGTGAGGTAAAATCTCCCTCTTACCTCTTGAGGACAAGTCTTTCAAGCTCCTCTCATTCTCCTTGATTTTGTGTGGCTCACAAACAATTCCTAACAATTCTAAAATAATTAGTAAAAGCACATACAAAGCTTAATAATGATAAACCATGGAACAAACATGGTTTAGAAAATCACAAACTTGAATTAAAACCATTAAAACCAAAGTTTACCTCTAGGGAAGTAAGGTAGAAGTTGGATTTTGAAACACTTAGAGTGTGATTTTGGGAAAACTTCCTAAATGGAAAGTGTTTAGAAGGTTGTCTAGCTTTAGGAAATGATGAGAGTGAAAATTATAGATGATTGATAGTGTTTATGGGGGTAGGGGCCGAACCATATAGAGAGAAAAGGAAGGAAAATGGTGCTTTGGTGTTCTTGGAATTTTGATGTAAGCTTTTTGGGTGAGAGAGAAAAGTGAATATTGCATGCACAAAGAGAGTGGGCTGCCGTGTGAGTGTTGGAGAGTTTGAAGGGATTTGCATGAAATTAAAATATCCAATTGGTTTCACACTTGAGAGCACATGGCTTATGTCACATTTGGCCACTGAGATTGACCTAGAACAATGGAGAACATGATGGAACAAGGCCTCTTGGCCGTGGGTTTCAAGTGGAATTAGGGGTCTAATTTGTTTTCAATTAATGTTTAATTACTTGCTAATTAATTAATTAATTAATTAGGTTAGGTTTCCTAATCAATCTTAATTGACATTCCAATTACATAATTGATTAATTAGACATATTATGGCATATATCATAGTCTCTAATTAAAATTAGGATATTTAATTAAGAATTAAATTATAACTAATTAACAATTAGATTAGTTTACTTAGCTTGCTAATTAGGCTATTAGATTAACCAAATTAAGTTTAATTAGTTACTAAGCAAAGTCAAGCCACTATTGTTGACTTCATCTTAGCCATTGGAATCAACTTAGTTTCCTATCCATTGATCTCATCTACGGTGGATATTACTTAGAGGTTTTATCAGGATTCATTTTACACCATTGATCGGATCAACGGTTATGATCAAAAGCATCTAAATCATGCTTTTCATCCAATGGTCCTTAATGAAGTCTATGCTTCTTTATTTGACTAATTTTCATTGGCTTAGAGTTTTCAAGCCTCCTTTGTTGACTTGTTCCTATTAGTTCAAAATTCTGTCCAGTCAAAATCGTTGACTGCTACTCTAAACGCGGGTCCCACAGACTTTTTCGGGTCCAAGATCATTTTAAAGCTGATTTCTACTGTTTTCAAGACAGTAGACACTGTCGAATAAAATAATATTATAATAATATGAAATTATTTTATTGCATAGTTAAATCCTAAAAATTAAAAGATTAATATATATATCAATCAGGATTGAATTTAGTAAGATCCCCTAGCTCCGAATAATTAAAACAAGATTTTTTCGGTCAAGAAAATCATTATTTTCTTGACTTGAAGCAAATCACACATAATGATCAAAAATGATCTTAGAACAGTCAAATTATTTTTATAACACACAGAAAATACAAAATAGTGTAATTCTACTATTACTATTAACATAGTTAGAATTTGGGGTGTTACATTTACCCTAATTGGTAATAGGTGAATTCATTTCCCTCACAAATGTAAGAGTACTACTACCACCCCCATACTGATAATCCTGACCATAATAGCATTACCCAATATGAGAATCTATGTTCACACCTTGTTCTCTGGCCAAATAGTTGTGCACACCATATGATGTTACAATACATAGAAAATAATAAATCAGCAAGTTTGAAAAGAAGATATGCAATGTATTTCATAAATACATAAAATCATCACTAGGTCCTTCCTAACCAAGTGACTAAGGAAAACTAGCAAACTAACCAACCAAGCTCACTTATCCCATAAGGTGCAAGCTCACATTTCTAGTTCTTCCTATATCTCAACTTTGTCTCCTAAGAAAGTAAATGTCATCCATGCATCTCCGACTTTACTTTTCACACAAAGAAGCAACCTATGCATGATTGATGCGGATATCGACAAAAGTAATAAAAAGTGAGTAGAGTATTGTCCCACGAGGATTAAGTTATTAATTACTAAATTAACTGAAAATAACACTATTTAAACTAATAAAAAGAGAGTTGGTAAAAATTAAATTAAAAAGAAAAATAAAAATTAGCGAACAATAAATCAAAAAGGTGAAAAATAATAATGTTAAAGCGTTAGGGTTCAGATTTCACTTGAACTCTTTAGATGCACACTTAAATATTGGTTTAACTATGTTCTATTTCAATAATTTATGGTCAATTCCCAAAATTAATTAATACCTAATCATTTGGTATATTAATCCTCTTATGCTGATTGAAATTAACTAATCCCTTAGTCTAACCTCAATTAGAAAGGCATTATCAAGAACGAGGGAATTAAAAGAAAGACCACATAACCCACAACGTCTATCCCTAGCGATTGCAGAAGTTATGGTATTTATCATAAGTTCTAAGTTCATGCAAATTTTTCCAAATCATACATAAACCCAAAAGATCATTCCCAAATTGGCCAGATTTAGAAAAGCATTAAGAATAGAGATAAACACGTAAATCATGAAATAGAAACATAAATTAAACCCATAAAAGAAAGTTACATCATCCAAGAACAAGATCCATCATCCCCCTAACAATGAGAAATTAGTTACACATGGAAAAAGAAGAACAGAAAGGGAAGAATATAACAAACTCCATTGTAGAAAGGTGGAAAGGTTGAAGAAAATCTCTAATCTTCAATCCTAATTGCGCCCACACCACATTAGCGTTTGTGTCTCTTAACGTCTACTGCCTTCTCTCCAAGTGTCTAAGAGTATGTAAAAAGAAAAGTGTGAAAAGATGTGCAAGACTTTCTTTTTTATAAGAAATTCACGCTGCTGTTATGCGCTCAAGTGCTGGCCCACTAAAGTCACGGTGCAGCATACGCAATCAGCGCTTAAGCGCTCCTTGTTCAGCGCTCAGGCGCTGGCCCTCTAATCAGGAAACTCATCTGCGTGCAACGCGTGCTTAAGCGACAATGGCCCAGCGCTCAAGCGTTGGGCTTCTAAATTATTTTTCTTATTCTTTCCTGCTCCTTAAATGCCCAGTCTTTTTTCATATGTAATTACCTACAAAAAATACATAAAAACACGTACTAAGAACACAATTAAAATAATAAAAATATAATAAAATTTGAGAACAAAATTGAATCAAAAAGATTAAAATAGGATGAAAACTCAATATTTTGAACTGTAAAAATATTAATTTTTGCAGGTTCATCAATGATAACAAATACAATTGCCAAGTACACTTGATATACAACACCTAGTAGCTTGCCTCATCACTTCACAAGTGAATCTCATGGCAACCTCATGTTGCTTAGGGTTCTAGGTATTGACCTATGGCATTCCACTTCTCAAAAGATGCCTAGGGTTTCCCAAGTCTTATCACAAAGTTTACCCTAACCAAATGAAAGGCTCTAACTAGAATACATGCTCTCTTGACTCAACCCTATCACATAAAGGAACCAATCCATGTCTCTAGAAAAACTTAAAGCTTAACCTTGATAAACAAGGAAGCATACACCAACTATGCATATTAAACTCAACTTTATCTCTAAAGGAGTAATCTATGCATATAGATAGGAATACTATACCAAACAACCCCAAACTAGTTATTTCTCATACACCTCGTCTTTACTTCTCAAATCCTTTCACAGAATGTAAGTGGTTATTCTCTCCAAGAAGTACCACTAGTTATGTCTCAACATTAATACTCTTGTATGTAAAACCCTACACCATCACCTCACAGTGGTACCAAGGTCAACCTCATGTTGACAAGGTTCTAAACACTGTCTTGTTGCATTCCAACACACTTGGATGCCTAAAGGTCCTCCAACCTCATCCTAAGGCTAATCCCCTAATTTGGGTGCCTATAGGTTCTACAACTTCTCACTTATGCAAGTTGACAATTCTCTCCAAAAAATATCCCCAAAAGTGCCTCATAACACTTCAAAATACTTGCATAAATGATCCCATCAAGTAGGGAATTTATTTAGCATCACAAGCTAAAAATAACTCCTACCCTATCTCAACACTTAAGCGTGTAAAGCCCGAGAGCTCGAGCGCGCGGCTGGTATCAGAGCGCAGTTCTATAGTCATTGCGCACTTGAGCACTCCCAAATCATACGCTTGTCCTGTTGTGCTGGGCGATGGGTGCTTGAGCATGTAAAGACCGAGCATTTGAGCGCTGAATGCCCAACTGCAAATCTGCAAAATTTTATAGATTTGTGAACTGTTCCATTAGTGCCAAATACAAAATTCAGCCACTCCAATTTGCTTTCTAGATGATTTTAAGTCCCTAACAAATTCACTAACATGAAGGAAACATAAAACACTAATTCATTTAATCTAATTTGGATCCATAAACTAAATCACTCATCCAAATCCCAAAATTCTGCACTTTGAGCCTTAATGGTCCAAATGGAGAGTTTTCAATTTCTAATACAAACTCTTAACATGAACAAGCCATAAAAAACACTTAAAACATATCCAAACAAGAAAATCACTCAAAACACCTTAAAATCACATTTTGGCATATCAAACCTCAATTAAGCTTAAACTTGAAAATGAGAAGAAAAAACTAGTTTGAGCTCAAGAACCCCTTCCTCTTGAGCAGCGAAGATGAAGATCTTGAAGTCTTGAACTTGCTCTTGGATCCTCCTTCAAGCTTTGATTCCTGGCCTTTTAGCTTATCCTTTTTTTCTCCTTCTCCCCCATGTTCCCCTTTCTCTCTTTTCTCTTTCTGTTTTTCTTTCTTTCTTTGCCGTGAGACTTTGCTACTTATAGCAAAATTCTCATACCACTAAGAACACTTAGATTTCACCAAATCCAGTTTCATAGCTTCCAATAGATTCAAAATAAATCTTGAGATTCACTAAAAATCCTATTTCACCATTTCTTTATTTTTCCATATCAGTTGCTAGTCAAACCGGTATTAAAACACACCACCAGTATGCTTAAAAATACCAAACTAGCTTTGATTATCCTTAGATGTTAACTGTAGCACATTTCACACATTTGTGACCTAGAAATAAAGTCTCCATAACTATTTCCATTAACTGAGTAGTTTAAGTCATTTTCAGGTCTAATAACAGTTATACCTCACACATAGTGTTACAGCAAAGTGACTAAACATGCTTAGAAAGCCACAAAATTTAACAAACATGTTAAGCAAGTATTAGGCTACCTTTGCCATCATCTTTGTTTTATGTATATTTTCATGGATGATAAATTAGGTTTTTAAGGGTTTATGATGTTTCCTTGTTTGGGTAAATGATTTATGATTAGTTTTGCTTTGTTCTTGACTTAGTCCTTCAAGGATGATAGTAAAATCCTTAGAAAAACTCATTTGAATGCTTAGGATCAAAGTTGAGTATTAGGTATAAAGTGATTTTTTAGCTATTTAGGTCTTGCTTTTTTTTTCCATGTTGAATGGTTTGAGAGAAAGTAAAGAGGATAAACGTGCTTAGGGGTCTTAGTGAAGGTTGGAAAACCTTAGGATCCAAGGTGTGAAGGTCAAAAGATGATTTGGGAGTTAATGGGACAGTAACCATGTATGTTTTGCGCTGTTCTTCTGATGTAAGAAGCAAAATAACCGATTACATAGGTTCCATAACCAGTTATGGACAGTTCAAAACTCAGAATTGGACTTGTTCTAGCTAACTTTCTAAGAAGGACAAGGGCTAAGGCTTATAGAAATATAGTTTATCATTCTTGAGCATCATATAAAGCTTGTTTAGGCTAGGAAATGAATACCCATAATTGAGTAGGGACTCTTATGCATACTATTAGTATGTATAGAAAATGTTTAAATCATAGCGCAACCAAAAGTAATGGTTTACCTTAGGTGAGTATCTAGCACCTTAGGCTACTATTGTGGTAAAATATATCACTTAAGAGCAATGAGTGATGAGGTGGTGTTTAGATATATGTATGATGGAAATGATTGGTAGTATTGATCTTTGTGAGTATCCTTTGATGTTGTACACCATCATTAAGGCCAAAGGAGATAAGTGGGGAGTCCATAAGGTTCTTTTGAACAAGGATTCAACCTGAATTTCTAAGCGTGTTAGAGTACGTATAATGTGAGAACGAGCTTTCCCTCTATTTACCACAGGATAGTACACTAAACCAGTATTCCTAATTTTAACATCTTGGTTCTAAGTTGAGCTAAGTATGTAAGTATGAATGTATGTTTAACTTGGTATCTTTAGTTACTAAAGTATAACCTTGTAGATGCTTTCAACATATCTTATTTAGTATGTGTTAAGGTTATGTTTATTCTATTACATATGCTAGTTTTGGTTTACTCATACTAAGAAATGTTGTTTCTCACCCTGCTGTGATACCATATAATTCAGGTGAAAGTTCTTCCAAGAGTAAGAAGAAAAAGGAAGCTAAAGAGTATATTAGCTTTATAGTTTATGTTACAAATGTTGTATTTTTTTTTTGTACTTCAAATGTAATGTAAAGAGTTATGTAATACCTCAAGCCTTTACTAAAGATAATGTTGTATATATATATGTATTTTTCTATGAAAAGTATGTTTTTTGCATTCCATATGGCTCTTTGTAATATTTCCAATGAACATTATGGATATATATATATATATCATATTAATAGGTATGTAGTGACGTTGTAATGCTAAGTATCTCCTTGTACTCTAAGTATATTGGGATATTAGTATTAGGACATTACAGGAACTCCTAAACATGCCTCAGCATAGTCAATCCACACCCGGCTCAACAGGATGAACTGCTCTGATACCATAATGTAACATCCTGATACCGAGAACCTAATATATATGCATATATAAGGTGGACAGTACTAGCTATGTCACTTCTAACCTATAACAAATAAACTAAACACATATCATTCATTCACATAAATAAATATAGAGAACCTGAATAGACAAAAGTTATATAAATACTTCATTAGCCTCTCAAAGGCATACTGTAATACATAACTTTATGCAAACCCAAAAGCAGTAGGAAATATATATACAACATATTTATTACAAGAAACAAAATAAACTACGCTAGTTCTTCTACTTCTTCTGCTTCCCTTTACTTAGACTTGGACTTACATGGAAACATAACGGGGTAAAAAATCATAATTTCTCAATATGAGTAACCAATACCAGTGTTTTTTCATTCACAGTGAACAAACCGCACTATGAACATAAGATTATGCCTGCAACAGATAAATGAGCCACTGCTCAACACTATTAGAATATATACATACTCTATGTAACATTCACAAGGTAAGCTATAATACTATCTCACATTAATACTGAACAATCAATGATATCAAACAACCATCCATACAATCATGAGATATGATCGAGCAAGCAACCAACAAGCAAGCAAGGCAATTGCCCATACAGTGACTAAAAAATGCAATGCTTTATGATATGATGTATGGTTATGCTCACACAAGATCCTAATAATATGATTATGCAATGTTTATGTAGGTTTTGGTTTTTTGAAAACACAAGTCACTTACTTATTTCCCAAGAACCTCTATTCCCTTGTATATACTAGCAGGTTAGGCCTAAAGGCTTTACCCTACTTGGTAATAGGTGAATACTTTCCCTTCACAAATGTAAGAGTACTACTACCACCCCCATACTAGTAACCTTGACCATAATAACATTACCCGCTACGAGAATCTAGGTTCACACCTTATTCTCCAGCTAAATGGTTGTGCACACCATACATCTCCGGCTCTACTTTCCACACAAATAAATAACTTATGCATGATAACAAATACAATTGCCAAGCACACTTGACATACAACACCTAGTACCTTACTTCTTCACTTCACAAGTAAATCTCACAATTCCATGTTTCTAGCAAAACATAAAGCTTAACCTTGATAAACAAGGAAACATACACCAACTATGCATATTAAACTCAACTTTATCTCTGAAGGAGTAATCTATGCATATAGATAGGCATACTATAGCAAATAACCCCAAACTAGTTATTTCTAGTGCACCTCGTCTTTACTTCTCAAATTCCTTCACATAAGGTAAGTGGTTATTCTCTCCAAGAAGTATCACTAGTTGTGTCTCAACACTAATGCTCTTGTATTTAAAACCCTACACCATCATCTCACAATGATATCAAGGTCAACCTCATGTTGAACAAGGTTCTAAGCACCTCCTTGTTGCATTCCAACAAACTTGGATGCCTAAAGGTCCTCTAACCTCACCCTAAGGCTAATCCCCTCATTTGGGTGCCAATGGGTTCTACAACTTCTCACTTATGCAAGTTGATAATTCCCTCCAAGAAATATCCCCAAAAGTGCCTCATTACACTTTAAAATACTTTCATAAATGATCCCATCAAGTAAGGAATTTATTTAGCTTCACAAGCTAAAAATAGCCCCTGCCCTGTCTCAGAGCTTAAGCGCGTAAAGCCCGAGCGCTTGAGTGCGCAGTTGGTATCAGGGTGCAGTTCTATAGTTGTTGTGCACTTGAGCACGTGACCCTCTGGCGCTTGAGCGCTCCCAGACCATACGCTTGCCCTATTTTGCTGAGCGATGGGCGCTTGAGCGAATAAAGACCGAGCGCTTGAGCGCTTGAGCGCTGAATGCCCAGTAGCAAATCTACAGAATTTTGTAGATTTGTACACTGTTTCATGGTGCAAATACGAAATTCAGCCACTCAAATTTGGTTTCTAGGTGATTTTAAGTCCGTAAAAGATTCACTAACATGAATGAAACATAAAACACTAATTAATTTCATCAAATTTGGATCCATAAACCAAATCACTCATCCAAACCCCAAAATTCCTCACTTTTAGCCTTAATGGTCCAAATGAAGAGTTTTCAATTTCTAATCCAAACTCTTAACATGAACAAGTTATAAACAATACTTAAAACTTATCCAAGCAAGAGAATCACTCAAAACACGTCAAAATCTCATTTTGACATATCAAACCTCAATTAAGCTTAAACATGAAAATAAGAAGAAAAAACTAGTTTGAGCTCAAGAACCCCTACCTCTTGAGTAGTAAAGATAAAGATCTTGAAGCCTTGAACTTGCTCTTAGATCCTCCTTAAAGCTTTGATTCCTGGCCTTTTAGCTTATCCCTTTTTTTCTCCTTCTCCCCCACGGTTCCCCTTTCTCTCTTTTCTCTTTCTGTTTTTCTTTCTTTCTCTGTCGTGAGTAGCATAGTCTCACTTTGCTACTTATAGAAAAATTCTCATACTGGTAAGAATACTTAGATTTCACCAAATCCAGTTTCCTAACTTCCAACAGATTCAAAATAAATCTTGAGATTCACTAAAAATCCTGTTTCACCATTTCTTTATTTTTCCATATCAGCTGTTAGTCAAACCGATATTAAAACACACCACTAGTATGCTTAAAAATACCACACTAGCTCTGATTATCCTCATATTTTAACTGTAGCATGGTTCACACATTTGTGACCTAGAAATAAAGTATCTACAACTATTTCCATTAACTGAGTAGTTTAAGCCATTTCCAGGGCTAATAACAGTTATATCTCACACATAGTGTTACAGCAAAGTAACTAAACATGCTTAGAAAGCCACAGAATTCAACAAACATGTTAAACAAGTATTAGGCTACCTCCGTAACTATTTACAAGTCTAACATGTTTATTTAGGATGTTAAACTTGCTTCATGGGTTTTCTTTAATTTTATATGTCTTTAATGGTTCACCATTGGTTTGGTTTGTGATGCCTATTGCTATATTTCAATTCTTGATTGGTCTCTTGCTTTTTAATTTTCTAAGGTTTGGTTACTTGCTTATGCCCTTACATTATTTTTGGATAGATAGCAGAGATAGTAAATAAAGGCACTTCAAGTAAGCTTTTGAAGCACTTTATATGAGTACAAGCTATCTATAAATAAATACAAGAGGATGAATTATACAAGATGCCTATTTTTTTATATCTTTTAAAATATTAGAGACAAAAATCTGTCTCTAATTTAAAGATGAAAATAGAGACAAAAATTTTTCATCTCTAATTAAAGAACTAGAGATGAATCTTGATAATTGAATAATGACGAAATTTTAAAATTTAGAAATAGCAAATTTTTGTCTCTAATTAGAGATGAAATTAATTTTTTCGTCTCTAACAATTTGAGACGCCACTTTTAGCGATGATTCAATTTCCATCTCTAATTCCGTCTCTAAACATTTAGAGACAGAATTTTAAAATTTTAGAGATGGAATTTGTCCATATCTAAATAGGACTTTTCTAGTAGTGAAATAAGCTCAAGTGGATTAATCAAGGGAAAATATGCAATGTTGGCTATTTGGCTAAAGCATCTAATTCAAGAAAAATATTTCAATCATATTCATGTATGCATGTGAAAATGTAGCCTAAAAAAGAATCAAAGCAAGTTCTAGAGTAACAAATTTCATGAGTAAAAATCACACAAGAAAGAAGAGAATGACACAAATGCTCAATCCATTTATTAAAAGGCTCAAAATCTCACAAGGTATGCTTCTATCAAACTCAATCTACTAATTTAATTTCTATTACCAAACTAGTTAATATCAAGATAAGAGATAATTTATTCACTTATGTTATAAATCTTTAACTTCAATTGATTCATGCTCACAACTTTCACAAATCTCACTTATATTTTTCTTTTTAAAAAAAATAGAAAAATGGAGTTTTAAGAAAAAAATAATACATGCAGAATTTGAAAATAGAAAATAGAAAATAAAAATAGAAAACAGCAAAAAATAAAACAAAAATAATAAAATTAAAAATAGAAATATTAAAATTAAAACAAAAATAGTAAAACAGAAAAATAGAAAAATAGAATTTAAAACAGAGATAGTATGTAACGCCCTCTTCCAAGGGAACGCCATACATGGTCAATTACAATGCGGAAATAAAGTTAGGTGAGTTGAGACCGGTTCGTTTTAATAAGACGCGTATATTCACTAGATTATAGTTGGGTATTTTAATTGGCGGTTAGGTTATATATATATACTTTTTTTTTTTTTCATAATTATAATTAGTAACCATGTTGACGAGACATCAATGGGAATAAAAGATCAAACAGAAGTAAAATATGCATAGGAATTAACATCTGCATCATCATATATATATATATAAGTTTATCAAAGCATTTAGTTACAAGCCTGGTACATCAAAAAGCAAAACTATACCTGCCCCCAAAGTATTACATACACATCCCCACGGTATCAGAATTTACAGCCCACTACAAACAAAACATCGGGCCCCCAAAATAAAATACTGGTAGCCTTCAGTAGCTACGAGTAACATCAATCCCTCAAGTGAGGAGGAATCGTGTCAGGATCCTCTTCAGGGTCCTCTTCGGTCGTCCTCGGGGACTTCTCGGGATCTTCCTCGGGATCTTCCTCATCATCGGAGGAAATCACCATAGGAATAGCAGAGACACGGGACGGGGCCCGAGCGTAGAACGAAAAGAGTCCTCTCTCGGAGTGAAGTAACGATCGCCCACATCTCACGTATCGGTAGCTGAAACTCCAAACGTAAGCTAATACAACAGGTGAAGACAGGTGGTTCGTGGCGTCTCCAGGCTAGTGATATCGAGACATCTCCCGTGTAGACACAGCGTTCAGAACTGTAGTTGATATACCAGCACTCTGGCCCTCCTAAGAAAGTCAGACGTACATCTCCCAAAAATCTGTGCGTACGGGGCTCCATAGTCTTCTGTAGTCGCTCAGTCAAGATAAGGCCAAAAACCAGGGAAGTTGGGAGCTCCGGTTCCTCACGGTTGTCTTCGATGAGACGCAATGTACAGATAAACAGAAATGGAGAGACAGGAAGGAAAAGAGGTAAGACATCCTTCCGTCATTACCAATTATAGCATCAAGAAACCAAACGGCGCAAAGCGCCCACATAGCATTTACAACAACAGTAATAGTAATAGACATTCAAGAGCAGTTATGATCAAGCAAACAGTTCCAGGCAGTCATAGGTATATCAACAATATATCAATGCCAGACCATAATAATGATAAATGCAAATGATGCACGGACTCTATACACATGAGCCCTCAATAACCAAGATCCTACTCCATGGAGCTAGACACAAAACATTCGGAGAGAATGATCGGGAGACATGCCAAGTATCTCGTCACCATAAAAACAAGTGCTTTCCGAGAAAATAATCAGTCATTTTGCGCAACAAGGCTTTATATACAAGAAGCATTCTCACAAGATCTCGATATGGGGATCTTGTGGCCGGTCGGGATCGTTGGTGCGTTTGCATCGGTTTGTCTCACGGCCCGAGAGGGGCTACCACCGCCCTTTGTGAAACACCGCGCCCCAACGCCCTCAAGGCCAACTACAGGACCCCACTTGTCTATTCGCACCCGCACTAAGGTGTGTTCAACTCCTAGGCAACTAGGCCTTACGACAGTCCAACGGACAAATCACAATGCATACAGACCCTATGCATAATCATGTATGATCATTATCACATACTATTCCATCATATGTCACAATTTGCCAAAGTAAGAATTAATACAGTCAATGGTCTCTCACATGGACTCACAATAGCATAATATTGTCATTAAATAAATCAATACCTTTTTAAAACGTATTATGAATTCTTGCTTAGGTTTAGCTTTACTTACAGTGGTTTGTCTCTAAAGGAATTCTCTTAGTTAACTTAAGTCCTCTTAGGTAATTTATTCATATGCCCTTAGAAGGTTATTTTAAGATCTCAAAATCTCACACTCTCATGTTCTTCCCTGTTTATGCATCCCTAAGTAATTTCTAGTTATCCCATTTATTTATAATCAATATTCCTCTATTAGTCCCAAGGTTTTGGGTCCAGGAAACTACACGGTTGGAATCACAAATTGAGTCGAGATTTCAATTACTAGGTGTTGGGTGATAGGTATACGTTTGAATTCGACAGAGACTACGTTTTATGAATGATTGAAGTTGCCATTCGACGAAGAATAATGTAACAGGAGGAGGAAAGAATGGGAAACACATTTTATAATAGGATTGGCAAGAAATCATTTTCTGTCGGATGGGGGTTCTGTCGGACGAAGAAATCATTTTCTGTCGGATGGGGGTTCTGTCGGACGAAGATCAAAACTGTCGAACCCTCCAGATGATCAGCAAAAGCCTCAATTCGACGAGTATAGGTGTCGACGTTGGAGAAAATCTCCCAAGTGTCGAACCGACGAACACTGGTCGAAATCTCCAATTTCGACGGGTCTGGAGAAATTCATCTACTCGACAGGCATTGTCTCTCAAATTCGACGATTATTGACTTTGGGGCGCTTTCTTGTAAGTGTCCAGGGACTCTATTCGACGGGTTTTTGGTCGGAAGATCAATCTCGACGGGCATGATCGAGGTTCATACTCGACGGATATTGACATTGTGCTTAGTGGTCGAAGATCTAAACTCGACGGATTTTCACTTAGTGTTTGCTGGTCAGAAATCTAAATTCGACGGGTTTGACATTGACATTCGACGGAAAGGGTCAGGAGTCTAAACTCGACGGATTTTAACATTTTACTAAGTGATCAAGATATCAAATTCGACAGATTTGGCTATGGGTCCTTACTCGACGGATTTTAACATTTTATTAAGTGATTAGGTTATCACGTTCGACAGGTTTGGCCATGAGTCCTTACTCGACGGGTTTTAACATTTTACTAAGTGATTAGGTGATCACGTTCGACAGGTTTGGCCATGAGTCCTTACTCGACGGGTTTTAACATTTTACTAAGTGATTAGGTGATCACGTTCGACAGGTTTGGCCATGAGTCCTTACTCGACGGATTTTATCATTCGACGAAAATGGTCAGAAATCTTCATTCGACGGATTTTGACATATCACCAAAAGATCAAGGTATTATATTCGACGAGTTTGGCCAAATTTCATACTATTACTAGTTTCCACATTAAGTTTCCAAATTCTGGGCTCAACACCGTAACTATCCGAAAATCACTCGGAACTCATTCCCTTCAATATTACACATTCCAATACATCCAGTTATATTTATATATATGTACATTCAAACTCAAATAATCAAATAACACATATACCATACAAACAACATACAAAAGCGAGAAAGACCCTCAACAAAATCACAGACGTTCCTAAATGCTAAGAGGTTGAGGAGGAGTGTCTTCCTCTTACCTTAGAGAAGCACAAAGAAAGGCTGCTCCTTTTGGTCAGAAATTATATTTTCAGCTCCCAGAGAACCTTGAATATTCAAGCTCACCAAAATCAGAATCAAGTGTTGAAATGGATACCCATGGTCATCAAAATGACAGTGGGTTACGAAAATGAGGAGAGATGAGGAAAAAGCTAAGGACTTTACCTTAAAGTTCCAGCCTTTAAGCTTCAACCGTGGAGGAAAAGAAGATGAAGAAAACGTAGAGCTTTGAAGATGATTCCCCTCAGATATGGTGTTTCTCCAAACACGGAATGGTGCTAGGAGTGTGACGGTATTGGAGGATGAAAATATGAAGGTGGGTGGATGGTGCTGCTGTAAGGAGAAATGGAAAGAGAGAAAGATGAGTGCTACGTACAGGAGGAGGAAAATGTGTGGATTGAAGAATGAATTAAGTCCCTTAATTCAAATGTGCAGCACCAAAAATGGGAAGAGAGAGAAATAATAAAAAATGATTCAAAGAAGCTTCCTTGAGAAGCTTCGCACGCTTCTCTACGAAGTGCATAGTAAGCTTGTCTCCTTGATTAAATACCTCTGACAGATGATTTATTACACTAGCAGATAAAACCTCAAAAATGTAGACCTCAGAGCGTGTGGGACTCGGGTTTAGTAAGATCCCCGTTGACACGTTGACTGGTCAAGGTTTTTACCGGCTTGGGGGAAAATATTCTATTCTCCGGCTCCATTCAAGACACACATAAAACGAAGAATATATTAAAATATTCATCATCTCCGAGAAAATTCCACAAAAATTCTTAAAAATTACAAATATTATAAAATGATTGTTTTTAACAAAATAATAAATTTTTGGGATGTTACAACACTCCCATTCTAAAAGAAATTTCGTCCTCGAAATTTGCATACCTTAGAATAGTGTGGGTATTGCTCTCTCATCTTGTCTTCCAACTCCCGGGTTGCATCTCCAAATCACCTCGTTCCGGATCACTTTCACCAATGCGATCTCCTTGCCTCTTAATTGCTTTATCCTGCTATCCTCGATTCTTATAGGAGACGTCTCATAAGTTAAGTTTTCTTTTAGTTTATCTTGTATCACGGTGCTATGACATGACTTGGGTCGGGAAGGTATTTCCGAAGTTGTGACACATGGAAAACATTATGAATGTTTGAAAGAAAAGGAGGTAAGGATATTTGGTATGCTACGGGACCTACACGAGCAATGATTTGGTATGGTCCAAGGAATTTAGGAGTGAGTTTTCTAGATTTTAAAGCCCGGCCCACCCGGTCGTAGGTGTGACTTTCAGAATACATGCTCACCTTCCTCAAACTCAAGAGGTTTTCTCCTTCGGTCTGCATAACTCCTTTGTCGACTCGAGCCGTCCTCATCTTTTCCCGAATCATTTTAACCTTCTCGGTTATCCGTTGTATAATCTCGGGTCCAATAGTAAGGCGCTCGCCGTCTTGGTACCAACACATAGGTGTTCGACATCGTCGCCCATACGAGCTTCATAGGGTGCCATCCCTATGCTCGAATGATAAGCTTGTTGTTGTAGGTGAATTCTATCAAGGGTAGAATGTCATCCCAACTCCCGGTTGCTCTATGGTGCAAGCTCTAAGCAAATCTTCCAAAGATTGGATTGTTCTCTCCGATCGACCGTCGGTCTGCGGATGATAAGCGAGAACTAAGTTGTAATTTTGTCCCCAATGCTTCTTGCAAACTCTCCCGAAATTTGAAGTGAACCTCGGATCTCTATCTCGAAACAATACTTGTAGGCACACCGTGCGGCCCGACAATCTCTCCAATATAGATCCGAGTCAATCTCTCTAGCTTGTACTTGATGTCGATCGGAAGAAAATGTGCTGATTTCGTGAGTCGGTCCACAATTACCCAAATCGAATCATGACCTTTTCTTGTCCTTGGTAATCCGACTACAAAGTCCATTGCATCTTGTCCCACTTCCATTCGGAATAGATAACGGTTGCAGCAATCCTGCTTTGGTCTCTCGATGTTCCACTTTAGCTTTTTGACAAACCGGACAAGTAGATACACGTCTAGTAACGTCACTCTTCATTCCGTGCCACCAGAACTTCTTCAAGTCTTGATACATCTTCGTCATGCCCGGGTGCATACTCAGTTGGCTTGTGTGAGCATGATTAATGATGTATTCTCTAAGTTCTTGATTCCGGACACAAACTCTCCCCCTGGAATCTCAAAATTCCATCCGTTCCTCTCGCAAACTCTGTTTCATTTCCTTGCTTCATCTGTTCCCTCACTTCTTGTAAGAATTTGTCCTTCTTCTCGCTCTTTTCTTATCTTTGTCCATCAACTCGCTCGAGATGGTAACCATATTCATGCAAATCTTTCCAGGTTCTAACTTCACAAAAGACCATACATCTACGAATTGCTCTATTAGATCCTTTTCCTTGATCATCGGGCAGAGACACCGATCATCTTCCTACTTAGAGCGTATGCCACAACATTTGCCTTGCCAGGATGATACGAAGTTGGAAATCGTAATCCTTCAGAATTCTAACCACCTCCGTTGCCTCATGTTCAACTCCTTCTGATCATACAAATACTTCAGACTCTTGTGATCACTGAAAATGTCGAACGTTGCTCGTAGAGAAAATGCCTCCATATTTTCGAGCAAAAACTACAGCCGCTAGCTCCAGGTCGTGCGTCGGATAATTCTTCTCGTGCACTCGCAACTGCCTTGAAGCATAAGCCACCACTCTTCCATGTTGCATAAGTACAGATCCTAGCCCTTGGTATGAAGCGTCACAGTACAGTTAAAAGATTACCTTCTATGATGCCTTCTCCCTGTATCAAATCTTCGGATTCGGAGGCTTCAGCTCCGCTCATAGTGTAAACTCGTCCTCCAGCTTGCGGTTTCTTGGCTTTCGCAACATTCATTGAAGGTTCGACCTTCGCTTGATTGCAGTCTCTGTAGATGTGTCCAGGTTTCCCACATCGAAAACAGATAATCCCTTTAATAGGACAATCCCTTGTCAGATGATCTTTCCACACTTCCAGCATTTGGAGGGATATGCCAAGTTTTGGCCAGTCCGGTTCCCACTAGAACCTCCACTTGAACTTCCACCCATGGCTTGTTGGTGACTTCCCGTTGGTCGAGAGTATGGCTTCTTCTGGAAGCGGTTAGCACTGTTATTGCCGCCTCCGGAATCTCGCAGCCCAAAGTTTCTATTCCTCATATCTCTAGATTGCTCCGAGCCTCTACATCACGGCAAGTATCCAAGTAGTTGTGAGAATTCATTGATCCTCAAGGTGATCACGCTTTCCTCGTTCGTACCTCAATCCTTCCGTGAATCTTCGGCACTTCCAAGCCTCATCTGGTTGGTTCTGAAAGTAGGTCGAAAACTGTGACAAGTTTTCGAATCTCGCTGCGTACTCACTAACAGTCATATTCCCCTGTCGCAGGTTGAGGAATTCCGACTCCTTCGCATGCCTTGCACTCGCAGGAAAATACTTGTCCAAGAACTTTTCTTTGAACAACTCCCAAGTAATATCTCGGTTCGCAGCTTCTAGCATCCTCCGCACTCCGTTCCACCAGTTCTCAGCGTTGCCTACCAAGATAAAAGTAGCATAATCCACCTTCTTACCCTCAGCGCAATTCATTCCTCGAAATACCTTCTCCAACTCCTTGATCCACAGACTAGCTTTGTCCAGGATCAAATTCTCCTTTAAATTGAGGAGGATTATGGCGTCGAAACTCGCTAAATTCGAGCATCGGCAGTAGCCTCTAAGCGTTGAGCGGCTCGCTCTTGTTGTTGCGTAACTCTCTCTTCTTTGTCGTGTGGCTTGCTCATTTGTTGTGCGATGACCTCGGCCATCCTTTGCATCGGCTGTAATAGGCTGCCGCCATGTCTTCCCTTCGTGCCATCTCACTTTCTCAGATTCGATTATCTGAAAACACGAAAAGTCAGTTGCATTCACTAAGAATACCAAACACTACTCCTTTACGAATACCATTCAGAGAACACACAGCACAAACAAGACAGACTCAACCACAAGACCCAAAGAAACATAAACCGGGGCTCTGATACCAAAAATGTAACGCCCCTCTTCCAAGGGAACGCCACATGGTCAATTACAATGCGGAAATAAAGTTAGGTGAGTTGAGACCCGGTTCGTTTTAATAAGACGCGTATATTCACTAGATTATAGTTGGGTATTTTAATTGGCGGTTAGGTTATATATATATACTTTTTTTTTTCATAATTATAATTAGTAACCATGTTGACGAGACATCAATGGGAATAAAAGATCAAACAGAAGTAAAATATGCATAGGAATTAACATCTGCATCATCATATATATATATATATAAGTTTATCAAAGCATTTAGTTACAAGCCTGGTACATCAAAAAGCAAAACTATACCTGCCCCAAAGTATTACATACATATCCCCACGGTATCGAATTTACAGCCCCCACTACAAACAAAACATCGGGCCCCCAAAATAAAATACTGGTAGCCTTCAGTAGCTACGAGTAACATCAATCCCTCAAGTGAGGAGGAATCGTGTCAGGATCCTCTTCAGGGTCCTCTTCGGGGTCGTCCTCAGGGACTTCCTCGGGATCTTCCTCAGGATCTTCCTCATCATCAGAGGAAATCACCATAGGAATAGCAGAGACACGGGACGGGGCCCGAGCTGTAGAACGAAAAGAGTCCTCTCTCGGAGTGAAGTAACGATCGCCCCACATCTCACGTATCGGTGGTGAAACTCCAAACGTAGGCTAATACAAACGGTGAAGACGGGTGGTTCGTGGCGTCTCCAGGCTAGTGATATCGAGACATCTCCGTGTAGACACGGCGTTCGAACTATAGTTGATATACCAAAGACTCGGCCCTCCTAAGAAAGTCGGACGTACATCTCCCAAAAATCGTGCGTACGGGGCTCCATAGTCTTCTCGTAGTCGCTCGGTCAAGATAAGGCCAAAAACCCGGGGAAGTTGGGAGCTTAGGTTCCTCACGGTTGTCTTCGATGAGACGCAATGTACGGATAAACGAAATGGAGAGACGGGGAAGGAAAAGAGGTAAGACATCCTTCCGTCATTACCAATTATAGCATCAAGAAACCAAACGGCGCAAAGCGCCCACATAGCATTTACAACAACAGTAATAGTAATAGACATTCGAGAGCAGTTATGATCAAGCAAACAGTTCCAGGCAGTCATAGGTATATCAACAATATATCAATGCCAGACCATAATAATGATAAATGCAAATGATGCACGGACTCTATACACATGAGCCCTCAATAACCAAGATCCTACTCCATGGAGCTAGACACAAAACATTCGGAGAGAATGATCAGGGAGACATGCCAGTATCTCGTCAGCCATAAAAACAAGTGCTTTCCAGAAAATAATCAGTCATTTTTGCGCAACAAGGCTTTATACAAAGCATTCTCACAAGATCTCGATATAGGATCTGTGGCCGGTCGGGATCGTTGGTGCGTTTGCATCGGTTTGTCTCACGGCCCGGAGGGGCTACCACCGCCCTTTGTGAAACACCCGCGCCCCAACGCCCTCAAGGCCAACTACGGGACCCCACTTGTTTATTCGCACCCGCACTAAGGTGTGTTCAACTCCTAGGCAACTAGGCCTTACGACAAAGTCCAACGGACAAATCACAATGCATACGGACCCTATGCATAATCATGTATGATCATTATCACATACTATTCCATCATATGTCACAATTTGCCAAAGTAAGAATTAATACAGTCAATGGTCTCTCACATGGACTCACAATAGCATAATATTGTCATTAAATAAATCAATACCTTTTTAAAACGTATTATGAATTCTTGCTTAGGTTTAGCTTTACTTACTGTGGTTTGTCTCTAAAGGAATTCTCTTAGTTAACTTAAGTCCTCTTAGGTAATTTATTCATATGCCCTTAGAAGGTTATTTTAAGATCTCAAAATCTCACACTCTCATGTTCTTCCCTGTTTATGCATCCCTAAGTAATTTCTAGTTATCCCATTTATTTATAATCAATATTCCTCTATTAGTCCCAAGGTTTTGGGTCCACAAACTACACGGTTGGAATCACAAATTGAGTCTGATTTCAATTACTAGGTGTTGGGTGATAGGTATACGTTTGAATTCGACAGAGACTACGTTTTATGAATGATTGAAGTTGCCATTCGACGAAGAATAATGTAACGGGAGGAGGAAAGAATGGGAAACACATTTTATAATAGGATTGGCAAGAAATCATTTTTTCATCGGATGGGGGTTCGTCGGACGAAGAAATCATTTTCGTCGGATGGGGGTTCGTCGGACGAAGATCAAAGCGTCGAACCCTCCAGATGATCAGCAAAAGCCTCAATTCGACGAGTATAGGTGTCGACGTTGGAGAAAATCTCCCAAGTGTCGAACCGACGAACACCGGTCGAAATCTCCAATTTCGACGGGTCCTGGAGAAATTCATCTACTCGATGGCATTGTCTCTCAAATTCGACGATTATTGACTTTGGGGCGCTTTCTTGTAAGTGTCCAGGGACTCTATTCGACGGGTTTTTGGTCGGAAGATCAATCTCGACGGGCATAATCGAGGTTCATACTCGACGGATATTGACATTGTGCTTAGTGGTCGAAGATCTAAACTCGACGGATTTTCACTTAGTGTTTGCTGGTCAGAAATCTAAATTCGACGGGTTTGACATTCGACGGAAAGGGTCAGGAGTCTAAACTCGACGGATTTTAACATTTTACTAAGTGATCAAGATATCAAATTCGACAGATTTGGCTATGGGTCCTTACTCGACGGATTTTAACATTTTATTAAGTGATTAGGTTATCACGTTCGACAGGTTTGGCCATGAGTCCTTACTCGACGGGTTTTAACATTTTACTAAGTGATTAGGTGATCACGTTCGACAGGTTTGGCCATGAGTCCTTACTCGACGGGTTTTAACATTTTACTAAGTGATTAGGTGATCACGTTCGACAGGTTTGGCCATGAGTCCTTACTCGACGGATTTTATCATTCGACGAAAATGGTCAGAAATCTTCATTCGACGGATTTTGACATATCACCAAAAGATCAAGGTATTATATTCGACGAGTTTGGCCAAATTTCATACTATTACTAGTTTCCACATTAAGTTTCCAAATTCGGGCTCAACACCGTAACTATCCGAAAATCACTCGGAACTCATTCCCTTCAATATTACACATTCCAATACATCCAGTTATATTTATATATATGTACATTCAAACTCAAACAATCAAATAACACATATACCATACAAACAACATACAAAAGCAGAAAGACCCTCAACAAAATCACAGACGTTCCTAAATGCTAAGAGAGGTTGAGGAGGAGTGTCTTCCTCTTACCTTAGAGAAGCACAAAGAAAGGCTGCTCCTTTTGGTCAGAAATTATATTTTCAGCTCCCAGAGATCCTTGAATATTCAAGCTCACCAAAATCAGAATCAAGTGTTGAAATGGATACCCATGGTCATCAAAATGACAGTGGGTTACGAAAATGAGGAGAGATGAGGAAAAAGCTAAGGACTTTACCTTAAAGTTCCAGCCTTTAAGCTTCAACCGTGGAGGAAAAGAAGATGAAGAAAACGTAGAGCTTTGAAGATGATTCCCCTCAGATATGGTGTTTCTCCAAACACGGAATGGTGCTAGGAGTGTGACGGTATTGGAGGATGAAAATATGAAGGTGGGTGGATGGTCTTCTTGTAAGGAGAAATGGAAAGAGAGAAAGATGAGTGCTACGTACGGGAGGAGGGAAAATGTGTGGATTGAAGAATGAATTAAGTCCCTTAATTCAAATGTGCAGCACCAAAAATGGGAAAGAGAGAAATAATAAAAAATGATTCAAAGAAGCTTCCTTGAGAAGCTTCGCACGCTTCTCTACGAAGTGCATAGTAAGCTTGTCTCCTTGATTAAATACCTCGACAGATGATTTATTACACTAGCAGATAAAACCTCAAAAATGTAGACCTCGTAAAGCGTACTGGGACTCGGGTTTAGTAAGATCCCCGTTGACACGTTGATAATCCAAGGTTTACCAGCTTCAGGGAAAATATTCTATTCTCCCGGCTCCACTCAGCACACACATAAAACGAAGAATATATTAAAATATTCATCATCTCCAGAAAATTCCACAAAAATTCTTAAAAATTACAAATATTATAAAATGATTGTTTTTAACAAAATAATAAATTTTCGGGATGTTACATAGTAAATATAATGTAAATTTTTCTCCCACACTTAAATTCTACATTGTCCTCAATGTAATGCTTAAAAATCATCAAATCATCAATATCCCATAAATATCATCAACAAATCTAGGACAAGTAAAATAAATGAGAGAGGAAGAAACATCCTTATTAAGTGATGTAAATAGCCGCTTGTTCTTGCACTTGAAGACCACAATTGTGTTGAAAACTACATGAAACAAGGGAAACAAGGTTAGTGAAGGGTTCGTAGTTAATTATACTCCTAATATGATTGATTAAGCTTAGAATGATCCCCGAAAATGGTGCCAAAATTTGATACTTATCGAAAGTATCAAATTATATCAATTTATAAACCGATGCACCAAAATACTTGTAGTATAGGGCACAACTGAGTCGAGCCCTTGGATCACTCTAATTAAACAATTAGATTAAAAAGTTAACAAAGAGGGGGAAAAGATTACAGAATTAATTAATAGAAATTAATTAAAAATTATAAACATAATTAAGTAAGTAATCAATCCAAGGAAATCAACTATTCTTGAGTTTATTCCATCCTTGATCACATAGAAACCATTCAATTGCTGACCAAGTTCTTGGCTTTAGATCACATCAAGAAGCCTTAAGATGATCAATGAATTTTCTACTAGATAAGTATCTAGAATTTAATTAATCAAGGTTAAATGAATTAAACATCCATTTAATCCTAAATTAACTTAAAACCCAGAATTCAACCAAACTTTCAATTGCTAATCAGATTATTAGTTTTAGATCACATCAAGAAGCCTTAAGATGATCAATGAATTCTCTACTACATAAGTATCTAGAATTTAATTAATCAAAGTTAAATGAATTAAGCACCTATCTAATCCTAAATTAATCTAAAACTCATAATTCAACAAAGCTTAACAAACAACATCCAAGAAGCCTTTGATGCTTTGTTTAGTCTCTATAATCCTCATTAACACGTGCTAATTATACAACTATTACATTAACATTCAAATCAGATTAAGAAAATCAATTCAGATTTAACAAAATCAAAAGAGGTAAAGAGAAACTTGATTAACAAATAACAACTAAACTTGATTAACAAGTAAAGAGAAACTTGATCAATAATTAAATGTAAAATAATCAAAATAAGATCTCAGAATTAAACATCAAGATTGTCAATCCCTATGATTGATTAAAAGGTTATTCCCTCTCATCCAAGGATGAGAGGGAAGAGAAACATAAAAGAAAAGAAACATAGAGAGAAGGGAGAAGAAGAAAGATGAAGAGAAAAAGTGCAAGCAAGTGCAGTTAGGAGAAAATTAGGGTTTAGTTTTGTGGCTGTTGCTGCTACTTAAATAACTATCTCTAAGATTAAAAATCCAAGTTTTCCCTCAGCTTAAGGTTAATTCTCTTCCTCTTAGATTTAATTGGACACCTAATATGCATATTTTGGGCTTAGAATGAGAGAGTTATGTCCAAAATATTCTTAACAGCTCTCTGAACTCGTTAGCTAATTTCAAAGGGTGAAAATGTAATTGGCTATTGACCTATGAAGACTTTGTTTTGATGATAACAAACATGAAGATGTTGCAAGATCAAGTCAAAGACCTTCAAGATTAGTTTTAGGACTTAGATCATCATGTAAAGGTATAAAGAGGTTCACACTAATGCTCTAAAACTTGTTTTTCAAAGAAACCAAATAGCACACATGTTTTCAAAGCTTCAAAATGGCTTTTGGTTTCCAAAGAAATAACCACCAAGTGCCCAAATGCTTATAAGATCATTTGGAATCAATTGGCAAATATTTAAAAGCCATATGAAAGGATTTTCAAATGGCTTATTTGAATAAGTGCTTCCTTATTCGAATAACCAAAGTTAGAGAAGCCAAATTATTCCATCTGGGTAAGCTTTATTTGAATAAATCCCTACTTTATTCGAATAAAGGCTCAAAACAAAACTGGGCATGCATGGTTTATTCGAATAACACTTTGGTTATTCAAATAACACATTTTCCAGAAACCTTTTCTCAAATGGCTTATTTGAATAATAGACTAGTTATTCGAATAACAAGTTTCTCAGAAAACATGTTTTAAAAAGGCTTATACAAATAATGTGAGTGTTATTCGAATAACACGTTCTAGAGACAAAACATGAATGTGCTATTTGATGTTTTATTCGAATAACAAAGATGTTATTCAAATAAGAGCTTATACCAGAAATAGAAATAATGGCTAGTTATGAAGCACTTAATGCTCCAACCACTCCCAAATGGCTCTAAACTTCAATGGGCTATAAATACAAGTTGTTGGGCATTTATGAAGGTTAGAGAATCAATCTGAAAACCTTGGTTGAACATTAATACAAGATTTCACAGCCTTTTCATCATATACTCTATTTTTTAGCTTTAAAGTGTGAATCCATATACCCATTGAGCTTCAAGTTGTATTATCCACTCATGAGAGAGTGTTCATTTCATTTATACTTTGATTAATCAGTAAAAGAGGGTGAGGTATCCCTCAAAGTTAGAAAGGGTGAGGTATCCTTTGAAGTTGAGGCTCAAACACAAAGGGTGTGGTATCCCAAGGTGTGGTGAGTACTCTATTGTATAAATGTTACAAGCACATGTTAAAACTTGAAGATATAGTGGAAAATCTCAAGTGATTGCCTGAGGACTAGACATAGACCACAAGTGGATTGGTGGTTGAACTAGGATAAATCTTGGGTTTGATTCTCTAAACTCAACTCCTTTATATTTGTGTGTTCATTTTACATGCTTGCTTGAAAACTCTCTGTTTTGGTTTATTTATTTGTGAGTAAAAGTATTCGATCTTCTTTATCCATTCATCTTTATCAATCAATAGCTTCAACGAAAATTGGTAATCAAGTGCTTTACGAAAGTTTTGCGAAAATATTTTACAAACTCAATTCACCCCCTCTTGAGTATTGAGGCCACTTGGTAACAAGTAATATCAGAGCTAGACTCTTGTATAAAGAGCTTAGCAGCTTCAAGAGAAGTAATGACTTCAAATGATTTTTCTTCTTCAGAAAGTTCTTCTATAAATTTTTTATTGAAGCTAGTGATTTAGATGTGTGGGATACCATTGAAAATGGCACCTTTGTTCCCACATGTGTAGTTGATGGTGTAAGAATCAATACACTAAGAAGTGAATTGACCGATGAGGATAAAGAGAAGGTTCAATACAATTTGAGAGCCAAGAACATCATTACCATATCCTTGGGGTATGATGAATTCTTTAGGGTGTGAAATTGTAAGACCGCCTAAGAAATGTAAGATACCTTACAAGTAAGCCATGAAGGCACAAGTAAGGTAAAAATATCAAGAATAAACACTCTCATTCATGAATATGAATTGTTTAGAATGAACCAAGAAAAAAGCATTTAAGAAATGCAAAAGAGATTCACACACATTATAAATCATCTTGCTTCGTTGGAAAAGACTTTTTCTAATGAAGATCTTATTAACAAAGTGTTGAGGTGTTTGAATATGAATTGGCAACCCAAGGCGATGGCTATTATGGAGTCAAGGAATCTATCAACAATGATACTTGCCACTCTATTTTGGAAGCTCCAAGAGCATGAATTGGAGCTAAATAGGCTCAATCAAAATGAGGAGCATGACAAGAAGAAAAAGAAGATTGAACTCAAAGCCACCTCTTCCACAATTGAAGATGATGATGAAGATGATGGAGATGGAATAGAAAACCTTAAGCTAAATGAGGAGAATCTTAATCTCTTTGAGAGAAAGTTTGGAAAATTCCTTAAGAAGAAAGGAATTCAAAGAAGGCCACATTTCCCTCCTAAGAAGGCCTATCATAAAGGGGAAGGAACCTCATCTAATCCAACATGCTATGAATGCGAAAAATCGGGGAATATGAAGATGGAGTGTCCTTTCTATCAAAAGAAAATGGTGAAATTTGAAAAGAGACCCTCAAAAGAAAAGAAAAAAAAAGAGCTTACATTGCTTGGGATGACAATGACATAGACTCCACCTATAGCTCAGACAATAAGGAAGCTCATCTATGCCTTATGGCTAATAGAGAGGAATAAGAAGAATGTGACACCGAGTTAACTTCTTCTAACCTAGACTATTCACCTTCCTATGATGAATTGCATAATGAATCCATGAAGCTCACAAAAAAGGTTTTATCTTCTAACAAAACAATCTCCTTATTGGTAAATAAAGTTTCTATTTTAAACAAAGAGATTAATGAGCTTAAAATTGAGATTGAGACCTTAGGACTTATTGATGCTAATCATCATGCATGATTTGTTCTTCACATGATAATGCACCTACACCCTCATCTTGCTCATCATGTAAAGCATTTGAAAATGAAATTGAGGATTTGAAAAATACTCTTGCAAAATTTACCTTTGGAAGAGACAACTTGAATGTGTTGCTAGGGAAATAAAGATGTATTTTCCAAAAGGCCGGTTAAGGGTATAACCCCAATAACTAACAAAAGTTTCTAAAAAATCTCTTTGTTTCCTCAAGTACATCAAGTAGCCCCTTTATCAAACGCTTTCATTGTGGTAGGAAAAGGTATAGTTCCTCAACATGCAATGTTAGGAAGAAAATAAACACCAAGGTTGGAACTAAAATGGTTTGGGTCCCTAAGGGCACCTTGCCTAAATATAACACACAAGGACCCAAGAAAATTTAGGTACCAAAGGTTAAAATCTAAATGTGTGTTGTAGGTGTGCTTGAAGACCAAAAGTTCAAGTTGATACCTTGATAGTGGATGCTCCAAGCACATAACGGGTGATGGCTTCAAGTTCTCTTTTTTTGCACCTAAGAAGCATGATCATCACATATGGGAACAACAACAAAGGAAGGATCCTTGGAATTAGAAAAGTTAGTAAGATTCCTTGTACTTCAATTGATAATGTCTTGTATGTAGAAGGACTCAAACATAACCTATTAAGCATAAGTCAATTGTGTGACAAGGGAAAAAAAGTTATCTTTGACTCTAATTGTTGCATAATTGAAGGTAAGGATGATAAGCAAGTTAAGTTTGTTGGTCATAGAATTGATAACATATATATGATTAACCTTGATGATATTACCTCTCAAAATGCAAGATGTCTTATGAGTAAAGAGAATGATTCATGGCTATGGCATAGGAGAATTGCCCACGTTCATATGGATCACCTAAACAAACTTGTTTCTAAAGATTTAGTAATTAGTCTTCCAAAGCTCAATTTTGAGAAAAATAAACTTTGTGATACATGTCAAAAGGGTAAATAAAAAAATGTCTCTTTCAAAGTTAAAAAGCTGTTTATACTACTAGACTTTTGCAACTTTTGGACCATTAAGAACTATGAGCTTCGAAGGTAATTACTATGCTTTGGTGATTGTGAATGATTACTCTAGACATACATGGACTTTATTCCTTGCTCATAAGAATGATGTCTTTCATGTTACCAAGTGGCCTCAATACTCAAGAGGGGGGTGAATTAAGTTTATAAAATATTTTTGTAAATCTTTTGCAAAATACTTGTTAATCAATTTTCGTTGAAGCTATTGGTTAATAGAAATGAATGGATAGAGAAGATTAAATACTTTCACTCACAATTGAACCAACCAAAACAGAGAGTATTCAAGCATGCATATAAAATAAACACAAATGTAAAAGAGTTGAGTTTAGAAGATTAAATGCAAGATTTATCCTGGTTAAACCACCAATTCACTTGTGGCCTACGTCCAGTCCTCAAGCAATCACTCCAAATTTTCTACTAAATCTTCAAGCTTCAATAGGTGTTTGTAACCTTTACTCAATAGAGAAATAACCACACCTTGGGATACCTCACCCTTTGTGCTTGAGCCTCAACTTCAAAGGATGCCTCACCCTTTACAATTTGGAGGGATGTCTCACCCTCTTTACAAAGAATTGAACTATATACAAGATGAAACTCTCATAATAGTAGTTGATACAAATTAAAGTCCTACAATGCTCTTTAAGAATATCTCAAGTGATTTTCAAAAATAGAGCAATAAGGGTTTGAAAGATTGATTCTCATATTAGAGTGATAGAAATATGTTTCAAGTTGTTGGTTAGCCATTAATGATGACCCAAGAAATGTATTTATACTGTTTTTGATCAAAGGAGTCATTGGGTGCATTAAATGGAAGTAAATGCCAAGAAAATAGTTGTTGTCTATTGTCAAAGTTGAAGTAATCGATTACATAGTCCATGTAATAAATTACATGGCTCTTAGAATGTGTTCTTGGCTTTCTTGGTAGGATGTAATCGATTACAACCTTAATGTAATCGATTGCAAGGCCTCTGCCAGACTTGTAATCAATTATAACCTTAATGTAATCAATTACAAGGCTTCTTCTAGACTTATAATCAATTACAACCTTAATGTAATCGATTACAAGGCCTTTATTTGACTTGTAATCGATTACAACATATGTGTAATCGATTACAATGGCCCTTAAACACATTTTTCAAGTTTAATCAAGCTCGGTGGCCATTTCCAACTTAGAAAAACTTGGATTTGTTAAGATGTAAACTTGATTTACAAAATCCAAGATTAAAATCAACATTTCTTTAAAAATATGAACTTAGAACTTCAAGTGGATTTAAAAGGATCTTTCAAAAATCAATTGAGATAGTTGAGATATATTGAGAGCATTTTACATTGATATTCTAAACTATACCAAATATACCTCTTTGAACTTGGTCCTAATCTTAACTTTGTTATCATCAAAAACTTCATTGATATGCACCATAACATAAGCATTCACATTCTCCCCCTTTTTGATAATGACAAAATAACATACGAAAAAAAGAGTAGCATTTGTATTTATATGTCAGAGATTTAAGCGCAACTCTCCCCTGTAGTTTAAGTATGAAATAAGATGAATAATTTGCATGTGAAAAATCCCTCGTACTCATGCAAGGTATAATCTCTCTAACCTCTTCTTCCTTGGCATTATCAAAAAGACATAAGCATTCTATTTTTCCTCAATAATACTAATAAAATTTCAGCAGCATTTCAGCATGATTCAGTCATGCACATTGTCAGCCCAACAACAGAGGATAACAGAGTATAATTATTTCAGCCCATATCAATATCAGAGTATAATCAATAAACCAATAGCAAATGCATCAAATGATCAGATTGTTCAGTCATTAATTCCAAAATATACAGAGTTATATACAAAATAAAAGTAAAGACTGCTAGTGGTTAGGCAAAATATTATGAAAGAATAGAACATCAAGATTAAGTCCCATGTCACTCCATTGCCTCGTTGTCACTATCAGCATCTGCTGCCACATCAGCAAGATCCACATCATCGTCATCCGTGTCAAGATCATCCTCAGATCCAAGAATCTCCTCTTCATCATCAACATTAGCACTGGAAGGACCAACAAAGGAGATAGGAGTAAGAGGTGCAGCAGAGGAGGTGGGAGCACTGGAATCTCTCCTCAGTACATATCTGGGTCCCTCAAAAAAAAATCAGATGGAAGCCAACTCCAGTCCTAAATGATCTACCTTTTGCTCAAGGCGCTCCATCCCTATTCATAAGCTGCGCATTTCCTAAAGCAACAGTTTCAAAGTGGTTGTGGGAGCAAGCTGTGGCTGGTCCTTATCCTCATCAACATCCTTAACCTCATGAGGGATGTGTCTGTAACTCCCATGAAGGAGATAGTACCATTTATCCAACTTTCCTCAGTTGAAGCTTGTGCAGAGTATGAACACCAATGGACTGTGGCCCTTTGGAACTGGTATCCTTTGTCTCCCCAGACAAAGGGATATGGAAGTGCTCTAGAAAAGCTATTACCATCATAGCATATGGCAGAGCATGTGCTTTCTTTTGGGCTTCCAACATGTGCTGGATAACATAATAGGTCTAGTTGATTGGCTAGTCAGTGTTCATTGCCCATAGAGTCACCACGTCATCCTTGAACACTTGTGAGTAGTTTCCTCCCCTAGGAACCAATCCCCTAGCCACAAGGTAATGCAGTACCTTGTTCTCCATAGTTAGCCAGTAGCCATTACCTTCTTTTTATCCTTAGGAATATCATAGCCAGATCTTATCAAGGAAGTTAGGGCAGCCTTATATTCATTGTCATATCCCCAAACATTCTCACGTCTAGAGAAATTCTAACCATCAAAAGTCATTTGTGTTAGTCTATACCAGAGATCCTTAGTGACTCTTATCTGTTTCTTTTTTACTTTAGATATCAGGCAGTCATCTTCATACTTTAAATTGGCATAAAATACTTTGACTAAATCAGGATATATGTCTTTCATGATTCTCAGAAAATCTAGTAGTCCTAGTCTTTCTATCATCCTAAAACTTTCTAGGGGCTCACTAGAGCAAAAATCCTTTGTGAGATACCTCGGGGATACGATCTTTAGTAGTTGAAATTTTTTTCGAAAGTGCTCAACATTCTTAGCAGTGCCAAAGTGTTGGGTGAGGTCCAGCCCTGAAAATGGTGAGTGGAGGAGCGCTAGAATATGTTCCTATGGAGGCCCCTATTCTTGCTCTCTTGGTGCACTTGGAGGATTTTGCCATTGTAGAGGAATGAGAGAAAATGAATGGTGAGGAAGGTGGAAAACTGGTGAGAGAGTGGTGGGCTTCGTGTGTTAGGGCTTAGAGAGAGAAAATGCATGTGAGAGGAGATGGGGAAAGAAATTTTGGGGATTTTTGCAAGAAATTAGTTTGGGGGTTTAGTGGAGAAGAGAAATCCAAGTAGAATTGAGGTGGAATGGTGTGATTTAGGCAAGAATTGAGATAGAAAGAGTGAAATTTTGGAGAAGGTTTCGTGAGGCTAGAGAGAGAAAGGATGAGTTGCAGGCCATAAATGGTTGTTCGCAGGGGACCCTTTTAACACCCCTTTGTAATTGATTACAAGAGGGTGTAATTGATTACATGCCTTCTAGGCTCCTTATAATCGATTACAAGATTGGTGTAATTGATTACAAGCTTTCTGGAATGGTTGTAATTGATTACATGGTATATGTCAATTATAAGCATTCTGACTTTGCTCGTAATGCTTAGCAGTGTAAGACCCTCCTTAGGGTATCACATTTCAGACCAACTCCTTTTAATTAATTTCCTAAGTTATAAAATATTTAAATAATATTATTTAAGTACCGATTTCAAATTTTTTTTTCGCGGATAACATCAATTTACCAAACTAAAGTAACACAAGATATAAGAAAAGAACAACATATATCTCTTGTACATAACATAGAGTCATAACATTTTCATTACATAAAACTTGCTTACTTTAAATAATATAGACTCACCATATAAAAATTTGACCTGGCCCAAGTTCACAACATCTAGAGATAAAAGTCCTTCTCAGAAGACCAATTCCTAGCTGGAAAGGTCTTGACGAATAGAAATTCGGGCAAAAGATATCTCGGAGTCCTCCTTTGGAGTATAGTGAAGATCATTCCACAACTCCCTGATAGGTAAAATGAACTCTATATATACAACCGTAAAAGAAGAAGTAATGACCCCATGGCGGGTCCTACTTACGGATGGAGTAATGTCACCACAATATTGTATATACTCTGAGTCCAAATGGACACGCCAAGCAGCAGCGCCTTCAAGAAATTGTAGTCTAAAGAAACCTAGCTAATCTCTCATTGCCGTCATCGCAGTCTTCATAGAAGTAAGCATACAATAGAAATAGACAGAACAATACAGCAAAAAGGTGAGATCCTCTACATCGCATACTAATATGGCAGCAAAGAAATGACAATCATACCAATACAGTACAGCATACAATCCATTAAATAGTATAAAATCAGCAGATATATTCATGATAGTTAATAAAGAAATAATCCAATAAACTTGCAGCATAATATCAGGTATAATGATAATATCAATAACAGTATAAATGTTGACTATGCATATGCACGATGTGTATGCTGACCATCCTTATGCACAATGCAAACAGTTCCTACTCCATGGAGCTAACTCAATTCAGAGATGAACGTCCCAGAAGATCTGGCCCCCTTAAAAGACAGTCTACGCCAGACTTTGAAAAGTAATAGTGTTTTGTCGGGCTGTCAGTGCGTTGCAACAGTTCTTCACGGCCAGGGGTATATATATATAATGTGATATCATAATCACTTGTGATAGCATAATCACAAAGTGAATCACCGCACCCTGACGTCCCCCAAGATCTATCATAGATCACACTATCCTGTAAGTTCTCGTTCACTCCTAGGCATAAAACGCCATAACAGCCATCAATTGTATAGTGCTCAATGCATATTCAATGAAATCAAACCATCGTTGAACTGTTCCCAATGATATTAAATCAACCGCCCATACAATTGTCTAATACCATTAGTATCAATGATATTATATAACTGCTCATACAATTACACAATACCAAAGATCCACTCGGGTCCAGTACTTCGGCACCACAAGCAAAATGCTAAAACCATAACCACTTGGGTACAGTACGTCGGCCCAACAGCAAAACTCGTTGTTCCTCTAAATCGTGTAGCGATATTATCGTATTTTCATAATCGCGAAACATTTTTCTTACATTTTCAAATCGTGTAAGTATTTTCCTGCGTTTTCTCAATCGCGTAAAGAGTTTAAAACGTTTTCTCAATCGTGTAGTTAAAAATCACTATTTTTAAATCGTGTAAGAGTTTTTCTATGTATTTTTAAACGGGTAAAACATTTTAATCATATTCTAAGCTTAAATTAAAACTTTTCTCATTTAATATCAAAATTGGACTTTAGTTATGATATTTCCTTAATAAATCATCTTTAAATAATGTTTCTAACATTTCCTTACTAAATTTCCATTAATTAATATTTGCAAACGTTTTCCATAAAAACTTATATTATTTTAATTAATTCAAGATATCTTAAAATCTTCATTCTTTACTCTTGACAAAACTTTCTTAAATAAAATATCTTAAATTTCAAATCATTCTTAAAATTATTTCCTTGTCAAAACTCCTCTAAATAATATTTTCTACTATTTCTTTCATAAAATTTTACACTTTCAAGATTTAATTAAATATCAAAGTTCAAAGTTTTTCTAACGCCCTCAAAACCAAAGTGTGCTATACGTCAGTAAACTTTAACTTATAAATTTATTTCCCATAAAAACCAATACTTGGAGTGTTAACCAAAAATCATTTTATATTCCATAACCAAGTATTTATTCATTTCCTTTCTCATTTTTCTTTGTAAAAATCTTTAATCCAATTACTTGTTGTCTAATCATCTAAAATCCATAATCAGTAGAATATTTCAACCATTTTGTTCCAATATATTCATAGAGGCCGTGAGCCTCTTGGTTTTTCAAAACCGAAATAGTTTTCCTTTCCACATGATTCTTATCATTTATAACATATCACTCATGATATTTTCTCTTTCACGTATTCATGCTTACCAAAATCATATTAAACATCTAATCACAGTTTAATCAGAATCATACCATCTCACATATAAATCAAGCATACTTATCGAAGCAATAAAATCATATATAATCAAAAAGTGACCATGATAATTTCATGCACATGATCAACATCATATAATTATACACAATCAAACAAGCATAAACCAATAACCACACAATCGAATGAATAAATCCTCATATAGATTTTTTCACTCACAAACATAAACAAATTCATTCCTTCACCACCACATATGGTCGATGAGGTTAATCTCCCTTTTACCTAGTGTGTAGCTTCCTAACTCCTTGTTTAATCCTCTTTGTATCACACTTTCACCACCAAGTAGATCTTAGAATCAAAACAAACACATAAAAATTAGTATCTAAGGCTTGATTAAGATGACCATAGATCAAACATGGTCTTAGGAATCCAAGAATAAAATGAGAAATCAAGTTTCAAGATTTTTACCTTGAAAGCCTAGAACTTACATCCAAGAATCAAACTTGAAAATGATAGAATTAAGTCTTGATCACAACATGAAAGTTGCTTAGAATAAGGTTTAGGATCAAGTGATGTGATTAGATAGAATTATGAGTGATTGGAAAGTAGTCTAGAGAGTGAGGCCGTGAGCTTTCTTGGATGGACAAGGCGAGAACTTCTTGATTTTCAACTTGAAGAACAAGATTGAAGATGGATGATTTAGGCTAAGATCTCAACTACAAAGTATTCTAGAGTTGTGCATAGATTCTAGATCTAAGGTTATTTAGAATTATTGAAGCTTGGAAGGTATTTCAATGAGTCTTGGCCAAAAACTTCAAGAAAGAAGAAAGTATGGAGTTCTTTGGTTGTTCTTGGTGTTCTTGGATGAGAGAGAAAAGATGATAAAGGTTTATGGTCACAAAGTGTTAGAAATGAAGTGATAATAGCCTTTGTTTCAAGTGTATGGCCGTGTGAGTGCTTGCATAGAAAGTTCAAGGCTTGTTCAACAAGGTAAAGCTTAACCACATGGCTTCACATGGGCTAGCTCATCAAATGGTCATCCTTTGATCATTAGATGATTCATGAATCTCCTAGAAACCACCTAGTGGCCGTCGAGCACATGGACAAACTAACCAAGTTTTGTTTCATTTTAATTTCTAGTTACACATCATTTAGGTAGTTAGTTCATTTAGTTAAATTTAAACTAACTTAGTTAGGTCATCTAGTTTCATGCTTAACTATTTAGTTACATGATTAAGTCATGCATTTATCATGCATTAGTCATATATTCTAGAATACTCTAGATATTTTCTTGTAACTATGGACTCAAAGTATTTGCTAACTTAGTTTGTTCTATTTAATTACTACTTAAACTTTTTAGAGTAACTAAGTTAGATTACTTAGTTTCTTGATTAACTAGTCTAACCATTAATGTTGACTTCATCTCCTAACCATTGATTTAATCTAGGGAAGATATTGATAACTCCATGAAATGTAGTTATTTATGCCCCATAATTGTGCTTCACGGCATGCTTAGTCCTTGTTCTTATGCATATTTGGAAGTTTTTATGCTTATATTTGTTAAATGTCATTTGGATACCTTCCATTATGTTTTTGAGCAATTTGTGCATATTTGTTGATTGATTAAGTAAATTTATAATTATATTTAACTTGGTGCCTTATCTAATGCAGGAAAGGCTCAAAAGAGACAAATTGATGCAAGCCAAGGCCCAGCTTTGGAGGAAAGAAACCAAGGAAGCATTCCAGAGTTCCACGCTGAGGTGTGGAAATGTGCACGCCGAGGCGTGAAGGTCTCAGCTAGCTACATACTGACAGGACATACAGCTCCACACCGAGGCGTGGGAATGTCCACGCCGCGGCGCGCGTCAATGAGCTGAACCTATTTATTTTGTTTTTCACGCCCTTTCTCACACTCTCTCAGTTTCTCTCTTTTAGGTTTTAGGTTTTCAATTTTCTGGGTTAGACGCTGTGGCTAGACCTCCATTGGAGGTGGAGATGGAGCTTGTGGAGCTAAGGATGGAAGCCCTCTTTCCATTGGAGGAGGATCTGAGCTTCAATGGCAAAATCCATGAGCTTTCTCCTTCTCTCTTTTCTCTTTTCTCTTCCTCATTTCTTGAACATGTATTTTGTAATTTGTTCTCATGTTCATTGTATAGCTAAGCTTTATTTAGGGATGACTTTGGATCCTTTTATTAATATTAATGATTTGTTCTTCTCTGAGTTTGTATGAATTTTTTATTTTGTTCAATCATATTGATCTTAATGCTCTTGAGTGTTTGGCCAACATTTGAGTGATTTGATAAAATCTAATGAACCTAGACATAGGGATTTGGGTTTGAGATCGTATATATGGTTGATGCATGTTTGATTCTATTCCAATGGCGGGATGAGTTAATTCGCTAATGGGATAGACATATACCTCTTAGTCATGCATAGCACGTGTTTGAGAATAGACCTTAAAGAGTAGATTTTGTGTTAACTCTCAAGGACACTTAGTGAGTTAGGCAAATGGTACCATGGTTAGATGACCTAGACATAGGCGTTTAGCTAATGTAGATTCTCAAGCTAACATAATCATTGCATTCATATTTATGAGGAGGATTGCATGTTGTTGATTGATGTAAAAGGTGAAGAAGGATTTCCCTAAACTCTAACCGTTTATCCTTATTGCTTTCTGTCTTTACTTTCTTTACTTTTATCCATTTTTATGTTCTTGAATAGAGTTAGGTGAGCTATCGGTTAATACTTAGCATTGGAAATAAACTTATCCTCGTGGGAACGATCTCTTACTCTGTATCTGTATTACTTGTGCGACCTGTTCACTTGCGGTTAGCAAATGGACAACACGTTTTGACCCTAACAAGTTTTTGGCGCCGTTGCCGGGGATAAGGCATTATTTCCGTATTGCTAATATTGACAATGAGTTTGCTTAGTTCTAATTCAAGTTTTTTTTATGTTTTGTTGTTGTAAATAATTTTAATTCATGTTTTTATGCTTTTGTTTTTGGTTTGTTTAGATAAGTAGTTATAGTTTGATTTTGTGTTTTTGTTAAGTTTTTGTTGTACATTCTGTGTTTTAAGTTTTTAGACATGTTTTGGAGGTGCTAGGGGCCAAAATGGAGCACCAATTTCAGCGGAGACAAGTTTACTGCAGAATTCTACAGACTAACCTCTCACGCCGCGGCGTGAGAATGTGCACGCCGCGGTGTGCCAGTCTCTGCCTGATCAGGAACACGCACCAGAGAGCTCCACGCCTCGACGTGGGAATGTTCACGCCTCGGCGTGGCCCCTGTTTTTACATTTTTCTATTGTTTTCTCTATTTTTCTTTATTTAATAATGCTCAGTTCTAGTTTGGATGCTGTTTTGACTTGCTCAAGTACCCTATAGACCATGAACACCAAGAACACATATCACTTTGGTTTGGGGAGTATCATTGCATATTTTCACCCTTAATGCTTAATGTTTACACATGTTTTGATACTTTAAGTATGTGCTAGTGATAGTTATCATGCTTTCATAATTATATCCTGTTTTGGCTATTGTTGGTAGGCTGTTGATAAAAGTTTCAATTTTCAACATTCTCTACATGATGTTATGCATGCTTGAATGAAAAATGATAAATCTTTTGAATGCATGATTTGTTGCCATTTGCTAGTGTGTGATGGTTGGCCAATGATATAAATGGTTACAATTGTCCTCGACTCTTTTATGTAACCATTTGCAATCTTGAAGCATGCTTAAGCAATCTTGTTTGTTTTTATGCATGATGTGTTTCTCACTTAGATGCTTGTTTAATTTTGAAAAGATTTGAGTGCTTGTCTAGAGAATGTTTATGGATTGTGCATGTGGATGATTTCTACTATCCTTGAAATTGTTTTGCAACTCTCTTGAGGCGAAATCCTAGATTGTGCATGATTGAGGAAATGATTAGGGCTTTGTTTGGACCGGTTGAGCCTTTCAAGCTTACCCTTACATGATTATATCCCTAGGTCCTCTTTTGAAGCTTTCTAAATGTTTGGCTTTCTATGTTCTTCTTTCACCCTCATATTTCCTACCTTGTACCCATTCTAATGCATGCGAAAGCTTTGCAATCTTTTCCTCCCCTTCATGTTTGTTGAGTGCATGATATGTTATTTCTTCACTTGAGTCCATTGTTTAGGATATTTATGTTGTTCAATACAAAAGTGGCTTGAAGGAACCATTTGTTGTACAAGAAGTTGTTTTTGTTAAAGAAAAAGAAAATACAAAAAGAGAAAAAGAAAAGAAAAAAAAAAAGAAAATGAATGAAAGAAAGCATAAATGAAAAAAGCATTAAGTGGTTCTGAATAGTGTTAATCGTTTCATTTTGTATACCCTTGCTGTAGTGACTCAAGTCTTGAAATATCATGTTATGTTTCTCAATGTTTGTATGTTTTCCATTCCCCTTTGTTCTTTGCCCCATCACCTTGGCCTTACATTATAAGCTATTAAAGTCCCTCTTGATCCTCAATCATGTGTGATTTACATTAGTGGAGAGAAAGTTGTCCTACAATTTTGTGGAGTCTTGATTTGTATCCGTGTGTAGGTTCATAAACTTATCCGGATGAGCATGATTTGAAAAAGATAAGTTGAATTTCCATGTTTGTGAGAGATGTCATGTGCATGATTAGAAACTTGATTGATGGCATGTTAAGGATTGTGTATGTGTTGAGCTTAACTGTGAGGCATATGCATTCTTTGAGGGCCATTATAATTATTGTGCACTGGTTGTGGTTAAAAGAAAATTGAATTTATCATTGTTGAATGCATGTGAGCATGAATTGTCAAAGTGAGTTTTCTTAGTCATACTTTGTGTTGCTCGAGGACTAGCAACATCTTAAGTTTGGGGGTGTGATAACTCCATGAAATGTAGTTATTTATACCCCATAATTGTGCTTCACGGCATGCTTAGTCCTTGTTCTTATGCATATTTAGAAGTTTTATGCTTATATTTGTTAAATGTCATTTGGATACCTTCCATTATGTTTTTGAGCAATTTGTGCATATTTGTTGATTGATTAAGTAAATTTACAATTATATTTAACTTGGTGCCTTATCTAATGCAGGAAAGGCTCAAAAGAGACAAATTGATGCAAGCCAAGGCCCAGCTTTGGAGGAAAAAAGCCAAGGAAGCATTCCAGAGTTCCACGCCGAGGCGTGGAAATGTGCACGCCGAGGCGTGAAGGTCTCAGCCAGCTACATACTGACAGGACAGACAGCTCCACGCCGAGGCGTGGGAATGTCCATGCCACGGTGCGCGTCGGCGAGCTGAACCTATTTATTTTATTTTTCATGCCCTTTCTCACTCTCTCTCAGTTTCTCTCTTTTAGGTTTTAGGTTTTTAGTTTTCTGGGTTAGAGGCTGCGACTAGACCTCCATTGGAGGTGAAGATGGAGCTTGGGGAGCTAAGGATGGAAGCCCTCTTTCCATTGGAGGAGGATCCGAGCTTCAATGGCAAAATCCATAAGCTTTCTCCTTCTCTCTTTTCTCTTTTCTCTTCCTCATTTCTTGAACATGTATTTTGTAATTTGTTCTCATGTTCATTGTATAGCTAAGTTTTATTTAGGGATGACTTTGGATCCTTTTATTAATATTAATGATTTGTTCTTCTCTGAGTTTGTGTGGATTTTTTATTTTGTTCAATCATATTGATCTTAATGCTCTTGAGTGTTTGGCCAACATTTGAGTGATTTGATAAAATCTACTGAACCTAGACATAGGGATTTGGGTTTGAGATCGTATGTATGGTTGATGCATGTTCGATTCTAATCCAATGGCGGGATGAGTTGATTCACTAATGGGATAGACAAATACCTCTTAGCCATGCACATCATGTGTTTGAGAATAGACCTTAAAGAGTAGATTTTGTGTTAACTCTCAAGGACACTTAGTGAGTTGGGCAAATGATACCATGGTTAGATGACCTAGACATAGGCGTTTAGGTAATGTAGATTCTCAAGCTAACATAATCATTGCATTCATATTTATGAGGAGGATTGCATGTTGTTGGTTGATGTAAAAGGTGAAGAAGGATTTCCCTAAACTCTAACCATTTATCCTTATTGCTTTCTGTCTTTACTTTCTTTACTTTTATCCATTTTTATGTTCTTGAATAGAGTTAGGTGAGCTATCGGTTAATACTTAGCATTGGAAATAAACTTATCCTCGTGGGAACGATCTCTTACTCTGTATCTGTATTACTTGTGCGACCCGTGCACTTGCAGTTAGCAAATGGGCAACACGTTTTGACCCTAACAGATATCCTAAGCTTCCTTATCAAGATTTTTCTCAGACCATTGATTAGATCAATGGTGATCATCCAAGGCTTCTTCATCAAATCTTACCATCCAACGGTTCAAAACAAAGTCTATGCCACTATTGTTGACTTTTTGATAAATAAGCTTGATTCTAATTGGTTGATCATAAAGCTATGTAATGATGGTTCATAATTACACTTAAGATATTTAGCTTTGATATTTTCTACTTAGATATTTTACTGAGATATTTTTCATTGGATATTTTATCCTTAGATATTTATCCTAAATATTTTACTAGGTAAGTCATTACAAAGAAGTCTCTAGAAAAAGAATGATAAGATAAGCTTGAAAGAGTAAGTAGCCAATTTGTAGTCAATTTGGATTTCTCCTCTAGCTTGAGTATCCAATTTGCCTTCTTTATGCTTGCCATTGGTTCATCACTTCGAGTCATCGCCATCAAGATATTTTCTAGAAGATATTACCCAATGGACAATAGCTACTGCTATTATTGCTCATTGGGTAATAGAAAACTCAGATAAAGAAAATTTTCGTCAACTGTTCCCAGTTTCAGGTTTAGTAAGATCCCCCGATCTTGCCTTGACAGTCCAAAACTTTCTGATTCAGGAAAATTTTTTATTTTTTTCTGGGCTTGCCTTAAACACACATATAACTCAAAATAATATTAAAATAATCAAAAACTCAGAAAAATTCAAAAACAATTGCAAAAATCATAAAAATTACAAAACTCATATATATTCAGAAAAAATGAATTTTGAGCATACAACACAAAATAATATTAAAATAATTAAAATAATTAAAAAATTTCAAAAATTCACAAAAACTCACAAATATTATAAAACTTATTTATATCAAGAAAAATGAAAAATTGGGGTGTTACAAGCAGAGCCTGTGTAATTGATTACAAGGTTTGTGTAATCGATTACAAGCCTGTTGAACTTGATTTTCTCATTTCAAATTGCAAAAGACTTGTGCCAAAACCATCAAAATACTTCCAAAACTTCCCAAACTAAATCCAAACATCATGTAAGCATAAAAACTAACCAGTTCTTGATTCAAACCACGTGTTCTTTCAAAATCATCACCTTGGTTAAGGATCAAACCACTTTAACAAGATTGGAGAGAGTTGGGACTTAGTCATGATGGAGTACTTGCAAAACAAACTTAGGGGAGCCTCTGATGCTCAAGTTAGCATTGGATTCAAAAATGATTAAAACAAGGTAATTGTGCAGCAGAATAACATATTATGTAGCAAATTTACTAACTTATGCAGCAAATTATAGCATTATGCAGCAAATGACAGATTATGCAGCAACATGACAAATTATGTAGAAAATGACACATTGTGCAGCAAATTAGATGCATGCTTGATACAATATGTCAAGTTCACTTCTTATATAAAAGAATGCTTCTTTATTCAAAGGCTTGGTAAAGATATTAGCTAGTTGTTTTGTGGTTTCAATAAACTCAAGCATGCAATCACCTTTTTGAACATGATCTCTTATCAAATGGTGCCTTATTTCTATGTGCTTTGTTCTTGAGTGCAAAATGGGATTTTTAGACAAATTGATTGCACTAGTATTTTCACACCTTGTAGAAATGTGATCAAGCTCAAGACCATAGTTTAGAAGTTGTTGCTTCATGCAAAGGACTTGAGCACAATAACTCCCAGTTGCAACATATTCAGCTTCAACTATAGACAATGTCACATTACTTTGTTTCTTGATATGCTAAGAAACTAGTGAGCTTCCAAGCAAGTGGCATGTTCTACTAGTACTCTTCTCATCTGTAACACCCTGAAAATTCCTTGTTTTCTGATTATACATGCTTTTTATAATATTTGTGATTTTTTTAAAAATTTTGTGAATTATTTGGGTGACTTTAATTATTTTATTATATTTTTCAATTTACGTGTGCATTAAGTAGGGTCGGAAGAATAAAATATTTTTTTGAGGCCGAAAAGCTTTGGACTATGGAAGCATACTAGGGGATCTTACTAAACCCGAGGCCAGACACAGTTTACGAAGTTTTTATTTTTTGAGATTTTATCTGACAAATAAAATTAAGGTACGTTCTATTATCTAATGGATAATAAATGTGAGTTTTGCTAACTGTAACTTTTGTCAATTGGATAATAACTTTTAGTAAAGTACTAGTCATCTTTTCTAGAGTGTTCTCTTTATGTGACATCATTCATGTGACATCACTTAGATGACATCACTTGTTGACTTTTCCAAAAGGTGAAACCAAGCTTTCTAAAGAAGCTTCATCAAAGCTTGTTGGAGAAGCTTCTTTTCTCTCTCCTTGGGATAGCCACACGATTTTGGATGGGGGAAAAGATGACCACTTTGTCATCTTTTCACTTAAGTTTCATTTCACTTTCCATCTCAAAAAGTTTCCACATTTCTCTCTCACTTTTTCTCTTCTCTCATTTTCTTTCTAGTGACTCATGGCCACCACTCTCCAATTCCCTCTTCTATTTTGTCTGCTCCAATCAATCATACTTCTAGAATCTACACACCCTTTGGATGATTTTCTATGTTGTGATCATCATCAAATTCTCTCATCTTGATCATTTTCTTTTAAGCCCTAACTTGAAGCTCTTAAGGTAAGATTCTTGATTTCTATTTTTCTCTCTTCTCATTTTTCTCTACACCTTGCGGTCAAGACCATTTTGGAGGGCCATCCTACACTTAGTTCATCACTTGTTCATCTTTCCATCCAAGCAACCAAAAGCTAAACACAAAACCCTCACCTTTCTTCCATTGAAGCTCACAGCCAAGGCTAAGAAATACACCATCCAAGCTTCCATAACTCAAGCCAACCCCACTTCTTGAATCCAAACATCATTTGAAGACACTTTGTGTTTGTTACCAATATCTAGTTCCATCATCTTATATCTTTATTCAAGCTTAAAGTTTGAAGGCTTTTAAGGTGAAGTTTTTGATCTTCACTCCTTTCTTTCTTTTTTAGATTCTAAACCACCATCTTAATCTATGATCATCTTAGTAAGCCTTAGGTTTAATATTTGTATATTTGTTGTCTTAAGGGTATGTTGGTGGTGGTGGACGAAAGCCATCAAGGAGACGTCAAGGAGCTTTCTTTTTTATCTTCTCTTAAGGTAAGAGGGAGATTAACCTCATCGACCATACATGGTGTGAGAAATGGATTTTTTTTGTATTTGTGAGTGAAAATTCCATGTGAGGATTTGTTCACTTGATTGTGTGGTTTTGCTTTCTTATGCTTATTTAGTTATATTTAATTATATGATGTTGATAGTATGCATGAAATTGTTATAATTGCTTATTGGATATATGTGATGATGTGACTTCGATATTATGCATGAATTGCCATAGTAGAAATTGTGATGATTGAAATATGGTGTATGCCATGATCTATGTTGGAAAGGAAAGTAATTTTGGTTCCAATGGTTATTAGAGGCTCACGGCCTCCATGCCCAAATTGAGTGATCCAAATCAAAATTGTTTTGTTAAATAAGGATTTAAATGATTAGGTAACAAGAATATGAATTAAAGATTTTTAAGTTTGGAAAGGAAATGAATATGATTTTATTATTTAGAAAGAATGAATTTGGAAGATGATGTTAAGTTTAAAGTACTTTGTTTAAAAGGATTTTTAAGAGGGATATAAAAACGTATAACTTTTATTGGATAAATAACGATTTTTGCAATAGGAATGGAAAAAGAGCTCTAAAGGTGATTTGAGATTCAAAGTATTTTATTTAAGGAGAATGGAACAAAGCTTTATTATTTAATAAAAGGGATTTTAGATTTTGGTGCTAGAGAACAAGTTTTGAAAGTGTTTTAGAAGTCAAAGTATTCCATTTAAAAATGATTTTTTTAAGGTAATGGAAGAAGTTTTCATTAAATTAAAATGATACAGATTTTGAGAAAAACATCAAAAAATATTATTTAGAGGTGATTCCAATGAGAAACATGGAATTTGAAATCTAAATCATATTTTAAACCTGGAAAGTTTCAAAAGGGAATTTTGAATGTCAAAGAATATTTTGTGCGGTTGAAAAATAGTAGAAAAACCTTACACGATTCAAAAGTTCTAATTTTTGGACTACTCGATTGAGAATACAGTAAGGTTGCTGTAGGGCCGATGTACTGGACCCGAGTGGATCAGTGGTATTATGTAATTGTATAGGCGGTTATATAATATCATTGATACTAATGGTATTAGACAATTTGAGCAGTCCAACGGTGGTTTGATTTCATTGATCATGCATTTGAGCATTATACAGTCGGTGGCTGTTATGGCTTTTGTTGCCTAGAAGTGAATGCAAATTTGGATAGTGTGATCCATGAGGGATCTCAGGGGGCGTCTGGGTGAGGTGATTCACTTAGTGATCTGTTATCACATTATATACCTTTGGCCATAAAAAAACCATTGTAACGCACTGACGAGGACCTGACAAACACTATTCTTTTCGTGGTCCGGCGTAGACTATCATTGAGGGTGGCAGATCTTCTGGAACATTCATCTCTGAATTTGAGTTTAGCTTCATGGAGTAGGAACTAGTTCATTAAGCATGCACATGGTCAGTACACATATTGTTGTAGCATGGTCAAGGTATATATTTTCGTAGCATGGTCAAAGTATATATTGTGGTGGCATAGTCATTGTACATACATTATTGACATATGTTGTTATAGTGCTGCTAATGTTTATATCATTGTGAGATATGTTTACTGCAGATATTTATGAATTAATAACATAAATATACTTACAATATCTGTATGTATGGAATGACTTCGTTGTTCGTATCATTTCTTTACTGCCATAATGGTATTTGATGTAAGGGATCTCATCTCTTTTATTGTATTATTATGTCTGCCTCTGTTTTATGCTCATGTCTGTAAAGACTGCGATGGCAGCAAGGCAAGATCCGTGAGGTTTCACTAGACTATAGTTTCATGGGGGCATCGAAGCGTGGAATGCCCATTGGGACACGGGATGCATTCAGTTTTTTAGAGATGTCACCTTGTCTTGGAGCATGAACCGGCATGACGTTGCTATGTTTACCGTGGATGTAGCTATTTACTTGGAGTTTTGTATGCCTCTTGGGGAGTTTTGGAGTAATCGTAGAGCTACCCCTAGGGAAGAGTCTGTGGAGTCAACTGCTCAGACTCCCGTCTGTAGTGACATGCCCCGACTGGGGGTTTCATCTGTTAGGGATCCCGAAGGGGATCTAGAGGAAGATTGGGTGCAGGACCCTACTCTCCAAGTGTTTAGACTTGGACTAGGCTCAATTTTCATATGGTAGTTATATATTATATCTTTTTGAAGTATGTGAGTTTTATGCTTTTGGAACATAAGTATAATGTACTCATGGATGTGGTAAACTTTGTTTTATGAAAAGTCCTTTATTCAGTTCTTATAACTTGAGTTTCTCTATTTCAATAGGTTTATGTTATTCACGAAACAACAATTTTTGAAACTCGTATTTTATAATGTCAATTATTTCATAGTTTAAGAAAAGTTTTAATTCTTCTGGAAAAAAAAAGAGTTAGTCAGAAATGTAATACCTTCGGAGGGGGTGTTACACCATCCATTTTGTATTCAACAAAATCAAAATCAAAATAACCAATTAGACTACATAAAGCACCCTTAGGGTACCACAAGCCCATTTGTGAAGTGCCTATTAGATATTTCATAGTTCTTTTTACAACATTTAGGTGTGATTCTTTAGGATTTGCTTGAAATCTAGCACACATGCATACATTAAATATAATCAGGCCTACTTGCTGTAAGATAAAGGAATGAGCCAATCATACCTCTATATTTTGATATTTCTACAGATTTACCTCCTTCATCCTTGTCCAAATAACAAGAAGTGCCCATTGGTGTAGCCATATGCTTGGCATTGTCCATTCCAAACTTCTTAAGCAGCTCCTTGCAATACTTTGATTGACTTATGAAAGTTCCATTCCTTGTTTGCTTGATTTGGAGACCAAAGAAGAAGTTGAGCTCACTCATCATAGACATCTCAAACCTATTTTACATAATATTGGCGAATTCTTTATATAGAGAGTTGTTAGTAACACTAAATATTATATCATCAACATAAATTTGAACAAGAAGTATGTCATGCATTTTATGCTTGATGAAAAGAGTGGTTTCAATCTTTCCTCTAGAAAAGCTTTTTTCCAAAAGGAACTTGTTCAATGTAACACCCCAAAATTTCCTATATTGTAAACAGTAATTTTGACAGTTAATAGAATTTTACTAATTAGTAATTTCTGGATACTGTAAAATTATTTTGATTATTCCGTCAGCGTATTTGATCGTTTTGAGTGATTTACTCCGTGTCAGGAAAATAATAATTTTGGCCGGAGAAAATCTTTCTGTATTTATTTCTCTTGACTGTTAATTATTTTTAACAATCTGACTTGATTTTCATACGTTTTTTAATATTTGTAAATTTTTGTGAATGATTATGAATTTTTTTGACTGTATGTGGGCTCAGGTGACCTTACGTGGGCCTAGGTGGGTCCCAAAAAGTGAAAATTTTTCTACGCAAAGAAAATTTGTACTGTTTAGACGGAGACAGGGGATCTTACTAAACCTGAATCCGGAAACAGTTTTAGAAATTTTCTTGTTTTGTGTTTGGCACTGTATTTAATTATAGGGTGATAAAAATACAGTAAATATATTCTTTCGTGGGGTTTTTAGTCGATAAAAATAAAAATTATATTGCTTAAGTCAACATTGGTGGTTTGGATATCCACCATTGATTTATTTAACGGTGAAGACTTGATCTTGATTTAATTAACGGTTAAGAAATAAATTTAATAAAGAAGCATTGGAGAATCACCATTGATTAAATCAATGGTGTGAGAATAAACTTAGTTAGGCAAGCTTCAATATCAACCGTAGATTTAATCAACGGTATAAATTTGATTATATAAAGTGACCATTTACAACCATTGGATTTGGAATTGATCAAGGGTGGAGATTTAGTCTTAAAAAGTGACAAAAACCATTTATGACCATTGGATGAAGAATTAATCAAATATGGAGATTTGGTCTTCTAAAAAGGCTATGACTAATTATAACCCTTGGATTTAAAGTTTGAAGGAGCGATCTTGACCATTTATTTTGGAGACACATCTAATGGCTAGAATTTAAAGGAAAAAGATCTAATGGCCTAGATTAAGTCTCCTAAAAATCAAAAGTCTACCTAAATCCTAACCATTGAATTAATCAATGGCTAGAAATGCTTCAAATAATGGCATGAAAAGATGACAACTTTGCATGCATTATGAAGAGGGGGATGGTTGGAGATGCTTGGAAAGGAGGAGACAAATTGGAGTAGCCTTTTAGGCCAAGGAAAAAGATGACAAAGTGGAAGACTTTTGCATGCATGTGATAGCCTTCAATTATGCTAAAGAAATTTCTATCTCTCCATTCTTTCATTCTCATGGCAGCCCACTCATTTTGAGCATGCATATTCATTTTTTTCTCTCACCCAAAAAGCCTCCATCTTATTCTCTCAAAATTCCAAGAACCAAGCAACCATTTTTCCTTCCATTTTCTCTCCATTGGTTCGGTCTCTACACCCAAATACACCATCACTCACCTACAATTTTCACTCTCATAATTTCCTAAAGCTAAACAATATTCTAAACACTTTTCATTTAGAAAGTTTTCCCAAAATTCCACTCTAAGTGCTTCAAAATCCCACTTTTAGCTTACTTCCTTAGAGGTAAACTTTGATTTCTATGGTTTAAATTCATGTTTATGATTTTCTAAGCCATGTTTGTTTCATGGTTTGTTATTATTAAGCTTTGTTTGTAATTTTACTAATTGTTTTAGAATTGTTAGGAACTTCTCAAAATTCTATCATCTACAACCTTGTCCTTCAAGTTAAAAATCAAAAAGCTTATGTTTTCCTTCTTGTGAGGAATTCGGTCAACCACCCTAAGACCACCCTTCAAGTTTGTTTAATTTAATCCAACCATAGATCTTGAATCTACATGATATTCTAAGCAACTTTCATGTTGGAGACTTTCTCTAAATCATTCATCTTCATGGACTTTCTTCAAGATCAAAGTTATTGGGTTTTTTTAGGTGAAGTATAAGAAGAATTCATTTCTTCTCTTCTTTTTCATGATCTAAACCATGTTTGATCCATGGTTCCTCTTAATCAAGCTTAGTATACTAATTTCTATATATTTTGTTTTGTATTTGAGAAGCCCTTGGTGGTGAAGGACTTGGAAAAAGAAGCAAAACAATGAGTTTTTGAGGATCTTCAAGAGGTAAGAGGGAGATCCATCTCACCAACCAAGCATGGTGGTGAGAGATGATCTTATATTTGATGGATGGTGAATCCATGTGATGATTCATATCCATGGTCATGTAATAATTTATATGTGTTTATGAGCTTTGATTAATTGCCTATGCTTAATATATACTTTGCATGAGTTTATGATTTTGATGGTATGCTTATACTATGCATGATGATAATATAGCATGCTTTTGATATATATATATGATGTGTATGTATGTGTATGCCATGATTTGGTGATGGAAAGAAAATTAATTTTGGTCCCAATGGCCAAGAAAGGACTACGGTTTTGATGCCCTTGATTAGGGTTCATATTAAAATTTTTCAAGAACAAGGGAATTAATTTTTGGTCCCTAGAAACATGGTGAATATCGGTTAAGACACCTCAAGATAGGTGTTCATAAATGAATATTTTCATGAATGATGAAAATGGATGTTTAGAAAAACAAGGAAAATAAACAAAGAGTTTATTTTTCAAAGAGTACAAGAACATGGTTCTTGAGGAATTTTTATTGATTTATTTTGTGTAAAAAGTTTCTAAGTGTTTTACAAAACATGAGATTTAAATGAAAATAGTAATGATGATTTTAAGAATTTACAAAGAAAGTGAAAAAAGATTTGCAAAGAAAACAAAAGTGAATTTGAACAAATGGGTTTGGTTTTATAACCATAAGTCTTGCGGTTTTGAAAACAAAATTTTTAATGGTTTTGTTTGTGTAAAACCATATCAATTTAGAAGGAAAAATATTTGATGGTTTCAATAGTCATGTCCACATTTTCGAAGGCTTGTAATGCATTGATTTTGATGAAACAAAGTGATTTTCCAAGTGAAAATATAATTAATTAAATACAAGGAAATTGAAAAGAGAATCAGAGTATTTTAGCACTTGAGAAATGAATTTTTATGTAAATGGAAAAGAGAGGTTGCAAGTGAGCCTCAATTTGTTTTAAAAAGAATTTATTAAAATCCCGTTGAATTTTGGAAAGCGTTAGTAATTTTTAAAGTTAGAAACATTGATTTAATTTAATGGAATTGTGAATTTGTGAAATATACTATGAAAAAGGATTTTCTTGAATAAGAAGATATATTAAATGAAGTAGAAAGTTATATTATTTTGAGGAAGGTTGATTTAGAAATGATTTGGGAAAAATGGAGAATATAATGGTATTTTTAAAATTTACTAACATATAACTTATTTTTGAGTTTTGAAGTACGTTAGAAAATGCTAAGTTTTGAAACGTTGATTTATATCAATGGAAAAGTGATTTTGTGAATTATATTTTGGAAAAGGATTTCTTGAATTAAGATTGATTTATTTAAGTCCAAAATAATGTTTGGAATATTGAGGAATATTTTACGTAATTGTAAAATGTTGAAAAAAATTTTACGTATCTTACAAATCATTTGAAATATAGTAAAATATTTCTACGCAATTTGAAAAATGTTAAAATATTTCTACGTGATTTGGAAAGCGTTTAAATATTTTACACTATTGAAAATATTACTGAAAAATCACTACGTGATTAAATAATGATAGAATATTTTTACGTAATTGTGAAAATGACAGAAAATCTTATGTGATTTGGAAAGTATTTTAAATATTTTGAGAATGATGGAAAATGATTTACGCAACTTAAAAGAATGATTTTTAAGTTATGCGATTTTGAAAATGATGGAAAATCATTACGCGATTTGAGAAACGAATATTTTTATGTGATTGAGAAAAATGTTAAAAAATTTAATACGCGATTTAAAGGTGCAACAGAAGAGTTGCAGTATTGTGAAAACGTAACAGAAACGTTTTGGAATTGTGAAAATGAAATGGAAATGTTGCACAATTTTGTGAAAACACGACGAAAGTGTTTTATAACTATGAAAATGTGATAATATGATTTTCCTGTTGAAAATACAGTATAAATACTGTAGAACCAGTATATGGATGCTGTGTGAGAAAATGACATGTTTTGCCTGTGATTGGCATTTGGTGCATTATACATGCATTGGAAAGATATGTCTGTGATTGGAATTGGTACATTATACGTGCATTGGAAAAATATGCGTTGAAGCATATGATTACATTGAACAAATGAAATTGAAAAGATTTGGCCCTTTGGGGTTGGACTTGCACTGATATATTCGTGCATTGTATAAAATATAGCTAATAGCTATTATGGTCCTTGTGGTTGAAGAGGGAATGAGAATTGATAGTGAGGTCTATGATGGATCTTGGGGGCTTCGAGGCGCAGCGATCGACCAGTGGACAGTTGGCGAGTACCCTGTGCCACTTGGCGATGCAGTCCGTTGCAACGCATTGACGATGTTAAGGTTTAATGTTAGTGTTGTACCGTGCTATTAAGTAGGACCTGTCATGGGGTTTGCTACTGTTAAAAAGAAATAAGTCTGTTAATTTTATATTTCTCTTTAAATTGTGATATTAATTAGTGTCAATATTACATAATGAATAATTGAAATATGATTTTCAATATTACCTAATATCTTCAGTAAATTTACGTTTCAGTAAAGAAGAAATTTTGAAACCCATCTTTTATAACTCAAACTTTGTGCGAACTTATTTTCAGATTTATGAGTCGGGAGTCGGAAATGTGATGCCCTAAGGAGGGTGTTACATTTGTTGGTATCAGAGCATGGTTTGAGTCTTTTTGGGTTTGTGGTTAGGTCTATTTTGCTTATGTTGTGTTCTCTGTGTTTATTTTTTTGAAAGAAAATAATGTTGTTTATAATGGATATTAGATCCATTGTATTTCGATCTGCACGCCTCGAGAAAAAAAAAAGGGAATGGCTCGGGATAGTTATACTTGTGTGGAAGTGAAACATGTTACTAGTAATGTAGTTGTAGCTACGGGAGCAACGGGAACAATGTGGAAAGACGACTGCACGAACAAAGGACCGCTGTTCAGTGGAAACTGGAAGTTGAAGTTTAGGATCTGATGGAAGAGAATCAGTCTTGGAATATAAGATTTCGTAATTTTGGAACCTGGTATTTTTTTTAGGATATTGAGAAAGTAATTGATTTCGACGTAAGATGTATTTATAACCATTGAGGAAACCAAAAATAGTAAGGGATGTGAAAGAAAGTACTTAAATGAAAGAATGTATGTCAAGGAAACAAATTGTGGAAAAGTTGGACACGTTTTCCCAGAAATTATGCTATTTGAAAACAGAGTTTTCTATTAGTAAAATTTTAGATACTAAGGGAAGTTGTTACTCTGAATGGAACGGGAGTGCTCTGAGCGGAAGATTTAATCAATGGACATTGCGTCATTGGAGCTAATCCTATAAACCATACTGAATATTTCTGTGAATAACCTATTCCTTATGACATATGATTGAGTAGATCAATTATATGTTAGAGTTATTCGTTATCCTCTGATTTGTTTATTTCTCTTTCTATTCTTAGCTAATCGAGCTATTCAAGTTATTCAAATTGTTGTTATAGATCAAATCTTTATATTAGTTTGATCTGTTGTTCAAAATTTTTGTATTAGTTTGATCTGTTTCATAAACAGACGTGATCTTTGAAAATGGATTAGTTATTTTCCAACCATATCCAATGAGATTATTTCAACAGACTGTGAGTAATCCAGAGAAAATTCATTTTTAAAAATTGGGTTACATCCAATTCTTTGCTGGATATGTTCGATAACAGGTTCGATTCGTTTTGTTATCTTCCATAATGTTTTCTTTCATCTCCTGCAATTGAACGAACAAGAAACAATATTCCTATTTAACTCTATGTCATAGTATTTGGTATAGTGCTGTGGAAAGGAGAACTCGGTTAGTGAGACATTTCCTGTTAAAAGCAAAAATCTAGAATATGTAGTGATACGAGGATAAGAAAATTTTAAGTAATACATTACATTAGTTGGAAGTTATCTGAGAAAAACTATTCTAGGCATGAATGAAGATTGGTTGTCGTTATGTTGGTATCAGAGATATGAAAATTCTTTCTTTCGGAGTAACATTCAACATCTTGATGTAATTATAGGAGTCCGAGATATCTGTTTGATCAGGAGAAGTTGAACATCAGCAAAGAGATTTTGTTGGTTAGAATAGTATAGCAAGATGTAAGAGAGGAAGCTTCATGAGAATTAGAAAATAAGATAAAAGAGTAATGTTCATATTTATTTTGAAAGTGTGAAATCATGGTTATTAAATTTCGAGGACGAAATTTCTTTTTAGAGGGGGAGTAATGTAACACCCCAAAATTTCCTATATTGTAAACAGTGATTTTGACAGTTAACAGAATTTTACTATTTAGTAATTTCTGGATACTGTAAAATTATTTTGATTATTCCGTCAGCTTATTTGATCGTTTTGAGTGATTTACTCCGTGTCAGGAAAATAATAATTTTTGGCCCGGAGAAAATCTTTCTGTATTTATTTCTCTTGACTGTTAATTATTTTTAACAATCTGACTTGATTTTCATACGTTTTTTAATATTTGTAATTTTTGTGAATTATTATGAAATTTTTTGACTGTATGTGGGCCCAGGTGGTCCTAGGTGGGCCCAGGTGACCTTACGTGGACCCAAGTGGGTCCCACAAAGTGAAAATTTTTCTACGCATAGAAAAATTTGTACTGTTTAGACGGAGACAGGGGATCTTACTAAACCTGAATCCAGAAATAGTTTTAAAAATTTTCTTGTTTTGTGTTTGGCACTGTATTTAATTATCGGGCGATAAAAATACAGTAAATATATTCTTTCGTGGGGTTTTTAGTAGATAAAAATAGAAATTATATTGCTTAAGTCAACATTGGTGGTTTGGATATCCACCATTGATTTATTTAACGGTGAAGACTTGATCTTGATTTAATTAACAGTTAAGAAATAAATTTAATAAAGAAGCATTAGATAATCACCATTGATTTAATCAATGGTGTGAGAATAAACTTAGTTAGGCAAGCTTCAATATCAACCGTAGATTTAATCAACGGTATAAATTTGATTATATAAAGTGACCATTTACAACCATTGGATTTGGAATTGATCAAGGGTGGAGATTTAGTCTTAAAAAGTGACAAAAACCATTTATGACCATTGGATGAAGAATTAATCAAAGGTGGAGATTTGGTCTTCTAAAAAAGCTATGACTAATTATAACCCTTGGATTTAAAGTTTGAAGGAGCGATCTTGACCATTTATTTTGGAGACACATCTAATGACTAGAATTTAAAGGAAAAAGATCTAATGGCCTAGATTAAGTCTCCTAAAAATCAAAAGTCTACCTAAATCCTAACCATTGAATTAATCAATGGCTAGAAATGCTTCAAATAATGGCATGAAAAGATGACAACTTTGCATGCATTATGAAGAGGGGGGATGGTTGGAGATGCTTGGAAAGGAGGAGACAAATTGGAGTAGCCTTTTTAGGCCAAGGAAAAAGATGACAAAGTGGAAGACTTTTGCATGCATGTGATAGCCTTCAATTATGCTAAAGAAATTTCTATCTCTCCATTCTTTCATTCTCATGGCAGCCCACTCATTTTGAGCATGCATATTCATTTTTTTCTCTCACCCAAAAAGCCTCCATCTTATTCTCTCAAAATTCCAAGAACCAAGCAACCATTTTTCCTTCCATTTTCTCTCCATTGGTTCGGTCTCTACACCCAAATACACCATCACTCACCTATAATTTTCACTCTCATCATTTCCTAAAGCTAAACAATATTCTAAACACTTTTCATTTAGAAAGTTTTCCCAAAATCCCACTCTAAGTGCTTCAAAATCCCACTTTTAGCTTACTTCCTTGGAGGTAAACTTTGATTTCTATGGTTTAAATTCATGTTTATGATTTTCTAAGCCATGTTTGTTCCATGGTTTGTTATTATTAAGCTTTGTTTGTAATTTTACTAATTGTTTTATAATTGTTAGGAACTTCTCAAAATTCTATCATCTACAACCTTGTCCTTCAAGTTAAAAATCAAAAAGCTTATGTTTTCCTTCTTGTGAGGAATTCGGTCAACCACCCTAAGACCACCCTTCAAGTTTGTTTAATTTAATCCAACTATAGATCTTGAATCTACATGATATTCTAAGCAACTTTCATGTTAGAGACTTTCTCTAAATCATTCATCTTCATGGACTTTCTTCAAGATCAAAGTTATTGGGTTTTTTTAGGTGAAGTATAAGAAGACTTCATTTCTTCTCTTCTTTTTCATGATCTAAACCATGTTTGATCCATGGTTCCTCTTAATCAAGCTTAGTATACTAATTTCTATATATTTTGTTTTGTATTTGAGAAGCCCTTGGTAGTGAAGGACTTGGAAAAAGAAGCAAAACAATGAGTTTTTGAGGATCTTCAAGAGGTAAGAGGGAGATCCATCTCACCAACCAAGCATGGTGGTGAGAGATGGTCTTATATTTGATGGATGGTGAATCCATGTGAGGATTCATATCCATGGTCATGTAATAATTTATATGTGTTTATGAGCTTTGATTAATTGCCTATGCTTAATATATACTTTGCATGAGTTTATGATTTTGATGGTATGCTTATACTATGCATGATGATAATATAGCATGCTTTTGATATATATATATGATGTGTATGTATGTGTATGCCATGATTTGGTGATGGAAAGAAAATTAATTTTGGTCCCAATGGCCAAGGAAGGACTACGGTTTTGATGCCCTTGATTAGGGTTCATATTAAAAAATTTCAAGAACAAGTGAATTAATTTTTGGTCCCTAGAAACATGGTGAATATCGGTTAAGACACCTCAAGATAGGTGTTCATAAATGAATATTTTCATGAATGATGAAAATGGATGTTTAGAAAAATAAGGAAAATAAACAAAGAGTTTATTTTTCAAAGAGTACAAGAACATGGTTTTTGAGGAATTTTTATTGATTTATTTTGTGTAAAAAGTTTCTAAGTGTTTTACAAAACATGAGATTTAAATGAAAATAGTAATGATGATTTTAAGAATTTACAAAGAAAGTGAAAAAAGATTTGCAAAGAAAATAAAAGTGAATTTGAACAAATGGGTTTGGTTTTATAACCATAAGTCTTGCGGTTTTGAAAACAAAATTTTTAATGGTTTTGTTTGTGTAAAACCATATCAATTTAGAAGGAAAAATATTTGATGGTTTCAATAGTCATGTCCACATTTTCGAAGGCTTGTAATGCATTGATTTTGATGAAACAAAGTGATTTTCCAAGTGGAAATATAATTAATTTAATACAAAGAAATTGAAAAGAGAATCAGAGTATTTTAGCACTTGAGAAATGAATTTTTATGTAAATGGAAAAGAGAGGTTGCAAGTGAGCCTCAATTTTTTTAAAAAGAATTTATTAAAATCCCGTTGGATTTTGGAAAGCGTTAGTAATTTTTAAAGTTAGAAACATTGATTTAATTCAATAGAATTGTGAATTTGTGAAATATACTATGAAAAAGGATTTTCTTGAATAAGAAGATATATTAAATGAAGTAGAAAGTTATATTATTTTGAGGAAGGTTGATTTGGAAATGATTTGGGAAAAATGGAGAATATAATGGTATTTTGAAAATTTACTAACGTATAACTTATTTTTGAGTTTTGAAGTACGTTAGAAAATGCTAAGTTTTGAAACGTTGATTTATATCAATGGAAAAATGATTTTGTGAATTATATTTTGGAAAATGATTTCTTGAATTAAGATTGATTTATTTAAGTCCAAAATAATGTTTGGAATATTGAGAAATATTTTACGTAATTTTAAAATGTTGAAAAATATTTTACGTATCTTAAAAATGATTTGAAATATAGTAAAATATTTCTACGCATAATTTGAAAAATGTTAAAATATTTCTACGTGATTTGGAAAGCGTTTAAATATTTTATACTATTGAAAATATTATTGAAAAATCACTACGTGATTAAATAATGATAGAATATTTTTACGTAATTGTGAAAATGACAGAAAATCTTATGTGATTTGGAAAGTGTTTTAAATATTTTGAGAATGATGGAAAATGATTTACGCAACTTAAAAGAATGATTTTTAAGTTACGCGATTTTGAAAATGATGGAAAATCATTACGCGATTTGAGAAACGAATATTTTTATGTGATTGAGAAAAATGTTAAAAAATTTAATACGCGATTTAAAGGTGCAACAGAAGAGTTGCAGTATTGTGAAAACGTAACAGAAACGTTTTGGAATTGTGAAAACGAAATGGAAATGTTGCACAATTTTGTGAAAACACGACGAAAGTGTTTTATAACTATAAAAATGTGATAATATGATTTTCCTGTTGAAAATACAGTATAAATACTGTAGAACCAGTATATGGATGCTGTGTGAGAAAATGACATATTTTGCCTGTGATTGGCATTTGGTGCATTATACATGCATTGGAAAGATATGTCTGTGATTGAAATTGGTGCATTATACGTGCATTGGAAAAATATGCGTTGAAGCATATGATTACATTGAACAAATGAAATTGAAAAGATTTGGCCCTTTGGGGTTGGACTTGCACTGATATATTCGTGCATTGTATAAAATATAGCTAATAGCTATTATGGCCCTTATGGTTGAAGAGGGAATGGGAATTGATGTGAGGTCTATGATGGATCTTGGGGCGCGAGGCGCGGGTCGACCATGGACGGTTAGCGAGTAGTACCGTGCCACTTGGTGATGCAGTCCGTTGCAACGCATTGACGATACCCGACAAGAACACGATTCTTTTCAACGACTGGGAGATTGTCTTTGGGCTAAGGCTGACAATTAACCAGACCATTCTTCTCGAAATTGTGAAAACCTCCATGGAGTTGTTTTTGATAAACTGAGTCTTTGTTCATATGCATAAATCTGAGCATTTATATCTGTGTGATATATTAATTGAGGAATATTGGTTATTGGTTATGACAATTGTTTTGAATACTTGGAAGATGATGATGATGATAATGCTGAGGGCATTATCATAATTATTGTTTATGATAACTGAATTGATAAATGATTGGATGATGATAGTTGATTAATGTTGATGGCATAATCATAATTGCGGTATGATCTATCTGTATGATATTGCTATTTGTGTTATCTCTGTGCTGCCATGTTGGTATTGGTGTAGGTGATCTCACCTCTTGTTATATTATTTTGCTTTGTCTATATTGTTAAAATTATACAGTAGAAGGAATGAGTTGTCTTAGACATAACGAGTGGTAGATACTCAGAGATTGATGGAAACATTGAAAAGTGACTGTCTCAAGTTCGAAGATGTGCCGGATAAACAATGAGTAAAGTTCTGATGCATCAAGTTGATACAAGAGAAGAAACGAGTATGTTAAGGTTTAATGTTAGTGTTGTACCGTGCTATTAAGTAGGACCTGTCATGGGGTTTGCTACTGTTAAAAAAAAAATAAGTCTGTTAATTTTATATTTCTCTTTAAATTGTGATATTAATTAGTGTCAATATTACATAATGAATAATTGAAATATGATTTTCAATATTACCTAATATCTTCAGTAAATTTACATTTCAGTAAAGAAGAAATTTTGAAACCCATCTTTTATAACTCAAACTTTGTGCGAACTTATTTTCAGATTTATGAGTCGGGAGTCGAAAATGTGATGCCCTAAGGAGGGTGTTACATTCAACCTTTCATACCAAACTCTGGGAGCTTGTTTTAATCTATACAAGGCTTTTTTCAATTTAAAAACATGATTGGGCAGTTCAAAATTTTCAAAATTAGGAGGTTATTCCACATACACCTCTTCTTGTATAAAACCATTTAAGAAAGCACTTTTGACATCCATTTGATATATCTTGAAATCCATGATGCATGCATATGCAAGTAGTATTCTTATGACTTCTAGTCTACCTACGGGAGCATATGTTTCTTCATAGTCTATGCCTTCTTCTTGATTATAACCTTTAGCAATAAGCCTAGATTTGTTTCTTATTATTAAGCTCATTTCATGAAGTTTGTTCCTAAAGACCCATTTGGTGCCAATTATGGGATAATCATTGGAACTAATTTCCAAACTTGATTTCTCCCAAATTAGTTTAGTTCATCTTGCATGGCCAAAATCCAATGTTCATCATTAATGGCCTCATTTATGCCTTTAGATTCAACTTAAGAGATAAAATTCATATGGTTAGTTGCATATCTAAGAGAGTTTAGAGTGATTACCTCATTTGATACATCACCTATCACCTTGTCAAGAGGATGATATCATGATGTCCTCCATTCCTTGGGAAGGTCCATGATTTATGAATCCTCTTGGCTTGGGGGATCAAATGAGCTTTCTTCTTGCTTCTTGGCCTCTTTCTCTTGATTCTCCAAGTAAGTTCTTGACAAGATTTCTGCAACATCATCAACCAAATCATTTCTCATACCGTTTATGTTAATTTCATCAAATGCAACATGAATTGATTGCTCAATGATCATTGTTCTCTTATTATAAACTCTAAAGGATTTACTACTAAAAGAGTAACCAAGAAATACTCCCCCATCAGATTTAGCATCAAACTTGTCTAGACTATCTTTTCCATTATTTAAAACAAAGCATTTGCAACCAAAGACATGAAAGTGGGAAATATTTGGTTTCCTTCCATTGTATAGGTCATAGGGGGTTTTCTTTAAAATTTCCCTTATTAAATCCCTATTCATAACATAATAAGCAGTATTAACCGCATCCGCCCAAAAACACTTAGGAAGGTTTGTTTCATTGAGCATAGTTCTTGCTAATTCTTCTAAAGATCTATTTTTCCTTTCAACCACTCCATTTTGTTGTGGAGTTCTAGGAGCAGAAAAATTTTGCTCAATGTCATATTCATTGCAAAACATTTCAAATTCTTGGTTTTCAAATTCTCCACCATGATCACTTCTTATGGATGCAATGCTATAATTTTTCTCATTTTGAATAACCTTTGCAAGTTTCCTAAATGCATGAAAGGCATCATTCTTATGAGTAAGGAATAGAGTCTATGTATATCTAGAGTAATCATTCACAATCACCAAGGCATAGTAATTACCCCCAAAGCTCATAGTTCTTAATGGTCCAAAAAGATCCATATGCAAAAGTTATAAAGGTCTAGTAATAGAAACAGCATTTTTAACTTTGAAAGAGACCTTTACTTATTTACCCTTTTGAAATGTATCACAAATTTTATTTTTCTCAAAATTGAGCTTTGGTAGACCAATTACTAAATCTTTAGAAACAAGTTTGTTTAGGTGATACATATGAATGTGGGCAATTCTCCTATGCCATATTCATGAATCACTCTCTTTACTCATAAGACATCTTGCATTTTGAGAGGTAATATCATCAAGATTAATCATATATATATATATATATATATATATATATATATATATATATATATATATATATATATGTTATCAATTCTATGACCAACAAACTTAACTTGCTTATCATCCTTACCTTCAATTATGCAACAATTAGAGTCAAAGATAACTCTATTTCCCTTGTCACATAATTGACTTATGCTTGGCAAGTTATGTTTAAGTCCTTCTACATACAAGACATTATCAATTGAAGTAGAGGGAATCTTACCAACTTTTTCAACTCCAAGGATCCTTCTTTTGTTGTTGTCCCCATATGTGACATGACCATGCTTCTTAGATGCAAGAAAGGAGAACTTTGAGCCATCACCCGTCATGTGCTTGGAGCATCCACTATCAAGATACCAACTTGAGCTCTTGGTCTTCAAGCATGTAACACCCCAAATTCTAATTATGTGAATAGTAATAGCAGAATTACATTGTTTTTCATTTTCTATGTGTTATAAAAATAGTTTGACTGTTCTGAGATCATTTTTGATCATTTTGTGTGATTTGCTCCGAGTCAAGAAAATAATAATTTTTTGACTGGGAAAAATCTTATTTAATTAATTAGAGCTGGGGGATCTTACTAAACCCAATTCTGATTGATATATATATTAATCTCGTAATTTTTAGAATTTAACGTGTAATAAAATAATTTTATATTTTTATAATATTATTTTATTCAACAGTACCTACTGTCTCAAAAATAGTAGAAAAATTATTTGTGGACCCGAAAAAGTTCGTGGGGCCCACGTTTAGTGTAGCAGTCAACGATGCTGACTGGATAGAAATCTAAACCAATAGGAAATGGTCAAAATGGATGGCTTGACTTTCTAAACCAATTAGAAAGAGTCAACAAAAGAAGCATTGACTTCTTTGTGAGCCATTGGATTGTGAAGCTTACTTTAGAAGCTTTAATCTTAGCCGATTGATCTAATCAATGGTGAGATTAGAAGGATAGTTTTATGACCAATTGATATCTACCCTAGATGTGATCTATGGCTAGAAATTAAAGATGAATCAAGGGTTAGGATTTAGTCAAAGATTGTAGGCTTGAAAATGGTTAGTAACCTAATTAAGCTTAATTCAATTAATCTAATTACTTAATTAGTAAACTAAATGAACTAGCTTAGTTATGAATTAATTATAATCTAAATACTAATTAGATATCCTAATATTAATTAAAGGTTATAATATATGCTAATATATATTAAATTAATTAGTTATATGATTATTATGTTAATTAAAATTGGTTAGGATATTTAACCTAACTAATTCCTTAATTAGTTAGCATATAATTAGGACTAATTTGGAAGTAATTAAGCCATTAAAAAGGTGGAGGGCTGCACGGTTTTGGGGCTGCAAAATGAGGAGGCAAGTGGCTTGAATCTACAAGGTTCAAGAACCATCCAACATGACATAAGCCATGTGCACAAGTGTGAACACTTTAGGATATTTCAACATGCAAAATTGATCACTCAACCTCACTAAAACAGCCCACACGGCAGCTGCACTCCTTATTTCATTTCACTTTAGTTTATTACACTTATCACAAAATCAAAGCCTCCATTTTCTCTCAAAAAGCTACCAAGAACCAAGCACACCTTTCTTTCTCTCTTTCTCTCCATATTCGGCCAAGACCACCATCTATACTACCAAACCTCTATAATTCTATCCAATCATATTTCCTAAACCCAAATCCCATTCTAAACACTTTTCATTCACATAGTTTTTCCAAAAAATTACTCTAGCTTGTCCAAAATCCAATCTTTTGCTACTTACTTAAGGGTAAGTCTTGAGTTTATGGTTCAAAATTGGATTTCTAATTTTTCTAACCATGATTGTTCCATGGTTTTTCAATATTGTACCTTGTATGTGTTTTTACTAATTGTTTAAGAATTTTAGGGATTTGTTTGGTGGATTGCTCGGATTTGAAGGATAGGAGGAGAACTAACCGATTAAAATTGTCTACAAGAGGTAAGAGGGAGATTTAACCTCACCAACCGAGTTTTGGTGGTGTGAGGATAGTTTTGTACAGTGGAAAATCCATAAGGGTTCTTCACCGATTATTTGATTATGTTTGTGATGTGTTTGATTAAGTTTTTATGCTTGCATGTGTGATTAAATGCTTAAAGCTTTGATATTCTGTGTGTATGTGTAATTATGAAAGCATGAGATTGTATGTGTAAATTAGGATGTGAATAACATGATTAATCGATTGTATGTGTACTCCAAAGAGTATTGAGGCTTACGGCCATACAATGGAAAAAGGACCAAAGTCCTTACACTGATGAATTAAAATGAGAACTGAGACATTTAAATGAATCTGGGAAAAATTTGAGTATGGTAAAATAATATGATTTTATGGGTATTAAAGAAAGGGAATAACAAATTTTGAAAACAATACCATTTACCGATTTTTAGAGGAGTTATACCGCAAATTTTTATAAAAGAAGGACTAAATTGTAAATTTTATCAAAATGAGGGGCCATAGTATAAATATTGATTTTTGAGGGGTCATAATGTAAATATTATTTTTAGAGGGGTCAAACTGTAAATATTTTATAAAAGAGGGATGATTTCATAAATATAAATTTGATGAGGGACTTTTTTGTAAATAATAATTTATGAGGGACTTTTCTATAAATATTAAATTTTGAGGGACTATTTTATAAATATAGATTTTACGAGGGGTTGTTTCGTAAATATGAGTTTTTGAGGGACTAAAGTGCAAATATGGAAAATGAAGCTAATTTTGGTATTAAAATGAGAAAAATAGTATTTTCGATTTAAAACGTAAGAAAAATATTTACGCGATTGGAAAACGTTGAAAAGTCGCTACGCGATTTTGAAAAGGCAAAGCAATCGAGTCGCAATTGAGAAAATGCGAAAATATGACTACGCGATTAAAGTACAGTAATAGTACTGTTATATTACTGTGTGGACCCCGATTATGAGATATAAATTTGAAATGTGAATAATGCATAGTACATGCATTGGGAAGGTCCGATGGACTGTATGAGGCTAGTTGCCTAGGAGAGACTACACCTCCTGAGTGGGTGCGATATGTGTAGTGTAAGTCACTTGTTGACTTTGGGGGCATTGGGGTGCGGGTTGCCTACAATGGGCAGATGGTAGCTCTTCTGTACCGTGGGTTAGACCAACGCAACACACCAATGATCCGGACCGAGACACTATCCTTAATCAAGATCTGATAAAGACTGTCGTGTATATGTTGGATGTGCAAAACTGAGCACGTGGTCCAAGGCATGTTGGTACCGACACTTCTTTTCGATCACTCTCTCCGACCTGAGTTGTAGCTCCATGGAGTAAGAAATTGAGTCTGTGTGCATACATATATTGATAAAGGGTATTATCGTATTTTCTGTTTATGATAATTGATCTATTGATTCATTGATTTTTTATAATGGCATGACTGTAATTATTATGGATTACATGTTTTGCGATGATATTGATGTTAGTGGCATAACTGTAATTATGGTATGATAGCTGTATGAAATACTGCATGTGTTTATCTTCATTACTACCATACTGGTATTGGCGTAGGTGATCTCACCTCTTTGCATGTATGTTTGGTATTATATTTATATTTGTTAAGACGTCGAGCAAGAAAAAGAGCGAGAAGCTGAGGAGGAGCAGATTCCTGCTGAGGACGTCGAGTTCTGAAGAGATGCAGATGCCTAGTTTTCCTTGGCAACCCGAAGCTGACATTCATTGAAGGAGATGGGGCATGGACGGTAGATTTAGAGAGAGAGAGTATCTATTATAGAGTTCCAATATCTATTAGGCAGTATTGGGGAGCTTATTATCGTTCTCCTAGTACAGCTAGTATTGTGTTGTCTACTTGGACACCTGTCCGTAGGACTGCACATCATGACGGATTCCTACGTGCTGAGGAATCTGAGGAGAACCCGTCTGAGGGTTCTGCTGTCTAGTAGGATTTGGGCTATATGTTAGTTTTAAAGTTTAAAGTTTAAATATTTTGGAAGTCTAGTTTGTAAAATATTTAAGTGTGACAGTACTAAACGCTTGTATGTATATGTGATGTAAATTATTTGTGACATTGTGGTTATGTTTTATTTTCTGCTAAGTTTATTTTATTATCATCAAGAAATTTTATAACTCATATTTATAATACAAGCGCGAAAATTAATTGAAGGGTACTTTGGGGAGTTAAGTAACAAAAAGTGTGGCGCCCTAAAGAGGGTGTTACAAAGCACACCTACAACACACATTCAAAATTTAACTTTGGTACCTAAATTTTCTTAGGTCCTTGTGTGTTAGATTTAGGCAAGGTGTCCTTAGGAACCCAAACCACTTTGGCCCCAACCTTGGTGTTCAAATTCTTCCTAGCATTACATGTTGAGGCACTATGCCCTTTCTGTAACACCCCAAATTTTAGACTATGATACAAAACTGACAGAATTACACTATTTGTGTTTTCTGTGCAATATAAAAATAATTTGATTATTCCAATACTATTTTTGATTGTTTTGTGTGATTTGCTCCGGGTCAGGAAAATAATAATTTTCGGGCCGGGGAAATTCTTATCTGATTTATTTAGAGACGGGGGATCTTACTTAACCCGAATCTGAGTAACACAGAAAAGAATCTCTTAATTTTTAGAATTTATCTGTAAAATAATTCTATTTTACTGATAAATATCTGTTGCTTTATGCATAGCTGTTATTGCTATGAATTATTTGACCTAGTATAGTTTAATTTGCCATTATAATCAATCCGACCAAAATAATCAACCGACCAAAATTCTGGAATTCTAATTTGACCAAAATTCTGGAAATCCCAATCCGACAGAAATTCTGAAATTTCAACCCGACCAAAGTTCCTCAAGATTTTCCCTAACGGTTTTCATTTCAAGTCTATTTTCGACAAGCCTATTTCGACAAACAAAATTATAATTTTGTGAATACATTCTTGTCGATACTGATTCGATCTCTCTCAAGTATTATAGGGATCTAAAAGACCAATCTCATGTAACTCATTCGACAATCCAAGATTTTTGAAGGTCTTGATACCGACAGAATTGGACAAGATCCAAACACTTGAAGAAATTTTCCTAACATTTTGATCCCGTCGGATTTAATTACTGAATGTAAGCATAAGTTAAGTAGTGAGTTGAATTCGACACCTTCAGAGCATTTCTCGACAACATCAACCTGTAGTTCGACAGAACCCAAAATACCTCAAAAATCAAATGAAGCTGATTCTCAGTTTTTGAATTGGAAATCAAAGATTTTGGCTGTTATTGCTGTTTCTTCCGACCAAGACCATTTATTCCGACAAAGACCATCTCTTCCAACCAAGATTATCTATTTCGACCAAGGTTTGTCTTTTCCGACAAAGACTATCTATTCAAAACATGGAAGACGTCCTCAGATTCGACAAAATGATGGACGTTGCTGTTAGCAGAGAATCAGTCAATAAAAGTGAATCTGGTTCTCCTTTTCTCTCAATCTTGTCGGACGAGTCTGCAAATTAAAAACGAAGATGACTGATATGTAATCGACCTAACTGTTGATAAATAGTACTACTACTCGTTGTCGAACACGACTCTATGTCGAAGGTTGCTCATTGTTGGACAAACACTTATCGTCGAATTTGATATTCAGACCATTTAGGCAATGTTAATATTCGTCGAGTGAAAATGTTAATTTCTGTCGAGTGAGGATACCAATGTTCATCGAAATAGAATGATAATGTTCGTCGAGTTGTGATGCTGATGACCGTCGAGTGTCGAGTTGTGATGCTAATGACCGTCGAGTAAGAATTTCTAGTCATTCAGTAAAGAAACTTCTCTAATGTCAAAATTCGTCGAATTTGAATTTCTAATCATATAGTATTCTTGTCGGTTCGACAATTTGAAAATTTCTTCTACGTTAACACCCATCCAACAAATTGGGAATTCTGTTAACTTTTAGTTTATCCGACAGTTTTTGATATTCGTCTGACAAAATCACCATTCGTCCGACAGTAATTATCATTCGATTAATGCTTATCAACAAAGACTTGATTTTTGGCCATACTTGAGAAATAATGTTCTCTCATCATATAGTATTCTGTTATGTTAATTTCATCGAAAACTACTTAATTAGCAAGTAATGAGGTTGAATTAAAAACAAATTGAATTCCACGGTTTTTGCAGCAGCTTGGGGGAGGCTTCTACATGGTTCTTGAACCGTCTTACATGCCCTTTAGGTGGCCAAAAGGTGACATAAGCCATGTGCACAAATGGATATTTACTATCCAAGTGAATAGATATTTACTAAGCCAAATCAAACACTCAACCTCACTCACAAAGGCACCTCACTACAAAGCAGCCTCTTCTATTTTCTCTCTTCACTTTTATTTCACACTTATCCTAAATTAAAGCTTTCATCTTCTCTCCAAAAATGCCAAGAACCCATGCATGCTTTTCCTTTCATTTTCTTCTCCCTATTCGGTCAAGCCTTCACCTCACACCACCAAACCTCTATAATTTTATCTCTTAGCTTTTCTTAAACCCAAATCCTATTCTAAACACTTTTCATTCACAAAGTTTTCCCAAATTCCTACTCTATCTTGCCTAAAATCCAAGTTTTTGCTTACTTACTTAAGGGTAAGTTTGGTTTCTATGGTTCAAAATTGAATTTTTAATTTTTCTAACCATGCTTGTTCCATGGTTTCTCTATTTTGTACCTTGTATGTGTTTTTACTAATTATTTAAGAATTTTAGGAATTGTTTTGGAGCTTGTACGAAATTTAGAGGAAAGGAGGAGATCTTACCGATTAAATTGTCTTCAAGAGGTAAGAGAGATTTAATCTCATCAACCCTAAGTGGTGATGGGAAAATGGATTTGTATGTGTGTGTAGAATCCATAAGGATTCATTTGTGTGATTGTTTTATTGTTTGTATCATTATTTGTGTGATTGTTTATGGTTTTTAATATTTTTGTGATTGTTTAAATGCTCTCCTATTTGTGAATTATTTTACTATGCATGATTATAATTTTCATTATTTTCATTTTTCATGTTTATGATTTAAATAATTGTATGTATTTCGTATGTGATTATATAATTGTATGTGTTTATAATTATATAATTATTAAAGTAGGATGTGAATAACATGTACGAAATGCATGAGTATTCCAAAGAATACACTATGAGGCTCACGGCCTTACATCCAAAAAAAAAAAAAGAGAACAAAATGTTCTCAACAATTTTCTAAATTATTGATTTGAGGAATCTAGGTAAAATAATTAAATTAAAAATGATTTAAGTTAATTATGGCCAACATGCCATTTAGTGTATAATCAAATACCATTTTATTTTTGATTTGGCCAACATTCCATTTTATTTTCTAAAATAGGATAGGTAATGATTTTATTAAACAAATCGATTCCAAAGAATCATTGAGAAAATCAAAGGAATTAATTCAGTCCTAGAATTTTAACTTAGTAGAATTTAGTTTAAATTAGAATTAAATCAGACGCTTGAAAAATACTAACGTAGAGCTCATTCTATAAATTTTGAAGCGCGTTAGTAAGTTTCAAGTGAAATTATTGGGTAAAAATAAAATAAACTATATTTAGAGGAAAATGTTAAAAATACCTTATACTGATTTTATAGGCAAAATGCTGCCAAAATTTATTAAAATAGACGCTTAAAATGAAAAGATTCCATACTATATTTAGAACACAAGGAAAATACATTACGTATTTTAAAAGTACTAGATATAGTTTTACACATATTAAAAATGATAATTTTAAGCTATTCGGTTAAGAAAATGAATTAAAAATCCTACGCGATTGAGAAAATGATTTAAAAGATTTTGTGATGTTTAAAAATGTCAAAATATGTTTACACGATTTTAAAACGTTTGTGAAAACAACGAGATTGTGAAAATGCGATAAAATTCCTATGCGACTGAAAAATACTATCAGTTTCGTTGTCAGGCCAAAGTGGTGGACCCAGAGACATGTTGCGGTATAGATCTTGTCAGTGGGACGTGTTTATCTTGTTGAGATGTAGTAATCTTGTCAAAGGGACATACTATATTTTGGTATTTTGTTACTTCAGTGGGACGTACTATACTTTGGTTTTTGGTGACAAAGGGTATTTTGATAATTCTTCATAATTATGGTAAAATTTGGATAATAATGGTATTTTTTTAATTTTAGATCATGTTTAGAGTATTGTGCCAATTTGGTTTATAATTGGCGATTGATTGATGAGGTGAATTACACCGTAATTGGTGTGATAAGCGTAGTGTGGTTCATTTATGAACTTGGAGGCATTAGTGTGCGGAGGATCCCATATGTGGACAAGTGGTAGCACCTCCGGGCCGTGGTAACAGGCAACACACTAATGATCTCGACAAGCACTATTCTTAATCGAGATCTTGAGGAGATTAATAAGTACTATGCCCGTGGTACACGATGTTTGGACGTGTATCTTGCTACACGATGTTTTGACTGTGGGCTATAGACACGACGTGTTGACAAAGTGCAATAGCTTGGTTGGGCAGCCATAAAGTATTATTAGTTTTCTATTCGGATCATTCTTCAGATATTCGTGTTTAGCTCCATGGAGTAGGAACGAGTCAGTGTGTGTTCATGCATTACCTGCATTTTACTGTTCATGCATCATCTGCACTTTACTGCTTACCATATTCTGTGATAAAATATATGATGTACTATTTTAATATATTATGTATGATACGTGTTATTTTAATATATATTGCTTTAATATATTATGCAAGATATAATGGTATGTGTTATTTTAATATGTATTACTTTGTTATATTATGCATGAAATGTTGGTATGTACTGTTGTGATATTTGCTTGTATTGTCGTTTTCTTTATTGCCATGCGGGTAATGGTGTAGATTGTCTCACCTCTTTCTTGTATTGTTTTATCTGTTTCTATTTTACGTTTATATCATCGAAGACTACAATGACGGCAAGAGGAGGACAATTAGGTTTCTTTAGATTACAATTTCTCAAAGGCGCTGAGGCTTGGTATGTCCACTGGGACACAGGACACATAGAGTACAAAGTGGTAACATGACTTCATCAGTAAGTAGGACTCGACATGGGTTAATGACTACACGTTATATGGTTACTTTCGTAGAGATTATTTTACCTATTAGGGAGTTGTGGGACGAGTTTCACTATACTCCTAGAGAGAACTTCGACATAGTTTTGGGTCGATTTTCTATCGGTCAAGACATTCCTAACTAACTAGGAAACTGTCTTATGACGAGGGCTCATGTCTTAGCAATTATGTTTGAGTAATATGATGTCTTTTACTATTTTTATTAGATATCAATAGATGTAAATTAGGTGTGTAATAAAGAAGAATTATATGTATATTATGGCGTGATTATACTTTGTTTAATTTTGTGTTCTGTATTATTTTATTTAATGTTATAATTATTAAAGGAAAAAAAATATACCACAAATATTATTTAAGTATCAAATGTTTTATAACTTGGGTAAGGATTTTATTTATTTTACTTTTCTGCATCATAAATGTGACATCCCCAGAAAGGGTGTTACATTAGTTGGTATCAGAGCCCAAGTTAGAGTCTTTTGGGTTTGTGGGTAGGTTTGTCTTGTTTGTCTTTGTGTGAATCTCGATATTGAACACGAGAGATATGTTTCGGTTTCCGAAAGGAAACGATTTTTGTGTGAAATAGCTACGTTTAGTTCGTTGTATGTTGATTTTGTTTATCTTTGAAGAAAGATAATGGAACGTTACGAACATGAGCATGTGGACATGAAACGTGATGAAGATCATATAACCGCAGCTCGAAGTGTGATACGAAAGATGATTGAAGTAGCAATACAACGGAGACAGATGATCGCTCAACAGCAGGAACTGATAACCGAATTTCATAGCTTATTAGGATTGGAGCAGCCATCGGATGCGAGGAGCTGTAACTTAGAACCTTCAATAATTCAAAATGGAAAGAAGCGTAAGTTCAATCGTTTTCAGCGAGAGTCATATGTCTAACCATTGGGGAAGCAACAACGGACAAAGAGAGGAAGTACGAGTGGCAACGATTTTGGTCAGACTGTGGCATCATCAACGAAGTGCTTGAAGTGTGGAAAGCCTGAACACTTATTTAAAAAGTTTTATCAGCTGAAAATGGAAACTTCCATTAGTAATACACATGTTTCAAAACCTCAAAAAGAAGAAAAAGCCAATGCAAGGAGTGTAATAAGAAAGTTTAAAATGTTAAAACTTAAGAAGCAAGAAAGTCGTGCCATAGAGGGTAATCTTAAAACTGTGCTGTATAATTCGCGAGGTAACTCATTCTCTTGTGATCTGTGACTGTGTGAATCTTTTGGAGTTATCTGTGTTTTACTCATTTTCATAATGTTACTTCAGTTTCTAAACTTACTATTTCTATTTGAACCTGTTTAAAACTATCCAATTATCATTGGAGTTTGAAACTTTTTATTGATCGAGTTTGTCTATTTCTTTCTCAAAAAAATTGAGTAAATCAATTTCATCTATCTGTGTCTTTATTATGGCATGATTGAGTATTTTCTACTCTTTTTTATTAAACTTGTTGTTTGTACTCAAGTTTTCTAAATTCTACCCTATATCTATTGAATATCAAATCTTTTCTGTTGATTTGATTTGTTTATCTAAAATTTCATCTATCTGAGATCCTGACTTTTAAATGGATTGGTTATTTTCCAACTATATCCTACTAGATTGTTGCAATGCAATTTAGCATTTCTTTGACCTGAGATTTTTGGATTTGAATCCAGAAAGTTCATTTTTAAAATTATTGGACTATGTTCATTTCGAAATCTATTAGACCATCTCAAATTCCTTGTTGGACTAATCTAGTAGCCTATTGAATAGTCTTATTACTTTTCCTTATAACCTTCATAGTATCTTTCATGTATTTCCATTAAGGAGGATTATTCTTGATCCAACTTATGTCATAGTATCAAATACAGTGCAATTAGAAGAAAACTAGATCTATGAGACATTTTCTGTTAAGACAAAAAAAAAAATAGGCAAAGTGGAACAACTTCTTTTGAATAAGAAAATCTGGGATGATGTAACGACAGAGGAACTAGAAGATCAAATGAAGAAACTCACTGTTTGCTCCAAGATCGACTTGTGTGTTGGTCGTTATCAGATTCATGTAAAGGTAGAGAATGTTCCAAGACAGTTTTTCAGATGCGTTGCAAGAACTATGAATATTCAGTACTACTATGAATATTCAGTACTACCTTTCGGGGTAGGGAATGTTTTAACGATGTTTACGAATATATAGGATCTTTCTTTCTCATCTAGGCAAATTTGTCATTATTGGCAATATTTTGACTTATTCTCGAAAATCAAAGGAACATGCTGAAGATCTCAATGCAGCTCTTCAATTTTGAAGAAGAAGAAGGAGTTATGCGCGAAATTAGTCAAACGTAAATTTGTTAGAAGGAGTTCAACTCGTGGATTTGGATTGAGTGTTAAGATCAAATCGAAAGGTCGTGGCGTATGCTTCAAGGCAGTGGAACGTGCGTGAGAAGAATAATCTGATTTACATTATAGGATACGCGATAGTAGTTTTGCAAGGAAAAATCTGAAGACGTTTTCTTTCTTATAAAGTTTACAATAAATTCAAAGGCTTGAAGTACCTGTTCAATCAAGAGGGACTTAGATATCAAGAAGAGACGAATAGTTAGAATTTTCAAAAGACTTGTTGAGATGAATTTCTAGTATTGACAGAGTTCACATACAACGATAGTTTCGTGCGAGCATAGGGATGACACCCTATGAGGCGTTATATAGGAGACGTTGTAGAACACCGTTGCGTTGGTATCATACTGGTGAAAGTAAAATTGTAGGACCAAAATTTGTGCAGCAGACAACTGAGAAAGTGAAGATGATCCAAGACAAGATGAAGACAACTCGGACGCTACGAAAGAGTTATACTGGTAAAAGACAGAGACCGCTTGAATCCGAAGGAGGTGATCATGTATTTCTACGTGTGACACCCAATGACTAGAGTTAGACGAGTGGTTAAGTCGAGGAAGCTCACTCTAAAGTTTATCGGGCCGTATCAAATATTTCATCGATAGATCCGATAGTTTATCAGGTTTCACTACCACCATTCTTATCGAATCTTCGTGATGTATTTTACGTATCACAACTACGGAAATATATTTCTGATCCGACTCACGTTATCAAACCAGACATCGTACAACTGAAGGGGAATTTAACCCATGAGACGTTTCCAGTCAAGATTGAAGATCGAAGGACAAAGCAACTTCGAGGTAAAGAAATCACATTGGTTAAGTGGTTTGGAACGATATACGTGGTGAAGCAATATAGGAATTGGAAGATAAGATAAGAGAACAGTATCTATTTTTATTTAAGTGTGTCAAGTTTCGAGGACGAAACTTCTTTTTAGAGGGGGAGTATTGTAACACCCCAAATTTTAGACTATGATACAAAACTGACAGAATTACACTATTTGTGTTTTCTGTGCAATATAAAAATAATTTGATTATTCCAATACTATTTTTGATTGTTTTGTGTGATTTGCTCCGGGTCAGGAAAATAATAATTTTCGGGCCGGGGAAATTCTTATCTGATTTATTTTGAGACGGGGATCTTACTTAACCCGAATCGAGTAACACGTAAAAGAATCTCTTAATTTTTAGAATTTATCCGTAAAATAATTTACGTTTTCTTGATAAATATCTGTTGCTTTATGCATAGCTGTTATTGCTATGAATTATTTGACCTAGTATAGTTTAATTTGCCATTATAATCAATTCGACCAAAATAATCAACCGACCAAAATTCTGGAATTCTAATTTGACCAAAATTGAAATCCCAATCCGATATAAATTCTGAAATTTCAACCGACCAAAGTTCCTCAAGATTTTCCCTAACGGTTTTCATTTCAAGTCTATTTTCGACAAGCCTATTTCGACAAACAAAATTATAATTTTGTGAATACATTCTTGTCGATACTAATTCGATCTCTCTCAAGTATTATAGGGATCTAAAAGACCAATCTCATGTAACTCATTCGACAATCCAAGATTTTTGAAGGTCTTGATACCAATGTAATTGGACAAGATCCAAACACTTGAAGAAATTTTCCTAACATTTTGATCCCGTCGGATTTAATTACTGAATGTAAGCATAAGTTAAGTAGTGAGTTGAATTCGACACCTTCAGAGCATTTCTCGACAACATCAACCTGTAGTTCGACAGAACCCAAAATACCTCAAAAATCGAATGAAGCTGATTCTCAGTTTTTGAATTAGAAATCAAAGATTTTGGCTGTTATTGCTGTTTCTTCCGACCAAGACCATTTATTCCGACAAAGACCATCTCTTCCAACCAAGATTATCTATTTCGACCAAGGTTTGTCTTTTCCGACAAAGACTATCTATTCAAAACATGGAAGACGTCCTCAGGTTCGACAAAACGATGGACGTTGCTGTTAGCAGAGAATCAGTCAATAAAAGTGAATCTGGTTCTCCTTTTCTCTCAATCTTGTCGGACGAGTCTGCAAATTAAAAACGAAGATGACTGATATGTAATCGACCTAACTGATGATAAATAGTACTACTACTCGTTGTCGAACACGACTCTATGTCGAAGGTTGCTCATTATTGGACAAACACTTATCGTCGAATTTGATATTCAGACCATTTAGGCAATGTTAATATTCGTCGAGTGAAAATGTTAATTTCTGTCGAGTGAGGATACCAATGTTCGTCGAAATAGAATGATAATGTTCGTCGAGTTGTGATGCTGATGACCGTCGAGTGTCGAGTTGTGATGCTAATGACCGTCGAGTAAGAATTTCTAGTCATTCAGTAAAGAAACTTCTCTAATGTCAAAATTCGTCGAATTTGAATTTCTAATCATATAGTATTCTTGTCGGTTCGACAATTTGAAAATTTCTTCTACGTTAACACCCATCCAACAAATTGGGAATTCTGTTAACTTTTAGTTTATCCGACAGTTTTTGATATTCGTCTGACAAAATCACCATTCGTCCGACAGAATTATCATTCGACAGAATGCTTATCCGACAGCACTTGATTTTTGGCCATACTTGAGAAATAATGTTCTCTCATCATATAGTATTCTGTTATGTTAATTTCATCGAAAACTACTTAATTAGCAAGTAATGAGGTTGAATTAAAAACAAATTGAATTCCACGGTTTTGCAGCAACTTGGGGGAGGCTTCTACATGGTTCTTGAACTGTCTTACATGCCCTTTAGGTGGCCAAAAGGTGACATAAGCCATGTGCACAAATGGATATTTACTATCCAAGTGAATAGATATTTACTAAGCCAAATCAAACACTCAACCTCACTCACAAAGGCACCTCACGGTAAGCAGCCTCTTCTATTTTCTCTCTTCACTTTTATTTCACACTTATCCTAAATTAAAGCTTTCATCTTCTCTCCAAAAATGCCAAGAACCCATGCATGCTTTTCCTTTCATTTTCTTCTCCCTATTCGGTCAAGCCTTCACCTCACACCACCAAACCTCTATAATTTTATCTCTTAGCTTTTCTTAAACCCAAATCCTATTCTAAACACTTTTCATTCACAAAGTTTTCCCAAATTCCTACTCTATCTTGCCTAAAATCCAAGTTTTTGCTTACTTACTTAAGGTAAGTTTGGTTTCTATGGTTCAAAATTGAATTTTTAATTTTTCTAACCATGCTTGTTCCATGGTTTCTCTATTTTGTACCTTGTATGTGTTTTTACTAATTATTTAAGAATTTTAGGAATTGTTTTGGAGCTTGTACGAAATTTAGAGGAAAGGAGGAGATCTTACCGATTAAATTGTCTTCAAGAGGTAAGAGAGAGATTTAATCTCATCAACCCTAAGTGGTGATGGGAAAATGGATTTGTATGTGTGTGTAGAATCCATAAGGATTCATTTGTGTGATTGTTTTATTGTTTGTATCATTATTTGTGTGATTGTTTATGGTTTTAATATTTTTGTGATTGTTTAAATGCTCTCCTATTTGTGAATTATTTTACTATGCATGATTATAATTTTCATTATTTTCATTTTTCATGTTTATGATTTAAATAATTGTATGTATTTCGTATGTGATTATATAATTGTATGTGTTTATAATTATATAATTATTAAAGTAGGATGTGAATAACATGTACGAAATGCATGAGTATTCCAAAGAATACACTATGAGGCTCACGGCCTTACATCCAAAAAAAAAAAGAGAACCAAAATGTTCTCAGCTATTTTCTAAATTACTGATTTGAGGAATCTAGGTAAAATAATTAAATTAAAAATGATTTAAGTTAATTATGGCCAACATGCCATTTAGTGTATAATCAAATACCATTTTATTTTTGATTTGGCCAACATTCCATTTTATTTTCTAAAATAGGATAGGTAATGATTTTATTAAACAAATCGATTCCAAAGAATCATTGAGAAAATCAAAGGAATTAATTCAGTCCTAGAATTTTAACTTAGTAGAATTTAGTTTAAATTAGAATTAAATCAGACGCTTGAAAAATACTAACGTAGAGCTCATTCTATAAATTTTGAAGCGTGTTAGTAAGTTTCGAAGTGAAATTATTGGGTAAAAATAAAATAAACTATATTTAGAGGAAAATGTTAAAAATACCTTATACTGATTTTATAGGCAAAATGCTGCCAAAATTTATTAAAATCAGACGCTTAAAATGAAAAGATTCCATACTATATTTAGAACACAAGGAAAATACATTACGTATTTTAAAAGTACTAGATATAGTTTTACACATATTAAAAATGATAATTTTAAGCTATTCGGTTAAGAAAATGAATTAAAAATCCTACGCGATTGAGAAAATGATTTAAAAGATTTTGTGATGTTTAAAAATGTCAAAATATGTTTACACGATTTTAAAACGTTTGTGAAAACAACGAGATTGTGAAAATGCGATAAAATTCCTACGCGACTGAAAAATACTATCAGTTTTGCTGTCAGGCCAAAGTGGTGGACCCAGACATGTTGCGGTATAGTACTGTCAGGTGGGACGTGCTGTACTGTTGAGATGTAGTACTGTCAGGTGGGACGTACTATATTTTGGTATTTTGTTAGTACTGTCAGGTGGGACGTACTATACTTTGGTTTTTGGTGACAAAGGGTATTTTGGTAATTCTTCGTAATTATGGTAAAATTTGGATAATAATGGTATTTTTGTAATTTTAGATCATGTTTAGAGTATTGTGCCAATTTGGTTTATAATTGGCGATTGATTGATGAGGCGAATTACACCGTAATTGGTGTGATAAGCGTAGTGTGGTTCATTTATGAACTTGGAGGCATTAGTGTGCGGAGGATCCCATATGTGGACAGTGGTAGCACCTCTGGGCCGTGGTAACGGGCAACACACTAATGATCTCGACAAGCACTATTCTTAATCGAGATCTTGAGGAGATTAATAAGTACTATGCCTGTGGTACACGATGTTTGGACTGTGTACTGCTACACGATGTTTTGGACTGTGGGCTATAGACACGACGTGTTGACAGTGCAATAGCTTGGTTGGGCAGCCATAAAGTATTATTAGTTTTCTATTCAGATCATTCTCTCAGATATTCGTGTTTAGCTCCATGGAGTAGGAACGAGTCAGTGTGTGTTCATGCATTACCTGCATTTTACTGTTCATGCATCATCTGCACTTTTATCGCTTACCATATTCTATGATAAAATATATGATGTACTATTTTAATATATTATGTATGATACGTGTTATTTTAATATATATTGCTTTAATATATTATGCAAGATATAATGGTATGTGTTATTTTAATATGTATTACTTTGTTATATTATGCATGAAATGTTGGTATGTACTGTTGTGATATTTGCTTGTATTGTCGTTTTCTTTATTGCCATGCGGGTAATGGTGTAGATTGTCTCACCTCTTTCTTGTATTGTTTTATCTGTTTCTATTTTACGTTTATATCATCGAAGACTACAATGACGGCAAGAGGAGGACAATTAGGTTTCTTTAGATTACAATTTCTCAAAGGCGCTGAGGCTTGGTATGTCCACTGGGACACAGGACACATAGAGTACAGTGGTAACATGACTTCATCAGTAAGTAGGACTCGACATGGGTTAATGACTACACGTTATATGGTTACTTTCGTAGAGATTATTTTACCTATTAGGGAGTTGTGGGACGAGTTTCACTATACTCCTAGAGAGAACTTCGACATAGTTTTGGGTCGATTTTCTATCGGTCAAGACATTCCTAACTAGGAAAGCTGTCTTATGACGAGGGCTCATGTCTTAGCAATTATGTTTGAGTAATATGTCTTTGTCTTTTACTATTTTTATTAGATATCAATAGATGTAAATTAGGTGTGTAATAAAGAAGAATTATATGTATATTATGGCGTGATTATACTTTGTTTAATTTTGTGTTCGGTATTATTTTATTTAATGTTATAATTATTAAAGGAAAAAAAATATACCACAAATATTATTTAAGTATCAAATGTTTTATAACTTGGGTAAGGATTTTATTTATTTTACTTTTCTGCATCATAAATGTGACATCCCCAGAAAGGGTGTTACACTTTCCTCCCACAATGAAAACATTTGATAAAGGAGCTACTTGATGTACTTGAGGAAACAAAGAAATTTTTGAGAAACTTTTGTTGGTTATTGGGATTATACCCCAAACCTAGATTTTTGAAAAATACATCTTTGTTTTCTTAACAATACATTCAAGTTATCTCTTCCAAAAGTAAATTTTGCAAGATTGTTTTTCAAATCTTCAATTCCATTTTCAAATGCTTTACATGATGAGTAAGATGAGGCTGTGGGTGCATTATCATGTGAAGAACAAATCATGCATGATGAGTTAGCATCAATAAGTCCTAAAGTCTCATTCTCAATTTTGAGCTCATTAATCTCCTTATTTAAAATAGAAACTTTATTTACCAATAAGGAGATTGTTTTGTTGGAAGATAAAACCATTTTAGTGAGCCTCATGGATTCATTATACAATTCTTTAAATGTATCTTGTAATTCATCATAGGAAGGTGAAGAGTCTAGGTTAGAAGAAGTTACCTCGGTGTCACATTCTTCTTCTTTCTTTCCTTTATCCATAAGGCATAGATGAGCTTCCTTATTGTCTGAGCTATCAGTGGAGTCCATGTCATTGTCATCCTAAGTAATGTAGGCTTTCCTTCCTTTCTTTTCTTTTGAGGGTCTCTTTTCAAATTTGTCCATTTTCTTTTGATAGAAGGGATACTCCATTTTCATATACCCCAGTTTTCTGCATTCATAGTATGTTAGAGTGGATGAGGTTCCTTCCCCTTTATTGTAAGTCTTCTGTGGAGGGAAAGATGACTTTTTTTGAAATCCTTTCTTCTTGAGAAATATCCCAAATTTTCTTATAAGAAGACTATGATTCTCCTTACTTAGCTTAAGATTTTCTACACCATCTCCATCATCTTCATCATCATCTTCAATTGTGGAGGAGGTGGCTTTGAGTGCAATTCCATTTTTCTTCTTGTCATGCTCCTCATTTTGATTGAGTCTATTTAGCTCCAATTCATGCTCCTGAAGCTTCCCAAATAGAGTGGCCAATGTCACTGTTGATAGATTTCTTGACTCCGCAATAGTCATCACTTTAGGTTACCAATTCCTATTTAAACACCTCAAAATTTTATTAATAAGATCCTCTTTAGGAAAAGTTTTTTCCAATAAAACAAGATGATTTATAATATGAGAAAACCTCTTTTGCATTTCTTGAATGCTTTCTCCTTGGTTCATTTTAAATAGTTCATATTCATGAGTGAGAGTGTTTATTCTTGATCGTTTTACCTCACTTGTGCCCTCATGGGTTACTTGTAAGGTATCCCACATTTCTTGAGCAGTCTTACAATTTGACACCTAAAGAATTCATCATACCCCAAGGATGTGGTAATGATGTTATTGGCTCTCAAATTGTATTGAACCTTCTTTTTATCTTCATCGGTCCATTCACTTTTTGGTGTATTGATTCTTACACTATCAACTACATGTGTGGGAACAAAGGCACTATTTTCAATGGTATCCCACACATCCAAATCAGTAGTTTCAATAAAAAAATTTATCTTTTCTTTCCAATAGGCATATCCCCACTGAAATTGGGGGTCTATTTATAGAAGAACTTTTGGAAGAAAAATCATTTGAAGTCATTACTTCTCTTGAAATTGGTAAGCTCTTTATACAAGAGTCTAGCTCTAATACAACTTGTTACCAAGTGACCTCAATACTCAAGAGGGGGTGAATTGAGTTTATAAAATAATTTTATAAATCTTTCGCAAAATACTTGTTTATCAATTTTCGTTGAAGCTATTGATTGATAGAAATGAATGGATAGAGAAGATTAAATACTTTCACTCACAATTGAACTAACCAAAACAAAGAGTATTCAAACATGCATATCAAATAAACATAAATATAAAAGAGTTGAGTTTAAAATATCAAACACAAGATTTATGCTGATTCAGCCATCAATTTACTTGTGGCCTATGTCCAGTCCTCAAGGAATCACATGAGATTTTCTATTAAATTTTCAAGCTTCAACATGTGCTTGCAACCTTTACACAATAGAGCACTCATCACATCCTGGGATACCTCACCCTTTGTGCATGAGCCTCAACTTCAAGAGATGTCTCACCCTTTACAATTTGGAGGGACGCCTCACCCTCTTTACAAAGAATTGAAGTGTATACAAGATGAAACTCTCACAAGAGTAGTTGATACAAATTAAAGTCCTACAATGCTCTTCAAGAATATCTCAAGTGATTTGTAAAAACAAAGAAATAAGGGTTTGAAAGCTTGATTCTCATATTAGAGTGATAGAAATATGTTTCAAGTTATTGGTTAGTCATTAATGATTACCCAAGACATGTATTTATACTATTTTTATCAAAGGAGTTGTTGGGTGCATTAAAGGGCAGCATTAAATGCTAAGAAAATAGTCGTTGGCTATTGTCAGACTTGATGTAATTGATTACATAATCCATGTAATCGATTCCATGGCTCTTAGAACGTGTTCTTGGCTTTCTGAGCAGGATGTAATCGATTGTAACCTTAATGTAATTGAATACAAGGCCTCTGCCAGACTTGTAATCGATTATAACCTTAATGTAATCAATTACAATGGCCCTTAAACACATTTTTCAAGTTCAATCAAGCTTGGTGGCCATTTCCAACTTACAAAATCTTGGATTTGTTAAGATGTAAACTTGATTTAAAAAAATCCAAGATTAAAATCAACATTTCTTTAAAAATATGAACTTTGAACTTCAAGTTGATTTAAAAGGATCTTTCAAAAATCATTTGAGATAGTTGAGATATATTGAGAGCATTTTACATTGATATTCTAAGTCCTATAAACTATACCAAATATATCTCTTTGAACTTGGTCTTCATCTTGACTTTGTTATCATCAAAGTCTTTATTGATATGTTCCATGACATAAGCATTCACATTTCATGCATTTAGGAAACTTGTCAAGGTTATTCAAAATGAAAAAAATTGTAGCATTGCATCCATAAGAAGTGATCATATTGGAGAATTTGAAAACCAAGAATTTGAAATGTTTTGCAATGATACGGCATTGAGCATAATTTTTCTGCTCCTAGAGCTCCACAACAAAATGGAGTGGTTGAAAGAAAAAATAGATCTTTAGAAAAGTTAGCAAGAACTATGCTCAATGAAATAAACCTTCCTAAGAATTTTTGGGCGGATGCGGTTAGTACCACTTGTTATGTTATGAATAGGGCTTTAAGAAGGCCAATTTTAAAGAAAACCCCCTATGAACTACACAAAGGAAGGAAACTAAACATGTTCCAACTTCATATCTTTGGTTACAAATGCTTTGTTTTAAACAAGGGAAAAGATAACTTAGGCAAGTTTGATACTAAATCCGATGAGGGAATATTTCTTGGTTATTCTCTTAGTAGTAAATCCTTTAGAGTTTATAATAAGAGAACTATGGCCATTAAGGAATCAATTCATGTTGTATTTGATGAAACTAACCTAAATGGTTCGAGAAAGGATTCGATTGATGATGTTGCAGAAATCTTGTTAAGAACACACTTGGAGAACTAAGAGAAAGAGGCCAAGAAATAAGAAGAAAGCTCATTTGATTCTCCAAGGCAAGAGGATTCATAAATTATGGACCTTTCCAAGGAATGGAGGACATCATGATATCATCCTCTTGACAAAGTGATAGGTGATGTATCAAAAGGGGTAACCACTCGAAACTCTCTTAGAGATACATGTAATCATATGATTTTTGTCTCTCAAGTTGAACTTAAAGACATAAATGAGGTCATTAATGATGAACATTGGATCTTGGTCATGCAAGATGAACTAAACTAATTTGAGGAAATCAAGTTTGGGAATTAGTTCTAAGGCCCAATGATCATCCCATAATTGGCACCAAATGGGTCTTTAGGAACAAACTTAATGAAACGGGCTTAATAATAAGAAATAAATCTAGGCTTGTTACTAAACGTTATAATTAAGAAGAAGGCATAGATTATGAAGAAACATATGCTCCTATAGCTAGATTAGAAGCCATAAGAATGCTACTTGCATATGCTGCATCATAGATTTCAAGTTTTATCAAATGGATGTTAAAAGTGCTTTCTTAAATGGCTTCATACAAGAAGAGATGTATATGGAACAACCTCCTAGTTTTGAAAACTTTGAACTGCCCAACCATGTTTTTAAATTGAAAAAAGCCTTGTATGGCTTAAAACAAGTTCCTAGTGATTCATATGAAAGGTTGAGCAAGTTCGTTTTGGAAAAGGGCTTCTCTAGAGGAAAGGTTGACACTACTTTCTTTATCAAGCATAAAAAGCATGACATACTTTTTGTTCAAATATATGTTGATGATATTATATTTGGTGCTACTGATGAGTATTTTTGTAAGGAGTTTGCTAGCATTATGCAAAGTGAGTTTGAGATGTCTATGATGGGTGAGCTCAACTTCTTCCTTGGTCTTCAAATCAAGCAAACAAGGGATGAAACTTTCATAAGTCAATCCAAGTATTGCAAGGAGCTTCTCAAAAAGTTTGGAATGGACAATGCCAGCATATGGATACCCCAATGGGCACTTCTTGTTATTTGGACAAGGATGAATGAGGTAAATCTGTAAAAATCTCAAAATATAGAGGTATCATTAGCTAACCCCTTTATCGTACAATAAGTAGGCCTGATATTATGTTTAATGTGTACATGTGTGCTAGATTTCAAGCAAATCCTAAAGAATCACACCTAAGTGCTGTAAAAAGAATTATGAAATATCTAATAGGCACTTCACAAATAAGTTTGTGGTACCCTAAGGGTGCTATATGTAGCCTAATTAGTTATTTGGATTTTGATTTTGCTGGATGCAAAATAGATAGAAAGAGTACTAGTAGAACATGTCACTTGCTTAGAAGCTCACTAGTTTTTTGGTATAGCAAGAAATAAAATAGTATGATATTGTCTATAGTTGAAGCTGAATATATTATAGCTGGGAGTTGTTGTACTCAAATCCTTTGGATGAAGCAACAACTTCTAAACTATGGTCTTGAGCTTGATCGCATCCCCATAAGGTGTGATAACACTAGTGCAATCAATTTGTCTAAAAATCTCATTTTTCACTCAAGAACAAAACTCATAGAAATAAGGCACCACTTCATTAGAGATCATGTTCAAAAAGGTGATTGCATGTTTGAATTTGCTAAAACCACTAAACAACTTGTAGACATTTTCACTAAGCCTTTGGAAAAAGAAGCATTCTTTTACATAAGAAGAGAATTAGGCAAAATTGATCAATCATGCATATGAATGAATGCTTGCATTTATTACTTTATCGTTGATTTATTTCTCTTGAATTATTACTGACTTGAGCGTTTGAGGTTTCCCAAAATTTGTTTTGCAGGTACTCCATCAAATTGTGTAAAAAAAATATCCTCTCAATATGTTATTTTAAATGAACTTACTAGTGTTTTTCTTTTAGTCTTATTCGACTAAGACTTCTTTTATTCGAATAACATATTCTAGTAGCCCTAATTATCTGGTGGTTTGTATGCCTTATTTGAATAAAGCTTCCCTTATTTGAATAACGCATGACAGAAGCATTCTCCAATTTTGATCTTTTATGTGTTATTTAGATAACCATATGGTTATTTGAATAAAGCTTAGCAGAAAGCCAAGTCTGGTTGTGTTGTTATTCGAATAACAGATATGTTATTCAAATAACGCTTGGAAGATAGCTAAGACCTTTGAACTACTATGCTGTTGTTCGAATAACAGCATTGTTATTCGAATAACGCTTAGTAGTGAGCCAAGATGTTTTAGTTACCATGTTGTTATTCGAATAACACCTATGTTATTCGAATAAGACACGGTCTATAAAGAGGCTTTGTGCATTTTCCCCCTAATTTCTCATAATTTCTCTTCTTCCTTTATCATTTTCTCTCCACAACCCCACGGCCTAGCAACCACCTTTGCCTAAAAGTCTCCATTTTTGCTTCTTCCTTTCTCACTCATCTCACCCCATGTCTCTCTCTCTCCAAACCACCATTTTCACGCACCAGACCCCATACCCAACACCTTCTAAGGATGGCTTCTTCCTCCAAATGCCCACACACCAAAATCGCTCCTTGCAATAACCCGTTAGACCTTCGAAGACTTTCCTCAAATGATGATGACTTGAAACGCTTCATAGAAGATTTCTGGAATAGAAAACTTGTGCAACCTAAATATATGGATCAAAAGTTCTTTAAAGATGAAGGAGGCTTTGAGTTCCTAGACTACCTGAGCCACCAAGGGGTACTCAAACTTTGCTGCTACAAAGACACCATCTTCCCGGATCTCGTGAAGATGTTCTATTACAACCTAAGGTTAAATGGTGTCAACATTATCTCTGAAGTAAAAGACTAGGAAATTGTGATCACCCCAGCAGATTGGCTGGAATACTTTGACCTGAGAGCAACTGGCACTGCCATTAAGGAAGACAGCAGGCCATATATGAAGGAATACAAAAAGGAGGATGTTATGCCACTAATTGTCTTGGTAGCCGGTGGCCTAAGGTTGGTTTGAAGAGTGGCACGCTGAACAGTCAGGATAGGTTGCGTCACAATGCGTATGCTCACATTCTTGCACCTTGTGAAGGCAACTACGCTTATCTGATCGAGGACAACATTTTTATGGTTTAGGTGTTGCAAAAGAACTGGAGGATCAATTGACCTAATTTCATTATGAAGCATATGATGAAGGCCAAAGCGAGGAGAATTCAGACTTGCCTTATGCTCTTCTTATTTCAACTTCTCTTAAGAAGTACGCACTGGTCCAGCAAACGGAGTGACCAGTCTAGCTCAACCACTTCAACATCTTTGGAGACTATTCTCTGAAGAAATTGAAGATGGTTCCAGATAATATAGGAGGATAGGTGTACCCCAAAGAATTTGATGAAGTTGGAGATGGTAAAGAAGGTGAAGGTGCTCATGCTAAAGACGCTGCTGCTAAAGATACCCTTGCTGCTGCTCCTACTCCTACTCCTGCTCCAGTCACTTTGGAGCGAATCATGGCCACCTTGCTAGACATCTGGGCTTAAATGGAAAATATCTTTTCTATTCTATTTGACAACTATGCAACTTGATCAAGCACCTAACTCCCCTCCTCCGCCACCGGACGCATATTTTTAGGACTCATGGCTCATAGGACCCTTTGTCTTTTGTTTAGTTGCTTGTATTGGTTGTTCCTTAATAAAAATGACAATGTAATTGGTCACATTATGAATGAATGATGTAACACCCCGAAAATTGCTTGTTTCATGATATATATTCATTTTATAATATTTGTGATTTTTGAGAATTTTTTTGAAATTAGTTGAATAGTTTAATTATTTTAATATATTCTTCAATTTACGTGCGCACTGAGCGGGATCGGGAAAATAAAATATTTTCCTTAAGACCAGAAAACTTTGGACTGTGAAAACGTCGACGGGAGATCTTACTAAACCCGAGGTCAGACACAATTTACAAAATTTTCATTTTTTGAGATTTTATCTAATAAATAAAATCGTAGTACGTTTTATTATCCGTGGGACGATAAATACTATTTTTGCTAACTGTAACTTTTGTCCACTGGATAATAGCTTTAGTAGAGTGTTAGTCATTTTTTATAGAGAGCACTTTAATGACATCACCAAGATGACATCATCACTATGACATCACCTTGACTTTTTCAAAAAGTGTGTGAAGCTTCTCAAGGAAGCCACTTCTCTCTCTCCTCCCTTAGTCAACCCCACTGCCATTTGAGGGGGAAGATGACCAAAAATTTGTCACCTTTTTCACTTACCCATCACTTTTTTTCATTTTAAACAAAATTTCACTTTTCATTCTCTCACTTTTTCCTTTCTCTCACTTTTTCTCTCTTCTCCATTTTCTCTCCATTCTCACGGCCACAACACCATTATTGGCCACCCAAGCTTGCTTGCTCAAGCCAATCTAGATTCTTGAATCCTCTCACCATCTTGAAGCTTTTCTCTTTGGTGATCGTCTCTTGATTCCTCCATCTTCATCACTTTCTACCAAGCCCTAAAACTTGAAGCTTTGAGGTAAAGTTCTTGATTTTCATCTTTTCTCTTCTTATTTTCGTGATCCTTGGTCACCTTTATGATCAAGGACTCCTCTTTTCAAGCTTTGATTGTTGATTTTGTGAGTTTAACTATCCTAGGATTTTCTTGGTGGTGGTGGACGAAAATTGCAAGGAAGCATCAAGGAGCTTGCTTTCTTTTGTTGTCTCTTTAGGTAAGAGGGAGATCATCCTCTTCAACCTATCATGGTGGTGAGGAACACGTTTTTGTGTTGATGGTGAGGAATCCATGTGTGAGTTGCTCACTTTGTTGTGTGATTTTTGGTAATGTTGTAATTGGTTGTGTTGTATGACTTTAATATTTACTATTGTGTAACTTGATGGATTGGAATGCTTTGAATGCTTAGATGTGTATATGGAAAGCACAGGATTCTTACCCCTTTTGCTTGGAGGCTCACGACCATGAGGCCATTAATAGGTCCATAATGAAATTTTTGTGCTACTTTGGGACTTAAGAAATCAAGTAATAAGTAATTAATAATGTGATGAGAATTTTAGGTTCCTAGCCCTTGGGAGGTCACGGCCATCTAGGACACCCATTGACAAAATTTTTGTATTAATTAAAACTTAGGTAATTAGGTGATGAGATAATTAATTAGGAATTCATAATATGGAAAGAATAAAGAACAAAACTCTATCCTGTTGCCTAGAGTGATTTTTGGACAAAGAAAGAACATGAGTGTGGGTGAGGTTATGAGGAGCTTAAAATAATTACCTTAAGTGAGTTTGAACTAAAACAAAGGAAAGGACTTCTCTAATTAAGAGTAATAAAGGTTGAATGAAAAATATAAGAGAATTCCCTAGAGGGGTTTAATAAGAAAAGTATGTTTTCACCCTTGAGATTTGGACGATGACTTGTTGTGGGTCCATAAGTGGGATCAAGGATTGTTGATAATTGATTGAGCCTAATATGGCGTGTAATCATGGACATTTCATACTATCATTGAATATCTGTATATATGTGCATTGAGTCATCATGCATTGTGAAAGTCCATTGGATTCTGTTTGCAAGGCTGTATGCCTAGGAGATGAATCACACCTATGTGCGGGTGCGAATAGACTAAGGTAGGTCATTTGTTGACCTTGGGGGTGTCGGGGTGCGGGTATCTCACAATGGACAGTTAGTAGCTCCTCTGTGCTGTGGGACAGACCGATGCAAACACACCGACGATCTGGACCGAGACACTGTCCTATATCACGATCTTGTGAAGAACGCCTTGTATAAGCCATGTTGTGCAATTTGTTGATATTGAAAGCACTTGATTTGAGGCTAATGAGATACAAGCATGTTTCCTTAATCATTCTCTCTGATGTTGTGTCTAGTTCCATGGAGTAGGATTTTGGTACCTTGTGCATGTGTATAGTCTGTCAACATATTTATCTGGCAAAAATATATGTGATTATGGAACTGTTTCTTTTAATGATGTTATGCCTATCTGTATTATTAAATTGCTTATCATCTGATTCTTGATGTTGATTATTATGTTGCCATTTCTAGTTCTTTACTGCCATAATTAGTATTGATGTTGGATATCTCACATCTTTTCTGTATTTTGCTACTCTGTTTATATTTATGCTTCTTAAAAGACCGAGGCGAGGAAGAGCCTGAGTTTCCTGGTTTTGGGGTGAGATAGTCTTCTATTTGGCTATGGCATCCCGGTGAGGTTTTGTAGGGTATGCCAGACTGAGGTTCCACGGAGGCATTAACTGTTGGCACGTCGACTTGATCACTGAGTGTTTCGTCTACGTGGGAGATGTGACTGTATCTTTAGCTTGGGTCGTTATGATCCACCTGTCTTCTCTTTTGACGTTTTTGTATAGCTAGAGTTCTACATGTCGATGCGTGAAGTGTGGGGTGACCGTGAGTATACTCCACACGAGGATTCATTCATATCTTCTACACGAGCTCCTGCTCGTGAATCTGTTGCTCCTGTGAGGATTTCCTCTTCTGAGGAGGATTCTATGGAGGAACCTGAGGAGGACCCCTCTGAGACTCCTTCTCAGTAGTTTGTTGGGGACATGGCACTTTTTGTAGCCTTGGTGGCTGTCTATGTTTATATTTTTGGGCATGTAAAACTTCTGCTTTCTTTTACTAAAATTGTTGATGCATTTAATGACTTATGTTATGTACCTAAATATATATATGGTATGTATCTTTTGTATAAATGTATGGTTTGATCTTTATGTTGAGTTCCTCTAAGTTTATGTTTTTCGCTTACAAAAAAAAATAATGAAAAAGAATTGCTAAGTTAGGATATTTTATTTATGAACAGGTTAATACCTATAGATAAAATAAACTGGGTCTTAATAGTTTTCTTTTGAGTCACGTATGTTTAGTGTGACGTCCTCCTCCCAAAAAAGGCGACGTTACACTAGTTTGGTATCAGAGCCTCGGTTTGAGTTTTCTTTTGGGTTTTGTGGTTAAGTTTGCCTTATTTATGCTATGTGTTTCTCTGAAACTAAACACAGAGATGTATTGTTTGGTTTCCAAAAAGTTACATCTAAACTTTCCTTGTGTTTTGTTTAGTTGACTCTGGAGAAAAGTAATGGCACGTGGTAGAGGAGGACATGTTAACGTGGAATGCAACAACGAGGTGATGACTGCAGCTGCTAAAGCTATGCAGTGGATGGCAGAAGTTATTGTGCAACAAAATCAACGAGCAGCACAACAGCAAGATGCGAATGCTGATGCCCAGAATTTGTCTAAATTCCGTCGAAACAATCCTCCACATTTTAGAGGCGAGTTTGATCTGAAAAAGGTAAGCTTGTGGATTCAAGAGCTGGAAAAGATTTTTGAAGGAATGGGATGTGCAGATGACTGCAAGGTAACTTATGGCACATTTATGCTAATGGGAGACGATGAAAATTAGTGGAAAGGAACTCAGAGATTGCTACAAGCAGAAGGAAGGGAAATTACATGGGAAGTATTCAGTAATGCATTTCTGGAAAAGTATTTTTTGGATAATGCAAGGCATGCTAAGGAAATGGAATTCCTTGGGTTACGACAAGGTAGGATGATGGTTAACGAATATGCTGCAAAGTTTGAGAGCTTGTCAAAGTTCTCACGGTATCTTCAAATCCAGCCTGATGAGGTGTGGAAATGTCGTAAGTTTGAAGAAGGTCTAAGGGTTGAATTGAATAGAGGAGTACTGCCATTGAGAATGAATCAGTTCTCAGCCTTGATGGACATGTGTTGCAGAATTGAAGCATTAGAACCATCTCGAGAGGCAAAGAACCGTAACTTTAGACCATCTAGGTTCTAAAGGGGAGGAAACAACAACAACTAGTTTTAGAGGAAGCCCTATTCCCGACCACCGGGAAGTCAACAACAATCACTTGATGGAGGCTCTAGTGGAAATTTTGGTGGCCATCGAGCTGGTCAGACTGTGGTGTCTTCACCAAAGTGTATGAAATGTGGAAAAGACCACTTGACAAGGGATTGCACGATCAAGGGAATTATCTGCTTTAGATGTGGAAAGCATGGACATCTCTCCCGAGATTACAACCAACCCAAGGCGGAGCCTTCTGACAATAATGCACGAGTTGCAAAACCGCAGATAGGAGGCAGAGTTTACACGATGAGTGGAACGGAAGCCTCCCAATCTGAAGATCTGATAAAGGGAGATGATACCATAGGAGGTACTCTTTTATCTGTACTGTATAATTCGGGAGTAGCCCATTCTTTTATTGCTTATGACTGTGTGCATCGATTAGGTTCACCTGTGTCTTCTTTACCTTTTGATTTGAGTGTTTCTACCCCTACTGCTAAACTTGTTGTTACCATTCATGTTTATTTGTACTGTCCTTTATCTATCGAAGGTTGAATCTTTTCTATGGATTTGATCTGTTTACCTCTTTCTCAAATAGATATAATTTTAGGAATGGATTAGTTATCTTCTAACCATATCCTATTATATTGTTCTAGTATAACCATAGGTTTCCCTACGGCTGAAGTTTTTAGATTTTTTACGGCCAACCAAGTTCAAGCTTTCTTGAAAGAAGGAGCTCAGGGATATATGCTATTGTCTTCCTTAAAAGTCGAGAATGAGATGGATGTGAAGACTATTCCAGTAGTCAATGAGTTTCCTGAAATCTTTCCTGATGAGGTACCTGGTTTATCGCTTGAGCGGGAATAGAGTTTACTATCGATCTTGTTCCTGGCTCTGGTCTCATATCTATAGCACCCTACAGGATGTCACCATCAGAATTAGTTAAACTCAAGAAGCAGTTGGTGGAGCTCTTAGAAAAGCAGTTTGTCAGGCCTAGTGTGTCACCCTAGGGAGCGCCAGTGTTGTTGGTCAAGAAGACAGATGGAACTTCACGCTTATGTGTAGATTATCGTCAGTTGAACAAGGTCATGATTAAGAACAAGTATCCACTTCTGAGGATAGATTATTTGATGGATCAGCTGAAAGGAGCTTCTGTTTTCTCTAAGATCGATTTGCGTTCAGGCTATCAACAGATCCGAGTGAAGGTAGAAGATATTCCTAAAACGGCTTTTCGTACATGTTATGGACATTATGAGTATCTTGTGATGCCATTTGGAGTGGCGAATGCACCTGCCATATTCATGGATTACATGAATAGGATTTTTTGTCCTTACCTAGACAGATTCGTCATCGTCTTCATCGATGACATTCTGATTTATTTTCGAAATTAGGAGGAACATGTTGAACATCTCAGTATAGTTCTTCAGATTCTGAAGGAGAAAAAGTTATATGCCAAGTTGTCAAAGTGTGAATTCTAGCTGGAATAGGTTAAGTTTTTTGGTCATGTATGTTGGTGTATGCCCTAGAGGCTGATACATTTATCTATATTTACATACATTCTATTATGCTAATTTTAATATATGAGGCATTTCATTTATTGTGTTCTTTTTAATAAACATAATAAAGTCCTTAGAATAGTAAGTTTGATGTCGTAGGACATCAAGTGGTTGACTTAATCGTGAGATCCTATTGGATAAAATTAGAACACTATTCTTAACTGTCCTTAGTCAAGTATTATTATTAATTAGGACAATAATAATGCATTGAGACTAGTATGTGCATAGACTGATGACCACATCTCACAGGTTATAGATATGAGATATCAAGTTTTCACATGGGTACATATTAGAGTAATGATGTACTGGATTGACCCCGCCATGAGAATGATACATGGATCATTACGTGAGTGTCATAAGTGATTCTCATAGTGACAATGGTGTCTGTGGTCCTTTGACTTGAAATCACTATGATTCCTACATGAGGAGTTGTGTGTTTTAATGCCATCAAACATCATCTTGACAAGGTGATTATAAAGTTAGTTATTGGACATACTGCTAATCATGCAGAGGGATGTGAGTGACCTAGATGGGATTTCACTCCTACATAACAAGAGCGATATCTTCGGGGCCCCTGATTGAGTGAGACTGCGAAATGCATAGCCATGCTCAAATGAGTCAATATGAGATATTGATTTCATTTGTTGTTACAAAGTCTACTCGAGTGTCAGGAAATGAAGGATTGGACTATACAAGGGTGATGCATTCTATGCCTTGTGTTCAATCTAGATATCTTGACAAAGGGACTAAACGACACGGAAACATTGGTCACGAAAAGGTTATGTCAAATCACTGACATTCTCATTACTTGGGTAGCAGCGATGTATTGCTAGACACCGCTCACTGCTTGTAATATTAAAATGGGATTTTAATATTACTGCCAACATAATGAGAACCTGCAGGGTCACACACATAGAGCAGACTAAAATTGGAGCAATAGATCCAAGTTGGACTCGAATTCAAATGTGGGCCAGACTCATAACAGATTAGTCTAGGGTTATACAGCTTACCTTGCTGCTGCTCACACTCAATTAAGGCAGTGACTATTATAAATAGTACTGCTAAGGGGGCTGCTTAGATACACATTACAAAACCCTAGCCGCACCTACAGAAAAGTGAGTGAGGGAGTGATAGGTTTCTTCTCTTCTCTTCGCAGCTAGTATTGTCTGAAAGATGTGAGGCTCCCTTTTGCAAACGTTAGATGTTCGTGAGTCTGTTCGTGTGGATACCGCAGAGACATAGTCATTGTTATGGTGTTGGTGATTCACGTCGCTTCCTTTGATCACGCTTCAACTGGTAAACAATTTTAAAACTCATATTATGGCTTTTTCGCATGGATCCTTGGTGGGAATCCTATTTTTTCGTTCCGTGATGTATCCATAATTCCCAACAATGTAATCTTGAAGGATGGAATTGCAGTAGATCCATCAAAAGTTGAAGCAATTCTGCAGTGGGAAAGGCCGAAGACTGTGACAGAGATCCGTAGCTTCGTGGGATTAGTTGGTTATTACTGAAGATTCATTGAAAGATTTTCTATGATAGCAGGACCTCTCACTCAACTTATGAGAAAGAACCAAGCCTTTGTATGGACCAATGATTGTGAAGAGAGTTTTCAAGAATTGAAGAGACGACTGACTACTTCACCAGTTTTGGTTCTACCTTATCCCAATGAACCCGTTGAAGTGTATTGTGATGCTTCACATCAAGGATTAGGATGCGTGCTCATGCAAAATAGGAAAACGGTGGCTTATGCTTCAAGGCAGTTGAGAGTACACGAAAAGAATTATCCTACGCATGACCTGGAGTTAGCAGCTGTGGTGTTTGCTTTGAAAATATAGAGACATTTTCTATATGGAGCAACGTGCAACGTCTATAGTGATCATAAGAGTCTGAAGTACCTATTTGATCAAAAGGAGCTGAACATGAGGCAAATGAGGTAGTTAAAAATTTTGAAGGACTACGATTTTCAACTCTAGTATCATCTTGGAAAGGCAAACGTGCTGGCAAATGCTTTAAGTAGAAAGATGCTTAGTATCTCTGATATGATGATCAGGGAAAATGAATTAATAGAAAAATTTCAGAATATATGATATCTGTGGAGTTGACACGGGGGAAGATTTGTTTGAATATGGTTACTATCTCAAGTGATTTGATGGAAGAAATCCGAGAGAAACATAAAGATGACGAGTTTCTGCAAAATAAGAGGGAGTTGATGAAGCAAGATATTGTGTCAACAGTTCAGGAAGGACATGATGGTATTCTAAGGTTCAAAGGTAGGGTTTGTGAGCCTAGTGATCCGAAGCTGAGGAAATTAATTCTTGATGAAGCCCACTCGAGCCAGTTGAGTATACACCCTGGAATGACTAAAATGTACCAAGATTTGAAGCAATTATTCTGGTGGCACGGAATGAAGAGGGACATTGCCAAGTACATGTCGTCTTGTCTGGTTTGTCAGAAAGCCAAGGTTGAACATTAGAGACCTTTAGGAATGTTGCAACCTCTAGCTATTCCCAAATGGAAATTAGATAGCATTGCGATGGATTTTGTGGTTGGATTACCGAAGACCCAAAAAGGTTACAACTCGATATGGGTAATTATGGATCGGCTTACGAAGTCTGTTCACTTCTTACTGATCAACATAAGGTATTCGATGGAGAGGTTAGCTCAACTGTATATTGGTGAGATTGTTAGACTTCATGGTGTGCCTTCCAGTATTATCTACGATAGAGATCCGAGGTTCACATTGAGGTTTTGGTAGAGTCTTCAAGAAGCAATGGGAATGAAACTTCGTTTGAGTTCTGCTTATCATCCTCAAACTGATGGTTAATCGGAAAGGACGATCCAATCGCTGGAAGATCTATTGAGAGCTTGTACTCTAGAACAGACTGGGAGTTGGGATGAAGTTTTGCCTTTGATAAAGTTCACCTACAATAATAGTTTTCACTCGAGCATAGGGATGGCACCCTATCAGGATCTATACGGACGACGGTGCAGAACATCTTTGTGTTGGTACCAAGATGGGGAGCACCTTACGATCGGACCTGATCTTGTGCAGCAAACAACGGAGAAAGTTAAGATGATTCAGGAAAGGATGCAGTTAGCTCAGAGTCGACAGAAAAGCTATACGGATAAAAGAAGGAAGCCTCTTGAGTTTGAAGAATGCAAGCATATGTTTTTGAAAGTCAAACCCACGACTGGGGTCGGCCGAGTTATTAAATCTAGAAAACTTACTCCTAAATTCATCGGACCTTACCAAATTCTTCGTTGGATAGGTTCAGTAGCTTACCAAATAGCTTTACCATCTTTTCTTTCTAACCTTCACAATGTCTTTCATGTGTCGCAATTGTGAAAATACATTCTTGATCCAAATTATGTCATAGCACTAGATATAGTGCAATTAAAAGACAATTTGACCTATGAGACACTTCTTGTAAAGATTAAGGATAGGAGAGTGAAGCAACTCAGAGGAAATGAGATTCCATTAGTGAAAGTGATTTGGAATGACATAATCGGAGATGCGACATGGGAGTTAGAAGATAAGATGAAGGAACAACATCCACATCTATTCTGATATATGAAAATTTCGAGGACGAAATTTCTCTTTAGAAGGGGAGAGTTATAATACCCCAAAAATTGTTTGTTTCATGATATATATTCATTTTATAATATTTATGATTTTTAAGAATTTTTCTGGAATTATTTGAATTATTTAATTATTTTAATATATTCTTCGATTTACGAGCACGTTGAGCGAGGCCGGGAAAAAAAAATTTTTCCCCGAGGCTGAAAAATTTTGGACTGTAGAAATGTCGACGGGGGATCTTACTAAACCCGAGGCCGGTCACAATTTATGAAGTTTTTATTTTTTGAGATTTTATCTGATAAATAAAATCGCGGTACATTTTATTATCCGTGGGACGATAAATACTATTTTGCTAACTATAACTTTTGTCCACTGGATAATAGCTTTAGTAGAGTATTAGTCATCTTTTCTAGAGAGCACTCTAATGACATCATCACCATGCCATCACCATTTACTTTTTCAAAAAGTGTGTGAAGCTTCTCAAGGAAGCTTTGTATCAAGCATCTTAAGGAAGCCACTTCTCTCTCTCCTCCCTTGGTGAACCCCACCGCCATTTGGGGGGGAAGATGACCAAAAAATTGTCACTTTTTTCACTTACCCATCACTTTTTCATTTCAAACAAAATTTCACTTTTCATTCTCTCACTTTTTTCCTTTCTCTCACGTTTTCTCTCTTCTCCATTTTCTCTCCATTCTCATGGCCACCACCATTGTTGGCCACCCAAGCTGGCTTGCTCAAGCTAATTTAGATTCTTCAATCCTCTAACAATCTTGAAGCTTTTCTCTTTGGTGATCATCTCTTGATTCCTCCATTTTAATCACTTTCTACCAAGCCCTAAAACTTGAAGCTTTGAGGTAAAGTTCTTGACTTTCATCTTTTCTCTTCTTATTTTCGTGATCCTTGGTCACCTTTGTGATCAAGGACTCCTCTTTTCAAGGTTTGGTTGTTGATTTTGTGAGTTTGACTATCCTAGGGTTTTCTTGGTGGTGGTGCACGAAAATTGCAAGGAAGCATCAAGGAGCTTGCTTTCTTTTGTTGTCTCTTTAGGTAAAAGGGAGATCATCCTCTTCAACCTATTATGGTGGTGAGGAACACGCTTTTGTGTTGATGGTGAGGAATCCATGTGTGGGTTGCTCACTTTGTTGTGTGATTTTTGGTAATGTTGTAATTGGTTGTGTTGTATGACTTTAATACTTGTTATTGTGTAACTTGATGGATTGGAATGCTTTAAATGCTTGGATGTGTATATGGAAAGCAAGGGATTCTTACCCTTTTTGCTTGGAGGCTCACGGCCATGAGGCCATTGATGGGTCCATGATGGAATTTTTGTACTGCTTTGGGACTTAAGAAATCAAGTAATAAGTAATTAATAATGTGATGAGAATTTTAGGTTTCTAGCCCTTGGGAGGTCACGGCTATCTAGGGCACACATTGACAAAATTTTTGTATTAATTAAAACTTAAATAATTAGGTGATAAGATAATTAATTAGTAATTCATAATATGGAAAGAATAAAGAACAAAACTCAATCCTATAGCCTAGAGTGATTTTTGGACAAAGAAAGAACATGAGTGTGGGTGAGGTTGTGAGGAGCTTAAAATAATTACCTTAAGTGAGTTTGAACTAAAACAAAGGAAAGGACTTATCTAATTAAGAGTAATAAAGGTTGAATGAAAAATACTAGAGAATTCCCTAGAGGGGTTTAATAAGAAAAGTATGTTTCACCTTTGAGATTTGGATGATGACTTGTTGTGGGTCCATAAGTGGGATCAAGGATTGTTGATAATCGATTAGGCCTAATATGGCGTGTAATCATGGATAAGTCATACTATCATTGAATATCTGTATTTATGTGGATTGAGTCATCATGTATTGTGAAAGTCTGTTGACTCTGTTTGTAAGGTTGTATGCCTAGGAGATGAATCACACCTACGTGCGGGTGCGAATAGACTAGTGTAGGTCATTTGTTGACCTTGGGGGTGTCGGGGTGCAAGTATCTCGCAATGGACAGTTGGTAGCTCCTCTATACCGTGGGACAAACCGATGCAAATGCACCGACTATCCGGACTGAGATACTGTCCTATATCGTGATCTTGTGAAGAATGCCTTATATAAGCCATGTGGCGCAATTTGTTTATATTGAAAGCACTTGATTTGAGGCTAATGAGATACAAGCATGTCTTCTTGATCATTCTCTCTGATGTTGTGTCTAGCTCCATAGAGTAGGATTTTGGTACCTTGTGCATGTGCATAGTCTGTTAACATATTTATCTGGCATAAATATATGTGATTATGGAACGGTTTCTTTTAATGATGTTATGCCTATCTGTATTACTAAATTGCTTATCATCTGAATCTTAATGCTGTTTATTATGTTGCCATGCTGTAAGGCGTCTTGCGCCATTTCTAGTTCTTTACTGCCATAACTGGTATTGATGTTGGATATCTCACCTCTTTTTTGTATTCTGCTATTCTGTTTATATCTATGCTTCTTAAAAGACTGAGGCGAGGAAGAGCCTGAGTTTCTTGGTTTTGGGGCAAGTTATTCTTCTGTTTGGCTATGGCATCCCGATAAGGTTTTCTAGGGTATGCCAGACTGAGGTTCCACGGAGGCATTGACTATTGGCACATCGACTTGATCACTGAGCATTTCGTCTACATGGAAGATGTGACTGTATCTTTGGCTTGGGGTCGTTATGATCCATCTGTCTTCTCTTTTGACGTTTCTGTATGGCTAGAGTTCTACATGCCGATGCATGAGGTGTGGGGTAACCGTGAGTATACTCCACACGAGGATTCATTCTTATCTTCTGCACGACCTCTTGCTTGTGAATCTGTTGTTCCTGTGAGGATTTCCTCTTCTGAGGAGGATCCTATGGAGGAACCTGAGGAGGACCCCTCTGAGGCTCCTTCTCAGTAGTTTGTTGGGGGCATGATACTTTTTGTAGCCTTGGTGGCTATCTATGTTTATATTTTTGGACATGTAATGCTTCTGCTTTCTTTTACTAAAACTGTTGATGTATTTAATGACTTATGTTATGTACCTAAATATATATATGGTATGGATCTTTTATATAAATGTATGGTTTGATCTTTATGTTGAGTTTCGATAAGTTTATGTTTTTTGCTTACAAAAAGAAAAAAAATAAATAATAAAAAAATTGCTAAGTTAGGATATTTTATTGATGACCAAGTTAATACCTATAGATAAAATAAATCGAGTCTTAATAGTTTTCTTTTGAGTCACGTATGTTTTGTGTGACGTCCTCATCCCGAAAATGGAGGTGTTACAAATGACAAATTAATCCTTCATTGATTTGTTGTGTCTTGTTTAATCTCATTTCTTTTTAGGCTTATTTTATAAATTTGTTGCCTTCAATAAAAATAGCATGCTGGAATTACTTGAATATCATTTGTTGTGTTTTGTTTAATCTCATTTCTTTTTATACTTTGGCTTTCTCTTGCCCTATCTTTTTTTATCATAAAGGGGAGAAAAAGCTAAAGAGTGATCTCACTCTTTAGAAGGTTTTTTTTTTAGAAAAGATAGGAAAATATAAACTGGATCTTGGGATCCAAAAGTAAGGGGGAACTGCGCGAAACTCGAAATTAAATTCATCTCTTACAAAAAAGAAGGGGAGTAAGTCCCTCTAATAACCTTGTGAATTCCAATTTATGAAACTAATTCTTTTCTCAATGTTTTGTTTGTCATCATCAAAAAGGGGGAGAATGTAATTGGTTATTGACCTATGAAGACTTTGTTTTGATGATAACAAAATGAAGATGTTGCAAGATCAAGTCCAAGACCTTCAAGATTAGCTTTAGGACTTAGATCATCATGTAAAGGTATAAAGAGGTTCACATTAATGCTCTAAAACTTACTTTTCAAAGAAGCCAAATAGCACACATGTTTTCAAGGCTTCAAAATGGTTTTTGATTTCCAAAGAAATAACCACCAAGTGCCCAAAAGCTTATAAGATCATTTGGAATCAATTGGAAAATATTTAAAAACCATATGAAATGATTTTCAAATGGCTTATTCGAATAAGGGCTTCCTTATTCGAATAACCAAAGTCAGAGAAGCCAAAATATTCCATCTAGGTAAGCTTTATTCCAATAAAGCCCTGCTTTATTTGAATAAAGCCTCAAACAAAATTGGGTGCACATGGTTTATTCAAATAACACTTCGGTTATTCGAATAACACGTTTTCCAAAAACCTTTTTCTCAAATGGCTTATTCGAATAACATACTTGTTATTCGAATAAACTAGTTTCTCAGAAAACACGTTTTAAAAAAGCTTATTCGAATAGCATCAGTGTTATTCGAATAACACGTTTAAGAGACAAAACGTGAATGTTCTATTTTATGCTTTATTCGGATAACAAAGCTATTATTCGAAAAAGAGCTTATACCAGAAATAGAAATAACAGTTAGTTATGAAGCATTTAATACTCCAACCACCCCTTAATGACTCTAAACTTCAATAGGCTATAAATACAAGTTGTTGGACATTTATGAAGGTAAGAGAATCAATCTCAAAACCTTGGTTGAGCATTAATACGAGCTTTCACAACCTTTTCATCATATACTTTATTTTTGAGCTTTAAAGTGTGAATCTATATACCCATTGAGCTTCAAGTTATATTATTCACTCTTAAAAAAGTTTTCATTTCATCTACACTTTGATTAATCTACAAAAGAGGGTGAGGTATCCCAAGGTGTGGTGAGTGCTCCATTGTGTAAAGGTTACAAGCACCTATTAAAGCTTGAAGATATAGTGAAAAATCTCAAGTGATTGCTTAAGAACTGGACATAGATCACAAGTGGATTGGTGGTTGAACCAAGATAAATCTTGTGTTTGATTCTCTAAACTCAACTTCTTTACATTTATGTATTCATTTTACATACTTGCTTGAACACTCTCTGTTTTGGTTTATTTATTTGTGAGTGAAAGTATTCAATCTTCTCTATCCATTCATCTCTATCAATCAATAAGTTCAACAAAAATTAGTAATCAAGTGTTTTATGAAAGTTTTGCAAAAATATTTTACAAACTCAATTCACCCCTCTCTTGAGTATTGATGCTAGGGGTGGAAACAGGTCAAGCCAGGCCAGACTTTGTCTTAAACAGGCCTGGCCTGTATCCTAATTATAAGGCCTGAGCCTGGCCTATGAGCTTGTAATAGACCGATTTTTAAGGCCTGGCCTCGCCTTTTTAAAAGCCTAGCCTGGCTTGAAAGCCTATTTAGAGGCCTACTTTGCAATGAGACCTTTAAATAGGCTAACATGCCTACCTTTAAATAGGTCAACAGACCTTTACATAAATTAACAGACCTACCTTTAAATAGGTCAACATGTCTTACATAGGCTAACAGACCTACCTTTAAATAAGTCAATATGCCTTTACATAAGCTAACAGGTCTAAGCCTTGAAATAAGTCAACCGGCCTACTCAAAGCCAATAGGTCTTTATTATAATTTAACACTCACATTCTAATTTTATATATGTTTACTACTTTCTTACTTTAGTTTTTGGTTGATGTGGGACTTGGAGATATACCAAGTTGCTCACTTTCTTACTCTAGTCTTTCAAGTCCCACATCGACCAAAAATCAGAGTAAGAAAATAGTGAGCATCTATAAAAGTAAGGGGTGAGTGTTATAGATGTTCACTACTTTCTTACTCTAATCTTTGATCGATGTGGGACTTGGAGATATACCAAGTTGCTCACTTTCTTACTCTAGTCTTTCATGTCCCACATCAATCAAAGATTAGAGTAAGAAAGTAGTAAGCATCTATAAAAGTACGGGATGAGTGTTAACTTATTATTTTCATTCTAATAAATATATTACGTTAAATATATTAATAAATATGTTATTTCTATTCTAACTTACTAACTTAAGTTTTAATTATTGACTTTTATTAAAATTTAATTAAAAAATATATTAATGTATTATAATAAATTAATAATTATAATTATAATTTATAATTATTATAATAATATATATTATATTATATATAATTAAATAGGTCAAACCAACCTACCAGGCTTAAAAGGCCTATTAGATGGCCTGAGGCCTGGCCTTTTTAGTTAAACAGGCTTTTAAAAAAGCCTTAGCCTAGCTTGTTTAGTAAACAGGCTAGGCTAGGCCAGGTCTTAGGCAGGTCAGGCCAGGTCTTAGGCAGGCCAGGCCATAGGCCCCTGACGGGCAGCCATACCTATTTCCACCCCTAATTGATGCCACTTGGTAATAGAAAACACCATCAAAATGTTACAATTTTGATAAGTAGTCTCTTAATAATTGAATATCTACATCTCAGCTTTCAAATGGCACCGATTTCTACTCCAAATGACACCTACAACCCAAATCATGGCCCAATCTTTGCATATCGTCCAAGTTCTAGCGACAACATCTCTATTCTAACTTCGTGGCCCAATCTGACCCACTAGACATCTGATTCAGCCTTCAAGCTATTCATCAAAGTTGTAGAGCTTTCTCTCAGCTTTCCTACAAGGTTAGAATGCATAATTTTTAGATGTCTAGAACTCAAGTAATGCCCAAAATATAGAAATAGTGTAAAATTTTCAATAATGCTGAAAAATACAATTAAGCCCAATTTGAATTCAAACTTATAAAATGTGGTCAAAATTAATTAATTAAGTATATAAGAGGTCTAAGATACTAAATATAAGGGTTAACTTATATACAAAAATTGTGTTTATCAGCTCATCACTTTTTAGTTCCCAGCAAGGCTAATCTCAATGGTGGCAATAGTTCCCCCCTTATTTTGTTGATGACAAAAGGGGGAGATAGGAAAAATTGAAAATGTTATCTTTTTTTCTTTGTACTCTTGAATAGATGCATGTATTTAAGGGAATTTCTTATAATATTTGTATACAAGTTCTAATCAATGAATACATGAGTAAGAATTTTTATGATAAAAAATTGTTTTTATTCTATCTTTTAACTTGCAATATTGTTGTGATTATTGTTTCTGATAACCTTTTGAAATGAGTGTTAAGGGGGAGTTATCAAAACCTTCTCATCAAATTGATGAACCTTCAAATTCTCATATTTTTACGGTTCATTTTCTTGATTTTTCATCCTCTTTTGATATTTTTTATTGAACTTTGTTCTTAAGTTTTATTATGTTTTTATTGTTTTTAATTGTGTTCTTATTATGGATTTTAATTGTTTTTGTTAGGAAAATTCACATGGAAAAAGACCGGACATTTTTATAAGGAGGAAAGGCATAAAATTTCTCTCTGGTGTCCCAGCGCTTGAGCGTTTGGAGTGGAGCGCCCAAGCGCTCAAAGCGTACACAACAATGTTATTTTAGAAAGCCAGCGCCGTAGCGCTGGGAAGGCAGCACCTCAGCGCACAATGCATTACACAGTGGTTTAGTGACTCAGCACTTGAGCGCCCAAAAGCCAGCGCCTAGGCGTTGGTTGCATAACAACAGACATTATTTTTCATAAATAGGAGAGTTACGCCATAATTCAAGGAGAGTGCAGAAAATCCTAATCTTGAGAGACACTTTTGCAATGGCAGACTTTGAGAGGCAGATCAAAAAAGAGAATTTCCATGAATCCTTAGAGGACTTGAAGGCTTGAAGATCAAAATCACCGTAAAAGGGGTTTCAATTTCTCTTTTCCTCTAGTTTTCCCTTTTCCTTGAGTTTTATTTCCATGGATTTGTATTGTGATATGAGTTTGTTTGTATTAAACATGAGTAGCTAAACTCATAACTAGGGTTATGGGGGATCTTGTTTTCTTAATTAATTGGGTTCGATCTTGAATTTGATTAAGGTAATTTCTTTTATAGTTTATTCTATTACTTACATTCTTGTCAAATCTTGATCTCTTTTGGCATGCATTAATTCATTGTTTGACTGGTGACCATCCACATTCAATGAGTGGACTTATATGATAAACCTAAGATTAGATTGGTGAATGACCAAACATTAATTTATTCTACCAATGGAATTAACGATTATGTTAGTTCATCTCTTGAATTGGGCTTAATGCATTCCTAATTAATTCAACTAAATGACCAAATAGGTGATTTAATTTAGGAATAGAATATTGTTTCATCCATGACCATTGGGATTCAATAGCAATTAAGAGAATATTGGCATAAGAATTATCTTACATCATAAATGAGTGAAAATCTAATTAATTAGATTCAAGTGAACCTTGTGCCCTGGTTTCTCCCTATTTGATTATCTCTACATTGTTTAACTGTCCATTTTTCTTCTTAATTTATTTTTTGATTTTACTTTGAATTTCTCTTACCCATTCAATTGTCTAAATAACCAAGAGTTTTATAAATCTAATAATTATCACTTATTTCTTGTGGGATCGACAACTAAGACTCAAGTTCTTTATTACTTTGTGATAAAGTGCACTTTCTCTTAGTATATTTTACGCATACCAAGTTTTTGGCACCGTTGCCAGGGCATAAGTTTGGTAATATTAGAGGCGAAAAGCTCTAGTTAATTTAGAGACACTTTTTTGTTTTGTTTCTTATTTTATTTTTATTTTTATTTTTAAATTATTTGTCACTTCATTTCTTTGCTTATATTTCTTGTTTATGCTTACTCATTCTCAATCTCCTAATCTGACATTTGATCCAGAAACTGAGAAAACAACTCGCAGGTTAAGGAAGAAATCTCATATTGAGGTTATGGCTGAAGAAGCTACAAGAAAGGTGGAGAGAGAGATAACAGTTGAGGGGAATCATGAAGAGCGAGCTTCCCCAGCAGAGTGGACCATGCTCGAATATTTCATGCCCACCACTAGAGGGTATGGAGGAAGCATTACAAGACTAGTTGTGATGGCTAACAACTTTAAGATCAAACCGGCATTGATCTCCATGATTCAGACTTCTGTTCATTTTGGTGGATTTCCTTCGGATGATCCAAATTAGTATTTGGCCAGGTTCTTGCGGTTGTGTGATACTATAAAGTATAATGGGGTGACATATGATGCGATCCAATTATGACTCTTTCCTTTCTCTCTTACGGACAGGCCGAGTCAATGGTTAACGTTACTACCAAGGGGTTCCATTACTACATGGGATCAATTAACACAATAATTTTTGGCTAAGTATTTTCCTCCCTCTAAATCTGCTAAGTTAAGGAATGACATTTCTTCTTTTGTGCCATTTGACATGGACACTCTCTATGAAGCTTGTGAACATTTTCAAGAGTTGTTGAGGAGATGTCCACATCATGGATTTCCCGTATAGCAACAGGTACAAACTTTTTACAATGGTTTGTCGCCTGCAAATCATTCACTCATTGATGTCACTGCGAAAGGTACAATTTGGAGGAAAACACTGACTAAAAGCCATGCATTGATTGAAGAGATGGCGCTTAATAGTTTTCAATGGCAAAATGAGTGCCAAGTTCCTAAGAAACAAGCAGGTGTGCATGCTATTGATTCTTCTACGGCCATTCTGAGTCAATTGGACGCAGTGACAAAGAAGGTGGAGACTTTGATGATAGCAAATAGTACAACTCCATTAATTATATATGAAGCATGTGACAGACAGGGTCATAACACTACAAACTGTCAAGTTGGTAGCCCCTTTGCCCCTGAGCCCGAAGGAGTAAATTTTGTTGGCAATTTCAACCGACAGTAGTACAATCCTTATTTTAATACACATAATCCTGATTAGAGGGATCACCCTAATTTCAAATGGAGAAATCAACAGGGCAGTCAATAGAATCAATAGAGAGCTCTACAATGACCTCCAAGTTTCCAAGCACTTGAAGAGAGGCAAAATTTTGAAAACTTTGTGATGAAGTACATGCAGAATTCAGAGGGCCAAATGAAGAGCATGGAAACTCAGATTAGCCAGATGGCTATTTTGATGTTAGAAAGGGCACTGGGACATTGCCTGGCACTACCATGCCTAATTCGAAGGAATAGGTCAATGCAATTACCATGAGAAGTGGCAAGATTTTGGAAAGACAGATGAACGAAGCACCTAGCTTGTCAGGAATTAAGAAAAAGAAAAATGATGTTCTTACTGAAGATGTCTAAATTGAATATAGCAATAAAGAAAGAGAGGTTGAGAAAGAACAACCAAAGTGGCAAAGAGTGAAGAAGGATCGTGAGCAAGCTTAAGGAGTGTTCTGCCATTCTCTTGAAGAAGCTACCACCAAAATTAAAAGATTCAGGGAGTTTTAATATTCCTTACTTTATTGGTAACTCTTATTTTGAGTAAGCTTTATGTGATTTAGGTGCTAATATTAATTTGATGTTTTTCTCTGTTTTTAAGAAAATAGGAATGCAGGAACCAAAGTCTACCAAAATTTCATTATAATTGGCTGATAGATCCATCACTTACCCTCGTGGTGTGATGGAGGATGTTTTGATGAAGATCGACAAATTCTTTTTCCGAGTTGATTTTGTGGTGCTAGATATAGAAGAAGACGCTGATATTCCTCTCATTCTTGGAAGACTATTTCTGACAACTTCAGGAGTCGTGATTAATGTACCTCAGGGTGAGCTCATCTTAAGAGTGGATGGAGATTATGTGACCATCAATGTCTTTAGGGAAGCTAAATCTTCCCTAATGTCAAATCTTCATGCCCCTATCAATATCGTTCAAGCTAAGAAGTAGGAAGCCTTATATATCAAAGACTCCTCACCATCATACAATGTGGATGTGACCTTCCTAAAACTCAAGTTATTGAACTAGAGAAAGGTCCTCCTATGATCCATGCTCCATTACAAATTGGTCCTTCATCTGTTGATTGATTGAACCCACCATAGCCTAGCAGAGCCAAGGTGCAATTAGGACAACCAAGCCCTTATCAAGTTCAAAATGTTATTGGAAGCATTCCTGAGGCCATTGACGAAGGATGGAAACAGTACTTTGAAAAGAAGAAGGTGTCGTCCTATTTCAGTTGCTTTAAACCACCTTGATTTACCTAAAAAAAAGCAACGTCGAGCTAATGATGTTAAACAAGCGCTTCACAGGAGGCAACCTATGTTTCTATCCTTGCTCCTGTGTTTCTATCCTTGGTATTTGGTTTTTCAGTTATTTCTTTTTGCTTTGTTTTTCATATCACAAAAAAAAAATGTTTTGATACTTTTTTGTTTCTCTTGTCAGATTGGATGTTTGAGCTCCTGGCACACCTCCCTCTGGCTACACCTCTCCCACCACCTTCGTGATTTTGTGCTTAATTTTTAGGGAAGTTTCGTTATCCTTTGTTCTATTATTTGTCTTTTATTTACATTGAGGACAATGTTCATCTTAAGTGTGGGGGGTACTCTTAAATTTTTATGAAATTTTATGGGAAATCAATGAAAACTAGAGCATTACTGGTAATCAAGTGGGAATTGTGTGTTAATTTCTCAATTAATACTGAGCTGATAGAGATATGTTTGAAAAGGGAATCCATTACTCGTGAGCTGATTTTGTGTGAAGCAATCATTTTCAATTAAGTGTTGAGATTTTTAGCATCTTAGTTAGAAATTAGTCATATCTACTTGCATTTGTTCTCTCTATTAACTTTTCCAGAAAGTGAGTTTTGAGCTTTAATGATTGGATTTTTCATAAATAAAATCCTATTTTCCTTCTAGAGTGAGTTTTTTCTTGATTTATGTGCGTTAGAACTTACTTTGATATCCTGTTGAGACTTTAATGATTTACATACAGACTTGAATATGATTAAGGCAATTAGGCTTAATCCTTTCTTGACTTTCAGAGTTACATTGATAAAATAATCCCTTAGTTACCCTATTTGAGCCTGAAATTGATTTCTTTGAATACCCAATTGAATAATCAAGTTGGATTCTTTAGAGCATTTGATGTGTTGATTGAAAAGTCATTAAGGGTTGCTTTTGTCTTCAAGGGTTTATTGGTGGGAAAATATTAAAAGAAAAAGAAAAAGAAAAGAAAGAAAAAGAAGAATTGTTGGTGAAGAATAATGAGAATATTGGGTTGAAAGTTAAAACCTGTTATACTCTTGTGCAATATGCTTTATTTATCATTTTTTCAACGTGATTCTGCTTTGTATTGATTTATCCATGAACACTCTTTACCCTTATTTATCTTTTTTCCTACCTTTCTTTATACCCTTAGCCCCGTTACAACCAAAAGAAGACCTTTTGATTTTTGTGTTGTATGTGAACTTAGGAGTGAAGATGAGATTGATAACTAAGCCTATGGTATTGCATTTTTCAAGAGAAGTTTGAGTGATCTCTTTGTCTTTAAACACTTGAGTGATGGAAAGATGAGTGATCTCAATTGGTTGGTAAGGAGAAAATATGCAAGTTAGACCTAAGCCTCTAATTGTTTTAGGTGCTAAATAATCTTGCATGATTGGATTTGATTGTAGAACTTGATTGAATTATTAATTGTAGAATTTTCCTATATTATTGTTTCTGGATGTTGAGTTTAATCTTAATTTTGATCCCTATTCTTTGCTGGAGGACAAGGAAAGCTCAAGTGTGGGGGAGTTGATGAACCTTCAAAGTCTCATATTTTTACGGTTCATTTTCTTGGTTTTTCATCCTCTTTGGATATTTTTTATTGAACTTTGCTCTTAAGTTTTATTATGTTTTTATTATTTTTAATTGTGTTCTTATTATGGATTTTAATTATTTTTGTTAGGAAAATTCACATAGAAGAAGACCGGACATTTTTATAAGGAGCAAAGGCACAAAATTTCTCTCTGGTGTTCCAGCGCTTGAGTGCTGGGAGTGGAGTGCCCAAGCGCTCAAAGCGTATACAACAACGTTATTTCAGAAAACCAATTCTTGAGCACTAGGAAGGCAGTTCCTGAGCGCGCAATGCATTACACAGTGCGTTCTTGGTTTAGTGACTTAGTGCTTGAGTGCCCAAAAGCCAGCGCCTAGGTGCTGGTCACGTAACAGCACACGTTATTTTTCATAAATAAGAGTGTTACACCATAATTCAAGGAAAGCTCAGAAAATCTCTAATCCTGAGAGACACTTTTGTGATGGAAGACTTTGAGAGGCAGATCAGAAGACAGAATTGCCACGAATCCTTGGAGGACTTGAAGGCTTCGAGATCGTAATCACCGTAAAGAGGGTTTCAATTTCTCTTTCCCTCTAGTTTTTCCTTTTCTTTGGGTTTTCTTTCCATGGATTTGTATTGTGATGAAGGTTTGTTTGTATTGAACATGAGTAACGAAACCCATAACTAAGGTTATGGGGGATCTTGTTTTCCTAATTATTTGGGTTTGATCTCGAATTTGATTAAGGTAATTTCTTTTAAGGTTTATTATATTGCTTACACTCTTGTCAGAACTTGATCTCTTTTAGCATGCATTAATTCATTGTTTGACTGGTAACCATCCACATTCAATGAGTGGACCTATATGATAAACTTAGGATTAGATTGATGAATGACCAAACATCAATTTATTCTACTAATGGAATTAACGATTATGTTAGTTCATCTCTTGAATTGGGCTTAATGCATTCCTAATTAATTTAACTAAATGACCAAATAGGTGATTTATTTAGGAATAGAATATTGTTTTATCCATGACCATTGGGATTCAATAGCAATTAAGAGAATATTGGCAAAATAATTACCTTACATCATAAATGAGTGAAAATCAGATTAATTGGATTCAAGTGAACCTTGCACTCTGGTTTCTCCCTATTTGATTATCTCTACATTGTTTAACTATCTATTATTCTTCTAAATTTGTTTTCTGATTTTACATTGAATTTTGCTTACCCTTTTGATTGTCTAAATAACCAAGAGTTTTACGAATCTAGTAATTACCACTTATTTCTTGTGGGATCGACAACTAGGACTCAAGTCCTTTATTACTTTGCGATAGAGTGCACTTGCTCTTAGTGCATTTTACGCATACCACAAATATGCATAAATGGTAAAGTTTCTCGAATCTTACAAGTTCACTTTGAAATTTTTTAAAATATTTAGTCATTATAAAAAAGGGGGAGAATGTAAGCTCTGAAGCCATTTTGTTCTTTATATTGCATATTATGTTTTGATGATAACAACTATATTGAAAATCATGTTTGAATTTTCTCAATGCTTTAATTACTTTAACATGATCTTTGTGGAGTGTTTTTGTGTATTATTAAGTCTTACAATATTAAACATGATTCAAGGAAGCTTTTAGGGTGATATAGAGCGGACTAACAAAATTAATTTTTGACTTGAGAAAGTTCAAGTGTAACCTGAGAAAGTTCTTAAAGAACATTAGCTAGTTCAGCATGAAAAGGTCCTGAGAAGATTATGAGAAAGTTCAACAAAATGGAGAACTCAAGAAGAATTCAAACTTACAAGTAAAGCATTCACCATCAAAATAATCATTAAGAATCATAAAAGAAGACGATGGAATAAAAGATGATAAGGTTGAAGTGGTTCAAGTTGGAGAAGGTTGGATGAGAAAGTTTGTGAGAGAGTTTAGTGAAAAGCTTGGTACTGAGAAAGTTCATGAAAAAGTTACCTGTGAGAAAGTTGCTCAACCTTCTCACTTAAAGTCTGACACGCTGACTCAAGAAAGAAATGATAGAATAACGGTCACCTGCAACAAGCAAGTACAGTTACTGTTTGAATCATCCAACAATCACATTTTTGAAGTCTATAAAAGGATCCAAGCTTAATGATCAAAAGGTTAATGAACTTTGATGCAAATATGACTAAGAACACCACGAACTGAACCTTTTCATCTCTACATACTATTTTGTAATCTGCAAAATCTTAAGTAGGTGTATTGTTAACTTTGGTTAAGTGTTTGTATCCACTCTAAGTGTTTTGTAATGCTACCTAGTTGAAACAAACACTTCTATTCTACTTTGATTCTTGTACTTCGTGAGTGAGCTTATGGGTAGTGCATGCCACTTCAAATTTTGAAAGTGAGCCTGAAGAGACTGTAAAAAAGAATAGTTAATGTTTAGCCTAAAAAGGCTTTGTCAAATAATATTTGGTGTTGAGCCTGAAGAGACTGTTATTAAAAAATACTTGATTTGACACCGGAAGAGACTTGGTTGTGTAAACTACAAAACATCATGACCAATTGTCTAACATTTGTGCGAAACCCTGGACACTATACTATAAAGGGCCAAAGCCATGTGATTCATTGCATACAAAAATCTAAATTTATATTTTACATATAAGACTTCTAATAATATTTTAAGTGACTCTAGTTATATCTATGTACCTACATGTGTGTGTATATATATATATATATATATATATTACTATTAACAGTAAATTAAATTAATGCTAATTTTTATAAAGGTTTTTTTCATGACAATAAAAAAAATATCATCGTCTAAAATATGAAATTTCGAATAAAATAACACAAGTAACAACCAAATTGCTACAAAAAATTAAAGTCACAAGAATATATAATATCTGAATCATTGACATAGCCACATTCCTCTGAGCAGGACCACAATGTGCATGAAATTAAAATAATATAGAAAAGGAAAAAATTAACACACTTTACTATATCTTTAACGCAAAATATTATCCTCTATGCTCTCTTTTTCCCAAATGAACCTATTAATACCTTCTACGTACCACTTCATTTATTTTTTCCCACTCTTACTCAATAATTTACTTGTACAACCTGGGGTAAAACATTTTGTTTGTTTCCTAGATGTTGTTCTCATTGTGTATATACATTTTATCCACTTTCGGTAGCAAATTTTTTATGTTTGGATTTATTGACAAATTTGTAATTATTGTTCTCTTTGTATGCCTCTTAGCCAAGTTTAATAAAGCCCTGTACTATTAGTGTAATTAAATTTATCTGTTTTATTATTTTATGTAATAAAGCTTTTCCTTATAGCTATCACATCCAAAATGAAATAGAAGTAATATTTCAGACTCATTTATCAAATAAGTATAAATAGAAGTAAAATTTATTAAATAGATGTAATTTAAAAAATAATTATTAAAATAGTATAAGTAGTGACTCTCAGCCACGACTTATATCTAGATTATTTTTATTTTATTTTTTGTACTGAAGTCGTGGCTAGGAGCCACAACTTCTATATATTTTGCTTTTTTTTTAATTTGACATAAAAGTCGTGGTTCTCAACTACGACTTCAGTATAAAAAAATAAAAAATAATAATTTAGATGTAAGTCATAATTGAGAGTCGCGACTTACACTATTTTAATAATTATTTTTTAAAATACACCTATTTAATAAATTTTATTTCTATTTATACTTATTTGATAAATTAATTTAATTTCATAACAAACAACAAACAGTATCATAACAATATTCATAACAAAAGTATTTAATTTAATAAATTATTTAATATTTCATTGATGTAAATGTTATAAAACAATTTTTTATTAAAAATTAACTTATGTTTTTTTTTTAGTCGATAAATTAACTTATAGTTAATAAGTTAAAAAAAATTCTATATAGGTTGGCTGGAGCCCTGGAGGCCGTATAATACCTTAACCCGCCCCTGCTGAGGTGGCTCAAATCATTCCATGTTTGCATTAATACATGGCCAAAATAATCTTTTTACCTAATTATATTCTTGTGCATGTTTCGATCACACTTACATTTTAATTCAAAACATGCCCTTAAAATTTTATATATACCATTATAAAGAGAATTTCTTACTTTGAAGTCCAATATTTGTTTTTATAAAATTATCATTAATTGCTCATTTAATGATTTAAAGAAAATTCTAAAAAGATATAAAAGTAAATATACATACAGTGACTGGGGAATTCGCTTGTTAAATTTTTTACAACCCTTGTTTGAAAAAAAAAAAAAAATCATCGTGACAATCCAGTGGTCATTCTGCCCCTATTTCCTGTAAGTATCGAAACAAAATGTTGTACCAGTTGGTGTATTCGACTATACAATGTTGTAGTAGACTAAGAAATCATCAGTAGCATACTCGAGACAACACCTTTTTATGTACATTTTTAAGTTTCTCATTCTAATGATGTATTATCAACACACTCGTAGTTCTGTATTCAAATAATGGTATAAATAGTATTGCTTTCTATAATATGTTGCATGGTATCTTTGTCAACAATAACAGAATGGAAATAATTCAAACAAATCGAATAAACATCAAGAGTACTATTGTAACTTAGTAATACGCATAAACCGAGTAAATCCTCACTTTAGTTCCTGAAATTGTATACACCGGTCATATTAGTCCCTGAATTTTAAAAATTAACAACTTAATTCCTGAAACCTCAAAACGTCAGTCACATTAGTCCCTGCATCTTTTTATGTCAGTTAAACTTGACGGACACGCACACGTGACACGTTAAGTGCCATGTTGGATGTTGACGTGGTCCCTACCTCCTCCAAAACGATGCAGTTTTGCGTTTGCACCAAAATACAAAGCTCTCTTCAATTGAAACAACACCGTATTGAAGGCTATAGAAAATTTTTTCAGATTCCCCCCCCAATTGCAACGTAATATGACTGAGTAAAACCCTAAGTTCCTAATTCGTATTCCAATCCCAAATTCATAAAATTCCACTAGATTTCTCTCTACAATCAACCTCGTTTTACTATTAAGGCTCCCCAGAAACGTTGAATTCGTCATCTTCCTCGTGGGATTCGAGCTTCACAAAGGTATGTTCCCTAAACTTGAAATATTCCCTATGTTGAATGGTCATTTGTGGTCCATGTTTTCCTTTTTTAGTGTTGTGGTCCTGCTTGTCTTCCATTTTTGTTGTAATGTGGTCCCCCTGTGTCGTCCTGCTTGTAGAGAGGCTTGTAAATGGTTGCTTCATGTCCTAAGTTCAATGTCGTCCTACTTGTCTTCCATACCAGTGTGGTCCCCTGCTTGTCCCCTGCTGTGTGGTCCTGTCTTGCATCTTTTTGAAGTTTTATATTTACCCATAGCACACAACGTAGTTCCCTTGCATTGCAGGATTTTGAACTTTTAAATTTATGCACGGCACACAACATAGTTCCCTTGCATGCTTTTGAAGTTTTACATTTACCTACAGCACACAACGTGTTTTTTTATATACAGCACACATGTATAAGTGTTTAATAAGTTGTGTTTTGTTGTGTGTATGTATTTAGATGGTTAGACTTGTGTTCCATCATGGTGGTTCTTTTGTTCAAGAAATTAGAGGCAAAGTTTCTTATCATGGGGGTGGAGAAGATTGATGGCCTGAAGCTGATGAGGATATATTGGATGTGTTTAGTTTAATAAATTTTTCTAAACAAATTGGTTATCATAAGGTGGACAACTACTATTGGTTGTTGCCTGGTAAAGAACTAGATAATGGTTTAATGGGCATGAAGACAGATTCTGATCTTCTACAGATGGTTGAGGCTTCAAGGATGAACAATGGGGTTGTTCACTTGTACTATGAACACCCCATAATTACTGACCCTAAAATTATGTCATTCGCTATTGAGGAGCCACCATATGATGGAAATGAGACCCAGCCTGAGACATATATTTCAGAGGAAGTCCAACCCCAACCAGTAAATGACCCTCAACAAGAACAACTTGCAGCTAAAGGTGTAGTTGATAACACTCCTACTTCAAGTTCCTCTAGTAATGGTTATGAAAGTGCAAAGGACAGCCCCTATAGGCCTCCTCTTTTTGCTACTGATGAGGATGAGGATAAGCCTATTGCTAGTCTTTTGAAGAAGAAGAATAAAAGGGTTCAAAGCCCTGTTGTGAAGAAGAAGAAGACCAATGTCCCCGGTGATGAAGAAAGTGACTTTGATAGTAATGCACCTTCCGGTATGATGCCATTACTTGCACTTTTTTACTTTACTAGCTATAAGGTATTATATTTTATAGATACTAATAATTCTCTATCATAAGTATGTACTAAAATATTTTATAGATATTAATAGTTCCCTTAATAGAGAGTTAATGATCCAAGCCATTTACTGCCTCATAATATTTTTGTTTTCAAGTTTTCAAGTTAATGATCCATTCATCAAGTTTACTTTGGGAATGATGCATTTGCAGATTTTGATGAAACAATCGACTCTGATGCACCTATAGGGAGGGGTTTAGGACACAAGCAAAGCTATGGACCAAATATTGGGGTCACTGAAGAAGCGTGTGAAGATTCTGATTACAGTTGGAAGTCTGAATACATGAGAACTCCAGGTACTTTTGATGATGAGGGAACTACCAAAAAAGTGTACCCTCAGTTCAATGAAGGTGCTGGATTTGGCCATGTCAGGTTGGAGCTTGGAATGGAGTTTGTGATTTTAGAGGCATTCAAGCAGGGGGTTAAGGACTACACAATTGAGCTGGGTAAAGAGATCAAATGGGTGAAGAATGATAAGCTGAGGGCTAGAGCCAAGTGTAAGAATGACAACTGCACATGAGTTATCTATTATGCATGGAGTAATGTCACCAATAGTTTTCAGATCAAGACTTTCAATGATGAGCACAACTATAGTAGGGGGTTCAAAAATTCTCAGGCCAGCAGGAAGTGGGTTATTGGGAAACTGGTTAGAAAACTCATAAAACGGCCAATTCTGACTCATAGGGAAGCCTTTGATTACATGAAAGTCAAGTGTGAGGTACATTTGAATGATACCAAAATATACAGAGCTTTTAAGGAGGCAAGGAAAGTTGTGGAAGGGAATGAGATAGAGCAATATGGAAGGCTATGGGATTATTCTGCAGAGCTGCTGAGGAGCAACCCTGGTTCTACTGTGAAGTTGGGTGTCAATGAAATTCCCAATTCCCCACCACAATTTGAAAAGTTCTATGTCTGCTTGGAAGCTTGCAGACTAGGTTCTAAGGCTGGTTGTAGGCCCTTAATTAGCTTGGATGGAGCTTTTATGAAAGGCTATTTTGGTGGCCAAATTTTGTCAGTTGTTGGACAAGATGCCAACAATTACATTTTTGTCATTGCCTATGCCATCGTGGATGTGGAGAACAAAGCCAATTGGAAGTGGTTCCTGACACTATTACATGAAGACCTTGGGGACTATAGAGAATATGGCTAGAACTTCATTTCAAGCATATAGAAGGTAACCTCATTCGCAGGGACTCATATGAATTAGTGGTATATATGTTAAGGACTAATGTGAATTAGTTGTGTATGTGTCAAGGACTAATATGAATTAGTTGTCTATGTGTTAGGGACTAATATGAAGTATTTTGTTTTCAAGGCCTGATACCAGCAATGCAAGAGGTGATGCCTGGAGTGCCTCACAGGTTCTGTGTTTGGCATCTGTGGAGAAACTTCACTAAGATGTGGAAAGACAAGGAGTTAAGGGGTATGATATGGGAGTGTGCACGATCAACCACTGCGAGTAAGTTTAATGCAAACATGGAGAGTGTGAAAAGGGTGAATGAGAAAGCATGGGAGTATCTGGCCAAGTGGCCTAAGGAAGCATGGACAAAGGCTTACTTCTCTGAATACCCTAAATTTGACAAGATCTGCAACAATGCATGTGAAGTTTTCAATGCAAAGATTGTGAAGATAAAGGGCAAGCTAATCTTAACCATGGCAGAAGAGTTGAGGTGCTATATAATGAAGACCATGGCTACAAATAAGCTGAAGTTAGCAAGGTATAAAGGGACCTTAGCTCCTCTACAACAAAGTAGGTTGGGCAAAGAGAAAAGGCAGACTAACAAATGGACTCGTGTTTGGACTGGTGACCAGAACCACCATAAATTTGAGGTGCAAGGTTACCCAGGCAATGTGGATGTTGATTTAAACAAACACACATGCACCTATAGGTTTTGGCAACTTACAGGTATTAGTCAAGCTTATTTAGTTTAGTTTAATTAGTTAATATTTGTTTATTTACTTACTTCAACTAGTTAAATGTGTTGTCGTAGGTTTGCCATGCATGCATGCTGTTGCTGCAATAGCACATGTCAATCACAAACCTGAGGACTATTGTCATGCTTAGCTAACAATGGGTGCTTATCATGCAACATATGACTATTTTGTCAAACCATTGAGAGGCCAAAGGTATTAGGAGCATACGCCACAGCCTAAGCCTATTCCACCACCAATAAAGAGGCCTATTGGAAGGCCAAAAAAATAGAGAAGAAAAGATGGAAAAGAGGAAAATGTCAACCAAAATCCACACAAATTGAAGCGAGTGTACCTTGAATTCACTTGCTATAGGTGTGGTGGTTCAGGGCATAACAACAAAGGATGCAAAGCCCAAGGAGTCCCTAAGCCCAAAAGGCAGAAAAAAAGGAAATACTTTTGGGGTTGGTCCAAGTATTGAGGCTGGGGCTGGAACAAGTAATGAGCATGGGGCTTCAGCAACTACTAAGGCTGAGGAGATAGATCTAACACAGTCTCATCTGGAGCAATGTTCTCAGCCATCTGCTCAACCTCCACATCCTGTGTGTTACTCTTCCTTTGATTCGCTTGCTTGTACTATTGATTCACTTGGATTTTGTTTGACTTGTGTACTTATATTTTCCTACAGGGAATCAGGTACAAACTCCCTATCAGACCTAGACCATCTGGTTTAAGGCCACTACATCCACCTGCCACTACATCAGCAGCAAGTGTTGAAGCAAGACTTGGTGCAACACCTGTAAGTGCAGAAACACTGGTAGCAGCAAGTGAAGGTACAACAACAAGGTTCATGAGATTCATACCAACCCTTGGTCTTAGAGGTGCTCCACCAAAGAAGATGAATTGAAGATTTGTCCTAGTTGGATGATGTATAGGGATGATGTATAAGGCTTATAATGTAGATGATGATAGTTAGCTGTAAAGGTTGTATATGGAGAAAAAAAGGATTTGGTTCTTTTTGAAATATGCTCGTAAAGGCTGATGATCCATTTGGGAATTCTTTGAATATTTTTTGTAAATGATCAATATAGAGGTTTTGGATGTGTTTATAGTATTGTTTGTTAGTGCACAAATGTCTATGTATTTGTCTTTTGAAAAATCAGTGATTATGTACATTCAGTTTTGGTCCAAGTCATATTATATGGAGATTACGTGTTGTTTTTTATACATATAGCTACATATTATACCAGGTTCAGAGTCAGTGCTCTCATGACGATATTGTTGTTGTAACTTAAGTTTATGGTTCTGAATGTAGAACTTCTGAATACTTTGCAAATCAAATGCAAGAATCCTTTTTTATGACTGACACATATATGGAACTTCTTTTAAAGGAATCATATTATTAACTACAATCCTGTATACTACGTTGTTCCCAATTTTGAATGTGTTATCCATTTTGTTCCAGTAGCTCGGTCTTAGCTGTATACAGTTCATTTATTAAAAAGGAATTATGGATTATGGATAGTATAAAATTATAGTGCACTTAGTGTTAGTCATGGCAACCATTACCCAAGAGGGAGGGTGAATTGGGTATTAAAAAACTTTTCACAAATGCTCTTGAAATAAATACAAATATTTAAGCTATTAAATAAAAGAGAAAGAATTGCGAGATAAAGAATAAAAACTTTAAGAACAGCAAATAAATAAATGTGCAATAATATAAATTGCATAAAAATAAGGAGATAAAGAGAAGAAGAGCAGGCACGATATTTATCTTAGTTCGACCACCAACCACTTGTGGTCTACGTCCAGTCCCCAAAACACAGTTCGAGATTTTTTACTATATGTACAAGCTTCAATAGGTGCTTGCGACCGTTACATAAAAGAGCATTTTTCACACACAGGAAAACTCTACCCTTGTGCTAAAGTCTCAGCCTGCAGGGATACCTCACCCTTATACAAACCTTAGAGGGACACCTCACCCCCTTTATAAACCTTGAAGGATACCTCACCCTCAATATAGAAGAACAGAAATATAGATGAAGAGAAACTCTCACTCAGAGCAAATAATACCATTTGAAGTGCTAAGAGGCTCTCAAAGGATATCTCAAAGTTTCAGCAAAAAGAGCACAGAAAATAGACATAAAATATAAATCACATTTTTCAGAACAAACACAAATTAAATTGATAGCTGGGCTACTTGCAGATGAGACCCACGATCTCTATTTATAGAACTAGATAGAAAAAATAGCCATTGTAGCAATTAATACGAAAGAATATGGTCGTTTGTTTCTAAATCAGTATTCGTAAAAGCCCGTGGTTATTCGAATAGCATAAACCTTTATTCGAATAACACTGTTCACAAAACCATCGTAAAAAGTAAACTGACATGGGTTATTCGAATAACCTTAAGTTTATTCGAATAACTCTTTAACAAACAGAGTTCTGAAAAACTAGGATTATTCGAATAACTACTGAGTTATTTGAATAACTCATTTGAGAGAAACCTTTCTGGAAGTCCTTTTATTCGAATAGACAATGGTTTATTCGAATAGCCTTTTAGAAAATAGAAGCTTTCAAAGAAGATTAAAAGCTATTATTCGAATAACTTAACTTGTTATTCGAATATCAGTTTAGAAAACAGAGAAGGCTGAAAGGTTTTTATTTGAATAACAGGAGTGTTATTCGAATAACACTTTGACGCACAGAGTCACGCAGCAAGCTTTATTCGAATAATCAATGATTTATTCGAATAAATCAATTTATAAAATAGTTATAAAAGCTTGAAAAACATCCTAGAAAGTTTATCAAAAACACAAAACATTTTTAAGTTATTTTCAAGATCAAAAGAGTTTTGGTATAAGTTTAAGGAAAACATTTTTGTTTTATCTTAATGCACTAGGAGATATCCAAAGAGATCCTCGAACAAAGAGACTCTAAGTCCTAAAGCTATCCGTAAAAGATCTTGGACTTGGTCTTCCCATCATCTTCATTTTGTCTTCATGTTTGTTATCATTAAAAAATATTCTTCAAAGACATATGTTTAGTCGCATTTTCCTTGTGTTGAGCTTAATAGATATCTATTGCTTTCTTGTTGCAAGCTCACTCTTGGTATTTAGACTATCCTGTAAAGTATTGCTCACTTAAATAAGCATAATTAGTCCAAATTTATAATTCAATATTTTTATATGCATGATTCATAAATGTATAACTCTAGTTAGTTTACCATGCATATAAAACTTTAATATACATATCCAAATAAAATATTTATCAATTATTAATGGATATGCTATATATATGATGCAACAAAGAATACATTGCACAAAAGTCAAATCCAATATTAATTCATTTATAACTCATATAAAGCATTATTGGATATATTATATGATGAATGTTATATATATCATATTGCATGATTATTAAGTAAAATATAACTAGATAAGGTACATATCATGCATGATACAATATATCACATTGAGCACATTTATCAAGCATAAGCATCATTCTTTGTCTTATATTTGTCATCATCAAAACTTAACATATAAAACTATTTGGGGCAAACTTATTTCCACAATCTCCCCCTTTTTGATGATGACAAATCACCAAAGAAAAATATGTTGAACAATATACAAGAATGAATATTCATGTAAGCATATCAAACAATAAGCACAAGAACATATTTTTCTTTCCAATTTTCACTCCCCCTATTTGACATCAACAAAAAGGCGTAGAAAAAAAAAGATTTTATCCCTCTTATAGATTCTACATATGATTCAAGAATGGTAGGATAGAAGGAAAGATAATAAGAGATGATCTTTGTTGACATGTTGATAGAATTAACAATAAAGCACTTCATGTCAAATAAAGATGTAAGCCAAGAGATATAAGCAACAATTTAAAAACTAGGCTCCCCCTCAAAATATGCATATTATAAAAAATAATAGATAAAGAAAATATGTATGCTAAGACCATGTAAGCACATCACCTTAAAGAAAAGTAAGGCAAATATACATCTTCTTAATCTTTCAAACAAAAATCATTTTAAAACTTCTCCCCCTTTCAAAAAGAATTTTACAAGAGCATATTATATTTTTAAAAGTATTTTAGAAGGGTAGAAATATTTTATAAAAAAAAACATATATTCATTGAAAAGCATCTAGTCATTTAAGATTAATTTATCAACAAGTATCATATAATTTATATCATATAAAGTACCACAATAGCTTAGGGATAGAGATACTTATTGAGATAGATAACGAGTGATAATCCTTCTTTATTGGTCCTTTAACTTTGAGCTTTCTTCCTTTGAATTTTTCATTCCATTGTACTAGAAGAAAATCTTCTTTATCTTCTTTTTCATTTGAATTCCATTTAACTTTTCTCGTTTATCCACATATGCTTGTATGTAAAAATCTGATGACTATATTTGAAACACATAGAGAGACTTGCAAAGTTAACTTTAAAGTCCTCTAAAACATAGGTTAGCATCAAATATCATGTAAGCCCATTTATAAGCATAATTTTGATTGAAATATAATTTAAAGCATGTATCACATTATCAACCATGCAATGTTAGCTTTAACAAGAGTGTATGAAGTACATATGAACTTGAATAAATGAAAAAAAATAGTTTAAGCATTTTAAGGCATGATTCAAGTTTATCAAGAAATACATGATCAACATCAAAACTTATATAAGCATTTTGGGGCAAACAATGATCATGTTAGGCATGTAATATCAAGTAAGGAATTTTAGTAGTCACACATGCCAAGAACAAAAAGTCCCTTATTGTAAGAAAGAATTGAAAAGCCATGGAGCTATAACTTTTGAAATCATTTACTTCTTGTTTTCAAAATTTAACATATCAAACAAGAAGACATATAACATTTTACTTTCCAATTTCTAAGTAAATATATAAGACAATTAGGCATCAAGGAGAAAGGATTAGAATGGCTTCTGAGAATGTGAATTTACATATTTAAACATAGAGAATTGATCACAAGCTTAATAACAAAGATATTACCATAGTATGTCATGCCAAGCAAAAATATATGCATATCTAGCATGTTAGCATATGTAGAGATACTTTCAAGACATAATGCTAGAAAAGCACAACTTAAAACATGTTAAGGCATAAAAACAAATTTCTACTTATCCAAATATCACATGATATTCAATTTAAAGAAAAAAAATACAATAGTTTGATATCACCAAAAGTGTACTCTTTGAGTTTTTGTAGATAGCTCCCACTTCCACCAACTTCCAAGCTTCAAGCTTTCATGAGGGAATAGAAATTTTTTACACATCTTTTAAAAGTTGAGCCCTTGTAAACTTTACTATCCTCAATTTGAAAAAATTTATTTCATTTAAATGCTTGCTTGAGGTAGTTGACACCCTACAAAATAATTCAAAGTACTTTCTTTGGTATCCATCAAATTTGGATCCATAGAGGTTAGTCATTATGCCAAACTCATAAGCAAATAAGCATTCAAAATAATAAAACAACAAATGAGTTCACAAAGGCAAAAGATATTTCATTTCATTGATCAATTTAGCCAAGTACATATAATCATCAAAAGAATAGTCAATTACTTTTGATTAAGCATTTGTATTTTTAAAAGTAATTCAACAAATATTAACGAAACATAGCAGAACCTTTTGTTTAAAAACGAGCCATGTTTATTCGAATAAAAGAAGAAGATTTGGGTTTTATTCGAATAGAGGATCTGGGAAGGCAAGCATTTTGGCCAAACAGCAGGCTTTATTCGAATAACTGTAGAAGTTATTCGAATAGACTGAGGGCTATCAGTCAAGACTGATAAAACGAGGCTCTAGTTATTCGAATAACCTGAAGTCTTATTCGAATAAGCAGAGGGCAGATATTAAAACTGATAGACGAAGGCTTCTGGTTATTCGAATAGACAGATATTTATTCGAATAAACAGAGAACATATTAAACAGGTTGTAACACAGGAGCCAGTTTATTCGAATAAACTAAGTTTTATTCGAATAAAATTGATATTTATTCACATGCAGCAAAGAAGTTTATTCGAATAAAGGCTTGCTTATTCAAATAAAACAAAGAAACACAGAAGCATACGTTCAAGAATTCAAAGCATATATATATATATATGATTTAAAGAGAGATAATATTCAGCAATAAAACATGCAATCATATATTGGATTGATCAAAAACTCAAGTTCAAGGATATTATTATTTCAAACAAGAAGTATATTTTATCTAGCATATTAACATGTAGAAATATTTTCAAATTATAAGGCTAGAAAAGCATAATAAAAATTTTCACTTATCCAAAATTTACAAGTCCAGGCTTCTTGGAAATGAGGAAAAGAGCTTGAAATTATTTTTAATCTTTGTACTTGGAGCAGCCATTTTCAAGATGCCAAAGTCACTTGGCCTTCAAGCACACCTACAACACACTTCAATTTTTTGACTTTTGGTACCGAAATTTTATTGGGTCCTTGTGCGTTAGTTTTCGAATATTAATCTATTATGCTCTCATAAAGATTAATTTTTCATAGTATGTAAATTGAGCACAATAAATTAAGTAATTAAATACCATTAAGCACATAGGCGATATCATGCTCACTTTCGTGATATATAGACAATTTAAAAGCATATAAAGCATACACAGTCATAGAATATCTTATGATCAATAAGTATACAAGACAATGAGCAAAGGGTGTAATAGGAATATAATCATGTGCTAAACATAATATTCAAATTTTATCAAGTACACATTATTCTATCCTCTACCTAAGGCCTACAAGGAATATACCTCATATTCATTATTATCATTTTTAAGTGAATATGCATAAGACGTAAAAACTTTTGATACCTTGGCCTTGGTAATTAAGGAAACTCTTTTCCTTACTCATTGCTTCTCTTTTGGTGTTTTGAACTTTACAAGTTCCACATTGTGTACTTGAGAAGCTTTGGTTGAAGCCATCTTCCTTCTTTGAATAAAATTTCTTTCATTGGGCTTTGGAAGCGCTCTTTGTGATGATTCCTCTTTCCTTTGACCAATAAGTCCATCCTTTTGAGAAATTTTCTGCACAGTTGAAATACTAGGAGGACACTTTGGTACCCACTTCATTTTGGGTCCTTGAATGTTAATATTAGGGCCTTTAGGATTTTTAGGAACTCATACCATACAATTTCTCATATGAAAATTTCTTCTATAATTGCATAAATGAGAAATATGTCCTAGATGACCACAAAAATTACAAACAATTGAATTTAATGATGGCTTGGTCTTTTGAAGATCATCTTTGAAAAACTTAAGCTTTTTCTTGTTATTACATTCTATGTTATTTTTGCCACAAGCTTTACTTGAATTTCTATGTGAAATAACATTGATTTTATTTTCATTAACAAGCATAAAATGTAAGCATTTAGAATCATTAGCTTTGGAAAGTTTGAAAGATAAGTCCCCAACTTGATTTTCTAAATTAATTCATTTTTCACAAGAAGATGAGGTTTCATATTTCAAAGGCATTTCCTTATTAAGAAAAGTATATTCCTTTTTCAAAGTCTCAATTTTATTTTCAATAGAGGAAATGTTTTCCAAACTCGATAAGTTTTTCTTTTCTAAATTTAACAAACCATCATATAATTCATTATATGCACTTTGCAACTCATCATAAGAAGGACTATAATATAGTTTAGAATTATTTACCTCAAAGTCCTTTTTAGCCATATAGGAAGTAGTCTCAATTTCTAGCACACTTGGCTCTTTAAGAGAATCACCTTCTTCATCATCAATTTTATTTTGCTTTGCCTCTTCTTCAAATTGAGCACCATCGTCACCAAGAGACATTTGGCTTACTTCAGTAGTTTGGACATCTATTTGAGCATGTGTTTCATGACAGGCTTCCTTCAATGACTTTTGCTCTTCTTACTTTTTATATGCAACTTTATGCACAAAATCATTGTTAGCAAGATAAATAACATTAAGAGCATCCCATATATCTTTAGCACTAGAGCAATTTTTAATTTTAGCATAAGCATCATCATTCAAACTACTTCTCAAAATTTGCATAGCTCTAATGTTTAAACAAAAACATTTTTTGTCAAAACTATTCCAAGTTTGTTTTGATTTGTAAGTAAATCCATTTAGCATAATATCCCACAAATCCAAATCAATAGATTGCATATAAAACTCTATTCTAGCTTTCCAATAAATAAAATTCACACCATCAAAGAATGGTGGTTTATCAATTTCAAAACCTTTCATTTTGAAAAACTTTCAAGGTTGCTAATAAACAAGGATCTTTAACTCTAAGCGGTTAAGCTTTCACCAGAGCACGAAGCTCTGATACCACTTGTTAGTCATGGCAACCATTACCCAAGAGGGGGGTGAATTGGGTATTAAAAAACTTTTCACAAATGCTCTTGAAATAAATACAAATATTTAAGCTATTAAATAAAAGAGAAAGAATTGCGAGATAAAGAATAAAAACTTTAAGAACAGCAAATAAATAAATGTGCAATAATATAAATTGTATAAAAATAAGGAGATAAAGAGAAGAAGAGCAGGCACGATATTTATCATGGTTCGACCACCAACCACCTGTGGTCTACGTCCAGTCCCCGAAACACAGTTCGAGATTTTTTACTATATGTACAAGCTTCAATAGGTGCTTGCAACCGTTACATAAAAGAGCACTTTTCACACACAGGGAAACTCTACCCTTGTGCTAAAGTCTCAGCCTACAGGGATACCTCACCCTTATACAAACCTTAGAGGGATACCTCACCCCCTTTACAAACCTTGAAGGATACCTCACCTTCAATATAGAAGAACAGAAATATAGATGAAGAGAAACTCTCACTCAGAGCAAATAATACAATTTGAAGTGCTAAAAGGCTCTCAAAGGATATCTCAAAGTTTCAGCAAAAAGAGCACAGAAAATAGGCATAAAATATAAATCACATTTTTCAGAACAAGCACAAATTAAACTGATAGCTGGGCTTCTTGCAGATGAGACCCACGGTCTCTATTTATAGAACCAGATAGAAAAAATAGCCGTTGTAGCAATTAATACGAAAGAATATGGCTGTTTGTTTCCAAATCAGTATTCGTAAAAGCCCGTGGTTATTCGAATAGCATAAACCTTTATTCGAATAACACTGTTCACAAACCCATCGTAAAAAGCAAACTAACATGGGTTATTCGAATAACCTTAAGTTTATTCGAATAACTCTTTAACAAACAGAGTTCTGAAAAACTAGGATTATTCGAATAACTACTGAGTTATTCGAATAACTCATTTGAGAGAAACCTTTCTGGAAGTCCTTTTATTCGAATAGACAATGGTTTATTCGAATAGCCTTTTTAGAAAATAGAAGCTTTCAGCAAGATTAAAAGCTATTATTCGAATAACTTAACTTGTTATTCGAATATCAGTTTAGAAAACAGAGAAGGCTGAAAGGTTTTTATTTGAATAACAGGAGTGTTATTCGAATAACACTTTGACGCACAGAGTCACGCAGCAAGCTTTATTCGAATAATCAATGATTTATTCGAATAAATCAATTTATAAAATAGTTATAAAAGCTTGAAAAACATCCTAGAAAGTTTATCAAAAACACCAAAACATTTTTAAGTTATTTTCAAGATCAAAACAGTTTTGGTATAAGTTTAAGAAAAATATTTTTGTTTTATCTTAATGCACTAGGAGATATCCAAAGAGATCCTCGAACAAAGAGACTCTAAGTCCTAAAGCTATCCGTAAAAGATCTTGGACTTGGTCTTCCCATCATCTTCATTTTGTCTTCATGTTTGTTATCATTAAAAAACATTCTTCAAAGACATATGTTTAGTCGCATTTTCCTTGTGTTAAGCTTAATAGATATCTATTGCTTTCTTGTTGCAAGCTCGCTCTTGGTATTTGGACTATCCTGTAAAGTATTGCTCACTTAAACAAGCATAGTTAGTCTAAATTCATAATTCAATATTTTTATATGCATGATTCATAAATGTATAACTCTAGTTAGTTTACCATGTATATAAAACTTTCATATACATATCCAAATAAAATATTTATCAATTATTAATGGATATACTCTATATATGATGCAACAAAGAATACATTGCACAAAAGTCAAATCCAATATTAATTCATTTATAACTCATATAAAGCATTATTGGATATATTATATGATGAATGTTACATATATCATATTGCATGATTATTAAGTAAAATATAACTAGATAAGGTACATATCATGCATGATACAATATATCACATTAAGCACATTTATCAAGCATAAGCATCATTCTTTGTCTTGTATTTGTCATCATCAAAACTTAACATATAAAACTATTTGGGGCAAACTTATTTCCACACTTAGTGCAATAAATATGTTGCCAAATGATCTCTGCTTGCTCAGCATGTACATAAATTCTCCCACCCCATGTGTGAAGCTTCCTAATGTCGAGTTAATAATCTCATTTATAAATATTTACATTTGACAGATAGGGTGAAAGGTTGCAAGTTTAGTGAGTAAGAAAAAGAGGGCACCTAGTAACCACATAGCAAAAATTACTTTATCAAATTTGGTCAAGTACTTCGATATGCCAATTGTAGCAGCATCAAGAAATCTAAATGTTGGGCTTACTGTTCTCAAGAGAAAGTGCAAAGAATTTGGTATTCCCCGCTGGCCTCATAGGAAGATTAAATCACTTGATGGTCTCATTCATGATCTTCAGGTCCTTCTTACTGCCCCTTTTTTATTATGATGACTTTATCATTCTCAGTATCAAGTTATATGTATACAAAGTTCTAGAAAACTTTTATCCATTTGAGAGTCAACAATAACAGAACAATCATTACATATAATTTTGAAGAATTAAAATTTCAAAATTGAGAACCACAAATCAGGTTGAACATCAATTTAAGGGAGCTCAATGAGCATCAATTTTCATTCATTTCATTAGATCACAAAGGTCAAATGATCAATTATACAACATCACAATTACCTAATTCCTCAAACTAATAACACAACATCACCATTACACATTCCAAATCCAATTACCTACTTCCCTAAACAAACTAAGCCCCACATTATGATAAAAACCAGCATTATAATATACTGGCTAATTACACAATATCTTAACATCCTAACTTCAGCTTCTAAGCTTCCAATCTTCCCAGCAACATTCAATCTCCATTCTTGATTCTCAGTTGTAGTAGCCCTACTAACAGGTTCAGTTGCATCTTCAGTGGCAGTTTCAGTAGCAGTCGCAATTCCATTATCTTCTGCCCCATTATGAACCCAGTAAAAATAGTTACAATGGTCACCATTCTGCAAATCATCACATACACAACATAGTTCACATTGCAAATAAAAAAATAAAATCAACAGAGCTCATCCCAACAGCTCTAGTTCACTAAAACTCTTGCCTTTGCCTTGTAGTTAGGGCAACCGTAGAATGGTCTACCAGGGTTGGCCGTGGTTTTGGATCTTCTTTCCACCGTTGTCAGACCACAAAGGCAAACCCTACCACTACCCTTTCCTCCCCTGTAACGAGACAAATTGGGTATGAAATCTACACTCCCACTCCAGCTTCCTTCAGTGTTTGATGATGCGAATTGGGATGGGTTTCCACCACCCATCATCTCTCAGCCTTGCCAACCTGAATTACAAATTTGGAATGGGTTCTTTTTAGGTTTGTAGAAGGGAATTAGGTGCCCTAAGTTACTGTAATTGAATTCAATTGGGGATGGGGGTTGGGGAAGACGGTTTAGGGCCAATACGGTGTCGTTTAAATTAAAGGAAGCTTTGTATTTTGGTGCAAACACAAAACTGCATCATTTTGGGGGAGCTAGGGACCACGTCAGCATTCAACATGGCTCTTAACGTGCCATGCGTGCGTGTCCGTCAAGTTTAACTGATGGGAAAAGATGTAGTGACTAACGTGACTGACATTTTAAGGTTTTAGGGATTAAGTTGTTAGTTTTTAAAATTCAGGAACTAATGTGACCGGTGCATACAATTTCAGGGACTAAAGTGAAGGTTTACTCTGCATAAACCCCCAGGTACACCACTAGCTACTACACAAAAAGCAAAATGAAACTACAAAAACATCCTAATATTTTCAATTGCCTACCTTTTGACATTAGTTTCCACAAGGAATAAAATACAGGGCTTCAAATGTGTACATAATCACTTACACTCAAGCACTATCCAAAAAGGTCCCCACCCCTCCACCACCTCCACTTGAGCATTATCATGACAATTGGATGAGTGTTATGCGTCCTGCCTCATCGAGCATCACAGTATCTTCCCTTGCATAGGTTACTTCAATGCATTGACCCTTGCTACTGTCACCTAAGCTGTCATCCATCATCCTCAATCTTTTACTTGACCGCTTATCTGATTCCATATCCATCACACCACAACAAGAAATTTGGGGATTAGCAACGGATGCATCCCTCGTCAATCCCTCACAAAAATATTTTGCTAAGGATTAGCGAGGGATTAACGAGGAACACGTCCATCAATTTTTTTTCATCGCTAAGTAATGATGGAATACATTCCAGAGTTAATCCGTCACTAATACATTTAGCGATGAGAATTTCCCTCGCAAATCAACGAGGAAAAATTCTGTCGTTATTCGTCGCTATAGTTTAAAAATCCGTACCATTGTTAGATCTAGTACAACCAATATCCGCCGCCCTTCCCTCGCTAACTACCCTCACAAATCCCTCGTTATTCCCTCCTATATCTCTCGCTAATTTCTTTATTATGAGAAAAAAATAATATATTATAGGTAAATAACATAGTTTATTGCAAGGTCCCAGTGGGCATCTTACTACAGCAATACAAAGAACCCATTGGGAGGACCTGATGGTGATCTATGTCAGTCATCAACAACAAACAAAAAAGATGTCTATTAACTATATTATTAAATAGTCACGAAATATATAGTGGTACAATCAATGGGTGACTAAAACTAACGAAATAAATATCCTCACCTGATAATCTGAAGGGTTTTCCTCTTCCCCACTTGGACCCTTAAATGGAAGCAACTTGGCTTTGGGTTTTTCTAAAGAAAACACAACAGGGATGCCACCTTCAATGCCATAATCTTTCCTCGTGTCTTACCTACGTAGGTATGATTACAGTAGGAGAGTTATATATCTAATGCTAGTAATAAGATATTAAGAACAAAGAAAATCATAGTTGACAGGTGAAGACAATCAGTTCTGAACTAACTGCCACTTAGCTAGAATTTGTGGACACAAACGAAGTCCTAGTAGCCATCTAATACAAAATAAGCATAATGTAAACTTTGTGTACCTCAGAAGTCCTAGTTGTCATCTTCAGCATATCAAATTAAAAGATTTTTTTAATATGAAAGATAAGTTTTAATAATTGAAAAGACAAATGACAAGAAGAAGGATAAGATCTTCACAAATGAAAGAAATAAAACCAAAAGAGAAACATCACCTGACAAAGCTCTCCACTAATGTCATATCAAATAATGTTATTCCTAAAATCACCAAAGAAAAGCCAAGAAGACCATATTGTTTAAATTAACCACGATGTTATGAACTGATCATTTAAACATTCTATTTGCCAATCTTTAAGCATTAAAGTGCACATCTTTCTATAAGCATTCACACTTATATTTGTAAATTGTAATTAGTGCATGGTGTGAAAAGACATCAGTGTACTTTTGGGACAATCAGATTTTAGGACATAAATCCACAAGAGGGAATGATAGGTAGTGTTAAACACCCATACCAATTAATATATATGGCTCAAAGTTCTAGAAAATACAACAAAAAAGAAGCATATATAGGAACATTACAGCTCGAGATAATGGATCATTTGTTGACTTTCTTAGATCAACAACACGTATTCTTATTGGATCAACTCTGGCACCAACCCTAGTGGCAGATATAACCTTCAAAACTTTAATTAGATATTCTTTGAATGGATAACAGCAAAGATGATTTTATCATTTATTAAAAAAAATAAAACAATAGCAAAAATATTGAAATATTCGTAAATTACTTCTCAATGGAAACTATACAAAAAACACTTGCACTTAGAAAATGAATAAATCATAAGAAAATATAGGAAAGAGAACAATGAGGATTACAAGCCAATAACAACAACAACAACCAAGCTTTTTCCAACTAGGTGGGATCGGATACATGGATCAAACGATGTCATTGTGCTCTATCATAAACCAAATTTTTAGAAATGTCATTCAAATCTAGATTTTTTTTAATTATTTCACCTATAATCTTTCTTGATCTTCCTCTACTTCTAGCTATTAGGCTATTCTCCACCTTATCTACTCTTCTTATAGGGACTTCTAAAAGTCTTTTCCTTATATGTCCAAACCACCTAAGGCGAGATTCTCCCATCTTTTTCACAATAGGTGCTACCCCTACTTTCTCCCCCTATAGGATTACAAGCCAATATTAAAATAAAAAATATACTAGCATGCATGTGATGATAAGTGCATGTGAGAGGAAATTATCATTTGCTCAATGTAACAGAAATGACTAGCAAGACCCTTAATCTTTCACTTGCAAAAGAAGGTAGACACTACCAAGCATTACAGAATAGAGATAGCACGCCAGATCCTTTTCAAATCATGCAATGCTAGTTTTAGGACCGTTATATATATCTGAATTTTCAATTAACTTAGTTTGAGTAACCTAAGTTCAAAAAAATGAAGAATATGATGTTCAATAAACTTACATGCACAGTGTGGTCTCAATTCATGTTTGTGAGGTGGATAAGAAATTTGGTTTCACCTGCTCCAGAGAAAGACCATTGTCAGAAATGTCAATCTTCAATCAAAATCTGCATCTGCAAATCATAAACTCACCTTCAAGGTTCTTATTACTTCCATTCCACCTTATTATTTTTGGTTTCTCTTAAGAGTAACTACCTATTGAATCTTTGATTGGAAAAAGAAGATTCAACCCTCAATTGGGGACAGTTCCACGCTGCTCGAAATTGAAACCAGGATAAACATTTTGTCACCAAGTGGCTTCAATACTCAAGATGGGAGTAAATTGAATAAATAAAAGCTCTTTGAAAACTTTTACCAAACACTTGAAAAGTAATTTTCTTTGAAGCTATTTATCGATTGAAGTGAACAAATAGAGAAGATAGAAAGTTCTATTCGCAATTGAACAAACCAAATAGAAAGTATTCGAGCAAATATATGAAATTAAAACACAAATATAAAGGAGTTTGAGTTTAGAGAAGCAAACACAATGTTTATCCTGATTCAGCCACCAACCACTTGTTACCTATGTCCAGTCCTCAAGTAACCACCCGAGATTTTTCACTATCAATGCAAGCTTGAACAAGTGCTTGTTACCATTACAAACTAGAGCACTCTTCATAGCTTGGGATACCTCACTCTTGTGCTTGAGTCTCAACTTTTAGGGATACTTCACCCTCGTTACAATTTCTCTGAGAGATACCTCACCCTCGTTACAATGAATCAAAGTGTAGAAAAGGAAAAAACCCTCATAAGAGTATGTAATACAAATAGAAGCCCTATGAAGCTCTTCAAGAATATCTCAAGAATTCACAAAAAAAGAACACAAATGATTGAAAGGATTATTTCATCGATTAATGCACAAGAGATGTGTTTCAGGTTATTGGGTGTGTGTAAAAGAAGACCCAAAAACATGTATTAAAAGTGTTTTGTTCAAAAAAGTCGTTGGGGGTGATTTATTATCACACTAAATGTCAAGAAAAGAGTCGTTGCTGTCTTTCAGGCTCGTTGTAATCAATTACATGAATGTGGTAATCAATTACATGACTCTTAGAACACATTTTGGGCTTTCTGGGTAAGAGGTTATCGATTACAAGGTTCATGTAATCGATTACCAAGCCTCTACCAGAGTGGTAATCAATTACAAGGCTTATGTAATCGATTACCAAGCCTCTGACTTTTGAAAATAGATTCTCACATGGCTATAATCGATTACTAGGCCTTGATAATCGATTACTAGCTTCCAAAGAAGCTGTTAATTGCTTACTAAGCCTTTAGATAAGATTACAATCATCCTTGAACCCATTTTTGAGCCCAATTTAGCTTGATAAACATTTCCAACTTAGAAAAGTTAGATTTTCAAGATATAAACTTAATTTTCATTATCCAAGATCAAAACAACATTTCTTAAAAAATAATCTGTCAATTAAGAGTTGATTTTAAAAAGAACCTTTCAAAAACATTTTGAGATATATTGAGAGCTTCTTACATAAAGACTCTAAGTCCTATTAACTGTACCAAATATACCTCCTTTGGACTTGGTCTTCGTCTTGATTTTGTTATCATCAAAAACTTCATGTTCTTCATGACATAAGCATTCACACATTTTTCAAATCTTCAAGAAATTATAGCCACTTAGTCTCCTCATCTTTTGTCAAAATAGTGTCCTTGAGAGAAGCCACCTGCAAGGTCAAGCAGAAATTGAAACAAATTAATCTGCAGTTCTGCTTTCTAGCATAAAAACCAAATGGTTTAAAATGGCCCAATATAATTCTTTTGATAGGTATCATCTTGGTCACTTTCATATCAAACTAATCATCTTCCTACATAGATAGGTATAGAGAAATAGCAAAAAAAGTAGTAGTTATGATACCTTTCTAGTTTCTACAAGTTGTTATAACCTACAAGAAACTCATATTGAGTAAAGAACATCCAAGAAGTAAGTTCAAAAACTCCAATGTTTTATCCTACTATGGCTAACAGTTATTCAATAAGAAAATGATCATACAGAGCAATAATTCTTTAAAAATGTAGCATAATTAGCACCTGCTCCATTAATTCTCTGACATCTCTGCCCTCTTTGGTACTTTGTGCAGCTCCAAATGCAACTCCAGAAACCCTCTCAGCAAACTTCAAAGTACTCAAAGATTCAAAAAATGAATTTATGTTTCAATTAACTTGGACTAAAATGAGTGTCTTTTTGCTTGACCACCTGTGCAGTAAAATCAAAGACAGACTTCAAATGTAATTCTAGTAAAACTATGAAAAAAATCTAATCAGAAAAGGTAAGAATGTGACAGATAATTCCAAAAGCCATGAAATAACCCAATGCTTTTTCTACTTTTTATGGCTATTAGCAAAGCAAGGGATGTTAGCATTAAGAAATGATAACACCAAATTCAGACAGATTACATAATTTAAAGATAACAAATTTCATACCAAAGTGAAATAGAAAGTAAGAAAGTGAAAGATATAGAAATGGTGAGCTTACATAATTTGAAGATAACTAATTTCACACCAGAATGAAATAGAAAGTAAGAAAGAGAAAGATATAGAAACGGTGAGCTTACCTTGTTGAGGGAATTTATTGGAGAACTGACTGGTAACTTATTGAAGATCTGGTTTTGTCGCTTCACTTGGAGAATTGATTGGGAACAAAAAGAAAATAGGTGCAAGGAGTTCTAGTGCACGAGAAAGAAAATAGGTGCAAGGAACTGAGGAAGAAAATGGGATTGTGCTATTATATAGCGTGAGAACGATTTGTGTTTATGTATAGTTACTTACGCCATATCAACAACTAGTTCCTTATCTTGAGGTGCAAAGGCCAACATAGGCAGAAAAGAACTTGCACTTTGAAGCTACAAACAATAAAGGAACTAAGTACATCATGTAATATTAATATTAAAGATGACGAGTAACCATAATATATAAAAACCACCTACCATGTAGAATCATACCCTGTTATAATACATAAAATAATATGTTGTAAATAAAATTTATGTAGTCCATAAAAAGGAAAATTGATTCTAACATAATAGTTAACACAATGGTTAAGTACATTTAAAGTCTGTCATAAAATTATTTTTTTTATTTTTATATTCTTTTTAATTTTTACTTTGGTTTATAAAAAAATGGAGAAATCAAATTAATAGGAACATGAGAGAAAGGAAAGAAAGCCACCCTTCTTATTAATGTAGAAAACAAGCATTTTAGACAAACTTAACCTCTCTAGCATACTTTCATGAAATAATTTGAATTCAAAGTATCATGCACAGGTCATCCTTAAGAGGAACCAAATCCTTGAAACCCCTTTTTGGAAGGGAATCTAGATAACCAAAGATTCTGCACACTAACACAGGAGGCTGTCTATAACTAAATTAAAACCAACAAGCATAAATGAATGAAGACCAGCAGCTCATTCTTAAAGACCAACTCCCCAAATATGAGACATGTCTACTGCCAAAATTTTAGAAAAGAACAGGCAACAAAGGTATTATTGAAAATGTAATGAGAATAAAAGAATGGAAAATCGTACCCAATATGGGTGCAGGTTATGTATTTATATATGTAAAATGGGCTAACAATAAATGGGCTAATAATAAATGGGCTAGCAGTACATGGGTTAGCAATACAAAATAAAGCATATACATAATATCTACTCTTAACAATATAATATCTACTCTTAACACTCCCCCTCAAGTTGGATCATAGATGTTAATCATGCCCAACTTGTTACAAAGATAATTGACTCAATTCCCGTTATGAGCCTTTGTGAGTATGTCTGCTATCTGTTCACCAGTCCTGACATGCCCTGTAGATATGAGTCCCTGTTGGATCTTCTCTCGAATGAAATGACAATCAGCTTCTATGTGCTTTGTCCGTTCATGGAAAACTGGGTTCAAGGCAATGTGAAGGGCAGCCTGGTTGTCACACCATAGTCTCATAGGTAGAAAAACCTAGAACCCAATCTCATCAAGTAAATGATAGACCCATAGTAATTCACGAGAAGTTTGAGCCATTGCTCGATATTCGGACTCAGCACTTGACATTGCTACTACATTTTGTTTCTTACTTTTCCAAGAGATCAGACTTCCTCCCAGGAACACACAATACCCAGAAGTTGATCTCCGATCTACAAGACACCCAGCCCAGTCTACATCGGAATAACCTTCTAACCTGTAATGTCTGTTATCTCTATAAAAAATCCCACGACCTGGGGCTCTTTTTAAATATCTTAGTATATGTAGTACTGCATCCTAATGAGATTTTCGAGGAGATGACATGAATTGACTGACTACACTTACTAGGAAAGAGATATCTGGATGTGTCACAGTAAGGTAGTTAAGTTTGCCCACCAATTTCCTATACCTCTCGGGATCTGATAGTAGTTCTCCATCATCAGCATTAAGTTTCACATTTGGAACCATCGGAGTATCACAAAGTTTGGTTCCCAACATGCCAACATCAGATAGTAAGTCAATGACATATTTCCGTTGTGAGAGGAAAATGCCCTTTTTACTTCTATTTACCTCAATTCCCAGGAAATATTGTAGAAGACCAAGATCCTTTGTCTGAAATTTAGTTTGAAGGAAACTCTTGAGTTTTGAGATTCCTAAGAAGTCACTTCCTGTTATCACTATATCGTCAACATACATAACTATGAGGATGTATCCTCCCTCGGACTTTTTGTAGAAGACCGAGTGATCATAGCTACTCCTTTTTAGGCCGAAATTCACAACAACTTCACTCAATCTCCCAAACCAAGCCCAGGGGGATCGTTTCAACCCATACAAAGAGTGTCTCAACCGATAAACTTGCCCAGACTCTCCCTGAGCAACAAATCCAGGCAGTTGCTCCATATAGACTTCCTCCTGTAAATCACCATGAAGAAAGGCATTTTTAACATCAAGCTGGTACAGGGGCCAGTGATGAGAGGCAGCTAACGAGATGAATATGCGAACAGAGGCCAATTTGGCCATAGGAGAGAAGGTCTCTGAGTAATCTACACCATAAGTCTGACCATAACCCTTGGCCACAAGATGAGCCTTTAAACGAGCAATGGTACCATCCGGATTGACTTTAACAGTGATTACCCACTGGCACTCAATGGCACGCTTACCAGAGAGAAGAAAAACAAGATCCCACGTCTGGTTATGTTCCAAAGCAAGCATTTCCTCCTCCATGGCATAGCGCCACCCATCATGAGACAGAGCCTCAACAATATTTTTGGGAACTGTGACAACATCAAGAGAGGCAATAAAAGATTGGAGGAAGGTGAAAGATGGTCATAATGAATAAAGGATACAATAGGATGGTTAGTGACACAAGAATGTTTACCTTTACGAAGGGCAATAGGAAGATCTAGAGTCGGATCTTATGACGAAGAGGTGGATGGAGGTGATGTGTCAACTGAAGAGCAATGTACATCCATGGATGCAGTACCGGCAGAGGGAACACAAGTCCGGCGAGCGTACACTTGTCGTATGGGCGGCCGATGTAGAGGACAAGATGGAATGGAAACACCAGAGGAAGGAGGTGACGCAGAATCATGAGATCGAAGGTTGTGATAAATGAGAATTTCTTCATCTTCCTTAATAATCGGAGGAGGAGACTGAACAAAGAATGGAGTAGACTCAAAGAAGGTGACATCAGCTGACACAAGATGCCATCCCAAATCAGAAGAGAAGCATCTGTACCCTTTCTGATGGCGAGGATAACCCAAAAAGACACATTTAAGTGTACGAGGATGTAGCTTGGAAACTTGAGGCCGACTATTCTGCACAAAACATTAATAACCAAAAATACGAGGAGGTAGGAGAAACAGAGATTGAAAAGGACAAAGTATAAAATAAGGAACTTGGCCCTGTAAGATAGAAGATGGCATCCGATTAATTAGAAAACAGGCAGTAGAAACGGCGTCAGCCCAAAAAACTTTAGGAACAGACATATGAAGCAACAAGCATCGAGCAACTTCCAAAAGATGCCTAATTTTGCGTTCAGTAACTCCATTCTGCTAAGGAGTAACAACACAGGAGGATTGGTGGACCATCCCATGTTGAATCATATAGGAAGTGAAGTCATGAGAGAAATATTCTTTAGCGTTATCACTACGAAGGACACCCATAGAGATGCTAAATTGGGTTTTAATTTCAAATCAGAAAGTGGTAAATATAGAAAATAATTCAGAACGAGATTTCATAACATATAACCAAGTCATTCTTGAAAAGTCATCCACAAAAGTTACAAAATATCGAAAACCAAACTTAGAAGTAATTGGACACGGACCCCAAATATCAGAATGAACTAGCTCAAATGGGGACACAGCCTGCTTATTGACTTATGAGGGGTAAGGACTCCTACGATGTTTAGCCAACTGACACGACTGACATTCTAAAATAGATAGACGACTCAAACTAGGACACAATTTTTTTAAAGACTGTAGAGACGGATGACCCAAACGACAATGAAGTTGGAGAGGATCAGCCACACCCATACAAGCAACAGGCACCAGTTCTTGATCTGAACAGCACTCAAGGATGTACAGGCCGTTCTACTCACGACCCCTACCAATCACCCTCTTCATCCCAAGTTCCTAAAAGACATAATAATCAGGGCAGAAGTGAACACTACAATTAAGTGACCGAGTAATCTGACTAACATAAAGTAAATTAAATAGAAATTGATTCAAACATAAAACTCGAGAAAGAGGGAGAGCAGAGGTGGGAGACACAGTACCACTCCTAATGATAGGAGTGGCGGAACTGTCATCTAAAGTAACATTAGGAAGATGAGAGGAGGAGGTAAAGGATGTAAGAGTACCTGTCTGGCCAGTCATGTGGTCGAAAGCTCCTAAATCAATGACCCAATTGCGGGAAAGTGATGATAAACATGCAGTAGAATTACCTGTATGAGCAACAGAGGCAACAGAAGGAGATGATGGAACAGACTGGGAGGCTTGAAACTGAGTGCACTGAGCAAACTCATTTGTTGTCATCATAACAGGCCTGACTGATGGGGTGTTGGGAGGAATGCCTTCATCAGTAGCAATATAAGCAAAACGCTGTGGATTGGATTGATTTTTCTGTTAAAGTTTCCAACAATTTCGCTTAATATGACCAAGTTCCTTAGAATAGCGACAAATAAGTGGTTCCCTAGGATCCCATCCTCTACCTCCACTACCCTGTGGATCTCCAATATCACAACCACTACTTCATCCACCACAAGTACCACCACGACCACCACGAGAATTGTCCCAGCAAGAACTAGAACTCACCAAAGTAGAGGCCTCACTCACAGCTAAGGGATGAGACTTAGAAAGCTCACGAGCAACTCGGAGGAGGTAAGAGTATACATCTTTCAAGGTCAAACTACCAGAATTGGTCAGAATCTGAGATCGGGCCGCACCAAATTCACCATGCAACCTTGACAAAAAAACACATCACTGCCAATTGCTCCCGCTGAGCCTGCATCTCCAGCACATCCGAGGTGATAAGTAACAATGTGTTCAATTCCTTAAATAAGTGTTTGAAGCCTGTATAATTGTCATTAAGAGATTCATCCTTCTGATTGGCACGATATAGATCTTGTGTCTTTGTATATAGGAGGGATAAATCATCGGCACCTGAGAATAAAGAGTGAAGGTACTGCCATAATTCCTTGACAGTGGTGCAATGGATGGTAATATCATCAACCCGAGGATCTAGGGTCCGCTGAATCAGTGAATACAATTGCATATCTTTCCGAATCCACAAATCCTTAGTTGCTTCATCCTGCGGACTATCTTGGGTGAGATGGTCTTCATTCCTGTGACCTTTCAAGTACATCAGAATAGCCTTCTTCCATTGAGGATAGTTAGTACCATCACCATCAAGCTTTCGATCAGTAATTTTGATGTTGGAGGGAATCACCTCAGCCAGAACATTAGCGAAAATGGTGTTGGAAGCGCCACTCTTGCTGCCCGTACCCAGAATCTCAGAGTGTTCATCACCCATAGCCACTAACACAACAAATCAGCCTATAAAGAGGGAAAGGAGCACGAACAACACACCGCACAGGCTTGAAATACAATAAACAATGCAGATCGCGCCAACTTGGAATAGAACAGCCCAAAAATGACAGGAGACAAGCACAAAAAATGCCAAAATCACCTCGCCGGAGACGTCACCTGACCTCCGAACACCAGCAAACCACCCCCAACTGCCGGTCGCACCTCTCTGTGGTAGACGACCGCTGCACCAACCACCCACGAGGTCTGGGTGTTCCCCACGTGACGAGCCCGCGAGATTCGCACAGACAGGGCACCCAAACGGCGCTCTTCCTGTGTCATTGGCACCACCCACTGCCTGCCGGCCCTCCCCCGACGTCAAACGGCCTTCATCGGCACTCACTGCCGGTCAGAAGTCAAAGCTACACTGTTTCTGAAAACGTTATTTCTGTCTTCTTCTTCTTTTTTAAGTGGAAGGCTGAGAGAGAGAAAAAAAATTTAGAAACTAGCTCTTGATACCATGTAATGAGAAAAGAAGAATGGACAATTGTACCCAATATGGGTGCAGGTTATGTATTTATATATGTAAGATGGGCTAACAATAAATCGGCTAGCAGTACATGGGCTAGCAATACAAAATAAAGCATATACATAATATCTACTCATAACAACAAAATATCTACTCTTAACAGAAAACAACCACTTATTCCAACTAATGTAATCCAACTAAATTATCAAAATTCCTATTAAAATACCCAACAAAACAAGCTGGATTGCCATAACTCTCATGCATCAAGACTCCATTACGCTAAATCCCCCATTCGGCTCAAAATAGCATGCTCAAAAATACAAATAATTATTTAAACCAGAAAAGAAGACTTCTATCTCTCATATCCAAGTTTACTGTTTATGGTACAAAAAGGAATGAAAAAAAATCAAATGCATAATTACAGTACAAATGAGGTAAGGTTATGAACAAAGACATGAACATGCATCATGACTTCTAACAAGACTTTTGTATATGATACATTAAATAATAAAAAAAATTATGTTCTAACAAATAATAAGAAAAATTTATCTATAAGCTTCTAGAGGGCAAAATTTACCTTAAATGTACTTAACCATTTATGTGTTCTATATGATTCTAACATAACATTTCTCCTATTTTAAAATAAAATGATGACCACTTGATATTGTGGCCAAATAGTGATTACAATCTCTATCTTGTGAATCTGAAGTTGAGGGTTCAAATCATGAAGCATCTCCATTACAATCAGGTGGTTTCATACCATAATTATGTCAGGTTTAAGTGAGGTTCTGACTGTATTGTTTGTATAAAATTGGAGGAAGCTCACCGGTCTAATTGATGCTTAAGTTACAAGCTTATGTGTTAAGCAAGTTCAAGTTCCTAGATCTGTCACTGTTAGAGCCCAAAATAATTTAGCAGGCCCACAAGGACAACTGATTCAACAATTATCACATGGACCCAAGGTCTGGAAGGTCTACACAAGGAGAGAAAAGGGGAGAGCCAGGAAAACATGAGGTGCTGGTAGAGAGAGAAAAGTAATAGAGAGAGTAGTAACGGTTTTTAGGAATTACGTAACAAATAGGCTGAGGGTGTGTGAGGAAGGTATCTTTTGATGAATCATTATGTTAGTTATGGATAGAGAGCACTAGCTCTCTATAAGAGCCTAGCTCTGTGGCAGTAGGAATATTCTTCCACTGTAGTTCCCTCTTTTGATGAATAATATATACACTTTTCCTTTCGTTATTGTCTCTGTTACTGTTTAACTGAGCTAAGGAAATTCTGGCTCCCATCAGTCACTAAAAATAGAAACACATCCCTAATTATGATAGACTTCGTGTATTGCTGGTGAGTGAGATGAGTGTTAGTGGATAATGGACAAAGAAAATGCACATTAGAATTGTTTAATCAAAATAGATTGCCAAACAATAGTTACACAAGTTTTCAACCATACAGATGTATTTGAAACTCATGTTCTGCCATATGTGAACAAATTATTTGATAAAGTCCTTATTCATTGTGTCATTACCATTGTGAAGTAATCTATAGTGGTTCTTGCCCGCAGTTTCTACAGCTAGTGTTTTACAAAGTGAAACTCTTTCAAAAGTGATTACTGCTTAAAAAATTTACCATTTCCAAACCAAAAGTAGTTTCTGTCTTTTATAACTCTTGAAGCACTTGAGAATCTCACTCCAACATGAGTAATCAGCCAAAGAAAGGTGCATAGATGAATGGCCTCAGTAATTTTGGGAGCATTGAGAAAAAAAAACATAAATAAACTTTGAAGGATAAAAGTTCCAACTAATGTAATTCTTCTTTTTATTTATTTTTATTCTTTTGCTAAGAACCAACTTATGTAAATCACATTCAAATATGTTATGGGATTGGCATCTTTGCCTTGGTTTCATGCATTCTCCCAAATTATAATCCCTCCCCCCTTCCTCTTAATATGCATACATCAATGGCCATGAGACCATAAAAATTAAGAGTTTTTTTATCTACACATCATTTTTTTACATTAAAATATACACAAACTTATCCTGCAACAATAACTTACATTTAACCATTATTACAAGCTTTACAAGGATTAAGTTCAACAAAGGGGGTATAATAAATCAGAATCAATTGTTCCACACATAATTGCCTTATAAACAAAGAGTCTGTTAAATGTGGGACAGGCAATTCTGTAGTAAGGCATTAAGTTCAACAAAGGGAGTATAATAAATCAGAATCAACTGTTCCACACATTATTATCAATAAAAAAATTTAGAAATGACAAGCAACCATAATGCAAGCTGCAAAACTAATATAAGCACACTTAAAAAAATAAAATCATGATTCACTTACATATTCTTTTAAAAAAATTAAAGCATAACTTAGTTAAGTAAAAATTAATCTCAGGGCATTAGATGTAAAAACTCTAAAAGAATAATTTATTAAGGCATTCCATCGAACAGCTAATGTACAAATCACCCAAACACGCATAATCAAATAAGTAGTAGAGTGATATTAATATGTGAGTTCAAATTCTGGCTTCGGGTGCAGATTGTCTAGCATAACCACTCAGATCATCCAAGATTCAAAATAAAAAGAGGGGCTAGCCAACAATGCATATTTCAAAAGCAAATTCATACAAGAAAAGCTACTATCAATGACATTTTATTAAACATGTTCAAGGTGGGTGGCTAAAACTTGAAACATGTTTACCATATTGCAAATACTAGAAGTAGTGCAGCAAAACTGAACCTTTACCATGAATTGCAAGACCAACCAGCATAGCATTTCACGTAAACACGTCTTCCTCTTTGCTTGACTCAAATACTTCCCTTTTAGTCTCAACACACCCACACTTAGCATACAAGTCCACCAACCCAGTGGCCAAAAGCGAATCAACCTGAATCCCATTCCTTCTAATGTAATCATGCATAATGCTACCCTGTTCCAATTCCCCTAACTTAGCACATGCAGAAAGAACCGACACCAGTGCTATGTTATCTGGCCGAAGCTCTAAACCAAGCATGTCATTGAAGAGTTCAATGGCTTCACTGCTCAAATTTGCGTGGCTACAACTCCCTATCAAGGTGCCCCATGACACGGAATCTCTGACAGGCATTTCATCGAACAGTTTACGCACAAGGTGAATCTAACTTGTTTTGACGAACCCATCAATCATGGCATTGTAAGAGACAACATCCTTGTGGGGACTTTAGTAGAAGAGCTTGTGGGCATCGTGGATGCTATAGTGGATGGAGTAGACGCGTATGAGGGGGGTTGAGTGTGAACAAATGGGGGAGGAAGCCGAACTTAAAGGCTTGGGAATGAAGAGAGTGTGCTAGAGAGAGATAGAGAGAGAGAGAGTTAGGTTATGTTTGGATATTTAGTAATTAATGGAATGGAATGGGATCGAATAGAATAAAATGGGATGAAATGGAATGGGATGGAATGAGATAAAAGTACTATTTTATTGTTTGGATATTTTAGAATGGAATGGAGTAAAGTTACCACTCCATTATTTAGGAAGTGGATGGTTTTTAATGGGATGAGATGGAATCTTAATTATAATAATAATAAAAAAGATGATTCCATCTCATACCTCCCAAATTGGGGGGAAAGAAAATTGATGGTTTTTGGTGGGATGGGATGAAATCCATCCCACCCAATTGTATCACATTCCATCATTTTTTAACATACCCAAATAATGGAACATATTTTTGTTCCATTCCATTCCCCTCCATTCCATTCAATCCCACCAATCCAAACATACCCTAGGGAGTTAGGCAACGGAGATAGAGGTCATACCAGAGAAGGTGAGGAAGGAGATGGAAGCGAGGTTGAAGAGAATCTTAAGTAGAGACGGGTAGAGGATGGACTGCAAACCCTAATGGAGAAAATAGAGGGAGTGGTCAGGTCGCTAGATTTACAGAACAGGTGGCCGTGGCTCTTCACTCACGTTGCTACCGGGAAGGGATTTGCAAGGAGGGAAAGGGATTTGCGATTTACAGATAGGGATTTCACTCTTCCTTTATTTATTAGTTTGTATTAAATTTTTAATTTTAAAATTTTACCATATTTTGTGAGGGATGTGAGGAAATTCTCTCACTAATTTCCTCCCTAAAAATTTACTTACATTAGCGAGAGACTTTTCTCTCACTAATATATTTAGCGAAGGACTTCTTTAGTGAGGGAAATTCTCTCGCAATTCCCTCGTTATTCACTAGTTGTTTTCACCTTAAATATGTTTTCAAAATTTAGCAAGGGATCAATTTCCCCTCGCAAATCTCTCACTAATTAGCGAGGGATTTGCGAGAGAAAATTCCTTTACTAAATTCCATCACTAAATAGCGAATTTCTTGTAGTGACAGGATAATACCGACACATTGGACAATCCTCCAACCCCTCCCTCTCCTCATGACAATGTTCATTTACTTGCTTTGCTAGTTCCTCATATAAGCTTTTTCCTTTTCCACCGGATCTCTAAGCCCCTTCTATGCATGAGTTTCCTTGTTCATCAACATGGGGGTCGCCGCTACCTCCACCTATGACAACCCTCCCATGCTGCTACAACTATCTAGATTAGGCTATGTGGGACCACTAAATGTTAGCTTTAGCCTCACAGAAGATACTTGTCTCACCAAATCATTAGTATTGGGACGCACTACTGTAATATCCTCTCTAATCTATTAATCTTAATTACAGATATAGAAGTTTAGTAACACTTGTATGAGTTACCTGTCAATTTTGGTGACCTTCAGTGTTAGTTTGGACATAATGCTATAACACCAAATGTGAAAAATAACTTATAATAGCTCAAAACTTAGCATAAACTGCTGAGATGATAGAAATAAATATGAAAATTTCATTTCTATGTCATAAATCCTTAGAATGAGATGTGGTAAATTTCTGATAATCAAATGAATTAGTTTGGTATTTTTAACTACACATGAAGAGTATTATAGCTTTAGTGACTGCTAATGGTGTATAAGGATAATCATTAAATGATGAGTATGAAAATTGGAATAAGTCTTAGAAATTTTTCTAACACTTATGGAAAGTAGAAAACTCATCAGAGAAAGATCAAAATATCCTTAAGAGATACAATATTTTCAATCAAATGCCAAAGTCAATCCTTATCTCTCCTTTCCACAACCCCTCCCTTCATCTTATCACTTTCTTTGACTTTTCTTTTCTCTCATTTCTCACACTCTCTCACATGGTTCAGCAGAGAAAAGAAAAAATGAAAGAAAAGAAAGAAGAGAAGGAAGAAGGAGAGGAAGAAGGAAGAAGAAGAAGAATCAAGGAAAAACAAGAAGACTACTTGAATACTATCCACTAGAGAGTTGAGGTAAAGGTTGTCATGTTTCTCCACTTCACTCTTTTCTCTTATATTACCAAGAGTTTCTGTGTATGGACGGTATGGAAGGATTGAGTGTTGAAGTTAAATGATATGTGTATGATTATGTTTAAGGTTTTGAACTTAGGAATAGCTTTGAGATTCCATGAACATGTAGTTGATACTTCCTTATTCTTTCTCTTCTTATTTCCAAAACTTGTGTTTGTGAACTTGGATGGGAATTGAGAAATGGTATATCAAAGTGTTGATACATGCATGATTATGGATTTTGAACTTATAAGCATCCATATAACTTTTTACTCTTGAGGTTGTGATTATGGGTTTAAAGAACTATTCTTTGTTCATATATCCTTATGATAGTCATTTGATAATGTATATGTGAGTTTTAACATGTTTAGTAACTGTGTTTTGGTGTTGAAAACATTTAGAAGTTTATTATGGAAGTCAAAATTTAGTTACCAACTCATAGGGATTGATACTAGGAAGTCTGCCTCTAGGCTATTAGTCACCCAGAAAGTGACTACTTAATCAGTCAAGTGGCAGAGAGGAAACTGGCCTGGGTGACTGATTAGTCAGAAGGTGACCGATTAATCGGTCAGTGGTAGAGGCCAAGCGATGAATTGGTCAATGACAGAAAAATAGGGGGTTTCCTACTGTCATTGGGTGATTAATCGGTGGATGTTTGGGTGATTAATCGTCCAAAGATAGAATTGCACAATTCCCCTGTTTTGAGGAAACATAGTCCTCTGCTTGATGGGATTACATATTTATGTTATATAGTGTGAGTTAATACATTATTAGGGATATCTTATGATGATAACACACCTAGCATATCTATCATGGATAATAACATTGTGCATTGAATTTATTTGTGAAGTGACAATGCTATTCATCTAGTTCACTAAGTGAGATATCTTGGTGCGCTCAAATGGTTTATGAAGCAAGAATGGTGGGTACCTAGGTCATTGGAGATCAATGACATTGTGCATTGAGATCACTTATAAAGTGAAGGCTTGTGCACTAGATTCATGCATAATGAGATATATTTGCATTATACATTTGTCATATTTATGAAGTATGCTAGAAAAGTGAATTGCTTCTTTAATTGCTAAAGTTGAGCCAATAATGAATGATTATTATGATTTGCTCCTTTACATTATTGAAGTTGAGTTTGTACTAAAATGATAATGATATTGTATACTTGGTTTATTGTACACTTGTATGTTTATGAGTCATACTAGAAAATGTTTTGCTCTTTTATAGAGGTAAAGTTGAGCTAGTATGGGATGTTGAATGGTGAATTGCTCCTTTAATTGTTGAAGTTGAGCTAGTATTGGTTTGATATGAATGTACTCAAGTAAATTGACTTTGGATATGGACCTTGAGTAGAAGTGATCCATACTTGCTATTTCTTAAGTATCGTAACCTTATATGATGTGCACAATCATTTGGCCAGAGAATTGTAGGAGATGATCCTCGTTAAGGAAGGGGGTCTAAATTCTCAGTATGGGATTTCTCAATACATTTCCTTATCATAGATGAGAATTGTAGGAGATGATCCTCGATGAGAAAGGGGATCCTAAATTCTTAGTATGAGTTTTCCCAATATGTTTCCTCATCAATAGGGTCAGGGTTACCAGTAGTGTGAGGAGATAACATTCCCTCCCTATCCAAAAATACAAGGAACAAGGTTCTTGGGAATATACAAGAGGCATGACATTTCATGAACATTAACATATGACATTTCATAAGCACTAACATATGACATTTCATAGGCACTAGCATATGACATTACAAGAGCATACGCATAAGATATTACATGAACTTTAGTATGAGACTTACACTTATGAGAGTATTTTTTATATTATTACAGAGATGTTAGTTACATGTATAGATCATGGATCTGCATTATGAATGTTTACATAGAGAGTATATGATTGTTGAGTAATAGTGAATTGTGACTCATTTCTGACTCATATACTTGTGATTTCTATGATCTATTGACATAGTAATAATTGAATTACCTGCCCTGAAAAGAGAAAGGAATAGTGTTTGGCTTATGCCACCTTTCTATATGGTTTTTTTAATACTGATTTGATTTCTCTGAAGAAACTGGATTTTTAGTGATGACATTACATGTTTAGCATTATTGAGGAGTTTTGAATTCTCACCCCTTTGCTTTATTTCCATGATAATTCCAGTGTGAGGTCAACCCAAGGAGAAGAAATGAAGTGGATGATATAGAGTAGAGTTATTTACTCTTTTTACCATTGCTTGTGTTATATAGTTATGCAATGAAAAGTTTAAGTTGTATTGTACATATGTCTTTGAGGCTTAGTTTGTATATACTTAAACAAGGGTGTACTAGTTAGTTGAACTTGTTATATCAAAGAGAAATAGACTTCTCAGTTGTATATTTATTCATGTATGAGTTACATTTCCCTCACAAGGCTCTATATAATATCATGTATAGTTATTATCAAGGTAGTAAGATGTTTTTATGATAGAAAGTGGCGTGCCTAATCCTATTTACTCATGTATATTCCAGATATATTACAATATTATTATTGGGGCATTACAACCACCACATGCATCCTTTCTTCGCACGGTTCTTCTTGAACCTTATTGTCATTGTTCCTCCCTAGCCTGTTTATGTTGTCTAGACAAATTGCAGTGAAAGATTTTGCATAGGGACCCCTAAACCAGGTTCATATATGGGTAGTAATGATATGCATATTGATATTGCCTTTTGAAAATCACAAGATTTGTCATTATGCCCTATCATTCCACAATTATAGCAATAATCCTACAATTTTTCATATTTTATGAAGACCTAAGAGTTTGGCATATTCTTCTTGGGAATCCAAAATCCAATAGGTAGCGGGTTCCAAATATTAACCAGCACTCGAACTCTAGGAAAGGTCCTCAGCAAATGTTCATCCATCATTGGATTTTTAACCTACAAAACATCTCTAATTCTTCCCCTAAATTTTTTAACACATTTAGTGTTCATAAGAATTAGGCGTAAGCCGTGAATATGTATCCAAAAGGAAGAAGAATAGTCGAAACACACCTCAAAAGTGGAATCTTCTGGGTTCCACCACTATAAGCTCAGCAAGTGTCCTAGAATACTCTATGGCCCATCCCTCATTATTTTTTCTATGGTTTCAAAATCGTTAAAGTCGAACATAAACTTGTTGATACCTAAATATGTGATAGTCAAGCTTTTGGGTTCCCTTATGCTTTAGAGATTGTTGTCTTACTACATTCTGATTTAAGGGTTTATCACAAATAACTTTCCCAAAAAGAGTTCTTTGTGATATGCTCATTGCGAGGTCCTCCTCAGCTTCAAGTTCTACAATATCTCCCTCCTTCTTATGTCCTTTTTCCAAAACCCTCGATGAGGTCCTAATTTTTTCCATCCATACTGAGCTAATAATATAGCACACAAAACATTATCCTTGAAATAACTATAAATGAGAAAATGTTAAAAAAAAAAGGAGAATTGGAACAGAAGAATGTCGTGAGACAGACGAAAATCTCAACATAGCACACAAAACATTATCCTTGAAATAACTGTAAATGATAAAATGTAAACCAAAAGACTTGAAACCGAAGAATGTTGTAAGATAGAAAAAAAAATCTCAACATACTTGATGGGAAGTCTTTTTCACCAACACAAAAACCCGAAACAAATGAGAAGAGCTAGCTTTTGGTAGAGAGAGGGGAACAATAATGCTTTTAAATTCTTGTGTGGGTTATCCAAAGTTTTAAAGCTAATATTTTTGCTTTGGCCCAAATCAACCTTTCCATAATAATGCAGGTCAGGCTGGGCTAGGCCTCTAATGATAACATTCACGCATGGCCCTATGCTAAGGCCAATGACGCTTGATTTTGGTCAACTCCTCCACACAACTGATTTTCATCCCTCATTTCAAAAAAATGACTACAATTTTACTCAATGAGATTAGAAAGACCCATTTAGGGCACCAACCCTCCCTGCTTCTACACTAGGTACTATTTTAGGTTATATAATCATGTTCGCAATTTTACACCATTATCATTAACACTACTCCATTTTCCTCTATTAACCAACGTATGGTTTTCAAAACTCTAAACTTTACAGGGCCCCCATGGTGTTTTATTTTGGTTTTTTTTTCACTCATAGTTTTTCCAGCTCTATATGTGCTTCTTTTTAATGCAAAGACTTATACTGAACTAGAGTTTTAAGTGAACAAAATTCAACTGTTAGTAGCACTGCAAGCGAATATTTTAGTTATATGAGCTTGAAATATTGGTCAAACCTTATGGACTGCACTTTTTGTTATTTACTTCTATAATATTTATTTGATTTAGGATAATGAACATTTGATTTTGGTGTACACATTGTCTTATGATTTCGGTAATGAACTAGACCACACATTTGTATCACACTACAAATAATTGTAGACAACTACAATATTGGTGGTGTAAGTGCCCTATTAGTTTCCACTAAGGCTATAACAATTTCAACACAGATAGTAACTTTACAGATTTAAGATGTGACATTTATGACACGATTGTAACAATAATTATGTTTTTTCTTCAAGGCATGAAACCTTTCCCAAACACTAAGTAATATCTTTGACAAATGTTGCAAGGTTTCACAAAAAATATGTAACACCTTGTAACCTTACAGCCTTAGGACATAATATTTTTCCTCTACCTCTGTAACTCTATAACTTGACCTCCTACCAATGTAAGGTTTTATCAAAACTATGTAACAATTTGGAATGTGCATGTAACAATTTTCATATCCCTTATAACATTACAACCTTAGGACGTAACATTTTTTCCCATTACTATAACGCTATGACATGATTTTGTAATTTTACCTTCTACCAATGTAAGATTTTATCAAAACTATGTAACAAAATGGAAAGTGCTTTAACATGTTAAATATTCATTGTAACTTTATAGCCTTAGAAAGTAGCATTTTCCCCCAACATTGTAACTCTATGGCATAAGTCTGTAACTTTACCTTCCACCAATGTAAAGTTTCATCAAAACTATGTAACAATTTGGAATGTATTGGTAACATTTTAAATATCCATTGTAACTTTACAACCTTAGGATGTAACATTTTCCCTGTAACATCCTAATACTAGTACCTCAGTATATCCGGAATATACCAGGGTAAACAGTATTATTCATGTCACTTCTAGCCTAATAACATCAAACTAGATTTATAATAACCATACAAGTTACTATAAGAGTCATAAGGAAAAGAAAAGATTATATATATACAACATTAGCCTCAAAAAGGCATAGTGTAATACATAAACTTTATACAAACCAAAGCAAATATAAGAATATAAAAGCTTTGCTTAAAAGCAAAAAAAAACTATTTATTTTATCCATTTCTTTCTTCTTCCCCTTGGAAGAGTCTTTACTTAGATTTAACATGGAAACAACAGACGGGGTGAGAATTCACAATTCTCAGTGATAAATACACATATATGTCATCATGTTACCTCCAGCTACTTCAGGGAAAACTAGTTATAAAACTCATCTAATACTTTAGAAAGGTGGCAAAAGCCAAAAACTGTTCTTTTCTCTTCCCGAGGCAAAACGTTCAATTTTATTACATCTATTATATAATTATCACATAATTATCCATTAACAATAATTAAACTGAACAACAAAGGATTAAGATCACAACAGGTAATAAATTACATCTATTACTACTCACTACCATTGGAACATTAATATACTTCTCTATGCAACATTCACAAAGCAACTTATAATCCTTAAACTAAGCTAATAATGATAAAGAACTGCTTATACAATTGTTAGATATCATTATTCCTTAGCAACTAATGTAACACCCCAAATTTTAGACTATGTTACAGAACTGACAGAATTACTCTGTTTTGTGTTTTCTGTGTAAAATAAAAATAATTTAATTATTTCGATACTGTTTTTGATTGTTTTGTGTGATTTGCTCCGGGTCAGGAAAATAATAATTTTCGGGCCGAGAAAATTCTTATTTTAATTATTCAGAGCTGGAGGATCTTACTAAACCCAATTCGATTGATATATATATTAATCTTTTAATTTTTAGGATTTAACTGTGTAATAAAATAATTTTATATTATTATAATATTATTTTATTTGACAGTACTTACTGTCTCAAAAATAGTAGAAATATGCTTCAAAATGATCATGAACCCAAAAAAGTCTGTGGGACCCGCGTTTAGAGTAGTAGTCAACGATTCTGACTGGACAGAATTCTGAACCAATAGGAATAAGTCAACAAAGGTGGCTTGAAAACTCTAAACCAATAAGAATTAGTCAAATAAAGAAGCATAGACTTCATTAAGGACCATTGGATAAAAAGCATGATTTAGATGCTTTTTATCATAACCGTTGATCTGATCAATGGCGTAAAATGAATCCTGATAAAATCACTAAGTAATATCCACCGTAGATGAGATCAATGGATAGGAAACAAAGTTGAATTCAATGGCTAAGATGAAGTCAACAATAGTGGCTTGACTTTAATTAGTAACTAATTAAACCTAATTAAGTCATCTTAATGGCCTAATTAACAAGCTAAATAAACTAACCTAATTATCAATTAGTTATAATCTAATTCCTAATTAGATATCCTAATTTTAATTAGAGGTTATGATATATGTAATTATATGTTTAATTATTTAGTCATGTAATTAGATAATTAATTAAAAATGGTTAGGAAACTAAACCTAATTAATTAACTAGTTAATTAGCATGCAATTAGGTGTTAATTGAAAACAAATTAAGTCCCTAATCCTATGAAGAGCCACACGGCCAGCAGCCTTGGGAGGCTTCTCCAAGGTTCTTGAATTATCTAGCATGGCAATTTAATAATTAAAAGATGACATAAGCCATGTGCTTCAAGTGTGAACACAAAATTGGATATTTATTTCATGCAAATCCCTTTAATTTCTCCTACACATCCCACGGCAGCCCACTCCCCTTTACTATCAATATTCATTTCTTTTCTCTCACCAAAAGCTTGCATCATTTCTCTCCAAAAAATTCCAAGAACATCAAGCACCATTTTCCTTTCATTTTCCTCTCTAGAATTCGGCCCCAACACCCAAGTTCACTACCAATCTCCTATAATTTTTACTCTCATCATTTCCTAAACCTAAACTACCTTCTAAACACTTTCCATTTAGGAAATTTTCTCAAAATCCCACTCTAAGTGCTTCAAAATTCAACTTCTATCTTACTTTCCTAGAGGTAAATTTGTGATTCTTTAGTTTTAATTCAAGTTTGTGATTTTCTAAACCATATTTGTTCCATGGTTTATCATTATTAAGCTTTGTATGTGATTTTACTAATTGTTTTAGAATTTTTAGGAATTGTTTATGGCTTGTACGAAATCAAGGAGAAGGAGAGGAGCTTGAAAGACTTGTCTTCGAGAGGTAAGAGGGAGATTTTACCTTACCAACCAAGTTTTGGTGGTGTGGGAATGGTTTTGTTCGGTGAAAAACTCATAAGAGTTTATTTACCTATTGTTTGATGTTCTTTGATTGTGTTTGTGATGTGTATGATTTTGTTTCTATGCTTGCATGTGTGATAATATGCTTAAAGCTTTACTATTATGTATATATGTATAATTATGAAAGCATAAGAAAGTATGTGTAAAGTAAGATGTGAACAACATGATTAAATGATTGTATGAATGCTCCAAAGAGCAATGAGGCTCATAGCCATACTAGGGATTAGAGGACCAAAGTCCTGAAAATGAGGGATTCAAATGAGAATGAAGGATTTAAATGAAAAAGAAATGAATTTGAACAAGTTTGAATGTAGTAAGCAAAATGGTTTTGGGAAAATAATCTGATATAATTAAATAAATATGGTTTAAAATGAAATGAGTGTCAATATTTGAATTTTACTGACGTATGGCTCACCCTACGGGTTTAGAGGTGCGTCTGTAAAATTTGAGCTGTAATATGTGAAGTAAATTAAAGAAATAACATTTTTGGGGAAATAAGGCAAATACCGATTTTTAGAGGGGTAATATTATAATTTTCGTTTTTAAAAAGGGGCTATATTGTAATTATGATTTTTAGGGAGGCAATATTATAATTTTTATTTTTAATGGGGTCATATTGCAATTGTTGATTTTAGAGGGGCTATATTACAAATATTTTATAAAAAGGGACTATTTTATAAATATAAATTTTATGAGGGACTATTTCATAAATATGAATTTTATAAGAAACTATTTCGTAAATATGAATTTTATGAGGGACTGTTGTGAAAATATTATTTAAGTGAGGATTATAATGCAAATATTATGTTTTGAGGGGTTATTATGCAAATATGAAAAATAAAGTCAAATTTTGGTGTTAAATGAGAAAAATAGTATTTTTGATTTAAAACGTATGAAAAATATTTTACGCGATTGAGAAACATTGAAAATTGATACGCGATTTGAAAATGTGACAGAATTGTTGTACGATTAAGAAAACGCGAAAATATGACTACGCGATGAAAATACAGTAATAATACTATTGGGTTATTGAGTGGACCCCAAATATGTGATAATGAATTGGAACTGTAAATGGTGCATAGTACATGCATTGGAAAGGTCCGATGGACTGATTAAGGCTAGTTGCCTAGGAGAGAATACACCTCTTGAGTGGGTGCGATATGCGTAGTGTAGGTCACTCGTTGACCTTGGGGGCATTGGGGTGCGGGTCGCCTACAATGGGCAGTTGGTAGCTCTTCTGTACCGTGGGTTAGACCGACGTAACACACCAATGATCCGGACCTAAACACTATCCTTAATTAAGACCTAATAAAGATTGTCGTGCATATGCTAGATGTGCAAAAATTAAGCACGTGGTCTGAGGCATGTTGGTGCAGACAGATCTTTTCGATCACTCTCTCCGATCTGAGTTTTAGCTCCATGGAGTGGGAAATTGAGTCTAGCTGCATATGCATAGTTATTGAGAACATTATCGTAATTATTGTTTATGATAATTGAATTATGGAATATTTGAATATTGATAATGGCATAATCGTAATTATGTTATGATGATAAATGATGTTGATGGCATGATTGTGAATATGGTATGATAGTTGTATGAGATATTGTATGTGTTTGATAATTGATATCAGTGGTATAATTGTAATTATGTTTGATGTGCTGGTATGAGATATTGTATGTGTTTATCTTCATTGCTACCATACTGGTATTGGCGTAGGTGATCTCACCTCTTTGTATGTCTATTTGTATTGTAATAATAATTTTAAAGACGTTAAGCGAGGATTTGAGCAAGAAGCTGAGGAAGAGCAGATTCCTGTTGAGGACGCTAAGTTTTGAAGTGATGGATGAGTCTTGTTTCCTTGTATATATGAGATTGAGTAGGCTACATCTTGGACATTAGTGTGAATATTAATACCTAGAGTTCCTATTGTCTACTAGACAGTACTGGGGAGCATACTATCGTACTCCTAGTACAATTGGTATAGTGTCGTCTGCTCGGACACCTGTCCGTAGGACTTCGCGTCAGTCTGGATTCCTATCTTCTGAGGAATCTGAGGAGGACCCGTCTGAGGGTTCTACTATGTAGTAATACTTGGGCAATGTATTAGTTTAAATTAAAGCTTAAATATTTTGAGAGTCTAGTTTGTAAATATTAAAATATGATAGTACTAAAGATTGGTATATGTATATAAGGTGTGAATTATTTGTGATATGATAATGTTGTAATGTTTTTATTTTCCACTAAGTTTATCTTATTATTATTAAGAAATTTTACAACTCGTATTTATATTACAAGCATGATTTTCAAATAAATGGGTAATTTGGTAATTAAGTAACATGAAGTGTGGCACCCTAAGGAGGGTGTTACAACTAACAATAAATTATGATTGCACAGGGTAAATGAGTCACTACTCAATACCAATGGAATATTAGCATACTTACTCTATGCATTATTCACAAAGCAATGCATAATCTATATCTGTAACTAACCTCTTCTCAATGATGAACAATTGCCTATACAATTGTAAAACATTATATTCCTTGGCAAAGTGTTTTTTTCACCCCTTTGCCTGACAAAGAGTATTTCTCACTTCTTTGTCCCTAGTAGATAGCTTTTCTCATTTATCTACTATGACAAGGTCCTTTTCTCGCTCCCTTGTCTCATTGTCTCACTAATCCATCCTTAACAAAGTGCTTGTCTCACTCTTTTGTCTTACGATGAATTGTACTATGTCTCAACTTTAACTAGTAGAGGAACCATTCTTATCTAACATACAATTCGAACTCAACTTTATCACATAAAGGAGCAAATCATGTTTCGAGGTTACCCTCACAGCTCAACTCTAGTAAATAAGGGAAACCACTATCATTCATGCATCTCTAGCCCTACTTTTATTATAAAGGAGCAATTCATCCACTATGACAAATAACTATTGCCAAACAATTCAGTATACTTACATCTGGTATACCACATCATTACATCACAAGTGAGAACAAATGCAACATCATTGCTCATCAATGATTAACAACTTGCCTATGTTAATCCACTACCATTGGATGTACAAAGACCTATTGTTTTATACTTGTTCTAGATAGATATTTACTCCATGAAATATCTCTATTATTGTCTTAACTCACACTAAAAAGCATGCATAAAAGACTCCATCAAGTAAGGAACTCCAATTCCTCAAAATAAAAAGCCTAGGAAGCTCAGTGTCTAGGCGCTTAGGTGCTCAATCTCTCAGCACTTAGGCGCTCCATGACAACAAATCTCCCCTGTTTCTTCTGTCATTGGGCACTTAGGCACCCAATTTCTGAGCGATCAGTGGCTCAGCACTAGAGCCTTCTGGTTTTGCGCACTTAGGCGCTCACTCTTTAGGTGCTTGAGTGCCTATCACGTTTCTGCTTTCTAGCCTTGGGCGCTTAAGCGGCCAGCTTTTAGGTGCTTAATCGCCCAACGTCAGAGTCTCCATACTCTATTCCATTGAGTTTCTAACTCAAGTTAGACCCTTAAACATAGATACTAAATGGTTTATAACCACAAACATGATCTTTAAGCATACTTTAACTCTCATGCACATTCTCAACTCATTCAAGCATGAGTTCATGAACAAAGACTAAAACCTCCAGTACCCATTTCTCAACTTCAAACTTAAGGGGCCATATGGATATCTCTAAGTTCATAACTCACAATCATGCATAGAATAAGTCATAAACAAGCTATTTTTAACCATTGAAGACAAGATTCAAACACAAAAACTATTGAATCCCTCTCAAACTCATTTCTACTAAATTGATCATGCACCAAGCATCAAAAAGTAGATAGGCAAAAAGATAAGCAAAAGCAAACACCCCTACCTCAAGTCTCTAAGGATGATGCTTGAACTAGGCCTTCTTGTTCTTCTTTAGTTCCTCTTCCTTTCCTCTTCTTCCTCCTTCTTTCTTTCCCTTTCTTTTTCTCTTCCTACTGATTTCCCACGAGAGAGTGAGTGTGAAAATGAGAGAAAATGACCAAGAAATTCAAACGGAAGGATAAGGAGGGTGGAAACAAAGGGTGAGTTAAGATATTTTATTGGAAACTTTATATCTCTTGGGAATACTTTGATCTTACCAATCCAAGCTTTCTAAGTTCCATAGATGTTATGAAAAATCCTAGAATTCATCTCAATCATATTCTCATCATTTCATAAACTTTCATACACCTAAAGCTATCACTGAAGTTCTATTACTCTTCCTTAAGTTACATTAAACCTAAGGAAATAAGCTAATGAGTTTATAGGTATCTACCTTAACCTGTTCTCCTTACTAGAAAATTCTTCATTCTTTACTTGATATCTTCTTAAATTTTCACAAATTTTCAAGATATCTGACTAGTTAATCTGGTCTTTAAACACTTACTCAATGTTATTAAAACTACTAAATTGTCTCAGTTAATTCTCTAAAATTAACCACGTCACTTTCTATTTATTTGAAACCTGGAAATAAATTCTCTATATTTATTTCCCTCATCTATGCAGTTTATATTACTTTCTGGGCTATTAACAACTATTTTTCACACTCAATGTTATAGCAAAATAACTTAACTAACTTAAAAATGTTACCGAAGTTAATAGGTAACTCTGACAAGAGTTACTGAATTTCTATAACCATGATTAAGACTAACTGGTTAGAGAAGATGTTACATTTCCCATCACTATAACACTATGGCAAGAGTCCAAAACTTGACCTCCCACCTATGTAAGGTTTCTTCAAAACTATGTAACAATTTGAAATGTGCATATAACATTTTAAATATTCATAGTATCTTTATAACCTTAGGACATAAAATTTTTCCCCACCAATGTAACTCCATGACATGTCTGTAACTTGACCTTCCACTAATGCAAGGTTCAATCAAAACTATGTAACTTTTACCAATTAGACTGTAACAATTTCTAAATACGTTGTAACTTTACAGCCTCAGGACATAACATTTTTCCCTACACTATAAGCCTATGGCATGAGTCTATAACTTCACCTTCCACCAATGCAAGGTTTAACAACTTGAAATGTGCCTGTAACATTTTAAATATCCATTGTAATTTTACAACCTTAGGACGTAGCATTTTTCCCCACCTCCATAACTCTATGACATAAGTCTGCAACTTGACCTCTCACCAATATAAGGTTTTATGGAAATTATTTAACATTTACCAATAAGACTATAACAACTTCCTTAACACTTGTAACTTTATAGTTGTACGATGTAGCATTTTTCCCCACCACTGTAACTTTATAGTAAGAGTATGTAAAGTTTGCCTTCCACCAATGTAAGGTTTCATCAAAACTATATCAATTTGGAATGTGCCTGTAACATTTTAAATATTCATTATAACTTTATAGCTTTAAGACGTAATATTTTTTCCCACCACTATATAACTCTATAGCGTGAGTTTGTAATTTTAACTCCCACTAATTTAAGGTTTCATGGAAACTATGTAACCTTTACCAATGAGACTATAACAATCTCCACACGCTTTGTAATTTTACAACCTTATGACGTAACATTTTCCCTAACTATTGTAACTCTATTGCATGAGTATCTAACATTATAATAACGAACTCAACAAACTTTGTAAAGATTTTTGTTGCGATTATAACTGGTATAGAAGCCAATATGACCAAAATCCTTAGTTCCACATTACTGTATCACAAAATTGTAATTGAATACAAATTAACTAGTACAGAAGCCTTCATAATCAACTATGCTTTTTATCCAACTCATTATGGTTAATCCTTAAGTGAATTCCAACATTCCATTCTGCTACCTCACCAAAATTGATCTCTGCCATTCCCAATTTTCCATACACTCCAGAAACACAATTCATAATACAACTCCATTTTAAATACATCAAACCACAAAATTATAAATGAAAATCCCTAAATCGAAATAAAGTTAACCTCTCTAATTTATCTGTCCACAATTATTGCAACAATGACATTGATTAAATTAGGGCCTAAATAAAGGAATTTACACTCCAACACAGAATGTTTACAATTAACAATAACTTAATTTTTCATGACCTTACTTCTCTTTGCCATCAATCTCGTTATGCATGATCTTGTTGCACGACCTTCATGCTTGTTGCCAATTTCACAAGATTCTTTTCCTTGCATACACAAATCATCTTCAATGCAATTTCATACACATTGAATGGAACTAAAGATTACAAAAATTAATTACAAAATAAACATATAAAGTGGTTTTTTGACACATACATCACTAACGCGTGTACCAACTGCTTCCTCTTTTCCATGCACCATCTCCAACTTTGCCTCATGTGCCCTCTCCATATTGGCCTTAGTTGCTGACCCTACCTTGTCATTGCCTTCAGTCTCAATTTCTGAAGTGCCTTGTGTTCTCTCCACCTTGGCCTCAAGTCCTACCCCTGCCTTGTCATTGCCTTCGCCATCAATTTCAGTAGTACCCTGTGCCCTCTCCACTTTGCCATCAGTTGCTACCCCTCCCTTGTCACCACCTTTGCCATCAATTTGACAACTACCTAGTGCACCTTCAAGCCTCACACAGTGCTCAACACTAAATAATGATTTGACCTCAAACCTCAATATGTCTAAATATCAAATATTACCTTCCACATACTCCGATAGCTTATCAATGTGACTCTTCAACTTAAAAACATTATGCTCTAGCACTTCCAAATGACCAATAAGTATAGCAAAAAAAAAGTACAATTTTCATATCACATCAATCGATTAACACAACATAAAAAAGCAACAATTAAGGCTTGGTTATGAACATACCATATTTCACAACACTTGTATACTCTCTAAAATTCCCTTCATTGCTGTTGTATAGCAGAGGACACCACTGTTGTGATCCCCTTTTATGGTTCCTTTTTACTTTTGTTCCGACTTCCTTTTTTAGGATGCACAGGGAGTAAATCACTAAAATTTATCAACCAACTTCCCAGCCGATCTCCAAACACCTTAGGCTACGTTTAGTATATCGTATAAAGAATACCTGATAGTATAAGCTAATACTATCAAGTCTTATTCAATGTTTGGCATTCGCCTAATAGTATAATTAAATCAGGTCAAATCATTTTATCATATTCTAAGCTGATAACTCCATCCAATCTCCTAATACATGATAAGACCTGATAAAATTTTTATTCCTATTTTATCCTTAACTTCATCTTTATCACTCCTCTCCCTTTATCCTCAACACCACCACCACCACCCCTACCCTTACCCCACCACCACCACCCCTTTCGCACCACCACCACCACCGCCCCTACCCCACCACCACCAAGCTACTTCATCTTTATGTTTCTAGGATAACTGTTGTCCATAAAACACTCCTAATTCTAATCCAGTCTCAAACCGTTTGTATGATAACAATAAATCCTCTGCACCGTAATCACAACACCTCGTGAACCATTTTTTGGCTCCTACTTCCTCATTGCGTTATATCTCTCTAGAACATGGGATTGTGACCCTTTTCCCGAAGTTGGAGCGTCAATTTGATGCCTAATATCCTACCACAGTAATAACAATACATAGGCAATTTCTCATACTTAAAATCAACTTAGACTTTATCTATGTTGTTTGTGCCTGTGTATACCCCTCATTTCAAAGGTTGCAGCATATCCACAATTACCAAAGCTTTTGAAATGAATCCATGACCATTTGTGGCAAATAATAATCCTACCTTAGATACCAAGCCCACCTTTGCACACAAATTTTTCCTAATGTCTGTAGTCCTACATTCTCCCAAGAGACCACAACACTAAACCCAAAAGAGGACCAAGTGGAATCCATAAGAATTAATGACATGATCCTTCTCCCATTGCTTCAACAATAGAAGTTGGCCTTTATACGACCACGGTTGATTATGGAGGATCTTGTACATGTCGATCTTATTGTCAAAGTAGAAGCAATAGATCTTAGAATCAATTTCTTCACAAAGAAACCCCTTGGGGTTGTTCTAGACCTCGGTCAATACTATAACCATCCTAGGTGCACTTAGGATCGATCAGAGAAGAGTTTCCCAATTAAACTGCGATGGTAGGCCTCCAACCGAGACGACAACTCAGCCTCATCAAGGAAAACGGTCTCCTCTTCCTCCTCAGAGTCTTAGAGTTGGCAATGTTACTAAATGTTGCTTATCCGTAATGTGTTTGATAAAAGCTCTTTGAAATTTCTTGAAAGAGGCACGGCGGCATCGAGTTGCAGAGGGTGGCTCTATGAGTCATGGAGTCAGGTGCTTGAGTTGATGTTACGATGCATTTCAGAAGGTTTTTTTCTTTGTTTTTTAAATTTTGACTTCTAAATGACATTTTGATCTTAAAAATAAAAGATATTATACAATCAATTAGTTTATCCTTTTGTTATCAAATAAAAGATAAAATTGTCTTATCCTATTAGTTATAGTATCATACTTTATATTATTCTATTATCTTATCTTATATTATACTATCATGTGTACAAAACAAGGCCTTAATATTTTATTTGCTTTAACCCATTTTGATGATACCACAAACATGTGGCTGAGAAAGACGTAAAAAACATCATAGGCTACTACCTCAAAAAAAATGTTGTACGGAATTGAGCCCCTTTGAACCAACAATTTATTCACAAGTTGATGATACACCTTATATGTTTCTTCAATATTAAATTATTGCAGGGTTTATAACTTTCCAGTGGTGAAGACAATAGCTCACTACTTACAATTACCATGAGCTTGCAATTCCATAGTATTAGTACCTAGTTTACAAGATTCTAGAAACCTTTCACTAAAGTCTTCAGTGTATAGCACAAGCTGGAGAATCAAAGTTGGGGTATACAATGAATGCAATGGACAAAGGAGCTATGTATATTGGAGAATGTACATTACTGCGTACTGGATCCAATGTTGGAATATCTCCCTCGTTTGTTAACTCCAGTGGAATACCGTTTAGCACCATGGTTTGGCTTCGAAGGTAATCATCTTTTGGAGTCAAGTGGTACTCCTCCCTGAATGTGACATCTGATCCTTTTGTTCCAACCCAAGAAAATGTCTTCTTGAGATGATCGAAGAATGAATTTTCTTTATGGATGCTTTTGACCACTTCGTTTCCTTCAATATTTACAGTCACGCGGTTTTGAATGGTGAGTATGAAATGAGTCTGATTGCTTAAGTTGATCAGCAGTAATGTTACACCCTCCTGTGGCATGGAATTGAGAAGATTTTGAGGAATGCTAAAAGTAATTAAAGAGCCAACAGATCCTTTAGATGCCTAGCATCTTAATATTAAGTCACAAGATATATTGCAAATTTCACTAGTCAATAAAAAAAATTGCTAGCAAATTAAGAGTGAGTGGCACTAAGTCACACCTCTATTCAAATTTTTCAACATTCATTACCAACCAAAATTGCATATAATTTTAAAAACCATAAAAATCCAGAAATCAAAGTGTGTTTTTTTATTTCGGGATAAAATTAAAGGAATTCTGAATATATAGAATGTAATATGTAAACAGGCACCTTAAACATGTAATGACAACAAACAGGCACCTAAAATATGCCACTAGGAATGGGCTAGTGGTGAGGAGTTTCAATAGTTTGCAGAGATCATATGTTTAAAACTCTGTGCCACCATTGTACCAAAAAAAAAAAAAAAAAGGCCCCTAAAATTTGTATGGAAAAACCTAATGGAGGCATGATACTTCTAGCATGACCAAACAAGTATGGTAAAGTTATAATATTACACGTGCAATCCATCGGTGTTACTATCCCCTTGGTTCTCCTAAGAACCAAGCTAAAATTCAATGTGTCATATACTTTTGTGCATATAACTCCTTGTGACATATTCTTGATTCTTACAATCAAATTTACATATCAAATGTCAGTGTTAATCTTCATATGATGTATCAGATTAAATTTTTAAATAACTGGAATGGTAATCAAGCATCACATATAGAAGAATGAACCCCAAACTCATGTCTCCCTAAAATATTATATCCTTCTTATACGAGTTAAACTAAATTAGCGCACTTACTCTGTCTTTTGAACAATGGGCATAAGTGCGTAAAAAGGGTGCAGAAACATCACTTGAAACTGCAAGAACCCTCTTTCCCATTAGCCGATGCCACAAAAGTGCACTATTCAGAAACAAGACCAGAACCTAGGATTAGAGATGTTCAGCAATGATATATAATCATTATAAATCTTCAAGTAATTATCAAGGGAATATATATATATATATATATTCTCATTTCTTTTTTGCAATTTTCAATTTACACTTGCCTGTAGTAGTCAGGATGGGGAGTGAAAGTGGTGGTATTGAGAAGGCCATAGTTCCCTCCAATTAAAGTCTGCCTGCAATAAACTTTAGTGTTGTAGCTGGATGCCATTCCAAGTTGATCTAAGTACCTATGAGTCATTTAAATTTTCGAACTAACAATTAATCACAAATAATTATTTTGCTAAATAAAATATCTGAATCCTTCCTTTAGCACTTAAAAAGAGGAACAGTAAATGATAGAAGAAATGGACAACCACGATTACCAAAAGCTGTTAACAAACGAGTTAGAAACATAACGACCACCACTGTTGTATGCTCCACCAGCTTCTCCTACCCATGCAGAAGACCAAGGACCATGTTTTTGAATGGTTTCTGTAAGATTGTTGAAAATAGATTCTACCTTGCTCAAGCGCACAGGATCTAGAATCTTCCGTTCAAGATGCTCATCACTACCTGAAAAAGAGAATTCACTTAGGAACTGATTATGAAATAGCATCTTCCCAGCAAGAAAACAAAATATAACATCCTTGATATAGGATAAGTTTAAATACAACACCACCACCACCAAAGCCTTTTCCCACTAGGTGGGGTCAGCTATATGAATCAAATGTCTCCATTGTATTCTATCGTAAATCATGTCTTCAGTAAAACTATTTAAATCTAAGTCCTTTTTAATAGTTTCACGTATAAATTTTTTTGGTCTCCCTCTACTTCTAACTATTAGACTACCTCCATCTGATCTACTCTTCTTACTGAGACTTCTAATGGTCTTCTCTTCACATGGCTAAATCACCCAAGACGAGATTCTATTATCTTTTCCACAATAAGTGCAACCCCTACCTTCTCTCTAATGCATTTCATTCCTAATCCTATCTTGTTTTGTATGTCCACTTATCTAATGCAACATCGTCATCTCTGCAACACTGAGCTTATGCCCTTGTTGGCATTTTACCGCCCAGCATTTAGTATCATACAGCATCGTAGGTTTTATCGCATAGCTATTAGACAAAATTTTCCTTTAAGCTTGAGACACTTTTCTATCACAAATGACACTTGAAGCACTCCTCCATTTCATCCATCCTACTTGAATCATATGGTTTATATCTCCCTCTTTTTTTCCATCATTTTGTATGATAGATCCTCTTACTTGAATCGTGTGACTTGTGATAAGGTATGATCTTCAATTTTCACCTCTAAGCAAATATCAGCGTGCTTTTTGCTGAAGTTACATTCCATATACTCCATTTTACTTCTACTTAAACAGAAACCATGTGCTTCCAAAGCTTGTCTCTACAACTCTAACTTCCTATTTATTTCCTCCCTCGACTCTCCAACTAGGGCTATATCACCTACAAAAAGCATGCATTGTGGTACCAGCTCTTGCATATGCTAAGTAAGCACAATCCAAGACCAAGGTAAAATGATAAGGACTCAAAGTTGACTCTTAGTATAGCCCTATAGTTATAGAAAAATCTTCTGTGACCTCGTCATGTGTTCTCATACAAGTTTTAACACCATCATACATATCTTTGATGGCTCGAATATAGATACGAACTCCTTTCTTCTCCGGAACCTTCCACAAAACCTCTCTTGGCACTCCCTATTCATCTGACATTTTCTTAGACCTCATCTCATTAAACAACTTTGTGAAACAACTTATACCCTTCTCTCCCAGGCACTTCAATAGGTATATTATCTAGTCCAATCACTTTTCCATTGTCCATCCTCTTCAGTGCTTCCTTTACCTCAAACCCTCGAATTTTACAATAAAAGGTATAATTTTGGTCTTCCTCTCTATTGTTTAGAATAATAGAGTCCAATAATGTCCTATCAGGATAAGTTTAAATATTGAATTAAATATATTAGTTGCCAGTGCATGTCTTTCAATGTATGGAAAAGTTAGCATTTATGGGAAAATTAAATTAAACAAAAGAGCATGGTGTATTTGAGTATACGATGGGGTAGTTTTGCATGTTGGCATGGCATACTTCCATGTTGGCATTCATATTGGTGTAAACGTCTTTTGGTAGCTATGAAGATAATCAAGGAGGTTGGTAGCTACATAAATTGGCAAAGGCAACCTTCAATGTATATTAGCTATCTGGTTAATATGAATTTTGTCAAAAGAGGCATTTCATAGTCTATTTTATCAATTTTTCTTGCGTTTATTTGGTTTTTCAGAAAAGAAAGCATTTTTATTTTAAAGAATATAAAATATGGAGGAAGAAAAAAAAATCTGAAAAGAAACAGCAGCCCTCCTGTTTATGAAAGAAAAGCAATAGTCTACCAATGAAACATGTGTCTTATTCCCTCAACTGATTGTAACTGATGCCAGTCAACTACTACTTACAAGAAAATAGAGAAGAAAAGGAAAGATTACCTAGTTATTTTAGAATGTTAAATATTTGTAAGAACGACTATAGTAGAAAGAATTAGGTAAATGACAAGCAAACCTGGGCCCAAATTATATAAGTGATGAGTCAGAACATTGATTATGCCTGAACCCGAAACCTGAAGAAGCTTGTCATACCACTCCTTTTCATAAAATCCCCCGGGTGCTACAAGTGAAGGTTTGAACTTGGAGTTCTCGTATAATGTATCTATAATTTGTTTAAGTTTAATCAAGTCTTTCCCATACTGTGCAACACCAACACTTGCGCCAATGCCCTTACCACTCAACTCATTACCTACAGCAGCATATGCAAGAATAAGGTCAAATGAAACAAAAATGAACATATAAATGACTGTCCATTGTCCTACCAAGTTCCCATGAATCGATATTGTATTCCTTTGAAATAGTGTACTTTATAAAATCATAAGCATTCCTAGGGTCCCATTCTCCATCCCAAACATTATGACTAATCTGGTGCTTCCCAATGAGTGCATTCAATCCAAATGTCACAATGGCCCTGCAAGTGTCAACATCCAATTAAGTTACTCCACAGGTAATCATTCCTCCCCCACATCTTTCTGCTTTCCCTTGAACATAAATATGCTTATCCTAAGTCCTAACACATATATAGAGATAGGATGTTAAATCACTCACAAACACTCACTGACATTTAAATTCTTTGTGCCTATATTTATATACACAAAATGAGGATTACAAGTGTTAATGTGATTTTAGTCACGTATCACATTTTTGTCATGTATTAATAGGCCTTGATTTTAGAGTTTTAATTCTAGCTTATTTTCTAGGGACTTGATTAGTTTGTTTTCTAGGTCTTGATTTGTACAGTCATTATTACCTGTATTCCTATAAATAGGGAGTAGACTCATGTATCACACACACTTCAAGCAATAGAATATATTTTCTAAAGCTTTTCTAATATGGCATCAAAGCAGGTCCTTGGCCTGCTCCTGTTGTACACTATTCTGTCTCCTGTTGACTGATATTCTTATATCAGTTTTTGGTTCCTTTTTCTTTTGTCTCTGCTACAGAAAATCTGGTCCTTCTATCTTCTGCATTTCCATTATTTTTGGATTCATTTTTTCTTCCCATTTTCTTGCTGCAATCAATTCCTCTTGCCATTCTAGTCTACAGCTATGGAAAAAGTTGGAAGTTATCAACCCATAGGGACCATTCTCGATGGTTCAAACTACAGCATGTGGACAGCATGAAAAATTTGTTGATTGGTAAAAAGCTTTGGCACATTGTCATTGGAGATATCACCACACCAGTCCATGAAAAAAATGAAGCTGCCACCAAGTTCGTTGAACGTTGTTGATTATAATAAGTGAACGGTGAAGTTCTATTCATTGTATCTATGTATTCATTGTATTTACACTTTTAGGAGTTAGCATATAGATAATTAATGTTCTATCTTGTAGTCAAGTGTATATATATTGTAGTCTCATATTGCAATGTTAATACAAAGAGAAATATTCAGATTTAACTTCAAGTTGGTACCAGAGATTTCTGGTTCGTTCCTGTTATCTTGCTTTTGGGTTTCAGCTACTGTCAACGCTAACCCATTGTCTGTAGTTGTTCGATGCCCAAAGTGACACCAGAGTTCACCTCAGAAGCCGCCGACCAGCCATCCATCCAAGTGCCGCCGCCAGCGTTGCCGTCACGTGCTCTCACGTGCCGTCTTCAACAGCTTCATTCTCAAGCGCATGTGATCCACGTGCCACCATCCCGCCCGCCGTTGACATCGTCACTTCCGCCGCTGTGTTCGCCGTCTCCTCCTGGTTCTATTTTGCCCCTGTTTGTTTTCTACGCATGTCGTTGTGCTACCCCTCTTTGAATCCCGTGTGTTAGTTTTTTGTTTCTGGGTACATTTTGCCTTTTCTTCTAAACTTCTTCCATGGTTGAATCTACTAAGGGAGGCTTCAATCCAGAGAAGAAGTGTCTAATTTCTTTCGCGTTTTCTGAGTCCCCCCATCGTGTCTAATTTCTTTCGCGTTTTCTGAGTCCCCCCATCATTACTACCGAGAAGTTGAATGATAAGAATTATTTGAATTGGCGTAATGCTGTAGAGGTATGGTTTCTGGGTCAAGGATTGTTTGACCATCTCACTAAAAAGGCTACTGACATTGTTGAATCTGAGAAGGATGAGTGGCAACACGCAGATTATTAGCTTGTATCGTTGTTGTGGCAGTCTATTGAACCAAGATTAATGGTGCATTTCCGTCCTTACAAGACATGTTGCAAAATTTGGAAGAAGGCTCAAACTGTTTATGCTAATGATATACAGCGGCTATATGAGACGATTCATAGTTTGACGACAATGTAGATGGCTGATCTTGACTTGCCCTCCTATTTGAATAAAGTACAATCCATTTGTGAAGAGATTAAATTGATGCTAGTTAATGATGATGCACAAAAGATGTCGGGTAAGCTTGATAACATGCTTATGGTATTTGTTCTTCATGGCCTTCACAAAGACTTCGAATCTATTCGGAATCAGACTCTAACAAATCCTAATATTCCTACGGTGGAGGAACTAATTGATCGTTTGCTTTGAGTTCCTTCTTCGACAACTTCCCTTGAAGTTGATTCTCAAACAGCATCTGAGTCTTCAGTTTTTGTCTCAAACTCAACTGACCGAGGAGGCCGAAGTCGTGGTCGTAGAGGTGGTGGTCGTCGCAGAGGTGGTAGGGGTAATCTACACTACTCTTACTGTAAGCGAGATGGACACACTCAAGATCGGCGCTATTCCCTACATGGATTCCAGAATAAAACTGCCAATGTAGCTCAGTCTCTTGAACCAGCTGTTGAGCACAAGATCGAGTCCGAAAAAGATCATCTACTTTCTGCCAATGAGTATAAGGAGTATCTTCAATTTAAAGCCACTCAACAGGCTTCTTCTTCCTCAGTCACCGTTGCTTACACCAGTAATTCTACAGTTTGTGTCTCTCAATCTGCATCTGTTGGATCCTGGATTTTAGACTCTGGTGCTTCTGATCACTTAGCTAGTAATCCTTCTCTTTTCACTAAATTGTCATTCCCTAAAACATCTCACAATATTACTCTTGCCAATGGGTCTAAGGCACAGGCAGCTGGTATTGGTCAAGTTTCACCTCTTCCATCCTTACCTTTAAATTCAGTCTTGTTTGTACCTGGCTGTCCCTTTAATTTAATTTCAATCAGCCAAATTGCTCGCACTTTAAATTGTTCCATAACCTTTAATTTTGATCCTTTCTTATACAGGACTGGAGTACGGGACAGACAATTGGAGCTGGATCTAAATCACGAGGTCTCTACTACCTTCAACCTTCCTCTTCCACCGTATGTGCTGTTTCAAAGTCTGCCGATCTCCTACATCGTCGTCTGGGTCATCCAAGTTTGGACAAGTTAAAGCAGATGGTCCCTTATCTTTCACATTTGAAGACCTTGAACTGAGTCGTGTCATTTCTTTTCCAAGTAGTGTCAATAGTTGAACTATGTCTCCTTTTGATCTTGTTCATTCTGATATTTGGGATCCCAATCGTGTTCCTTCTGTTTCAAGATATAGGTATTATGTTACTTTCATTAATGATTTTTCAGGATGTACTTGGTTATATTTAATGGAAGATCGTTCCGAGTTATTTGATGCTTTTCAAACCTTTTGTTTGGCATCATACATCAGTCCAGTTCCTCACACACCACAACAAAATGGTGTGGCTGAACGCAAACATCGTCATCTTGTTGATACAAGTTGGACTCTCTTTAATAAATGCTAATGCACCCTTGAAGTTTTGGGGTGACGCTGTTCTTACAGCTTGTTATCTGGTAAATCGAATGCCATCTTCTGTTTTGGGTAAAAAAATTATTCACTCTCCTTTATTTCCTAAAGATCCTCTTTATGCTGTTCCCCCTCATGTGTTTGGTTCCACTTGTTTTGTTCATGATCTCTCTCCTAGCCGTGATAAATTGTCTGCCCAGGCTGTTAAATGTATCTTTCTTGGGTATTCTCAAGTTTAGAAGAGATATCAATGTTATTCTCCCTCTACACATCGCTTTTATGTATCTACAGATGTTACATTCTTTGAGGATACCTCCTTTTTTGTCACATCAGCTACATCCGACTCTACTCCATCTCAGGTACTACCCATTCCTCTTTTTGCAACACCTGTCTCTAATCCTCAAGCTCCACAGTCATAGGATGACCGTCCGTTGCGTTAATTTAGTATTACTTATGAGCGCCGGAATCCTGAAGTTCCGAAGATCACACCTACTATTAATTCTCAAGATTCAGCTCCTGCTCTAATCGCTTCTCCCACTGTGGTCCCACCTGACACTTCCGCTGACCTACCTATTGCACTCCATAAACGTAAATGCTCTAATCTCAATCCTCATCCGATTTACAATTTTCTGAGTTACCATCAATTATCTTCTTCCCATTGTGCCTTTATGTCTGTTTTGTCATCTGTTACCATTCCTAAGAATGTTCAGGAAGCACTATCCCATCCAGGATGGCGACAGGAAATTATTGATGAGATGACTTCTTTGGAATCTAATAGTACATGGACCCTTGTTTCACCTCCTCCTGGAAAATCTACAGTTGACTGTCAATGGGTATTTACTGTTAAAGTTGGCCCTGATGGGCAGGTGGACCGATTGAAAGCCTGGCTGGTAGCAAAGGGATACACTCAGATCTATGGTATGGATTACAATGATACATTTTCTCCTGTTGCTAAGATGGCGTATGTTCGTTTGTTCTTGTCTATGGCTGCCATGAGACGCTGGCCCTTGTATCAGCTGGATATTAAAATTGCCTTCTTACATGGTGATCTAGAGGAGGAGATCAACCACCTGGGTTTGTTGCTCAGGGGGAGTCAAGTCTTGTTTGTAGGCTACAAAAGTCCTTATATGGCTTAAAACAGTCACCTTGCGCTTGGTTTGGGAAGTTTAGTAAAGTCATTTAGCAGTTTGGCATGATTCATTGCGAGACAAACCATTCTGTATTCTTTAAATGCACACCATTGAATAAACTTATTTATCTTATGGTGTATGTGGATGATATTGTCATTACAGACGATGATCAAGAAGGCATTAAGAAATTGAAGCAATACCTGTTTAAACATTTTAAAACTAAAGATCTTAGCCGATTGTGATACTTTCTTGGGATTGAAGTAGCCTAATCAAAAACAGTTATTGCTATTTCTCAGAGGAAATATGCCCTTGATATTCCGAAAGAAACAGGGATGCTTGATTATAAACCTGTTGATACTCCTATGGACCCAAATGTGAAGCTTCTACCTAACCAGTGGGAGCCCTATCCTGACCCAGGCAGATATAGAAGATAAGTTGGGAAGTTAAATTATCTCACCATGACTCGATCAAACCTTGCTTTTCCTGTCAGTGTTGTGAGTCAGTTTCTTAACTCACCATGTGACAGTCATTGAAATGCAATTGTTTGGATCCTAAGATACATCAAGGGATCACTTGGTAAAGGGTTTGTTTATATGGACAGGGGTCATACTAATATCATTGGATATACATATGCAAATTAGACAAGTGATGCTAGTGATAGGAGGTCCACTTCAGGCTACTGTGTGCTTATTGGAGGTAACTTGATTTCATGGAAAAACAAGTAGCAGACTGTTGTTGCAAGATCGAGCACAGAAGCAGAGTATCATGCTATATGGCTAATACTACTTGTGAACTCTTGTGGCTAAAATATTTGCTCTAAGAGTCGAAGTTTTGTGAGATAGGTCCTATGGAACTTGCTTGTGATAACCAATCAGTCTTGTATCTCTCTTCGAATCCAATTTTTCATGAAAGGACTAAACATATAGAAGTTGATTGTCACTTCATCAGAGAAAAGATTCTCTCAAGCATCATTAAGACTTCTTTTGTGGGTACTAAAGATCAACTAGAAGACATGATGACTAAGTCCTTACAGGATAGCATACATATGTGACAAGCTGGTTGCATCAGACATATATGCTCCAGCTTGAGGGAGGGAAGAGTGTTAATAAGTGGACGGTGGAGTTCTATTCATTGTATCTATGTATTCATTGTATTTACGCTTCTAGGACTTAGCATAGATAATTAATGTTCTATCTTGCAGTCAAGTGTATGTATATTGTAGTCTCATATTGCAATGTTAATACAGAGAGAAATATTCAGATTTAACTTCAAGTAACGACTTGAAGATTGGGACAGCAAAAACCATCAAATTATTACCTAGTTTCGCAATATTTTGGTACCATCTATTCATATTCAATTTGCTGAATTTGATACAGCAAAAGAAATTTGGGATTTCTTAGCTAATAGGTACAAGACGATTGGCCTTGCTCATTACTACCAACTATGGACCACTCTTCATAGTATCAAGCAAGAACCTAGTCAATCAATCAATGATTTTCTTGCAAAAATACAACCAATTTGGCGTCAGCTATCTCAAGCCAAAATCAGTGATGATAATCTTCATCTTATTCAGGTTCTTATGGCTCTTCACTCTAATTATGGGCTTGTCCGAGCCTTTCTTTTGCATCATCATCCTCTTCCTAATCTAGATGATACCGTGAAAAAACTAATTTTTGAAGAAACTCGGCTTGGCTTAGTAAAACCTCATTTATCAGATATTGCTTGTGCCACTCATCAATCTCAGCCACTGATGAACAAACAATTAAGGATCCAATTTTTGTAGGTATTGCCGACAACATGGACATGTTCTTTCAAATTGTCCTACTATTGAGTGCAAATACTGCCATGAACATGGTCATATAAGCCCATTCATTTGTCTTTAGCATTAGTGATTTTGAATCCCTTCTCAAATAGTTTATATCTTCAAATAGAAGGTGCTCCATCCAAGAGTAAGTCAATTTTCAAAGCTGGATCTTCCTCTGTCGTTGCTGCTGCTGCTACTGCTGCTAACTCTAAGGGAACTACTTCATTTGTCTTTAGCATCAGTGATCTTGAATCCCTTCTCAAACAGTTTATATCTTCAATAGCTCTTATTCTACTGCTTTTTGTCTGTCATCCTAGGTAACTCCTCTTGGTTATTTGATTCAACATGTCGTAATCATATGACCTCTAACTCATCCATTATGTCATCAAAATTACCATGTCATTCTCTTCCCACCATTCATACTGCAAATGGATCCCAAATTAAAGCTACTCATGTTGGCCATGCCTCTTCTAGTAATGTCAGCCTTCCAAACACATTTTGTCCCTCATTTAGCTTTGACCTCATTTCTATTGGACAATTATGTGATCTTGGACCTACTGTGACTTTTTCCTCTAATGGTTGTCAGATACAAAATCCGCAAACGGGATAGATTCTTGGTACAAGGTGTAAAGTTGGATGATTGTTTGAGCTCACTTCCCTTCATATACCTTCTCAACAACTCATTTATGCTGCCACAACAGAGTCCCCTCTCTATCAATGGCATCTTCGTCCTGGTCATGCTTCTCTTAGTAAACTTCGTCCTTTAGTTTCTGGTGGTCAATTAGGTGCAATTAAAATTAAGTCTTTTGATTGTTTACATTGTAAACTTGCATAACAACTACCTTTTCCTTTTAATATGAGTACTTTTGCTTCTGATACTCCTTTTGGATTAATACATTCTGATATTTGGGGTCCAGCTTCACATTCTACTTTGGGTGGCGCTACATATTTTGTTGTGTTTATTGATGATTATTCACGATTTACTTGGATCTATTTCCTCAAGCACAAATCAAAATTATCCCAAATTTACCTTAATTTTGCTACAATGGTCAAAACTCAATTCTCCCACACTATAAAAACTCTTCAGACAAATATGCTATGGAATACAAAGAGTCCACTCTATTACACTTTCTCAAACAACAAGGTACTCTTGTCCAGCACTCATGTCCCGATACTTCTGAACAAAATGGTTGAGCAGAAAGAAAGCATCGTCATATCTTAGATTCTGTTCGTTCCCTTCTCCATTTTGCATCATGCCCAGTACGTTTTTGGGGAGAAGCAGCTTTAACCACAGTTTATGTCATAAATTGCTTACCTTCTTCCATTGAAAAATTATATGATGAATCTCCTGATTATACTCAACTCAGTTTTTGGATGTGCTTGTTTTGTTCTTTTACAGCCTCATTAATACACAGTTAGAACCTCGAGCTCAATTGTGTTGTTTCCTTGGTTATGGAATTGAGCACAGGTTACCATTATTGGGACCGAATTTCTAATCGGCTCTATGTCTCTCGACATGTTACCTTTTAGGAACACATGATGTTCTCCTCGGTGTCCAAATTTCATACCTTATTCTTCTCATCTTCTCCTTTCTTTACTAACTCATTCTGTGAATTGTCTCTTGATTCCACTCTAGTATCCTTTGATGAGTTCAATACATCTTCAATGGCATGTGCTCCCCAAGATTCTTCAACATCTGCAGATCCTGTTCCCGACACTACTAATGGTCATCCCATAATCCATCGTTCTGATCAGGTAACCATCGTTCTGATCAGGTAAGAGCACCTCCTTCCCATCTTAAAGGCTTTCATTGCTTCTCTACTATTTTGACCTTGCATGAGCCTCGCACTTATCGTGAGGCTAGTTCTAACCTTTGTCAGCAAGCAATGGCAGAAGAACTCCATGCTTTAGAGAAAACTCACACTTGGGACCTAGTTGATCTTCCCTCTAGCAAAGCTTTAATTGTTTGCAAATGGACTTGCAAAATCAAAACTCATTCTGATGGATCCATTGAACGGTATAAGGCACAACTTGTAGCTAAAGGGTACACCCAAGAATATGGTATTGATTATGAAGAGACATTTGCTCTTGTGGCTCGCCTAACATCTGTTCAAAGTTTGATAGTTGTTGCAGCAATAAAAAGGTGAAAACTTTTTCAAATGGATGTCAATAATGTTTTTCTCCATGTGATTTAGAAGTAGTAGTATATATGCAACCTTCTCCAAGGTATTCTCATCCACCTCATAAAGTTTGTCGTCTCAAAAGAGCTTTATATGGTCTAAAACAAACTCCTCGAGCTTGGTTTCCAAAATTCAGCTCTACCATTGCTCAACTTGGTTTTAATTCTACTCTGCATGATTCTACCTTGTTTATTCAAAGAACTAATCTTGCTATATGTTGATGACATGATCATTGCAGGAGATGACAATACTAGTATATCTGAATTGCAAAACTACCTCAGTCAACACTTTGAAATGAAGGATCTTGGCTCTCTCAGCTACTTTATTGGTCTTGAGGTCACTTCCACACTTCCACACATGATGGATACACTTTTTCTCAAGAAAAACTTTAAAATAAGGAATAACAGTAAAAAAACTTATTATAATTAAATTGCTTAAGTGAATTTCAATCAACATACAAGTATTTATATACATGAGAAATTAATTACAACTTCTATTTACAAGAAGAATAATTAAAGACTTAAACTATTTCCCATGACACTATTGTTTCCAAAGCTAACTATCATATTTCTCATGCTAACTAATTCAATATTCAACACTCCCCCTCAAGCTAAAGCATATAAATCATATGCACCAAGCTTGTTACATATGAACTGTACCCGAGGACCCAAGAGATTTGATGAAAATATCTGCAAACTGATTATTTGAGCTGATAGAGGTAGTCACTACTTCTCCACTTTGTATCTTCTCTCTCACAAAATGACAATAAATTTATATATGTGTTTGGTCCTCTCATGAAACACAAAGTTAGAAGTGATATGTAGGGCTGCCTAATTATCACATATAAGCTCCATCTTGCCTGCTTCACACAATTTGAGTTCATTGATTAATTGTTTCAACCATATTAGCTCTTTGCAAGTGCCATAGCACAATACTCTGCTTCTGCACTCGATCTTACCACAACACTTTGTTTCTTACTTTTCCAGGATATTAGATATCCACCAAAAAGAACACAATAACATGACGTAGAACGTCTATCGAATGGAGAACCTTCCCAATTTGCATCTACGCATCCCACAATCTGAATATGTCCTTTATCTTCATACAATAAGCCTTTCCCTGGAGCCCATTTGATATATCTACAAACTCTAATAGCTACATCTCAATGTCTTTCACATGGCAAGTTGAGAAATTGATTAAGGATGCTCATAGCAAAGGATATATTTGGTCGAATAACAGTCAAATAATTTAATTGGCCAATCAACCTGTGATATTTGGAAGGATCAAATAATGGTTCTCCTTGATCTGGACTGAGTTTAGTATTGGGATCCATTGGTATATCTATTGGCCTAGAATCCAACATTCCAGTTTCCTTGAGAATGTCTAATGCATATTTTCGCTGTGAGATACAAATCCCTGCATTAGATTATGCCACTTCTATTCCTAGGAAATATTTCAACCTTCCAAGATCCTTAATCTGAAAGTGATCAAATAGGTTTTGTTTTAACTTCACAATTCCTTCTTAAACATCTCCAGTGATAACAATATCATCGACATAAACAATTAGATATATGGAAGTTCCAGAGGAGGAATGGTGATAGAAAACTGAGTGATCGGCCCCACTGCGAACCATACCAAAATCTGATATAATAGTACTGAATCTACCAAACCAAGCTCGAGGAGATTGTTTCAAGTCATATAAAGATTTGTGCAAACGACAGACCAAGCCAGACTCCCCCTGAGCAACAAATGCCAAAGGTTGCTTCATGTACATTTCTTCTTGGAGATCACCATGTGATAATGCATTCTTAATATCAAGTTGATAAAGTGACCAGTGGCGGATGGCTGCCATGGAAAAGAAAAGACGAACTGACACCATCTTTGCAACTAGAGAGAAAGTATCATCATAATCTAGGCCAAAAATTTGAGTGAAACCTTTAGCAATAAGACAAGCTTTCAATCGATCAACAACTCCATCAGGTCCCACCTTAACTGTGTAAATCCACCAACTCACAGTAGATTTGCCAGGTGGCAATGGAACAAGTTTTCAAATACCATTGGCATGTAATGCAGACATTGATATGTGTGAAGCATGCATATAATTTTGTCTTAGTTAACATTTAATTGTTGCATATTTTGTGTTGATTTTTAGTATATATCTTAGGTTTTTATTCCTTTAGTTCAGATGACTGCATTTTGTTTTTATATTTCATAGGTGAATGGATTTGTGACTTTGAAGCACCAAAATATGAAGAGCTAAACTAAAAGAGGAGGTACAGAAAGAACCACACCCTGGCCATGAAATGATCGACACTCATGGAACCTGTTGCTGGAGAGAAACAAGCACAACAGTAAGATCCACGGCGGCCAGCCCGTGGAACCTGCCACGGCTGTGGAGTATTTTGACCATTTATACACGATTGAGAGCAAGACAGTAAGATCCACGGCCAGCCCGTGGCACCTACCACGGTCGTGGATCGTGGAGCGTCAACACATTTAAATCTGTATTATTGCTCCTTTACAGCAAAAGTGAGTTGTACAACAAGCTGAATGGAAAAAGGAAGACGAAAAGGGGATCTGAAGGGGGAGATTAGAGGAGGATATAAACAACCATTGGACTGAAGAAATTGGGGGAGGGGGGGGATTGGATAAGAGCAAATCGGATGAAACAAGAAGACTCAATCAGAGTTTTTCTTCTCTTCTCCTTTTTGCATTTCAATCTGGTTTTCTGAATGTTCTTGTTCATTCTTATGAATGTTCTTGTTCATTCTTATGGATTGTATTTTAACGAACATGTTTGAGTAGTTCTTTGTTCTAGGATTTGGGAGTAACCCGATGGTGTATTGACAATATTTGATGTATGAATTTCTTACCTCTTTAATGCTAGTTTCTCTTGATTCAGTTTTTAACACACCAACTGTTTGTGAATATGTTTGGCCACATGTTTGCATGATTCTTTGATATTAGGGGAAGAACTGAAAGGTGAATCTTGATTTCAGAACCCTAGAAACTGAACCTGAGCTTTCAATCACGAAAGTAGATTAATTCTCTTGAGGCTTTCTTTGAATTATCTTGTTCTTACAAGGTTCTTACAAGGTCCTCTCTAATCCAATTATTGTGAAAATAAGAATTGGATTAGATTGGATATGTTATTGTATTTTGAAAGGAAACAATAATTCTTTAGGATAATTAGCCTTCAAAAGTAACCTAGTTTGATAAGAGGGGAAAAATTACAGATTTGTTAATTACTACTGTGGTGAACCCGAATCCTAGAGTCTTTAAAACTGATTCCTTTATTCAATTCCAAAGTTGATCTTCTTTGTTATTTTCTGAATTTTATTTTCTGCGATCTTGTTCAATCACTATGGTTTTGCATCATTGGTTTCATCTAGATAATCATAATTGTGCGTAATTAGTAATCATCAACTTAGTCCCAGTGGAACGATAATTTTACTACTTGATAAAATTGTGCACTTGCGATTTACACCAACAAGTTTTTGGCACCGTTGTCAAAGACTGTGTTTTGTTGATATCAATTCACTTGCATGTTCGTTAGTTTGGACTTCTATTTTTGTTGATTTTAATTTATTTTCTGTTTATATCCTTGCAGTTGAGCAGGTAATTCTTGTATGCGAAGGTCTAGAAATTTTAGGAAAGTTCTAAAAGCAGACCCAGAAATTGAAAGGACCTTTCAAGTAAGAAGAAGACTGCAAAGACAGCGAAGAGCAGCCCAAAAACAACCTACACCAGTCATATGGCTGCCGAAAATGAAAATAAGCCACTGAAGGATTACGCTATGCCTAGCGCACGAGGGCTGCGTTCTAGTATCACAAGACCTCCTATTGAAGCCAACAATTTTGAGTTGAAGCCTTCGCTTCTCTCAATGATTCAGCATAACCAATTTGGAGGTTTGCCAACGGAAGATCCTAATCTTCACTTGGAGGTGTTTTTGGAGTTTTGTGAGACTTTGAAGTTCAATGGCGCTTCCACAGATGCTATCCGGCTGAGGTTGTTCCCTTTCTCTTTAAGGGACAAGGCTAGAGCATGGTTACACTCCCTTCCTACAGGGTCTATTACAACATGGGCTCAGCTGGAGCAACGTTTCCTTGACAAATACTTCCCTCCAAGCAAGACTGCTCATTTTAGGAATCAAATTACCAGCTTTGCTCAAAAAGACGGTGAGTCATTATTTGAAGCTTGGGACAGGTTTAAAGGGCTGTTGCAACAATGTCCTCATCATGGCCTTGAGAAGTGGTTGATCATTCACACGTTCTATAATGGTATAACCTACCAAGCCAAGGTTTCATTGGACTCTGCAGCTGGAGGAGCTTTGATGAATAAAAACTTGGAAGAGGCCTATGAGATAATTTAAAATGTGGCTCTAAACCACCACCAATAGGCGAATGAAAGAGGAAATCCCAAAAGAGTTACAAGTAAGTATGAAGTAGATGCTTGAGATCTAGCTTTATCTCAGAAATTTGATAAAATTAATGTCAATGTTGTTTGTGCTTCTAATGCCTCTTGTGAGATATGTGGGACAGTAGGGCATATAGCTGCAGATTGCCATCTAGGAATTACTCTCCTACACAAGATGCACCGATAGAGCAAGTTGATGCCATCAATAATTTCAACCAGAGGACGCAGAATGATCCATTCTCAAACAGTTATAACGCTGGTTGGAGGAATCATCCTAACTTCTCCTATCAAACCAATCAGAATCAAGCTGGGCAAAGCAATGCGAGGCCATTTCCTGGATTTTAACAACAGGTACAAAACTCTAATTTGGAAACCTTAATGAAAAATTTCATTTTGACTCGATCCAAGCAAAATGAGGAATTTGGGCAGCAGGGTCATGCCATTGGTGAGGCAATTAAGCAACTAGCATCTAAAGTTGATAGTCTAGCTATCTATAATAAGATGTTAGAGACCCAAATAGCACAACAAGCTAGCTCCTCTGCAAGAACACCAGGAAGGTTTCCCGATCAGCCTGAAACAAATCCGAGTGACCAATGCAAGGCTGTTACCTTGAGATGTGGTAAGCAATTAGAAGATCTTAAGACAAAAAAAGAGAGTGAAAAGAAAGATGGTAGTGAGGAAGTTGAGGTTACTAGACCATCACCTAGGGAAAATTAGAATAAGGAAGAAACCAAGGAAAAAGGTGAGGAACCTAGTCACACACCTCTAGCCACACCTTATAGACCACCCGTACCTTTCCCTCAAAGGTTAGCTAAGGCCAAGCTTGACAAGCAATTTGGCAGAATTTTAGAAGTTTTGAAAAAATTGTATATAAATATTCCTTTCACAAAAGCTTTACAACAAATGTCTACTTATGCTAAGTTCTTTAAGGATATTTTGTCAAATAAAAGAAAATTGAAAGAATATGAAACTGTGACTTTAACTGAGGAGTGCAGTGCTTTGATTCAAAACAAATTATCTCCAAAGCTCAAAGATCCAGGTAGTTTATCAATTCCATGTTTAATCGGTAACATGAGCTTTAATGAAGCTCTTTGTGAGCTCTTTGTGATCTTGGGGCTAGTGTCAATCTTATGCCCCTATCTGTTTGTAAAAAGCCGGAGATGGGTGAACTAAAGCCCACAACAATCTCATTGCAATTGGCGGATTGTTCCGTGAAATACCCCATAGGTATTTTGGAGGACGTTCCCATTAAAGTCGGTAAGTTCTTTGTGCCGGCTGATTTTGTGGTTTTAGAGATGGAGGAGGACTCTCAAATCCCCATCATTCTTGGAAGGCCTTTCTTGGCCACTGCTGGAGCCATAATTGATGTGAAAAATGGCAAACTTTCTTTGACAGTTGATAATGATAAAGTTGAGTTTGATTTGTCTAATGCTGTAAAACAACCTTTTGTTGACGATCTTTGTTGTAGAATAGATTTGTTACAGCAGGAACTAAAGGAGGAAGCGTCTAAATGTTCCTCTGTTGATCCATTGGAAATGTGCTTGATTGGCGAAGGTTCAACAAGTGATGATGGTGAGATTGGTGAGTATGCTCGTCTCTTGGACGCATGCCCACAGTTACATAAAGCCAAAACTGAAAAGTTGGAGCCCAAACAAAAATCAACAGATTGGGAGGAAGAAAGCACACCATAGGTAGAACTTAAACCTCTTCCTTCAATCCTAAGGTATAAATTTCTTGGTCCCAACTCTACATACCCTATGATTATCAATGCAAATCTGAATGAATTTGAAACCGAAAAATTGGTTAGGGAACTCAGATTGCATAAGAAGGCCATTGGGTATACTATTGATGATATTAAGGGCATTAACTCTTCTGTTTGCATGCACAGAATTTTTCTTGAAAACGACCATAAAACCTCTATTAAGCATCAAAGGAAATTAAATCATAACATGAAAGAGGTGGTCAAGAACAAAGTGCTTAAATTGTTAGATGCAAGGGTGATATACCCAATCTCTGATAGTGAATGGGTAACTCTTGTCCAAGTAGTTCCTAAAAAGGGAGGGATGACTGTGGTTAAAAATGAAAATAATGAGTTAATCCCTACTAGGATAGTAACAGGGTGGAGAATGTGTATCGACTATAGGAAGCTGAACAAAGCAACAAGAAAAGATCATTTTCCCCTCCCCTTCATTGATCAAACGCCTGAAAGGTTAGCTAGGCATTCATATTTCTACTATTTGGATGGATATTCTGGTTTTTATCAAATCCCGATACATCCTAACGATCAAGAAAAGACCACATTCACATGTTCATATGGCACTTTTGCTTATAGGCGTATGCCTTTTGGTCTTTGCAATGCACTTGCTACTTTTCAGCGTTGTATGACAGCTATTTTCTCCAATTTTATTGAAAATATAATGGAAGTGTTCATAGATGACTTTTCTGTGTATGAAACAAATTTTGATAATTGCTTGTTTAACTTGTCTAAAGTTTTGCAGAGATGTGAGGAGGTAAATCTAGTCCTAAACTGGGAGAAATGTCACTTCATGGTAAGAGAAGGTATAGTGTTGGGACACATGGTGTCCGAGCGGGGTATTGAGGTTGATAAGGCTAAGGTGGAAGTGACTGAGAAATTGCCCCCACCAACCAATGTGAAGGGAGTGCGCAATTTCTTAGGACATGCTGGTTTTTATCGGCAGTTCATAAAGGACTTTTCAAAAAATTTCTAAACCTTTAACAAACTTGCTTATTAAAGATGCTGAATTTGATTTTGATCAAGCTTGTTTGGATGCTTTTCACAGGTTGAAGGAAGCTTTGATTTCAGCTCCTATAATGCAAACACTTGATTGGAGCTTTCCCTTCGAGATCATGTGCGATGCAAGTGACTATGCAATAGGAGCCGTATTAAGCCAAAGGAAGGACAAGATGCATGCTATTTACTATGCCAGCAAAACCTTGGACGATGCTCAAGTGAATTATGCCACTACTGAAAAGGAGCTACTAGCTGTTGTTTATGTCTGTGACAAATTCAGATCTTATCTCGTGGGCTCTAAGGTGATTGTCTACACGGACCATTCGGCTATCAAATATCTACTTAGCAAAAAGGAAGCCAAACCCCGACTCATCCGATGGATTTTACTCTTGCAAGAGTTTGATTTGGAGATCAATGATAAAAAAGGTGCTGAAAATGTGGTAGCAGATCACCTTTCAAGGTTGCATCAAGGGCTGCATGTAGATGGAGAGGCGGAGTTGCCCATTGATGACTCATTCCCTGATGAAAAATTGTTAGTTGTGGCCCAACTCGATGCTCCTTGGTATGCAGACTTTGTGAACTTTCTCGCATGTGGAGTATTGCCACCGGAACTCAGCTATCAACAAAAGAAGAAGTTCTTTGCTGATGTGAAAAACTATGTTTGGGATGAACCATTCCTTTATAGGAGATGTGCTGATATAGTGTATAGGAGGTGTATCCCGGAAGATGAAGTTGACAACATACTCTATCATTGTCACTCTTCTAGTTATGGAGGTCATGCTAGTACTTCAAAGACAGCTGCAAAAGTCCTACAAGCTGGGTTCTATTGGCCTAACATTTTTAAGGATGCCCGTAAGTATGTTCTTTCTTGTGACAGCTGACAGCTGTCAAAGAACTGGAAATATATCCAAGAGACATGAGATACCTCTCAACACTATTTTGGAAGTTGAGATTTTTTATGTTTGGGGAGTTGATTACATGGGACCATTTCTACCATCTTGTAGCAATAAATATATTCTTGTGGCAGTGAACTATGCCTCAAAATGGGTGGAAGCTGTGCTATCTCCAACAAATGATGCCAAAACTGTAATGAAGCTATTCAAAAAGATCATATTTCCAAGGTTTAGAGTCCCAAAAGCAGTTATAAGTGATGGAGGTTCACATTTTATTAAAAAACAATTTGAAAACCTCTCGAAGAAGTATGGAGTGACTCACAAAGTCACTACACCATACCATCCCCAAACCAGTGGACAAGTAGAGATTTCCAATAGAGAAATCAAGAGTATATTGGAGAAGACCATGTCAAAATCAAGAAAGGACTGGTCATTGGAGCTTGATGACGCTTTATGGGCATATAGAACAGCTTACAAGACTCCCATTGGTATGACTCCATTCCGGTTGATTTATGGTAAGCCGTGTCATCTTCCAGTTGAGTTAGAACACAAGGCATTTTGGGCCATCAAGCTATTGAACTTTGACATGAAGGCAGCTGGGAAGAAAAGGAAATTACAACTTCATGAGCTGGACGAACTGAGGCTTGATGCATATGAACATGCCAAGACTTACAAGGAACAGACCAAGCGTTGGCATGACAAGCATATCTTACGTAGAAAATTCAAAGAAGGAGATCTTCTGCTGCTCTTCAACTCAAGATTGAAGCTATTTCTAGGTAAGCTCAGGTCTAGGTGGTCCAGGCCATTTCAAGTTCGCCAAGTGTTTCCTTATGGAGCTGTAGAGGTATGGAGCGAAGTCACAAGATCTTTAAAGGTGAATGGACAAAGGTTGAAGAGTTACTTTGTTGATGAACCTATCGAGAAAAGAGTGATGCACAACCTTCTCAACCCAAGTGCTTCAAACTGAGAATTGCAAGGGTCAAGCTTAAGACCATAAATAAGCGCTTTTTGAGAGGCAACCCAAGTTTATTTCTGTCAAATTCTTCATTTCCTAGTTTATTGAATTAAGTTTTTTTGTTATTTTGGTTTTTCTTAGTCATTCATTAATGATCTTTTATTGCTTTCTATAGGATTATTACGAGGAGCGAAGCTCGGCTTGAGCCAATTGAACTTGAGAACCAAATGCACTTCATTAAACGTTCAAAAGTTGAATATTGGGCTATGCAGATAGTCCACGGGCTGCCTGTGGTAGCTACAACACCCATGGACCATCTCTGCTGCAAATGGGCAGCAAATTGGCTCAAAGTCAATAAGCACCACGGCCCACCTGTGGCAATTGCCACGGCCATGGGACCTTGTGCGTAGCAAAGTTGCCCAAGACAGAAAGCTCCACGAGCTTCCTGTGGTATGTACCACGCCCGTGGAGTGCTGCAGTTTAAAAAAATATATATTAAGATGCTTGCCATTTTTTTTTTTATGCATGATAATTCAAAGCAAAATAAATGGATGCTAAAGATGCAAAACTAGAATTAAAATGCAAAACTGAATGTTAGAATGCACTAACTAACTAACTCCCCCAAGCTTAAGACCGACATTGTCCGCAATGTAAACAGAAGCAAGAAGGGAGTAATCAACACATAACTTACTTAGGTGGTGGAAAATGGCCCTGGGACAAGTGCCAGTTGTAAATAGCCTGCATCATCCCCTCCATACTCTGTAGGCGGCCATCAGTAGCCTACCCCTGCTGTTGCAACCGCTCCATCAGTAGGCGCTGCTACACCTGTTCAGCCCGAATAGCTTCAATGAAGGTTTGGAGCCTAGTATAGGCATCCTCTGAATTACTTGAAGAAGAATAAGCAGAAGGCCTAGAGGGGTCATCCTGTGGGGCATGGCGAAGAGGGTGCTGCTCATCCAGGGGCTGAGGATCATTACCACCAGGATGGATCCAGTTAGTCGGATTTTGGACAAAAATGCACTCAGAGTTAGGTAAAGGGAGGTCAGCCCGACCATTAAGACATAAGCAATAGGTGTCATGTTCCTTAATAATCATCTTAAAAGCAAGACATGACTCTAAATCGATCCGGGTACTACCTGTGGCCTCCTGAAGGCCATCTAAGTCATAATCAAAATAGAGGGCTATCGGGGGGATGAGCCCCCCAAACAACAATCTTACCAGCATGAGCCTTTTCTACCTTAGCAAAATGTCGGGCTAAAAAGGACCCAGAATCCATGTGGATCTCATTGAGCATGGCCCATAAAAATAGGAGCTCGTCCTGACGGACCGCCCCATCACTGTCTCCGCGCCCGAAAATAGTACGTGACATAACACGGTGCAGATAACGGAAACAGGGGTTTTCCATAGCAGTGGCCTTGTTCTTAGAGGAATCATAGGGGCTCCCCTCAGTTATGCTCTTCCAAAAAGTCCCAGCCCGAAATTCGCGCGGGGTTCTCTGTTCCCCTCCTGTGGGCAACCCGTAAATGGCATTAAATTGTGCCAAGTTAAGTGTGTGTTCATTGTTGAAGAGACGGAAAGTGATTTGTCCCTCTGTGCATCCTTCCCCATACAACACATTAACCTCAATAGAACTCAAGAACTCAAAGGTTAATTTGAGATAGGTAGGGTAGGCTGGACTGAATTTGTTAGGATGAGATAACCCACCTATCTCAAATTAACCTTTGAGTTCCTGAGTTCTATTGAGGTTAATGTGTTGTATGGGGAAGAATGCACAGAGGGACAAATCACTTTCCGTCTCTTCAACAATGAACACACACTTAACTTGGCACAATTTAATGCCATTTACGGGTTGCCCACGAGAGGGGAACGGAGAACCCCGCGCGAATTTCGGGCTGGGATTTTTTGGAAGAGCATAACTGAGAGGAGCCTGATCTGTCGATTATTCCTATATTTTAATCGCTTTGTAATTGATTCATTAAACTCCATTTGTGCTTAATTGTCATCATTTAACTTAGTTTCTGATATCAAACTCTAATTGGAACATTATTGTGAAACTTTGCTTAAATGTATTCTCAGATGCTAATATTTGAACTTTTCAGGAAACCTTTGAATGGCGGAGTTCATTTAACCTAAATCAGGCTTGACATCCACTTGAAGAAGGGCTATGGATTCATGAAGATCAATTTCTCCCTTTGAAACAATGAAAGAAGAGTTTCTGAGAAGAATCCAGGTCGAAAAATGAAGAAGTCAAAATACAGGGCCTGCGTTAAAATACAGGGTCTGCGTCAAAATACAGGGCCTGCGTCAGAATACAGGGCCTAGAAGTACACGGCCGTGTGAGAATACACAGCCTAGGCCGTGTACGCTTCTGACTTTGCAATTTAAATAGTGAAAATTTGGCCCCTCTAACTCAGTGTCATACACGGGCCTAGGCCGTGTATGCATACACGGCCGTGTATGTCTCCAGACAGCAATTATTGAAAACTTCTGCGCAAAGTTTGTGTTGGGGGCCTGTATATTGACACTCTTGGCACGTTTTGAGGGGAGTTCTGACCTAGGAGAGCAACTACAACTCCTTGGAGAAGGAGAGGGGAGTCTTGGATCAAAGATTGGAGTCTCGGGTTCGAGCAATCGGAGATCCATCATCCTCAATCCTCAGAAACTCGTTTTCTTTAGTTTTTCTTCTGCACTTTGTTTCTTATGTTGTTCTTTCTCAGTTTTTTCTTGTGATTTCCTTCTAGCTATGTGTAACTAAACCTCCCTTGGTTAAGGGGGTGATGAAACCACTAGTATTGATGTTGTGAATCTTGCATATTTGATTATTTCAACACGTTATGTTTTTATTCATATATTTCTGAATCTATTGTTGGTATGAAGGTTTTTGTACTTGTTCTCACTTTCAAAGTGGTAGATCTGGGTTTATTATGCGCGGTTGCGGTAGTAGATCTAGTGGGATGTATGATGTTCATGTGGGTATAATTATCTTTGTACTATTTGCCAGTTATAAAAGTGGTAGATTTGGGTTTATTATGCGCGGTTGCGGTAATAGATCTAGAGAAATATATGTTCTAAGCAATTTAATCCCGGTGTGTGATTAGATCTTAGTGTAATTGATTTTCTAAATCTTAATGCAATTGTTGGATAGTTGTAAGAGCGGTTGCTTTATAACTAATTAGTGATTAGGAGTTGATTTGAGCGGTTGCTGAATTGGCCAACACGTAAGAAAAACAGAGATTTACTCTCACAATTGCATAAAAACATAATTGAACATGTTGGAATAGCAGGATATGTGGATTTACATCATCATATAAATCTAGTGGTGGATTCAATATCTTAACCAATTTTCTTATATTGTTGATTTCAGTTCATTTATTGTTATTGCCTTTGAAATTGTTCATTGTTCATCAAAACTCCAAAAACCCCTTATTTACTATTTATTGTCAATCAGAGTCTAAATTGGGAATTGTTTAATAGTGTTAATTGAATTGGTTCTCTGTGGATCGACCCTTACTAACTACAACTAGTTGTAAGGTTTTTATTTTCTGGTGGGCCTGACAACTGATTTTTATCTGAAATTTTAATCACTATATCCTCACGCATCAAAGCCCCTATGATTCCTCTACGAACAAGGCCACTACTATGGAAAACCCCTGTTTCCGTTATCTGCACCGTGTTATGTCACATACTATTTTTGGGCGCGGAGACATTGATAGGGCAGTCTGTCAGGACGAGCTCCTGTTTTTATGGGCCATGCTCAATGAGATCCACATGGATTCTGGGTCCTTTTTAGCTCGACATTTTGCTAAGGTGGGAAAGGCTCATGCTAGTAAGATTGTTGTTAGGGGGCTCATCACCCCGATAGCCCGCTATTTTGATTATGATTTAGATGGCCTTCAGGAGGCCACAGGTAGTACCCGGATCGATTTAGAGTCATGTCTTGCTTTTAAGATGATTATTAAGGAACATGACACCTATTGCTTATGTCTTAATGGTCGAGCTAGCCTCCCTTTACCTAACTCTGAGCGCATTTCTGTCCAAAATCCGGCTAACTAGATCCATCCTGGTGGTAATGATCCTCAGCCCCTGGATGAGCAGCACCCTCTTCGCCATGCCCCACAGGCTAGCCCCTCTAGGCCTTCTGCTTATTCTTCTTCAAGTAATTCAAAGGATGCCTATACTAGGCTCAAAACCTCCATTGAAGCTATTCGGGCTGAACAGGTGCAGCAGCGCCTACTGATGGAGCAGTTGCAACACCAGGGGCAGGCTACTAATGGCTGCCTGCAGAGTATGGAGGGGATGGTGCAGGCTATTTACAACTGGCACTTGTCCCAGGGCCATTTTCCACCACCTAAGTTATGTGTTGATTACTCCTTTCTTGCTTTTGTTTACATTGCGGACAATGTCGGTCTTAAGCTTGGGGGAGTTAGTTAGTTAGTGCATTCTAGCATTTAGTTTTGCATTTTAATTCTAGTTTTGTATCTTTAGCATCCATTTATTTTGCTTTGAATTATCATGCATAAAAAAAAATGGCAAGCATCTTAATATTTTTTTTTTTTGCTTTGACTCATTTCGTTGGCACATTATTCCTTGATATCTGTGATGGTATGCAATAAGTACTTTTGGATTGAGCTTTCACTGTTTTGTCTTGCCTTGTGAGAACCTCTTGTCACTTAACAATTGACTCTTGAGTGTTGAGGTATCCAAGGAAAGTCTTAAAATACCAATTGAGTACTTGAGTTCCCAAGAGGACCCCCACTGCGCTTGGTTACTGGAGAAACACTTGATTCAAAAAAAAAAAAAAAAAGAGATTGATTGTATGTTGCAAGAAGGCAGCCAAGTACCCCTTTGAGACCGAGTTGGTTACTGGGAAAATACTTGTCAAATCTTGAAATCAAGTGCTCCTTTGAGACTAAGTGTGGAAGGTGCAAAGCACAAAGGGGGGATGAGCCTTGTTAGCAAGTAGGTGCCTGCTAAGTAGGGAACTTGGCGAAATAAAATGGAAAGAGTAAACAACTTGACTTGGTGTCCAATACCTTAGGGTTAATTACACTTGCACTATTGCACTGAGGTACTCACAAGTTAAGTCACAGTGAAATGTATAGTGAGGTTGTGCGCATTGAATATCATTACATGACAAGATAAGATGTTTTGCTGGGGATAATGAGTCATTGCTTTGTTTTATTAGTTATGTTTTGTTCATTCACACATGTTTTGCTTGAGGACAAGCAATATCTTAAGCTTGGGGGAGTTTGATGTGTGTGAAGCATGCATATAATTTTGTCTTAGTTAGCATTTAATTGTTGCATATTTTGTGTTGATTTTTAGTATATATCTTAGGTTTTTATTCCTTTAGTTCAGATGAGTGCGTTTTGTTTTTATATTTCATAGGTAAATGGATTTGTGACTTTGAAGCACCAAAATATGAATATCTAAACTAAAAGAGGAGGTGCAGAAAGAACCACACCCTGGCCATGAAATGACCCACACCCATGGAACCTGTTGCTAGAGAGAAACAAGCAAAATAGTAAGATCCACGGCCAACCTGTGGAACCTGCCACGGCCGTGGAGTATTTTGACCATTTACACACGATTGAGAGCAAAACAGTAAGATCCATGGCCAGCCTGTGGCACCTACCACGTCCGTGGATCGTGGAACGTCAGCATATTTAAATCTGTATTATTGCTCCTTTACAGCAAAAGTGAGTTGTACAACAAGCTGAATGGAAAAAAAAAAAGACGAAAAGGGGATCTGAAGGGGGAGATTAGAGGAGGATATAAACAACCATTGGACTGAAGAAATGGGGGGGGTTCGACAAGAGCAAATCGGAAGAAACAACAGGACTCAATCAGAGTTTTTCTTCTCTTCTCCTTTTTGCATTTCAATCTGGTTTTCTGAATGTTCTCGTTCATTCTTATGGATTGTATTTTGACGAACATGTTTGAGTAGTTCTTTGTTCTAGGATTTGGGAGTAACCCGATAGTGTATTGACAATGTTTAATGTATTAATTTCTTACCTCTTTAATGTTAGTTTCTCTTGATTCAGTTTTTCGCACACCAACTGTTTGTGAATATGCTTGGCCACATGTTTGCATGATTCTTTGATATTAGGGGAAGAACTGAAAGGTGAACCTTGATTTCAGAACTCTAGAAACTGAACTTGAGCTTTCAATCACGAAAGTAGATTAATTCTCTTGAGGCTTTCTTTGAATTATCTTGTTTTTACAAGGTCCTCTCTAATCCAATTGTTGTGAAAATAAGAATTGGATTAGATTGGATACGTTATTGTATTTTGAAAGAAAATAATAATTCTTTAAGATAATTCGCCTTCAAAAGTAACCTAGTTCGATAAGAGGGGAAAATTACAGATTTGTTAATTACCACCGTGGTGAACCCGAATCCTAGAGTCTTTAGAATGCCCGAATCGTTGGGCACCAAGGATGAAGAAAAGAATATTTACAGGCTTGCTAAAAGTAGGGAAAGGAAGACAAGAGACTTGGATCAAGTGAAATGCATTAAGGATGAAGAGGGTAAAGTCTTGGTTACGGAACAAGACATTAAGGATCGATGGAAGGGTTATTTTCACAAGTTATTTAATGAGGAACATGGGACATTAGGGGACTCGGACATTCTAAACACTAGAGAGGAGGACCTAAATAAAACTTTTTATCGTAGAATCAGGGAGTTCGAGGTAAAAGAAGCATTGAAGAGGATGGATAATGGAAAAGCGGTCGGATAGGATAATATACCTATTGAGGTATGGAAGTGCCTAGGAGAGAAAGGTATAAGTTGGATCACAAAGCTGTTTAACGAGATAATGAGGTCTAAGAAAATGCCAAATGAATGGAGGAGAAGCACTTTAATCCCTATTTATAAGAATAAGGGAGATATACAAAACTGTGCAAATTACAGAGGAATTAAGCTCATGAGTCATACCATGAAGTTATGGGAAAGAGTAATTGAACGAAGATTAAGACAAGAGACTCATATTTCAGAGAATCAATTTGGTTTTATGCCTGGGAGGTCAACCATGGAAGCAATCTATCTTCTACGAAGATTAATGGAGAGGTATCGAAGGAAGCAAAAAGACCTACACATGATTTTCATTGATCTGGAAAAAGCCTACGATAGGGTACCGAGAGAGGTCTTGTGGAAGGCTTTGGAGAAGAAAGGAGTTCGTATCGCCTATATTCGAGCAATCAAAGATATGTATGATGGGGCTAAAACTAGTGTGAGAACACAGGGTGGGGCTATAGAAGATTTTCCTATAACTATAGGACTGCACCAAGGGTCAGCTTTGAGTCCATATCTTTTTACCTTGGTCTTGGATGTGCTTATCTGCGCATATCCAAGAGCTAGGTGCCACAATGCATGCTTTTTGCGAGATGATATAGTCTTAGTTGGAGAGTCGAGAGAGAAACAAATGAAAAGCTAGAGCTATGGAGACAAACTTTGGAAAAACATGGCCTTCGTCTAAGTAGGAGTAAGACGGAGTATATGGAATGTAAGTTCAGTAAGAGGCGTGTTAATGATAACTTAGCGGTGAAAATTAGAGATCATACAATACCACAAGTCACACAATTTAGGTACCTTGGATCTATCATACAAAATGATGGAGAGATAGAGAGAGATGTAAACCATAGGATTCAAGCTGGATGGATGAAATGGAGGAGGGCTTCAGGAGTGATTTGTGATAGAAAAGTACCTCTCAAGCTTAAGGGTAAATTTTACCGCACAGCTATAAGGCCTGCGATGTTGTATGGTACTGAATGTTGGGCGATAAAAAGTCAACAAGAGCATAAGATCAGTGTCGCGGAGATGAGGATGTTGCGTTGGATGTGTGGCCATACAAGACTAGATAGGATTAGGAATGAATGCATTAGAGAGAAAGTAGGGGTAGCACCTATTGTGGAAAAGATGGGAGAATCTCGCCTTAGGTGGTTTGGACATGTAAGGAGAAGACTCAGAAGCCCTGTAAGAAGAGTAGATCAGGTAGATAATAGCCCAATAGCTAGAAGTAGAGGAAGACCAAGAAAGACTATAGGTGAAACGATTAAAAAAGATTTAGATCTGAATAGCATCTCTGAAAACTTGGTTTATGATAGGGCACAATAGCGTCGTTTGATCCATGTAGCCGACCCCACCTAGTGGGAAAAGGCTTGGTTGTTGTTGTTGTTGTTGTATTCAATTCCAAAGTTGATCTTCTTTGTTATTTTCCAGATTTTATTTTCTGCAATCTTGTTCTATCACTACGATTTTGCATCATTGGTTTCGTCTAGATAATCATAATTGTGCGTAATTGGTGATCATCAATTCAGTCTCAGTGGAACGATAATTTTACTAGTTGATAAAATCGTGCACTTGCGATTTACACCAACAGACATCTCTTCCAACATTGTCTGGCGCCAGTCTAGATGAGAGAGGGCTTAGCTATTGTTTTTGGTATAGTCACAGAAGACAAAAAATAGATAAAAGCATAATGAGAAGAAGACAAGCGATGATAACTCAAAATTAAAATAGGATGAGAATTGCGAGTAGAACGAGTACCTTTTCGGATAACAATGGGAGGACTGGAGATAACATCCGAAGAAGGATCTAAGGAGGATTCAACCACTGGTTCTGGTTGTGAATCAACAGGTATTGCATCTGGACCATTAGCCGTACGAGGTTAACGATGATAAACATGGAGAAGTGCAAGAACAAATGGGGTAGAAGCCAGAGTAGTGACAAGAGGTCCATCTAAGTAAGGAACAGGTAAAACCTCAGTGATAGGATGAGAGATAATATCAGATGTAGAGAAAAAAAAAAGAGTATTTTCAAGAAAGGTAACATCTGCAAACACAATAAAACAATTACGTTCAGGGGAATAACATCCATATATCCCAAGAAAACACACTTAATAGAACGAGCAGTTAACTTTATCTTTCCCTGGTGTAAGATCATGAACAACCAAATATGCATGAGGAAATAAGTACAACCAAATATGCGTAGTGGAAGAGAGAAAATAGGCTAGTGAGGAAATAAAATCGAATGAGGGATTTGATTTTGCAAGACAAAGGAGGACATACGATTAATAAGGTAGCACACAGTAAGGATAGCTTCACTCCAAAACCGAAGGGGAACATGAGTATGAATAAGTAGAGTGCGAGCGGTTTCTAGTAAGTGGCAGTGTTTGCGCTTAGCAACTCCATTTTGTTGTGAAGTGTGTGGACAAGAAAATTGATGTAGAATACCCTGCGAAGCCATAAAAGATGAAAAAGATGCAGAAAAATATTCACGAGCATTATCACAACACAAAATTTTAATAGAAGTATTGAACTATGTATGAATTTCAGAACAAAAGGATTTGAATATAGAAAACAATTTAGATCTTTCTTTCATCAAATAAAACCAAGTACAACAAGAATAGTCATCAACAAAGGTAACAAAGTAACGGAAACCTTGACAAGAGGGAACACGGCTTGGACCCTAAACATCTAAATGAATAATGGCAAATGGAGACGTAGCTCTCTTATTGACACAATTAGAAAAAAAAGTGCGAACATGTTTTCCTAATTGACAGGACTCACACTCTAAGTTATTAAGATTCAATAGACTAGGAACCATAGTTTGGAGCTTAGATAGGCTTGGATGTCCCACGCGACAATGAATCAATTTTGGAGACTTAACAACGACACAAGATACTGATGAACTTGGTATGGTCAGCCGATACAATCCTTGAGATTCACATTTGGTACCAATCGTCTGTCCCGTTCCCCGATCCTGCACAATAACAAGATCAGCAAAAAAGGTAACAGAACAATTAAGTAAACGAGTAAGTTGGCTAACAGAAATTAAATTAAAGGGACAATTAAGCATATAGAGAACAAATTTTAAAGGTAATGTGAGAAGAGGATTAGCTTGACCTATCCTTTTAGCACAAATTTTAGAACCATCAGCCAAAGTAATGGATGGAAGAAAAGCAGGTTGTTCAAGTTTAAAAAGGACAGAAGAAGTACTAGAAATGTGATCAGAAGCACCTGAATCAGGACCCATGGTCCAAGACAGGAAGAATGAGAAATACAAGCAACAGGATTACCACAATGTGCAACCGAAGTAATGGGAGTAGAAGCCTACTTAGATACTTGGTACTTGAGAAACTCATTATAGTCATTTCCTGAAACATAAATACCGTGTGTTTCTTGTGGGTTGGAAGGAGCTTCAGAAGTCTAATCAGATTGTACCACATTAGTGACCTTTGGAGGACGACCATAAAGTGCATAACATCAGTCTTAGGTATAGCCTACTCGATGGCAATAGGTACAAGTGAGTCGTGAAGCATGATTACCACGACTGTTACCACAACCACGACCACTTCCATGTCCTCCTCGAGAGGAAACCTAGCAAGAGGATTGGGATGTTAATGCGGCCTGATCAACATTGCTAGCTTCAAGTGAGGGGCCTGATTGTAGAATTCGTGCAAAGACATTTTCAATGGAGGGAATAGGTGTGGTGCCCAAGATTTATTCTCGAAGAGATTCAAGTTCTATTGGAAGCCCCAACAGAGTAATTATCAAAAATAGTTTTTGTTGTTGAGCACTATGAGCATTAGCATCAGCAGCATAGGGAAACAGGTTTAAATATTCCTCCATATAAGCTTCTACACCTTTGACATGCGATTCCATATCTGTACTCTCAAACTTCAAAACATTATACATCCTTGCAATATCATTTGAACACAAGGCTTTAGCATGATCCCATACCTTTTTGCATGTCTTGTATGCCCGAAACAAGAGATTTCCTTTGGATCAATAGACTGCCACATCATATTACATAATTGGGCATCAATAAAACGTTGTCGAATCTTTATGACTTGGGTATCAACTTTCTTCCAAGTTGCTCGATCAACTGCTAATATCATCTTCTTTCTTAGAAAGATGATCTTCGTATCCTTGGCCTATGAACCAAAGTTCCACAAAATCAGCTCATGCTAGATAATTCTTACCACCTGCCAACTTTTCAGTAGTCATAGTAGTACTTCCAGAAACAATAGAGGTCAGTACAAATGATTTCTCACCATTGGAGGATGTTACTTCTGATTCTGACATGCTGGAACAAGAATAAAGAGGCTGGGTAGAGGTTTAGGAAGGTTGAAAAATAACCTGGAAAGGAAAATTCTAGCTAAAAAAAATGTGTGGGTGACAAGGTGTCAAGTTCACGCTCTCCAGAATAGTGGCACGAGGACCACGCTCCGACTGGGAAGATGGCGCGTGACACGGCTTCCGGCGACGGCATTGACAGGGCTGACCAGATGAAGACTACTGAACACGGATATGGGGTTGGATTTTAATCGATCTAGGTTGAGAATGAGTAACAGTCAAAAACAGACCTGATACGAAAAGAAAAAACAAAGTTCTAACTTTGCAGAACAAGAGCACGGCTGAAGTATAGCCGAAAAGAAAGATAAGAACTATCACGCTGAAAGTGGTTCAACCGGAAGGAAGGAAAACCAGAGCTGGGTTAGAACCCACTCTAATACCAACTTGAAAATAAGGAACAACAGTAAAACAACTGATTATAGCTGAATTGCTTAAGTGAATTTCACTCAGCATACAAGTATTTATATACGTGAGAAATTAATTACCACTTCTATTTACAAGAAGAATAATTAAAGACTTAAACTTCCCCATGACACTATTGTTTCCAAAGCTAACTATCATATTTCCCATGCTAACTAATTCAATATTCAACAAAAAATATGCTTCTGATTTACTATCTCGGGCTGGTATTTCTAACAGAAAAACCAATTCAACTCCTTTGGAGCCTAATGTCAAACTCACTCCTCTGAATGGGATACCACTTTCTGATCCTACTTTATATCACCAATTGGTTGGGAGTTTAATTTACCTTAATGTCACTAGGCCAGACATAGCCTATGTTGTTTAAGTCAATTTATGGCTGCTCCTTACTCCACTCATTTTGCTACTGTCCTTCAAATTCTTCGCTATGTCAAAGGAACACTATTACATAGGCTACATTTTTCTTGTCACTCTTCTCTTTTGTTGATTGGTTATTCTGATGTTGATTGAGTTGGTGATCCCATAGATTGTTGTTCTACCATTCGATATTGTTTCTTTTCGGTTGATTCTCTTATTTCACAGTGTAGCAAAAAGCAAACAATTACTACTCGCTCTAGTACAGAATCTGAATATCGTGCTCTAGCTGAGGCTACATCTGAATTACTCTGGCTTCGATGGTTACTAGAAGATATGGGAATTACACACTCCAATGCTACTGTTCTTCATTGTGATAATAGGAGTACTATTCAAATTGCTCAAAATGATATTTTTCATGAGTGTACCAAACACATAGAGATTGACTGTCACTTTGTTCGACAACATCTTGTAATTGGAACTCTTCAACTGGCTTTTATTTCTTCACAAAATCCAATCGTTGATATCTTCACAAAAGCTGACTTCACCAAGCGTTTCCTTGACTTATTGCACAAAATCAAGTTGGGATCTACTCTACCACCTTGAGTTTCCGGGGGAGTGTTAACATGATTTTAGTCATGTATCACATTTTTGTCATGTAACATGTTTTAGTCATGTATTAATAGGCCTTGATTTTAGAGCTTTAATTCTAGTTTATTTTCTTGGACTTGACTAGCTTATTTTCTAGGACTTGATTAGCTTGTTCTCTAGGTCTTGATTTGTACAACCATTATTGCCTGTATTCCTATAAATAGGGAGTAGACTCATGTATCAAACACACTTCAAGCAATACAATATATTTTCTAAAGCTTTTCTAATGACAAGTATATAGGGTCAAGCCTAGACCACAGCCATTGAATATCATAGACATTCACTCTAACAAAAACTATCACTAATATTAACCAATAACACAAGATAGAAGGCCATAACTAATGAACTTCAATAACACAAATAAATAAAGCACCTGAAGTCTGTGATTATAGGGGTAAAATAACTCAGTGATGCAACTAGGGAGCCTACTATACCAGCAATGAAGGGATGTATATTATTAGAATAAGCAACTAATTTGGAAGAGTCAATCCCAACCAAGGGTGAGGAAATAACTCAGAATGCAAGTAGTGAACCTCCTGTACCAATGAAGGGAAGTCAAATAGCATGTATTGTTATAATAAATTTTTAAACAGAAACAGGCATTCCCTTCAGCAGCTATCACTGTGTTATAGACGAATTTTGTTTTTCTCACTTTTGCTTTGGCTTGAAGGAAGAGGGGACAAAGGAGGTGGTAAAGATAACAACAAATCTCAAGGTTAAAATTCTCACCCTGTCTCATTGAAAAAATGATTCAGCTCATCCCACCTTTTCATGTGTAAACATCCCTTTGAAAATCCAAACAATCCACCTTTCATCTTTTGAAATGGATGACAAGGAGACTCCAAACTTCCTACCTCATACAGCACCTGGTCTTGCAAAGAACCTCCAATTCTTATCCTCAGAGGCTTGAGAGCTATCACGCAACCATTATGAAAAGAATATATCATGCTTAAAGTAACTATTCCAAAAATGATGATATTCATAAAAATACATTGTGACTTTCTGCAGTCACAAAACAACAGAATGTCATCAAAGTAACTGAATTTTCTAAATTATGTGGACTTAAGTAATGCAAATATACAGACCTTGGATTGCATTGGCAAGGAAAGGATGAGACAAGTCCTGAAAAATCAATCCACATTGAATTGAACAACGACTAAAACTAGTTGACATGGGGATTGGGGGTGGAAGGGAAATATAAACTCTCTAGAGTGTTCTTTTCATTTTATATACAAATGAATTCCAAAATACTCACCAAATTTACAACAGATGAATATCCCCAGGGGCAATGGCTGTAGTCACACTTATCATGAGGCCACCAATCAATAGTAGCACAAATAAAGTTATTACCAGTTTCAGCTTTTGCTTGAGCTCCATCTACTAGAAGCGAACCATGTGCAACATCTTGACTTAAGGTTGCTCGAAGAGAAGCCAAAAAGAGAAACAATGCGAGGTGGAATCCCATTAGTGGATCAATTGCAGCAGCATCCAAGTTTAACACAACTAATCCAAACTAACTGCAGTAAAAGACAAGCTAATTTACAGACAGATCTTCTGAAGCTACAAATTTACAATTTTCTTTTATCAGACAGTTTGAAGACATGAAATTAAGTTTTAAAAGTAATACTACTTAATAATAAGTCCATGGTAAAATTGGAAATTGGAAACCACAAAATAAAAAGATTAAAAGGAGAATGAATATGATGATTGTCTAATTGCCTGAAATGGAAAATGATAATAACCATTACTTAGAAAAAAAGGGAATGAATATTATATTATGATCGTCCAAATTGATGATGTCATAATAAGTTAGCACTAGTAGATGGTAACGGTGAAGAGCAACACTGGTGTTCTGCGATGGGGTGTCCTTGTCATTATCAATACTCATTATAATGATGTAGCAATTATAGTAATATATGCATTAAGTAATGATAGTATCCTAAAGACAACAAATAAAATTGAGGGCTGCTTCTCAAATTTTTTAGCATTACAGAAGTAAATTTCAAAGTCAGAATTTTTAATATGTACAGAATCACATGTAAATTAAATAAATCCATTAATAAGTTCAATCATAGGCAGAGAACGGAAATGTAATCAGACAGATAATAAGAGCACAAAAATTTCGGTTTCCATTAATCAATCATGTTCTATCTTTTATATTTTCAGTCTTGAAGACACAGTGATAAGATACAAAGAATTTATTTAGAATAATAATAACAAAATTGGTAAGGTTGAATTCAAACTATCAGTCAAGAAACCAGATTCATTTTTTTATTAAAAAATCATTACAAAAAAAAAAAACCTCCAGAGAATTATTACGAAAATGACTTTTTATCCAATTTTAATATATATATTTAAAACGAGGAAATGAAATATCTAAGTGAGGCAGCTAAGAATTCATGAGGATTAGATCATACATGATAAATAAGAAGGAATAAAGCGAACTGGGTTTTCAGCTAAATCCAGAAAGGTATCAGCTGAAGTTCATCTCCCGACAAGACAAGACGAATCCAGAAGACTAAAAGATAAAGGGATTTTCTAACCGAGGACTTGTTAAAAAATTTAAAATAAGAAGTTTGGTATGAAAAATAAAAATTTTTAAATTTTTAATGTATTAAAAATTTTATTTTTCATGAAAAATATTCCTATTTCTATCCGCAAGCAAAACCCAAGTAGAGGAATCTTGTTGGCACCATTAAAAGGACCATGGGACACATAAAAGACCAAACTGTGAAGCAAAACCCAAGAACATGCGACACATAAAAGACCAAACTTTAATAACACCCAGATGGAGAGGAATCTTGAGAATTACAAGGCTTACAGTTCAGTTCAGTCCAGTTGAGCCCAGCACCATTAATGACCAACTGTGAAGCTCAAGTAGTAGTTCTTCTTCCTTCAAGCATGAGGCATCAATAATGGCGGTGCTTTGCTTTTACAGCTGAAAAAGGTGCTTTGCTTTTTTATTTTTTCTTTGGGTTCAGTATCCGTATGCAGAGGCTTGTGTTAGAGGCTGTGAAGCACCGACAATAATGAATAATCAATAATCAAATAAAATCAAGCACATGACCCATCGTAATTGAAAATTGAAAAGATAAATCTTAGCTTCAACTTTTGATTTTAATTTTTGTTTTTCATTTCATTTAATTTATCATAATATGTTTATTAATTTAATTAAATTAAATTAAGTAATAAATAAAGAAAGATTAAATGAAATTAAAAATAAGAATTAAAATCAAAGATTAAAATTAAATTTTGCTCAAACTGAAATGGGTTGGATTTGGATAGGCCTGTCTCTCTCAGATCATGTGTGTCGGTTGGTTGTCCAGGTTCCAGTCTTTTAAGCGCACACCAATTTAGCCAAGGGCATACCATACAGATTCCAGTTTTTAACTATAATTACTACTGGGCAACTGCTTAACTGGGCTGGGTAAGTATCATTTTGGGAAATGAAAAAAGGTTAGCAAGTAACTGTTAATTGTTTTTTCTCCAGTTTTTAATTGTACCACTTGTGCCAACAATAAATGTTAAAAAAAAAAAGAATGAAAAGATTTGAGTCGCTTTACATTATAAAAATTAATTTTAATTTAATTATAATTAAATGATAAAAATTATGTAAATATAAAATGATATGTATATAAATGTATGTAATAATATTATTATGTATTTAATTCTTTAGAATTTAGATTTTTTTCATGTTAGTTAATAACTTGAAAGGATCATATTAAAGAAAAAAGACATAATTTTCTTTGAATATAACTAATAAAACCTATAATCAATCATAATGCGTTTTTATATGATAATATTTGTATCTATCTTTCTTTAATATAATATCATGTTACGTGAGAGAAACTTATTCCAATTCTTTAATATTAATAATTGTTAGTGTATTAATAATGGAACATAATCATCTCTCAAGTAAGTGATATGATAAATTATTTATAAGATACTGTTACAAATGATAGATTTTTTAATATGTGTGGACTAACATAGTCACCAATTTTCTAAAACTCAAATTAATTAAATGTCAAATATTGTTGAGCATTTATTGGTTTAGCCCATTTTTGATCAATTTTATTATTCGGCTCTTATAAGCACTTAAACACATGTGGATAAATGTTATTTTAGGTTTGTGGGCCTTGTGTATAGGTTTTACATGATGGATAGGTTAACACATATCAGAAACATGCGTAAGGAGAAAGGCACTATTCTCATCCTATATGTATTGTGGTTCTTGCATTAGCCACAAAGATTTGTTGCACATATAGGGAATGAGGATAGTTTCTCTCCTCTACACACGCACCATTCGCAATTTCTCTTTAAAGATCGGACATGACCGCGCTCATATTTGTCCTTTCCAGGTGATTCTATAACTCGATCTATTGTATATTATATTTGATACATGCCATAATTTGGGGTTAAATAGATTTAGGAATTTTGACATATCGTTAATTAGTTTGAAACAAAATTCCTTCAATTGGTATCAGAGTCAATTTAATCCTAATTATGATTGTAATTTCTTCTTGTTGAGAATGAGAATTTTGGTCAATTCAAGAACATCTTTTTTTTTTCTTTTTGAAAAATTAATCAAAACCCAAAATTGATTTGATTCACGTTGTCTGAAGTTTTGACAATTTTTCAATGCGTAATTTGCGTGTATTTTTTTGTGCAATTTTTTCAACCATACAAGAACATCATTTATGATTTTGGTTTTCCTTAAGCATTATTATTATTATTATTATTATTATTATTATTATTATTATTATTATTATTATTATTATTATTTTCCAATTCGATTTTGGAATGTGTTCCATGTCTTGTAATAATTAATTTTGGTAATTTTGGCGAATTTTAAATAGTTTCAAAGTTCCATGAGAATATCTGTTGCGTGGTGTTAGAAAAATGTATCACAACTGTTTTTTTCTTTGACTCGAATTATATATATAAAATTGGATAATCTCAGAACTCACCTTTTGAAATTTTTTTTTTTTGTAAAATTAGGCATGTTATAATTTTCATACTCTCACATGTGATATTCTTTGAATGCTCAAATAATTTATTTCTTTGGGTTGTTTTATGCTATATTGAAATGATTGTACTCTTTAGATTATTGTACAATTTAAATTTGTGAGAGTTTGTTCAAATAATTACCAAAATAAATTGTTTTTGGAATTGTTTTAAGTGTATAATATTGTATATATGTTGAAATTGTTGCGCTTTTATAAACTATTGTACAAATTAAAATTTGGGAGTTTATTTGGTATATTTAGAGTTGTTTTGACTAATTTTACTCCTACCTACTATTTAAATCGTGGATAAATAAATAAAGGAGTAGCTCTTCATGTTCTAAGTCGCGTGATGTCTCATCAAAATCATGAAATAAAATTTTGTAATTAATTCTCACATAACTATGGATACTTTGGTATTGAATATAATTTTTTATGATGCTTGGTAATTATTGAGATTATTTTCACTACATATAATAGACAAGTGAGAATTATAATTAGATTGATAATTTTAAATATTTTATTTTGTATGATAAAAAGTATTGATATCGATAAATATATTATTTTGATGCCAAGAAATTTATGTTGATTGTATGCCCTTTATTGCTATTGAGAAATTTTTTTTTATGGAAGACTTATTTAAATAAGTTTGGGCATATTAAAATTTATTTATTTATACATATTTTACTCCTCTTTAATTATTGATGCTAATTTTATTAGTTGAGCTTGTTGAACTCCATAAATTGTGCAATCTAATATTAGGAGTTATTCTTGAAATAATTTTTTCGTTATAAGAGCATGATAATGTATCATGTGCTGCATATAATTGTTTTAATATTGGACGTTTGTGCATTAACAATATTAAAGTGTTTTGATATATATTATTAAGAATTAAAGTACAATTGTATGTGATTAATTTTATTGTATATTGTGCCATTGCAAATTTAAATAAATTACTTTCAATGTGGCCATTATGAGAATATTATTTAAAATAATTTTGATTATTGAAAAATATTTAAGGCAATGGCAAGTTTATATTAAGTCATTATTATGGCTAAATTTTATATATCTCGTAAGTTTATTTTGTGAGTCATTTGTGAAAGTTATATAAAGTTCTGGTGATTTGAATCCTATTAAGTTAGTATTCACTTTTGTTAGCTCTATACGCAAAGATGAGCAATACACTATCTGAGGTTAGTTATAAAACTTATATGGTTATTGGCATATTGTATAATTGCATAAGTGAATAAATTTGTTCTTAAGGCCTTCTTCTCCCTCTTCATGCCTGTTTTTTTGAATATGCAATTATGTATGAAAGTGTGAAAATTATCTGATTGATGTGGCATGAAAATTTTGGAACTCTATGAGCAATTTTGTCATTGATTATTGTAGTTTCTTATGGTCACATGCTCATCTATTATAAGACCAATATTGTGTTTTGTAAATCTTGTGAGATCTTATCTCTAAGAGTTCCATCCAGAATATTTATAATTGTTTTGAACATTTTGTATAGTTGTGAGCTTGCCTTCGCAGGACCAATTACGACAAAGTGTTATATTGTTAATAATGTTGTTGTGTTTTCATTGAAAATTATGTTAATAATGCACTTACCCTATCAGTTTGTCTTTATTAATTTGATTTTTGATGTTTTGTTGAATGCATTAAATGATTATGCCCTTAGAGTTTTCAGTATCCTCTCGATACTAGCTTTAGAGACATGATATTTAATGATTTATGGGAGTTTGCTTGTTTATTGTAATCTGAGACCCTTAGGCGGGATTATAATGACATAGCAGCTCAAATTGTTGTGACATATATATTATGTTACTCATTATCAAGTGTTTTATTGAATTGAATTAAGCAACCTTGAATATTTGTATTGTTTTGTGAAACTTGTGAATGAGATAATTGGGCATTCTGTAACAATCTATTTTTTTTATTTGGATATGTAATTTTGTCAAATGAAAAAAAAATTAATAATGTTGAATGGATTGCAATTAATGTTGGGTTGTGTAAGTAATGGACATACCCTTCGGTGTGACATTATTTGACATAATCATTTGTGTGATAGAGAAAATAACTTAAATTTTATTTTGAAAATCTTGAAAAATATTGCTTGTGCATAAACTATGAAAATGTTGATTCAACTATTTTACTCTATCAAGTGGGAGAGACTTGTATATTGTAATTCGGGACCCTTAGGCGGGATTGCAATGATGCAAGGGCTCTAGTTCAATTAATTGCCCAACTAATTGAACAAGGGAAAACCAATACAATTATGGTTGCTTAAGTATAATAAATGTTTTAATGCATAATTTTCTCTAACTTTTGTATTTGTCATCGCTTTGTTGTTGCTTGTTGGGACCTATTGAGGACATTTGTTAAGTCTCCTAAAGTATGTGGTAATATAGTGAACTCCCTATAGTTGTCATGTTGTGTTGATATGCTTTAGTCTTAATAAGACATGTTGAAAGCATAAATAATTTTTCTATTTTGTATCATTGTTTGTGCTGTATTAAATCACTAGCATGTTGAATTTATTTTGTTATAAGTATTGTCGTAGTAATTTAGGAAATATTATTTTATCGATATGATAGTGATAATTATTTTCGCTTAGTATCTTGAAATGATAAATTTGAATATTTCCTTTTATATTATTCAAATGTCAAAATCCTCAAAGGATTTTTTTTTAGTTTTGCTAATTTTCTCAAGAAAAATATTGGGATTAAAATTATTCAAGTATTGTTGTGAAGAAAGCGTTCTTCCAATTAAGGTTTAATCATTTTGTGAGGATTTATTTTTTTAAGCCCAATTTATTGTGTTGATTAGTTCAACTTTAGAATAAAAATAAATAAAAAAATAAAAATAAAATTCTTTTGTCGATGATACAAAATTTATGATGAATACATTGAGTTAAACCTATTGTACTTTTGGCATTCACTTTGGAAAATTTCCTTTCTTTTGGGTTGAAGTAAAAGAATGTGTATATTTAGTTCTTATGTATTTATATTTTTATTTTGTAAATTACCTAACAATCAATATCAATTAAAGCTCTTCGTTTCTTATAAGAAGAAAACGATTTTGTAACTATTGTTCTTTTGAAATACTTGTTGAAAATTTTTGAAGCCTGCTATGTATGAAGCCCAATATTAAAGGTAATAAAATGCCTAGGTGCAAGTTAAATTGACTTGATACGAGCTGTCAGATATTATTGTTTAATATTAATTTTGATGTTGTTTACATCAATGGGTGTTACCATAAGTAAGTGAGAACAAATTTGTTATTAATGTGTTTTGTGATAGTTGTATATTGATGGCCAATATTGCTATTATTGTTAAATGGGAGACAATATTCTATATTAAATTATTTCTATCTGTAACACCCCAACTTTTGGGTAAAAGACCGTTGTGCCCCTATTTTACTGTTTCTTGTTTTTCTGTGTGAAATACAAATATATTTTACAGGCTCAAATTTTATTTGGTCGTTTTGCATAATTTGCTTCAGGACTGTAAAATAAAAATTTTATCAAATTACTATTTTGATTTTTTTCTGTATGAAATACAGATATATAATACTGTCTGTAATTTTATTTGAGCGTTTTGAATGATTTGCTTCGTGATGGGAAAAAATGAAAAATGACCATTACGTCCGAATGTCTTGTTTTTAATTTTTCTATGTGATACTGATGGGCAATATTCTTGTCATGATTTTATTTGGACTTTTTGTGTGATTTGCTATCGGGACGGAAAATAATAATTTTCGGACCGAGGAAATCTTATTTTAATTATTCTAACTGGGGATCTTACTAAACCCAATTCGAATGAATCTGTTGTTAATCTTTTAATTTTTAGGATTTAAGCTTGTCAAATAAAATAATTTTATATTATTATAATATTATTTTATTAGTCAAGACAAATAAGTGACAACAGACAGGAAATGTTTTGTGGGACTCACATTTAGTCATCCAATGTTGTACACGTGGACCAATGAGGAGCTGGTCAAAATTAGTGGCTGTGACTCATTGCAACGGGCCAATAGAAACTCAACACGTGGCATGACAACTCAGTAGATTCCAGAAGGTTCCAAAAGTGATGACTCGGCCTGTGACTCACCATAATGACTCACCTGTTCCAGAAGCTTCCTTGATGACTCACCATGATGACTCATCGCTGTGACTCACCATTGATGACTCGCCACAGTGACTCAGCTGATGACTCGCCATGCTGACTCACCCGTTCTAGAAAGCTCCACGATGACTCATCATACTGACTCATTGTAGTGAGTCACATGTTCTAGAAATTTCTCTTTGATGACTCGCTTTATGACTCATCAAGGGCAATCGATAGAAAAATGATGATAAAAAATAATTACTACTATTTGTTAGTCTAAGATAAAAATCTATGTATATTTTATTATCCATTAGACAATAAATACTGATTTTATAAATAGTAATTATTGTTTATTGGTTAAAGTATACTATAAAATATACAGTGTGCACCAATAGAAATTGGTCAACAAAAATAGCAACCAATAGGAATCAAGTTAATAAATATTTAACCAATAGAAATTGGTCAAGAATAATAGCTTGACTTTTTAAGGACCAATAGAAAGCAAGCTATCAAATAAATTTAGACTTCTTGAAATTGGATGGTGCTACGGTGAAGGAGAAAAGTAAAATTCTCTAAATAGTCAATTCACAAAGTGAATTCACGTAGAAAGGCTTTAGGAAATTCATTTAGAAAAGCCAAATTGAACAAATGAAGACTAGTCAATATTGATGGCTTTTCTTGGTTGAAGTCTACGGCAAAGCAAGCTTTTGGTGAAGCAAATATTACCATGCAATTCTTACTATCTTTCATTAATTAACCAAGTAAGACAAAGTCAATTTTAATGGCTTGACTTTGGATTAGTAGCCAATTAAGCTTAATTTGACTAATCTAATTACTTAATTAGCAAACTAAGTGAACTAGTTTAGTTCTTAATTAATTATAATCTAAATACTAATTAGATATCTTAACATTGATTAAAGGTTATAATATATGTTAATATATATTAAACTAATTAGTTATAAGATTAGGAAGTTAATTAAGAATAGTTAGGAAATTAAACCTAATTAACTAGTGAATTGATTAGCAATTAATTAAGACCTCTAATTGGGCTTGGAGGCCACGGTTTTCAGCAGCTTGGAGAGCTTTCTCCAAGGTTCTTGAACCCTCCATGTGGACCCCTACATGACCAAGCCATGTGCACTTGAATTATTAGACTTTTGTTCAAGTAAATCCATTCATTTGGCCTTGGACTTCTACGGCAGAAACCAAATGAGTAGTTCCTCTCCATTTCATCCTCACAGACTCACCTTCTCTCACCCAAAGACTTCACTCCATTTTCTCTCAAAATGGTTTACGACCATGCATAGTCAAAGTCTTTATCTTTCTTCAAAATTCTCCAAATAGCAAAAGCTCTCAAATTTCCTTCTTCTTTTCTTCTCCAACCTCACGGCCTTCCACCCTATTTCCATCAATCACTCTTCTATAATTCTAAACTACCTTATTTCTTGCTTTCCTACTTCATTTCAAGACACTTTGTAGTTAAAACCTAAGCCTAAGTCATCTATTTTCTATCTTGTTCTTCAAAGCTCAAGTTTGAAGCCTTGAAGGTAGGATTTTTTAATCTTCATATTTCTCTTCATTTCAAAGTTCTAATCATGATTTTAATCCATGATTATTTTAGTTTAGAGCCTTAGGTATTAATATTGCATGTTTTCTCTGTTTTTCAAGAAGCTCTTGGTGGAGGAAGTTTACTTGAAGGAGACATACAAGGAACTTTGGAGGTTCTTCAAGAGGTAAGAGGGAGATTTAACCTCACCAACCATGTTTTGGTGGTGTGGGGATGGTTGTGTACGGTGGAAAAATCCATAAGGGTTCTTCACCGATTGTTTGATGCTATTTGATTGTGTTTGTGGTGTATGGTTGTGTTTTTGTGTTTGCATGTGTGATATTATGTCTATTGTCTTGATATATGTTTGTATGTATGAAATTGTTGTTTTGATATATGTATGTATGTATGAAATTGTGTGCATGAAAATATATGAGTAAAGTAAGATGTGAATAATATGATGAACCGATTTTATGAGAGTTCCAAAGAGCTTGAGGCTTACGGCCATACTAGGCTAGAAAGGACCAAAGTCCTGAAAATGAGAGATTCAATTGAGAATGAAGGTTTTAAATGAAAAAGAAATGAATTTGAATAAGTTTGAAGGTTGTGGGAAAATAATCTAATTAAACCGATGAATTAAAATGAGAAATGAGAGATTTAAATGAATTTGGGACAAATTTGAATATAGCAAAGTAAAAATGATTTTTGGGAAAATGAATTATTATAAATATGATTTTGAGGGGCAATATTGTAATTTTCATTTTTGAAAGGGGCCATATTATAAATATGATTTTTAGAGGGGCAATATTGTAATTATGATTTTTAGAGAGGTAAAATAGTAATTTTTATTTTTAATAGGGTCATATTGTAAATAACAATTTTTGAGGGACTAAATCGTAAATATTATATTTTGGAGGGACTATTTTATAATTATGAATTTTATGAAGGATTATTTTGTAAATATGAATTTTATGAGGGACGATTTCGTAAATATGAATTTTACGAGGGATTATTTCATAAATGTGAATTTTATGAAGGATTTGTTGTGAAAATACAAGAATGATAATCTTGTTGGGCCAATTTGAGGACCCCGAATATGAGATAAAGAAAATGAATTGAGAATATGAGATAAAGAAAATGAATTGAGAATATGAGATAAAGAAAATGAAGCTGTGAAGGTGCATTTGTATATGCATTGAAAAGGTCCGATGGGTGGGTAAGGCTATTTGCCTAGGAAGGAGAGAATACACCTCCTGAGTGGGTGCGATATGCGTAGTGTAGGTCTTCTGTTGACCTTGGGGGCATTGGGGTGCGGGTTGCCTACAATGTGCAGTTGGTAGCTCTTCTGTACGTGAGTTAGACCGATATAACACACCAATGATCCGGATCGAGACACTATCCGTAATCAAGATCTGATAAAGACTATCGAGTATGTGCTAGATGTGCAAAACTGAGCACGTGGTCTGAGGCACCTTTGTACCGATATGATCTTTTCGATCACTTTCTCCGATCGAGTTGTAAGCTCCATGGAGTAGGAAAATTGAGTCTAGGTGCATATGCATAGATTGAGGGTATTATCGTAATTATTGTTTATGATAATGGAATTATTGAATAATTGAATATTGATAAGGACATGATCGTAATTATGGTTATTGTATGAATTATGAGGATAAATGATATTGTTGGCATAATTGTAATTATGCATGATGTGTTGATATGAGATATGATATGTGTTAGATGAATGATATTGGTGACATAATTGTAATTATGTATGATGTGTTGATATGAGATATGATATGTGTTAGATGAATGATATTGGTGACATAATTGTAATTATGTATGATGTGTTGGTATGAGAATTTGTATGTGTTTATCTTCATTGCTACCATATCTTGGTATTGGCGTAGGTGATCTCACCTTTGTATGTCTATTATGTATTGTAATTATAATTTTAAAGACGTTGAGCAAGAAGTTGAGAAGGAGCAGATTTCTGTAGAAGAAGTAAAGTTCTAAAGAGATAGAGATGCCGAGTTTTCTGAGGGTATATGAGGACCGAAGGCGTAGTGCGTCATTCTGGTTGGAAAATGTATTTTCCACATAGACAGCATTAGGGAACTTACTATCGTACTCCTAGTGCGATTAGTATAGTGTTGTCTGCGCGGATACCTGTCCGTAGGACTTCGCGTCAAGTCGGACTTCTATCTTCTGAGGAGTCTGAGAAGGACCCGTCTGAGGGTTCGATTTGTAGTAATACTTAGGCAAGTGTGTTAGTTTAAAGTAAAGTTTAAATATTTTGAGAGTCTAATTTTTAATATTAAAATATGACAATACTATGACTTGTGTATATACGATGTAACTAATTTGTGACAATGTTGTTATGTTTTTATTTTCTGCTAAGTTTATCTTACTATCATCAAGAAATTTTACAATTCATATTTATATTATAAGCATGTTTTTTTTCAATGAAGGGGTAATTTGGTAATTGAGCAACACGAAGTGTGACGCCCTAAGGAGGGTGTTACACTATCATGTGAAAAATATTGGTGATGTCATTTTATGTCTAAGGCATAAAGACCTTTTAAATCATAATATATTGACAGATTGTCTCACAAGACACATATTGTTATAAATTTTGAAATGTGTTTATGTTCTTATTGCACATTAATGTTTATTATAGTGGGAGTTGGAGATTGTCTTTTGGTTATGTCCTCAATAGTGGTTAAGTATAGGCCCCATGTGCTTCCGCTGCTGATAATCTAATGTTGTGCTCAAGTGTGCATGTGCTTATTATTTTTTTGTCATTGTGACACTTGGATTTTGAGTGAATTGTTGAAAACTTGCAAGTGATCCCATAATATGTGTAAGACATTTGAGATTTTAAACTCACTCGTATGATATCAAATCTTTTAAGTGGCCATTATATATGGTTTTGTGAAGTATAGATTACCTTATTTGTGAAAATTATTTTGTGGTTTTGTGTTTGCGATGACAAAGAGGAGTTGACTTGTTGTAAAGTCTCATATGGATACTTGTAATCTCCTTAATTATGAATGCAAAGCTTGTGGTTGATAATGAAGTAATTTTGTGAGACTCTGTGGTTGATAAATTTTGTATAGATTTGCTTAATATTGTTTCTATTGTTATGACCACATTTTGGATAACTCTGAAATATTGTGTTTCTCTCTATTTTGGTATTTGTGTCGTTGAAGAGAGATGGTGAGTTTCAGACTCACATTGAATACTTTACCACAGAGTTGATAGTCCCACTAATAATGATGTTATCATTAGAGTATTTTGGAACTTTTGGACTCTAATGGGATTGTTATTATTGTTTTGTTTTGATATGTTGGATTAGTGGGAGAATGTACATTATAATTATAATTATAATTATTATATTGTCTCGAGACTCATTGAAATTGTTGTTGCCATATGTTGTTGTTGTGCACACTTTTGTGATGATATGGCGTATTGTTGGAGACTTTAGTACTCGGTCTCATTTTATTATACTGAGATATTTTATTTGAGATATTTTGTTGAATCTCAGTAGGCATCCTTGGTAGATGCCGGGGCCATTTTGTAGGGAATTACATATTGATCACACTTTTGGCATGCAATTTTGTTGTGCTTTCCTTTTGACCCACATACCACATTTTGTTAGGTCACCGGGTTATAAGTATCTTGCATGTATGATATCAGTACTCCTATCGAGTATGATTTTCTGCATTGTTGAGATGCTTGTAATTCCATTTTGGACCGATGGTTGGAAGTGCTTGCTCATAGTTGACATTCTTGTGGCCACGTTAATCTGGAGAGTTATTTTGTTTAAAGTTAAGTGTCTATCTTTGTCCAAGTCCAAGGGAGATTGATAGATTTTTTAATATGTGTGGACTAGCATAGTCACCAATTTTCTAAAACTCAGATTAATTGAATGTCAAATATTGTTGAGCATCTATTGGTTTAGCCCATTTGTGATCAATTTTGTTATTGGGCTCTTATAAGCACTTAAACCCATGTGGATAATGTTGTTTTGGGTTTGTGGGCCTTGTGTATGGGTTTTCTATGATGGGTAGGTTAACCCATATTGTAAACATAAGGAGAGGCCCCTATTCTCATCCTATATGTATTGTGGTTGCCCTATTGAGGTCACAAGGATTTGTTGCACATATAGGGAATGAGGATAGTTTCTCTCCTCTACACACACGCACCATTCGCAATTTTTCTTTAAAGATCGGACATGACCGCGCTCATATTTGTCCTTTCCAGGTGATTCTATAACTCGATCTCTTGTATATTATATTTGATACATGCCATAATTTGGGGTTAAATAGATTTAGGAATTTTAACATATCGTTAATTAGTTTGAAACAAAATTCCTTCAACAAAACCCGAAAAAATTAAAAACATTCAATTTGAATTTATCAAGATTCGTATAGTTGTTCGATAACTAAAGGGAAGAGACTACTCATGGATTCTAAGAGCTAATAACCATATAAACTCATGCTGATAAAAAAAATTTTTTAACTACCTAATGTTTTCCTATAAGAAAAATTATATTGATCTCTTATGAAATTTAATTTAATTACATCTGATATTTCTTTTTTTTTTTGCATCACTACACTAGCCTTCCTTATAAGAGAAGCAAGTGCAATAATTAAGTGGAGATTAATATAATAAAAATCAATGTAATTTATAAAATAAGAGAAATATCATATATTATCTTACATCTCGCCTAAGAATTTATTTCACAGATATTCTAATTTGCAAGTCCTCTCAACCTGGAAGGAAGACCTTGACGGAGAAGCTTGCCTTGCTTTTATGGAGAACCATATTCTATAGAAAAAGGGAGTGGAAGACCTTGACGGAGAAGCTTGCCTTGCTTTTATGGAGAACCATATTCCATAGAAAAAGGGAGTTTTTATTGTTTGCTTTTATGAGATTCTAACTATGGAGTGATCCATCCACAGATGCTTAGATAACGCAGGCAAGCCTATCGAAATAGGCGGGCAAAGATGAAATTTTAATTCTGATATCATGTGAAATTCTAATTTAAAATTAATTGATATTAAGTAGAGTTTAGGGTTTAGGATTATTAAGTAGAGTGGCCTAATAGATATATAAACTGCACCTGAAGTATTAAGACAGGCAATGTGAGACTCTTAACAATAAAAATGTAATTGGTTTTCAATTAACTCTACTTTTTAAAAAAAATAAAAGTTTAGAGTGTGAGGAGATTTTTCCTATTTCAAGGTCTGTATAAACTGTCAATTTCAATAAAAATTTATAATAAAATTATATATTTTCTACTAATAAGAGATTTTAAGATTCGAACTTAAGTAATGTTATCGTTCATAAGGTAGAGTAGATGAGTTCACTCTCATCAAGGAAATTGACTTGAATTTTATAGCTATAGAATTGACACAATTGACTCGAACTTTACAGTTACAAAATGCATAATGGGTTCGAGGTGAGCACTTAAGTGTGATAAGGTTATACAAGATTATTAATTAATATATGCATTTAACTGAAAATAATTGGATTAATGATTGGACATAAAAATAGAAAAGATAACAGTGGTGTTCATGATGAGAATTATATGAGAACTAGTGCATTGAGCCTGTTTAATTGACGGGTTAATTATAAGAAATTATATTTTTTAAATAAAAATAAAAATTATTTATTAATTTTAAGACATTAATATGAAAAGAAATATGAAACATATAACAGAATAATTTAAAAATAAAAAACAATCGTTACATAAATTCGTCATATATTTCAACATGATTTTCTATTATTATTGTTGTAGTTAAAAAATTCATTTCTATTTGCATTCTTAATTAGCCTTGTTCTAATATACAATCTTGCTATTTGATTAATATTTCTAATAAGCAATACTGAAACTTTTTTTTAGTATCAACTTGTGATTTAGAATTAAAGAACCCTTTTTCTAATTTAAGAATTCAGTTGTAACAATTTTACTTCAATACCAACATCTCCTATGCAATTTGAATTTGAACTAATTTAATGTTTTAATAATAAATTAGATTTCATTTTAATTTTATTATATATTTATGTAAAGTTTTCACCTGTAATTTAGATATTAAGATATTTTCATATAAAGCTTTCATCTAATGTAATGTAGATATTAAAACATTTAAATATTACAAAAAAATACATATATTAGAATAAAAAAATATTTTCAAGAAATATAACTAGTTAAAATAGTTTTTTAAGAGTGAAATATTGTTTGTGGACCTGCACTTTTTGTGATAAACTAATTAAGAGACTAGTTTTTATTGTTACTAATAAGGATCTCAACTTTTTCAAAATATTTTTTATTAATAAAAATGGTTAAAAGATAAAAATATCCAATTTATTAAATAAAAATAATTTATAATATAAAAAATTGCATATATGTCCCAATTTTTTTGAATTGATAAATATTATTAAAATATTTTTTATTAAAGGTGAGGTCCTTAATTGATAATTAAAATAAAGTTGAGTTTCTTAATTTGTAAGTTTTAAAGTTAAGGTTCTTATTTGATTATCACACTAAAGTTGAGGTCGTTCTATAATATTATTTTATTTTTTAATAATATAATATATTTCAATTTATTTTACTATTTACCCCTTTTTTTGTATAATGACGTTTAATGTCCAAACTCTATGACCATTCATGGTTATTTAAGTATATTATTAAAGGAGAAAAGGCAACAAGGTTCGTTCACCTAGTCGATCTTTCAATATGATTTGGGTTGAAATCCTAGGTTTTCCCGTTGATAAATGATTTATAATCTCACTCTAAATCATCGTTGAGATTAGTAGTTTGTCCTTATCTTAGAATGCAGAGAACCTCTTTTCACCCAAAACTTTCATGTACCAAAAAAAAGGGAGGGGGTAAAAAATCATAAATAAAAAATTATATAAAAAATTCATCCCTTAAGCTTTGTTTGGATATTTAGTGTTGAGTGAAATAGAATGGAATAAGATAGAATGATATAGAATTGAATGAGATGGAATGGAATAAAAGTGTCATACTATTGTTTAGATAGTTTATGATGAAATGGAAGTAAGTTTTCATTCTATTGTTTGAAATGGCAATAGAATGGAATTGAATGATAAAGATTAATAAAGTAATAATCTCATTCTATCTCATACATCTCAATTTCGAGGGGGAATAAAAAGTCGGATATGGAGTGAAATAAGATAGAATGAATTCTATCCAATATCATTTCATTCCATCTTTATATTTAAAATCTGAATAATGGAACAATACATCATTTCACTTCATTCCATCTCATTCTATTCTTTACCACTAATCCAAACAAAGCGTTATATTTTCAACATCGTCACAATATCAAATTTCTCTTTAGCAAGCTAATCTTTATGTTAATAGATGTTCTAATTATAAATAAAATGAGAACCTACTAAAAATAAAATAAAATGGTTATTGCCAAATGATACCTCAAATCCGAATTACTTAGGCTTCTTACTATTAAAGTATCCCAAGAACAGGTGTTAATTTTTTTTTCTAATAGTTGGAAAAATTGTTTTAGTCTACTTTATCAAAATAATGCCAACAGATTGTAGTCTATTAAAATGCAAAAATAAAAACTAATATAAAATCATTAGGCTCCAATAATCTTGTAATAAAAAATTATCAACTTATTTATTTTTTAATAATTAGGTTATAATTCTGTTATTTTATTAAGTTTCAATAAGTTAGAAACAAAAATAGGAAAATAAATATTGATAATCTGTGTATATTTTTGAATGAATGAATACAGGAGGGCTAACTTTTATTTATACAAGAAGACAGTTGTATAGAAAAAGAAAATAATAAATTAAAATTATGTATTAAATCAAACTAATTCTGTATTACATCAATTACAATCATTCCTAAAAACAATCGTGATCAATCACAATTTATCACACTAACATCCCCTCTCAAACTCAAGTGGGTATAAAAGAAATCAACTTGAGTTTGGAAATCAAAGTGCGAAAACGGCCAGGATGATGAGCTTTGGTAAACAAATCAGCTGGTTGATCGAGAGTACCGACGAAAATAAGACGAAGAGCACCACAAAGAATGTGTTGACGAATGAAGTGGCAGTCGATCTCAATATGCTTGGTGCGCTCATGAAAAACATTATTGTGAGCAATCTGAATAACACTCAAATTATCACAATGAAGAGCAGTGGGAGAGGAATGAGAAAAACCCAAGTCTTCAAGAAGTCAACGTAACCAAAGTATTTCAAATGTAGTGTCAGCTAGTGCTTGATATTCTGCTTCAGTACTGGTACGTGCAATTAAAGTTTGTTTCTTGCTTATCCATGAAATAAGGGCATCACCAAGAAAGATACAATAGCTCGTAGTGGATCGTCGGTCAATAGGATTTCCACCCTAATCAACATCAGAATAAGCTTGGATAACCAAGGAGGAGTTGGCTAAAAAATGAAGTCCATGAAATAGAGTTTCTTTTATATACCGTATAATATGTAGAACAGCAGCATAATGAGTAGTGCGCGGAGCTGACATAAACTGACTGACTAAATGAACAACATATGAAATATATGGGCGTGTAACAGTAAGATAAATCAAACTACCAACCATCTATCGATAGAGAGTAGGATTATCAAGTATAGTACCATCTAGAGGTGTAAATATGATATTAGGTTCTAGAGGAGTGGACTCGATGCGACTATCAAAGAGACCAGTTCGAGAGATAAGATCTGAAACATATTTAGCTTGAGACAGAGAAATACCATCAGCAGAAGAAATGATTTCAAGCCCCAAAAAGTAAGTAAGAGGTCCAAGATCTTTTATCTCAAAATGTTGACTCAAGAACTATTTAAGCTCAGTAATACCTATAGTATCATCACCAATAATAATCATATCATCAACATAGAGAAGTAACATAACAGTACTTCTATCAGTTTTGTGAGTAAACAAGGCAGAATCATGTGCACTGGAGGAAAAACCAAACTGTTTGATAGTACTGTGAAACTTGGCAAATTAGGCTCGAGGTGCTTGTTTGAGACCATATAAAACATTTCGAAGACAGCAAACCTTATTTGGTGGACAAGTATAACTAGGAGGTGGACGCATATAAACTTCTTCTTCTAAATCACAATTAAGAAATGCATTCTTCATATCCAATTGATTTAGAGTTTATTTCTGAGTGGCTGCAATAGCAAGAAGAGTACGAACGGAAGTGATGCGAGCAACAGGTGCAAAAGTTTCCTCATAATCAATGCTATATTTTTTAGTAAAACCTTTGGCAACCAAATGATGATCACATATTTGATACATTAATAAACTTTCATTCTTAGTCATTTACACTCTTTATGTACTTAATTGATTGAGTTTTATTATGTTTTGTAAGTTTGGGCTCAAATTGGATTTAATTGAATTTTTCAGCATGATTCATGTCTTACACTGTTTCTGTATTTGGGCCATATCTTGGGCTGTAGGTGGTATTTGGAGGTGATTCTAGTGGCATTTGAAAGATAAGAGAGATCTCTATAACTTTCATGAAGACCTCAAAGGCCCAATCACACGAGTAGATAACTCAAATTGGGATTGAAGTAAGAACTAGAGTGCTGTTCCTGACAACTTGACCTATGTATACTGTTCATGCCATTGTTCAGGCTAGAAGTTGTAAAATGAGCTGAAATTTGGATGCTGAATAGTTAAGACCAATATCTAATACTTTCATGATGAACACTTTTCCAGAATCAGACTCCTTGAAGGTGATATTGGGCTTGGAAGTCAGAACAGAGGAGCTATGACTGGGCCTAGGCAGTGTGCAGTAATTTGAACGTATCTAGAGTTATAAAAATGATATTGGACTCAAACTAAAGCCATTTGAAAGCTAAGATCCAGGCCTAAAACTTTCATGAAGACCACTTGGTTCAAAAATGACGAATGCAATGACTTCAGAGCTGCATGATTTCGGAGACAAGGAATCTCCATAATTTCCCACTCACCTAAAGTCATTTGGCATTTTCCACTCATTTTTCACTCATCCAACCACTAATGACTCAGCCCCCTTGTCATTTTGTATCTCTAATCCTCTATAAAAGGAGGCCTTGGCAGATCATTGAGGGTGTTAGGTGTTAGTTACCAAAATGATGCCATTTTGTTACTAGGTTTTCTTGTAGTAATTTTCCTTTGTTCTAAATTAAAGTCATGTTTTTCTTCTTCTTCTTCTCTCTTTCTTGTTAGCCATGGCAACCATTACCCAAGAGGGGGGTGAATTGGGTGATGACTGATTTTAATGTAACTTTGACAAATTATACATTTTGAATAACTTAATTAATAAATGCAGCGGAATAAGTCTAATAAATGTACAACTATTGAGGATTACTCAAATACAACTTGGAATATATGATGAACTAAGTGAATAAGCTAGATATCAAGTTGTAACAATCAAAACATCAAGATATGCAATAGATAAATATATTTCACTAAATGCTGAATTTAAAGAGTGTAGGGAAGAGAGAATCAAACTCAAGAATTTATCCTGGTTCAGCCACCAACCACTTGTGGCCTACATCCAGTCCCCAAGCTTAACTTGAGATTTTCTTCACTATCTTCTAGACTTTACGGGTGCTAGAAAAACCTTTGTACATACAAGAGCACTCCTCACACCTTGGGATACCTCACCCTTGTGCTAGAGCCTCCAATTCTTCAAGTTTCACAGGTGCTTGATGACCTTTACAATGAAGAGCACTCACAACACCTTTGGGATACCTCACCCTTTGTGTTTGAGTCTCACTACAAGGGATACCTCACCCTTTTCTCTTTTGAGGGATACCTCACCCTCTTACAATGATTTCAAGGTGAATAGAAAGAATATAAACTCTCTTGAAGAGTAGATATACAACTTGAAGAACAAAGTATAGATGATAGAAAACTCTCTCAAGAGTGGATAGTACAAGTTGAAGCTCAATGGGTATAAAGGATTTACACACTTAGTTCAAAACAAAGAATTTGGAGAAAAAGATGATGAATTTCGTTTTCAATGTTCAAGGGTAATTTTCAGAATATTCTCCAACTTGTTTTTGATGCCTAAACACTTTTATTTATAGCCCAATGAGTTTTAGAGCCGTTGGAGGTGTTTAGAAATGATTTTCTATGAAAACTAGCCGTTTATAGCCGTTAGAAACGTTCCTGGGCACTTTGTAATCGATTACAAGCTTCATGTAATCGATTACAAGCTTCTGGCACTTTGTAATCGATTACAAGCTTCATGTAATCGATTACAAGCTTCTGGCACTTTGTAATCGATTACATACTCGTGTAATCGATTACACGGCTTTAATCGCGTTGTAATCGATTACATGACTTGTGTAATCGATTACACCATTTCTGGTTTTCAAAACCGACTTTAAAAGGTCATAACTTCTTCATTTCTTATCCAATTAAAGCAAATGACCACTCATTGGAAAGATCTTTGAGTCTATTTTCATATGAAAGAAGTTTCAGAACAAAAATTAAAGTATTTTGAAAGATATGATCAAAATAGTAACCAAAGGTCATATTTTCAAAACTCAAACTTTAATTGGTCATAACTTTTTCGTTTCTTATCCATTTAAAGCAAATGACTAGTCATTGGAAAGATCTTTGAGTCTATTTTCAAATGAGATAAGTTTCAAAGTAAAACTCAAAGTATTTTAAAAGTTATGATCAAAAGAGTAACTATATGTCAGTTTTACAAAACACAAACTTGACTATTTTTTATAGATTTGAAATATTACCATAACTAGCTTTTCAAAATAGTTTGTTGGGCATATAAACATTTTAGAAACACTTATAAATATGTTTAAAAACTTGTTTGAGCTTAGTGTGATTCCTTTTTACCTTTACACAAGATCTAAGTCCTATAAGCTAAGCTTGAAGATGTTGGACTAGATCTTTTACCACCATCACTTCTTGATGTAATCCAAGCTTCCAAAGAAATCTTCTCTTCAAAACTTGCAAATGCTTGGAACATCTTTTCATTTTCATTCTCCTTGAGTTGAGCATAGTTGTGATCTTTTGCTTTCTTGTTGCAATGCTTACTCTTGGTACTTGGACTATCCTACAAAGTATTACTCACTTAACCAAACATAGTTAGTCCAAATTCATAACTCAATATCTTCATATGCATGATTCATAAATGTATAACTCTAGTTAGTCTAACATGCATACAAGACTTTCATAGACATATCCAATATTAATTCATTTATAACTCATATAAAATATTATTGGATATATTATATGATGAATGTTACATATATCTCATTAAACACATTTATGTAACATGGTCAACATTTTTTTGTGATACATTTGTCATTTATTAAGTACAACTATAAAGCATAAGCATCATTCTTTTTGTCTTGTATTTGTCATCATCAAAACTTAACATATTAAATCATTGGGGCAAACCTATTTCCACAATCTCCCGCTTTTTGATGATGACAAATCACCAAAGAAAAAATATGTTTAGCAATATATAAGGATAGATATTCATGTAAGCATATCAAACAATTAAGCACAAGCACATATTTTTCTTTCCAATTTTCTCTCCCCTATTTGATATCAACAAAAAGGCTTAGGAAGGAAAGATAATATTTTTCTCTCCCCTAAAGATAAGAACCATGTTGTCAAAAAGAGTAGGATCATCAAAACCATAAACTTCTTCAAGTTATGCAACTCATCACTATCTCTCCTTATTTAATTATATACCTAATTCAAGAAAGGAGAGATGAAACAAGTATGCTTTCAAGATATAAAAGATTATTCATGCAATACTTGTCATATTTTGGTACTTCAACATTTAGCATATGATAGCAATAAGCTTAAGAAATTATGTCTAACATATAATATCTTGCATACCACATCATAAATAAGTACCACTTGATATCACTTGATAGGAGATACAAAATTTTCATGTAAGATCATGGAATTAAGGTTTTCAAATAAAAGATCATACAACTTGTCACATATCAAGCATTTCTCAAAGAAAGAATCAAAAGGTATGAAGTTTAAGAATGTTTACCTTCTTTCATTGATATAGGAAAAGAGAATGAACGATGATCTTTGTTGACATATTGATAGTATTAACAATAAAACACTTCATGTCAAGTAAGGATGTAAGCCAAGAGATATAAGCAATAATCTAAGAGCTAGGCCCCTCCTCACAATATGCATGTTATCAAAATATCAAATATAATGGTTTAACATAGTTATGCATATGTTCTTAGTCAACAAGGATATGGATGAATGATATGTAAGATAAGTTCCCCCTTATTGAAGCACAAGATAGATAAAGGGAAATATGCATGCCAAGATCATATAAGCACATTACTATAAAGAAAAGCAAGGCATAGATACATATTCTTAATCCCTCAAATAAAATCATTTTTAAAAAAAAAACTTCTCCCCCTTTTAAAAAGAATTTTATAATAACACATTACATTTTCAAAAGCATTTTAGAATGTACATATGCCAATCAACAGTAAGAAATCTCTTATTGTAGTGAAGGAATTGAAAAACCATGGAACTATAATTTTTGAATATTTATAATTCATTTCAAGATGTACTTCATTGAAAAAAAAAACATTGAAGTTCAAATACAAGTTCAAGACACAAAATGAATCATTTACTTCTTGTTTTCAAAGTATGAACATATCAAGCAATTTCAAACAAAAGATGTAACACCCTCCAAATTGCTGCATGAACGTGAGTTTCCAAGGAAATTTTCGACGAAAAACGACATAACAAAATTCGGTAAGATGGGAGAACATCATTTCCCCAAGAATGGTTAAAATCAAGTGTTGTCGGATGAGAACTCTGTCGAATGGTGATTGTCAAACGAAAATGAAAGGCTGTCGGATGAGCTTGAAAAGATCAACAAATATCCTAATTCGTCGGACAGATGTTGATGTTGGAGAAATCTTCCAATTGTCGAATCGACGAAATATTATATGGTCAGAAGATCAAATTCGACTTGATTTTGACATTAGAGAAGTTTTTCTACTGAAATCAGAATTCTTACTCGACGGTCATTAGCACCATAACTCGACGAACCTTATCATTCAAATTCGACGGACATTGGTATCCCCACTCGACGAAAATTGACATTCTAACTCAACAGACATGAGCATCCTCACTCGACGAATATTGACATTTTCACTTAACTGATACTAGCATCCTCACTCGACAAATTTTAACTTGGTACCAAATAGTAAGAAGATTAAATTCGACGTATTTGGATAGAAGTCCAAATTCGATGGATATGACATTGTCTTAAAAGATCCTATTTCGACGAATATAAACATCTTCATTTTGACTTGTGAAATCGTCCAACAAGATTTAGGGAAAAGGAGAACCATATTGTTCTTGGTGATTCTTTGCTAACAGAATGTTCATCGCTTTGTCGAACACGAGGACTTCTCCCATGTTTTGAATAGATGGTCTTGTCGGAAAGATGGTCTTGGTCGGAATAGATGGTCTTTGTCGGAAAAAGCGGACCATAATGACCAAAATTTTTGATTTTTGATTTAAGAATTGAGAATCAATTTCATCCAATCTTGAGGTATTTTGGGTTTTGTCGAACTACCGATTGATGTTGTCGGGAAAATGCTCTGAAGGTGTCGGATTCAACTCACCATTTAACTTATGCTTGCATTCAGTAATTAAATCCGACGGAATCAAAATGTTAGGAAAGTTTCTTCAAGTGTTTGGATCTTGTCCAAATTCTGTCGATGTCAAGACCTTCAAAAAACTTGGATTGTCGAATGAGTTACGTGAGATTGATCTTTTGGATCCCTGTAAGGCTTGAGAAAGACCGAGTCTATCGACAGGAGTATATTCATAAAACTACCAAGCTTTGTTTGTCGGAATAGGCTTGAAATGAAGTCAGTATCGACAAGAATCTATTCTCAAAAGAAATTGTCGAATTCGGTTTGTCGAAACAGGTTTTGAAATGAAAACCATTTGGGAAAATGTTGAGGAACTTCTGTCGGATTAGGATTTTCAGAATTTTGGTCGAATTAGAATTCCAGAATTTTGGTCGGTTGAGTATAATGGCAAATTAAACTATACTAGGGTCAAAATAATTCATAGCAATAACAATGACTATGCATCAAGCAACATATATTTATCAAGTAAAATAGAATTATTTTACTGAGATAAATTCTAAAATTAATAGATTCTTTTACGTGTTACTCTGATTCGGGTTAAGTAAGATCCCCGTCTCTAAATAATCGACAAGAATTTCCCCTACCGAAAATTATTATTTTCTTGACCAGGAGTAAATCACACAAAATAATCACAAATAGTATCGAAATAATCAAATTATTTTTATAATGCACAGAAAACACAAAGTAGTGTAATTCTGTCAGCTCTTGCAACATAGTCTAAAAATTTGGGGTGTTACAAAAGACATGACATTTTACTTTCCAATCTCCAAATAAATATATAAGACAATTAAGCATCAAAGAGAAAGGATTAGAACTACTAATGAGCAAGTGAATTTACATATTTGAGCGAAGAGAATTGGTCACAAGCTCAAGAACAAAGATATTGTCATAACATGTCATTCCAAGCAAAATGTGTGCATATCTAACATGTTAGCATATATAAAAACACTTTTAAAACATAATGCTAGAAAAGCACAATTTAAGACATGTTAAGGCATAAAACAAATACTACTTATCCAAATATCACATGATATTCAAATTAAAGCATAAGTAAGGATAAAAGATTGATATCACCAAAAGTATACTCTTTGAGTTTTTGTAGGTGACTCCAACTTCTATGCCTCAAGGCCCCTTGAGAATATTGTGGTTCTCCATGTCTTTCTTTTTATGTTTTTCATCACTTTTGGAGAACTTGAACCATTTTAAGTTTTCCCAACCTCAAGTAGCACGGTTGTTTTTCACTTCATTTGCATGCTTGAGCTAATGGTCACCCTACAACACAATTCAAAGAAATTTCTTTGGTATCCACCAATTTTGGATCCATAGGGGTTAGTCATTGTTGGGAATTGCGGATCAAAATATCTCGCAGCGGAATAATAGGATTCCCACACAGGATCCATGCGAAAAGTCCATAATCCGAGTTTTTAAAAATTTACCTCTTGAAGCGTGATAAACACAAGCGAGGTGAATCACCAACACCGTAATAGTGACGATGCTTCTGCGGTATCCACACGAACAGACTTGCAAAAGGAGTCACGCCTCTGTTTCGCGGTGCTAGCTGCGAATAGAAGAGAAGAACCTTTCACGTCTCTCACTCACTTTCTTAGGTGCGGCTAGGGTTGTGATGTAACATCTATAGCAGCCCCCTTACAAGTACTATTTATAATAAGGGTGCCTTAAGTGAGTGTTAGCAAGAGTAGCAAGGTAAGTGTGCAACCCTAAAACCCATCCGTCATGAGTTAGGCCCACAATTGAATCCGAGTCCAACTTGGATCCTTATTGCTCCAATTTAGTCCTGTTCTAAGTGTGCGACCCTGCAGTTCTCATGACGTTGGTAGTAATATTAAAATCTCATTTTAATATTACAAACAACGATGAGCGGTATCTAGCAACACATCACGCTACCCAAGTAATGAGAATGTCGGTGATTTGACATAACCTATCCGTGATCAATGTTTCCGTGTAGTTTAGTCCCTTTGTCAAGATATCTAGATTGAACACAAGGCATGGAATGCGTCACCCTTGTATAGTCCAATCATTCGTTTCCCGATACTCGAGTAGACTTTGTAACAATAAATGAGATCAATATCTCATATTGACTCATTTGAGCATGGCCATGCATTTCGCAGCCTCACTCAATCGGGGGCCCGAAGATATCGCTCTGTTATGTAGGAGTGACAAATTCCATCTAGGTCACTCACATCCCTCTCGCATGATTTGCGGTATGTCCAATAACCAACTTTATAATCACCTTGTTACGAGATGACGTTTGATGGCATTAAAACACATAACTCCTCATGTAGGAATCGTAGTGATTTCAGGTCAAAGGACCACAAACACCATTATCACTATGAGAATCGCTTATGACACTCACGTAACGATCCATGTAGCGTTCTCATGGTGGGTCACCAGACATCATTACTCTAATATGTACCAATGTGAAGACTTGATATCTCATATCCATGACCCGTGAGATGCGGTCATCGGGTCTCTACACATACTAGTCTCAATGTATTATTGTTGTCCTAATTAACAATAATACTTGACTAGGACATTTAAGAATAGTGTTGTAACCAAAAGGATCTCACGATCAAGTCATCCACTTGATGTCCTATGGCATCAAACTTACTATTCTAAGGACTTTATTATGTTTATCAAAAAAGAACACAATAAATGAAATGCCTCATATATAAAATAGCATAATATAATATATGTCAATACAAACAAAATGTATTGGCCACTAGGGCATACACCAACAATCTCCCACTTGCACTAGAGCCAATCGTGCATATATCTAATGCCTAAAGACCTAGTGTGACCCTCATGCTTCTTCGTGCAAGAGGCTTCGTCAGTGGATCAAGCAATGTTATCATCCGTTGGTACTCGCATATCTTCACATCTCCTCTATCGATGATCTCTCGAATGAGATGGAAGCGCCTAAGTATATGTTTGGATCATTTGGTGAGATCTAGGCTCCTTAGCTTGTGCAATGGCTCCATTGTTATCACAATAGAGGTCCACTTTGGGTCCACAATGCTAGGAATAGTGCCAAGTTCGGAATGAACTTCCCGATCCAAACGCCTCCTTTCGCATTGGAGGCGACAATATACTACCTACCGTGGTAGAATCGGCGATCTGTCTCTCGCTTTGAACTCTTCCACTCACAGCCCCACCATTTAGGCAAAAAACATAACCCGATTGCGATCGGAGTCGCCCCTTATCGGTTTGGAAGCTAGCATCGTGTAACCTTTACAACTAGCTCTTCCTCACCTCCATATACCAAGAACGAATCCTTAGTCCTTCTCAAGTACTTAAGGATGTTCTTGATAGCGATCCAGTGACTTTCACCGGATCGATCGGTACCTACTCGTCATGCTCAAAGCATACGAGATGTCCGGTCGAGTACATAACATGGCATACATGATAGATCCAATTGCAGATGCATATGGAATCTTGCTCATGCGATCCCTCTCATCCCTGGGTGGAAGGGATTGAGCCTTAGATAAGCTTACACCACGTGACATAGGCAAGAGTCCTTTCTTGGATTCATGCATGTTAAATCGTCTTAACACTTTGTCTATGTATGTACTCGACTTAGGCCAAGTCTCGGTGATCTATCTCTATAAATCCCGATACCTAATACATAGGTGGCTTCGCCCAAGTCCTTCATAGAGAAGCGGTTCCCTAACCAAGTCTTTACTTGACCGTAGGGTAGTGGATGTCATTTCCAATAAGTAGTATGTCATCTACATACAATACTAGAAAGACAATCGTGCTCCCACTAACCTTCTTGTAGACACAAGATTCTTCTTCATTCTTGATGAAACCAAACCGTTTGATTGTATCATCAAAACGAAGATTCAAACTTACGGAAGCTTGCTTCAATCCATAAATAGATCGTTGCAACTTGCATACCTTTCTAGCATCGTGGAGTGGCAAAACCCTCGGGTTGTGTCATGTACACATCTTCGAGAAGATTTCCATTAAGGAAAGCAGCGATTTTGACATCCATTTGCCGATTTCATAATCATGGTATCGCAACATGCAAGCAAGATCCGAACGGTTTAAGCATCGCAACCGGGAAAAAGTTTCATCATAGTCTACACCATGAATTTGTTTGAAACCTTTAGCCACCAATCGCGCCTTAAAGGTATGCACATTACCATCCATGTCGGTTTTCTTCTTGAAAACCCACTTGCACCCAATGGGTTTTACCCCTTCAGGTGGGTCAACCAAGGTCCATACCTGGTTGGTATACATGGAATCCATTTCAGATCTCATGGCCTCAAGCCATGACTCAGATTCTGGGCCAATAATGGCTTCCTGGTAAGTCACAGGCTCATCTTGATCCATGAGCAATACGTCACCTTGTTGGGTCATGAGAAATCCATATCTCTCTGGTTGATGACGTATCCTGTTAGACCTACGCAGGTCTTGTGCTACTAGAGCAGTTCTTTGTTCCACAACATTTTGTGGAGGTTGCTCTATTTCCACCATTGGTTCATTTGTTGCTTTGTGAAACTTGAACTTCTTCAAGTTCTACTTTTCTCCCACTGGTTCCTTTGGAGATAAACTCCCTTTCTAGAAACACTTTTGTCCGTGCGACAAACACTTTGCCCTCGTAGGATTATAGAAAAAGTATCCCTTAGTTTCCTTTGGATACCCCACAAAGAAGCATTTATCGATTTAGGGCCAAGCTTATCGAAACTTGACGTTTCACATAAGCTTCGCAACCCCAAATCTTCATGAAAGACATATGGGCCGTCTCCCGGTCCATATCTCATATGGTGTCCGTTGAACCGTCTTAGATGGAACACGGTTAAGTGTGAAAGCTCTGTTAATGAGCATGTCCCCGTAAGGAGCCTGGAAGGTCCGCATGACTCATCATGGATCGGACCATGTCCAACAAAGTCGGTTCCTCCTTTCGAAACACCATTCCATTGTGGTGTTCCAGGTGGAGTGAGTTGAGATATTATCCCACACTCTTTCGATGATCATCAAATCGTTGGCTTAAGTATTCTCCTCCTCGATCCGATCGAAGGATTTTAATACTCTTGCCAAGTTGGTTTTGTACTTCATTCTTGAACTCTTTGAACTTTTCAAAGGATTCGATTTGTGCTTCATAAGATATACAAATCCATATCTACCGAAATCATCAAGTAAATGTAATGAAGTATTGAAAACCACCTCTAGCGATCGTGTTTAGTGGCCCACATACATCACTATGTATAAGGCCTAAAAGATCACTAGCCCTTTCACCTTGTCCAATTGAATGGGGCCTTTGTCATCTTCCCTAATAAACAAGATTCACATATCTCATATGATTCGAAATCAAATGAGTCCAAGAATCCATCTTTATGGAGTTTGGAGATGCGTTTCTCATTTATGTGGCCCAAACGACAATGCCAGAGAAAAGTTGGGTTCAGATCGTTTGATTTAAACCTCTTTGTATTTATGTTATAAATGGGCGTTTCGAGATCAAGTACATAAAGTCCATTACTCAACTGTGCACTACCATAAAAAATATCATTCATATAAATAGAACAACACTTGTCCTTTATTATAAAAGAAAAACCTTTCTTGTCCAAACAAGAAAGCAGAAATGATATTCCTACTAATAGCGAGGCACAAAATAGCAGTTCTCTAACTCTATTACAAGCCCGGTGGGCAGAGATAATAAATAAGTCCCACTAATGCAAAGCAACTTTTGCTCCATTTCCAACTCGTAGGTCGACTTCGCCTTCGTCAATGGTCTCTTGCTCTTTAGATCCTCGCACATTTACACAAATGTGAGATCCACATCCAAGTATCTAATACCCATGATGCGAAGTAGATAAATTGACTTCAATAACAAAAATACCTAAAGTGGAAGTCTCACTTCCTTCTTCTTTTTGAGATCCTCCGGGGAACTTGGCACGTTCCTCTTCCAATGTCCGGTCGACCGCATGGAAGCATGTACCTTCCTTAGCCACTCCACCCATTGGTTTCAAGCTAGAAGTGCTAGGCTTGGACTTGTCTTTGCCCTTGCCCTTCCAGTTGTCCTTGGGCTTTTTCTACTGTTTCTTGCCCTTATTCTTTTGGACCATCATTATGGCCTTCCCTTTACCTTTGTTGATGTTCTGCTCGGCAGTTCTCAACATGCCTAACACTCTGGTAGTGATTTGTCAATCTCATTCATGTTGTAGTTCATGACAAATTGATCGAAACTTTCCTAAGAACGATTGCGGGACTAAGTCATGGCCAACTCTTGGCCCAAAGGAAAACCGAGTCTCTCTAGGTTTTCAATGTACCCAATCATCTTAAGTACATGAGCACCAACAGGGCTTCCTTCTACTACCGGCTTGACTTTGAAACAAGTGCTTTAGAGACCTCGAATCTCTCATGCCCGGCCCGCTCTTGATAGAGCTTCTTAAGGTGTACGATCATATCGTATGCATCCATGTTCTCATGTTGCTTTTGGAGCTCGAGTTCATGGTGGCCAAGCATTAGACATCCAATGTCCAAGGCATCATCTTGATGCTTCTTATAAGCATCTCTTTCGGCTTCTAGGGGCATTAGCAAAGCAGTGGCTCAGAATAGTCGTTCCAAAACATACAACTTTTTCTCTTGCTTGAGGACAATCCTCAAATTCTGTACCAGTCTAGAAAATTTGTTCCGGATAACTTGTCCTTCTCAAGGACGGATCGCAATGATAAAGTACCCGATGTGTTTGTTGCCATGGTTATCTATTAACGTGAGAAACATGCAAAAATATAAGTATCATGCCATAAACATATTTAATGAGGTCTTTTAATTAAATATGCCTCCCACTATTTTATTCAAGTCAATGACCCTCAAGATTGACTCGGAAAATCCTATTGAAAGATTTCCTAGTGGGCCAAGATCCATATTTTACCTAACTTTGAGTCGGCTTTGGCCGATCGCCCAAAATTCGGTTATTGGTAGGAAACTCTTTCCAATTACATCACATGCAACTCTTGGATAGTTGGGTGAATAACACTTATTCTAATCCATCTAATGGACTAAAGCCCAACTTCATGCCTCTAAGCCTTCAATCCTATTGAAATGGCCTAGTTAAGTCGACCCAATGGTTGGCATTTGGATATTACTCTTATCCCATCACATCTTACTAATATAGATAAAGGCACTCGCTTTGGCAGACCTACACTTAATCGATATTAGTCTTGATGAGTGCCATGCATTGGAAGGCATCACATAATGACTTAATATTTTCTTTGAGGGAATTTTATTATTAGATCTCACCATTTATTAAACTTGTTTAACATACCATAAACATCATCCATGCATCTCATACATATAAAGCAAATAATAAATGTGACATGGTTATGGCCTCTAAGAGATTAGCTTTAAAAAGCCGCTTCACCAAGCGTCTCCCACCAACGTCCTCACTTGATGCCATCTCCTTGTCTCCACATGATGATTACATTATAGAAACCTCTTTTACATTCGAGGGGAGTTAGATGAGAAGAGAATGTACAATCAGAATGTAGAGAGAAAGGCACGACACGCAGGTCGTATTTAAAATAACCAAAATAGCATAAAATAAAGACTAAGGCCATAACCATGCACCATGCATCTCTAAGAATACATAAACACAAAGAAATAACACATTATTATTTTGTGAATTATAAAACAAAGATTTGAATATCGCGCTTTCGAATATCACACACCACGCAACGGGGTTCGGGGCAGCGCCCCGACGGGTTTCTTGGAGAAAAATTCGAGTTGGACCCCTTCTGCCTCCATGACGGCTAGGGCAACAACATTTGAACCCTAAGGCCCACAAAACACATGAACGCTTCACTGTGCCGCAGGGGTAACTCACATGCCATCACCTATCCAAACAGGGTTTCCAGTCGTGAAGAAGAAACACTTCATGTCATGAGGAAGCTTCATAGCCGTCGCAAAACGGAAACAAGGTTTCCAAAACCTTGTGTCGCACGGCTCTTGTGTATATCGCATTCATAATCGTTTTTCGCGAGAATCATACATATCACATATACAGATATCAGAAAAACGCAAGAACAGAAAGCATTCAAAACCGTTTTCGCAGAATCATACATATCACATATATAGATATCAGAAAAAATGCAAGAACAGAAAGCATTCAAAACCGTTTTTGAGAATCATACATATCACATATATAGATATCGAAAAACGCAAGAACGAAAGCATTCAAAACCGTTTTCGAGAATTATATGAACATCTTCATGGTTTCAAAAACATCAACATGTTTCGTAAACAACAAATAAAACAGAACACGGTTTCATACAGCATTATTTCGATTTCAGAAATAACATATAAAGATCATATCTTTTTATGAAAGGAAAGCAACGAATCATGTTATCGCATATAACAAGAAAAGCGAGAAAAAATCGAATCATAGTTTCGCAAGTGGCTCGATACCACTCGTTGGGAATTGCGGATCAAAATATCTCGCGGCGGAATAATAGGATTCCCACACAGGATCCATGCGAAAAGTCCATAATCCGAGTTTTTAAAAATTTACCTCTTGAAGCGTGATAAACACAAGCGAGGTGAATCACCAACACCGTAATAGTGACGATGCTTCTGCGGTATCCACACGAACAGACTTGCAAAAGGAGTCACGCCTCGTTTCGCGGTGCTAGCTGCGAATAGAAGAGAAGAACCTTTCACTGTCTCTCACTCACTTTCTTAGGTGCGGCTAGGGTTGTGATGTAACATCTATAGCAGCCCCTTACTTAACAGTACTATTTATAATAGTGGTGCCTTAAGTGAGTGTTAGCAGTAGCAAGGTAAGGCTGTGCAACCCTAAAACCCATCTGTCATGAGTTAGGCCCACAATTGAATCCGAGTCCAACTTGGATCCTTATTGCTCCAATTTAGTCTGTTCTAAGTGTGCGCACTGCACAGGTTCTCATGACGTTGGTAGTAATATTAAAATCTCATTTTAATATTACAAACAAAGTGATGTGTATCTAGCAATACAATACATCACCGCTACCCAAGTAATGAGAATGTCAGTGATTTGACATAACCTATCCGTGATCAATGTTTCCGTGTAGTTTAGTCCCTTTGTCAAGATATCTAGATTGAACACAAGGCATGGAATGCGTCACCCTTGTATAGTCCAATCATTCGTTTCACGATACTCGAGTAGACTTTGTAACAATAAATGAGATCAATATCTCATATTGACTCATTTGAGCATGGCCATGCATTTCGAGTCTCACTCAATCGGGGGCCCAAAGATATCGCTCTGTTATGTAGGAGTGACAAATTCCATCTAGGTCACTCACATCCCTCTCGCATGATTTGCGGTATGTCCAATAACCAACTTTATAATCACCTTATTACAGATGACGTTTGATGGCATTAAAACACATAACTCCTCATGTAGGAATCGTAGTGATTTCAGGTCAAAGGACCACAAACACCATTATCACTATGAGAATCGCTTATGACACTCACGTAACGATCCATGTAGCGTTCTCATGGTGGGTCGATCCAAGACATCATTACTCTAATATGTACCAATGTGAAGACTTGATATCTCATATCCATGACCCGTGAGATGCGGTCATCGCCTCTACACATACTAGTCTCAATGTATTATTGTTGTCCTAATTAACAATAATACTTGACTAGGGACATTTAAGAATAGTGTTGTAACCAAAAGGATCTCACGATCAAGTCATCCACTTGATGTCCTATGGCATCAAACTTACTATTCTAAAGACTTTATTATGTTTATCAAAAAGAACACAATAAATGAAATGCCTCATATATAAAATAGCATAATATAATATATGTCAATACAAACAAAATGTATTGGCCACTAGGGCATACACCAACAGTCATTGATTATTAATCCATTATGCTCTCATAAATTTTTTTTTATAGTATGTAAATTGAGCACAACAAATTAAACAATCAATTACCATTAAGCTCATAGCTAATAATATGCATACATTCATGATATACAGACAATCTTAAGTAAAAATGATCATTTTAGCATTGAAAATCATTTTTAAAGCCTGTGTAATCGATTACAATATGTGTGTAATCGATTACTAGCCCTCTAGAATCCATGTAATCGATTACATGTTTGGTGTAATCGATTACGAGTTCTGGAGACGTTGTAATCGATTACATAGTATGTGTAATCGATTACACGCTCTCGACTTTGCTTGGAACGCTTAGCGAGCCTCGTAATCGACATGAGGTCTTGTAATCGATTACAAGCTTCTTGAATTCATTTTGCACTTCAAATAGTAAGTGGTCCGAACTCAAGGATTTCAAATTAATTCCAAAACTTTCCAAAACAATTCCAAACATCATGTAAGCATAAAAACTGACCAGTTCTTGATCCAAAGCTCATGTTTATGCAAAAACTACAAATTATGCAGAAAAATGTAACTTTATGCAGCAAGAGTTATGATTTATCCAATATGCCAAGTTCTAATATATTTTTATCAAATGTGCTACTTCAAACAAGAAGTGACTTTATCTAGCATATTATCACATGTAAAAATGTATAGAAAATTTAAAGCATAAAAAGCATCCATAGTCATAGAATACCTTATTATCAAGAGATATGCAAGGTGGTGAGTAAAGGGTGTAACAATAATACAATCATGTGCTATATATAATATTCAAATTTTATCAAGTACACATGATTCAAATAATCACTTAAGGCCTACAAGGAATATACCTCAAATTCATTGACTTTACAAGTGAATGTGCATAAGAGGTAGAAACTTTTGATACCTTAGCCTTAGTGATCAAGGAAACTCCTTTCCTTACCCATTGCTTCTCTTTTGGTGTTTTGAACTTTGCAAGTTCCACATTTTGTACTTGAGAAGCTTTGGTTGAAGTCATCTTCCTTCTTTGATCAAAACATCTACCAATGGGCTTTGGAAGTATTTCCTTTGATGATTCCTTTTTCCTTTGATCAATTAGTCCATCCTTTTGAGAAGTTTTCTGCATAATTGAAACACTAGGAGGACTTTTTGGTACCCACTTCATCTTGGGTCCTTGAATGTTAGTATTAGGGCATTTAAGGTCTTTAGGAACCCATACCATATTATTTCTCATATAAAAATTTCTTCTATAATTGCACAAATGAGAAATATGTCCTAGATGACCACAAAAATTACAAACAAGTGAATTCAATGATGGCTTGGTCCTTTGAAGATCATTTTTAAAAAAACTTGAGCCTTTGGTTGTTATTACATTCTAAACTATTTTTGCCATAAGCCTTGCTTGAATTTTCATGTGGAATAACATTAATTTTATTCTCATTAACAAGCATAGGATGTAAGCAATTAAAATCATTAGCCTTGGCAAATTCAGAAAATAAGTCCTCAACTTGATTTTCTAAATCAATGCACTTTTCACAAGAAGTTGAGGTTTCAAATTTCAAAGACATTTCCTTATGAGAAAAATATATTCATTTTTCAAAGTCTCAATTTCAATTTCAATAGAGGAAATGTTTTCCAAACAAGATGAGTTTTTCTTTTCTAAATTCAACAAGCCATCATACAATTCATCATATGCACATTGTAGCTTATCATAGGAAGGACCATAATCAAGATAGGCATTATTTACCTCAAGGTTCTTTGGAGTCAAGTGGGAGGTTGTCATAATTTCTTGCACTAATGACTCTTCAAGGGAATCACCATCTTCCTCATTGTTGTCCATCAAGAATTTGAGAATATCTTCCTTCTCAATTTTATTTTGCTTTGCCTCTTCTTCAAATTGAGCACCATCATCACTAAGAGGCATTGAACTCATTTTCTTGCTTTGAACATGTTCTTGAGGACATTTTTCAACATTGTCTTCCTTTAAAGACTTTTGCTCTTCTTGCTCTCTATATACAATTTTATGTACAAAATCATCATTAGCAAGATAAATAGAATCAAGAGCATTCCATATATCTTTAGCACTAGAGCAACTCTTAATTTTAGCATAAGCATCATCATTTAAACTACTTCTCAATATTTGCATTGCTCTAATATTCAAGGAAAAATATTTCTTATCATAGTCATTCCAAGTTTGTTTTGATTTGCATGTAAATCCATCAAGCATAATATCCCACAAATCAATATCAATAGATTGCATATAAATTTCCATTCTAACTTTCCAATAAACGAAATTCACACCATCAAAGAATGGTGGTTTATTAATTTCAAAACATTCCATTTTGAAAAGCTTTTAATGGTTGCCAAATAAATAAAGATCTTTAACTCCAAGCTGTTAAGCTTTTACCAGAGCACGAAGCTCTGATACCACTTGTTAGCCATGGCAACCATTACCCAAGAGGGGGTGAATTGGGTGATGGTGGTTTTAATGCAACTTTGATAAATTATACATTTTGAATAACTTAATTAATAAATGCAGCGGAATAAGTCTAATAAATGTACAACTATTGAGGATTACTCAAATACAACTTGGAATATATGATGAACTAAGTGAATAAGCTAGATATCAAGTTGTAACAATCAAAACATCAAGATATGTAATAGATAAATATATTTCACTAAATGCTGAATTTAAAGAGTGTAGGGAAGAGAGAATCAAACTCAAGAATTTATCCTGGTTCAGCCACCAACCACTTGTGGCCTACATCCAGTCCCAAGCTTAACTTGAGATTTTCTTCACTATCTTCTAGACTTTACGGGTGCTAGAAAAACCTTTGTACATACAAGAGCACTCCTCACACCTTGGGATACCTCACCCTTGTGCTAGAGCCTCCAATTCTTCAAGCTTCACAGGTGTTTGATGACCTTTACAATGAAGAGCACTCACAACACCTTTGGGATACCTCACCCTTTGTGTTTGAGTCTCACTACAAGGGATACCTCACCCTTTTCTCTTTTGAGGGATACCTCACCCTCTTACAATGATTTCAAGGTGAATAGAAAGAATATAAACTCTCTTGAAGAGTAGATATACAACTTGAAGAACAAAGTATAGATGATAGAAAACTCTCTCAAGAGTGGATAGTACAAGTTGAAGCTCAATGGGTATAAAGGATTTACACACTTAGCTCAAAACAAAGAATTTGGAGAAAAAGATGATGAATTTCGTTTTCAATGTTCAAGGGTAATTTTCAGAATATTCTCCAACTTGTTTTTGATGCCCAAACACTTTTATTTATAGCCCAATGAGTTTTAGAGCCGTTGGAGGTGTTTAGAAATGATTTTCTATGAAAACTAGCCGTTTATAGCCGTTAGAAACGTTCCTGGGCACTTTTGTAATCGGCAACTTTTGTAATCGATTAAAAGCTTCATGTCGATTACAAGCTTCATTACAAGCTTTCTGGGCACTTTGTAATCGATTACATACTCTGTGTAATCGATTACACTTCTGTCAACGTTGTAATCGATTACATGACTTGTGTAATCGATTACACCATTTCTGGTTTTCAAAACCGACTTTAAAAGGTCATAACTTCTTCATTTCTTATCCAATTAAAGCAAATGACCACTCATTGGAAAGCTCTTTGAGTCTATTTTCATATGAAAGAAGTTTCAGAACAAAAATAAAAGTATTTTGAAAGATATGATCAAAATAGTAACCAAAGGTCATATTTTCAAAACTCAAACTTTAATTGGTCATAACTTTTTCGTTTCTTATCCATTTAAAGCAAATGACTAGTCATTGGAAAGATATTTGAGTCTATTTTCAAATGAGATAAGTTTCAAAGTAAAACTCAAAGTATTTTAAAAGTTATGATCAAAAGAGTAACTATATGTCAGTTTTGTAAAACACAAACTTGGCTATTTTTTATAGATTTGAAATATTACCATAACTAGCTTTCCAAAATAGTTTGTTGGGCATATAAACATTTTAGAAACACTTATAAATATGTTTAAAAACTTGTTTGAGCTTAGTGTGATTCCTTTTTACCTTTACACAAGATCTAAGTCCTATAAGCTAAGCTTGAAGATGTTGGACTAGATCTTTTACCACCATCACTTCTTGATGTAATCCAAGCTTCCAAAGAAATCTTCTCTTCAAAACTTGCAAATGCTTGGAACATCTTTTCATTTTCATTCTCCTTGAGTTGAGCATAGTTGTGATCTTTTGCTTTCTTGTTGCAATGCTTACTCTTGGTACTTGGACTATCCTACAAAGTATTACTCACTTAACCAAACATAGTTAGTCCAAATTCATAACTCAATATCTTCATATGCATGATTCATAAATGTATAACTCTAGTTAGTCTAACATGCATACAAGACTTTCATAGACATATCCAATATTAATTCATTTATAACTCATATAAAATATTATTGGATATATTATATGATGAATGTTACATATATCTCATTAAACACATTTATGTAACACGGTCAACATTTTTTTGTGATACATTTGTCATTTATTAAGTACAACTATAAAGCATAAGCATCATTCTTTTTGTCTTGTATTTGTCATCATCAAAACTTAACATATTAAATCATTGGGGCAAACCTATTTCCACATTTCTTTCTTCTTATCTATGAGTAACTAAGTTTCATTTTACTTGGGTGAAAGGGTGAAGTTCTTGGTAATAAAGTAAGGTTAGATTTATTCTTCTCTTGTCCTTAAATGATTTATATTTTCTAGTAACCATTATACGTATTATAATTTGTTTCTTATAATTTAGAAACCATTTTTGTAAATAGGAGTTCTTGATTTGTTGTAGACAAAATATTGGCACAATGAATGCTTTAACCCATTTATAAGTGGTGGTAATATTTTTAGGAAACATAATATAATTACGTATATTATTTTAAATGGACTTTTAATGTTGTATTTTTCGATTGGAACCTCCATGTTGCGAGGATTCTAATTGAGTTATAAAAGAAATTAATCTTACCTTTACTTTATTTACCAAGAGTGGATCTTTTAACCCAAGTAAATAATTTTTACCATAATAACAAAATATTTACTTCACCTTAATTAATCTTCAACAATTCCCTGTGGATCGACCTCGGACTCCCGAGAAATTTATTACTTGAGACAACCTGCACTTGGGTTCGCAAAGCAACAATTAATCCCGCATCAAGTTTGTAGACTTGTTTGAAACTAAAAATTGTGCATCAAGTTTTTGGCGCCATTCTTCGGGACTTGATTTGAAGACCGAATTTCGGTGTAAAAATTTTGTATATATACTAATATACTAACTAGTGGGGAACCTCTCCTTTTTAATTTCTGTGCATACTAACTTGTGGGGGAAACTCTCCCTAATTTCTCTATAATCTTTAATTATTAATGAAATAATCTTTCTTCTTCTCTCTTCTCTCGCTGGAGCAAAAAATCGGCTTGCCGATTCTCTAGTTTTCATATTTTAAATTTACTTTCTGCACTTTATTTTCTGTATTTTAATTTTAAATACGATTGGAGGTAATTCTCCATTTTATTTTCTTGTACATATTAACTTAGTGGGGTAACTCTCCCTTTTATTTTTTTTTGTACTTTATTTTCTCGTATTTATTTTTTGTTATTTTTTTGTTATTTATTTTTCATGTCATTTATTTTTTTTTTTTTGTTTACTAACTTACTAACTCTCTTACTAACTATCTAACTTTTTACTTTATCAGCTATCTAACTTTTTACTTTTTTTGCTTCTAACATTTTAATTTATCTGTATACTAACTTTTTAATTTTTATGCTTATTAACTTATTTGGTGGTTGGTTTATACCACACCTTTGTTAATATTTAATGGACAATTTATACTGCTAGCTTGTACATTTTATTTTATACTGTAAGTTACTTGTTTATGCTTAATTGGTATCGTGATTTAAATTCTGGTCGTTTGATTAGAGTTAATCCAGGTACTTTACATATTGATTTATTTGAATCACAATCACACACATTAAGTACAATGGCTGAAAACGAAAGTGTGCATGATGAACATGAAAATCAACCGTTGCGAACCATGCGTGAGTATTTGCAACCATCCCGAAATTCTAGTCCATCATGTTTTATCTTTCCAGTCAAAACCAACAATTTTAGATTTAAGCCAGGTATGATTTCTTTACTTCCTAATTTCCATGGTTTAGAATCTGAAAGCCCATATTTACATTTAAAAGAATTTGAGGAAGTATGTACTGCTTTTCATGATCAAACTTGCACTGAAGAGGTTGTTAAGCTTAAATTGTTTCCTTTTTCTTTGAAAGATAAAGCAAAAAATTGGCTTAACACTTTGAAACCAAGATCAATTGGCACATGGCAAGAAATGCAATGTGAGTTTTTGAAGAAATTTTTTCCAACACATAAAACCAATGCTTTGAAAAGACAAATCCAAAATTTTTACCAAAATTCCAATGAAGCATATTTTCAAAGTTGGGAACGTTTTAAAGATTTGTTGAATTCTTGCCCACATCATGGTTTTGAAAAATAGCGCACTATAAGCTTCTTTTATGAAGGGTTAACACCCGAAACCAAACAATTTGTGGAAACAATGTGCAATGGTGAATTTCTTGATAAAGAACCTGAAGAAGCTTTAGACTATTTAGACCATTTGATTGAAAATTCTCAATCTTGGCATGGTACTAATCCTTCTGAAAATTCAATTAGATTTAACCTTGCAAATGCTAGTAAAGGAAAATATCATCTTAGTCAAGAAGAAGATCTAAATGTAAGGTTTGCTAGTTTGGCTAGAAAGGTTGAAGCCATGGAATCCAGAAAAGTAAAAGAAATCAAATCTGTGCAAAGTGAAGAAATTTGTGGCATTTGTGATGAATTGGGACACTCAACAAATGAATGTCCAAAACTTCCTGTTTTTAAAGAAGCTGTGCATGAGCAAGTAAATGCAATGACTAATTTTAAAAAGCCATTCACTTCTTCTTTTTCAGATACATACAATCCGGGATGGAGAAATCACCCGAACTTCAGTTGGAGGAATAGCAACCAGCCACAATTCATGCAACCACCACCTCCTCAGGCACAGCAAGATTCTCAAAATCCTCAAGGATATGCACCCTATGTCCCACCATATAAGAAAAACCTTGAAGGAACATTGCATGCATTCATGGAAAAACAAGAGGCCATCAATAACCACAATAATCAAACCATGATTGACATAAAAGACACTCTTGCTAAACTTTCTTCTGCACTTGCTATTCATGAGAAAGGAAAGTTTCCCTCTCAACCTCAACCAAATCCTAAGGGTCAGTTTAGCCTAAATGAGGGTAGTTCAGAAAGTCAAAAAATAGATCAAGTCAACTCAGTGATAACTCTTAGGAGTGAAAAAGTTATTGAAAAATAAATTCCTGAACTTTTTGAGAAAGATGATGAGTCAATTCCCAAAGATGAGGAAGGAGTTGATCAGCCACCTAGCCCAAAGGAGATCAAACCCTCGTCTTCACCCCCATTTCCTCAAGCATTAAACAATTCAAGTAAAGTGAATCATAACAGTGACATTTTTGAAATCTTTAAACAAGTGAAGGTCAATATTCCTCTGTTAGATGCTATCAAATAGATTCCTTCTTATGCCAAATATTTGAAAGACTTGTGCATCGTTAAAAGGAAACATAATGTGAAAAAGAATGCATTTTTGATGACAGGTAAGCTCCATTATTCAAAACAATAATGAGTTGAAATATAAAGACCCTGGTTGTCCTACGAGTTTCATGCATTATTGGTGAACATAAAATTGAACGAGCTTTACTTGATCTTGGTGCTAGTGTTAATTTGCTTCCATATTCGGTTTATCGCAACTCAACCTTGGTGAGTTAAAACCAACTTCTGTAACTCTTCTACTACTTCGATAGATCAATTAAAATTCCAAAAGGAATAGTAGAAGATGTGTTGGTACAAGTTGATAAATTCATATATCCTGTGGATTTTATTGTCTTAGAAACTCAACCTATGGTTGATAGTTCTAAGTCAGTTCCTGTTATTTTGGGTCGCCCATTTTTAGCAACATCTAATGCTTTGATAAATTGCAGAAATGGAGTGGTGAAGCTAACTTTTGGAAATATGACATTGGAGCTTAATGTTTTCAACATGTGCAAGCAACCACATGAAGTTTATGATGACAATGAAGAGATTGAAGGGATTGAGGCCATTATAGATGATCATCTTCAAATCAGGAGTTCTTCTGACCCATTAGAAATCTGTTTAATTAATTCATTTGATTCAGCTACACAATTAGATGATGATGTTTCTGAAATATGCTCTTTGCTTGACTGTACACAGGAAATGGAATACAAAGGATGGAAGCCAAGATTCGAAGAGCTAAAATCCATGAATGATGATACCCATGAAGAAGTACCCACACTGGAACTGAAGCCATTACCTGATGGGTTAAAGTACACATTTTTGGGAAAAGAACAAAGCTCTCCAGTGGTAATTTCCTCATCCTTGACCAAAGAACAAGAAGGTAAGTTGATAGAAGTACTTAAAAGGCATAAAAGTGTAATTGGATGGACATTAAAGGATATAAAAGGCATTAATGGATTAATCTGTACACATAGAATACATTTAGAGGATAATGCTAAAACATCTCAACAACCTCAAAGAAGATTAAATCCACACATGAAAGAGGTAGTTAGAGCTGAAGTTCTTAAATTACTTGATGTTGGAATTATCTATCCTATCTCTGATAGCCAGTGGGTAAGCCCTACACAAGTTGTGCCTAAGAAACGGAATAACAGTGGTTGAAAATGAAAAAGGAGAATTAATACCTACCCGAGTCTCATCTAGTTGGCGTATGTGTATTGATTTCAGAAAATTGAATGCAGCCACTAGAAAAGACCATTTTTCATTGCCATTTCTTGATCAGATTCTAGAAAGAGTAGTAGGACATCCCTACTATTGTTTTCTTGATGGTTATTCAGGGTATAATCAAATACCAATTGCATTAGAGGACTAAGAAAAGACCACTTTTACTTGTCCCTTTGGCACTTTTGCATATAGAAGAATGCCTTTTGGTCTTTGTAATGCTCCGACAACTTTTCAAAGATGCATGCTAAGTATTTTCAGTGACATGATTGAGCATTATTTAGAGGTTTTCATGGATGATCGACGAGCTTTTGGAAATTCTTTTGAAAATTGTCTTGATAATTTGGAAAAAGTTCTTAAAAGATGCGAAGAAAAAGAATTTGTGTTAAATTGGGAAAAATGTCATTACATGGTTACCTCAGGAATAGTGTTAGGTCATGTGATATCTTCTAAGGGAATTGAAGTTGATAAGGCCAAAGTTGAATTAATTGCTCATTTGCCTTTCCCAAAAACAATGTCGAGAGAAGTTCGTTCCTTTTAGGACATGTAGGATTTTACGAGAAGATTTGTAAAGGACTTTAGTGCTATATCTAGACCTTTATGTAATCTTCTAACAAAAGATACACCATTTGATTGGACTCAAGATTGTCAAAAATCTTTTGAAAAATTAATCGGTCTTTTGACTTCGCTCCTATCATGCAATCTCGATTGGTCTTTGCTTTTGAGTTGATGTGTGATGCTAGTGATTTTTTTTGTTGGCGCTGTTTTAGGCCAAAGAAAGGAAGGTAAGCCTCATGTAATTTATTACGCAAGTCGAACTTTGAATAGTGCACAAATGAATTAAACCACTACTGAAAAGAACTACTTGCTGTAATTTTTGCATTGGACAAATTTTGAGCTTATTTAATTGGTTCATCCACTGTTATTTTCACTGATCATGCTGCTGTTAGATATTTAATGTCTAAACAGGATGCCAAACCTAGGTTGATACGGTGGATCTTGTTGCTTCAAGAATTCAACATCACAATAAAAGATAAGAAAGGAGTCGAAAATGTTGTTGCAGATCATTTGTCAAGGCTGACAACAGGCTCATCTTTTGATAGCACACCTATCAATGATTCTTTTCCCGATGAATTTTTATTTTCTGTCAATTCCATGCCTTGGTTTGTTAACATTGTCAATTTTCTTGTAATAGGTAAGATGCTGCCTCAGTGGACACACCAAGACAGAAAAAGGTTTTTGATTGAGGTGAAAAATTTCTTTTGGGATGACCCATATTTGTTCAAATATTGTTCTGATCAAATCTTTCGGAGATGTGTACCCGACAATGAGGTGAGTAGTGTCATTAAATTTTGTCATTCAGAAGTATGTGGAGGTCATTTTTCTTCAAAGAAAACAATTTGCGAAAATCTTGCAAAGTGTGAATTTTATTGGCCCACTTTATTCAAGGATAGTTATACTTTTTGCAAAAGTTGTGAAAGTTGTCAAAAATTGGGGTCCATTTCTAAAAGAAATATGATGCCTTTGAACCCTATCCTTGTCATTGAAATTTTTGATTGTTGGGGAATTGATTTCATGGGTCCATTTCCATCATCTTTTGGATTTGTGTACATTTTGGTTGCAGTTGATTATGTCTCAAAATGGATTGAGGCAATTCCATGTCGGCACAATGATCATAAAACTGTTCTAAAATTTTTAAAAGAAAATGTTTTGAGCCGATTTGGAATTCCTCGAGCTATCATCAGTGATGGGGGAACACATTTTTGCAATAAACCATTTAAATCTTTAATGAAGAAATATTGCATTACCCACAAAATTGTAATCCCTTATCATTCTCAGATAAGTGGACAAGTTGAATTAGCAAATAGGGAGATTAAACAAATTTTGGAAAAAACGGTTAACCCAAATCGTAAAGATTGGTCTTTAAGACTAAACGATGCACTTTGGGCTTACCGTACTGCTTTTAAAACATCTTTGGGCATGTCTCCTTATCGGTTAGTTTATGGAAAACCTTGTCATTTGCCTGTAGAATTGGAGCATAAAGCATTTTGGGCCATTAAAGCTTTCAACTTAAGTCTTGATGATGCTTCCAAGTTACGCAAATTGCAATTGAATGAACTTGAGGAATTAAGAAATGATGCATATGAAAACTCAAAGATTTATAAAGCTAGAACAAAAGCTTTTCATGACAAATCAATTTTCAGAAAAACTTTTGAAATTGGTCAAAAAGTTCTGCTTTATAATTCTCGTCTTCACCTATTCCTTGGAAAATTGAGATCTAGGTGGATTGGTCCTTATATTGTCAAACATGTGTATTCTTATGGGGCCATAGACATTGAGAATCCTAGGAATGGTATTGTATTTAAGGTCAATGGACAAAGACTCAAACCATTTCTGGAACATCAAGTTGTTGAGGTAGAATCCATTTCTCTTTCTAATCCTTGTTATGAGTAGAATTTATTTTAATGTTGTTTCTTTCTTTTTGCAGTTCTTTGTGTTCCCGGTTAAATGGCGGATAACGGTACTCCGTGACTCTCAAGTCGATTTGTTTTTCAGTTTCCCATAATAACTGATTTCTTCTCCTTTCAAAATGGATGTCATTCTCTCAAATCTAAGAAAACATTTTCCTTCTCTCCCTCTAAATGCTCTAACAAAAGTCTATGAAGTTAGGTGTGAAAGACTGAGATTGTTAATGTATAAGGGTATCCCAGAAGATATATGCTGGATAATCGAAGCAAATGTTCGTTTAGCTGGTGAATCTTCAGATTCATTTGTCCCATACATGCCTGGTCTCGGTAAAAGTTCATTTTCAAAAAGGAGAAGAGCAAAAAGAATGAAAGTTTGTTACAAGTGTGCACGATGGAATTGCAACACGCGATGTCACTCTTTGGGGATGGTTTCTGTAAATAGAGAAGATAAAATATTCTTCATTAAGAATGGACTGAGTAAGGAGTCATTAGATAATATCTTATTGACTCTTGAGATGCATTCTTGTGGAGTTATGCAGCGTGAACTTCTTAGTTTGTGGAATCTCTTCAAGGATGAACAAGAGCGTTATAGTCTTGGGAATCGACTCAAAAAGACTGTTTGCCAATTTAAAAGAAAATTGGATGGGAAGCTTATCCCGACTCATAGAAGGCGTTTAAGCCGTTTCGGACGTGAAACCAGAGGAAGATGTGAGCCACAATCACAACAACATGTATATATTATCTTGTACACTTCAATAAAAAAAAAAAAAAAAAGAAAAAAAAAAAAAAAAAAAAAAAAATTGAAATAAAAAAAATAATAAAAATATATAAAAAGGGCGAAACTTCGGTTGTACTTGGTCTTTAATTAGATTAGGAGCCCCTCGCAGTGGAGTGGCGGACCGTCATTGACTCGGGTGGACCTTCGCACACCGGTCGGTAAATAAGATTCGTGTGCCATGCTCTGTAGAGAGCCGCGCAAGCATTCCCAGGTTTTAACCAAAGGCTCTGCTTGCTGATGGACAGAAAGAAGCGTCTCGTGTTTGCATTCTCGCGTGACAATGCCTCTGAGTGGATCCTGTGATTTAATGCCATGGGCTCTTCGGCCGACCTCTCACTGGCTGTGGTCGTTGGTGGTAGGTAGTCGATTTACGCACTTTAATTAGTGGCGTCGTAGCTCAATCCAAAATATCCCACAAGCGGGAGGGAGAAGAATGCCCAGATTGGCTGAGCCGTCTTGGTATTACTGCACTCATGACGCGCAGTATAAAGATCTGCCATGAAACCTGTACATAAAGGTATGTAATCATTTGTTATTATTATTTTATCTTTGTATGATTTTGTTGAATTTTGATTTTGGACAGACGATCCTTTGGATAGGATCCTTCGGGGGTTTCTAGACTTCTTTACCCTGATGGTTTTCTTGAAGTCAACAAAAAAAAAAAAAAAAAACAAAACAAAACAAAACAAAAAAAAAAAAAAAAAAAAAAAAAAAATTTGTTTCTTAATTTCAAACTTTTCTGACAACAGCCAACCTACCCATATAGGTACTATCATTATTTTTTCTACTCTCTTCCCTATTTAAACAATACATTTCCTTCACTTTCCTTCAACTCAAAATCATTCAAAGGAAGTGTAAGTGTAAAATGGAGGGAGCTTCTTCTTCTGTTCGTAGACTTACCAATATCTGTGTATTTTGTAGGTCAACTTATGGGAAGGGTTTAGAGTATGTAGATACAGTAATCACTCTTGGTCGAACACTTGCTGCGAGAAAAATTCATTTAGTATATGAGGGAGGCAGCATTGGGTTAATGAAGAATTTGTATCACTTCTCGCTCATTTAAAAGGCAGTCAGGTTTTAGGTATCATTCCTAGACCTTTAGCTCAACAGAATATCACTGGAAAAACAACTGGGGAGGAGCTTCAAGTATCATCTATGGATGAACGAATGAGGACAATGCTTGCAAATTCTGATGCATTCATAGCCTTACCAGGTGGTTTTGGTACTTTGGAAGAAATTTTTCAAATTGTCTCTTGGGCCCAACTGAACATCCACCATAAACCCATAGGTTTGCTGAATGTTAATAATTTCTTTGATCTTTTGTTATATTTTCTTGACCATGCTGTGGAACAGAAATTCATCACACTTTCAGCAAGACGACTCCTTATTTTTGCTTCCACTGTTGATGAGTTGATTGATAAATTAGAAGTTTTTGTTTATAAACTGATCCAGTACTCAGATAGATTGGTCAAAAGGTAGCAGCAAGAGAGGCAACAGCAAGGGAGGCAGCAGTAAGAGAGGCAACAGCAAAGGAGGCAGCAAGGAACAAAAGTGTGATTTGTCACTTCATCTATAACTATCCTTTATCTTTAGTTTTATTTATCGTATTTTTTTTAAAAATTTGTGTGAGATTTTTCTTTTCAGTAATTACAACAACAGGTACTATCTTTTATCCTTTACCTATCTATCTTTGACATTGAGGATAATGTTATGATCTGGTTGGGGGGAAGGATAGTTGTGTAAAAAAAAAAATCAAAAAAAAAATAGGAAGTATGTATATTAATATGTTTGTTGTGTTTATATGTTTGTCTGTAACTTACTAAACCAGTTAAGGATAGCAGAGTAAGGAGTAAATTTTACTCTTGAGACGCATCTTAGTTGGGGTAGTAACTAATTTATGTGGAAGTAGCAATTCAAATTCAGGGAAATTTGCATGATTGAGTAAATTGTCTTCTTTCTTAAAATTCACATGCTTGGTTATGAATGTTGAATTGGTGGACTGAGAATGATAGAATTATGCCTTGTGAGATTTTGAGCTTATTGATGAATGAATTGAACATTTGTACCATTCTTTTCTTTCTTGTGTGAATTTCACTCATGGAATTGTTGCTCTAGAACTTGCTTTGATTCTTTTTGAGACTACATTTTCATATGCATACATGAATATGATTGAGGCATTTTTCTTCAAATAACTACTTTAATCAAATAGCCAGCCTTGTTTAGCAGTATGTTGTTTCAATATGATATCAAGCACTCTTATGACTTGTTAGAAATTCTCTGATTCCTGTCAACATAAAGCATTAGAAATGACCTATTTTTCCTTGCTTAACCCCTTTGAGCTTATTTGACTATTCTTTGTTTCGAACTCATTATGTGCCTTAAATGAAAAACCATATTCTTACTTGACCTTAGGGAATAAGAGAACATTAGTTTGTCATTCGATGAGTTCTTGAACAAGTGTGGGGGTGTGTGTGCAGAATATTAAAAAAAAATGTATATATATGATGTTCTTATTCTTCAAAAAAAAAAAATCAAAAATCAAAAAATAAAAAAAAATAAAAAAAATGTAAAAAGAAGAGGGTCAACAAGGTAATAAAGGAAAGGAAAAGAATAGGTAAAGGAAATTTGTATTAAGTGGAGTTGGGATGAACTTTCATACTTGTTAATTGAACTCATTTCTCTCATGCTCTTTTATTCTCTCGGTATTTAACTTGTCATATCCATATTACCTCCTCCTTTACCTTGACCTCATTACAACCTTGAATAAAGTCCTCATGATTTGTGTGTGCATATGTTTTGAGTATTGGAGAAGTAGAAGAGAAGCAAGCTTATGGTAGTGCAATTTTCATGGGTTGAATTGAGCGAAATACCTACCTTTTAAACACTTGAGGGATTGAGAGTGAATCTTGTGAAAATCTATCATTCTTGACTCATGCTTTTCAATTGAAATATCCTTACTTGTTAATTTGAGATGTGAAGATATATTACCTCATGAATGTTTTGATTACTTGAATGATTGATTGCTCTACATTTTTTTAGAAATTGAGTCTTTTAGAGTGTTTAGCTTTTGAGTCTGTTTCATTTTTTTTTTGTGAGTGATTTTGTGTGTTTTGCTCAGGAGTGCAAAAAGCTAAGTTTGGGGGAATTTGATGATCACATATTTGATACATTAATAAGCTTTCATTCTTAGTCATTTACACTCTTTATGTACTTAATTGATTGAGTTTTATTATGTTTTGTAAGTTTGGGCTCAAATTGGATTTAATTGAATTTTTCAGCATGATTCATGTCTTACACTGTTTCTGTATTTGGGCCATATCTTGGGCTGTAAGTGGTATTTGGAGGTGATTCTAGTGGCATTTGAAAGATAAAAGAGATCTCTATAACTTTCATGAAGACCTCAAAGGCCCAATCACACGAGTAGATAACTCAAATTGGGATTGAAGTAAGAATTAGAGTGCTGTTCCTGATAACTTGACCTATGTATACTGTTCATGCCATTGTTCGGGCTAGAAGTTGTAAAATGAGATGAAATTTGGATGCTGAATAGTTAAGACCAATATCTACAACTTTCATGATAAACACTTTTCCAGAATCGGACTCCTTGAAGGTGATATTGGGCTTGGAAGTCAGAACAGAGGAGCTGTGACTGGGCCTGGGCAGTGTGCAGTAATTTGAACGTATCTGGAGTTATAGAAATGATATTGGACTCAAACCAAAGCCATTTGAAAGCTAAGATCCAGGCCTAAAACTTTCATGAAGACCACTTGGTTCAAAAATGACGAATGCAATGACTTCAGAGCTACATGATTTCGGAGACAAGGAATCTCCATAATTTTCCACTCACCTAAAGTCATTTGGCATTTTTCACTCATTTTCCACTCATCCAACCACTAATGACTCAGCCCCCTTGTCATTTTGTATCTCTAATCCTCTATAAAAGGAGGCCTTGGCAGATCATTGAGGGTGTTAGGTGTTAGTTACCAAAATGATGCCATTTTGTTACTAGGTTTTCTTGTAGTAATTTTCCTTTGTTCTAAATTAAAGTCATGTTTTTCTTCTTCTTCTTCTCTCTTTCTTTCTTCTTATCTATGAGTAACTAAGTTTCATTTTACTTGGGTGAAAGGGTGAAGCTCTTGGTAATAAAGTAAGGTTAGATTTATCTTCTCTTGTCCTTAAATGATTTATATTTTCTAGTAACCATTATACGTATTATAATTTATTTCTCATAATTTAGAAACCATCTTTGTAAATAGGAGTTCTTGATTTGTTGTAGACAAAATATTGGCACAATGAATGCTTTAACCCATTTATAAGTGGTGGTAATATTTTTAGGAAACATAATATAATTACGTATATTATTTTAAATGGACTTTTAATGTTGTATTTTTCGATTGGAACCTCCATGTTGCGAGGATTCTAATTGAGTTATAAAAGAAATTAATCTTACCTTTGCTTTATTTACCAAGAGTGGATCTTTTAACCCAAGTAAATAATTTTTACCATAATAACAAAATATTTACTTCACCTTAATTAATCTTCAACAATTCCCTGTGGATCGACCTCGGACTCCCGAGAAATTTATTACTTGAGACAACCTGTACTTGGGTTCGCAAAGCAACAATTAATCCCGCATCAAGTTTGTAGACTTGTTTGAAACTAAAAATTGTGCATCACCAAACGAGCCTTATATCGCTCAATAGATCTATCAGAATGAGTCTTGAGCTTGAACACCTATTTACATCCCACAAGTGCCTTACCAAAAGGAGCATCAACAAGGTCCCAAGTATTACTGTTCTCCAAAGCCTGTAACTCTTCTTACATAGCATGTTGCCAATGAGGATCTGTGGAGGCTTCTTGATAGGACTGAGGTTCATGTAAGTGAAGCATGGTAGAAAAATAATGATAATCATGAAGATACGTAGGCTGAGTTCTTACCCTAGTTGGACGCTCAAAAGGAAGAGAGGATGCAATGACAGGTGCAGGATCTACATCTGGAACAACGTCGTCGGGAGTGGCTGAAACATCGAAAATGACTAAAAGCTCACTAGAGGAACCTCCATCAGAATCACTATGAAAGAGATCAACAAAGGGGTTAGTAAAAAACGGAGTCGAAGTGGAAGTGAATGACTTGAACTTTGAGAGTGAGGAGAACATGGTGTCTTCCCAGAATACGACATGACGGGAGATACGAATGCGTTGAGAGGTTGGATCCCAACAACAATAACCCTTATGTTCAGTGCCATAACCAAAAAAGTAATAGAAACATGCTCGGGTCTCAAGTTTAGTGTACTCATGAGGTTGAAGAAGAACAAAACAAGCACAACAAAAAACTTTAAGAGATTTATAATCTAAAGAAGTATGGTGGAGACGTTCAAAGGGAGATACATTACCCAGAACAGAGGAAGGAAGACAGTTGATGACATAAACAATGTTGAGAGCGGCTTCACCCCAAGCATGTTCAGCACAAGAGGAGGAGATGAGCATAACTCGGATAGAGTCAAGGATATAATGGTGTTTTCTTTCAGCATGATCATTTTGCTGAGATGTACTAGGACAAGAAAATTCAAAGAGTGTGCCCTATTCAGCAAGAAAGGTGAGAAATTTTGAATCACGATATTTAGAAGCATTATCATGACGAAAAACTTTAATTATTTTTTAGAAAAGAGTTTTGATCATAGTAGCAAAATTAATGTAAATTTGAGCAAGTTCTAAACAATTTTTCATTAAATATATCCAAGTAAAATGAGAAAAATCTTCAATAAATATTACAAAATATCGATTACCTCCCATAGTTGGTGTGGGGGCAGGCCTCCAAACACCAGAGTTCACAAGATTAAAAGCGGATTTAGAAATAAAGTTACTTTTACTAAAGGAAATGGCAGGTTGTTTAGCAGTTTGATAAGAAGTGTAGTAAAAAGATTCATTATTGACCAAACCTAGAACCGATTGAGATAAGAGGGGATGCAGTTTCCCTAGAGAACTATAAGTAAGACGTTGGTGCCACAGTTGGATGGAGGTAGATGTTGCAAAAAGATTTGAGACAGGAGTAACATGAAGGTTGGTGAGCTCAAACAGCCTTCCAACTTTACATCCAATCCATACGACTTGTCCTGTTCGTGGATCCTACACACGATAATCAGAAGAAGAAAATATGACTTCATAACCAAGGTCACATAGTTGACCAACAAAAATGAGATTAAAGTTTAATTTGGAAATGAAATATGCATCAGGTAAGCTAAGAGTGGGCCAAGAGATAGAACCCTTATGACTAACATTCATAAGATATGCATCAGGTAAGCTGTGTGTATAGAATATGCAGTGTCATTAATAGATAGAGATGAAAAAGACTGAGATGTGGACATCATATGGTTATAGCAAGCAGAGTCAAAGTACCATTTAGTATTACCTGGTGTAGTTGATAAAGTAGAAGAGGTATTACCAGAGTTGGATAATAGATGCTTAAGGAAGGACATGAGATCATCAGTAGAAAAGACAACCTGGGGTGTGGCTAAAGAACCTGTGGATCCTTTTGCAGGAACAGGAACAAGCACAGACTTAAAAGAACTAGGATGAAATTGAAATCTATTCTGATCAGACCTTGGAGGACATGTGGGACAATTCTCAATCAAGTGTCCTAGGTATTTACAATATCTGCAACATCTGGAGGGCAGTAAGCACAACTGAAAAAAACTGAGCAATATCTAGTTTCTCCATTATACCAAGAAGAATGCAAAAAACTGAACTTTCGGAGCTAAAGTGATAGAAAAGAACCACAAAAATAAAAAGATCTCACAAAAAAATGATGAATGTACGCCTTACGAAGTAAACAGAACGTTGCAGAAGACACGTACGGATCTGTGCAAAAAATAGTGCACAAGACGTGCACGCACAGCAATGCAGGCCACACCAAAAAATCAATAAAGCAGCAACACACACCAAAAAATATTGAATGTGCTTGTGCAGCAAAAAGTAATATAGTATAAAAGCTGAGATGGTCAACAAAAGGCAATGGGCCACACCAAAAAGAAGAAAGATGGATGTGAGAACAAAAAGGCTGAAGATGTACAAAAAACGTAAAGCAAGCAAAAAATAGAGACCAAAATTGGTTAACAAAAAATAGATAGGGAACAGTGTCTGAAGACGGTGTTTGAAAAAAATAGGATTTAGGATTGGATCGAGAGACTTTTTGATACCAAGTTAAAAACAAAAATAAAAAATAAATATTAATAATCTATGTATATTTTTGAATGAATAAATATAAAAGAACTAATTTTTATTTATACAAAAGATAATTGTAAAGAAAAGAAAAATAATAAATTATAATTATATACTAAATTAAATTAATTATGTACTCAATTTTAATTATTCCTAAAAAAATCATAATTAATCATAATTTATCACGCTAATACTATATAAAGACGTCATTTTCGAGCAATATAGAAAGAAAATTCATTGTTAATACACTCCCATGTCCCTATTATTTGCGATGGTACGGTCGTAAGAGCCCGCTGAAGAAATTTGGATTACCTTCGCAAAATCTGTTTATCCAACAAGAGTTGCTAAGCCAATGCAAGCACTTGCTTTGGAAGAAGTTATGGAAGCTCTACATATTATAGAAAAACTTAAAAACGTTAATCCCTATAGCGGAAGTTAACCGAGTGATTCCCGTTGGACGTATTGTTAGCCTATGCGTGCCTAACTCTAATATCTTGAAAGTTGCATCCATTAACCATCTACAATGACCTTTTGTTAATATATGTTTTGTTGGCTCAATTCAAATTGGGGATTGAGCATTGATTCAGCTTCTCTTGCTACTTAATTATGACTATTCAATAATACTTTCACATCCTCTATTCAATAGTTTGAGTTTAATTTTGAAGCATCGTGAGTGTAAAAATTTTTACACCATCAATCAATTATATGTTATTATTTATTATAAGAGTTAAATATTTTTAACAATATAATAATAAATAATTGAATAATACATAATTAAATATCAGTATAAAAATCTTTTATATGAGAGTGTATTAAAATTAAATCCGTAGTTTTTTAGGCAAAAGAATTATATACTCTTTGCCCATAGTTAAAGTAATGGGCTCCATTGAAGGTATAGTTGACATGCCACAAGTTCAATAGTTATAGTGGAGTATTCTAAATAATCTCCCTTTGATCAAAATGAGCAGGACTTCCCTTGAAGGTTGCATCTGAAGTCAAGCACTAAGCGCTACTTTCATCCAAATAGGCCATGACATCATAGGCAAAAATTACAGTACTTTGCCTGTGCAATCAGTTGAAGAAGCCAAAGCTGTTGTGCTTGCCGAGACTGAAATTCACCTACAAAGGCCCCTACAACACAGTTCTGAGCGCTTAGCAAACACCAATCAAAATGAAGGTGGAAATGGATATTTTAAGGATTGCGGGGTCATGAGTAAATTACATTTCAGTAACATTAAAACTGAAAATAAATTATTAGAGATAAATAAAAAACAACGATAAGCAAAGCAGTAATATCAAAGAGGATTTTGTGTACAAAACAATTGATAAATAAAATTTAATTGAAACAAATATATTTATATTTTCATATAAGTACAAATTAAAGAGATACTTCATGTTTACCTATGTTAGGAATAGCAGAGAATTTCCCCAACAAAAAAAATGGTATAATTCCAATGACAAATTAAGTAAACACATGTTTATGTGATTAAATCAATCTCTCACCCAAGAGCATAGCTTCTTAATATCTTTGTACCAACATAGGATATATATGCAAAACTCTTATACCCTCAACATACCTCTTGGTATGTATTGCTTTCCCTACCTTAAACAGAAAAGATAACTCATACCATCTTGTATAATCTATGAACAAGGCAGCTACAACAAACAGGATAAGAAACACCTCCTCTTGTGTTGCTTTTGTACTACTGGACTATAACCACATCCTCAAGTTGTAGAGGCCTCATTGAACAAACAACCGTGACCTGGAACCCATCAAGCAATGGAAATTTATATGATGAAAAATCATGATTATTTAAAACAACTCAATGCAAGGTATATAACATGAGACCTTTTCACATACAAAGAACAATTTAGATCATCAAATGGTAGAAGAAAAACATTTTTTTTTCATCAGACTTGCATGATACCCCTTTGACTTTGAATGTATTCTATCATCACTTTCAACAACTTTTGAGGCTGTTTTCATTTTCCCAGAGAGAAACAATGTAAAAACACTTGCACATTTCTTGATAGCAGACTTGAAATATTTCAAGGCAGTATAAGTCTTAAGATTGGGCTTCTGTGTGTTTCTGCCTGCACCATTATATTGGTGAGCAGCATTATTTGTCTCGCTGTCAAGTTAGGGCAAGAACCTTTAATAGAGAGCCAAGAAATGCAGAAAATAAAATATCCATAATTAATTCAAGTCATAAAAGCCAAAAAGTACATTCCTATGTCTACTCACATGAATCCTCCATTCCTTATCAAGATCATTAGTTTATCCTCCTTTCATTACTGCCTTTGATATAACTTGATCAACAGTAAGCCTCAAATCACTTGATATATTATTCCATTCAAATAAAACCAAAACAGAAAAGTTTGTCAACTGTTAAACATCTCAGCATAAAAATATTGTGATTACGCAGTTTGTGATAGTCACACTGTACAGAAAGTCACGCCATTAATAAGTACATATAATCTAATGCACCAAACTAAGGCGTGAAATGCTTTGCACACTCAAAATTTCAGAATTAGTAAAATCCACACAGGAATAATTGTAATGACATAATCTATAAAATAAAAGGGGCATGCTACTCAATAAAATAGCATCTTTATAGTCAACAAAAAGTTGGATTAGAAAGAGCAATATAAAATATACAACAATAGGTCTTCCTAGAGAACATAAAAATGGCTTAGAAAGAGTATTTGCCAATGCAGACAAACTAATATATTACAGATACCAGCACGAGACTATGTTACTGTTTAAGACAAAAAGCATACCACACATATTAGTAAAAAAATTTCAGATGGCCAAGCAGTGTAAACCTCTTTTCCAGAACCCATCATAAATTTTACAAACCTTTCCTTTCATCATATCAATCTCTATTTCAAGAAAAAAAATTCTAAATTGGTAGTAACTATATTACAAACAAACGAATATTAATTATTTAGAAGGAATGATTACCTACAACCAAGTGGATTGAACAAATATTGTTAGACAATGTCTCTATCTTTTTCTTGGTTCAATAAAAGCAACAAAATCTGCCTAAGATTTTAAATATTTCCAAAATTATTATATACAATATAATTTTTAGTTCCCAAACAGAGCATTATTGTATGCCACACAATTATATAACGCTATTTATGTTTATGCATTTTAAGACACCATTAAGAAATTTATTCGGCAGAAACATTTTCTTTATGGTTTGAAGTGGTAAGGTAAGTGTTAAGAGATTGGAACTTCTCCCACCGTTTTTCACATCAGATGAGATGAGATAAAATAAATAGAAATTTCTGAAAATTTGCTAAACTGACATTTTTAAGTGAAATAAAGCAAAAAAACACAAACCCATGAATGAATCAATCATCTGTGAAAGCTAAAAATATTCTCTAATTGACCATAGTAGTCGGAAAAAGTGCAGATGAAAGAGGTCAAAAAATTCCTTACCTTGTAACCTCTAGATTAAAATCCAGCAATACTGAAAAACATAAAATCACAACAGATTGTAACAAAAACAAAAAGGAAAAAAACACACACAACGTGAACAACCAATTTTGAGCGGTCTTCATTTCTTTTATTATTATTACAACAACAATAAGTCCTTTTCTTATTAGGTAAAATTAGTTACATAAATTAAACGATATTATTGTATTATATATTAAACCAAATATTTTATTATTATTATTATTATTATTATTATAAAAACTAAAAAGAAAAAAAGAGAGAAAAAAATTAAAAAGTTTATAATAAAATTTACATCAGTAAATTTTAAGCACCCACTCTCACCTAGGACATTTTGGCACCATTGCACCAGCAGTGCAGCCTTGTTTTCCCACTCCACAGCTCTCAACGTACACACTACCTACACCACTACACTGCATCAACTGATCCTATCTTATGCACATAATATGCAAATCCCATCAGTAGCTTCTGCATATAAGTTCAACACACAGCAGAGAGTGGAGAAGTTTTCTGATTGATTCTATACAGAGATTGAGAGAGTAGATTTTTGGTGAGAAACAAAGAAAAATTTGCTTCTGGGTTGTTTCAGTGAAACCTTCCACCTTCGATGTCAGGTATATGCTTCTAATCACACTCCCTCTTTTGAAAATGTGGCATCATATAAGCCACTGCCCATCACAATGCACTTGAATCTCATATACATTCATCAGCACACAGTTCACAACCCACACTTCAATCTGAACAACACCCAAACACTCAAACCAACCCCAACCTCACCTGAGTAAAACCAATCACAACAGCCAAGTTTTCTTCAAGAAAAAAAAAAAAAAGACAACAAACCCAGCTTCCTTGCCAGCCTAAAACAGTCTCCATTTCCATCCCAAACCAACATCACAGACCCCTCCAAACACCACCAAATCAGAGAAGCAAAATACCCAAACACCATGACCTCCATCACCTGCAACCTGAGCATGACACCAACCCCTACCATAACGTTAAACCATCATCACCAAAGCCAAGACCTCTACTTTCCAGACCCAGCCGTCGACCGCCATCCTGCCGCCGTCCGACCATACCAGAGCCGTTGCCCCGCTGCCAGAATCGCCACCCGGAACCCGCGCTAACCACCAGAAGACCCAACCGCAACCACCACGCCTCTGCCACCCAAACGGCCAGTGATCACGAACCCGAACCACCTTACCTCCATCGCCCCCACCTCGTCACAACGCGCCGGAAACTCCAACCACCAGAACGCCCAACCACCCAAATCTCTCCACCCAAAGACACCCACGTCGCCGTGAACCACTACCACAAACCACCGCCCTGAACCATCACCGCCGCTCCCCTTTATTGCCGTCTCTGCTGTAAGTCTTACCCCATTGTTCCTCTACCTTCACTGCGTTTTTACGAGACCAGAGCCAATTTGTGTCTTTTGACTTTCTGTTTCTTGCATTTTAAATGATTTAACTGAGTTTTTGGATTAGTTTTTTAACTTCATTTGGGCTGCAGGTTCTTTGGGCTTGGGAGCTTTAGAATGTAGGTCTTTTGCTTAGTGTTAAAAAAAAACCTGTCAAAAGTTTAAATTTCGAGTTCAAAGAAAAAGGTTTAAAATTTGAGAAAGTTTAGTTTTGTATCTTGTGGGTAGGTATGAAAATAGGTCAGGTCAGATCAGATTTTATCTTAAATATATTTGACTTGTATTTTAATTATAAGGCTTGAGTTTAGCCTATGAGCCTAAAATAAACTAATTTTTAAGGTCTGACTTGACCTTTTTAAAAGCTTGGTCTAACTTGAAAGTCTATTTAAAAACTTATTTGCAATAAGACTTTTAAATAAGCTAATAAACTTACCTTTAAATAAACTAATAAACCTTTAAATAAACTAACAGACCTATTTTTAAATAAGCTAACAGATCTTTACATAGACTAACATACCTAAGTCTTATAATAAACCAACGGGCCTAGGCTTTTTTATATTTTTATTATAATTTAACACTCACCCTTACTTTTATAAATGTTCACCACTTTTTTACTCTATTCTTTGATTAATGTGGAACTTAGAGATATATCAAGTTACAAAATAAAACTTGTTTAGAAATGTCTCTGGCTTGGTGTTTTGCCCGAAGTTGAGTCGAAATGACATGACTTGGTTGATGTCATAGTTGGTTGGACTTGGAATGCTTTGTTTTCTGTTTGTGCTCGTCCTCGTGTAATCTGAAATGCTATTTTTTAATATAACTCTGTTTAGAGCTTTTACTAAAGGGCAATGTTCTTGATTGTTGAAAGATATGAAGGCTCTCCAATCTGCAACTACTACAGCTTCTTTGCTGTCATGCATGGTATGACATAAATTGAATTTATAATGATGTTTTATGGTGCTTTTGACATTGTTGCTAGAAGTTAGTAGAACCAATTCTTTGCTCATGTGCTAGTAATGTTTGTGGTTGGAGTTTCATTATGTGTTAGTTGTCAAAGAGGAAGAAAAACCAAAAAGCAGGCTACAAAAGAATGAATTCAGCATCTTTTACAACTTGGATAAAGTGCTAAACAATGATATACATGTAATAATGTTTGATTGGAATAAGAGGGTGAATGTTGTTAAAGGTGTGGCAAATGCTCTATATTATATGTCTCTAATAATTTTGTAACTTGGTATATCTTCAAGTTCTACATTAACTAAAGATTAGAGTAAGAAAATAGTGAATATCTATAAAAGTAGTAGTTGAGTGTTAAGTTATAACATAATTTTAATATACTATTTTCATTCTAACTTACTAACTTAAATTTTAGTTATTGACTTTTATTAAAACTTAATTAAAAAATTTATTAATATATTACAATAAACTAACAATTATAATTATTATATATATATATATATATATATATATATATATATATTATAATTAAATTGGTCTGGCTAACCTGTTAGACTTAGAAGGCCTATTAGATGGCTTGAGACTTGGTCTTTTTAGTTAAACGAGCTTTTAAAAAAAATTTGGCCTAACTTATTTAGTAAATAGGTTAACCAGGCCAAGCCTCAAACATGTTAGGTCATAGGCCCCTGACAAGCAGTCTAACTTATTTCCACCAATACTTATAAGTTTGCACTAAATAAGCTAGCATTAAGGGGTAAGATATCTAGTAAATTAGCATTAGCTTTTAGTGGATTCGATTTGTTGGGTCAAGTTTGTTTTAGAGTAGACTTGTTTTCCTAAAAAAAAAAGAGTTAAGTGAGAAAAAAATTAAAAGGGTAAAGTAGTTAAGGGTTTAAAAAAAAATTTAGGAATAATAATTATCTTAAAAAATACTTATAAGATAAAAGTACTAGAAAAAAAAAGGTTTTGATTTCCCTTTAAATTTAGAATTAGTTCATTCTTTGTTTAATTATTTTATTATTTTGCTCAATGGCATGACTTCGTTTTGATTTTAGAGAGCTGTTATTTGATTATCTTAATGCATGTTTCTTGCCTTTTGGGTGGTCATAAAAAATATTAATTTCGTAATTATTAAATAAATTTATTTTCTTGAAAAAGAAAAAAAAAATCTTTTGATCCATACAACAATCTATGACATTGATTGTATGGTTTATCATCCTCAATTGTTGTATGAATTGAAAGGGTTTATTATATAGCTTTATTATCTTGAATATTATGCAAGAGTGGATCTATATTCAAACAAAACTTCTTTTATAAAAAAATTAAAATCAACCAATTTACCCTAATACTAATACTAATAACATGTTCAACGTCATGCATTAGTAGTTAGGATTAGGTATGTCACTTTGATACTGATAACAAATTTTTATAGAAACATTTATAACATATACAAAAATATGAGCCTATAATAGGTATAATATTATACATATACTGAAAAATCCTTATACAAATGCATCAACATATGCCTCCATGGCAATACTATTACATCTTTCTTCACATTGCTCTTCTAATCTTTATTACCAGAATCTTTCTTCATGGCTCTAATCTCCTCTTCTACTTGCTGCAGTTTTCTATGTAGTTAGAAATAATACGAAAATACAAAATACGTGGGGGTGAGAATTCAAAGAATTCTTAGTAGGTTATAAAAACGTGTCATCATACTATTTCCAGCTGTTTCGGGGAAAAACACATTCTTTTAAAAACTTCAGTTGAATACACACACACACACACACACACACACACACATAAAACTAGGAAGGTGGCAAACTGCCAAATCTGATCGTTCCTTTTCCCGAAACAGAATTCCAATTTTTAGTTTATGAAAATATCTATTATTGATAGTACATACTATACTCACAGATAAATTCCAGAAACCAACTTCCATCACAATATCACAATGCCAAATTCATTCAAAGATTCAAATCATAACATAACATATAAATTAAATTCAACAGTCAATACTCAATCAAATTCTTACTTATTTATTATCCAAGACACTTACTCAACTCTCAAGTATTCAAAAATACTTTTAAGGTATATCTTTCAGGTGTAAAGATAATCAACTAAATAACATGTTACCAAGTGGCCTCAAAACTCAAGAGGGGAGGTGAATTGAGTTTTAAAAATATTTTCGCAATTCTTTCGCAAAAACCTTGATTATCAATTTTTGTTGAAACTATTGTTTGTTAGAGATGAATAGATAGAGAAGATAGAGACCTTTCACTTTTAAATGAATCAACCAAGAGAGATAGAATTCAAATAATGTAATAAAAATAGTGCACAAAGTAAAGAGTAGAGTTTAGAGAAAATAAACACAAGTCTTTATCCTGGTTCAGCTACCAATCCACTTGTGACTTACGTCTAGTCTTCAAGTAAACACTCGAGATTTCTGTAACATCCCGAAAATTATTTATTTCGTTATAAATAACCATTTTACAATATTTATGATTTTTAGGAATTTTTGTGGATTTTTCTAGAAATGATGAATATTTTAATATATTCTTTGTTTTGCGTGTGCACTGAGCGGAGCCGGGAAAATAGAATATTTTCCCTGAGACTGGTAAACCTTGAACTGTCAACACGTCGACGGGGGATCTTACTAAACCCGAGGTCGGACACAGTTTGCGAGGTTTGCGTTTTTTGAGGATTTATCTACTAGATAAAATTGCGGTATCATAAAATTATCCGATGAAAAATAAAATATTATTTTCATCAATTGTAACTTTTATTCACTGAGAAAATAATTCTAACAGTGAAATTAATCATCTGTCTAGTGTATTAAATTAAGGAGACAAGCTTACCATGCACTTTATCGAGAAGCGCGCGAAGCTTCTCAAGGAAGCCTTGAGGGAAGCTTCTAGGAAGCTTCCTCCAACCACTTCTTTCTCTCTCCTCCTTTTTGGTGCTGTACGGTTGACAAAGGGGAGACATATTGCATTTTCATTCTCTCATTTTCCCTCCCTCACGTTTGCTCTCTTCCTCTCTTTTCTCTCTTCTTCACACAGCAGCAACACCATTACCACCCACACCTCCATTTTATCTTCAAGCTGTCACACTCCTTGCACCCTCTTCGTGTTTGGAGGACCACCATCATTGAGGAAGTCATCTTCAAGAGTTCACCATTCTCTCCATCTTCATCTTTTTCCACCTTTGAAGCTTAAAGGTTGGAGCTTTAAGGTAAAGCTCTCAACTTTCTCTTCCTCTCTTCTCATTTTCGTAAACCACGGTCATTTTGATGGCCATGGGTATCCATTTCAAGGTTTGGTTCTGATTTTGTAAGTTTGAATGTTCTAGGACTTCCAGGAAGCTAAGCACGAAATTTCTGGCCAAAAAGGAGCAGCCTTTCTTTGTGCTTCTCTAAGGTAAGAGGAAGACACTCCTCCTCAACCTCTATTAGCATTTAGGAACGTTATCTGTCATTGATAGTGAGGGAACCCCATTGAGGGTCATCCTCTGTTTGCATGTTGCTGGTAATGTGTTTGGGCTATTGGGTTATTTTGTGTATATTGATGTGTTTGAGGGGATTGGAACGTATAACGTGGAAGGACAATGACGTCGGATTGGTTCTCGGATGGCCACGGTTTAGAGCCTAAACTTTGGGGTCCTTTGTGAACAATTGTAATAATTTGAACTTCTGACCATTTAGTAGAATGTCAAAACCCGTCGAGTTTAGACTTCTGATCATATCCGTCGAGTCTGATTTCTCTGACCAAATCCGTCGAGTTTGGACTTCCGACCATTAAGCACAATGTCAAAATCCGTCGAGTTAGAATGCCAAATCCGTCGAATTTGATCTCCTGACCAAATCTGTCGAGTTTAGACTCCTGACCATATCCGTCAAATTTGATCTTCTGACCAAATCCGTCGAGTTTAGACGTCTGACCATCAAGTATAATGTCAATATCCATCGAGTTAGGATGTCAAGATTCGTCGATTCAGAATGCCAATACCCGTCGAGTTAAGATGTCTGGCCATTGAATAGAAACTTCTCCAATGTCAATATCCATCGAGTTAGAATTTCTGACCAGTTTGCGTTTTCGTCGGTTAAACACTTGGAATATTTCTCCAACGTCAACCCGCCCGTCAAATTAGGGAATTTTACAGATCTTCTAGTGGATTCGACAACTCTATACACCACTCGACCGAACCTTCGTTCGACAGAAATTGATTTTTGCCATTCTTGTCAAACAATGTCTTTCTACTAACATTGCTTCTGTCAGGTCAATTTCCGTCGAAAGGCAGCCTCAATTGTACACTAGAGACATTTATTCATCGAATCCAAAATTATAATTATCGCCTAACGCTTAATGATTTAGTTAGTGGTAATAGGATGCACAAATTAGCAAATTGGGAAATTAAATTATACTTTGTGATTTCATAAATTTTAAAGAACCAAGAATGGAAATTTTCATAAGACTTTGGATAATTTTAATTAGGGTAAGAACAAGAGAGTGTGAGACATCGAGATCTTAGAATAACCTTCTAAGTGTACGTGAACAAATTACCTAAGAGAATTTAGTCAATTAAGAGAATTCCTTAGAGACAAACTTTGTAAGAAAAGCTAAACCTAAGCAAGAATTCAGAATACACTTTAAAAAGGTACTGATTATGATATCGTGGGTCCATGTGAGTGACCAGTGACTGTATTGATTCTTGCTTTAGCAAATTGTGGCATGTTGTGGAACTATATGTAATAAGGATCATACATGATTATGCATAGAGTCGGTATGCATTGTGAATGTCCGTTGGACTATGTTAAGGCCGAGTTGCCTAGGAGTTGAACACACCTTAGTGCGGGTGCGAATAGACAAGTGTAGGTCATTGGTTGACCTTGGGGGCGTCAGGGTGCGGGTACCTCGCAATGGACAGTTGGTAGCTCTTCTGTCCGTGGGGCAGACCGATGCAAACGCACTGACGATCCAGACCGAGACACTGTCCTATATCGTGATCTAGTGTAGACTGTCTGTACAATGCCATGATGTGTACGTGGATAAATTGATGGATTATAGCACTTTGGCCTCGGCAGCCGAGTTGCAGACGAGTCTCCTAATCTTTCTCTCCAACCGTTTGTGTCTAGCTCCATGGAGTAGGATTTTGACTATTGAATGCATGTGCATAGTGAGTCCATGAATTATCTGGCATTCATTGTTATTATAATTGGAACTGTTGTATTTATGATATATATATATATATATGACTGCCTAGAACTATTTGGTTGATCATAACTGTTATTAAATATTTATTTCCATTACTGCTGTCAAAACTGTTATGTGGGTGCTTTGCGCCGTTCGTTTCTTGATGCTATAATTAGTAATGATGGTAGGATGTCTTACCTCTTTCTTGTCTTTCCATTATTGTTTGTCTATATATTGCGTCCCATTGAAGACGACTGCAAGGAAGCGGAAGCCCCAGACTTCCCCGATTTTTGGCCTCACCTCGACTAGCGACTGCTGAAGAGCATGGAGACACGTACACACAGATTTTTGGGAGATGTGCGCCTGTCCTTCTTAGGAGGGCCAGAGTGTTGGCACATCAACTTTGATTCTGAGCGTTGCGTTTACTTAGGGGATGTATCGCTTTCTCTAGCCTGGAGGTGCCATGAGCCGCTTATTTTTACCTGTTGTATTAGCCTACGTCTGGAATTTCATCTTCCTATACGGGAGATGTGGGGTGACCGTTATTACACCCTGCGGGAAGACTCTTTTCATTCCACAGCTCGGTCCCCATCCCGTAACTCTGCTGTTCCTATGGTGGTATCCTCTGATGAGGAAGATCCTGAGGAAGATCCCGAGGAGGTCCCTGATGCGTGAGGATATAGTGATTAAAATTTCAATATAAAAATCAGTTGTCAGGCCTACTAGAAAATAAAAACCTTACAACTTGTTGTAGTTAGTAAGGGTCAATCCACAGAGAACCAATTCAATTAACACTATCAAGTAATTCCCAATTTAAACTCTGATTAACAATAAATAGTAAAAAGGGGGGTTTTTGGAGTTTTGATGAATAATGAACAGTTTCAAAGGCAATAACAATAAACAAACTGAAATCAACAATATAAGAAAATTGGTTAAGAGATTGAATCCACCACTAGATTTATATGATGATGTAAATCCACATATCCTTTTATTCCAACATGCTCAATTATGTTTTTATGCAATTGTGAGAGTAAATCTCTGTTTTCCTTACGTGTTGGCCAATTTAGCAACCGCTCAAATCAACTCCTAATCACTGATTAGTCATAAAGCAACCGCTCTTACAACTATCCAACAATTGCATTAAGATTTAAAAAACCAATCACACTAAGATCTAATCACACACCGGGATTAAATTACTTAGAACATATATTTCTCTAGATCTATTACCGCAACTGCGCATAATAAACCCAGATCTACCACTTTTATAACTGGCAAATAGCACAAAGATAATTATACCCACATGAACATCATATATTCCACTAGATCTACTACCGCAAATGCGCATAATAAACCCAGATCTACCACTTTGAAAGTGGGAACAAGTACAAAAACCTTCATACCAATAATAGATTCAGAAATATATGAATAAAGACATAACTGTGTTGAAATAATCAAATATGCAAGATTCACAACATCAATACTAGTGGTTTCATCACCCTCTTAACCAAGGGAGGTTTAGTTACACATAGCTAAAAGGAAATCACAAGAAAAACTGAGAAAGAACATCATAAGAAACAAAGTGCAGAAGAAAAACTAAAGCAAACGAGTTTTTGAGGATTGGGGATGATGGATCTCCGATTGCTCGAACCCGAGACTCCAATCTTTGATCCAAGACTCCCTTCTCCTTCTCCAAGGAGTTGTAGCTGCTCTCCTAGGTCAAAACTCCCTTCAAAACGTGCTAAAGATGTCAATATATAGGCCCCCCACACAAACTTCGCGCAGAAGTTGCAATAATTGAAGTCTGGAGGTCATACACGGCCGTGTATGCATACACGGCCTAGGCCGTGTATGACACTGAGTTGGGAGTCCAAAATTTCACTATTTCAAGTGCAAAGTCAGAAGCATACACGGCCTAGGCCGTGTATTCTCACACGGCCGTGTATGTTTAGGCCCTGTATTCTGACGCAGGCCCTGTATTTTGACTCTAGCCATTTAATCTAACTTCCAAGCTCAATATGACCCCTCAGATCTCCAAATTTGGAAAAGTGTTCAACATGAAAGTTGTAGATTTGGATCTTAAATATCAACCATCAAAATTGCAGCTCATTTGACAACTTGTAGCTCGAGATAAGCCATGAACAGTATGCAAAGGTCAAGCTGTCAGGATCAACATCCTAGTTCTTGCTTCAACTCCAATTTGAGTTATCCAAACGTGTGATTGGGCCTTTGAGGTCTTCATGAAAGTAGTAGAGAATTGTCTTAGCTTTCCTACAAGACCAAAATTACATCAATCAGATATTTGAAACTCAAATTATAGCTAGTTTACTGAACATTGTCAAAGAGATAAATTAGGACTAATTCGTGCAATAATTCCTTCAATGATCCAATTAGGCTCAATATCATAAAATGTGTCAAAACTAACTTAATTAAACCTAATTGAACCTTAAGAAACCCAGTGACTGAAAAGCATAATTCAATTATGAGTACTAATGAACATATTTAAGCAAAGTTTCACAATAATGTTCCAATTAGGGTTTGATATCAGAAACTAAGCTAAATGATGACAATTAAGCACAAATGGAGTTCAATGAATCAATTACAAGGCGATTAAAATATAGGAATAATTAACAGATCAATTACCCCCACACTTAGCCTTTTGCACTCCTGGGCAAAAATATACAGTTCAACACAGTTTCACAACAAGCCAAACAAATGCAGAATAATGAGCAAAGACCTTTATGCTTTTAGTTTTCAAAGAATTTAAACAATCAAGAATTCCCTTTCTTAGAAATCCAAGTTGACAAGCAAAATTAATCAAATTTCAGGGTTCAATCAACATGATAAATCCTCACTGAAATGCTCTCTCACTCAAGTGTTTCAGGCTTGTGTTTTCACTCAACCAACTCATAAGAATATGCTTTACCATAGGCTTGTCAAGCCTCTACTTCTCCACTACTCAGACCACATGCAAACAGAGATCAAAAGGACTTTATTCAGGTTGTAATGGGGTTTTAAGGTAGGATACATCAAAGATAGACAAAGTTAGACCATAGGAACTAGAAGAGCAAAATGGAAAGATATTCAATCATTACACAGAATTTCCCAATAATCTTCAAATTCAAATTCCTATTATGTACCTTATCCTTTTTCTGACTTCTCTTTTTCTTTTTTTTTTTTTTTTTTTTTTTTTTATATATATATATATATATATATATATATACACCTTGCATTCAATTCACAATGATATTTTGCCAGCATGAGACTTTTATATACAAACATAGCTAGGCAAATACATCATTAATTCACACCCCCACACTTATTCAAAAGCCATTTTCCAATGCAATCCTTAAGCTCTTCTACTCCCTAAGGTAGGGTAGTAAAATAGTTCTTTCACTTTTAGGTTTAAATTGAGCTTAGATAGAAGGAAATTGTGTCAATTAGGCTCAAAGGGGTTAATCAATGGATAAAATGCAAGGATGACTATTTGGCTAGTAATTATTTAAAAGAAAAATGCCTTTATCATTTCAAATGCATGCAGTGGTCATTAGCAGCTTAAAAGAGAACCAAGACAAGTTCTGAAAAACACAATAATCATGAGTGGAATCACACAATCAAGGATCCAAAATGGCCTAAAGTTAGCCATTTACAACAAAGCCCAAAAACTCACTAGGTTTCGATTCATCATTTTCAATTAAACCCTTTAATTTTTTTTAGAATTTCACCCGATAAGATCACTAACCAGAAAGTTCATTCAATCATGCTCAATTTTTTTTTTATAATTTAAATTTTTTTTTCGGGTCAATTGCTCACTAATCACATCACTTGAAAGCTTATTGGAAACTTTAAAAGCCCAATGGAGAAGTATCACAAGAAGAACAACATCATCAAGATCAAATACACTCACCCTAAGAGAGTCAATATAGTTCAATCAGTCATTCAAATCCCAGGAGAACAATTCAGAAATAAACAGTATTCACAATAGAGCATAAAAGTATCCACACCCCCACACTTAAACTAAGCATTGTCCTCAATGCTACACACATCCAGAAAAGGAAAAATAATGACAAAGAGAATGCTACACACATCCAGAAAAGGAAAATAAGCAAAAACAGCTATACCACAATCGAAAGCAGAAACAAGGCAGCCAGTAAATCAATAGTGCAAACCAAATCCCAAATGTACACAATACAAGAGAATAAAAATACAATGGAAACTAAGGGGGGTACATTTACTCATCATTCTTGAGGGAATGTAAAAAATCTACGAAGTTCATAAGGCACAAGTTCATATGAATGCGTCTCAAGAGTATAACTCTTTACTCAGTCCATTCATCATGAACTTAAAATTTAACTTCTCAATTGAATGAAATCATTCCCAAAGAACATGATTCAGCATTCAGAAGAACAAAACAACAAGTTACAAACGAACTAATTCCTATAGTTTCGCTTAGTTTTCCACTGTACTTAATCCACATAGATATCAAACAAATAATCCATTCAAACACACAATTAACCAAACCAAACACAAGGTTTTTCAAAGATTCATATGCTTACAACCAACAAACAGATAAAAACATAATCTAAGAAACTAATAAAAACGCAAAATAAAAAGGGATAAAGAGAGCAAATCTGATTGGGTTGCCTCCCAATGAGTGCTTAGTTTATTGTCCTCAGCCCGACGTTGTGACACTTTCAATGCTCCTCATATTGTGGAAGGATGAAGGGTCATCACTTCCATCTCTGCACTGTCAGGAAGTTCATGATATGGTTTGAGACGATGACCATTGACCTTAAATGCTTTGCCAGAAATTTCACTCCTGATATCAACTGCACCAAAAGGAAAGACATTAGTTATCACAAATGGCCCAATCCACTTAGAACGCAGTTTACCTGGAAACAATTTGAGTCTTGATTAGAATAGCAGAACTTTTTGTCCTCTGTGAAATTTCTTTCTGGAAATCAATTGGTCGTGAAATGCCTTAGCTTTAGTCTTATAAATCAGGGCATTCTCGAAGGCCTCATTTCTTAGTTCTTCCAGTTCCTGTAACTAGAACTTCCTTTGCTTTCCAGCACCTTCCAATTCCATATTTACTTGTTTAATGGCCCAAGAAGAGCGATCTTTCATGCACTCAACCGGCAAATGACAGGGCTTTCCATACACCAACCGAAATGGTGACATGCCGATGGGAGTCTTATAGGCTGTCCTATAAGCCCATAAAGCATCTTCAAGTCGAGTACTCCAATCCTTTCTTGATGGATTCACTGTCTTTTCAAGGATTGATTTAATCTTCCGGTTGGACACTTCAGTTTGCCCATTTGTCTGTGGATGGTAAGGAGTGGAAATTCTGTGCATTACTCCATATTTCTTCAATAGAGCATCAAAGGTTCTGTTGCAAAAATGGGTCCCTTGGTCACTGATGATAGCCCTTGGGGTCCCGAACCTGGAGAAAATATGTGTTTTAACAAAATCTGCAACAGTTTTAGAATCATCAGATCGGGTGGCTTTTGCTTCCACCCATTTAGACACATAATCAACAGATAAGAGAATATATGTGAAACCAAATGAAGGAGGGAATGGTCCCATGAAATCAATACCCCACACATCAAAGACTTCCACAAAAATGATCGGAGTCTGAGGCATTTAATTACAAAGACCAATGTTACCTGTTCTCTGACAGCGGTCACAAGACTTACAGAAGTTGTAAGCGTATTTGAAAATTGAAGGCCAATAGAAACCACTGTCAAGCACTTTGTTGGCTGTCCTTTTATTGCCAAAGTGTCCTCCACATGCATAGGTGTGACAAAAGGAGAGGATGGAGTGTGTCTCAGAATCAGGAATGCACCTCCTAATGACTTGATCTGCACAATGCTTCCATAGGTACGGGTCATCCCAAATATAGTATTTACAGTCACTCCTTAATTTATCTCTTTGAGCCTTGTTCAAACCCTCCGAAAATTCCTTAGTAACCAGGTAGTTAACAATGTCAGCATACCAATGGATTATGGCCTTGACAACCATCAAATATTTATCTAGAAAAGTTTCCATGATAGGCATTTCTTCTTCTTCAGTTACCAACCTACTCAAGTAATCGGCCACCAAGTTCTCACTCCCTTTCTTGTCTTTAATCTCCAAGTCAAATTCCTGGAGCAATAAAATCCATTAGAGCAATCTAGGCTTTGCTTCTTTCTTTGTTAGTAGATACTTCAAAGCTGCATGATCTGAAAACACAATTACTTTAGAACCAATTAGATATGATCGAAATTTTTCCAAAGCAAATACAACAGCTAGAAGTTCTTTTTCTGTGGTTGAGTAATTAAGTTGAGCATCATTTAGAGTCCTTGATGCATAGTAAATGGCATAAGGAACCCCATTAACTCACTGTCCTAAGACAACCCCTACTGCAAAGTCACTGGCATCACACATTAGTTCAAACAGTAACTTCCAGTTGGGTGGCCTGATGATAGGTGCAACAGTTAATAACTTTTTGAGTTTATTGAAAGCTTCCATACATTTCTCATCAAAGTTAAAATTGACATCTTTTTGAAGAAGTCTGCAAAGGGGCAATGAGACTTTAGAGAAGTCTTTAATAAATCTCTGGTAGAAACCTGCATGACCAATAAAAGAACGAATCTCCCGCACACTAGTGGGTGGAGGCAAAGAATGCATGAGTTCTACCTTAGCTTTATCTACTTCAATTCCCCTAGCAGAAATTACATGACCTAACACAATACCTTCTTTCACCACGAAATGACATTTTTCCCAATTCAGTACCAAGTTAGTGTCAATGCATCTTTTAAACACCAATGTTAAATGTTCCAGGAAATTTTTAAACCATTTCCAAAGACACTAAAGTCATCCATAAAAACTTCAATGATATTTTCAATGTAATCAGAAAATAAACTCATCATGCATCTCTGGAAAGTTCCTGGTGCATTACAGAGTCCAAAAGGCATTCGCCTATATGCAGAGGTACCAAATGGACAAGTGAATGTAGTCTTGTCTTGGTCTTCTGGAGCTATGACAATCTGATTGTAATATGAAAAACCATCCAGAAAATAATAATGAGAATGACCAGCTAATCTCTCTAACATTTGATCAATGAAAGGTAAAGGAAAGTGGTCTTTTCTCGTGGCGGCATTCAACTTCCTGTAATCAATACAAACACACCACCCTGTCTGCAACCTAGTGGGAATAAGCTCATTTTCAGCATTTCCTACCACAGTAATTCCAGATTTCTTTGGTACTACCTGGACTGGACTTACCCACTTGCTGTCAGAAATGGGGTAGATCACCCCCACACTTAGGAGCTTCAGTATCTCCTTTTTCACAACCTCCATCATGGGAGGATTCAACCTCCGCTGAGGGTCTCTCACAGGTTTAGTATTCTCCTCCATTAATATCCTGTGCATACAAATGGAGGGACTAATACCCTTGATATCAGCTATTGACCAACCAATAGTTGTCTTATGTTCCTGCAAAACAGCTATCAATTTCTCTTCTTGCTCTTAGGTGAGTGACTTTGCAATTATTACTGCAAGGATGTCCTTCTCCCCCAAGAAGATGTATTTAAGATGATCAAAGCAAAGTGCTTTCGGCCCAATTCGGTGCCTGCACAACGGAAGGTTGAGGTATATCAGTAGTAACAGGTAAATCAACAAAAGTTACCTCATGCTCTTCTGGAGTGGAAGAGAGCTCTTGTAAGGCAGCAACAATTTCATCAATGTCTTCACTCCATGGCTCTTCTTCACTCTTCTTCTTTTCCTCCTGTACATCTAAGCTATGAGTTAGAATTGTATCAAGAGCATCAAAATAGTCAGTATCAAAAGCTGTAGAAATTAAAGAATCAAAAGGATCAAAAGAATTAATTAAACAAGTAGAGTGCACATCACTTGGGTATCTCATAGCTTCAAAAATATTGAATCTAATTAATTCCCCATCAAATTCCATTGTTAGAGTTCCTGAGTGCACATCAATTTTTATCCGCGCAGTCTTCAAAAATGGTCTCCCTAACAAGATAGGAGCAGATTTGGGAGACTCATCCTCTTCCATGTCCAAAACATAGAAGTCTGCTAGAAACACTAATTCATTCACCTGCACTAAAACATCTTCAACCACACCCTTAGGGTACGCATTAGATCTATCAGCTAATTGAATAATAACACCAGTAGGTTCCAAAGGACCCAAGTATAAAGATGCATAAATAGAATATGGCATGACATTTATAGATGTACCTAAATCAAGCATTGCTCTTTCAAACCTTGTGTTACCTATAGTGCATGGAATGGTGAATGTGCCAGGGTCCTTACATTTGGTTGGGAGTTTCTTGTTAATTATAGCTGAAACATTTTCTCCCACTTGGACCTTTTCATTTCCTTTTAACTTCCTCTTGTTAGTGCATAATTCTTTCAGAAATTTTGCATATCTAGGTACCTGCTTAATGGCATCTAACAAAGGGATATTAACCTCTACCTTCCTAAAAGTCTCAAGTATTTCTTTTTCTGCTTCTTCTTTCTTGGTTTTAACTAACCTACTAGGAAAATGAGCTTTAGTGACATATTTAGGAAGGGGATCAGAAATACTTACCTTAGGGGCTTTGGAAGTTTGCCCCTTATCATTTGCTTCTTTGGGTGGTTCATCTTTCTCTTGAGTGATTGGTGGAAGAGATGTAGGCTCATCCATTGTCTTTCCGCTTCTCAATGTGACAGCACTAGCATTTTCCCTCGGATTCACTTCTGGCTGTGAGGGTAGTTTCCTTGAAGCTTGGCTTTGAAACTTGTTGAATTCTGTGAACAACTGTCCTATCTGATTCTGTAAGTTATTGATTGCAGTCCTTTTTTCTTGTTTGAAACTTTGTATGGTTGCATTTGTTTCTTGCTGGAACTGCAAATTATTGGTGGCCATTTGTTTCACTAGCTCCTCTAGTGAAGGCTCAGGTTGCTTATGAGCTTGAACTTGCTGCTGTCTCTGAGGGAAAGGTGCTTGCCTTTGTTGGAATCCTGGAGGTCCATAAGCTGGAGGTTGATTTTGAGGTTGCTTTGCATAGCTGAAATTAGGATGATCCCTCCAACCCGGATTATATGTGTTTGAGTAGGGGTTGTAATTTTTTGAAAGTCCAACATATCCTCCTACTGCTCTTACCTCCTCATTTGTGTCCTCTTGGAGAGTGGGACACATATCAGTGGGATGTCCAGATGAACAACAGATCCCACAAGCATGAACTGGTGCTTTGCCTGTATCCATTAATCGCTGAACCATAGCAGTCAATTGAGTCATTTGTTGCTGTAGACTGGTTGTCTCTACTTGTTTCGCCGTTCTCACTCCAGTGTCATTTCTAGAGTAAAATTGTTGAGTATTGGCAACCATTCTTGAGATCAAGTTTCTAGCTTCTTGAGGAGTTTTATCAACCAATGCTCCTCCACTAGCAGCATCAAACATGTTGCGATCCATCACTTGTAAACCTTCATAGAAATACTAAATTAAAAGCTGCTCACTTATTTGATGATGAGGGCAGCTGAAACATAGCTTCTTAAATCTCTCCCAGTAGTCATGGAGTGATTCCCCATGCCTTTGTTGAATACCACAGATTTCTTTTCTGATTGTTGCAGCTTTTGAGGCAGGGAAGTACCTGTCTAGGAAAGTTAAGGCCATGTCCTGCCATGATTGGATGGATCCGGGTGGCAAGTAGTAAAGTCACTCCTTAGCTAAGTCTTTCAATGAGAATGGAAAAGCTCTCAACTTGACTTGCTCTACATGAATTCCTGCAGGCTTCATGCTAGAACATACCACATGGATTTCCTTCAAGTGCTTATTGGGGTCCTCTCCGGGTAATCCATTGAAAGATGGTATGAGATGGATTAAACTAGATTTCAATTCAAATGCCTCTTCATTTTCAAGAATGTCTATGCATAGAGGCTGTTGATCTAGATCTGGAGCACCCAATGCCCTTAAAGTGTTTTCTGCCATTGTCACTTCTTCAGATATTTCAGATAGCTCAAATGTCTCTGAACTTGATAGATCAATGTAACGGGCAACTTCAATGTTAACAGGTGTGAGTTGGAAGTTAGCCGGATGGAAAGGAAATTGAGGATGTGAAGTGAGTTGATCAATATAGTTCCTCAAATTTAACAATCCTTCATCTACCCCTTCAATGGACATCAACACCTACAAAACACTCGGAAAGAAAGATTCAAAACTAAAAATAAAATAAAAACAAAAATAAAAATAGAGTAAAAATAGAAAATAAATTAACAGTGTAATTGAAAAATTGGTTCCCTGGCAACGGCGCCAAAATTCTGATGCGTGAGGATATAGTGATTAAAATTTCAAGATAAAAATCAGTTGTCAGGCCCACCAGAAAATAAAAACCTTACAACTAGTTGTAGTTAGTAAGGATCGATCCACAGAGAACCAATTCAATTAACACTATCAAGTAATTCCCAATTTAAACTCTGATTAACAATAAACAGTAAAAAGGGGGGTTTTTGGAGTTTTGATGAACAATGAACAGTTTCAAAGGCAATAACAATAAACAAACTGAAATCAACAATATAAGAAAATTGGTTAAGAGATTGAATCCACCACTAAATTTATATGATGATGTAAATCTACATATCCTTTTATTCCAACATGCTCAATTATGTTTTTATACAATTGTGAGAGTAAATCTCTATTTTCCTTATGTGTTGGCCAATTTAGCAACCGCTCAAATCAACTCCTAATCACTGATTAGTCATAAAGCAACCGCTCTTACAACTATCCAACAATTGCATTAAGATTTAGAAAACCAATCACACTAAGAACTAATCACACACCAGGATTAAATTACTTAGAACATATATTTCTCTAGATCTATTACCGCAACCGCGCATAATAAACCCAGATCTACCACTTTTATAACTGGCAAATAGCACCAAGATAATTATACCCACATGAACATCATATATTTCACTAGATCTACTACCGCAACCGCGCATAATAAACCCAGATCTACCACTTTGAAAGTTGGAACAAGTACAAAAACCTTCATACCAACAATAGATTCAAAAATATATGAATAAAGACATAACTGTGTTGAAATAATCAAATATGCAAGATTCACAACATCAATACTAGTGGTTTTATCACCTCCTTAACCAAGGGAGGTTTAGTTACACATAGCTAGAAGGAAATCACAAGAAAAACTGAGAAAGAACATCATAAGAAACAAAGTGCAGAAGAAAAACTAAAGCAAACGAGTTTCTGAGGATTGAGGATGATGGATCTCTGATTGCTCGAACCCGAGACTCCAATCTTTGATCCAAGACTCCCTTCTCCTTCTCCAAGGAGTTGTAGCTGCTCTCCTAGGTCAAAACTCCCTTCAAAACGTGCTAAAGATGTCAATATATAGGCCCCCCACACAAACTTCGCGCAGAAGTTGCAATAATTGAAGTCTGGAGGTCATACATGGCCGTGTATGCATACACGGCCTAGGCTGTGTATGATACTGAGTTGGGAGTCCAAAATTTCACTATTTCAAGTGCAAAGTCAGAAGCATACACGGCCTAGGCTGTGTATTCTCACACGGCCGTGTATGTTTAGGCCCTATATTCTGACGCAGGCCTTGTATTTTGACTCTGGCCATGTAATCTGACTTCCAAGCTCAATATGCCCCCTAGATCTCCAAATCTGGAAAAGTGTTCAACATGAAAGTTGTAGATTTGGATCTTAACTATCAACCATCAAAATTTCAGCGCATTTGACAACTTGTAGCTTGAGATAAGCCATGAATAGTATGCAAAGGTCAAGTTGTCAAGATCAGCACCCTAGTTCTTGCTTCAACTCCAATTTGAGTTATCCAAACGTGTGATTAGGCCTTTGAGGTCTTCATGAAAGTAGTAGAGAATTATCTTAGCTTTCCTACAAGACCAAAATCACATCAATCAGATATTTGAAACTCAAATTATAGCTAGTTTACTGAACATTGTCAAAGAGATAAATTAGGGCTAATTCATGCAATAATTCCTTCAATGATCCAATTAGGCTCAATATCATAAAATGTGTCAAAACCAACTTAATTAAACCTAATTGAACCTTAAGAAACCCAGTGACTGAAAAGCATAATTTAATTATGAGTACTAATGAATACATTTAAGCAAAGTTTCACAGTAATGTTCCAATTAGGGTTTGATATCAGAACTAAGCTAAATGATGACAATTAAGCACAAATGGAGTTCAATGAATCAATTACAAGGCGATTAAAATATAGGAATAATCAACAGATCAGTCCCTGATGACGACCCCGAGGATGATCCTGAAGAGGATCCTGACACGATCCCTCCTCACTTGAGGGACTGACATTACTTGTAGCTACTGAGGGCTACCAGTATTTTATTTTGGGGGCCTGATGTTTTGTTTGTAGTGGGCTGTATATTCTGATACCGTGGGGATGTGTATGTATAATCCTTTGGGGGCAGGTATAGTTTTGCTTTTTGATATACCAAGCTTTGTAACCAAACAATTTGATAAATATATATATGAATATGAAATGTTAATTTCGATGTATGCTTTATTTTTGCCTTTATTTCCTTATTTCCATTGATGTACCATCACTGTAGTTATTAACTATTGCTATTATAACAAAAAATAAATAAATAAAAATACACTCGCCAATTTAATTACCCAACTATAACCAGGTAAATATGCATACTATTAAAAGGAACCGGGTCTTAACTTATATAACTTTGTTTCCGCATCGTAAGTGACAATGTGACGTTCCCTTTTCAAAAAAGGGCGTTACATTAAGTTGGTATTAGAGCCCCGGTTTATGTTTCTTTGGGTCTTGTGATTGAGTCTGTCTTGTTTGTGCTGTGTGTTCTCTGAATAGTATACGCAAAGGAGTATTGTTTGATATTCCTTGTGGATGCAACTAACTTCTCTGTGTTTTCAGTTAATCCAATCTGAGAAAGTAAGATGGTGCGAAGGGAAGACATGGCAGTTGCTATAACAGCGATGCAGAGGATGGCTGAGGCCGTCGCACAGCAAACCGAGCAAGCTGTTCAGCAGCAAGAGAAAGTTGCACAACAACAAGAACGGATTGCTCAACAGCTCGAAGCTATTGCAGATGCTCAGAACCTGGCGGAGTTTCGACGCCACAACCCTCCTCAATTCAAAGGAAAGTTTGATCTGGACAAGGCTAGTCTGTGGCTCAAGGAGTTAGAAAAAGTCTTTCGAGGAATGAACTGCGCTGAGGACAAGAAGGTGAACTATGCTACTTTTATGCTGGTAGGCAATGCTGAAAACTGGTGGAACGGAGTGCAGAGAATGTTAGAAGCTGCAAACTGAGAGATTACTTGGGACTTATTCAAGGAAAAGTTCTTAGATAAGTACTTTCCTGCAAGCGCAAGGCATGCGAAGGAGTCGGAATTCCTCAACCTGTGACAGGGGAATATGACCGTTAGCAAGTACGCAGTGAAATTTGAAAGCTTGTCATAGTTTTCAACATACTTTTAGAATCAACTAAATGAAGCATGGAAATGCCGAAGATTCACGGAAGGACTGAGGTACGAAGTGAAGAAGGCTGTAATCACCTTGAAGATCAACGAGTTCTCAGAATTACTGGATACCTGTTGTGATGTAGAGGCTCTGGAGCAATCTAGAGATACCAGGAATAGGAACTTTGGGCCTGCGAGGTTCCAGAGAGGCGGCAGTAACAGTGCTAACCACTTCCAGAAGAAGCCATATTCCCGACCGATGGGAAATCAGCAACAATCCATGGGTGGAAGTTCTGGTGGAGGTTCTACTGGGAACCGGACTGGCTAGAACACGGCGTATCTTCCTAAATGCATGAAGTGTGGGAAAGGCCACCTCACGAGGGACTATACCATAAAGGGGATCATCTGTTTCAGATGTGGCAAACTTGGCCACGTGTCCCGAGACTGCAATCAGGCGAAGGCTGAACCGTCAATGAATGCCGCCAGAGCCAAGAAACCATAAGCTGGAGGGCGAGTTTACACCATGAGCGGAGCTGAAACCTCCGAATTCGAAGATTTGATACAAGGGGAAGGCACCATAGAAGGTAATCTTTTAACTGTACTGTATGACTCTGGGATAACCCATTCTTTCATATCATATGACCGTGTGCAAAGGCTGGGTCTACCTGTGTCGTCTTTACCTTTTGGCTTAACTGTTTCTACCCCCACTGATAAACCGGTAGTTACTACCAAAGTCTGTTTAAACTGTCTATTGGTTATTGAAGGTCAAACCTTTTCGGTCGATCTGATCTGTTTACCCCTTTCCCAACTAGATATTATCTTAGGGATGGACTAATTGTCTTCCAACCATGTTCTGTTAGATTGTTCCAGAAAGACTATAGTTTTTCCTATAGATGAGAATTCTAGATTTTTGACGGCCAACCGAGTTCAAGCTCTCTTGAAAGAAGGAGCTCACGGATACATGCTACTGTCTTCTTTGAAAGTCGAGAACGAGGTTGATGTGAACACAATTCCAGTGGTGAATGAGTTTCCCGAAGTCTTTCCTGAGGATGTACCTGGTTTACCACCGGCTCGAGAGATAGAGTTTGCTATCGACCTAGTACCGGGAGCTGGTCCCGTGTCTATAGCACCTTATAGGATGGCACCGACAGAGTTAGCTGAGCTCAAGAAACAGCTAGAAGAGCTTTTGGAAAAGCAATTTGTCAGACCAAGTGTGTCACCGTGGGGAGCACCAGTGCTGTTAGTTCGCAAGAAGGATGGTACATCAAGATTATGTGTGGACTATCGGTAGCTGAACAAAGTAACGATCAAGAACAAGTATCCACTCCTGAGAATTGATGACTTAATGGACCAACTGAAGGGAGCAGCGGTGTTCTCGAAGATCGATCTGCGATCTGGGTATCATCAGATACGAGTAAAGACGGAGGATGTACCCAAGACTGCTTTTCGTACCCGATACGGTTATTACGAATACCTCGTGATGCCGTTTGGCGTGACGAATGCACCAGCTATCTTTATGGACTGCATGAACCGAATCTTCCATCCTTACTTGGACAGATTCGTTGTGGTCTTCATTGATGATATTCTGGTATACTCTCAAAATCAGGAGGACCATGCTGAACACCTCAGTATAGTTCTTTAGATTCTGAAGGAGAAGGAATTGTATGCCAAACTGTCGAAATGTAAGTTCTGGCTGGAAGAAGTTAAGTTTTTGGGTCACGTGATCTTGAAGGATGAGATTGCAGTGGATTCATCGAAAGTGGAGGCAGTGCTATAATGGGAAAGGCCGAAGTCAGTGACAGAGATTATTAGCTTCGTGGGTTTAGCAGGATATTACCGGAGGTTCATTGAGGGATTCTCTAAGATTGCTGGACCACTTACACAACTCACAAGGAAAAACCAAGCTTTTGAGTGGACTGACAGCTGTGGGCAGAGTTTCCAAGAGTTGAAGAATCGACTGACTACCTCATCGGTGTTAGTGCTACCCGATCCGAATGAGCAATTTGAGGTGTATTGCGACGCTTCACACCAAGGACTGGGATCCGTACTCATGCAACATGGAAGGGTAGTGGCTTATGCTTCAAGGCAGTTGCGAGTGCACGAGAAGAACTACCCGACGCACGACTTGGAGTTAGCGGCTGTAGTTTTTGCTCTGAAGATATGGAGGCATTTTCTCTATGGAGCGACGTTCAACATTTTCAGTGATCACAAGAGTCTGAAGTACTTGTATGATCAAAAGGAGTTGAACATGAGGCAACGAAGGTGGTTAGAGTTCTTGAAGGATTATGATTTCTAACTTCTATATCACCCTGGCAAGGCAAATGTTGTGGCGGACGCTCTAAGTAGAAAGATGATCAGTGTCTCTGCCCTGATGATCAAGGAAAAGGATATGCTAGAGTAGTTTAGAGACGTGTGGTCTTTTGTGGAGTTAGAACCAGGGAAGATTTGCATGAATATGGTTACCATCACAAGTGAGCTGATGGATGACATAAGGGAAAAGCAGAAAGTTGACAAGTTCTTACAAGAAGTGAGAGATCAAGTGAAGCAAGGCGGTGAAACAATGTTTACGGAAGGAACAGATGAAATTTTGAGATTCCGTGAAAGAGTTTGTATTCCCCGAGACCAAGAACTTAGAGAATATATCATCAACCATGCTCACACAAGCCAACTGAGTATGCATCCAGGCATAACAAAAATGTACCAAGATTTGAAGAAGTTGTTCTGGTGGCATGGGATGAAGAGTGACGTCACTAGACGTGTATCGACTTGTCTAGTCTGCCAAAAAGCTAAAGTGGAACATCAAAGACCGGCGGGATTGCTGCAACCATTGTCTATTCCTGAATGGAAGTGGGACAGTATTGCAATGGATTTTGTAGTCGGATTGCCAAGAACAAGAAAAGGTCATGATTCAATTTGGGTAATTGTGGGCCGACTCACGAAATGAGCACATTTTCTCCTGATCGACATAAAATACAAACTGGAGAGATTGACTCAGATCTATATTGGAGAGATTGTCAGACTACACGGTGTGCCTACGAGTATTGTTTCAGATAGGGATCCGAGATTTACTTCGAATTTCTGGGAGAGTTTGCAAGAAGCATTGGGAACGAAGTTACGTCTGAGTTCTGCTTATCACCCGCAGACCGATGGTCAATCAGAGAGGACGATCCAATCTTTGGAAGATTTGCTTAGAGCTTGCACCATAGAGCAGACTGGAAGTTAGGATGACGTTCTACCATTGATAGAATTCACCTACAACAACAGTTATCATTCGAGCGTAGGGATGACACCCTTTGAAGCTCTGTATGGACAACGGTGTCGAACACCTCTGTGTTGGTACCAAGACGGCAAGCGCCTTACTATTGGACCAGAGATTATACAGCAGACAACTGAGAAAGTTAAGATGATTCAGGAAAAGATGAGGACGGCTTAGAGTCGGAAAAAGAGTTATGCAGACCAAAGGAGAAAGCCTCTTGAGTTTGAGGAAGGCAAGCATGTATTCCTGAAAGTCACACCTACGACAGGGGTAGGCCGGGCTCTAAAATCTAGAAAACTCACTCCAAAATTTCTTGGACCATACCAAATCATTTGTTGAGTAGGTCCTGTAGCCTACCAAATAGCCTTACCTCCTTTCCTTTCAAACATTCATAATGTTTTCCATGTGTCACAACTTCGAAAATACCTCCCTGACCCAAGTCATGTCATAGCACCAGATACAGTACAATTAAAAGAAAACTTAACTTATATGGCACCTCTTGTAAGAATCGAGGATAGAAGGATAAAGCAATTAAGAGGCAAGGAGATCGCATTAGTGAAGGTAATCTGGAACGAGGTGACTGGAGATGTAACCTGGGAGCTGGAAGACAAGATGAAGGAGCAACACCCACAGTTATTCATAAATAACCATTTTACAATATTTATGATTTTTAGGAATTTTTGTGGATTTTTCTGGAAACGATGAATATTTTAATATATTCTTTATTTTGCGTGTGCACTGAGCGGAGTCGGGAAAATAGAATATTTTCCCTGAGGCTAGTAAACCTTGAACTGTCAACGCGTCGACGGGGGATCTTACTAAACCCGAGGCCGAGCACAGTTTACGAGGTTTGCATTTTTTGAGGTTTATCTGCTAGATAAAATCGCGATATCAAAAAATTATCCGATGAAAAATAAAATATTATTTTCATCAATTGTAACTTTTATTCACTGAGAAAATAATTCTAACAGTGAAATTAATCATCTGTCTAGTGTATTAAATTAAGGAGACAAGCTTACCATGTACTTTATCGAGAAGCGCGCGAAGTTTCTCAAGGAAGCCTTGAGGGAAGCTTCTAGGAAGCTTCCTCCAACCACTTCTTTCTCTCTCCTCCTTTTTGGTGCTGCACGGTTGACAAAGGGGAGACATATTGCATTTTCATTCTCTCATTTTCCCTCCCTCACGTCTGCTATCTTCCTCCCTTTTCTCTCTTCTTCACACAGCAGCAACACCATTACCACCCACACCTCCATTTTATCTTCAAGCTGTCACACTCCTTGCACCCTCTTCGTGTTTGGAGGACCACCATCATTGAGGAAGTTATCTTCAAGAGTTCACCATTCTCTCCATCTTCATCTTTTTTCACCTTTGAAGCTTAAAGGTTGGAGCTTTAAGGTAAAGCTCTCAACTTTCTCTTCCTCTCTTCTCATTTTCTTAAACCACGGTCATTTTGATGACCATGGGTATTCATTTCAAGGTTTGGTTCTGATTTTGTAAGTTTGAATGTTCTAGGACTTCCAGGAAGCTAAGCACGAAATTTTTGACCAAAAAGGAGTAGCCTTTCTTTGTGCTTCTCTAAGGTAAGAGGAAGACACTCCTTCTCAACCTCTATTAGCATTTAGGAACATTATCTGTGATTGATAGTGAGGGAACCCCATTGAGGGTCATCCTTTGTTTGCATGTTGCTGGTAATGTGTTTGGGCTATTGGGTTATTTTGTGTATATTGATGTGTTTGAGGGGATTGGAACGTATAACGTGGAAGGACAATGACGTCGGATTGGTTCTCGGATGGCCACAGTTTAGAGTCTAAATTTTGGGGTCCTGTGTGAACAATTGTAATAATTTGAACTTCTGACCATTTAGTAGAATGTCAAAACCCGTCGAGTTTAGACTTCTGATCATATCCGTCGAGTCTGATTTCTTTGACCAAATCCGTCGAGTTTGGACTTCCGACCATTAAGCACAATGTCAAAATCTGTCGATTTAGAATGCCAAATCCGTCGAATTTGATCTCCTGACCAAATCCGTCGAGTTTAGACTCCTGACCATATCCGTCGAATTTGATCTTCTGACCAAATCCGTCGAGTTTAGACTTCTGACCATCAAGTACAATGTCAATATCCGTCGAGTTAGGATGTCAAGATTCGTCGAGTCAGAATGCCAATACCCATCGAGTTAAGATGTCTGGCCATTGAATAGAAACTTCTCCAATGTCAATATTCGTCGAGTTAGAATTTCTGACCAATTTGCGTTTTTGTCAGTTAAACACTTGGAAGATTTCTCCAACGTCAACCCGCCCGTCGAATTAGGGAATTTTACAGATCTTCTAGTGGATTCGACAACTCTATACACCACTCGACCGAACCTTCGTTTGACAGAAATTGATTTTTGCCATTCTTGTCAAACATGTCTTTCTACCAACATTGCTTCTGTCAGGTCAATTTCCGTCGAAAGGCAGCCTCAACTGTACACTAGAGACATTTATTCGCCGAATCCAACATTATAATTATCGCCTAACACTTAATGATTTAGTTAGTGGTAACAGGATGCACGAATTAGCAAATTGGGAAATTAAATTATACTTTGTGATTTTATAAATTTTAAAGAACCAAGAATGGAAATTTTCATAAGACTTTGGATAATTTTAATTAGGGTAAGAACAAGCGAGTGTGAGACATCGAGATCTTAGAATAACCTTCTAAGTGTACGTGAACAAATTACCTAAGAGGATTTAGTCAATTAAGAGAATTCCTTAGAGACAAACTTTGTAAGAAAAGCTAAACCTAAGCAAGAATTCAGAATACACTTTAAAAAGGTACTGATTATGATATCGTGGGTCCATGTGAGTGACCAGTGACTGTATTGATTCTTGCTTTGGCAAATTGTGGCATGTTGTGGAACTATATGTAATAAGGATCATACATGATTATGCATAGAGTCGGTATGCATTGTGAATGTCCGTTGGACTATGTTAAGGCCGAGTTGCCTAGGAGTTAAACACACCTTAGTGCAGGTGCGAATAGACAAGTGTAGGTCATTGGTTGACCTTGGGGGCATCAGGGTGCGAGTACCTCGCAATGGACAGTTAGTAGCTCTTCTGTCCGTGGGGCAGACCGATTCAAATACACTGACGATCCGGACCGAGACACTGTCCTATATCGTGATCTAGTGTAGACTGTCTGTACAATGCCATGATGTGCATGTGGATAAATTGATGGATTATAGCACTTTGGCCTCGGCAGCCTAGTTGCAAACGAGTCTCCTGATCTTTCTCTCCGACCGTTTGTGTCTAGCTCCATGGAGTAGGATTTTGACTATTGAATGCATGTGCATAGTGAGTCCATGAATTATTTGGCATTCATTGTTATTATAATTGGAACTGTTGTATTTCGATATATATATATATATATATATATACTACTGAAGCTGTTTGGTTGATCATGCTTGCTATTAAATGTTTATTTCCATTCTTCTTTGTCAAAAAGCTATGTGGGCGCTTTCGGATTCGTTCTTCTTGATGCTATAATTGGTAATGATGGTAGGATGTCTTACCTCTTTCCTGTCTTTCCATTATTGTTTGTCTGTATATTGCGTCCCATTGAAGATGACTGCAAGGAAGCAGAAGCCCCAGATTTCCCTAGTTTTTGGCCTCACCTCGACTAGCGACTGCTGAAGAGCATGGAGACACGCACGCACAGATTTTTGGGAGATGTGCGCCTGTCCTTCTTAGGAGGGCTAGAGTGCTGGCACATCAACTTTGATTACGAGCGTTGCGTTTACTTGGGGGATGTATCGCTTTCTCTAGCCTGGAGGCGCCATGAGCTGCCTATTTTCACCTGCTGTATTAGCCTACGTCTGGAATTTCATCTTCCTATGTGGGAAATGTGGGGTGACCGTTATTACACCCCGCGGGAAGACTCTTTTCATTCCACAGCTCAGGCCCCGTCCCGTAACTCTGCTGTTCCTATGGTGGTTTCCTCTAACGAGGAAGATCCTGAGGAAGATCCAGAGGAGGTCCCTGAGGACGACCCCGAGGAGGATCCTGAAGAGGATCCTGACACGATCCCTCCTCACTTGAGGGACTGACATTACTTGTAGCTACTGAGGGCTACCAGTATTTTATTTTGGGGGCCTGATATTTTGTTTGTAGTGGGCTGTATATTCTGATATCGTGGGGATGTGTATGTATAATCCTTTGGGGGCAGGTATAGTTTTGCTTTTTGATATACCAGGCTTTGTAACCAAACAATTTGATAAATATATATATGAATATGAAATGTTAATTCCGATGTATGCTTTACTTTTGCCTTTACTTCCTTATTTCCATTGATGTACCGTCACTGTAGTTATTAACTATTGCTATTATAACAAAAAATAAATAAATAAAAATACACTCGCCAATTTAATTACCCAACTATAACCAGGTAAATATACATACTATTAAAAGGAACCGGGTCTTAACTTATATAACTTTGTTTCCGCATCGTAAGTGACAATGTGACATTCCCTTTTCAAAAAGGGGCGTTACAATTTCCACTATAACTTCAAGCTTCAAATAGGTGCTTGACAACTTTTACAAACTTGAGCACTCAACATCTTGGGATACCTCACCCTTTGTGCTTGAGCCTCTACTTTCAAGGGATACCTCACCTTTATAGATTTGAGGGATGCCTCACCCTTTCTTTTACAGTTTATACAACGTATAGAAAATAGGAAACTCTCTCTAGAGTGGATAATGCAAATTGAAGAATAATAGGTATCAAGGATTCACACTTTGAAGTTCAAAACAGAGAATTGATTGAAAAGATGGTGAAACTCGTATTTAATGTTCAAGAGTAATTTCCAGAATGTTTTCCAACCTTTAATCAATGCACAAACACTTTTATTTATAGCCCAAAACATTTTAGGGTCGTTGCTGGCAGTTAGGAAGCATTAAATGTTAAATATAGCCATTGGAAATTTGTTTCTGGTTTCTAGATAACCGATTATTACTATTCCATAATCGGTTATGGCTTAATCAAGAGCTTTTTAAAACACACCAATAACCGGTTATGGAAAAGGCATAACTGGTTATGGTCTTTTATAAACAGAAACCTACGCTTCTGACTTTTCAAATAATTGGTTATGAGATTTTCATAACCAGTTATGGTCTTTTAAAAAACAGAGGCTGAGGCCTCTGACTTAGTGAATAATCGGTTAGGATATGGAAATATCCTAACCGGTTATGGCACTTTGAATTTTGATCAATAGATCTTTGAAAGATCATAATCTTTTGTTACTTATCTGTTTAAAACAAATGACCACTCATTGGAAAGATCATTAAGTCTACTTGTTGATACCCAATTTTGTCCAATTTTGTTTTATTTACTAAGTCTGATTTCAATAAAAATAAAAATAAAAATAAAAAAATAAAAAAAAGGGCTACAGGTCAACCCATGACCCAATTCATTTCCTTTCTTGTTGCTGTAACCAAGAACCCTATCCACTAAACCCTAGCCTCCACAAGCAGCTGATTGAAATGGCAACTTTTCCTTTTTAGTTTTGATTGAAATCACTGACAAGATTTCTTCCTTAATTTGCCTTTCAATCATCAGGAAATTGGAGAGGAAATTTCGGAGGCTTAATCCTATAAATCATATGCAGTGGAGAGGGCAAGGGAGCATGGAGAAATCCTCACACAGAGAGATCAATAACAAAAATAGATTGAGCAAACACTCACGACCTAAAACCCTCTACCTCTGTCTTCACCTTCCTCACTAAAGCCACCATTAACCATCACCTCACCTTCATCAACCTTTATCACCTTCCACCAACAACAACTCATTACCATCTTCACCATCAACCACAACCTATAACCACCACCTTCATCTTCAACCCATGTCCATAATAGAACAACCACCTCCTCACCACCAAAACCATTACAAACCCCAACCTCAACCTTGAACTTGCAAGACCACCTCCCCTGTTCGGGCAACCTACGCACAGCCAGCCCAACTGAAGGCACCGTCGCTGTCTCACCGTCATCATCGTGCAACTGTGCTCTCCCGAACCAGATGGCCGTGACTGAGTCATCCACCATGATCATCACCCCTCTGCACCACGCGCAAGGCAGCCGTGCCATCCACCGTCCTTGAGTCTCCACATCGTGCCGCGAATCACACCATCACGTTCCCACAGCGTTTCAAACTTGATCCCGTCAGATACAGCACCGTCCCACCTTGCCAGAGCTCCACCGCTGCCCGTAGCCCAGATCGAACCACCGTCTCCCCTGTCCGCACCGCCTCACGCCCCATCGCCGGAACTCCACCATGCTACTATGCCACACGACCTCGCGTCGTCCCTCACGCCGTCCACCTAGATCCACCGTGAGCCATTCTCAAACTTCTCCCTTCTATTTGTTTTTTCTGTTTCATTTTCGTTTTTACAGAGACTAAAAGTCTCTTTCAGTTTTTTTGTTTGTTTCCTTTCCTTTTTTTTTACTATTTATTTCCTTTTTTACTTCTATTTAGATTTATTTAAAATTTTTTTTTTGAGTTATTGATTGGGTGTTTCACTTGGGTGAAGTCATGGGGTATTTTATTTTTACTTGTACAAAATAAATTCTAAATAATCTTATTCCATATTACTCTTTGTAAATATGTCATTACACATTGGTACCTGTATTTTAATTTAACTCATTTATTTTTGTATTAATGTATTAATCAAATAATTTAAAATGACCGACAACGAAAAAATTGGGAGAGGATTGGAGCACCAATCAATTATGCTCTTCCCAATACTCTTAAGGCTTTATATGGGATCTCGTGAGGAGTGCTGGTGAGGTCTAATCCCCACATAAAAATTAAAATAATTTCGTAAACTAAAATACAACATTTTTTTATAAACCAAAATAAAATCATTTTTGTAAAATAAAATATCCTCAAATAAAAGCAAACAATTTCACATAGTCTCAACCTTATGATTGTGGTGAATTCATTTTTTTTCCTCTTGCTTTGTCACTTTCAAAAATATTTCATTTTGCAAAATTCATTTTAAACCATTTTATCTCATCAAAAATAAATATTTTGATAATTCTTTTTTTTTTCTCTTTTCCTTGCGAAATTAACATAATTTCAATTTACCACTTTTATATAATATGTTGCAGACTTAGAATTTATTCCAAAATAATGGTTATTTAGCCTCCCATTCCATGTCCTAGTCATTTATCATCTTTGATAACATGCTTGACAAAATGGGACATATCAAAATGAAAACAAAAATAATTCTTTTCTTTTTTAATAATAAAGGACCAATTTAATTAATTTTACAAATAACATTAGATTAAATAAGTAACTGTTCTTAGGACAGACGGTGTAGGGTGCTAACACCTTCCCTACTCGTAATCAACCCCTGAACCATGAACTCTAAAACGTAGACCATATTTTAGGTGTCCAATTGCACCATTCCATTTAATAGATAAAACGATTGGTGGCGACTCCCAACACCCCGAGGTCTTTTCCTACTCCTTCTTTTTATTTTTTACGGCGCCCTTCGGGACGGTTGCAATACTACTTTAAAAAGAAATAAGTTTCATATCAAGACTAAAAAAGGTTTCAAAGTGAAGAACAAATGAGTGAGTAAAGGTTAGTTTTACAAAACGTATAATTAACAATTTTTCAACCAAGGAAGGATACCACCAAGACTTGTTATTCAAAAACATTTTTTTGGGCATTTTGTAAAACAAGAAACACTTTTAAGGAGTTTAAAACTAGTTTGAGCTTTGTGTGTTTCCTATTTACCTTTACACTAAGACCTAAGACCTATTAGCTAATCTTGTTGAAACTAGGAACTTGATCTTCGCATAAATAATCTTTCTTGTTTGTTAATCATCAAAACTAAGACCATTGCCATTCATATTCTCCTCTTTTTTTATGATGACAAACAATCAATTGAGAAAAGTGTTAGTTCAATTACATTGGAATTCACAAAAGGTATTTGAGACTTACTCCCCTTCTATTTTTCAAGAGGTGATTAGTTCAGAGTTTGCACAGCTCCCCCTTAATATTTGGAATCCCAGAATCATTGGATTTATACCTTTTATTTACCTTTTCTCAAGGCCTTATGAGCCAAAGACTTCTCCCCCTTTTGTCATGATAAAAAAGATATACAATATTGTTTGACAAAAGTGATCAATATCAAGTGCACAAAAAATGCAATTATTCTAGAATAATATTGACAAATAGCATCATTAAAAGCAGAACATGCATTGCTATATCATAAGCATATTAGAAGCATTACAGAGAAATTGTTCACATTATAAACTGATAATTGTCAGAGCAAAACAGAGTTATATAAACAAAGACATTATTAAGATAAAACTGAATCCATGCTCAAGCCCCATGAACCTCTGGTTGTTGAAAGTGACGCTCAATTCTGTCCAAGCGAGCATCTAAGGTGTTGAGGCGGTCATATATGATCCCATTTGTATGTTCCTGATAGACCTTCAAATCCGTAATCTGAGCCTATAAATTGCCTTGCAGATCTGTAATAGTAGCTAGGATGCGATCTTCAATATTGATAGGGGCATCCTCTATATGTACATCAGCACCTCCAATTGCTACTGCTGGTGCCTCATGACCTCTTCCATAAACCCATTCATTATTGACCTTTTTGATTTGCATTATGTTGAAAGTAGCTTGGCCAAATTTGTTATGGTCAGAGAGCTCAATTACACCATCATCATGCAGGCCAAGTGTAACGCCCCTTTTTGAGGAGAGAACGTCACACCATAACCACGAAACGGAAACAAAATGTATAAACTAAGACCCGATTCATTATGATATAGATAAGCTTGTTTAGTTGTAATCTTGTAAATGATTTGGCTAATTCTTTCTTTTCTTTTTTAATAAAAATAAGATTATAAAATAAGATGGTACATAGTTATAGCAGAAAGTAACATGAGAAGTAAACCATACATTCGTACATCATACTTATATATATATATATATACATACATACTTATATCATATTTGTTTAGATACATCACCAGATATACAAAAAAAGCAAAAGCTTTACATACCCCAAAATGATTACACATATACAGTCCACCAAAAAGATAAAACATCAGGCTCCCAAAAGATTTACAGATAGCCATCAGCGGCTACAAACAATATCAACCCCTAAAGCGAATGAGAAGGAACCGTAGATGGATCATCCTCAGGGTCTTCCTCGTCTGAGGAAATCCTAATCGGAGCAACCGAGTTACGAGCGGGGGCTCATGCAGAGGATAAGAAAGAATCCTCTTGTGGGGAGTAATAACGCTCACCTCACATATCACGTATAGGCAAGTAAAACTCTAAATAGAAGCGAGCATTAAAAGTAAAGATAGGCGGATCATAATGTCCCCAAGCCAGAGACACAGTCACGTCTCTGAGGTAGACACAGCGATCTGTACTCAGATTGATGTGCTAGCAGTCCAGACCTCCATGAAAAGTCAATATCATATAACCCAAAAAGCCAAGCGAACAGGACGCCATGACCAAAACAGGTAACTAGTCAAAATCAGGCCAAAAGCCAGGGAATTCGTGCACTTCTCCTTCCTCTCCGATGTCTTCATAGAAACACATAAATAAATAGAACAGCAAAAATACAGAAAAGAGGTAAGACATCCTACATTCAGTACCAATTATGGCAGTAAAGAAACAAAATGGCGTAAAGTGCCTATATAACATTTCAGAAATAATAATCAGCATCAAGAAACAAATAGTAAACAACTTAACAAATCTAGCCAGTTATAACATCAATAAGGCAACAGTTCCAATCATCGTATAAATAAATGCCAAGTAACATGTTGACTCACTGTGCACGTGCACATGATACCGAAATCCTACTCCATGAAGCTAGACATATACATCAGAGAGAATGATCAGGAGACATGTTTGTAACTCGGCTGCCGCGGCCAACAAGTGTTATAATTTCTCAATTTATCAATATGCACATCATGGCATTATACAAGACATTCTACACTAGATCGCGATATAGGACAGTGTCTCGGTCCGGATCATCGATGTGTTTGCATCGATCTATCCCACAACCTAGAGGAGCTACTAACTGACCATTGTGAGACACCTGTACCCCGATGCCCCCAAGGTCAACATTATGACCTACACTAGTCTATTCGCACCCGCACATAGGTGTGATTTAAACTCCTAGGCAACATGGCCTTAACAATAGTCCACCGGACTTTCACAATGCATGATGACTCAATGCATATTCATGTATATTCAACAATGATATACTCATTTCATAACATACCTTAATTTGGCCAAGTTAAATATTAATAGAATTTTGGTCCCACTCATGGACCTATAATACATATTATCAAGTTCTCAAATATAACAATACACTTTTAAGTTTCATTATGGAGTTTCACTTTAATCTAACATTTCTTATAAAATATTTCTCTAGAGGAATTCTCTTGCAATTCTCACTAAATCTTTATTTCTCTTAATTAGCTAAATTCTTTACTTAAATTAAATCATATTCACTTAGAACATTATTCTAAGGTTCTCAAGTCTCACACTCACTCTTGTTCTTCCTTTAAGTTCAAAAATCACTCTAGGTCATCAAATAAATTTCTTTCCATCACATTGTCAATTACTTAACACTTAATTACTTAAGTTCTAAGGTTACCCAAAAATTACATGTTTTAACCCCAAAAATAACACTAGAGGCCGTGAGCCTCACAAGGGGTAAGAACCCAAATTTTTCCATTGCTCTATTAATTATTATTCACTTAATTAGTTATGTCTCCAACTTGTTACAAAATTTTAACCATGAACACCTTATTGGAGGGGGTATGGCCATGAGCCTCATTAAGGAGAGCAAAGAACCCTTGCTTCCAATTCATAGTTCTAATCCATCAAAATTAATCCAAGATCATCAACATATACAAATACAACCAATAAACCATATAGAGGAAATTAATACAAGGATCATTAGAAAAACACATAACCAAGAGAGTAACCTTAACATGGGTTTCTCACAACTAACACAAAAAGAAGTTTTCCACTACTAATAGAGGTTGAAGTGGATAATCTTTCTCTTACCAAGAGAGAAAATAAGAAAAGAACTTCTTTGAAGCTCCTTGTAGATTTCGGCCACCTCCACCACCAAAACCCTAGGATATCAAACTTTCACAATAAATAAATCAAACCATAAAAGAGGAGTTCTTGGTCACAAAGATGACCAAGAATCACGAAAATGAGAAGAGAAAATGGAAAAGTCATAAACTTTACCTCAAAGTTTCAAACTTTAGAGCTTGGTGGAAGAAGATGAAAATGGTGGATTCAAGAGGTGGTCACAAAAGAGAAAATGTTCTAAATGATGAGAAGATGTAAGAAATAAGGTTGGTTGAGCAAGAAAACATGGGTGGCCAAAAATGGTGTCTGGGCCGTGGAAGAGAAGAGAAAATGGAGAGAATGGGTGAGCTCCTTAAAGATGATTCCAACAAGAAAGAAAGTCTTCCAATCAAGACGTAGATTCAAGCAAGATGTGAGCTTGAAAATCAAACAAGCATGGAGGGTGGAAGGATGTGGCTGCCGTGGGAAGAAGAAGAGAGAAGGAGGAGGAAAGCTTGAGAGAAAAATGAGAGAAGAGAAGTGTAAAGAGAGAAAGTAATAGTAAAGTGATTAGGGTTTTTTGAAAAATGAAATGAATATGTGATATTAGTGAAAATATGACAAAATTTGTCACATTTCCCTCCACATTGCCGTGGAGTTACATGGGAGAGAGAAGAGGGAAGCTTCCTCTAGAAGCTTGGTGCAAAGCTTCCTTGAGAAGCTTTGTTAGCTTTTGCAAAAGTCAACTTGATTGGACATAAAGTAGATTTCTAGATAAGATGATAAGAATTTTTACTACAAGCTATTACCCAATGGGCAATTGTTACAGTTTACTAAGCCAGTATGTATTGTCCAATGGAAAATAGAGTGTACTGCAAAATTTTTATTTAACAGAACGTACCGCGATTTTATTTATCAGATAAAATCTTAAAAAATATAAATATCGTAAACTGTACCCGGCCTTGGGTTTAGTAAGATCCCCTGTCGACGTTTTCACAGTTTAAGGTCTACTAACCTCGGGGAAAATATTTCATTTTCCTGGCTTCGCTCAGCGCGCATGTAAATCGAGAAATATATTAAAATAATCAATAGTTTCAAAAAAATCTAAAAAAATCCAAAAAAATCACAAATATTATAAAATGACTATTTATCATGAAACAAATAATTTTTGGAGTGTTACACTAAGAGTGTATTGGCCTAAGATTTTAGCAATGACTAAGGCTATGGAAGATCTATAATTAGCTTATGCCTTTTGGAATACCAAACATAGAGAATGACACAGTACAAACAAGAAAGACCTAACCACAAAGACCCAAAAGAAAACTTAAACCGGGGCTCTGATACTAAACTAGTGTAACACCCCTTTTTGAGGAGGGAGCATCACACCATAACCACGAAACGGAAACAAAATGTAGGTCATCGCAATTCTCTACGTCGTCAATGTAAGATCCCGACATCACACACGCTTACCTGGTCGGGGCTTGATGCTGTGTCTTGGTATCACCCAGTGAAACAATGCGAACCACAAAACCCAAAAGAGCCCCTTTCGCGACAAATAAGTCGGCACAACTGAGCCGATAAAGTCCAAGTAAACTAAGACCCGGTTCATTATGATATAGATAAGCCTGTTTAGTTGTAATTGTGCAAATGATTTAGCGAATTCTTTTTTTTATTAATAAAAATAAGATTATAAAATAAGATGATACATAGTTACAGCAGAAAGTAACATAAGAAGTAAATCATACATTCATACATCATACTTATATATATATATACTTATATCATACTTGTTTAGATACATCACCAGATATACAAAAAAAAGCAGAAGCTTGACATGCCCCAAAATGATTACACATATACAGCCCACCAAAAAGATAAAACATCAGGCCCCTAAAAGATTTACATATAGCCATCAGCGGCTACCAACAACATCAGCACCTAAAGCGAATGAGAAGGAACAGTTGATGGATCCTCCTCAGGGTCTTCCTCGTCAGAGGAAATCCTTATCAGAGCAACCGAGTTACGAGCGGGGCCTCGTGCAGAGGATAAGAAAGAATCCTCTTGTGGGGAGTAATTGTGCTCACCCCACATATCACGTATAGGCAAGTAAAACTCTAAATACAAGCGAGCATTAAAAGTAAAGACAGGCAGATCATAACATCCCCAAGCCAGAGACACAGTCACGTCTCTGAGGTAGACGCATGATCTGTACTCAGATTGATGTGCCAGTAATCCGAACTTCCATGAAAAGTCAATCTCGTATAACCCAAAAAGCCACGCGGACGGGACGCTATGACCAAAATAGGTAACTAGTCAAAATCAGGCCAAAAGTTAGGGAATTCGTGCACTTCGCCTTCCTTTCCGACGTCTTCAGAGAAACATATAAATAAATAGAATAGCAGAAATACAGAAAAGAGGTAAGACATCCTATATTCAGTACTAATTATGGCAGTAAAAAAATAGAACGGCGCAAAGCGCCCACATAGCATTTCAGAAATAATAATCAACATCAAGAAACAAATAGTAAACAACTTAACAAATCCAGGTAGTTATAACATCAATAAGGCAACAGTTCCAATCATCGTATAAATAAATGCCAGTAATATGTTGAATCACTATGCACGTGCACATGATGCCAAAATTCTACTCCATGGAGCTAGACACAAACATCAGAGAGAATGATCAAGAGACATGTCTATGACTCAGCTGCCATGGCCAACAAGTGCTATAATTTTTCAATTTTTCAACGTGCACATCATGGCATTCTACAAGACATTCTACACTAGATCGCGATATAGGACAGTGTCTCAGTCCGGATCATCGGTGCATTTGCATCGGTCTATCCCACGGCCTAGAGGAGCTACCAACTGACCATTGTGAGACACCCGCACCTCGACGCCCTCAAGGTCAACATTATGACCTACACTAGTCTATTAGCACCTGCACATAGGTGTGATTTAATCTCCTAGGGCAACATGGCCTTAACAATAGTCCACCGGACTTTCACAATACATGATGACTCAATGCATATTCATGTATATTCAACAACGATATACTCATACCATAATTTGGCCAAGTTAAACATCAATAGAATTTTGGTCCCACTCATGGACCTATAATACATATTATCAAGTTCTCAAATATAACAATACACTTTTAATGTTCATTATGGAGTTTCACTTTAATCTAACATTTCTTATAAAATCTTTCTCTAAAGGAATTCTCTTGCAATTCTCACGAAATCTTTATTTCTCTTATTTAGCTAAATTCTTTACTTAAATTAAATTATATTCTCTTAGAACATTATTCTAAGGTTCTCAAGTCTCACACTCACTCTTGTTCTTCCCTTAAGTTCAAAAATCACTCTAGGTCATCAAATAAATTTCTTTCCATTACATTGTCAATTACTTAACACTTAATTACTTAAGTTCCTAGGTTACCCAAAAATTACATGTTTGAACCCCAAAAATAACACTAGAGGCCGTGAGCCTCCCAAGGGGTAAGAACCCAAATTTTTCCGTTGCTCTATTAATTATTATTCACTTGATTAGTTATGTCTCCAACTTGTTACAAAATTTTAACCATGAACACCCTATTGGAGGGGGTATGGCCGTGAGCCTTATTAAGGAGAGCAAGGAACCCTTGCTTCCAACTCATAGTTCCAATCCATCAAAATCAATCCAAGATCATCAACATATACAAATACAACCAATAAACCACATAGAGGAAATTAATACAAGGATCATTAGAAAAACACATAACCAAGAGAGTAACCCTAACATAGGTTTCTCACAACCAACACAAAAAGAAGTTTCCCACTACCAATAGAGGTTGAAATGGATAATCTTCCTCTTACCAAGAGAGAAAACAAGAAAAGAATTTCGTTGAAGCTCCTTGTAGATTTTGGTTTCCACCACCACCAAAACCCTAGGACATCAAAATTTCATAATAAATAAATCAAACCATAAAAAAAGGAGTTCTTAGCCACAAAGATGACAAGAATCACAAAAATGAGAAGAGAAAATGGAAAAGTCATAAACTTTACTTCAAAGTTTCAAACTTTAGAGCTTGGTGGAAGAAGATGAAAATGGTGGATTCAAGAGGTGGTCACAAAAGAGAAAATGTTCTAGATGATGAGAAGATGTAAGAAACAAGGTTGGGTGATCAAGAAAATGTGGGTGGCCAAAAATGGTGTCTTGGTCATGGAAGAGAAGAGAAAATAGAGAGAATGGGTGAGCTCCTTGAAGATGATTCCAACAAGAAAGAAAGTCTTCCAATCAAGATGTAGATTCAAGCAAGATGTGAGCTTGAAAATCAAACAAGCATGGAGGGTGAAAGGATGTGGCTGCCATGGGAAGAAGAAGAGAGAAAGAGGAGAAAAGCTTGAGAGAAAAATGAGAGAAGAGAAGTGTAGAGAGAGAAAGTAATAGTAAAGCGATTAGGGTTTTTTGAAAAATGAAATAAATATGTGATATTAGTGAAAATGTGACAAAATTTGTCACATTTCCCTCCACATTGCCGTGGAGCTACATGGGAGAGAGAGGAGGGAAGCTTCCTCTAGAAGCTTGGTGCAAAGCTTCCTTGAGAAGCTTTGTTAGCTTTTGCAAAAGTCAACTTGATTGGACATAAAGTAGATTTCTAGATAATGTGATAAGGATTTTTACTACAAGTTATTACCTAATGGACAATTGTTACAGTTTACTAAGCCAGTATGTATTGTCCGATGGATAATAGAGTGTACTGTAAAATTTTTATTTAATAGAACGTACCACAATTTTATTTATCAGATAAAATCTTGAAAAACGTAAACCTTGTAAACTGTACCCGGCCTCAGGTTTAGTAAGATCGCCGTTGACGTTTCCATAGTTCAAGGTCTACCAGTCTCGAGAAAAATATTTCATTTTCCCGGCCCCGCTCCGTGCGCACGTAAATTGAGAAATATATCAAAATAATTAATAATTCCCAAAAAATATAGAAAAATTCACAAAAATCACAAATATTATAAAATGACTATTTATCATGAAACAAATAATTTTCGGGGTGTTACACCAAGAGTGTATTGGCCCAAGATTTTAGCAATGACTAAGGCATATAGAAGATCCATCATTAGCTTATCCTTAGCTTTCATTATATAGTGCATAATGAAGAAGGGCCAATTTATGTGCAGCCTTTGTTTCATTGCCCACATTAAAAACACATCTTCTTTAACCAAGGCATATTTGCTAGCTCTTGGAACTAGAATATGTACTACTACAAAGTGAAAAATACGATATTGTGGTTTCAGATATCCAGTAGTAAAGCTTTTTCCAGTTGAAATAGGGATGCCTGGTTGAAGCATGCTCTCAACAGCTTCTATTCTAACTTATCTCTCCCAAGCTCTATGACTATCCATTGTAAACTTTTCTCTAACATAAATGAGTCCAAACAGAGAAGTCCACTGACTAGGAGTTACTATAATCCTATGCCTCTTAACATCAGAAACTAAATTTCTTCCAATAATGCTCAGATTGCATAAATAAACCTTAGTGGCTTTAAGGTAGTAATACTTACTTGGGGCAGAGACAAAGGTTTTTAGTCTATGAAACTCCAAAAGTTAACTGATGCGGATTAAAAGTTACAAACCCAAGTATAGGTTATTTCAAGTAATAAATTCTCGGGAGTCCGAGGTCGATCCACAGGGAATTGATAAAGAAAAATTTATTTGACGTAAGGAAAATATTTTGTCACAACAATAAAAGTAATAAAACTTAGTCACAAATAAAAATGATTGACTTGGGTTAGGAGATCTACTCTTAGAAAATAAAATAAGGACAAAATTAATTTTTTTTATAACTCAATTAGAATCCACACATAATGGAGGTTCCAATCGAAAAATACAACAATCAAAGTTCATTAAAAATTATATACGTAATTATATTATGATTCCTTTAATTATTTATTTACACCACCACTTATAAATGGGCTCAAGCATTCATTATGCCAACCTCTTGTCTACAATGAATCAAGATCTCCACTTTACAAGGAGGGTTTCTAAATTGATTGGAAGCAAAATACAACACGTATAATAATCACTTGAAAATATATCATTTAAGCACAAGAAAGAAATGAATCTAACCTTATTTCATTACCAAGAGCTTCATCCTTTCACCAAAGTAAAATTAAACTTAGTTACTCATAGACAAGAAGAGAGAAAGAGAGAAGAAGAAGAAGAAGAACGTGACTTTAATTTAGAACAAAAGAAAACTACTACAATAAAAACTAGTAACAAAATAACATCATTTTGGTAACTAACACCTAACACCTTCAATGATCTGCCAAGACTCCCTTTTATAGAGGATTAGGGATATAAAATGACAAGGGGGCTGAGTCATGAGTGAGTGGATGAGTAAAAAATGAGTGGAAAATGCCAAATGACTTTTGATGAGTGGAAAATTATGGAGATTCTTTGTCTCCGAAATCATTTAGCTCTGAAGTCATTACATTCATCATTTTTTCTCTAAGTGGTCTTCATAAAAGTTGTAGGCCTAGAGCTTAGCTTTCAAATGCCACCAGAATCACCTCAAAAGGCCATATACAGCCCAAGATATAGCCCAATTACTGTATAGTATTTAGGCCCAATTACAGCTCCTCTGTTCGGACTTCTAAGCCGAATATGACCTCCAAGGAGTCCGATTTGAGTCTTATGTTCTTAATTAAAGTTGTTGATATGAGTCTTAACTTGCAGATATTAAAATTTTAGCCCAATCCAGATCTTATAGCCTGAGTTATACTCTGATTACTGCACACTATATAGGTTCCAATCACAAAACTCGTATTCTGACTTTCAAGCCCAATTAGTTCCACTAGATGTTCGACTTTGATCTCGAGCTCTTCATGAAAGTTGTAGAGATCTCTCTTATCTTTCCAACAAGGTAAAATACATAATTAGTAAACATCTAGAACTCAAGATATGACCAAAATACAGAAACTGTGTAAGACGTAAATCATGCTGAAAAAATCAATTAAGTCCAATTTGAGTCCAAACTTACAAAACATAACCAAGCTCAATCAATTAAGTACATAGAGAGTGTAAATGACTAAAATTGAGGGTTTATTAATGTATCAAATATGTGATTATCAAATTCTCCCACATTTAACTTTTTGTATTCCTAGGAAAAATACACAAGACTAAAACTAAGAAAAAAAAACGACACAGCCTCAAAAGCTAAACACTCTAAAAGACTCAATTTCTAATAATATTTAAGAATGAAGAGCAACCAATCATTCAAGTAATCAAAACATTTATGAGGTAACGTTTCTTCACATCTTAAACTAATAAGCAAGGAAACTTCAATTGAAAAGCATGAGTCAATAATGATAGATCTTCACAAGATTCACTCTCAATCTCTCAAGTGTTTAAAAGGTAGGTATTTCACTCAATTCAACCCATGAAAATTGCACTACCATAAGCTTGCTTATCTATCTGGGTTTTCCAACATCGAAAACAGATTATTCCTTTGAAGGTGTAGTCCCTCGTTAGGTGGTCTTTCCCACACTTCAAACACTTTGGTGAAAACGCCACATTCTGACCAGTTCGATTTCCACTAGAACCTCCGCTGGAACCTCCACCAGATGATTGTTACTGACTTCCCAGTGGTCGGGAATAGAGTTTCTTTTGAAAGTAGTTTGTATTGCTGCCACCTCCTCTTTAGAACCTAGTAGGTCCAAAGTTACGATTTCTTATGTCCCGCGCCTGATCCAGATCTTCCACTCGGTGACACGTGTCTAACAGCTCTGAAAACTGGTTGATCCTCAAGGTTATGACCGCCCTTTTCATGTCATGTCTCAATCCTTCCTCAAATTTCTGACACTTCCACAAATTATCCAGCTGGTGTTGGAAATATGTTAAAAATTTGGACAAGCTCTCGAACCTCGCGGCATACTCACTGACAGCCAAGTTCCCTTGCCTCAAACTAAGGAACTCTATCTCTTTGGCATGTCTTGCGCTTGCTGGGAAATGTTTCTCCAAGAATTTATCCTTAAATACCCCCAAGGTGATTACTCGACCTTCAACTTCTATTAATCTCTGCACTCCATTCCACCAATCTTCTGCGTCTCTGATTAGCATAAAAGCAGCATAGGTTACCTTCTTGTCATTGGCACAGTTCATGCCCTTGAAAATTTTCTCTAGCTCCTTGATCCAAAGACTAGCCTTCTCTGGATCAAATTCTCCCCTAAAATTAGGCGGGTTGTTATGACAGAACTCCAACAAATTTTGAGCATCGACTGAAGCTTCTTGCTGCTGTGCAACCCTTTCCTACTGTTAAGTAGCTCTCTCAGTTTGTTGTGCAATGACATCCACTATTCATTACATTGCTTCAATTGCTGCTGCCATGCCTCCACCGCGTGCCATTTCACTTTTTCAGGGTAGACTGAATGAAAAATACAAGGAAGAATTAGATGTATCCTTTCAGAATACCAAACACAGAGAATCACATAGCACAAATAAGACAAACTTAGCCACAAAGACCCAAAAGAAATCTTAAACCGGGGCTCTGATACCAAACTAGTATAACGCCCCCTTTTTTAGGAGGGAACGTCACACCATAACCACGAAACGGAAATAAAATGTATAAATTAAGACCCGATTCATTATGTTATATATAAGCCTGTTTAGTTATGATCGTGCAGATGATTTGGAGAATTCTTTTTTTTTTTTTTCTGTATTAAAAATAAAATGAGATGATACACGGTTACAACAGAAAGTAACATGAGAAGTAAACCATACATTCATACATCATACTTGTATTTATACTCATATCATACTTGTTTAGATACATCACCAGATATACAAAAAGTAGAAGTTTTACATGCCCCAAAATGATTACATATATACAGCCCACCAAAAAGACAAAACATCAGGCCCCCAAAAGATTTACGGATAGCCCTCAGCGGCCACTAATAGCACCAGCTCCTAAAGCAAATGAGAAGGAACCATAGATGGATCCTCCTCAAGGTCTTACTCGTCAGAGGGAATCCTCATTGGAGCAACTGAGTTAGGAGCGGGGGCTCGTGCAGAGGATAAGAAAGAATCTTCTTGTGGGGAGTAATAGCGCTCACCCCATATATCAAGTATGGGCAAATAAAACTCTAAATGCAAGCGAGCATTAAAAGTAAAGATAGGCGGATCATAATGTCCCCAAGCAAGAAACATAGTCACGTCTTCGAGGTAAACGCAGCGATCTATACTCAGGTTGATGTGCCAGCAGTCTGGACCTCCATGAAAGTCAATCTTGTATACCCCAAGAAGCCTTGCAGATGGGACGCCATGTCTAAACAGGAAACTAATCAAAGTCTGGCCAGAAACCAGGGAATTTGTGCACTTCCCCTTCTTCACCGACGTCTTCGGAGAAACACATAAATAAACAAAATACCAAAAATACAGAAAAGAGGTAAGACATCCTATATTTATTACCAATTATGGCAGTAAAGAAATAGAACGGCACAAAACGGCCACATAGCATATCAGAAATAATAATCAGCATCAAGAAGCAACTAGTAAACTACTTAACAATTTCAGGCAATTATAACATCAATAAGACAACAGTTCTAATCATCGCATAAATAAATGCCAAGTAATATGATGACTTTCTATGCACGTGCACATGATATCGAAATCCTACTTCATGGAGCTAGACACAAACATCGGAGAGAATGATCAAGAGATATGTCTGTAACTCGACTGCCGCGGCCAACAAGTGCTATAATTTCTCAATTTATCAACGTGCACATCATGGCATTGTATAAGACATTCTACACTAGATCGCGATATAGGAAAGTATATTGGTCGGGATCGTCAGTGCATTTGCATCAGTCTATCCCTCGGTCTGGAGGAGTTACCAACTAACCATTGTGAGACACTCGCACCCCGATGCCCCCAAGGTCAACATTATGACCTACACTAGTCTGTTCGCACTTGCACATAGGTGTGATTCAATCTCCTAGGCAACATGACCATAACAATAGTCCATCGGACTTTCATAATGCATGATGACTCAATGCATATTCATGTATATTCGACAATGATATACTTTTCCATAACATGTCACATTTTGGTCAAGTTAAACATCAACAGAATTTTAGTCTCACTCATGGACCCATAATAGCATATTACCAAATTCTCAAATGAGACAATACACTTGTTAAGGTTTATTATGAAGTTTTACTTTAATTTAACATTTCTTATGGAATCTTTCTCTAGAAGAATTCTCTTGTAATTCTTATTAAATATTTATTTCTCTTAATTAGTTGAGTACTTTACTTAAATTAAATCATATTCACTTAGAACATTATTCTAAGGTTCTCAAGTCTCACACTCACTCTTGTTATTCCCTTAAGTTCAAAAATCACTCTAGGTCATCAATTAAAATTTCTTTCCATCACATTATTAATTACTTAACACTTAATTACTTAATTTCCAAGTTTCCTAAAAATTATATACTTGGGCCCAAAAAGGCCCTAGAGGCCTTGAGCCTCCCTTTGGCCTTGAGCCTCCCAAAGGGGTAGGAACCCAAATTTTTCATTGCTCCATTAATTATTATTCACTTGATTAGTTATCTCTCTAACTTATTATAAAATTTTAATCATGAACACCATATGGAAGGGGTATGGCCATGAGCCTCACTAAGGAGAATAAGGAACCCTTGCTTCCAATTCATATCTCCAATCCATCAAAATCAATTCAAGATCATCAATATACACAAATACAACCAATAAACCACATAGAGGAAAATTAATACAAGGATCATTAGAAAAACACATAACTAAGAGAGTAACCCTAACATGAGTTTCTCACAACTAACACACAAACAAGTTTCTCACTACCAATAGAGGTTGAAGTGGATAATCTTCCTCTTACCAAGAGAGAAAACAAGCAAAGAACTTCCTTGGAGCTCCTTGTAGATTTCGGCCTCCACCACCACCAAACCCTAGGACATCAAACTTTTACAATGAATAAATCAAACCATAAAAGAGAAGTTCTTGGTCACAAAGATGACCAAGAAGCACGAAAATGAGAAGAGAAAATGGAAAAGTCATAGCTTTACCTCAAAGTTTCAAACTTTTAGAGCTTGTGGAAGAAGATGAAATGGTGGATTCAAGAGATGGTCACAAAAGAGAAAGTATTCTAGATAATGAGAAGATATAAGAAACAAGGTTGGTTGAGCAAGAAAATATGGGTGGCCAAAAATGGTGTCTTGGCCGTGGAAGAGGAGAGAAAATGGAGAGGAAAGTTGAGTTCTTTGTAGGTGATTTCAACAAGAGAAGAAAAGCTTCAAGGGAGAAAGGGATTCAAGCAAGATGGTTGCTTGAAATCAAGCAACAATGGGGGAGGAAGGATGTGGTGCTGCCGTGGGAAGAAGAAGAGAGAAGGAGGAGAAAAGGTTGAGAGAAAATGAGAGAAGAGAAGTGTAGAGAGAGAAAGCGATAGTAAAGTGTTTTAGGGTTTTTGAAAAGTGAAAGGATGGATGGCATAAGTGGAATTGTGACAAAATTTAGTCATATTTCCCCCTCATTGTCGTGGCCACATGGGAGAGAAGGGAGGGAAATCAAAGCTTCCTTGAGAAGCTTTGTTCAAAACTTCCTTGAGAAGCTTTGTTAGCTTTTTGCAAAAGTCAACTTGATTGGACATAAAGTAGATTTCTAGATAAGGTGATAAGGATTTTTACTGCAAGCTATTACCCAATGGACAATTGTTACAGTTTACTAAGTCAGTATGTATTGTCCAACGGATAATAGAGCGTACTGCAAAAAATTTTATTTAACGGAATGCATCGCGATTTTATTTATCAGATAAAATCTTGAAAAATATAAATCTCGTAAACTGTGCTTGACCTTGGATTTAGTAAGATCCCCCATCAACGTTTCCACAGTCCAAGGTTTACCAGCCTCAGGGAAAATATTTTATTTTCTCGGCTCTGCTAAGTATGCACGTAAATTGAGAAATATATTAAAATAATCAATTATTCTGAAAAAATCTAAAAAAATTCACAAAAATCACAAATATTATAAAATGACTATTTATCCTAAAACAAAAAATTTTCGGGGTGCTACACAGTACAATTAAAAGAGAACTTAACCTATGAGACACTTCCTGTTAAGATGGAAGATAGGAGAGTGAAACAACTCAGAGTAAAAGAAATTACCTTAGTAAAGGTAATCTGAAATGATGTGACTGGAGATGTGACGTGGGCACTAGAAGACAGAATGAAGGAGCAATATCCGCAGTTGTTTTAAGGTATAATAATTTCGGGGACGAAATTCATTTTTGAGGGGAAGAGTTGTAACACCTTGAATTTCCTTTCTTCCTTTGATATATGTGTTTTTGTGTTTTATATGATTTTTGTGAATTATTTGATTTATTTTGATTATTTTATTATTTTTGACTTTCTGTGTGTTTGAGGCGATGCCGGAAAAATAAAAAATTTTCGGAGCCGAAAAAATTTTGATTGTTCACGCGGGGCCCGAGGAGCTTACTAAACCTGAAACTGGGAACGGATTTCAAAATTTTTCTTTTCTAAGATTTTATCTGACCGATAAAATCTAGGTACATTCTATTATCCATTAGATAATAACCACTGGTTTTCTAGCAGTAGCTTTTGTCCATTGGGTAATAGCTACCGGTAAGTATCTAGTTAGATGACTAGAAAGCTTCCAAGAGAAGCTTGTTGGAGTCAAGTTTAATGACTTTGAATTTTTGTGTTGCACCAATAGGAAGAAAGCTTCCAAGACAAGCTTGGAATAAGAGCTTCCTAAACAAGCTTTGAGTGAATCTTCTAGGAGAAGCTTTGACCTCCAAGACCTTGATGGCCCACGGCCACAAGGAGCTTCCAAGAGAAGTTTTGTGCCTAAAATTAGTTTTTTTTTTATCTCTCTTAAGTCTTTCTTGTTTTGTTTTTTAGAACCAATACACCAAAACTCTCTTTTTTCCCCTCTCCTTTGTGATTCTCGGCCAACACCTTCCAAACCCCTTGCAATCTTGATTAATTCTAAATAACCTCATTTCTTGAATCTAAACACCTTTTTGAGACACTTTCTAGTTGTGAGTTTCTTCAAAATCATCCATCTTCAATCTCTTTCTTAAAGCTTGAAGTTTGAAGGTTATAGGTGAAGTTTCTTATCTTCATTTCTAAGTTTTCTTTTCAAGTTCTAGGCCATGATCTTGATTCGTGGTCATCTTGTTTCAAGCCATAAATGTTAATGCTCGTATATTTTGTTTTAAGGATTTTTTTGGAAGGAGAAGCTTTTTCAAGAAGAACAACAAGGAGCTTTGATCATCATCTAAGGTAAGAGAGAGATTAACCTCATCAACCATCTTGGTGGTGAGGAATGAATTTTGTGTTTTGTTGGTGAAAAATCCATGTGAAGAGTTATTCACTTGGTTATGTGTATTTTGTGATTTATGTTTGTTTAACTATATGTGATTATGTGATTTTTATAGTATGCATGAAATTACTAATGGCCATGTAGCCTAAAATAGGGTATTTCAAGGCAAAAATATTTTGTTAATTGAAAACTTAGATGATTAGGGGACTAGAATAGGATTTAAGGATTCATAAGTTAAAAAGAAGATGAACAAAGTTTTGTTATTTAAAAAGAATTAGTTTTTGATAATGGAAATAAGTTTTGAAGGATGATTTGAAATTTAAAATGTTTTATTTAAGTGAGATTTTAGTAAAAGTAGAGGAAAACATCTTAAAATGTTTACGCGATTGAGAAAATGTTTTAAAATGTGTTCGAGGTTGAAAAATGGCGTAAGATGTTACGTGCTTTGGAGACGTAACAAAAAGTGTTATGCGCTTATGAAAATACAGTGAAAATGCTTCACGTTTTAGAAAAATAGCAGTTTGCTATCGGGCCGACATACTGGACCCGAAGATATCAGTTGATGGTTTTACCTAGTGATGGTTTGCTTTTCATAGAATTTATTTTGTTATTGAGTATTGATTTATTTGAATCATGTGATCATGCATTGTAAAAGTCTTGGTGACTTTGTTGTTAAGGCTGTATGCCTAGGAGATGAATTACACCTTTGTTTAGGTGTGAATTGTGTAGTAAAGGTCTATGAATGACCTAGGAGGCGTCGGGGCGTGGGTATCCTACAAGTGGCCAGTTAGTAGCTCTACTAGGTTGTGGTGACTGTGCAACGCACCGACGATCTTGACAAGACACTATTCCTATTCCCGATCCGGTGTAGAATGTCTTATATAAGCCATGATATTTATGCTAATATATTTGAAAGCACTTGATTTGAGGCTGATGATATACAAACATGACTCCCCGATCATTCTCTCCGATGTTTGGTTTTAGCTCCATGGAGTAGGTGTCAGTTCATTATGCATTTGCATAATCAGTAAACATTTTGTGGTGAAATATTTATATTGTTGAATTATTTGCTGATAAATATCATGTCTGTAACTATTAATTCTGTACTATGTGACTTTATTGTTATTACTATTTCTTGCTACCATACTGGTATGTGATGTAGGGGATATCACCTCTTTATGTTTTGTTCTTCCTGTTCTATTTTATGTTTATGCTCTTTGAAGACTACAATGGCTACGAGGAGAGATTTGATGGGTCACGTTAAAGTGCAGTTCCACGGAGGCACTAATGCCTGGCGTGTCCATTTGGATACGGAACATATAGAGTATTTTGGAGACATTACTCTATCCTTGAGTAGGACCCGCCATGGGGTCACTACTTTTTCTTTTAGTGCTACAGTTTATCTAGAGTTTCATATGCCTTTAAGGGATTTATGGGGTGATCTTCACTATTCTCTTGGGGAGGATTCCGAGATATCTTCTGCTCAGACTCCTTTTAGTAGAGACATTCCCTGGCTAGGGAATTTGTCTAGTGAGGATCCTGAGGAGGATCCAGTGGAAGACCCTTCCCTTAGGTGTATTGAACTTGGGCTAGTTTAAGTTTGTTATGTTTAGTTGTTTTTACGTCCTTTTGGTATGTAAGTCTTAAGTAATTATGTTTTATTCAGTTCCTTGTGTGTGTGTGTGTGTGTGTGTGTGGAATGTTTTGTTCAGCTCCCTATATCTTAAGTTTATTTATATTCTGTTAAGTTTATGTTATCCGCGAAAAAGAATTTTAAAGCCCATATTTTATAATATTAAATCTTAATTATGACTTAGGTAAAGTTTTAAAGTTTTAAAAATAAAGTTTTAAAATTAAAGAGTTAGTCTGAAATGTAATATCCAAGCGAGGGTGTTACAGTAATAGTTTTACAACCAATTGATTCACTTAACTTGGATCAATTACTAAAAACCTCATACTTGGTTATTCAAAACCTAGGTTCCAACTCAAAAACCAACTACTTCTATCTATGGATAAAGCCAATTGTCTTGTTCTCATTAAGTTAAAATAGCTAATTCCAATCCATGAAAACAAGAATCAAACTAAGGAAATTGATTTTCACTGTTTAAAAACCCATTTTCTCCTCTGAAAACCTAAGTCCTAGCATAGAAAAGATGAAGGAACAAAAATAGAAAACATCTTTATCTCTTGTATTGATGAAGATCTTGAAGCCTTGAACTTGCTCTTAGATTTTCCCCTTTGCTTTCCTTCTCTTTCTTCTCCTCTTTCTCTTCTTTCTTCCTTTGGTTCCCTTTTTCTCTTTTCTATTTATGCCTCAGTTGTAGGAAGTGAAGAAGAGAAAGTCCACTTTGGCTTCTTATAAGCTAACCACCAATGTGGTATTAAACTCCCGATCTGCTATGAACACTTAGATTCCTCTGAATCTAGTTTTTCAACTTCCAACAAGTTTGAAATAAATCTTAAGATTCATTAAAATTCTTGTTTCACTATTATCTCATCTTTTCATATCTACTGGTAGTCAATTCAACATTAAAACACACAACTAGTATGCCTAAAAATGCCAAACTAACACCGATTATCCTCAAACTTTAACTACACCATACTTAACTCTTTTGTGGCCTAAAAATTATCCATATCTATTTCCCTTAACTTAGGAATCTATGCTACTACTTGAGTCATTTTAAGCTATTTACCACATTCTGTATTGCAGCAAAGTGCCTAAACTAACTCAGTTTGTCACAAAACTTCACTGATATGTCAAACAAGTATTAGACTACCTATGTAACCTTATATAAGCCTAACATTTTATCGAGAGTGTTACACTTAGCCCCATGGACTCTCCTTAATGGGTCCCAGAAGACATACATTCTTTTTCCTTAATTATTAATGTCACATCTTTAGGCTTAAAGCCAAATAATAAAATATCACAACTTTGAATATCATCCTTCATAAAAAACTACATCAGCAGTTCATAATTTGTGACATTAACATAATCAATCATTTACTTAAGATTTCAACATCAATAAAATTTATATCATTTATTTCTATAATTATAACAATAAAATACAATACAATTCATCATCAAACAATTCTAACCCTAAAATCCATACTTGACCGAAATACCCATTTTGTGACAAAGAAAATTTTCTTTGTATTCTCATCATTTCTAGACTACTTCTAGCTTCAAAAGACCATTTTTAACATCAATTTCACATTAAACCAAAGTTTAGACCAAAATTCCCAAATTAATTTTGAATAAAACCCTAATTCTTAAATCTTTATTTCTTGATCATTTTTCTTCAAAACTAACATCACCCTTATGTTTCTTTCTCCACCAACAACCTTATTCTTCAATAAACTCTCATAGAAATCCAAACAAAATTTCAAGAGCACAATTTAAGTCTTGCTAACCTAGGGTTTCAAACTAACAAAAATAGTCATAAACAAGACTTCTTGATTCAAATACATGGTGAAAAGCATACTAGAACACTCATAGAAACAATAACTGTAACACCCCCTCCGAAGGGCATCAACATCTTAGACTAACTCATTTTTTCTCAAATAAAAAGAATTAAAACTTTACTCAAACTATGAAATAATTGACATTATAAAATACGAGTTTCAAAATCTATTTTTAAATGAATAACATAAACTTATCGAAATGAAGAAACTCAAGTTATAAGATTTGAATAAAAGACTTTTCATAAAACAAAGTTTACTACATCTATGAGTATATCATACTTATGTTCCAAAAGCATAAAACTTACGTACTCCAAAAATATATATATAACTACTATATGAAAACTGAGCCTAATCCAAGTCCAAACACTTAAAGGGTAGGGTCCTATACCCGATCTTCCTCCAGATCCCTTTCGGGATCCCTTGCAGACCAAAACCCCCAGTCGGGGCATCTCACTACGTGTGAGAGTCCGAGCAGTTGACTCCACAGAGTCCTCCCTAGAGGTAGCTCTATGATCATCCCAATACTTCCCAAGAGGCATACAAAACTACAAGTGAACAGTTGCATCCAAGGTAAACGTAGCAACGTCATGCCGGGTCCTGCTCCAAAATAAGGTGACATCTCCGACTTACTAAATGCGCCCCGTGTCCCAATGGATGCTCCACGCTTTGATGCCCCCATGAAACTGTAGCCTAGTGAAAGCTCACGGATCTTGCCTTACCGCCATCGCAGTCTTTATAGACATGAGCATAAAACAGGGACAAACAAAATAATACAATAAAAGAGGTGAGATCCCCTACATCAAATACCATTATGGCAGCAGAGAAATAATACGAACAATGAAGTCATTCCATACATACAAGTATCACAAGTATATTCATGTTATTGATTCATAAGTATCTGCAATAAACATATCTCACAATGATATAAGCATTAACTTTATCATAACAACATGTATCAACAGTGTATGTACAATGACTATGCCACCATAATATGTACTTTGACCATGCTTCGACAATATGCGTATTGACCATGCCATAACCACACGTGTACTGACCATGTGTATGTTAAATGAACCAGTTCCTACTCTATGGAGTTAGACTCAAATCCAGAGATGAATATTCAAGAAGACCTGCCCCCCTCAATGACAGTCTACGTCAGACCACGAAAAGAATAGTATTTGTCGGGTCCTCGTTAGTGCGTTGCAACGGTTTTTCACGACTAGGGGTGTAATGTGATAACAGATCACTAAGTGAATCACCTCGCCCTGACGCCCCCTGAGATCCATCAGGGGTCACACTATCCAAATTCTCGTTCACTCCTAGGCAATAAAAGCCATAACAGCCACTGGCTGTACAATGCTCAAATGCATGATAAATGAAATCAAACCACCATTGTACTGTTCCCAATGGTATTAAAGTAACCGCCCATACAATTGTCTAATACCATTAGTATTGAAGATATTATATAACTGCCCATACAATTACATAATACCAATGATCCACTTGGGTCCAGTACATCGGTCCTGCAGTAACCTTACTGTTACTTTCAATCACAAGATACCTTCATCGCATAATTCGGAAGACCATCATTCATCAACTTGATTTCATAAATTCTTTTCCTTTCATTATTAAAATTCCTCAAAACATCATTTTCTAACATTCTTCCCAAAAACTCACATTATCTTTAATTTATTGAAATCCTTCTCCATTATCCTTATTAACATCCTCTTGAATGAATTACTTTAAGTTTTAATTAAATCCTCAATCCTATCCCTCAATGACACAACCGGAAATCACTCTTTTTCCTAAAAAATTTATTCCTTTCCATTCTTATCTTATAAATCCTTAATAAATAAAAATTATTTATCATTAAACCCACTAGACTTACCACTAATAAATCATTTTCCTTATTCTAACTATCCCTAAAACTATTTCCATTGATATAACTAAAAGTCATTATTCCTCAAATCATAATATTATGATTATCTCTTTTTTTACTTATAAATCATTTTGTCCTAATTATTCCCCTAAATCGTCTAAGTAATATTCTCTAATTTCTTTCTAAAACTTTCATCATTTAAATTCTAAATAAAATCCTTTCCATCCTAATTACTTTTCCATCCTATTATCAAATACTTTAGGTCTCCAATTTACTCTTTCATCCAATTATCAAATACCATGGCCAAAATCAATTCTTTTCAATGGTAAAAGTTTTGTCTACTTCCTTTTTCCACTTGTAAAGTCATAAATCATGCTCTTGCTCCCTAACTATCTAAGTTCTTAATCTATAAAATATTTTAGCCTTGAACACCCTATTCTCCACATCATGGCCGTGAGCTACAATAAGCATTGAGACCAAAATACTTTTCCTTTCTATCACAATTTTAAAGCATACAATAGATTTTGAACATCACAATCATGCTACAACAAGTTCTTACATAACAACAAAGTAATAAAGCCACATAAAGCATATAGCCACAAGCCACAAAGTCATGAAATCAAGGTGAATAAATCCTCACATGGATTTATCACCCACAAGGAAATTCGTTCCTCACCACCATAAGTGGTTAATGAGGTTAATCTCCCTCTCCACCAAGAGGTTCTTAGAATCAATGCAAACACACAAGAATTAATATTTAGGGCTTGAATAAGATTACCATAGATCAAAGTATGGCTTTACATCCTTTAAAATGAAGCAAGAAAGAAGATTCAAGAACTTTACTTTAAGACTTTTGAACTTGAGATTTGAAGCAAAGCTTAAAGAAATACTTGAAGATGGATGAACTAAAGATTGATTCTCCACACAAGAGTGTCTTAGAATAGTGTAGAAATTCAAGATCTAAGGTTATCTTGAATTATGGAAGGTTGGATGATGGGTTTTAGGGTTTGACTGTGGCTTATAGAGAGAAAGACGATGGAGGAATTTCACCATTAAAGCTTTATAAACCCTAGCTTGAAGAAGCACTTGGAAAAGTGATGAACAAGCCAAAATCTTCACTCCAAATGATCTTAGAAGGAAGTGTAGATTCAAGAATATAGATAGTTGAGATTAAAGAAAATGAATGGGTGGTTAATGGGAGGGTGTTCATGAGCCACTAGAGAGAAAATGAGAGAAGAAAAGATGAGAAAAAAATGAGAGAAGAAAGTGTATAACTTTTGGTGATGAGAGAGAAAATGATAGAAAAGTTATGAATTGAAAATTGAAGTGGAAACTTGTCCAAGAAGCCTCTCCACTCTCTCTTGGCTGTGCAACACTCCTTGGGAGAAGGAGCCAAGCTTCTCTTGCAAGCTTATCCCAAAGCTTCCTCAACAAGCTTCTCCCAAAGTCAAAGATGATGTCACTTAGGTGATGTCATGTGGGTGATGTCATAAAAGTGACTAGATAAAAATATTCTATTAGATTTTTAGTACAAGTTATTACCCAATAGATAAAAGTCATAGTTGACAATGCTAGTATCTATTGTCCAATGGATAATAGAGCGTACCCAAATTTTATCCGTCAGATAAAATCTTGAAAAACAAAAACTCCGTAAACTGTGTCCGACCTCGGGTGTAGTAAGATCCCCCAGTACGCTTCCACAGTCCAAAGCTTTCCAGCCTCGGAAGAATATTTTACTCTTCTGTCCCCGCTTAACGTGCACGCAAATTGAGAAATATAATAAAATAATCAAAGTCACCCAAATAATTCACAAAAATTTACAAAATCACAAATATTATAAAAAGCATCTAAAATAGAAAATAAGGAATTTCTGGGGTGTTACAATAATAACTTAAGAAAATTTTAGGGAAAATGTATGACTCCCTACCTCAAGTTAGATGAAACTAAGATGAAAAAGATGAGATTCTTTGCTTAAACACTTGGTGGATGAACTTGGAAACTCTTGATTTTTCCTCTTTTTGAGGCTTTCTCCTTTTTCTTCAATTTTTTTTCTTTTCTCCTCCTTGTTTCCTTCTTGGCCGAAGCTCCTAGTCTCCTTCACGTGTTCATATTTTTCTTTTCCTTTTATATTTTCCAACCATCCAATGATAAATGTAACAAGTGTAACTTCTCTAAGCTTCTAACCAATGAAAAGCCTAACAAATGTCTATGTTTCTATTGGTTCATTGTTAGATTATGATGACACTTAGTTACTCTAACCAAACTAACCTAACTCAGTTACTTATCTAGTTTTATAAACAAACTAAATTACTAACCAATTAGTTAGCTTAGTTACTTAGGGTCTTTAAAGCTTTATTTTACCTAATTTTTCTTAATTTCTATTTAACATATCTTAATAATGTTTTTGAGAAATTCCAACGTTCTAGAAAATCTTCTGTCGGTATTTCGAATTTGCTATAAATAAATAATTCAATTTGTATGCAAAAAAAATTTAATGCCACGTACGTCCCTTATACGTAGAAATTTTTAATTCCACGTACATCCTTTATAACAATTTATTAAATTATGCGTATGTCCTATGAATACAAAATACAAAATAAATATTGTCATATTTAATTTGGAATGAATATTACACAAGATATGTCCTATTATCTTAGGATAAAATGCATGAGAAGGTATATTTTCCAAAATTATCATTGAATTTCCTTTTGTAGCATAAACACATCTGGGTTTCCTTCATGTTTCATGTTTAGCATATCATTTCTATCACCTTGACCAATCCAACATGTCGAATAAACATCACCCACTACATATTGCATCAAAAATCGAAGAGAGAGTGCACTACCATGTTGCCGGAATGTTATAATTCATAGGTTGCTAGGCTCAAGATACAGGGAATGTGATTGCCGAAGTGTTAGGCTCAACTCTAGGGATGCAGTTACCGAGTTATTGAGCACAAAATGCATGATGAAGCCAACTGGCGAAGAATCCTATATAATGGTTTACCAAATCTTGAGATGTTTCATCGACATACAAATCTGGTTTGCTAAATTAAGAAAGAGCTTGGCCAAGGAGAATTCTTTGTACATAGAGCCAAGGTGTCGAGGTCGCAAGGGCCAGGTTGTAGAGCTTTAGATTCAAAGTTGAACACAAAGAATAGAGATCGAGTTTGTAGGTGGCTGCTTCGGATAGTGACTGAGACCTAGGGTGGTATAGTTTGGTAGGTAAGAAGGGGACTTATTGGAGACCTACAAGCGAGGCAACAACAAGGTCAAGAATAATTAGGTAGGTCAGCAGAATGATTGCAAAGTATAGTCGGTATGAGTGTTTAGGTAAAGATGAAACATTCCTGGTCTCGGCTGTAGGTCGATTTATATAGATGATCTGAGCAGTGACTCCTCGAATACCTGACAATCAAGTCATTTAGGGCTCCGGGCGTTAGGATTCGTTATATGCCCAGTCATTAAGGCGTGAAGCCGTTCACAAACATTGGTCATGATGGTGTCGGCTAGCCAGTGACCGTTGGGGGATCATATTAAGCACGTGTTTAACGAGTCATTTCCCGTTCGGGCATAGATTGGTCAGATTCTACAAGTAGGACCTCAGTTGGGTTGACTTGGATTCTCCTATGGCCTTGTATGGTTAGCCTGTATAGGTTTATAGTAGCCTTATTATGTCTTAGGCCTGGGATGATCCACAATCCCTCAGCTTAGTCATCTGTAAAGATAGGCCAAGCTTAAGAGTGGCAGGATGAGAAATGGTTCAGGAGGGTCCACAGCCCTACAACTTAGTCATCTGTGAAGATGAACCGAGCTTATGTAGGAGTGTAACACCCTGAATTTCATTTTTTCTGAATATATATGAGTTCTATAATTTTTATGATATTTATGAATTTTTGGGGATTTTTCTAAATTTTTTATTATTGTAATATTATTTTGGGCTTTATGTGGGCCCGAGGCAGGCCCAGAAAAATACAAATTTTTTTTAAATCAAAAAGTTTCGGACTGTTGATGCGGGGTCAGGGGAACTTACTAAATCCGAAACTGGGAATAGTTGACAAAAATTTTCTTTATTTGAGTTTGTATTATCCATTGGACAATAACTAGTTGTAGCTATTATCCATTAGGTAATAGTATCTGAAAATATCTAAAAATATCTAGATTGGTCAAATACGGTGGTTATGACGACTTTATGAAGAACCAATAGGAATGAAGCTTACTTGTGAAGCTAACCAATAGAAAGAAAGCTTAATGGTGAAGCTAGTTGAAGTCAACAAAGAGGGCTTGACTTTAATTTGAACTGTTGAATGGCAAGACTTGGAGGAGAAGCTTTGCATATCAACCCTTGATCTAATCAATGGTTGTGAGAGCAAACTTAGTAAGGAAGCTTTGGATGTGCATCATTGATCTAATCAATGGTTGTAAAGGCAAGCTTAATGAGGAAGCTTAGGATATCTACCCTAGATAAAATCAATGGTTGAGAATGGTTGAAAATGGTCAAAATTGTCATACTATTCTCTCTCCTGCCTCACGGCCATGTAGCTTTAGAATTGGCTAAGTGTTCATTTTTTATTTCATTCAAGAAAACTATCATCTTTTCTCTCAAAAACTACACACCATTTTCTCTCATTTAGCTCATGGTTTTCTTCACCCAAAATACATTCCAATCACTCATAAATTTAATAAAGCTTACTACCTTGTCCTAAACATCATTCCAAACAACTTTGAAGTTGTGATAAAGCCTTGATTCTATCATCTTCAAGCTTGATTTTAAGATTCAAATTCTAGGGTTTCAAGGTAGAAGTCTTGAAACTTGAGTTCTTCTTTGATTTTTGAAAATCCTAAGACCATGTTTGATCCATGGTTGTTTTATTTTAAACTTTGAATGTTAATATATTGTGTTTGCTTTGATTTCTAAGAGCTTTTGGTGGAGGAAGTTGAAACAAAAGATCAAACAAAGAGCTTTGGAAGCCACATACAAGGTAAAAGGGAGATTAACCTCATCAACCATTTGTGGTGGTGAGGGACACGAAATTTGATGTGCTTGTGCAATTGTAATTATTTTTCCTATGTGATTTATTGCTTTGATATTATGCATGAACTTGTTAAAGTAGGATTTTTGATGTTTGAAATTGTTGTATGCTATGATTTAAGCTTGAAAGGAAAGAAATTTTGGCTCCAATGGCCAAGTAAGGCTCACGGCCTCCAAGCCTTCCAAGAGGGTTTCCATTTCAAAAATGCTTTATTAAATGGTAATCTAGAGGATTAGTGATAATAAACCTAATTAAGGATTTAGAAAATAAAAATGGAAATGAATATATTTTTATCACTAATTAAGAGATTGATTTTCGGCTACATAGTGGATTTAGGACAAAAATGTAATTTTGAGACTTTAAAATAATTTATTTATGATGATATAAATATATTAAATGGAAAAGGATTTTATTTAAAATTAAGATAATATGGATTTTTAGAAAAATGGTAGAAATATTATTTAAAGGGGATTTAATAGGGAAATAATGGAAATAAAGTCAAATTTGGATATTAAATAAGAAATGTTTTAATTTGAGCTTAGAATATTGAGAAAATATTTTACGCGATTGAAAAATACGTAGAAAAACTTCTACGCGATTTAAAAATGGTAATTTTTAGCTACGTGATTAAGAAAACGTTTTAAAATTCCTATGCGATTGAGAAAACATTGAAAATTGTTACGTGATTTGAAAACGATTAGAAGTTTTTTGCAATTATGAAAATGCGATAAAAATGCTGCGCGATTGAGTGAAACAACAAGTTTTGCTATCGGGCTAATATAATGGACTCGAATATATCACTATGCATTTATGGCCAATAGTGGCCTATATTGTGTATTAAGTCATTGGACATGCATTTGTCAAATAGACGGTGCCTGTTAAGGCTATTATTACCTAGGAGTTGAATTACACCTAAGTGCGGGGATTCCTTAAATGGACAGTAGGTAGCTCCATTAGGCCGTGGTAACTGAGCAATGCTCCGACGATCTTGACTAAACACTATTCTATTCATGATTTGGCGTAGAATGTCGTGTATAATGTCTGATGTACACTTTGAGAGATTATAGCACTTGGTCGAAGGCGGCCGATATACCGACATATCTTCTAGATCATTCTCTCTGAAATTGTGTTTAGCTCCATGGAGTAGGAAATTGTTCATCATACATATGCATAGTCAATCATCATTTTGCTGTGATATATATATCTGTATTGTGTTAATTATTTGCTATTCGATACCATGATCATATAATGCTATGAATTTATTTGTTAAATGCTGTGTATGAATAGTAGGTTATTTTACTGTCTTTTAATGCCATGATGGTATTGATGTAAGGGATCTAACCTCTTTGCTAAGTTATTCTATTTATTTGTATGATTGTTTTAGAGGGTGAAGAAGAAGAGGATGATTCGCCTCATTTCTGTCTAGGTTAGTTTTCTTGTTGTGGTTATGACGTTGAGGGGTTTTTTGGGATATGTGAAGGTTCTGTTTAGTGGTGGTACGAACGCCTGGCGCTATGATGTTGATGAGGATCGCGAAGTATATATTAGAGTAGTATCTGTGCCTGTTAGTAGGATTTTCCATAGGGATCCTATGTTTACTTCTAGCGCTTTTATGCATTTACATTTTATTATGCCTATAGAGTTTTTGTGGAGTACTTGTCGTTCTACTCCTATGGAGGATTCAGTTGTTTCTTTCGCGCGGACTCCTGTCCGTAGCCCTGCGACCCATCAGAGGCTATTGTCTTCTGAGGAGTCGGAGGAAGATCCGGAGGAGGATCTAGATGAGTACCCTTCTGTCTAGATGTGGATACTGGGTTAGTTTATATTTGGGTTGTAGTACCTGTATAGTTATTTTGCGAACAAAATTGGATGTTTTAAAGTTTTAGATCTTAGTATGTATGTAACGTAAATTATTTTAATTTGGTATATTTTGTAATTTATTTAATTGTCAGTTTTAATTATCAGCAAAGAAAAATGATTTGAAAAACATATAATTAATATTAATAAATAATTTTTTATAACTTGGTGTAATTTGGTAACTTGTATTTTTCGTAAATATGATGCCCAAAAGGGAGTGTTACATTAGTTGGTATCAGAGCCCAAGTTTGAGTCTTTTGGGTTTGTCGGTAGGTCTGTCTTGTTTGTGTTGTGTGATTCTCTGTGTTTGGTTTTCGCAAGGAGACAACATTGTTTGAAATGATTTTCAAATGATTTTATTTAACTTTGATTTTGTATTGTTTACTTTAACTTCAAAGGAATATGATGGTGCATGGAAGAGGTTCAAGTGTGGATTCTGGACGTGAAAATGAGAGTATGGTTGCAGCTGCAGAAGCTATGCAAAGGATGGAAGATGTCATCGTGTAGCAGAATCAAAGAGCTACCCAACAACATGCCGAGAATGCTGAAGCTCAGAATTTATTAGAGTTTTGTCGTAATAACCCCTCACAGTTTAAAGGAGAGTTTGATCCTGAGAAGACGAATCTCTGGATCAAAGAGCTGGAGAAGATTTTTTGAGGAATGGGTTGTGCTGACGAGAGGAAGGTGACGTATGCTACTTTCATGCTCGTGGGAGACGAGGAGAATTGGTGGACAGGAACACAACAACTGTAAGAAGCTGAAAGAAGAGTGATTACATAGGGACTCTTCAAGAACAAGTTTTTGAAAAAGTATTTTCCAGCAAGTGTAAGGCATGCTAAGGAGACGTAAATTGTTAGTCTGCGCCAAGGGGGAATGACAGTCAGAGAGTATGCCACAAAGTTTGAGAGCCTGTCTAAGTTCTCGAGGTACTTCCAACTTTAGCCTGACAAAGAGTGGAAGTGTAGAAAGTTTGAAGATGGTTTGAGGCACGATTTGAAGCGTGCAGTGCTGTCTCTGGGGATTGACCAGTTCCCAGTTTTGGTTGACAAGTGTCGTAGGATAGAGGAGATTGATCAGTCTCGTGACACTAGAAATTGTAACTTTGGACCTGCACGGTTCCAAAGAGGAGGAAATAACAACAGCCGATTCCAGCGAAAGTCGTACTCACAGCCAACGGGGAGTCAGTTTCAACAAAGGTCTTATGGAGGAAGTTCAAACAACAACAAATTCGGTCAGACAGTGGCATCCACATCAAAATGCCTTAAATGTGGGAAGGACCATTTGACAAAAGACTGTACAATCAAAGGCATCATCTGTTTTTCGATTTAGGAAACCAGGTAATTTTTCAATGGACTGTGATCAACTTAAGATGGAGCCCTCAGTCGGTAATGTTCATGCTGCCAAGCCACAGGCAGGAGGATGAGTGTACACTATGAGTGGGGAGGAAGCCTCATAATCAAAGGATCTAATTACGGGGGAATGTGCCATAGAAGATAATTCTTTAACAATACTGTATGATTCTGGAGCGACATATTCTTTTATTGTATATGATTGTGTGGATCGTTTAGGATTATTTGTGTCATTATTGCCTTTTGATTTAGTTGTTTCTACCCCTATCGATAAACCTGTTGTCACTACAAAAGTTTATTTAAATTGTCTTATTTGTTGTGAAAATTGAATCTTTTCTATTGATTTGATTTGTTTGCCTCTGTCCAAAATAAACATAATTCTAGGAATGGATTGGTTATCTTCTAACCATAGCTTATTAGATTGTGCCAATCAGACTTAAATCTTTCCTAAACTTGAGAATTGTGGATTTTTAACGGTGAACCAAGTCGAAGCTTACTTGAGGGAAAGAGCTCGATGATACATGCTGTTATCTTCCTTAGAGGTCAAAAGTGAAGAAGATATGAATGCGATTATGATAGTAAACAAGTTTCCAGAGGTTTTTCCTGATGACATTCCTGGACTACCACTGGATAGAGAGATAGAGTTCTCTATTGATCTTGTACCAGGCACTGGTCCTATTTGGATGGCACCATACCGGATGTCGCCAGCAGAGTTAGTTGAACTCAAGAAGCAATTGGAGAAACTGTTGGGGAAACAGTTTGTGAGACCTAGTGTGTCTCTATGGGGAGCTCCAGTACTGTTAGTGAAAAAGAAAGATGGAACTTCTCGATTGTGCGTAGACTACTGTCAGTTGAATAAGATCATGATTAAGAATAAGTATCCATTTCCGAGGATAGACGACTTGATGGATCAACTGAAGGGAGCTACTGTTTTCTCAAAGATCGATTTACGTTCTGGTTATCATCAGATTCACATGAAGGTTGAGGATGTTCCTAAGATAGCTTTTCAGACGCGTTATGGGCACTACGAGTATCTAGTAATGCCTTTTGGGGTAACGAATGCTCCTGCGATATTCATGGATTATATGAATAGGATCTTGTGTCCCTATTTAGACAATTTGTTGTTATCTTTATTGATGACATTCTGATCTATTCTCAGAGTCAGGAGGAACATACTGAATATCTCAATGTGGTTCTTCAGATTTTGAAGGAGAAGAAGCTATATGCGAAGTTGTCCAAATGTGAATTCTGGTTGAATGAAGTTCAGTTTTTGGGGCATGTGATCTTAAAGGATGGGATTGCAGTGGATCCAGCAAAGGTAGAGTCAGTTCTTCAGTGGGAAAAGGCCAAAGACTGTGACGAAGATTCTTAGTTTTGTTGGTTTGGCTGCGTATTATCTAAGGTTTATTGAAGGGTTTTCAAAGATAGCAGGACCTTTCACTCAACTCACATGGAAGAATCAAACTTTTATATGGACGGATGCATGTGAGGAAAGTTTCCAAGAACTGAAGAGGCGTTTGACTACCGCACCGGTATTGATTCTGCCTGATCCCAACAAACCGTTTGAAGTGTATTGTGATGCTTCATATTTGGGTCTAGGTTGTGTGTTGATGCAGAATAGAAATGTCGTGGCATATGCTTCAAGGCGGTTAAAAGTGCATGAGAAGAATTATCCTACTCATGATTTAGAATTGGCGGCAGTGGTGTTTGCGTTGAAGATATGGATGCATTTTCTTTATGGAGCAACCTTCAATGTTTACAGTGACCACAAAAGTCTAAAGTATTTGTTCGATCAAAAGGAGTTGAATATGAGGCAACAAAGATGGTTAGAATTTTTGAAGGACTACGATTTTCAACTTCAATATCATCCTAGAAAAGTGAACGTCGTAGCAGATGCTTTGAGCAGAAAAGTACTTAGTGTATCTGCTATGATGATTAAAGAGAATGAACTGATAGAGCAAATTTAGGGATATGCGGTTGTTAGTGGATTTGACACCGGGAAGGATTTGTTTGAATATGATGACCATTTCGAGTAGCCTAATGGAGGAAATTAGAGAGGAGCAGCAAAGTGATGAATTTTTACAGAATGAAAGAGAGTTTGTAGAGCAAGGTGCGGAGACATCGTTTAGCGAAGGACTTGATGGGATTCTAAGATTTGGAGAGAGAATTTGTGTGCCAAACAATTCAGAACTTAGAAGATTAATTCTTGATGAAGCCTATAGAAGCAAGTTGAGTATGCACCCAAGAGCGACCAAGATGTATCAAGATCTGAAGAGAATGTATTGGTGGCAAGGGATGAAGAGAGATGTTGCAGAATATGTATCGTCTTGTTTGACCTGTCAGAAAGCAAAGGTTGAGCATCAAAGACCATCTGGAATGTTGCAACCTTTGGCTATTCCCGAATGGAAATGGGATAGCATCGTTATGGATTTGTTTGTCAGATTACCCAAGACTCGAAAGGGTTATGACTCTATTTGTGTAATGGTTGATCGACTTACAAAGTCAGCACATTTCTTGCCTATTAATATAAGATATTCAATGGAAAGGTTGGCTCAAGTGTACATTGGCGAGATCGTTAGACTTCTTGGCGTACCCTCCAACATTATTTCTGATAAAGATCCGAGGTTTAGGTCGAGGTTTTGGCAAAGTCTATGAGAAGCGATGGGGACTAAACTTTGTTTAAGTTCTGCATATCATCCACAAACAGATAGCCAATCAGAAAGGATGATTCAGTCACTGGAAGATCTGTTACAGGCTTGTGTTTTGCAGACTAGAGGTTGGGATGAATTCTTGCCTCTGATAGAATTCACCTACAATAACAATTATCACTCAAACATGGGGATGACACCCTATGAGGCATTGTATGGGCGACAATGTCGAACTCCTTTGTGTTGGTTTCAAATGGGGAGAATCTTGTTTTAGGACTTGAACTTGTGCAACAGACGACAGATAAGGTTAAAGTAATTCAGGAAAAGATATGGATGACTCAAAGTCGACAGAAAAGTTATGTTGATAAGAGAAGGAGACCACTTGAATTCAAGGAAGGCGAACATATATTTTTAAGAGTTACACTCACGACTGGGGTTGGACGGGTTACAAAATCCAGAAAGCATACTCCTAAATTTATCAGACCATATCAAATTCTTCATCGGATAGGTCCGGTAGCATAGCAAATAGCCTTACCGCCTTTTCTTTCAAACATCCATAATGCCTTTCATGTATCTCAATTAAGAAAGTATATTCCTGATCTCACTCATGTTATAGCTCTGGATACGGTACAATTAAAAGATAACTTAACCTATGAGACGTTTCCTGTAACGATTGAAGACAAAAGAGTGAAGTAACTCAGAGGGAAAGAAATTTCCTTGGTAAAGGGTGATCTGGAATGACGTGACCGGAGATGCAACATGGGAGCTAGAAGACAAGATGAAGGAGCAATATCCTCATTTGTTTTAAATGTAAGAGAAATTTCGAAGATGAAATTTTTATTAGAGGGGGAGAGTTGTAACACCCCGAATTTCATTTTTTTTGAATATATATGAGTTTTATAATTTTTATGATTTTTGTGAATTTTTGTGAATTTTTGTGAATTTTTGATTATTTTAATATTATTTTGGGCTTTATGTGGACCCAGGACGGGCTCGAAAAAATACAAATTTTTCCCAGACCAAAAAGTTTTGTACTATTGATGCGGGGTCGTGGGAATTTACTAAACCTAAAATTGGAAACAGTTGACGAAAATATTCTTTATTTGAGTTTGTATTATCCATTGGACAATAACTAGTAGTAGCTATTATCCATTGGGTAATAGTATCTGAAAATATCTGAAAATATCTAGCTTGGTCAAATATGGTGGTTATGACGACTTTATGAAGAACCAATAGGAAGGAAGCTTACTATTGAAGCTAACCAATAGAAAGAAAGCTTAATAGTGAAGCTAGTTGAAGTCAACAAAGAGGGCTTGACTTTAATTTGAACCGTTGGATGGCAAGACTTGGAGGAGAAGCTTTGCATATCAATCCTTGATCTAATCAATGGTTGTGAGAGCAAACTTAGTAAGGAAGCTTTGGATGTGCACCATTCATCTAATCAATGGTTGTAAAGACAAGCTTAATGAGGAAGCTTAGGATATCTACCCTAGATAAAATCAATGGTTGAGAATGGTTGAAAATGGTCAAAATTGTCATGCTATTCTCTCTCCTACCTCACGGCCATGTAGCTCTCAAATTGGCTAAATGTTCATTTTTCATTTCATTCAAGAAAACTATCATCTTTTCTCTCAAAAACTACACACCATTTTCTCTCATTTAGCTCATGGTTTTCTTCACCCAAAACACATTCCAATCACTCATAAATTAAACAAAGCTTACTACCTTGTCCTAAACATCATTCCAAACAACTTTGAAGTTGTGATAAAGCCTTGATTCTATCATCTTCAAGCTTGATTTTAAGATTCAAATTCTAGGGTTTCAAGGTAGAAGTCTTGAAACTTGAGTTCTTCTTTGATTTTTGAAAATCCTAAGACCATGTTTGATCCATGGTTGTTTTATTTTAAACTTTGAATGTTAATATATTGTGTTTGCTTTGATTTCTAAGAACTTTGGGTGGAGGAAGTTGAAACAAGATATCAAACAAAGAGCTTTGGAAGCTACATACAAGGTAAGAGGGAGATTAACCTCATCAATCATTTGTGGTGGTGAGGGACACAAAATTTGATGTGCTTGTGTGATTGTAATTATTTTTCCTATGTGATTTATTGCTTTGATATTATGCATGAACTTGTTAAAGTAGGATTTTTTATGTTTGAACTTGTTGTATGCTATGATTTAAGCTTGAAAGGAAAGAAATTTTGGCTCCAATTGCCAAGTGAGGCTCACGGCCTCCAAGCCTTCCAAGGGGGTTTCCATTTCAAAAATGTTTTATTAAATGGTAATCTAGAGGATTAGTGATAATAAACCTAATTAAGGATTTATAAAATAAAAATGGAAATGAATATATTTTTATCACTAATTAAGAGATTGATTTTCGACCACATAGTGGATTTAGGACAAAAATGTAATTTTGAGACTTTAAAATAATTTATTTATGATGATATAAATAAATTAAATGGAAAAGTATTTTATTTAAAATTAAGATAATATGGATTTTTAGAAAAATGGTAGAAATATTGTTTAAAGGGGATTTAATAGGGAAATAATCGAAATAAAGTCTAATTTTGATATTAAATAAGAAAGGTTTTAATTTGAGCTTAGAATATTGAGAAAATGTTTTATGCGATTGAAAATACGTAGAAAAACTTCTACGCGATTTAAAAATGGTAATTTTTAGCTATGCGATTAAGAAAACATTTTAAAATTCCTACACAATTGAGAAAACGTTAAAAATTGTTACGCGAATTGAAAACGAACAGAAGCTTTTTGCGATTGTGAAAATGCGATAAAAATGCTGCGCGATTGATGGAACAATAAGTTTAACTATCAGGCCAATATAATGGACCCGGATATATCACTATGCGTTTATGGCCAATAGTGGCCTATATTGTGTATTAAGTCATTGGACATGCATTTGTGTAGTGTAGGAGTGTCTAGGAGTGTAATTACACCTAAGTGTAGGTGCGAATTGCGTAGTGTTGTTCACTTGTTGAACTAGGAGGCATAGGAGCATAGGGATTCCATAATTGGACAGGAGGTAGCTCCACTGGGCCGTGGTAACTGAGCAATGCTCAGACGATCTTGACTAAACACTATTCTATTCATGATTTGGCGTAGAATGTCATGTATAATGCCTGATTTGCACTTGGAGAGATTATAGCACTTGGTCTGAGGCGGCCGATATACTGATATATCTTTTGGATCATTCTCTCCGAAATTGAGTTTAGCTCCAAAGAGTAAGAAATTGGTTCATCATACATATGCATAGTCAATCATCGTTTTGCTGTGATATATATATCTATATTGTGTTAATTATTTGCTATTCAATATCATGATCATATGATGCTATGAATTTATTTATTAAATGCTGTGTATGAATAGTAGGTTGTTTTACTGTCTTTTACTGCCATGATGGTATTGATGTAGGGGATCTCACCTCTTTGCTATGTTATTCTATTTATTTGTATGATTTTTTTAGAGGGTGAAGAAGAAGAGGACGATTCGCCTCATTTTTGTCTGGGTTAGTTTGCTTGTTGTGGTTATGGCATCGAGGGGTTTTCTGGGATATGTGAAGGTTCTGTTTAGAGGTGGTACGAATGCCTGGCGCTATAATGTTGACAAAGACCGCGTAATATATATTGGAGTAGTATCTGTGACTATTAGTAGGACTTTCCATGGGGATCCTATGTTTACTTTTAGCGCTTTTATGCATATACATTTTACTATGCCCATAGAGTTTTTGTGGAGTACTCGTCGTGCTACTCTTACGGAGGATTCAGTTGTTTCTTCTGAGCGGACTCTTGTCCGTAGCCCTACGACCCATCAGAGGCTATTGTCTTTTGAGGAGTCGGAGGAAGATCCGGATGAGCACCCTTCTGTCTAGATGTGGGTACTGGGTTAGTTTATATTTGGGCTATAGTACCTGTATAGTTATTTTGAGAACAAAACTGGATGTTTTAAAGTTTTAGATCTTGGTATGTATGTAATGTAAATTATTTTAATTTAGTATATTTTGTAATTTATTTAATTGTCAGTTAAATTATCCGCAAAGAAAAATGATTTGAAAAACATATAATTAATATTAATAAATAATTTTTTATAACTTGGTGTAATTTGGTAACTTGTATTTTCCGTAAATATGATGCCTAAAAAGGGGTGTTACAAGGAGGACCGAATGTTAATGATGAAGTGTAATTCAATTTTTTTGAACCTTGTAACGGATTTCTAATCTTGATGAATTTGTAGTCTTTTAAACTCAGATTTGTATTTGATGGATAAATGTACCTTTGGCTCATTTTTCGCCCTTGCTCTTTGGTTTGAAGTTGTATACTTTGTATTCGGTTTGATTTGTTAATTTGAAATATCTGTTCACTTTGAATGACTTCATATGTCTTCAGTTTCTTCGACTAGGTCTTCATGACCTCAATCGAATTTACCGAGTTGGGCTGTCTTCATGACCTCGGTAGGATTTACCAAGTTGTGCCACCTTCATGACCTCAGCCAGATTTATCGGACAATGCTGTCTACATGACCTTAGTCGATTTTATTAGACTAGGTCATCTTCATGACCTTAGTCAAATTTACCAAGCTGGGCTGTCTTCATGAGCTCGGCTGGATTTACCAGGCTAGGTCATCTTCATGACCGTTTCCAGATTTACCGGACTGGGCCATCTTTATGACCTCGACCAATTTTATCGGGCTGGGTTTTCTTCATGACCTCGACCAGATTTACCAAGCTTGACTGTCTTCATAACCTCAACCAGATTTATCGGGTTGGCCCGTCTTTATGACCTCAGTCGATTTTATGGGGCTAGGCCGTCTTCGTGACCTCGGTCAAATTTACCAGACTGAGTCATCTTCATGACCTCGGCTAGATTTATTAGGCTGGGTCGTCTTTATGACCTTGATCGATTTTATCGGGCTGGGTCGTCTTCATGACCTTGGTCAGATTTATCAAACTTGGTTGTCTTCATGACCTCAATTTTATTGGGCTGTGTTGTCTTCATGACCTCGGCTGGATTTACCGGGTTAGGCTATCTTCATGACCTTGGTTAGATTTATTAGACTGGGCTGTCTTCATGACCGCGGCCAATTTTATCGAGCTAGGTTGTCTTCATGACCTTAGCTGGATTTACTGGGATGGGCCGTCTTCATGACCTCGGTCAGTTTCACTGGGTTGTGCCATCTTCATGACCTAGGTCGATTTTATCAGGCTGGGTTGTCTTCATGACCTCGGCCGATTTTATCGAGTTGGGTCATATTCATGACCTTAGTTGGATTTACTAGGCTAGGCTATCTTTATGACATCGATTGGATTTACCGGACCGGGCCGTCTTCATAACGTTGGTCGATTTTATCGGGCTGGGTTGTCTTCATTACCTTGGCCGAATTTACCAGACTGGGCCTTGAAAACTATATTCTAACGGAGACAACTGTAACATCCTCTTTAACATGTTAGACTTGTAAATAGTTATAGAGGTAGCTAAATACTTAACATATCTATTTAATTTTGTCAAAATCTGAGTTAGTTTAGGCACTTAGCTGTAGCCCGATAGGTGAAAAGTTACTTAAAAAATGACCCAGATATTAGCATAAATGGCTTAGCTAATGGAAATAGATGTGGATAATTTATTTCTAAGTCATAAATGTGAATACTGTGATATGGTTAATTTTTGTGGTTAATCGGAGTCAGTTTAGTATTTTTAAGCATACTAGTTGTATGTTTTAATGTCGGAATGACTAGTAACAAATATGGAAAATGATGGTTTTGGTGCAACAAGATTTTTGATGAATCTTGTGTTTTATTTTAAACTTGTTAGCTTTAAGAAAACTGGATTTGGAGAAATCTAAGTGTTCTTAGCAGATCTGGAGTATCACTTAGTCCTTAAGTGACTTAAGCCCTTCACGTTTTCAGCCTATTTTCTTTGACTTTTTCCTTGATATTTCACTCAATCTCACCACTCTCTATTATCTTCTTCGTGAGGCAGAAACCAACAGAGAGGAAGTAAAGAAAAGATGGAAAAGAAAGGAAGAAGGGGAAGAAAAGAAAAGGAAAAGGGAAGTAAAAGGGAAGGACAAGCTTGAAGACTTGTGATCATCTCCATCATCACCTCCATCTTTGCTACTCAAGGTAAGGGGTTTTCTATCCTTTTATCCTCTTTTGTTCATGTTAAATGACTTTAGGGTTTTTGGAGGAATTCTTGATTTGGTGAACTAAATCCTTACTCTTAACTTAGTTCTTGATCCCAAGAGTTGAGTTAGAGTGTTTTCAACTCATTAGAAACCATAGTAAATTATTTTGCTTGATGGATGTTCATATGCCTATTTGAGGAGCTTTTAGGTTTTGGATCATTCCATGGCTTGATTTGGTTTAAATCCATGTTGATGAGTTGGGTTGTTGATTTATGATTCCAATATATTAGAGAGCATGATAGGGATTAGAAATCATCTAGAATTTGGTCACGAGCTTGTTTTGTTCCTTAATGGAACAGTAGCAACTTCTGTAGAATTTTGCAGATTCTGTTCTAAGCGATGAACACCTAGGCGCCTTAAGGGGAGCGCTTGAGCGCCCTCAGCCCAGAAGGGTTACGCGTGCTACTGGACGATTAGCGCCTAGACACCCGTGTTAGAGCATTTCAGCGCCCAACATCTAGAGAGTCTCGCGAGATGCTGTTGTTTGCTCACCTAAGCGCCGGTCTAGAAGCGCCTGAACACTGAGGTAGAGCAAAGAATGTAATTTAGCATGTGTTGCTAAATAAATTCCTTACTTGTTGGGATCATTTGTGCAAGTCTTTTAAGGTGTAATGAGGCACTTTTGAGGATATTTCTTGGAGAGGATTATCAACTTGCATGTATGAAAAATTTGAGAATTCTTAGACATTCAAAGAGTGGTGGAATGCCTAATTTGTGTTTAGAACTTTGTTCAACATGAGGTTGAGTTCTAAATCACTTGTGAGTGATTGTGTGATGTTCTAGATACTGTTTGGCTAGTAATATGAATATTGCTACCTTGTTGGATAAGTGAAGCTAAGATTTCTTATGTGCTAGTGTTTAATATGTGGCTTGAGTTTTTGGTTTTCAAACTTGATATTTGCTAATTTCCTATGTATTGTGACCTGAGATGGTGTGCACAACCATGTGGCCTGGGAATGAGGTGTTGTATCCAAATTCTCCTTGTATTTATGCTTGTATGGTCAGGGTGACCGGTATGAGGGTGGTAGTAGTACTCTTATAGTTGTGAGGGGAAGGTATTCACCTATTACCAAGTGGGTTTTGGCTTGTAGGCTTAACCTGCTAGTATATACAATGAAATGAGGTTCTTGGGAAATAAGTAAGTATCTTGAGTTTTCAAAACTTAAAACATGCATTAGCATTGCATAATCATTCTATTAGGACTTTGTTTGAGCATAATCATATCTCATAACATAAAGAATTGCATGGTTGACAATTATATGAGCAGTTGTCATTGCTTGATGGATTGGTTGCTTGTTCGATAGTATCTTAGGATTGTATGAACGATTCTTTGATATTGTGATTATCGGATAATTGGTTACAATGTGTGTATGTATGTTGATAGCTTATTTATTTGTTGTAAATGATTAACTGCTGGTCTTAGTATGCAAATACTAAGAAATTGTGATTTCTCACCCCTATGTGTTCCATGTAAATCTAGGTGAAGACCCTCCAAGAGAGAAAAAAGGCAAGAAAAAGAAGAAGTATAAGGCTTAGTTTAGTCGCTTATTTCTTTTTGAATTAGATTGTATATTTGTACTTTTCTAGTTGTTTGTAAAAGTTTATGTATATATAATGACTTGTTAGTCAGTGATGTATATATATATGATCTTTTGATGCATTTTTAGAAGTGTCATGCTTAATGTGATTTATCTTGAAATATTCCATTTATTTTACAAAATTTGTATTACGGTGTTACAACAATAATGGAAAATAACTTTATTAATAATATGATGGAATTAAGATGTGCCTCATTAAAACCTTCCAGGAAAAATCCAGTGGGGAAAATTTGACATTATAGCTTGGAGATGATGTCTTCGAGACGAATTTGAGCTTCGACCTCCATCAAACCCACCAGCTATTCAATCTATGACTCCCTTGATCATCTGGTCTCAAGAATCAGAAGTTGTCGCGACTGCTTTTCCCTTTTCTCCCGAGCTTAGACTCCTTTGTCTAGACTGGTTTCCTTCCCTCGCTTCTCTGCTTCGGCTTCTACGTCAGTAGACGTATTTTCCAAGATGACCCTCTCAGATGAGTTGTTCGATTTTATCCTTCAAGGTAATGCATTCCTCGGTCGTATGCCCATACCTTTTATAGTAATCGTACCTTTTGCTTTTATCAACATTGACTTGGTCCCTCGACTGTTCTGCAGTCTTTGGATGCTGGATAATACCAGTGTTATAGACCTCCCAGAATATTTGCTCCTGCCGGGTGGTCAGCGGCGTATACACATTGTACCGAGGTTGTGGATGGCTTAAAGCTAGCCGAGGAGAGCGATCAAATTGGTTGAATTTTTCGTCCACTTTCATCGGTCTGTCCCTCTGATTTACTCCTTATCCTTGTTGTTAGTTTGCTCCTGCCGGGTGGTCAGCGGCGTATACACATTGTACCGAGGTTGTGGATGGCTTAAAGCTAGCCGAGGAGAGCGATCAAATTGGTTGAATTTTTCATCCACTTTCATCGGTCTGTCCCTCTGATTTACTCCTTATCCTTGTTGTTAGTCATGGCAACCATCACCCAAGAGGGGGGTGAATTTGGTGATTACAAATTCTTAAAACACCTTTGAGAAATTATACATTTTGATATTTTCAATCAACACATACAGCGGAATAAGTTTAACAAAGGTACAACTATTAGAAATTTCTCAAATACCACTTGGGCTATAAGATAAATCAAGCAAACAAGTTAGATATCAAATTCAACTCAAGCAAATATAATTAAGGCAAAAATGTAAAGGAGATAGAGTTGAGAGAAGCAAACACAATATATATCCTGGTTCAACCACCAACCACTTGTGGCCTACATCTAGTCCCCAAGCTTAACTTAAGATTTTCTTCACCATCTTCTAGACTTCATGGGTGGTAGGAAAACTTTTGTACAAAAAAGAGCTCTCCTCACACCTTGGGATACCTCACCCTTGTGCTAGAGCCTCCAACTCCTCAAGCTTCACAGGTGCTTGAAAAACCTTTACAACCAAGAGCATTCAACACACCTTGGGATGCCTCACCCCTGTGCTTGAGCCTCAAAACAACGATACCTCACCCTTTACTATTTCAAGGGATACCTCACCCTCTTTTACAGGAAATTAAAGAAAGATTGAATGATAAACTCTCAAAATAATGGATATTACAAATTAAAGCTCAATGGGTATCAAGGAATCACACAATAAAGCTCAAAACAGAGGTTTTTGAGAAATGGGAGTAAAACATGAATTTAATGCTCAAGAAACTTATTCAGATTAATTTCTAACTTTTCTTTAATGCCTCAACACTTTCATTTATAGCCAAATGCATTTTAGAGCCGTTGGAGGTGGTTGGGGCATTAAATGCTCTCAATAGAGCCGTTGAGAGATGACTTCTTCTGTCCTAGATAACATGATATTAGTTTTGCCTAATAGGTTATTTGTTTCATCAGAAAACACTGTAGCATGCAAATAACAGGTTATTTGAAAGCTCTAATTAGTTAGGAACATTTGTAAATCAAGAGGGAATGTTCCCAACTTGCAAATAACCTATTATGGACTTTTCATAACCGGTTATTCACTTTAAAAACTTTAATGGAGCATTTCTGTCACAATGTATAACCTGTTATGGATTTTCCATAATCAGTTATTGGTTTTAGATAACCAGCTATTCAAAACACATAATTAGTTATTCAAAACACATAATCAGTTATTGGTTTTTCAAGAAAACAAGATTTCTAAAGGATTACACAACCAAAATTTCCTAAATCATTTTCAACCTTTTTAAAAACATTTTTCACAAACTTGATGAGTATTTTCACAAGTATAAAACATGATTTTCTTTTTATTCTTTTTAAAATCATTTTGCTCAAACTTGATCAATATGAAGCATGATTTTGCAAAGAGATTTAAGTTGAATGAAAAACAAGAAATGAGCTAGTATGACTCCTATTAACCTTAACATAAGATTTAAGTCCTATAAGCTAAACTTGAAGAACCTTGGGACTTGATCTTTGCGTAACCAATCCTTTGGCTTCTTGATGTAATCCAAGCTTTCAAAGAAAATCTTCTCTTCAAATCTTGCAAATGCTTGGAACATTTTATCATTTTCATTCTTCTTGAGTTGAACATAATTATGATCTTTTACTTTCTTATTGCAATGCTCACTCTTGATACTTGGACTATCCTACAAAATATTGCTCACTTAAACAAACATAATTAGTCCAAATTCTTAATTCAATATCTTTATATGCATGATTCATAAATGTATAACTCTAGTTAGTCTAACATGTATATAAGACTTTCATAGACACATCCAAATAAGATATTTATCAATTACTAATGGATATGCTCTATATAGGATGCAACAAAGAACACTTTGCATATTTCCATTTAAATAGAGTCAAATCCAATATTAATTCATTTATAACTCATATAAAGCATTATTGGATATATTATATAAAGAATGCTACACATATCTCATTGCATGATTATTAAGCGAAGTATAACTAGATAGAGTACATGATCATGCATGATTCAATATATCTCATTAAGCACATTTATATAACATGATCAATATTCTTTTGTAATGCATTTGTCATCTATTAAGCACATCTATGAAGTATAAGCATCATTCTTTTTGTCTTGTATTTGTCATCATCAAAACTTAACATATTAAATCATTGGGGCAAAAACAATTCTACAATCTCTCCTTTTTTAATGATGACAAGGACATGCAAGAAAGATATGTAAGATGAAAAGGATAAACAACTATTATAAATCAACAAATAATTATGAGAAGTTATAAGAAAAAAAGATAAGCTCTCTTTTATTGAAGTATAAGATAGATAAAAAAAAAGTATGCCAAGACCATATAAGCACATTACCATAAAGTAAAGCAAGAGAAAAGATACTTATTCTTAATCCATTGATCAAAAAACTATTTTAAAACTTTTCCCCTTTCAAAAAGAATTTTACAAGAACACATTACATTTTCAAAAGCATTTTAGAAAGGTAGAAAGGTTTTAAATTAAAATCACATATTCCTTGAGAATGATCAAACTCAAGTCAAAAGAACATTTGAAAGTACATCTCTTCTCTTTCTTTTTGAATAAGAGCCTTGAGAAAATAAAACACTTTGAAGAACAAGGCGTATCTTTTGAAGTATCAAGATGGGCTCTATAGAATATTTCAAAAGATTTATTTGGAAACTTTCTTAAACACTCTCTCAAGATTTAATAAAACTTTTTAAAGCAAATGAAGAGAGTACTACATTTATAGCACATATCCAATGATTTCCAAATTTTCAAGACAATTAGGAGGTGGAAATACTTTCAAGGTCACAAGACAAGTTCAAATGATTCTCAAGGATATGGAACTTTAAAGGCATCTTTCAAGTATAATAAGAGATTTCACTTTAAAAAAAAACTTTTTAATCAAACTAGAAACTTTAAAAAAAAGAAACAAGAGCATGATTCTCATAGTTGTTATACCATTAAAAAACCATAGTTCAAGAAAATAATAGATATCAAACATTCACCTTAATGAATTATGCTATAGGGATCAAAGCATGTATAGAACTAATATCATCTACCCTATATGCAATGACAAAAATAATAAGTTAATATCCAATTAGGCACTATGTCAATGCTAAGCATACTTCTCATGTAAGGAAAGTATCTAATCATTTAAGATCAATTTATCAATAAGTATCATACAATACATAGTATTAGAATACCACAATAGCTTAGGGATAGAGATACTTATTGAGTTAGATAGAGTGTGATACTCTTCATTTATTGATCCTTTAATTTTGATCTTTCTTCCTTTGAATACTCTATTCCATTGCACTTGAAGAAAATCTTCTTTATCTTCTTCTTCATTTGAACTCCATTCAACTCTTCTCATTTATCCACATATGCTTGTATGTAAAAATTTTGATAGCTATATTTGAAACATATAGAGAGACTTGCAAAGCTAACTTCAAAAGTTCTCTAAATCATAAGTTATCATCAAATATCATTTAAGCTCATTTACAAGCATAATTTAGATTGATATATAATGTAAAACATGTACCACATTATCAACCATGTAATGTTAGCTCAAACAAGAATAAAGGAAGAACATATACACTTGAATCCAAAAACAAAGTTTAAGCATTTTCAAAACAAGATTCAACTTTATCAAGAAAAACTTGATCATCATCAAAACATAAATAAACATTTTGGGACAAACAATGATCATGTAAAACATGTAATATCAAGTAAGGAATTCTAGTGCGTACACATGTCAATCAAGAGCAAAAAGTCCCTTATTATAATGCAAAGATTGAAAAACCATGGAATTATAATTTTTAAATCCATTTATGGCTTTTGAATAACCAGTTATTTGCGTGGGATTTAAAAACAAGAGCCTCTGACCTTTTGAATAACTGGTTAGACAATATCCATAACCAATTATTTGCGTTTGGCAGAGAGCAGTACCAGCATATCAGAAACAGAATAACCAGTTATGCTAAATTAATAACCAATTATTTTCGTGAAGGAAAAGCTCCATAAACAACAGCAGCACCCTCTGATTTTGAGAATAACTGATTATCACTTTTCTAATTGGTTATTTGGCTTCCACAAAATGAATCAATTACTTCTTGTTTTCAAGATATGAACATATTAAGAAATTTCAAACAAGAAAACATATAACTTTTAATTTTCCAATCTCCAAGTAAGTATACAAGATAATTAAGCATCAAAGAGAAAGGATTAGAACTACTTATGAGCATATGAATTTCCATATTTGAGCTAAGAGAATTGGTCACAAGCTCAAGAATAGAGATATTACCATAGCATGTCATTCCAAGCAAAATGTGTGCATATCTAGCATGTTAGCATATGTGAAGACACTTTTAAGACATAATGCTAGAAAAGCATAACTTAAGGAGTGTTAAGGCATAAAAACAAATCTCTACTTATCCAAATATCACATAATATTCAATTTAAAGCATAAATAAGGATAAGAAATTAATGTCACCAAAAGTGTACTCTTTGAGTTTTTGTAGGTGACTCCAACTTTCAACCTTCAAGTCTTCATGAAAGAATAGAGATTCTTTGCACCATTTTAGAAGTTGAGTCCTTTTAAGCTTTACTAACCTCAAGTTGAATAATCTTATTCCGTTTAAATGCTTTCTTGAGGTAGTTATCACCTTACAACACAATTCATAGTACTTTATTTGGTATCCACCGATTTTAGATCCATAGGGGTTAGTCATTGATTATTAATCCATTATACTCTCACAAAGATCAATTTTTTATAGTATGTAAATTGAGCAAACAAATTAAATAATCAATTACCATTAAGCACATAGCCAATAGCATGCTTACTTTTATGATATATAGATAATTTAGAGCATAGGAAGCATACCTAGGCATTGTAGAACCTTATGTACCTATATATATAACAAACTAATGAGCTATGGTATAATAAGAATGAACATAATCATGTGCTAAATAATATATTCAGATTTTACTAAGTGCACATGATTCTATCAATCATTTAAGGCCTACAAGGAACATATCTCAAATTCATTGACTTTACAAGTGAATGTGTATAAGAGGTAAAACTTTTGATACCTTGGCCTTGGTAATCAAGGAAACTCTTTTCCTTACCTATTGCTTCTTTTTTAGTGTTTTGAACTTTGCAAGTTTCACATTTTATACTTGAGAAGTTTTAGTTGAAGTCATCTTCTTTCTTTGACAAAACTTATACCATTGGGCTTTGGAGGCATTCTCCTTGATGATTCCTTTTTCCTTTGACTAATTAGTCCATCCTTTTAAGAGATTTTCTGCATAATTGAAACACCAGGAGGACATTTTGGTACCCACTTCACCTTGGATCCATAAATTTTTGTACTAGGGCATTTAAGATCTTTAGGAACCTATACTATATTATTTCTCACATAAAAATTTCTTCTATAATTGTATAAATGAGAAATATGTCCTAGATGACCACAAAAATTATAAATAATTGAATTTGATAATAGTTTGGTCCTTTGAAGATTATCTTTGGAAAACTTAAGTCTTTTATTATTATTACATTCTATAATATTTTTGCTATAAGCCTTACTTGAATTTTTATGTGGAATAACATCAATTTTATTCTCATTAACAAGCATAGAATGTAAGAAATTAGAATCATTAACTTTGGAAAATTCAGAATATAAGTCCTCAACTTGATTTTCTAAATTAACATACTTTTCACAAGAAGATAAGGTTTCATATTTCAAAGGCATTTCCTCATTAAGAAAAGCATATTTATTTTTCAAAGTCTCAATTTCATTTTCAATAGAGGAAATGTTTTCCAAACAAGATGAGTTTTTCTTTTCTAAAAACAACTAGTCATCATACAATTCATCATATGCACATTGTAGCTCATCATAGGAAGGACCATAATCAAGATAGGCATCATTTACCTCAAATTTCTTTGGAGTCAAGTGGGAGGTTATCTTAATTTCTTGCATTAATGACTCTTCATGGGAATCATCATCCTCATTCTTTCCCATCAAAGCTTCAAGAGTATATACCATTTGGTTTTGCTTTGCCACTTCTTCAATTTGAACATCATTTTGAGGATATTTTTCATAACAAGATTCATTCAATGACTTTTGTTCTTCTTGCTCTCTATATACAACTTTATGCAAAAAATCATTGTTAGCAAGATAGATAGCATCAAGAGCATCCCATATATCTTTAGCACTAAAGCAACTCTTAATTTTAGCATAAACTTCATCATTCAAACCACTTTTCAAGAATCGCATAGCTCTAATGTTCAATGAAAAGCATTTCTTGTCATAGGCATTCCAAGTTTATTTTGGTTTAGGAGAAAATCCATCAAGCACAATATCCCATACATCCAAATCAATACATCGCATATAAAATTTCATTCTAGCTTTCCAATAAACAAAATGCACACCATTAAAGAATGGTGGTTTATCAATTTCAATGCCTTCCATTTTGAAAAGCTTTCAATGGTTGCCAACATACAAGGATCTTTAACTCTAAGTAGTTAATCTTTCAACAGAACACGAAGCTCTAATGCCACTTGTTAGTCATGGCAACCATTACCCAAGAAGGGGGTGAATTGGGTGATTACAACAAGCAAATATAATTAAGGTACAAATGAAAATGAGATAGAGTTGAGAGAAACAAACACAATATTTATCCTGGTTGAGCCACCAACCACTTATGGTCTACATCCAGTCCCCAAGCTTATCTTGAGATTTTCTTCACTATCTCTTAGACTTCACGGGTGTTAGGAAAACCTTTGTACAAATAAGAGCACTCCTCACACCTTGGGATATCTCACCCTTGTGCTAGAGCCTCCAACTCTTCAAACTTCACAGGTGCTTGAAAAACCTTTACAACCAAGAGCATTCAACACACCTTGGGATGCCTCACCCTTGTGCTTGAGCCTCAAAACAGGGATACCTCACCCTTTACAACTTTAGAGGGATACCTCGCCCTCTTTACAAATAAGGGATACCTCACCCTTTTATCTCTTGAGAGATACCTCACCCTCTTTTATAGGAAATTAAAGAAAGATTAAATGATAAACTCTCAAAAGAGTGGATATTACAAATTGAAGCTTAATGGGTATTAAGGAATCACACAATAAAGCTCAAAATAGAGGTTTTTGAGAAATGAGAGTAAAACACAAATTTAATGCTCAAGAAACTTGTTCATATTGATTGCTAACTTTTCTTTGATGCCTAAACACTTTCATTTATAGCCAAATGCATTTTAGAGTCATTAGAGGTGGTTGAGGCATTAAATGCTCTCAATAGAGCCGTTCAGAGATGACTTCTGTTATCCCAAATAATAGATTATTGGTTTCCAATAACAAGCTATTTGATTTCAAATAATAGGTTATTGGTTTTGCCTAACATGTTATTTGTTTCATCAGAAAACACTATAGCACGCAAATAACAGGTTATTTGAAAGCTCTAATCGGTTAGGAACATTTGAAAATCAAAAGAGAATGTTCTCAACATGCAAATGACCTGTTATGGAAATTCTATAACTGGTTATTCACTTTAAAAACTTTAATGGAACATTTCTATCACAATGAATAACCTATTATGGATTTTCCATAATCAATTATTTGAAAACACATAATTAGTTATTGGTTTTAGATAACAAGTTATTCAAAACACATAATTAGTTATTCAAAACACATAATCAGTTATTGGTTTTCCAAGAAAATAAGATTTCTAAAGGATTACAACCAAAGTTTCTGAAATCATTTTCAACCTTTCTAAAAACATTTTCCACAATCTTGATTAGTATTTTCACAAGTATAAAACATGATTTTGTTTTCATCCTTTATAAAAACATTTTACTTAAACTTGATTAATATAAAGAATGATTTTGCAAAGAGATTTAAGTTGAATGAAAAATAAGAAATGAGCTAGTGTGATTCCTATTAACCTTAACATAAAATCTAAGTCCTATAAGCTAAACTTGAAGAACCTTAGGACTTGATCTTTGCGCAACCAATTCTTTGACTTCTTGTTGTAATCCAAGCTTTCGAAGAAAATCTTCTCTTCAAATCTTACAAATACTTGGAACATCTTATCATTCTCATTCTTCTTGAGTTGAGCATAATTATGATCTTTTGCTTTGTTGTTACAATGCTCACTCTTAGTACTTAGACTATCCTACAAAATATTGCTCACTTAAACAAACATAGTTAGTCCAAATTCATAATTCATTATCTTTATATGCATGATTCATAAATGTATAACTCTAATTTGTCTAACATGCATATAAGACTTTCATAGACACATCTAAATAAAATATTTATTAATTACTAATGGATATGCTCTATATATGATGCAACAAAGATCACTTTGCATATTTCCCTTTAAATAGAGTCAAATCCAATATTAATTCATTTATAACTCATATAAAGCATTATTGGATATATTATACAAAAGAATGCTACACATATTTCATTGCTTGATTATTAAGTGAAATATAACTAATAGAGTACATGATCATGCATGATTCAATATATCTCATTAAGCACATTTATGTAACATGATCAATATTCTTTTGTAATGCATTTGTCATCTATGAAGCACATCTATGAAGCATAAGCATCATTCTTTTCGTCTTGTATTTGTCATCAAGTGACCTCAATACTACAAGAGGGAGGGGAGGTGAATTGAGTATGTAAAATATTTTCGCAAAACATTTTGATTATCAATTTTCATTAAAGCTATTGATTGATTGAAGTGAATAGATATATGAGATTGATAACTTCACTCACAAATAAATAAGCCAAGATAGAGAGTATTCAAGCAACTATATAAGATTAAAGCACAAATATAAAGAGATGAGTTTAGAAGATCAAACACAAGGTTTATCCTGGTTCAGCCACCAATCCACTTATGGCCTACATCTAGTCCTCAAGTAATCACCTAAGATTTTCCACTATATCTTCAAGTTTCAATAGGTGCTTGCAACCTTTACACAATAAAGCACTCACCACACCTTTGGATACCTCACCCTTTGTGCTTGAGCCTCAACTTTAAGGGATACCTCACCCTCTTTACAAACAAAGAATACCTCATGCTTACAACTTTGAGGGATACCTCATTATCTTTTACAGATTAAACAAAGTGTGTAGATGATGAAACTCTCTCAAGAGTGGATAATACAACTTGAAGCTCAATGGGTATATGAATTCTCACTTTAAAACTCAAAAATAGAGAATTTAAGATTAAGGCTGGATGAACTCGTATTAATGCTCAACAAGATTATTCAGACTCATTTCCAACTTGTCTTTGGTACCCAAAGACTTGTATTTATAGCCCAATGCATTAAAGAGCCGTTGGGGGATTATTGGAGCATTAATTACAGCCAAACTAGCCATTAATTTCTGATTCTGGAAACTGGTCTATTCGAATAGCATGAATCCCTATTCAAATAAACCCATTTATAACACATGCTAAATTGGTTTCTGGAACTGGTTATTTGAATAACCATTTGGTTATTCGAATAAGGCCTTTTAAGAAACTATATGTGAGAACCTTATTATTCGAATAGATTATATTCTAGTCGAATAATCTTTTTAAAAACATGTTTTCTGAAAGACTTGTTATTCGAATAAAATTTATGTTATTCGAATAAGCTAATTAAGAACAGGTTTTTGGAAAATGTGTTATTCGAATAACCAGACTATTATTTGAATAACTCATGTGCCCCCATTTTTGTTTTGAACCTTTATTCGAATAAAGTAGGGCTTTATTCGAATAAAGCTTACCCAGATAGAATATATTGGCTTCTCTGACTTTAGTTATTCAAATAAAGATCCCTTTATTCGAATAAGTCATTTGAAAAACATTTCATATAGCTTTTAAACATTGCCAATTGATTCCAAATAATCTTATAAGATTTTGGGCACTTGGTGGTTATTTCTTTGAAAATCAAAAACCATTTTGAAGCCTTGAAAACATGTGTGCTACTTGATTTCTTTGAAAAGCAATTTTTAGAGCATTAGTGTGGACCTCTTTATACCTTTACATGATGATCTAAGTCCTCAAACTAATCTTGAAGGTCTTGAACTTGATCTTGCAACATCTTTATGTTTGTTGTCATCAAAACAAATTCTTCATAAGTCAATGGCCAATTACATTCTTCCCCCTTTTTATGATGACAAATAATCATTGAGAAAAAAGTTAGTTTCGTAAATTGGAATTCAAAAAGTCATTTAGAGAGACTTACTCCCCCTTTTTTTAGTAAGAGGTGAATTAAATTTTGAGTTACGCGCAGCTTCCCCTTACTTTTGGAATCCCAAGATCCGGTTTATAGTTTCCTGTCTTTTCTCAAAACATTCTAAAGATATGTGAGATCACTCTTTAGCTTCTTTTCCCCTTTTTGTCATGATAAAAAAGATGGGGCAAGAGAAAGCCAAAGCATAAAAAAATGATATGCAATTAAGTTCAGCATTCTACTTTTATTGATGGTAGCAAATTTATCATATTTAGAATAAGCCTAAAACAGGAATAAGAATTTGAACAAAGCAAATGCAAGCAAAGATTGATTTTTTTCATTCACTTAAGTGCATGTTATTTGCATTTTAAGGCAGTAGCACAGCAAGGCCAATCGTTTTGTCAAAAATATAGGCATTCAAACTAGCAAGATACAATAACAATGGCCAAAGCATACACAGAGTGGTTTTCAAAGATAAATACTCATTTCATTCAATTTTGTCAGCTAATTACATTTGGTATTTTTAAATCAAAAACAGTATATACATCATCAGTCAAAACAAAGATCGTAAATCTAAGGATCCTATCAACTAAGCATTGGGTGGTGGTGGAGGAAAGTGATGCGCTATGATCCTTCGCAAGGTTGCTTGTTCAAGCCTCACAGCTGCCAGCTCACGCTCCACAGCTTCTATCGATCAAACATGACACCCGAGGTGTTCTCCATAAATTTTTTTTTTCCTAGCAGGGCTGCTATAATTTGTTCATTTATGATTAGGGCAGTAGCATCAGCAGGTTCTCCTTCCTGCTCATCCTCAACATCAGCTTCTACAACTTCATCACCATACACCCAGACACCTTGCTCATTCTTCATCTTCATTTTCTTAGTTGTTTCGGAACCAAAGATATTGTGATGAGTCAGCTTTGTAGATTTCTCAATTTCCACAACTGCATGATAATGGTGAAGAGCGCCAGATATAAGCAGGGCATAGGGCAGCTCTATTTTGCTATCTTTTCCCTTTATCTTCATCATGTAGTGCATGAAGAAGTTTGGCCAATTAATCAGGATCCTTTCCTTCAGTGCCCAGACCATGAAGATATCATCTTCAGTCAAGTAAGCATAGTTACCTCCTCTTAGGGCTAAGATATGCGCATAGGCATAGTGCAAAAGTCAGTCCTAACAATTCATTTTGCCAGCAGTGAAGGGTGCAACAGTGAGACCAGGTCTGATCATCCCGTCAATTGCGTCTGAAAGCTTCCTAGTTTCTCCAGCTATTCTCAACAAACTCATTTCCACGATAAACTAATCCAAAGTGCTCTTCCCAGTTCTGAGGAGTGATTATGACCTTGATTTCCTTTACTTTAGACACAAGATTATCACCCTCAATCTCAAGGTTACGGTAGAACATATGCAGTAGATGCTTGTCCTGTAGGAGCAGAAGTTGGAGACTCCTTAGTAATCGAAGAGAGCCACGAATAAGAACCCTTGGTTGAAGAAAGCCAAGTTCATGTACTTTGGCTGTAAGAGTTTCCTTGATTGGAAAAGTCACATGAACCTTTCTATTTGGTCATTGGTTGAAACCAAACGTCTCAGGTCCAAAGGGTTGTTAGCAGGAGCGGTCTTTGTTATGGCGCATTTAAAACTGGAGGAGGATGCCATGGCAAGAGCTTGAAAGGGTTATGGTGTTTGGACAGGGATGGTGCGTGAAAGGGAAAATAGGTGGAGGGAAAAGATGATAGGACCAGTTGGTAGAGAAGAGAAGAGGTAAGAGAGAGATAGTGAAGGGCGTGACAAGGTGGAATAATGTGCAGCAATGGAGGCAAGGGCTAGGACACAGAAAGCAGAGGATGGTGACGGAGAGAACAAGGAAGAAGAGAGAGAGGGAGAACAGAGAAATGAGGGGAGAGGCTGTAGGAGCCTTTTTAAAAACTTGTGTTTTATTCGAATAAAGATAAATATATTCGAATAGAATGCGAGGGGACACAGAAACTTGACTTTCCTATCAAGCGTTATTTGAATAGACATATTGTCTATTCGAATAGATACATTTAAAGCATAGATTTTACACAGAATAAAAGGGTGCTATTCAAATAATGATATACTCTATTCAAATAAAGGCACTAGAAAAACATTTTCTAGGAGCTACTGGAAGCTCTTATTCAAATAAGAGATATTCATATTCAAATAAAGATATCAGAAAATACAGAGATAGCCAGTTCAAATGATTAAGATCAGTTAAGGATCAATTTTGTACACATTCTAGGACGAAATTCAATCATGAATTCTATCTAAGAACAGAGTGTTGATCACAAAATTTTAATTCATACAAAGGCATTTTACAACCAAAGACATTATGTTAGACAAGAATCAAAACAAGATAAAACATATTTGTTCTATGACATTATTGATCGAAAACTTAAGCCCAAGGATAGTAACATCATGCATGCCATCTCAAACAAGAGACAAACTAATCTAGTATATTCGAGACATATAAAATATTTTCAAGAAAATAAGCTAGAGAAGCACAAACCAAGTCTCCATTTTACCAAAGGTTACAAGTCCAAGGTTCCTGGAGACAAGGAAGAGAGCTTGAAGTATTTTTCTGATTTTGTGCTTGGAGCAGCCACTTTTCAAGATATCCAAAGTCAATTCTTGGCCTTTCAAGCACAACTACAACACACTTCAATTTTTGACTTTTGGTACTCAAATTTTCTTGGGTCCTTGTATGTTAGTTTTAGGTAAGGTGCCTTTGGGGACCCAAATCATTTTAGTCCCAACCTTGGTGTTCAAGTTCTTCCTAACATTGCATGTAGAAGCACTATGCCCTTTCCTCCCACAATGAAAGCATTTGATAAAGGGGCTACTTGATGTATTTGAGGAAACAAAGAGATTCTTGAGAAACTTTTGTTAGTTATTGGGATTATACACTAAACCAACCTTTTGAAAAACACATCTTTGTTTCCCTAGCAGCATATTCAAGTTGGCTCTTTTAAAAATAAATTTTAAAGGAGTGTTTTTCAAATCCTTAACTTCATTTTCAAATACTTTGCATGATGAGAAAGATAAAGGTGTGGGTGCATTATCATGTGAAGAACAAGTCATGCATGATGAGTTAGCATTAATTAATCCTAGAGTCTCATTCTCAATTTTGAGTTCATTAATCTCATTGTTTAAAATAATAATTTTGTTTAACAATAAGGAGATTATTTTGTTGGAAGATAAAACCATTTTTGTGAGCATTGGGGATTCATTGCGCAATTCTTCAAATGCATCTTACAATTCATCATAAAAAAGGAAAAATCTAAGTTTGAGGATGTTAAATTCATGTCATCTTCTTCTTCCTTTTCTCTTCTAGCCATGAGACGTAGATTGACTTTCTCATTATTTGAGCTATCGGTTGAATCCATGTCATTATCATCCCAAGCTATGTAAGCTCTTTTTTCTCTCTTCTCCTTTGAGGATATTTTCTCATATTTTTTAAATTTCCTTTGATAAATTGGACACTCTATCTTCATGTGCCCCGGTTCTCCACATTCATAGCATTTGGGTATGGATGTGGTTCCTTCCCCTTTGTGATAGGCATTCTTTTGGGGAAAGGATGGTCTTCTTTGATCTCCATTCTTCTTGAAGAATCTTTCAAATTTTTTTACTAGGAGACTAAAATTCTCCTCATTTATTTCCAAGCTATCTCCGTCATCATCATCATCATCGTTGACCATGGAGGAAGTGGCCTTGAGAGCTATTCCTTTCTTTTTCTTGTCAAGCTCCTTACTTTGGTTGAGTTTATTCAACTTCAATTTATGCTCTTGAAGCTTGTCAAAAAGTGTGGCTAGGGTCATGGTTGAGAGATTTCTTGACTCCATAATAGCCGTCAACCTGCTCAAACATCTCAACACTTTGTTAATAAGATCTTTATTAGGAAAAGCTTTCCCAATGAAGCAAGACGATTTGTAATATATGTGAACCATTTTTACATTTCTTGAATGCTTTTACCTTAGTTCATTCTAAAAAGCTCATACTCGTGGGTGAAATTATTAATCCTTGATCTTTTCACTTCATTAGTACCCTCATGGGTTACTTGTAGAGTGTCCCACATTTCTTGGGTAGGTTTATAATTTGACACTATAAAGAATTCATTATACCTTAAGGCTATGGTAATGGTGTTTTTGGCTCTCAAATTGTATTGGAATTTTTTCTTATCATCATCGGTCCATTCACTTCTTGGTGTATTAACTCTTACACCATTAATAACTAGTGTGGGGACAAAAGGACCATTTTCAATAGCATCCCACACATATATATCAATAGCTTCAATAAAAATTTTCATTCGTTCTTTTCAATAACAATACCCATCTTCATTGAAAAAGGGAGGTCTATAGAGCGAAGAACTTTTTGAAAAACCATTTAAAAAGGCCATCACTTTCTCTTGAAGCTGCTAAACTCTTTACACAAGAGCCTAACTCTGATACCACTTGTTACTAAGTGGCTTCAATACTCAATAGGGGGTGAATTGAGAATGTAAAATATTTTCGTAATTCTTTCACAAAACACTTTGATTATCAATTTTTGTTGAAGCTATTGATTGATTGAAGTGAATAGATAAATGAGATTAATAACTTCACTCACAAATAAATAAGCCAAGATAGAATGTATTCAAGCAAGTATGTAAGGTTAAAGCACAAATGTAAAGAGATGAGTTTAGAAAATCAAACACAAGATTTATCTTGGTTTAGCCACCAATCTACTTGTGACCTACGTCCAGTCCTCAAGTACTCACCCGAGATTTTCCACTATATCTTCAAGTTTCAACAAGTGCTTGCAACCTTTATACAAAAAAGCACTCACCACACCTTGGGATACTTCATGCTTTGTACTTGAGCCTCAACTTCAAGGGATACCTCATCCTTTACAACCTTGAGGGATATCTCACCATCTTTACAAATAAGGGATGCCTCACCCTTACAACTTTGAGGGATACCTCACCCTCTTTGACAGATTAAACAAAATGTGTAGATGATGAAACTCTCTCAAGAGTGGATAATACAATTTGAAGCTCAATGGGTATATGAATTCACACTTTAAAGCTCAAAAATAGAGAATTTAAGATTAAGGCTAGATGAAGACATACTAATGCTCAACAAGATTATTCAGACTCATTTCCAACTTGTCTTTGGTGCCCAAAGACTTGTATTTATAGCCCAATGTATTAAAGAGTCGTTGGGGGTAGTTGGAGCATTAATTACAACTAAACTAGCCATTAATTTATGATTCTGGAAACTAATCTATTTTAATAGCATGAATCCCTATTCGAATAAACTCATTTATAGCACAGGCTAAATTGGTTTCTAGAATTGGTTATTCGAATAACCATTTGGTTATTCGGATAAGGCCTTTTAAGAAACTATATGTGAGAACCTTATTATTCTAATAGAATATATTCTACTTAAATAATCCTTTTAAAAACGTGTTTTCTAAAAGACTTGTTATTCGAATAACATTTATGTTATTCAAATAAGCCAATTAAGATCAAGTTTATGGAAAACATGTTATTCAAATAACCAGACTATTATTCGAATAATCATGCGTGCCTATTTTTGTTTTGAATCTTTATTTGAATAAAGTAGGGCTTTATTCAAATAAAGTTTACCCAGATGGAATATTTTGGCTTTTCTGACTTTGGTTATTCGAATAAAGATCCCCTTATTCGAATAAGTCATTTGAAAAACATTTTATATAGCTTTTAAACATTGCCAATTGATTCCAAATGATTTTATAAGCTTTTGGGCACTTGGTGTTATTTCTTTAAAAATCAAAAACTATTTTGAAGCCTTGAAAACATGTGCTATTTGGTTTCTTTGAAAAACAATTTTTAGAGTATTAGTGTGAACTTCTTTATACATTTACATAATGATCTAAGTCCAAAAACTAATCTTGAAGGTCATAGACTTGATCTTACAGTATCTTTGTGTTTGTTATCATCAAAATGAATTCTTCATAGGTCAATGGCCAATTACATTCCTCTATATAGTTGGTCTTGAAAACTCGGTCAAATAGAAATTTTAGGATTACTTGTATTTCCTCCAGCTTCCGATCTCGAGTGCAGCTGCTCCATTTGTCTTCTTACTGTTGCGATCTCCTCTATGTTTATGTACCCCATAGACCTAGTTCTCAAATCATCCAAATCCACAGGTGGTTTTCTGGCTAAATAATTTGCAAAAGGTCCTGGTCGTAGTCCGACTATAATAGCATGTAGAGACACAACAGGGTTGAGATCCTTGATCTGAATTGCTTTCTCACCAAATCTTCTCATGAACTCCTTGAGTGATTCATCCTGATCTTGTTTCAAGTTGATAAGGCTAGCTGAAGTCTTCTGGCGAGTCCTACTAGTAGAAAAATGGTTAAGAAATTTAGTTGACAATTTTGTGAAATCATAAATTGAACTTGCTTCAAGGCTCGAGAACCAAAGTAACACTGATTTCTTCATGGTCATCGGGAAAGCTCGACATTTGATCAGGTCGGTTCCCTTGTTCAAGAGCATCATCGAATTAAACATTATAAGATGCTCTTGAGGGTCAGTCATCCCATCACAAAGCTCCATGGTTGGGAGTCAAAAACCTTCCGACAGGGGAATCGACATATGAAATCGGAGAAATGATGGTTAGCAATTGGAGGATGATAACTTGTCTATCGACGAGCTTCCTTATTCGGAGTGTTTTCTTTAGGCCTCCTTTAATTCTCCTTTTTAGGCTCCGTACGTGGCTGGTCCCTATTAGTTATATGATCAATTCGACTGTGAATATCTCTAATGGCCTGCTTCAATATTTCAATGGGGTTGGGCTACGGACTCTCTTGGTGGATTCCATTGTCGATGTTGCTTTTGTTAGTGGCCATGATTCATTGGAAAGATGACTTCAGTGAAGGTGAAGTTAGAAAGATAACTGTGGTGAAGGTGAAGTTGGAAAGCTAACTGTGGTGAAGGTAAAGTTGGTTTGTTATGGGGAAGGAAAGTTTTACACGAGCCCCACGGTGGGCACCAAATGTTCCAAATAATGACTGGGACCTAGGTCGATATAGTTTGGTAGGTAAGAAAGAGACTCGCTAGAGACCTACGGGCAAAGCAACAACAAGGTCAAGGACACTTAGGTAGGTCAGCAAAATGTGTTGGGAATCGCAGATACATCACACAGTGGAAAACAGAATTCTCACCAAGGATCCATGCGAAAAAGTCATAATCTGAGTTTTTAAATTATCTACCTCTTGAAGCGTGAACAAAAAGAAGTGACGTGAATCACCAACACTGTAACAGTGACGATGTCTCTATGGTATCCACACAAATAGACTCACGAACATCCAACGTCCACAAATAGGAGTCTCACGTCTCTCACACAGTGCTAGCTGCGAAGAGAAAAGAAGAACCTATCACTCTCTCACTCACTGTTTTTGTCATGTGTGGCTAGGGTTTGTAATTCGTACCTTAGCAGTACTATTTATAATAGTGACTGTCTTAAGTGAGTGTGAGTAGCAACAGGGTAAGCTATGTAACCATAGACTCATCTGTTATGAGTTTGACCCATATTTAAATCTGAGTCCAAATTGGATATATTGCTCCAATTTAGTCTGCTCCATGTATGTGACCTTACAGGTTCTCATGACGTTGGCAGTAATATTAAAATCCCATTTTAATATTATAAGCAGTAAACGGTATCTAACAACACATCGCTGCTACCCAAGTAATGAGAATGTCAGTGATTTGACATAACTTTTCTGTGACCAATGTTTCCGTGTTGTTTAGTTCCTCTATCAAGATATCTAGATTAAACACAAGGCATGAAATGCGTCACCCTTGTATAGTTCAATCCGTTGTTTTCTGATACTCGAGTAGAGTTTGTAACAATAAATGAGATCAATAACTGATATTGACTCATTTAAGCATGACAATGCATTTCGAAGTCTCACTCAATCAGGGGGTCTAAAGATATCGCTCCTGTTATGTAGGAGTGACAAATCCCATTTAGGTCACTCACATCCCTCTGCATGATTCGCGGTATGTCCAATAACCAACTTTATAATCACCTTGTTATAGATGACGTTTGATGGCATTAAAATACACAGCTCCTCATGTAAGAATCGTAGTGGTTTTAGGTCAAAGGACTATATACACCATTGTCACTATGAGAATGGCTTATGACACTCACATAACGATCTATGTAGCGTTCTCATGGTGGGTCAATCCAGTACATCATTACTCTAATAAGTACCCATGTGAAGACTTGATATCTCATATCCATGACCTGTGAGATGTTTCATTAGTCTACGCACATACTAGTCTCAATACATTATTGTTATCCTAATTAACAATAATACTTGACTAGGGATATTTAAGAATAGTGTTCTAATTTTATCCAATAGGATCTCACGATCAAGTCATCCACTTGATGTCCTATACATCAAACTTATTATTCTAAGGACTTTATTATGTTTATCATAAATAACACAATAAATGAAATGTCTCATATATTAAAAAATAGCATAATACAATGTATGTCAGTACTGTCAAAATATATCGACCTATAGGGCATACACCAACAATCTCCCACTTGCACTAGAGCCATTTAGGCATATGCCTAAAGCCTAAAGATCTAGTATGACCCTCATGTTTTTGCTGCGCAAGGGGCTTTGTGTAACACCCTTTGTGATGTCACATTTTAAGGTAAAAAAAAATAAAATAAAGATAATAAATACTATTCGAGTTATAAAATAAATAATATCACCTATACGTATACTTTGTTTATAAAACGTATAAATTACAACACATTATCGCACCTATATAGCGTTAACATACATATTAATTCACCTGTATATTTCATTTGTGCATTATCTACATACATACAACAAACACATATAAAAAAAAATAAACTAACATATAATTTACATATGGTTTTGTTGTCATCAGTTATACTAATAATTTACAAATAATTTACAACTAAAGAAAATACATACCAAAACATTTACAACTACTGCCAAAAGATAAAACATAAGTTTATATACAGTATGGCATCAAAAAGCAAAAAGTGCCCAAGTGCACATCATGGATATCTAGTTCACTGGGGAATCATTCCTAGATAACTCCTCAGGTGACAGATAACCAGGATGTCTCACAGCAGTTCTACGAGCAGGGATCCGGGCTGCTCTACGGACGGGAGTCCGGGCTGTAGATACCACACTATTTTCATTGGGAACATGGAAAAGTCCATTCCAATGACGTCGGATCTCCAAAGGCAACTCTAACTGTACATACAAGTCAAAAGTAACTACAGGATCAGCATCATATTCCGGACGCAAAGATAAAGTAATAGTCCCCATATACACCACAACATTGCTTTCTTCACGAGTACGCCAGCCTTCTATTCCTCTATGGAACGTTATTCTTACAAAACCTAAGAATCCTGGCGTAGTCATCTTCTTTGAGTCAATTCAACCGGTACGGATGATCTGAAGGCTCCAAATATTCAGACTGGAAATCTGTAGATTGTGGCTCCTCCTCTATATGGTATTCATTGCCTAATACTTGTTCTTCAATCTCCTCATTTTCGTCTATATATATATATATAATACAATAATACAAACAACACATACAACAACACAGAGGTAAGACAACCCAATATATCACAAGTGTGGCGCATATGAAAATGATAATACAACGAAAATAGCAATTAATATCAGCACAGATAATAAACATTAACAATAACTAATTATGGAAAAGAATAGAATCCATCACAATAACTTATAAATACACAATAAATATGCCAAAATCATAAAATGACTCAGTCCTACTCCATGGAGCTACAACACACAACGATATCAGAGAGAATGATCTGAAGGTTCTAATAATACTACCCAGCCAGCTATTGCACTGTCCACCCTTTGTGTCTATAGCTTGACTACCCCGACCAGCTATTGCACTGTCAACACTTTGTGTCTATAACTGATCGTTGTGATTGCTATTATTGCTTGTCAATACTTTGTGTCTATAGCCCACTAAAACACCATGGCCTAGTACACAGTCCACAACATCGTGTAACTACAGGCAGTAAAAATAGTCCTCTCAAATCTCGATTAAGTATAGTGCTTGTCGAGAACACTAGTGTGTTACCACGTACCACGGCCCAGAAGGAGCTACCCCCTGACCACATATGGAATAATGCACACCAATGTCTCCAAGTCCATATCAGAAATGAACCCACTACGCTCATCACATCGACAATACGATGTTATTCATCTCGTCAATTAAATCACCAATTCTCAAATTGGCAAGACTCAGTGCATGAACAAAGCAATAATTACCAAAACATCCTCAAGTCTCAAATAATTACAGGAATGTCATCAATTCTCAGTTATTTACAAAAATGCCCTCAAACTTCAAATATTTATAAAAATACCCTCAAACTTCAACTATTTACGAAAATACCCTCGAACTTCAAATATTTATGAAAATACCCTTGAACTTCAATTATTTACAAAAATACCCTCAATGGCAAAAATAATTATGTAAATGCCCTCAGTGGCACAAATCTCAAAATACAGTACGCTCCCACTTGGCACACTATATTTTCCATATAACCAGATTACAATACGCACCCACTTGGCGCACTATAACTTTCCACATATACGGGTCCACCATTTTGGCCCAACAGTAAAATTGCTATTCTCATCAATAGTGTAAAATTTTTATTACGTTTTAAAATCCCGATATTTTCCTTAAATAAACAGTTTATTTTTCTAATGAGAAAGATTTATTAAATAGTTTAAAAGTGCTTAAAATATTTTTCAAGTAACTGTAAAATATTTTTGCATTACTGTAAATACGAACAACATTTAAACATTATTAATTCCATTAAATACCCTTAAACACTCTTTGAAATTAATTTAAAAACATCCAAAATCCACTTTTCAGGGTTATGACCGAATCCTAGGGTGTTGTATTCCTTGGAATACTCATGCATCTCTAGCATCACACTAATATTTACAACATTATAAACACTAGCAAGTCAACTTAACAATACCAAATATGCATGAAAAATCATTACAATCAACATATAAAAGAATCCTTATGGATTCTACTACACACAAAATTCCATTTTCTTACTACCACTCAAGAATAATTAGGTTATAGTCTTCCTCTTACCTTCAAACAAAGAAAATCCTTCTTTTATCCTTCTTTGGAATTTCGGTTTTAGCTCCTTCAAATACCTAAGAAAATAAATAAAATTTTCTAAGGGTTACTACTAGAAAAGAAAACCATACCATGGATCAATCATGGCTTGGAAGCTTAAAAAAATGAAAATAGAAAGGAAAAACAATGAATTTTACCTTTAAAGAAGAAACTTCAAAGTGAGTCTTCAAGCATGCAAATGATAGAATTTGCAAAAACCTCCAACTAAAGATGATCTTGGATGGATATTTAGAGTAAGAAGAACAAGGAAAGAAAATTTTTAGATGGGTGGATGGTGTATGGAGAAGCTTGGCCGAATAGAGTGAAAGAAAAAGAAGAAGAAAGGTACATGGAGTCTTGGTATATTTGGAGAGAAAATGGAAGGCTTTCAACGTGAAAAGTGAGAAAATAAAGTTAAAGGTGAATATGAAGGGTCAAATTGCCCAAAAACCGTGTGGCCCAAGGCCATTTAGGAATTCAATTTGTTTTAATTCAAGTTTAATTAATTGCTAATTAGGTAACTAATTAATTAGGTTTAATTTCCTAATTAATCTTAATTAATTATCTAATTATATAACTATTTAATTGGACATATAATTACATGTTTTATAATTTCTAAACAATATTAGCACATCTAATTAGTATTTAGATTATAATTATTTAATAACTAAGCTAGTTTAATTAGTTTACTAATTAGGTAATTAAGCTTGTCAAATTAAGCTTAATTAGCTACTAACCCAAAGTCAAGCCTACATCTTTTAACTTAATCCTAACCATTGATTTCATCTTTAATTTCTATCCATTGATTAGATCTATGGTCATGATCAAAGCTTGCTCACCAAGTTTACATCTCCACCATTGATCAAGACTTGCTCACCAAGCTTGCATCTCCACCATTGATCAAGACTTGCTCACCAAGCTTGCATCTAACGGTCCAAAATAGTCAAGCCACTTTTGTTGACTTGTTCCCATTGGCTTAGAAATTTATAAAGTTTTACAGTCTTTTTAAAGATCCGTGATTATTTTAAAGCAGTTTTCTACTGTTTTTGAGACAGTAGGTACTGTAACATAAAATAATATTATAATAATATAAAATTTTTTTATTACACAGTTAAATCCTAAAAATTACGAAACTAATATATATATCAATCAGAACTGGGTTTAGTAAGATCCCCCAGCTCTAATTAATTAAAATAATATTTTTCCGGCCAGAAAATTTTTATTTCCCTGGCTCGGAGCAAATCACATACAACTATCAAATACACTCACGAAACAGTCAAATTCAATTTACTACTCATAGAAATTACAAAACAGTATATTTCAGGATAATATCGTAATTATCCCAAAAGTTGGGGTGTTACAACTCTCCCCTACAAACAAAAATTTCGTCCTCGAAATTTGTCGTACCTTAAAACAATTGAGGGTATTGCTCCCTCAGCTTGTCCTCCAATTCCCAGGTAGCATCTCCTGTCACATCGTTCCATATAACTTTAACCAGCTCAATCATCTTTCCTCGAAGCTGCTTCACTTTTCTGTCTTCAATTCTTATAGGGAGTGTCTCGTACATCAGATTCTCCTTTAACTGTACTTCATCAAGTTGTATCACGTGTGTCGGATCTGAAATATATTTCTTTAACTGGGACACATGAAATACGTTATGCAGATTAGACAAAAACGGAGGTAAGGCAACTTGATAAGCTACAGGACCTATCCTACGTATAATCTGATAAGGTCCTATAAACTTAGGCGTAAGCTTCTTGGACTTGATAACTCTTCCAATACCAGTCGTAGGAGTCACCCTTAAAAATACATGCTCGCCTTCTTCGAATTCCAAGGGTCGCCTTCTTTTGTCAGCATAGCTCTTTTGTCTGCTTTGAGTAATTCTCATCTTTTCTTGGATCATCTTCACCTTCTCTGTAGTCTGTTGCACTAACTCTGGTCCAATAGTCATACTTTCACCGTCTTGATACCAACACAAAGGTGTTCGGCATCATCGTCCATATAATGCTTCATAGGGTGCCATCCCTATACTTGCGTGAAAACTATTGTTGTAGGTGAATTCTATCAAAGATAAAAATTCATCCCAACTCCCTTGTTGCTCCAGCACACAAGCACGCAACAGGTCTTCTAAAGATTGTATAGTTCTTTCAGTTTGGCCATCAGTCTGTGGATGATAAGCAGAGCTTAAATGTAACTTAGTTCCCATTGCTTCTTGTAGATTTGGCCAAAACCTTGATGTAAACCTTGGATCCCTATCAGAAATTATGGAAATAGGTACCCCATGTAATTTAACAATCTCATTGATATAGATTTGGGCTAATCTTTCTAATGAATATTTAATATTAATGGGCAGGAAATGAGCTGACTTTGTAAGTCTATCAACTATAACCCATATTGAGTCATGACCTTTTCTCGTTCTTGGCAATCCAGTAACGAAATCCATAGAAATACTGTCCCACTTCCATTCTGGAATAGAGAGCGGTTGTAACATTCCAGCTGGCCTCTGATGTTCCACTTTCGCTTTTTGACAAACCAAACAAGATGCCACACGTTCCGTTACGTCTCTTTTCATCCTTGGCCACCTAAACAATTTCTTCAAATCTTGATACATCTTGGTCATTCCTGGATGCAAACTTAAATTACTAGTATGAGCTTCATCCAATATTGCCGTCTTTAGTTCAGCATCGTCGGGTATACAAACTCTCCCTTGAAATCTTAAAATTCCATCTGATCCCTCTTCCACTGTTGCCTTGTAACCTTGCTTTAAATTTTGCAAAAACGCATCTTCCTTCTGTTTATCTCGAATTATATTAAGCAAGTCATTTAAGATTACCATTCTGCTTAAACGAATCTTCCCAGGCACTAATTCCACTGATACTAAATTTCTGAACTCGTTGAGTAATTCCTCTTCCTTTATCATCATTGTAGAAACACTAAGTACTTTTCTACTCAGAGCATCTGCTACCACATTTGCTTTTCCTGGATGATATTGGAGTTGAAAATCATAATATTTGAGAAACTCAAGCCATCGTCTTTGTCTCATATTCAATTCTTTCTGATCAAACAAGTATTTCAGACTCTTGTGATCACTAAAGACATTGAACATGGCTCCATACAGATAATGCCTCCATATTTTTAATGCAAACACCACCGCTGCTAGTTCCAAGTCATGGGTTGGGTAATTTCTCTCATGAACCTTCAATTGCCTCGAAGCATAAGCTACCACATTTCGGTCTTGCATCAGCACGCATCCCAATCCTTGATACGAAGCATCACAGTACACATCAAAAGGTCTGTTAGGATCCGGTAAGATCAACACTGGTGCGGTTGTTAGCTTTTTCTTCAACTCTTGAAAACTGGCTTCACGTTCATCCGTCCATTCAAAAGCTTGACTTTTCCTTGTAAGTTGTGTAAGTGGTCCGGCAATTTTGGAAAAACCTTCTATAAACCTTCGATAATACCTGGCCAACCCAACGAAACTTCGGACTTCGGTTACTGTTTTAGGTCTTTCCCATTGCAAAATAGTTTCTATTTTGGATGGATCCACCGCAATACCTTCTTTAGAAATTACGTGACCTAGAAATTGCACTTTTTCCAGCCAAAATTCACATTTAGCCAACTTTGCATACAACTGCTTGTCCTTCAAAACCTGAAGAACTATACCGAGGTGTTCGGCATGCTTTTCTTTAGACCGAGAATAGATTAGAATGTCATCTATAAAGACAACAACAAATCTATCAAGGTACGGGCGAAAAATCCTATTCATATAATCCATGAATATAGCAGGAGCATTTGTCACTCCAAAAGGCATAACTTGATATTCATAATGCCCATAACGAGTTCGGAAGGCTGTTTTAGGCACATCCTCCGTCTTAACACGGATCTGATGGTAACCTGATCTCAGATCTATTTTAGAAAATATTTCTGCTCCCTTCAACTGGTCCATCAAATCATTAATCCGTGGAAGTGGATATTTATTCTTTATGGTGACCTTATTCAGCTGACGATAGTCCACACAGAGTCGAGAAGTTCCATCCTTCTTCTTGACTAGAAGCACTGGTGCTCCCCATGGTGATACACTCGGTTGCACAAACTGCTTCTCCAATAATTCCTCCAATTGCTTTTTCAACTCCATCAACTCGGCTGGTGACATTCTATACGGTGCAATTGAAATAGGACCTGTTCCTGGTACTAAATCGATAGAAAATTCAATTTCCCTTTCTGGCGGCAAACCAGGTACATCATCTGGAAAAACTTCTGGAAATTCATTAACAACAGGAATAGTATGTACATCTTTCTCATTCTCAACTTTTAGAGAAGATAATAATACAAATCCCTGCGCTCCATTTCTCAGCAACGACTTAGCTTTAACAGCAGTCAAGAATCCAGAGTTCTTTTCCTTCGGAAAGACTATAGATTTAATTGCACAGTCTATCAGGATATGGTTAGAAGATAACCAATCCATTCCGAATATCACATTTATCTCCACTAGGGGTAAACAAATCAAGTTGACTATAAACATACGGTCCTTCACAACAACAGGACAATCCAAACATATTTTGGATGTGACCACAGGCTTAGTAGTTGGTGTAGAAACAACCAATGGAAAATCCAAAGAAGACACAGGTAATTTCAATCTCTCAACACAACTATATGCAATGAAAGAATGTGTTGCACCTGAATCATATAAGACAGTCAAAGGCTTACCTCCTATGGCTCCTTCCCCTTGAATAAGGTTGTCAGACTGAGAAACTTCGGTTCTGTCATAGTATAGACTCGTCCTCCGGATCTTGGTTGATTTGCCCGAACAATCTTCAATGCAGGTTTCTTTTCCAACTGAGGACAATCCTTAGAGAAATGCCCAGGCTGTCGACAATTAAAACAAATTGTCCCTTTAATTGGACATCCCGAAGAAATATGACCTTTCTCCCCACATTTGAAACATGTTGGTACAAATGCCGCTTTCTGACTAGAAGTAGTACTAGCAGAGCTTCCTCCAACAGGTGGTCGTTGAAATTGGTTTCCCGGTGGTCTCGAGTATGGCTTACGCTGAAACTGATTATTATGGCTGCTACCTCCCCTCTGAAACCTCATTGGTCCAAAATTACGAGTCCTTGGATCCCGTAACTGTTCCAATTCCTCCAATTGTGCATATATATCTACCAGAGCATGGAATTGAGTCATTTTCAAAGGCAGTACTCCTTGTCTTAACTCCACTCGCAATCCTTCTTCAAACTTCCTACATCGCCACTCATCATTTGGCCTGGTTTGAGCATAATCTGAGAATTGAGACAAACTCTCAAATTTGGATGCATACTCATGGACTGTCATATTTCCTTGACGTAAACCAAGAAATTCTCTTTCCTTGGCATATCGAGCACTGGTAGGAAAATACTTATCCATAAACACAGTGGAAAACACTTCCCAAGTTATCACAGTGCCTTCAGCTTGCAACAACCGGCGGGTTCCTCTCCACCAACTTTCCCCGTCTCCTTTTAACATGTAGGTGGCATATGTTACCTTTTTGTCATCTGGGCATCCCGTCCCCTCAAATATCTTTTCCAGCTCCTGTATCCACAAACTTGCTTTCTCAGGATTGAACTCGCATCTGAACTGTGGCGGGTTACTACGCCTAAATTCAGACAAATTTAGGGCATCTGCAGTAGCATCTTGCTGTTGAGCTGCTCTCTGGTTCTGCTGAGTCATTACTTCTACCATTCGTTGCATAGCTTCTGCAATATCTTGCTGTTGAGCTGCTCTCTGGTTTTGCTGAGTCATTACTTCCGCCATTCGTTGCATAGCTTCTACAGCTGCTACCAGAGGGTCCTCTTCTCTAGGGATATTTGCACGTCTTCCTCTTCCACTATACATCTTCTTCTCTTTTTTTTTCCCATCACATCAAACATAAAAGTTAGATTTCTTCCTTTCGGAAATAAATCACAGAGAATTCACACAACACAAGCACAAACAGACCCAACCACAACCCCTAAAGACTCTAACTTGGGCTCTGATACCAACTAATGTAACACCCTTTGTGATGTCACATTTTAAGGTAAAATAAAATAAAATAAAGATAATAAATACTATTCTAGTTATAAAATAAATAATATCACCTGTACGTATACTTTGTTTATAAAACGTATAAATTACAACACATTCTCGCACCTATATAGCGTTAACATACATATTAATTCACCTGTATATTTCATTTGTGCATTATCTACATACATACAACAAACACATATAAAAAAAAATAAACTAACATATAATTTACATATGGTTTTGTTGTCATCAGTTATACTAATAATTTACAAATAATTTACAACTAAAGAAAATACATACCAAAACATTTACAACTACTGCCAAAAGATAAAACATAAGTTTATATACAGTATGGCATCAAAAAGCAAAAAGTGCCCAAGTGCACATCATGGATATCTAGTTCACTTGGGAATCATTCCTAGATAACTCCTCAGGTGACAGATAACCAGGATGTCTCACAAAGCAGTTCTACGAGCAGGGATCCGGTGCTCTACGGACGGGAGTCCGGGCTGTAGATACCACACTATTTTCATTGGGAACATGGAAAAGTCCATTCCAATGACGTCGGATCTCCAAAGGCAACTCTAACTGTACATACAAGTCAAAAGTAACTACAGGATCAAGCATCATATTCCTGGACGCAAAGATAAAGTAATAGTCCCCATATACACCACAACATTGCTTTCTTCACGAGTACGCCAGCCTTCTATTCCTCTATGGAACGTTATTCTTACAAAACATAAGAATCCTGGCGTAGTCATCTTCTTTGAGTCAATTCAACCGGTACGGATGATCTGAAGGCTCCAAATATTCAGACTGAAAATCTGTAGATTGTGGCTCCTCCTCTATATGGTATTCATTGCCTAATACTTGTTCTTCAATCTCCTCATTTTCGTATATATATATATATATAATACAATAATACAAACAACACAGAGGTAAGACAACCCAATATATCACAAGTGTGGCGCATATGAAAATGATAATACAACGAAAATAGCAATTAATATCAGCACAGATAATAAACATTAACAATAACTAATTATGGAAAAGAATAGAATCCATCACAATAACTTATAAATACACAATAAATATGCCAAAATCATAAAATGACTCAGTCCTACTCCATGGAGCTACAACACACACAACGATATCAGAGAGAATGATCTGAAGGTTCTAATAATACTGCCCAGCCAGCTATTGCACTGTCCACCCTTTGTGTCTATAGCTTGACTACCCCGACCAGCTATTGACCTTGTCAACACTTTGTGTCTATAACTTATCGTTGTGATTGCTATTGCACTGTCAATACTTTGTGTCTATAGCCCACTAAAACACCATGGCGTAGTACACAGTCACAACATCGTGTAACTACAGGCAGTAAAAATAGTCCTCTCAAATCTCGATTAAGTATAGTGCTTGTCGAGAACACTAGTGTGTTACCACGTACCACGGCCCAGAAGGAGCTACCCCCTGACCACATATGGAATAATGCACACCAATGTCTCCAAGTCCATATCAGAAATGAACCCACTACGCTCATCACATCGACAATACGATGTTATTCATCTCGTCAATTAAATCACCAATTCTCAAATTGGCACGACTCAGTGCATGAACAAAGCAATAATTACCAAAACATCCTCAAGTCTCAAATAATTACAGGAATGTCATCAATTCTCAATTATTTACAAAAATGCCCTCAAACTTCAAATATTTATAAAAATACCCTCAAACTTCAACTATTTACGAAAATACCCTCGAACTTCAAATATTTATGAAAATACCCTTGAACTTCAATTATTTACAAAAATACCCTCAATGGCAAAAATAATTATGTAAATGCCCTCAGTGGCACAAATCTCAAAATACAGTACGCTCCCACTTGGCACACTATATTTTCCATATAACCAGATTACAATACGCACCCACTTGGCGCACTATAACTTTCCACATATACGGGTCCACCATTTTGGCCCAACAGTAAAATTTGCTATTCTCATCAATAGCGTAAAATTTTTATTACGTTTTTAAAATCCCGATATTTTCCTTAAATAAACAGTTTATTTTTCTAACAGAAAGATTTATTAAATAGTTTAAAACTGCTTAAAATATTTTTCAAGTAACTGTAAAATATTTTTGCATTACTGTAAATACGAACAACATTTAAACATTATTAATTCCATTAAATACCCTTAAACACTCTTTGAAATTAATTTAAAAACATCCAAAATCCACTTTTCAGGGTTATGACCGAATCCTAGGGTGTTGTATTCCTTGGAATACTCATGCATCTCTAGCATCACACTAATATTTACAACATTATAAACACTAGCAAGTCAACTTAACAATACCAAATATGCATGAAAAATCATTACAATCAACATATAAAAGAATCCTTATGGATTCTACTACACACAAAATTCCATTTTCTTACTACCACTCAAGAATAATTAGGTTATAGTCTTCCTCTTACCTTCAAACAAAGAAAATCCTTCTTTATCCTTCTTTGGAATTTCGGTTTTAGCTCCTTCAAATACCTAAGAAAATAAATAAAATTTTCTAAGGGTTACTACTAGAAAAGAAAACCATACCATGGATCAATCATGGCTTGGAAGCTTAAAAAATGAAAATAGAAAGGAAAAACAATGAATTTTACCTTTAAAGAAGAAACTTCAAAGTGAGTCTTCAAGCATGCAAATGATAGAATTTGCAAAAACCTCCAACTAAAGATGATCTTGGATGGATATTTAGAGTAAGAAGAACAAGGAAAGAAAATTTTTAGATGGGTGGATGGTGTATGGAGAAGCTTGGCCGAATAGAGTGAAAGAAAAAGAAGAAGAAAGGTACATGGAGTCTTGGTATATTTGGAGAGAAAATGGAAGGCTTTCAACGTGAAAAGTGAGAAAATAAAAGTTAAAGGTGAATATGAAGGGCTGCTGCCCAAAACCGTGTGGCCCAAGGCCATTTAGGAATTCAATTTGTTTTAATTCAAGTTTAATTAATTGCTAATTAGGTAACTAATTAATTAGGTTTAATTTCCTAATTAATCTTAATTAATTATCTAATTATATAACTATTTAATTGGAAATATAATTACATGTTTTATAATTTCTAAACAATATTAGCACATCTAATTAGTATTTAGATTATAATTATTTAATAACTAAGTTAGTTTAATTAGTTTACTAATTAGGTAATTAAGCTTGTCAAATTAAGCTTAATTAGCTACTAACCCAAAGTCAAGCCTACATCTTTTAACTTAATCCTAACCATTGATTTCATCTTTAATTTCTATCCATTGATTAGATCTATGGTCATGATCAAAGCTTGCTCACCAAGTTTACATCTCCACCATTGATCAAGACTTGCTCACCAAGCTTGCATCTCCACCATTGATCAAGACTTGCTCACCAAGCTTGCATCTAACGGTCCAAAATAGTCAAGCCACTTTTGTTGACTTGTTCTCATTGGCTTAGAAATTTATAAAGTTTTGATCTTTTTAAAGATCCGTGATTATTTTAAAGCAATTTTCTACTATTTTTGAGACAGTAGGTAATGTAACATAAAATAATATTATAATAATATAAAATTTTTTTATTGCACAGTTAAATCCTAAAAATTACGAAACTAATATATATATCAATCAGAACTGGGTTTAGTAAGATCCCCCAGTTCTAATTAATTAAAATAATATTTTTCTGGCCAGAAAAATTTTATTTCCCTGGCTCGGAGCAAATCACATACAACTATCAAATACACTCACGAAACAGTCAAATTCAATTTACTACTCATAGAAATTACAAAACAGTATATTTCAGGATAATATCGTAATTATCCCAAAAGTTGGGGTGTTACACTTTGTCAGTGGATCAACAATGTTATCATCTGTTGGTACTCTATATATCTTCACACCTCCTCTATTGATGATCTCTTGAATGAGATGGAAGTGCCTAAGCATGTCTTTGGATCGCTGGTGAGATCTAGGCTCTTTAGCTTATGCAATGGCTCCATTATTATCACAATAGAGGTCCACTGAGTCCATAATGCTAGGATTTGTACCAAGTTTAGCAATGAACTTCCTAATCCAAACGGCCTCCTTTGTCGCATTGGAGGCAGCAATATACTCAGCCTCTGTGGTAGAATCGACGATTGTCTCCTACTTTTAACTCTTCCATCTCATAGCCCCACCATTTAGGCAAAAAATATAACCCGATTGCTATCTGGAGTCGTCCTTATCGGTTTGGAAGCTAGCATCAGTGTAACCCTTTACAACTAGTTCTTCCTCGGCTCTATATACCAAGAACGAATCCTTAGTCCTTCTCAAGTACTTAAGGATGTTCTTGACAGCTGTCCAGTGACTCTCACCAGGATCAGACTAGTACCTGTTTGTCATGCTCAAAGTATACGAGATGTCTGATCGAGTACATAACATGGCATATATGATAGATCCGAATCTAAATGTATATGGAATCTTGCTCATGCGATCCCTCTCGTCCTAGGTGGACGAGGATTGAGCCTTAGATAGGCTTACACCATGTGACATAGGCAAGAGTATTTTCTTGGATTCATGGATGTTAAACTGTCATAACACTTTGTCTATGTATGTACTCTGACTAAGGCCAAGCAGTCTCTATGATCTATCTCTATAGATCTTGATACCTAACACATAGGTGGCTTCACCCAAGTCCTTCATGGAAAAATAGTTCCCTAACCAAGTTTTTATAGACTGTAGTATGGGGATGTCATTTCCGATGAGTAGTATGTCATCTACATACAACACTAGAAAAATAATTGTGCTCCCACTAACCTTCTTATAGACACAAGATTATTGTTCATTCTTGATGAAACTAAATTATTTTATTGTATCATCAAAATAAAATTCTAGCTTCTGGAAGCATGCTTCAATCCATAAATAGATCATTGCAACTTGCACACCTTTCCAACATCTTGTGGAGTGGCAAAACCCTCAGGTTGTGTCATGTACATATTTTCGATAAGATTTCCATTAAGGAAAATAGTTTTGACATCCATTTGCTAGATTTCATAATCATGATATGCTGCAATAGCAAGCAAGATCTGAACGGATTTAAGTATTGCAACTGGGGAAAAAGTCTCATCATAGTCTACACCATGAATTTGCTTGAAACCCTTAGCCACCAATCGCCCCTTAAAGGTATGCACGTTACCATCCATGTCAGTTTTCTTCTTGAAAAACCACTTGCACCCAATGGGTTTTACCCCTTCAGGTGGGTTAACCAAGGTCCATACCTGGTTGGCATACATGGATTCCATTTCAGATCTCATGGCCTTAAGCTATTTCTCAGATTCTGGGCCCATAATGGCTTCCTGGTAAGTCACAGGCTCATCTTGATTCATGAGCAATACGTCACCTTGATGGGTCATGAAAAATCCATATCTCTCTGGTTGATGACGTATCCTATTAGACTTACGCAAGTCTTATGCCACTAGAGCAGGTTGTTGTTCCATAACATTTTGTGGAGGCTGCTCTATTTCTACCATTGGTTCGTTGGTACTCTGTGAACCTTGAATTTCTTCAAGTTCTACTTTCCTCCTACTAGTTCCTTTGGTGATAAACTCCCTTTCTAGAAACACAGCAGTCCATACGACAAACACTTTGCCTTTGGTAGGATTATACAAATAGTATCCTTTGGTTTCCTTGGGATAACCTATAAAGAAACATTTATCTGATTTGGGTCCAAGCTTATCAGAAACTTGACGTTTCACATAAGCTTCGCAACCCCAAATCTTCATGAAAGACATATTGGGTCGTCTCCCAGTCCATATCTCATACGGTGTCTTTTGAATCATTTTAGATGGAACACGGTTAAGTGTGAAAGCTGCTGTTAATAGAGCATATCCTTAGAAGGAGTCTGAAAGGTCTGCATGGCTCATCATGGATCAAACCACGTCCAACAGGGTCTAGTTACTCCTTTTAGAAACACCATTCCATTTTGGTGTTCCTGGAGGAGTGAGTTGAGATATTATCCCACATTCTTTTAGATGATCATCAAATTATTGGCTTAAGTATTCACCACCTCGATCTGATATAAAGATTTTAATACTCTTGCCAAGTTGGTTTTGTACTTCATTCTTGAACTCTTTGAACTTTTCAAAGGATTCCGATTTGTGCTTCATAAGATATTAAAATTCATATCTACTAAAATCATCAGTAAATGTAATGAAGTATTGAAAACTGCCTCTAGCCAGTATGTTTAGGGGTCCATATACATCACTATGTATAAGGCCCAAAAGATCACTAGCCCTTTCACCTTGTCCAGTGAATGAGGCTTTTGTCATCTTCCCTAATAAATAATACTCATATATTTCATATGATTTGAAATCAAATGAGTCTAAGAATCCATCTTTATGGAGTTTGGAGATGCGTTTCTCATTTATGTGGCTCAAACGACAATGCTAGAGATAAGATTGGTTCATATCATTTGACTTAAACCTCTTTGTATTTATATTATAGACAAGTGTTTCAAGATCGAGGACATAAAGTCCATTACTCAGTTGTGCATTACCATAAAAAATATCATTTAAATAAATAGAACAACTTTTGTCCTTTATAATAAATGTAAAGCCTTTCTTGTCCAGACAAGAAATAAAAATGATATTCCTACTAATAGTAGGCACAAAATAACAGTTCTCTAACTCAATTATAAGCCTAGTGGGCAAAGATAAAAGATAAGTCCCTATGGCTAAAGCAGTAACTTTTGCTCCATTTCCAACTCGTAGGTCGACTTCACCCTTAACCAATGGTCTACTGTTCTTTAAATCCTGCACATTTACACAAATGTGAGACCCACATCCAGTATCTAATACCCAAGATACAGAAGTAGATAAATTGACTTCTATAACAAAAATACCTGAAGTGGAAGTCTCACTTCCCTTCTTCTTCTTAAGCTCCTCCAGGTATTTGGCACAGTTCCTCTTCCAATGTCCGGTTTGGCTATAGTGGAAGGACATACCTTTCTTAGCCACTCCATCAACTGGTTTCAAGCCAGAAGTGCTGGGCTTGGATTTATCCTTGCCCTTGCCTTTCCACTTGTCCTTAGGCTTCTTCTGCTGTTTCTTGCCCTTATTCTTTTGGACCATCATAATGGCCTTTCCTTTGCCTTTATTTATGTTTTGCTCTGTAGTTCTCAACATGCTTAGCAGCTCTGGCAGTGATTTGTCAGTTTCATTCATGTTGTAGTTTATGACGAATTGACTAAAACTCTTTGGCAACGATTATAGGACTAAGTCAGTGGCCAACTCTTGGCCCAATGTGAAACCAAGTCTCTCTAGGTTTTCAATGTACCTAATCATCTTGAGTACATGAGCACCAACAGGGCTTCCTTCTACCAGCTTGCACTGAAACAGTGCTTTTGAGACCTCGTATCTCTTATGCCTAGCCTGCTCTTGATAGAGCTTTTTGAGGTATACGATCATATCGTAGGCATCTATGTTCTCATGTTGCTTGTAACGCCCCTTTTTGGGAGGGCACGTCACATTTTCATTTACAATGGGGAAAATAAAAATAAAAGTTAAGACCTGGTTCTTTTTATAATTATAAATTTACTTGGTTGTAATCGTGTAATTAAATTAGCGAGTATTTTTTTTGTTATAGTTAATAAAAATAGTGATAAGGCATAATTATAATGAAGAGTAAAATAGAATTAAGGCATACATCAAACCAACATACATGTACAATGATATATCATTATATTATACTTGTTTGATTATAACGCCTGATATATAAAAAGTAAAATTATACATATATGCCCCATGAGATCATAAATAAATAGCCCACCAAAATAATGACACATCAGGCCCCCAAAATAAACATTGATAGCCATCAGTGGCTATTAATAGCATCAATCCCTAAGAGGGGAAGGAACCATGTTAGGATCCTCCTCGGGGTCTTCCTCATCTGAGGAAACCTCCATCGGAGCCACCGAGTTATGAGCTGGGGCGTGAGCAGTGGAAACAAAAGAATCCTCCTATGGAGTGTTATAACGATCACCCCACATCTCCCTAATGGGCAAATAAAACTCCAAAAGTAAACTGACGCTGCAAAAGAAGATGGGCGGTTCATGACGCCCCCAAGCCAGCGAAAATCGACATGTCTCCCTCGTAGATGAAATGATCAGAATTTAGGTTGAGGTACTAGCAATTTGGCCCTCCGAGGAAGGTCATACGCACATAGCCTAGAAATCTACGTGGGCGTATTGCCATGATCCAACAGTAGATGCTAGTCGCGCTCGGGCCAGAAGTCGGGGAATTCGTGAGCTTAACTTCCGTTGCCGACGTCTTTGATGGAATATAAATACAAATAGTAATAATAGGAAGACAGAAAAGAGGTAAGACATCCTACCATCATTACCAATTATGGCAGCAAGAAACAAAATGATGCAAAGTGCCAACATAGCATTTCAAAAAGTAATAATAATAAGCATTAAATAACAGTAATAAACAATTAAGCAGTTCCAGGCAATTATACATAAGTAAAGTAACAGTTCCAATATGATAAGAATTAAATGCCAGGTAATATATGGACTCATTATGCACATGCATACGGCATCAAAAACTTACTCCATAGAGCTAGACACAAACAGTCGGAGAGAAAGATCAGGAGACATGTCTGCAACTCGGCTACCGCGGCCAAAGTGCTATAATTCATCAGTTTATCCACGTGCACATCAAGGCATTGTACAGACATTCTACACTAGATCACGATATAGGACAGTGTCTCGGTCCAGATTGTCGGTGCATTTACATCGGTCTGCCCCATGGACAGAAGAGCTACTAACTGTCCATTGCGAGGTACCCATACCCCGACGTCCCCAAGGTCAACAATATGACCTACACTAGTCTACTCGCACCCGCACAAAAGTGTGTTCAATCTCCTAGGCAACATGGCCTTAACAACAGTCCAACGGACTTTCCCAATGCATGATGACTCAATGCATATAACATGTATGTTTATCATTACATACTTTTTCACAATATGCCACAATTGGCCAAAGTAAGCATCATAATATTCCTGGTGCCACACATGGACCCACATTAAATAGTCTAAGGCCTTCCAATGATACATTGCATTTTTGGTACATTATGGAATTGTTTAGTGTTCTCACTTACACTCATGTTCTTACTTTAATTGAAAACCATTTTAAGTCTTTTAGCTAAAGTTCCATCCTTGGTTCTTTCCATTTTATGAAATCCTCATTAATTCCTAATTATCTAATTTAGTTAAGTTCCACTTCAATGTGATGTCTCTTATGAAATTCTTTTCATAATTAGGTTCCTTACTTTAAACTTAGTCTTATTCACTTAAAGAATTATTTTTAAGTCTTACCAAGTCTCACACATCCTTATTTGTTCTTAAAGTCCAAAGAATTCCTTTAGGTTACCAAATTTATTTCCTTCCATTACATAATCCTCTTATTTATTTACTTGATTAATTAAATGTCATAGTTGTATGAAGTTACATGATTAGGCCATCATTAACCCTAGAGGTCGTGAGCCTCACTAAGTCTTGGGATTCCGAATTTTCATTCCATTACTTATATATTGTTCACTTGATTAGCTATATCTTCCACTTGTTATAAATTTTCACCAAGAACCCTAATTTTTGGGCCCTAAAACCATGAGCCTCATGGAAGAGGACAAAGTCATTTTTACATCCAATCAAGATTCTAATCCATCCAAACACATACATGTACATACTCAATCAATCAAATAACTTAAACAAATTAAAAACAACATGTAATCATACAAATCATGCAAACAAAGAGAATAACCCTAAAGGGGGTTTTCTCACAACCAATCACAAAACAAGGTTCCTTACTACCAATAGAGGTTGAGGAGAAGTATCTTCCTCTTACCTAAGAGAAAACAAACAAAAGAACTCCTTGTGTGCTCCTTGAAGATTTCGGCCAACACCACTCAAAAACCCTAAAATTCCAACTTCAACCAATCAATACCAAAACTTGAAAAAGAATGAATAGATGGTCAAAATGAAGGCATCCCAAACAAAAATAGAGAGAGAATCAAGAGAATGCAAGAGTCTCACCCAAGAGCCCTAAACTTGAAGCTTGAAGAAAGTGGTAAAGATGAAAGCTTTCCAAGGAATCACCAACTAAAGAAGTGTTTAGATGATGGAGGGGATTAAGAAAATGGGATTGGTTGAAATTTTTGTGATCTTTGGTGTGTGGGGAGTGAGGAGGCCGTGAGCTTTCTAGAGAGAAGGAGGAGAAAAATGCAAAGGAAGATGAAGGTAGAGAGAGAAGTGAATAGAAAAGTGAAATAGCTTTTTAGGATTTTTGAAAATTTGAATAGATTGATTAATTAAATTGAAGCACAACTTTCGCTCCCAAATTAGAGCTACTGCCGTGTTGGGGAGAGAGGAGAGAGGGGGTGAGTAGCTTCCTTGAGAAGCTTAGGAGGAAGCTTCCTTGAAGCTTCATTGAGGCTTCCTCGAGAAGTTTTGCACGTTTCTCGATAAAGTAAAAAGCAAAGTTGTCTCCTAAATGAACACTCTAGAACAAATGATTAATTACTCTGTTAGAATTATTTTCCAGTGAACAAAAGTTACAGTTAATGAAAATGGTATTTACTATTCATCAAAAAAAATTTCGGTACCGTGAATTTATTTATCAGATAAAATCTTGAAAAACATGAATCTCGTAAACTGTGTCCACTCTCGGATTTAGTAAGATCTCCCGTCGACATTTCCACAGTTCAAGGTTTACCAGCCTCGGGAAAAATATTTCGTTTTCTCGGCTCCGCTCAGTGCGCACGTAAAATGAGAAATATATTAAAATATTTGATATTTTTAGAAAAATCTAGAAAGATTTCCAAAAATCACAAATATTGAAAAATGACTATTCATCACAAAACAAACAATTTTTAGGGTGTTTCACTGACTCTGCTCAGTATGCATGCAAAACGAGGAATATATTAAAATATTCGACGTTTCTGAAAAATTTCAGAAAAATTTTCAAAAATCATAAATATTATAAAATTATTATTTATGATGAAATAAATAATTTTTGGGGTGTTACAACTCTCCCCTTCTAAAAAGAAATTTTGTCTTCGAAATTTTCATACCTTAGAATAGTTGTGAGTGTTGCTCCTTCATCATGTCTTCTAGCTCCCAAGTTGCATCTCCAATTGTTTCGTTCCAGATTACCTTCACCAATGAGATCTCCTTGCCTCTTAGTTGCTTTATCCTTCTATCCTCAATTCTTACAGGAGGTGCCTCATAGGTTAAGTTCTCTTTTAATTGTACTGTATCTGGTGCTATGACATGACTTGGGTCAGGAATATATTTTCGTAGTTGTGACACATGGAAGACATTGTGAATGTTTGAGAAGAAAGGGGGTAAGGCTATTTGATAGGCTACTGGACCCACTCGGCAAATAATCTGGTATGGTCCAAGAAATTTTGGAGTAAGTTTTCTAGATTTCAAGACTCGGCCCACCCCAGTCATAGGTGTGACTTTCAAAAATACATGCTCGTCTTCCTCAAACTCAAGAGGCTTTCTTCTTTTATCTGCATAACTCTTTTGTCGGCTTTGAGCTGTTCTCATCTTCTCCTGAATCATCTTAACTTTTTCAGTTGTCTGCTATATAACATCTGGTCCAATAGTGAGGCGCTCACCGTCTTGGTACCAACATAAAGGTGTCCGACACTGCTGTCCATACAGAGCCTCATAGGGTGCCATCCCTATGATTGAATGTTAACTGTTGTTGTAGGTGAATTCTATCAACGGTAGAATATCATCCCAACTTCCAGTCTATTCTATGGTACAAGCTCTAAGCAAATCTTCCAATGATTGGATTGTCCTCTCCGATTGGCCATCAGTTTGTGGGTGATAAGCAGAACTTAGACGTAACTTTGTCCCTAATGATTCTTGTAGACTATGCCAAAACTTTAAAGTGAATCTTGGATCCCTATCCGAAACAATACTTGTAGGCACACCGTGTAGTCTAACAATTTCTCCAATATACAGCTGGGTCACTTTCTCTAGGTTATACCTTATGTTGATCAGGAGAAAATGCGCTGATTTTGTGAGTTGGTCCATAATTACCCAAATCGAGTCATGTCCTTTTCTTGTCCTTGGCAAACCCACCACAAAATCCATTGCAATGTTGTCCCACTTCTATTCAGGATTAGACAATGGTTGCAGCAATCTTGTCGGTCTTTGATGTTCCACTTTAGCTTTCTGACAAACTAGACAAGTCAATACATGTCTAGTGACGTCACTCTTCATTCCATGCCACCAAAATAACCTCTTCAAGTCTTGATACATTTTTGTTATGCCTGGATGCATATTCAGCTGGCTTGTGTGAGCATGGTCAAGAATATACTCTCTAAGCTCTTAGTCACGGGGAATACAGACTCTACCTCGGAATCTCAAAATTTCGTCTACTCCTTTCGCAAATGCTGTTTCGTTGCCTTGCTTCATTAGCTCTCTCACTTCTTGCAAGAACTTGTCAACCTTCTGTTTTTCTCGTATGTCCTCCATTAGCTCACTTGAGATGGTGACCATGTTCATGTAGATCTTTCCTGGTTCTAATTCCATAAAAGACCATACATCTTTGAACTGCTCTATTAGATCCTTTTCCTTGATCATCAGGGCAAAGACACTGATCATCTTCCTACTCAAGGCGTCTGCCACGATGTTTGCCTTGCCAGGGTGATATAGAAGTTGGAAATCATAGTCTTTTAGGAACTTCAGCCATCTCCGCTGCCTCATGTTCAATTCCTTCTGATCATACAAATATTTCAAGCTTTTGTGATCACTAAAGATGTTGAACGTCGCTCCATAGAGGAAATGCCTCCATATCTTCAAAGCGAAAACCACAGCCGCTAATTCCAAGTCGTGCGTAGGGTAGTTCTTCTCATGCACTCGCAATTACCTTGAAGCATAAGCCACTACTCTTCCATGTTGCATAAGCACAGATCCTAGTCTTTGGTATGAAGCGTCACAATACACCTCAAAGGGCTCATTCGGATCAGGTAGCACTAACACTGGCGAGGTAGTTAGCCGTCTCTTCAACTCTTGGAAAATCTGTTCACGTTGTCGGTCCACTCAAAAGCCTGGTACTTTCTTATGAGTTGAGTAAGAGGTCCTGCAATCTTGGAGAATTCCTCGATGAACCTCCGGTAATATCCGGCCAAACCCACGAAGCTACGAATCCCCGTCACTGACTTAGGCCTTTCCCATTGTAGCACTGCCTCCACTTTCGATGGATCTACCGTAATCCCTTCCTTCGAGATTACATGACCCAAAAACTTAACTTCTTCCAGCCAAAATTCATATTTTGATAGTTTGGCATACAGTTCTTTCTCCTTCAGAATCTGGAGAACTATACTAAGGTGTTCAGTATGATCCTCCTGATTTTGAGAGTATATCAGGATGTTGTCGATGAAGACAACAACAAACCTGTCCAAGTAAGGATGAAAGATCCTGTTCATGTAGTCCATGAAGATAGCAGGTGCATTCGTCACACCAAATGACATCACAAGATACTCGTAATGGTCGTATCGGGTATGAAAAGTAGTCTTGGATATATCCTCTGTCTTCACTCGTATCTAATGATACCCAGATCGCAGGTCGATCTTTGAAAACACTACTGCTCCCTTCAGTTGGTCCATTAAGTCATCAATTCTTGGGAGTGGATATTTATTCTTGATTGTCACCTTGTTTAGCTGTCTGTAGTCCACGCATAACCTTGATGAATCGTCTTTCTTTCGAACTAATAGTACTGGTGCTTCCCAAGGTGATACACTCAGTCTGATGAATTGCTTTTCCAAAAGCTCCTCTACCTGCTTCTTAAGTTCAGCTAATTCTGTTGGTGACATCCTATAAGGTGCTATAGACACGGGACCAGCTCCTGGTACAAGGTCAATAGCAAATTCTATTTCTCGTGCTGGTGGTAAGCCAGGTACATCCTCAGGAAATACTTCAGGAAATTCATTCACCACTGGAATTGTGTTCACATCAACTTCACTCTCGACTTTCAAAGAAGACAGTAGCATGTATTCGTGAGCTCCTTCTTTCAAGAGAGTTTGAACTTGATTGGCCGTCAAGTATCTAGAATCCTCATCCACAAGGAAAACTATGGTTTTTCGGGAACAATCTAACAGAACATAGTTAGAAGGCAACCAGTCCATCCCTAAAATTATATCTAGCTGAGAAAAGGGTAAACAGATTAAATCAACAGAAAAGATTCGACCTTCAATAATTAAGGGACAATTTAAACAGACTTTGGCAGTAACTACCGATTTATCAGTAGGGGTAGAAACAGTCAGATCAAAAGGTAAGGTAGACATTGGTAAACTAAGTTGTAGAACACAGTCATAAGATATGAAAGAATGGGTTGCCCCAGAGTCATACAGTACAATCAAAAGGTTACTTTCTATGGTGCCTTCTCCTTGAATCAAGTCTTCTGACTCAGAGGCTTCGGCTCCGCTCATGGTATAGACCCGTCCTCCTGCTTGCGGTTTGTTAGCCCTTGCAGCATTGACTGAAGGTTCAGCCTTCGCTTGGTTGTAGTCTCGGGATACGTGGCCAGGTTTACCACATCTGAAGCAGATAATCCCCTTTATAGTGCAATCCCTCATGGGATGATCCTTCCTACACTTCAAACATTTGGAGGGATACTCCACATTTTGGCCAGTTCGGTTCCCAGTAGAACTTCCACTAGAACTTCCACCCGCTGTCTATTGCTGGTTTCCCGTTGGTCGGGAATAGGGCTTCTTTTGGAAGCGATTAGAACTGTTGCCACCACCTCTTTGGAACCTTGTAGGTCCAAAGTTCCTACTCCTTGTATCTCTAGCTTGCTCCAGAGCTTCCACTTCACAGCATGTATCCAACAGCTCTGAGAACTCGTTGATTTTCAGTGTGATAAAAGCTTTCTTCATTTCATATCTCAATCCTTCTGTAAACTTCTGACACTTCCAGGCTTCATTCGGTTGGTGCTAAAAGTACGTTGAAAACTTTGACAAGTTTTCAAATCTCGCTGTGTATTCACTAACAGTTATATTTCCCTGCCTTAGGTTGAGAAACTCCATCTCCTTCGCGTGCCTCTCGCTCGTAGGAAAGTACTTATCCAAGAATTTATCCTTGAATAAATCCCAAGTGATCTCGCAATTTTTAGCCTCTAGCGTTCTTTGCGCCCCGTACCACTAGTCCTCAGCATTGCCAACCAACATAAAGGTAGCATAAGTCATATTCTTATTCTTGGCGCAATTAATGCCTCAGAAAACTATCTCTAGCTCTTTGATCCATAGACTGGCTTTCTCTAGATCGAACTCTCCTTTGAATTGGGGAGGATTGTGGTGACAAAACTATGCTAAGTTTTGACCGTCAGCAGTAGCTTCGAGCTGTTGAGCAGCCCTTTCTTGTTATTGAGCAACTCTTTCTTGTTGCTGAGCAGCTCGTTCAGTCTGTTGTGCGATGACCTCAACCATCTTTTGCATCGCTTCTATAGTAGCTGTCATGTCTCCACGTCATGCCATCTTGCTTTCTCAATTCAGATTAACTAAAAACACAAGGAAAGTCAGTTGTATCCACTAGGAATACCAAACACAGAGATTCACACAACATAAACAAGACAGACTCAATCACAAGACCCAAAGAAACATAAATCGGGGCTCTGATACTAACTTAATGTAACGCCCCTTTTTGGGAAGGCACGTCACATTTTCATTTACAATGCGAAAAATAAAAATAAAAGTTAAGACCCGGTTCTTTTTATAATTATAAATTTACTTGGTTGTAATCGTGTAATTAAATTAGCGAGTATTTTTTTTTGTTAGAGTTAATAAAAATAGTGATAAGGCATAATTACAATGAAGAGTAAAATAGAAGTAAAGCGTACATCGAACCAACATACATGTACAATGATATATCATTATATTATACTTGTTTGATTACAGCGCCTGATATACAAAAAGTAAAATTATACATATATGCCCCAAGAGATCATAAATATACAACCCACCAAAATAATGACATATCAAGCCCCCAAAATAAACATTGATAGCCATTAGTGGCTATCAATAACATCAATCCCTAAGAGGGGAAGGAACCGTGTTAGGATCCTCCTCGGGGTCTTCCTCATCCGAGGAAACCTCCATCGGAGCCATCGAGTTACAGGTTGGGGTTCGAGCAGTGGAAACAAAAGAATCGTCTTGTGGGGTGTAATAACGATCACCCCACATCTCCCTGATGGGCAAATAAAACTCCAAAAGTAAACTGACGCTGCAAGAGAAGATGGGCGGTTCATGACGCCCCCAAGCCAGCGAAAATTGACACGTCTCCCTCGTAGATGAAACGATCAGAATTTACGTTGATGTACCAGCAGTCTGGCCCTCCGAGGAAGGTCAAATACACATAACCTAGAAATTCGCGTGGGTGTGCCGCCATGATCCAACAGCAGATGCTAGTTGCGCTCGGGCCAGAAGCCGGGGACTTTGTGATCTTCACTTCCGTCGCTGACGTCTTCGATGGAACATAAATGCAGACAGTAATAATAAGAAGACAGAAAAGAGGTAAGATATCTTATCATCATTACCAATTATGGCAGCAAGAAACAAAATGGCACAAAGTGCCCACATAGCATCTCAAAAAGTAATAATAATAAGCATTAAATAACAGCAATAAACAATTAAGCATTTCCAGGAAATTATACATCAGTAAAGTAACAGTTCCAATATCATAAGAATTAAATGCCAAGTAATATATGGACTCATTATGCATATGCATACGACATCAAAAACCTACTCCATGGAGCTAGACACAAACAGTCGGACAGAAAGATCAAGAGACATGTCTACAACTCAGTTGCCGCGGCCAAAGTGCTATAATTCATCAGTTTATCCACGTGCACATCAAGGCATTTTATAGACATTCTACACTAGATCACGATATAGGACAGTGTCTTGGTCCGGATCGTCGGTGCATTTGAATCAGTCTGCCCCATGGATAGAAGAGCTACCAACTGTCCATTGTGAGGTACCCGCACCCCGATGTCCCCAAGGTCAACAATATGACCTACAGTAGTCTACTCGCACCCGCACAAAGGTGTGTTCAATCTCCTAGGCAACATGACCTTAACAATAGTCTAACGGACTTTCTCAATGCATGATGACTCAATGCATATAACATGTATGTTTATCATTACATACTTTTCCACAATATGCCACAATTGGCCAAAGTAAGCATCATAATATTCTTGGTCCCATACATGGACCCACATTAAATAGTCTAAGGCCTTCCAATGATACATTGCATTTTTGGTACATTATGGAATTGTTTAGTATTCTCACTTACACTCATGTTCTTACTTTAATTGAAAACCATTCTAAGTCTTTTAGGTAAAGTTCCATCCTTGGTTCTTTCCATTTTATAAAATCTTAATTAATTCCTAATTATCCAATTTAGTTAAGTTCCACTTCAATGTGATGTCTCTTATGAAATTCTTTTCATAATTAGGTTCCTTACTTTAAACTTAGTCTTATTCACTTAAAGAATTATTTCTAAGTCTTACCAAGTCTTACACATCCTTATTTGTTCTTAAAGTCCAAAGAATTCCTTTAGGTTACCAAATTTATTTCCTTCCATTACATAATCCTCTTATTTATTTACTTGATTAATTAAATGTCATAGTTGTATGAAGTTACATGATTAGGCCATCATTAACCCTAGAGGCCGTGAGCCTCACTAAGTCTTAGGATTCTGAATTTTCATTCCATTAATTACATATTGTTCACTTGATTAGCTATGTCTTCCACTTGTTATAAATTATCACCAAGAACCCTAATTTTTGGGCCCTAAAATCGTGAGCCTCATGAAATAGGACAAAGTCATTTTTACTTCCATTCAAGATTCCAATCCATCCAAACACATACATGTATATACTCAATCAATCAAATAACTTAAACAAATTAAAAACAACATGTAATCATACAAATCATGCAAACAAAGTGAGCAACCCTAATAAGGTTTTCTCACAACCAATCACAAAACAAGGTTCCTTACTACCAATAGAGGTTGAGGAGGAGTATCTTCCTCTTACCTAAGAGAAAACAAACAAAAGAACTCCTTGTGTGCTCTTTGAAGATTTCGGCCAACACCACTCAAAAACCCTAAAATTCCAACTTCAACCAATCAATACCAAAGCTTGAAAAAGAATGAATAGATGGTCAAAATGAAGACATCCCAAACAAAAATAAAGAGAGAATCAAGAGAATGCAAGAGTCTCACCCAAAAGCCCTAAACTTGAAGCATGAAGAAAGTGGTAAAGATGAAAGCTTTCCAAGGAATCACTAACTAGAGAAGTGTTTAGATGATGGAGGGGATTAAGAAAATGGGGTTGGTTCAAATTTTTGTGATCTTTGGTGTGTGGGGAGTGAGGAGGCCGTGAGCTTTCTAGAGAGAAGGAGGAGAAAAATGCAAAGGAAGATGAAGGTAGAGAGAGAAATGAATAGAAAAGTGAAATAACTTTTTAGGATTTTTGAAAATTTGAATAGATTGATTAATTAAATTGAAGCACAACTTTGGCTCCCAAATTGGAGCTGCTGCATTGTTGGGGAGAGAGGAGAGAGGAGAGAGGGGGTGAGTAGCTTCCTTGAGAAGCTTGGGAGGAAGCTTCCTTGAAGCTTTCTTGAGGCTTCCTTGAGAAGCTTCGTACGTTTCTCGATAAAGTGAAAAACATAGTTGTCTCCTACATGAACACTCTAGAACAAATGATTAATTACTCTACTAGAATTATTTTCCAGTGAACAAAAGTTACAGTTAATGAAAATGGTATTTACTATTCATAAAAAAAAAATTCGGTACTGTGATTTTATTTATCAGATAAAATCTTGAAAAATATGAACATCGTAAACTGTGACCAGTCTCGAGTTTAGTAAGATCTCCCATCGACGTTTCCACAGTTCAAGGTTTACCAGCCTCAGGGAAAACATTTCGTTTTTTCCGACTCCGCTCAGCGCACAAGCAAAATGAGGAATATATTAAAATATTTGACGTTTTCAGAAAAATCTAGAAAAATTTCCAAAAATAAAAAATATTGAAAAATGACTATTCATCACAAAACAAACAATTTCTGGGGTGTTTCACTGACTCTGCTTTGTGGGCATGTAAAACGAGGAATATATTAAAATATTCGACGTTTCCGAAAAATTCCAGAAAAATTTTCAAAAATTATAAATATTATAAAATGATTATTTATGATGAAATAAATAATTTTTGGAGTGTTACATTGATTCTAAAGCTCAGAGTTCATGGTGGCTAGCATTAAACATTCGACGTCCAATGTGTCATCTTGATGCTTCTTATAAGCATCCTTTTCAGCTCTAGGGGCATTTGTAGCAGGTGGCTCAGGAATAGGCTATTCTAGAACATACAACTTTTTTTCTTGTTTGAGTACAATCCTTAAATTCCTGTACCAGTCTAGAAAATTCATTCTAGAAAACTTGTCCTTCTCAAGGACGGATCGCAATGATAAGTTACTCGAAGTGTTTGCCACCATGGTAATCTATCAACAGAAATTTGTAAAATATAAGTATCATGTCATAAACATATTTAACGAGGTCTTTAATTAAATATGTCTCTCACTAATTTTATTCAAATCGATGACCCTCAACATTGACACGAAAAATCTCATCGCAATATTTCCTAGTGGGCCAAGTTCTATATTTCACCTAGCTTTGAGTCAGCTTTGGCTGATCACTCAAAATTCAGTTATTTAGGTAGGAAACACTTTCTAATTACATCACGTGGAACTTTTAGATAGTTGGGTGAATAACACTTATTCTAATCCATCTAATGGACTAAAGCCCAACTACATGCCTCTAAGCCTTCAATCCTATTGAAATAGCCTAGTTAAGTTAAACCCAATGGTTAACAGTTAGATATTACCTTTATCCCACTGTGTTTTACTAATATAGATAGAGGCATCTTGCTTTGGCAGGCCTACACTTAATTGATACTAGTCTTGACGAGTGTCGTGCATTGGAAGGCATCACATAATGACTTTATATTTGCTTTGAGGGAATTTTATAATTATTATTAGATCTCACCATTTATTAAATTGTTTAACATACCATAAACATCATTCATGCATCTCATACATATAAAGCATATAATAGATGTGACATGGTTATGGCTCCTAGCGCAATGATTCTCCCAAGCCAATGAGAGTATCATTAACTAAGCCTTAAGAGCGAACAGCTTCACCAAACGTCTCCCACCAACATCCTCATTTGATGTCATCTTCTTATCTCCACATCAGGATTACGTTACATAATATAAAGAAACCTCGATTTACATACGAGGGGAGTTAGATGAGAACAAAATGTACAACCAGAATGTAGAGAAAAAGGCACAACACGCAAGCCGTATTTTAAAATAACCAAAAAGCATAAAAGGAGGACTAAGGCTATAACCATGCACCATATACCACAAAGAACATATAAACTCTAAACAATAATACATTGTTACTTTGTGGGTCATAAAAATAGAATTGAATATAGCACTTTCCAATAACACACACTACGCAATAGGGTTCAGGGCAGCACCTTGAAACTAAAATGAAAAAACAAGAGCTAAACCTCTTGTGCCTCCTTGACGGCTAGGGCATCAACACTTGAACCTTTATAGCCGCCATCACCTGTTTAGAAACAAGGTTTCCAGAATGTGTGAGGACAAGAACACTTCATGTCATGAGAAACCTTAATGCCGCCATCTACTATCCGAAATAAGGTTTTGTTTGACATCAACACTTGATGCTGCCATGAGCCAGACACAAGGTTTCTAGAACCCTTGCGCCACTGTCCAGAAGGAGATTTGCTTGACATCAACGCTTGATGCTGCCGCAGACCAAGAACAAGGATTCTAGAACCCTTGTGCTACGCCAATATCACATATATGCCAGAAAACTTCATAAAAGCATACATATATACAACACAGATTCATTGTTTCGAAAACATCATCATGGTTTCGCATACAACATATCAAACAAAGTATATTTCACAAAGAATTCATACGATTTCTGAAATAACACATTAAAGATCATATCTTTTACTAAAAACAAAAAATCATGTTATTTCATACAACACGAAGAATAGAAAAACTGAATCAAGGTTTCGCAAGTGGCTCTGATACCACTATTGGAAATTGCGAATACATCGCGCAGCGAAAAAGCAAAAATTCCCACCAAGGTTCTGCGCAAAAAGAGACCATAATCCATGTTTTTGAGTTTACCTCTTGAAGCAAGATGAAAAACAAATGACGTGAATCACCAACACCATAACAGTGATGATGTCTCTATGGTATCCACACGAACAGACTCACGAATGTCCAACATCCGCAAAAAGGAGTCACACGTCTCGAACATAGTGCTAGCTGCAAAGAAAAGAGAAACTTATCACTCTCTCACTCACTGTTTCTATAGGTGCGGCTAAGGTTCTGTTATGCGTGCTTAGTAGCCCCTTTAGCAATGCTATTTTTAATAGTGACTGCCTTTAAGTGAGTGTCAGCAGCAACAGGGTTAGCTGTGCAGCCTTTGGACTCATCTGTTATGAGTTAGGCCCACGATGGAATCCCAATCCAACTTGAATTCTCATTGCTCCAATTTAGTCTACTCTATGTGTGTGACCTTGAAGGTTTTCATAACGTTGGTAGTAATATTAAAATCTCATTTTAATATTACAAGTAGTAAGTGGTATCTAGTAACACATCGCTGCTACCCAAGTAATGAGAATGTCAGTGATTTGACATAACCTTTTTGTGACCAATGTTTCCATGTAGTTTAGTCCATTTGTCAATATATCTAGATTGAACACAATGCATGGAGTGCGTCACCCTTGTATAGTTCAATCCTTTATATCCTGATACTCGAGTAGACTTTGTAACAACAAATGAGATCAATATCTCATATTGACTCATATTGACTCATTTGAGCATGGCCATGTATTTCGTAGTCTCACTCAATCAAGGGGCCCAAAGATATTGCTCCTGTTATGTAAGAGTGACAAATCTCATCTAGGTCACTTACATCCCTCTGCATGATTTGCAGTATATCCAATAACTAACTTTATAATCACGTTATTACAAATGACGTTTAATGGCATTAAAACACACAACTCCTCATGTAGGAATCATAGTGGTTTCAGGTCAAAGGACCATATACACCATTGTCACTATGAGAATCGCTTATGAAACTCACGTAGCAATCCATGTAGCGTTCTCATGGCGGGTCAGTCCAGTACATCATTACTCTAATATGTACCCATGTGAAGACTTGATATCTCATATTCATGACCCATGAGGTTTTGTTAACCCTTTTTTGTGTACCGCAAGTGTACGGGTCGTGCAAGTAATAAAATGATGAGTTAAGTTCGTTCCCTCGAGGATTAGGATTAATATCTTAGCTAACTATTAACTATTAGTTTAAGGAATTCTATTCAAGAATATACAAATTTGGAGAGAGAGTGTGACTTGTTTAAAAGACTAAAAACTTTTAGCAAAAGATTGAGATTCAAGGGTTGGAGAATAGGGACTCATTCTTCACTAACTATTCCACTTGATGATATGCAACCAAGATGAGTGCTATGCAATAGGTTTGTTGGCAAAAGAAACTCCACTAGTTAAAAGCCTATGTCTAGGTCTATTAAGCTTATGTAACTTACTTAGTTAACTATGTGTCCATGAAAACCAAAGCAAATTCCATTCATTAAGATTGATTCTTTACAATTGCCATGCATGACCAAAGGGTATATCTCTATCCCATTAGCTAATTAAATCACTCATCAACTAGAATGAAATTAAACATGCATTAACCATATTCATGATCTAAAACCTAAATCCCTATGTCTAGTTCAATAGATTCAACCAAACCACAATGAATGCTAGCCACATATTTATGAGCATTAAGAGAAATATGGATGAACAAACATATTATCATAAACAACTCACAAGGTTACAAAATCATCAAGTTTACATAGAAAGATCCAAAGGAATCCCTAAAATGAACTTAGCTATCCATGGGTCACGAAAATGCCAAAGCCATTTCCATGCCCATGCCCTAGAAAGAGAGATAGAGAAGAGAGAAGAAGGGAAACTCTATGATGTTGATGCTTAGATGAATGATCGTCCTTCAAGAAGGGTGGCTTCCACTTCTAGTCCCTTTTTTTAGCTCTCCAAAACTGTCCAACAATAAGCCCTAGCTCGGTTCTCCCACGACCCAGAACTGTCCTGACTTAATCTAAAAGCATCGTATTTATAGGTGCAGCAGACGTCCACGCGCCGCGGCGTACCATATCCCACGCCGCGGCATGACAACCTCGGTCTCCTTAGTTTTCAGCAGCCAGAGAGCAGCACGCCGAGGCGTGAACATATCCACGCCGCGGCGTGGGAAGCTGGGACTTCTCTTGGCTCTTCTCTTCCCATGCTGGTCCACAAGCTACTCCAATTCATCCATTTTGTAGCCTAACCTACAATTTACAGCTCACTCGATTAATCACGAGCGCAAAATCAACATATTCTAATCAAAAGAATTGGAAATATGTTCACAAAATAAAGAGGAAGACATCAATAACTTTTGTATAAAAACAAGTTTAGAGTCTCCCAAATATACCCAAGAACAAGGACTGAGCAATCAATAAAGCACTGATATAGGGCACAAATAACTACAGTTTATGGAGTTATGACACCCCCAAACTTAGATTTTTGCTAGTCCTTGAGCAAAACCAAGTATGAGTACACAAGCAATTATAAAATCTCTCCATCATGCATTCAGCAGCTAACATGGATTCCACATTCACACCTCTCCTGGTGCACCATGGTTGCATAATCCTCAAAGAAAGTTCAAGCCTCATAATTTACTTCACACACATGCAGTCCTTATTATGTTAACAATCGCAGCTTCCTTTCATTTAAATCACTATTTCCACAAGCATGCAAGCTAACTTTTCAAATCAAATCATGTTCATCCGGATAAGTTTATGTGCATACACATGAATATGAAGCACAGAATCCTCAAAATTGTAATTCAACTCTTTCTCCACTAATGTAAATTGCACACAACTGAGGATCAAAAGGGACTTTAATAGCTTGTAATGTAAGGCCAAGGTGATGGGGTGAAGAACAAAGGGGAATGAAAACATACAAACATTGAGAAACATAACATGATATTTCAAGACTTAAGTCACTACAACAAGGGTATACAAAATGAAACAAATAACACTATTCAGAACCACTCGATGCTTTTTTTTCATTTATGCTTTCTTTCTTTCATTTGTTTTTTTTTTCTCTTTTTGTATTTTCTTTTTCTTTAACAAAAACAACTTCTTGTACAACAAATGGTTCCTTCAAGCCACTTTTGTATTGAACAACATAAATACCCTAAACAATGGACTCAAGTGAAGAAATAACATATCATGCACTCAACAAACATATTTATGGTGAGGTGAAAATGCAATGAATTTTCATATGCATTGGAATGGTTACATGGGTTGGGAGAAATGAAGGTGATGAAAGAAAATAGAAGGCTTAACATTTATAAAGCTTCAAAGGGGACCTAAGGATATGATCATGTCAAGGCAAGCTTTTTAGGCTCAATCGGTCCAAACAATGCCCTAATCACTTCCTCAATCAAGCACAACCTAGGATTTCACCTCAAAAGAGTTGCAAGACAATTTTATTGGATAAAAGAGATCTCCACATGCACAGTTCATAAACATTTTCTAGATTCGCACTCAAACCATTTCAAAGTTACACAAGCATACAAGTGGAATGTGCACAAACTAGATTGTTTCATCATGCATTAGAGATTGCATATGGATTCAACTAAATAATGAGATCAAAACACATCCAAACTCATCATAGGACAACCATCAATGCATTCCAAAAGATTTTAGATTTTAACATGCATTAAGAGCAAAACAACAAAATTAACCAAGTACTACCACCAGCATTAGTCAAAACATAAGCAGTGGCCAATACAAACATCACAAGGCAAGGTAGACACCCCCAAACCTAAGGGAAACAGTGTCCTCACTGCGCAAAATATCTGAAAACAAACAACAAAATAAGACAGAAAGATGCCCTGAGTGCATCATGACTACACATCCTCATCGTCATCCGGGATGATCTCAGTATCACCACCACTGTCATGACCCTCAGCTGCTGGATCCTGGGGGGGATGGGATGGTCCAGCACCATCATAGGGAGAGGAGGCAGACCCTGGAAAGCTGTCCATAGGAAACCCCGAGCGCTCCGCCAACCACCTCAGCATGGCAGTTATCTGAGTCAGCCTAGCATCCACAGAAGCGCGCCACTCATCATCAGACGGAGGGGCCGCTCGGGCTTCACTCTGCTCCCGCCTCTATCGCTGTCCTGGAGCCAGAGGATGTTTAAGCTTCTGCAAGATGGTGTCATTCAGGGGCTGTTTGACATCAACAAGCTCCTCATGGGGGCCCCACTGGACCTGAGATTTGCTACAAAGCTGGTGGATGAGGAATGGGAAAAAGAGGCTCCTTGACTCATTTATTGACTTTTGAATCTGCTCATGAATAATCCTGGCAATATCATTGGACTTGTGCTCCAGAATGGAATAGATCAGGATGGCCCAATCCCTAGTCACCTCAGACATGTTGGCAGAAGGGATGATCCGGGCGCTAATGAAGTGAAACCACACGCGAGCCTCAGGAGTCAAATATGAGCGGGGGAAGTTCCTGGGCCGCTGGTCTTGAACACTAAGGACCCATGGCACAGGGTGGGCCTCAGGAATGCAGATACGGGAAGTGATAACATCCGGGTCCAAGCCCTCCTCTCGACCCCATGCGGAGGAACGCCGAGTACTCACAAATCTCGCCAGGATCAAGTAAACCCAAAGCCCGGCGAATAGCCTCAACAGAGAAAGAGACCTGGCGGCCACGCACTCGACTATAGATGTCCGTCGGTGGCCGAGAATGCCGCGTTCGCATAGAACTCGCGAACGATTGGAAGAACAAGCAGACATCTTGGGTGCTTTGCAAACCTCTTCCAATGGTAGTGGTCGATAGTTTCTTTGGATCTCGAGGTGGAGAGCCTGTTTGAAGGTGAATCCTCTCGGGAATGACTAGTTTGGTGACCAAGATCGAGTATTTCGCTTCCGCCGTCTTTGAAATGAATTTCGCCTTATCAAAATGGCGAGGTGGAGAGGGCTCCCCACTACGCGCCGCTAGCCTCACCTCGGCGCTTCGAGTTATTGTGCAGTCAAAATAAGGTACCTAGCTCTGTCAAAAACAACGGGCCCAAGTCGAACAACAAAGTGTCAAAGTGCCTAAGAGAGGTACAAAGCATAGAAAGAAAAACGATGAAATCATTATACAAAACATGATGGCAGGCACAAAAAAAAAAATAAGTAAATGAAACCACAGAACAGAGTTACCAATTCTAAAAAGAAAACAACAAATAACTGGGCGTGAAAAGAGGTCCATTCCGCGGCGTGAAACATCATGCGCCATGGCCACGTGAGTGTAGAACGGCAGCAGCATGGTGAGCTCTACTGTACCACTTCATGCACCCCTTTTTTTTTCCAGCCAAAAACAGCCCCTCAAACCAGAAATTGGCACATTGCGTCACATTATCATCAAACCAAAATGGGCATTTAAAGCAAAAATCATTCAAACACAATAAGTATGGAAAAAAAAAAGAAAAAGAAAAGAAAAGACGAAAAAATAAGAAAATATAACAATGGAAGGAGAGGAGGAAGAGGAAGAGTGGAATGTTACCGGAGGAGGAGCGTAGTGTGGATGGAAGGAAGATGGGTAGCAAATATAAAACTAAATGTAGGGGGAGTGGGGAGAAGCAGAGGAGATGGAAGAGAGAAAGGGGGAAATGGGAGGTGAAATGAGAATAAGGGTTCACGCCCTTTTTGTGCGAGAAAAGGGTCCAAAGTGAAACGCACGTTTCATGCACCCAAAAGGCCTATTGCTCTCTCCATTTTTTTTTTGAAATAAAATAAAATATATTTATATTTTATTTTATTTTATTATTATTATTTATTTTTTTTTATTATTTTATTATTATTATTTTTTTTTTTTTTTTTATCACGCCGAGGCGTGAAGTTTTCCACGCCGAGGCGTGCTGCTCGCGGCCTTCTCCTGCTGATCAGCCAGAGGATGTTGCGCCGCGGCGTGAAACTTCCTGCGCCGCGGCGTGAGGCACCAGACTGCCAAATTATACAGCAGCCCTGATTGCTTGCCTGTCATTGCTTCCCAGGGGTCTCCACCACCTGCAAAATTAGTCCAAATAGCACAACTGCAGAGAGTAAGATCAAAACATCATGAAACCTTAAAATTAAAGGCATTAGTTGTGTTGGACTCAAAATCAAAAGGGTCAGAATAGGGGTGGTTCCCTTTCAAAAAAAAGTAAGGGCCTTTTTTATAGTCCAGGCAGGACTCCTTCTGCAACTATTCTGGGGCAGCCAATGTGAGGGAGGTTTTCTCCCTATCGATTTCTCCTCCTAGGTAGGGCTTCAAGCGCTGGCCATTGACTTTAAAGGTTGACTTTCCCTCAAGATCTGTGACTTCAACAGCTCCATAGGGAAACACCGTTTTCACTCGAAATGGACCTGACCACCTTGATTTTAGCTTCCCGGGAAAGAGTTTGAGCCTGGAATTGTACAGGAGGACTTTTTGGCCTTGCTCAAATCTCTTGTGCACAATCTTCTTGTCATGCCAACCCTTCACTTTTGCCTTGTACAGCTTTGCATTTTCATAGGCTTGAAGCCTAAATTCGTCAAGTTCATTGAGCTGTAATAATCTCTTCTCACCAGCAGCTTGCAAATCAAAATTTAGTTGCTTAATGGCCCAATAAGCATGATGCTCCAACTCAATGGGAAGATGGCAAGCCTTCCCAAGCACAAGCTTGTATGGAGACATACCAATGGGGTTTTTATAGGCTGTCCTGTATGCCCATAGTGCATCATCAAGTCTCCTTGACCAATCCTTACGGGATGGGCATACCGTCTTCTCAAGTATTCGTTTAACTTCGCGATTGGACACCTCTGCTTGCCCACTCGTCTGTGGATGGTAGGCGGTGGCAATCCGATGAGTTACCCCATACTTAGCCAAGAGAGCATTAAAATACTTATTGCAAAAATGGGACCCTCCGTCACTAATAATGGCCCTTGGAGTGCCAAAGCGGGTGAAGACTGTTTCTTCATGAAGTTTATCACTACCTTAGAGTCATTGGTAGGAAATGCACATGCTTCCACCCACTTGGACACATAGTCCACTGCCACAAGAATATACAGATTCCCATAAGAGGGGACAAAGGGGCCCATGAAGTCGATGCCCCACACATCAAAGAGCTCAACCTCAAGAATGGAATTGAGAGGCATCTCATTTCTCCTAGAGATGTTTCCTGCTTTTTGGCATCTATCACATTTGCTAACATGAAAGTGCGCATCTTTGAAGAGGGACGACCAATAAAATCCAGATTGTAGCACCTTGGCTGCGGTCCTCTCTCCACTATAGTGTCCACCATATGGAGAAGAATGGCATTGGCTTAGAATTTGTTCAACTTCCTCCATAGGCACGCATCTTCTCAACATGTGGTCAGGGCACTGTTTATACAAGAATGGTTCATCCCAGAGATAGTGCCTGACATCGTGCAAGAACTTCTTCTTTTGATGAGATGTAAGATCCGGAGGCAACACACCACCCACTATGTGATTCCCAATGTCAGCGTACCATGGGTATGGGTAAGTTGCCACAGCAAAGAGTTACTCATCGGGGAAAGCCTCGTTAATTGTGATTGGTTCAACTTGATATTCATTATTTTCCAATCTAGAGAGGTGATCTGCAACTTGATTCTCTGCCCTTTTCTTATCCCGAATCTCTAAATCAAACTCTTGCAATAATAGGACCCAACGAATCAACCGCGGTTTTGCGTCCTTTTTGCTCACCAGATATTTAATTGCGGAATGATCCGTGTAGACAATCACCTTGGTGCCCACCAAGTATGCTCGGAACTTATCAAATGCGAAGACCACCGCCAGGAGTTCCTTTTCTGTTGTTGTGTAGTTTAGTTGTGCCTCATTGAGAGTTTTGCTTGCATAGTATATGGAGCGAAATACCTTATCCTTCCTTTGCCCCAAAACTGCACCAACAGCATAATCACTGGCATCCCACATTAATTCAAAAGGCAATTCCCAATCCGGCGTGATTATCACCGGGGCTGACACTAGTCTCCTTTTAAGCTCCACAAATGCACCCAGACATGATTCATCAAAGTTGAATTGGGTGTCCTTCTCCAATAAGTTGCAAAGAGGCTTAGAAATCTTGGAGAAGTCTTTTATGAATCTCCGGTAAAAACCGGCATGACCAAGAAAGCTACGAATTCCTTTCACTGCATTTGGTGGAGGTAGTTTGTCAATCACCTCAATCTTTGCCTTGTCCACTTCCAACCCCTTGATAGAAACCTTGTGACCAAGAACAATGCCTTCTTGAACCATGAAGTGGCACTTCTCCCAGTTAAGGACTAGGTTGGTTTCTTCACATCTTTTCAATACAGAATAAAGAATCAGTAAGCAGCTATTGTAAGAATCTTCGAACACCGAAAAATCATCCATAAAGACTTCCAAGCCATGCTCAATCATATCCGCAAATATAGCCATCATGCAGCGCTGAAAAGTAGCTGGTGCATTACACAACCCAAATGGCATTCTTCGGAAAGCAAACGTACCATAGGGGCATGTGAATGTTGTCTTCTCTTGATCTTCCGGTGCTATGGCAATTTGATTGTATCCAGAATAACCGTCAAGGAAGCAGTAATAAGCCTTTCCCGCCAATCTATCCAACATTTGGTCAATGAACGGGAGTGGGAAATGATCCTTCCGGGTAGCCTTGTTCAATTTCTGATAATCCATGCATATCCTCCATCCGGTGACTTTGCGAGAAAGGATGAGCTCATTGTTTTCATTGGTAACCACTGTTATACCTCCTTTCTTTGGAACACATTGGACCGGAGAAACCCATGAGCTATCAGAAATAGGATAAACTATGCCCGCATCAAGCCATTTAATTACCTCATTCCTCACCACTTCCTTCATTATCGGATTCAGCCGCCTTTGTGCTCCACCACTCCATTCAGATTATCCTCTAACAGAATCTTGTGCATACAAATGGAGGGGCTAATGCCATGAATATCAGCAATAGTCCATCCAATGACATGCTTATACTTACGGAGCACACGAAGAAGTTTCTCCTCTTGTTCATCAGTAAGAGATGAGGATATGATTACTGGCAAAGTAGACATTGCTCCCAAGTAAGCATATTGCAGATGATTCGGCAAAGGCTTCAACTCAAGCATTGGGGGTTCCTCAATAGAAGGCTTAGGCAACTCCTTAGATGCATGGGACTCCAAAGGCTCAAACTTGGATGACTTGAAATACTTAGGAAGAGCATCAAATCGTTTAACAAAATCAAGCACTACATCCCTAGTATCATCTTCCTGGTCAGTTGAAGTAATCAATGCTAATGCAAGAGGGTCATTAGGAAAGTTAGCATGAAATGCATCAATAATGATATTATCAAGCATGCCTATATATGAACACTCTTCAGGATCATGAGGAAATTTAATTGTCTTGAAAATATTAAAAGTTACCTATTGATCCTGAACTCTCATAGTCAATTCACCTTTTTGGACATCGATGAGTGTTCTTCCTGTGGCTAGAAATGGCCTGCCCAGGATTAAAGGCACATTTCTATCTTCCTCCATATCCAGAATTATGAAGTCTGCAGGGAATATAAACTTGTCCACCTTGAGCAAGACATCTTCAATAATTCCCTTCGGGTAAGAGTAGGAGCGATCCGCTAGTTGGAGGGTAACCGATGTAGGCTTACATTCTCCCAAACCTAGCTTTTGGAAGATGGATAGGGGCATGAGGTTAATACTTGCCCCCAAGTCACACAGGGCTTGACCACAGAATTTTTCTCCAATTGCACATGGTATTGTGAAGCTCCCAGGATCTTTCAATTTCGGCGGAAGTTTCTGTTGCAAAACAAAGATCAGACTCTTCTTCGACAAGTGCAACTGTCTCAAATTCACCCAATTTCGCTTCTTTGACAATATATCCTTCATGAACTTCACATAGCTAGGCATTTGTTCTAATGCCTCTACAAAAGAATGTTTATTTGAAGCTTTTTAAAGACTTCCAGAAACTTCTTGAAGCGCATCCATTTTATGTTTGGCAAAGCGGTTAGGAAACGGCAAGGCAGGAGAAATGTTCTCTTCTTTCTTTGTGATTTCATCCTTAATTGGCTCTTCAGGACTCTTGGCAACAACCTTACTCCTTGGTCTTCCTTGTACACAATTTCTTCTTCTTGTGTCACCTCAAGATCATCAACAAGCAATTTGGTCTTGGGATTCCCTTCTATGTTTTTCCCACTTCTTAGGAAATAGCCTTGCAATCTTTTGGGTCACCTTTAGGATTGTTGACGGTATCACTTGGAAATGACCCGGAGGTCGGTTGTTGATGGCATTCGCCAATTGCCCCATCTGTGTTTCCAATGCTCTCATCGATGCTGTTTGACTTTGAATCATTGCATCATTTCTAGCTAAATGAGCATCGGTTTTAGACATGTAAGAATCAGATTTAACCATAAATTACATGAACATGTCCTCAAGTGTTGGTTTCTTCTCTTGCGGTGGTGGTCTTGCTTGTGAAGAGAAGCCAGGAGGATATTGTGGTCTCTCATTCCCAGCTGATGAAGAGGTTGCACCTTGGTTATCTCTCCATGAAAAGTTGGGGTGATTCCTCCACCCAGGATTGTATTGTTGAGAATAGGGGTTAGTCTGAGAAGGACGGTAGTTTCCCACATATTGAGCACTCTCCATAGTAGATGGGCATCTATCCGTTGCATGATTGTCCCCACATCGGTCACACAACACGAATGGGCTTTGATGAGAGCCTACCCCCAAACTGTCCAACTTGTTAGCAATCGCAGCCACTTGAGCAGAAAGTGATGTAATTGCATCCACATCATGCACTCCAGCCACCCTTTTTGGGGTATTTCTTGCAGATGGCCATTGGTAGCTATTGGCGGCCAATTCCTCCAACAATTGATATGCCTCATCAAATGATTTACTAAGCAAGGAACCACCGGAAGCAGCATCCACAATTGGACGGTGGTGAGGCAGCAAACCTTTATGGAATGAATAGATTTGGTGCCAGGGTGGTATCTCATGGTGAGGACACCTTCTCAGAAGATCCTTGTACCTCTCCCAGGCTTCATACAAGGATTCAGATTCGACTTGTGTAAATGAGGTGATATCATTGACCATCTCCGCAGTCTTAGCAGGTGGGAAGTATTTGTTCAGAAACTTGCCACATACATCATTCCAAGTGCTTATAGACCCTCCTGGCAAAGATTGCAACCAGCTCTTGGCTCTATCCCTGAGAGAGAAGGGAAAGAACTTTAGACGGATGGAGTCTTCAGAAACACCATTATGCTTGAAGGTGTCGCAGATCTCCAAGAAATTTGACAAATGAGCATTAGGGTCTTCACTTGGCAACCCACCAAATTGCACTGATGTTTGTATCATCTGTATGATGGCAGGCTTTATTTCAAAATTATTGGCTCGAATGGGAGGCCTTGTGATACTTGATTGAAGATTACCCATCTGAGGAGTAGCAAACTCCCTTAAAGGCCTTGTGTGATCATTGTGATCTCCCATTGTAAAAGTACCTAAAACAGACAAAGAATGAAACTTGATTTAAAATGAAATAAAAGAAAAACTTGAACTAGAACTAATCAAACTTGTTGTCAATATTAGCAAAGTAGAAATTAGCCGTAATCCCCGGCAACAGCGCCAAAAACTTGTTAACCCTTTTTTGTGTACCGCAAGTGTATGGATCGTGCAAGTAATAAAATGATGAGTTAAGTTCGTTCCCTCGAGGATTAGTATTAATATCTTAGCTAACTATTAACTATTAGTTTAAGGAATTCTATTCAAGAATATACAAATTTGGAGAGAGAGTGTGACTTGTTTAAAAGACTAAAAACTTTTAGCAAAAGATTGAGATTCAAGGGTTGGAGAATAGGGACTCCTTCTTCACTAACTATTCCACTTGATGATATGCAACCAAGATGAGTGCTATGCAATGGGTTTGTTGGCAAAAGAAACTCCACTAGTTAAAAGCCTATGTCTAGGTCTATTAAGCTTATGTAACTTACTTAGTTAACTATGTGTCCATGAAAACCAAAGCAAATTCCATTCATTAAGATTGATTCTTTACAATTGCCATGCATGACCAAAGGGTATATCTCTATCCCATTAGCTAATTAAATCACTCATCAACTATAATGAAATTAAACATGCATTAACCATATTCATGATCTAAAACCTAAATCCCTATGTCTAGTTCAATAGATTCAACCAAACCACAATGAATGCTAGCCACACATTCATGAGCATTAAGAGAAATATGGATGAACAAACACATTATCATAAACAACTCACAAGGTTACAAAATCATCAAGTTTACATAGAAAGATCCAAAGGAATCCCTAAAATGAACTTAACTATCCATGGGTCACGAAAATGCCAAAGCCATTTCCATGCCCATGCCCTAGAAAGAGAGGTAGAGAAGAGAGAAGAAGGGAAACTCTATGATGTTGATGCTTAGATGAATGATCGTCCTTCAAGAAGGGTGGCTTCCACTTCTAGTCCCTTTTTTTAGCTCTCCAAAATTGTCCAACAATAAGCCCTAGCTCGGTTCTCCCACGACCCAGAACTGTCCTGAATTAATCTAAAAGCATCGTATTTATAGGTGTAGCAGACGTCCACGCGCCGCAGCGTACCATATCCCACGCCGCGGCGTGACAGCCCTCGGTCTCCTCGGTTTTCGGCGGCCAGAAAGAGAGAGCGAAGAAGACGCCGAGGCGTGAACATATCCACGCCGCGGCGTGGGAAGCTGGGACTTCTCTTGGCTCTTCTCTTACCATGCTGGTCCACAAGCTACTCCAATTCATCCATTTTGTAGCCTAACCTACAATTTACAGCTCACTCAATTAATCACGAGCGCAAAATCAACATATTCTAATCAAAAGAATTGGAAATATGTTCACAAAATAAAGAGGAAGACATCAATAACTTTTGTATAAAAACAAGTTTAGAGTCTCCCAAATATACCCAAGAACAAGGACTGAGCAATCAATAAAGCACTGATATAGGGCACAAATAACTACAGTTTATGGAGTTATCAGGTTTGGTCATCAGTTTACGCACATACTAGTCTTAATGCATTATTATTGTCCTAATTAACAATAATACTTGACTAGGGACATTTAAGAATAGTATTCTAATTTTATCCAATAGGATCTCACGATCAAGTCATCTACTTGATATCCTGTGGCATTAAACTTACTATTCTAAGGACTTTATTATGTTTATCATAAATAACACAATAAATGAAGTGCCTTATATATTAAAAAATAGTATAATACAATGTATGTAAGTACTATCAAAATATATCAGCCTCTAGGGCTTACACCAACACTCTGTAAATGTTATTTATATTGAAATATTAGTATTAGGATGTTACAGGAAGCATATCATGGCATGAATGTGCCTGCGTCGCAGCGTGAACTCAAATATTCATGTTTTTAATAATTAATTAAATTTAACTTTTTCTAGCATGTCGTAGCATGAAGATATGCGCGCCGCGACGTACATAGAGACAAGGCTTCCATGGAGTGGAGCTCTCGAGTTCTAAGCGTGAAAACCCAAAAATGCACATACGCCACAGCGTGAAGAAGCTTACGTCGCGGCGTGAGGAGTCTGTCTGCAAAATTTTGTGGCAAACATAACTCAGCAGCTGCTGCTGCTGTCCAGGGGTCTCCACTACCTACAAAATTAGTCTATATGGTTAGATTATTGTATGTATAACCAAAATAACACAACCTTAAAATCAATGGTCCTAAGTGCAAGACTAAAACAAAAGGATAAGAACTTGGGTTCCCTCCCAAGAAGGGCCTTAGTTATAGTCTAGGCAGGACTTTGCAAACTTTTAAGATGGAGGGGCAAGGGTAAGTGAGGTTTTGTATCTCTCCAGCTCATCACCTAAGTAAAGCTTGAGCCGCTGGCTGTTGACCTTAAAGGTTGACTTTGAAACCGGGTCTTCTAGGTTACGCACCATGAGGAAACACTTCTTTAACTAAAAATGGACCTGACCATCTGGATTTTAGCTTGGTAGGAAATAATTTCAGCCTTGAGTTGAATAAGAGAACCTTCTGGATTGGTGCAAAGCTTCTTGGGATAATGTGCTTGTCGTTCCACCTCTTCACCTTTTCCTTGTAGATCTTGGTATTTTCATAGGGTTGTAAGCAGAATTCATCAAGTGCATTCAGTTGCAACAATCTTTTCTCCCCCACTACCTTCACAATCCCAATTTAATCTCTTAATGGCCCAATAGGCATGGTGTTCAAGCTCTACAAGAAGGTGGCAAGCCTTGCCAAAGACCAATTTGTAAGGAGACATGCCAAGAGGGGTTTTATAAGTAGTTGGGTAAGCTTAGAGAGCACCATCCAATTTTTAAGACCAATCCCTTCTAGAAGGGTTCACAGTTTTTTCTAAAATCCTCTTCAACTCTCTATTAGAAACCTCTGCTTGGCCACTTGTTTGTGGATGATAGGAGGTGGCTACCCTATGTGTCACCCCATACTTGGCAAGTAAAGCAGCAAAATACTTGTTGCAAAAATGTGATCTCCCATCACTAATAATGGCTCTAGGGGTGCCAAACCTTGTGAAAATATTCTTTTTAAGAAAATTAAGGACTATCCTAGAGTCACTAGTAGGTAGGGCACAAGCTTCCACCCACTTTGATACATAATCCACTGCTATAAGAAAGTAACAGTTACCAAAGGATGATACAAAGGGCCCTATAAAGTCTATGCCCCACACATCAAAGATTTCCACTTCCAAAATGGAGTTCAAGGGCATCTCATTCCTTTCTGAGATGTTTCTAGTTGTTTGACATCTATCACACTTAGCTACAAATGAGTGGGAATCTCAAAATAGAGAAGGCCAATGAAAACTTGATTGCAGCATCTTAGCACCTGTTTGTTCACTCCCATAGTGACCCCCATATGGTGAAGCATGACATTGCTTGAGGATGTTCTCAGTTTCTTCCAAGGGCACACATCTTTTGATTAAATGATCAACACACTTCCTGAAGAGATAAGGCTCATCCCATAAATAAAGCTTAACATCATGCAAGAACTTTTTCTTTTGTTGGTGATTAAGATCAAGTGGTAGAACACTAGTCACAATATAGTTGACATAATCAGCCTACCATGTATCTGAGCTAGCAATCACAATAAATAACTATTCATCTGGGAAAGTCTCATGAATCAAAGATGGGTCATGTTGATAATTCTCATTTTCCAACCTAGAAATATGGTCAGCCACCTGGTTCTCAGTGTCTTTCTGATTTCTAATCTCCAGGTCAAACTCTTGTAGCAATAAAATCTAGCAAATCAACCTCGACTTGACGTCTTTTTTACTCATTAAATACTTAATGGCTAAGTGATCTATGAAGACAATGACTTTAGCACCAACCAAAAATGCTTGGAATTTGTCAAATGCAAAGACTACTGCAAGGAGTTCTTTCTTCGTAGTGGTGTAGTTCAACTGTACATCAGTAAGTGTCTGACTTGCATAATAAATGGAGTGAAAGATTTTGTTCTCCCTTTGGCCTAATACCACTCTAATTGCATAGTCACTAGCGTCACACATCTACTCAAATGGTAGGGTCCAATCAGGAGTAGTGATAATAGGTACTGAGACAAGTCTTTTCTTCAACTCCACAAAGGCTTCCATGCATGACTCATCAAACTTGAAAGCCACATCTTTTTCCAACAAGTTACAAAGTGGTTTAGCTAGCTTAGAAAAATCTTTGATAAACCTCCGGTAAAATCCAGCGTGCCAAAGGAAACTCTGGACTCCTTTCACTGAAATTGGTAGAGGAAGTTTCTCAATAACCTCAATCTTAGCTCTATCAACCTCCATTCCTTTATGTGACACTCTATGGCCAAGTATTATGCCTTCTTGGACCATAAAATGACATTTATCCCAATTTAGCACCAAGTTTGTCTCCTCACACCTTTGCAACACAAGAGCCAAATTATGAAGACACTCATCAAAGGAATCACTAAAGACTAAGAAGTCATCCATGAAAATTTCCAAACATTTCTTTACCATATCAGTAAAGATAGCCATCATACATCTCTGAAAGGTTGCCGGGGCATTACACAAACCAAAGGGCATCCTTCTGAAAGCATAAGTACCATATGAGCAGGTGAAAATAGTTTTCTTTTGATCATCTGGGGCAATAGCGATCTGATTGTACCTTGAATACCCATCAAGGAAATAGTAAAATGCATGACCTGCTAACCTATCCAGCACCTGATCAATAAATGGTAATAGGAAATGATCCTTCCAAGTTGTAGTATTAAGCTTCCTATAATCCATGCAAATGCGCTATCCTGTGACTGTCCTAGTGCGAATCAAGTCATTGTTCTCATTAGCTACTACTGTCATTCCACCCTTCTTAGGCACACATTGAATCGGGCTAACCCATTTGCTATCAGAGATAGGGTATATGATGCCCGCATCTAGCCATTTGACAATCTCCTTCTTGACCACCTCCCTCATGATGGGGTTGAGACGCCTTTGATGTTCAATGGTTGGCTAGTGTTCAGCTTCCAACAAGATTTTGTGCATGCAAATAGTAGGGCTAAAGCCTCTAATATTTGCAATAGTCCACCCCAAAGCCTTTTTCTACTCCCTAAGCACTCTCAACAACTTGGATTCCTGCTCCTCTAACAAAAATGAAAAAATGATAACTGGCAATGTAGAAATTCCTCCAAGTATGAATACCGCAAGTGATCAGGCAATGGCTTGAGTTCTAACTTGGGTGGAGTGACTATAGAAGGTAGAAGAATGGGCTTTTCAGAAGATATATTCAATGGTTCAAAGTTTGGCTTCCTAAAAAACTTAGCAGAGCAGTCTAGTAGCTCAATACATTCCATAACATCATCGCTATCTATAGGCTCATATATGGATGTCAAAGATAAAGCAAGGGAATCATCAGTAAAACTAGTATGAATTGCATTATTGACTACTTGATCAATCATACCTATGTAAGAGCATTCTTTATGATCATTTGGAAATTTCATGGCTCTGTAAATATTAAAGGTTACCTTTAAATTATTGACTTGTATAGTAAGTTAACCTTTTTGCACATCAATCATTATTTTACCTGTAATATCCTCTTTTTAGCATGTTAGGCTAGTTTATGGCTACAAAGATAGCATAACACTTGCTTGACATGTCTGCTTATTTTCGTGACAAACTGAGTTGATTTAGGTAATTTGTTGCAGCATAGAATGCAAAAAGTAGCTTAAAATAACTCAAAAAGTGGCATAAATTGTCTAGTTAAGTGAAATAATTAAAGAAACTTTATTACTAGGTCACAAATAAGTGGAACCTCATGTAGTAAAATTTTGAGAGTAAACTGAGTTGATTTGGTATTTTTAAGCATACTACAAGTATGCTTTAATGTCGAATTGACCAGCAGCAGATATGGATATTAGACAAAATGGTTAAACAATATTTTGGATGAATCCTAGGATTTATTTGAAAGGTGTTGGAAGTTAAGAAACTTGATTTAGCAAAATCTAAGTGTTCTTAATAGATATGGAATTTCCAGTACAAGGTTTAAGTGGTTTGACCATATCTCTTATTCTCATATTCTCTCACGCTCCTTGCTATCAGAATTAGAAGGAAAGAAACGAAAGAAAAGAAGAGAAAATGAAGAAAATAGAGGAAAAGGAGAAAATGGAAGAGGAAGAGGAGAAGACAAAGGTCAATTTTGATCATTCATCTATTTGAGGTAGGGGAGTTCCTTCCTATACCCAACTTTCTCTCCATATCTTGTGGTTTTTACTCATATGAATGGTTTGGGAAAAATAGGGCATTTGATGTATAAATGATTTCTTAGCTAAAACTTGCTATCAATGGCTAAGTTTAGTTAGTTAGAACTTTACCTATGCTTGGTTATTAGTGGTGAGTTTAGAAACACTCTTTTGAGTGTTAGAATTCAAGTTGAGATTTAGGTTTTTGAATGATGATATTTTGTTCATAACCTAAGTTTGATTAGTTATTTTGAGTGTTTACTAATTCTAACATGATTAGATACTATGATTAGGCTTAGAAAACGCTTAGAATCCAAGAGTTGATGATTAGAAATCAGTTTTGGGTTAATAAAATAGAGGGTCAGATTTACTATAGAATTTTGTAGAAAATCTATACACGCCGTGGTGTGGGAAAGTCACACCGAGGCGTGAGAGTGCCCGAGAGTAGCACGCCGCAGCATGACTGAGATCACGCCGAGGCATGAGTGAGGCCGAGGGTTACACGCCACTACGTGCGAAGCGTGCACCGAGGCGTGAGCACCAGAATTCTCTAAAAGTGTTACTCTTGATATTTTGATGTTCTCTATTAGTTGGGATCACTTACATAAGCTTCCTTAAGTGTAATGCAACACTTCTAGGGATATTTCACAAAGGAAATAATCCAATCAATATATAAGAACAAGTTAAGTTCTGAAGCTCTTCAAGGGTAAAACTAGTAAATTGGCTCCCTTATGCAATAAGGTTGAACCTTAGTAAATTGGCTCCCTTATGCAATAAAGTTGAACTCTAGTAAATTGGTTCTTTATTAATTAAGTTAGACCATAGTATACAAGTGAAATTGATATTCTACAATTGAGTAATCATTTGTTAAATATCAATAATGAATCTGAGTTATAATTTTTAGTTGTATATATTATTTGTGCTTAATTTAAAGTCATGAAATGTATGTTAATACTGAGAATATTATGCTCTCACCATATTTTATGTTTCATGAATAGCAGGACAAGAATCATCCTAGGGAATAAAAAAGAATAGGGGAAAAAGAAGAAAAAGGCTCAAGCATAAATAGTTTAGTTACATATTTTGATCATAACTCTTGTACTTCAGTTACTTAGAGTTGTGTTTTTTTGTATATATTACATTTGCCCTTGAGGCTTTTGGATGTAAATATACATAACTTTCTTTTAACGTGGCTCTCCATATTTATTTGTATAAATGATATGGAACTAGTTTATCAAATAAGTTAGTGGTAGCATAACTAATGCCAATTATCTTTATATATATATTGATATAATCGTATTAGGGTGTTACATTATGGTATTAGAGTAGTTCATCCTGTTGAGTCGGGATATGGACTAACTAGGTTTAGGTAAGTTAGAATTCCGCTTAGTGTTATGCATTTCATGTCTTTTTAGTGAGATATTTGCATGACTTACCTCTTATTGAATGTTAATAGCTATTATTACACAAATACATTGTATTGAGACTAACTAACTCAATATTTAATGTTGTGTGTATACAGGACACTATGGCTTCTTTGAGGCGCACTAGAGGAAATGAACATTCTTCTGGTGAGAGCCCTAGCATGGCCGAAGCAGTAATGGCAATGGCCAAAGCTATATGGGACAAATAGTTACTACCAATAGAATGTTGGAAAGGTGGTAAGCCAATCAACCTCAACAACCTGTACCTCCACTAGTACCACCCCTAGTGCACGAGGTGCAAGTAGGGAGAAATTAGAATTTTAAAAGATCTTGCAGAGTTTAGACGGTTGAACCCTTCTTTTTTTAAAGGCGAGTATAATCTTATGAAAGTCGAGGAGTGGTTGACCAAGATGGAGAAGATTTTCAAAGCCATGCAATGGTATGATGAACAAATGGTGTCTTTTGCGACTTTCATGTTTAGTGGAGAAGCAGAGCGTTGGTGGAAGAATGCTAGAAGTTTACTAGAAGCTGCAGCAACACCAATTACTTGGGAGGTATTCAGAAACACTTTCTTGGAGAAGTACTACCCTAAGTCAGTGCAAGAAGCAAAAGCAGTTGAATTTTTGAAGCTTGATCAATGAAGCATGACCGTGGGTGACTATGAGGCAAAGTTTGATGAGCTGTTAAAGTTTTCACCTCAATATAGACTTAACCCTGATGAGAATTCCTTATGTGTTAAGTTTGAATCTGGATTAAGAGAAGATATTAAAAGGATGATCCAACCGTTTGAGATTAGAGATTTCTCTTCAATAGTGAATAAGTGTAGAATTGTGGAAAAGTATTGTCTCCAATTCCAATCAGAGCAGAAAATAGAAGATTCCCTTAAGTGGAAGAAGATGGATGAGAAAAAGAGTACTTCTAAGCTAGGTTACCCACAAAATAAGGGTAAATAGGTTAAAGGAGGAACGAGGGAACCTAAGTGTCCTAAGTGTGAGAGATTCCATGGGGACAATCCTTGCTTGGCAGGGCAATCAGTTTGCTATACGTGTGGTCAGCCGGGACATATATCTAAGGAATGCCCATAGAAGCAAAAAGTAGTGTTCACCCCAAGACCGCAAGCTCCAAGATGAGTTTATACTCTGAGTAATAATGAGGTGACTTAATCTACAGATCTGATCCAAGGTAAATGCATAATCTATAATCACCTGTTAACTATTTTATATGATTTAAGAGTATCACACTCCTTTGTTTCTTGTGATTGTGTGAAGATGCTGAATTTACCTATGACAAACCTTCCATATAACTTAGTTGTTTCTACTCCCACCAGTAAATCTGTTACAAATTCTAAAGTTTTCCTAGATTGTTGTATCAAGATAGAAGATAGGATTTTCTTTGTGAATCTCATTTGTTTACCTCTTGTAGATATTGACGTCATTCTTGGCTTGGATTGGTTGTCCTCCAACTATGTGGTTTTTCAACTGTATAGATAAAACTCTTGCCTTTATGTCAGATATATCTATTGAAGTTAACCCTTCTAAATTAGTGTTTCTCAATGCAAACTAAGTGTATCATTGTATAGAGGAGGGAGCTCAAGGGAATGTTCTCCTTTTCTCTCTAGAAACAAAGGTTAAGCAGAGTTTGGAAAATATACCTGATAATTATGATTTTTAACATATTAATTATCCACACAATTACCTTATTAATGATGTCCAGATTGTAATTAAGTGATCTTAGCACTCATTTAGATCATTGGGTTGAATTGGGCTTTAAAGCAAAATTTTCGGATTTTAATGCATATTGACAGTGGTTCAGTATTTTAACCATAACTTGAGTTGTAGATCTCTGATTTTGATGTTCTTTATATGCTAGGAAAGATGAGAAAAAGATCTACAAGTTTTGTAAAATGTTAAATTGGAATATTCGGATGTTTACATAGTCAAATATAGCCTTGAAGTTGGACCAGTGGTACTGTTACAAATTCTGGACACACCTTCACTATTTTGGGCATATCTCACTCATTTCAAGCCCAAATTAAGCATATGAGTACTCCTTGGAAAGCTTACTTCAAAGGCTATCTGATGGACTTGATTTGAATTTGAGATTATGACAGAAATTGAAAAGATAGCAACGTGGAAAAAGTGGATGAATCATTGGAAGGTGGGAGACACACTTTCATAATGAGAAAATAATTGAATGGAAGGTGGGAGACATGCTTTGATAATGGATGAATAATTAACAAGAGTGGATGAACTACTTTTGACTCTTTGTGAATGATTAAGAGGAGAGTAATCAGATTTGTAAAGATATAGGGGAGAGCTTCTACGGAGGATGTGAATTTTGTAGTTGGTCATTGTAGTTTTAGTTTTTCATTTTGTGGAGACTTCTCCTCTTCTCTTCCTCTCCTCCTCTCTCTTTGTTATTTTCATTTTTGTATGGTTCTTGAAGGTTCTCCAATGGTGATGGCTATGGAGAGCTAAACTTCTTTAATCAATCCAAGAGATTGACAAGCTTGATGATTAATCTTGAGATCTTGTTTTAATTGCTATACATTCATCTATTAATCAAGTTTCTCTTTCTCTTCTTCTCTTGTTTAAATTCTGATTTAATGCTTAATTTGATTGGGATTTGCATATGTTAATTGCGTAATTATCATGTGCCAAGAGATGAATTCAGAGGTTAAATAATGCATCAAAGGTGTTTGATGAATGTTTAGCTTGGTTGGATCTTGGTTTTAAGTTAATTTGGGTTTTGGATGGATGCTTAATTTGTCTAACCTTAATTAATTAAATTCTAGAAGCATTTCTAGTAGAAGATCCATGGATCATTGAGAGCGTCTTGATGTGATCTAAGATCAAGGATTTGGTTGATAGTTGAACGGATCTATAAAGATCAAGGATGGATTAAAATCAAGATTGGTTAATTCTCTTGGATTGGTTGTTTTCCTAATCTTGTTTACTCTTTTTAATTGCTCTTTGTTGTTTAATTTTCCAAAACTTTTCCCCCTTGTTTATTAACCTCTTAATCTGACTTCATAATTAGAATGATCTACGGGCTCGACCCGGTGTTACCTTATGCTACAAGTAGTTTTGGTAAATCGGTTATAAATTGATTTAAATTTGGTAATCTCGACAGTTGCCAAATTTTTGGCGCCGTTGCCGGTGAACATTCTGATTTTGTTCAATCTTATTAAGAGTATATTTAACTACTAATCCCTCACTAACCTTTGTGTTGCTGTGTTTTGGTGATTTTTAGGAGAAAACGGGTGATTACGGATCATTTTGCAGAATTTTGTACTGACAGAAAATGTGCCCAGAATGTGTTGAAACTTGGTCAGTTGAAGGAAAACGGCCTAATAAACAAGACTCACAATTGTGAGGTCACCCCTGTTTTTTCCAAAATCCATCGTTTAGACCAGTTTTTCAATTTTTTAATATTTTTATTGTATTTTTTAGTTTCATTTTTGTGTAGTCTTTATGCTGTACAAGTCCCATAATTTTTAAAAATGTTTAGATAGGTGAATTATATTTATTTTGGTAGATTTTTAGTGTTGTCTAGTGTATTCTGCTTGTTTGTTACTTTTGTATTTTATGTGCTTTGGATAATGCATGACTAGGTCTTTTGCTAGGCAACTTACTTGATATTGATTCTGAGATTGATATGACTTTGCATAATGGAGTACAAACTTGAGGAATTGACTTCTTTAGTGAGACAGTTAGTAGTGAGACAACAATTACCTGTGCAAATAGCTACAACTGTGTGTGCCATTTGTTCTTGTTCATCTCATCCCACATATGCATGTCATACACTTCAAGATGGTAGTTCTGTTTTTCCATATCAATCTGTTGCTACAACAGGTGTCTTTCTTAGTAAACCACCATACCAAGAAATTTATGCAACAACCAAGTCCAGTAGCCATGAAACCTGAGCCATCATTGGAAGATTTGGTAAAGCAGATGGCCACTAACAATATTCAATTCCAACAGAGGACAGAGGCAATCACACACAATTTAGAAACCCAGATTGGACAATTGGCCTCCTCATTGAGTCAGCAACAGGCCCAAGGTTCTAGCCAACTCCCTTCCCAAACAATTCCCAATCCAAATGGGAATGTGAGTGCCATTATGCTGAGGTCTGAAAAATCTGTAGAAGCATCATCTGAGCCTCAACTAGCCAGCAAGCATCAACCAGTAGAAGAAACATTTTCTGATGAACCAGCCCAAGAATCTGAGGGTCAGAAGAAATCAGTTGTTGCCCATGAGCAGCAGCAACAGCCTGCGGTGGCTCTTTCCTTTCCACAGAGAGCCATTGAGACCAAAAAGATACATGAGGCTGAGAAGGATAAAGAGCTCCATGAAGAACATTCTATTTTTCATATTGATTTAATTGATGATTTGGTTGATAATTCATATGCTGACTTGTGTGAGGAGTTTCCTGAGATTACTGATTTTGATGACTTTGTGTGTGGTGATTTGTGTGCTTCTTGTGATGGTGATAAGTTGTGTGCTATATGTTCTGAAATTTTTACTATTGTGGGAGATACTGCTACATGTTCAAAATTTCCTTATTCTAAGAGTTATGATCATGTTGTTTTGGAAGATGGTACACATATTACAGGTGATGCTGCAATTAAATCAGCAAAATTAATTTCTTCAACTAGCTTGATACCTTCAGTGCAGCAACCACCTACCCTTGAGTTGAAAGCCATTGAAGAATTTTCAGAAAAGGGAGAAGAAGAGCACCGGATGGCGGTCACTACTGTGGTGGATTTTATTTTTGAGTCATGGTCCAACATAAACAAGGAAAATCAAGTTGATCAAGTATACATATTGCATTCTAGTGCTGAAGCCAAAGGAATTAAGGAAGGCCAATGGGACCCCGATGGAAGCTCTCCTGTTTCAAGTCATGTTTCCAAATCATGTTTCAAGCTTAACTTGGTCTCGGACATTATACTTCAAGCAATGGGACCCGGTGGGAGTTTCTCTATAACTCCCGCCTCAAACTCATGCCCGGAAAGCTCAGATCTAGGTGGCTTGGTCCATTTGTTGTTACTAAGATTTTTCCTTATGGTGTCGTGTGATTACAAGTGAGACTACTACAAAAGCTTTCACAGTCAATGGACATCGCCTCAAACCTTTTTATGAGGGAGCTCAAGAGGATATTTTGGAGGAGGTCCACTTGCAAGAAGTCGTCTACCCCACTTGATAAGTAAGATGCCGCCTTAATTGTTAAAAAAAAAATAAAATAAAAAAACACAAAAAAAGAAAAACAAAAAAAAAAAAAGTTTTTGATTGAGGTAAAAAAAAAAAAAAAATTTTATGATGACCCATATTTGTTCGATTATTGTCCCGATCAAATCTTTTGGAGATTTGTACCCGACAATGAGGTAAGTAGTGTCATTGACTTTTGTCACTCGGACGCATGTGGAGGTCATTTTTCTTCTTCAACGACAACAACTGCGAAAATTTGCAAAGTATGGATTTTATTGGCTTACTTTATGCAAGGTCTGTTACACCTTTTGCAAAAGCTGCGGAAATTGGTCAACAAAAGTTCTGCTTTGAGATTATCATCTGCACCTACTCCTTGAAAAATTGAGATTTAGTTGGCGCGGTTCTTTGGTTGTCAAACACGTGGGGCCGTAGATATTGAGGATCCTAGGAATGGTAATGCGCTTAAAGTTAATGGCCAAAGACTCAACCATTCCTGGAAAACCAAGTTCTTGAGTTCTTTGTGTTACCGGTTAAGTGGCGGATACGGTACTCCGTGACTCTCAAGTCGGTTTATTTTTCAGTTTCCCAAAATAACTGAATTCTTCTTCTCTTTCAAAATGGATGTCATTCTTTCAAACCTGAGCAAATATTTTCCTTCTCTTCCTCAAAATGCTCTGAGAACAATCTACAAAGTTTGATGTGAAAGATTGAGACTGTTAATGCACAAAGGTATGCGAAGATGTACTGTTGGATAATTGAAGCAAAGGTCCGATTAGCGGTGAGTCCTCAATTTCATTTAACTCATATATGCCTGGTTTTGGAAGAAGTTCATATTCTAAAAGGAGAAGAGCAAAAAGGTTACAAGTTTGTCACAAATGTGGATGATGGAACTGTAACAAGCGATGTCGTACTTTGGGGATGGTTTCCGCAAATAGAGAAGATAAAATTTTCTTCATTAAGAATGGACTGAGTAAGGAGTCATTAGATGATATCTTATTGACTCTTGAGATGCATTCTTATGGATTGGTGCATCGTGAAATTCTTAAATTGTGGAATCTCTTCAAGGATGAAGAAAAACGCTACAGTCTTGGGAATTTGACTCAAAAAGACCCTGTTTGCCAATTTATAAGAAAATTGGATGGGAAGCTTATCCTAAACTCATAGAAGGCGTTTAAGCCGTTTCTGGACGTGAAACCAGAGGAAGATGTGAGCCACAATCACAACAACATGTATATATTATCTTGTACATTTTTCTAAAAACAAAAAAATAAAAAAAAAAATCAAACTTTTCTGACAACAGCCAACCTACCCATATAGGTGCTATCATTACTTTTTCTATTTTCTTCCCTATTTAAACACTACATTTCCTCCACTTTCCTTCAACTTAAAATCATTCAAAGGGAGTGTGAGTGTAAAATGGAGGGAGCTTCTTCTTCTTCTGTTCGTAGACTTACCAATATCTATGTATTTTGTGGGTCAACTTATGGGAAGGGTTTAGAGTATGTAGACGCAAAGCAATCACTCTTGGTTGAACACTTGTATGCGAGGAAAATTCATTTAGTATATGGGGGAGGCAGCATTGGGTTAATGAATGCTGTATCACTTGCTGCTCATTTAAAAGGCAGTCAGGTTTTAGGTATCATTCCTAGACCTTTAGCTCAACAGAATATCATTGGAAAAACAGTTGGAGAAGAGCTTCAAGTATCATCTATGGATGAATGAATGAAGACAATGCTTGCAAATTCTGATGCATTCATAGCCTTACCAGGTGGTTTTGATACTTTAGAAGAAATTTTTCAAATTGTCTCTTGGGCTCAACTGAACATCCACCATAAACCCATAGGTTTGCTGAATGTTAATAATTTCTTTGATCTTTTGTTATATTTTCTTGACTATGCTGTGGAACAGAAATTCATCACACTTTCGGCAAGACAACTCCTTATTTTTGCTTCCACTGTTGATGAGTTGATTGATAAATTAGAAGTTTTTGTTTATAAACCTGATCCAGTAACAGCTCAGATAGATTGGTCAGCAGGCAGCAGCAAGAGAGGCAACAGTAAGGGAGGCAGCAAGGAGCAAGAGTGTGATTTATCACTTCATCTATAACTTTCCTTTATCTTTAGTTTTATTTATCGTATTTTTTTCTTTCGTTTAAATTTGTGTGAGATTTTTCTTTTCAGTAATTGCAAAGCAAATGGTAATATATTCTATCCTTTACCTATCTATGTTTTGACATTGAGGACAATGTTATGATCTGGTTGGGGGGAAGGATGGTTGTTGTAAAAAAAAAAAAAAAAAAAAAAAAAATTGTGTTTGTTAATATGTTTGTTGTATTTGTCATCAATTTAGTAGTTAAGGATGGCAGAGTAAAGAGTAAATTATTTACTCTTGAGACGCATCTTAATTGGTGGCAGAGTAAGGAGTGTTTTTAGGTAGTAATTAATTAGTATTAAATTGTAGAAGTACTAAAGTTTTATGATTTGATTTCTTTTTAGGGTCTGATGTGGCACTGACAATTTGCTTCGTTTCTGCTTGGCGTTGATTCACTTCTTATCAGGTTGTGTTGCTCTTTTCTATATCTCTCTTTCACATTGAGGACAATGCTTATATTAAGTGTGAGGGAGAGATTTTAGCATTTTCAAAAAAAAAAATTTCTTAATTTCAAAAAAAAAAGGTTCATTGCATGATTGAATAACGTTTCTCCCTTCTTGAACTGATATGCTTGGTTATGGATGATTGAATTGATGAATTGAGTTTGATGGATGCATACCTTATGAGATTTTGAGCCTAATGGATGGATTCAACATTTATGTCATTCTCTTCTTTCTTGTGTGATTTTCACTCATGTTAATGACCACTCTAGAACTTGCTTTGATTCTTTTTGAGGCTACATTTCACTTGCATGCATGAACATGATTGAGGCCCTCTTTCTTAGCTAGTTTAACCAAATAGCCAACCTTGTTTTCAATATGATATCAAGCACTCTTTTGACTTCTTGAAAATTTTCTGATTCTTGCCAACCTTGTATATTTTCCTTTACTTAACCCCTTTGAGCTTATTTGACCATTCCTTGTTTCTAGCTCATTATGTGCCTTAAATGAAAAATCGTGTTCTTACTTTACCTTAGGGAATAAAAGAACATTAGCTTGGTTAATGGATGAGTTTTTGAACAAGTGTGGGGGTGTGTGTACAAAATGGTTGTTGAAAAAGGAAAGAGTTCCTAAAAAAAAAAAAAAAAAAAAAAAAAACAAAAACAAAAAGAGAAAAAAAAATGTATGTATATAGTTATGTTCATATATATATATAAAAAAAAAAAAAAAAAAGGATTGAGAAATGAATATGTAAAGGGTTATACATTAGAGTTGGGATGAACTTTTATGCTTGTTATTTGAACTCAGCTCTCATTTGCTTTTATTCTCTTTGGTATTTATCCTCTCATATCCATTTTACCCTCTTCTGTTACCTTGACCTCACTACAACCTTGAATAAAGTCCTCATGATTTGTGTATGCATGTGTTTTGAGTAGTGGAGAAGTAGAAGATAAGTAAGCTTATGGTAGTGCAATTTTCATGGTTGAATTGAGTGAAATACCTACCTTTTAAATACTTGAGAGATTGAGAGTGAATTCTGTGAGGATCTATCATTCTTTACTCATGCTTTTCAATTGAAGTATCCTTGCTTGTTGATTTGAGATGTGAAGATGTGTTACCTCATGAATGTTTTGATTACTTGAATTATTAATTGCTCTTCATTCTAAATGTTCTGCTTTGCCCGAGGACGTGCAAAAGAGTAAGTGTGGGGGTATTTGATAATTATGATTTTTAACATATTAATTATCCACACAATTACCTTATTAATGATGTCCAGATTGTAATTAAGTGATCTTAGCACTCATTTAGATCATTGGGTTGAATTGGGCTTTAAAGCAAAATTTTTGGATTTTAATGCATATTGACAGTGGTTCAGTATTTTAACCATAACTTGAGTTGTAGATCTTTGTTTTGATGTTCTTTATATGCTAGGAAAGATGATAAAAAGATCTACAAGTTTTGTGAAATGTTAAATTGGAAGATTCGGATGTTTACATGGTCAAATATAGCATTGAAGTTGGACCAATGATATTGTTACAAATTCTGGACACACCTTCACTATTTTGGGCATATCTCACTCATTTCAAGCCCAAATTAAGCATATGAGTACTCCTTGGAAAGCTTACTTCAAAGGCTATCTGATTGACTTGATTTGAATTTGAGATTATGACAGAAATTGAAAAGATAGCAACGTGGAAAAAGTGGAGGAATCATTGGAAGGTGGGAGACACACTTTCATAATGAGAAAATAATTGAATGGAAGGTGGGAGACATGCTTTGATAATGGATGAATAATTAACAAGAGTGGATGAACTACTTTTGACTCTTTGTGAATGATTAAGAGGAGAGCAATCAGATTTGTAAAGATATAGGGGAGAGCTTCTACGGAGGATGTGAATTTTGTAGTTGGTCATTGTAGTTTTAGTTTTTCATTTTGTGGAGACTTCTCCTCTTCTCTTCCTCTCCTCCTCTCTCTTTGTTATTTTCATTTTTGTATGGTTCTTGAAGGTTCTCCAATGGTGATGGCTATGGAGAGCTAAACTTCTTTAATCAATTCAAGAGATTGACAAGCTTGATGATTAATCTTGAGATCTTGTTTTAATTGCTATACATTCATCTATCAATCAAGTTTCTCTTTCTCTTCTTCTCTTGTTTAAATTCTGATTTAATGCTTAATTTGATTGGGATTTGCATATGTTAATTGCGTAATTATCATGTGCCAAGAGATGAATTCAGAGGTTAAATAATGCATCAAAAGTGTTTGATGAATGTTTAGCTTGGTTGGATCTTGGTTTTTAAGTTAATTTGGGTTTTGGATGGATGCTTAATTTGTCTAACCTTAATTAATTAAATTCTAGAAGTATTTCTAGTAGAAGATCCATGGATCATTGAGAGGCGTCTTGATGTGATCTAAGATCAAGAATTTGGTTGATAGTTGAACGGATCTATAAAGATCAAGGATGGATTAAAATCAAGATTGGTTAATTCTCTTGGATTGGTTGTTTTCCTAATCTTGTTTACTCTTTTTAATTGCTCTTTGTTGTTTAATTTTCCAAAACTTTTCCCCCTTGTTTATTAACCTCTTAATCTGACTTCATAATTAGAATGATCTACGGGCTCGACCCGGTGTTACCTTATGCTATAAGTAGTTTTGGTAAATCGGTTATAAATTGATTTAAATTTGGTAATCTCGACAGTTGTCAATACCAACTGTGAAAGAGTATCTGAAAGTGTTCCCAAAGGAAATAGTCAAGTTGCCACCCATAAGAGAGATACAGTTTACTATAGATTTAGCACCGGGGATGGGACCTATTTCTAGAGCACCTTATAGGATGGCACCTCTAGAGCTAGTTGACCTTAAGAAACAAATAGAAGAATTGTTAGAAAAGCAGACCTAGTGTTTCTCCTTAGGGAGCACCCCTTTTACTAGTGAAGAAGAAAGATGGTACCATAAGACTTTGTGTAGATTACAGACAGTTAAACAAGGCAACCATAAAAAATAAGTATCCATTTCCTAGGATAGATGATCTTATGGATCAATTGAGAGGAGCATTAGTGTTCTCAAAAATTGACCTAAGATCAGGATATCACCAAGTAAGAGTAATGGAAGAAGATATCCCTAATACCCCTTTTAGAACTAGGTATGGGCATTATGAATATCTCGTGATGTCCTTTGGGTTAACAAATGCGCTAGCAGTATTCATGGATTATATGAATAGGATTTTCAGACCCTACTTAGACAAGTTTGTAGTAGTGTTCATAGATGATATCCTAATCTATTCTACGACAATGGAAGCGCATGAGATACATTTCCGAGTAGTTTTAGGGATCCTTAAAGAAAAAAAGTCATATGCTAAACTTTCAAAGTGTGAATTTTGGCTATCAGAAGTTCAGTTTCTAGGACATGTGATTTCTAAAGAAGGAATTTCAGTAGACCCTAGTAAAGTGGAAGTAGTGTTACAGTAGGAGAGACCCACCATTGTGACCGAGATAAGAAGTTTCATAGGCCTAACTAGGTACTACAGGAGATTCATTAATGGATTTTCTTAGATAGCACTACCCTTGACTAGATTAACTAGGAAAGGTAGTACTTTTGTATGGACTCAACAGTGTGAAGATAGTTTCCAAGAGCTTAAGAGGAGGTCGACAACTATACCAGTTTTGGTAATTCTGGATCCTCAAGAAAGTTTTGAAGTGTTTTGTGACGCTTCAAGAATGGGTTTAGGGTGTGTTCTCATGCAACATAGGCAAGTAGTTGCTTATGCATCGAGACAGTTGAGGCCGCATGAGGAGAACTATCCTACCCATGATCTGGAATTGGCCGTAGTAGTGTCTGCCTTGAAAATTTGGAGACATTATCTTTATGGAGTTCAATTTGAGGTGTTTATCGACCACAAGAGTTTAAAGTATTTGTTTAATCAAAAAGTGCTAAACATGAGACATAGGATATGGATGGAGTTTCTAAAGGATTATGACTTTGAGCTTAGATATCACCCGGGTAAGGCCAATGTAGTGGCCGATGCATTGAGTAGGAAATCTCTACATGTGTCCCGAATGATGATTCAGGAGAGTCAACTTCTTGAGAAGTTTAGGGATTTGAGCCTTAGAGTAGTTGTGGCACCACAAAGTCTCTTTATGAGTAGGGTGGACATAGTTAGTGAACTGAGAGCTCAAATTCTAGAAGTTCAAAGTGAGGATGAAACCCTAAATAAGGTAAGAGAGCTAATTTTTTTAGGGGATCAAATCGAGTTTGATATGGCATATGATAGAATGATTAAGTTTAGAGATAGACTTTACATTCCAAGAGATTCTGTAATCAAAGAGAAGATCCTAGAGGAGGCTCATAGGAGTCAGTACACCATCCATCCAGGAGCCACTAAGATGTATCAAGATTTAAAACTGTTGTTTTGGTGGCCGAGAATGAAAAAAAGAGATAGCAGAGTTTGTGTCTTGGTGCTTGGTGTGTCAAAAAGTTAAGATAGAGCACCAAAAACCTTCAGGATCACTCCAATCTTTAGAAATTCCTGAATGGAAATGGGATCATATCACAATGAATTTTGTGACAAGTCTACCTAGAATTCAGTCAGGTAATTATGTAATCTGGGTTATAGTGGATAAACTAACTAAGTCTTCCCACTTCTTGCCTATTAGAGCTAACTACTCCTTAGATAAACTAGCTTAGTTATATTTATAGGAGATAGTTAGATTGCATAGTAATCCCTTCGGCATAGTTTCAGATAGAGATCCTAGATTTACATCTAGATTTTGGGGACCCTTGCAAAAGGCCTATGAGACTAAGCTCAGTTTTAGCACAGCATACCATCCATAGACAGATGAACAGTCAGAGAGGACTATCTAAACTCCAGAAGATATGCGTAGAGCATGTGTGTTAGATCAACGAAGTAGTTGGGATAGACTCTTGCCCTTAGTGGAATTTGCCTATAACAATAGTTATCATACCAGCTTTGGAATGACACCTTATGAAGCCCTTTATGGTAGGAAATGTAGGCCACCATTATGTTGGTATAAAGTTGGAGAGAAAGCTATTCTAGGACCTGAAATAGTGCAGCAAACATCAGATCAAATTAGAAAAATCAAGGATAGTATGGTCGTAGGTCAAAGTAGGCAAAAAAGTTATGCTGAAAGAAGGAGGAGACCTCTAGTGTTTGAAGAAGGAGAACATGTTTTCTTGAGAGTCACTCCTATAACGGGAATTAGTAGAGCATTGAGAACACGAAAGTTAAGCCCTTGTTTCATTGGTCCCTACCAAATTCTTAGAAAAATCAGACTTGTAGCCTACCAGATAGCCCTTCCTCCTAGTCTGTCGAACCTTCACGATGTTTTTCATGTGTCTCAACTCAGAAAGTACAATCCAAACCCTTCACACATCATAAGAGATGAATCTATACAGTTAAGAGATGATTTATCGTATGCAGTGAAATCGAGGAGGATTGTAGACAGAGGATTCAAAGAGCTCAGAGGTAAGCAAATTCCTCTAGTGAAGGTACTTTGGGGTGAAATAGGTACAGAGGAGGCTACATGGGAGCTAGAGTCCCGGAAGCAGCAAGATTATCCAAAGTTGTTCTTATGAGGTAAGTAATTTTGAGGACAAATTTTTTAAAAGGAGTGGAGAAATGTAATATCCTTTTTTTCTCATGTTAGGCTAGTTTATGGCTACAAAGGTAGCATAACACTTGCTTGACATGTCTGCTTATTTTCATGACAAACCGAGTTGATTTAGACACTTTGTTGCAGTAGCGAATGCAAAAAGTAGCTTAAAATGACTCAAAAAGTGACATAAATTATCCAGTTAAGTGAAATAAATAAAGAAACTTTATTTCTAGGTAACAAATAAGTGGAACCTCATGTAGTAAAATTTTGAGAGCAAACTGAGTTAATTTGGTATTTTTAAGCATATTGCGAGTATGTTTTAATGCCGAATTGACTAGCAACAGATATGGATATTAGACAAAATGGTGAAACAATATTTTGGATGAATCCTAGGATTTATTTGAAAGTTTTTAGAAGTTAAGAAACTTGATTTAGCAAAATCTAAGTGTTTTTAACAGATATGAAATTTTCAGTACAAGGTTTAAGTGGTTTGACCTTATCTCTTATTCTCATTTTCTATCACGCTCCTTGCTATCAGAATCAGAAGGAAAGAAACAAAAGAAAAGAAGAGAAAATGAAGAAGATAGAGGGAAAGGAGAAAATGGAAGAGTAAGAGGAGAAGACAAAGTTCAAGTTTGATCATTCATCCATTTGAAGTAGGGGAGTTCCTTCCTATACCCAACTTTCTCTTCATTTCTTGTGATTTTTACTCATATGAATGGTTTAGGAAAGATAGGGCATTTGATGTATAAATGGTTTCTTAGCTAAAACTTGCTATCAATGGCTAAGTTTAGTTAGTTAGAACTTTACCTATGCTTGGTTGTTGGTGGTGAGTTTAGAACCACTCTTTTGAGTGTTAGAATTCAAGATAAGATTTAGGTTTTTGAATGATGATATTTTGTTCATAACCTATGTTTGATTAGTTATTTTGAGTGTTTACTAATTCTAACATGATTAGATACCATGATTAGGCTTAGAAAACATTTAGAATCCAGAGTTGATGACTAGAAATCAGTTTTGGGTTGATAAAACAAAGGCTCGAATTTACTATTCTGCAGAAAATCTGCTCATGTCGTGGCATGGAAAAGTCACGCCGAGGCATAAGAGTGGTCGAAAGTAGCACGTTGTGGCGTGAATGAGAATACGCTGATCCGTGAGTGAGGCTGAGGGTTACACACTGCGGCGTGAGAAGCGTGCGCCGAGGCGTGAGCACCAGAATTCTCTAAAAGTGTTACTCTTGATATTTTGATGTTCTCTATTAGGTGGGATCACTTACATAAGCTTCCTTAATTGTAATGCAACACTTCTAGGGATATTTCACAAAGGAAATAATCCAATGAGTATATAAGAACAAGTTAAGTTCTCAAGCTCTTCAAGCGTAAAACTAGTAAATTGGCTCCCTTTTGCAATAAGTTTGAACACTAGTAAATTGGCTCCCTTATGCAATAAAGTTAAACCCTAGTAAATTGGTTCCTTATTAATTAAAGTTGAACCATAGTATACAAATGAAATTGATATTCTACAATTGGGTAATCATTTGCTAAGTATCAATAATGAATCTATGAGTTATAATTTTTAGTTGTATATATTATTTGTACTTAATTTAAAGTAATGAAATGTATGTTATTACTGAGAATATTATGCTCTCACCTCATTTTATGTTTCATGAATAGCAGGACAAGAATCATCTGAGGGAATCAAAAAGAATAGGGGAAAAAAGAAGAAAAAGGCTCAAGCATAAATAGTTTAGTTACATATTTTGATCATAACTCTTGTACTTAAGTTACTTAGAGTTTTGTTTTTTTGTATATATTACATTTGCCCTTGAGGCTTTTGGATGTAAATATGTATAACTTTCTTTTAACATGGCTTTCCATATTTATTTGTATAAATGATATGGAACTAGTTTATCAGATAAGTTAGTAGTAGCATAACTAATACTAATTATCTTTATATATATATATATATATATATATATATATATATATATATATATATATATATATTAAATATATTAAGATAATTGTATTAGGGTGTTACATTACTGTTACCAAGTGGCCTCAATACTCAAGAGGGGGGTGAATTGAGTATGAAAACTAAGTTCGCAAATCTTTCACAAATCGTTTGATAACTTATTTTACTTGAAACTATTGAATGATTAGAAATAATTGGAAGGACGAGATAAACACTTTTACTTATAATGTAAATAGTCTACGGAGACAAGATTCAAGAAAATCAATAAAACAAGATACAAAATAAAAGGGAGGGTTTAGAGATAACAAACACGGTCGTTTATCCTGGTTCGATCACCAATCCACTTGTGATCTACGTCCAAATTCCCAAGCAACAACTTGAGATTTTCCACTATATCTTCAAGCTTCAATGGGTGCTTGACAACCACTACAACCTTGAGCACTCAACCCTTTTGGGATACCTCACCCTTGGAGCTTGAGTCTCTTCAACTAAGGGATACCTCACCCTTTACACTTTTGGAGGGATGCCTCACCCTCTTTACAAAGTAATAATGATAGATAGAATGAAGCTCTTAATAGAGCAGATGAATACAAATTGAAGCTCTAATATGCTCTCAAAGATTTTTCACGTTTTTGACAGAAAACAGAGCAAGAAAATGATTTGAGGATTGATTCACGTTTGGGTGTATTGGTAATCAGTTTTTGGTTCAAGGTCAACCTCAAATAAAGACCCAACTTTGGTATTTATAAGTTTCTCATTTAATAGAGCCATTGGGGTTTTCTGGGCACGCATTAAATGCATTAAATATAGCCGTTGGACGTTGTCAGGATTCTTGTAATCGATTACTCAGCTCAGGTAATCGATTACATATGTTGTTCCAACGTGTTCTTGACTTTCTGGGCTCTGTGTAATCGATTACATTCTTGGTGTAATCGATTACATGGCTTCGACTTGTGTGTAATCGATTACAATATCCGTGTAATCGATTACATGACTTGACTTTCTTGTGTAATCGATTACATTCTTGGTGTAATCAATTACGATTACATTCTTGGTGTAATCGATTACATGGCTTCGACTTGTCGTGTGTAATCGATTACAATATCCATGTAATCGATTACATGACTCTTTGAACGTGTTCATGCTTTTTCGGGCTTGATGTAATCGATTACATATATTGTGTAATCGATTACATGGCCTCGACTTTGCTTTAATCGATTACATTGATCATGTAATCGATTACATGCCTTCTGTTTGCTGTGTAATCGATTACAAACGTCGTATAATCGATTACATTGGCCATTGAACACATTTTTCAAGTCCAATAAAGCTTGTAAGTCATTTCTAACACCTTGAGACAATTGTTTAAACATGAATCTTTTTAAGAGTGTTAGTTTTAAGATTGAAACACAAGTTTTCTTGAAAGCCATGTTTATCTTTGAAATTTCCCATTTATTTTGAAATCATATATTGAAAAACCATTTGAGAAATCTTGAGAGCATTTAACATTAGTGTCCTTAGTCTTATAACTAAATAAACCTTCTTGTCTTCTTTCTTTGATCTTGATTTTTCCTTTTGCGCTTGATCTTCACTATTGCACTTGATCTTCGCTTTTGTCTTTGTTATCATCAAAAACCATTTGACATGCCTTAGAGACATAAGCATTCACAATTACTAATAGATAAGAAAGACCTCCCAAGAATCAATGGTACTCCTCCTCCATGTCTAGGATGATGAAATCAACTAGGCAAATAAACTTGTCTACCTTGACCAAGACATCCTCTACGACTCCTTTGAATAAGTGAGGGAACGATAAGCTAATTGCAAAGTAACCGAAGTTGGCTTCACCTCTCCTAACCCTAACCATTGGAAGATGGATAGAGGCATCAAGTTTATGCTTGCTGTAACATCCTCCTTACCTTAGTGATGTTAATCAGGGTTATAGAAGCTCAACACTATAAGTATTAGTTGGATAATAATTTTGGTAATATTTTGAATTAGTTTGAGCCTTATTCTATAACACTGGATATGAATAATAGCTAATAATTTAGTTGAAATAGTTTATATAGTAGAAATATATGTGGGGAATTTAATTCTAAAGCATAAATAGTGAGAATGAGTTGTAATAAATTTATGAGTATCGAATGGATTAGTTTGGCATTTTTAGTAACACTAATGAGTATCTAAAAGCCAAATTAAATAGGAAAGAAGCTCAGAAAATTATAAAACTATGAGTAATGATAAAGAGAGGATGAAGAGTATACTAGTGATGAAAACAAGTTAAAAGAAATATTTCTAAGCTTTCTAGTTCTATTTCATATGTTTAGGTGAACCTAGAAAAGAACATTGAAACTTAGTAAATGATAAAGGTGTATATGAATAGTTAATGAATGAAGAAATTGAGAAATGAATAGAATCCTAAAATTTTCCATAATAATAATGAAAGTTAGAAAATTCATTACAGGAATATGAAAACATCCTTAAGTGATACACATATTTAGGATTTCCTCTGATTTTATGCTTACACCGCCTCTGTTACTAAACTTCTTAAGTAAGTTTTGAATTATAATTACTTTCTCATTTTTCTCATCTCTTTTCCCGTCTCTCTTTCTTTCTCATTTCTCACTCTCATTTCTCACTTTCGTCTCACTATTTCTCTCGTATCTGCTAAAGAAACAGTAAGAGGGAAAGAAGGAGAAAAAGAAAAGAAAGGAAAGGAGAAGGAAGAGGTGAAGGTGGAAGAAGTCAGCCAAGAAGGAAAAAGGAAGACGGATAATGGAAAGGGCATTCAAATAGGATAAAGGTAGGGGGTTTGATTTTCTGTTTCTCTTCAGTTTTTGAGTATGTGAATCTATTTGTTGGATTGAGAATTGAATCCTTGTTGGTTATGATGTTGTGATTGTCATGGATATTATTTTGGTTTTGAATGTATGGATTATTGATTTTTGATTGTTGAGATATCTTATAATGTTTTGGGATTGATTTACAAGGTATTTATTTATTAATTGAACGATTTTTAAGGTTGGACACAGATTAGATTGACTGTTGTTGAGTTTATCTCTTAGCTGGAAATTTTGCAGGAACAGAGGAACTCCTTTGGGCATTTAGCGCCTAAGTGCTCAAGAACGAGTGCTCAAGTGCTCGGCACCCAAGCGCAAGGAAAACAGGTGCTTAAGTGCCTGTCACATAACAACACAAAATAGAAAGAGTTACATTTATTAAAATGGAATGATATACATTTCTTTTGGGATCCCTTATGCTTATTTTCTTAAGCATGTTATAATGTAATATATGGGGTATATTTTTATGTATTAGATTGATTGTTTTGAAATGGAATTACTCTTGAGAATCATGAATTTATATCATGTGAATGATGAATTATTTTTATGCTTGAATGCAATAATATATTTTGATGAATTGATTTTATGCCTTGAATGCAACAATATAGTATGAAAGGTGAATTTTGAAATGTAATTGAAGATATATGTGCTTTGAATGCACTAATGTACTTTGGAATTATAAATTAAATTGTATAGGCTCCCTTGAGTATAAGGTTGAGTTTGGATATAGATTGAATGAATAGTGCTCACTAAATTTGTGTTGAATTGAAAATGAATTGGACAATTATCCTTGAATGGGGAGGATATTTGTCCAGGCTTTCTCACTCAGTATCCTTTGTTGTATGTGAATTATATTTCACATAGTATTAGAATAGTGAATTTCAGAGACGATCCTGTATGAAGGTAGGGTATTCGAAATTCTAGAACCATGGAGTTAACCTCTTCTAAGGAAAGGGGATCATGTGTTCTCGGATAATTCATCATGGTATTATTATCATAATCAATATATTCCTCACGTATTAATTCCCTCATAGGGTATTAGTGGTAGTGTGAGGTCTTGAATCACTCCCTACCATGTGTATATAGAACCCGAGCTATTATGAGGTGGCTCCCATCCTTTGCGATGCTTGAGATATGGGTTCTGTGGGATCACGAGTAATGCAATGAGCACTAAATCTGAATTGAATGTATATGTCATATTATGACTTGAACGAGCTTTTGAATAATTGTTTAGGTTTCATATTATAATATTTGTATTTGAAACAATTTCTGAGTTATTGATGAATGTCTATTTGAATTGTTGTATAATGGATATTTTCAAAAACTATAAAAGGAATTCTATTTTGGGAAGAGGAAGGATCAGTTTTGGCAGTTTGCCACCATCCTAGTTATATATTTATAAATTTAATCAAGGTCTTTTTTAAAGAACTGAATTTTTCCCCGAAACAGCTAGAATTATTGTGATGACATATTTTTAGAATAGAATCTACTGAGAATTAGTATTCTCACCCTTTTTATTATTATGTATTCCATGATAATTTTAGGTACAATACTTGCAGTGCAATGGTACGATCAACAATGGAAATTTGTTTTGAAGTTAGTATTTTGTATAATGAATGTATGAATATTACCTAAAAGGCACATGTTATGTATTTGTATTAATGTACACTTTGTATAAACATCTTTCAGTATGTGTATAATATTATTATTGCAATCTAACCAGGCTCATATTTTACATATCAACATAAAGTATATTTGAAGTTTTTAATAAATTTTATAAGTGATGTGCTTACTATTGTTGCTATGGTAAGGGCGTTGCACTTGCCCCTAGGTCACACAATGCTTTACCAAAGAATTGACTACCAATGGTGCATGGAATGGTGAAGCTTCCTAGGTCTTTCAACTTGGGAGGTAGCTTATTTTGTAAGATGACACTATATTCCTCTATGAGTGCTATGGTCTCATAATCCCCAAGTCTTCTCTTCTTGGACAAGATGTCTTTTATAAACTTCACATAACTAGGCATTTGTTGCAAAGCCTCAGCAAATGGTATATTAATGTGATGTTTCTTGAAAATCTCCAAAAACCTTTGGAATTAAGATCCAATTTTTGCTTAGCTAGCCGATTGGGGAAAGGTGGAGATAGTGTATAAGGCTTATCCTCGTTCTTCTTGTCCTCAACCTTCCTCTTGGAAATTGCCTTATTCTTCTCAACCTCATTGCTCACAACCACCTTATCTTTTGTCAGCTCATTATCTTTTTTAAGTAGCTTAGTCTTGGGATTCCCTCTATTTCCCTCCCACTCCTTAATGATATGGCCTTACAATGCTCATTAGAGGCACCTTTAGGATTGTTGATGGTGTCGCTTGGGAAAATCCCTAGGGGCCTATTATTTATTGCACTTGCTAACTACCCTACTTGTGTCTCAAGTGCCCGCATTGAAGCTATTTGACTTTGAATGATTGAATCAATTTTAGCCAATTAAGTATCTGTCTTAGACATGTAAGAATCTATTTTGACCATAAATTGCGTGAACATGTCTTCCAACAATGGTTTCTTCTCCTACATGGGCTACCTTGCTTGTGAGGGATAACCATGAGGATAATTTTGTCTCTCATTTCCAGAAGATGAAGAAGTTGCTCCTTGATTATTGTTCCAAGAAAAATTGGGATGGTTTCTCCATCTAGGATTGTACTAATTTGAATAGGGGTTGTTTTGCTATTGGCGATAATTTCCCATATATTGAGCACTCTCTAAGGTGGAAGGGCATTTATCACTTGCATGATTATCACCACATCATGCTTCTCGAGTGACCTTAACTTGCTTTTTCTTTACTTCAGATATTAGGCAACCATTCTCATATCTCATTTTTGCATAAAATACCCTAACTAGGTTCGGGTAAATATCCTTTTAAATGCTAAAGAAACCCAACAAACCTAACCTTTCAATCAACCTAAAGCACTCCAAGGGTTCACTTGACCAAAAGGACTAAGTGAGATACCTGGGAGAGATGAGTTTCCTCAATTGGAAGTTTTTCTGGAATAACTCTGCCTTCTTGGTGGTGGAGAAGTGATGCATGAGGTCCAACCTTGAGATGTTGTGTGGAGGAGCACTGGAAGACTCTCCAATGTTGGCCCCTATTCTTGGACATTTTGTAGGTTATGAAGATTCAACCATTGATGGAATTCACGTGGTGTTTGGTGATGGGGAAATTTGGAAGGTTGATGAGTAAGAGTGGAAAACATAGGTTAGGGCTTTAGAGAGAGAGAGAGAGAGAGCATAAAGGGAGATGGGGAATGAAGATTGAGGAGATTTTGGGTGGAATTGATTGGGGGTTATGATGAAGAGGGGAAATTCGAGTGGTATGGTGGTTAAATGGGATGACTTAGCCAAGAAATGAGAGAGAAATTGAAGGTTGGGGGTAAGGAGAGGAAGAAAGGTTGTGGAGGAGGAGAGAGAAATGAGATGGTTCAAGTGAAAATGGTTGTTCCCGTGCTAAAATCCCTTTTAAAACTGTTGTGTAATCGATTACAATGGGTGTGTAATCAATTACGAGCTCTCTGGAATCCTTGTAATCGATTACAGGTTTGGTGTAATCGATTACAGGTTTAGTGTAATCAATTATCATCTTTCTGGGAACCTTGTAATCGATTACAGGGTTAGTGTAATCGATTGCCAGCCTTGACAGAGCCTTTGTAATCGATTACAAAGGCTTGTAATCGATTACCAGTTTACTAAAACTCAATTTTTGCATTTTAAACAGTAAAGAGCTAATCTTAAAGCTTTCAAATTAGTTCCAAAATGTCTCAAAGCAATTTCAAACATCATGCAAGCATGAAAATTGATTAGTTCTTGAACAAAAGCATATGTTTATGCAAAATCACTACTTTTACCAAGAATTAATCCATTTTGACAGAATGAGCTTCTTGGAGGACTTTGTCATGATTGAGTACCTGCAAAATAACTTTGGGGAAACCTCCGATGCTCAAGTTTGTATTGGATTCAAGAATGATTAAGAAACAGAAAATTAACCACCAAAGCATCATCATTATGCAATAAAAACACATGTTATGCAATAAAATTGCAAATTATGCAGCAACCATATACATTATGTAGCAAAAGTGACATATGATGCAGCAAAATGAATTTTACTGTGAATGGTGCATAGTACATGCATTGGAAAGGTCCGATGGACTGTATGAGGCTATTTGCCTAGGAGAGACTACACCTCTTGAGTGGGTGCGATATGCATAGTATAAGTCACTCGTTGACCTTGGAGGCATTGGGGTACGGGTTGCTTACAATGGGCAGTTGGTAGCTCTTCTGTACCGTAGGTTAGACCGACGCAATACACCAATGATCCTAACTGAGACACTATTATTAATCAAGATCTGATAAAGACTATCACGTATATGCTAGATGTGTAAAATTGAGCACGTGGTCTGAGGCATGTTGGTACCGACAAATCTTTTCGATCACTCTCTCCGAACTGAGTTTTAGCTCCATGGAGTAGGAAATTGAGTCTGTGTGCATACATATAGTTATTGAGGGTATTATCGTAATTATAGTTTATGATAATTGAACTATTGAATATTTGGTTATTGGTAATGGTATGATTATAATTATTATTTATTATATGAGTTGTGATGATAATTGATGTGGATGGCATAACTGCAAAGATGGTATGATATTGTTGTATGAGTTATTGCATGTGTTTATCTTCATTGCTCCCATACTGGTATTGGCGTAGGTAATCTCACCTCTTTGTATGCCAATTATGTATTGTATTTATATCTGTAAAGACGTTGAACAAGGATTAGAGCAAGAAGGAGAAGAGGAGCAGATTCTAGTAGAAGAAGCTGAGTTCTAGACGATGGAGATCCCTTGTTTCCTTGGTTATATGAGGTTGACGTTTCTTGGAGGATCTGAGGCATGGAACGTTGATTTGGATAAAGAGAATATCTATTATATGGGAGACTTAAATATTAGATTGAGTAGACAACATCTTGGACATCATTACTTTAGTGTTAATATTTATGTACAACTAGAGTTTCCAATATCTATTAGGCAGTACTGGGGGACTTACTATCGTACCCCTAGCGAGGTCAGTATTGTGTCGTCTGCTCGGACACCTGTCCGTAAGACTTCACGTCAAGATGGATCCTATATGCTGAGGAATCTGAGGAGGACCCGTTTGAGGGTTCTACTGTCTAGTAGGACTTGGGCAATATGTTAGTTTAAATTAAAGTTTAAATATTTTGAAAGTCTAGTTTGTAAATATTAAGTATGACGGTACTAAACGCTTGTATGTATATATATGATGTACATTATTTGTAATGATGTTATAATGTTTTTATTTTCCGCTAAGTTTATCTTATTATCATTAAGAAATTTTACAACTCATATTTATATTACAAGCACAATATCTAACGAAGGGGTAATTTGGTAATTAAGTAACTTAAAGTGTGACGCCCTAAGGAGGGTGTTACACATACGTTATCAAAATCCTACTCCATGGAGTTAGACATAAACATTCGGAGAGAAAGATCAGGAGACATGTCTGTAACTCGGTTGTCGCGGCCAAAATGCTAAAATCATCAATTTATCCACGTGCACATCAAGGCATTGTACAAGACATTCTTCACTAGACCGCGATATAGGACAGAGTCTCGGTCCCAATCGTCAGTGCATTTGTATCGGTCTGCTCCACGGACAGAAGAGTTACCAACTGTCCATTGTGAGGTACCCGCACCCCGATGCCCCCAAGGTCAACATTTTGACCTACACTAGTCTACTCACACCCACACTAAGGTGTATTCAATCTCCAAGGCAACATGGCCTTAACAACAGTCCATCGGACTTTCACAATACATGATGACTCAATGCATATATCATGTATATTCAGCAATAATATACTTTCCATAACATGCCACAATTTAGCTAAGATAAGCATCAGCACATTCTTGGTCTCACTCATGGACCCACAATAAATATTATTAAGTCCTTAAAAAATACATTACACTTTTAGGGTATATTATGGAATTATGCCTGAATTTCTACATTCTTCTTAATAAGTTTCTCTTTTAGAGAAATTCTCTCACATTATTCATTTAACTATTATTATTTTAATTAAATAAGTCCATCACTAAATTTTAAGCCTAATTCCCTTAGAATGATTTAAATTGAGTTATTCAACATTCTTACTTACACTCATGGTCTCACTTTAATTAAAATTATTCTAAGTTTTTGAATCATACTTCATTCTTGATTCTTTCCATTTTATGAATCCCTAATTAATTCTTACTTATCTAATTAATCAGGTTTCACTTCAATTTAATATTTCTTATGAAATTCTTCTCTAGAGGAATTCTCTTGATTGTTAAGTTCCTTACTTTAAGTTTATTCAAACTCACTTAGAGAATGATTCTAAGGTTTTCCAAGTCTCACACTCTTGTTCTTTAATTAGGTCAAAGGATTCACTTTTAGGTTATCAATTAAATTTCTCTCCATCACCTTATCAACTACTTATTACTTGATTATTGAATTCCCAAAGTCACTTAAAAATTACATCTTTTGAACCCAAAATGGCCTAGAGGCCGTGGCCTCCCAAGGGTAGTAACCCTAAAATTTTTCTTAACTCCATTACATTTTATTCACTTGATTAATTATGTTTCCATCTTGGTTACAAAATTTCAACCATGATCACTCCATTTGAGGGTCATGGCTGTGAGCCTCCATGAGGAAAGCAATGGACTTTTATTTTCATTTCATATTTTCAATCCATCCAAATCAAACCATAGTCATCAATATACATATACAATTAACTAAACATATCAAACAAGATAAAATCAACACATAAGCATAAAGATCAAACATCAAAAAGAGTAACCCTAACAAGGGTTTCTCACTACCAACACAAAATCAAGTCTCTCACTACCAAGAGAGGTTGAAGAGGATCATCTCCCTCTTACCCAAGAGAAATCAAGAAAAGAAGTCTCCTTGTTTACTCCTTGACAATTTCGGTCACACTCCTTCAAAACCCTAGAAATTTCAACTTCAACCAATCAACACCAATGCTTAAAAAAAAGTAAATAAATGATCATAAAGATGACCACCAAAACGAAAATGAAGAGGGGAAGATGAGAAATCAAGAATATTACCTAAAAGCCTCAAACTTGAAGCTTGAAGAAGATGATGAAGATGGAGGCTTTTCAAGTAAATGCAAGGTAGAAAGGTGTTTAGAATATGATGGAGATTAAGGAAATGTGGTTACTTGAAATTTTTGTGATCAAGGAGGCATAGAGAGGGAGTGAGGCTGTGGGGGTGGTAGAGAGAAGGAGGAGAAAATAAGAGAAAGATGAGTGTAGAGAGAGAAGTTGATAGTAGAAAATGATGATGACTTTTGATTTTTGAAATTAGAATAGGAAACTTAATTAAGTGAATGCACATTTTTGGCTCCAAAATGGCCTTGTGGCCATGTAGTGTGGGGAGGAAGAGAGAGTGTGTGTAGCTTCCTTGAGAAGCTTGGTAGGAAGCTTCCTTGAGGCTTCCTTGAGAAGCTTCGCACGCTTCTCAATAAAGTGAAAAGTGATGTGATCACATAATGTGAAGCTTCTAGAAAAGATGATTAACACTCTACTAGAACTATTATCCAGTGAACAAAAGTTACAGTTAATAAAAATAGTATTTATTGTTCATTGGGATAATTTTGCGATACAACGATTTTATTTATCAGATAAAATCTCAAAAAATGTAAATCTCGTAAACTATGCCCTACCTCGGGTTTAGTAAGATCCCCCATCAATGTTTCCACAGTCCAAAGTTTTCTAGCCTTGGGGAAAATATTTCATTTTCCTGACTCCGCTCGACGCTCACGCAAAATGAGAAATATATTAAAATATTCAACATTTTCAGAAAAATCCACAAAAATTCTCAAAAATCACAAATATTAGAAAATGACTATTTATCATGAAACAAATAATTTCTGGGGTGTTACACAGACTCTACTCAGTGTGCACGCAAAAATGAAGAATATATTAAAATATTCGACGTTTCCGGAAAAATTCAGAAAAATTTTCAAAAATCACAAATATTAGAAAATGATTATTTATGATGAAACAAATAACTTTTGGGGTGTTACAACTCTCCCCTTCTAAAAATAAATTTCATCCTCGAAATTTTCATACCTTAGAACAGTTGTGGGTGTTGCTCCTTCATCTTGTCTTCCAATTCCCTTGTTGCATCTCCGGTCTTTTCATTCTAGATCACTTTCATCAATGAAATTTCCTTTCCTCTGAGTTGTTTTACTCTCCTATCTTGAATCCTTACAAGAGGTGTCTCATAGGTTAAGTTCTCTTTTAATTGTACTGTATCCGGTGCTATGACATGGTTCGGGCCAGGAATATATTTTCGTAGTTGTGACACATGAAATACATTGTGAAGGTTTGAAAGAAAAGGTGGTAAGGCTATCTGGTAAGCTACTGGACCTATCCGGCGAAGAATTTGGTAAGGTCCAAGTAATTTGGGAGTAAGTTTTCTAGATTTCAGAACTCAGCCGACCCCAGTCATTAGCGTGACTTTCAAAAATACATGCTTGCCTTCCTCAAACTCAAGAAGCTTTCTTCTTTTGTTCGCATAGCTCTTCTGGCGACTTTGATCCGTCCTCATCTTTTCCTGAATCATCTTGACCTTTTTAGTCATCTGCTGTATAATATAAGGTCCAACAGTAAGGCGTTCTCCGTCTTGGTACCAACACAAAGGTGTTCGGCACCGTCGTCCATACAGAGCTTCATAGAATGCTATCCCTATGCTTGAATGAAAATCGTTGTTGTAGGTGAACTCTACCAACGGTAAAACTTCATCCCAACTTCCGGACTATTCTAAAGCGCAAGACCTAAGCAAATCCTCCAACGTGTGGATCGTCCTTCCCGATTGCCCATCGGTTTGTGGATGGTAAGCAGAACTCAATCGTAGCTTTGTTCCCAATGCTTCTTGCAAACTTTGCCAAAACTCTGAGGTGAACCTTGGATCCCTATCCGAAATAATACTGGTAGGCACATCATGTAGCCTAACGATCTCACTAATATACAGTTGGGTCAGCTTCTCCATGTTGTATCTTATGTTGATTGGTAGGAAGTGTGCTGACTTCGTGAGTCGATCAATGATTACCCATATTGAGTCATAACCTTTTCTGGTCTTTGGCAATCTAACCACAAAATCCATCGCAATGCTATCCCACTTCCATTCGAGAATGGATAGAGTTTGTAACATTCCTGACGGTCTTTGATGCTCAACCTTCGCTTTCTGGTGAACCAAATAAGAAGACACACATCTGGTAATATCGCTCTTCATCCCGTGCCACCAAAATAACTTTTTCAAGTCTTGGTACATTTTAGTTAACCTCGGGTGCATACTCAACTTGCTCGTGTGAGCATGTTAGAGAATATACTTTCTAAGCTCCTGATCCCTGGGTATACAAACTCTACCTCGGAACCTTAGAATTCCATCCGTTCCTTCCTCGAATGTCGTCGCATTACCTTGCCTCATCAGCTCTCTTTCTGCTTGTAAAAACTTATCAATTTTTTGTTTTTCTCGGATGTCTTCCATTAATTCGCTTGAGATAGTAACCATGTTCATACAAATTTTTCTTGGTGCTAATTCCACGAAAGACCATACATCCCTGAATTGCTCTATCAAATCTTTTTCCTTGACCATCATGGCTAAGATACTGAGCATCTTCCTACTTAATGCGTCTGCCACGACGTTTGCCTTTCCAGGGTGATACAGAAGTAGAAAATCATAATCCTTCTGAAATTCCTATTGGCCTCTAGGGCATACACTAACAAACCTGTCGCTCTCTCACTCACTCTTCGCAGCTAGCACTGTGTGAGAGACCTGACGCTCCTCTTTGCGGACGTTGGACGTTCGTGAGTTTGTTCGTGTGGATACCGCAGAGACATTGTTTCTATTACGATGTTGGTGATTCACGCTCCAAGAGGTAAATCATTTAAAAACTCAGATTATGGCTTTTTCGCATGGATCCTCGGTGGGAATCCCTGTTTTCTGCTGCGTGTTGTATCCGCAAAAATTCCCAATAGTGGTATCAGAGCGCTTTGCGAAACCATGATTCGGTTTTCTGTTTTCGTTTACATGAGATAACATGTTTTCTATTCTTCTTTTTGACAAAAGATATGATCTTTAATATGTTATTTCTGAAAATCGTATGAAATCCTTTGCGAAAACATATTCTGTTTCTTATGTTGTATGCAAAACTGTGATGTTGTTTTCAAAAACTTCTTGAAGATGTTCATATATTTTGTGAAAATTATTTTGTTTTAAGATGTATGTTTTTGCGAAGCTTTCTGGTATGTATGTGATACGTACAGCGTTATGGAATCCTTATTCTCAATACGCAGCGCAAGGGTTTGGGAAACCTTGTTCTTGGTTTGCGGCAGCAGGGGTTATGGAATCCTTGTTTCTGCACAAGAGGCGCGGCGCAAGGGGTTTTGGAAACCCTATTCTTGTTATGCGGCAGCAGCATCAAGTGTTGATGTCAAGTCATTAAGGAGGCGCCAGAGGTTCAAGTGTTGAACGATGGCGCAAGGGTTCCCCATGGCACATAAAGTGTTCATGTTGTTCGGGCTTAGGGTTCCGCGCAGCACAATGGCTCAAGGGAACCCCCGTGCTACCTCTGCGTAGTGTGTTATTCGAAAGCGCAATATTTTCTATCCTTTTATAACTCACGAAAAATAATTATGTATTATTGTTATGAGTTTATATGTTCTTTGTGATGCATGGTGCATGGTTATGGCCTTAGTCTTCTTTTTATGCCTTTTGGTTTTAATAAATACGACCTGCGTGTCATGCCTTTCTCTCTACATTTTGATTGTACATTCTCTTATCACCTAACTCCCCTCGAATGTAAAAAAGGTTTCTATATAATGTAATTATGATGTGGAGGCAAGAAGACGGCATCAGGTGAGGACGTTGATGGGAGACGCTTGGTGAAGCTGACTTAAAATTAATGCTACTCTCTTAGGGGCCATAACCATGTCACATTTATATGCTTTATATGTATGAGATGCATGGATAATGTTTATGGTATGATAAACAATTTAATAAATGGTGAGATCTAATAATAATAAAAATTCCCTCAAAGTAAATATTAAGTCATTATGTGATGCCTTCCAATGTGTGGCACTCGTCAAGACTAGTATCGATCAAGTGCAAGTCTGCCAAAGCAGGATGCCTTTATCTATATTAGTAAGACGCAATGGGATAAAGGTAATATCCAACTGCTAACCATTGAGTCTGACTGAACTAGGCCATTTCAATAGGATTGAAGGCTTAGAGGTATGAAGTTGGGCTTTAGTCCATTAGATGGATTAGAATAAGTGTTATTCACCCAACTATCCAGGAGTTACATGTGATGTAATTGGAAAGTGTTTCCTACCTAAATAACTGAATTTTAGGTGATCAGCCAAAGCTGACTCAAAACTAGGTGAAATATGGATCTTGGCCCACTAGGAAATCTTACGATGGGATTTTTCGAGTCAATGCTGAGGGTCATTGACCTGAATAAAATAGTGGGAGACATATTTAATTTAAAAGACCTCATTAAATATGTTTATGGCATGATACTTATATTTTGCATATTTCTGTTAATAGATTACCATGGCAACAAACACATCGGGTACTTTATCATTGCGATCCGTCCTTGAGAAGGACAAGCTGTCTGGAACAAATTTTCTAGACTAGTACAGGAATTTGAGGATTGTCCTCAAGTAAGAGAAAAAGCTGTATGTTTTGGAACAACCTATTCCTGAGCCACCTGCTACTAATGCCCCTAGAACTGAAAGAGATGCTTATAAGAAGCATCAAGATGATGCCTTGGACATTGGATGTCTAATGCTGGCCACCATGAACTCTGAGCTCCAAAAGCAACATGAGAACATGGATGCATACGATATGATCGTACACCTTAAGAAGCTCTATCAAGAGCAGGCCAGGCATGAGAGATTCGAGGTCTCTAAATAACTGTTTCGGTGCAAGCTAGTAGAAGGAAGCCCTGTTGGTGCTCATGTACTCAAGATGATTGGGTACATTGAAAACCTAGAGAGACTGGGTTTTCCTTTGGGCCAAGAGTTGGCTGGCTTGACTTAGTCCTGCAATCGTTGTTTGAAAGTTTAAGTCAATTTGTCATGAACTACAACATGAATGAGATTGACAAATCACTACCAGAGCTGCTAGGCATGTTGAGAACTGCTGAGCAGAACATCAACAAAGGTAAAGGGAAGGCCATAATGATGGTCCAAAAGAATAAGGGTAAGAAATAGCAGAAAAAGCCCAAGGACAACTGGAAGGGCAAGGGCAAGGATAAGTCCAAGCCCAGCACTTCTAGCTTGAAACCAGTGAGTGGAGTGGCTAAGGAAGGTACATGCTTCCATTGCGGTCGACCAGGACATTGGAAGAGGAGCGTGCCAAGTTCCTGGAGGAGCTCAAAAAAGAAGAAGGAAGTGAGACTTCCACTTCAGGTATTTTTGTTATTGAAGTCAATTTATCTACTTCTGCATCATGGGTATTAGATACTGGATGTGGATCTCACATTTGTGTAAATGTGCAGGATCTAAAGAGCAGTAGACCATTGACGAAAGGCGAAGTTGACCTACGAGTGGGAAATGGAGCAAACGTTGCTGTATTAGCTGTAGGGACTTATTTATTATCTTTGCCCACTGGGCTTGTAATAGAGTTAGAGAACTGCTATTTTGTGCCTGCTATTAGTAGGAATATCATTTTTGTTTCTTGTTTGGACAAGAAAGGTTTTTCTTTTATTATAAAGGACAAATGTTGCTCCATTTATATGAATGATATTTTTTATGGTAGTGCACAATTGAGTAATGGACTTTATGTACTTGATCTCGAAACGCCCATTTATAACATAAATACAAAGAGGTTTAAATCAAACGATCTGAACCCAACTTTTCTCTAGCATTGTCGTTTGGGCCACATAAATGAGAATCGCGTCTCCAAACTCCATAAAGATGGATTCTTGGACTCATTTGATTTCGAACCATATGAGATATGTGAATCTTGTTTATTGGGGAAGATGACAAAGGCCCCATTCACTGGACAATGTGAAAGGGCTAGTGATCTTTTAGGCCTTATACATGTGGAAATAGGTTTGCCCCAATGATTTAATATGTTAAGTTTTGATGATGACAAATACAAGACAAAAAGAATGATGCTTATGCTTTATAGTTGTACTTAATAAATGACAAATGTATCACAAAAGAATGTTGACCATGTTACATAAATGTGTTTAATGAGATATATGTAACATTCATCATATAATATATCCAATAATATTTTATATGAGTTATAAATGAATTAATATTGGATATGTCTATGAAAGTCTTGTATGCATGTTAAACTAACTAGAGTTATACATTTATGAATCATGCATATGAAGATATTGAGTTATGAATTTGGACTAACTATGTTTGGTTAAGTGAGTAATACTTTGTAGGATAGTCCAAGTACCAAGAGTAAGCATTGCAACAAGAAAGCAAAAGATCACAACTATGCTTAACTCAAGGAGAATGAAAATGAAAAGATGTTCCAAGCATTTGTAAGTTTTGAAGAGAAGATTTTCTTTGGAAGCTTGGATTACATCAAGAAGTGATGGTGGCAAAAGATCTAGTCCAACATCTTCAAGAATAGCTTATAGGACTTAGATCTTGTGTAAAGGTAAAAAGGAATCACATTAAGCTCAAAAAGTTTTTAAACATATTTATAAGTGTTTCTAAAATGTTTATATGCCCAACAAACTATTTTGGAAAGCTAGTTATGGTAATATTTCAAATCTATAAAAAATAGCCAAGTTTGTGTTTTGCAAAACTGATATATAGTTACTCTTTTGATCATAACTTTTAAAATACTTTGAGTTTTACTTTCAAACATATCTCATTTGAAAATAGACTCAAAGATCTTTCCAATGACTGGTCATTTGCTTTAAACGGATAAGAAACGAAAAAGTTATGACCAATTAAAGTTTGAGTTTTGAAAATCTGATCTTTGGTTACTATTTTGATCATATCTTTCAAAATACTTTGAGTTTTGTTCTAAAACTTCTTTCATATGAAAGTAGACTCAAATATCTTTCCAATGAATGGTCATTTGCTTTAATTGGATAAGAAATGAATAAGTTATGACCTTTTAAAGTCAGTTTTGAAAACCAGAAATGGTGTAATCGATTACACAAGTCATGTAATCGATTACAACGTTGACAGAAGCCGTGTAATCGATTACATAGAGTATGTAATCGATTACAAAGTGCCCAGAAAGCATGTAATCGATTACACAAAGTATGTAATCAATTACAAAGTGCCCAGAAAGCTTGTAATCGATTACATGAAACTTGTAATCGATTACAAAGTGCCCAGGAACGTTTCTAACGGCTATAAACGGCTAGTTTTCATAGAAAATCATTTCTAAACACCTCCAACGGCTCTAAAACTCATTGGGATATAAATAAAAGTGTTTGGGCATCAAAAACAAGTTGGAGAACATTCTGAAAATTACCCTTGAGCATTGAAAATGAAATTCATCATCTTTTTCTCTAAATTCTTTGTTTTGAGCTAAGTGTGTAAATCCTTTATACCCATTAAGCTTCAACTTGTATTATCCACTCTTGAGAGAGTTTTCTATCATCTATACTTTGTTCTTCAAGTTGTATATCTACTCTTCAAGAGAGTTTATATTCTTTCTATTCACCTTGAAATCATTGTAAGAGGGTGAGGTATCCCTCAAAAGAGAAAATGGTGAGGTATCCCTTGTAGTGAGACTCAAACACAAAGGGTGAGGTATCCCAAAGGTGTAGTGAGTGCTCTTCATTGTAAAGGTCATCAAGCACCTGTGAAGCTTGAAGAATTGGAGGCTCTAGCACAAGGGTGAGGTATCCCAAGGTGTGAGGAGTGCTCTTGTATGTACAAAGGTTTTTCTAGCACCCAGTAAAGTCTAGGAGATAGTGAAGAAAATCTCAAGTTAAGCTTGAGGATTGGATGTAGGCCACAAGTGGTTGGTGGTGAACCAGGATAAATTCTTGAGTTTGATTCTCTCTTCCCTACACTCTTTAAATTCAGTATTTGGTAGAATATATTTATTTATTGCATATGTTGATGTTTTGATTGTTACAACTTGATATCTAGCTTATTCACTTAGTTCATCATATATCCCAAGTTGTATTTGAGTAATCCTCAATAGTTGTACATTTATTAGACTTATTCATTGCATTTATTAATTGAGTTATTCAAAATGCATAATTTGTCAAAGTTGCATTAAAACTAGTCATCACCCAATTCACCCCCTCTTGGGTAATGGTTGCCATGGCTAACAAGTGGTATCGAGCTTCGTGCTCTGGTAAAAGCTTAATGACTTGGAGTTAAAGATCTTTGTTTGTTTAGGCAACCATTAAAAGCTTTTCAAAATGAATGGTTTTGAAATTGATAAACCACCATTCTTTGATGGTGTGAATTTCGTTTATTGGAAAGCTAGAATGGAAATTTATATGCAATCTATTGATATTGATTTGTGGGATATTATGCTTGATGGATTTACTTGCAAATCAAAACAAACTTGGAATGACTATGATAAGAAATGCTTTTCATTGAATATTAGAGCAATGCAAATATTGAGAAGTAGTTTAAATGATGATGCTTATGCTAAAATTAAGAGTTGCTCTAGTGCTAAAGATATATGGGATACTCTTGATTCCATCTATCTTGCTAATAATAATTTTGTGCATAAAGTTGTATATAGAGAGCAAGAAGAGGAAAAGTCATTGAAGGAATATTGTTGTGCAAAATATTCTCAAAATGATGCTCAATTTGAAGAGGTGGCAAAGCAAGACAATAATGAGGAAGATGATGATTTCCTTAAAGAGCCAAGTATGCTAAGAATGGAGACTACTTCATACATGGCTAAAAAAGACTTTGAGGTAAATAATGCTAAACCATATTATAGTCCTTTTTATGATAAGCTACAATGTGCATATGATGAATTATATGATGATTTACTGAATTTAGAAAATAAAAATTTATCTTGTTTGGAAAACATTTCCTTCATTGAAAATGAAATTGAGATTTTGAAAAATGATTATGCTTTTCTTGATGAGGAAATGCCTTTAAAATGTGAAACCTCAACTTCTTGTGAAAAATGCATTAATTTAGAAAATCAAGTTGAGAACTTATATTGTGAATTTGTCAAAGCTAATGATTCTAATTGCTTACAATCCATGATTATTAATAAGAATGAAATTGATATTATTTCACATGGAAATTCAAGCAAGGCTTATGGCAAAAATAGTTTAGAATGTAATAACAACCAAAGGCTCAAGTTTTTCAACAATGATCTTCAAAGGACCAAGCCATCATTGAATTCACTTGTTTGCAACTTTTGTGGTCATCTAGGACATATTTCTCATTTATACAATTATAGAAGAAATTATTATATGAGAAATAATATGAAATGGGTTCCTAAAGATCTTAAATGCTCTAGTACTAATATTCAAGGACCCAAGATGAAGTGGGTACCAAAAAGTCCTCCTAGTGTTTCAATTATGCAGAAAACTTCTCAAAAGGATGGACAAATTGGTCAAGTAAAGAAGGAATCATCAAGGGAAATGCTTCCAAAGCCCATTGAAAGAAGTTTTGATCAAAGAAGGAAGATGGCTTCAACCAAAGCTTCTCAAGCACAAAATGTGGAACTTGCAAAGTTTAAAACACCAAAAGAGAAGCAATGGGTAAGGAAAAGAGTTTCCTTGATTAGCAAGGCCAAGGTATCAAATGTTTCTACCTCTTATGCACAGTCACTTTTAAAGTCAATGAATTTAAGGTATATTCCTTATAGGCCTTAGGTAAAGGATAGAACCATGTGTGCTTAGTAAAATTTGAATATTATATATAGCACATGATTATATTATTGTTACACCCTTTACTCACTACCTTGCATATCTCGTGATAATATGCTAGATAAGTTCACTTCTTGTTTGAAGAAGCACATTTGATAAAAATATCTTAGAACTTGGCATATTGGATAAATCATAACTCTTACTGCATAAAGTTATAATTCTCTGCATAATTTATAGTTTTTGCATAAACATGAGTTTTGGATCAAGAACTGGTCAGTTTTTATGCTTACATGATGTTTGGAATTGTTTTGGAAAGTTTTGGAATTAATTTGAAAGCTTTGAGTTCGGACCCTTACTGTTTGAAATGCAAAAACTGAATTCAGCAAGCTTGTAATCGATTACAAGACCTCTATGAATCGATTACAGAGGCTGCTGCCAAGCGTTCCAAGCAAAGTCAGAGAGCGTGTAATCGATTACACATACTATGTAATCGATTACAACGTCTCCAAAACTCGTGTAATCGATTACACCAAACATGTAATCGATTACATGGATTCCAGAAGGGGGTAATCGATTACACACATATTGTAATCGATTACACAGACTTTAAAAATGGTTTTCAATGCTAAAATGATCATTTTTACTTAAGATTGTCTGTATATCATGAATGTATGCATATTATTAGCTATGAGCTTAATGGTAATTGATTGTTTAATTTGTTGTGCTCAATTTACATACTATAAAAAAAAATTTATGAGAGCATAATGGATTGATAATCAATGACTAACCCCTATGGATCCAAAATTGGTGGATACCAAAGAAATTTCTTTGAATTATGTTGTAGGGTGACCATTAGCTCAAGCATGCAAATGAAGTGAAAAACAACCGTGCTACTTGAGGTTGGGAAAACTTAAAATGGTCCAAGTTCTCCAAAAGTGATGAAAAACATAAAAAGAAAGACATGGAGAACCACAATATTCTCAAGGGGCCTTGAGGCATAGAAGTTGGAGTCACCTACAAAAACTCAAAGAATATGCACACAACTTGCTTGGAATGACATATTATGGTAATATCTTTATTCTTGAGCTTGTGACCATTTCTCCTTATTCAAATATGAAAATTTCACATGCTCATAAGTAGTTCTAATCCTTTCTCTTTGATGCTTAATTGTCTTATATATTTATTTGGAGATTGAAAAATAAAATGTCACATGTCTTTTGTTTGAAATTGCTTGACATGTTCATATCTTGAAAACAAGAAGTAAATGATTCATTTTGTGTCTTGAACTTGTATTTGAACTTCAATGGTTTTTACAATGAAGTATATCTTGAAATGAATCATAAATATTCAAAAGTTATAGTTCCATGGTTTTTCAATTCTTTCACTACAATAAGAGATTTCTTGTTGTTGATTGGCATGTGTACATACTAAAATTCCTTACTTGATATTACATGCCTTACATGATCATTGTTTGCCCCAAAATGCTTATATAAGTTTTGATGTTGATCATGTGTTTCTTGATAAACTTGAATCTTGCCTTGAAAATGCTCAAACTATGCTTTTGGATTCAAGTGCATATATCATTTTTTTGTTCTCTTTAGAGCTAACAATTCATGGTTGATAATGTGGTACATGTTTTACATTTTATATCAACCTAAATTATGTTTGTAAATAAGTTTAAATGATATTTGATGCTAACCTTTTTTTTTAGAACTTTTGAAATATAGTCATCAAATATTGAAATGTCAAGCATATATGGATAAATGAGAAATGTTGAAGGAAGAGGAACATGAGGAGACTTTCTTCAAGTGCAATGGAATGAAATACTCAATGGAAGAAAGTACAAAGACCTATAAATGAAGAACATTCTAAAGGAGCATCACTTTCTATCTAACCCAATAAGTATCTCTATCCCTAAACTATTGTGGTATTCTATATGCTATGGATTATATGATACTTGTTGATAAATTAATCTTAAAAGATTATATGCTTTCCTTACATGAGAAGTATGCTTAGCATTGACAAAGTGCCTAATTGTACATTAAATTGCTAGTTTTGTCATTGCATATAGGGTGGATGATATTAGTTCTATATATGTTTTAATCTCTATAGCATATTTCATCAAGGTCAATGTTTGATATATATATGATTCTCTTGATCTATGGTTCTTAGTGGTATAAACTTATGAGAATCATGCTCTTGTTTTGAAAAGAATTTCTAGTTTGATTAATATTCCTTTTAAAAAGAAGCTTTTCAAGTTCCATATCCTTGAGAATCTTTTGAACTTGTCTTAAGATTTAAAAAGTATTATCATCTCCTAATTGTCTTGAAAATTTAGAAATCATTCAATTTGTGCTATAAATGTAGTACTCTCTACATTGCTTTGAAATGTCTATTAAATTTTGAGAGAGTATTTAAGAAAATTTTCTAAATAAATTTTTTGAAATGATCTATAGAGATCAATCTTCATACTTCAAAAGATAAGCCTTGTTTAAAAAAATATATATATATTTTATCTTTTCAAGGCTTTTGTTTAATGTGAAAAAGAGGATATGTACTTTCAAATACTCTTTTGACTTAGATTTGATCACTCTCAAGGAATATGTGATTTCAATATAAATCTCTTCTACCCTTCTAAAATGCTTTTGAAAATGTAATGTGTTATTATAAAATTCTTTTTGAAAGGGGGAGAAGTTTTTTTAAAATGATTTTGTTTGAGGGATTAAGAATATGTATCTATGCTTTGCTTTTCTTTATAGTAATGTGCTTATATGATCTTGGCATGCATATTTCCCTTTATCTATCTTGTGCTTTAATAAGGGGGAACTTATCTTACATATCATTCTTCCATATCCTTGTTGACTAAGAACATATGCATAACTATGTTAAACCATTATATTTGATATTTTGATAACATGCATATTGTGAGGGGGAGCCTAGCTATTAGATTATTGCTTATATCTCTTGACTTACATCCTTACTTGACATGAAGTGTTTTATTGTTAATACTATCAACATGTCAACAAAGATCATTGTTCATTCTCTTTTCCTATATCAATGAAAGAAGGTAAACATTCTTAAACTTCATATCTTTTGATTCTTTCATTGAGAAATGCTTGATATATGACAAGTATTGCATGAATAATCTTTTATATCTTGAAAGCATACTTATTTCATCTCTCCTTTCTTGAATTAGGTATATAATTAAATAAGGAGAGATAGTGATGAGTTGCATAACTTGAAGAAGTTTATGATTTTGATGATCCTACTCTTTTTGATAACATGGTTCTTATCTTTAGGGGGAGAGAAAAATATTATCTTTCCTTCCTAAGCCTTTTTGTTGATGTCAAATAGGGGGAGAGAAAATTGAAAAGAAAAATATGTGCTTGTGCTTAATTGTTTGATATGCTTACATGAATATCTATCCTTATATATTGCTAAACATATTTTTCTTTGGTGATTTGTCATCATCAAAAGGGAGATTGTGGAAATAGGTTTGCCCCAATGATTTAATATGTTAAGTTTTGATGATGACAAATACAAGACAAAAGAATGATGCTTATGCTTTATAGTTGTACTTAATAAATGACAAATGTATCACAAAAGAATGTTGACCATGTTACATAAATGTGTTTAATGAGATATATGTAACATTCATCATATAATATATCCAATAATATTTTATATGAGTTATAAATAAATTAATATTGGATATGTCTATGAAAGTCTTGTATGCATGTTAAACTAACTAGAGTTATACATTTATGAATCATGCATATGAAGATATTGAGTTATGAATTTGGACTAACTATGTTTGGTTAAGTGAGTAATACTTTGTAGGATAGTCCAAGTACCAAGAGTAAGCATTGCAACAAGAAAGCAAAAGATCACAACTATGCTTAACTCAAGGAGAATGAAAATGAAAAGATGTTCCAAGCATTTGTAAGTTTTGAAGAGAAGATTTTCTTTGGAAGCTTGGATTACATCAAGAAGTGATGGTGGCAAAAGATCTAGTCCAACATCTTCAAGAATAGCTTATAGGACTTAGATCTTGTGTAAAGGTAAAAAGGAATCACATTAAGCTCAAAAAAGTTTTTAAACATATTTATAAATGTTTCTAAAATGTTTATATGCCCAACAAACTATTTTGGAAAGCTAGTTATGGTAATATTTCAAATCTATAAAAAATAGCCAAGTTTGTGTTTTGCAAAACTGATATATAGTTACTCTTTTGATCATAACTTTTAAAATACTTTGAGTTTTACTTTCAAACATATCTCATTTGAAAATAGACTCAAAGATCTTTCCAATGACTGGTCATTTGCTTTAAACGGATAAGAAACGAAAAAGTTATGACCAATTAAAGTTTGAGTTTTGAAAATCTGATCTTTGGTTACTATTTTGATCATATCTTTCAAACTACTTTGAGTTTTGTTCTGAAACTTCTTTCATATGAAAGTAGACTCAAATATCTTTCCAATGAATGGTCATTTGCTTTAATTGGATAAGAAATGAATAAGTTATGACCTTTTAAAGTCGGTTTTGAAAACCAGAAATGGTGTAATCGATTACACAAGTCATGTAATCGATTACAACGTTGATTACAGTTTATGTAATCGATTACATAGAGTATGTAATCGATTACAAAATGCCAGAAAGCATGTAATCGATTACACAAAGTATGTAATCAATTACAAAGTGCCAGAAAGCTTGTGTCGATTACATGAAGCTTGTAATCGATTACAAAGTGCCTAGGAACGTTTCTAACGGCTATAAGCGGCTAGTTTTCATAGAAAATCATTTCTAAACACCTCCAACGGCTCTAAAACTCATTGGACTATAAATAAAAGTGTTTGGGCATCAAAAACAAGTTGGAGAACATTCTGAAAATTACCCTTGAGCATTGAAAACGAAATTCATCATCTTTTTCTCTAAATTCTTTGTTTTGAGCTAAGTGTGTAAATCCTTTATACCCATTAAGCTTCAACTTGTATTATCCACTCTTGAGAGAGTTTTCTATCATCTATACTTTGTTCTTCCAGTTGTATATCTAATCTTCAAGAGAGTTTATATTCTTTCTATTCACCTTGAAATCATTGTAAGAGGGTGAGGTATCCCTCAAAAGAGAAAATGGTGAGGTATCCCTTGTAGTGAGACTCAAACACAAAGGGTGAGGTATCCCAAAGGTGTAGTGAGTGCTCTTCATTGTAAAGGTCATCAAGCACCTGTGAAGCTTGAAGAATTGGAGGCTCTAGCACAAGGGTGAGGTATCCCAATGTGTGAGGAGTGCTCTTGTATGTACAAAGGTTTTTCTAGCACCCGTAAAGTCTAGGAGATAGTGAAGAAAATCTCAAGTTAAGCTTGAGGACTGGATGTAGGCCACAAGTGGTTGGTGGTGAACCGGGATAAATTCTTGAGTTTGATTCTCTCTTCCCTACACTCTTTAAATTCAGTATTTGGTAGAATATATTTATTTATTGCATATGTTGATGTTTTGATTGTTACAACTTGATATCTAGCTTATTCACTTAGTTCATCATATATCCCAAGTTGTATTTGAGTAATCCTCAATAGTTGTACATTTATTAGACTTATTCCGCTGCATTTATTAATTGAGTTATTCAAAATGCATAATTTGTCAAAGTTGCATTAAAACTAGTCATCACCCAATTCACCCCCCTCTTGGGTAATGGTTGCCATGGCTAACAATACATAGTGATGTATGTGGGCCACTAAACACAGTCGCTAGAGGCGGTTTTCAATACTTCATTACATTTACTGATGATTTCAGTAGATATGGATTTGTATATCTTATGAAGCACAAATCAGAATCCTTTGAAAAGTTCAAAGAGTTCAAGAATGAAGTACAAAACCAACTTGGCAAGAGTATTAAAATCCTTCAATCAGATCGAGGAGAAGAATACTTAAGCCAACAGTTTGATGATCATCTGAAAGAGTGTGGGATAATATCTTAACTCACTCCACCTGGAACACCACAATGGAATGGTGTCTTTGAAAGGAGAAACCGGACCTTGTTGGATATGGTCTGATCCATGATGAGTCATGCAAACCTTCCAGGCTCCTTCTGGGGACATGCTCTGTTAACAACAGCTTTCACACTTAACCGTGTTCCATCTAAGACGGTTCAAAAGACACCATATGAGATATGGACTGGGAGATGGCCCAATATGTCTTTCTTGAAGATTTGGGGCTGTGAAGCTTATGTGAAACGTCAAGTTTCTGATAAGCTTGGACCTAAATCAGATAAATGATTCTTTGTGGGGTATCCAAAGGAAACCAAGGGATACTTTTTCTATAATCCTACCGAGGGCAAAGTGTTTGTCGCACGGACAGCTGTGTTTCTAGAAAGGGAGTTTATCTCCAAAGGAACCAGTGGGAGAAAAGTAGAACTTGAAGAAATTCAAGTTTCACAAAGCAGCAATGAACCAATGGTGGAAATAGAGCAGCCTCCACAAAATGTTGTGGAACAGCAACCTGCTCTAGTAGCACAAGACCTGCATAGGTCTAACAGGATACGTCATCAACCAAAGAGATATGGATTTCTCATGACCCAACAAGGTGACGTATTGCTCATGGATCAAGATGAGCTTGTGACTTACTAGGAAGCCATTATTGGCCCAGAATCTGAGAAATGGCTTGAGGCCATGAGATCTGAAATGGATTCCATGTATGCCAACCAGGTATGGACCTTGGTTGACCCACCTGAAGGGGTAAAACCCATTGGGTGCAAGTGAGTTTTCAAGAAGAAAATCGACATTGATGGTAATATGCATACCTTTAAGGCACGATTGGTGGCTAAAGGTTTCAAACAAATTCATGGTGTAGACTATGATGAGACTTTTTCCCCAGTTGCGATGCTTAAATCCGTTCAGATCTTGCTTGCTGTTGCAGCATACCATGATTATGAAATCTGGCAAATGAATGTCAAAACTATTTTTCTTAATGGAAATCTTCTCGAAGATGTGTACATGACACAACTTGAGGGTTTTGCCACTCCAGAGGATGCTAGAAAAGTATGCAAGTTGCAACAATCTATTTATGGATTGAAGCAAGCTTCCAGAAGCTGGAATCTTCGTTTTGATGATACAATAAAACAGTTTGGTTTCATAAAAAATGAAGAAGAATCTTGTGTCTACAAGAAGGTTAATGGGAGCACTATTGTCTTTCTGGTATTGTATGTAGATGACATACTACTTATTGGAAATGACATCCCTACCCTACAGTCCGTAAAGACTTGGTTAGGGAACTGCTTCTCTATGAAGGACTTGGGCGAAGCCACCTATGTATTAGGTATCAGGATCTACAGAGATAGATCATTGAGACTACTTAGCCTAAGTCAGAGTACATATATAGACAAAGTGTTAAGACGATTTAACATGCATGAATCCAAGAAAGGACTCTTGCCTATGTCATATGGTGTAAGCCTATCTAAGGCTCAATCCCCTTCCACCCAGGATGAAAGGGATCGCATGAGCAAGATTCCATATGCATCTGCAATTGGATATATCATGTATGCCATGTTATATACTCGACCAGACATCTCATATGCTTTGAGCATGATGAGTAGGTACCAGTCTGATCCCGGTGAGAGTCACTGGACTGCTATCAAGAACATCCTTAAGTACTTAAGAAGGACTAAGGATTCGTTCTTGGTATATGGAGGCGAGGAAGAGCTAGTTGTAAAAGGTTACACTGATGCTAGCTTCCAAACTGATAAGGACAACTCCAGATCACAATTAGGTTATGTTTTTTGCCTAAATGGTGGGGTTGTGAGCTGGAAGAGATCAAAACAGGAGACAGTCACCGATTCTACCACAGAGGCTGAGTATATTGCTGCCTCCAATGCAGCAAAGGAGGCTGTTTGGATCAGGAAGTTCATTACTGAACTTGGCACTATTCCTAGCATTGTGGACCCAGTGGACCTCTATTGTGATAATAATGGAGTTATTGCATAAGCTAAGGAGCCTAGATTTCACCAGCGATCCAAACATATACTTAGGCGCTTCTATCTCATTCGAGAGATCATCAATAGAGGAGATGTGAAGATATGCAGAGTACCAACAGATGATAACATTGCTAATCCACTGACGAAGCCTCTTGCACAGCAGAAGCATGAGGGTCACACTAGGTCTTTAGGCATTAGATATATGCCTGATTGGCTCTAGTGTAAGTGGGAGATTGTTGGTGTATGCCCTAGAGGCCAATAAATTTTCTGTATTTACATCCATTCTATTATGCTATTTTATATATGAGGCATTTCATTTATTGTGTTCTTTTTTGATAAACATAATAAAGTCCTTAGAATAGTAAGTTTGATGCCATAGGACATCAAGTGGATGACTTGATCGTGAGATCCTTTTGGTTACAACACTATTCTTAAATGTCCCTAGTCAAGTATTATTATTAATTAGGACAATAATAATACATTGAGACTAGTATGTGCATAGACTGATGACCACATCTCACAGGTCATGGATATGAGATATCAAGTCTTCACATGGGTACACATTAGAGTAATGATGTACTGGACTGACCCACCATGAGAACGCTACATGGATCGTTACGTGAGTGTCAAAAGTGATTCTCATAGTGACAATGGTGTTTGTGGTCCTTTGACCTGAAATCACTACGATTCATACATGAGGAGTTGTGTGTTTTAATACCATCAAACATCATCTGTAACAATGTGATTATAAAGTTGGTTATTGGACATACCGTAAATCATGCAGAGGGATGTGAGTGACCTAGATGAGATTTGTCACTCTTACATAATAGGAGCGATATCTTCGGGCCCCTTGATTGAGTGAGACTGCGAAATGCATGGTCATGCTCAAATGAGTCAATATGAGATATTGATCTCATTTGTTGTTACAAAGTCTACTCGAATATCAGGAAACGAATGATTGGACTATACAAGGGTGACGCATTCTATGCCTTGTGTTCAATCTAGATATCTTGACAAAGGGACTAAACAACACGGAAACATTGGTCACGGAAAGGTTATGTCAAATCACTAACATTCTTATTACTTGGGTAGCAGCGATGTGTTGCTAGATACCGCTCACTGCTTGTAATATTAAAATGGGATTTTAATATTCGCCAACGTAATAAGAACTGCGGGGTCACACACATAGAGCGAGACTAAAATTGGAGCAATGGATCCAAGTTGGACTCGGATTCAAATATGGGCCGACTCATATGACGGATGGGTCTAGGGTTGCACTGACTTACCTTCTTCTTGCTGCTCACACTCACTTAAGGCAGTCACTATTATAAATAGTACTGCTAAGAGGCTGCTAAGATACGCAATTCAGAACCATAGCCGCACCTACAGAAAAAGTGAGTGAGTGAGCGACAAGTTTTTTCTCTTCTCTTCGCAGCTAGCACTGTGTGAGAGACGTGACGCTCTTCTTTGCGGATATTGGACGTTCGTGAGTCTGCTCATGTGGATACCGCAGAGACATTGTTTCTATTACGGTGTTGGTGATTCACGCTCTAAGAGGTAAATCATTTAAAAACTCAGATTATGGCTTTTTCGCATGGATCCTTGGTGGGAATCCCTATTTTCTGCTGTGTGTTGTATCCGCAAAAATTCCCAACAATTCCAACCACCTGCGCTGTCTCATATTCAACTCCTTTTGATCATATAAGTACTTCAAGCTCTTGTGGTCACTAAAGACGTTGAACGTTGCCCCATACAGGAAATGTCTCCATATCTTCAAAGCGAAAACCACAGCTGCTAACTCTAAGTCATGTGTTGGATAGTTCTTCTCATGCACTCACAAATGTCTCGAAGCATAAGCCACGACTTTTCCATTTTGAATAAGCACAACTCCTAATCCTTGATATGAAGCATCACAATATACTTCGAAGGGTTCATTCGGATCGGGTAGAACTAACACTGGTGAAGTAGTTAGTCATCTCTTCAATTCTTGGAAGCTCTTTTCGCAAGCATTAGTCCACTCAAAGGCTTGATTCTTCCTCGTGAGTTAAGTGAGAGGCCCTGCTATTTTAGAGAATCCTTCAATGAACCTTCGATAGTATCCAGCCAAACCCACAAAGCTTTGGATTTTTGTCACTATCTTCGGTTGTTCCCATTGTAGAACTGCTTTTACTTTTGACGGATTTACTACAATCCCTTCCTTCGAGATCACATGGCCCAAAAACTTCACTTCGTCCAGCCAAAATTCACACTTTGACAATTTGGCATACAACTTCTTCTCCTTCAGAATCTAAAGGACTATATTGAGGTGTTCAGCATAATCCTCCTGATTTTGAGAGTAGATCAGAATGTCGTCAATCAAGACAACAACGAATCTATCTAAGTAAGGATGAAAGATTCTGTTCATGTAATCCATGAAAATGGCAGGTGCATTCGTTACACCAAACGACATCACAAGGTACTCGTACTGACCATAACAGGTACGAAAAGCCGTCTTGGGTATATCCTCCGCCTTTACCCGAATCTGATGGTAACCCGATCGCAGATCGATCTTAGAGAACACTGCTGCTCCCTTCACTTGATCCATTAAGTCGTATATCCTCGGAAGCGGATACTTATTCTTGATTGTGACCTTATTTAGTTGGCGGTAGTCTACACACAATCGCGAAGTACCATCCTTATTTCGGACTAGCAACACTAGTGCTCACCACGGTGACACACTGGGTCTAACAAACTGCTTTTCCAAAAGTTCTTCTAACTGCTTCTTAAGCTCTGCTAACTCCAATGGTGACATTCTGTATGGCGCTATAGATATAGGACCAGATTCAGGTACAAGGTCAATAATGAACTCTATTTCCCGCTTCAGCGGTAAACCAGGTACATCATCAGGAAAGACTTCGGGGAACTCGTTAACCACTGGAATTACATTCACATCAGCCTCGCTCTCGACCTTCAAGGAAGACAATAGCAAGTATTCCTGAGCTCCTTCTTTCAAGAAAGCTCGAACTTGGTTGGTCGTCAAAAATCTAGAATCCTCATTCATAAGGAAAACTATGGTTTTACTAGAACAATCCAACAGGATATGGTTGGAAGACAACCAATTCATTCCTAAAATTATATCTAACTGAGAAAAGGGTAAATAGATCAAATCAACAGAAAAGATTCGACCTTTAACAGTCAAAGGACAATTCAAATAGACTTGGGTAGTAATAACAGATTTATCAGTGGGAGTAGAAACAGTCAAGTCAAAAGGTAAGGAAGACACAGGTAAACCAAGTCGTCGCACATAGTCATAAGAAATGAAAGAGTGGGTTGCCCCAGAGTTATACAGTACAGTTAAAAGATTGCCTCCTATGGAACCATCTCCCTATATCAGATCTTCAGATTTGGAGGCTTCGACTCCACTCATGGTATAGACTCAGCCCCCTGCCTGCGGCTTTGTAGCTCGTGCGGTGTTGACTGAAGGCTCAGCCTTAGCTTGGTTACAATCTCTGGACACGTGTCCAGGTTTCCTATATCGGAAACAAATGATTCCTTTGATGGTGCAATCTCTTGTTGCGTGATCCTTCCCGCACTTCAAGCATTTCAAAGAAAATACCATATTTTGTCCGGTCCAGTTTCCACTAGAACCTCCACCAGATATCTGCTGTTGATTTTTCGGTGGTCAGGAATAATGCTTCTTTTGGAAATGGTTTGCATTGCTACCGCCTCCTCTTTGGAACCTGGTAGATCCAAAGTTTCGATTTCTTGAGTCCCGAGCTTGATCCACAGTTTTCACCTGGCAACACGTATCTAACAGCTCCGAAAATTGGTTGATCTTTAAGGTGACGACTGCTCTTTTCACTTTGTGCCTTAGTCCTTCCTCAAAATTTTGACATTTCCACACCTCGTCCGGCTAGTGCTGGAAATATGTCAAAAACTTGGATAAGCTTTCGAACTTCGCGGCGTATTCACTGACAGACAAGCTTCCTTGCTTCAAGCTAAGGAACTCCATTTCTTTTGCATGCCTGGCGCTTGTGGGGAAATATTTTTCCAAGAACTTATTCTTGAATACCTCCTAAGTGATTGTGCAACCTTCAGCTTCTAACACTCTCTGTGCCCCGTTCCATCAGTCTTCAGCATCCCCAATCAGCATAAAAGCGGCATAAGTTACCTTCTTGTCATTGGCACAATTCATGCCTTTGAAGATTTTCTCCAGCTCCTTGATCCACAGACTAGCTTTCTCCGAATCAAATTCTCCTTTAAATTGAGGAGGGTTGTGGTGACGGAACTCTGCCAAATTTTGAGTGTCAACCGACGCTTCCAGCTATCGTGCAGCCCTTTCTTGCTGCTAAGTAGTCCTCTCCGTTTGTTGTGCGATAACCTCAGCCATTCGTCGCATCGCCTCAATTGCTGCAGCCATGTCTCCACCTCGTGCTATTATGCTCTTTCAAGTAAGACTAACTGAAAACACAAGGAAGAATTAGATGTATTCTTTCGGAATACCAAACACAGAGAATCACACAGCACAAACAAGTCAGACCTAACCACAAAAACCCAAAGAAAACATAAATCGGGGCTCTGATACCAACTAAATGTAACGCCCCTTTTTGGGAGGGAACATCACATCATTTATTTACGATGCAAAAATAAATAATATAAACTATAGTGCGAAAAACAAAAGTATAAACTTAGACCCGGTTCATTATATAAATATAAACTTGCTTGATTGAAATGGTATGATTAAATTAGCGAATATTTTATTTTTGTTATAAAATAATATTAAAATATAGTGAAGAGACGTAGTTACAGCAAAGGGTAAAATAAAGTAAACCATACATTCGAACAACATGGATATACATATATATATATATATATATATATATATATTTCATTATATTGAACTTGTTTAGTTACAACACCTGATATACAAAAAGTAAAACTATGCATGCCCCAAAAGATTATACATGTACAGTCCACCAAAACGATAAATCATTAGGCCTCAAAAAGAACACAGATAGCCATCAGTGACTATCGAGAGTATCAGCCTCTAAGAAGAAAGAGAAGGAACCGTGTCAGGATCCTCCTCAGGGTCTTCCTCGTCAGAGGAGACCCTCAACGGAGCCACCGAGTTACAGGTCGGGGCTCGGGCAGTAGAGAGGAATGAATCCTCCTGTGGGGTGTAATAACGTTCACCCCACATATCCCTAATGGGCAGGTAAAACTCTAAATGCAGCCGAATACTACAGGTAAAAATAAGCGGATCATAACGCCCCCAAGCTAGCGACACTGTCACGTCTCCCAGATAAACACAGTAGTCTGAGCTAAAGTTGATGTGCCAACAGTCTAGACCTCTGAGGAAAGTCAGGCGCATATATCCCAAGAAGCCTTGTGGATGTCACGTCATGATCAAACAGGTACTAATCGAAGTCAGGACAAAAACTGAGGAACTCGTGTACTTCCCCTTCTTCACCACCGTCTTTAGAGAAACATATATATATATATATATATATATATATATATATATATATATATATATATATATATATATATATATACATACATAGAGATAGTAGAAATACAGAAAAGAGGTGAGACATCCTACATTCATTACCAATTATGGCAGTAAAGAAACAAAACGGCATAGGACGCCCATATAGCATTACAAAAGTAATAACAGTAATCAAGAGACAAATATTAAACAACTTAACAATTCCAAGACGTTATATATCAGTAAGGTAATAGTTCCTATTATCATAAGAATTAAATGCCAGACAAGATATTGACTCACTATGTACATGCATACGATATCAAAATCCTACTCCATGGAGCTAGACACAAACATTCAGAGAGAAAGATCAGGAGACATGTCTGTAACTCGGTGCCGCAGCCAAAGTGCTAAAATCATCAATTTATCCACATGCACATCAAGGCATTGTACAAGACATTCTTCACTAGACCGCGATATAAGACAGTGTCTCGGTCTGGATCGTCGATGTGTTTACATCGGTCTGCCCCACGGACAGAAGAGCTACCAATTGTCCATTATGAGGTACCTGCACCCCGACGCCCCAAAGGTCAACATTATGACCTATACTAGTCTACTCGCACCCGCACTAAGGTATATTCAATCTCCTAGGCAACATGGTCTTAACAACAGTCCATCGGACATTCACAATGTATGATAACTCAATGCATATATCATGTATGTTCAGTAATAATATACTTCCCATAACATGCCACAATTTGGCTAAGATAAGCATCAGCACATTCTTGGTCTCACTCATGGACCCACAATAAATATTATTAAATCCTTAAATAATACATTACACTTTTAGGGTACATTATGGAATTATACCTGAATTTATACATTCTTCTTAATAAGTTTCTCTTTTAGAGAAATTCTCTCACATTATTTGTTTAACAATTATTATTTTAATTAAATAAGTCCATCACTAAATTTTAAGCCTAATTTCCTTAGAATGATTTAAATTGAGTTATTCAACATTCTTACTTACACTCATGGTCTCACTTTAATTAAAATTATTCTAAGTTTTTCTATCAAACTTCATTCCTGGTTCTTTCCATTTTATGAATCCCTAATTAATTCCTAATTATCCAATTAATTAAGTTGCACTTCAATTTAATATTTCTTATGAAATTCTTCTCCAGAGGAATTCCCTTGATTGTTAAGTTCCTTACTTTAAGTTTATTCAAACTCACTTAGAGAATGATTCTAAGGTTTTCCAAGTCTCACACTCTTGTTCTTTAGTTAGGTCAAAGGATTCACTTTTAGGTTATCAATTAAATTTCTCTCCATCACCTTATCAACTACTTATTACTTGATTATTGAATTCCCAAAGTCACTTAAAAATTACATCTTTTGAACCTAAAATGGCCTAGAGGTCGTGGCCTCCCAAAGGTAGTAACCCTAAATTTTTCTTAACTCCATTACATTTTATTCACTTGATTAATTATGTTTCCATCTTGGTTACAAATTTTCAACCATGATCACTCCATTTGAGGGTCATGGCGTGAGCCTCCATGAGGAAAACAAGGGACTTTTATTTCCATTTCATTTTTTCAATCCATCCAAATCAAACCAAAGTCATCAATATACATATACAATCAACCAAACATATCAAACAAGATAAAATCAACACATAAGCATAAAGATCAAACATCAAATAGAGTAACCCTAACAAGGGTTTCTCACAACTAACACAAAATCAAGTCTCTCACTACCAAGAGAGGTTGAAGAGGATCATTTCCCTCTTACCCAAGAGAAATCAAGAAAAGAAATGTCCTTGTTTGCTCCTTGACAATTTCGGTCACACTCCTTCAAAACCCTAGAAATTTCAACTTCAACCAATCAACACCAATGCTTGAAAAAGAGCAAATAAATGATCATAAAGATGGCCATCAAAACGAAAATGAAGAGGGGAAGATGAGAAATCAAGAATATTACCTAAAAGCCTCAAACTTGAAGCTTGAAGAAGATGATGAAGATGGAGGCTTTTCAAGTAGATGCAAGGTAGAAAGGTGTTTAAAACGTGATGGAGATTAAGGAAATGTGGTTGCTTGAAATTTTTGTGATCAAGAAGGCATAGAGAGGGAATGAGGCCGTGGGGGTGGTAGAGAGAAGGAGGAGAAAATGAGAGAAAGATGAGTGTAGAGAGAGAAGTTGATTGTAGAAAATGATGAAGACTTTTGATTTTTGAAATTAGAATAGGAAACTTAATTAAGCGAATGCATATTTTTGGCTCCAAAATGGCCTTGTGGCCGTGTAGTGTGGGGAGGAAGAGAGAGAGTGTGTAGCTTCCTTGAGAAGCTTGGTAGGAAGCTTCCTTGAGGCTTCCTTGAGTTGCTTTGTACGTTTCTCAATAAAGTAAAAAATGATGTGATCACATAATGTGAACACTCTAGAAAAGATGATTAGCACTCTACTAAAGCTATTATCCAGTGAACAAAAGTTACAGTTAATAAAAATAGTATTTATTATTTATCAGATAATTTTGCGATACAACGATTTTATTTATCAGATAAAATCTCAAAAAACGTAAACCTCGTAAACTGTGCCCGCCCTCGGGTTTAGTAAGATCCCTTGTTGACGTTTCCACAGTCGAAAGTTTTCTAGCCTCGAGAAAAATATTTTATTTTTTTGGCTCCGCTCGGTGCGCACGTAAAATGAGAAATATATTAAAATATTTGACATTTCTGAAAAAATTCACAATAATTCTAAAAAATTACAAATATTAGAAAATGACTATTTATCATGAAAGAAACAATTTCTAGAGTGTTACACTGACTCTACTTAGTGTACACATAAAATAAAAAATATATTAAAATATTCGACGTCTCCGGAATAATCCAAATTTTTTTTCAAAAATCACAAATATTGAAAAATGATTATTTATGATGAAACAAATAATTTTCGGGGTGTTACAGTGCTTCCTCCCTTTGGCTTTCTCTCTATTGCTCTTCTTTTTTGCTTTCAATGTGAGTGTTGAATAGAATATCTGCAACATCATCAATAACATCCTTTTCCCAACCTAATGGAGTCAAATTCATCAAATGTAACATGTATTGATTCTTCAACAGTCATAATTCTTTTATTGTAAATTCGAAAGGATTTACTATAAAGTGAGTAACCTAGAAATATTCCCTCATCGGATTTAGCTTCAAACTTGCCTAAGTTATCTTTTCCATTGTTTAAAACAAAGCATTTGCAACCAAAGACATGAACGTGAGAAATGTTTGGTTTTCCTTCCTTTATAGAGTTCATAGGGGGTTTTCTTTAAAATAGGCCTTATTAGAGCCCTATTCATAACATAGTAAGCGGTGCTAACCACATCCGCCCAAAAATATTTGGGAAAGTTTGTTTCATTAAGCATAGTTCTTGCTAACTCCTTTAAAGATTGATTTTTCCTTTCAACTACTCCATTTTGTTGTGGAGTTCTAGGAGCAGAAAAATTATGCTCAATGTTATTTTCATTGCAAAACATTTCAAATTCATGATTTTCAAATTCTCCACCATAATCACTTCTAATGGATGCAATGCTACAATTTTTCTCATTTTGAATAACCTTTGCAAGTTTTCTAAATGCATGAAAGCCATCATTCTTATGAGCAAGAAATAGAGTCCATGCTTCTTTGGTGCAAGAAATGAGAACTTGGAGCCATCACCCGTCATGTTCTTGGAGTAACCACTATCAAGGTACTAACTTGAGCTTTTGGTCTTCAAGCACACCTATAATACACATTCAAATTTTAACCTTTGGTACCCAAATTGTCTTGGTCCTTGTGAATTAGAGTTAGGCAAGGTGCCCTTAGGAACCCAAACCATTTTAGTTCCAACCTTGGTGTTTATGTTCTTTCTAATATTACATGTAGATGCACTATGCCCTTTCCTTCCACAATGAAAGCATTTGATAAAGGGACTACTCGATACATTTGTGGAAACAAAGAAATTTTTGTAAAATTTTTGTTGGTTATTGGGATTATACCCCAAACTGGCTTTTTAAAAAATACATCTTTGTTTCCCTAGTAACACATTCAAATTATCTTTTCCAAAAGTAAATTTTGCAAGCGTATTTTTTAAATTTTCAATTTCATTTTCAAATGCTTTACATGATGAATAATATGAGGGTGTAGGTGTATAATCATCTGAAGAAAAAATTATGCATGATGAGTTGGCGTCAATAAGTCAAAGAGTCTCATTCTCAACTTTGAGTTCTTCAATCTCCTTTGTTAAAATATAAACTTTATTTACCAATAAGGAGATTGTTTTGTTGCAAGTTAAAACCATTTTAGTAAGCCTTATGGACTCATCATGTAAATCTTGGAATGCATCTTGTAATTCACTATATGAAGGAGAAGATTCAAGATTCGATGAAGTTACCTTTGTTTCACTTTCTTCTTCTTCTTCATTTGCTATGAGGCAAAGATGAGCTTCCTCATTATCTATATTGTTAGTGGAATCCATATCGTTGTCTTCCCAAGCAATGTATGCTCTCCTTCCATTTCTTTCCTTGGAATGTCTCTTTTCAAATTTCTTCATCTTCTTTTGATAAACTGGACACTCCATCTTTAAGTGCCCATTCATAGCAAGTTGGAATAGATGAAGCTCCTTCTCCCTTTTGATATGTCTTCTTAGGAGGAGAAGGTGGTCTCCTTTGACTTCCTTTCTTCTTGAGAAATCTTCCAAACTTCTTTACAAGGAGACTAAAGTTTTTTTCATTCATCTCAAGATTCCCAATGTCATCTTCATCATCTTCATCTTCATTATCAATTATTGTGGAAGTGGCCTTAAATGCAATCCCCTTTTTCTTCTTATCTTGCACTTCATATTGGTTGAGCCTATTTAATTCCAGCTCATGTTCTTGCAATTTTCCAAATAGAGTGGCCAAAGTCATCGTGGCTAGATTCCTTAACTCCGAAATGGCTATCAGTTTGGGCTGCCAATTCCTGCTTAAACATATCAAAACTTTGTTAATAAGATCTTCATTGGTAAAAGTTTTTCCCAATGAAGCAAGATGATTAACTATATGAGTGAGCCTCTTTTGCATTTCTTGAATACTTTCTCCTTAGTTCATTCTAAACAATTCATATTCATGAGTGAGTGTATTTATTCTAGACCTTTTCACCTCACTTATACCCTCATGAGTTACTTGTAATGTATACCACATTTCTTGGGCGGTTTTGACATTTCACACCCTAAAGAATTCATCATACCCCAAAGAAGTAGTGATGATGTTCTTGGCTCTCAAATTGTATTGGACCTTTTTCTTGTCTTCATCGGTCCATTCACTTCTTAGTGTATTAGTTCTTACAGCATCAACTATATGTGTGGGGACAAAAGGACTATTTTCAACAGCATCCCACACATCAATATCAATAGCTTCAATAAAAATTTCCATCCTCTTTTTCTAATAGGCATAACCATCCCCATTGAAAAAAAAAGGTTTATTTATAGAAGAACCTTCGTTGGAAAATCATTTGAAGCCATCACTTCTCTTGAAGCTACTAAGCTCTTTATATAAGAGTCTAGCTCTGATACGACTTGTTATCAAGTGGCCTCAAAACTCAAGAGGGGGTGAATTGAGTTTATAAAAATTTGTCACAAATTTTTCAAAAAACTCTTAATTGCTAATTTTTGTTGAAGCTATTAATTGATGAAAATGAATGAATCAATAAGATAGGAAGATATTTCAAAGCAATGAACTAATTCAAGAGAGAAATATTCAAGCAAGCAAACAAATCAATGCAGAAATGTAAAGAGAAGGGTTTAGAGAATCAAATATAATGGTTTATCATGGTTCAGCCACCACTTGTGACCTACGTCTAGTCCTCAAGCAATCACTAGAGATTTTCCACTACATTCCAAGCTTGAATCAAGTGCTTGTAACCTTTACAAATTGGAGCACTCAACACCACCTTGGGATACCTCACCCTTGTAGCTTGAGCCTCTTCAAACAAGGGATACCTCACTGATAACAATATATTTTATACATTTTATAATCCTCTCACTGGGCTTCTTAAGGTTCAATTAGGTTTAATTAAGTTGGTTTTGACACATTTTATTATATTGGACCTTATTGGATCATTGAAAGAATTATTACATGAATTAACCTTAATTTATCTCTTTGACAGTGTTCAGTAAACTGGCCATAATTTGAGTTTCAAATATCTAGTTGATGTGATTCTAATCTTGTAGGAAAGCTAAGACAATTCCCTACAACTTTCATGAAGACCTTAAAGGCCTAATCACATGATTGGATAACTCAAATTGGAGTTGAAGCAAGAATTAGGGTGCTGATCCTGACAGCTTGACCTATACGTACTTTTCATGACATAGCTCGGGCTGTAGGATGTCAAATGGGCTTAAATTTTTATGTTGATAGTTAAGACCCAAATCTACAACTTTCATGTTGAACATTTTTCAAGATTCTGAGGTCTACTAGGTCATATTAGGCTTTGAAGTCAGAACAGAGGAACTGAAACTGGGCCTAAGCAGTATGTAGTAATCAGACCATATCTTGAGTTATAAGAATGTTTTTGGGCTGAAACTAATGGCATTTGAAAGCTAAGATCCAGGCCTATAACTTTCATGAAAACCACTTGGTGAGAAAATGATGAATGCAATGAGTTCGGCATTAAATGATTTCAGAGACAAAGAATCTCCATAATTTTTCACTCATCAAAAGTCATTTGACATTTTTCACTCATTCACCCACTCATCCATTCACTCATTAATCAGCCCCCTTGTCATTTTGTATCCCTAATCCTCTATAAAATGCACCATTGGCTGCTCGTTTTGGGGTCTTGGTCCTAGAGATCAAGATCATGTTATTTTATTGTTTGATTATCTTGTTATAATTTTCTTTTGTTCTAAATTGAAGTTATGTTCTTCTTCTTCTTCTTCTCTCTTCCTTTCTTCTTGTCTATGAGTAACTAAGTTTTATTTTACTTAGATGAAAGAGTGAAGCTCTTAGTAATGAAATAAGGTTAGATTAATCCCTTTCTTGTGCTTAAATAATATATTATCAAGTGGTCATTATATTTATTGTATTTTGTTTCCAATCAATTTAGAAACTCTCCTTATAAAGTGAAGTTCTTGATTTGTTGTAGACAAGAGATTAGCACAATGAACGCTTGAATCCATTTACAAGTGTTGGTGTTAGAAACTCTCCTTGTAAAGTGGAGATCTTGATTTGTTGTAGATAAGAGATTGGCACAATGAATGCTTGAACTCATTTACAAGTGTTGGCGTTAGTGGATAATTAAAGGAACCATAATATAACTAATATAACTTTTAAAGAACTTTAAATGTTATATTTTCTGATTGGAACCTCCGTTATGTGTGGATTCTAATTGAGTTATAAAAGAATTAATCTTATCCTTAATTTATTTACCAAGAGTGGATCTCTTAGTCCAAGCAATTCCTTTTTACTTGTGAATAATTTTATTTATCATTTTTATTTTTGTGACAAATCTTTTCCTTACCTCAACAAATTTTTCTTCATCAATTCCCTGTGGATCGACCTCGGACTCCCGAGAATTTATTACTTGAGACAACCTGCACTTGGATTGCAACTTTTAATCTGCATCAAGTTTTTGGCGCCGTTGCTAGGGAACTTGATTTTAAGAATAAATTTATTGAGGTATTTTCTATATTTTGTATATATTTTTGTATATATATATTTTTTCTCTTTTCTACTCTTGTATTTTTTTTTTTTGTGCATACTAATGTACTAACTCTTTTGTACTCTCCTTTCTCCTCTATAATCTTCAATCATTAATGAAATAATCTTGACTCTTCTTCTTCTTCCTCCTTCGCCAGTCGGTGGGGCTCGCCTCTTTCCGGTTTTCATGTTTTAAATTTACTTTCTGTCATTTATTTTTTGTCATTTATTTTTTCGTTATTTATCTTCTTGTCATTTATTTTTTGTATTTATTTTTTGCACTTTATTTTTTGTATTTTATTTTTTGTATTTTATTTTCTCGTATTTACTTTCTATATTTTATTTCTAACTTTCTAACTTACTAACCTTTTAATTTTCTTGCTTACTAACTTTCTAACTTTCTAACATTTTAATTTACCTCGCTTCTAACATTTTTAATTTATCTACTTTTTAATTTATCTCGCTTGTTAATATTTATTTAGTGGTCGGTTTATACCACACCCTTGTTAATATTTATTTACTACATGTTAATATATATTTGGTGGTTGGTTTATATCACACTCTTGTTAATATTTATTTACTACGTATTAATATTTATTTACCTTGTTAATATTTATTTACCTTTGTTAATATTTATTTGGCAGCTGGTTGATATCACATCCTTTGTTTATATTCTTTTCTATTTTAAGTCATTTATTTATGCTTAATTGTTAATATTTAAATGGTCAGTTTTACTGCCTACTTGTTCATTATTCTAATGGCAGGTTTATACTGCCTACTTGTACATTATTATTTCTATTTTAAGTTACTTATTTATGCTTAATTAGTATCGTGATTCAAATTCTGTTCGTTTGGTTAAAATTAATCTTGGTACTTTATATATTGATCTGTTTGCATCACAATCACACACAATTGACACAATGGCTAAACATGAAAGTGTACATGATGAACATGAAAATCAACCGTTACGAACCATGCGTGAGTATTTGTAACCATCTCGAAATTCTAGTCCATCATGTTTTATCTTTCTACTTAATGCTAACAATTTTAGATTTAAGTCAGGTATGATTTCTTTACTTCCTAATTTCCATGGTTTAGAATCTGAAAGCCTATATTTACATCTAAAAGAATTTGAGGAAGTATGTATCGCTTTCAATGATCAAAATTACACTGAAGAGATTATTAAGCTTAAATTGTTTCCTTTTTCTTTAAAAGATAAAGCAAAAACTTAACTTAACACTTTGAAACCAAGATCAATTGGCACATGACAAGAAATGCAAGGTTAGTTTTTAAAGAAATTTTTTTCAACACATAAAACCAATGCTTTGAAAAGACAAATCCAATTTTTTCCTAAAATTCAAATGAAGCATATTTTCTATGTTGGGAGCGTTTTAAAGATTTGTTAAATTCTTGCCCACATCATGATTTTGAAAAATGGCGCACTACAAGCTTTTTTTATGAAGGGTTAACACCTGAAACCAAATAATTTGTGGAAACAATGTGCAATGGTGAATTTCTTGATAAAGAACCTGATGAAGCTTTAGACTATTTAAACCAGTGGGCTGAAAATTCAATTAGATCTAACCTTGCAAGTGCTAGTAAAGAAAAATATCACCTTAGTTAAGAAGAAGATCTAAATGCTAGGTTTGCTAGTTTAGCTAGAAAGATTGAAGCCATTGAATCAGGGAAAGTAAAAGAAATCAAATCTATGCCAAATGAAGAAATTTGTAGCATTTGTGATGAATTAGGACACTCAACAAATGAATGTCCAAAATTTTTTGTTCTTAAAGAAGTTGTGCATGAGCAAGTAAATGCAATGAACAAATTTAAAAAGCTATTCACTTCTTCTTTTTTAGATTCATACAATCCGGGATAGAGAAATCACTCGAACTTCAGTTGGAGGAATAATAATCAAGCACAATTCATGCAACTACCACCTCCTCAAGTACAACCAGATTCTCAAAATTTTCAAGGATACGTACTGTATATCCCATCATATAGGAAAAACCTTGAAGAAACATTGCATGCATTCATGGAAAAGCAAGAAGCCATTAACAACCAAAATACTCAAGTCATGATTGACATAAAAGACACTCTTGCTAAACTTTCTTCTGCACTCACCATTCATGAGAAAAGAAAATTTCCTTCTTAACCTCAACTAAATCCCAAAGATCAGTTCAGTCTAAATGAGTGTAGTCTAGAAAACTAACAAATAGATTAAGTCAAGTCAGTGATAATCCTTAGGAATAAAAAGGTTACTAAAGAAAGCAAGGAGATAAAGAGCTAAGTGTCCAAAGTGATGAACTCCTTGAGTGTGAATGAGCTAGAGGATGTGGAAAAGAATCAAGATAGTAGTGATGCTGAGCTACCCAAGGAACCTGAGGTGACAAAAAGTCTTGTTAAGCCAGAAAATGATGACGAGGGCCACTAGACATACATGATTGACTCAATCAAAGATAGGCGAGTTTCTACAACCCATGATTTTGATCCCCTTGAGAATTTTCTTATTAATTCTGAGTTTGATTCTATCAGTAATCCCTCTGATGTAGTTGATATTTCTACTATTTTTTATAAAACTCAGGATCATGACACTCAGGCATGGCAACCAAAGTTTAAGGAGTTGCCTAAGAAAAGTTGGAGCATTGCTGATAAAAAAGGTGTTCATCCCTTGGTCTATTCTTATAAAATTAATTTGGAAGAAGGTAAATGGTCAGTGGTTAAAGGTATAACTTGAGTTGAAGGATCCAAATGTAGTAGAGACTTTGGTAGACGATCCTGTCTACCAAAGCTAAGGTAAGTTTTTAGTATTTCATATTTTTATTGAGTCGGCTTAAGTGCCTCCCAAATTTCGGAGCCTTTGTATGGGGATGTAAATAGTGTTGGCCAACAAAAAAAATATAAAACAAAAGAACCCAAAAAAAAAAATTTGTTTGCATGCTTATTTATTTTATTTTACTTTATTTTTTTTATATTTGTCATTGCTAACCATTGTCAAGATGTAGTTATTCTCTTCTCGTCTAAGCATTTTGGGTATGTGACTTCTCCCCATTACTTTGTTTAATTTTTTTGCATTAATTTCTTTGATGTATATTGATGATTATTTCTTCAGTCTGGATTTAATTTTTAACATTAAGGATAATGTTGTGATCTATTTGGGGGGAAACATAGTTGACCAAAAAAATGTGGGGAAGTATGATATGATTGTCAGCAACTTACTAAACTAAGGAAGGATGGCAGAATAATGAGTGATTTTACTTTTGAGACATATTTAAATTGGGAAGTAAGTTTATTGATATGATTTTCAGAAACCTACAGCAAAACCAATTAGGGATGGCAGAGTAAGGAGTAATTTTACTCTTGAGACGCATCTAGATTGGGGTAGTAACTATTTTGTGTAGAAGTAGCAAATGGATTCAGGGATCATGGCATGGTTGAATAAATTGTCTTCTTTCTTAAATTTTACATACTTGGTTATGAATGTTGAATTGATAGATTAAGAATGATGGATATATGCCTTGTAAGATTTTGAGCCTATCAATGAATGGATTGAACATCTATACCATTCTCTTCTTTCTTGTATGATTTTTTTTCACTCATGGAATTGTTACTCTAGAACTTGCTTTGATTCTTTTTTAGGCTACATTTTCACATGCATATATAAAAATGATTGAGGCATTTTGAAATAGCTACTTTGACCAAATAGCCAACCTTGCATATTTTTTCTTATGTAAACCCCTTTGAGCTTATTTGACAATTCCTTGTTTTTAGCTCATTACGTGTTCTAAAAAAAAACATGTTCTTACCTAACCTTAGGGAATAAGAGAGCATTGACTTTGTTATTGGATGAGTTTTTGAACAAGTGTGGGGGTGTGTGTGCAAAATGTTGAAAGAAAAAAAAAAGAGCTGACCACCGCTGTAATCAAAGGATTATCAGACTCTCCTAATGCACTATGTGACATATCTATACCTAGAATAAGGGTGGATGCTTGAAAAAAATAGGAAGAGAAGGAGAATGTTCAGGTCTTACAATGAATTCAACCCATCAATTTGGCGTTGATCTTCAACAAAACATTAGTCAAATATTGGTCATTATCCTTTATGAGAAGGAAGCAAACAGAGAAAGAACTAAGAAACTTATGGGAAATTTAAACTGAATGTTTTCAAACATCTTCTCCACTCTAACTGTTTCATAATGCTCTTCTATTCTCTTTGGTATTTAACTTGTCATATCCATATTACCCCTCTCCTTTACCATAGCTCCATTACAACCTTGAATAAAATCATCTTGATTTTTGTGTGCATGTTGTTTTTGAGTAGCAGAGAAGTAGAAGATAAGTAAGCTTAAGGTAGTGCAATTATTCATGAGTTAAATAAAGTGAAATACTTACCTTTTAAACACTTGAGAGATTGAGAGTGAATTCTGTGAAGATCTATCATTCTTGATTCATTCTTCCCAACTGAAGTTTCCTTGCTTGTTGATTTGAGATGCGAAGAAATGTTATCTTATGAATGTTTTGATCCCTTGAATCTTTGGTTTCTCTTCATTATTATTATTGAAAATTGAATCTTTTAGAGTTTTTAGTTTTTGAGTCTGTGTCGTTTTTCTTTGTTCCCTGGTTTTTGTCTTATGTGTTTTGCCCAAGAGTGCAAAAGCTAAGTGTGGGAAAATTTGATAACAATATATTTTATACATTCTATAATCCTCTCACTGGGTTTCTTAAGGTTCAATTAGGTTTAATTAAGTTGGTATTGACACATTTTATGATATTGGATCATATTGGATCATTGAAAGAATTATTGCATGAATTAGCCTTAATTTATCTTTTTGACTATGTTCAATAAACTGGCCATAATTTGAGTTTCAAATATCTAGTTGATGTGATTCAAGTCTTATAGGAAAGCTAAGACAATTCCCTACAACTTTCATGAAGACCTTAAAGGCCTAATCACATGATTGGATAACTCAAATTGGAGTTGAAGCAAGAACTAGGGTGTTGATCCTGACAGCTTGACCTATACGTACTTTTCATGACATAGCTCGGCCTATAGGATGTCAAATGGGCTGAAAATGTATATGGTTGATATTAAGACCCAAATTTACAACTTTCATGTTGAACACTTTCTAAAATTCTAAGATCTACTAGGTCATATTGGGTTTTGAAGTCAAAACAGAGGAACTGAAACTGGGCCTAAGCAGTATGCAGTAATTAGACCATATCTTGAGTTGTAGGAATGCTTTTGGGCTGAAACCAACGAATTTAAAAGCTAAAATTCAGGCCTACAACTTTTATGAATACCACTTGATGAGAAAATGATGAATGCAATGAGTTCAGCACTAAATAATTTCAGAGACAAAGAATCTTCATAATTTTTCACTCATCAAAAGTCATTTGACATTTTCCACTCATTCACCCACTCATCCACTCACTCATTAATCAGCCCCCTTGTCATTTTGTATCCCTAATCCTCTATAAAAGGCACCATTGGCCGTTTATTAGGGGGTCTTGGTCCTAGAGATTAAGATCATGCTATTTTCTTGTTTAATTATCTTGTTGTAGTTTTCTTTTATTCTAAATTGAAGTTATGTTCTTCTTCTTCTTCTTCTTCTCTCTTCCTTTCTTCTTGTCTATGAGTAACTAAGTTTTATTTTGCTTGGGTGAAAGGGTGAAGCTCTTTGTAATGAAATAAGGTTAGATTAATCCCTTTGTTGTGCTTAAATGATATATTATCAAGTTGGTTATTATATTTGTTGTATTTTGTTTCCAATCAATTTAGAAACCCTCCTTGTAAAGTGGAGTTCTTGATTTGTTGTAGACAAGAGATTGACACAATGAATGTTTGAACTCATTTACAAGTGTTGGTGTTAGAAACTCTCCTTGTAAAGTGGAGATCTTGATTTGTTGTAGACAAGAGATTGGCACAATGAATGCTTGAACTCATTTACAAGTGTTGGCGTTAGTGGATAATTAAGGGAACCATAATATAATTAATATAACTTTTAAAGAACTTTGAATGTTATATTTTTCGATTGGAACCTCTGTTATGTATGGATTCTAATTGAGTTATAAAAGAATTAATCTTATCCTTAATTTATTTACCAAGAGTGGATCTCCTAGCCTAAGCAATTTTTTTTTACTTGTAAACAATTTTATTTATCATCTTTATTTTTGTGACAAATTTTTTCCTTACCTCAACAAATTTTTCTTCATCAATTCCTTGTGGATCGACCTCGGACTCCCGTGAATTTATTACTTAAGATAACCTGCACTTGGGTTTGTAACTTTTAATCCGCATCACTCACTCTTTACAATTTGGAGGGATACCTCACCCTCTTCCATAGAATAATCAAGGTTGATAGAATGAAACTCTCACAAGAGTAATTGATACAAATTGAAGCTCTAGAATGTTCTTCAAAGATATCTCAAGGATTTTTAGAAAAACAGAGCAAGAAGGATTTCAAGGATTGATTCACATATTAAAGTGTTAGTAAGATGTTTCAAGGTTCAAGATCAGTCATTAATGATGCCCCAACACAAGTATATAACGTGTTTTTGATCAAAGGAGCTGTTGGGGGCTTTAATGCCCAGCATTTAATGCACCTAATAATATAGCCGTTGGGCAATGTCAGACCAGTGGTAATCGATTACACAATACTAGTAATCGATTACATGGTTGTTTGAACGTGTTCTTGACTTTCTAGGTAGGATGTAATCGATTACTAGCCTTGTGTAATCGATTACATGGCTTCTGCCAGACTTGTAATCGATTACAACCTCAGTGTAATCGATTACAAGGCTTCATCCATGCTTGTAATCGATTACAACACATGTGTAATCGATTACCTTGTCATTTGAACACATTTTTCAAGCACAATTAAGCATATTAGTCAATTCTCACTTATAGAAGCAAGGATTTTGATAAGATTTACATTTGAATTATGAAATCCAAGATTGAAATTAACATAACCTTAAAGAGATGAACTTTGAATTATAAATTGATTTAAAAGGATCTTGAAAAACCATTTGAAGATAATTGAGATACTTTGAGAGTATTTTACATTGATATTCTAATACTTATATCTATATACCTCTTGGTTTCCTTCTTTTGATCTTGGTCTTCTATTTTGATCTTGATCTTCTCTTTTGATCTTGATCTTGATCTTTGTTTTTGTTATCATTAAAAAATTCATTTGATATGCTTCAAGACATAAGCATTCACATTCTTCCCCTTTTGGATGATGACAAACTAAACATTGAAAAGGAAGAGAAATATTTGCATTTATTTGATTATCTGAATTATCAGAGATTTAAGTGCAACTCTCCCTCATAATGTATGCATGAGGTAGGATTTATGTGAAAGCGCAAAGCTTCCTCGTACATAGGCAACATACATGCTGTAACACCCTCTCCGAAGGGCATTACATTTCAACCGACTCTTTTCTATTCTAACACCAAACTTTAACCAAGTTATAAAAAGATTAACATTATAAAACATTAGTTTTCAAAATTCTCTTTTCAACGAATAACATCGACTTATCAAATGATAAAGACACAAGGCATAAGAACTGGAAACTACCTTTTCATAAAACGAAGTTCATTACAACCTTAAGTACATTGTCTCATATTCCAAAAGTATAAAACTCAAGTACTCCAAATAGTAAAAGTACACGTATATGACTACCAAATGAAAATTGAACCTAGTCCAAGTCCCAACACCTAAAAAATAGGGTCCTATACTCGATCTCCATCTAGATCCTCTGTGGGATCCCTAAGCAGACAAAGCCCCCAGTCGGGGCATGTCACAATAGATGGAAGTCTAAACAGTCGACTCCACAAAGTCCTCCCTCAAGGAAGCTCTCCAAGAGACACGCAGAACTCGAAGTGAACAGCTACATCCACCGTGAAGTAGCGACGTCATGCCGAGCCCTACTCCAAAGCAAAGTGACATCTCCATCATATAGAATACGCCCCGTATCCCAATGGACACTCCATGCTTTGGTGCCTTCATGAAACTGTAGCCTAATAAAACCTCACGGATCTTGCCTCACCGCCAACGCAGTCTTTACAGACATGAGAATAAGATAAAAGCAGATAGAAAATATGATGAAAGAGGTGAGATCCCCTACATCAATACTATCAGGCAACGAGAAACACAATGAAAGATAGTAATGCCTTTCACACACAACAACATCAAACAATAGCAGATATAATTATATCAATAAAAGGATGTTGTAGAGCAGCATGCACAGTCACGTTATCAACTAACAAGTAATTCAGCAATATATATCAAAATACATAAAGGTGGACTAACCCATAATAACAGATATACTGGCTATGCATATGCACATTTTGTATACTGACCAATCCTTATGCACAATGTGACAATTTCCTACTTCATGGAGCTAAGGTTTAGAGATGAGCGTTCCAGAAGATCTGTCCCCCCTCAAAAGACAGTCTACGCCAGACCACAAAAACAAATAGTGTTTTGTCAGGCTGCCACTGCTTTGTAACGGTGTTCACGGCTAGGGGTATACAATGTGACAGTGGACACTGGTGAATCACCCCCTGGACATCCCCCAAGATCCATCAGGGATCGCACTATCCTGTAAGTTCTCACTCACTCCTAAGCATAAAATGCCATGACTGTATAATGCTCAAATGCATATTCAATGAAATCAACCACCGTTGAACTGTTCCCAACGATATTAAAGCAACCGCCCATACAATTGTTTAATACCAGTAATATCAATGATATTATATAGCCGCCCATACAACTACATAATATCACTGATATATCCGAGTTTCTTATGATAACAAGTCACATCTGACTCAACCGTCTATCTGATGTTTCTGGTTATAAAAGTAAACCACATCTAACTCAATCGTCTATCTGATGTTTCTGGGGTCTAGTTCGTTGGCTCAAGGCATAATGCTCATACATGCTAACACAAAGGATTTCAGTCGTGCACATTTCATGATCATGCAGGCTTTCACAAGGTATCTCAGTTGTACAAATTCAAGAGTCATTATTAAATTCATATGAAGCATGCTTTGTCACATAATTCAAAAGTCATCATTCATATGATACAGTAATCTTACTGTTATTTTCAATTACAAGATACCTTCATTGGATAATTCAGAAAAGTCATCATTTGTCAACTTGATTTCAGTAATTCTCTTCCTTTCCCTCAACCCTAAATGCCTCAAATTTCCATTACTAAAGTTTCCTCAATTAAATCTCTCGATTATCCAGTCAACTAGATTCGTCACTAATAAATCATTTTCCATCATTCCAATTATCCCCCAAAATTGCTTCCATTGGTATATCCAAAAGTTATTTCTCCTCAAATCATAACATTATGATCATCTTCTCTTAGCTCTAAACATAGCCCACTTAAATTAATTATTTTAAGTTCCTCACTACCTCACCTACATTCATGTTCTTTCTTTGTCCAAATCTCACTCTAGGCTATAGGGTAAAGTTGTGTTCTTTATTCTTTCTATGTTATGAACCCATAATAAATTCTTAAGTTACCTAATCACCTAAGCCTTAGCATGATGTATAACTTTTAGCCAATATGGCCCTTGAGGCCATGACCTCCCAAGGACAAGAGTCCAACTAAATTTTTCATCACATTGTTAATTACTTAATACTTAATTTCTTAAGTTCCAAGGTTACCCAAAAATTAAATCTTGAACCTATAAACGGCCCAAGAGGCCGTGAGCCTCCCAAGGGGTAAGAACCCAAATTTTTTTCCATTGCATTAATTAATTCTTTAACACTTAATCACCTAAGTTCTAATTTCTACAAAAATTAAATCTTGAACACTCAAAAATTTGGCCTCTTGGTCGTGAATCCAAAAGGGGTAAAAAGCCCTTGATTTTCCATATATCAATCCAAGCAATCCAATATATAATCCCATAGCCATCAAGATACACAGTGACAATCAATAAATTCATACAAATCAAAATAGCTACAAAATCATGAAGAACAACACAACAAAGAGAGCAATCCCACATGGATTCCTCATCAACAACACCAAAAATGTGTTCCTCACCACCATGAGTGGTTGATGAGGTTAATCTCTTACCTATAGAAGACAACACAAGAAAACAAGCTTCTTGGTCCTTTCCTTGCAAAATTCGTCCAAGCCTCCAACAAAACCCTAAGAGATTTAAACTCCCCAAAATCAACCATCAAGTCTTAAAAGAGAAGTCATTGGTCACAAAGAGGACCAAGAATCATGAATCAAGAAGAGAAAATGAAGATTCAAGAACATTACCTCAAGAGCTTCAAGTCTAGGGCTTGATGGAAAATGGTGAAAATAGAGGAATCAAGTGAAGCTCACCAAAGATAAAAGGATCATGGTGATGAGAGGATTCAAGAAATGAGATTGGTTGGAGCAAACAAAAATTGAGAGTGGAGAAATGGTGCTTGGCCATGGAAGTGAAAAGAAAATGGAGAGGAGAAAAGTGAAGAGAAGAAAAAGATGAGAGCTTTGTAAGAGAGAAAGTGTGTAGAAACTTTTTGAAAATATGTACTAATGCTTAAGTGAAAAGATGACTACCCTTGTCATCTTTTTCCTTCCCCTAAAACTGTAGCCCCCCAAAGGAGAGAGAAGGAGAAAGCTTCTCCAAGAAGCCAATAGGAATGTGCTAGGAAGTTTCCTCCAAAGCTTCTTCAAGAAGCCAAAACTCACCTTTTTGAAAAGTTAACAATGATGTCACTTGTGTGATGTCATCAAGGTGATGTCACATAAAGTGAACACTCTAGAAAATATGATTAACACTCTAATAGAGCTATTATCCAGTGGACAAAAGTTACAGTTAACAAAAATAGTATTTATTATTCATCGGATAATTTTATACAACGATTTTATTTATCAGATAAAATCTCAAAAAATATAAACTTCATAAACTGTGTCTGGCCTCGGGTTTAGTAAGATTCTCCATCGACGTTTCCATAGTTCAAGGTTTAGCAGCCTTAGGAAAAATATTTTATTTTTCTGGCTCCGCTCAGCGTGCACGTAAATTGAGAAATATATTAAAATAATCAATAATTTTGAAGAAATCCTGAAAAATTCACAAAAATCACAAATATTATAAAATGACTATTTATCATGAAACAAAAAAATTTTTGAGTGTTACACATGCAACATTCATGCAACATATTTCACTAATCTCTCCCCCCGTTGGCATTATAAAAAATGACATAAGCATTCAACCATAATTTCGACAACATTTTAGCAAGATTTTATGATTGCCTCAAAATTAAAAACCAAAAAGAAATAAGCATTTTAGCCCAAGCAGTTTGCAATCAGAGTATGTATAGGCAGACCAATATGTGGCAAGAATCATAGTGACTACAAATGCATATGAAAATAAAATACCAAGTTTGATAATCATTAATATAAAGAAAGATCCAAAGTCATATACAAATATATATATATATATATATATATATATATATATATATATATATATATATATATATATATATATATATAAAAGAACATGACTGGACAACATGGTCACTGAGTCGCCTCGCTGTCACTATCCACATCAATTACCACATCATCCATATCATCGTCATCTGTGGCAAAGTCATCCTCGGAACCTAGGATCTCATCATCATCATCAGGATGAGCACCAGAATGACCAGCAAAAGACAGAGGAGCAAGAGGAGCAGGAGGAGCTTGCCTTGGTACATATCCTAGTCCATCCAAAAAAGATCGAATAGAGGCTAACTCCTGGTTGGAGTAATCCATCTTCAGCTCTAAATGATCCACCTTCTGCTCAATGCGATCCATCCCTATTTTCAAGCAACGAATTTCCTGTAGCAGAAGCTCCATGGTGGCTGTGGGAGGAGCCTGCTGTCCTCTATCTTCATCATCATCCTCAGGGTCATGAGGAATATGACCATAGCTCCCGTGGGTAAGGTAGTACCATATGCCATCTATCTTGTTCAGTTTAAGCTTTTGCAATGCGTATAAGCCTATAGACTGTGGTCCTTTGGAACTCGTGTCCTTTGACTCTTTAGTCAAGGAAATATGGCAATGTTCCAATATGGCGGTGACAAGCATAGCATATAGGAAGGCAGAGCTCTTATTCTTCCTAACATCCAACATATGCTGAATTATATAGTATGCCTAGTTGATTGGCCTGCTTGTGGTCAATACCACCACATCATCTCTCAGGAATTGCGAGTAATTTCCTCCCCTAGGAATCAACCTTATGGTCACAAGATAATGAAGTGCTCTATTTTCTATGGTTAATCCAATAGCCATCACTCTCTTCCAATCCCTAGGAATTTCATAGCCAGACCTTGTCAGGGAGGTCAATGCAGCCTTATACTCAAAATCATCTCCCCAAGCATCCTCATTTCCATAGAACTTTGTGTCGTGGTAATTACACCATACTTCTCTAGTGACCTTAACTTGCTTTTTCTTTGTTACCAAGTGGCCTCAATACTCAAGAGGGGGGGTGAATTGAGTAGTTAAAAATAAGTTCACAAATCTTTCGCAAATCGTTTGACAATCAATTTTCGTTGAAGCTATTGAATGATCAGAAATAATTGAATAGATGAGTTAAGCACTTTTACTAATGAACGTAATAGTCAAGGAGACAATATCCAAATAGAACAATGAAACAGTGCACAAAGATAAACAGAGGAGAGTTTAGAGAAACAAACACAGTCGTTTATCCTGGTTCAATCACTACTCCACTTGTGATCTACGTCCGGTCCCAAGCAACACCTTGAGATTTTCCACTATATCTTCAAGCTTCAATGGGTGCTTGAAAAACCACTACCTTGAGCACTCAACGGTATGGGATACCTCACCCAAAAGCTTGAGCCTCTATTTTCCAAGGGATACCTCACCCTTACAATACTTGAGGGATACCTCACCCTCACTAATCAGAAAGTATAAGATTGAAATAGAAGAAGCTCTCTCTAGAGCAAGTGTTTACAAATTGAAGCTCTAATATGCTCTCAAGGATTTTTCACGTTTTTAGTCAGAAAACAGAGCAAGAAATGATTTTAAGGATTGATTCACGTTTTGAAGTATAATGATCAGTTTTTGGTTCAAGGTCAACCGTAAACAAAGACCCAACTTGGGTATTTATAAGTTTCTCAATTAATAGAGCCGTTGGAGGTAGTTGGGCATGCATTTAATGCATTTAATATAGCCGTTGGACGTTGTCGAGGATCGTGTAATCGATTACATATCTCGGTAATCGATTACATAATTGTTCCAACTTTTTTTACGAACTTTACGGGCTCTGTGTAATCGATTACATTCTTGAGGTATCGATTACATGGCTTCGACTTTGCTTGTAATCGATCACAATGCTCATGTAATCGATTACATGACTTCGACTTCTTTGTATGTAATCGATTACAATATCCTATGTAATCGATTACATGGCTCGTCGAACGTGTTCTTTGAGTTTCTGGGTTTTGTGTAATCGATTACATATATTGTGTAATCGATTACATGGCTTCTGACTTGTTTGTAATCGATTACAACATCAATGTAATCGATTACATTTCTTATCGAACGTGTTCTTTGCCTTTTCGGGCTTGGTGTAATCGATTACATATCTTTGTGTAATCGATTACATATTCTCGACTTGCTTTGTCGATTACATTGTTCATGTAATCGATTACATGCTGCATTTGATGTGTAATCGATTACAAACATTGTGTAATCGATTACATTGGCCTTTGAACACATTTTTCAAGTCCAATAACTCTTGTAAGTCATTTCCAACACCTCAAGATACTTGTTTAAACATAAATCCTTTTAAGAGTGTTAGATTTAAAGTTGAAACTCAAGTTTTATTTGAAAGCCATGTTTAACTTTGAAATTTCCCATTTATTTTGAAATCACATATTGAAAAACCATTTGAGAAATCTTGAGAGCATTTAACATTAATTTCCTAAGTCTAAATAACTAATTAAACCTTGTCTTCTTTCTTTGATCTTGATATTTCCTTTTGTGCTTGATCTTCTCTTTTGCTTTTGTTATCATCAAAAACCTCTCGACATGCCTTAGAGACATAAGCATTCACATTCTCCCCTTTTTGATGATGACAAAGTGATCATAGGAAAAAGAAAGAATTTTTTGCAATTGTATATAATAGTTATTTAGGTACAATCTTTGCATGATATTGGGTTAGATTTTGCATATGAAAAGCTTAATAACTTAAGAGAACTTAAGAGGTCAATAACTCCCCGTACTCATGCAACCTTTAATTTCATTTCATTTTTCCTTATTTTCTCCCGTTGGCATTATCAAAAAGACATAAGCATTTAAAAAAAATGGGAATGACATAGATGACTATATTTCATGATTCCCAATTTGTTTGCCATAACAGAAAAGTCATAAAGATCGGTCAATCAATATTCCAACAGCCAACCATTCAAAGTGAGAACAAGTTTATGTATTAATATTTAGCATGTACAAATAAACATGTCACAACCAGTAGGCAATAATCAAAAGATAACTATAAAGGTATACCAATTTTATATAATCAAATTTAAAACAGAATAAGTACAAGATAGTCATCAATACAAGAAAATATATCAGGGCTATAGGCCATGATCACTATCAGTGTCCTCGCTGTCACAAAAGACATCACCCTCTGGATCCGCACAGAGTCTCCTAGATCAATGTCATCATCGCTGGGCATAAGGTCGTCATCAGAGTCCAGAAGCTCCTCATCATCAACAGGAACTCCAGATGGACCAGCGAAGGATATGGGATCCGGAGGGGCAGAGGATGTGGGGGATGCAGCAGCAGCAGGACTCACAGGAACAGGAGGTCCACGTAAGAGGGAGCGAATGGAGGCAAGCTCCTGGTGTGAGTAGTCCATCCTCAGCTCAAGATGGTCGATCTTTTGCTCTATATGGTCCATGCGTGTGTTTACGTTGGCGCTCGGGTTGCGCATTTCTTGGAGCGAAGATCAAGAGAAGCTGGAGCGAGGAGCGCAGAGGCGAGCGAGCCTCCTCATCATCACTATACGGATCGTGATGGATATGGCCAAATGTGCCATGAGTAATGTAATGCCACCTATCTTCCATCTTGTAGAGTGAAGCTTCTTGAGAGTGCGGCCCAATTGATTGGGGTCCCTTTGAGCTAGTGTCCTTGGACTCTTCGATCCGAAATGCGACAAGTACTCAAGGATTGTGGTGACTAACATGGCAAAGGGAGAGCGAGTTCTTCTTTTTCTTGATGTCCAGCATATGCTCTAGAATATAGTATCCCCGGTTTATTGGGTGCCCCGTGGTCATTGCCCATAATGCCACTACATCATCCTTGAGGACTTGGGAGTAATTCCCTCCTCTGGGAATCAATCCACGAACCAAGAGGTAGTGGAGGACCCTGTTTTCCATAGTGAGGCCAGTGGCCATTATTCTGCGTCTAGGATCACTGGGGAGGTGGTAGCCAGTCCTAATCAAGGAGAGAAGAGCAGCCTTGTGCTCAAACTCATGCCCCCAGACTTTGGCATTCCCACAGAACTGAGCTCCATCAGGAGTGAGCTTGGTGAGCCTATACCACTCTGCCATGGTTAACCTGATTTGTTGCTTTTTCACCTCAGAGATGATGCAATTATCTTCAACCTTCAGGTTAGCATAAAACACTCGGACAAGGTTAGGGTAGATGGCCTTCTCTATACTTAGGAATCCCAGCAAGCCTAAGTTTTCTATTGTCCTAAAGCTCTCTAAGGGTTCACTCTCGCAGAAGGTGATGGGTAGATACATAGGAGAGATGATTTTCAAATTGGCCGGAAGTTCTTAGGAACAACTCGGCTTTCTTCACGGTGGAGAAGTGCCTTGTGAGGTCCGGGCCAGAAATATTGCGTGTAGAGCCACGGAGGAACCTCCAACAAAGCAGCCCACTGTTCTTGGGCGCTTCGAGCGATGGGAGGATTCAGCCATTGATGAGAAGGAGAATCAAGGGTTGAGTGGTAAATGGTTGGGGATGAGTGAGGAGAGAGAGAGGGACGAAATTAGGTCAGAAAAGTGGAGAGGGTGTTCGTGAGAGAAGATGGGGAGATTTGGATGAGGGATTTGAGGGGATTTGATCGGTGGGTTATGTGGAGAGGGTATTTCCGAGATTGAGAGAGGCGAAATGATGGGTTTTGATGGAGATTTGAGTGAGAAATGAGAGGTTTTGAGATCTGAGGTGCGTGGGAGCGAGAAGGAGAGAACGAGGAAGATGAACGGGGCCAAACGAAATGACCACTACTACGCGTCAAAGAGCCTTTTAAAAACCCTGTAATCGATTACATTGAGTGTGTAATCGATTACATGCATTCCAGTGGGTATGTAATCGATTACATTTTTGGTGTAATCGATTACATGCTTCTGGTAGGTATGTAATCGATTACATTTTTAGTGTAATCGATTACATGCTTTCAGGAACCTTGTAATCGATTACATAGATGATGTAATCGATTACTGAGAAGTTCTGAGTTGGTTGTAATCGATTACAAAATGTGTGTAATCGATTACATGCGTGTGAACCTATGTAATCGATTACAAAGGAATTGTAATCGATTACAAGACTCTTTAACTCAGATTTTTGCGTTCCAAACAGCATATAATCAATTTTAATCCATCCAAAACAGTTTTAAAGCAACTTAAATCAATTCAAATCATCATCCAAGCATATAGACTAATCACATTATGATTCAACTCATATAATTAATCAAAATTATCATTTTTACTAAGAATTTCACCCTTTTTGGTGAAATTTGAGGTTGTTGAATTTCTTGTCAAAGTTGGACATGAGGGAGCACCGCAAAATAATTTAGGGAAACCTCCAACGCTCAAGTTAGTATGGGATTCAAATATTTATAATGAAAATTCGAGAGATTGTGCAAGAAAGGTGTGGCATAATTATGCGAAAAACGCAAGCTTAGGCTTTTGTTTTAGGATTATGCGACAAATATTTAATTTATGCATGAATGGTCCAATATACCAGATTCGTTTCTAATGTAGAAAAATGCTTCTTTTGCAAGGGGTTTGGTGAAAATATCGACTAATTGCTTAGTTGTTTCAACAAATTCAAGTATGCAATCACCTCTTTGAACATGATCTCTAATGAAATGATGTCTTATTTCAATATGCTTAGTTCTAGAATGCAAAATGGGATTTTTGACAAGTTAATTGCACTAGTATTATCACATTTTATGGGAATGTGATCAAGCTCAAGACCATAGTCCAAGAGTTCTTTGTTTCATCCAAAGGACTTGAGCACAAGAACTCCCAATTGCAACATATTCGGCTTCGGTGTGGACAATGCCACACTATTTTGTTTCTTCTTTGTGCCAAGAAACTAGTGAGCTTCCTAGCAAGTGGCATGTCCCACTAGTGCTCTTTCGATCCATTTTGCATCCAGCAAAATCAGAGAATCGGAATACCCAATAAGACTACATGAGGCACCCTTAGGGTACCATAAACCCATTTGTGATGTGCCTATTAGATATTTCATTATTCTCTTAACAACACTTAGGTGTGATTCCTTAGGATTAGCTTGATATCTAGCACACATGCATACACTAAACATTATATCAGGCCTACTTGCAGTGAGATAAAGGAGTGAGCCAATCATACCTCTATATTTTGTAATTTCTACCGATTTACCTCCTTCATCCTTGTCCAAATAGCAAGAGGTGCCCATAGGAGTAGCCATATGCTTGGCATTGTCCATTCCAAACTTTTTGAGCAGCTCCTTGCAATACTTGGATTGGCTTATAAATGTTCCTTCTCTTGTTTGCTTGATTTGTAGACCAAGGAAGAAGTTGAGCTCACCTATCATGGACATCTCAAACTCACTTTGCATAATATTTGAAAATTCTTTACAAAGAGAGTTGTTAGTAGCTCCAAATATAATGTCATCAACATAGATTTGAACTAGAAGAATGTCATGCATTTTGTGTTTTATGAAAAGAGTGGTGTCAACTTTACCTCTAGAAAAGCCTTTTTCTAAAAGAAATTTGCTCAACCTTTCATACCAAGCTCTAGGAGCTTGTTTCAAGCCATACAAAGCCTTTTTCAATTTAAAAACATGGTTGGGCATTTCAAAGTCCTCAAAACCAGGAGGTTGTTCTACATACACCTCTTCTTGTATAAAACCATTTAAAAAGCACTTTTGACATCCATTTGATAGAGTTTGAAATCCATGATGCAAGCATATGCAAGTAGCATTCTAATGGCCTCTAATCTAGCTACGGGAGCATAAGTTTCTTCAGTAATCTATGCCTTCTTCTTGATTATATCCCTTAGCTACAAGCCTAGCTTTATTTCTTATTATTAAACCCGTTTCATCAAGTTTGTTCCTAAAGACCCATTTGGTGCCAATTATAGGATGATCATTGGGCCTTGGAACTAATTCCCAAACTTGATTCCTCTCAAATTGGTTTAGTTCTTCTTGCATGGCCAAGATCCAATGCTCATCATTAATGGCCTCATTTATGTCTTTAGGTTCAACTTGAGAGACAAAGGCTAGATGATTACATGCATCTCTAAGTGAGTTTCGAGTGATTACCCCTTTTGATACATCACCTATCACCTTGTCAAGAGGATGATACCTTGAAGTCCTCCATTCCTTGGGTAGATCCGAGATTTTAGAATTTTCTTGCCATGAGTGATCAAGGAGTCTCTCTTCTTTCTTCTTGGACTCTATCTCTTGATTTTCCAAGTGCGTCTTTGCCAAGATTTCTGCAACATCATCAACAAGTTCCTTTCTCGGCACATTTGGGTTAGTTTCATCAAATGCAACATGTATGGATTCTTCTATGGTCATAGTTCGTTTATTATAGACTCTAAAGGCCTTGCTATGGATAGAATAACCAATGAATATTCCCTCATGAGATTTTGCATCAAACTTCCCAAGTTATCCTTTCCATTATTCAAAACAAAGCATTTACATCCAAAGACATGAAAATGTGACACATTAGGTTTCCTTCCTTTGTACAGTTCATATGGGGTTTTCTTTAAAATTGGCCTTATTAGGGCTCTATTCATAACATAACAAGCGGTGTTAACCGCATATTCAAAAGTACTTAGGAAGATTGGCCTCATTGAGCATAGTTCTTGCAATTTCTTCTAAAAATCGATTTTCCTTTCTACAACACCATTTTGTTGTGGTGTTCTAGGGGCAGAAAAATTATGCTCAATGCCATGTTCATCACAAAAAGTTTCAAATTCATGATTTTCAAATTCACCACCATGATCACTTCTTATGGATGCAATACAAAAACCTTTTTCGTTTTGGATAACTTTGGCAAGTTTTCTAAATGATTGAAAAGCATCATTTTTGTGAGCCAAGAATAATGTCCATGTAAATCTAGAAAAATCATCCACAATCACTAATGCATAGTAATTCCTACCAAAGCTCATAGTTCTAGAGGGTCCAAAAAGATCCATGTGCAAAAGTTGAAAAGGTCTAGAAGTTGAAACTATGTTTTTAGCTTTGAAAGAGACCTTTACTTGTTTTCCCTTTTGACATGCATCACAAAGTTTGTCTTTTTCAAATTTGAGCTTTGGAAGACCAATTACTAGTTCTTTAGAAACCAATTTGTTTAAGTGATCCATGTGAATGTGAGCAATTCTTCTATGCCATAACCATGAATCATTTTCTCTACTCATAAAGCATTTAGCATCATTTGAGGAAATGTCATCAAGACTAATCATATATATGTTATTGACCCTATGACCAACAAACTTAACTTGCTTGTCATCCTTTCCCTCAATTATACAACAAGAGGAATCAAATATAACTCTATTTCCTTTATCACACAATTGACTAATACTAAGTAAATTATGTTTAAGTCCTTCAACAAGTAAGACATTATCAATAGATGATGAAGGGATCTTACCAACTTTGCCAATTCCAAGAATCTTCCCTTTGTTGTTGTCACCATATGTGACATGACCATGTTTCTTGTGTGTAAGGGAGGAGAACTTGGAGCCATCACCGGTCATGTGCTTGGAGCAACCACTATCAAGATACCAACTTGAGCTCTTGGTCTTCAAGCACACCTACAACACACATTCAAGATTTAACTTTTGGTACCCAAATTGTTTTGGGTCCTTGTGTGTTAGAATTAGGTATGGTGCCTTTAGGGACCCAAACCCTTTGATTCCAACCTTGGTGTTTATGTTCTTTCTAACATTGCAAGTGGATGCACTATGCCCTTTCCTACCACAATGAAAACATTTAACAAAGGGGCTACTTGAAGTTTTTGAGGAAACAAAGAAGTTCTTATAAGATTTTTGATGGTTGTTTGGATTAAATCCTAAACCGGCTTTTTGGAAAACACATTTTTGTCTCCTAACAACACATTCAAGTTGTCTCTTCCAAAAGTGAATTTTGCAAGAGTGTTGTTCAAGTCTTCAATTTCTTTTTCAAAAGCTTTGCATGATAAACAAGGTAATGATATGGATGCATTTTCATGTGAGGAACAAATCATGCATGATGAATTAGCATCTATGAGTCCTAAAGTCTCATTTTCAATTTTAAGTTCATTTATCTCCTTGGTTAAAGTAGAAACTTTCTTTGTCAATAGGGAGATTGTTTTATTGGAAGACAAAATCATTTTTGTGAGCCTCAAAGATTCATCATGCAATTCTTGAAAGGCATCTTGCAATTCATCATAAGAAGGTGGAGGTTCTAGGTTAGAAGAGGTTACCTCGGTGTCGCTTTCTCCACTTTCTTCTCCTTGAGCCATGAGGCAAAGATGGGCTTCCTCATTTTCAGAATCATCGGAAGAGCTTAAGTCATTGTCCTCCCAAGCTATATATGCTCTTCTTCCTTTCTTTTTCTTGGAGGGTCTTTTCTCAAACTTCTCCGTCTTCTTGAGATATATAGGACACTCCATTTTCATGTGCCCCGGTTTTCCACATTCATAGCATTTTGGAGGAGTGGAGGATCCTTCTCCTTTGTGATATGCTTTCTTTTGAGGAAACGGTGGTCTTCTTTGAAATCCCTTTTTCTTCAAGAATCTTCCGAATTTTCTCACAAGGAGACTAAGATTCTCCTCACTTAGCTCAATATTTTCAGCATCCTCTTCACCATCTTCATCATCATCTTCAAGTATGGGAGAGGTGGCCTTGAGTGCAATTCCCTTCTTCTTTTTGTCATGTTCTTCATTTTGATTGAGCCTACTTAGTTCCAGCTCATGCTCTTGAAGTTTTCCGAATAGGGTGGCTAGAGACATGGTTGATAAATCTCTTGATTCCATGCAATCGCCGTTACCTTGGGTTGCCAATTCCTCGCTTAGACATCTCAAGACTTTGTTAATAAGATCCTCATTAGGAAATGTCTTTCCCAATGAGATGAGATGATTAACAATATGAGTAAATCTCTTTTGCATATCTTGAATACTCTCACCTTGATTCATTCTAAACAATTCATATTCATGAGTAAGAGTGTTTATTCGAGATCTTTTTACCTCACTAGTACCATCATGAGTTACTTGTAGGGTATCCCACATTTCTTTTGCGGTCTTATAATTTGACACCCTAAAGAATTCATCATACCCCAAAGATGTGGTGATGATGTTTTTGGCTCTCAAATTATATTGAACCTTCTTTTTATCATCATCGATCCAATCACTTCTAGGTGTATTAATTGTCACACCATCCTTAGTTTGTGTAGGGACAAAAGCACCATTTTCAACTGCGTCCCACACATCTAAGTCAATAGCTTCAATAAAAATTTTCATCCTTTCTTTCCAATAGGCATAGCCATCCCCATTGAAATAAGGAGGTCTATTTATAGAAGAACCTTCATTTGAAAAACCATTTGAAGCCATCACTTCTCTTGAAGCTGCTAAGCTCTTTATACAAGAGTCTAGCTCTGATACCACTTGTTACCAAGTGGCCTCAATACTCAAGAGGGGGGGTGAATTGAGTAGTTAAAAATAAGTTCACAAATCTTTCGCAAATCGTTTGACAATCAATTTTCGTTGAAGCTATTGAATGATCAGAAATAATTGAATAGATGAGTTAAGCACTTTTACTAATGAACGTAATAGTCAAGGAGACAATATCCAAATAGAACAATGAAACAGTGCACAAAGATAAACAGAGGAGAGTTTGTCGTTTATCCTGGTTCAATCACTACTCCACTTGTGATCTACGTCCAGTCCCCAAGCAACACCTTGAGATTTTCCACTATATCTTCAAGCTTCAATGGGTGCTTGAAAAACCACTACAACCTTGAGCACTCAACAGTATGGGATACCTCACCCAAAAGCTTGAGCCTCTATTTTCCAAGGGATACCTCACCCTTACAATACTTGAGGGATACCTCACCCTCACTAATCAGAAAGTATAAGATTGAAATAGAAGAAGCTCTCTCTAGAGCAAGTGTTTACAAATTGAAACTCTAATATGCTCTCAAGGATTTTTCACGTTTTTAGTCAGAAAACAGAGCAAGAAATGATTTTAAGGATTGATTCACGTTTTGAAGTATAATGATCAGTTTTTGGTTCAAGGTCAACCGTAAACAAAGACCCAACTTGGGTATTTATAAGTTTCTCAATTAATAGAGCCGTTGGAGGTAGTTGGGCATGCATTTAATGCATTTAATATAGCCGTTGGACGTTGTCGAGGATCGTGTAATCGATTACATATCTCGGTAATCGATTACATAATTGTTCCAACTTTTTTCGAACTTTACGGGCTCTGTGTAATCGATTACATTCTTGAGGTAATCGATTACATGGCTTCGACTTTGCTTGTAATCGATCACAATGCTCATGTAATCGATTACATGACTTGACTTCTTTGTGTAATCGATTACAATATCCTTGTAATCGATTACATGGCTCGTCGAACGTGTTCTTTGAGTTTCGGGTTTTGTGTAATCGATTACATACATTGTGTAATCGATTACATAACTTCGACTTGTTTGTAATCGATTACAACATCAATGTAATCGATTACATTTCTTGTCGAACGTGTTCTTTGCCTTTCACGGGCTTGGTGTAATCGATTACATATCTTGTGTAATCGATTACATAACCTCGACTTGCTTGTAAGTCGATTACATTGTTCATGTAATCGATTACATGCTGTTTGATGTGTAATCGATTACAAACATTGTGTAATCGATTACATTGGCCTTTGAACACATTTTTCAAGTCCAATAACTCTTGTAAGTCATTTCCAACACCTCAAGATACTTGTTTAAACATAAATCCTTTTAAGAGTGTTAGATTTAAAGTTGAAACTCAAGTTTTATTTGAAAGCCATGTTTAACTTTGAAATTTCCCATTTATTTTGAAATCACATATTGAAAAACCATTTGAGAAATCTTGAGAGCATTTAACATTAATTTCCTAAGTCTAAATAACTAATTAAACCTTCTGTCTTCTTTCTTTGATCTTGATATTTCCTTTTGTGCTTGATCTTCTCTTTTGCTTTTGTTATCATCAAAAACCTCTCGACATGCCTTAGAGACATAAGCATTCACATTCTTTACTTCAGATATTAGGCAACCATTCTCATATCTCATGTTTGCATAAAATACCCTAACTAGGTTCAGGTAAATATCCTTTTGAATGCTAAAGAAACCCAGCAAACCTAACCTTTCAATCAACCTGAAGCACTCCAAGGGTTCACTTGAGCAAAAGGACTGAGTGAGATACCTGGGAGAGATAAGTTTCCTCAATTGGAAGTTTTTTTGGAATAACTCCACCTTCTTGGTGGTGGAGAAGTGACGCATGAGGTCCAACCCTGAGATGTTGCGTGAAGGAGTATTGGAAGACTGTCTAATGTTGGGCCCCGTTCTTGGATGATTTATAGGTTGAGAAGATTCAACCATTGATGGAATTCATGTGGTGTTTGGTGGAGTAGAAATTTGGAAGGTTGATGAGGAAGAGTGGAAAACGTAGGTTAGGGCTTCAGAGGGAGAGAGAGAGAGCATGAAAGGAGATGGGGAATGAAGATTAAGGAGATTTTGGGTGGAATTAATTGGGGGTTATGATGAAGAGGGGAAATCGAGTGGTATGGTGGTGAAATGGGATGACTTAGCTAAGAAATGAGAGAGAAATTGAAGGTTTGGGGTGAGGAGTGCAATTGGCATTGACTAAAGGAATAGTTTTGATGATAACAAACAAGAAAGGAATGGCAGTGCATTGATCAAGCTCCAAGAATATTCAAGATTAGCATATAGGGTCTAGATCATGTGTAAAGGTAAAAATGAATCATACTAAGCTCAAATCTATTTTAAAATATTTACAAATATTTTTCACATACTAAAACGCCTAATAAACATGTTTTGAAAAGCTAGTCTTAGTGGTAGTTCAAATCTATGAAAAACAGCTAAGTTTGTGTTTTGTATTTTGAAAAGCTAGTCTTGGTGGTAGTTCAAATCTATGAAAAATAGTCAAGTTTGTGTTTTGTAAAATTGACCTTTAGTTACTCTTTTGATCATTTCTTTCAAAATACTTTGAGTTTTGCTTTGAAACTTATTTCATATGAAAATAGACTCAAAGATCTTTCCAATGAGTAGTCATTTGCTTAAAATTGATAAGAAACCAAGAAGTTATAACCTTTTGATGTCAGAAGGCTATTTTTTCAAAATGGCCTAACCGATTAGGAAGTTTTCCTAACCGGTTATTTTGCAAGTTAGAGGCAAAGCCTCTTCTCTTATAAAGGCCCTAACCGATTAGGGCTTATGCCTAACCGATTAGTAGTGGCTTAAAATGAACGTGAACAGACTTTTTGAATAAAGCCTAACCTATTAGGATAATTCCCTAACTGGTTAGTATGCCTTAAAATTCACGTGGAATGGCTTTTAAAAGAAGCCTAATTGATTAGGCTCATTTCCTAATCGGTTATTGTGAATTCCAGAAACCAAGAATTAAAGGCCTAACCGATTAGGTCTGGTCCCTAACCGGTTATCTGGAAGTGCAGAAACATTTCCTAACGGATATAAACAACTATTTTTCTTAATATATCATTCCTAATCACCACCAACGGTTATAATTTGCTTTGGGTTATAAATGAAATAGTTTGGGCATTCATGAAAGGTTAGAGAACATTCTGAAAATTATTCTTGAGCATTGAAAACAAATTTCATCATCTTTTCTCCAAATCTCTGTTTTGAGCTAAGTGTGTAAATCCTTGATACCTATAAGTTTCAAGCTATATTATCTACTCTTTAAGAGAGTTTCTATCTTCTACACTTTGTGTAATCTGAAAAAGAGAGGGTGAGGTATCCCTCTAGAGTAAAGGGTGAGGTATCCCTTAGAGAGTGAGATATCTCTCAAAGTTGGAAAATGGTGAGGTATCCCTTGAGGGTGAGGCATCCCTCATAAGTTGTAAAGGGTGAGGTATCCCTGTTTGAGGCTCAAGCACAAGGGTGAGGTATCCCAAGGTGTGTTGAGTGCTCTTAATTGTAAAGGTTGTCAAGCACCTATTGAAGCTTGAAGATATAGTTCTAGCGGTTGCTTGAGGACTGGACATAGGTCACAAGTGGATTAGTGGCTAAACCAGGATAAACCTTGTGTTTGATCTTCTAAATTCATCTCTTTACATTTGTACATTTATTTTGTATACTTGCTTGAATGTTATTTATCTTAGCTTGTTTAATTTGTGAGTGAAGTATTCAATCTCATTTATCTATTCACTTCAATCATCCAATAGCTTCAACAAAAAAAATTGATAAACAAATGTTTTACAAAAGATTTGCGAAAATATTTTATAAACTCAATTCACCCCCCTCTTGAGTTTGAGGCCACTTGGTAACAAATGGTATCAGAGTTAGGCTCTTGTGTAAAGAGCTTAGCAGCTTCAAGAGAAAGTGATGGCCTCTTCAAATGATTTTTCAGAAAGCTCTTCTCTCTATATACCTCCCTTTTTCAATAGGGATGGGTATGTTTATTGGAAAAAAAGAATGAAAATTTTTATTGAAGCTATTGACTTAGATGTGTGGGATGCTTTTGAAAATGGTCCTTTTGTTCCCACACAAGTTGTAAATGGTGTAAGAGTTAACACACCAAGAAGTGAATGGACCGATGATGATAAGAAAAAAGTCCAATATAATTTGAGAGCCAAAAACATCATTACCACAACTTTGGGGCATGATGAGTTCTTTAGAGTCTCAAATTGTAAATCTGCCCAAGAAATATGGGACACTTTACAAGTAACCCATGAGGGTACTAGTGAAGTGAAAAGATCAAGGATAAATACTCTCTCTTATGAGTATAAACTCTTTAGGATGAACCACATTGAAAGCCTTCAAGAAATGTAAAAATGTTTTACACATATTGTTAATCATTTAACTTCATTAGAAAAGACATTTTATAATGAAGATCTTATTAACAAGGTTTTAAGATGTTTGAGCAGTGATTGGCAACCTAAGGTAACGGCTATCTCGAAATCAAGAAATCTTGCAACAATGACCTTAGCCACACTTTTTGGCAAGCTCCAAGAACACGATTTAGAGTTGAATAGACTCAAAAAAAATGAAGAGCTTGACAACAAAAAGAAGGGGATTGCTCTCAAAGCTATCTCCTCCAAACTTAATGATGATGATGAAGATGATAGAGATGACTTGGAGATTAATGAGGAGAATCTCAACCTTCTAGTAAAGAAGTTTAGAAGATTCTTCAAAAAGAATGGAGATCAAAGAAGATCTTCCTTTCCCTCAAAGAATGTCTATCACAAAGGGGAAGGAACCTCATCCACTCCTAAATGCTATGAATGTGGAGAATTGGGTCACATGAAGATAGAGTATCCAATTTATCAAAGTAAAGTAGAAAAATATCACAAAAGATCCTCAAGGGAGAAAAAAAGAAAGAAGAGCCTACATAGCTTGGGATGACAATGACATGGATTCAACCGATAGCTCGGACAATAAGAAAGCCAATCTATGTTTCATGGCTAGAGGAGAAAAAGAAGATGAAGACAACATGGAGGTAACATCCTCAGATTCTGAATCAAATTCTTCCCCTTCCTATGATAAATTGCAAGATGCATTTGAAGAATTGCATAATGAATCTATGAGGCTTGCAAAAATAATTTCATGTTCAAAGAAAATTATTTCCTCATTTGAAAATCAAATTTCTGCTTTAAACAAAGAAATTGAGGAATTGAAATTAGAAAATGAAACTCTTGGATTGATAGATGCAAATTCTTCATGCATAACATGCTCTTCACATGATAACGCACCCACACCTTCATCTTGCTCATCATGCAAAGCATATGAAAGTGAAATTGAAGATTTAAAGAATACGCTTGCAAACTTTACCCTTGGAAGAGACAATTTGAATATGTTACTAGGGAAACAAAGATGTGTTTTTCAAAAGGTTAATTTAGGGTATAATCCAAATAATCAACAAAAGTTTTTCAAAAATTTCTTTGTTTCCTCAAGTACATCAAGTAGCCCCTTCATTAAATACTTTTATTGTGGGGGGAAAGGGCATAGTATCTCTACATGCAATGTTAAGAAGAACTTGAACACCAAGGTTGGGACTAAAATGACTTGGGTCCCCAAAGGCACATTGCCTAAAACTAACACACAATGACCCAAGAAAAGTTGGGTGCCAAAAGCCAAAATTTGAAGTGTGTTGTAGGTGTGCTTGAAGGTCAAGAACTGACTTTGGAATCTCAATAGTGGCTGCTCTAAGTACAAGACCATAAAATACTTCAAGTTCTCTTCCTTGTCTCCAAGAAGCTTGAACTTGCAACCATTAGTAAACTGGAAATTTGGTTTATGCTTCTCTAGCTTAATTTCTTGAAAATATCTTTGCATGTCTTGAATATGCTAGATTAGTTTACTTCTTGTTTGAAATAGCATATTTGATGAAAATATCTTTGAACTTAGCATATTAGATTAATCATGCATAATCTGTCATTTACTGCATAATTTATCATGATATTGCATAATGTGATGTTGAGTTGCATTTATGGTGGTTTGAAAATAAGGCAATGTCACGATGATTCTCTAGATGAGTTTATGTTTTCTTGAAGATTTTCCAATCTTGAGAGTGCAATAATCAGCTAGAAGGATAAAACAATCTGTTATTTGGTTTTTGGAACTATTTTGTCAAGGCAAAATGCTCTCTGCCAAAGCCCAATAACCGGTTAGAGACTATTTTTTATTTCTTACCTAACCGATTAGGACTTCTTTTTAATTTCACCTAACCGGTTACCCAATACCCCCTAACCGGTTAGGAGTCTTCAGAAAACTCTCCCAGCCATGTCCTCCTTCAACTAATCTATCTCTGCTTCTTTTTAAATAGATCAATCATGCATTTAAATAGCTTTGCTGCATCACTTACTGCATAAATTGGTCTTTTTGCTACATAATTCATACTTTTTACTGTAAAATGTATATTATGGTGAACAATTGCTTTAAATTTAATATTACTTTTGATATGATATGACAATGCATGTTCAATATTTGTCTAGAATATTTGCATTTACTATAAACATGGTATTATTGTAAATAACTTCTCTCTTTGTCAAAATCTATATATTATATATCTTTTTTATCATGATAAAAGGGAGAGAAGTTTATGAGTCATTGAGAAAAGGTAAATAACAAGGTACAAATTCAATGATCTTGGGATTCCAAAATTAAGGGGGAGCTATGCAATCTCTGATCTAATAACCTCTTGAAAAATAGAGGGGGAGTAAGTCTCTAATACATCTTTTGTGAATTCTAATTTATTTGAACTAACTCTTTTCTCAATGAATGTTTGTCATCATAAAAAAAATGGGAGAATGTAATTGGCATTAAATAAAGGAATGGTTTTGATGATAACAAACAAGAAAGGAATGGCAATGCATTGATCAAGCTCCAAGAATATTCAAGATTAGCATATAGGGTCTAGTTCATGTGTAAAGGTAAAAAGAAATCATACTAAGCTCAAATCTGTTTTAAAATATTCACAAATGTTTTTCACATGCTAAAATGTCCAATAAACATGTTTTGAAAAGCTAGTCTTGGTGGTAGTTCAAATCTATGAAAAATAGCCAAGTTTGTGTTTTGTATTTTGAAAAGCTAGTCTTGGTAGTAGTTCAAATCTATGAAAAATAGTTAAGTTTGTGTTTTATAAAATTGACCTTTAGTTACTCTTTTGATCATATCTTTCAAAATACTTTGAGTTTTGCTTTGAAACTTATTTCATATAAAAATAGACTCAAAGATCTTTCCAATGAGTAGTTATTTGCTTAAAACTAATAAGAAACCAATAAGTTATAACCTTTTGATGTCAGAAGGCTATTTTCTCAAAATGGCCTTACCGATTAAGAAGTTTTCCTAACTGATTATTTTGCAAGTCAGAGGCAAAGCCTCTTCTCTTATAAAGGCCCTAACTGATTAGGGCTTATGTCTAACCGGTTAGTAGTGGCTTAAAATGAATGTGAACAGGCTTTTTGAATAGAGCCTAACCAATTAGGGTAATTCCCTAACCAGTTAATATGCCTTAAAATTCACGTGGAATGGCTTTTAAAAGAAGCCTAGCCGATTAGGCTCATTACCTAACCAGTTATTGTGAATTCCAGAAGCCAAGAATTAAAGGCCAAACTGATTAGGCCTGGTCCCTAACCGGTTATCTGGAAGTGCAGAAACATTTCCCAACAGATATAAACGGCTATTTTTCTCAATATATCATTCTTAATTACCACCAATGACTATAATTTGCTTTGGGCTATAAATGAAATCGTTTGGGCATTCATAAAAGATTGGAGAACATTCTGAAAATTATTCTTGAGCATTGAAAACGAATTTCATCATCTTTTTCTCCAAATCTCTGTTTTGAGCTAAGTGTGTAAATCCTTGATACCCATAAGCTTTAAGTTGTATTATCTACTCTTTAAGAGAGTTTCTATCTTCTACACTTTGTGTAATCTGAAAAAGAGAGGGTGAGGTATCCCTCTAGAGTAAAGGATGAGGTATCCCTTAGAGAGTGAGGTATCTCTCAAAGTTGGAAAACGGTGAGGTATCCCTTGAGGGTGAGGCATCCCTCATAAGTTGTAAAGGGTGAGGTATCCCTGTTTAAGGCTCAAGTACAAGGGTGAGGTATCCCAAGGTGTGTTGAGTGCTCTCAATTGTAAAGGTTGTCAAGCACCTGTTGAAACTTGAAGATATAGTGAAAAATCTCTAGCGGTTACTAGAAGACTAGACGTAGAGCACAAGTGGATTGGTGGCTGAACTAGGATAAACCTTGTGTTTGATCTTCTAAACTCATCTCTTTACATTTATGCATTTATTTTGTATGCTTGCTTGAATGTTATTTATCTTCGCTTGTTTAATTTGTGAGTAAAGTATTCAATATCATTTATCTATTCACTTCAATCATCCAGTAGCTTCAACAACAAAAATTGATAAACAAACATTTTATGAAGAATTGCGAAAATATTTTATAAACTCAATTCACCTCCCATCTTGAGTTTGAGGCCACTTGGTAACAAGGAGAGGAAGAGAGGTCGTGGAGGAGGAGAGAGAAATGAGATGGTTCAAGTGAAAATGGTTGTTCCCGCGCTTAAACTCATTTTAAAACTATTGTGTAATCGATTACAATGGGTGTGTAATCGATTACCAGCCCTCTGGAATCCTTGTAATCAATTACAAGTTTGGTGTAATTGATTATAGGTTTGGTGTAATTGATTACCATCTTTCTGGGAACCTTGTAATCGATTACAGGGTTGGTCTAATCGATTACCAGCCTTGACAGAGCCTTTGTAATCGATTACAAAGGCTTGCGATTGATTAATAGTTTACTAAAATTCAGTTTTTACTTTTAAAACCGTAAAGGGCCAACCTTAAAGCTTTCAAATTAGTTCCAAAATGTCTCAAAGAAATTTCAAACATCATGCAAGCATGAAAACTGATTAGTTCTTCAACTAAAACACATGTTTATGTGAAATCACTACTTTTACCAAGAATTAAACCATTTTGACTGAATGAGCTTCTTGGTGGACTTTGTCATGATGGAGTACCTGCAAAATAACTTTAGGGAAACATCCGACGCTTAAGTTAGTATTGGATTCAAGAATGATTAAGAAACAAAAAATTAACCACCAAAGCATCATCATTATGTAGTAAAATTGCAAATTATGTAGCAACCATATACATTATGTAGCAAAAGTGACATATGATGCAGCAGAATGAATTTGTGCAGAATTTCAGCTTATGTATGATTGATCCAGAATGCCAAGTTCATTTCTTATATAGAAGAATGGTTCTTTTGTCAAGGGCTTAGTAAAAGTGTCAGCTAGTTGCTTAGTGATTTCTACAAATTCAAAAATGCAATCACCTTTTTGAACATGATCTCTAATAAAATGATATCTTATTTCAATATGCTTTGTTTTTTAGTGCAAAATGGAATTTTTGGACAAATTAATTACACTAGTATTATCACACCTTATGGGGATGTGATCAAACTTAAGACCATAGTCTAGAAGTTGTTGCTTCATCCAAAGGATTTGAGCACTACAACTTCCAACTGTAACATATTTAGCTTCAGCTGTATACAATGTCACACTATTTTGTTTCTTGTTATTAAGCGCATTTCATTAAGTTTGTTCCTAAAAACTCATTTGGTGTCAATAATTGGATGTTCATTGGACCTTGGAACTAATTTCCAAACTTAATTTCTTTCAAATTGGTTTAGTTCATCTTGCATGGCCAAGATCCAATGATCATCATTAATGGCCCTATCTATGTCTTTAGGTTCAACTTGAGACACAAAAGCTATATGATTGCATGCATTTCTAAGAGAGTTTCGAGTGATTACTCCTTTTAATAAATCACCTATTACTTTGTCAAGAGGATAGTATCTTGAAGTTCTCCATTCTCTTGGAATATTATTTGAACCTTCTTCCTCTTGTTGTGGTGGTGCTTCTTCCCTTTTGGCTTTCTCTCTTTTGCTCTTCCTCTTTGCTTCCAATGTGAGTGTTGGATAGAATTTCTACAACATCATCAATAACATCCTTTCCCAATCCAATGGAGTTAGATTCATCAAATGTAACATGTATTGATTCTTCAACATTCATAGTTCTTTTATTGTAAATTCGAAAAGATTTACTATTAAATGAGTAACCTAGAAATATTTCCTCATCGGAATTTAGCATCAAACTTGCCTAGGTTATCTTTTCCATTGTTTAAAATAAAGCATTTGCAACTAAAGACATGAAGGTGAGAAATATTTGGTTTCCTTCCTTTATAAAGTTCATAGGGGATTTTCTTTAAAATAGGCCTTGTTAGAGCCCTATTTATAACATAGCAAGCGGTGCTAACCGCATCCGCCCAAAAATATTTAGGAAAGTTTGTTTCATTGACCATAGTTCTTGCTAACTCCTCTAAAGATCGATTTTTCCTTTCAATTACTCCATCTTGTTGTGGCGTTCTAGGAGGAAAAAAATTATTCTCAATCCCATTCTCATTGCAAAACATTTCAAATTCATGATTTTTAAATTCCCCACCATAATCACTTCTAATGGATGTAATGCTACAATTTTTCTCATTTTGAATAACCTTTACAAGTTTTCTAAATGCATGAAAGACATCATTCTTATGAGCAAGAAATATAGTCCATGCTTCTTTGGTGCAAGAAAGGAAAACTTGGAGCTATCACCCGTCATGTGCTTGGAGCAACCACTATCAAGATACCAACTTGAGCTTTTGGTCTTCAAGCACACCTACAACACTCATTCAAATTTTAACTTTTGGTACCCAAATTATCTTGGGTTCTTGTGTTTTAGAGTTAAGCAAGGTGCCCGTAGGAACCCAAACTGTAACACCCCCTCCGAAGGGTATCACATTTCAAACCATCTCCTTATAATTAATTAATTTCTCAAGTTATAAAATATTTAATTTCATTTAAATACGGGTTTTAAAATTTCTTTTTCGCGGAATAACATAAACTTTACAAAATTAGAGAAACACAAGTTTCAATAACTGAATAAAATACTTTGAATATAAACAAGATTTACTACATCCATACATTCATTATTTTTACATACCCAAAAACATAACACCTGAGACATGAGCCCTTGTCAGAAGACAAATTCTCTAACCAGGAATGTCTCGATAGAATAGAAATCCGAGTGAAAGATATCTCAGAATCCTCCCTAATAGGTAAAATAAACTCTATATATACAATTGTAAAAGAAGAAGTAATGACCCCATAATGGGTCCTACTTACAGACAAAGCAATGTCACCACAGTACTCTATATACTCCGAGTCCCAATGGACACTCCAAGCAATAGCGCCTTCAAGAAACTGTAGTCTAAAGAAACCTAATTGATCCTTCCTTGCCGCCATCACAGTCTTCATAGACGTAGACATAAAATAGAAACAGACAGAATAAAATAGCAAAGAGGTGAGATCCCCTACATCACATACCAATATGACAGCAAAGAAATGATACAAACAACAATGTCGTTCCATACATACAATCCATAGATCAATATAAAATCAACAAATATATTCATGACATTTAATAAATAAATAATCCAGTAAAGTTACAATATAATAATAGCAGTCATAATAATAATACCACAATAATATTATACCATCATAATATTATATCACCACAATATTATATTCACCACAATATAAATGCTGAGTATGCTCATGAACAATGTGTACACTAACTATGCACATACTCAATGAGTACAAAGACTATTATTATGCACAATGCAACCTGATTCTACTCCATGGAGCTAACACAACATCAAAGATGAACGTTTCAGAAGATCGGTCCCTCCTAAAAAGACAGTCTATACTGGATCATGAAAAGCAATAGGGTTGTCAGGTCTGCTAGTGCGTTGCAATCAATGTCCACAGGCCAGGGGTATTACGTGATATAATAATCACGGGTGGTAACAACCCCACTGTGTGAATCACCGCGCCCTAACATCCCCCAAGATCTATAACGATTCATTATCCTGTAAGTCCCCGTTCATTCTTTAGGCATAAAAAGGCCCAACAAATCAAGCGAATACGTTTTTATATGCATGATAACTAATTCAAACCTATACTATCATTGATCACACAGTATAGCTTATTCACATGCCGTCACATGGCGATATCACTGTATAATACTCAAAAGCACCTTTAATCGAAACAAAGTACCGTTGTACTGTTCCCAATGATATTAACGCAACCGCCTATATAATTGTCTAATACCATTAGTATCAATGATATTATGTAACCGCCCATACAACTACATAATACCAAAGATTACTTCAGTTTCATAAATTACTTAGTTCAATACGTTGGCTCTACAGCAAAACTCGTTGTTCCTTTCAACCGCGTAGTCATATTATCGTGTTTTCACAATCACGTAACATTTCTGTTACGTTTTCAAATTGCATAATGATTTTTCAACATTTTCTCAATCGCATAAAGATTTTAAAACGTTTTCTCAATCGCGTAGCTAAAAATTACTATTTTTAAATCGCGTAAGATATTTCTAACATATTTTAAGTCCAAAATAAGATTTTTCTCATTTAATATAAAAAATTGACCTTATTTTCATTATTTGCATAATAGTCCTTCTATAAAATAATATTTACATAATAGTCATTCTTTAGATAATATCTCCAAAATAGTCCCTCTTTAAATAATATTTCTAAAATAGTCCCTCTTTAAATAATATTTCCAAAATAGTTCCTCTTTAAATAATATTTGCAATATAGTCCCCTTAAAATTAGTATTTTCTATTGTTTCCCAGAAAACCCTATTTCTTAATTTTACTTAGGATATTACAGCTCAAAATTTCCTAACGCGCTTCAAAACTCAGAGGGTGAGCTATACGTTAGTAAATTTCAAGTATTGACTTTTATTTTACTACATAGCCTTAATTAAGTCAATTTTAATTCTAAAATATCATTTTTAAATTCATAAACTTACCAAATTGAATTCTTACTATTAAAACACCTAAGTCTACACTTAGTAAAATAGTTTTGGATCTTGAACATCAAAAATGGCATGTTGGCCGAACTTACATATTGCTTCAAAATTCATATATAAATCATTTCCTAACACTTTAAATCCTTATAAAATTACTTAATTGAATTTCTTGTCATAAAATCATTTAATCCTCAATTTGGAAAATAATTTAGAATCCTTAGTCCTCTTTGTAGTAATGAGGCCGTGTGCCTCTAGGCTCTTTGGAGTCTTCATACAAATTTTCTCATCATGTGAATCACATCTTAAGTTACACAGAAATTATCATGCTTTCCAAATCACACATGTAAGCATATTATCAAAGCTATAAGCATACCAACTACATATATAAATCATGCATACTTATCAAAGCAATAAAACAATCACACAATATAATCCAACAAGCACAAACCAACGATTACACAATCGAGTGAATAAATCCTCACATTGATTTTCTACTCACAAACACAAACAATTCTATTCCTTCATCGCCACATATGGCCGATGAGGTTAATCTTCCTCTTACCTGGTTGATGTCCTCCTAACTCCTCGTAGGATTCTCCTTGTATAAAACGTTCACCACCAAAAAGATCTTAGAATCAAAACAAACACATACAAATTAGTATCTAAAGCTTGATTAAGATGACCATAGATCAAACATGGCCTTACGACTCTAAAAATCAAACTAGAAATCAAGTTTTCAAGATCTTTACCTTGAAACCTTAAAACTTAAATCCAAGATTCAAGCTTGAAGATGATGGAATTTGATCAAAGTCTCAACATCAAATAGCCTTAGAATGATGTGAGGATTCAAGAAGTATGTTGGTTGAAATTAAACAAACTTGGAAGATGGTGTTTAGGTGGTTGGTCGTGAGCCACTTCAAGAAGAAAAACAAGAGCTTTTTGATCTTTAACTTGAAGAACAATGTTGAAGATGATAGAACTAGGCTAAGCTCTCAACTGCAAAGTATCTTAGGATTGTGTATAGGTTCTAGAACTAAGGTTGCTTGAAATTATTAAAGCTTGGAAGGTGCTCCAATGGTCTTGGCCGAATTCCTCAAGAAGAAAGGATAAGAGCTTTTGTGTTCTTGGCTTGATAGGATGATGAAGATGAATGAATTTTGAGAAGTTTCCAACATGAAAGTGTTTTGGATTGATGAGAGGATTCAAGATATGTAGCTAGATAAAATTATGAAAGATTGGAGATAGGTTTAGAGGGTGGTGTCCGAATCCTTCAAAGAAGAAAGAAGATGGTGTTCTTTGTGTTCTTGGATGTGAGAGAAAGATCATAGATATTTAGCTTCACAAAGTGTGAGAAAATGAAGTAGAATAGCCTATGTTCAACTGTTATGGCCGTGTGGTGCTTGGAGAAAACATGAGAGAATTAGTTGCATCTCTAAGTAATGGAAATGAAATGAAATTGCCTAATACCCAAGTGCATGGCCGTGTGATCACTTGGATAGGAAAGTCCAAAGCTTGTTCAACAAGAAAAGCTTAAGCACATGGCTTCACATGGATGCACATGGCCTTGGTCATCAAGTGGTCATCATTTGATCATAAAAGATGAATCAAGAATCTCCTAGAAAAGCCTAGTGGCCGTGGAGCTCAATAGGAAAAGTAACCAAGTCTTAATTCAATTATCTTTCTAGTTACACTTAGTTAATTCAATTAGTTACCTAACTAACCATCTAGTTACATTTAAATTAATTTAGTTAGATCTTTTAGTTACATACTAACCATATAGTTTTATGATTACATCATGCATAGATAATGATTCTAGAAACTCTAGATATTTTTCTAGTAACTAAAGACTCTAAGTATTAGCAAACTAGATTAGCTCCATTTAGTTACTATTTAGTCTATTTAAGTAACTTAGTTAGAATATCTAGTTACTTAACTAACAAATCTAACCATTAAAATTAACTTCATCCCCTAACCATTGATTAAATCTAAGGTGGATATCATAAGCTTCTTTATCAAGATTACTCACCATTGATCAGATCAATGGTGATGATATAAGGCTTTTTCATCAAGTTTTTATCCAACGATTCATAATAAAGTCCAACCACTAAGTTTGACTAATTCCTATTGGTTAGTCATAAAGCTATGTAATGATGGCTCATCATTATCCTTAAGATATTTATCCTTAGATATTTACTAGGTGAGTCATCATAGAATCTTCTAGAATAGTTGAGTCAGCATGGTTAGTCGTAGTGCAGAGTCACCAGCTCAGTCATCAAGATATTTTTCTAACAGATATTACCCAATGGATAATAGCTACTGCTATTATTATACAATAGGTAATAGAAAACTCAGATACAAAAAATCTCTATCAACTGTTCCCGATTTCGGGTTTAGTAAGATCCCCCAATCCCGCCTTGATAGTCCGAAACTTTCTGGTTCAGGAAAATTTTTTATCTTTTCGGGCCCGCCTCAATCACACATACAGTTGACTATAATATTAAAATAATCACAAACTCAGAAAAATCTATAAAAGTTCTCAAAAATCATAAAATTATAAAACTCATATATTTTCAGAAAAAAATAAATTCAGGCATACGGTTCAAAAATAATATTAAAATAATTAAAATAATATTAAAATATTTAAAATAATTAAAAATTTTCAAAAATTCACAAAAACTCATAAATATTATAAAACTCATTTATTTCAAGAAAAATAAAAAATCGGGGTGTTACACAAACCCGTTTAGTTTCAACCTTGGTATTTATGTTCTTTCTAACATTACATGTGGATGCACTATACCCTTTCCTCCCACAGTGAAAGCATTTGATAAAGGGACCACTCGATGCATTTGTGGAAACAAAGAAATTTTTGTAAAATTTTTGTTAGTTATTAGGATTATACCCCAAACTGACTTTTTGAAAAATACATCTTTATTTCTATAGTAACACATTCAAATTGTCTCTTCCAAAGGTAAATTTTGCAAACGTATTTTTTAAATCTTCAATTTCATTTTCAAATGCTTTACATGATGAATAAGATGATGGTATAGGTGTATAATCATGTGAAGAACAATTCATGCATGATGAGTTGGCATCAATAAGTCAAAGAGTCTCATTCTCAACTTTGAGTTCTTCAATCTCCTTTGTTAAAATAGAAACTTTGTTTACCAATAAAAAGATTGTTTTGTTAGAAGTTAAAACCATTTTAATAGCCTCATGGACTCATCATGTAAATCTTGGAATGCATCTTGTAATTCACTATATGAAGGAGAAGATTCAAGATTAGATGAAGTTACCCCTGTTTCACTTTCTTCTTCTTTGTCATTTGCCATGAGGCAAAGATGAGCTTCCTCATTCTCTGAATCGTCAGTGGAATCCATACCGTTGTCTTCCTAAGCAAGGTATGCTCTCCTTCCTTTTCTTTCCTTGGAAGGTCTCTTTTCAAATTTCTCCATCTTCTTTTGATAAACCGGACACTTTATCTTCATGTGCCCAGACTTTCCACATTCATAGCAAGTTGGAGTCGATGAAACTCCTTCTCCCTTTTGATATGTCTTAGGAGGAAAATATGGTCTTCTTTGACTTCCTTTCTTCTTGAGAAATTTGCTAAACTTCTTTACAAGGAGACTAAAATTTTCTTCATTCATCTCAAGATTCCCAATACCATCTTCATCTTCATTAACAATTATTGTGGAAGTGGCCTTAAGTACAATCCCCTTTTTCTTCTTATCTTGCTCTTCATGTTGGTTGAGCCTATTTAATTCTAACTCATGTTCTTGTAATTTTCCAAAGAGAGTGCCCAAAGTCATTGTAGTTAGATTCCTTGACTCCGAAATGGCCATCACTTTGGGCTGCTAATTTTTGCTTAAACATCTCAAAACTTTGTTAATAAAGTCTTCATTAGCAAAAGTTTTTTCCAATGAAGCAAAATGATTAACTATATGAGTGAACCTCTTTTGCATTTCTTGAATGCTTTCTCCTTGGTTCATTCTAAACAATTCATATTCATGAGTGAGTGTATTTATTCTAGACCTTTTCACTTCACTTGTGCCCTCATGAGTTACTTGCAATGTATCCCACATTTCTTGGGCGGTCTTGCAATTTGACACCCTAAGAAATTCATCATACCCCAAAGAAGTAGTCATGATGTTCTTGACTCTCAAATTGTATTGGAACTTTTTCTTATCTTCATTGGTCCATTCACTTCTTGGTATATTGATTCTTACACCATTAACTATATGTGTGGGGACAAAAGGACCATTTTCAACAGCATCCCACACATCAATATCAATAGTTTTAATAAAAATTTTAATCCTCTCTTTCCAATAGGCATAACTATCCCCATTGAAAAAAGAAGGTCTGTTTATAGAAGAACCTTCGTTGGAAAAACCATTTGAAGCCATCACTTCTCTTGAAGCAACTAAGCTCTTTATACAAGAGTTTAGCTCTGATACCACTTGTTACCAAGTGGCCTCAAAACTCAAGAGGGGGTGAATTGAGTTTATAAAAAATTATGGCAAATCTTTCGAAAAACTCTTGATTGCCAATTTTCATTGAAGCTATTAATTGATGAAAATGAATGAATCGATAAGATAGGAAGATATTGCAAAGCAATGTACTAATTCAAGAGAGAAATATTCAAGCAAGCAAATAAACCAATGCAGAAATATAAAGAGAATGGTTTAGAGAATCAAACACAACGATTTATCCTAGTTCAGCCACCCCTTGTGACCTACGTCCAGTCCTCAAGCAATCACTCGAGATTTTTCACTAAATTCCAAGCTTGAATCAGGTGCTTGTAACATTTACAAATTGGATCACTCAACACCACCTTGGGATACCTCACCCTTGTAGCTTGAGCCTCTTTCAACAATGGATGCCTCATCCTTTACAATTTGGAGGGATACCTCATCCTCTTTTATAGAATAATCAAGGTTGATAGAATGAAACTCTCACAAGAGTAATTGATACAAATTGAAGCTCTAGAATGCTCTTCAAAGATATCTTAAGGATTTTTAGAAAAACAGAGCAAGAAGGATTTCAAGGATTGATTCACGTATTAAAGTGTTAGAAAGATGTTTCAAGGTTCAAAGTCAGTCATTAATGATGCCCCAACACAAGTGTATAACGTGTTTTTGATCAAAGGAGTCGTTGGGGGCTTTAATGCCCATCATTTAATGCACCTAATATAGCCGTTAGGCAATGTCAAACCAGTGGTAATCAATTACACAATACTGGTAATCAATTACATGGCTGTTTGAGTGTGTTCTTAGCTTTCTAGGCTGGATGTAATCGATTACTAACCTTGTGTAATCGATTACATCGCTTCTACCAGACTTGTAATCGATTACAAGTAATCGATTACAAGGCTTCTGTCATGCTTGTAATCAATTACATGCTCAATGTAATCGATTACAAGGCCTCTATTTAGCTTGTAATCGATTACAACACATGCGTAATTGATTACCTTGTCCTTTGAACACATTTTTCAAGCCTAATTAAGTGTAGTGGTCAATTCTTACTTATAGAAGCTTGGATTTTGACAAGATTTACATTTGAATTACGAAATCCAAGGTTGAAATCAACATAACCTTAAAGAGATGAACTTTGAATTATAAGTTGATTTAAAAAGATCTTGAAAAACCATTTGAAGATAATTGAGATACTTTGAGAGCATTTTACATTGATATTCTAAGACCTATATTTATATACCTCTTGTTTTCCTTCTTTTGATCTTGATCTTTGTTTTTGTTATCATCAAAAAATTCATTTGATATACTTCAAGACATAAGCATTCACAGGGCGAGGGTCGCCTGCTTTCTAGGTTCCATTACCCTGGAATTTTCAGCATCATGGTTCTTAGCACATGCTAGTTCCCTGCGCTAATCACGTTCCCTCCATGGAATCCAGTTCTCGTCCTCTCATTCCACATGGACTGATTTCTCCAACTCTTCCAGACATCTACCTTGTTTCCGCAATCATTTGTCTTGACGACGGACTTGGTCTGCCATCTCACAACAAGATAGTTCTCGGGTACAAATTCTTCCTACTGTGAAATGAGGTCCTCCTCATGTGCCCCCAAATGTTGTAATGTTGGGATCCATTCTCCGACAACTCTTGAAGATGCTACGAGAAAGCCTAGCCATTGTCTGGTAGGATTTTGCGACGAGGGAGGAGAATGACTTTCATTGGAGAGGGAGGCCTCCTCTCCATCCCACATGGATCCTGTGTTAGTTGTCACAGGTTGGTCGTGAACGATGGTGGACACATGACATTAGTTGGAAATAGGTTGGTCATGGGTGGCAGAGGCGTGGTGTTGACTGGTGGCAAGTTGGTTTTGTTCTACTGAAGCACATTGCTGTCTAGTGTTTTACATGGTGGTGAGAATAGGAGTTTATCTTTCGCACAGACGACGCTAATGTTCGAAACAAGTTTAGAAGGGGTCACCTGAAAGTTTTCTAGTGAGTAAAAAGTGGTGTTTTCCTCGTGGTGCGGTGGCAGCCACGGTGGAGTTGAGGGATGGTGTACCTATAAAAGGCACTCTGACGCTCAAGTAAAGGTATGCACTAGGATATAGTGTTTAAGGTTTAGAGAGATACCATAGTGACTTAGCCTGCTATTTATAGGGGAGCGATGCTTAGTTGTTAAACAAGATATGAGGGAATTCTAGTTTGAATTGTCATTGGTAGGTAGTTATGGCTATCGATGAGGCCTGCAATCACTCTAATTTACATGAGATTTGCTGGGCGTGATTGCCTTCTTAATGTATAACTGTTAGTGATGGGGTGACACTGACTCATGCCATGATCTGTGATTCATGAAGTCAGATTGCTCCTATTGGTCGAATTGCACCCATGGGCTTAGGAGCTAGATCCCGATCTAGAACACTTTCCCTAATTTTTTTCCCTAAAAATAAAACATGATAAAAATATGATTTCGACAAAATGTCCTTATCTATAAAAGTGATGTCAGATTCTTCTTAAACAATTTTTTTTAAAGTTCATCTAAAGTGAGTTTGTCTCTAAAGTGTATAAGGGTATATTTACCTTTGATTTAATTTAAAGTAAATCGTAATTTTAACTCATTAAAGTTTAAGGATAAGATTCTTCTAAATTATGTCTCTAAAATGAGTAAGTAGAGATGCATCCACTATTAAATTTTTTTGGGTTAAGATCATAATATATTTTAGATTAAATTAAGAGTGGATACACTTTACTTTTTAACTTTAAAAATAAACTCACTTTAAAAGATTTTTTTTTCAAATTTTAATAATTACTTTCTCACTTTAAAAATACTTCCCTCTCGATGAGTCCTATACATTTTTTTTCCTCAATTTTAGGATTTCATATTCTTTTGTTTTTGTAAAAGTTGTGTAAAAACTAAAAGGTTCAGTCATTCGAATTTTTCTTTTTAATTTATATATATAGGTTTCATCATGTGTCATGGACTCATGCTTGTTTGTCCAAGTGTTTTGGTCCATGGCCCGATTCTTAGTGATTGATGAAAGTTAACTGTGCTTGAATTTATGCCTAGGTCCAATCAAATTTCACTAGACTTTGACCTAAACGGCTAAACCTGAGCTGACGTCTCCTATTAATTTTTAATTGTGATTAATTAATGTTAATGGGAGAGGCTTTATGTCCGTTTTGATGGCTGGGCAGCATGACTCATGACCCATCCCAAATTAATGAGCGCACGCCGCACGCGTGGACGCGTGGTTTGCTTAGTACCTTTGGTGGAGGAACGCCACGCCACTACTACTGGTTCTTATTCAATTATTTTTTTGGTTGACACTGGTAGGTTCTTATTCTTAATTCCTAATTGCAAAATCAGGAGTTGCTCAATATTATGAAAAAATATTTGGAAAATTTTTGTCAATTGTATAGATTATAAATTAAATTAATATTTAATAATTTTATAAATTTTTATATCACATAATTATTTTATATTAAAAATAATAAAATATTACTTATTAATTAATTTAATTAACACAATTTATATAAACAAATCCTACACAAATATTTCTCCCATAATACTACATGCCCCCTAATTAGCTCAATACCCACTCAAACCTTCTTATACTCCACAACCAAATCAGCCCCCTTTAGCTTTTATAAGTCAAATGGCTACCAATGGCACCGCCCATGACGATCACTCTTGTTTGGAATCCTTGTGGGTCATTGTCCTGTGGCCATTAATAAGCCCTTTAACAATTAATCAAATCCAGACGTCTTCGTCTAATCAATAAAAAACCTCATCAATCCTACATCCTTTCAAAAGCCAACCACACTGAGACAATGACTCTTCCATATAAATTTTATCAACCAATTCCACACCCCACTCTCGCCTAAATCCTACACCTCTCTCACTCTACTAACCCACCCATTCTTTACATGGACGATCATCGAAATTCAACACCCAACGCCATTGGCCTCTGTCTCCTCCCATCAGAACTCATCCAAAACATCTTTCTCTCTCTAGTATTACCTGAGATCGTTCGCTTGAAACTGGTCAGCAAGTCCTTCTCCCGCATCATCTCCGACAACAGCTTCATTCGCCAGTGCAACTCGTTGTCCAGCTCCACCACGTGGCTCTTCGTCTACAAGAAGCGCTGGCTCCGCGACGCCGTTCTGCACGCCTTCACCGACCGGAGCTCTGATCGCTGGTTTCGGATCCCCATCACGGAGCTCCTCAAACCCGTCCACTTTCACGGCGAGGATCTCTACTTCCTCGCCGCCTCCGCCAACGTCTTCCTCTTCGCCTCCAACACCGTCCGCGAGGTCATCGCCGTTAATTTAGTCGCCGTCACCGTTAAGAAGATCCCCCCTTGCCCGTTGGGTCCACGTGGCACCTCTTCTTGGAGGAGGTCCGGAATGAAGCTCGTAACCGATGCGTCCGGGTCGGATCATTTTAGTTTTATGTTCGCGGAGTTTGTGGGAAACTGCCCCATTTTGTTTGTCTACAACTCCGAGACGGACGTGTGGAAGTCAACGGAAGCTGAAGAAAATAGCACAAATGGGTTGTTACCACGTGGAGGGGGACATGTTTTTCTCAACGTGGTTCATGGACCCAGAGAGAGCGTTCTGGTTGCGTCAACACCTGAGCGTGATGCACCTGTGGTTCTACGGCCAAGATTTGTTGATGCAAGGGGCAGTGACGGTGATGATAGGGGATTAACCGTTGGATTCAGCTGGGGGAACGTGATTGATCGGCTACACGTGTACGGTGATGGGTACATGATGATTGTGAAATCGGAGGGTGCGAGGGCCACTGGAGATAATGGAATTGTTGGGAACCTCAGGGTGTGGAAAAGTGTGGAATTGTGGGGGCTGAGCTTGGACGGAAGGAACTGGGAGTTTGTGTCAACGGTTCCTGTTGAAGTGATGAAGGTGATTGAGAAGCCTTATGGGGCAATGATGGGGTGCTTAGAGGAGAAAAATGGGATCATTAGGGCTGCTTTGGTGTCTAACTGTGAGGGATTTTGGGACATGATATGGCTGTCCTTCGATACCAAATGGAACCAGTGGACCTGGATACCACTGCCTGATTGCAAAATGAAGGGTTGGAACATGGCTGGAATAAGCTTCTCCTCTGGACTTACCTTGCAATGATCCAACACACTGAAAAAGTGAAAAACATCTCATCTCAAAACTTGAATGCTTGACCGTCTTGGTATTTTTATACGGTGTCTATCTAGACTTCTTTTGTTTTGTTTTCTCTTTCATTTTTTGCAAGTAGTACATTATGAGGCATGCCAATTGTGCATAAGGCCATAAGCATGTATTTCAAGTCCAAAGGTCTTTAGATAAAAACTATGTAAATAAATACGATTATGAGTGTTATTGAATAAGTAGGTATAACTCAGTAATAATGCAACTTGTGTGTGTGTGTATATATATATTATTAAAACCATTTGCCGTATGAGCTATAATATGTGGTATTGAAAATAAAAAATTGTAATTCTGAGTGGTGCTGCTAGTTATACATCATATGTAATGAGAGCTGGTCGCGCTTGCACCTTTAGTAGTATCCAAGTGTGAAATCAAGCTCAAGATCCTGTGAACAACATTACTAGAAAGTGATGTAATACCTTTCTTATCGTATTCAAGTGGTAGGATGAGATATGTGATTAACTAGGTTCAACTTAAAGTTCAATTCTATGCAAACCATATAAAGAAAGCTAGGGAGGTTTATCTCAATTCAAATACCACTCAAAAGGATAAGTTGAATAATCTCGACCCACATCCACATCTAGCACTGAACCACTCCCTTTCTCTCCTTTTCTCACCTACTTGTTGTGGGAGGCCCTTGTTGTATATCTATATAGGAGATGCAATAACGTGATGGTGTCAGCAAAAGGAACGGAATGGAGGCAAATTATAGACCCGACTGTCCCAAACACAACACGTTCACGCAGACAGGAAAACCCTTTGGTATTTGGTCCCAACCCCTAACACCTTCGCCCTCTTTCTTCCTCACACACACACACGCGCACACTGTACTGTCACACGCACACATCTCTTTTCGAACCCGGGCAAACCAAATGCTAGATTTTATCCTATACAAATTGTGTACATTACAATTGATATATTATAACTTTGGGTTATGTTAGAAATTAAAATAGAAATTTTAGATGAAAATAAATTATTTAATGTAATAAAATTAAAAAAAATTATTATTATTTTTATTTAAAATTTTTATTTTGATTTTTTTAAAATACTTGTTAATAAAAATTTATAATTGTTAATATAAAATAATTATATGACATAAAAATTTATATAATTATTTAAATATTTCTTCATACTGAGGCGACATAAATTAAATTCAAAAGATTCTTGATTCCTTCACACACTGGACGTGGCCTAATTCTATTTCTCTGGATACAACACAGGGTCAGGGTCCTCCTCCCGATGTAGCACTTCTCTAAGTCCATGCCCTCTAAGCTTCGTAATGGTCCCAAATTCCATGTTAACTTCCTGGACCACTTTTTACAGCTCACAAACTCCTCCTATTTGAGGAACACCAATTAATTTTAAGCCCTCAACATGGCAAAGCAAGAACTTCGATGCTGAAAAACAAAACTCATACGCAGACCTATATTTTGTTAATCTAAGCTATGTTCCTATAATAATATCTACTATATATTGTTTTCGTCATCCCCTGTTCAAATTTTTTGTAATTTCTAATACGGCCAGATTTCACTTTTCACTTTCAAACTAAGAGAAATCTAACTTTTTTTTCACTTAAGTAATCCAGATATTGAGCATTTTGGGCCTCTGAAATGGTCCCGAATATGTGGACCACGTTAGTCACCAACGTATACCAGGAATGGCTTTTACACTTTTGGATTGGTATAAGTTGTTTATTGAATTATACGAATATCTTATACAATCCCATATATCCCTTGAGCATACAGTCGTGCTATGACCTTTTATAGCATCAAAGTCCATTGATCTCTGTATGTTTCTCTCTCCCAATAAGTGCGTATATTTTAAGCTTAAACATTCATGTTTCATTCCCAAGTCAAAGGATGAAAGAGAATAAACACTTGAATTAGTGCTTCGAAATACACGAAAATTGTCATCTTAATGTCCTCAAAACATACATATAGGCAGGGCATTAGAATATAAGCAGAGCCCTGTCTCAAAGTGACTTATTAAGTTAATTAACAGATGACTCTTCACTATTCTAATGTAATGCCTGAAACTCTACGTCTTTGTGATAACGATAGAGGATAGATAATTAGGTTCTTGGTTTAAATTTAGTACAACTAGTCATTCTCAATATCACAAGTGTTCTTAATATAGTGCCAAGGCAGGCTGGGCAACCATATTTTTTAAGTAGCTTAAGTTGTGAATATCGCAATTAAATTAATAGCTAATTTATTTCTTGTCGTGATTACGTAATTAATCACATACTTTAATATGTTGTTAGATGTTACTTCAAGTGATGTTGGATGCTATAGTTTAAAATGATTTAGCAGCAATTATACCTGTAGATGCCTTTCAATGACACATGGTTCTGAAAGGAATATTCTAATTACAATGACGTCATACCCTTGAAAGAAAGACTGTACTTTTGGGCTACCTAACAATGTACATTAATCTAATTTTTTTCTCAGAGTAAGTAAGTATTAATTAAGCAAGTAGCGAGAGAGCTTGGCAGAGCAGAGGCAGAGGGCCACTAGAAATAGAAACACAAATTGGAAAAAGCCATTTACCAGTACATTGGAGAAAGTTTGATCAAACTAAAACAACCTTATATGAATAAGGGCATTGCACAAAGCGTGCAAATTATTAGCTGCATAGACTAGGAAAAGACAAGCATAAAATGAGTGCTTCACTCAAAACTTTCCTTTAAGAGCGATACACAAGTGACTTTACACAGCATCGTATTTTAACTTTACAAGCTTTTAATATGAATCTAATTGGGACAGTAATAAGTACGTGGATAATGACAATTTAACATCAAGTTCATTACACTCAAAAAAGGTTTTCGGGCACGGATTATATTTGTCATGTGCCTCTTAACTTGGACTGCTTATGATTTGAGGCAACCGATAGTGACAATGCTCCAAATTTTTTCACCAAAATGGTTCAGCATTCTCCAATTTGTGCACCGCAGAGAATGAGCACGACAAATAGATAATGTGAAAACTGGGAAACTTAAATATGACCCATCAACCTCTGCCTCCTGGGTCGGGTATCCAAATTAAAATCCATGTCCAATTATTATGTAAGATGTGTTGATGAGTGCTTAATTTTTTTGCGAGTACCCAATGAAGTGCGGTTCATCTGCAGCACACCGTTTGTGCTAAATGAAAAACAAACAATACTACATACATACTTTTATATATATATTATTTTATATTATGTAATTTTAATTATTTAATTACAGCGGTTTATATTTCATTTTCTATATATCTATATTTTAATTTTAACACCTCAGTAAATTTGAGGAGTTCTGAAAAATGTATAACAAACATTTTCTAACAAAGCAAATTCGTGAAACCAAGGATATTCAACTATCAAGTTCTCATCTGTGAAATAATTATAATATTCTTATCACAAATAATACATACATTTTTTTTTCACATTTCTTTTAATATTATTTGTCATACTTATTTTTTACTATTACTTTCTTTCACTTAATTATAACAAATTTAAAACAAATGCGAGCCGCGTGTGAAATTTCATTGCAAAATGGGTTTAGGAGCAAATTGGAATTAACTGCAGCTTAAGGGATATAATTACATTCATATCTATTTAATAATGCTTGGTATAAATTTTGCCGGTCCATATCACCTTATATTTGGTGTAAGTAGTAGAGAAAGGTATATTAGAAATGAAATATAATCAATTATAATTAGATTGATAAAAATTATAAATATAAAATAATAATGTATAAATAAGATTATTCTTTATTTTTTATTCGGTTGGCTAGGTGAATTACAGTAATTTACTGTTGTTACATACGATTTTGGGTCTTGTACTCTGGTCACTGGGTAGAGAAACTCACAAATCACAATTGTAAATGATGGTACTGGTAGTAGACCCAGACGCCACACTTGTTGGCGTCTGTGGCTCTCCGAAATCCCAAGATGGGACTCGCAGCATTTTAATTATCTAGGCCACCTTGTCACCTTTAGGCTACTAAAAATCAAAGGCATGCTACCGTGAGATTAGGGTACCCGTGAAAAAGAAATTATAATTATTTAATAACTAATATATACCGATAATAATGTTATTTATACATAATTTTTTTATTTTTTATTCTATATTTTTTAAAAATAAAATAAAATAAACACAATTTTCAAAACATATTTTCTCTTTTTTATTTTTTTAATAAAATAGGTATAATAAAAAAAAATATACAAGAATCATTTTCCAATTTCCATCTATCAATTTGATGCATTAGGCACAGTAGATAGCTACACAACACAAGTAGTAACACATCATGGTCATACATTATACATGGCAGTCCCTCCTAATTTCCTCCCCCATCTCTTTCCCCCTCCCTCTCGGTCCCCCTCTTTTTCATCAATCAATTTTCAATCTCAAGTTCAACAACATCTCTCCTAACTCCTAAGTTCTTTGTGCCCAAACTCACTCTCTCCCTCACACGCATAAACACTCACATCTCTGTCTATAATTCTTCCCATATGACACGATCAACAAGCTCCACACCAAAAATCCAAACTCAAAGCTGAGTGAGTAAGGAATTAAGCTCTTCTCATACAACACGGCTTCAGCTATGCAGATGGGGTCCTATGAAGATTCCGCCGCCTCCAATGGCAGCTCTTCCAGTTCCGGAACCAAAACGAGGGACATCGACGGCCTCCTTGCCGGCGTCGGCTACAAAGTCCGGTCCACGGAGCTTCGTCAAGTAGCTCAAAATCTTGAACGCCTCGAGAAGGTCATCGTCAACTCTTCCTCCGACATCTCCCAACTCGCTTCCGACACCGTCCATTACGACCCCTCCGACATCGGCTCATGGGTCGACACTCTCCTTTCCGAGTTCGACCACACAGTGTCTTTACCCTATGATTTCTCGGACCTACCTGATCTCGCCACTGCTTCACTACAAGATCACCCCCACCACCACCACCAGCAATTAACGGTGGTAACCACGGTGGAAGAAGACTCAGGGATAAGGCTAGTCCACATGCTGATAACGTGTGCGGATTCCCTGCAACGTGGCGACCTCGGACTCGCTGGCTCCCTCATCGAGGGCATGCAGGGTTTGTTGGCAAACGTCAACACCAATTGCGGCATCGGAAAAGTCGCCCGCTACTTCATCGACGCCCTGAGCGGCCGCATCGTCGCGCCACAGCGCCAACACATCATCCTAGGGTCCCCTTACGAGAACGATGTTCTGTACCACCACTACTACGAGGCTTGCCCCTACCTCAAATTCGCTCACTTCACCGCTAACCAGGCCATTCTTGAAACCTTCAACGGCCACGATTGCGTCCACGTCATCGACTTCAACCTCATGCACGGCCTTCAATGGCCCGCGCTGATACAGGCCCTCGCGCTCCGTCCAGGTGGGCCCCCCTTGCTGCGGTTGACCGGCATTGGTCCACCGTCGCCGGACGACCGCGACACGCTCAGGGAAATCGGCTTGCGACTAGCTGAGTTGGCTCGCTCAGTCAACGTCCGATTCGCTTTCCGCGGAGTCGCGGCGTGGCGGCTCGAGGACGTGAAGCCGTGGATGCTTCAGGTGAGTCCAAAGGAAGCGGTGGCGGTGAACTCCATCATGCAGCTTCACCGTCTTCTCGGGTCTGAATCTGACCCGATCCATGCGGGTTCAGTCTCTGGTATCGAAGTGGTACTTGGTTGGATCAGGAGTTTGAACCCTAAAATCGTGATGGTTGTGGAGCAGGAAGCGAATCACAACGAACCTGGGTTCTTGCAGCGGTTTACGGAGGCGCTGCATTATTACTCGACCGTTTTTGACTCGCTGGAGGCTTGTCCGGACGGACCGGACAAGGCTCTGGCCGAGATGTACTTGCAGAGGGAGATATGCAACGTGGTGTGTTGTGAGGGATCGGCTCGTGTGGAGAGGCACGAGCCGCTGGCTAAGTGGAGGGACCGGCTCGGGAAAGCCGGGTTCAGGTCTCTGCATTTGGGTTCGAACGCGTTCAAGCAGGCCAGCATGTTGTTGACTCTGTTCTCCGCGGAGGGTTACTGCGTGGAAGAGAACCAAGGGTGCTTGACGCTGGGTTGGCATAGCCGGCCTCTCATTGCGGCTTCGGCTTGGCAAGCCGTGCCTCTGCCACAGAGGGAAACGCTGCGTTTGGAGCAGCGAAGAACGGAATAGTTGCTTAACGTAGTAAACAGAGAGAGAGAGAAAGAGCATTAGCTCATTGTAAAAATTTCCTTTCATTTTTTTTAATCGTTTTGCATATTTCTTTTGTGGCTTCGCTTTCTTCTCTTCAAATTTGCATACATGACTTTGGGGGCTTTTCACTTTTTCGGTGGGTGGTTTTTCTCTTTTTGATCCAATTTCCAAACAAAATATGAAAGTGACACAGCCGCGGATTTGGGTGTGGGTCAAGTGAGTGCTACAATTTAGGAATAGATCACCAAATTATTGAGTCCAACCGTGACTGTTTTTAATTATAAAATAATTATTCTTAAGAAAAAAAATTTCTTTGTTTAAACCAAGATTGAAAATTTAGATCATAGAGAGATGAAAATCACTAAACATGATCATAAATAAACAATGTTAAGGATTATTTCTTGTTTGTGAAATAATAGGAGAGGGTCTTCTTAGAATGCGAAATATATAATTTGTTTAAAATAAAATTAGTGAATCTTATAACTTAACATAGTAGGTCTTTGTATAATAAAATTTGTGTTTATTCTTCTCTAATAGAATAATCTTGTAAAAAGAAAGGATCTTCGTCCAATAAAGTTAGTCATAACTCAAATAATAAATTAGTCTAACAAATCGAAGTCAGTGTCATCATGTATATCATATGTATTGACATAATCATTGACTTCACTTTCTATTTTTTTCATATACTCTTTATCATTTAAACGACTTTTAACTAAAAAAAAAAGTGGGTGGGTTAGGTTTGTGTGGGTTGGACGTGTTCCAACTCGCTACCCGACCCACACACTATAGGTTGAAGTATTTTTCAACCCAACTCAACCTGCGATCCCAATTCAACCCGCATTTTATTGGTTGAATTGGGTCAAAACTCACAAGTTTGCTAGTTGACCTGACCCATTAGACACCCCTAAACACAACTTAATAGATAATGATTAAGGGCTTGTTTGTTTTACATTTTATATGGGTCAAAAGGTTTTTGCCTAGATTTTAAAAAAAAAAAATTCTTCCTATAAAAGCGCATTAGAAATAAAGATTTTTCCTTTTTCTTCTACAGAAATGTAAATCAAACACACATTAATAGGGGTGTCCGTTGGGTGTGTTCAGTAACGTTTTTGGACCCAACTCGCTCACCAGAGCAATGGGTTGGGTTGGGTTGGGTCGATGAGATTTTTTCGCTCAACCTGACCCAACTTGACCCGCTCAAGAGTGGGTTAGGTTGGGTCGAACCTGTGGATCCGACATATTTTTTTTTCAAATTTTTTTTTCCTAAAAAATAGTCAAAATACAAAATCTAACAAATTAATATCATAAGTCTCAATTTCAAACATAATAGGTCTCAATCTAACAAATTAATACCATAAGTTTCAATTTCAAATATAATAGGTCCCAATATAACAAATTAACACTATAAGTCTCAACCGATCTTACTTAAATATAATATGTCTCAATTTCAAAATAAACTAAAAATCATAAATCAATAAGTGCATAACAAATTAAAAACTAACATGTCTTTCTAAGTTTGGAATAAACTAATAAAGCTAGTCATAACTCAAACAACAAATTAGTCTAACAAATCAAAGTCAGTGTCATCACGCATGTCATATGTATTGACATAATCATTGACTTCACTCTTTATTTTTTCCATATACTCTTTATCTTCTAAACGACTTTTTACTAAAAAAAAGCATGGGTGGGTCGGGTTTGTGCGGGTTAGATGTATTCCAACCCACTACCCGACCCACACACTGTGAGTTAAAGCATTTTCCAACCTAACCGAACTTGCGAGCCCAATCTAACTCGCATTTTATGGGTTAAGTTGGGTCGAAACCTGTGAGTTCTCAGGTTGACCCGACCCACTATAGACCCATACACACTAACACTAGGCTAAAGATGCTTCCATGTTTACAGGCCATTGTAGCCGATTTTCAACAAACAATCAAATAGCAAATCTGGTTGACATATAATGTATGATTTAAGTATTCTTTTTTCCATATATAATTGAGTTGGGAAATTCTTAAGATTTCAATGGGTAAGTGATTTTTTGACACACACATGCTAAGAAGAGGAAAATGTGAAAGTAGGATTTGATCTCAGGTCCTTGCATTAAAAATAAAAAAAATAAAACTACAAACCATAAAAAAACAAATTTATGATATAAAAAATAATAGAACAAACTTAAAATTTTGTGTGTGTGTGTGTGTATTTGTATTTTTGACAAATCTCTTTGTAAAATAATTCTTTTGAATTTTATTTTTAAAAAATTTTAAAAGACGATTGGGATGCTCCACAAATATGGTAGGGTGTACCAATAAAGGTTAGGTATAATGGTAAGTGAGTCGCACTTTCAAGAAGATGACCAAAGTTAAAATTCTAGAAAAGACCATTATTGGAAGAGTTTCTTGGTTGCAACAATGATCAAAGGATTAGTCTCACAGTAAGACGTGTAGGGATATCTACTGCAACACTAGGTTGCCTAAGGTGCTATGTCCTTACTTAGGAAATCCTTCACTTTTAGGATGCTCAAAACCTAAGCTTTCATGTACATTCTATGTGATAGTTCCTCTCTTGAAATATCTTTATTTGTTTCGTCAAATACCTTAGGAAGCATATGCTAATGATCTCATCTAGTTCAGAACTTCAAAACATCATCAATGACATTTTTTAAAGGTTCAGTGTAACACCCACCGTAGGGTGTCACATTTATTTTACTTTATTACCCAAAATACCCTCAATAGTCATAAAATGGGATGTTGTGATAAAAATACGAGTTGTAAATTTTTTTTTCTCATGGATAACAATAAAATAGACTTAGCGGAAAATAAAACTATTATACAACAACCTCACACATAATTTACATCATATACATATTACACAAGTCTTTGTCACAGCTTATTTATTACAGACCATGTCTCGGAACAATAAACACACTTAAATAATTACACACATAGTTTATATCAGAATTCAAACTTGCCCAAGTTTAACTAAGTAGAAGACCCCTCAGACGGGTCCTCCTCGGGTTCCTCAGCAGGTAGGAATCCGTTATGACGAGTAGCCCTATGGACAGTGTCCGGACGATACTATCTTGATTTCCGTTGGGACATAATTTCTAGTATCCCAATGTCGTCGATATGCAACGGAAATTCAACATGAACAAAGATAGTCACACAAAAAATGGATCTCCACGAAATAGTCTACTAATACTAACAGTTCGGTACCCCTCGTAAATAAGTCCTCGCTCATCGGGACTTGTCCTCCATTCTCCAGCTCCTCCGTGAAATTGTAGACGTACATATCCGAAGAAACTGGCTCTTGACGTCATCTTGTCGAAATTGCGTTTCACGATGTGAGAAGTAGTTCCTCTTCTCCTTCTTGTATCGTTTCTTTCTCAACGTCTTCACCTAATTATAAATACAATATACAGATATACATACAAAGAGGTGAGATCACCTACGCCAATACCAGCATGATAGCACAGAGATAATACAAATAACATATCATGCAAAAATATCATATCATGATCACAATTATGCCATCATCATAGTGTAAAATAATAATTACCATCATGCCACTATCACTGTTTAAATCACAAAATAATTACAGTAACACCATCATATAGATATAGATGCTCAGTTTCATGCATGCGCACATAGACTCAATGTCCTACTCCATGGAGCTAATACTCAAGTTGGAGAAATTGATCGAAAAGATCTGCCGGTACCACGTGCTTCAGACCAAGTGCTATAATTATATCTTGCACATGTAGCACATACATGACAGTTTTTGTCAGATCTCGATTAAGAATAGTGTCTCGGTCCGGATCATCGGTGTGTTGCATCGGTCTAACTCACGGTACAGAAGAGCTACCAACTACCCATTGCGAGCAACCCGCACCCCGATGCCCCCAAGGTCAACAAGTGACCTACACTACGCGTATCGCACCCACTCAAGAGGTGTACGTTTCTCCTAGGCAATTAGCCATTTACAGTCCATCGGACCATTTTCAATGTATGTGTAATGCACCAATTACCAACCAAAGGTAAATCACATAATTTCTCATACAAAGGTCAAATACTATTTTACGTTCGTAAAATGGATTTATGCCAATTATAGGCAAATTGCTCAATTTCTTGTATAGTATTCACATACTGATTTTTAACTGTAAAGTTTACTGTACAATTAATAGCAACCTTATATTATTGCATTTTTCTCATTCGCAAATTATTTTTGTCACGTTTTTATGGTCACGTAATATTTTATTACGTAAACAATGATTTGTAACATTTCTATTACGTTTAAAAATTGCGTAATAATTTTTTACTGTATTCTAAAATGCATAAAAATATTCTTTCATTTTTAAATCGCATAGCGATTTTTCTACAATATTTCGATCGTGTAAAATATTTAAACGCTTTAAAAATTGCATAGAAATATTTTAACATTTTTCAAATCGCGTAATTTAAAAATTACATTTTTGAGTAACATAAATCGTTTTTCACCGTTTTTACCCTTCGTAAAATATTTCTTAACTTTAAAATATTATTTTGGACTTTTCTTAATATAATTTCTTACTTTATTTTCTTCCTATTCTTAGTCAAAAAAATTCTTTTCCATAATATATTTTCTCAACATCACTTTTTATTGATTTAATTTTACAAAATCACATTTAGTTGATTTAATTACTATTTCTAATTTTAAATTTCATAGCGTTTTCCAAAACCCAATAAATAAATTCTACGTTAGTAAATTTAAGTTACAAATGTTTTCTTTTATATTTCTAAATCACTTCAAAAATTTAATTATCTTTAAAATAATTTGAAGTTTAACAACTTCAATCTCCTTTTTCTTTTATTTATGAAAATTTCACTTGATAACACTTTAATTCCCTTTTTAAAAATTTTTATTTGAAAACTCTTATATTTTATAACATCAAAATATTTTTCTAAATTATCAAAACCTTATAGATGGCCGTTGGAACCATGAAATATTTTTCTTCTAACTTAAATAAATTCCATTCTTTTTCTACACAAAATAAATTCATGAAAACTCAACTCCAAAAAAAAATCGTGTGCATTCTTTTTACAAAACAAACTCTTTTGTTTATTTTCTTTACTTCTCAAATCATTCAATTTTATTATTTATAAAAATATAATTTTGTGAACACCAAATTGGTTGATGTCTTATCCGAAATTTACTTTAGTTCAATGATTAAAAATGAACTCCATAATTCTTGAAAAATTTCAATAATAATTTTAGTCTTGGAAGTTCATAACCGTGACATCCTCCATGGCTTTTGGAGCCAAAATTTTTGCTTATTTCAACATACATCCATCATAATATATTCAACATATATCATCATGCATATTATAAGCATACCATATAAACAAATAAAAATCATACTAAGCATGCATACACAAGTAAATCATGCAAAGCATATCAAGCATAGGCAAAAATAATCAAAGCACATAACACACATAACTTATTACATGACCATGGATATGAATCCTCACATGGATTCACCATCCACCAAATATTTAAACTATCTCTCACCACCATGCTTGGTTGGTGAGATGAATCTCCCTCTTACCTCTTGAAAACAAGCTCTTCAAGCTCTCCTCCTTCTCCTTAATTTTCGTGTGGCTCACAACAATTCCTAACAATTCTAAAATAATTAGTAAAATCACAAACAAAGCTTAATAATAACAAACCATGGAACAAACATGGCTTAGAAAATCATAAAGATGAATTTAAACCATAGAAATTAAAGTTTACCTCCAAGGAAGTAAGCTAAAAGTGGGATTTTGAAGCACTTAGAGTGTGATTTTGGGAAAACTTTCTAAATGGAAAGTGTTTAGAATGTTGTTGAGCTTTAGGAAATGATGTGAGTGAAAATTATAGGTGAGTGATAGTATATTTGGTGGTGGAGACCGAACCAAATGGAGAGAAAAGGAAGAAAAATGGTGCTTTGGTTCTTGGAATTTTTGAGAGAAAGTGTTGTAAGCTTTTTGATGAAAGAGAAAATGAAATTGTGAGAGTGAATATGGGTGGGCTGCTTTGCCGTGAATGAGTAGGAAATTTTAGGAGATTTGCATGAAGAAAAATATTTCATTTTGAGTGCACATGCTTTTCCACATGGCTTATGTCTTTATCCTTTTCTTTGGCCTAAAAAGCCTGTACAAAATTGTCTCCCTTCTTCCTTGCTTCTCCAAACCGTCCCCCCCTCTTCATGCACTCCAAATGTGACAATTTTCATAACCATCACTTTAAGCCATCCTAACCATTGATTAAAAGAATGGTTTGGATTAAAAATAGTTACTAGGTTTAGGTTATAGATGGAAGACTTTGTTTGAGTCATTGGATCATTTTTGGCTTGCAATCCTAATCATTGAATGTGTCTCCAAAATGAAGAGTCAAGATTACACCTTCAAACTTTACATCCAAGGGTCCAAAATGGTTGTAATCATTTTTGATGACCAATTCTCCACCATTGATCTAAATCCAAATCCAATGATCATTAATGATCCATCTCCACCATTGATTAATTTTACATCCAAGGGTTGATAATGGTCATAGTCATTTATAAGACTAAATCTCTACCCTTGATTTAATTTTTATCCAACGGTTATAATTGATCCTATTTACTTTTAAGATCAAATCTCCACCGTTGATTAAATCAAGATTAAATCTCCAACGGTAATTAAATCGATGGTGGATATCCAAACCACCAATATTGACTTAACAGTATAGAATTTTATTTTTATCTATTATATCCTCGTGAAAGAATATATTTACTGTATCTTTATCATTCGATAATTAAATACAGTACAAAATACAGTAAAGAAAAATTTTCTAAAACTGTTTCCAAATTCAGGTTTAGTAAGATCTCCTGTCTCCGTCTAAACAGTACAAATTTTTCTATACGTAAAAAAATTTTCACTTTATGGACCCACTTGGGCTCATGTATGGCCACCTGGACCCACATACACCTCGTGGGGCTCACAAACAGTAAAAATTTTAAAATCACACATAAAATCACAAAAATTAGAAAATTCACAAATATCAAATCAGATTACGTAAATTAATTAAGACTAAATAGTAAAAATTAATTTACGTAATTTTTTCTACTTAGAAAATTATTATTTTCCTGACAAAGAACAAATTACTCAAAACGATCAAATATACAGATGGAATATTCAAAATAATTTTACAGTACACAGAAATCACTAAATAGTAGAATTCTGTTAACTGTCAAAATTACTATTTAATAAATAGAAATTTTGGGGTGTTACAACTCTCCCCTTCTAACAAAAGTTTCGTCCTCGAAACTTGATGAACTTGATTTCACATCCTCAGAATAAATAGGGATACTGTTCTTTTATCTTTTCTTCTAGTTCACATGTAGCTTCCCCGCTTATATCATCCCAAATAATTTTAACCAATGAAATTTCCTTACCTCGAAGTTGCTTTGTCTTTCGATCCTCAATCTTTCTTGGAAAAGTTTCATAGGTTAAATTTTCCTTCAGCAGTATCTTGTGTCGGCTTGATAACATGAGTAGGATTAGAAATATATTTCCGTGGTTGTGATACGTGAAATACATTGTGAAGATTTGACAGAAAAGGTGGTAATGCAATCTGATATGCCACCGGACCTACCCGACGTAAAATCTGATATGGTTCGATAAACTTTGGAGTGAGCTTCTTGGACTTAAGCACTCGTCCAACACCCGTCATAGGCGTCACTCGCAAAAATACATGGTCACCTTCTTCAAATTTAAGAGATTTTCTCCTTTTATCAGCATAGTTCTTTTGCTGAGTTTGACTCATTCTCATTTTATCTTGAATCATCTTCACTTTCTCAGTTGTCTGTTGAACAATCTCTAGTCCTAACATAGCACTCTCACCGTCATGATACCAACACAACGGTGTTCTGCATCGCCTCCCATATAATGCCTCATAGGGTGCCATCCCTATACTTGAATGGAAACTGTTATTGTATGTGAATTCTATCAATGGTAAGAATTCATCCCAGCCTCCAGTTTGCTCCAGTACACAAGCTCTCAATAAATCTTCTAGAGACTGAATTGTTCTTTCTGACTGACCATCTGTTTGTGGATGGTAAGCAGAACTTAGACGTAGTTTTGTTCCCATCGCTTCTTGCAAACTATTCCAAAATCTCGACGTAAACCTTGGATCTCGATCCGAAATGATACTGGATGGTACACTATGAAGTCTAACAATTTCACTGATGTACACTTGAGCTAACTTTTCCATTGAGTATTTAATATTAATCGGCAAAAAGTGCACTGACTTAGTAAGCCGATCAACAATTACCCAAATGGCATCATGACCCTTCCGAGTCTTTGGTAGTTCCATCACAAAATCCATTGCTATGTCATCCCATTTCCATTCGGGAATAGGTAACAGTTGCAACATTCCCGAAGGTCTTTGATGTTCCACCTTAGCCTTCTGACAGACTAAACATGATGATACATACTCTGCAACATCTTTCTTCATTCCTTGCCACCAATATAATTGTTTTAAATCCTGGTACATCTTTGTGGCTCCTGGATGCATACTCGATTTATACGTGAGCTTCATCCAAAATCAATCTCCTAAGATCTAGATCATTAGGCACACAAACTCTTCCTTGAAACTTCAAAATTCCCTTAGCACCTTCGCTAAACTCCAACACTGCTCCTTGGCTCTTTGCTTCTTTTGCTTCTTGCAAATACTGATCACTGTTTTGTCCTTCACGGATTCTATCCATCAAATCATTTGAAATGGTGATCATGTTTAAACGTATCTTGCTCAGCGTCAATTTCACTGATAATCACATATCCCGAAATTCTTCTATCAACTCCTTCTCTTTGATCATCATAACAGAAGTACTAAGTATTTTTCTACTCAACGCATCCGCTACGACATTCGCCTTTCCGGGCTGATACTGCAATTAAAAATCATAATCCTTCAGAAACTCTAACCAACGCCTTTGTCTCATGTTCAACTTTTTCTGGTCAAACAAATATTTTAAACTTTTATGATCACTAAAAACAGTGAATGATGCTCCATAGAGAAAATGTCTCTACACCTTCAACGCAAATACCACAGCTGCTAACTCCAAGTCATGAGTCGGATAATTCTTCTCATGATTTTTCAACTGCCTTGAAGCATAAGCTACCACCTTACAATTCTGCATAAGTACACAACTCAATCCTTGGTACGAAGCATCACAATATACTTTGAAAGGTTTGTTTGGATCAGGTAGAATCAATACCGGTGAAGTAGTTAATCGTATTTTCAACTCCTGGAAACTTTCTTCGCATGCGTCATTCCACATGAACAGCTGATTCTTTCGTGTAAATTGGGTAAGAGGTCCTGCAATCTTTGAAAACCCCTCAATGAACCGTCTATAATAACCAGCTAATCCGATAAAACTACGGATTTCTGTTACAGTCTTTGGTCTTTCCCATTCCAAAACTGTCTCCACCTTGGAAGCATCGACTTTAATTCCTTCTTTTGATATCACGTGTCCCAAAAATTGAACTTTATTCAACCAAAATTCACATTTGGATAACTTGGCATATAACTTATTCTCCTTCAAAATTTGAAGAACTACCCTGAGATGTTCAGCATGTTCCTCCTGATTTCGAGAATAGATCAAAATGTCATCGATAAAGACGACAACAAACTTATCCAAGTATGAACGAAAAATTCTATTCATGAAGTCCATGAATATAGATGGTGCATTTGTTACACCGAATGGCATCACAAGATATTTGTAATGCCCATAGCGCGTCCGAAATGCAGTCTTGGGAATATCCTCCACTTTCACACGTATCTAGTGATACCCAAAACGTAGATCAATCTTAGAAAATATTGCGGCTCCTCGCAACTGATCCATTAGATCATCTATCCTTGGAAGTGGATATTTATTCTTAATCGTGATTTTGTTTAATTACCGATAGTCTACACATAGACGTGAAGTTCCATCCTTCTTCTTGACCAACAGTACTGGAGCTCCCCATGGTGACACACTAGGTCTCACAAATTGTTTCTCTAATAAATCCTCCAGCTGTTTCTTCAGTTCGGCTAATTCTACCGGCGACATCCGATAGGGCGCTATAGATATCGGTCCAACTCCAAGTATAAGATCAATGGCAAACTCGATTTCCCTTACCGGTGGTAGTCCTAGTATATCTTCAGGAAACACTTCAGGAAATTCGTTAACCATGAAAATATCCTTCAAGACATCTTCACTTTGCCCTTCCAAAGAAGATAATAACAAATACCCATGATCTCCTTCTTTCAGACAAGCTTCCACTTGAGTAGCCGTTAGGAATCTAGGATCCTTAGCCTCAGGAAACACTAATGTCTTATTCGAACAATCAATTAGGATATGGTTAGAAGACAACCAATCCATTCCCAAGATTACATTAATCTTGGAAAGAGGCAAACAGATCAAGTCCACATAAAAGATTCTATCCCTAACACAGACAGGACAATTCAGGCATACTGTTGATGTAACTACAGACTTATCAGTAGGAGTAGCAACACTCAGATCATATGACAATGCAGCATTCTGATCAATCCAAACGCTCAACACAATCACATGCAATGAAAGAATGTGTTGCTCCCGAATCATAGAGTATGGTTAAAGGATTACCTTCAATAGTACCCTCCTCCATTATCAAGTCCTCGATTTAGTGGCTTCTTCTCCTCTCATTGTATAGACACGACCACCGCTGTGGCCTTGCAGTTCGAACATTTCCCACAGAGGATTCCTTCCTTATCTGATCACAGTCTTTGGAGAAATGTCCATGCTGTCCACACTTAAAACAAACAACCTCCTTATGTTGACAATCCTTCGTGAGATGATCCTTCCCACATTTGAAACATCGAATAGGAGTCCCAGCTTGACTTGCCTTATTACTGCTAGAACTTCCTCCCACAAATTGCTTCTTGGTCTGACTTCCTGTCGGTTCACATACGGCTTTTGTTGAGAGCGATTTGCTTGATTATTCTTCCCTTTTTGGAACCTTGCAGGTCCAAAATTCTTATTTCTTGCCGCACGTTGATGATCAATCTCTTCAACTTTACGACATTTTTCAATTAAAGTTGGAAATTGATTAATCTCCAACATCGATACAACTCTCTTAATATCCAGCTTTAATCTTTCTTCAAATTTCCTGCATTTCCAGCCCTCATCTGGATTCATCTGCAAATATCTCGAAAACTGAGACAGACTTTCAAATTTTGCCGCATACTCACTTACGGACATCAATCCTTGTCGTAAGCTCAGAAATTCCATTTCCTTCATATGCCTCACACTTGCTGGAAAATATTTCTCCAGAAATTTTTGCTTAAAAAGTTGCCATGTCACCATCCTTCCTTCGGCTTCCATGCGGTCTTCTAGCTCCTGCCCACCATCGTTCACCATCTCCTACCAGCATAAAGGTTGCCAACGTAAGCTTCCGTTCATCAGCACATCCCATACCATCAAATATCTTTTCAAGTTCTTGGATCCAAAGTTCAGCTTTCTCCGGATCAAACTCTCCACGAAATTTTGGTGGATTATTCCTTCGAAACTCTGACAAACTGTGCACATTTTCATTAACCTGTTGATTTTGTTGTGCAACCACTTCCGCCATTCTCTGCATTGCTGCTACAGCTGCAGCCATGTTCAAATTATCATTCCCATTAAGTTCCATATCTGTGCTATTATTTTCACGTCCACGTCCTCGTCCAGTCATTACTTTCTCTACTCGAACTAGACAATACAAAGAAAGTAAGATCAATCTTCAAACAATATTGTTTCTTTTCAGAAAACAATAACAGAGAATCACACAACACAAACAAGACAGACTTAACCACAACCCCAAAAGACTCTATCTTGGGCTCTGATACCAACTAATGTAACACCCACCGTAGGGTGTCACATTTATTTTACTTTATTACCCAAAATACCCTCAATAGTCATAAAATGGGATGTTGTGATAAAAATACGAGTTGTAAATTTTTTTTTTCTTCATGGATAACAATAAAATAGACTTAGTGGAAAATAAAACTATTATACAACAACCTCACACATAATTTACATCATATACATATTACACAAGTCTTTGTCAGGCTTATTTATTACAGAACCATGTCTCGGAACAATAACCACACTTAAAAAATTACAAAAATAGTTTATATCGAATTCAAACTTGCCCAAGTTTAACTAAGTAGAAGACTCCTCAGACGGGTCCTCCTCAGGTTCCTCAGCAGGTAGGAATCCGTTATGACGAGTAGCCCTACGGACAGGTGTCCGGGCTGACGATACTATGCTGATTTCCGTTTGGACATAATTTCTAGTATCCCAATGTCGCCTGATATGCAACTAAAATTCAACATGAACAAAGATAGTCACACAAAAAAATGGATCTCTACGAAATAGTCTACTAATACTAACAGTCAGGTACCCCTCGTAAATAAGTCCTCGCTCATCGGGACTTGTCCTCCATTCTCCAGCTCCTCCGTGAAATTGTAGACGTACATATCCGAAGAAACTGGCTCTTGACGTCATACTGTCAGAATTCTGCGTTCCCTGATGTGAGAAGTAGTTCCTCTTCTCCTTCTTGTACCATTTTTTTCTCAACGTCTTCACCCAATTATAAATACAATATACAGATATACATACAAAGAGGTGAGATCACCTACGCCAATACTAGCATGATAGCACAGAGATAATACAAATAACATATCATGCAAAAATATCATATCATGATCACAATTATGCCATCATCATAGTGTAAAATAATAATTACCATCATGCCACTATCACTGTTTAAATCACAAAATAATTACAGTAACACCATCATATAGATATAGATGCTCAGTTTCATGCATGCGCACATAGACTCAATGTCCTACTCCATGGAGCTAATACTCAAGTCGGAGAAATTGATCGAAAAGATCTACCGGTACCACGTGCTTTAGACCAAGTGCTATAATTATATCTTACACATGTAGCACATACATGACAGTCTTTGTCAGATCTCGATTAAGAATAGTGTCTCGGTCCGGATCATCGGTGTGTTGCATCGGTCTAACTCACGGTACAGAAGAGCTACCAACTGCCCATTGCGAGCAACCCGCACCCCGATGCCCCCAAGGTCAACAAGTGACCTACACTACGCGTATCGCACCCACTCAAGAGGTGTACGTTTCTCCTAGGCAATTAGCCATTTACAGTCCATCGGACCATTTTTAATGTATGTGTAATGCACCAATTACCAACCAAAGGTAAATCACATAATTTCTCATACAAAGTTCAAATACTATTTTCCGTTCGTAAAATGGATTTATGCCAATTATAGGCAAATTGCTCAATTTCTTGTATAGTATTCAGATACTGATTTTTAACTGTAAAGTTTACTGTATAATTAATAGCAACCTTATATTATTGCATTTTTCTCATTCACAAAATATTTTTGTCACGTTTTTATGGTCACGTAATATTTTATTACGTAAACAATGATTTGTAACATTTCTATTACGTTTAAAAATTGCGTAATAATTTTTTACTGTATTCTAAAATGTATAAAAATATTCTTTCATTTTTAAATCGCATAGCGATTTTTCTACAACATTTCGATCGAGTAAAATATTTAAACGCTTCAAAAATCGCGTAGAAATATTTTAACATTTTTCAAATCGCGTAATTTAAAAATTACATTTTTGAGTTACATAAATCATTTTTCACTATTTTTACCCTTCGTAAAATATTTCTTAACTTTAAAATATTATTTTGGACTTTTCTTAATATAATTTCTTACTTTATTTTCTTCCTATTCTTAGTCAAAAAAATTCTTTTCCATAATATATTTTCTCAACATCACTTTTTATTAATTTAATTTTACAAAATCACAATTAGTTGATTTAATTACTATTTCTAATTTTAAATTTCATAGCGTTTTCCAAAACCCAATAAATAAATTCTACGTTAGTAAATTTAAGTTACAAACGTTTTCTTTTATATTTCTAAATCACTTCAAAAATTTAATTATCTTTAAAATAATTTGAAGTTCAACACCTTCAATCTCCTTTTTTCTTTTATTTATGAAAATTCCACTTGATAACACTTTAATTCCCTTTTTAAAAATCCTTATTTGAAAACTCTTATATTTTATAACATCAAAATATTTTTCTAAATTATCAAAACCTTATAGATGGCCGTTGGAACCATGAAATATTTTTCTTCTAACTTAAATAAATTCCATTCTTGTTTCTAAACAAAATAAATTCATGAAAACTCAACTCTAAAAATTGTGTGCATTCTTTTTACAAAACAAACTCTTTTGTTTATTTTCTTTACTTCTCAAATCATTCAATTTTATTATTTATAAAAATATAATTTTGTGAACACCAAATTGGTTGATGTCTTATCCGAAATTTACTTTAGTTCAATGATTAAAAATGAACTCCATAGTTCTTAAAAAATTTCAATAATAATTTTAGTCTTGGAAATTCAAAACCGTGACATCCTCCATGGCTTTTGGAGCCAAAATTTTTGCTTATTTCAACATACATCCATCATAATATATTCAACATATATCATCATGCATATTATAAGCATACCATATAAATAAATAAAAATCATACTAAGCATGCATACACAAGTAAATCATGCAAAGCATATCAAGCATAGGCAAAAATAATCAAAGCACATAACACACATAACTTATTACATGACCATGGATATGAATCCTCACATGGATTCACCATCCACCAAATATAAAACTATCTCTCACCACCATGCTTGGTTAGTGAGATGAATCTCCCTATTATCTCTTGAAGACAAGCTCTTCAAGCTCTCCTCCTTCTCCTTAATTTTCGTGTGGCTCACAACAATTCCTAACAATTCTAAAATAATTAGTAAAATCACAAACAAAGCTTAATAATAACAAATCATGGAACAAACATGGCTTAGAAAATCATAAACATGAATTTAAACCATAGAAATTAAAGTTTACCTCCAAGGAAGTAAGCTAAAAGTGGGATTTTGAAGCACTTAGAGTGTGATTTTGGGAAAACTTTCTAAATAGAAAGTGTTTAGAATGTTGTTAAGCTTTAGGAAATGATGTGAGTGAAAATTATAGGTGAGTGATAGTATATTTGGTGGTGGAGACCGAACCAAATGGAGAGAAAAGGAAGAAAAATGGTGCTTTGGTTCTTGGAATTTTTGAGAGAAAGTATTGTAAGCTTTTTGATGAAAGAGAAAATGAAATTGTGAAAGTGAATATGGGTGGGCTGCTTTGCCGTGAATGAGTAGGAAATTTTAGGAGATTTGCATGAAGAAAAATATTTCATTTTGAGTGCACATGCTTTTCCACATGGCTTATGTCTTCATCCTTTTCTTTGGCCTAAAAAGCCTATACAAAATTGTCTCCCTTCTTCCTTACTTCTCCAAACCGTCCCCCCTCTTCATGCACTCCAAATGTGACAATTTTCATAACCATCACTTTAAGCCATCCTAACCATTGATTAAAAGAATGGTTTGGATTAAAAATAGTTACTAGGTTTAGGTTATAGATGGAAGACTTTGTTTGAGCCATTGGATCATTTTTGGCTTACAATCCTAATCATTGAATGTGTCTCCAAAATGAAGAGTCAAGATTACACCTTCAAACTTTACATCCAATGGTCCAAAATGGTTGTAATCATTTTTGATGACCAATCTCCACCATTGATCTAAATCCAAATCCAATGATCATTAATGATCCATCTCCACCATTGATTAATTTTACATCCAAGGGTTGATAATGGTCATAGTCATTTATAAGACTAAATCTCTACCCTTGATTTAATTTTTATCCAACGGTTATAATTGATCCTATTTACTTTTAAGATCAAATCTCCACCGTTGATTAAATCAAGATTAAATCTCCAATGGTAATTAAATCGATGGTGGATATCCAAACCACCAATATTGACTTAACAGTATAGAATTTTATTTTTATCTATTATATCCTCATGAAAGAATATATTTACTGTATTTTTACCATTCGATAATTAAATACAGTACAAAATACAGTAAAGAAAAATTTTCTAAAACTATTTCCGAATTCAGGTTTAGTAAGATCCACTGTCTCCGTCTAAACAGTACAAATTTTTCTATACGTAGAAAAATTTTCACTTTGCGGGACCCACCTGGGCCCATGTATGGCCACCTGGGCCCACATACACCTCGTGGGGCCCACAAACAGTAAAAATTTCAAAATCACACATAAAATCACAAAAATTAAAAAATTCACAAATATCAAATCAGATTACGTAAATTAATTAAGACTAAATAGTAAAAATTAATTTACGTAAATTTTTCCGGCCTGAAAATTATTATTTACCTGACACGGAACAAATTACTCAAAACGATCAAATATACAGATGGAATATTCAAAATAATTTTACAGTACACAGAAATCACTAAATAGTAGAATTCTGTTAACTGTCAAAATTACTATTTAATAAATAGAAAATTTGGGGTGTTACATTTAGGGCATCACGTCGCGGCATAACTCTGGGCACGCCGCGGCGCCCAGTTCTCAGATTCTCAGTTTGCAGCAAGCTGAGAGTAGCATGCCGTAGCACGGCATCTTCACGCCGCGACACGTGCTACAAAACTGACCTCACGCTGCGGCATGACCTTCTCGCGCCGTGGCACTCAATCCAGTTCATCTTTATGTCGTGGCACGGCGTCTCTCATGCTGCGGCGCGCATGGCAGAACCCAAGTTCTGCATAATTTTGCAGAACCGTGCCACTGTTCCATGGTCCAAATCTCACTTCCAATCATCTAAAATTAGTTTCTTGGTGATTTTTAACACTCATCCATGCCCCTAAATTTGTTGTAACTCAAATACAACCTATAGATTCTCTTAGGCAAGGATCTAGGTCCAAATCACTCAACTCAAACCATTGTCTAATTCTTAAATCTATGGATCCTAATGGTTGATCTTGAGTCATAAATGACTATCTTACACTTACTAAGCCTAAACTAACTTAATCTAATCCTTGGAATCAAGGATCAAGTCAAGAACTCGGATTTGGTTCTCTCAACCCTTATTTCTACTCAAAAAACCCAACCTTATTTAATGAGAATCAAAGAGAAGAATGATGAATGGAAACCCCTTACCTCTTGAAGAATATAAAGATCTTGAAGCTTAATCCTTCTTCTTCTTCTTGTGCTAAAACTTATATCTGCTAAGGACACCCGAATTATATTAATTCAAGTTTTTCAGCTTCCAACAACTTTAGAATAAATCATAAGATTTATCTAAATTATTGTTTCATCATTTTCATGATTTTTCATATCTGCTACTAGTCAATCCGACATTAAAAGCACAATTAGTATGCCTAAAAATACCAAACTGACTCTGATTAACTTAAAACTTTAACTTCACCTTGTTTCACTTATTTATGACTTACAAACAAACTCTCTATATTTATTTCCCTCAACTTAGCAACTTATGCTATTATCTGAGTCATTTTAAGTTACTTTTCAACTTCTGTGTTGTAACTAAGTGCCCAAACGAACTCAAATTGTCACAAAACTTCACAGACATGTTAAGAAAGTAGTATGCTACCTTTCGCAACCATATACAAGTCTAACATATTACTAAGGGTATTATAGATAGCGCCAAAAATTTGATAACTGCCGAGACTACCAAATTTAAATCAAATTATAACCGAATTACCAAAACTTCTTACAGCATAAGGTAACACCGGGTCGAGCTTGTAGATCACTCCAATTATGAAACCAGATTAAGAGGTTAATAAACAGGGAGGAAGAAGTTTGCAAGATTAAACAACAGAAACAGAAAGCAATTAAAAGAGGCAAGCGGAATTAGGAAAACAACAAATCCAAGAGAATTAACCAATCTTGATTTTAATCCATCATTGATTATTATAGGTCCATTCAATTATTAATTGAACCCTTGGTCTTAGATCATAACTAGTCGCCTCAAAATGATTTATGGATCTTCTACTAGATAAGCATCCAGAATATAATTAATTAAGGTTAGACAAATTAAGCATCCATCTAAAATCCAAATTAACTTAAAAATCAAGATCTAACTAAGCTAAACATTTCATCAAACACCTTCAATACCTTGTTTAGTCTCTGAAATCATCTCTCAGCACATGGTAATTACACAATTATCAAATGCAAATCCCAATCAAATTAAGCACCCAATCAGAATTAGACAAAGAGAAGAAGAAGAGAAATTAGATTAACAATTGAATGTAAACTGTGGCGTCCCGGGGCCGATGAGGGCGGGAAGTGATCGCCGGTGCAATGAAGCACGGACAAGGAGCGGCTCCTGGCAGGCTTCTAGGCGGAGGGTCTGCATGAATGAACTAAATACGCACCAGAATGAGAGGGATTCAGAGACGTGCAGGTATGGGACTGCATAGTTGAGGATGGCTTAAAGGAATTGATTTGGTGTAGCCATATCAACAAGTTGCAACTTCTTTTCGGGAGCCTAGAACATAAGAACTCCATGGTTAAGCGTGCTTGACCTGGAGCAATTGTGGGATGGGTGACCTCCTGGGAAGTTTCCTAGGATGCGTGTGAGTGATGACAAAGCACGCTGAAAAGACCCGTGTTGGTTTGTGGAGACATTCATCAATCCTGCAGGCAGTCCTGGGTCGTTACATTAATGGTATCAGAGACGGGACCTCTCCCAGTATGGTGTGGTTCGGGGACGAACCAAGCGGAAGTTGGTGGGCATGTGGCGTCCCGGGGCCGATGAGGGCGGGGAGTGATTGCCGGTGCAATGAAGCACGGACAAGGAGCGACTCCTGGCAGGCTTCTAGGCGGAGAGTCTGCATGAATGAACTAAATACGCACCGGAATGAGAGGGATTCAGAGACTGTGCAGGTATGGGACTGCATAGTTGAGGATGGCTTAAAGGAATTGATTTGGTGTAGCCATATCAACAAGTTGCAACTTCTTTTCGGGAGCCTAGAACATAAGAACTCCATGATTAAGCGTGCTTGACCTGGAGCAATTGTGGGATGGGTGACCTCCTGGGAAGTTTCCTAGGATGCGTGTGAGTGAGGACAAAGCACGCTGAAAAGACCCGTGTTGGTTTGTGGAGACATTCATCAATCCTGCAGGCAGTCTTGGGTCGTTACATAAATAGTTAAAACAGAATCTCACGATTAAACATCAAGAATGTTCAATCCCTTGGATTGATGAAAGGATCTACCCCTCTATGAATGGGACGGAAGAACTCATAAAAAGAGGGAAAAATCTAGAGAGAAGGGGGAGAAGAGAGATCTAAATCTAGAGAGAGAATGAAAAATGTAGAATCAAAAACTCAGTCTCGATTTTTTGCTTATATCCCCTATAACTACCCCCTAATTTGGCCATACATGAATAGAAACATATTAGTTACAAATCCGGGTCCATTAAGAATCATTGGGCCAAAGTCCCATATCAATTTGAGGCCTACAACTTAAGTTATGCTTATTTAAGTGACATAAACTCATCAGAAACTCGTCTATGTTTTTCCAGCTTCAATTGCATGCCTAAAATGAAGTATTTTGGCTTAGGAAAGAGATGTTGCTTTGAATCTTATATTTCATTTGGGCTTGAGTTAACATCTATTGCATTCTTGTAACTCAAGATATGGGCCAATAAATACACAGAAGTCAAGCTGTCAGGATCAGCATTCTAGCTCTTGCTTAAACTTCAATTTAAATTATCCAAATGTGTGATTCAACTCCCAAGGTCCTGATGAAAGTTGTAGATATTTGTCTTACATTTCCTACAAGACTAGAATCACACCAATCAGATACTCGAAACTTAGATTATAGTGAAAATACGAAACACTGCCCAATAAACAAATTAAAACCAATTCATGCAATAATTCCCACAATGATCCAATTAGGCTCAATATCATAAAATGTGATAAAACCAATTTAATTAAGCTAATTTGAACCTTAAGACACCTTGTGAGAGGATCATTAAATGAATAAAATATATTACTATCACCTAACACAAAAAATCTTGATATATCTACTTGTATAAAGATAATTAGAGTTAAACATGTTACTACTACTATTACTATCAATCTAATCCCATATAGTTGAAGAGTTATATATATGGAGAGCCACGATAAAAGTTGATCATAAATATATATGGAGGGATACCTCAAAAATAGGGGTTTGGAGAAAATGATAGTGAAGCACGAATTTAATGTTCAAGAATGATTTTTAATTTGTTCTCCTGCTTGTTTATTATCCAACCACTTTCATTTATAGCCCAAAGCTTTTTAGAGTCATTGGTGGTTGTTGGGAGCATTAAATGCTCTTAATACAGCCATTGGGAGATGAATTCTGCTATCCCAAATAACCGGTTATTGATTTCCAATAATTGGTTATTTGGTTTAGCATAACCGATTATGGAAAATGTCATAACCGGTTATGACTTATTAAAACAAAATCCTGTGCCACTGACTTTCAAAATAACCGGTTATGGGAAATTGCATAACCGGATATAAGCCACTTAAAAAAGAAGCCAGCGCCTCTGATTTACATAATAACTGGTTGTAGGAAAAGGCATAACCAATTTTGCAAGAGTGCTTTTGAAATCTTCAATTTCAATTTGAAATGCTTTACAGGATGAGCAAGATGAGGGTAGGAGTGCATTTTCATGTGAAGAGCAAATCATGCATGATCAATTATCATCAATAAGTCCTAAGGTCTCATTCTCAATTTTGGGCTTATTAATCTCCTTGTTTAAAATAAAACTTTATTTACCAATAAGGAGATTGTTTTGTTGGAAGATAAAACCCTTTTAGTGAGCCTCATGGATTCATTATGTAATTTTTCAAATGCATCTTGCAATTCATCAAAGGAAGGTGAAGAGTCTAAGTTAGAAGAAGTTACCTCTGTGTTACATTCTTCTTCTTCATCTTCCTCTCCTTTAGCTATAAGGCATATATGAGCTTCCTCTTTGTCCGACCTATCAGTGGGGTCCATGTCATTGTCATCCCAAGTAGTGTAGGCTCTCCTTCCTTTCTTTTCTTTTGATGGTCTCTTTTCAAATTTCTCCGTTTTCTTTTGAAAAACAGGACACTCCATCTTTATATACCTTGATTTTTCATATTCATAGCATGTTGGAGTGGATAAGGTTCCTTCCCCTTTATTGTAAGGATTCTTTAGAGGGAATATGGTCATCTTTGAATTCCTTTCTGCTTGAGAAATATTCCAAACTTTCTTACAAGAATACTAAGATTCTCCTCAGTTAACTAAAGGCTTTCTATTCCATCTCCATCATCTTTAGCATCATTTTTAATAGTAGAGGAAGTGGCTTTGAGTGCAATCCCTTTTTCTTCTTGTCATGCTCCTCATTTTGATTGAGCCTATTTAGCTCCAATTCATGCTCTTGGAGCTTCCCAAATAAAATGACTAATGTCATTGTTGATAGATTCCTTGATTCCGCAATAGACGTCACTTTGGGTTGTCAATTCTTAATAAAACACCTTAAAACTTTGTTAATAAGATCCTCATTAGGAAAATTTTTTCCCAATGGAGCAAGATGAATTCTAATATGAGTGAACCTCTTTTTTATTTCTTGAATGCTTCCTCCTTGGTTCATTTAAACAGTTCATATTTTTGAATGAAAGTGTTTATTCTTGATCTTTTTACCTCACTTGTGCCATCATGGGTTACTTGTAAAGTATTTCACATTTCTTGGGCAGTCTTACAATTTGACACCCTAAAGAATTCATCATACTCAAGATGTGGTATTGATGTTCTTGGCTCTCAAATTATATTGAACCTTCTTTTTATCCTCATCTGTCCATTTACTTCTTGGTGTATTGATTCTTACACCATTAACTACATGTGTGGGAACAAAGCCACCATTTTCAATGGCATCCCACACATCCAAATCAATAGCTTCAACAACAATTTTCATCTTTTCTTTCCAATAGACATAACCATCCCCAATGAAATAGGGAGCTTTATTTATAGAAGAACTTTCAGAAGAAAACCATTTGAAGTCATCACTTCTCTTAAAGCTGCTAAGCTCTTTACACAAGAGTCTAGCTCTGATACCACTTGTTATTAAGTGGCCTCAATATTCAAGAGGGAGTGAATTGAGTTTGTAAAATAATTTCACAAATTTTTCGCAAAACATTTGATTATCAATTTTTATTGAAGCTATTGATTGGTAGAGATGAAAGGATAGATAAATGAAAGATTTCACTCACAAATATAACACCTAAGCAAGAAAGTATTCAAGTAAGCCAATAAAACAGTGCACAAAAGTAAAGGAGTAGAATTTAGAAGATCAAACGCGAAGTTTATCCTGGTTCATCCATCAATTCAGTTGTGGCCTACATCCTATCGTCAAGTAATCACTCAAGATTTCAACTATATCTTCAAGCTTCAACAGGTGCTTGTAACCTTCACAAACAAGAGCACTCAATACACTTTGGGATATCTCACCTTTTGTGCTTGAGCCTTAACAACAAAGGGATACCTCACCCTTATAACTTTGAGGGATACATCATCTTCTCTTTTACAGTTTATACAAAGTATGAATGATAAGAAACTCTCTCAAAAGTGGATAATACAAATTGAAGAACAATGGGTATCAAGGATTCACATTTTTTAAGCTAAAAAACAGGGGTTTGGAGAAAATGATAATGAAACACGAATTTAATGTTCAAGAATGATTTTCAAATTATTCTCTTACTCGTTTTTAATGTCCAACCACTTTCATTTATAGACCTAAAGCTTTTTAGAGTCGTTGGTGGTTGTTGGGAGCATTAAATGCTCTTAATAAAGCTATTGGGAGATGACTTCTGCTATCCCAAATAACCGGTTATTGATTTCCATTAACTAGTTATTTGGTTTAGCATAACCGATTATGGAAAAAGTCATAACCGGTTATGACTTATTAAAATAAAATCATGTGCCACTGAATTTCATAATAACCGGTTATGGGAAATTGCATAATTGGATATAAGCCACTTAAAAAAGAAGCCATCGCCTCTGACTTACACAATAACCGGTTATAGGAAAATGCATAACTGATTTTGCAAGAGTGCTTTTTAAATATTTAATTTCATTTTCAAATGCTTTACATTATGAGGAAGATGAGGGTATGGGTGCATTATCATATCAAAAGCAAATCATGCATGATCAGTTAGCATCAATAAGTCTTAAGGTCTCATTCTCAATTTTGAGCTCATTAATCTCCCTGTTTAAAATAAAAACTTTACTTACCAATAAGGAGTTTGTTTTGTTGAAAGATAAAGCCCTTTTAGTGAGTTTCATGGATTCATTATATAATTTTTGAAATGCATCTCGCAATTCATCAAAGGAAGGTGAAGAGTCTAGGTTAGAAGAAGTTACCTCGGTGTCACATTCTTCTTCTTCTTCCTCTCCTTTAGCTATAAGGCATATATGAGCTTCCTCATTGTCTGACTTATCGATGGAGTCCATGTCATTATCATCCAAAGTAGTGTAGGCTCTCCTTCCATTCTTTTCTTTTGACGGTCTTTTTTCAAATTTCTCCTTTTTCTTTTGAAAAATAAGACACTCCATCTTTACATGCCCCGATTTTTCACATTCATAGCATGTTGGAGTTAATAAGGTTCCTTCCCCTTTATTGTAAGTTTTCTTTAGAGAGAAAGGTGGTCATCTTTGAATTCCTTTCTTCTTGAGAAATCTTCCAAACTTTCTTACAAGAAGACTAAGATTCTCCTCAATTAACTCAAGGCTTTCTATTCCATCTCCATCATCTTCATCATCATTTTCAATAGTGGAGGAGGTGGCTGTGAGTGTAAACCCCTTTTTCTTCGTGTCATGCTTCTTATTTTGATTGAGCCAATTTAGCTCCAATTCATGCTCTTGGAGCTTCCCAAATAAAATGACTAATGTCATTGTTGATAGATTCCTTGATTCCATAATAGACGTCACTTTGGGTTGTCAATTCTTATGAAAACACCTTAAAACTTTGTTAATAAGATCCACATTAGGAAATTTTTTTCCCAATGAAGCAAGATGAATTATAATATGAGTGAACCTCTTTTATATTTCTTGAATGCTTTCTTCTTGATTCATTTAAATAGTTCATATTTTTGAATGAGAGTGTTTGTTCTTGATCTTTTTACCTCACTTGTGCCCTTATGGGTTACTTGTAAAGTATGTCACATTTCTTGGGCAGTCTTACAATTTGACACCCTAAAGAATTCATCATACCCCAAGGATGTGGTATTGATGTTCTTGGCACTCAAATTATATTGAACCTTCTTTTTGTCCTCATCTGTCCATTTACTTCTTGGTGTATTGATTCTTACGCCATTAACTACACGTGTGGGAACAAAGGCACCATTTTTAATGGCATCCCACACATCCAAATCAATAACTTCAATAACAATTTTCATCTTTTCTTTCAAATAGGCATAACCATCCCCATTGAAATAGGGGGTTTATTTATAGAAGAACTTTCGAAAGAAAATCGTTTGAAGTCATCACTTCTCTTGAAGCTGCTAAGCTCTTTACATAAGAGTCTAACTCTGATACCACTTGTTATTAAGTGGCCTTAATATTCAAGAGGGGGTGAATTGAGTTTGTAAAATAATTTCACAAATTTTTTGCAAAACGTTTAATTATCAATTTTCGTTGAAGCTATTGATTGATAGAGATGAAAGGATAGATAAATGAAAGCTTTCACTCACAAATATAACACCCAAGCCAGAAAGTATTCAAGCAAGCCAATAAAATAGTGCACAAAAGTAAATGAGTAGAGTTTAGAAGATCAAACGCGAAGTTTATCCTAGTTCAGCCATCAATTCAGTTGTGGCCTACGTCCTATCGTCAAGTAATCACCCGAGATTTCCACTATATCTTCAAGCTTCAATAGGTGCTTGTAACCTTCACAAACTAGAGCACTCAACACACTTTGGGATATCTCACCCTTTGTGCTTAAGCCTTAACAACAAAGGGATATGTCACCCTTATAACTTTGAGGGATATATCTGTGAATGCTTATGTCTCTAAGGCATGTCAAAAGGTTTTTGATGATAACAAAAGTAAAAGAGAAGATCAAGCGCAAAAGGAAAAATCAAGATCAAAGAAAGAAGACAGAAGGTTTATTTAGACTTAGGATATTAATGTTAAATGCTCTCAAGATTTCTCAAATGGTTTTTCAATATATGATTTCAAAATAAATGGGAAATTTCAAAGTTAAACATGGCTTTCAATAAAACTTGAGTTTCAACTTTAAATCTAACACTCTTAAAAGGATTTATGTTTAATCAAGTATCTTGAGGTGTTAAAAATGACTTACAAGCTTTATTGGACTTGAAAAATGTGTTCAATGGCCAAAATAATCGATTACACAGCAAACAGAAAGCATGTAATCGATTACATGAGCAATGTAATCGATTACAAGCAAGTCAGAGGCCAGGTAATCGATTACACAATATATGTAATCGATTACACAAAGCCCAGAAAGTCAAGAACACGTTGGAACAACAATGTAATCGATTACAAAAGTTATGTAATCGATTACACGCATCCTGACAACGTCCAACGGCTATTTTTAATGCATTAAATGCATGCCCAAACCACCTCAACGGCTCTATTAATTGAGAAACTTATAAATACCAAAGTTGGGTCTTTATTTGAGGTTTACCTTGAACCAAAAATTGATTATCAATACGTCCAAACTTGAATCAATCCTCAAATTATTTTCTTGCTCTGTTTTCTGTCAAAAACGTGAAAAATCTTTGAGAGCATATTAGAGCTTCAATTTGTATTCATCTACTCTATTGAGAGCTTCATTCTATCTATTCAATTGCTTTGTAAAGAGGGTGAGGTATCCCTCTAGTGAAAAAGGGTGAGGTATCCCTTGTTGAGAAGAAGGTGAGGTATCCTTCAAAGGTGTAAAGAGGGTGGGGTATCCCTCAAAGGTTGTATAGGGTGAGGCATCCCTGTTTTGAGGCTCAAAGCACAAGGGTGAGGTATCCCAAGGTGTTGGTGAGTGCTCCAATCTGTAAAGGTTTTCAAGCACCCGTTCAAGCTTGAAGTTTAGTGAAAAATCTCAAGTGGTTCGCTTGGGGACTGGACGTAAGTCACAAGGGGTGGCTGAACCAGGATAAATCATTGTGTTTGATTTTCTCTTCCCTACACTCTTTAAATTCAGTATTTGGTAGAATATATTTATTTGTTGCATATGTTGATGTTTTGATTGTTACAACTTGTTATCTAGCTTATTCACTTAGTTCATCATATATCCCAAGTTGTATTTGAGTAATCCTCAATAGTTGTACATTTATTAGACTTATTCTGCTGCATTTATTAATTGAGTTATTCAAAATGCATAATTTGTCAAAGTTGCATTAAAACTAGTAATCACCCAATTCACCCCCCTCTTGGGTAATGGTTGTCATGGCTAACAAGTGGTATCAGAGCTAGGCTCTTGTTTAAAGGGCTTAGCAGCTTCAAGAGAAAGTGATGGCCTCTTCAAATAGGTTTTCAGAAAGTTCTTCTATCTATAGACCTCCCTTTTTCAATGGGGATGGGTATGCTTATTGGAAAGAAAGAATGAAAATTTTTATTGAAGCTATTGACTTAGATGTGTGGGATGCTATTGAAAATGGTCCTTTTATCCCCACAAAAGATGTTAATGGTGTAAGGGTTAATACACCAAGAAGTGAATGGACCAATGATGATAAGAAAAAGGTCCAATATAATTTGAGTGCCAAAAACATTATTACCACATCTTTGGGGCATGATGAATTCTTTAGAGTTTCAAATTGTAAATCTGCTCAAGAAATGTGGAATGTTTTAGAAGTAACCCATGAGGGTACTAGTGAAGTGAAAAGATCAAGAATTAATACTCTCACTCATGAATATGAACTTTTTAGAATGAACCATATTGAAAGCATTCAAGAAATGCAAAAATGTTTTACACATATAGTTAATCATTTAGCCTCTTTAGGAAAGACATTTTCTAATGAAGATCTTATTAACAAGGTTTTAAGATGCTTGAGCAGGGATTGGCAACCTAAGGTGACGGCTATCTCGGAATCAAGAGATTTGTCAACAATGTCTCTAGCCACCTTATTCGGAAAGCTTCAAGAACATGAGCTGGAACTAAATAGGCTCAATCAAAATGAAGAAGTTGACAACAAAAGGAAGGGAATAGCTCTCAAGGCCACTTCTTCCATGTTTGATGATAATAATGATGATGAAGATGATGGAGATGGCTTGAAAGTAGATGAGGAGAATCTTGCTCTACTAGTAAAGAAATTTGGAAGATTCTTTAAGAAGAGTGAAGCTCAAAGAAGACCTCCCTTTCCCTTAAAAAATGTCTATCACAAAGGAGAAGGAACTTCATCCACTCCAAAATGCTATGAATGTGGAGAATTGGGTCACATGAAGATGGAGTGCCCAATCTATGAAAGTAAAGTTGAAAAATACCATCAAAGGTCCCTAAGAGAGAAGAAAGAAAGAAGAGCCTACATAGCTTGGGATGATAACGACATGGACTCAACCGACAGCTCGGATAATGAGAAAGCCAATCTATGTTTAATGGCTAGAAGTGAAGAGGAAGATGGAGACTACATGGAGGTAACATTCTTAAATTCTGAATCAAATTCTTCCCCTTCCTATGATGAATTGCAAGATGTAACACCCCTCGATTTAATAACCAATGCACAATCGTCATTATGTCACGGTCACTAAATGTCGGCGTGCTAACATTGTCAAACAATATTTTACCATAAATATTAAACATTTCTCATATGAGGAAAATAGGAGCCACGAATGAGTAGTTACATATACAACCAGTTAAGTTATGAATTATAATATGTACTCAATTTACAACATTTAAGTCTGGATAATTGCCTTGAAGCATACATGTACTAAAAAATACACTTTATATAGGTAATGCAAGATAAAATATAAACTACCCATAATATATCTACGACTAAGGAGTTGGGCACTCCATCGTATCCCGAATGCGTGAGGCAATTCCGGACTCACCGGTGTAGTGAGAAATACAAGATAAGGTCTTCAATCGCAGTCCTCTTCATGGTCAAAGTCAGATCCCAAGCATGTCACATACGCTTGTCGGTCCGGTCGACTCTACAGGTCTTGGTATCAAAGCGAACACAATTCGAACAAACCCCAAAAAAGCTCCTTCGCGACGGCATCACCGAATGCAAGTAGGTCAAACCAATAAAATCCAAAGGAATCCAACTTCGTTCCCACTTATAGTCTTTAACCAAAAATTAACATAGAGCAAGAAAAGTACAAGAAAGAGGTAAGACATCCTACCATCATTACCAGTCATAGCATCAAGAAACCAAACGACGCAAGGCGCCCACATAGCATTTATGATAGCAATAATGGTAATAAACATTTAGTAGCAGTTATAATCAACCAGACAGTTTCAGGCAACCATATATATATGGATATATCAGAAACACAACAGTTCCAATTATAATAACAATGTATGCCAGATAATTCATGGACTCACTATGCACATGTGCCCTCAATAATCAAGATCCTACTCCATGGAGCTAGACACAAAACAATCGGAGAGAATGATTCAGGAGACATGCCAGTATCTCGTCACCATAAAAACAAGTGCTTTCCGAGAAAATAATCGGTCATTTTGCGCAACAAGGCTTTATACGGCGGCATTCTCACAAGATCTCGATATAGGACTCGTGGCGCCAGTTAGGATCGTCGGTGCGTGTGTATCGGTCTGTCTCCACGGCCCGGAGGAGCTACCATCGCTCTCGCGAGACGCCCGCGCCCCGACGCCCTCAAGGTCATCTACAGGACCCCACGTGTCTATTCGCACCCGCACTAAGGTGTGATTCAACTCCTAGGCAACTCGGCCTTAACAAAGTCCAAATGGACATTCTCGTTTTTTTTGTGCAATGCATGACTCTATCATGCTTCTCATGACAACTCTGGTCAATCATGCCTCAAATGCATGTCATATGATTTATCCACAATGCATACAGACTCTATGCATAATCATGTATGATCATTATTACATACTATTCCATCATACGTCACAATTTGCCCAAGTAAGAATTAACCCAATCAATGGTCACCCACATGGACCCACAATAGCATGATATTGTTGTTAAATAAATTAATACATTTTAAAGCGTATTATGAATTCTTACTTAGGTTTAGCTTTACTTACGAGTTTGTCTCTAAAGGAATTCTCTTAGTTAACTTAAATCCTCTTAGGTAATTTATTCATATGCCCTTAGAAGGTTATTCTAAGATTTCAAAATCTCACACTCATGTTCTTCCTCTGTTTATGCATCCCTAAGTAATTTCTAGTCATCCCATTTATTTATAATCAATATGCTCTATTAGTCCCAAGGTTTTGGGTCCAGGAAAATACACGGTCGGAATCACAAACCGAGTCGATATTTCAATTACTAGGTGTTGGGTGATAGGTATACTTTTGAATTCGACGGAGACAATACGTTTTATGAATAATTGAAGCTGCCATTCGACGAAGAATAATGTAACAAGAGGAGGAAAGAATGGGGAAAACATTTTATAATAGGATTGGCAAGAAATCAATTTCTGTCGGATTGGATGGGGGTTCTATCGAACAAAGATCAAAACTGTCGAACCCTCCAGAAGGTCAAGCAAAAGCCTCAATTCGACGGGTATGGGTGTCGACATTGGAGAAAATCTCCCAAGCGTCGAACCGACGAAACACTCGTCGAAATCTCTAATTTCGCAGGTCTCGGAGAAATTCATCTACTCGACAGCATTGTCTCTCAAACTCGACGATTATTGACTTTGGGACGCTTTCTCCTAAGTGTCCGGGACTCTATTCGACGGGTTATGGTCGGAAGATCAATCTCGACGGCATGATCGGGGTTCATACTCGACGGATTTTGACATTGTGTTGAGTGGTCAAAGATCTAAACTCGACGGGTTTTGACATTCGACGGAAATGGTCGAAGTCTAAACTCGACGGATTTTAACATTTTACCGAGTAATTAGGATATCAAACTCGCTGTTTGGCCGAAGTCCATACTCGACGGATTTTGAATAATAGGGAAGATTCTCACTCATACTGATCCGACGGAAATGCTAAGAGTCATAAATTTAAAGTCCACGAATGGTGTTATTGGAGAAGTTTCATTCATGTTCGACCAAAGGGTGTGCCAAAGGGTCACAAGTTCTAATCCGACGGATTTTGAGTCATAAATAAGTTTTTCTCGCATGTCAAACCGACGGAGGTGTTAAGGGTCACTAGCTCGACAAATTTTGACATTGTAAAGGGCCCCATGTGTCGAACCGACGGAAGCATTAAAGGTTTAGAGGTTGGTTGTCAAAAGTTGGACAAGGTTCAAGTGTCGAATAGTTGAATTCACGCTTACAAAGATTGGATACCTAACTGATTTGAATTCCATTTATTATCCTAGTTCACCCGTAATCCCGATTTCGGGCCTCAAAACCATGGCCATCCCAGTGGATGAATCCGACATCATTTCCTTCCAATCTCATGCATTCGTCGAATATATATATTGACATGCAAAATCATCCAAGTATCATGCTTTCCAATTTTCGAGTCGAACATGTGAACATACTAACATGCAAAATTGTCAAACCAAACATCATGCATTCCACTGTCGAATATATTATCAAACTTAACAAATCATGCAAAAACGGCGTAAACAACTAAATACAAAGACAAACATTTAATCATAAAAACCAAGCAAGCAAAGGATAGCCCTCGTCAGGACTTCCTCACCGACAAGCACAACAGGGTTCCTTAATGCTAGAAGAGGTTGAGGAGGAGTGTCTTCCTCTTACCTTGGAGAAGCACAAAGAAAAACTGCTCCTTTTTGGTCAGAAATCACGTTTTCAGTTTCCAGGAGATCCTTAAAGTTCCAACCTTTAAGCTTCAACAGTGGAGAAGATGAAGATGAAGAAAATGTAGGACCTTGGAGATGTTTTCCTCAGATATGGTGGTTCTCCAAACACGAAAGGGTGCTGGGAGTGTGATGGTTTTGGAAGAACAAAACGGAGGTGTGGGTGGATGGTGTTCTCGCTTTGTGGGGTGAAAGAGAAGAGAGAAAGATGAGTGAATAGTGATCTGCGTGAGGGAGAGTGACCAGCGTGAATGAGGAGAATGGGAGAGAAATGAATTAGACCCCTTAATTCAAACGTGCTGCACAAAATAGGAGGAGAGAGAAATAATAAAATAATAGTTAGAAGAAGCTTCCTTGAGAAGCTTCGCGCGCTCCTCGATAAAGTGTATGGTAAGCTAGTCTCCAAATTAAATACATCTGATAGATGATCAATTACACTGTAGAATTATTTTCTCAGTGAATAAAATTACAAGTGATGAAAATAATATTTTATTATTCATCCGATAATTTTATGATACCGCGATTTTATCTAGCAGATAAAACCTTGAAAAATGCAAACCTCGCAAACTGTGCCTGGCCTCGGGTTTAGTAAGATCCCCGTCGACGCATTGATGAGTTCAAGGTTTACCAGCCTCAGGGAGAACATTTCGTTATCCCGGCTCCGCTCAGGTGCATACGCAAAACGAGGAATATATTAAAATATTCAACATTTTAGAAAATTACAAAAATCACCAAAAATCACAAATATTATAAAATGATTATTTATAATGAAATAAGCAATTTTCGGGATGTTACAACACTCCCTTCTAAAAAGGAATTTCGTCCTCGAAATTCATCATATCTCATAACAAACGCGTGTGTTTCTTTCATTTCGTCTCTTAGTTCTCGTGTTGTATCTTCAGTTGCATCAATCCAAATCACAGGCAATAAGGTTGCTTCCTTCCCCTGAGCATCTTATATTAACGAGCAAAAATGCGTTGACGTCATAGGCCGATCAACAAAAGATTTTACGCTCCTTGAGTCTTCAGCCATCCAACAGCCAACTCCCAAAACAATTGTACACCGCTGAGTGTCTCTATCGAACTTACTCTTCTTGCTCACTGTAGTAGACAACTAAACGTATTTTCTTCCTAAGGCGTCCTCTACGACATTCACCTCTTCTGATATTATACCAAAACAAAAATCAAAATCTTTTGGAACTTCTAATCATCGTTTCTGCCTTATATTCAACTCATTCTAATAAACCAAAATACCTTTGGCTCTTAAGATTACTATAGGCATTGAGAATTTCTCCTTGTAGAAAATGCCTCTAGACCTTCAATGCAACTACAGAGCTAATTCTGAGCTAGTGTAAGGTAATCCTTCTCATGTATTCTTGATTGTCGCTAAGCGTACGTTACCATTCCTTCTATTTTGATCAAGCGCACGTTCTAAACTTTCAATGCGAAGCATCACTAGGTATCTCAAAAGTTCATTGGGGTTGGGCAGAATCATCTTTGGCGAAGAAATCGAGTGTCTCTTCAATCTTTGAAAATTTCCCTCGTATACATCAGTCCATACAAAACCATTCTGAAGAATTCTGCAGTGAGTCCCCCGTACTATTCAGCTGATCCTTTAAAGTTACAAATCTGCAATACAGTCTTTGGTCTATCCCATTGAAGAATTGCTCCAACTCGCGACGGATCTTCAATAGTTCCTTCTTTTAAAGATCACTTGACTCAAAAGTTAAACTACCTCAAACCGAAATTCACACTTGAACAGCTTCTAGCGTAACTCCTCGTTCTTCTTCTGAATTTGAAGAACAACATGACAATTCTGTCTCAATAGGGAAGAAAGGTCTTGTTTGTGTAGTCGATGGTTACCACCGAAGTGTTCATTACTTGGAACGACATTACGAAATACCCGTGGTATTCACTACGTATCAGAGAAAGTTACCTTGGAAATATACCCTTCTCTCAAATGATCTTAATGATAGTTGAGAACCCAAAATGATATTGGAGAAAATAACGGCGTCCTTCAATTGATTTGCCAAATCGTCTTTCCTTGATTCGAACAAATGTCTCATAGGGTAAGTTCTCACTTTATCGTGCTACGCTTAGCATGTTGTTATGGTTCAGATTCGGGAACACATTTACTCAATCGAAGTATACTAGAAACGTTATAAAGGTCAGAAAGAAAAATAGGGAAGTTACTTGATTTACCACTGGACTTGCCTAATGAAGTGTATGATATGGTCCAATAAAACTTAGGAGTGAGTTTCATTGATTCACATCTAGGAAATTTCTGTCTCAAGAAGCACTAAGTTTCCGTTGAAATCGAATGACGAGACCTGTTTAGTAAACGATCAATTTCTTACTGAGATTAAGCCTATTCATGAAGAAAGTAGGTGATTGAATTGGTAAAAAGGGTTTTAATTTCTAACAACAATTGGATAGTTCTAAACAGACCTATTGTAATGAGAGTAGTCTTACAAACGAGAACAGTATCATTCGAGTCGAAAGAAAGTAAATACACAAACAACTCAATTCCATAAACGAACTCTTAGAATTTCATTAGAATATTTCAACAGGATATGGTTGAAAGATAACCAATCCCTTTTTTTTTTAACATTTCATCTGATTTACAAAAGAAGTAAACGAATCAGATTACCAAAAGATTTAGTCTTTAACAGGTCGTAGGATAATTTAAACAACTTGGCTACCATCAACAAGTTCTTAGTAGCCAAAATAGGAATAACTTAGTCAAAAGATAACGAAGGTATGAATATCCCTATTGAATTCATACATTCATACATCATAAAGAAATGGGTTACCCCTGGAATTATACAGTATAATCACAGGGTCATCCACCGTAGTACAAGCTTCCTCGCTTAGGCCGTCAGTCTTGGACGTTTCCACTCCACTTGAGAAATTAACTCTCCTTTCTTCGTGAGATTGTGGAGTGCGTGCATCACCAACAAGAGGCTTCGTCTTTCGTGAAGTACAGTCCTTAGCCACATGTCCTAGCTCTCTACATTTGAAACAGATTACTCCTTCAATCGTACAATCTTTTGTTAAATGGTCCTTTCCACACTTAAAGCAGATTGCCCTTTTGATTGCATATGGATGCTTTGTCTCGTACAAAACACAATCTCTTGACACATGTCCTGATTTTCTACACTTGAAACAAATTCTTCCTTCGATCTTACAGTCCCTCGTGAAGTGGTCCTTTCCGCACTTCTTACACATTGACAATGGTACCACAGTTGGATTGGACTTACTACCACTCGTACCTCCTTCAGGCATTGGTTGTCGCTGTTGTCCCCTTGGTCGTAGTATATACGGTTTCTGCTTAAACTGTTTGGCCTTCCCACGGTTCCTCCTTTGGAACTTCGGTAATCCAGAGTTACCCCAAAGTCGACTTTCTTCCTTCAAATTCCTAACCTCAACTTCCAATTCCTGCTGTTGTGCGGCTCTCTGATCTTGGCGTGTAGTTACATTAACTATTCTTTGTATTTCTTCGATTGCCTCAGTTATGTCATCATTGTCACTCCCTGCGTTCACGCGCTTATATTTACCTCGAGTCATTGTCTTCCTTCAAGAATAAACAAGTCAAGTAATAAGGGAAAATCAAAAGCATTCATTCCAAACAATATTGTCTCTTTTTGGAACCCAAGCACAAAAGTCACATAACCCAATCAAGACAACCCAAAAGACTATAACTTGAGCTCCTTCATTCTGCCTTCTACGGCGCGATCTCCAGTAAGTCTTTGACTCCTATGTAGCTCCTCGAACCAAACTTATGCCAGATACTCCTTTCCAAAGAGAATCGATTTTCAAAAACCTCTTGGACACCTTAGTCTACTAACCTTGCAAGTCTTATTTTACTACCCTTTTTCTAACCCATAGGCTCAAACAATTCTAGAGATAACACAACAAGGGTATAAATGCAAACAAATCCTAAGCAAGTTCAGTCATACCAGCTGAGCTTCTTTCTAAAGAACTCTTATTACCTTAATATGCCAAGGTGAAGTCATAGTTTCCTGTAGTCACAGAACATTACACATTGAGTGGGCCAGTACTCAATGTCACGTAATCAGTGCAACAAGAGCTACCAATACTCAACCTACGGCAAGCCATGCCTTCCTTTCCCAACATCTCAATCAAGAGACAAGGAAGTACACAACATACAAAAACTTCTAACATGTCTTAGCATAGTCAGTCCATACCCTACTCAACAGGATGAACCGAGCTCTGATACCATAAAATGTAACACCCCTCGATTTAATAACCAATGCACAATCGTCATTATGTCACGGTCACTAAATGTCGGCGTGCTAACATTGTCAAACAATATTTTACCATAAATATTAAACATTTCTCATATGAGGAAAATAGGAGCCACGAATGAGGAGTTACATATACAACCTGTTAAGTTATGAATTATAATATGTACTCAATTTACAACATTTAAGTCTGGATAATTGCCTTGAAGCATACATGTACTCAAAAATACACTTTATATAGGTAATGCAAGATAAAATATAAACTACCCATAATATATCTACGACTAAGGAGTTGGGCACTCCATCGTATCCCGAATGCGTGAGGCAATTCCGGGCTCACCGGTGTAGTGAGAAATACAAGATAAGGTCTTCAATCGCAGTCCTCTTCATAGTCAAAGTCAGATCCCCAGCATGTCACATACGCTTGTCGGTCCAGTCGACTCTACAGGTCTTGGTATCAAAGCGAACACAATTCGAACAAACCCCAAAAAAAGCTCCCTTCGCGACGGCATCACCGAATGCAGTAGGTCAAACCAATAAAATCCAAAAGAATCCAACTTCATTCCCACTTATAGTCTTTAACCAAAAATTAACATAGAGCAAGAAATGTACAAGAAAGAGGTAAGACGTCCTACCATCATTACCAGTCATAGCATCAAGAAACCAAACGACGCAAGGCGCCCACATAGCATTTATGATAGCAATAATGGTAATAAACATTTAGTAGCAGTTATAATCAACCAGACAGTTTCAGGCAACCATATATATATGGATATATCGAAATATAACAGTTCCAATTATAATAACAATGTATGCGGATAATTCATGGACTCACTATGCATATGTGCCTCAATAATCAAGATCCTACTCCATAGAGCTAGACACAAAAGATCGGAGAGAATGATTCGGGGAGACATGCCGGTATCTCGTCACCATAAAAACAAGTGCTTTCCGAGAAAATAATCAGTCATTTTGCGCAACAAGGCTTTATACAAATGCGGCATTCTCACAAGATCTCGATATAGGACTGTGGCCGTTAGGATCGTCGGTGCGTGTGTATCGGTCTGTCTCCACGGTCCAGAGGAGCTACCCTGCCCTCTGCGAGACGCCCGCGCCCTGACGCCCTCAAGGTCATCTACAGGACCCCACGTGTCTATTCGCACCCGCACTAAGGTGTGATTCAACTCCTAGGCAACTCGGCCTTAACAAAGTCCAGCGGACATTCTCGTTCTTTTTTGTGCAATGCATGACTCTATCATGCTTCTCATGACAACTCGGTCAATCATGCCTCAAATGCATGTCATATGATTTATCCACAATGCATACAGACTCTATGCATAATCATGTATGATCATTATTACATACTATTCCATCATACGTCACAATTTGCCCAAGTAAGAATTAACCCAATCAATGGTCACCCACATGGACCCACAATAGCATGATATTGTTGTTAAATAAATTAATACATTTTAAAGCGTATTATGAATTCTTACTTAGGTTTAGCTTTACTTACAGAGTTTGTCTCTAAAGGAATTCTCTTAGTTAACTTAAATCCTCTTAGGTAATTTATTCATATGCCCTTAGAAGGTTATTCTAAGATTTCAAAATCTCACACTCATGTTCTTCCCTGTTTATGCATCCCTAAGTAATTTCTAGTCATCCCATTTATTTATAATCAATATGCCTCTATTAGTCCCAAGGTTTTGGGTCCAGGAAAATACACGGTCGGAATCACAAACTGAGTCAGATATTTCAATTACTAGGTGTTGGGTGATAGGTATACTTTTGAATTCGACGGAGACAATACGTTTTATGAATAATTGAAGCTGCCATTCGACGAAGAATAATGTAACAGGAGGAGGAAAGAATGGGGAAAACATTTTATAATAGGATTGGCAAGAAATCAATTTATGTCGGATTGGATGGGGTTCTGTCGAACAAAGATCGAAGCGTCGAACCCTCCGAGAAGGTCGACAAAAGCCTCAATTCGACGGGTATGGGTGTCGACATTGGAGAAAATCTCCCAAGCGTCGAACCGAGCGAAACACTCGTCGAAATCTCTAATTTCGACGGGTCTGGAGAAATTCATCTACTCGACAGGCATTGTCTCTCAAACTCGACGATTATTGACTTTGGGACAGTTTCTCCTAAGTGTCCAGGGACTCTATTCGACGGGTTATGGTCGGAAGATCAATCTCGACGGGCATGATCGGGGTTCATACTCGACGGATTTTGACATTGTGTTGAGTGGTCAAAGATCTAAACTCGACGGGTTTTGACATTCGACGGAAATGGTCAGAAGTCTAAACTCGACGGATTTTAACATTTTACTGAGTAATTAGGATATCAAACTCGACAGGTTTGGCCAGAAGTCCATACTCGACGGATTTTGAATAATAGGGAAGATTCTCACTCATACTGATCCGACGGAAATGCTAAGAGTCATAAATTTAAAGTCCACGAATGGTGTTATTGGAGAAGTTTCATTCATGTTCGACCAAAGGGTGTGCCAAAGGGTCACAAGTTCTAATCCGACGGATTTTGAGTCATAAATAAGTTTTTCTCGCATGTCAAACCGACGGAGGTGTTAAGGGGTCACTAGCTCGACAAATTTTGACATTGTAAAGGGCCCCATGTGTCGAACCGACGGAAGCATTAAAGGTTTAGAGGTTGGTTGTCAAAAGTTGGACAAGGTTCAGTGTCGAATAGTTGAATTCACGGCTTACAAAGATTGGATACCTAACTGATTTGAATTCCATTTATTATCCTAGTTCACCCAGAATCCCGGATTCGGGCCTCAAAACCATGGCCATCCTGGGATGAATCCGACATCATTTCCTTCCAATCTCATGCATTCGTCGAATATATATATTGACATGCAAAATCATCCAAGTATCATGCTTTCCAATTTTCAGTCGAACATGTGAACATACTAACATGCAAAATTGTCAAACCAAACATCATGCATTCCACTCTGTCGAATATATTATCAAACTTAACAAATCATGCAAACAGCGTAAACAACTAAATACAGCACAGCACAGAATCATAAAAACCAAGCAAGCAAAGGATAGCCCTCGTCAGACTTCCTCACCGACAAGCACAACAGGGTTCCTTAATGCTAGAAGAGGTTGAGGAGGAGTGTCTTCCTCTTACCTTGGAGAAGCACAAAGAAAAAGCTGCTCCTTTTTGGTCGAAATCACGTTTTCGGTTTCAGAGATCCTTAAAGTTCCAACCTTTAAGCTTCAACAAGTGGAGAAGATGAAGATGAAGAAAATGTAGGACCTTGGAGATGTTTTCCTCGGATATGGTGGTTCTCCAAACACGAAAGGCAGTTTGGGAGTGTGATGGTTTTGGAAGAACAAAACGGAGGTGTGGGTGGATGGTGTTCTTCTTTGTGGGGTGAAAGAGAAGAGAGAAAGATGAGTGAATAGTGATCTGCGTGAGGAGAGTGACCCGCGTGAATGAGGAGAATGGGAGAGAAATGAATTAGACCCCTTAATTCAAACATGTGCGCACAAAATAGGAGGAGAGAGAAATAATAAAATAATAGCTAGAAGAAGCTTCCTTGAGAAGCTTCGCGCTCCTCGATAAAGTGTATGGTAAGCTAGTCTCCAAATTAAATACATCTGATAGATGATCAATTACACTGTAGAATTATTTTCTCAGTGAATAAAATTACAAGTGATGAAAATAATATTTTATTATTCATCCGATAATTTTATGATACCGCGATTTTATCTAGCAGATAAAACCTTGAAAAATGCAAACCTCGCAAACTGTGCCTGGCCTCGGGTTTAGTAAGATCCCCCGTCGACGCATTGACAGTTCAAGGTTTACCAGCCTCAGGGAGAACATTTCGTTATCCCGGCTCCGCTCAGTGCATACGCAAAACGAGGAATATATTAAAATATTCAACATTTCCAGAAAATTACAAAAATCACCAAAAATCACAAATATTATAAAATGATTATTTATAATGAAATAAGCAATTTTCGGGATGTTACAACACTCCCCTTCTAAAAAGGAATTTCGTCCTCGAAATTCATCATATCTCATAACAAACGCGACTGTGTTTCTTTCATTTCGTCTCTTAGTTCTCGTGTTGTATCTTCAGTTGCATCAATCCAAATCACAGGCAATAAGGTTGCTTCCTTCCCCTGAGCATCTTATATTAACGAGCAAAAATGCGTTGACGTCATAGGCCGATCAACAAAAGATTTTACGCTCCTTGAGTCTTCAGCCATCCAACAGCCAACTCCCAAAACAATTGTACACCGCTGAGTGTCTCTATCGAACTTACTCTTCTTGCTCACTGTAGTAGACAACTAAACGTATTTTCTTCCTAAGGCGTCCTCTACGACATTCACCTCTTTTGATATTATACCAAAACAAAAATCAAAATCTTTTGGAACTTCTAATCATCGTTTCTGCCTTATATTCAACTCATTCTAATAAACCAAAATACCTTTGGCTCTTAAGATTACTATAGGCATTGAGAATTTCTCCTTGTAGAAAATGCCTCTAGACCTTCAATGCAACTACAGAGCTAATTCTGAGCTAGTGTAAGGTAATCCTTCTCATGTATTCTTGATTGTCGCTAAGCGTACATTACCATTCCTTCTATTCTGATCAAGCGCACGTTCTAAACTTTCAATGCGAAGCATCACTAGGTATCTCAAAAGTTCATTGGGGTTGGGCAGAATCATCTTTGGCGAAGAAATCGAGTGTCTCTTCAATCTTTGAAAATTTCCCTCGTATACATCAGTCCATACAAAACCATTCTGAAGAATTCTGCAGTGAGTCCCCCGTACTATTCAGCTGATCCTTTAAAGTTACAAATCTGCAATACAGTCTTTGGTCTGTCCCATTGAAGAATTGCTCCAACTCGCGACGGATCTTCAATAGTTCCTTCTTTTAAAGATCACTTGACTCAAAAGTTAAACTGCCTCAAACCGAAATTCACACTTGAACAGCTTCTAGCGTAACTCCTCGTTCTTCTTCTGAATTTGAAGAACAACATGACAATTCTGTCTCAATAGGGAAGAAAGGTCTTGTTTGTGTAGTCGATGGTTACCACCGAAGTGTTCATTACTTGGAACGACATTACGAAATACCCGTGGTATTCACTACGTATCAGAGAAAGTTACCTTGGAAATATACCCTTCTCTCAAATGATCTTAATGATAGTTGAGAACCCAAAATGATATTGGAGAAAATAACGGCGTCCTTCAATTGATTTGCCAAATCGTCTTTCCTTGATTCGAACAAATGTCTCATAGGGTAAGTTCTCACTTTATCGTGCTACGCTTAGCATGTTGTTATGGTTCAGATTCGGGAACACATTTACTCAATCAAGTATACTAGAAACGTTATAAAGGTCGAAAGAAAAATAGGGAAGTTACTTGATTTACCACTTTGGACTTGCCTAATGAAGTGTATGATATGGTCCAATAAAACTTAGGAGTGAGTTTCATTGATTCACATCTAGGAAATTTAAATCTCAAGAAGCACTAAGTTTCCGTTGAAATCGAATGACGAGACCTGTTTAGTAAACGATCAATTTCTTCCTGAGATTAAGCCTATTCATGAAGAAAGTAGGTGATTGAATTGGTAAAAAGGGTTTCAATTTCTAACAACAATAGGATAGTTCTAAACAGACCTATTGTAATGAGAGTAGTCTTACAAACGAGAACAGTATCATTCGAGTCGAAAGAAAGTAAATACACAAACAACTCAATTCCATAAACGAACTCTTAGAATTTCATTAGAATATTTCAACAGGATATGGTTGAAAGATAACCAATCCCTTTTTTTTTTAACATTTCATCTGATTTACAAAAGAAGTAAACGAATCAGATTACCAAAAGATTTAGTCTTTAACAGGTCGTAGGATAATTTAAACAACTTGGCTACCATCAACAAGTTCTTAGTAGCCAAAATAGGAATAACTTAGTCAAAAGATAACGAAGGTATGAATATCCCTATTGAATTCATACATTCATACGTCATAAAGAAATGGGTTACCCCCGGAATTATACAGTATAATCACAGGGTCATCCACCGTAGTACAAGCTTCCTCGCTTAGGCCGTCAGTCTTGGACGTTTCCACTCCACTTGAGAAATTAACTCTCCTTTCTTCGTGAGATTGTGGAGTGCGTGCATCACCAACAAAAGGCTTCGTCTTTCGTGAAGTACAGTCCTTAGCCACATGTCCTAGCTCTCTACATTTGAAACAGATTACTCCTTCGATCGTACAATCTTTTGTTAAATGGTCCTTTCCACACTTAAAGCAGATTGCCCTTTTGATTGCATATGGATGCTTTGTCTCGTACAAAACACAATCTCTTGACACATGTCCTGATTTTCTGCACTTGAAACAAATTCTTCCTTCGATCTTACAGTCCCTCGTGAAGTGGTCCTTTCCGCACTTCTTACACATTGACAATGGTACCACGTTGGATTGGACTTACTACCACTCGTACCTCCTTGTGCATTGGTTTGCCATTGTTGTCCCCTTGGTCGTAGTATATACGGTTTCTGCTTAAACTGTTTGGCCTTCCCACGGTTCCTCCTTTGGAACTTCGGTAATCCAGAGTTACCCCAAAGTCGACTTTCTTCCTTCAAATTCCTAACCTTAACTTCCAATTCCTGCTGTTGTGTGGCTCTCTGATCTTGGCATGTAGTTACATTAACTATTCTTTGTATTTCTTCGATTGCCTCAGTTGTGTCATCATTGTCACTCCCTGCGTTCACGCGCTTATATTTACCTCGAGTCATTGTCTTCCTTCAAAAATAAACAAGTCAAGTAATAAGGGAAAATCAAAAGCATTCATTCCAAACAATATTGTCTCTTTTCGGAACCCAAGCACAAAAGTCACATAACCCAATCAAGACAACCCAAAAGACTATAACTTGAGCTCCTTCATTCTGCCTTCTACGGCGCGATCTCCAGTAAGTCTTTGACTCCTATGTAGCTCCTCGAACCAAACTTATGCCAGATACTCCTTTCCAAAGAGAATCGATTTTCAAAAACCTCTTGGACACCTTAGTCTACTAACCTTGCAAGTCTTATTTTACTACCCTTTTTCTAACCCATAGGCTCAAACAATTCTAGAGGTAACACAACAAGGGTATAAATGCTAACAAATCCTAAGCAAGTTCAGTCATACCAGCTGAGCTTCTTTCTAAAGAACTCTTATTACCTTAATATGCCAAGGTGAAGTCATAGTTTCCTGTAGTCACAGAACATTACACATTGAGTGGGCCAGTACTCAATGTCACGTAATTGTGCAACAGTAGCTACCAATACTCAACCTACGGCAAGCCATGCCTTCCTTTCCCAACATCTCAATCAAGAGACAAGGAAGTACACAACATACAAAAACTTCTAACATGTCTTAGCATAGTCAGTCCATACCCCGGCTCAACAGGATGAACTGAGCTCTGATACCATAAAATGTAACACCCCTCGATTTAATAACCAATGCACAATCGTCATTATGTCACGGTCACTAAATGTCGGCGTGCTAACATTGTCAAACAATATTTTACCATAAATATTAAACATTTCTCATATGAGGAAAATAGGAGCCACGAATGAGGAGTTACATATACAACCTGTTAAGTTATGAATTATAATATGTACTCAATTTACAACATTTAAGTCTGGATAATTGCCTTGAAGCATACATGTACTCAAAAATACACTTTATATAGGTAATGCAAGATAAAATATAAACTACCCATAATATATCTACGACTAAGGAGTTGGGCACTCCATCGTATCCCGAATGCGTGAGGCAATTCCGGCTCACTAGGTGTAGTGAGAAATACAAGATAAGGTCTTCAATCGCAGTCCTCTTCATGGTCAAAGTCGATCCCCAAAGATGTCACATACGCTTGTCGGTCAGTCGACTCTACGGGTCTTGGTATCAAGCGAACACAATTCGAACAAACCCCAAAAAGAGCTCCCTTCGCGACGGCATCACCGAATGCAGTAGGTCAAACCAATAAAATCCAAAGGAATCCAACTTCATTCCCACTTATAGTCTTTAACCAAAAATTAACATAGAGCAAGAAAAGTACAAGAAAGAGGTAAGACGTCCTACCATCATTACCAGTCATAGCATCAAGAAACCAAACGACGCAAGGCGCCCACATAGCATTTATGATAGCAATAATGGTAATAAACATTTAGTAGCAGTTATAATCAACCAGACAGTTTCAGGCAACCATATATATATGGATATATCAGAAATATAACAGTTCCAATTATAATAACAATGTATGCCAGATAATTCATGGACTCACTATGCATATGTGCCCTCAATAATCAAGATCCTACTCCATAGAGCTAGACACAAAACAGTCGGAGAGAATGATTCAGGGAGACATGCCAGTATCTCGTCAGCCATAAAAACAAGTGCTTTCCGAGAAAATAATCAGTCATTTTGCGCAACAAGGCTTTATACAGCGGCATTCTCACAAGATCTCGATATAGGATCGTGGCCGTTAGGATCGTCGGTGCGTGTGTATCGGTCTGTCTCCACGGTCCAGAGGAGCTACCACTGCCCTCTGCGAGACGCCCGCGCCCTGACGCCCTCATGGTCATCTACAGGACCCCACGTGTCTATTCGCACCCGCACTAAGGTGTGATTCAACTCCTAGGCAACTCGGCCTTAACAAAGTCCAGCGGACATTCTCGTTCTTTTTTGTGCAATACATGACTCTATCATGCTTCTCATGACAACTCGGTCAATCATGCCTCAAATGCATGTCATATGATTTATCCACAATGCATACAGACTCTATGCATAATCATGTATGATCATTATTACATACTATTCCATCATACGTCACAATTTGCCCAAGTAAGAATTAACCCAATCAATGGTCACCCACATGGACCCACAATAGCATGATATTGTTGTTAAATAAATTAATACATTTTAAAGCGTATTATGAATTCTTACTTAGGTTTAGCTTTACTTACAGAGTTTGTCTCTAAAGGAATTCTCTTAGTTAACTTAAATCCTCTTAGGTAATTTATTCATATGCCCTTAGAAGGTTATTCTAAGATTTCAAAATCTCACACTCATGTTCTTCCCTGTTTATGCATCCCTAAGTAATTTCTAGTCATCCCATTTATTTATAATCAATATGCCTCTATTAGTCCCAAGGTTTTGGGTCCAGGAAAATACACGGTCGGAATCACAAACTGAGTCAGATATTTCAATTACTAGGTGTTGGGTGATAGGTATACTTTTGAATTCGACGGAGACAATACGTTTTATGAATAATTGAAGCTGCCATTCGACGAAGAATAATGTAACAGGAGGAGGAAAGAATGGGGAAAACATTTTATAATAGGATTGGCAAGAAATCAATTTCTGTCGGATTGGATGGGGGTTCTGTCGAACAAAGATCAGAACTGTCGAACCCTCCAGAAGGTCAGCAAAAGCCTCAATTCGACGGGTATGGGTGTCGACATTGGAGAAAATCTCCCAAGCGTCGAACCGACGAAACACTCGTCGAAATCTCTAATTTCGACGGGTCTGGAGAAATTCATCTACTCGACAGGCATTGTCTCTCAAACTCGACGATTATTGACTTTGGGACAGTTTCTCCTAAGTGTCCAGGGACTCTATTCGACGGGTTATGGTCGGAAGATCAATCTCGACGGGCATGATCGGGGTTCATACTCGACGGATTTTGACATTGTGTTGAGTGGTCAAAGATCTAAACTCGACGGGTTTTGACATTCGACGGAAATGGTCAGAAGTCTAAACTCGACGGATTTTAACATTTTACTGAGTAATTAGGATATCAAACTCGACAGGTTTGGCCAGAAGTCCATACTCGACGGATTTTGAATAATAGGGAAGATTCTCACTCATACTGATCCGACGGAAATGCTAAGAGTCATAAATTTAAAGTCCACGAATGGTGTTATTGGAGAAGTTTCATTCATGTTCGACCAAAGGGTGTGCCAAAGGGTCACAAGTTCTAATCCGACGGATTTTGAGTCATAAATAAGTTTTTCTCGCATGTCAAACCGACGGAGGTGTTAAGGGGTCACTAGCTCGACAAATTTTGACATTGTAAAGGGCCCCATGTGTCGAACCGACGGAAGCATTAAAGGTTTAGAGGTTGGTTGTCAAAAGTTGGACAAGGTTCAGTGTCGAATAGTTGAATTCACGGCTTACAAAGATTGGATACCTAACTGATTTGAATTCCATTTATTATCCTAGTTCACCCAGAATCCCAGATTCTGGGCCTCAAAACCATGGCCATCCCAGGGATGAATCCGACATCATTTCCTTCCAATCTCATGCATTCGTCGAATATATATATTGACATGCAAAATCATCCAAGTATCATGCTTTCCAATTTTTAGTCGAACATGTGAACATACTAACATGCAAAATTGTCAAACCAAACATCATGCATTCTACTCTGTCGAATATATTATCAAACTTAACAAATCATGCAAACAGCAGTAAACAACTAAATACAGCACAGCACATAATCATAAAAACCAAGCAAGCAAAGGATAGCCCTCGTCAGGACTTCCTCACCGACAAGCACAACAGGTTCCTTAATGCTAGAAGAGGTTGAGGAGGAGTGTCTTCCTCTTACCTTGGAGAAGCACAAAGAAAAACTGCTCCTTTTTGGTCGAGATCACGTTTTCGGTTTCGGGAGATCCTTAAAGTTCCAACCTTTAAGCTTCAACAAAGTGGAGAAGATGAAGATGAAGAAAATGTAGGACCTTGGAGATGTTTTCCTCGATATGGTGGTTCTCCAAACACGAAAAGGTCTTTGGGAGTGTGACGGTTTTGGAAGAACAAAACGGAGGTGTGGGTGGATGGTGTTCTTTCTTTGTGGGGTGAAAGAGAAGAGAGAAAGATGAGTGAATAGTGATCTGCGTGAGGGAGAGTGACCAGCGTGAATGAGGAGAATGGGAGAGAAATGAATTAGACCCCTTAATTCAAACATGCTGCACAAAATAGGAGGAGAGAGAAATAATAAAATAATAGTTAGAAGAAGCTTCCTTGAGAAGCTTCGCGCGCTCCTCGATAAAGTGTATGGTAAGCTAGTCTCCAAATTAAATACATCTAATAGATGATCAATTACACTGTAGAATTATTTTCTCAGTGAATAAAATTACAAGTGATGAAAATAATATTTTATTATTCATCTGATAATTTTATGATACCGCGATTTTATCTAGCAGATAAAACCTTGAAAAATGCAAACCTCGCAAACTGTTCCTTGCCTCGGGTTTAGTAAGATCCCCCGTTGACGCATTGACAGTTCAAGGTTTACCAGCCTCAGGGAGAACATTTCGTTATCCCGGCTCCGCTCAGTGCATACGCAAAACGAGGAATATATTAAAATATTCAACGTTTCCAGAAAATTTCACAAAAATCACCAAAAATCACAAATATTATAAAATGATTATTTATAATGAAATAAGCAATTTTCGGGATGTTACACAAGATGCTTTTGAAGAATTGCGTAATAAATCTATAAGACTTGCAAAACTTGTTTCATCATCCAAGAAATCAATTTCTTCATTTGAAAAACAAATTTATGCTTTAAACAAAGAAGTTGAGGAATTGAAATTAGAAAATGAAACTCTTGGACTTATTGATGCAAATTCTTCATGCATGACATGTTTATCACTTGATAATGCATCTACACCCTCATCTTGCTCATCATGTAAAGCATTTGAAATTGAGATTGAGGACTTGAAAAACACTCTTTCAAAATTTACCTTTGGAAGAGATAATTTGAACATATTGCTTGGAAACCAAAAATGTGTTTTTCAAAAAGCTGGTTTAGGCTATAATCCCAATAAACAACAAAAGTTTCTCAAAAATTTCTTTGTTTCATCAAATACATCAAGTGGTCCCTTTATTAAATGCTTTCATTGTGGTAGGAATGGGCATAGTGCATCAAATTGCAATGTGAGGAAGAATATCAATAACAAGTTAGGAACTAAATTGGTTTGGGTTCCAAAAGGCACTTTGCCAAAGACTAACACACAAGGACCCAAGAAAATTTGGGTACCAAAAGTCAAAAATTGAAGTGTGTTGTAGGTGTGCTTGAAGGCCAAGAATCAACTTTGGATATCTTGAAAAGTGGCTGCTCCAAGCACAAAACAAGAAAATGCTTCATCTTTGTCCTCCTTGTCTCCAAGAAGCATGAACTTGCATCCTTTGGTTAAGTGGAGACTTGCTCTATGATTTACTAGTTTAATATCTTGAATATGCTAAATGAATATGTTTTATTTTGGGAAATGGCATGTATAATATCAACATCTTTGAACTTGTCATAATGGATCAATCATGCATCTAAGTCTATTTGCATAATATGCTTATTTACTGCATAAAGTTACATTTTCCTGCATAATTTGTAGTTTTTGCATAAATGTGAGCTTTGGATCAAGAACTGGTCAGTTTTTATGCTTACATGATGTTTGGAATTGTTTTGGAAAGTTTTGGAATTAATTTGAAAGCTTTGAGTTCGGACCCTTACTGTTTGAAGTGCAAAAACTGAATTCAGCAAGCTTGTAATCGATTACAAGACCTCTGTAATCGATTACAGAGGCTCAAGCGTCCAAGCAAAGTCAGAGAGCTTGTAATCAATTACACATACTATGTAATCGATTACAACGTTTCCAGAACTCATATAATCGATTACACCAACCCTGTAATCGATTACAAGGTTCCCAGAAAGTTGGTAATCGATTAAACCAAACATGTAATCGATTACATGGATTCCAGAGGGCTGGTAATCGATTACACACATATTGTAATCGATTACACAGGCTTTAAAAATGGTTTGCATTGCTAAAATGATCATTTTTACTTAAGATTGTCTATATATCATGAAAGCCTGCATATTATTGGCTAACACAATGCTTTAAATTGTATAGCATGCATATTATTGGCTAACATAATCTCTTATCCTTACTTATATTTTAAATTGTATATCATGTGATATTTGGATAAGTAAAGATTTGTTTTTATGCCTTATCATGTCTTAAGTTATGCTTTTCTAGCACTATGTTTTAAAAAAAAAAGAAATATTTTTATTACATGCCTAACATGATCTTTGTTTGCCCCAAAATGCTTACATAAGTTTTGATGTTGATCTTGTATTTCTTGACAAACTTGAATCATGCCTTAAAATGCTTAAATCATATTTTTTGGATTCAAGTGCATATGACTTTCTTTTGTTCTTGTTAAAGCAAATATTGCATGGTTGATAATGTGGTACATGTTTTACATTGTATATCAACCTAAACTATGCTTGTAAATAAGTTTAAATGATATTTGATGCTAACCCTTTTTTTTTTAGAACTTTTGAAATATAGTCATCAAATATTGAAATGCCAAGCATATGTGGATATATGAGAAATGTTGAAGGAAGAAGAACATGAGGAGACTTTCTTCAAGTGCAATGGAATAGAATACTCAATGGAAGAAAGCCCAAACTCAAAGGTCCAATAAATGAAGAACATTCTAAAGAAGCATCACTCTCTCAATAAGTATCTCTATCCCTAAGCTATTGTGGTATTATATATGGTATAAGTTGTATGATACTTATTGATAAATTGATCTTAAATGATTAGATGCTTTCTTTACATGAGAAGTATGCTTAACATTGACAAAGTGCTTAATTGGATATTAACTTGCTAATTTTGTCATTGCATATAGGGTGGATGATATTAGTTCTATACATGTTTTAATCCCTATAGCATATTTCATCAAGGTCAATGTTTGATACATATATGATTCTCTTGATCTATGGTACTTAGTGGTATAAACTTATGAGAATCATGCTCTTGTTTTGAAAAGAATTTCTAGTTTGATTAATTTTTTTTTTTAAAAAAAAAAGGAGATGCTTTTCAAGATTCATATCCTTGAGAATATTTTGAACTTGTCTTAAGATTTAAAAAGTATTATCATCTCCTAATTATCTTGAAAATTTGGAAATCATTCGATTTGTGCTAAATGATTTATACTCTGATATTGATCCTGCTGGGCTGATATAAAAATCTAAATGCTTATGTCTTCTTTTTTGATAATGCCAACGGGGGAGAAGATTAGTAGTGAAATATATTGCATATGTATTATGTATTGCATGTGTACGGGGGAGTTTTGCACTTTCAAATAATCTATCTCATGCATACATTACGGGGGAGTATTGCACTTAATTATCTGATAATCTTAAATGCATATATTTCTCATTCTGCTGAATGTTTAGTTTGTCATCATCAAAAAGGGGGAGAATGTGAATGTTTATGTCTCTAAGGCATGTCAAAAGGTTTTTGATGATAACAAAAGCAAAAGAGAAGATCAAGCGCAAAAGGAAAAATCAAGATCAAAGAAAGAAGACAGAAGGTTTATTTAGACTTAGGATATTAATGTTAAATGCTCTCAAGATTTCTCAAATGGTTTTTCAATATATGATTTCAAAATAAATGGGAAATTTCAAAGTTAAACATGGCTTTCAATAAAACTTGAGTTTCAACTTTAAATCTAACACTCTTAAAAGGATTTATGTTTAATCAAGTATCTTGAGGTGTTAAAAATGACTTACAAGCTTTATTGGACTTGAAAAATGTGTTCAATGGCCAAAATAATCGATTACACAGCAAACAGAAAGCATGTAATCGATTACATGAACAATGTAATCGATTACAAGCAAGTCAGAGGCCATGTAATCGATTACACAATATATGTAATCGATTACACAAAGCCCAGAAAGTCAAGAACACGTTGGAACAACAATGTAATCGATTACAAAAGTTATGTAATCGATTACACGCATCCTGACAACGTCCAACGGCTATTTTTAATGCATTAAATGCATGCCCAAACCACCCCAACGGCTCTATTAATTGAGAAACTTATAAATACCAAAGTTAGGTCTTTATTTGAGGTTTACCTTGAACCAAAAACTGATTATCAATACGTCCAAACTTGAATCAATCCTCAAATTATTTTCTTGCTCTGTTTTCTGTCAAAAACGTGAAAAATCTTTGAGAGCATATTAGAGCTTCAATTTGTATTCATCTGCTCTATTGAGAGCTTCATTCTATCTATTCAATTGCTTTGTAAAGAGGGTGAGGTATCCCTCTAGTGAAAAAGGGTGAGGTATCCCTTGTTGAGAAGAAGGTGAGGTATCCTTCATTTTTGTAAAGAGGGTGAGGTATCCCTCTAGTGAAAAAGGGTGAGGTATCCCTTGTTGAGAAGAAGGTGAGGTATCCTTCAAAGGTGTAAAGAGGGTGGGGTATCCCTCAAAGGTTGTATAGGGTGAGGCATCCCTATTTTGAGGCTCAAAGCACAAGGGTGAGGTATCCCAAGGTGTTAGTGAGTGCTCCAATCTGTAAAGGTTTTCAAGCACCCCTTCAAGCTTGAAGTTTAGTGGAAAATCTCAAGTGGTTCGCTTGGGGACTAGACGTAGGTCACAAGGGGTGGCTGAACTAAGATAAATCATTGTGTTTGATTCTCTCTTCCCTACACTCTTTAAATTCAGTATTTGGTAGAATATATTTATTTATTGCATATGTTGATGTTTTGATTGTTACAACTTGTTATCTAGCTTATTCACTTAGTTCATCATATATCCCAAGTTGTATTTGAGTAATCCTCAATAGTTGTACATTTATTAGACTTATTCCGCTGCATTTATTAATTGAGTTATTCAAAATGCATAATTTGTCAAAGTTGCATTAAAACTAGTCATCACCCAATTCACCCCCCCTCTTGGGTAATGGTTGCCATGGCTAACAATATCACCTTATCTTTTATAGTTTATACAGAGTATGAATAATAAGAAACTCTCTCAAAAATGGATAATACAAATTGAAGAGCAATGGGCATCAAGGATTCACATTTTTGAAGCTCAAAAATAGGGGTTTGGAGAAAATGATAGTGAAACATGAATTTAATGTTCAAGAATGATTTTCAAATTATTCTCTTACTTGTTTTTAATGTCCAACCACTTTCATTTATAGACCTAAATCTTTTTAGAGTCGTTGGTGGTTGTTGGGAGCATTAAATGCTCTAAATAAAGCCGTTGGGAGATGACTTCTGCTATCCTAGATAACAGGTTATTGATTTCCAATAACTGGTTATTTGGTTTAGCATAACTGATTATGGAAAAAGTCATAACCGGTTATAACTTATTAAAACAAAATCCAGTGCCACTGACTTTCATAATAACCAGTTATGGGAAATTGCATAACCGGATATAAGCCACTTAAAAAAGAAGCCAGCGCCTCTAACTTACACAATAATCGGTTATAGGAAAAAGTATAACTGATTTTGCAAGAATGCTTTTCAAATCTTTAATTTCATTTTGAAATGCTTTACATGATGAGCAAGATGAGGGTATGGGTGCATTATCATATGAAAAGCAAATCATGCATGATCAGTTAGCATCAATAAGTCTTAAAGTCTCATTCTCAATTTTGAGCTCATAAATCTCCCTGTTTAAAATAAAAACTTTACTTACCAATAAGGAGTTTGTTTTGTTGAAAGATAAAGCCCTTTTAGTGAGTTTCATGGATTCATTATGTAATTTTTGAAATGCATCTCGCAATTCATCAAAGGAAGGTTAAGAGTCTAGGTTAGAAGAACTTGTCTCGGTGTCACATTCTTCTTCTTCTTCCTCTCCTTTAGCTATAAGGCATATATGAGCTTCCTCATTGTCTGACCTATCGATGGAGTCCATGTCAATGTCATCCAAAGTAGTGTAGGCTCTCCTTCCATTCTTTTCTTTTGACGGTCTTTTTTTAAATTTCTCTGCTTTCTTTTGAAAAATAAGACACTCCATCTTTACATGCCCCAATTTTTCACGTTCATAGCATGTTGGAGTTAATAAGGTTCCTTCCCCTTTATTGTAAGTTTTCTTTAGAGGGAAAGGTGGTCATCTTTGAATTCCTTTCTTCTTGAGAAATCTTCCAAACTTTCTTACAAGAAGACTAAGATTCTCCTCAATTAACTCAAGGTTTTCTATTCCATCTCCATCATCTTCATCATCATTTTCAATAGTGGAGGAGGTGGCTTTGAGTGCAATCTCCTTTTTCTTCGTGTCATGCTTCTCATTTTGATTGAGCCTATTTAGCTCCAATTCATGCTCTTGGAGCTTCCCAAATAAAATGGCTAATGTCATTGTTGATAGATTCCTTGATTCCGCAATAGACGTCACTTTGGGTTGTCAATTCTTATTAAAACACCTTAGAACTTTGTTAATAAGATCCTCATTAGGAAATTTTTTTCCCAATGAAGCAAGATGAATTATAATATGAGTGAACCTCTTATTTATTTCTTGAATGCTTTCTCCTTGGTTCATTTAAGCAGTTCATATTTTTGAATGAGAGTGTTTATTCTTGATCTTTTTACCTCACTTGTGCCCTCATGGGTTACTTGTAAAGTATCTCACATTTCTTGGGCAGTCTTACAATTTCACACCCTAAAGAATTCATCATACCCAAGATGTGGTATTGATGCTCTTGGCTCTCAAATTGTATTGAACCTTCTTTTTGTCCTCATCTGTCCATTTACTTCTTGGTGTATTGATTCTTACGCCATTAACTACACGTGTGGGAACAAAGGCACCATTTTCAATAGTATCGCACATATCCAAATCAATAGTTTCAACAACAATTTTCATCTTTTCTTTCTAATAGGCATAACCATCCCCATTGAAATAGGGGGGGTTTATTTATAGAAGAACTTTCAGAGGAAAACCGTTTGAAGTTATCACTTCTCTTGAAGCTGCTAAGCTCTTTACACAAGAGTCTAGCTCTGATACCACTTGTTATTAAGTGGCCTCAATGTTCAAGAGGGGGTGAATTGAGTTTATAAAATAATTTCACAAAACGTTTGATTATCAATTTTCGTTGAAGCTATTGATTGATAGAGATGAAAGGATAGATAAATGAAAGCTTTCACTCACAAATATATCACCCAAGCAAGAAAGTATTCAAGCAAGCTAATAAAATAGTGCACAAAAGTAAAAGAGTAGAGTTTAGAATATCAAACGCGAAGTTTATCCTTGTTCAGCTATCAATTCAGTTGTGGCCTACGTCCTATCGACAAATAATAACCCGAGATTTCCACTATATCTTCAAGCTTCAACAAGTGCTTGTAACTTTCACAAACTAGAGCACGCAACACACTTTGGGATATCTCACCCTTTGTGCTTGAGCCTTAACAATAAAGGGATACCTCACCCTTGTAAATTTGAGGGATATATCACCTTCTCTTTTACAGTTTATACAGAGTATGAATGATAAGAAACTCTCTCAAAAGTGGATAATACAAATTGAAGAACAATGGGTATCAAGGATTCACATTTTTGAAGCTCAAAAACAGGAGTTTGGAGAAAATGATTGTGAAACATGAATTTAATGTTCAAGAATGATTTTCAAATTATTCTTTTACTTGTTTTTAATGTCCAACCACTTTCATTTATAGACCAAAAGCTTTTTAGAGTCGTTGGTGGTTGTTGGGAGCATTAAATGCTATTAATAAAGCCGTTGGGAGAAGACTTCTGCTATCCCAGATAACCGGTTATTGATTTCTAATAACTGGTTATTTGGTTTAGTAAAACCGATTATGGAAAAAGTCATAACCGGTTATGACTTTTTAAAACAAAATACTGTACCACTGACTTTCATAATAACCGGTTATGGGAAATTGCATAACCGGATATAAGCCATTTAAAAAGAAGCCAGCGCCTCTGACTTACACAATAACCGGTTATAGGAAAATGCATAACCGATTTTGCAAGAGTGCTTTTTAAATCTTTAATTTCATTTTCAAATGCTTTACATGATGAGCAAGATGAGGGTATGGGTGCATTATCATATTAAAAGCAAATCATGCATGACCAGTTAGCATCAATAAGTCCTAAGGTCTCATTCTCAATTTTGAGCTCATTAATCTCCCTGTTTAAAATAAAAACTTTACTTACCAATAAGGAGTTTGTTTTGTTGAAAGATAAAGCCCTTTTAGTGAGTTTCATGGATTCATTATGTAATTTTTGAAATGCATCTCGCAATTCATCAAAGGAAGGTGAAGAGTCTAGGTTAGAAGAAGTTACCTCAGTGTCATATTCTTCTTCTTCTTCCTCTCCTTTAGCTATAAGGCATATATGAGCTTCCTCTTTGTCTGACCTATCGATGGAGTCCATGTCATTGTCATCCAAAGTAGTGTAGGCTCTCCTTCCATTCTTTTCTTTTGACGATTTTTTTTCAAATTTCTCTGTTTTCTTTTGAAAAACAAGACACTCCATCTTTACATGCCCCGATTTTTCATATTCATAGCATGTTAGAGTTAACAAGGTTCCTTCCCCTTTTTTAAAAGTTTTCTTTAGAGGGAAAGGTGGTCATCTTTGAATTCCTTTCTTCTTTAGAAATCTTTTAAACTTTCTTACAAGAAGACTAAGATTCTCCTCAATTAACTCAAGGTTTTCTATTCCATCTCCATCATCTTCATCATCATTTTCAATGGTGGTGGAGGTGGCTTTGAGTGCAATCCCTTTTTTCTTTGTGTCATGCTTCACATTTTGATTGAGCCTATTTGGCTTTAATTCATGCACTTGGAGCTTCCCAAATAAAATGGCTAAGGTCATTGTTGATAGATTCCTTGATTCTGCAATAGACGTCACTTTGGGTTGTCAATTCTTATTATAACACCTTAAAACTTTGTTAATAAGATCCTCATTAGGAAAATTTTTTCCCAATGAAGCAAGATGAATTATAATATGAGTGAACCTCTTTTTTATTTCTTGAATGCTTTCTCCTTGGTTCATTTAAACAGTTCATATTTTTGAATGAGAGTGTTTATTCTTGATCTTTTAACCTCACTTGTGCCCTTATGGCTTACTTGTAAAGTATCTCACATTTCTTGGGCAGTCTTACAATTTAACACCCTAAAGAATTCATCACACCCCAAGGATGTGGTATTGTTGTTCTTGGCTCTCAAATTATATTGAACTTTCTTTTTGTCCTCAACTGTCCATTTACTTCTTGGAGTATTGATTCTTACGCCATTAACTACATGTGTGGGAACAAAGGCACCATTTTCAATGGCATCCCACACATCCAAATCAATATCTTCAACAACAATTTTCATCTTTTCTTTCCAATAGGCATAACCATCCACATTGAAATAGGGGGCTTATTTATTGAAGTACTTTCAGAAGAAAACCGTTTGAAGTCATCACTTCTCTTGAAGCTGCTAAGCTCTTTATACAAGAGTCTAACTCTGATACCACTCATTATTAAGTGGCTTCAATATTTAAGAGGGGGTGAATTAAGTTTGCAAAATAATTTCACAAATTTTTCGCAAAACGTTTGATTATCAATTTTCGTTGAAGCTATTGATTGATAGAGATGAAAGGATAGTTAAATGAAAGCTTTCACTCACAAATATAACACCCAAGCAAGAAAGTATTCAAGCAAGCCAATAAAATAGTGCACAAAAGTAAAGGAGTAGAGTTTAGAAGATCAAACGCGAAGTTTATCCTGGTGCAGCCATCAATTCAGTTGTGGCCTACGTCCTATCATCAAGTAATCACCCGAGTTTTCCACTATATCTTCAAGCTTCAACAGGTGCTTGTAACCTTCACAAACTAGAACACTCAACACACTTTGGGATATCTCACCCTTTGTGCTTGAGCCTTAACAACAAAGGGATGCCTCACCCTTATAACTTTGAGGGATACATCACCTTCTCTTTTATAGTTTATACAGAGTATGAATGATAAGAAACTCTCTCAAGTATGGATAATATAAATTGAAGAACAATGGGTATCAAGGATTCACATTTTTTAAGCTCAAAAACAGGGGTTTGGAGAAAATGATAGTGAAACACGAATTTAATGTTCAAGAATGATTTTCAAATTATTCTCCTACTTGTTTTTAATGTCCAACCACTTTCATTTATAGACCTAAAGCTTTTTAGAGACATTGGTGGTTGTTGGGAGTATTAAATGCTCCTAATAGAGCCGTTGGGAGACGACTTCTGCTATCCCAGATAACCGGTTATTGATTTCCAATAACTGGTTATTTGGTTTAGCATAATCGATTATGGAAAAAGTCATAACCGGTTATGACTTATTAAAACAAAATCCTATGCCACTGACTTTCATAATAACCGGTTATGGGAAATTGTATAACCGGATATAAGCCATTTAAAAAAGAAGCCAGCGCCTCTGACTTACACAATAACCGGTTATAGGAAAATGCATAACCGATTTTGCAAGAATGCTTTTCAAATCTTTAATTTCATTTTCAAATGCTTTACATGATGCGCAAGATGAGGGTATGGGTGCATTATCATATGAAAAACAAATCATGCATGACCAGTTAGCATCAATAAGTCCTAAGGTCTCATTCTCAATTTTAAGCTCATTAATCTCCCTGTTTAAAATAAAAACTTTACTTACTAATAAGGAGTTTGTTTTGTTGAAAGATAAAGCCTTTTTAGTGAGTCTCATGGATTCATTATGTAATTTTGAAATGCATCTCGCAATTCATCAAAGGAAGGTGAAGAGTCTAGGTTAGAAGAAGTTACCTCAGTGTCACATTCTTCTTCTTCTTCCTCTCCTTTAGCTATAAGGCATATATGAGCTTCCTCATTGTCTGACCTATCGATGGAGTCCATGTCATTGTCATCCAAAGTAGTGTAGGCTCTCCTTCCTTTCTTTTCTTTTGACAGTCTTCTTTTAAATTTCTCCATTTTCTTTTGAAAAATAAGACACTCCATCTTTACATGCCCTGATTTTTCACATTCCTAGCATGTTGGAGTTGATAAGGTTCCTTCCTCTTTATTGTAAGTTTTCTTTTGAGGGAAAAGTGGTCATCTTTGAATTCCTTTCTTCTTGAGAAATCTTCCAAACTTTCTTACAAGAAGACTAAGATTCTCCTCAGTTAACTCAAGGCTTTTTATTCCATCTCCATCATCTTCATCATCATTTTCAATAATGGAGGAGGTGGCTTTGAGTGCAATCCCCTTTTTCTTCGTGTCATGCTCCTCATTTTGATTGAGCCTATTTAGCTCCAATTCATGCTCTTGGAGCTTCCCAAATAAAATGGCTAATGTCATTGTTGATAGAGTCCTTGACTCCGCAATAGATGTCACTTTGGGTTGTCAATTACTATTCAAACACCTCAAAACTTTGTTAATAAGATCCTCATTAGGAAAAATTTTTCTCAATGAAGCAAGATGATTTATAATATAAGTGAACATCTTTTCATTTCTTGAATGCTTTCTCCTTGGTTCATTCTAAACAGTTCATATTTATGAATGAGAATGTTTATTCTTGATCTTTTTACCTCACTTATGCCATCATGGGTTACTTGTAAAGTATCTCACATTTCTTGGGCAGTCTTACAATTTGACACCCTAAAGAATTCATCATACTCCAAGGATTTGGTATTGATGTTCTTGGCTCTCAAATTGTATTGAACCTTCTTTTGTCCTCATCGGTCCATTCACTTCTTGGTCTATTGATTCTTACGCCATCAACTACACGTGTGGGAACAAAGGCACCATTTTCAATGGTATCCCACACATCCAAATCAATAGCTTCAACAAAAATTTTCATACTTTCTTTCTAATAGGCATAACCATCCCCATTGAAATAGAGGGGTCTATTTATAGAAGAACTTTTGGAAGAAAAATCGTTTGAAGTCATCACTTCTCTTGAAGCTGCTAAGCTCTCTACATAAGAATCTAGCTCTGATACCACTTGTTATTAAGTGGCCTCAATACTCAAGAGGGGGTGAATTGAGTTTGTAAAATAATTTCACAAATCTTTTGCAAAATGTTTGATTATCAATTTTCGTTGAAGCTATTGATTGATAGAGATGAAAGGATAGATAAATGAAAGCTTTCACTCACAAATATAACACCCAAGGAAGAAAGTATTCAAGCAAGCTAATAAAAAAATGTACAAAAGTAAAGGTGTAACACCCACCGTAGGGTATGACATTTAAGACTAATCCCATTAGAACTTACACAAGTTGTAAAAGAATTAATCTTGTAAAAATGTCAAATTTAAAATTTCGTTTGAGGAATAAAACAAAATAAAATAAACTGAATTAAAACATTAGTAGAACTCATAATAAACATACCAAACTATATATATACATATGCTGCAACTTTGTTCTGAAATAATTTACATAGGTACAAACCAACTCAAAAGTAAAATACATATTTGTTCAAAAACAAAGTAAAGACATAAAACTAAACAGCACTCTGACTAAACCCTAGCAGGCCTGAGGATTTGGTTCCTCGGAAGGATCCTCCTCCTCATCATCCTCACCATCCCCTACACAGTCAACATAAGCCCCAGGCGGAGACAATTGCCTCATGGGGGCTCTAGCAAAAGACACTACTGTATCCTCTTGGGGCGTGTAAAAAGACACATTACCACCCGAAAGCTCACGTATAGGTATGGTGAACTCTAGTCGCACTGTTGCATGTTGTGTCAACAGGGGGCTACCATCTAGGTTCCCACTCAGAGTCATAGTTAGATCTCCTGTGTATACAAAACGTTCATTATTAAAATCAAATCTCCATGCATCAGTTCCCCCATGGAGCTGTACCATCACAAAACCTAGTATTTATCGTCTAGTCGACATAACTATTCACACACAGATAACAGCTACTGATGGTACACAGAATTGTTTGCCTCCTCATTTCCTTGATCTTCAATAAACACATATAATAAAATAGACATAGTATAACAAAGAGGTGAGATCCCTTATATCAATACTAGTATGGCAATATAGGAAATGATAGCAGACAATTAGTAAATAATATCATAACAGTAAATCATGTTATCATAAAGCAGATAATAAAATTAGTAAGCATAAATAACCAATCAATATGCTGACCAACTATGCATATGCACGACGACCAAAACCTACTCCATGGAGCTAGACACAAATTCGGAGAGAAGATCCAGAAGACATGGCTGTCACTAGGCTGCCGTGGCCAAAAGTGCTATATTATATCAATTTTTGTCATCAGTGCACATCAGGCATTGGACAAGACATTCTGTACAAGATCACGATATAGGACAGTGTCTCGGTCCGGATCATCGGTGTGTTTGCATCGGTCTGCCCCACAGACAGAAGAGCTACCAACCATCTTTTGTGAGGTACCCGCACCCCCAATGCCCCCAAGGTCAGCAAGTGAGCTACACTTGTCTACTCGCACCTGCACTTAGGTGTATTTCACCTCCTAGGCATATAGCCTTAACCAATCAAGCAAATATGCTTATCTATGCATGATATATGTTTCACCACAACCGAGCCCACCACAAATGCCTGATAGCAAACTGCTGTTTACACTCAATTGCGTAGCGATATTATCGCATTTTTGAAATCGCAAAACATTTTTCTTACGTTTTCAAATCGCGTAAATATTTTATCGTGTTTTCTTAATCGCGTAACCTAAAACTACTATTTTTGAGTCGCGTAAATATTTTTCAACGTATTTTCAAAGACATAAAATATTTCTAACATATTCAAACCAAAAATAATATTTTTCTTAAAAAACTTAACTTTTATTTCTATTATTTGCATAATGGTCCCTCATTTAAATAATATTTACCTAATAGTCCTTGTTTAAATAATATTTATGAAGTAGTCCCTCCTAAAATAATATTTATAAGTTGGTCCCTCTTTTAGAAAATATTTGTAAAATAGTCCTTCTTTAAATAAAAATTACAATATAGTTCCTCTAAAAATCAATATATATACTATTTCCCCAAAAGTTGTATTTCTTTGTTTCACGTAGGATTTTACAGCTCAAAACTTTCAGATGTGCTTCAAAACCCATGGGGTGAGCTATACGTCAGTAAGTTCCAAGTACCCGCATTTATTTTACTACATAGCTTAGTATGTTAATTTTATTTCTAAAAAATAGTTACTTCCATTTTAAATTTCCAAACTTACCAAAATAATTTCTTATTGGAAACCTTGTAAAATCTTCTAATTCATTTTTTGATCACAAAAACCCTTAATCCTCATTTTAAAACCATAATTTGGGACTCTTGGTCCTTGCAAAAGTGGTGAGGCTATGTGCCTCTCAAGCTCTTTGGAGCTCTCATGCAATTTTTCAACATATTGTACACATCCTAAGTTACACATACATTTGCATGCTTCCAAAATTACATATGCAATCACATTATCAAAGCTATAAACATACAATCACACATGCAATTATAAATTTAAAATCATAAATCATAAATACCACAACCACAAACAAAGAAGCATAAAATGACAAGTGAATAAACCCTTATGGGTTTTTCACCACACACAAAACCATTTCCTCACCACCAATACTTAGTTGATGAGGTTAATCTCCCTCTTACCTTAAGGAAGACAAAGTCCTTCAAGTTCCCTCCTTCTTTGATTTCGTGTGACACACAAACAAAGCCCTATAAATCTTAAACAATTCTAAAAGTCACAAACAAAGCTTAAGGACAAGGAACCATGGATCAAACATGGTTTAGAAAATCAAAAACTTAACTTTAAACCATAAAATCAAAAGTTTACCTTGAAGGTAGTAAGCAAAAGTTTGGATTTTGAGATGCTTAGAGAAGGATTCTCACTAAAATTTCTAAAAAGAGAGTGTTTAGGATATGATTTAGGCTTGGGAAATGAAAAGAAGTAAAATTATAGAAGCTTGGGAGTGGGATTTATGGTGCTAGCCGAAAACTCCAAGAAGGAAAAAGGAGAGCAAAGTTTTTGTGTTCTTGAGAGTTTGGAAAGAAAAGATGATGGCTTAGATTTTAGGTGAGAGAAAATGAAAGTGGATAGTGAATTGTGAGTGTATGCAGCCGTGAGATAGTGTAGGGAAATAGGAGACAAATTGTGATATTAAAATATCACATTTGTGTTCACATGGAAGATCACATGGCCTATGTCATCACATGGTCACCTAATGGTCATAAAAGACCATTCAAGAAGGTTTGGGAACCTCCTTGGCCGTGTAGCCCTAATGGGAAAGGTTACCTAAGTTTGTTTCTAACTTAGTCCTAGTTATACTTCAAGAAATTAACAACTAACTAGATTAGGTTTTCTAGTTACTTAATTAACTATCTAGTTACTTAGCTAACTAATCAAATATGTCATTGCATATGTCATGGCTTCTAGATGTAATTAGGATATTTAACTAGTAACTAGATCCTAACTAATTAGTAACTAGGTTAGTTCACTTAGTTTCTTAACTAGGCAAACTTAGGTAACTATATTAGGTTTATTTAGTTACTTTGTAACTAGTCAAGCCATTATTATTGACTAAATCCTAACCATTAAAACTAACTTTATCTCTTAACCATTGATTTAATCTAAGGTGGACATCATAAGTTGCTTTATCAAGATTGTTCTCATCCCATTAATCAGATCAATGGTGATGATCAAATGCTTCTTAATCAAGTTTTCATCCAACGGTTCACAATAAAGTCTATGCCACTATATTTGACCAATTCCTATTAGTTAGAAAAGTCCAATCATCACTTTTGACTTGTTTCTATTGGTTCATTTTAAAGTAGGCTACAGAAAATATTCTAAGCACATTTTCTATCAAATAAATTATACTGGGTCCAAAATTTATAGCAGAAGCTGCTATAAATAAAACAGTGGGTAATTTTCTAGGAAATATTTTTATTTTATAGTTAAATCACAAAAATTAAAAGATCCATTTCTGTGTCTCTCAGATTCGGGTTTAGTAAGATCCTCAGTTTTCGAATAAATCAAATAAGATTTTCTCTGGCTCGAAAATTATTATTTTCTTGACCCGGAGCAAATCTTCCACAAAGATCAAAAATAGTCTCGGAACAGTCAAAATAATTTTATATAACACAGAAAGCTTAAAACAGTGAAATTTAGTTATTATTATAAAATAGCCCAAAACTTGGGATGTTATAACTCTCCCCCTCTAAAAAGAATTTTGTCCCCGAAATTCATCATACATTAAAACAGTTGAGGATACTGCTCCCTCATTTTCTCCTCCATTTCCCAAGTTGCGTCACCGGTAGCCTCATTCCAAATCACCTTCACTAATGGAATCGCTTTACCTCTAAGTTGCTTCACCCTCCTGTCTTCAATCTTAACAGGAAGTGCCTCATACGTCAAATTTTCTTTCAATTGCACTTCATCGGGCTGTATGACATGTGAAGGATTGGGAATATATTTTCTCAACTGAGACACATGGAAGACACTATGGAGATTGGAAAAAAAAGGCGGTAAAGCTATTTGGTATGCAACTGGACCTATCCGGTGAAGAATTTGATAAGGCCCAATAAATTTTGGAGTGAGTTTTCTAGACTTTATAACTCTGCCAACACCAGTCGTAGGTGTTACTCATAAAAACACATGCTTACCTTCCTCGAATTCAAGAGGTCTTCTTCGTTTATCAACATAGCTTTTCTGCCTGCTCTGAGTTGCCCGCATTTTCTCTTGAATCATCTTTACCTTTTCTGTAGTTTGCTGCACCATTTCGGGTCCGACAGTCATACTTTCCCCATCTTGCTACCAACACAAAGATGTTCGGCATCGTTTCCCCATCTTGATACCAACACAAAGATGTTCGGCATCGTCGTCTATAAAGAGCCTCATAGGGTGCCATCCCTATGCTTGAGTGAAAACTATTATTATAGGTGAATTCCACCAAAGGTAAGAATTCATCCCAACTCCCTCGTTGTTCTAACACACAAGCTCTCAGCAAGTCTTCTAGAGATTGTATAGTTCTTTCCATTTGCCCATCTGTCTGAGGATGATAAGCCGAACTCAAACGTAGTTTAGTCTCCATTGCCTCATGTAAGCTCTTCCAGAACCTTGATATAAATCTCGGATCTCTATCGGATATGATACTAGCAGGTACTCCGTGGAGTCGAACTATTTCACCAATGTACAACTGTGTCAATCTCTCTATTGAATACTTAATATTTATTAGCAAGAAGTGAGCAGATTTGGTAAGCCGATCTACAATGACCCAAATAGAATCATAACCCTTCCTAGTCTTTGGCAATGCTGTAACGAAATCCATTGCAATACTGTCTCATTTCCATTCTGGAATAGTAAAAGGCTGTAATATGCCTTCTAGTCTCTGATGCTCAACCTTTGCTTTCTGGCATACTAGACAAGATGCCACGTACTCAGCTACATCTCTCTTCATCCTAGGCCACTAAAATAAACGTTTCAGATCTTGATACATCTTGGTCATCCTAGGATGTATACTTAATCTACTAGTATGAGCTTCACCAAGAATTGCTTTCTTAAGATTAGGATCATCGGGTATACAAATCCTGCCCTTGAACCTTAAAACCCTATCAGATCCTTCCTCAATAGTCGCTTTATGACCTTCCTTCAAAAATTCTCTCTCATTCTGTAAAAACTCGTCATTTTCTTGTTTCTCATGAATTTTTTCCAATAAATCATTCAAAATAGTAACCTTATTCAAACGCATGCTTCCAGGTGCCAATTTCACTGACAACCACAAATCTCTAAATTGTTCAATCAATTTTTCCTCTTCAACCATCATAGCAGAAACACTGAGCATTTTCCGACTTAAGGCATCTGCTACAACGTTTGCTTTCCCAGGGTGATATTGAAGTTGAAAATCATAATCCTTTAAGAATTCCAACCACCTTCTCTGCCTCATGTTCAATTATTTTTTATCAAACAAGTACTTCAAACTTTTGTGGTCGCTGAAGACATTGAACGTAGCTCCATACAAAAAGTGTCTCCATATCTTTAGTGCAAAAACAACCGCGGCCAACTCCAAATCATGTGTTGGATAATTCCTTTTATGAACCTTCAATTGTCTAGAAGCATAAGCTACAACGTTTCTATTTTGCATCAGCACACATCCTAACCCTTGATAAGAAGCATCACAATATACCTCAAACGACTCATTTGGTTTTGGTAGGATCAACACTGGTGCAGTAGTCAACTTTTTCTTTAACTCTTCGAAACTTTCTTCACACTTATCCGTCCAATTAAAAGCTTAGTTCTTCCTTGTAAGTTGCGTAAGAGGCCCGGCGATCTTGGAAAAACCTTCAATAAATCTTCGATAATATCCAGCTAGTCCAACAAAACTCCGGATCTCTGTCACAGTCTTTGGTCTCTCCCATTGAAGAACCGTCTCCACTTTACCTGGATCCACTGCAATTCCATCCTTAGAAATTACATGACCCAGAAACTGAACTTCATCCAACCAAAATTTGCACTTTGACAATTTTGCGTTCAACTTTTGCTCTTTCAAAATCTGAAGAACTATACTGAGGTGTTCAGCATGCTCTTTCTGACTTCGAGAATAGATCAGAATGTCATCGATAAAAAACAATGACAAACTGGTCTAGGTATGGACGAAAGATCCTATTCATGTAATCCATGAATATAGCAGGAGCATTCGTCACACCAAATGGCATTACGATATATTCATAATGACCATAACGCATCCTAAAAGCTGTTTTAGGTACATCCTCTACCTTAACATGAATCTGGTGATATTCTGATCGCAGGTCTATCTTTGAAAAGACAGCTGCCCCCTTCAATTGGTCCATCAGATCATCGATCTTTGGTAGTGGATACTTGTTCTTTATCGTGACCTTGTTCAATTGGCGGTAGTCAACACATAACCGTGAAGTTCCGTCCTTTTTCTTGACTAGCAACTCTAGAGCTCCCTAGGGTGAAACACTAGGTCTCACAAATTGCTTTTCGAACAACTCCTCTAACTGCTTTTTCAGCTCCCTCAATTCTGATGGTGACATACGATACGGTGCAATTGATATGGGACTCGCTCTTGGTACAAGATCGATAGAAAACTCTATCTCTCTTTCTGGTGGTAATCTAGGTACCTCATCAGGGAAACCTCAGGAAACTCATTCATGACAGAAATAGCGTTCACATCCTTCTCACTCTTAACTTCTAAAGAAGATAGTAGCATGTATCCTTGAGCTCCATCCCTCAATAAAGATTTGACTCGCTTGGCAGTTACAAATCCAGAAACCTCGTCAGGAAAAACTAAGGTCTTTCTAGAACAATCTAATAGGATATGGTTAGAAGATAACTAATCCATTCCTAGGATTATATCAATATCAACGAGAGGTAAACAAATCAAATTAACAGAGAAGACTCGATTTTTGATAGTAATAGAACAATTCAAGCATATTTTTGTAGTACTAACTGGTTTAGCAGTAGGAGTGGAAACAGTCAATTAGAAATTTAAAGAGGACACAAGTAATCCCAAACGATACGCCTAGTCATATGCAATGAATGAATGAGTTGCACCCGAATCATACAGTACAGTTAAAAGATTACCTGAAATGACACCTTCTCCCTGGATAAGATTCTCAGATTGGGAGGCCTCAGCTCCACTCATGGTATACACTCTTCCTCCAGCTTGCGGCTTCACGGCTCGAACATTACTCACCGAAGGCTCCATCTTCACTTGATCACAATCTTTAGAGACGTGACCAGGCTTTCCGCATCTGAAGCAGATTATACCTCTAATTGAACAATCTCTTGTCAGGTGACCATTTTCGCACTTCAAGCATTTCATTGGCGGCGATGCAGTCTGATTGAATCGATTTCCACTTGGACCACCTCCACGAGGTTGCTTATGTTGTTGTTGCGCCTGACTCCCTGAAGGTCGAGAATACGACTTTCATTGAAACTGGTTACTGTTGTTGTTGCCTCCTCTTTGGAACCTATTCGGTCCAAAGTTGCGGTTTCGGGTATCTCTGGATGCCTCCAAGGCTTCCAGTCTACAACACATGTCCATCAGTGTCGAAAATTGATTTACACGCATCGATATCACTCCTTTCTTCAGCTCAAAACGCAGTCCTTCTTCAAACTTACGGCACTTCCAGACCTCATCCGACTGGATCTGAAGGTACCGTGAGAACTTAGATAAGCTCTCAAACTTTGCAGCATAGTCACTCACCATCATACCACCTTGGCGTAAACTTAAAAATTCCATTTCCTTCGCGTGGCTCGTACTTTTAGGAAAGTACTTTTCAAGAAACACCTCACAAAATAGCTCCCAAGAAATTTCTGTCCCTTCAGCTATTAGCGCCCTTCTGGTGGCTTTCCATCAATTCTCACCATCAGCCTTTAGCATAAAAGTAGCGTACGTCACTCGTCGATCATCGTTACATCCTATTGCCTCAAAAATCTTCTCTAAGTCTTGGATCTATATCTCCGCTTTCTCGGGGTCAAATTTGCCTCTAAAGTCTGGCGGATTATTCCTATGAAATTCAGACAGATGTTGAACCTCTGCATTTGCCTCTTGTTGTTGCATAGCCCATTGATTCTATTGTGCCATCACTTCAGCCATTCTCTGCATTGCTTCCACCGCAGCAATCATAGGGTCGTTGTCACGATCCATATTTGCGCGTGCACCTCTACCACGAGACATAATAGTCGTTACAAATAATCAAACAAATTCCAATGAAAGTCAGATATCATCCATTGAAAATCAAACTCAGAGAATCACACAACACAAGCCAAAACAGACCTAACCACAAAAACCCAAAAGACTCTAACCGAGAGCTCTGATACCAACTAATGTAACACCCACCGTAGGGTATCACATTTAAGACTAATCCCATTAGAACTTACCTAAGTTGTAAAAAAATTAATCTTGTAAAAAGGTCAAATTTAAAATTTCATTTGTGGAATAAAACAAAATAAAATAAACTGAATTAAAACATTAGTAGAACTCATAATAAACATACCAAACTATATATATACATATGTTGTAACTTTGTTCTGAAATAATTTACATAGGTACAAACCAACTCAAAAGTAAAATACATATTTGTTCAAAAATAAAGTAAAGACATAAAACTAAACAACACTCTAACTAAACCCTAGCAGGCCTAAGGATTTGGTTCCTCAGAAGGATCCTCCTCCTCATCATCCTCACCATCCCCTACACAGTCAACACAAGCCCCAGGCGGAGACAGTTGCCTCATGGGGGCTCTAGTAGAAGACACTAATGTATCCTCTTGGGGCGTGTAAAAAGACACATTACCACCCCAAAGCTCACGTATAGGTATGGTGAACTCTAGACACACTGTTGCATGTTGTGTCAACATAGGGATACCATCTAGGTTCCCACTCAGAGTCATAGTTAGATCTCCCGTGTATACAAAACTTTCATTATTAAAATCAAATCTCCATGCATTAGTTCCCCCATAGAACTGTACCCTCACAAAACCTAGTATTTGTCGTCTAGCTGACATAACTATTCACACACAGATAACAGCTACTGATGGTACACAGAATCGTTTGCCTCCTCGTTTCCTTGATCTTCAATAAACACATACAATAAAACAGACATAGTATAACAAAGAGGTGAGATCCCCTACATCAATACTAGTATGGCAATATAGGAAATGATAGCAGACAAACAGTAAATAATATCATAACAGTAAATCATGTTATCATAAAGCAGATAATAAAATTAGTAAGCATAAATAACCAATCAATATGCTGACCAATTATGCATATGCACGACGACCAAAACCTACTTCATGGAGCTAGACACAAATTCGGAGAGAAGATCCAGAAGACATGTTTGTCACTAGGCTGCCGTGGCCAAAAGTGCTATATTATATCAATTTTATCATTAGTGCACATCAGGCATTGGACAAGACACTCTTTACAAGATCACGATATAGGACAGTGTCTCGGTTCGGATCATCGATGTGTTTGCATCGGTCTACCCCACAGACAGAAGAGCTACCAACCATCTTTTGTGAGGTACCTACACCCCAATGCCCCCAAGGTCAGCAAGTGACCTACACTTGTCTACTCGCGCCCGCACTTAGGTGTATTTCACCTCCTAGGCATATAGCCTTAACCAATCAAGCAAATATGCTTATTTATGCATGATATATGTTTCACCACAACCGGGCCCACCACAACTGCCCGACAGCAAACTGCTATTTACGCTCAATCGCGTAGTGATATTATCACATTTTTGAAATCACGAAACATTTTTCTTCCATTTTCAAATCGCGTAAATATTTTATCGCATTTTCTTAATCGCGTAGCCTAAAATTACTATTTTTGAGTCTCATAAATATTTTTCAATATATTTTCAACTACGTAAAATATTTCTAACATATTCAAACCAAAAATAATATTTTTCTTAAAAAACTTAACTTTTATTTCTATTATTTGCATAATGGTCCCTCATTTAAATAATATTTAGCTAATAGTCCTTGTTTAAATAATATTTACAAAATAGTCCCTCCTAAAATAATATTTATAAGTTAGTCCCTCTTTTAGAAAATATTTGCAAAATAGTCATTCTTTAAATAAAAATTACAATATAGTCCCTCTAAAAATTCAATATTTATACTATTTCCCCAAAAGTTCTATTTCTTTGTTTCACTTAGGATTTTACAGCTTAAAATTTCCAGACGCACTTCAAAACCCATAGGGTGAGCTATACGTCAGTAAGTTTCAAGTACCCGCATTTATTTTACTACATAGCTTAGTATGTTAATTTTATTTCTAAAAACATAGTTACTTCCATTTTAAATTTCCAAACTTACCAAAATAATTTCTTATTGGAAACCTTGTAAAATCTTCTAATTCATTTTTTGATCACAAAAACCCTTAATTCTCATTTTAAAACCATAATTTGGGACTCTTGGTCCTTGCAAAAGTGGTGAGGCCGTGTGCCTCTCAAGCTCTTTGGAGCTCTCATGTAATTTTCCAACATATTGTACACATCCTAAGTTACACACACATTTACATGCTTCCAAAATTACATATGCAATCACATTATCAAAGCTATAAACATACAATCACACATGCAATTATAAATTCAAAATCATAAATCATAAATACCACAACCACAAACAAAGAAGCATAAAACGACAAGTGAATAAACCCTTATGGGTTTTTCACCACACACAAAATCATTTCCTCACCACCAATACTTAGTTGATGAGGTTAATCTCCCTCTTACCTTAAGGAAGACAAAGTCCTTCAAGTTCCCTCCTTCTTTGATTTCGTGTAACACACAAACAAAACCCTATAAATCTTAAACAATTCTAAAAGTCACAAACAAAGCTTAAGGACAAGGAACCATGGATCAAACATAGTTTAGAAAATCAAAAACTTAACTTTAAACCATAAAATCAAAAGTTTACTTTGAAGGTAGTAAGCAAAAGCTTGGATTTTAAGATGCTTAGAGAATGATTCTCACTAAACTTTCTAAAAGGAAAGTGTTTAGGATATGATTTAGGCTTAGGAAATGAAAAGAAGTAAAATTATAGAAGCTTGGGAGTGAGATTTATGGTGCTACCTGAAAACTCCAAGAAGGAAAAAGGAGACGAAAGTTTTTGTGTTCTTGAGAGTTTGGAGAGAAAAGATGATGGCTTAGATTTTAGGTGAGAGAAAATGAAAGTGGATAGTGAATTGTGAGTGTGTGCAACCGTGAGATAGTGTAGGGAATTAGAAGATAAATTGTGATATTAAAATATCACATTTGTGTTCACATGGAAGATCACATGGCGTATGTTATCACATGGTCACCTAATGGTCATAAAAGACCATTCAAGAAGGTTTGGGAACCTCCTTGGCCGTGTGGCCCTAATGGGAAAGGCTAACTAAGTTTGTTTCTAACTTAGTCCTAGTTATACTTCAAGAAATTAATAACTAACTAGATTAGGTTTTCTAGTTACTTAATTAACTATCTAGTTACTTAGCTAACTAATCAAATATGTCATTGCATATGTCATGGCTTCTAGATGTAATTAGGATATTTAACTAGTAACTAGATCCTAATTAATTAGTAACTAGGTTAGTTCACTTAGTTTCTTAACTAGGCAAACATAGGTAACTAAATTAGGTTTATTTAGTTACTTTGTAACTAGTCAAGCCATTATTATTGACTAAATCCTAACCATTAAAACTAACTTCATCTCTTAACCATTGATTTAATCTAAGGTGGATATCATAAGTTGCTTTATCAAGATTGTTCTCAGACTATTGATTAGATCAATGGTGATGATCAAAGGCTTCTTAATCAAGTTTTCATCCAATTGTTCACAATAAATTCTATGCCACTATATTTGACCAATTCGTATTGGTTAGAAAAGTCTAATCATCACTTTTGACTTGTGTCTATTGGTTCATTTTAAAGTAAGCTACAGAAAATATTCTAAGCACATTTTCTATCAAATAAATTATACCGGGTCCAAAATTTATAGCAAAAGCTGCTATAAATAAAATAACGGGTAATTTTTTGGGAAATATTTTTATTTTACAGTTAAATCACAAAAATTATAAGATCCATTTTTGTGTCTCTCAGATTCGGGTTTAGTAAGATCCCCCGTCTTTGAATAAATCAAATAAGATTTTCCTCGGCCCGAAAATTATTATTTTCCTGACCCGGAGCAAATCTTCCACAAAAATCAAAAACAGTCTCGGAACAGTCAAAATAAATTTATATAACACAGAAAGCTTAAAACAGTGAAATTCAATTATTATTATAAAATAGCCCAAAACTTGGGATGTTACAAAATGAGTAGAGTTTAGAAGATCAAACGCGAAGTTTATCCTGGTTCAGCCATCAATTCAGATGTGGCCTACTTCCTATCTTCAAATAATCACCCGAGATTTCCACTATATCTTCAAGCTTCAACAAGTGCTTGTAACCTTCTCAAACTAGAGCACTCAACACACTTTGGGATATCTCAACCTTTGTGCTTGAGCCTTAACAACAAAGGGATACCCCACCCTTACAACTTTGAGGGATATATCACCTTCTCTTATACAGTTTATACAGAGTATGAATGATAAGAAACTCTCTCAAGAGTGGATAATACAAATTAAAGAACAATAAGTATCAAGGATTCACATTTCTGAAGCTCAAAAATAGGGGTTTGGAGAAAATGATAGTGAAACACGATTTAAATGTTCAAGAATGATTTTCAAATTGTTCTCCTACTTGTTTTTAATGTCCAACCACTTTAATTTATAGGCCAAAGCTTTTTAGAGTCGTTGGTTGTTGTTGCGAGCATTAAATGCTCGTAATAGAGCCGTTGGGAGAAGACTTCTGCTATCCCAGATAACCAGTTATTGATTTCCAATAATTGGTTATTTGGTTTAGCATAACCGATTATAGAAAAAGTCATAACCGGTTATGATTTATTAAAACAAAATCCTGTGCCACTGACTTTCAAAATAACTAGTTATGGTAAATTTTAAAATCGAATATAAGCCATTTAAAAAAGAAGCCAGCGCCTCTGACTTACACAATAACCGGTTATAGGAAAATGCATAACCAATTTTGCAAGAGTGCTTTTCAAATCTTTAATTTCATTTTCAAATGTTTTACATGATGAGCAAGATGAGAGTATGGGTGCATTATCATATGAAGAGCAAATTATGCATGATGAGTTAGCATCAATAAGTCCTAAGGTCTTATTCTCAATTTTCAGCTCATTAATCTCCATGTTTAAAATAAAAACTTTATTTACCAATAAGGAGGTTGTTTTGTTAGAAGATAAAACCCTTTTAGTGAGCCTTATGGATTCAATATGTAATTTTCAAATGCATCTTGTAATTCATGAAAGAAAGGTGAAAAGTCTAGGTTAGAAGAAGTTACCTCGGTGTCACATTCTTCTTCTTCCTCTCCTTTAGCTATAAGGCATATATGAGCTTCCTCATTGTCCGACCTATCGGTGGAGTCCATGTCATTGTCATCCTAAGTAGTGTAGGCTCTCCTTCCTTTCTTTTCTTTTGACGGTCTCTTTTCAAATTTCTTCATTTTCTTTTGAAAAACAGGACACTCCGTCTTTATATACCCTGATTTTTCACATTCATAGCATGTTGGAGTGGATAAGGTTCCTTCCCCTTTATTAGAAGTTTTCTTTGGAGGGAAAGGTGGTCATCTTTGAATTCATTTCTTCTTGAGAAATCTTCCAAACTTTCTTACAAGAAGTCTAAGATTCTCCTCAGTTAACTCAAGGCTTTCTATTCCATCTCCATCATCTTCATCATCATTTCTAATAGTGGAGGAGGTGGCTATGAGTGCAATCCCATTTTTCTTTTTGTCATGCTTCTCATTTTGATTGAGCCTATTTAGCTCCAAGTCATGCTCTTGGAGCTTCCCAAATAAAATGGCTAATGTCATTGTTGATAGATTCCTTGACTCTGCAATAGACGTCACTTTGGGTTGTCAATTCCTATTCAAACACCTCAAAACTTTGTTAATAAGATCCCCATTAGAAATTTTTTTTCTCAATGAAGCAAGATGATTTATAATATGAGTGAGCCTCTTTTCCATTTCTTGAATGCTTTCTTCTTGGTTCATTCTAAACAGTTCATATTTATGAATGAAAATGTTTATTCTTGATCTTTTTACCTCACTTGTGCCCTCATAGGTTACTTGTATGGTATCTCATATTTCTTGGGCAGTCTTACAATTTGACACCCTAAAGAATTCATTATACCCCAAGGATGTGGTATTGATGTTCTTGGCTCTCAAATTGTGTTGAACCTTTTTTTTGTCCTCATCGGTCCGTTCACCTCTTAGTGTATTGATTATGACGCCATCAACTACACAAGTGGGAACAAATGCACCATTTTCAATGGCATCCCACATATCCAAATCAATAGGTTCAACAAAAATTTTCATCTTTTCTTTCTTATAGGCAAAATCATCCTCATTGAAATAGGGGGTCTATTTATACAAGAACTTTCGAAAGAAAACCTTTGAAGTTATCACTTCTCTTAAAGCATCTAAGCTCTTTACACAAGAGTCTAACTCTGATACCACTTGTTATTAAGTGGTCACAATACTCAATAGGAGGTGAATTGAGTTTGTAAAATAATTTCACGAATCTTTCACAAAATGTTTGATTATCAATTTTCGTTGAAACTATTGATTGATAGAGATGAAAGGATAGTTAAATGAAAGCTTTCACTCATAAATATAACACCCAAGCAAGAAAGTATTCAAGTAAGCTAATAAAACAGTGCACAAAAGTAAAGGAGTAGAGTTTAGAATATCAAACACGAAGTTTATCCTAGTTCAGCCATCGATTCAGTTGTAGCCTACGTCCTATCGTCAAGTAATCACTCAAGATTTTCACTATATCTTCAAGCTTCAATAGGTGCTTGTAACCTTCACAAACTAGAGCACTCAACACACTTTAGGATATCTCACCCTTTGTGCTTGACCCTTAACCACAAAGGGATACCTCACCCTTACAACTTTGAGGGATATATCACCTTCTCTTTTACAGTTTATACAGAGTATGAATGATAAGAAACTCTCTCAAGAGTAGATAATACAAATTGAAGAACAATGGGTATCAAGGATTCACATTTTTTAAGCTAAAAAATAGGGGTTTGGAGAAAATGATAGTGAAACACGAATTTAATGTTCAAGAATGATTTTCAAATTGTTCTCCTACTTGTTTTTAATGTCTAACCACTTTCATTTATAGCCCAAAGATTTTTAGAGTCGTTGGTGCTTATTGGGACCATTAAATGCTCTTAATAGTGCCGTTGGGAGATGACTTCTGCTATTCCAGATAATCGGTTATTGATTTCTAATAACTGGTTATTTGGTTCAGCATAACCGATTATGGAAAAAGTCATAACCAGTTATGACTTATTAAAACAAAATCCCGTGCCACTGACATTTATAATAACCAGTTATGAGAAATTGCATAACCGGATTTAAGCCACTTAAAAAAGAAGCCAGCGCCTCTGACTTACACAATAACCGATTATAGGAAAAGGCATAACCGATTTTGCAAGAGTGCTTTTCAAATCTTTAATTTCATTTTCAAATGTTTTACATGATGAGCAAGATGAGGGTATGAGTGCATTATCATATGAAGAGCAAACCATGCATGATTAGTTAGCATCAATAAGTCCTAAGGTCTCATTCTCAATTTTGAGCTCATTAATCTCCTTGTTTAAAATAAAAACTTTATTTACTAAAAGGGAGATTGTTTTGTTAGAAGATAAAACCCTTTTAGTGAGCCTCATGAATTCATTATGTAATTTTTCAAATGTATCTTGCAATTCATCAAAGGAAGGTAAATAGTCTAGGTTAGAGGAAGTTACCTCGGTGTCACATTCTTCTTCTTCCTCTCCTTTAGCTATAAGGCATATATGAGCTTCCTCATTGTCTGATCTAACAGTGGAGTCTATATCATTGTCATCTCAAGTAGTGTAGGCTCTTCTTCCTTTCTATTCTTTTGATGGTCTCTTTTCAAATTTCTCCATTTTCTTTTGAAAAATAGGACACTCCATCTTTATATGCCCCGATTTTTCATATTCATAGCATGTTGGAGCTGATAAAGTTCCTTCCCCTTTATTGTAAGTTTTCTTTGGAGGGAAATGTGGTCATCTTTGAATTCCTTTCTTCTTGAGAAATATTCCAAACTTTCTTACAAGAAGACTAAGATTCTCCTCAGTTAACTCAAGGCTTTCTATTCTATCTCCATTATTTTCATCATCATTTTCAATAGTGGAGGAGGTGGCTTTGAGTGCAACCCCCTTTTTTCTTCTTGTCATGCTCCTTATTTTGATTGAGCCTATTTAGCTCCAAGTCATGCTCTTGGAGCTATCCAAATAAAATGGCTAATGTTATTGTTGATAGATTCCTTGACTCCGCAATAGACGTCACTTTGGGTTGTCAATTCCTATTCAAATAACTCAAAACTTTGTTGATAAGATCCTCATTAGGAAATTTTTTTCTCAATGAAGCAAGATGATTTATAATGTGAGTGAACCTATTTTTCATTTCTTGAATGTCTTCTCCTAGGTTCATTCTAAACAGTTCATATTTATGAATGTGAGTGTTTATTCTTGATCTTTTTACCTTACTTGTGCCCTTATGGGTTACTTGTAAGGTATCTCACATTTCTTGGGCAGTCTTATAATTTGACACCCTAAAGAATTCATCATACTCCAAGGTTGTGGTATTGATGTTCTTGGCTCTCAAATTGTATTGAACCTTCTTTTTGTCCTCATCGGTCCATTCACTTCTTGGTCTGTTGATTCTTACGCCATCAACCACGCGGGTGGGAACAAAGGCACCATTTTCAATGGCATCCCACACATCCAAATCAATAGCTTCAATAAAAAATTTCATCTTTTATTTCCAATAGGCATAACCATCCCTATTAAAAAAGAGGGGTCTATTTATAAAAGAACTTTTGGAAGAAAAATCGTTAAAAGTCATCACTTCTCTTGAAGCTGTTAAGCTCTTTACACAAGAGTTTAGCTCTGATACCGCTTGTTATTAAGTAACCTTAATACTCAAGAGGAGGAGAATTGAGTTTGTAAAATAATTTCATAAATCTTTCGCAAAACGTTTGATTTTTAATTTTTGTTGAAGTTATTGATTGATAGAGATGAAAGGATAGATAAATGAAAGCTTTCACTCACAAATATAACACCCAAGCGAGAAAGTATTCAAGCAAGCCAATAAAATAGTGCACAAAAGTAAAGGAGTAAAGTTTAGAAGATCAAACGCGAAGTTTATCCTAGTTCAGCCATTAATTCAGTTGTGGCCTACGCCATATCCTCAAGTAATCACCCAAATTTTTTACTATATCTTCAAGCTTCAATAGGTGCTTGTAACATTCACAAACTAGAGCACTCAACACACTTTGGGATATCTCACCCTTTGTGCTTGAGCCTCAACAACAAAAGGATACCTCACCCTTACAATTTTGAGGGATACATCACCTTCTCTTTTACAGTTTATACAAAGTATGAATGATAAGAAACTCACCCAAGAGTGGATAATACAAATTGAAGAACAATGGGTATCAAGGATTCACATTTTTGAAGCTCAAAAATAGGGGTTTGGAGAAAATGATAGTGAAACAAGAATTTAATGTTCAATAATGATTTTCAAATTGTTCTCCTACTTGTTTTTAATGTCCAATCACTTTCATTTATAGCCCAAAGCTTTTTAGAGTCGTTGGTGGTTGTTGGGGGCATTAAATGCTCTTGATAGAGCCGTTGGGAGATGACTTCTGCTATCCCAGATAACCGATTGTTGATTTCTAATAACTGGTTATTTGGTTTAGCATAACCGATTATGGAAAAAGTCATAATTGGTTATGACTTATTACAACAAAATCTTGTGCCACTAACTTTTATAATAACCAGTTATGGGAAATTGCATAACCGGATATAAGCCATTTAAAAAAGAAGCCGGCACCTCTGACTTACACAATAACCAATTATAGGGAAAGGCATAACCGATTTTGCAAGAGTGCTTTTCAAATACTTCATTTCATTTTAAAATGCTTTACATGATGAGCAAGATGAGGGTATGGGTGCATTATCATTTGAAGAGCGAATCATGCATGATTAGTTAGCATCAATAAGTCCTACGGTCTCATTCTAAATTTTGAGCTCATTAATCTCCTTGTTTAAAATAAAAACTTTATTTAGCAATAAGAAGATTGTTTTGTTGGAAGATAAAACCCTTTTAGTGAGCCTCATGGATTCATTATGTAATTTTTCAAATGCATCTTGCAATTCATCAAAGGAAGGTGAAAAGTCTTGGTTAGAAGAAGTTACCTCGGTGTCACATTCTTCTTCTTCCTCTCCTTTAGCTATAAGGCATATATGAGCTTCCTCATTGTCTGACCTAACGGTGGAGTCTATGTCATTGTCATCTTAAGCATTGTAGGCTCTTTTTCCTTTCTTTTCTTTTGACGGTCTCTTTTCAAATTTCTCTATTTTATTTTGAAAAATAGGACACTCCATCTTTATGTGCCCCGATTTTTCACATTCATAGCATATTGGAGTGGGTAAGGTTCCTTCCCCTTTATTGTAAGTTTTCTTTGGAAGGAAAGGCGGTCATCTTTGAATTCCTTTCTTCTTGAGAAATCTTCCAAACTTTCTTACAAGAAGACTAAGATTCTCCTCAGTTAACTCAAGGCTTTCTATTCCATCTCCATCATCTTCATCATCATTTTCAATAGTGGAGGAGGTGGCTTTGAGTGTAATCCCCTTTTTCTTCTTGTCATGCTCCTTATTTTGATTGAGCCTATTTAGCTCCAATTCATGCTCTTGGAGCTTTCCAAATAAAATGGCTAATGTTATTGTTGATAGATTCCTTGACTCCGCAATAGACGTTACTTTGGGTTGTCAATTCTTATTCAAACACCTCAAAACTTTGTTCATAAGATCCTCATTAGGAAATTTTTTTCTCAATGAAGCAAGATGATTTATAATATGAGTGAACGTCTTTTTCATTTCTTGAATGCTTTCTCCTTTTTTCATTCTAAATAGTTCATATTTATGAATGAGAGTGTTTATTCTTGATCTTTTTATTTCACTTATGCCCTCATGGGTTACTTGTAAGGTATCTTACATTTCTTAGGCAGTCTTACAATTTGACACCCTAAAGAATTCATCATATCCCAAGGATGTGGTATTGATGTTCTTGGCTCTCAAATTGTATTAGACCTTTTTTTTGTCCTCATCGGTCCATTCACTTCTTGGTCTATTGATTTTTACACCATTAACTACACGTGTAGGAACAAAGGTATCGTTTTCAACGGCATCCCACACATCCAAGTCAATAGCTTCAATAAAAAAATTTTATCCTTTCTTTCCCATAGGCATAACCATCCTTATTGAAATAAGGGGTGTCTATTTATAGAAGAACTTTCGGAAGAAAAATCGTTCGAAGTCATCACTTCTCTTGAAGCTGCTAGGCTCTTTACACAAGAGTCTAGCCCTGATATCACTTGTTACTACGTGACTTCAATACTCAAGAGGGGGTGAATTGAGTTTGTAAAATAATTTTGCAAATCTTTCACAAAGCATTTGATTATCAATTTTTGTTGAAATTATTGATTGATAGAGATGAATGGATAGATAAGATGAAAGCTTTCACTCACAAATATAACACCCAAGCAAGAAAGTATTCAAGCAAGCCAATAAAACAGTGCACAAAAGTAAAGGAGTAGAGTTTAGAAGATCAAACACAAAGTTTATCCTGGTTCAGCCATCAATCCACTTGTGACTAATGTCCAGTCCTCAAGTAATTACCTGAGATTTCCACTATACCTTCAAGCTTCAACAGGTGCTTGTAACCTATACAAACTAGAGCACTTAACACACTTTGGGATACCTCACCCTTTGTGCTTGAGCCTCAACAACAAAGGGATACCTCACCCTTACAACTTTGAGGGATATCTTACCCTCTCTTTTATAGTTTATACAAAGTATGAATGATACGAAACTCTCTCAAGAGTGGATAATACAAATTGAAGAACAATGGGTATCAAGGATTCACACTTTTGAAGCTCAAAAATGAGTGTTTGGAGAAAATGATAGTGAAACACGAATTCAATGCTCAAGAATGATTTTTAAATTTTTCTCCTACTTGTTTTTAATGCCCAACCATTTTCATTTATGGCCTAAAGCTTTTTAGAGTCGTTGGTGGTTGTTCAGGGCATTAAATGTTCTTAATAGAGCTGTTGGGAGATGACTTCTGCTATCCCAGACAACGGGTTATTGATTTCCAATAACTAGTTATTTGGTTTAGCATAACCGATTATGGAAAAGGCCATAACCGGGTATGACTTATTAAAGCAGAATCCCGCACTATTGACTTTCATAATAACTAGTTATGGGAAATTGCATAACTTGTTATGAGCCACTTAAAAAAGAAGCCAGCGCCTCTAACTTACACAATAACCGATTATGGGAAAAGGCACAACTGATTATTCCCTTTTAAAAACACTTTGGCGCACTTCTATTTTGGTCAAATAACTTATTATTGAACAATAATAACCTGTTATTGGTTTGTCAAGAAAGCAAGATTTCCAAAGGATTTTTCGACTAAAGATTCCCAAAATCTTTCCAAACTTTCTAAAAATATTTTACTCAAACTTAAATATAATTTTCATAAGGATAAATCATGATTTTTCAAAGTCATTTGAGTTGAGTAAAAGTAAGGAAATGTGCTTAGTGCGATTCCTAAAATACCTTTACACAATATCTAAGTCCTATATGCTAATCTTTAAGAGTATTGGGACTTGATCTTTGCATTACCATTCCTTTCTTATTTGTTATCATTAATACCATTGCTTTAGTCAATGCAATTCACAGAAGTGGGCTATGCAGTGCGATGCTCTATTTTGTTCTAGCGCTGAGCACCTTGGTGCTTAGGTGCCCTATGTAACACCCCAAAAATTATTTATTCCATCATAGATAATCATTTTATAATATTTATGATTTTTGAGAATTTTTTTAGAATTTTCTGAGAACATCGAATATTTTAATATATTCTTTGTTTTATGTGCATATTGAGCAGAGTCAGTGTAACACCTCAGAAATTGTTTGTCACACGATGAATAGTCATTTTTTAATATTTGTGATTTATAAGAATTTTCCTGGAATTTTTCAGAAATGTCAAATATTTTAATATATTTTTCGTTTTACATGCACACTGAGCAGAGTCAGTGAAACACCCCAGAAATTGTTTGTTTCATCATGAATAGTCTTTTTCTAATATTTTTGATTTTTGAGAATTTTTGTGAATTTTTTCGGAAACGTCGAAATATTTTTCTTGAGGCTGGTAAACCTTGAACTGTAGATATGTCAATGGGGGATCTTACTAAATCCGAGGTTGGGCACAGTTTACGAGGTTTGCATTTTTCAAGCTTTATCTGATAAATAAAATCTCTGTATGCACTGTTAATTAAAATTTTGTGATACACTCTATTATTTATTGGATAATTAATACTAGCTTTGTGTATTGTGACAATTATCCATTGGGTAATAGCTTGTAGTAAAATCCTAATTACCATATTATTTTAACTATTAAATCACATTATCTTATCTAAAGGCAATCTCCTTTATGTCTAATCACATCTCCTTTATTGAAAATGCACCCAAGCTTCTCAAAGAAGCTTCATCCTCTTTCTCCTCCCCCCCCCCCCCCACACCCTCACACAGAAACTTTTAATTTGGAGTCCAAAGTTGTGCTTCAATTTAATTGATTAACCTATTATAATTTTCAAAAACCCTAAAAGCTATCTCACTTTTCTATTCACTTCTCTCTCTACCTTCATCTTCCTTTCATTTTTCTCCACCTTCTCTCTAGAACACCTCACGGCCAGCCCCTTCTCAAGCCCTCAATCATCACAAAAATTTCAACCAAATACATTTTCTCAATCTCCTCCATCATCTAAACACATCTCTAGTTGGTGATTTCTTGAAAAGGCACCATCTTCACCATCTTCTTCTTCAAGCTTCAAGCTTCAAGCTTTTGGGTAAGGTTCTTGATTTCTCACCCTTTTCTCTTCATTTTCGTGTTCAAGGTCTTCTTGATGACCATTGATCCATTCTTTTTCAAGTTTTCTTGTTGAATTAATGAAGTTGTAATTTTTAGGGTTCTTGGAGGTGTGAATCCAAAAATTACAAGGGGCTTCAAGGGAGTTCTATTGCTTGTTTTCTTCTCTTTGGTAAGAGGAAGATACTTCTCCTCAACCTCTATTGGTAGTAAGGAACCTTGTGTTGTGATTGGTTGTGAGAAACCCTAGTAGGGTTACTCTCTTTGTTTGTATGATTTGTATGATTACATATTATTTTTAATTTGTTTAAGTTATTTGATTGATTAGTTATGTATATTGATATACTTGGATGGATTGAAAAACTTAAAATGGAAGAAAATGACCTAGATCCCCTCTAGGAGGCTCACGATTTTGGGGCCCAAAAATTAGGGTTCTTGATGAACAATCATAATAAGTGGAAGACATAGCTAATCAAGTGTACAATATGTAATTAATGGAATGAAAAATTTGGGTACTTAATCCCCTAGGGAGGCCACGGCCTCTAGGACCATTTAGGGCTTGATTATGTAACTTTAGGTAATCTTGGAACTTAAATAATCAAGTGATTAATTTATTGGTAATAGGGTGGAAAAATTGGTAAATTGGAAGATTAGAAAATAATTTGGGATCCATAAATTGGAAAGAACCAAGAATGAAATTTATCATAAGACTTAGGGTAATTTTAATTAAAGAAAGAACAAGAGAGTGTGAGACTTTGAGACCCATAGAATAATTTTCTAAGTGTGTGTGTGAATAAATTACAATAGAGAACTCAATTAATCACGAGAATTCCTCTAGAGACGAACTTTGTAAGAAATGCTAAATTTAAGTAAGAATTCATAATAAACCTTGAAAGTGTATTACTTCATTTAATTTCTGATAATATGATATTGTGGGTCCATGTGAGGGACCAATGATGTGTTGATACTTACTTTGGTCAATTGAGGCATATTGTGAAAAAAGTATGTGATGATAAACATACATGGTTATGCATTGAGTCATCATGCATTGTGAAAGTCCGTTGGACTGTTGTTAAGACCGTGTTGCCTAGGAGATTGAACACACCTTAGTGCGGGTGCGAGTAGACTAGTGTAGGTCATATTATTGACCTTGGGGATGTTGGGATGCGAGTACCTCGCAATGGACAGTTGGTAGCTCTTCTGTCCATGGGGCAGACTGATGCAAACGCACCGATGATCCAGACCGAGATACTGTCCTATATCGTGATCTAGTGTAGAATGTCCGTGCAATGCCTTGATGTGCACGTGGATAAACTGATGAGTTATAGCTTTGGCCACGGCAGCCGAGTTGCAAACATGTCTCCTGATCTTTCTCTCCGACTGTTTGTTTCTAACTCCACAGAGTAGGATTTTGGTGTTGTATGTATGTGCATAGTGAGTCCACATATTATCTGGCACCTAATTCTTATGATAATTTGAAACTGTCACTTTAATGATGTACAATTGCATGGAACTGCTTAATTGTTTATTGCTGTTATTTAATGTTTATTATTATTACCTCTTGAGAGGCTATGTGGGCGCTTTGCGCCATTTTGTTTCTATACTGCCATAATTGGTAATGATGGTAGGATGTCTTACCTCTTTCATGTGTTTCCATTATTTCTGCCCGTTTATAAATATGTTTCATCGAAGACGTCGGCAAGGAGGGTGAAGCTCACGAATTCCTCGGCTTCTGGCCCGACCGCGACTAGCACCTGTTGTTGGATCATGGCGGCACACCCACGTGAATTTTTAGGTTATGTGCGTTTGACCTTCCTCGGAGGGCCAGACTGCTGGCACATTAACCTAAATTTCGATCGTTGTATCTACGAGGGGGACGTGTCGATTTCACTAGCTTGGGGGCGTCATGATCCGCCCATCTTCACTTGCAGCGTCAGTTTACGTTTAGAGTTCTACTTGCCCATCAGGGAGATATGGGGTGATCGTTATTACACCCCACAGGAGGATTCTTTTGTCTCCACTGCTCGAGCCCCAGCCCATTACTCGGTGGCTCCGATGGAGGTTTTCTCGGATGAGGAAGACCCTGAAGAGGAACCCGAGGAGGATCCTGACACGGTTCCTTCTCCTCTTAGGGATTGATACTGTTGATAGCTACTGATGGCTATCGGTGTTTATTTTGGGGGCTTGATGTGTCATTATTTTGGTGGACTGTATATTTATGATCTCTTGGGGCAGATATGTATAATTTTACTTTTTGTATATCAGGCGCTGTAATCAAACAAGTTTAATATAATGATATATCATTGTACATGTATGTTAGTTTAATGTATGCTTTACTTCTATTTTACTCTTCATTGTAATTATGCCTTATCACTATTTTTATTAATTATAACAAAAAAAATACTCACTAATTTAATTACACGATTATAACCAAGTAAATTTACGTTTATATAAAAAGAACCAGGTCTTAACTTATATTTTTATTTTTCGCATTGTAAATGACAATGTGACGTTCCCACCCAAAAAGGGGAGTTACACCCTAAGCCCTGCTACACGCTTCAGCATCTAGGTTGTGCCCACCTGAGTGCCTGTGGTTCCAGTGCTAGAGAGCTGGTTGCATAGCAGCAATTCTGCAGAAGTATGCTACTGTTCCATTGGTAAAAATTAGCTTCTATGCCATCAAAATTGGATTCAAGGTGATTTCTAGTATCACCAACAATCCTTAATTATGTTGTAACAATTATGTAACCTATTAATTCATTTAATTTTGGATTAAAACTCAAAATCATATACCTAGTTGTTTAATGTCCAAATTCCCACTTTAGGGACTAAAAGACCAAAACTAAGGACCAAATCCAATCTCATGCTTCCATTAACCTGAATTAACTAATTCCAATTAATGAAAACAAAGATCAAACAAAGGAAATAGATTTTCAGCCATAAAAACCTATTTCCCATTTTATGTAAGCTAACTTCAAGTATAGAGAAAATGAAGGAAAGAAAAATGAAATTTTAGGTTAGAACCCTTACCTTAATCCTGTGTGATGGAGATTGATCAGGTTTGTCTTTACTTCTTTCCTTTCCTCTTCTTTTCCTCTTCTTCCTTGAGTTTCTCCTCTTAGATTCCCTTGTTTCCAACCACTGTAGCTGCTATTCTGTGAGGAAGAGATGAGAGAAAATGAGATAACTGTATAAGAATTATCAGGAAATAGTCAATATAAAGGGTCTTTCCCTTTTGTTACTTGTTTCATTTAAGTATCGCACTGATACTTCCCAATCTACTAAAAATACTTAGATTTAACTAAACCAAGTTTTCCAACTTCTAATAACTTTAAAATAAATACTAAGATTCATTAAAAATATTGTTTCACCATTATCACATTTTTTCATATTTGCTGCTAGTCAATCGGGCACTAAATGCACAACCAGTATGCCTAAAAATATCAAACTGACTCTGATTATTCTCAAATTTTAACTACATCCTCTTACACCTATTTCTGACTTAGAAGCAAATTCTCTAGGTTCATTTCCCTCAAATTAGTCATTTATGCTACTATCTGAGTCATTTTAAGCTATTTTTCTCACTCTAGGCTGCGACAAAATGTCTAAACTAACTCAGTTTACCACAATAATTAACAAACATGTTAAATAAGTGTTTTGCTACCTTCATAATCATAAACTAGTCTAACATGCTAAAAAGTGGATGTTACATCTGGCACTCAGATTACATGAGAGATATTTAAGAATTCTTTTATGGAGAAGTATTTCCCTCAGAATTTGCAAAATGTAAAGGAGATGGAGTTCCTGAGGTTGAAATAAGGCGATATGTCGATTGGTCAATATGTGGCCAAGTTTAATGAGTTGTCAAAGTTCTCATCCTATATTCAACATAGACGAGAGTTGAAAATGTGTTAAGTTTGAAGAAGGATTCAGGGATGATATTCAAAAGGTCATTAGACTTTCTGACCTTGGTGAATAAGTGTAGAATCATTGAGGGTCATGATGATAAGTCCCAAGAGGAGCAAAGATCATAGGACCTTCAAAAGAGGAAAATGGTGGATGATGGGTTTGAGGAATATGTTTCTACTGTGAATGCTTATGTCCCTAAAGCATGTCAAATAGTTTTTGATGATAACAAAGGCCAAAGTGAAGATCAAGTGCAAAAGAGAAGATCAAGCGCAAAAGGAAAAATCAAGATCAAAGAAAGAAGTCAAGAGGTTTATTTAGTTATAAGACTTAGAACATTAATGTTAAATGCTCTCAAGATTTCTCAAATGGTTTTTCAATATAACACTTCAAAATAAATGGGAAATTTCAAAGTTAAACATGGCTTTCAAGAAAACTTGAGTTTTAATCTTAAATCTAACACTCTTAAAAGGATTTATATTTAATCAAGTGTCTTGAGGTGTTAGAAATGACTTACAAGCTTTATTGGACTTGAAAAATGTGTTCAAAGGCCAATGTAATCGATTACATGATGTTTGTAATCGATTACACAGCAAACAGAGGCCTTGTAATCGATTACATGAGTAATGTAATCGATTACAAGCAAGTCAGAGGCCATGTAATCGATTACACAGTATATGTAATCGATTACAATAAGCCCAGAAAGGCAAGAACACGTTCAAAGAGTCATGTAATCGATTACATGGATATCGTAATCGATTACATAGCAAGTCAGAAGTCATGTAATCGATTACATGGATATTGTAATCGATTACAAGCAAGTCAGAAGCCATGTAATCGATTACACCAATAATGTAATCGATTACACAGAGCCCAGAAAGCCAAGAACACGTTGGAACAACAATGTAATCGATTACATGAGTTGTGTAATCGATTACACGAACCCTGACAACGTCCAACGGCTATATTAAATGCATTTAATGCATGGTCAAAACACCCCAACGGCTCTATTAATTGAGAAACTTATAAATACCAAAGTTGGGTCTTCATTTGAGGTTGACCTTGAACCAAAAACTGATCATCAATACTTCCAAACGTGAATTAATCCTCAAATCCATTTCTTGCTCTGTTTTTTGTTAAAAACGTGAAAAATCTTTGAGAGCATATTAGAGCTTCAATTTATAATCATCTACTCTAGTGAGAGCTTCTTTCAATCAATCTCTATTGCTTTGTAAAGGGGTGAGGCATCCCTCCAAAAGTGTAAAGGGTGAGGTATCCCTCAGTTGAAGAGACTCAAGCTCCAAGGGTGAGGTATCCCAAAGTGTTGAGTGCTCAAGGTTGTAAAGGTTATCAAGCACCTATTGAAACTTGAAGAAATAGTGGAAAATCTCTAGCGGTTGCTTGAGGACTGGACGTAGATCACAAGTAGATTGGTGATCGAACTAGGATAAATCATTGTGTTTGTTTCCTCTAAACCCTTCTCTTTACATTGAGTACTGTTTTATTGATTTGTTTGAATATTGATACCTTTGGCTATTGCATTTATAAGTGAAAGTGTTTATCTCTTGTATCCAATCATCTCTAATCATCAATTAGCTTCAACAAAAATTATTTATTAAACGATTTGTGAAAGATTTGCGAACTTAGTTTTCATACTCAATTCACCCCCCTCTTGAGTATTGAGGCCACTTGGTAACAAGTGGTATCAGAGCTAGACTCTTGTATAAAGAGCTTAGCAACTTCAAGAGAAGTGATGGCTTCAAATGGTTTTTCAAATGAAGGTTCTTCTATAAACAAACCTCCTTATTTCAATGGGGATGGTTATGCCTATTGGAAAGAAAGGATAAAATTTTTTATTGAAGCAATTAATTTAGATGTGTGGGACGCCGTTGAAAATGGTGCTTTTATTCCAACACAAACTAAAGATGGTGTAAAAATTAATACACCTAGAAATGAATGGACCGATGATGATAAAAAGAAGGTTCAATACAATTTGAGAGCTAAGAACATCATCACCACATCCTTGGGGTATGATGAATTCTTTAGGGTGTCAAATTGCAAGACCGCAAAAGAAATGTGGGATACCCTACAAGTAACTCATGAAGGTACTAGTGAGGTAAAATGATCTCGAATAAACACTCTTACTCATGAATACGAATTGTTTAGAATGAACCAAGGTGAGAGTATTCAAGATATGCAAAAGAGGTTTACTCATATTGTTAATCATCTTATCTCATTGGGAAAAACATTTCCTAATGAGGATCTTATTAACAAAGTCTTAAGATGTCTAAGCAGGAATTGGCAACCCAAAGTAACGGCGATTGCAAAATTAAGAGATTTATCAACAATGTCTCTAGCCACTTTATTTGGGAAGCTTCAAGAACATGAGCTGGAACTAAATAGGCTCAATCAAAATGAAGAGCATGACAAGAAGAAGAAGGGAATCGCACTCAAAGCCACCTCCTCTACAATTGAAGATAATGATGAAGATAGTAAAGAGGATGGTGAAAATGTTGAGCTAAGTGAGGAGAATCTTAGTCTCCTTGTGAGAAAATTTGGAAGATTCCTAAAGAACAAAGGATTTCAAAGAAGACCACCCTTTCCTCAAAAGAAAATGTATCACAAAGGAGAAGGATCATCTACTCCTCCAAAATGCTATGAATGTGGAAAACCAGGGCACATGAAAATCGAGTGTCCTATGTATCTCAAGAAGACAGAGAAGTTTGAGAAAATGCCTTCTAAGGAAAGGAAAGGAAGAAGAGCATATATAGCTTAGGAGGACAATGACTTAAGCTCTTCCAACGATTCGGAGAATGAAGAAGCCCATCTTTGCCTCATGGCTCAAGGAGAAGAAAGTGAAGAAAGCGACACCGAGGTAACCTCTTCTAACCTAGAGCCTTCACCTTCTTATGATGAATTGCAAGATGCATTTCAAGAATTACATGATGAATCTTTAAGGCTCACAAAAATAGTTTTATCTTCCAATAAAACAATCTCCTTATTGGCAAACAAAGTTTCTATTTTAACTAAGGAGATAAATGAGCTTAAAATTGAAAATAAGACTTTAGGACTCATTGATGCTAATTCATTATGCATGACTTGTTCCTCACATGATAATACATCCATATCTTTACCTTGTTTATCATGCAAAGCTTTTGAAAAAGAAATTGAAGATTTGAATAACACTCTTGCAAAATTCACTTTTGGAAGAGACAACTTGAATGTGTTGTTAGGGAAACAAAAATGTGTGTTTCAAAAAGCTGGTTTGGGATTTAATCCAAATAACCATCAAAAATCTTATAAGAACTTCTTTGTTTCCTCAAATACTTCAAGTAGTCCCTTTGTTAAATGCTTTCAATGTGGTAGGAAAGGGCACAGTGCATCAACTTGCAATGTTAGAAAGAACATAAACACTAAAGTTGGAATAAAAAGAGTTTGGGTTCCTAAAGGCACCATGCCTAATTCTAACACACAAGGACCCAAGACAATTTGGGTACCAAAGGTTAAAACTTGAATGTGTGTTGTGTAACACCCTCCTTAGGGCATCACATTTCTGACTCCCGACTCATAATCTGAAAAGAAGTTCGCATAAAGTTTGAGTTATAAAAGATGGGTTTCAAATTTTCTTCTTTACTGAAACGTAAATTTACTGAAATATTAGGTAATATTGAAAATCATATTTCAACTATTCATTATGCAATATTGACACCAATTAATATCACAATTTAAAGATAAATATAAAATTAACAGACTTAATTTTTTTTTTAATAGTAGCAAACCCTATGACGGGTCCTACTTAATAGTACGGTACAACACTAACGAGAAACTTTAACATACTTATTCCTTTTTCTGTCCATCTTGATGCATCAGACATCTGTTCCTTTGTCAACACTGCACACCTTCGAGTCCTGAATGTCCACTCCTTATTGTTGTCACCAATCTCAGAATATCCATTGTCCGTTATGTCTAAGACAACTCGATCCTTCTATTATTTGATTTTAACAGTACAGACACAGCAAAATAAGATAACAAAGAGGTGAGATCACCTACACTAATACCAACATGGCAGCACAGAGATAACACAAACAGCAATATCATACAGATAGATCATACCGCAATTATGATCATACCATCAACATTAATCAACTATCATCATCCAATCATTTATCTATTCAATTATCATCCAAGTATTCAAAACAATTGTCATAACCAATGACCAATATTCCTCAATTAATATATCACACAGATATAAATGCTCAGATTTATGCATATGCACAAAGACTCATTTTATCAAAAACAACTCCATGGAGGTTTTCACAATTTCGAGAAGAATGCTCGGTTAATTGTCACCTTAACCCAAAGACAATCTCGGTCGTTGAAAAGAATCGTGTTCTTGTCGGGTATCGTCAATGCGTTGCAACGGACCGCATCGCAAGTGGCACAGTGGTACTCGCTAACCAGCGTCCATCGGTCGACCGCTACTCGACGCCCCAAGATCCATCATAGACCTCACTATCAATTCTCATTCACTCTTCAACCACAAGGGCCATAATAGCTATTAGCTATATTTTATACAATGCACGAATATATCAGTGCAAGTCCAACCCCAAAGGGCCAAATCTTTTCAATTTCATTTATTCAATGTAATCATATGCTTCAACGTATATTTTTCCAATGCACGTATAATGCACCAAATCCAATCACAGACATATCTTTCCAATGCATGTATAATGCACCAAATGCCAGTCATAGGCAAAACATGTCATTTTCTCACACAGCATCCATATACTGGTTCTACAATATTTATACTATATTTTCAACAGGAAAATCATATTATCACATTTTCATAGTTATAAAACTCTTTCGTCGTATTTTCAAAAAATTGAGCAACATTTCCATTTCGTTTTCACAATTCCAAAATATTTCTGTTACGTTTTCACAATTCCAAAACGTTTCTGTTATATTTTCACAATACCATAACACTTCTTTTACGTTTTTAAAATTTTGTAACATTTCTGTTATATTTTCAAAATACTGCAACACTTCTGTTGCACTTTTAAATCACGTATTTAATTTTTCAATGTTTTTCTCAATCACATAAAAATATACGTTTCTCAAATTGCGTAACGATTTTCCACCATTTTCAAAATCGCATAACTTAAAAATCATTCTTTTAAGTTGCGTAAATCATTTTCCATCATTCTCAAAATATTTAAAACACTTTCCAAATCACATAAGATTTTCTGTCATTTTCACAATTACGTAAAAATATTCTATCATTATTTAATCACGTAGTGATTTTTCAATAATATTTTCAATAGTGTAAAATATTTAAACGCTTCCCAAATCGCATAGAAATATTTTAACATTTTTCAAATCGCGTAAAAATATTTTACTATATTTCCAAACACTTAGAAATATTTTCTTGTATTTCAAATCATGTATTTTAAAAATTACGTTTTTAAGATACGTAAATCATTTTTCACCACAATTCTATTATGAAAAATATTTCTCAACCTTCAAAAATTCCATTTCATCTTTTCTCAAAATATTATGACTTTGTATTTCATTTTTCACATTTTCTTACTCAAGAAAATCTTTTTCCACGTTTCTTTACTCAAGAAATTCTTTTTCAAATATAATCCACAAAATTACCTTTCCATCAATGTTTCAAAACTTAACATTTTCTAACGTACTTCAAAACTCAAAAATAAGTTATACGTTAGTAGATTTTCATAATACCATTATATTCTCCATTTTTCCCAAATCATTTCTCAAGTGCTAAAATACTCTGATTCCCTTTTCAAATTCCTTATATTAAATTAATTATATTTTCACTTGAAAAATCACTTTGTTTCATTAAAATCAATGCATTACAAACCTTCGAAAATGTGGACATGACTATTGAAAATTATCAAAATATTTTTCCTTCTAAATTGATATGATTTTACACAAACAAAACCATTAAAATTTTATTTTCAAAACCGAAGGACTTATGGTGATAAAACCAAACCCATTTGTTCAAATCCTTTTTCACTTTCTTTGCAAATCCTTTTTCACTTTCTTTACAAATCCTTTTTCATTTTCTTTGCTAATTCTTAAAATCATCATTGTTATTTTTATTTAAATCTCATGTTTTGTAAAACACTTAGAAACTTTTTACACAAAATAAATCAATAAAAATTCCTCAAAAACCATGTTCTTGTATTCTTTGTTTATTTTCCTTGTTTTTCTAAATATTCATTTTCATCATTCATGAAAATATAAATTTGTGAACACCTATTTTGAGGTGTCTTGATCGAAATTCTCATTATTCTAAGGATCAAAATTTAATTTCTTTGTTCTTGAAAAATTTCCTCATTGACCCAAATCAAGGGCATCAAAACCGTAACTCTTCCTTGGCCATTGAGACCAAGATTAGTTTTCTTTCCATCCACACATCATGGCATACATATATATATTTCATCATAAATATCACAAACATGCCATATACTCATCATGCATATTATAAGTATACTATCAAAGCCATAAAATCATGCAAAGCATATTAAGCATAGACAAAAATAATCAAAATATAAGAAAATAAATTAAAGCTCATAAACATAAAATTAATTATTACATGACCATGGATTGAAATCCTCACATGGATTCACCATCCATCAAATATAAGACCATCTCTCACCATCATACTTGGTTGGTAAGGTGGATCTTCCTCTTACCTCTTGAAGATCCTCAAAATCTCCTTGTTTTGCTTCTTTTTCCAAGTCCTTCACCACCAATGGCTTCTCAAATACAAAACAAAATATATAAAAATTAGTATACTAAGCTTGATTAAGAGGAACCATGGATCAAATATGGTTTAGATCATGAAAAAGAAGAGAAGAAATGAAGTCTTCTTATACTTCACCTCAAAAACCCAATAACTTTGATCTTGAAGGAAGTCCATGAAGATGAATGATTTAGAGAAAGTTTCCAACATGAAAGTTGCTTAGAATATAATGTAGATTCAAGATCTATGGTTGGATGAAATTAAAAGTGATGGAAGGTGTTTTTGGGTGAGGAGGCCGAACCTATGGAGAGAAAAAGGAAGGAAGGAATGGTCGCTTGGTTCTTGGAATTTAGAGAGAATAAGATGGAGGCTTTTTGGGTGAGAGAGAAAAGTGAAAATGCATGCACAAAGTGAGTGGGCTGCTGTGTGAGTGTTGGAGAGTTTGAAGAGTTTTACTTGAAATAATATCCCATTTTGGGTTCACACTTGAAACACATGGTCTTCCACTTTGTCATCTTTTTCTTTGGCCTAAAAAGGCTACTCCAATTTGTCTCCTCCTTTCCAAGCATCTCCAATCGTCCCCCCTCTTCATAATGCATGCAAAGTTGTCATCTTTTCATGCCATTATTTGAAGCATTTCTAGCCATTGATTAATTCAATGGTTAGGATTTAGGTAGACTTTTGATTTTTAGGAGACTTAATCTAGGCCATTAGATCTTTTTTCTTTAAATTCTAGCCATTAGATGTGTCTCCAAAATAAAGGATCAAGATTGCTCCTTCAAACTTTAAATCCAAGGGTTATAATTAGGCATAGCCTTTTTAGAAGACCAAATCTCCACCTTTGATTAATTCTTCATCCAATGGTCATAAATGGTCTTTGTCACTTTTTAAGACTAAATCTCCACCCTTGATCAATTCCAAATCCAATGATTGTAAATGGTCACTTTATATAATCAAATTTACACCGTTGATTAAATCTACGGTTGATATTGAAGCTTGCCTAACTAAGTTTATTCTCACACCATTGATTAAATCAATGGTGATTATCCAATGCTTCTTTATTAAATTTATTTCTTAACCATTAATTAAATCAAGATCAAGTCTTCATCGTTAAATAAATCAATGGTGGATATCCAAATCACCAATGTTGACTTAAGCAATATAGTTTCTATTTTTATCTACTAAAAACCCCACGAAAGAATATATTTACCGTATTTTTATCACCTGATAATTAAATACAGTGCCAAACACAAAACAAGAAAATTTCTAAAACTGTTTCCGGATTCAGGTTTAGTAAGATCCCCTGTCTCCGTCTAAACAGTATAAATTTTTCTATGCGTAGAAAATTTTTTACTTTGTGGGACCCACCTGGGCCCACATACAGTAAAAAATTCATAATCATCCACAAAAATCACAAATATTAGAAAACGTATGAAAATCAAGTCAGATTGTTAAAAATAATTAACAGTCAAGAGAAATAAATACAGAAAGATTTTCCCCAGCCCAAAAATTATTATTTTCCTGACACGGAGTAAATCACTCAAAACGATCAAATATGCTGATGGAATAATCAAAATAATTTTACAGTATCCAGAAATTACTAAATAGTAAAATTCTGTTAACTGTCAAAATTACTGTTTACAAGATAAGAAATTTTGGGGTGTTACATGTTGTAGGTGTGCTTGAAGACCAAGAGCTCAAGTTGGTATCTTGATAGTGGTTGCTCCAAGCACATGACCGGTGATGGCTCCAAGTTCTCCTCCCTTACACCCAAGAAACATGGTCATGTCACATATGGTGATAACAACAAAGGAAAGATTCTTGGAATTGGCAAAGTTGATAAGGTCCCTTCATCATCTATTGATAATGTTTTGCTTGTTGAAGGACTTAAACATAATTTGCTTAGTATTAGTCAATTGTGTGATAAAGGCAATAGAGTTATATTTGATTCTTCTTGTTGCATAATTGAGGGAAAGGATGATAAGCAAGTTAAGTTTGTTGGTCATAGAGTCAATAATATATATATGATTAGTCTCGATGATATCTCCTCAAATGATGCTAAATGCTTTATGAGTAAAGAAAATGATTCATGGTTATGGCATAGAAGAATTGCCCACATTCACATGGATAACTTAAACAAATTAGTTTCTAAAGAACTAGTAATTGGTCTTCCAAAGCTCAAATTTGAAAAAGACAAACTTTGTGATGCATGTCAAAAGGGAAAACAAGTAAAGGTCTCTTTTAAAGCTAAAAACATAGTTTCAACTTCTAGACCTTTACAACTTTTGCACATGGATCTTTTTGGGCCCTCTAGAACTATGAGCTTTGGTGGGAATTACTACGCATTAGTGATTGTGGATGATTTTTCTAGGTTTACATGGACATTATTCTTGGCCCACATAAATGATGTTTTTCAATCATTTAGAAAACTTGCCAAAGTTATCCAAAACGAAAAAGGTTTTTGTATTGCATCCATAAGAAGTGACCATGGTGGTGAATTTGAAAATCATGAATTTGAAACTTTTTGTGATGAACATGGCATTGAGCATAATTTTTCTGCCCCTAGAACACCACAACAAAATGGTGTTGTAGAAAGGAAAAATTGATCTTTAGAGAAAATGGCAAGAACTATGCTCAATGAGGCCAACCTTCCTAAGTACTTTTGGGCAGATGCGGTTAACACCGCTTGTTATGTTATGAATAGAGCCCTAATAAGGCCAATTTTAAAGAAAACTCCATATGAATTGTACAAAGGAAGGAAACCAAATGTGTCACATCTTCATGTCTTTGGATGTAAATGCTTTGTTTTGAATAATGGAAAGGATAACTTGGGGAAGTTTGATTCAAAATCTTATGAGGGAATATTCATTGGTTATTCTATTCATAGTAAGGCCTTTAGAGTCTATAATAAACGAACTATGACCATAGAAGAGTCCATACATGTTGTATTTGATGAAACTAACCCAAATGAGTCGAGAAAGGAGCTTGTTGATGATGTTGCAGAAATCTTAGAAAAAATGCACTTGGAAAATCAAGAGAAAGAGGCCAAGAAGTAAGAAGAGAGACTCCTTGATCATTCATGGCAAAAAGATTCAGAAATCTTGGACCTACCCAAAGAATGGAGGACTTCAAGATATCACCCTCTCGACAAGGTGATTGGTGATGTATTAAAAGGGGTAATCACTCGAAACTCACTTAGAAATACATGTAATCACCTAGCCTTTGTCTCTCAAGTTGAACCTAAAGACATAAATAAGGCCATTAATGATGAGCATTGGATCTTGGCCATGCAAGAAGAACTAAATCAATTTGAGAGAAATCAAGTTTGGGAATTAGTTCCAAGGCCCAATGATCATCCTATAATTGGCACCAAATGGGTCTTTAGGAATAAACTTGATGAAACGGGCTTAATAATAAGAAATAAAGCTAGGCTTGTAGCTAAGGGATATAATTAAGAAGAAGGTATAGACTATGAAGAAACTTATGCTCCCGTAGCTAAGTTAGAGGCCATTAGAATGTTACTTGCATATGCTTGCATCATGGATTTCAAACTCTATCAAATGGATGTCAAAAGTGCTTTTTTAAATGGTTTTATACAAGAAGAGGTGTATGTGGAACAACCTCCTAGTTTTGAATATTTTGAATTGTCCAACCATGTTTTTAAACTGAAAAAGGCCTTGTATGGCTTGAAACAAGCTCCTAGAGCTTGGTATGAAAGGTTGAGTAAATTCCTTTTAGAAAAAGGCTTTTCTAGAGGCAAAGTTGACACTATCCTTTTCATAAAACATAAAATGCATGACATACTTCTAGTTCAAATCTATGTTGATGACATTATATTTGGAGCTACTAACAACTCTCTTTGTAAAGAATTTTCAAATATTATACAAAGTGAGTTTGAAATGTCCATGATGGGTGAGCTCAACTTCTTCCTTGGTCTCCAAATCAAGCAAACAAGAGAAGGAACGTTCATAAGCCAATCCAAGTATTGCAAGGAGCTGCTCAAGAAGTTTGGAATGGACAATGCCAAACATATGGCTACTCCTATGGGCACCTCTTGCTATTTGGACAAGGATGAAGGAGGTAAATCAGTAGAAATTACGAAATATAGAGGTATGATTAGCTCTCTCCTTTACCTCACTGCAAGTAGGCCTGATATAATGTTTAGTGTATGCATGTGTGCTAGATATCAAGCTAATCCTAAAGAATCACACCTAAGTGCTGTTAGGAGAATAATGAAATATCTAATAGGCACATCACAAATGGGTTTATGGTACCTTAAAGGTGTCTCATGTAGTCTTATTGGGTATTCTGATTCTGATTTTGCTGGGTGCAAAATGGATAGAAAGAGCACTAGTGGGACATGTCACTTGCTTGGAAGCTCACTAGTTTCTTGGCACAGCAAGAAGCAAAATAGTGTGACATTGTCTACAACTGAAGCTGAGTATGTTGCAGTTGGGAGTTGTTGTTCTCAAATCCTTTGGATGAAACAACAACTCTTGGACTATGGTCTTAAGCTTGATCACATCCCCATAAGATGTGATAATACTAGTGCAATCAATTTGTCCAAAAATCCCATCTTGCATTCTAGGACTAAACATATTGAAATAAGACATCATTTCATTAGAGACCATGTTCAAAAGGGTGATTGTATGCTTGAGTTTGTAGAAACCACTAAGCAACTAGCTGACATTTTCACTAAACCCCTAGCAAAAGAAGCATTTTTCTATATAAGAAATGAACTTGGTATATTGGATCAATCATGCATAAATTAACTAATTGCTGCATAATCCTAAAACTAATGCATAAACTTGTGTTTTTCTGCATAATTATGCCACATTGCTGCATAATCTCTGAATTTTTCATTATATTTGAATCCAATACTGACTTGAGCATCAGAGATTTCCCTTAAGTTATTTTGCAGGTGCTCCCTCATGCCCAAGACTCCCAAGCAACTCAACATCCTCAAAATTTCACAAACAATGGTGTATTTCTTGGTAAAAATGATAATTTTGATCAATTATGTGAGCTGAATCATAATATGATTGGATTATATGTTTGCATGATGATTTGAATTGATCTAAGTTGCTTTGGAACTAATTTGGATGGATTAAAATTGATTATATGCTGATTGGAATGCAAAATCTGAGTTAAAGAGTGTTGGTAATCGATTACAATGCCTTTGTAATCGATTACACAGGTTCTGTCAAGCATGTAATCGATTACACAGCTTTTGTAATCGATTACAATCAACTCAGAACTCAGGTAATCGATTACATCAACTATGTAATCGATTACAAGGTTCCCCAGAAGCGTGGTAATCGATTACACCAGAAATGTAATCGATTACACACCCACCAGAATGCATGTAATCGATTACACACCCAATGTAATCCATTACACAGGGTTTTTTAAAAGGTTTCTGATGCGCGTAGAGCTCATTTTTTTCAGAACCTTTCATCTCCTTCGTCTTCCTCCTTGCTCCCTCGCAACCCAAATCTCTCAATCTCTCACTTCTCACTCAAATATCCATCAAAATCCCTCATTTCACCTCTCTTAATCTCGGAAAACTCCTCTCCACACACCCCATCTCTCAAAATCTCCTCACATCCTTCACTCAAATCTCCCCATCACCTCTCACGAACCCTATCCCGACTTCTCTGACCTAATCTCATCCCTCTCTCTCTCCTCACTCATCCCCAACCACTTACCACTCATCCCACTCTAATCCTTCTCATCAATGGCTGAATCCTCTCATCGCTCAAAGTGCCCAAGAACAGGGGCTGCCATTGGAGGGTCCTCTGGTGGTGCTTCCCGCAACATCTCTGGCCTGGACCTCACGAGACACTTTTCCACAGTGAAGCGAGCTGAGTTGTTCCGGAAAAACTTCCAGCTTCGCAATATCATCTCTCCCAGGTATCTTCCCATCACCTTCTGCGAGAGTGAACCTTTAGAAAGCTTTAGAACCATAGAAAATTTAGGCTTGTTGGGTTTCCTGAGCATAAAGAAAGCTATCTACCCTAACCTTGTGCGAGTCTTTTATGCGAACCTGAAAGTTGAGGATAATTGCATAATCTCTGAAGTGAAAAAACAACAAATCAGGTTAATAATGGCTGAATGGTATAGGCTAACGAAGCTCACTCCAGATGGAGCTAACTTCTGTGGAAATGCAAATGTTTGGGGGCATGAGTTTGAGCACAAGGCTGCTCTTCTCTCATTAATTAGGACTGGATACTCCCCCTAGTGATCCTAAATGACGAATTATGGCCACTGGCCTAACTATGGAGAACAGGGTTCTCCACTACCTTTTGGTCCGTGGATTGATTCCCAGGGGAGGGAATTACTCCCAGGTTCTTAAGGATGATGTGGTTGCCTTATGGCCAATGACAACAGGGCGGCCAATAAACTGGGGTTACTACATTATAGAGCATATGCTGGATGTCAAGAAAAAGAAGAACTCTGCTCTCCCTTTCGCCATGTTGGTAACCACCATCCTAGAGCACTGTCGCATTTCACTGGCTGAAGAGTCTATGGACACCAGCTCGAAAGGACCACAATCCATTGGCTTGCATACCCTGAAGAAGCTCCAGCTCTACAAAGTGGATGATAGGTGGCATTACATTGCTCATGGCACGTTTGGTCATATCCATCATGATCCGGATAGTGACGATGATGAGGAGGCTCAGCATCCTGCTCCTACCCCTGCTCCTGCTCTCGCTCCAGCTACTCTTGACCTCCTGCTCCAAGAGATGCGCAACTTGAGCACTAATGTAAACACACGCATGGATCACCTAGAGCAGAAGATAGACCATCTTGAGCTGAGGATGGACTACTCTGATCAGGAGCTTGCCTCGATTCAATCCTTCCTGGGTGGACCTCCTATTCCTCCGAGTGCTGCTGCTGCCCCTCCCACATCCTCTGCCTCTCCGGTTCCCCTGTCCTTCACTGGTCCATCCGGCGTTCCTGCTGATGATGAAAAGCTTCTGGACTCTGACGACGATCTTGAGCCCGACGATGATAACATTGCTGCGAATCCAGAGGGTGATGTTTTTTGTGACAGCGAGGCCACTGACAGTGATCATGGCCCATTGCCTTGATGTTTTTTATTTTGATGACTACCTTGTATTTATTTTGTTTTGACTCTGATTATATAACATTGGTATACATTTATGGTGTTTTTTGGTTATTGGCTACTGGTTGTGAGAAGTTCCTTTGTACATACTGATTAATGATATATGAACTTGTTTATGCTTTGACTGTTTGGCCTTTTGAAATATTGATTGGACTGATTAATCTCTTTGGCGTTTTTGTTTTGGCAAAATTTGGAAATCATGAAATATAGCTGTTATGTTGTCCATTTTTTTTTCTTTAAATGCTTATGTCTTTTTTATAATGCCAACGGAGGAGAAAATAAGGAAAAATGAAATGAAATCTAATTAAAGGTTGCATGAGTAATTAAGGTTGCATGAGTACGGGGGAGTTATTGAGCTTTTGAGCTCTTAAGCTTTTCATAGGCAAAATCTAACCCAATATCATGCATAAACTCCGGGGGAGCATTGCGCCTAAATGTCTATTATATACAAATGCAAAAACTCTTTTTTTTTCCTATGATCAGTTTGTCATCATCAAAAAGGGGGAGAATTTGAATGCTTATGTCCCTAAAGTATGTCAAATAGTTTTTGATGATAACAAAGGCCAAAGTGAAGATCAAGTGCAAAAGAGAAGATCAAGCGCAAAAGGAAAAATCAAGATCAAAGAAAGAAGTCAAGAGGTTTATTTAGTTATAAGACTTAGAACATTAATGTTAAATGCTCTCAAGATTTCTCAAATGGTTTTTCAATATAACACTTCAAAATAAATGGGAAATTTCAAAGTTAAACATGGCTTTCAAGAAAACTTGAGTTTTAATCTTAAATCTAACACTCTTAAAAGGATTTATGTTTAATCAAGTGTCTTGAGGTGTTAGAAATGACTTACAAGCTTTATTGGACTTGAAAAATGTGTTCAAAGGCCAATGTAATCGATTACATGATGTTTGTAATCGATTACACAGTAAACAGAGGCCTTGTAATTGATTACATGAGTAATGTAATCGATTACAAGCAAGTCAGAGGCCATGTAATCGATTACATAGTATATGTAATCGATTACAATAAGCCCAGAAAGGCAAGAACACGTTCAAAGAGTCATGTAATCGATTACATAGCAAGTCAGAAGTCATGTAATCGATTACATGGATATTGTAATCGATTACAAGCAAGTCAGAAGCCATGTAATCGATTACACCAATAATGTAATCGATTACACAAAGCCCAGAAAGCCAAGAACACGTTGGAACAACAATGTAATCGATTACATGAGTTGTGTAATCGATTACACGAACCCTGACAACGTCCAACGACTATATTAAATGCATTTAATGCATGGTCAAAACACCCCAACGGCTCTATTAATTGAGAAACTTATAAATACCAAAGTTGGGTCTTCATTTGAGGTTGAACTTGAACCAAAAACTGATCATCAATACTTCCAAACGTGAATTAATCCTCAAATCCATTTCTTGCTCTATTTTTTTGTTAAAAACGTGAAAAATCTTTGAGAGCATATTAGAGCTTCAATTTGTAATCATCTACTCTAGTGAGAGCTTCATTCAATCAATCTCTATTGCTTTGTAAAGAGGGTGAGGCATCCCTCCAAAAGTGTAAAGGGTGAGGTATCCCTCAGTTGAAAAGACTCAAGCTCCAAGGATGAGGTATCCCAAAGTGTTGAGTGCTCAAGGTTGTAAAGGTTATCAAGCACCTATTGAAGCTTGAAGAAATAGTGAAAAATCTCTAGCGGTTGCTTGAGGACTGGACGTAGATCACACGTGGATTGGTGATCAAACTAGGATAAATAATTGTGTTTGTTTTCTCTAAACCTTTCTCTTTACATTGAGTACTGTTTTATTGATTTGTTTGAATATTGGTACCTTTGGCTATTGCATTTATAAGTGAAAGTGTTTATCTCTTGTATCCAATCATCTCTAATCATCAATTAGCTTCAACGAAAATTGTTTATCAAATGATTTGTGAAAGATTTACGAACTTAGTTTTCATACTCAATTCACCCCCCTCTTGAGTATTGAGGCCACTTGGTAACATCTACACCCAGCTATCTATAAGATGAATATGAAGATGAAGATGAGGAAAGTGTTTCTACATCCAGCTCTTCACAAGATGATGAAGATGATGAAGACGAGCAAGTTCAGGAGGAAATCACGGAGTCAGAATGCTCTAAATGTGGAAGGCCACATGGCGACAGACCTTATACAGTGTGTTTTGTGTGTGGTCACCTGAGGCATTTTGCTTGAGAGTGTCCGCAGAGACAAGGAATTATGCCCAACCCTAGACCGTTGGCTACAGGAAGGGTATATATTCTTAGAGGCAAAGAGGAGGCTCAATCTTCTAATCCGATACAAGGTATTTTTTGTGTTTAACAACAATTGGAAACTCGTTAGGATATTCTTAAAGGCTTGGTATAAGATGAGTTGAATTGTTAGATACCACTAAGGGAGGTGAGATTCCTTTGAGTGTGATATCTGTTAGAGACCTCAAAACTTTTAATAGCGAGAGACTAAATTTTGGGGTCAAAATTTTAAAAAAGGAATATAACATCCTCTTTTGACATGTTAGACTTGTATATTGTTACAGAGGTAACATAATACTTGCTTAACATGCTTGTTTAATTTTGTGATTTTCTAAGTTAGTTTAGTCACTTTGCTATAATACTATATGTGGAAAATAACTATTATTTGCTATAATACTATATATTTATTTCTAGGTCACAAATTTTTGGTTTGTGATGTGGTTAAAGTTTGAGTACCGGATTAATGAGTAACAGATATGAAAACTTACGGAAATGATGAAAATAGGATTGAGATGAATCCTAGGATTTTCCATAACACCTTTGGAAGTTAGGAAACTTTGATTTGTGAGATCAAAGAATTCCTAAGAGGTATAATGTTTCTGCAAAATATCTAAGTGACTTTTAAGTCACCGTTCTCATCCTTTTTTCTTGACTTTCTTTGATCTTTTCTTCTCCTTTCTCACATTTCTTTCAGCTGAAAACAGAGGAGAAAATAGAGAAAGAAAGGAAGAGGAAAAGGAAGAGGAAGGAGAGGAGAGAAAGAGGAAGACAAAGGGAAAAACTAAAACTTGAAGTTCTTTCTTGCTACAAAAGATAGGGGTGATTGATCTTCTTAACTCTTTCTTCCTATTTTCTTCATCTTTGTTGTTTGGTGCATGTTTGATGAGTAGAAATGGGTTTTTAGAGTTTTGTGTGATTTTCTATGGTTTGGGTTGGATGAACTAGTTGGAAGTGTAATTTGTGATTCAACTTGAGCTAATCTAGGCATGGTGGATAGTTTGAATCCTAGGAATATCCATGAAACTCCTTGTGATGAAGGTTGAGACATAGGTACTTGAGTTGAGGTTCTTGGTCTTAAATCCATGCTAGATGAGTTAGGAGTTTGTTTGAGGGTTGCTATGTGAATAGGGACCTTATTTGTGGTTGAAAATCACTTAGAATCCATGTTTGAGGTTTGGGATATGATATGAGGATTGATGGAATATTGTTATGGCTATTTCATGCCCAAAAAATGTTGTTCAACAATGCCTTATTCAAATAACAGGATGGTTATTCGAATAAAGCATCACAGGATGCTGCAAAAATGTGCAAATTTGCGAGTGTTATTTGAATAACCCCTATGTTATTCAAATAAAACAAATCAGGAAGCACAAAACTAGTGATTTTGAGGTGTTATTCGAATAACCTTATGGGCTATTCGAATAAACCCTTCCTAAAAATAGAATTTGAGGGTTCTATAGAGAACCAAATGATGGATTTCCAAAGGCTTTCACTAGAGAGAGTGGTTTAACCTAGGAATTAGCCCTTTGTGCATTAGTTATTAGTGTAAGTAGCTTGCTATGCACTCTTTGAGGGTTGTATGCTTATTTTACTTGAGAAGTGACTAAGTTTTACTCCTTTGTTGTAAAGTTGAGTTTATTTAGTAAGTGTACCATACTTTACACCCATGATTATTAAGGTTGAGTTATGAGAAATGCTAGATGCATGAGTTGGTTCCTTTAAAAAATAAAGTTGAGCCATGAGTGCATGTTTTCTACTTTTAGTTCTTTCACTTGGTTAGGGTGAACCTTGTGATGGGTTTTTGTGAAGCCTTGGGCATCCAAGTGTTGTGAAATGCTATAAGGTAAAGTCTAGAACCTTGAGAAACTTGAGGTTGTTTTGAAATCACTGGTGAAGTGATGATGTGAGGTGTTAGATACAAGAATGCTAGTGACATGGATTCTTACTACTTATGTGATAAGTTGAGGTAGATTCTTAAGTTACTAGTATTCCTTTTTCATTTGGTTGTGGTGAATCATGTGATTTTCAAGTGTGATTTGAAATATAATCTTATGTAACACCCTCGATACCATGTTAGGATTGTATAGAGTTACAGAAGTAGCTTAATACCTATTTGACATTCCTGTGTAGTTTTGTAACAAACTGAGTTAGTTTAAGCACTTTGTTGCAACACAGAATGTGAAAAGTGGCTTAAAATGATTCAGATAATGACTTTAAAGGTTAAGTTAAGGGAAACATGTATGGATAATTTGTTTCTAGGTCATAAATAACCTGAGTATGTTGTAGTTAAAATTTGAGAATAATCATAGTTAGTTTGATATTGACTAGCAGCTGATATGAAAAAATAGAGAAATGGTGAAACAAGATTTTTTATGAATCTTAGGATTTATTTTAATCTTGTTAAAAGTTAGGAAACTTGATTTGAAGAAATCTAAGTGTTCCTAGCAGATATAGTTGTTATAGCAAAATATCCTAAGATATTTTGTTGACTTTCTTTTCTTTCTCGTGGGCAACTGTTGCTGCATAAAAAGGAAACAAAAAAGAAAGAGAGAGGAATAGAAACAAAATAGAAGAGAAAGAGGAACAAAGAGGAAACAGAGGAAAAAGAGTAAGAGGACCAAGGGAGAATCCAAGAGCAAGATCAAGGCTTCAAGATTTTCATCCATACAAGAGGTAGGGGAGTTTCTATTCATATTTTCCTTTTTGTTCATCTTGAATGAACATAGGTTTCATGAATGGAAATTAGGGTTTGGGGAGCCAAATCCATGTTCTTGGCTTGGTTCTTGATTTCCAAGGATTAAGTTAAGATGTTTTTAGCTTAGTAAGTGCTAGGTGGCCATTTATGGCTTAAGCCAAACCATTTTGGTTCATAGATGAGGAACTTGGAAATGGGCTTTCTAACATCCTAATACTAATATCTCGACATAAATAACATTTATAGAGATAAACAGCATTACAACATCACTACATACATAATAACCTGATCATATATCCATAATGTTCATTGGAAACATTACAGAGAGGCATATGAAATGCGAAAAACATAAAACTCATAGCAAATATGCACACATAAATATATACAACATTAGCCTTAGCAAAGGCTTGAAGTATTACATAATCTTTTACATTACAAAAGAAGTACTAAAAGATACAACAGTTGTAACATAAAAACTGAAACTAGAACTAGTCTAATCTTTAGTTTTCTTTTTCTTCTTATTCTTTGAAGAACTTTCACCTAGAATTACATGTAACACAGTGGGGCGAGAATCAATAATTCTCAGTATGAGTAAACCAAAACTAATCATACAAAGCATAATAAACATAACCTTAACACATGCTAAAAGATATGTTTACATATTCTGCAAGGTCTTACTTTAATAATTAGATAAACCAAGTTAATCATACATTCATTTATACTTATATACTTAGTTCATTTAAGACCCAAGCATATTCTACTAGTAACTTTGGCTTCTTACGTTTACCCATTGTAGAGAAGAAGAGCTGCAGCCTCTGCTACATGTAACCCTACTACTTGGTCAGTAATAACTTATTCCATCAAGAACTTCTGATTCCTTTCCTTCTGGTCAAATTATATAATATCATATAAGGACACATTCGTAGGAAAACACTACCAACCCATCCTAGTTCATTAGCATCTAATACACCGCATTATCACTCATTACATTTTAAGTGATACAAACACCACATAAAGTGGTCTAAGGTGCTAGATACTTACCTAATGCAAACCATTTCTCTTGGATGCTCAAAGGCCTAAGTTTTCCTATACATGCTAAGTGATAATTTTCCTCTGGAAATATCCCTATTTGTGCCTTAACACACTTTAGAAAACATTCATAAATGATTCCAGCTAGAAGGAAACATCAATACACCAAAAATCACATTTTTGACATATTTTGGAACTCACGCCGTGCATGGCATTGGCAAGCCACAGTGCCCTGCTCTTAGGTGCTCATGTGATGCACCTCACGTCTCGACGCAACCCTCTCACGCTGTGGTGCACTGCTATCTGGGTTTTGTAGAATTGTGCACTGTTCCATTGGTTTTCTTCATGAGATTTGGCCATTCCAAAACATTTTCTAAGTGATTCTAAGTCCTTAATCAGTTCATTAACATATAAGAATCATCAATCACCACTTTAAACTACTAAATTTGGATCATGAACCAAAATCACACATACTTGACCTAAAACCTCTCTTTTGTACATCAAAGGCCTAAATGAGATGTTCTAAGTTTCTAACTCAAACTCATGTTATGAACAAGTCATAAACAACCATAGAAACACATTCAAGCAAGTAAAACACATCAAGCACCTTTAAAACTCATTTTGGCCTATCATGCACCAAAAGTGCATAAATGAAGAGAGTGAAGAATAGAAGTGAAAAGAGTTCTAATCCCCTACTTTGGCAGCTGAAAATGGTGATTCAAGCTTGGGATGATCACACCTTGGATCTCCCTTTAGCCTTCCTCCTTTTCTCCTCCTCTTCTTTCTCCTTTCTTTCATCTTCTTTCCTTTGCTCTTGCACGTTTTCTATTTCTAAAATGTGCAACCAAAGAACCGTGAAAGGAGGCTTAAAAAGAATCTTCCAAAAGACTCTTAAGGCCCTTAAGACCATAACTGATAAATTTTGATCAGCTAAAAATATTTAGATTTAGCTAAATCAAGATTTCTAACTAATTCGAGTGTTGAGCTCAACCAAATAACAAAATTCCAGTTCTACCTTTAACTTGTAGTATAAGCCAGCGAACCGAGTCGTCTCTTGAGGATCAGATACTAATCAAACCAAATCAAGATCACATAGGGGAGGATTGTGTATGAAGAATGTAAATGTAATAATTAAATATAAGAAAAAAAATCAAATTACAAACAATCAATCTAAGAAACAGTCAGAAATCTAGTTAGCTTGTCATCGATCACTAAACATGCATCTTGATTGAATTAATTAGTTAATCTATGATTGACCGAAATCTCTATATCAAACATATAGAATTCAATACTAGATAATCACCTAGAATTTAACTAACAAACAATTCATAAATATGCAATTGCTAGAATCATGCAACCCATGTTAGTTTAACAACCAGAATTCAATTAACCCACATTAACAAATTTGTTAACCTAACCTTCTTCAATTCATGTGACTAAGCCATAATTAATCAATCATAATTTAATCACAAATCTTAATTAGGATTAAGGATTCAATAAATCACATCACACAACAGAAATATCTAATCATGTAATTCAAAATCCAAATCAATAGAAGAAGAATATAATTAATTCAATTAAAAATCAAAATTAAGAATAGAAACTTAAAGCCAAACCATAATTTCCTCAATATCTTTGGATTGATCTTAGATAATTAGCTCTTTATGGCTACCACACATAGTTTGCAAAAGAAAAGAGAAAACTATAGGTAGAAGAATCAAGTAAAAATGGCTTAGGTCTCTATCTATCTCGAATCCCAATAACTAACCTAAAAATTAAGAATAATAATTTACCCCTAGGTTAAAGTTAATCCTTTACCTCTTAGCTTTCCTTGGCCACCAAAATCACTTGATTTAGGTTTAAGATGAGAGAGTTATGCTATATTCACTCTTAACAGGTCTCTAATCTCGTCAACCGACTTAACATGGGTGAAACACCATCAAAATGTTGTAGTTTCAATATGTGGTCTCATAAGAATTGAATATATATGTCTTATCTTTCAAATTCCACTAGTTTTAGGTCTATATCACACCTACAGCCTGAATTATAGACCAATTAGTGCACACTACTCGAGTTACACAATAAAACCAAAGTTCTAAATTCTAAGTCCAATTCGGTCCACTAGATATTTGGTTTAGCTCTGGGGCTCTCATGAAAGTTGTAGAGCTCTCTCTCATCTTTCCTAAAAAGTAAAATAGATAATGTTTAGATATCTATAACTCAAGATATGACCGAAATACAGAAATAGTGTAAAATCCTAATAATGCTAAAAAAATCAATAAAGCTCAATTTGAGCCCAAACTTATAAAATGTGGCTAAAACCAATCAATTAAGCATATAAGAGGTCCAAAAGACTAAATATGATGGTTAAATAATGTATGAAAATTGTGTTTATCAAATTGCCCCACACTTAGCTTTTGCACGTCCGGGGAAAACTAAAGATTTAAACTAAAGGACAAGAAAAGCAAAAACTTCAAAAACCAAAATTCAAAGATATTCACTTTCCAATGATATTCAAGAATGCAAAAGTTTACAACTAAAGTTAGCAACCAAGAAGTTTAAGTGATCAAAAATATTCGTGAAGTGACAGTTCTTTACATCTCAAATTAATAAGCAAGGTAATTTCAATTGAAAAGCATAAATCAAGAATGATAGATTCTCATAAGATATACTCTCACTCCCTCAAGTGTTTAGTGTTAGAAATGTCTAGAAGGTAAGTGTTTCACTCAATCAACTCATGAAAATTTACACTACCATAACCTTGCTTACCTTCTTCTTCTCCACTATTCTATACACATGCATATATAAATCATGAAGGCTTTATTCAAGGTTGTAATAGGGTCAAGGTAAGAAAAGGAAATAATATGGATATGACAAGCTAAATACCCAAGAGAATAAAAGAGTATCGGGAAGGAACTCAAATGACAACCATGAGATTTTACCCCCAATTCCATATAATGTGCATTCTCTTTACACAATCCTTTCTTTTTTTTTTTTAATCTTTTTTCTATCACAACCTTCTTTTTTTTTTTTTTTTTTTTTTTGCATAACAATTTAGCATAACATTTTCACACCCCCCACACTTAAACCTTGCTTGTCCTCAAGTAAGATCAAATAACAATAACAATATAAGATTCCCCCACACTTGTTCATGAGCTCATCCAAGGATAAGGCCATTGCTCTCCTATTCCCAAAGGTAAAGGGACAACATAGTTTTTCACTAAAGGTATGTAATGAGCTACAAACAACAAAGAATATGAAAATAAGCTCAAGGGGTTAATCAAGGGGAAATATGTAAGGTTGGCTATTTGGTTAAAGTAGCTAATGCAAGGAAAGAATGCCTCAATCATATTCATGCACACATATGAAAATGTAGCCTAAAAAATAATCAAAACGAGTTCTAGAGTGCTCAAAATCCATGAGTGAAAATCACACAAGAAGGAAGAGAATGACATAATTACTTAATTCATTCATCAATAAGCTCAAATTCTCACAAGGTATAAGTCTATCAACCTTAATTTACCATTTCAATTTCTATTACCAAACAGGTCAAGTGCAAGATGAAAGATAATTCATTCATTTATGTCATGAATCTCTAATCCTCAGTTTGTCCAAACTCACAACTTCCACACATCTCAAGAGTTATTAAAAAGTAATTAAAAACTAAAAAAAGAAAGAAGCACATGATTTTTTTTTCAAAAATATCAAAATAGAATTTAAAAAAAAACAAAAATAGAATTGAAAAATAGCAGAAACAAAAACAAAACAATAACATTAAAACAAAAAATAAAATCAAACCCAGAAAATAGAAATAAAAATAAAAATAGAAAATTAAAACAAAAAATGAAATCAAACACAAAAAATATAATTAAAAATAAAAATAGAAAATAGAATGTAAATTCCTCCCCCATACTTAAATTCTATATTGTCCTTAATGTAAAGCTCAAAAGAAAGCAACATCCCTCAATTATCATCAATTAATCTAGGACAAGTAAAATAAAAGAGAGAGACGAAACATCCTTATCAAGTGAGGTAGATTGAGAGACTTCCACTAGGATCCCATTGGCAAAAGCATAATGATCGAGTTATGCTTGAAGCATGAAAGCTTCCACCGGGGGCCCATTGGCCCTCCTTAATTCCCTTGGGATTCACCCAAGTGCTATCACCGGGATCCCAGACTTTCTTATGCTTTCTCAAAATTTGTAGCAATCTCTCCTTCTATTCAGCAAGGAGGTTCTTGGCCACAATCACAGGAAGTTGTTCATCATCTGCAAAGTATGCATACTTCAGGTGCTCAAGCAAAGGCTTAAGCTCCAATTTTGATGGTTGCACTATAGAAGGTAATAATCTAATGGGTTGCTATTGCTCTGCTTCCATTGCCTGAACCTCTGCATATATATCACTTATTATACAATCTACTAACACAAGAATAAATTCATTATATCCCAAAAATGCAGAAATTTCAGAACACACAGAACACAACTTATCACCATCACAACTAGCACACAAATCACCGCACATAGAGTCACCAAAATCAGCAATCTCAAGAAACTTCTCACATAAGTCAACATACGAATTATCAACCAAGTAATCAATTAAATCAATATTAAATCTCACTATAGGGACTCAAAACTGACTTAAAACACAAAAACACAAAGCAATGGTAAAAATCACACAAAAACTCAACAGAAACCATATCTAAATATTTTAAAAATTATAGGACCATCACAGCATGAAAACTACACAAAAATGAAACTAAAAAATGTAATAAAAAAATTTTAAAAAATTAAAAAAGTGATCTAAACAATGGAATTTGAACAATCCTTTCTTACAATGACATTTTCCTATAACTTACCAAGCTACAGGTCATTCTGAGCACAAAATTCTTTATAGAATTTTGAAAATTGACCCAAAATCACCAATCTTCGCCTGGAAACCACAAAAACAAAGAAGAAAAGGGGTTAGGGATTAGTTAAAGTCTTGAAATCATTAATTAGCACCTAATGATCCTTAGCAATAGTGCCAAATTTTATTCGAGTGTCGAGCTCAACAAAATAATAAAATTTTAGCTCTACTAATAACTTGTAGTACAAGGCAGTGAATTGAGTCGTCTCTTGAGGATCAAGATACCAATCAAAACAAATCAAGATCACACAGGAGGAATTGTGTATGAAGAATGTAAATGTAATAATTAAATATAAGAAAGAAAATCAAATTGCAAACAACCAATCCAAGAAACCGTCAAAAACCTAGTTGGCTTGTCATCAATCACTAAACATGCATTTTGATTGAATTAATTAGTTAATTTATGATTGACCAAAATCTCTACATCAAACACTTAGAATTCAACACTAGATAATCACCTAGAATTTAACTAACAAACAATTCATAAATCCGTAATCGCTAGAATCACACAACCTATGTTAGTTTAACAACCAGAATTCAATTAACCTAGACTAACAAATCTGTCAACCTAACCTTCTTCAATTTATGTGACTAAACCATAATTAATTAATCATAATTTAATCACAAATCTTAATTAGGATTAAAGATTCAATCAAATCACATCACACAACAAAAATATCTAACCATGTAATTCAAAATCCAAATCAAGAGAAGAAGAAGAAAATTAATTCAATTCAAAATTGAAATTGGGAACAGAATCTCAAAGCCAAACTAGAATTTCCTCAAGATCCTTGGATTGATCTCAGATAATTAGCTCTCCATGGCTACCACACATAATTTGTAAAAGAAAAGAAAAAACTCTAGGTAGAAGAATCAAGTAAAAATGACTTGGGTCTCTATCTATCTCGGATCCCCTCTTTATACAAAAAAAAGACCTAAAATTAAGAATCCTAATTTTTCCCTTAGTTAAAGTTAATCCTCTACCTCTTATCTTTCCTTGGCCACCAAAATCACTTGATTTCGGCTTTAGATGAGAGAGTTATGCCCAATTCACTCTTAATAGGTCTCTTATCCCATCAGCCAAATTAATAGGGGTTAAACACCATCCAAACGTTGCAGTTTCAATTCGTGGTCTCATAAGAATTGAAGATCTATGTCTTATATTTCGAATGCCACCAGTTCCAGGTCCATATCACACCTACAACCCAAATTATGGATTAATTAGTGCACACTACTTGGGTTACGGAACAGAACCTGAGTTCTAACTTCCAAGCCCAATTCAGTTCACTAGATATCCTATTCAACTCAGGGACTCATAAAAGTTGTAGAGCTCTTTCTTATCTTCCCTACAAAGTAAAATATATAATGTTTAGATATCTAAAATTAAAGATATGGCCAAAATATAGAAACAATGTAAAATCCTAATAATGCTAGAAAAATCAATAAAGCCCAATTTGAACCCAAACTTATAAAATGTGATCAAAACCAATCAATTAAGCATATAAGAGTTCCAAGAGACTAAATATGAGGGTTAACTAATGTATAAAAATCATGTTTATCACCAGCTTCCAACAACACTAAAATGAATACTAAGATTCACTAAAATTGTTGTTTCCCCATTGTCTTACTTTTCCATATCTACTGCTAGTCAATCCGACATAAAAATGCATAACTAGTATGCCTAAAAATGCCAAACTAACTCAATTTTCTTTGAAAATTTAACCACATCTTGTTTCATACATTTGTGACATAGAAACAAATTATCCATATTCATTTTCCTCATCTAAGCAATTTATGCTATTATCTGAGTCATTTTAAGCTACTTTTCACCTTTTAGGTTGCAACAAAGTGCCTAAACTAACTCAGTTTATCGTAAAATTTAAATAGGCATGTTAAGCAAGTCATATGCTACCTTTGTACACATATGACTTTTTTTGGAGTTAGTGTAGTTTTTGGACCTAAATTTATGCCTAAGCGAATCAATAGGTTGTATAATAGTTACAACTAGTTTAGGGGCCTATATTGGTATTAGAAATCATAAGAAAACTGATCTTGAAGATTGGAAGTGAGTAAAGTTCTAATGAAACAATACTCGGATTCTGTAGAATTATGTAAAATCCAGTCTGGGCAATTGGCGCTGTAGTGTGACTGAGAACCACGCCAGGGCGTGAGTGAGGCCGAGAGCAGCGCGCCGCGGCGTGACATGAACCACGTCGAGGAGTGAATGACCAGAGAGCTTGGCGCCGCGGCGTGACAAGTGCTGCGCCAAGGCGTGAATTCCATATTTTCAAGAGTTGTGTTCTTGATGTTTTGGAATTCCCTAAATATTGGGATCACTCATATATGCCTTGTAGAGTATATAGAGACACTAATAGCGGTATTTCTAAGAGATACAGACCATCTTGCATATATGGGAAAGTAAGAACCTTTGGTGAATCCATTAGCCATAGATTGCCATAGTTAGGTGTCTAGCTCCCTAGGCAACATAGTATTGCACTAGACATCACTTGTGGAGTGATGAGGAGGTGAGATACTAGATACAAGTATACTAAGTTTGCTTGGAAATAGTTTAGTGTCATAGTGCACAAAGTGCTCTCATAGAGTTGAGGTAGAGCTAGTAATGCAAAGGTAGACTTAGTATAGAATTATTGTGGTGTTTGTAAGAGTTAGACATAAATCCACAATCTTACACACACACTTGCTATTCCTAACAGTTTAAGGTAGTGGAAAAGTCCACTCAATTTAAGATAGGTTAATGAGGTAATAGATTCTCTCCCTACCAGATAGGTTAAGGAGGTAACAGATTCCCTCCCTACCATAGAGAGGAATAGTTAAGTTCCATGACATTGGATATACACTATCATACACTTTTCCTTGAGCATAATCATACATAACATATTCATTGCATAGTTTGGTAATCATTAATATATGTAATTTGTGTTTCTTTTGTGTATGTGTTGTATTTGCCTTCGGTGGCAGTTGTATGGGTGGTTATCTTACTTAATGATATCTTACGATTGTATGGACGGTTGTTTGATATCATTATTTGTTAAAAGTGTGAGATAAGGTTATAGCTTGCTTTGTGAATATTGCATAGAGTTAATGTATATATTCTGATAGTGTTGAGCAGAAGCACATGTTTTCCATTGAAAGCATGTTCGTATGTTATAGTTTGGTTAATTCATTATGAATGATTAAACTCTAGTTTTAGAATACTTATACTAAGAATTGTGAGTTCTCACGCCGCCTATTGCCATGTAAATCTAGATGGAAGCACTTTCAAAGGAAAGAAGAAAAAGTATGAAGATTAGAGTAGTTTTTATGCTTAGTAATTAAAGTTTGTATCTGTTTATATTGCTTTAGTTATATACAAAAAGTTTATGTATACGATGTGCCCTTTGAGGCAAAGATGTATGTATATAACTTTTAGTTTCTGCAAGGCTCTCCATTATTATTATGTAAATGATATGGATTAGTTTGATGTTTAAGTTAGAAGTAGCATGACTAATACTGCTTATCCAGGTATATGACAGATATACTAGGTTATCGTTATTAGGATGTTACATCTTGCATGTTTTTACACTTACTATTTCTATGTATTGTGACCTTATATGGTGTGCACAACTATTTGGCCAGAGATTGGGATATGAGATCCTAACTTCTCATAGCATGCGATGGTATTATGGTCAAGGTTACCAGTATGAGGATGGTAGCAGTACTCTTACATTTGTGAGGAGAAGGAATCCACTTATTATCAGGTAGTGTCAGGGCTTAATTTACTATCTTACCCAATATATACAAGGAACATGATTTTTGGGAATATGTGAGTATCATGGTTTTCTAAAACAAAAACCTACAGAAGCACTGCATAAGTATACTTTTAGGACATTTTCTTAGGCAAATTCATTCGACATAAACATTTCATTTTCTGTTCGATGACAATTGAATGGATAGTTGTCTCTCTTGTTGGTAATGAAGTGTGTAGGGTTATGCTTGCTTTAAGAGTATTGCATAGTGAGTATGCGTATATTCTTATAGTAATGAGTAGAGTCTCATTTATCTATTGCAATCATAATATAACTTAAATGAGTTCATTTATTCATTGTGAATGTATAAATGCTGGTTATAGAATACTTATACTGAGAATTTGTGAATTCTCATCCCATTGAGTGTCTATGTAAATCTAGGTCAAGGTCCTTTTTTAGGGGGAGAAGGCGGACAAGCAGAAGAACTAGTGTAGTTTTATTACTTTTTAAGATAAAGGTTGTATATATATTTATATTTGCTTTGGATTTGTAAAGTTGTATGTATAACACTTTGCCCTTTGAGGCTATTGATGTATATATGTACAACATTTTCTTTTTGGCTCTCCATAATTATTTGTGTAATGTTATGAGTTAGTTTGATGTTCAGTTAGAAGTAGCATAGCTAGTACTGTATGCCCTTATATATGACAAATATGTCGGGATATAAGTATTGGGATGTTACAATTGGTATATGTTCTTCTTCTGAGCCTCCTTCTTGCATGATTCTTGACAAATGGTCAGCTACTAGATTTTATGTTCCTTTCTTATCTCAAATCTCCAAGTCAAATTCTTGTAACAACAAAATCCATCTAATTAGTCTAGGTTTTGCATCTTATTTACTCAAGAGATATTTCAAAGCTGAATGGTCAACATAAACAATGACTCTTGACCCAACCAAATATGAACGGAATTCATCAAATGCAAAAACCACTGCAAGCAATACTTTTTCTATGGTTGCATAGTTAAGTTGTGCATCATTTAAGACTTTACTCGCATAATAAATGACATGAAAAACTTTATATTTTCTCTGTCCTAAAACAGCACCCACAACAAAATCACTTGCATCACACATTAATTCAAAAGGTAAATTCCAGTCAGGAGCAGTAATAATGGGAGTAGAAATGATCTTATTTTTTAAAACATTAAATGCATTTAAATAGTCATTATCAAAAACAATTGGTGCAACCTTAACAAGCAGTTGGCATAAAGGTTTGGTGATCTTGGAGAAATCCTTAATAAATGTCCTGTAGAACCCAGCATGCCCGAGGAAACTTTTTACTTCCTTAACATTGGTGGGAGGGGGTAGTTTCTCAATAATCTCCACTTTCGCTCAATCCACTTCAATTCCTTGTAAGGAGATGCGATGTCCTAGAATAATTCCTTCCTGTACCATAAAGTGGCATTTCTCCCAATTCAACACTAAGTTAGTCTCCTGACATCTTTCCAAAACCAAAAAGAGATTAGATAGACAAGAATCAAAAGAAGATCCAAATATAGAAAAATCATCCATAAAAATTTCAACAAACTTTCCAATATATAAAAAAAATAGAAATCATACACCTTGGAAAAGTTGTGGGAGCATTGCATAATCTGAAGGGCATCCTTCGGTATGCAAAGACTCCATATGGATAAGTGAAAGCAGTCTTCTCCTGATCCTCGGGTGCCACCAAGATCTGATTATAGCCAAAGTAGCCATCTAAAAAGTAATAATAGGTGTGACCCGCTAACCTTTCTACTATCTGATCAATGAATGGAAAAGGAAAGTGATCCTTCCTTATTGGGAATGAGTTCATTTTTGTCATTAGCTATAATCTCCATCCGGTGACAGTCCTTGTGGGAATGAGTTCATTTTTTTCATTAGCTATCACTATAATTCCCCCTTTCTTCGGAACAACTTGTATCAAACTTACCCATGAACTGTTTGAGATAGGATAAATAATGCCTGCATCATAGAGCTTTATCACTTCCTTTCTCTCTATATAACACCCCCCGAAGGGCATTACATTTTAGACCAACTCTTTTAAAACTTTACCCAAGTTATAAAAGATTTAATAATATAATATACTAATTTCAAAATTCTTTTTTCGTGGATAACATGAACTTAATAAAATACAAGAACACAGATCATAAAAAATTGAATAATGCACTTTACATATATAAACATCGTTTATCAAAAGCATAAATACATAAAACTACATATCCAAAAGCATAAGTACAACAACTAAACAACACCTATTTAAGCCCAAGTTCAATACACCTAATGGGAAGGGTCCTCCTCAAGATCCTCCTCCTCCTCAGAAGACAAGTCCCCCAGTCGGGGCATGTCTCTTCGAACGGAAGTTTGAGTAGAAGATATCTTGGAGTCCTCCCTAGGAGTATAGTGAGTATCACCCTACAAATCCCGTATAGGCATATCAAACTCTACATGTGTAGTAACACTAAAAGAAAAAGTAGTGACCCCATGGCAGGTCCTACTCAATGATAGAGTAATGACACCAAAATACTCTATACGCTCTGTATCCCAAAGGACACGCCAGGCATCAGTGCCTGCAAGAAACTGTACTCTAACAAAACCTAGCAGATCCCTCCGTGCCTCCATCGCAGTCTTCACAGACATAAACATAAAATAGAAATAGACAGAACAATAACATAAAGAGGTGAGATCCCCTACATCACATACCAGTAAGGCTGCAGAGAAACTGTAATAACAATAAAGTCATATAGTGCAGATTTAACACTAACAGTCATAATATTTCTTAATAGATAACTCAACAAATATGCATATATATATATATATATATATATATATATATATATATATATATATATATAATTCACAACAATATATCTACAAACTATGCATATGTACAATGAACAGACCCCTACTCCATGGAGCTAAAACCAAACATCGGAGAGAATGATCCGGGAGTCATGTCTGTATATCGTCAGTCTCAAATCAAGTGCTTCAAAAATTATCAGCGTACGCATCAGGGCTTATACAAGACAATCTACACTGGATCGGGAACAGAGTAGTGTCTCGTCGAGATCATCGGTGTGTTTGCAATAGTCACCACGACACAGTAGAGCTACTAACTGGCCACTTGTGGGATACCCGCACCCCGACGCCTCCAAGGTCATTCATAGACCTTCACTAACGCAATTCACACCCGCATGAAAGTGTAATTCATCTCCTAGGCATACAGCCTTAACAAACAAAGTCACTATGACTTTGATAATGCATGTTCAAGTGACTTAATAACTCAATAATCAACAAATACGTGCCTTACACGTAAAACCAAGCCACCACTGGGTTAAACCGTCAACTGACATCTTCGGGTCCAGTACGTCGGCCCAACAGTAAAACTACTATTTTTCTCAAATGCGAAATACTTTTACTGTATTTTCACAAATGCGTAACACTATTTGTTACGTTACAAAATCGCGTAACATTTTTACATTATTTTTCAATCGCGTAAAATTTTTAAAATATTTTCTTAATCGCGTAACTAAAAATTATCATTTTTAAATCGCGTAAAGGTTTTTCTATATATTTTTAATTGTGTAAAATGTTTTATTGATATTCTAAGCTTATTTTTAAACTTTTCTCATTTAATATAAAATTTGGACTTTAATTCCAACATTTTCTCACCAAACCTCCTCTAATTAATATTTCCTAACGTTTTTCACAAAAACTTATATTATTTTAATTAAATCAAGATATCTCAAAAATCTTTGTTCATTACTCTAAATAAAAACTTTCTTAAATAAAGTACTTTAAATTTTCAAAACATCCTTCTAAATTCATTTCCACTACTAAGGCCAAAATTTACTTCTTTTTAAATAACAAAATTCTTGTTCATTTTGTTTTTAACTTGTAAATTCTTAATTCATATTCTTATCACCTAATCACCTAAGTTTTCATTTCATAAAACATTTTTGCATTGGATACCCCTTTTAGGGCTTGATGGCCGCGAGCCATGAGTGGCCATTGGAACAAAAAATTCTTGCCTTTCTCATATGTTTCAAAGCATACAAATATTCTAATCATCAATTCATGCAATAGCAATTTCATGCATACTATCAAAATCATATAATCACACATAAAGCCAAACAAGCACAAACCGCTAAATACACACCAATCAAGTGAATAAATCCTCACATGGATTTTTCACTCACAAGTCACAAATTCGTTTCTCACCACCAAAAATGGTTGATGAGGTTAATCTCCCTCTTACCTTAAGGTGATGATCAAAGCTCCTTTGATGTCCTCTTGTAACAAATTCTACCTTCAAGAAAACCCTTAAAACAAATCAAACATAAATTTATTAAAATCTAGAGCTTGAAATAAGATGACCATAGATCAAGATTATGGTCTAAGACTTTAGAATAAAATTTAGGAGTGAAGAATAAGAACTTCACCTAATACCTTGAAACTTTGAGCTTGAAGAAAGAGGTTGAAGATGAATGGTTTTGATGAAACTTACAACTAGAAAGTGTCTTGAAATGGTATTTAGATTCAAGAAATGAGGTTGGTTTGAATTAAACAAAACTTGAGAGTGTTTGGAAGGTGTTGGCCATGAGCTTCAACGAAGAGAAAAAGAAAGAGTTCGTGATAGTTTTTTGATAGATTTGCTTCTTGAAAACTAGACAAGATAGACCTAAGAGAAAAGAGTAATCAAATTGATCACTTAAGCTTCTCCTTGAAGCTCTTAGTTATGAGCTACATCAAGGGTTGAGATCAAAACTTCTCCCCCAAGCTTGCCATCCATTGGTGTAACACACAAAGTCATAGCCATTAATGTTGACTCCATCAAACTTCTCTTGCAAGCTTGTTTCTCATTGGCTCACCATAAAGTTGTCATAACCATCAAACTTGACTAGCCATCAAGATATTTACCGGTAGCTATTAACCAATGGACAAAGATTACTGCTAGAAAACCAGTGGTTATTGCCCAATGGATAATAGAACGTACCTAAATTTTATCAGTCAGATAAAATCTTAGAAAAAGAAAAACTTCGAAATATGTTCCCAGTTTCGGGTTTGGTAAGCTCCCCCGGCCCTGCGTCAATAGTCAAAAATTTTCCATCCCCAAATAGCCCAAAAAGTATATACTTAAGACATTATGATTAAAAATACAATAATATAAATCTAATCGGCCTAATTATCCAATAATACACTATTGTAAGACAAATTCAACACACTACTATAACAAATATAAATTCAATCGGTGGTCTCCAACCTCAAATTATACAACAAATGTAATAATATCATTACACAAATCCTTAAAATACGACAACAAAAACACATAAATCACAAATATAAAAACATGAAATTATCATATAGAAATATAGGCCAATACCAAATAAATATGCGAAAGGAATCAAATAGCTTTAAGTTTGACATTCAACAATCTACTACAGAAAGTTAGGGTCCATCAAATCCTCATATAAACTAAGACACCAAAGGATAGAAGTCTAAGTTCAATTCAGAGGAGTTCGATCAATGGCTTCAACCCAAAAAGGTGTTTTTTACAACCAATGTCAATTTACTATTAAAACTTTGTAGCACCCATTGTCATTCACAACTTCATCAATTGTAGTTTAAAAATAATCAGAGTTCACCAGATCAAGAATGAAAGGGAAAAATGATGTTAATAGAAAACATTCCAAATAAGTATGTGTGACTATGTTTTAGTGGCATGAGTAGGAGCATCGTAGCATGGCTATGAGTGTCATGGTTGTAGTGGTCGTCGAGCTGGTTGAGCAGTGGATGGTGGTTGCCTACTCATCTAGGTTGTAAACTTGTAGCAGTGTGTGGCTGTTGCTCGTGAAAGAGTCCCAAGACATAGTAGCAATGTTTTCTTTTATGTTAAGGTTTACTAGTTTAAGTTATTAAATTAAACTAAATATTAAATTATATATGTTTTAATAATAATAATAATAATAATAATAATAATAATAATCTTATATATTATATATTATATATATTTACTTTAACAGAGGAAATATCACTATCTTTCCACTTTGATTATCATTTCTTTTAAGAAAATCATTCTTTTAATTTCCTTGCATGCATCATACAATTCAATCTGTCAAAATTCCATTTAATCATTTTTAGCATGTCATTACCAAATGATGTATGTTTATGCAATATATGTCTCTCATGGCACTCAATCATGGATGATAATATCAAAGCATTTACATACAAGCTACAACAATTTTTAATGACACTTAGAAGTCACTTGGTTGACTACTATGCCTACAATTAGCATCACATATAATCTCACATGCATTAATCCATGTAATTAATTTTTAAATTCACTTATAGAATCCAATCCTATGAATGACTAAATGATCTTTATGGAAGGTATTCTAAGTTACTATCATAATTGAGGTATAATTCTAGACGAGTTAGATTTATATATAAGGTTCCCTTATTTGACATGATTGAATGACCCAATCTTTTGCTATCAAACTTTATTTTGTGTAACTATCCCTTAATCAAACTTTTAGGGTTCCCTTGGGTGGTCATGGCCGAATGGCCTTGCTCTTACTAACATCTATATTTCATTTTATTTTTAAAGTTTATCAACTCAAGAAGATCATATTAATTAGCTAATACAAATTTTATATCTTTTATTGGATCTTTAGCTCTATTTTGATAGATTAGGTTCACCAAAGCTAGGAACTCATGCTTCTCTTTTCTCTTCTTGTTGGGCAGTGCATAAACCTTGGGGAGAAGAAGAGAATGATTGTTTTTGTGTTGCCAAGTGTCTTCCTATTAAGGTGGTCCAAAAAGTAACTTTACAATCAATGATACTTTTCTCTCTACTACTTTTTCTTATACACACACTAAACCAACAAATCTTCAACTTTGCTTATGTAACACGCCGATAATTGCTTATTTCATGATATATATTCATTTTATAATATTTATGATTTTTGTGAATTTTTTTGAAATTATTTGAATTGTTTGATTATTTTAATATATTTCTCAATTTACGTGTGCACTAATCGGGGCTGAGAAAATGAAATATTTCCCCGAAGGTGGAAAACCTTGGACTGTGGAAACGGTAATGGGAGATCTTACTAAACCCGATGTCAGACACAGTTTACGAAGTTTTCATTTTTCTAAAATTTTATCTGACAGATAAAAATCTGGGTACACTTTATTGTCCATTAGACAATGGATACCGACTTTGTTAACTGTGACCATTATTCACCAGATAATAGCTTACAATAAAAATTTAGTAGATTATTTTTATTTAGTCACTTTTATGATATCATCTAAGTGACATCACTACATGACATCACGATTTGACTTTTTGGGAAAATGTGAGAAGCTTCTTGAAGAAGCTTTAGGAGAAACTTGCTAAGGAAGTTTGGCTCTTTTCTCCCATGGGGGCACGGTTTGGGAGGAGTGGAAAAGATGACAAGGACAAGCCATCACCTTTCACATTTTCACAAAAGCTATCACTTTCTCTATCCACTCAAAAGTTTTCTCTAACTTTCTCTCATTTTCTCTCTTCTTCCTCTCATCTCTAACCACACGGCCACACCTCTTCCTCCACCCTCCATGTTTGTTTAATTTCAAGCAATCACATTGCTTGAAATTACATATTATTTGAAGATATTTTCCTATTTAAATCACCCCTAAAGATCTCATCTCCATTTTCTCTCCTTCACCTCACGGCCACCACCCCAAATACTACCATCTCATTTTCTAAAATTTTTAACAATCACATTTCTTGAATCAACATCCTTTCCTAAGACCATTTGGATGAAGGTTTTGGGTTGTTCAAGTGATTCTACAATCTAAGATTTGAAAGCTTCTAAGGGAAAGTTTTCATCTTTCCTAAGCTTTCCTTATTTGTTTGTGAATGACTATCTATCAAATATTTTATTCCACCTCTTTCTCCCAAGGCTCACGGCCAAGACTACGTTGAAGGATCAAAGAATTGATTTTTATGTTATCACCTAGTTCATTCCCATTTTTCTACCAAGAATCAAGAAAACAAAGTATAAAACTCTCTTCTTTTCTCTTGGAGAGCCTCACGGCCACACCCTCAACCCTCTCTCTTAATCTTCTTTAATTTTATCCATCCACATCTCTTGAATTAAAACCCTATACTAAGACATTTTGTTGTTGTGGGTTCTTTCAAAATCATCTTATTTCCAAACCCTAAATGTTGATGTTTGTGTATTGTTTTGTTTTAAGGATCTCCTTGGAAGGAGAAGCTTTTCAAGAGGACTCACAAGGAGCTAGGGAGCTACACTTGAGGTAAGAGGGAGATCAACTTCATCAACCACTCATGGTGGTGAGGAACGAATGGTTGTGTTAGGAGTGGAGAGTCCACGTGAGGATTCATCCACTCGATTGTGTGACTTCTAATTTATGTTTGTTTGATATTGTATGATTATATGATGTGTTATATGCAAGAGATGATTTTGATGGCTTAATGAATATATGTGATGATGTGATTTTGATAGTAAGCATGAACTTAATTAATTGTGATAATTAAAGTATGCGGCATGCCATGATTATATTGTAAAAGAATTAATTTTTGGTCCCCTTGATCTCTTGAGGCTCACGGCCTTCTTGGCCTAGGAAGAGTTATCCATGAGAAAAATGTTTATTGATCAAGGACTTAGATGATTAGGTGACAAAAATATGATTTATGAGGGTACAAGTTGAAAGAAGAAAGAAACAATTTTTTACCATTGAAAAGAATTGATTCTGGCCAAGATGTTTGATAATTTGATGAGAGAGTGAATTTGGAGACTTAACATAGTCTATAATAGGAAGAAGGAGTAATTAGGACGAAAAGGATTTCATTTAGAAGTTGAACAATGAAATTTTTAGAAAGAATACTAGAAGATATTACTTAGATGATTTGGGAGACTAATTAGGATCAAAGGATCGATAAGTAAGGAGAGAAGATAACCATAATGTTATGATTTGAGGGATAATGACTTTTAAATATCTTACTAGGAATAGTTTTGAGAATAGTTTGGAATAATAATAATGATTTGTTAGTGGGAATCTAGTTGGTTGAGATAATAATGATGATTTATTAGTGGTGAATCGAGTTGGTTTGGAATGAGGATAATGATTTATTGGTGGTGAATCTAATTAGTTTAATGATAAAGAAATAAAGATTTAGAATATAAGAATGGAAAATATTTTATTAAATTAAAAAATATATAATTTTTTAAAGAATATTAGTAAATGATATATTGAGAAATTTTAGTAATGAAAACTTGAGGTATTTTAAGGCTTAGGGAAAGGAAAAGAATTTATGAGCTCAAGGTGATAAATGATAATCTTTTGAATTATGCAATAAAGGTATCTTGGATTTGAAAGTAACAGTAAGGTTACCATGGGACATGAATGATGCTTCTCTGAACTTTGTGATAAAGATATCTTGTGTTTGAAAGTAACAGTGAGGTTACTGTGAGACATGAATGATGATTTTCTACATTATATGACAAAGATAACTTATGACTGAAAGTAACAGTAAGGTTACTGTCAGGTCGACGTACTGGACCCGAGTGAATTTTGGAACCAAAGTACTGGACCCGAGTGGATCATTGGTATTATGTAATTGTATAGGCGATGATATAATATCATTAATACTAATGGAATTAGATAATTGTATGAGCGGTTGCTTTAATACCATTGAGGAACAGTACAACGGTGGTTTGATTTCATCGTTTATGCATTGGACATTATACAGTCATCTTTTGTGCCTAGGAGTGAACGAGAACTTATAGGATAAGTGTAATCCATAATGGATCTCAGGGGGCGTCAGGGCGATGTGTTCCACTTAGTGACCTATTGTCACATTATATACCCTTAGCCGTGGACACTGTTGTAACACACGACGAGGACCCAACAAGCACTACCTTTTCGTGGTCCGGCGTAGACTATCTTTTAAGGGGAGACAGGTCTTCTGGAACGTTCATCTCTGAATTATTAGCTCCATGGAGTAGGAGCTAGTTGCATTATGCATAAGGATGGTCAGCAAACACATCGTGCATATGCATAGTCAGCGTACATCTTATTGTGGTATAGTCAGTGTTTATGTATTTCGATGAACCTTGCTGAATCATATATTAGTTGATAACATGACTATACCTGTTGATCTGTCTTATACCTGTTAATCTGCCTTATACCTGCTGATCTATCTTATTCCTGTACTGCTATGATTATACCTGTTATTTCTTGATATCATTGTATATGAAAGGCATTATTGTCTTTCATTGTGTTTCTTGCTGCCATGATGGTATTGATGTAGGGGATCTCACCTCTTCTATTATATTATTCTGTCTATTTCTATATTATACTTATAATGGAAAAGACCGTGATGGCGACAAGGCAAGACCCGAGAGGATTCACTGGACTGCAGTTCCACGGGGGCATCAGAGCGTCAAATGTTCAGTGGGACATGGGGTGCATTCGGTATGACAGAGATGTCACATTACTTTGGAGTAGGACTCGGTATGAGGCGGCTACGTTTACTATGGATGCAGTTGTTCACTTGTAATTTTACATGCCCCTTGGGGAGCTTTAGGATGATTGGAGAGCCCCCTCTAGGGAGGACTCTATGGAGTCGACTGCTTGGACTCCCGTCCGTAGTGGCATGCCCCGACTGGGGGCTTTGTCTACTGGGGATCTTGAAGAGGATCTAGATGAAGATCGGGTGCAGGACCCTGTTCTTCAGGTGTTTGGACTTGGACAAGGCTTAATCTTTATTTGGTAGTTATATGTATATATATACATTTACTTTTTGGAACACTTAAGTTTTATGCTTTTGGAACATGATGTAATGTACTTATGGATGTAATAAACTTTGTTTTATGAAAAGTCTAATTTATGGTTCTTATGTTTTGTGTTTCTATAATTTGACTAGTTTCTGCTATCCATGAAAAGAAGCTTTTGAAACTCATATTTTATACTATTAACTTTTATAACTTGGGTAAAGAATTTTAAAGGAGTCGGTCTTAAATGTAATGCTTCCCGGAAAGGGGTGTTATAGCTTACAACTCTTAAGATTCATTTTAACAATAATATAAAAGATTTCATTTTAATTAGTTATAGGTGGAAATTTGAAAGGTCTCCTTCTTCCCTTAATGGCCAATTGGCTGAAACTACACCACCAATGAAGGTGGGGTTTGTATTGACTTTTTGTGTCAGCTTTTCTTTTACTCCAATTTGTCTTTCTTATTACCTATCCATTAAAACCATTTATCCTATCTTGAAAATCAAATCACCCTCTCTTGTTCCTCCCTAAGTCGAAATCGATGCTCACCACCAAGCAAACAACTCAAACTTCCTTCCCTTTTCTCATCACCGAAATAACAAGTCCCAAAAACAATCAAGTTTAAAACCAATTTAATCATATTCCATGATCTGAAACCATATCAAGTTATCAACATGCATGATAAAATTGATCAATCTTTGGATTTCAAAGCAAAACCAAGATGTACCATTATAGAAACAAGATAATTTCTTCCTCAAATTCGCTAACCAAGGAGGCATCTTTCAAGAACATTAGACATTAACTAGAATAAAAACAACTCTAACACAAACATCACATTGTTAAGAGATTAATCTCAGTTTCCAACTCTTGCTAGCATATTTTCATGGCAGAATCAATAAAATAGTACCCATAACAATCTTTCATAGCATAGAACCACATGCAAGAAATTTTCATCTCGGACTCCAACCCTTGACCAACAAAAATCAATGATTCATATGAATACCTCAGTAAAACAATACCAAAAATTCTTCTTAAACAACTATATGGCATTGCATGAGGTTGAGGAAGAAGTATTCTCCCCTCCCTCTTGGTGAAGCTCACAATTTTAAGAAAATGAGGATGGGTTTGGCAACTCCTCCTAGTTCCAAGCAACTCCAAGTCTTCCTAGCTTCCTCCTTGGTTCAACTCTTTCTTAGTCCCTATCTTTAATTTTTTCTAGTGAAAGTCTTACGATGTGTATGGGTAGTGATGTAATGTCCAAATACTAATTTCAAAACATAACCGGAACGTATGTGTATAACTAGAACTAGGCACGTTACTTCTAACTTACAAACATCATACTATGCTCATAATAACCATACATGTTATTATAAGGAGCCTTGTGAGAGAAAAGTAATCATTTCAATGGTATTGAACATCTGAAAAACTTGTCGTTTACTAATGAAGTAAATAAAAGTATCTAGTACATCAATATCTGAAAATGTACAAACTAACCTCAAAGACATGTGAAAAGTACTCAAAACATAAAACATAAAACATTCCAATGCCAATACTATAATATACAAAGTACTGGTTAAAAGAGTAACTAAGACTACTCTAGTTCATCCTCTTCTTTTCTTCCCTTTGGGAGATTCTTGACCTAGATTTATCATGGAAATAAACAAACGGGTGAGAATTCAAAAAATCTCAGCAATATAATCACATTTATCACATAATTAACAATTCATATGCTAATGCCTATGAAATGCCATATGATAATGCTTATGGAATGTTTTATGATAATGTTTATGAAATGTCATGCCTCTTGCATATTCCTAAAAGCTCGATTCCTTGTATTATCTCGGTAGATAGGAAAAATGACCTCCTTACACTACCGATAACCTTGGCCAAATGATTGTGCACATCATATAAGGTTACAATACTTAGGAATAGAAAGTATGAATTAATCCATCAAGAGGTCCATATGCCATGTAGTGTCATGTATATTAAGCACACACACCACATCTATTCATCATAAGCTCAACTTCAACTAAGTGAAGGAGCAAAACATATTAAACATGCAATTTTGGCTCAACTTGAACAAATAATTGTGCAATTCATTATCATTTCTCAAGTGAATTAAGTGTACAAAGAAATCATCAATGCAATCACTTTTTAAGTGCATAAAAGGTTTAGCTTAGCACCATAAGTAACTAATGCACACAAACATATTTGTATAAACACACAAGGTGCTCATTTCGAGTTAAATCATTTATCTTAGTAAAAATATTCAAATTCACTTCATCTTGTACCCTATGTAATCTTTAATTCCTTAAAACAGGGCACTTATAATTGAATAGCTCTTTCTGCTATTCAAACAGAGCACAAAAATATTATATTCTGGAAGAGCCTATTTGAATAAATCCCCTAGTCTATTCAAATAACCTTCAAAATATCACATTTTGATGCATTCTGTCAAGGTCTATTCAAATAGATCCTGGATTTATTCGAATAAAAGCCACGAGAATAAATTCTAGTGCACTCTGTGATGTTCTATTCGAATAGCCTCTTGGCTTATTTGAATAGGACGTTGCATAATTGCATCCTGGTGCATCAGAACAACAACTTTCCTATACTATTCTATTTCCATACTAACTCTTTTACTACAAACACATGTTTATACCATAAACCATGTAGTAAAGCAATGGAAAAAAATCATTTACAACAAGCACTTGCAGTTATGTTTATGCATATACAAGTCCATACACATCTATACTAAAGTTTCAACAATTCACATCTCCATATGTAGACAATAAAATTTCTATAGAGTTTCATGAAAGATTCATTCAAATTCATTCCATGTAAGTTTTCAAGAAGAAAAGAATGATAAAGTATAGAAAAGAAACACATCAACCCCTACCTTAACTCCTAAAGGATGATGTCCTATTTCCTTGTCTTTGCTCTTCCTTGGTTCCTTCTAGTTTTTCCTTTCCTTTTTCCTTCTTTCTCTTCCTTATTTCTTCTTCATTTTCTTTCTTTTTCTCTTCTTTCTTTACTTTCACTAATGCTTCTAAACGTGAGAGAGTGTGAGATAAGAATGAAGATAAGTCAAAGATGAAGGGGTAAGGGCTGTGGAGAGAAAGAAAAATGAATAAGATAAGCTCCTTTGACTTCAAGGCATTCCAGGAACTTTTATATCTGTTAAGAACATTTTCATCTTCCATTGATGAGTTTTCTACTTTTCATAAGTGGTAGGAAAAGTTCTAGGACTGCTTCCAATTACCAAACTCTTCATTTAATGTTTATTCTTATACACCATTAACAACCACTAAGCTATATTATACTTCTGGTGTATGTAAAACTACTAAACTAGTTCAGTTGATTCTTAAATTTTAACACATTTTATTCTAAGTATTTATAATCTAGAAATAAATTCTTCATATTTATTTCCAACATCCTAGCAGTTTATGCTAAATTTTGAGCTATTATTAATTATTTTTCGCATTTGGTGTTATAGCAACATATGTAAACTAACTCAGAATGTCACCAGAATTAATAGGTAACTCATACATATGCTACTGAATTTCTATAATCATGATTAAGATTAATAGGTTTGAGAGGATGTTATATTTCTCCCCTCTTTTTAAAAATTTTGTCCTCAAAATTGCTTACCTCATGCAAAAAGCTCCAGATAATCCTGCATCATGTTGGATTCCAGTTCCCAAGTAGCCTCCTCTATACCAATTCCATCCTATATGACCTTCACCAAAGGAATTTGCTTTCCTCTAAGCTCTTTGACTCCTCTGTCCAAGATGCTTACAGGTTTTATCACATAAGATAAATCATCTCTTAAATATATTGATTCATTTTTCCAAATGTGTGAAGGTTCATGATTATATTTTATAAGTTGTGACACATGGAAAACACTGTGAATGTTGGACAAATTTGGTGGAAGGGCTATTTGGTAAGTAACCAGTCCAATTCTTTTTAGAATTTGAAAGGGACCAAGAAACCAAGGGTTCAACTTTTGTGTTTTCAAAGCTTTACCAACTCCTATAGTAGGAGTGACTCTCAGAAACATTTGTTCTCCTTCCTTATACTCTAGAAGTCTTCTTCTTTTGTCAGTATAGTTCTTTTACCTACTTTGAGTAGTAACCAACCTATCCTTGATCATTTTTATTTAGTTTATAGTCTGTTGCACTAACTCAGGACCTAGGGTAGTTTTTTCTCCTACCTCATACATAGAGGTGATCTATATTTCCTACCATACAAAGTTTTATATGATGCCACACCTATGTTGGTGTGATAGTTGTTCTTGTTGGAAAACTCCACTAAAGGTAAGAATCTATCCTAACTACCTTTGTTGTTCAAGTACACAAGCCCTAAGCATATCCTCTAAGGTTTAGATAGTTCTCTCTATTTATCCATCAGTCTGTGGATGATAAGCTATGCTAAAACTTTGCTTAGTCCCAAATGCCTTTTGCAAGGCTCCCCAAAATCTAGAAGTAAATCTAAGATCTTTATCAGATAGTATGTTAGTGGAGATTCCATGCAATCAGAAAATCTCTTGCAAGTACAATTGAACTAATTTATCTAGAGAAAAGTTAGCTCTAATTAGCAAAAAAGTGGACAGATTTGGTTAATTTATCCACTATGACCCGTATGGCATCATACCCTGTCTGGATTCTTGGTAGTCCCATTTGTTTGAGTAATTTTGGTTGTGTATTGATTGTTTGAATAGTAGGATTTAGATGTATGATGATGGATCTTGGATTGTATGAAGGATGGTTTGAGTTTGGGTGATTTTCTGCATTTACAGAGGAGTACATGGCCTAGGCCATGTGATCGTGCATGGCTGTGTAATCCGGGGCATGTTCTACAGAAATTCTAGAGGCGTACACGGCCTAGGCCGTGCATTGTGGCATGGCCGTGTATTTTGGCAAGGCCGTGAAATCGTGGCCATGCATTCTTCCTCAGGCCGTGTAATTTGAAAAATGAAGGATTTTAGGCTTTTCTAGCCCCTTGGAGGCTCTCGGTCTCCTTGGGCACTCATTATGAGACTTTAGTACTAAGATATACTTATTAAACATAATTAATTGAATGATTAGAGTTAATTAGGGATTCATAAAATGGAAAGAACCAAGGATGAAAGTTTGCCTTATAGTTTAGAATAATTTTGGAATAAAGAAAGAACATGAGTATTGGTGAGGTTATGAGAAACATAATGAACCTAAGGTTGAACTTTTATCATAACTATGAATAAGGTTTTGTTCACCCTTAAGGTTTGTTATTGGCTTGATATGGATCCATGAATGGGATCAAACCTTGTTGGTGAATGATATGACATGTAATTCTAGATATGATACGATATGATTGTAATTTCATATATGAATATACATATATGCATTGAATCCACATGCATTTGAAGCATGATTGACATAGTTGTCATGATAAGCATGATTGAAATATGCATTGAAAAGTCCATTGGACTATTGTTAAGGCCAAGTTGCCTAGGAGTTGAATCACACCTATGTGCAGGTGCGAATAGACAAGTGTAGGTCACTTGTTGACCTTGGGGGCGTCGGGGTGCAGGTACCTCTCAATGGACAGTTGGTAGCTCTTCTATCCGTGGGGCAGACCAATACAAACGCACCAACGATCCGGATCGAGACACTGTCCTATATTGAGATCTGTGTAGAATGTCTTGTACAATGCCATGATGTGCACTTTGATAAATTGATAATTTTAGCACTTGAGGGCCTCGGCAGCCGCAATACAGACATATCTCCTGATCATTCTCTCCGAATGTTTTATGTCTAGCTCCATGGAGTAGGATTTTTGGTACCATATGCATGTGCATAGTGAGTGTCCATATCATTTGACATTTACTTATTTATATGACAATTTAATCTGTTATCTTGTTACTATTATAACTACCTATAAATGCTAAGTTGTTTATTACCTATTTTTAATGCTGATTACTATTTCTGAAATGTTATGTGGGCGTCATGCACCGTTTTGTTTCTTTACTGCCATAGTAGGTAATGAATGTAGAATGTCTTACCTCTTTTCTGTATTTGCTACTATTCTATCTATATTTATGTCCCATCAAAGACGTCGGCGAAGGGGGTGAAGTTCACGAGTTCCCCAGTTTTTGGCCCGACATCAACTAGCACCTGCTTTTGGATCATGGCGGCACGCCCATGAGGATTTTTGGGTTATGTGCGTCTGGCCTTCCTCGAAGGTCCAGACTGCTGGCACATTAACTTTTGTTCTGATCGTTGTGTCTACGTGGGGGACATGACGGTATCACTGGTTTGGGGGCATTATGATCCGCCCATCTACACCTGCAATGTCAGATTACATTTAGAGTTTTACATGCCCATTAGGGACATATAGGGTGATCGTTATTACACCCCACAGGATGTTACCAAGTGGCTTCCAGTACTCAAGAGGGGGTGAATTTAGTATAAAACTTTTCGCAAAACCTCTTTGTAAAGTATAAACAAATATTAAAACTTAATAAATAAATGCACAGAAGGAATGAGAAGAAGAAGAGAAACAATAAAAGCAGCGGAATATAAAAATACAATAAATTAAAATTACATAAATTAAAGTGATTAAGAAGAGAGAAACAGGCACAGTATTTATCTTGGTTCGACCACTAACCCACTTGTGGTCTACGTCCAGTCCTCGAAAGCCGAGATTTTTCACTAAGTATACAAGCTTCAATAGGTGCTTGCAACCGTTACACAAAAGAGCACTTTTCACACACAGGAAAACTCTACCCTTGTGCTAAAGCCTCAGCCTGCAGGGATACCTCACCCTTATACAAACCTTAAGGGATACCTCACCCTCGATACAGAATAGCAGAAAGTAGATGAAGAGAAACTCTCACTCAGAGCAAATTATACAAATTGAAGCACTATAGAGCTCTTTAAGAATATCTCAGAATTTTACCAAAAAAGCACAGAGAAAAATAGAGAATTATGTAAATAGCGTTTTAGCACAACCAAAATATTTTCAAAAATTTTGTGTGTTTCAGACGTGAGACAAGGTCTCTATTTATAGAGCCTTTGATTAGAAATGATCGTTGAGGAAATTAATATCATAATAAATGCAAATTCGTGTACGTATAAATTCAAAAACCAAAACAGAATCTCGTGCGTTATTCGAATACCATTAAGAAGTATTCGAATACCACTGGTTTCAGTTCTCATAGAAAACAATTTAGAAACAGGTTATTCGAATACCACTGGGGTGTATTCGAATACCACTGTGTTTCATTTTCTCATAAAACAGTTCAGAGGCAGGTTATTCGAATACCATAAAGAGGTATTCGAATACCACTATTTAAAACACGTTCCAAAAAGCATTTTTCAGAAGGATTGTATTCGAATACCTTCAAGACTATTCGAATACCTCTGTTTCAAGTTATGAAAAACACTTTTAAGAAATAGATCATGTGATTTCTGAAAATCCACAAACTCTTTGATTTTCAAAGCCATATTAAAACTTTAATTTAGTTTGTAGAAAAATATGTTTTAAGATCTTTTAAGTCAAACACTGAGATATCCTATAAAAGCTCTGTACAAGAAAGATCCTAAGTCCTAAAGCTAATTTTGAAGATCTTGGACTTGGTCTTCTTATCATCTACATGTTTGTTATCATCAAAACTCATCTTCATTGTCACATGGTAATCACATTCTCCCCATTTTTTATGATGACAAACTATAATTGAGAAAAGCATTAGTTCATATAAATTGGAATTTCAAAAAGATAGGAGACTTACTCTCAGAGGTAATTTAATAACAAAACAAGCACATTCTCCCCCTTTCTTTTTGAATCCAAGAGCCAGTATTAATCCAATTTAACTTATCTTTTCTCAAATAAGATTGATCATTTTTCTCCCCCTTTTGACATGATAAAAAAGGATGCATTCATTCAATAAAGCACTTTGATAAGTATGCATGAGATAAACAATAAACGATTGTAATTGGCAACAGATTAATTGAAAGTACTCATTGCATTAAATATAATTGGCCAAGTTCATATATAATTTTTATCAAAAAGACAGCCAATACAATAAACTGCAAACAGCCAAATAAATATAACATAAGCAACAAATTCTAAGACAAAGCGAGTCCTAGAAATAGGCATCTGGTGGCGGAGGAGGAGAGGCAGGTTCGTTTCCAGACAGCAGAGCTCGAAGTGCAGCCTATTCACGCTCAACACTAGCTATTCTATCAAACAGAATAGTGAAGGTGTTCTTCATGTAAGTTCTGTTATCCAACAGAGAAGCCAGGATTTGCTCATTTGTGACAAGAGCAGGAGCAGGGATATCAGCAGCAGCAATAGCAGGGGCAGCAGGATCGCCTTGAGGGTCGTCCTCATCATCATCAACTTCCACTGGGAACACCCAGCCTTCATCGGTCTTGATCATCTTCATTTTGTTGAGGGTAAAGGACCCAAACACGTGATGATGGGTTAGCGAAGTCGCTCGCTCGGTTTCCAGAATATGTGGATACTTGCCTAGGAAGGCAGTAATGATTACTCCATAGGGAAGCTCAAACCGCTCTTTACTTTTTTCCCTCATCATATGCTTCATAATGAAGACGGGCTAGTTAATCTGATGGCCTTGCTTTAGAATCCACATCATGAACATATCATCTTTGCTCAGGTAGGCGTAGTTCCCACCTCTAGGGGCTAGGATGTGGGCATAAGCATAATGTAGGAGCCTGTCCTGGCTCTTCATCATGCCTCTTTTGACTCCTTTTTGAGTCGAAGGTAATGCCAATCCAGGTCTTAGCACATCTTCAATTACTCTATTCTTGTTGAAGAGCTGGAGGAGTGAATCTTCTTCAGCGTAGCGACCAGTTGACTGCAAGCCAAACATCTGAACCCAATCGCTTGGTGTGATCACAACGTTTTGGTCACAGATACTGGAGTGTAGCTCCTGACCTTCAATCTTCAGGTTACAATAGAACATCTTAACCAGGTCGGGATACAGAGCAGCTGAGTAAGAGCCGAAGCGAAGTACGCCTTGGTGATTTAGCCAGTTCAGAAAGTCAAAACCACCATCTCTTTCGAAGAACCCCAAGTCGAGGTACTTTGGTTGCACCAGTTTACGCTCTCGAAAGTGGGTAATGAAGCGCCTAAGCTATTGCTCGTTGGAGGAAAGCTTGCAAAGGTCCAACGGGTTGTTGCATGGAGCCATCTTCGTACGAGGACGCTTAGAGCGAGAGGAAGATGAGGCCATGGATGGAAAAGAAATGGAGGAGATGGAATGAAGAGAAGGGGTGGAAACGGTGAGAAACGTGAGAAAAAAAAAAGAGGGCTTAGGAGAGAAGAGGGAAACCAAAGAGTTTTTGAAAAAGGAGAGAAAAGAGAGAGACCTATTTGGATACGCAGGGGGATATTTAAAGAATACCCAAAACTATTCGAATACCTTACCAGGTATTCGAATAAAACATTTGGGAAAGACCAAAGGACGCAACCTTCAGATAGAGGGCATTCGAATACCTCACCAGGTATTCGAATAGATGGCCAAATTTGGCTTGACTGCAAGTCCATGGTATTCGAATGCTTTTTACAGTATTCGAATACTCACAAAAAGAAGAAAAGGCAAGAAGAGCAAGTATTCGAATATCTTACAAGGTATTCGAATACTCCAGAGTCCTGTGAGAAAAATTGAAAAAGATAAGCCTCAAGGTATTCGAATGACTACTTAGTTATTCGAATACACTAGTTTTAGAAATGCTGTACTGATGTATGGTATTCGAATAGCTTTATTAGAAAAACACAAGTTTGCACGTATAACAGCAATGGTATTCGAATACCATATGGAGGTATTCGAATAACTTAAACAAGAAAACACATATCTATGTCCAGGAATTGTCTTTTTGAGAGACGAAAGCATACCTTTTGATGGAGTACCTACCCAAAAAAAAAAGATTTCAGGATAACTTCGACGCTCAAGTCAGTAATAATTCAAGAAAGATTAAAAACATATGTAAGCAAATAACAAGCAATTATATGTTGGATTGATCAATTATGCCCAATTCTGCTCTTATATAAAAGAATGCTTCTTTTGCTAGGGGTGTAGTGAAAATATCTGCAAGTTGCTAAGATGTTTCAACAAATTCAAGAATGCAATCCCCTTTTTGTACGTGATCTCTAATAAAGTGATGTCTTATCTCTATATGCTTTGTTCTGGAATGCAGAATGGGATTTTTAGAGATATTTATTTCACTAGTGTTATCACATCTTATCAGGATGTGATCAAGCTGAAGACCGTAGTCTAAAAGTTATTGCTTTATCCATAGGATTTGAGCACAACAACTCCCGATTGCAACATATTCAGCCTCAGCGGTAGATAAAGCCACACTATTTTGTTTCTTGCTATGCTAAGAAACTAAAAAACTACTAAGCAAGTGGCATGTCCCACTAGTACTCTTTCTGTCCAATTTGCACCCAGCAAAATCAGAGTCGGAATAGCCTATTAGGCTACATAAGGCACCCTTAGGGTACCACAAGCCCATTTGTGAAGTGCCTACTAGGTATTTCATTATTCGTTTAATAGCATTTAAATGAGATTCCTTAGGGTTTTCCTGATATCTAGCACACATGCATACACTAAACATAATATCTGACCTACTAGCAGTAAGATAAAGGAGAGATCTAATCATACCTCTGTATTTCATTATTTCTACTTATTTACCTCATTCATCTTTCTCTAAATAGCAGGAAGTGCCCATCGGAGTGGCCATGTGTTTAGCGTTTTCCATTTCGAATCTTTTGAGTAATTCCTTGCAGTATTTGGTTTAACTTATGAATGTCCCTTTGTTCGTTTGTTTGATTTGAAGTCCGAGGAAGAAATTCAGCTTTCCCATCATTGACATTTCAAATTCATTCTGCATTGTCTTAGCAAATTCTTTGCACACAGATTCATTAGTAGCACCAAAGATAATATCATCCACATATACTTGCACAAGAAGAATGTCATGCTTTTTATTTTTAATAAAAAGGGTAGTATCAACTTTTCCTCTTGAAAAACCATTTTCTAAAAGGAACTTACTCAACCTTTCATACCAAGCTCTAGGAGCTTGCTTTAAGTCATATAAGGCCTTTTTAAGTTTAAAAACATGGTTGGGTAGTTCATGATTTTCAAAACCTGGAGGTTGTTCAACAAAAACCTCCTCTTGAATAAAGCCATTTAGAAAAGCACTTTTAACATCTATTTGATATAATTTGAAATCCATGATGCAAGCATAAGCAAGTAACATTCTAATAGCTTCTAATCTAACTACCGGTGCATAGGTTTCTTCATAATCAATTCCTTCTTCTTGATTATAACCTTTAGCAACCAACCTAGCTTTGTTTCTAGTTATTAAACCATTTTCATCAACTTTGTTTCTAAAAACCCATTTAGTGCCAATTATAGGGTGATCATTAGGTCTACAGTCCCAATTTTCTTACCGCGAACAGTAAAACACCATTCTCCACACCGTAGTTTGGCTGACGTCAGTGATACATATTTCTCTCAAAAAGCTCCGTATCTCTCCCTTTCTACCTTAGCCTTTTCATTTCCCTCCTATTCCCCATTTCTGACGTTCTTTTCTCCCTCTCAAAATTTCCTCAACTCTCTCCAAATTTCCCCCTCCATCTTTTACGCTGATCTTCGTTCCCTATTTCCCCAAGTTGTGAACCCCGGAGTTGTCACTTTCTCCTGTCCCTTTGTCCCTCTCATTTGGCGTTGCTCCTATTCGTTCCCTTTCTCCCTGTTCCCCCTATTCCCCCTTTTCTCTCATCCAATCGTCCCTCTCGTTTAGCATTGTCACTTCGTCCGTCGGAGACCACGCAGGCGTAGTCGGCGTGTGAGGTTGCAGTTGGCACTCCCAGTTAGCGTGCGAGGTTCCATTTGGCGTGCGTGCGAGGCACTCCCAGTCCACTCCATCACTCCATTGTGCTGCCTGTGTTGCTGCCCTCATCATTGGAATCTTTGTGGTAACATTCTCTCTCTCTCTCTGTGTACATTTTAATGCTTGAACATTGCCATACCATTTGATTGATTGTTTGGGTTCGGTTCTGGTGTGGGGGAGAGAGCAAAGCAGTTATCTTCGGTGTTTGAGTTTATGGTTTTATTTTCCTTGTATTGCTGTCTCTTTTCTTCTTGGTTCTTGTATTAAGCACAAAAAAATCAACAAGGAAAAGACAAAGAAAGTATGCTCTGGATAAAAGGCTGGAAATTTCGATTCTACATAATATAGTGGTATTACTGGTGCACTCAATATAACTGGAAAATTTGGAAAATAACATGGAAAAAGAGGGTCCAAACATAATGGATAACATCATAATTAGGAGAAACAAAGAGGCTGACTTGTCTTAAAAGTTAACTTTTCAGTCTGATCATGTTTACATCTGTTCAAAAGATCTATATATCAAGAGTTTCTAATGCAAGGCTTATTACACAGAAACTAACACATCTCTTGGTGTGATGCATAAAAATCCTAGGTGTAAATCCTAACTCCTTTTCTGCTTCTCTAATCTGATTCTTTAACCACATTTTTATCTGATATCTGCTAGTTCTTTTGAAAGCCCAACCTCTCCCCACCTAAATCTTAACTCTAATTGCTAATTTCACAAGAGCTGACAAGGCCTCAGTTCAAAGAGCCTTCAACAGAAGCTTTCCTCTATTTTTAGAGCAAAGAAAGAAAAGAGAAATGAAAACAAAAAGACTCTACCATCTAATGTATTGTTACTTCAATACAAAGTAGAAATCTATTTCAAGAGGATGCAAGAAGGCTTTAATTTAGGTTCTACCATAGAAAAGATAAAAGAAGAGCCTAAGAACAAGATATTACCTATAATTGCACCATAGTGCATATTGGAATATGGTTCCTCACCAGTTAGAATCTCCCATAACACTATGCCAAAGGATAACACATCAACCTACAGATCAAAATGCAATTTCAGCAATGAATACTTGCAAACAAGAAGAAGGTGAAGAAAAACAGAGTATAGTAAAAGAAACTATCCCTTTTTTTTCACAAATATGGTTACCCATTATGAAAAGTGGCTACACAATTATAACAATTGTACTTGTTTTTTTTGTGAAAAAGAGTTTACTTATTTAATTAAAAGTGGTTATACTTTTCATGTTTTATAAAAAAAAATGCATCTATCATGGTTATCTTTTCTGTTTTTAAATAATTGCATAATTATTTTTTATTATAATCATTTTTGTTGTTAGGGCGGGAGGTCCTTGTAATCATTATCCCTTAGTTTTTATGTATATTCAAGTGCTGTGTTTTGTCACAAATTAATTTGGGAAGTAGATGAAAGAAATAAAATAAAATAAAAATGGTGGCATGGGAGCGTACCATTTCTGTGAAGGAGTCCCCTTTGGCGTGTGGAAAGATACCCAATATCGGCCAATACCTTGGCCATTAACCCAAGCTGCTCCCTTTCCTATAGATCCAAGGTTAAGCGCTACAGGATTGTTGCTCACTGGTGCATCAAATGTGGTCTGTCAATCAGCAGGGAAATAAAATATTTGTGTAGTGTTAGAATAATAAAGTTGTAGCTAAATGCGGAGCACAAAGTAGTAGGAGAAACAGAAAAAGTAAGGCCTTTAGCATATTTAGTTGGATTCCCTCCAAAATTATCTATGCATTGTGGAAAAAAAATGATGGAACAAACAATTTTAATGATGATAATTTACCTGATACCATGTGAGTGGCTTGGTAGAGCTTTGAAAACTTTGCCACTGAACTTTAGTTGATGCACTAGCTGTATAGATTTGTAATTTTTCTCCTAACAACCCAACCTTTATTTAAAAATTTAACATCAGCATGCAGTGAACAAAATTTAGTTTAAATGATTAGCCATCATAGCTGTAAGTTCAAACGCACATTTTCTCCTATATTCTTCCATTTTAATTTTCTAGAAAGTCTTTTTGTTGATGAGGTTGTTTGTCTATTGTAGAGGTTGGTTCCCAAATTGAGTTTGTGAAAAGTCTGTCAGTTTTTCTCCTGATGGAGTTACTGTGGGTATATTCATATTCCTAATTTAGTCTGATAATTTCCTTTCTAATTCTTTTGCACATTACATTCTTCTACTGCCTTTCTAATTATTTGTTCTTCCTGTTGAGTTGTTAATGTAGTTGTTTTCTGGCTTAATTGGTCTAGTTTGTTATTTATGTGGCCTAATTTTGGTCCTATTGAGGGATCTCCCTTGTTTTCTTGTATTAATTTTTTGATTTCATCTAAATCCTTTTTAAGCCTTGTGATGAGGCTTCAGGATTGATTTTTCGATTTTTTTATTTCATCAAATCTTCTTCTTACTCCAGATAATTCATCTCTTAATGTTGTAATAGCATTAAATTTATTATTTACTAAATCAGTTAAGTTTCCTGTTACATAGCTAATTAATCCATTGAGTGGGTTTAATAATGACATTATTTCCTTGTTTCTCTTCTGGTTTTTAATAAATTATTACCAAGATATTAGAAAAAGTAACTTCAGAAAACCCATTAGACCCAAGATTTAACAACAAATACCAGGTAGTGAAAGAACGAGGGATGGCAATTAATAATATAGAATAATTGTGTGAATGGTGCCCAACTTATTCTATATTAATCCAGGTAAACTGACTCACCAAAAGGGAAAATTATTGGTAATGTCTTTGAAGTTTGAATATCCATCTATAGGCTGAGGAAGCAAGAAAACTGTGGCTTTTGTTTTCTTATGATTTTTGGAGGCTATAGGGGAGGGTATGTGCTTGCTAACTTTTTTTTGTTGGTTGATTTGGTTTTCACTATGTTTAATAAGGGGAGGAGCTGAATTTAATGGTAGTCATAAGGCTAAATTAGTTTGGGCATTGTTATAGATCTGAGCATCCTGTAGCCTATCCACTCCCTGAATGCAACCAACCAATCCCAAATGAGAATACATTGTTAATATAAATATAGATAATCTCAGCTTTATTTTAGGTGTCCTGTGTAAATTCCATGCCCTACTGACCATTAACTACTGGCTCTTGCTTATGGAACTTGACATCCCTTCTGAATTGTTTAATTTGAATTTTTCTAGTCATTGAAGATTCCCAATTCAACATTGTTGTTTAATTTGTGTGCAATAATATGCTAGTTGGTCATATAACTGAGCTTCAATATACATGCCATTTTGCTGCTATTTTTATATTGTCTGGTAAATTACACTTTCATTGTAATTTTCTGTATTATGCATATTGATGTGGATATTGGATCATCCTCTGTAGCTAGGGGGTCATTGGCCTTGTTCTGCGATATGTCACAAGCCTAGTTGTTGACCTAGCAATTTTGACAGAGGTTTATGCCTTTCTGGTCATAATATTTATGGACAAACTATCATCTTATGGTGTCATCTTTTAGTGTTCTTTTTGGTATAGACTTTATATTTGGCAAGAACTATGATTTTATGTAACTATGCTATATATGCAATTCTCGGTTGTATTTGGTTCGAGAGGGATGCTTGTAAGTTCAAGGATGTCTGTTTACCCTTACTTTTTATTATGGATAGTATTATGTTCATGGTTTCTATTTGGTCCATTGCTCATGGTTGTTTAAAGGGAATTTCCATTACTAATATGCAAAGAGATTGGATTTCTTATCCTCTCAAATGTATTTTCTCTCTTTTCTTTCTATAAGTATATTATTCTTTTATCACAGTACATATATACTACCACAGAACACAGGTATACTATTTTAGATTTGTGCTAAGATGGCGTAGCCCTTTTACAAAGGACATAGACCATTAATCACATATAGGGAAAAACTAAGGAGATAGAAAACAAAAAACTTAGAGGATTGCAAAACCTGATTGTTTCTGAAAGGGAAGGTGGTGAACTGATTATATTAACATCACTCCAACAGAATAAGCAATTGAAAAAAAAAATCCTCTTCGTTTTCTACAAGTTTCCTTTTATTAGTAAAGATATAAGTCATCCTTCTCTAGCCAAAACAAAAATAAGCAGACTAACACAACTTTGGAATTTGTTACATTATGTGGCCATCCTTCCATGTCTCACAAGTTAGTTTAGCTGAGAATAAATGACACGTCACATAAAAAATATTAAATGCCTTTTTTAATTTTTAAGATAATAATCACTCATATTTTTATGTAATACATTTTTATTTTTATATATTGACGGACCCTCAAAATTCACGAATAGGTTTTCAAAAAAGGCTTATTGCACATTGTCAAATTATGAACTCAAATCACTTAGCATCAAATCATTTCAATTCACGTCAATTCAATCTGAAAACTCTTTTTACCATTGATATCTAAAATACTTTCCATCTTTTTGCAGGTGCTGTTGTTTAATTTATAAAGTGTGTTGTCCAAAGTAAAAATTGGAGCATGGCACCATCAAGAAGGAAGGAGGGGTCAATAAGTTCAAACAAGCAAAATGTATAGAACACGTGCAATACTTTAACTATTTACATGACTGCTATTTATGTATTACTAACATGAACTTTATTGTTGCACTTTTCAGTTACGTTTGAGGCATGCCTGCGTACCCAATGTGTTGGTTGACATCAACAACAATTTGACTTCTGCGCAAAGAACCCGAATCGAGGCCACTCCATTCAAAGCACTTGTAAATATGCCACAAAATTTACAAATCTCTGGCATACTATTGTGGGAATTAGCTTGCCGATGGGATGACCGAAGTAGGGGGTTCAGGGTTAGAAGTCGAGTGGTTGGTTTTAACCCCATTGATGTATGTTTTGCGGTTGGACTACGCGTCGGAGGTGAACGGGTACAAACTGATGATGAAGGGGAATGTCAAACATTGAATATGTTTGGGGGTGCAGCTGTCACCGTTGATAGAATTATCCAACTGCTTCATGCGTATCGAGGTGACCATCAGGTGGATGATTTTTGTAGGCTGTACATACTCCTTGCATTTGGCGTGTTCTATTTTCCAAGAACAGGGAGATATGTGTATAGCGGCATGATTAAAATGTTGGATGACTTGGATGTTCTTGGTAATTACTACTGGGGCTTAGCAGTATACGATTTCTTGGTTGATAGTTTAAGTGTGGCTGCTTCTGTTGTGAAAAAGGGTGAGAATTCAAGCCAAAGACACATAACAGGATGTGCAACTATCCTTCAGGTATATACTCTTTCCATCCTCAAATTATAGTAATTTTTTTTCGTATGCATGAATTTTATAAGCATGTTAACCTTCGTAGTAAAAGTATGTACTTAAGTTTGACAATTGCTTGATGTAGATTTGGGCTTTGGACCACCTGTCCATGTGGCAAATAGACAGGAACCCCCGCATGTTTCCTTTTCCACGATATTTGAATTAGTAAAACGTTGTGAGCAGCAAGGACAAGATTGATCGGGCATTTCGACACAATTTGGTAAGCATGTTGAATTAGTCTTCCTATAACATGCTTAGTAAGAAACACAATTTTGTATGTTATTCTTCCATCAACATTTCATATTTGTGTATCTGGTGTATTTTGTGCGTTAGCAGATAATCAAGGATGTGGCAGCAACGACTGAAGAGATGCAGTTTGACATAGTCAAGGAAGCATTGGACGAGGCACACCCCCAGTTTGGGCATGAGCGAGCAAGGTCTTTTGATATGGAGGATCATGCTAGTGAACTTCATCGGGTGGTGGCAGAGAATAGGCAATTTGAGGAGAGGATTACCTTTCTCGAGCAAGAACTGAGTATGTTGAAACAAATTGTGCTTCAGCGTCCAGCGGCGGCAGCGCCTTCAACTTCAGCTGCTGCCCTGAATCATCCTCTAAACATACATCGACAAAGTGCTTCATTTGTGACGCCTCTCCATAGCGACAGTGAAGGGTATGAAGCCGGTTCTCGGCAAACACCTGGTCGTGCATCACCCTTGACAGTAGGAAGCCCACGTCTTCGTAGTCATACTGCTGCTCGGAATGACGGTGAGGGATGTTTGATTAACGTTAGAATTGCATGAAAGATTTAACACTAATTAAATTACTGTCTATTATATAGTGGAATATGAAAGTAAGTAATTTTAGACGATACTAATACAATTCTGGCAAATTGTGTAATTAAATTGCTGTCTATTCTGGCTTTTCAAGTGTATCATTCGTAAACCTGCCTCAAGATAATGATGCAGGTAATTGTGCAAACCTTTTTTGTACTGCCTCCATTGCCAATTGCCTTATATATACATATATTTGTGTAACATGTAACATGAGATCTGTTTGTTACACAGATGGAAATAATGTCCAGGCTGAAACTGATGTTGAGGCAGTTACCACTGATAAGCCACCATCTAACATTGCCACGCGAGCAAAACTCCAACCGAGGAAGCGTGTGCAAAGTGCATCCACTCGAACTCCATATGTATATCAACTAAGGAAGAGGAAGAACACAGATGTAACTGGTTGACTGATGGTTAATAGATAGTAGGATGTGAACTGTGTAGTGTAATTAGTAGTTGATCCCAATGATTTTGTATATACCATGTTTGATATTTTTGAGTGGAGGTGGCTCATTTGAGAAGTTTGCCGTTAACTTGACAATGTGGAATTTAGTTTTTGCACTATTATTGGATTTGTGATTTCATGTAACAATGAAAAATGAAACTGAAAAATCTCCCTGTTCATGTGGTTGAATGTCATCATCGTAATTGAAAGTTCGATTCCCAATAAATAGAGCTCAGTAATATTTGTGCATACCGGTGGGAAAAGTAGGTTAATGAATATCAAAAAAGTATAACCAATGACATACAAAAGGTGGTTAACAGGGTAAATGGCCAGAAGGGCTGCTTCTCTGTGCATAACCATTAACCAAGTTGCATAGGACATTAACCAACTTTCATGGCCATTAACCAACTTGCATAGGGTATTAACCATATTTTTGTTCTTCATTAACCAACTTTGTTTCTATGATTGTGAAACAAAGTTGGTTAATGAAGAAAAAAAACGTAGTTAATGCTCTATGAAAGTTGGTTAACAAGGTAAAGATAGCAAAATGGTTGCCTATTTGTGCATGCCCATTAACCAACTTGTAGAGGGCATTAACCACATTTTTGTTCTTCATTAACCAACTTTGTGTCTATGGTTGGGAAACAAAGTTGGTTAACGAAGAACAAAAATGTGGTTAATGCGCTATGAAAGTTGGTTAACAAGATAAAGAGAGCAAAAGGTTGCCTATTCGTGCATGCCCATTAACCAACTTGTGGAGGGCATTAACCACATTTTTGTTCTTGATTAGCTAACTTTGTGTCTATGCTTGTGAAACAAAGTTGGTTAACGAAGAACAAAAATGTGGTTAATGCTCTATGAAAGTTAGTTAACAAGATAAAGAGAGCAAAAGGGTTGCCTATTCGTGCATGCCCATTAACCAACTTGTGGAGGGCATTAACCCTATTTTTGTTCTTCATTAACTAACTTTGTGTCTATGCTTGTGAAACAAAGTTAGTTAACGAAGAACAAAAATATGGTTAATGCTTTATGAAAGTTGGTTAACAAGATAAAGAGAGCAAAAGGGTTGCCTATTCGTGCATGCCCATTAACCAACTTGTGGAGGGCATTAACCCTATTTTTGTTCTTCATTAACTAACTTTGTGTCTATGCTTGTGAAACAAAGTTAGTTAACGAAGAACAAAAATATGGTTAATGCTTTATGAAAGTTGGTTAACAAGATAAAGAGAGCAAAAGGGTTGCCTATTCGTGCATGCCCATTAACCAACTTGTGGAGGGCATTAACCACATTTTTGTTCTTCATTAACCAACTTTGTGTCTATGCTTGTGAAACAAAGTTGGTTAACGAAGAACAAAAATGTGGTTATAGCTCTATTAAAGTTGGTTAACAAGGTAAAGAGAGCAAACTTCCTGCCATTTGTGCATGCCCATTAACTAACTTGTGGAGGGTATTAACCACATTTTTGTTCTTTATTAACTAACTTTGTGTCTATGGTTGGGAAACAAAGTTGGTTAACGAAGAATAAAAATTTGGTTAATGCTCTATGAAAGTTGGTTAACAAGATAAAGAGCAAAAGGGTTGCCTATTTGTGCATGCCCATTAACCAACTTGTGGAGTGCATTAACCACATTTTTGTTCTTCATTAACCAACTTTGTGTCTATGCTTGTGAAACAAAGTTGGTTAACGAAGAACAAAATTGTGGTTAATTATCTATGACAGTTGGTTAACAAGGTAAAGAGAGCAAAATAATTGCCTATTTGTGCATGCCCATTAACCAACTTGTAGAGGGCATTAACCACATTTTTGTTCTTCATTAACCAACTTTGTGTCAATGGTTGGGAAACAAAGTTAGTTAACGAAGAACAAAATTGTGGTTAATGCTCTATGAAAGTTGGTTAATGTTAATGAATTGGCAAGTATACCAAATCATACAAGTAATAAAGAGTGAATAAGGTTGTCGATCCCACGAGGATTGTGTGTCAATTACCAACGTAAACTAAGAAATTACTAATTGAACCAATGAATAACATGAATTTAAGTTTACAATTGTAATAGAACTTAGGATTGGAGTAAGTAAAACTAATGATGAATTATAAATTGTGCTGAAAGTATGAAATGAATTATCCTAGAATCAAACAACACAAGTGAATTGAGATTTTTAGAATAAAATCGGTTAGAGTTCGGAATCCTCTTAGCTCTTCTCTTATGCCTTAATTCTGTTCTGAATTCAATTTAAACTCAAGCAATTGACATTCAAATTCACAAATTCAGATTATCCCCAATTCCTTGGCAAATAATCCCTTTAGTCTTAACTAAGAACCCTAATCCCTTAGGTACTCTCAATTTAAACCAAGCAATAAGCATAAGAATTCATACAAATGCATAAATTCCATATCCTATTCCTAAGATCATACAATTCATGGTAAATTTCTTCAGATCTAACCTAATGTCAATTTTCCAATTGAACAATCAAGTCACAAGAACAATTCCAATGATGGCCAGTCAAGGAAAGCATTAAGAGTAGAAGAATTTACTCAATTACTATGAATCATTATTGAATTCAAGATCAGAACAAGTATACAAGATTTGAACTAAAATTCATCCTACTCTAACTTGTAGAGTTTAGTTACACATGATGAAATTGAGAAAAGTAAAAGAAGAAGAAGAGAAATTGGATGGGGATTGCATTGGATCTTCAAATCTTCTTTCCAAAAGCACTTGAATACCAATAGATCCCAAGACTCTATGAGAATCCTCCAATTTGTGCTCAGAAAAATTAGCTCTCCCATAAAAATGAGTTGACATCCTATTTAAAAGTATCAGAAATAACCGTTTGTGCTCAGCATGAGAAATCCACGCTGAGCGCAAATAAGTCAGAAATGAAAATTCCCTATTTGCGCTGAGCATACGAAATCTGCGCTGAGCATGTGAAAGTCAGAATTGAAATCGTCCTTTTGCGCTGAGCATGAGATATCCGCGCTGAGCATGTGGAAGTCAGAATCGAAATCATCTTTTTACGCTGAGCATGAGAAATCCGCGCTGAGCATGTGAAAGTCAGAATCAAAATCTTCCTTTTGCGCTAAGCATGGAGAATCTGCGCTGAGCATGAACTTGATAGTCTTGAATTCCTATAAAGGATGGTTTTCCAAAGTTAATCAAATCCAAGAAAATTACCATAAGTGAGAACAATTGATGTGAGATTTATTTACACTGATCCTAAATCTAAAATCAACAACTTCTATTAAAAATTCACATAACCACAACCCCTTTTAACCTATAAATCTACATATTATGCAGATTCATCACAACCCCAAACTTAGAAATTTTGCTTGTCCCCAAGCAAACAACTAGAATCACACAGGGATCGGGTTGAATTCTCAAGGGTCAGTTTCACCTCACACCAATCCATCCATGCTAAGCTCAAGTCTTGATCAATGTACACAATGTAACATGCATCACACAACCCATGCACTTACTCCCTTGAGTTCATGATTCCTAATTGTGGTAATTCAAGAGAGCATTGGACCTTGACTTTCGTAAATGTGATTGACTCCTTTTCACACTCCTCACCAGATTATGTGTTTCACTCCCACTCAACTGTTTAGGGTCTGTTTACTCTCTAACATTATCATCATCATGCAATTGCCTACCATAGGCTTGACAAAACTCTCAAATAAAAATTATACTTTCTAGAATAACACACATCAAGAGGTCTTTCTTTGGGTTGTAATGAGGCTAAGGTGAAGGTAGGTACATTGAAGGATCTAAGCTAACTCTAATTAGAATTAAAGGATCCAATCAATGAGACTTCCTTTCTTTTGAACTTTTCCTCATTTACAAACTTTTTTTTTCACTCCCAACTTTATTCAATCCCACAGTTTCTTTGCCTCAATCATGTGTGTGTGCCCAAGATAAACAAAAGTGATTAAGAACTAAGTCGAGTTCTGAAGAAAACATGCAAGTGATGAATTAAACATACATGAATGAAAATGCATCTGTTTGAGCTCAAATCCTTACAGGTAATTGAGTGTATCAAGGAAACAATCACAACCAGTAAGTGTCACAGTCAATACCAACACAAATTACCTAATTGGTGCATATTCCAACAAGGAAGCAGTGAAAGAATCATGCAATGCAGCCACAAATTGTACAAGGTCTCAAAAAAAACTAAACAAGGAATTCATGGACAGTGAACGATTGATACACACCCATGCAAAACTAACAAAATGACATGCATCCAAAAATATATCACCCAACCATGTCCCAATAGAAATATGAACAGAAATATGAGTAAGGGAAAGAAACTTCCCTCCGTCAAAGCAAACCATGGATGAACTTCTAGTAACGTCACAATCCGATGGCAATTACTAAAGAAGGTAGGTCTACACAGAAAGAGGTGAGTGAGTAGCTATATGGGTAAAATCAAAAGTAAAACAAGAATGAAGTAATGACAGGGCAAGATAAACTAAACAAATACTAACAACCACAAAACATCCCAAAGAAAATATCCAAAATAATTAGAAAACCAAAAGAACAGAAAAAGAGACAACAAAATGCAATAGTGCATTATGACTCTGGTTCCCCTTGCTCCTCCAAAATAGGGGTGGCTGTCCCGAGATCACCCTGCTGCACGTCCAGTGCACGACCATGAAAATTTATTAAGCGCATCGCCTCTGCTCGATATTGGAGTTACTGGCGATCTCTCTCGTGCAACAGTGAACAGCCTGAATAATGCCTGGATGCTCTGCTCGATACGAGCTTGACCCGCTATCAGTCGAACCTGATCCTGCCTCATCTGGTTTACAGTAACGTCTAGCCTCAGTAATCTGTCCTGCAAATCCTGTGGCTGGTCTTGCATTTGAGTGTCCTGGTCACCCGCTGGTGGCTGGGCAGAGGAAGATGCTCCAATATCTTCAGTGGGAAGTCGTCGAATCCACTTGGCTGTGATGGAAATCATTGGCTTCAGTACCATCGCATTCTTTGGCAGCTTCACACCGGCCTTACTACAGAGAAGGCAGATGAGAGAAGGATGGCATAATGTGGCATGAGTGTCATTTGCAGTGGCTTGAATGTCTAACGAGAGCACGCGCCCACATTCACAGCTTCGCCCTTTACTATAGCACAAATTAACTGGGCCCTGATCACACTGATGTCAGAGACATTAGCACACGGAAGAAGAATGTGATGAACAAAAGTGGACCAGGCCCTTGCAATTGGTTTCAGGTCTGAAGAACGAATCTTTCTCAGGGCTCCATCACTACCATAAGTCCATTGCCCCCCTGGTCTACACAAAGCTTCATGAATATCTGCCGCATCGGGACGTGCTTTCTCTCTCTGCTCATATGCACATAGTGAAATCTCTGTAACTCCCAACAGGGTATTCAGAGTGCGAAAATCAAACTTGATTATTTTTCCTCGAACATAACTGACAAACCTGTCTTCCAGCTTTTGTGCATATGCGTTAGCATAAAATTCAAGTACAATATTAGGGCAAGCCGGTTTCGGGAATGTCACCACAGTTTTCCAGCCCCTATCCTCAATGTTCTGCTGAATTTCTGGATACTCATCATCATAGAGCTCAAAAGCCTTCTCCGGTATAATTTTCTTTTGCCTGGTAATTGACTCGAAGCGCTGTTGATGGTCATAAGACTTGAAAAGGTCAGCATTGAATGGTTTAGAGGTTGGAGTCTTTCGCTTCTTATCAGCCTTAGCTTTTGATGCCATAGTCCTGTGAAAATAGAAACAATTCAGTAAGGCAACAAGACAAAGAGAGGCATAAGTCAGCAGCATTATGAAACTATGAAGAAACTAAAATTAAGGCAATGATGTGTGTGATGCTGTCACAGCCCCATTCTAGAATTTTAACAACATTAACAATGTACAAGCCATTACACTCATGTGTAGTACACAAAAACATTAACACTCATGCAAGGGATCATGAAAACCCAAGAACCAAATTCATAACCGAGCCAAAACCAACTAGCAATTTGCATATCCCCTTTTAAAACAACAGAACGTATCAATATATGGAACATTTGGGCATTCTGTCAAGCGTAGGATGCACATCACCCAATTAAAGAAAAATTCATTTCAATGATAGAACGTCCATCCTAACACATACAACAAGCTACGGATATCCACCAATACAGCCAAATCGGAAATGCATCTCCCAAATTCCTACCTTACCCGAGAATGAATCTCGTGTAGCAACAAGCAACCAAAGAAAAAAAAATAAAAGAAAAGAGAAAAAGAAGACATACCTGAAGTGGGGAGGTATTATGACAAACTAAAGAAAGAAAATTTAAGGAAAATTGTAGATGAACACAGAGCTTGGAAGTGAGGAATGCAGAATAGAGATTTGGAATTTAGAGCAACTGAACTTGAAAGCACGCTCAATGAACAATTCTTTGCAAGGGGCTTTTAAAAACTGAGATTGCGCTCAGCGTGACCACGTCCCGCTCAGCATGACTAAGTCAGTGACAACAAATCCGAATTGTGCTCAGCATGCTCCTGATACGCTCAGCATGATGAAGTCAGTGGCTGACCTCTTCAATTACGCTCAGCATGAGGGCTTGGCGCTCAGCATATTTCAAACAATAGCTCCAGGGACAACTTATGCTCAGCATGCTCCTGATATGCTCAGCATGATGAAGTCAGTGGCTGACCTTGTCAATTATGCTCAGCATGAGGGCTTGGCGCTCAGCATGAAACCTTGATCTGTGAAAAATCTGTAGAATGCCTGAGATGCTTTGGTGCCATCCTGAAGATTTTTTTCTTCTCTTTACTCAACTTGAACAACATAAAGGATACTACCTAAAACAAAAATGACTTGCATCAAACTTTCAGAAGTTGACCAAGTTATATCCAACACAACTACACTAAAAAGAAATTAATGAACAAATGTAAAAACATAAAAGAAATTAGGTTGCCTCCCAAGTAGCGCTTCTTTAACGTCATTAGCTGGACGCCTCATTGCTCTAACTTGGATAACTCATTGCTCACTATGATAGGGTTTTCATCATTATTGCCAAGAAAAACATATTTCAAGTGTGGAGGGAGTGACTTGAGCTCTAACTTGGGCTTCTCTTGTACTTCCTCTCTCTTTAGCTCTTCCTTCTTGGGTTCCACAGCCAACTGAACTTGTTGAGCCTCCAAGTTTCGTATACATTCTTCTACTTCCTTCTCTTCCTCATCACAAAGATTTTCAATAGAATTAACAATTACCTTTTCAAGAACAGTAAAAGGTTGCTGCTGTCCCAAGACTTCCTTAACCTTTACATCAACCATATCCATTTGAAAACATTGCCCCTTATCATTCGGATGATGCATAGCCTCAAAATCTTCCTTTTGCGCTAAGCATGGAGAATCTGCGCTGAGCATGAACTTGATAGTCTTGAATTCCTATAAAGGATGGTTTTCCAAAGTTAATCAAGAAAATTACTATAAGTGAGAACAATTGATGTGAGATTTATTTACATTGATCCTAAATCTAAAATCAACAACTTCTATTAAAAATTCACATAACCACAACCCCTTTTAACCTATAAATCTACATATTATGCAGATTCATCAGTTAACAAGATAAAGAGAGCAAAAAAGGGTTGCCCAGTGAAATGGAAAAAGACCTGCAACAAAGGCCAGGTTGCCGGGGTAAAGGGTGGTTAATGAAGAACAAAATGATGGTTAACAACCTGCAGAAGTTGGTTAATGGGGTAAGGGCTGGAAGGGTTTCATATTCTGTGCATGCCCATTAACCAACTTCTGAAGGTCATTAACCACTTTTTTGTTCGTCATTAACCAACTTGGTTTCTAAGCTTGTGAAAAAAGTTGGTTAATGAAGAGTAAAAAGGTGGTTAATGACCTATATAAGTTGGTTAACGAGGTAAAGGCTGGAAAGGTTGCATGGTTTGTACATGCCCATTAACCAACTTCCAAAGGTCAGTAACCACTTTTTTGTTTGTTCATCTGTTGATTATTCCTATATCTTAAACGCCTTGTAATACGCATCATTGGACTTCATTTGTGCTTAATTGTCATCGTTTAGCTAAGTTTCTGATATCGAACCCTACTTGGATCATTATTGTGAAAGTATGCTTAAATGTATTTTCAAACACTAATAATTGGTTAATAGGCGTCGAAACAAAGTTAGTTAATGAAGAATAAAAAAAGTGGTTAATGACCTATGACAGTTGGTTAATAGGCATGCACATAATATACAACACATCCAGCCTTTACCCCGTTAACCAACTTATGTAGGTCGCTAACCACATATTTGTTCTTCATTAACCACTATTTTGTTCTCCATTAACTAACTTTTCTCACAAGTTTAGAAACAAAAAATGAGTATTTTCCTTTGGATATTTGAAAAACTGATTTTGCAATCAAAAATGACATTACCAATCAAACAAAAATAACCAAATAAATACATTCACATTACATGTACCATAAGGTATAAGTGTGCTTCATACACATAAAATGTTCATTGAACACCATATAAACCTGTACCAAAAAGAAAAAATTCTACCTGACCATTTACATAACCTTATATGATTATGTACACTTTATAAGTACTATTTCATTTACTAAACTACACAAACAACCTATTCCAAAAAAATACCTAGGTAGGTTGCTTTACTTACAACAAAATAAATGTTTGGAATAATAAAAAAGATGTAATATATGCTATGTCATCAGAGTTCACCCTTTGCCACCACCACATTTGTCATCAAAAGTAGGCAAAAAACATGCAATTTCTGCTAGCACTAATCTTTGGACCCATTACAAGTAAATCAACGGTTGCCCCATACACCTGCAACACCAAAGTTAATTGCCTTAGTCTTTCACCCTAAACATTAACCCCAATAAAAACAGTATAAATTATAATTAATTGAATGAGTTAAGTACAACGTCAGTGTCCCTCGACCCGTGTTTCTTGAAATTGCCTGGAATGACTACTCATGGCAAAATTCATGAATGGAATCTCACTACTAGCAGCCTGGAAAAAACATTTCAATAAGTCAACTACAATCAATTATAGAATCTAAAATTTAGCATATGTTTCTCATGCCTTTTGCCCAATAGTGACATCATATTCAAAATCTTCAAGTAATGATAGAGAACTTTGTGCTGGACTTTCTGCCAGCTGCGAAGTCCAACATCTATCTTTATAGACATCAACATTTGTGTCCAGGTCAACAGCTGTTGACTGTAAAGGAAGAATATAACCAAAGTTAAATTATAAATTCTTATAAAAGTTTACACATAAGAATGATTCCATCAATACAACCCCGAAACATAACAATCATTTTAACACTCATTACAATTTAAATTTAATTTCTGTGTGTACACACACCACGGTACAGTCATCATCTCGTTCTGCAAGAGTCAATCTTTCCACAGATTGGCATACATGTAACTTGTTTCCATTGATCTGACTCATGCTTCCCTCGATACACTCCTACATAAACCAACAAAAACAAGTTAACACATTCCAAAATATATGCGCTCTTTCCAAAATAGGTAACAGTACATAGTTGTTCCATACACAAAAAAAACATATCCAAATCCACTTACATGAATTGTGAACATGTGTGGATTTTGATGTGTTGTCTTCCTCTTTTTCCTCACAATTTGGTCAACTTTTGATACTTTCCTATTTGATAGAGGGCGGCCTTTATGCGCTATACGTAATGGACTATGAATCTCACTCGATGACTCCTTCGTTTGGCTACTGCCAGTGGCAATCACATTGCCTGTTTTGTCTTGACCTTTATGACATGTGACATTACTGTGATTCGATGTGGCAATCGACTGCACCTTGCCTTTACATGCACGCAATGTTTGGAGTAAAAAATCACTAGCATCGTCACACTCCACAGCAACTTCGGCAACCTCGTAAAACTCTTTCAACAAATTATCAAATCTTTGCATTTGAGGCTGCAACTCTTTCACATCATAACTGCTTTTGATGTATGCATGTTTCCTTCTTATATTTTTGCTCCATCTTGGCAAAATATATTTTGAAGGCACTTCCTTCACCCTTTCTTGCGCTAGAACGGCAAGGGAATGTCTACACATAATACCTTTAAATTCAAATAACAAGCATTTGCATCTAACATCATGATTATCGCGATTAAATACCACCTCAAATGTACTTTCCTTCGGACTTCCAACTACTACAATCTCCTCTAACATATCATAAGTACAAATTCCATCCACAACACCCTTAATGCAAATAGAACAATTCATTTAACCCCTAAATTTAGCATGAACCTCGTAAAACTTCGCATGAGTGTACTCACCTTGGAATTGCCTCTCAATCATAGAGTTCGACCCGCATGCAATAATGCTGTTAAATGATCGACAATCTGCCTCATATTCCTTTTCTACCTTATCGTGGAGAGCATTATCATACTGCCTTACAAATTACTGTTGAGTTGTTGTTGAGTTTATATACCCATCAAAAAATGCATTAATGCTCTCGCTCCTCTGAGTCGTTGACATTCCAGCCCAAAAATCTTTCTTAAAAAATATTGGGACCCATTTATACCGCTCATTGTACAACCCACTCAACCATTCATTATCTTATAGGCTATATTGTTGCACGAAAGTAACCCACTTTCCTTCAAATTCAGCCTCTGTTAAGGAATCATAAACTGCATTTTTCATTGCATCTTTCACACTGTTATATTCAGCATAGCCTTTCAACTTCTTTGGGATTTTTTTCATGATATGCCATAAGCACCATCGATGGAGAGTAGTAGGAAACACTATCTGGATTGCATTTTTCATAGCCTTGCATTGATCAGTGATAATACCATTTGGAGCCTTTCCTGACATACAATTAAGCCAAGATTCGAACAGCCACACAAACGAATCAGTGTCTTCGGTAGATAGTAAACCACATCCTAGCAAAATTGATTGCCCATGATGATTCACACCAACGAATGGAGCAAATGGCATGTCATACCTATTTTTCAAATACGTTGTGTCAAATGTCACAACATCTCCAAACGATTCATATGCAGCTCTACTTCTTGCATCAGCCCAAAAAACGTTCTTCACATGAAAGTCATCATCCAAATCTATAGAATAGAAGAAATTACTATTCTATTGTTGCATCCGTGAAAATAACTCCTTAGAGCCTTACCATCACCCTCCTTCCCAATCACGCGTCTTTCCCTCCCAACATAGTTTCTCATGTCTCGTTCAATAAATGGTAAATTTTCATACCCTCCTACATCATGAACAAGAGAACAGAAGGTCTTGTTCAGCCTCACGCCTGCTTCATCATTGATCTGTATTCTTCTCTTCACGTGCATGCTGATGTTTCTGTTTCCATGGAACATCCTTGCCTTCACTGGGATAAGATCATGAGAGTGGTCAAGTACAGTTTTCTTTACGTACCAAAGTCCATTTTTATTCAAACTGACAGTTATCTTCGCTTGACAGTTATTCTTGATTGTTGGATATGTATTCAAATCAGTTGGTATTGTTGACACACACTTCCCTCCTCGTGAACATGCTAGAATGAAGTATTTTAACTCTCCATCATTTCCTTTTCTTGAATTCCTAGTGATGAAATCGAATCCCTTTGCAATAGCATACTGCCGATAGAATAACTTAATGGCAACCACCGAAGGAAATATAATGCCTGCCACAGGCTCACAAGGTTCAGATTGCTCATCGAGGCTGTTACTCATAGTTAACTCAGCTTCATTTGCTTCTTCAATGCATTCAGCACCGCCACCGGCATCATCTAACACTCCACCATCATTGACAGTATTTTCATCCTCCATATAAGCACCTATTTCCAATTCCATTAACCTGCACATGCAAAACTCATGTTACCATCCAAAAATTCAGCAAGTGTTAGAGTGACTGTTAGATTTATAGTAAACAGAAAGGACTGCAAGTGTTAAGGCTTGGATTAGAAAAAAAGACAAAATGTGTCTATTATTTTACTGCATTTTTTACTGCCTTGGTTAACGACGTATAAATTTGTGGTTAGTAATGTGTATATGTTGGTTATTGGGTAGCTTCGTGCTCAGTGGTTCAGCCATTAACCATCCAATACATCTTATTAACCATAAATTTGTACCTTGTTAACTAAGAGTTAAAAATGGTGTAAAAAAGTGACATGATATGCAACAGAATCAACAAACATAAGCATAAAGTGCAAAAATGTTCAAATATAATGTTCAAAAACAACTTAACCAACTTTAATGCCAGTTTCAGCAGCCATATAGGTCTTACATTTGACTGAAGTTGCAAGGAGGAAGAGGACCTCTTTGTTGGCTTACCCTTGATCAAATAAATTTCCAAAGTCTAATGACTGTGTGACTAAGACATACACAGAGTCATAAGCTAGAATGAATTCCTTCCCATTATCAACTTTTTAACTTTTTCATTTAAGTCATTGTAGGAAGAGTTACTGTGTTTAACTTCACAATGAATTGATTTTTAATTTTATAAACAATTCATCATGAATTATTATTTTCTAATTATTGTATAGGTTGCAACCTTAATTTATTTTGTTGCTTAATTTGAACAAAAATAAAGTAGCACAATGATTTTTTGATGCAAAATATATTGCTACCATAGGCATAACCACAAATATTATTCTTCTCAGAAAAGCATCCATTTTTTCCCTCGTTGTCTTGGTATATCTTTGTGCATATTTCCTTTTGTTTTGGGAAATTATACTAACAAGTTATATAATTTCTTTATATTGAGCACATGAAGGTAGAAACTACAAGCAGATGGTATCAAGGGCATATGGGAATACATGTGGAGAAGTCAATCTTTCTATTCTAGAAAAGCTAGTAATTTTCATTTATGACATTGAACATTAAGAACTTCACTTATTTACTATTAAAAATTTATATTCTGATTGTGAGCTATCATTTGAAAGTTATCTTATAATTGGGCATTTGTAACAGGTCATTGACATGCAAACAACTTCTTGTTATTGTACCTAAGTTAATAATAAGAGTTTGGTAAATTGAGTAAGAATGGTCCTAATGTAATTTTGTAGTTCTATATCTTGGTTAATGTGGACAACTTTCGAATGATTGTTAAGAAAGTTGAATTTGTTGGATTTAAAGAGATAGATGTCAATTATCAAAATGTATTTGATTATGGCAAATATTACTTGCACGTCAGTTATCCTGCTTGAAATTTGAATTCTGTTATGGAGTTCATTTTAGCACCTTTAACCATATTGCTTTCTATGCTACTTGATTTTGTGTTTGTTCTAGACATGTTTATTACCAAAATCATCTAAGCCTTTAAGCATATGACTTTTTATGATACTTGTTGATGTTGATATTCCATTGGCATGATGCAGGTGCAACAGCGCCTTAAATATGCTCGTTTACTTGACTTTTCAAATTATGCAGAATATGTTGTTCATGTTAGAATGGCAAATACACCTGTAAAGGTGTGTAAAATTATTGAAGAGATGCAATAATGGATTTGTTATCAGAAATAGTAGAAAGCTAGTTAGATGATACCGTGAATTGCATGCACTCTCTTTAATTTGCCTAGTCAGTAGAAAGGTTCTATTTTTTAAGTTGTGTTTAGTAGATAAATTTGTCTGGAAACACAAGGAAATAAAAAATCAACAATGTATGTATCATGCCACCAACCAGAATGCCACTGGACTGCACTCCCAGAACTTAATACATTGAGCTAATGGAGAAGGAAAATAGTACCTTGACGACGTGTCAGAAGGCAGCAGAGGTAGCAGCACTGATGGAGCTTCGTGCAGGCTACAGAGACAGCGATGCTAGCGGATGTTGTGCACGGACGGAGCTCGCCGGATGGAGGGACGTGGGTGACGGAGAAGTGAAAGAAGTCAAGGATGGAGATATTTGAGGAATAGGGGGTAACGAGAGGGAGAAACGAGAGGGAGAAACGAGAGGAAGACAGAAATGAGAGGGAGATGGAAATGAGAAGGAGAGGGAAAAAACTGAAGGCAAATCTGATTGAATCTGAAAATTAATCTGACGTGGCAAAGGTGTTAAAAGTGGTGTGGCTACTATTAATGGTAATATCATCATTTTCCTTAGGTCTAACAACTAATTCCCAAACTTGATTTCTTTCAAATTGATTTAATTGCTCATGCATAGCTAGTGTAACACCCCAACTTTTGGGATAATTACAATATAGTCCCGAAATGTACTGTTTTGTGAATTCTGTGAGCAGTAAATTAAATTTGACTGTTCTGTGAGTGTATTTGACTGTTGTATGTGATTTGCTCCGAGTCAGGGAAATAATAATTTTCTGGCCGAAAAAATCGTATTTTAATTAATTATTTGAGGATCTTACTAAACCCAATTCTGATTTATATATATATATTAATCTCATAATTTTAGGATTTAAGCTGTGTAATAAAATAATTTTATATTATTATAATATTATTTTATGTTACAAGATACCTCTTGTCTCAAAAATAATAAAAATCTGCTTCAATTTGACCACGGATCTTTAAAAGTCTGTGGGACCCGCGTTTAGGAAAAACAGTCAACAATTCTGACTGGACAAATTCTAGCCAATGAGAGCAAGTCAACGAAAGTGGCTTGACTTTTTAAACCAATAAGAATGGGTCAACGAAAGGAGCGTAGACTTTAATTTGGACCGTTGGATGAAGACTTAGTTAGGAAGTCTTTGATTTTAACTGTTGATCAAATCAATGGTGAGATTAGAATTCTAGTTTTATGACTAATCAATATCTACCTTAGATTACAACTAGGGCTAGGAATTAAAGATGAAACCAATGGTTAGGATTAAGTCAAATATAGTGGCTTGAATTTGGTTAGTAGTTAATTAACCTTAATTTGGTTAATCTAATTACCTAATTAGCACACTAAGTGAACTAGTTTAGTTCTTAATTAATTATAATCTAAATACTAATTAGATATCCTAATATTGATTAAAGGTTATAATATATGCTAATATATATTAAATTAATTAGTTATATGATTAGAATGTTAATCAAGATTGGTTAGGATATTTAACCTAACTAATTCCCTAATTAATTAGCATGTAATTAGGTGTAAATGGAAAACAATTAAGTCCCTAAAATGTTGAAGAGCCACACGATTTTTGGGCAGCAACCAAGGAGGCTTGTTGGTCAAGTTCTACTAGGTTCTTGAACCCTCCAACATGACATAAGCCATGTGCACCTCCATGTGAACACACAAGGATATTTACCTAGCAAAATTTAACACTCAACCTCACCCAAAACACTCACACGGCAGCAGCCCCCTAAGTTACACTCTTCACTTTTATTTTTACACTTATCCTAATCAAGCATTCTATTTTCTCTCCAAAAATACTAAGAACCCATGCACACTTTCTCTTCTATTTTCCTCTCCATAAGTTAGGCCAAGCATCCCAAATACCACCAACCAACTTCTATAATTTTACCTCTTAGCTTTTCTTAAACCCAAATCATATTCTAAACACTTTTCATTCACAAAGTTTTGCTAAAAACCTACTCTATCTAGTCCAAAATCCAACCTTTTGTTCACTTTCAAAAGGGTAAGTTTTGATTCTTTGGTTCAAAACTTGATTTTTAATTTTTCTAACCATGATTGTTCCATGGTTTTTCAATATTGAACCTTGTATATGTTTTTAATAATTGTTTAAGAATTTTAGGGATTTATTTGGGAGATTGTACGAAATTTCAAAGAAAGGAGGAAACTAACCGATTAATTGTCTTCAGGAGGTAAGAGGGAGATTTAATCTCATCAACCCTAAGTGGTGATGGGAAAATGGATTTGATTGTGTATGAAGAATCCATAAGGATTCGGTTTGTGTGTATTGTTTATCGTTTTTATTAATTATGTGATTGTTTAAATGCTTTCCTATTTGTGATTTATTTTTACTATGCATGCCTATAGCTTTAAAATATATTGTATGTATATTGTATGTGATTATATAATTGCATGTGTTTATAATTGTATAATTATTAAAGTAGGATGTGAATAACATGTAACGATTTGCATGAGTGTTCCAAAGAACACAGAATGAGGCCCACGACCTTACATCAAACAGAGAACCAAAATGTTCTCAACCATTTTCTAAATCATTGATTTTAAGAAGTTAGGTAAAACAATCAAGTTAAGAATGATTTTGATTTAATTACGGCCAACATGCCATTTAGTGTATAATTGAATGCCATTTTATTTTTTATTTTGGCCAACATGCCATTTTATTTTCTAAGATAGGTTAGGTAATGGATTTACAAAACAAAATGATTCCAATGAATATTTGAGAAAACCAAAGGAATAAATTTAGTTCTAGAATTCTAAATTAGCATAATTTAGTTTAAATAAGAAATAAAGCAAACGCTTGAAAAATACTAACGTAAAGCTCATTTTTTAAATTTTGAAGCGCGTTAGCAAGTTTCAAAGCGTAATTATTGGGTAAAAATAAAATGAACTATATTTAGTGGAAAACGTCAAAAATACCTTATACTGATTTTACAGGCAAAATGCTGCTGAAATTCACTAAAATCAGACAAATAAAATGAAAAGATTCCATATTATATTTATAACACAAGAAAATACTTTACGTATTTTAAATGTACTAGATATAGTTTTACACATTTTTAAAATGATAATTTTAAACTATTCGGTTAAGAAAATGAATTAAAAATCTTATGCGATTGAGAAAATGATTTAAAAATATTACGCGATGTTCAAAAACGTCAAAATATATTTATACGGTTTAAAAACGTTTGTGAAAATGACGAGATTGTGAAAACGCGATAAAATTCTTACGCGATTGAACGATACAGTGAGTTTTGCTGTCGGGCCAAAGTGGTGGACCCGGACATGTTGTGATGTAGTACTATCAAGTGGGACATACTATACTTTGGTATTTTGTGACTGAGGGTATTTTCGTAATTGACTAAAGGTATTTTCGTAATTATTGTAAAATATGGATATTTTTGTAATTTTAGATCATGCTTAGAGTGTTGTGTCAATTTGGTTGATAATTGGCGATTGATTGACGAGACGAATTACACTGTATTTTGGTGTGATAAACGTAGTGTGGTTCATTTATGAACTTGGAGGCATTAGTGTGCGGAGAATCCCATATGTGGACAGTGGTAGCACCTCTAGGCCGTGGTAACGGGCAACACACTAATGATCTTGACAAGCACTATTCTTAATCGAGATCTTGAGGAGACTATTACGTACTATGCCTGTAGTGCACGGTGTATTGACTATGTACTACTACACGATGTTTGGACTGTGGACTATAAACACGATGTTTGACAGTGCAATAGTTTGGTTGGGCAGCCATAAAGTATTATATGCTTCTATTCGGATCATTCTCTCATATATCCGTGTTTAGCTCCATGAAGTAGGAACGAGTCGGTGTGTGTTCATGCATTATCTGCATTTTCCTGTTCATGCATTATCTGCATTTTCCTGTTCATGCATTATCTGCATTTTCCTGTTCATGCATTATCTGCATTTTACTGTTTACCATAATCTGTGATAAAATGTATGATCTATTGCTTTAATATACTATGCATGATATATTGTTTTCCTATACTATGTGTGATATAATGATATACATTGCTCTGTTATATTATGCATGATATGTTGGTATATATTATTGTGATAATTATTTGTATTGTCGTTTTCTCTATTGCCATGCGGGTAATGGTGTAGATTGTCTCACCTCTCTATATGTTTTCTCGATATTATTATATTATTTCCGTAAAGAGTTTGAGGAAGAGGGAGAGGAACAGCCTCTTGAGATAGAGTATCCGAACGAGCGACAGCCGGGCGAGCTATACGAGGAAGAGGAGCCGGTAGATCATTCTTATCATCAAGACTGATCTTGAGATCATGGCATTGCTAGGATTTTTCGGGTTTGTGAGACTTGAGTTTCACGGAGGTTCTGAGGCCTGGCGTATGCGAGTGGATAGAGGGACAGTTGTATACGTGGGACGTTTGACTGTGTCCCTATGTAGAGAGTATGATGGAGATGTCATATTCACTACTATGTTATATTTACATTTAGAGTTACCTCTGACTCTTAGGCATTACTGGCAAGGAGTATTCCATGCGCCTAGTGAGTTCAGTAGCGAGTCAACCGCTTGAACTCGTGTCCGTAGAACTATGGGACCTCCAGGAGCTCTGACTTTCGAGGTTCTTTCTGGGGATGATCCATCGAAGGGTTAGAGAGCTTTGAGGTGCACTTGGGCAATACTACGTCTTAGTTTTGTGTCAACTCTTTACTGCTTTGTCAAATATTTGTAGTTGTAAATTATGTGTGTACTAAAGAAAAATCATATGTATATTATGGTGTGGTTATATTTTGTTTAATTTTGTGTTCTGTGTTATTTTATTTAATGTTATAAGTATAAAAGAAAAAAATTTACCACAAATATTAAGTATGTACCAAATGTTTTACAACTTGGGTAAGAGTTTTATTTTATTTTATTTCATTTTATTTTATTGCATTCATAAATGTGACATCCCCACAAGGGTGTTACAGCTAGGATCCAATGTTCATCATCAAAAGCTTCAATTAAATCCTTAGGTTCAATTTGAGAAACAAAAGCTAAGTGATTATAAGCATTTCTAAGAGAATTACGAGTACTTACACCTTTAGATACATCACCAATAATTTGATCAAGGGAATGATATTTTGAAGTTTGCCATTCTTTAGGAAGTTCCAAAGCTTGCGAATCTTCTTGTCTTTGTTTATCCTCTTGCTCCTTGATTTCTTTTTCCTTGCTATCCAAATGTGTTTCCGCCAAGACTTCTGCAACATCATCAATAACAAGATCCTTTCTCAATCCACTTGGGTCAGTTTCATCAAATGCAACATGTATAGATTCTTCCACAGTCATAGTTCTTTTATTATATATACGGAAAGCTTTACTATGATTTGAATAACCAAGAAATATACATTCATCAGACTTAGCATCAAACTTGCCTAAGTTATCTTTTCCATTATTTAAAACAAAACATTTGCATCCGGAAACATGAAAATGTGAGACATTTGGCTTTCTTCCCTTGTATAACTCATATGGGGTTTTATTTAAAATAGGCCTTATAAGGGCCCTATTCATTACATAACAAGCTATACTTACAGCATCCACCCAAAAATACTTAGGAAGAGCAGCCTCATTAAGCATAGTTCTCACCATTTCTTCTAAAAAACACTTTTTCCTTTCTACAACTCCATTTTGTTGCGGAGTTCTAGGGGCAGAGAAATTATGATTAATGTCATGTTCATTACAGTAATTTTCAAAAACATTATTTTCAAATTTGCCACCATGATCACTTCTTATAGAAGAGATTTGAAAACCTTTTTTGTTTTGAATAACTTTGGCAAGTCTTTTAAAAGCTAGAAATACATCATTTTTATTTGCAAGAAATAAAGTCCATGTAAACCTAGAAAAATCATCCACAATCACTAAAGCATAGTAATTCCCATCAAAGCTCATAGTTCTAGAATGTCCAAATAGATCCATGTGCAAAAGTTGTAAAGGTCTAGTAGTTGAAACTATATTTTTTGCTTTAAAAGAGACCTTTATTTGTTTACCCTTTTGACATGCATCACATAGTTTATCTTTTACAAAATTAAGCTTGGGTGGTCCAATTACTAGCTCTTTAGAGACCAACTTCTTTAAGCGATCCATGTGAATGTGTGCAATTCTCCTATGCCATAACCATGAATCATCATTCTTACTTAAAAGGCATTTCGCATCATTTGAAGATATATCATCAAGACTAATCATATAGATGTTATTTACTCTATGACCAATGAATTTAACATGCTTATCATTTTTATCTTCAATTATGCAACAATTTGAATCAAATATTACCTTATTTCCTTTATCACATAATTGGCTAATACTAAGCAAGTTATGTTTCAAGCCTTCAACAAGCAACATATTTTCAATAGAGGAGTTAGGGTTCTTACCGACTTTACCAATTCCAAGAATTTTTCCTTTGTTGTTATCACCATAAGTAACGTGTCCATGATTCTTGGAAATAAGCATGGTGAATTTTGAGTCGTCCCCGGTCATGTGCTTGGAACAATCGTTATCGAGATACTAATTTGAACTCCTGGCTTTCAAGCACACCTACAACACAAGTTTAGTTTTTAACCTTTGGTACCCAAACTTTCTTCGGTCCTTGTGTGTCAGTTTTGGGTATAGTACCCTTGGGAACCCAAACCATTTTTGTTCCAATTTTTGTATTAATATTTTTCCTTGCATTACATGTTAATGCACTATGTCCTTTCTTTCCACAGTAAAAACATTTAATAAAAGGACTACTTGAAACACTAGAATGCACAAAGAAATTTTTATAAAGTTTTTGTTGATTTTTCGGGTTATAACCTATCCCTGCTTTTTGAAAAACCACTCTTTGTCTTCCTAATAAAATATTTAAATTATCTCTTCCAAAGGTGAATTTAGAAAGAGTGTTCTTTAAGTCTTCAATTTCTTTTTCAAGCATATGACATGAAGAACAAGATGAATATGTAGAAGCATGTGAAGAATGATTTGTGCATGCATCAATGATTCCCAAAGTTTTATTTTCAACTTTCAATTCTTCTATTTCTTTATTTAAAACAAGAATTTGATTTTCTAAAGAAGAGATTATTTTCTTAGAAGAAGAGATTATTTTTGTGAATTTTAAAGACTCTTTATGCAATTCTTCAAAGGCATCTTGTAACTCATCGTAAGAAGGCAATAAAGTAGTATTAGAACTTACCTCATTTTCGCTTTCTTCTTCTTCTCCTTTGGCCATGAGACATACTTGAGCTTCCTCATTTGTCGTCTTCGAATTTGTCGATTGAATCCATGTTGTTTTCATCCCATGCTATATAGGCTTTTCTTCCTTTTCTTTCCTTGAAGGGCTTCTTTTCAAATTTCTCTTTATTCTTATGGTAAACTGGGCACTCCATTTTCATGTGACCAGGTTTGCCACATTTATAGCAAGTTGGAGTTGTTGAAGCTCCTTCACCTCTGTAATGAGTCTTCTTCGGGGGGAAGGGAGGTCTTCTTTGCGTTCCCATTTTCTTGAGAAATTTACTAAATTTTTTAACTAACAAACTAAGATTTTCTTCGTTTACCTCGATGTTTTCTGAGCCTTCTTCATTTTCTTCATCATCATTATCGATTGATGAGGAAGTGGCCTTGAGCGCTATCTCTTTTTTCTTTTTATCGTTTTCTTCACTTTGACTTAGTCTGCTTAGTTCCAGTTCGTGCTCATGAAGTTTTCCAAAGAGGGTAGCTAGAGTCATTGTCGACAAATCCCTCGATTCTGATATAGCTGTTACCTTGGGTTGCCAAATCCTGCTAAGATATCTCAACACTTTGTTAATCAAATTTTCGTTAGAAAAACTTTTACCTAAAGATGCAAGATGATTAACTATGTGGGTGAACCTCTTTTGCATTTCTTGAATGCTCTCTCCTTAGTTCATTCTGAATAATTCATATTCATGAGTTAGAGAATTGATTCTTGACCTCTTTACTTCACTAGTACCCTCCTGGGTAACTTGCAAAGTGTCTCATATTTCTTTCACAGTTTTGCAATTTGAAATTCTAAAAAACTCATCATATCCCAAAACAGTAGTAATAATATTTTTTACTTTCAAATTATGTTGAACTTTTCTTTTGTCTTCATCAGACCATTTATTTCTTGGTGTTTCGGTCCTTACGCCATTGACCTCATGTGTAGGTATAAAAGCGCCGTTTTCGACAGCATCCCACACATCTAGATCAATAGCTTCGATGAAGATTTTCATTCTTTCCTTCCAATATGCATAACCATCCCCATTGAAAAAGGGTGGTCGGTTTATGGAAGATCCTTCTAAAAAACCATTTGAAGAAGTCATGTTCTCTTGAAACTGCAAAACTCTTCATACAAAAGTCTAGCTCTGATACCACTTGTTACTAAGTGGCTTCCAGTACTCAAGAGGGAGGGTGAATTGAGTATAAAACTTTTCACAAAATCTCTTTGTAAAGTATAAATAAATATTAAAACTTAATAAATAAATGCATAGAAGGAATGAAAAGAAGAAGAGAAACAATAAAAGCAGCGGAATATAAAAATACAGTAAATTAAAATTGCATAAATTAAAGAGATTAAGAAGAGAGAAGCAGGCACAGTATTTATCCTGGTTCGACCACTAACCCACTTGTGGTCTATGTCCAGTCCTCGAAAGCCGAGATTTTTCACTAAGTATACAAGTTTCAATAGGTGCTTGCAACCGTTACACAAAAGAGCACTTTTCACACACAGAAAAACTCTACCCTTGTGCTAAAGCCTCAGCCTGCAGGGATACCTCACCCTTATACAAACCTTGAGGGATACTTCACCCTCGATATAGAATAGCAGAAAGTAGATGAAGAGAAACTCTCACTCAGAGCAAATTATACAAATTGAAGCACTATAGAGCTCTCTAAGAATATCTCAGAATTTTACTAAAAGAGCACAGAGAAAAACAGAGAATTATGTAAACAGCATTTTAGCACAACCAAAATATTTTCAGAAATTTCATGTGTTTCAGACGTGAGACAAGGTCTCTATTTATAGAGCCTTTGATCAGAAATGATCGTTGAGGAAATTAATATCATAATAAATGCAAATCCGTGTACGTATAAATTCAAAAACCAAAACAGAATCTCGTGGGTTATTCGAATACCATTAAGGAGTATTCGAATACCATTGGTTTCAGTTTTCATAGAAAATAATTTAGAAACAGGTTATTCGAATACCACTGGGGTGTATTCGAATACCACTGTGTTTCATTTTCTCATAAAAAAGTTCAGAGGTAGGTTATTCGAATACCACAAAGAGGTATTCGAATACCACTGTTTAAAACAATTTCTAAAAAGCATTTTTCAGAAGGATTGTATTCGAATACCTTTAAGGCTATTCGAATACCTCTGTTTCAAGTTATGAAAAACACTTTTAAGAAACAGATCATGTGATTTCTGAAAATCCACAAACTCTTTGATTTTCAAAGCCATATTAAAACTTTAATTTAGTTTGTAGAAAAACATGTTTTAAGATCTTTTAAGCCAAACACTGAGATATCCTATAAAAGCTCTGTACAAGAAAGATCCTAAGTCCTAAAGCTAATCTTGAAGATCTTGGACTTGGTCTTCTCATCATCTCCATGTTTGTTATCATCAAAACTCATCTTCATTGTCGCATGGTAATCACACAGGAGGATTCGTTCCTCTCCACTGCCCGAGCCCCGACCCGTAAATCGGTGGCTGCAATGAGGGTTTCCTATGATAAGGAAGACCCTGAGGAGGATCCTGACACGGTTCCTTCCTTCTCTTCTTAGGGGCTGATACTGTCGATAGTCACTGATGGCTATCATTCTTTTGGGGCTTGATATTCTTTTTGGGGGTCTATAAATCATTTTTGGCAGCTTGTAAAGCTTAGGCTTCTTTTTGATGAGTCTTGATGTAATTAATGACTCATAGCGTATCTAAATAGTATATAAATATATATATATATATATATATATATATATATATATATATATATATATATATATATGATGTATCTTTTGTATGGATGTATGGATTAGTCTTTATGTTTTTTCGCTTACAATCAAACAAAAATATAAATACATACTTGTGAATCTTTTATAAGTGTTAGCACATTTGAATACTTCATTGATGAACAGGTTATTGAGTACAAATATATATATGCATATAATGAAAGAAAAAAAAATATTCACCATTTTATTTACACAACTATAATCAAATAAATTCAATCATGACTTAATGAACCAGGTCTTAATTTATACTTTCATTTTTCGCATTGTATTTAATGATGTAACGTTCCCTCCCAAAAAGGGGCATTACATTAGGTTGGTATCAGAGCCCCGATTTATGTTTTCTTTGGGTCTTTGTGGTTAGGTCTGACTTATGTGTGCTGTGTGATTCTCTGTGATTGGTATTCCGAAAGGATACATCTAGTTCTTCATTGTGTGTTTCAGTTAGTATTACTTGAAGGAACGAGATGGCACGAGGTGGAGATATGGCAACAGCGATAGAGACGATGCGAAGAATGGCAGAAGTCATTGCCTAACAAATGGAGAAAGCTGCTTAACAGCAAGAAAGAGCTACTCAATAGCTAGAAGCTATGGCTGATGCATAAAATTTAGCGGAGTTCCGTCGCCACAACCCTTCTCAATTCAAGGGAGAATTTGATCCGGAAAAGGCTAGTTTATGGATCAAGGAGCTGGAGAAAATCTTTCGAGGCATGAACTGTGCCAATGACAAGAAAGTGACTTACGCTGCTTTTATGCTAATTGGTGATGCTGAAGACTGGTGGAATGGAGCACAGAGAGTGCTAGAAGCTGAAGGTCGTGCCATCAATTGGGAGGTATTCAAGAATAAGTTCTTGGACAAATATTTCCCCGAAAGCGCCAGACATGCAAAAGAGATGGAGTTCCTCAGCTGGAGGCAAGGAAACTTGTCCGTCAGTGAATACGCCGCAAGGTTTGAAAGCTTATCCAAGTTTTCAACGTATTTCTAGCACCATCCAGACGAGGTGTGGAAATGCCAAAAATTTGAGGAAGGACTAAGGCATGAGGTGAAGAGAACAGTTATCACCTTGAAAATCAACTAATTTTCGGAGCTGCTAGATACGTGTTGCCAAGTGGAAGCTCTAGATCAAGCTCGAGACACAATAAATTAAAACTTTAGACCTACCAGGTTCCAAAGAGGAGGCGGCAATAACACAAATCATTTCCAAAAGAAGCCTTATTCCCGACCATCGAGAAATCAACAATAGACATCAAGTGGAGGTCCCAGTGGAGGTTCTGGTGGTAACCGAACCGGACCGAATGTGGCATCTTTGCCAAGGTGTATGAAGTGAGGGAAGGATCACCTAATAAGGAATTGTTCCATCAGGGAAATCATCTGCTATCGATGTGGGAAGCCTGGACATGTCTCCAGAGATTGCAACCAAGCTAAGGCTAAACCTTCAGTCAATGCTACTCTAGCTGCAAAGCCACAAGCAGAAGGCAGAGTCTACACTATGAGCAGAGCTGAAGTCTCCGAATCTGAAGATCTTATACAAGGAGAGGGCACTGTAGGAGGTAATCTTTTGACCGTACTGTATGACTCTGGGGCAGCCCACTCTTTTATTTCATATGACTGTGTGCGATGACTTGGTTTACTTGTGTCATCCTTACCTTTTAACTTAACTGTTTTTACTCCCACTGATAAACCTGTTGTTACTACCAAAGTCTGTTTGAATTGTCCGTTGATTGTTGAGAGTCGAATCTTTTCTGTTGATTTAATCTATTTGCCCTTTTCTTAGTTAGATGTAATTTTAGGAATGGATTAGTTATCTTCCAACCATATCTTGTTGGATTGCTCTAGTAAAACCATAATTTTCCCATAGATGAGGATTCTAGATTTTTTACGGCCAACCAAGTTTGAGCTTTCTTGAAAGAAGGAGCTCAGGGATACATGCTATTGTCTTCCTTGAAGGTCGAGAGGGAGGCTGATATGAATGCAATTCCAGTGGTTAACGAGTTTCCCGAAATCTTTCCTGATGATGTACCTGGTCTATCATCGGAGCGGGAGATAGAGTTCGCTATTAATCTTGTACCTGGATCTGATCCTGTATCTATAGCGCCTTATAGAATGTCACCGTCGGAGTTAGCAGAGCTGAAGAAGCAGTTGAAAGAGCTTTTGGAAAAGCAGCTCGTAGACCTAGTGTATCACTTTGGGGAGCGCCAGTGTTGCTAGTCCGAAAGAAGGATGGTACCTCGCGATTGTGTGTGGACTATCGCCAGCTGAATAAGGTCACAATTAAGAACAAGTATCCGCTTCCAAGAATAGATGACTTAATAGATCAACTGAAGGGAGCAGCAGTGTTCTCTAAGATCGATCTGCGATCTGGTTACCATCAAATTTGAGTAAAGGTGGAGGACATACCCAAGATGACTTTTTGTACCTGAAACGGTCTTTACGAATATCTTGTGATGCCGTTTGGCGTAACGAATGCACCTGCCATCTTTATGGACTACATGAATAGGATCTTTCATCCTTACTTAGATAAATTTGTTATTGTTTTCATTGACGACATCCTGATCTATTCTCAAAATCAAGAGGATCATGCTGAACACCTCAGTATAGTTCTCCAGATTCTGAAGGAGAAGAAGTTGTATGCTAAATTGTCAAAATGTGAATTCTGGTTAGATGAAGTCAAGTTTTGGGGCCATATGATCTCAAAGGAAGGGATTGCAGTGGATCCATCAAAGGTGGAAGCAGTTCTACAATAGGAACGACCAAAGACAATGACAGAAATCCGAAGCTTTGTGAGTTTGGCTGGATACTATCGGAGGTTCATTAAAGGATTCTCTAAAATAGCAGAACCTCTCACTCAACTCACAAGAAAGAACCAAGCCTTTGAATGGACTGATGCTTGCGAAGAAGGTTTCCAAGAATTGAAGAGACGGCTAACTACTTCACCAGTGTTAGTCCTACCCAATCCAAATGAAGAATTCGAAGTGTACTGCAATGCTTCATATCAAGGATTGGGAGCTGTGCTTATGTAAAATGGAAAAGTGGTGGCTTATGCTTCGAGACAGTTATGAGTGCATGAGAAGAACTATCCAACACATGACTTGGAGTTAGCAGTTATGGTTTTTGCTTTGAAAATATGGAGACACTTCCTGTATGGGGTGACGTTCAACATCTTCAGTGAGCACAAGAGCTTGAAGTACTTATATGACAAAAAAGAGCTGAATATGAGACAACGCAGGTGGTTGGAATTCCTGAAGGATTATGATTTATGACTTCTATATCACCCTAGAAAGGCAAACGTCATGGCAGATGCATTGATTAGGAAGATGCTCAATATATCAGCCATGATGATTAAGGAAAAAGATCTGATAGAGCAGTTTAGATATGTATAGTCTTTCATGGAATTAGAACCGGGAAAAATTCGCATGAACATGGTTACTATCTTAAGCGAATTAATGGAAGACATCCGGGAAAAGCAGAAAATTGATGAGTTTTTGCAGGAAGAAAGAGAGCTGTTAAGGCAAGGCAATACGATGACATTTGAGGAAGGAACAGATGGAATTCTAAGGTTCCAAGGTAGGGTTTGTATACCCAGAAATCAAGAGCTAAGGAAGTATATTCTTGAGCATGCTCACACGAGCAAGTTAAGTATGCACCCGGAGATAACTAAAATGTACCAAGACTTGAAGAAGTTATTTTGGTGGCATGGAATGAAGAGCGATATTACCAGATGTGTGTCTTCTTGTCTGGTTTGCCAGAAAGCAAAGGTGGAACATTAGAGACCATCAGGACTATTGCAACCTCTATCTATTCCTGAATGGAAGTGGGATAACATTGCGATGGATTTCGTGGTTAGTTTTCCGAAGACCAGAAAAGGTTATGACTCAATATGGGTAATCGTTGATTGACTCATGAAGTCAGCACACTTCCTGCCGATCAATATAAGATACAACATGGAGAAGTTGACCCAGCTATACATCGGTGAGATTGTTAGGCTACATGGTGTACCTACCAGTATTGTTTCTGATAGGGATCCAAGGTTTACCTCAAAGTTTTGGCAAAGTTTACAAAAAGCATTGGGAACAAAGCTACGATTGACTTCTGCTTACCATCCACAAATTCATAGGCAATCGGAAAGGACGATCCAATCGTTGAAAGATTTGCTCAAGGCTTGCGCTTTAGAACAGATTGGAAGTTGGGATGAAGTTTTACCATTGATAGAGTTCACCTACAACAATAGTTTCCATTCAAGCATAGGGATGTCACCCTATGAAGCTATGTATAGACGACGATGTCGAACGCCTTTATGTTGGTACCAAGATGGTGAGTGCCTTACTGTTGGACCTGATATTATACAGCAGATGACTGAAAAAGTCAAGATGATTCAGGAAAAGATGAGGACAGCTCAAAGTCGACAGAAGAGCTATGCAGACAAGAGAAGAAAGCCTCTTGAGTTTGAGGATGGCGAGCATGTGTTTTTGAAAGTCACACCAACGACTGGGGTCGGCCGAGTTCTGAAATCTAGAAAACTCACTCCCAAATTCCTTGGACCTTACTAAATTCTTCGCCAGATAGGTCCAGTAGCTTACTAGATAGCCTTACCACCTTTTCTTTCAAATCTTCACAATGTCTTTCATGTGTCACAACTACGGAAGTATATTCCTGACCCGAACCATGTCTTAGCACCGAACACAGTATAATTGAAAGAGAACTTAACCTATGAGGCACCTCCTGTAAAGATTGAAGATAGGAGAGTGAAACAACTCAGAGGAAAGGAAATCGCATTGGTGAAAGTAATCTAGAACGAAAAGACCGAAGATGAGACATGGGAGCTGGAGGACAAGATGAAGGAGCAACACCCACAGCTGTTCTAAGGTATGAAATTTTCGAGGATGAAATTTCTTTTTAGAAGGGGAGAGTTGTAACACCCCGAAAATTATTTGTTCATAAATAATCATTTTATAATATTTATGATTTTTGGAAATTTTTTTGGATTTTTTTAGAAATGTTGAATATTTTAATATATTTCTTATTTTACGTGCACACAGAACAGTGTTAGTGTAACACTCTGAAAATTGTTTGTTTCATGATAAATAATTATTTTATAACATTTGTGATTTTTTAGAATTTTTGTGGAATTTTCTAGAAATGTTGAATATTTTAATATATTCCTCGTTTTGTGTGCACGATGAGCGGAGCAGGGAAAACGAAATATTTTTCCCGAGGCTGGTAAACTTTGAATTGTGGAAACGTCGACGGGGGATCTTACTAAACCCGAGGCCGAGCATAGTTTACGAGATTTACGTTTTACAAGATTTTATCTGATAAATAAAATCAAGGAATATTTAATTATCTGATAGACAATAAAATATTATTTCTGCTAACTGTAAATTTTGTCCACTGAGTAATAGCTCTAGTAGATTATTTCTACCTAGTTACTTTTATGACATCATCTAAGTGACCTCACACTTCATTTTATTGAGAAGCGTGCGAAGCTTCTCAAGGAAGCTTCAAGGGAAACTTCTAGGAAGTTTCCTCCCAACCACTCCACTCTCTCTCCTCTCTTTTGTGTTGCGCGGCTGGGGGAAAGAAAAACAAAGGATTTCACTACTTCATTTTACATCCCCTATTCACATTTCATTTCTCTCATTTTCTCCTCCCTCACGCACGTCTCTTTCTCTTTCTCTCTTCTCCCACACAGCTACACACTCCATTGTTGAGCCTTCAAGCTTCCTTGCTAGCCAACTTAGACCATTGTTTCCCCTCATCATCTCCAAGCTTTCTCCTTTGTGGAACTCTTCTTGACTCTTCCATTTTCGTCATTTGCAGCCCAGCTCCAAAGCTTGAAGCTTTGAGGTAAAGCTCTCAACTTTCTTCTCTTTTTCTCCTCATTTTCATGGTCCTTGGTCACCATTGTGACCAATGACTCCTCTTTTCAAGTTTTAGTGGTTGATTTGGGAAGTTGATCATCTTAAGTTCTTCTTGTGGGTGGTGGACGAAAAGCTTGAAAGGAGCTCAATTTCCATTTGTCTCTTAAGGTAAGAGGAAGATCATTCTCTTCAACCTATTTTGGTAGTGAGAAACTCTTTGTTGTGTTGACGGGGTGAAACCCATTTGTGGGATACCCATTTGTTTAAGTGATTTTGGTTGTATATTGATTGTTTGAATGGTAGGATTTAGATGTATGATGATAGATCTTGGATTGTATGAAGGATGGATTGAGTTTGGGTGATTTTTTACATTTACAGAGGAGTACACGACCTAGGCCGTGTGATCATGCACGGCCGTGTAATCCTGAGTGTGTTCTGCAGAAATTCCAGAGGCGTACACGGCCTAGACCGTGCATTGTGACACGGCCGTGTATTTTGGCAAGGCCGTGAAATCGTGGCCGTGCATTCTTCCTCAGGCCGTGTAATTTGAAAAATGAAGGATTTTAGGCTTTTCTAGCCCTTTGGAGGCTCCCGGTCTCCTTGGGCACTCATTATGAGGCTTTAGTACTAAGATAAACTTATTAAACATAATTAATTGAATGATTAGAAGTTGATTAGGGATTCATAAAATGGAAAGAACCAAGGATGAAAGTTTGCCTTATAGTTTAGAATAATTTTGGAACAAAGAAAGAACATGAGTATGAGTGAGGTTATGAGAAACATAATAAACCTAAGGTTTAACTTTTATCATAACTATGAATGGGGTTGTGTTCACCCTTAAGGTTTGTTATTCGCTTGATGTGGATCCGTGAATAGGATCAAACCTTGTTGGTGAATGATATGACATGTAATTATAGACATGATATGATATGATTGTAATTTCATATATGAATATACATATATGCATTGAATCCATATGCATTTGAAGCATGATTGACATAGTTGTCATGATAAGCATGATTGAAACATGCATTGAAAAGTCTGTTGGACTATTGTTAAGGCCAAGTTGCCTAGGAGTTGAATCACACCTATGTGCGGGTGCGAATAGACAAGTGTAGGTCATTTGTTGACCTTGGGGGCGTCGGGGTGCGGGTACCTCACAATGGACAGTTGGTAGCTCTTCTGTTCGTGGGGCAGACCGATGCAAATGCACCGATGATCTGGACTGAGACACTGTCCTATATCAAGATCTATGTAGAATTTCTTGTATAATGCCATGATATGCACTTTGATAAATTGAGAATTTTAGCACTTGAGGGCCTCGGTAACCGCGATACAGACATATGTCCTGATCATTCTCTCCGAATGTTTTGTGTCTAGCTCCATGGAGTAGGATTTTTTGTACCATATGTATGTGCATAGTGAGTCGCCATATCATTTGACATTTACTTATTTATATAACAATTTAATCTGTTATCTTGTTACTATTATAACTGTCTGTAAATGTTAAGTTGTTTATTACCTGTTTTTAATGTTAATTACCATTTCTGAAATGTTATGTGGGCGTCATGCGCCATTTTGTTTCTTTACTGCCACAGTAGGTAATGAATGTAGAATGTCTTACCTCTTTTCTGTATTTGCTGTTATTCTGTTTATATTTATATCCCATCGAAGATGCTAGCGAAGGGGGCGAAGTTCATAAGTTCCCCGATTTTTGGCTCGATATCAACTAGCACCTGCTTTCGGATCATGGCGGCACGCCCACGAGGATTTTTGGTTTATGTGCGCCTGGCCTTCCTCGGACGTCCAGATTGCTAGCACATTAACTTTAGTTCTGATCGATGTGTCTACGTGGGGGACGTGACGGTATCACTGGCTTGGGGGCGTTATGATCCGCGCATCTACAGCTGCAGTGTCAGATTACATTTAGAGTTTTACATGCCCATTAGGGACATGTGGGGTGATAGTTATTACACCCCACAGGAGGATTCGTTCCTCTCCACTGCCCGAGCCCCTGCCCGTAAATTGGTGGCTCCAATGAGGGTTTCCTCTAATGAGGAAGACCCTGAGGAGGATCTTGACACGGTTCCTTCCTTTTCTTCTTAGGGGCTGATACTGTCGATAGTCATTGGTGGCTATCCTTCTTTTGGGGCTTGATATTCATTTTGGGGGTTTGTAAATCATGCCTTAATATAATTAATGACTCATAGTCTGTACCTAAATAGTATATATATATATATATATATATATATATATATATATATATATATATATATATATGTATGTATGTATGTATGTATATGATGTATCTTTTGTATGGATGTATGGATTAGTCTTTATGTTTTTCGCTTACAATCAAACAAAAATATAAATACATACTTGTGAATCTTTTATAAGTGTTAGTACATTTGAATACTTCATTGATGAACAGGTTATTGAGTACAAATATATATATGCATATAATGAAAGAAAAAAAATATTCACCATTTTATTTACACAACTATAATCAAATAAATTCAATCATGACTTAATGAACCGGGTCTTAATTTATACTTTCATTTTCCGCATTGTATTTAATGATGTGACATTCCCTCCCAAAAAGGGACGTTACAACGATGGTTTGCTCCCTCATCGTATTCGCCATTTTTCCAAATAGTCCCATCATTTATGCCATATTTTGTTTGGCAAATTCCCTGTTTCTTTGTATATGCATAGGATGTTTCATAATCTCTTGTATACACAGAACAATACATATTGAGTTAATCAGTCTCAATATCATCTAATAGTGCAACAGTAACTATTAACATTAATACCCAAGGCTGTCATACAATTCCATTCATACATCTCACATCGAGATAAGAAAATGCATAACATAAAATAGGATTCACTAAACATACTCAAGCATAGTTAGCCTATACCCTGACTCTATAGGATGAACTGCTCTAATAACATAATGTAACGTCCTAATACCAATTTCACAATATATCCAGAATATATGATTATAACTAGAACTAGGCATGTCACTTCTAATTTACAAACATCATACTATGCTCATAATAACCATACATGTTATTATAAGGAGCATTGCGAAGGGAAAAGTAATCATTTCATTGGTATTGAACATTTGAAAAACTCATCCTTTATTAATGAAGTAAATACAAGTATCTAGTACATTAATATCTGAAAATGTACAAACTAACCTCAAAGACAAGTGAAAAGTACTCAAAACATAAAACATAATACATTCCAATGTCAATACTATAATATACAAAGTATTGGATAAAAGAGTAACTACGACTACTCTAGTTCATCATCTTCTTTTCTTCCTCTTTGAAGAATCTTGACCTGGATTTATCATGGAAACAAATAAACGGATGATAATTCAAAAATTCTCAGTAGTATAATCACATTTATCACGTAATTAACCATTCATATGCTAATGCTTATGAAATGCCCTATGATAATGCTTATGGAATGTTTTACGATAATGCTTATGAAATGTCATGTCTCTTGCATATTCTCAAGAACCTAAATCCTTTTATTATCTGGGTAGAGGGGGAAAATGACCTCCTTACACTACCGGTAACCCTGGCCAAATGATTGTGCACATCATATAAGGTTATAATACTTAGGAATAGCAAGTATGAATTACTCCATCAAGAGATCTATATGTCATGTAGTGTCATGTATATTAAGCACACACACCACATCTATTCATCATAAGCTCAACTTCAACTAAGAGAATGATCAAAACATAGCTAACATGCAATTTTGGCTCAACTTTAACAAATAAAGGAGCAATTCATTATCACTTCTCAAGTGAATCAAGAGTACGAAGAAATCATCAATGCAATCACTTTTTAAGTGCATAAAAGGTTATCCCCATAAGTAACTAATGCACTAAAACATCTTTGTATAACCGCACAAGGTGCTCATTTCAAGGCTAAATCACTTATCTTAGTGAAAACCTTCAAATTCACTTTATCTTGTAGTCTATGAAATCTCTAATTCCTTAAAACATGGCACTTATATCCGAATAGCTCTTTCTGCTATTCAAATAGAGCACTAAATTATTGCATTATGGAAGAGCCTATTTGAATAAACCCTTTGGTCTATTCGAATAACCTTCAAAATATCATATCCTAATGCATTCTGTCACGGCCTATTTGAATAGATCATGGGTCTATTCGATTAGAAGCCACGAGAATCAAACTGTGGTGCATTCTATGATGTTCTATTTGAATAGCCTCTTGGCCTATTCAAATAGGACATTGCAGAGTTGCATCCTGGTGCATCAAAATAACAAATTTTCTATATCATTTCATTTTCATTTTCATACCAACTCTTTTACTACTAACAGATGTTTATACCATAAACCATGTAATAAAGCAATCGAAAAAAAATCATCTACAACAAGCAATTGCAGTTATGTTTATGCATGCATATACAAGTCCATACACATCTATACTAAAGTTTCAACAATTCACATCTCCATATACAAACAATCAAGTTTCCATAGAGTTTCATGAAAGATTCATTCAAATTCATTCCATATAAGTTTTCAAGAAGCAAAAAATGATAAAGCATAAAAAAGAAACACATCAACCCCTACCTCAACTCCTAAAGGATGATGTTCTATTTCCTTGTCTTTATTCTTCCTTGGTTCCTTCTAGTTTTTCCTTTCCTTTTTCCTTCTTTCTTTTCCTTATTTCTTCTTCCTTTTCTTTCTTTTTCTCTTCTTTCTCTGCTTTCTCTGTTACTTCTAAACATGAGAGAGAGTGAGATGAGAATGAAGAAAAGTCAAAGATGAACGGGCAAGGGCGATGGAGAGAAAGAAAAAGGAATGATATAGGCTCCTTTGACTTCAAGGTATTCCAAGAATTTTTATATATGTTAAGAATATTTTAATTTTTCATTGGTGAGTTTTCTACTTTTCATAAGTGTTAGGAAAAATTTTAGGACTGCTTCCAATTACCAAACTCTTCATTTAATAATTATCCTTATTCACCGTTAACAACCACTAAGCTATATTATACTTCTAGTGTATGTAAAAATATCAAATTAGTTCAGTTGATTCTCAAAATTTTAACACATCTCATTCTAAGTATTTATAACCTATAAATAAATTTTTTATATTTATTTCCATCATCCTAATAGTTTATGCTAAATTCTGAACTATTATTAGTTATTTTTCACATTTGGTGTTATAACAACATATGCAAATTAACTTAGAAAGTCACCAAAATTAATAGATAACTCATACATGTGCTACTGAACTTCTATAACCATGATAAAAAATTAATTGGTTAGGAAAGATGTTGCAAGTGAGGATGAAGGCTTCTATATATAAAGGGGAGAGGAGAGTAACTTTAGTTACTTGATTTCCTTCTATTAGACATTAGTTGATATTTCTAAGTTTTATAATATTTTATTCCTTTACTTAACATGGTAATTGTAAATGTGTTCTTATGTTATCCTAGAGGTTGGGGGTTGCAGGTTTCTTTTGAGTTAGGGGTAGGTCAATTTATTTCTTTTACTTGGTGACTCATGGTAAAATGTGTTTCATGTATTAATCTCATGCTTATATACGTGTCACGCCTAGCCTATATTCATAGGTTATAATCCCTTTCCTTTAAGTCTTGACATAAAGTTATAATTAAATTCTTATGAAAAATTTCTACCTTAGCTTCTATAAGAATGTAAATTAATATTTTATTCTTGAGTTTAGACATGTGTTTCATGCTTATGTCAAGTAGCTATTATTTTATTTTATTTTATTTTTTATATATTTTAATTTTATAAGAATTTTAGGTAAAACTAACTTTTACTCTAATTCTAAAATTTCTAGCTCTAATGCTAATTACTTATTCACATAAGCAGTCATTGTGAGGAATTTGCAAAAACTCTGGCATTTTGAAGGACAACTGGGGTACAAAGTGGATGGTAGTTTCTCTTCTACTACTTGGGGATTCTACTATGATCTATGTCCCTTGACGATAGGGGTTCTTTCGATGGGAGGGACTAGTTATAGGAAAAATTTTGTAGTTACTAATATGTCCATTTATGAGTGAGCATAACTAAAGAACATTGTTGGCATTGCCGAGGTGACTGGTAGCACATGGTATATATGGTGAGAGTGATCAATACATAATGAGATATATGAAAAATCATTAAAATTTCTCTCTATCATTTCTCTAGTTTGCTCTATGTGAATTTTATGATGTTGCATCAACATTTGATCAACGAAGTTTGGTTCTAATTGCTCTTGTTAATTGCATTTCATTTCTTAGAATCATAGCCTTCCTTGAGCTCCACTACTTTATTGTTTCGTGTTGCCTAAAATCTGGGGACACCGCCAATGACCACCCTAGGCATAGGCTCCTTGCCCTCCATAATTAGTTCATCGTTGATGACCTCCCAGTTGTCCATGTCCCAAGACGCCGATGTGTGCAGCTGTGCCACTTCAGCAGCTTTCGCTCTATGAAAACAACAACGCTAATATAGGTTGTAGAGTGTTTGAAACTAATTAATCAACCGACGGAATGGCCCCGATCCCAGAGATGACAATGTCAATGCTAGCGAACTTGGCTATCGTCCTCATAGCTCCTCTACCACCAATGATTTAAAAAAGAAATAATATATGAGCTTGAACTAAATAAAGAAGTGGGTTTGTGATATTTTGTCATTGAAAAGGTTTTTTGGTCTAGTTGATTTGGTTAACTTGTTCCCTTGTAGTATGTAATTAAGTGATCCATTTTAACTAAAAGAAAAAACCTGAATTACTGAAAACAAGTTTAGCAATTCATATATATATATATATATGAGGAGGGATCAGCTTACACCAGTGTAAGTTTTTTTTCTCTTACATCCATTTTCAACCGTTAGTTTTTTTTCTCTTACACTCATTTTTAATCGTTAGTTCTACTTTCATTTAATGGTTGAGATTATTTCATTAAAGATAACCATTAGATGAAAGTAGATCTAATGGTTGAAAATAAGTGTAAGAGAAAAAAGATTTACACTGGTGTAAGTTGATCCTCCCTCTATATGAGGAGGGATCAGCTTATACCAGTGTAAGTTTTTTTTCTCTTACACCCATTTTTAACCGTTAGTTCTACTTTCATCTAATGGTTGAGATTATTTCATTAAATATAACCATTAGATGAAAGTAGATCTAATAGTTGAAAATGAATGTAAAAGAAAAAAAATTTACACTGATGTAAGTTGATCCTCTTTATATATATATATGTATATATATAATTTCATTTAGTTTAATTTCTGATTTTTTCTACCCACCCCTATATTTGAGTTGGGGCAATTCGATCCTACTAGTTAAGTTAATTCTTATTGACAAATACCATTTAGTTTTAAGATTAGTTACATGTTAACTGACTAAATATTATGTAAATTAAACTAAGTTATCTATTATACAACTCATACAGTCTTATGGAATGCATTGTTTAAAGAATTGAAAAATAGGGAGGAGACTGAAATTTGAATGAACGTTCTTTTAAGAGTTAGATAAAATGTGTTTTTTTATTTTCACTAATGTCTTCTCATTAAAAGAATATAAAGTATCTAACTTTCTTGTCATTATAGTGGTAGAATTTATTGAGAAACGATGTACATGAGTGGAAAGTACGAACATCTTTGGGCCCGAGGTCGGCACTATATCCGGTTTATGGGCATGCAACTGATTTGACCGTCTGAATTTGGGGCACCGGGTAGATTTGAGGAACCGGAATCCTCTCCAGTAACTGGAGAGTTCATTTTTTTTTTTACATGTATGTTATAAATAAAATAAAATATAATAAAATATATATTATAAATAAAATATAATATAATAATATATATAATAGTTTTTACATGTAAAAAACTATTGGACCCTCCAGTTATTGGAGAGGATCCGGACTCAGATTTGAGTCCCTATGATCCTGCAGATACTAAGGCAACAGAGTCTTTAAGATCGTGGCATGTGCGACTATTAGGCGATATCCTATCCGGCTGGGGTCCTCTCTAGCTAGGTAGATCCTTTGCTTGAGACTCCCCGTATAGGTATCCTACCTCCAATTTTTAAGTAAGGGTGTCTGTGTGAATAGGGTCAGATAGATTTAGTAGTTACTCATCAAAGTCGTGAGTTAGATTGAGTTATGTTAAAAAGATTTTTTCATCCAATTTGACTTAATTCATTTAAGAGTAGATTAAGTTAGATCGAATTCGTGGGGTTTGATATGTTTTTTTTTTTAAATATCTTAAAAAAAAGTCAAAATATAAAATCTAACAAATTATTTTCATAAGTTTCAATCTCAAATAAACTAAATATCATAAGTTAATAAGTGTATAATAAATTAACAATTAACAAGTTTTACTAAGTCTGAAATAAATTAAATAAAATTAGTCATAACTCAAGTAACAAATTAATCTCAAACATATACAATTGTATAACATCTCTACCAACAGCTTATCTAGAAGAAACTTGGAATTGAAGTTCCATAACTAGAGCAAAACTTTTAAAACTTTCATTTTCAACAAATTTAAATGGAAGTTCATCAATGATAATCATTTTAGCAAGTGCAATCCTACACTCTTCTTGATTAAAAGACAACACTTTGAGTTTTACATTACTATCGTTTTCTTCTTCACATTTCTTTATAAATCCAAGAGTTGTTTGCCTCTTGTGAACATGTATATTGAGGCTTTTCTTACACATTAACAAGTGTCTAGACAAATTAGTTGTGTCATGATTTCTAGAACCACATGCATATATTTTCCCACAATAATTGCATTTAGCTTTTTCACCATTATCTTTTTTGGTAAAATGTTCCCACACATGTGAAGTTGGTCTTGAAGGCTTTTTCGGAAGTATGAATACTTCTTTACCAGCAGATAATCCTCCTTCTTGTTCAGTAGCTAAACGCTCAACATGTTGGGAAGGTTGCACACAACTTGGAGGTGTAGGAGTACTTCTAATTCGCTCTTCTCCAGTTAGTGAATGATCAATATTTAGTTGCCATTCATCAACCATTTTCTGTCATCAATAAGTAAATAAATAGCAACCTAACAATGTAATAAAGCATTAATTAATATTTATAAATATACTTATCACGAAAGAGAAATTAGAAGGAATCAACTTGAAAATTCAAATGCAAATTTTATTAGCACTGTTCTATTTCCTTTTCCAATACTGACATATAAACTTGAAAAAAATTTAAAAAAAAATTATTCCACATTTAAATAAAACTCAGGAAATCCAACTAGAACACTGGCAACATGAAGGGGAAAGGGTGCAAAACCCCTTCATGATCAACAATCTTGTCCTCCAAAATGTTAATGCCTTCACCTAATGCTAGTGCACCAAGCCCACCTGCTATGGCGCCGATAGCCAATCTTGCTCCCAACCCTCCAAGCTTGCTCTTCTTCTTCTCCAGCGATACTACATTCATCGTTTGTCCATTCTGCTCGTACCCATAGCTTTGTTGCCCGCTCTGCCCTCTGTAACTTTCTTACCCGTATGGTGCAGCTGCACTGTACCCAGCTACACTCTCTCTCATATTCCAGATTTACATGAAAAGAGCAGAGGAAGAAGGCTTACCTGTTGGGGCTGCGTGGTGCAGAAAACTAAAAAAGCCGCAAGAGGGAAGAGGGATGCATGGCTGTGTGGTGGCGAGATTAATTGCAGAGAACGACTGGGAGATCGGGTGGGAGAAAAACCAGTGGTCATGGACTCAATGTGCAAACCCTGAGAGCTTGGGAGAACGACTACACTGCGGAGAACTAATTGCAGAGAAGAGAGAACTACTAGCTGCGCTGGGGCCAGTGGAGACGGAGTAGATAGATAGGATTTTGATGTCTTTTTCTCTTCCCACTTTGGCCTCTAGTTGTTAGCGTATTTACATGGTCTAACGCTGTTCTTAACTATATCAAAGAGGATATTTACTAATCTTAAATGCATTTTTCAAGCAAAACACATACTTTGTTTAGGCTATTTTTTTTTTAAAAAAAAAAGTGAGTAGGTTAGGTTGGGTTGAGTTGGAAGTGTTCTAACTCGTTACCCGACTCACACACTGTGAGTTGAAGTATTTTTTTAACCCAACCTAACCTACGAACCCAACTTAACTCATATTTTATAAGTTAAATTGAGTTAAAATTGTGAATTCGTGAATCGACCCGATCCACTGGATACTCATATTTTTAAGCATTCCAACGAAATCATTTCATCTATTTTCATCTTTAAGTCTAAACACTTAATATATAATATTTTCTCATTAATAACGTAAGAATGCTTTTGTAAGTACCCAATCATCGTGACAGGTTGACCTAAGTGTTTTTTGGTGTGAAATACGTTGTATGTAAGTTGTACTACACTTTTAATCATTTGATGGTTTTTGTTTACTATGCAAATAAATATGAAGTATTTCATAATTTTTCTTTTACGTTTTTTTTCCAACTTACATAAACATTTAAGTAAATATAACCTCACCACTGACCATAGTTTTCTCTCCTTTCTGTAGTGTTCTTTTCTTTCTTTTGTGATGCTTTAATTCCCTCTTTTGAATGTTTCTCTAACTAGGAATTGTCACTCGTATCATTTGATGGTAGTCCTTTCTATTTGTTCCTTATTTTCTTTTTTACTTTTTCAATTTTATTTGAATAAACTTATCCAAATCTTTTAGATTTATAATATTTTAAATAGATGTAGAGAGTTTGATTTTGAATTTGTCAAATTTGTCCATTATTATAGTAGATATGGAATATTTAGCTTTGATTATCTCATATTAGTCACATATTTTAACCTTGTTGAAAAGTAAAAGTTTTAGATTTATTGAGATAAGAGACATGATACTCTCTTTAAATGACATCACATTTATGTGTTGGTCTTCATAATGAACGATGCGTTATCATCGATAATTTACGAATCAAGAACGAAGTTACATATTATGAATTAGTTTTTGGTAAAAATTGTTTCTATTTTCTTTGGTTGATATATATATATATATATATATATATATATATATATATATATATATATATATATATATATAATTTTATTGTAATTTTATTGGGATTATACGTGTCGTTAAGTTTTTTTAATGAAATTTTATTTTAGTATAAAAAAAAGAAGTGTAATTTATATGTAAGATATATGTGTGTTCGGGTATTATGATATTTTCTTCTGATATGTTTATTGATAAATAATGTGATAATTTTTCCTAATTATATCAGATTAAAAACAAAATTCCCGGTCTCTTTGTTTTTTCTTTTTGAAATAAAAGAAAAAATTAGAAAGAAAGGAAGTAACTGAAGATAGGAAGCAAGTGATCAACAACCAGCAGGCATCCTAGCGAGATTACAAAGTCGGGAAGCTGGGGTGAGGACAAGAGAATTCATGTACACTAAGAGTGCATGTGGGTTTGCCCAACAATGAATGAAAAGGTGTTTTGGGAAAGGGACCCTCCCAAGGAATCGTCATGTGGAAGTGGCAAATTTGTGGGAGTGGGGTTTGAGTTGTGCCTCTCACACTGTCACCTCTTTCTCCTTTCGTTGTCTCTGGTGGAAAAAACATAACCAACTGCTTATTTGCATCACTTCTCGAAATGCCCTCCTTTTTATTTTTTTTCCCTTTTGAGAAAACAAGAACCATGAAAGTTTTCGATAAAATAACAAGTAGCGTTATTCAAATGCTTAGTGAATATAGTTAGTTTGATCAGTTCAATCCAGAGGGGAGAGCTGGAGCTAGGGACTCTCTTTCTCTTTTCTCTCTTATTTTGATCTTCCATTTCGTGAGTGTACAGGAGTTAGGGATTGTCATTTTATTTCTTTGGTGGTAGCTCCACCGTTTCCTTTTCTTTTTTTTTGGTGTGTTTTTTAATAAGTAGCTTAAATTTGTTAAATCTTGGACATGTTTATCCAAATATATGCTATTCTCATTAGTAAATCTTGTAATTTTGGTTTTGTTTTTGTTGCCTCTTTTGTTAGTGTTTTGGTTTTCTTTTGTGATTGTTCCTATTTTGATTGTCTTGCAAGTGAGGAAGATTTTTAAATCTATTTTTAGAGGAGGCGTAATACTTTAATTCTTCAAGTTAAACCACTTTTTGTGTTGGTCTCCGATGTGAAAAATACTTAGACATTGATAGTCTTTAAGTAAAGAGAAGAATTATAGATCTTTAGTTAGTTTAGTGTATAAAGTGTATTTGTTTATTATTATTTTTGGATCTGATGTATCTTTTTCGATTTCTAAGTGCCGTTAGGCTTCGTTCTTAATAAATATTTTTTTCTCGTAAAAAAAAGGCTTAGTGAATGGTATTAGGATTTAACTTTTAACCTACTTTAAGTGTAAAATTTTATAGGAAAAAGAGTATGTAATATCCTTATTTTTACTTTTTTACAAATCACCACTACAAACTTTTACAATATTATCAAATTATGTGTGAATACATAGTTTAAATAGTTTATATTTTAAGTAGTTTTTATTATAACTAAACTCACTTAATAATATCACAATGCATGATTGAATAATAATTTTATCAAATTGGGAAAAGAGTATAAAGACCCCTTAATATTTAACTCTTTTAAAAATCATTAACACGAACTTTAAAATTTTTTCAATTAGTTCTTAAACTTTAATTAATGTCTCAATAAATTCTTCTATTTAATTGAATCTGTTAATTCACTAAGCGTGATATTGTGTAACAATAAATACATTTTATTATTAAAAATAAATAAAAATAAATTTTGTTTTAAAATAAATTTGTTTTTTATTTATTTTGTAAAGAATAAAATGTATTTAAAATTAAATTTTAATAAATAAATTAATAAATAGTCCAGAATTAATGTTAATATAAATAAAATATTATCATGCAATATGATCATTAGTAAATTAAAACATCTAAATTAAATAGAAAAATATATTAGGACATTAATTAAAGATTGACAACTAATTAAAAAATTTAAAATTCATGTTGATAATTTACAAAATAATCAAAGTTTAAAAAGTCTCTATTTTATTTTTCCAGCAACATTCTTATTCAATCATGTATTGTAATATTATTAAATAAGTCAAATTATGATTAAACTTCTTAAAATATCAAACTATGTTAATGATGTATTCACACATAATTTAATAATAAATTACCCATAAGAAACTTTATTCTTACCATATATTAAAATTAAACTCATAATATTAACCAAATCGTAGTTGAACTAAGAAACTAGAAGATTGTTGTGATAACTTTCAGTACTTCATATCAAATCTAAATTCTAAGAAAAAGGAGAAAATAAAAGTGATTTTCTCCTTCATTTTGCTTGTTCTTATAAATGCTGGGTTCTGCTCGTAAGAGAACTTTTCTTCTTCTCAAAATTTAGTTGACTCTTCAATGTGACTTAACAGTTAACACAACTAATCTGTAGTTAATACCAACCAAACTAACTAGTGTAAGAAGTGAAGTTGATATGATGTTTCAACCAACTGGTGCGGGAATGAAAGGACGCAGTGATCCATCAGGAAAACCTGAAAATTGGGTCCACTTATTTGCCTCGTTGAATTTTCACTTCACGTGATCCAGTTGCAGAATTTCGTGGCCAGATTGTGTCCCGTTGATTGAGGGTAGGATAGATAGGGACCATCTAACCAATCTGGCTGTGCCGCCTACCACCACGGAGCATAGCAACAGCCAGCCCAGGGCTCACCACTCTAGAGTGCTGATTCTTAAGTACCTGGAGTGAAACACAATTCTCGTATACTGTACCAGTGATGATGTGTGAAGTCACTTATGTAAATCACTATTATTTCTTAATATTTTAACTTTTTAATATTAATAATTGTAGTATTAATAATTGTTTGCGTATAAATAGTAGATCATAATTATGGATGAAGATCACTTTTTTTTATTTAAATTTTGTTAAGTAAAAAGTAAACTAAAATAAAAAAAACATATAATTAAGTTTATGATATTTGATAAAATTTAAATAAAAAAAAAAATAAAAAAAAAAAACAGGTAGACTTTATCCCATAATTATAATTCACATGACTGACAAAACAAACCTTTAGTGATAAAGTGCAAGAGGATTGTTTTACATCCAATGTACTTAAAAATCAGTAGAACACTCCAAATCATCCTCTGATTCCTCTACTCAGCCATATTTTTCAACTCTGTTTTTTCTAAAATGACTTTTATAAGAAATTGTCTATGATCAGGTGTAGAGAAATCTAGCAACATAGTGTCACTTAAGGCTCTTGAGGCATTATCAATTTCTCATTACTTACACTCACTTTTGGGCTCCATTTTCCATGAATATGATTAGCTTCTTTTTTTCTTTTCTTTTTTTCTTTTTTTAACTTGATGGTTAGCTTCTTTATTTAAAATCTAATTTAAAAGTAAAAATGTAGTTTTTATCCCTTACCTTTATTTTAGGTTTTATTTTTATCATAAATCTTTTTAAAACTCACAAAATTTGTTGTAATTGTTAACATCCTTAAAAATGTTAATGTAATTTACTGACATTGTATCGTCCTACTTCTTTATTTTTTCGTTTTAATTATTTTTCTTAGGTATAGTAAAAATAATGTATAACCATATATCACAAAAGTACTGCAAAGGTTATCATTAGTTACTATGAACAATACTTTATATGGTTACATGTTAGTTTATACATACGAACTATTACTAAGTTTAGGCACCTATATCTAAAAAGTGAGGTTTACAAAATCTTCTTACGGTGCTACTATGCCTCTATTTACATATTTACAAGCTTTACTATTTTTATAACTACTCGTCAAACAATAAAATTATGAAAAACAGGTTTCCATAAAGTGATTGAAAACAGGTAGTCTCCGAGCTCTAGCCTATAGACTTGTTTGATACGAAAATCTACTAGCACTCTAACAGTTGGCATTGTCTGAAATGTTTATAAAAGGATGAGATAAAATTTCAGTAGGAAAATGCAAAAAACAATTATACACTTACCATTCTTTGCAATCCTCTATTTCTAATACCATAACTGAGAGTCCAATCAATAAATCAGTAAAATATATTAGAAAAGAGATAAATATCATAATACAAAGGAGTATTAAATTCAGAATGAAAAAACTCAATAATGAATGAGTAATTTATAGTTTCAAATACGTAGTCGAATATTCTTTTCACATCAATTCTCAAAATCTTCTTTATGTCATCTCTTTGTTATTCTACTTCAATACTCTTAACCAAATGTGCATCTTTCTCTTCATTAGGGACGTCCCATAATACTCTCATCATGATCACAATAATTTGATTAAGGCGTCCCCTAATCCTCTCATCATGACCACAATCATTATTAATGATTAAGATGTCACTTAATCCTATCATCATGGTCATAATAATTTGATCAAGGCGTCCATTGATTCTCTTATCATGGTCACAATAATTTGACCAAGACGTCCTTTGATCCTCTCATCACAGCCGCAATACTTCTCTTTTACACATTGATTCATTTTTATCTATGGGACGACAATATTTAGTTAAAACAATTTCAAAAAGAATAGTAAAGAACTCAATTGATAAAATTATCATCCTCAACAAATTAAAAGAATAGTAAATAATTCATTTAATAAAAATATCATATATGAAAAATCTATAGAAAAGGATTTAAAATGATAAAAGAATCATTCACGTTTGAAAATATCAATTTTAGCATTATGGTTCTATTATTTCGAATAATATTCTATCAATATTTATTCGAATAAATGCAGAGTTTGTTTGAATAAACCATTCAAAAATACATCATTCGAAGTAACAAGAATTATTCGAATAAAACCAGATCTATTCAAATAAAATAGTCAAAATCGAAAACACATCAGTCGAAGTATCTTGAAATAGGGTTTATTCAAATAAAACCAGATCTATTCGAATAAAAGAGTCGAAATCGAAAACACATAAGTTGAAGTAATTGAAACAAGAATTATTCGAATAAAATCAAATTTATTCAAATAAAATTGTCGAAATTGAAAAAAAAATTAGTTGAAGTATTTGAAACGAGGTTTATTTGAATAAAACCAGATCTATTCAAATAAAACATTTGAAAACCATATTGCAGAAACCAGAAAAACCTTTTTCTATCATTCTTTCTTTCTAACAAAAATAAAGCAAGTAAAGATGGAGGTAAATGATTGAACTAAAAGATATAGGTAGCATAAATAAAGAAGGAAGAGTGGTGTTTTTTGCAATTTCCTACCTTTGCTACAGGTTTTAGGAAGTTAAAAGGGAGGGTTGGTTTGTATTGAAAGTGGAGAAGTTGAAGTAGCAGAAAACAGGGGCTGTTTTCATGGATTGAGTGAGTGCGTTGTGTGACGAAGAAAGATGGGTGATGAAGTATTTATAAAGCAAAACTTGAGCTTGCTTTCGTTGGAAGATGATGTAAGGATGATGTTGGAATGCTCAGCTATCCAAATGGGATTCATGCATTTAGAATTATCTCTTCTCGTAATCAAGTCCTTGATCTGATTTTTATCAAATTTATCACACTTAATTTCATCTTGGACACTTGTCTTCCTATACCTCATCATTATTCTAGAATTTTCTGAGTTTAAGAATGTTCATGGCTTGCCACCTGTCATTATCAATCATTACCATGTTTCATAAACTCCCCGTAATGACATTTGTCTCTGCTAATGTCTTTTGCTGACTTCACCATTCATTTAATGCTTAGACACTTGGCCAAGTTCTAGATTGATGTTTGATCAAGATGATCTCATTATTATTACTTCATAAATTCTTGCCTCATCATCTAGTTCCTTCATCATTTAGTTCCAACATAACTAGATGAACCAAAAAGAACTAAATGAAACTAGATTTTCATTTTTGATGTTTGCTGATATTTGATGTCTTATTCGAATAACAGAATTGCTATTCGAATAATATTACCGGTTTTCTCCCATTCATTTGTGTAACACCCTAGCTAGGGCATCACATTTCTGACTCCCAACTCATAATCTGAAAATAAGTTCGCACAAAGTTTGAGTTATAAAAGATGGGTTTCAAAATTTCTTCTTTACTGAAACGTAAATTTACTGAAAATATTAGGTAATATTGAAAATCATATTTTAACTATTCATTATGCAATATTGACACCAATTAATATCCTAATTTAAAGAGAAATATAAAATTAACAGATTTATTTTTTTTTTACAGTAGCAAACCCCATGACGGGTCCTACTTAATAGCACGGTACAACACTAACGAGAAACTTTAACATACTTATTCCTTTTTCTGTCCATCTTGATGCATCAGACATCTGTTCCTTTGTCAACACTGCACACCTTCGAGTCCTGAATGTCCACTCCTTATTGTTATCACCAATCTCAGAGTATCCATCACCCGTTATGTCTAAGACAACTCGATCCTTCTATTATTTGATTTTAACAGTATAGACACAACAAAATAATATAACAAAGAGGTGAGATCACCTACACTAATACCAACATGGCAGCACAGAGATAACACAAACAGCAATATCATACAGATAGATCATACCATAATCATGCTATCAGCATTAATCAACTATCATCATTTAATCATTTATCAGTTCAATCATCATCCAAGTACTCAAAACAATTGTCATAACCAATAACCAATATTCCTTAATTAATATATCACACAGATATAAATGCTCAGATTTATGCATATGCACAAAGACTCAGTTTATCAAAAATAACTCCATGGAGGTTTTCACAATTTCGAGAAGAATACTCTGGTTAATTGTCAGCCTTAGCCCAAAGACAATCTCCCAGTCGTTGAAAAGAATCGTGTTCTTGTCGAGTATCGTCAATGCGTTGCAACGGACTGCATCGCCAAGTGGCACAGGGTACTCGCCACCGGTGTCAGCGGTCGACCGCCGCGCCTCGGCGCCCCAAGATCCATCATAGACCTCACTATCAATTCTCATTCCCTCTTCAACCACAAGGGCCATAATAGCTATTAGCTATCTTTTATACAATGCACGAATTTATCAGTGCAAGTCAACCCCAACGGGTCAAATCTTTTCAATTTCATTTGTACAATGCACGAGTATATTAGTGCAAGTCCAACCCCAACGAGCCAAATCTTTTCAATGCATGTATAATGCACCAAATCCAAATACGGGCATCTCTTTCCAATGCATATAAAATGCACCAAATACCAATTATAGGCAAAACACGTCACTTTCTCATACAGTGTCCATACACTAGTTAAACAGTAATTATATTGTATTTTCAACACAAAATCATGTTATCATGTTTTCATAGTTATAAAACACTTTCGCCGTATTTTCACAAGATTGCGCAACATTTTCATTATGTTTTTACAATTCCAAAATGTTTCTGTTACGTTTTCAAAATATCGTAAAAATATTCTATTACTTTTAAATCACATAGTGATTTTTAACAATACGTCAAATATTTAAACTCACGTAAAATATTTAAACGTAATTCAAATCACGTAGAAATATTTTAACATATTTTAAATCGCGTAGGAATATTTTACTATATTCTAAATCGTTTTTAAGATACGTAAATCATTTTTCACCACAATTCTATTATGAAAAATATTTCTTAACCTTCAAAAATTCCATTTCATCCTTTCTCAAAATATTATGACTTTGTACTTCATTTTTCACATTTTCTTACTCAAGAAAATCTTTTTCCACGTTTCTTTACTCAAGAAATTCTTTTTCAAATATAATCCACAAAATTACTTTTCCATTGATATAAATCAATGTTTCAAATCTTAAAATTTCCAAACGTACTTCAAAACTTGAAAATAAGTTATACTTGAGTAAATTCTCAAAATACCATTATATTCTCCATTTTTTCCCAAATCATTTTCAAATTAACCTACTTCAAAATAAATTGAAGTTTGAAAACATTTTCGTTTACAAAACTTAATTTTTCAAGTGAATAAAATACTCTGATTCCCTTTTCAAATTTCTTGTATTAAATCAATTATATTTTCACTTGAAAAATTACTTTGTTTCATCAAAATCTAGGCATTACTATTTGAGAAATTATCAAAACATTTTTCCTTTTAAATTGATATGGTTTTACACAAACAAAACCATTAAAGTTTTATTTTCAAAACCAAAGTACCGATTGGTCATATAACAAACCCATTTGTTCAAATTCATTTTCACTTTCTTTGCAAATCCTTTTTCATTCTTAGTCAAAAATCTTTTCCTTAATATATATTTTTTCAAAATCACTTTTTATTAATCTAGTCCTACAAAATTATATTGAGTTGTTTTAATTATTGTTTCTTAACTTTAAATTTTCTAACGTTTTCCAAAACCTAAATAAATTCTTCGTGAGTAAATTTAAGTTACAAACATTTTCTTTTATATTTCTAAATCACTTCTAAAAATTGATTCTTTTTAAATTAATTTGAAGTTCAATACTTTCAATCTTCTTTTTCTTTTATTTATGAAAATTCCACTTCACTTAATTTATAACACTTAATTCCTTTTTCAAAAATCCTTATTTGAAAATTCTTGTATTTTATAGCATCAAAACATTTTTCTAAATTATCAAAACCTTATAGATGGTCATTGGAACCATGAAATATTTTTCTTCTAACTTAAATAAATTCCATTCTTGTTTCTACACAAAATAAATCAATAAAATTTCATTCTAAAATTTGTGTTCATGTTTTCTTAAAAAAAAAAACAAACCTTTAGTTCATTTTCCATACTCCTCAAATCAATCCAATTTTATTCTTCCATAAACATATTAATTTGTAAACACCTATTTTGAGGTGTCTTGACCGAAATTCTCATTGTTCTAGGGATCAAAATTTAATTTCCTTGTTCTTGAAAATTTTCAACATTGACCTAAATCAAGGGCATCAAAACCGTAACTCTTCCTTGGCCATTGGAACCAAGATCAATTTTCTTTCCATCCACACATCATGGCATACATATATATATTTCATCATAAATATCACAAACATGCCATATACTCATCATGCATATTATAAGTATACTATCAAAGCCATAAAATCATGCAAAGCATATTAAGTATAGACAAAAATAATCAAAGTACAAGAAAATAAAGCAAAGCTCATAAACACACAATTAATTATTACATGACCATGGATTGGAATTCTCACATGAATTCACAATCCATCAAATATAAGACCATCTCCCACCACCATAATTGGTTGGTGAGATGGATCTCCCTCTTACCTATTGAAGATCCTCAAAAACTCTTTGTTTTGCTTCTCTTTCCAAGTCTTTCACCACCAAGGGCTTCTCAAATACAAAAACAAAATACATAGAAATTAGTATCCTAAGCTTGATTAAGAGGAACCATGGATCAAACATGGTTTAGATCATGAAAAAGAAGAGAAGAAATGAAGTCTTCTTATACTTCACCTCAAAAACTCAATAACTTTGATCTTGAAGAAAGTCCATGAAGATGAATGATTTAGAGAAAATCTCCAACATGAAAGTTGCTTAGAATATCATGTGGATTCAAGATCTATGGTTGGATTAAATTAAACAAACCATGGAACAATCATGGCTTAGAAAATCATAAACATGAATTTAAACCATAAAAACCAAAGTTTATCTCTAGGAAAGTAAGGTAAAAGTGGGATTTTGAAGCACTTAGAGTGGGATTTTGGGAAAACTTTCTAAATGAAAAGTGTTTAGAATGGTGTTTAGCTTTAAGAAATAATGAGAGTGAAAATTATAGGTGATGGATAGTGTATTTGGGTGTAGAGACCGAACCAATGGAGAGAAAATGGAAGGAAAAATGGTTGCTTGGTTCTTGGGATTTTGAGAGAATAAGATGGAGGCTTTTTGGTGAAGTAGAAAAATGAATATGGAGAGTGTGATCAAAGGTGCTGCTGCCGTGGGAGTGAAAGAATGGAGAGATATGAATTCATTTGGCATAATTGAAGGTATCGCATGATCGCACAAAGTCTTCCACTTTGTCATCTTTTCTTTGGCCTAAAAATTTATACAAGATGTCTAAACATGTCTCCTCCTTCCTAACACTCCAAAACCGTCCGCTTCATCATTATGCATGCAAAGCTGTCATAATTATTAGTTACCATCTAGAGCATTTCTAGCCATTGATTAATTCAATGGTTAGGATTTAGGTAGACTTTTGATTTTTAGAAGACTAAATCTAAGCATTGGATCTTTCTCCTTTAAATTCTAGCCATTAGATGTGTCTCCAAAATAAAGGATCAAGATTACTTCTTCTTACTTTTAATCCAAGGGTCATAATTAGTCTTTGCTACTTTTTAAGACCAAATCTCCACCCTTGATTAGTTCTTCATCCAATGGTCATAAATGGTCTTTGTCACTTTTTAAGACCAAATCTCCACCCTTGATCAACTCTAAATCCAATGATTGTAAATGGTCACTTTATATAATCAAATTTACACCGTTTATTAAATCTACGGTTGATATTGAAGCTTGCCTTAATGAGTTTATTCTCACACCATTGATTAAATCAATGATGATTATCTTATGTTTCTTTATTAAATTTATTTCTTAATCGTTAATTGAATCAATAGTGGATATCCAAACCACCAATGTTGACTTAAGTAATATAATTTCTATTTTTATCTACTAAAAATCCCACGAAAGAATATATTTCTTGTATTTTTATCTTAGATAAATAAATACAAGATACAAAACAAATTTTCTAAAATTATTTCCGGATTCAGGTTTAGTAAGATCCCCTATCTCCGTCTAAACAGTACAAATTTTTCTATGCGTAGAAAATTTTTTCACTTTGCGGGACCTACCTGGGCCCACGTAAGGTCACCTGGGCCCACCTAGGACCACCTGAACCCACATACAGTCAAAAAAATTCATAATCATCCACAAAATCACAAAAATTAGAAAACTCACAAATATCAATTCAGATTACGTAAAATAATTAAAACCTAACGGTAAAAATTAAATTACGTAAAGTTTTTCTCGGCCCGAAAATTTTTATTTTCCTGACATGGAGTAAATCACTCAAAACGATCAAATACGCTGACGGAATAAACAAAATAATTTTACAATACCCAAAAATTACTAAACAGTAAAATTCTGTTAACTGTCAAAATTACTGATTAAGAGATACAAAATTTGGGGTGTTACAATTTGAACAATAGAAACTCTATTCGAATAACCTTTTGGTTATTTGAATAAGAGTCTTCTTATTTGAGTAATTTGTTTTGAAGAGTATCTTATATAGTTTTTATATTATTTTATTATTATTATTATTATTTTATTTAGGGATGTTACAAACATGACATCTTACATGAACACAAGTGCATAGTTTGCATTGTTAACTTTATTATGACGAATTTTGAAAAAATTAGGATGAAAATGAAACAATATTTTTGTTGGAGAAAAATGAAACTTGTAGTAAAGTAAAAGGACAAAAAGGAAATTTTTTTCTATAATGAATTTTATGCATTATTTTCTTTTAGAAATTATATATTTGTGCATTAAAAAATATCCTTTAAATATACATTGTCAACTAAAAATTAATTTAATTTAATTTATAAAAGGAATTTTGTATTTGACATTGATATTTGAGTTAACTAAGAATCATATTTATAAAATTCTGGACTTATGATTGAATCAAAATAGATTTTGTATTAGTGGGTCACTTCATTGTTTAATTTATCGGTGACTAATTAAACTGCATGAAAAAAAATAAATATATCGATATTTCATTAAAAAAATAAAATTTACTAAAAACAAAATTTAATTTCAAACTAATGAAATTTACAAGTAATTATTTTTTAAAATAGATTTATTTGCAATGTGTCTAATTTTTATAAAATTAGCGAGTTAATCGAGTCAACAACTAGGGTCGAGTCAACCGAGTCACATAATGTACCAAAAAAAAGAAATTGAGTCACATAAGAACTGACTACTTTAACCTAGTCATACTGGTTTGATAGGCTAAGGGATAGGCTTATCAGTCTGACTAGTCTATTCGAGGCAAGGGTTTGCCAGTACTTAGAAGAAAGTAAGATTTTCTTCTATATAATTCCAACGGTTGAGAAAAAATGAGAGTCAATATTGATACAATAAAGTCTTAGTAAAGCCGATTTATTAAAATTATTTTTGTGATTTAATCATATTTTTCATTAATAAATGCAAAAATAAATAACTTTTAAATTAAATTGAGCACAAAATTTATTAACTAAAAGATTTTTACTTTTTTCCCTTAACTTTACTATAAGTTTCATTTTTATCCCTTAACTATATTATTTCTTCTTCATATCAAATCTTTTCAAAACACTTCATATTTGTCCCAAACAACTAATTTAAAAAAAAATCTAGTTCGTCAATACTAACTGTGCACTTGTGTCCATAGAGGATTTCATGTCAACAAGTTTTGTTAACATTTCTAAAGATGTTAGCAGTTAGGACAAATTTGGCGAGATTTGAGAAAATTTAGGACGAAAATGAAACAAAGTATAGTGATGAGACAAAAGTGAAACCTAAAGTAATGTTAAGAAATGAAATGTATATTTTTGTCTAATTTTATTTTATTTGCCTCAATAAATAAAGGGTTTTTCAGTTTACAAAAAATTTTGAAGTCAAATGTTAGTTTTAAGATGGGTTTTATAAATTTTAATTTTGATTCTTTCTCAATTTAAAATTTAATATATTATTATCCAATTATGTATTGAGGTATCATTAAAAATATATTAATTAAGATATTAACTATTAATAAAAATATTTTTTTATCTATATGGTAACATATTTTTGGTTTCTCAGAGTATCTCCCACTCAATTAATGAGAGTACTAATCTCCTAGGGTATAGTCAGGCGCCTAAGTAGGGACCCCACCCAATGGTATTATTTTCATACACATGAATCTCATGATCTAACCCAGGACCACAATATGGTAACTATAAGCTCCAAAGCCCTATGGTGGCTAAGATTGCATGTTGTATTTTGATGACAACAGCTACATTGAAAATTATGAACATTTGCTCTTAAGTATGTTGATTGTGCTAACATGATATTTGTGGAGTTTTCTTGTTGGTAATAACTTTTTTAGGACTAAAACAATTATAAGGAAGCTTTCTAGATGATTAAAGAGGGTCAAGAAGATCAATTTCTAACTTAAGAGAGTTCAATGTGCATCATGAGAAAGTTCTTAAAGAACTTGAGAGAGTTCATCCTAGGAAGGTTGTGAGAAAGTTCAAGAATGTGAGGATTCTCTACAAAGATCAGATCAAGATAACATCAAAGTTCAAAAGGAAGTTTTCATTATCCAAGTTATCAAGATGAATCATAAAGATGATGGTGGAATCAAAGAACAAGAAGTGTTGTGAAACATCAAGCTTGAGAAAGTTGCTGAGAAGGTCAGTTGGTATGAAGCTTGAGAAAGTTCCTAGGTAGAAACTTAAGTAAGTGCACTAACTTAACATAGCACAACAAAATAACGACTACCTAGCACAAGAAGGACAAATAACCGTTAGTAGCCTTTGACAGTTACTTTTCGCAAGCTATAAAAGGTTTCAAGCTTGAAATGAAGAGGGTTGAATGATCTGAGAAAGATTAAAGCTCATACACGAAGAACAACTCTATTTTGAAATGTTTTGAAATCAATAGTAGGTGTATTACAAGTTTTGAAAAATTGTGTTTATACACTCCTTGAGTGATTTCGAGACCTATCCACTTGTATTAAACGGTTAAATCTTGTTTTTGATTGTTGAGTGTTAGTGGTGAGCTTGTGTGGTGTGCAAGCCACTTGGAAGTTTAGTTAAAGCTAGTTGTAAGAATCTGGAGAAGCTTGGTTAGAAAGAATACTTGTTGAAACATGCATGAAGAGGCTGAGGAAAAAAGAATACTCATTTGTAAGAATTTGAAGAGGCTTGGTAAGAAAGAATACTTTTACAAAGTGAAAATCCTAGTATTTACTAGATACTGGACGTAGCCCCAAGTGGTTTAGGGGTGAATCAATATAAAAACTGGTATTTTGTTTCTTTTTCCTTTACTCCAACTCATTCCAATTTGTTCTAATACTGGTCCTTGTAACATCCCAATACTGAGAACTTGATATATCTACCGTATATAAGGCGCACAGTACTAGCTATGCTAATTCTAACTTAAAAAATCAAATTAAACCCATATCATTCATTCATAAATAAATATGGAGATCCTGAACAACAAAAAGTTATATACATACATCATTACCCTCACAAAGGCAAACTATAATACACAACTTTATACAATCTCAAAGCAGCATAAAAAGAATATACAACATATTCTCAAAAGAAACAAAATAAACTATGCTAGTGCTTCTGCTTCTTCTACATCCCTTTGCTTGTACCAGGATTTACAGGCAACACACAGGGTGAGAAATTACAATTTCTTAGTATAAGTAACCAATACCAGAATTTAAACTTTCACATTGAATAAAACCACACTATAGACATAAGATTATGCCTGCAACAGATAAATGAGCCACTGCTCAACACTATCAGAATATACATACGACTCTATGTAACATTCACAAGACAAGTCGTAATCTTATCTCACAAGTATAACTATCAATGATATCAAACAACCACCCATACAATCGTAAGATATCATTAAGCAAGAAAGACAACCGCTCATATAGTTGTCAACAAATGCAATGCTTTATGTTATGATGTATGGTTATGCTCACACCAAGTCCTACTAATATGATTATAAAATGCTAATGCAGATTTTTAGTTTTAGAAAACACATGCTACTTGCTCATTATCAGGAACCACATTCCCTTGTATATACTAAGCAAGATAGGCCTGAGAGCCTATATACCACTTGGTAATAGGTGAATATCTTCCCCTCACAAACGTAAGAGTACTACTGCCACCCCCATACCAGTAACCCTGACCATAATAGCATAAATGCTAGGAGAATTTAGATCTAACACCTCATTCTCAGGCCATATGGTTGTGCACACCATCTAAGATTACAATACATAGGAAATTACAAATAACAACTTTGAAAATAAAACATGCAATGTATTTTATAAATACTCTCACTCATCACTTGGTCCTTCCCAACCAAGTGACAAAGGAAAACTAGCAAACCTACCAACTAAACTCACTTATCGCATAAGGAGCAAAGTCATGTTTCTAGTACTTCTTATATCTCAACCTTGTCTCACAAGGGAGTAAATGTCATCTGTGCATCTCCAGCTCTACTTTCTACACAAAGGAGCAACCTACGCATGATAAGAAATACAACTAGCTAAGTAAACTTAGCATACAACACCTAGTACCTTACTTCATCACTTTACAAATGATTCTCACTGCAATCCCATGTTGTTCAAGGTTCTAGGTATTTACCCGTGACATTCTACATCTTAAAGAATGTCTAAGGTTTCTCATATCCCTAAGTGGTTATTCTCTCCAAGAAATACCACTAATTGTGTCTCAACACTAATACTCTTGTAACTAGAATCTCACCCTATCATTTCACAAGTGATTTCGAAGTCAACCTCATTTCAACAAGGTTCTAAACACTACCTTATTGCACTCCATCACCCTTGGATGCTTAAGGTTCTTAAGACTACCCTATGGTATTCCACCACACAATGGAAGCCTAAGGTTTCCCAACACACTACCCCTTGACATTCCTCCTCACTTTGGGTGTCTAGGGTCTCTCAATTCTATCCTAAGGAATTTCCCACACTTTGGATGCCTAAAAGTTCTCCAACCTCATCCTAAGGCAAATCCCCTCACTTGGGTGCCTATAGGTTCTCCAACTCCTCACATATACAAGGTGGTAATTTTCTTCATGGAATACCCCCATTAGTGCCTCAACACACTTAACAAGGCATATGTGATTCCAAAACATGAAAAATACAATGCTGGAAAGTCCTGCATCTCACACCCCAGCGCAACCCTTTTCACGCCATGGCGCACTGCTCTCTGGTCCCTCATGCATCGGCATGGTGCATTTCACACTGTGGCGTGCTGCTCTCGGGTTCACTTACTGAGACTCACATCTCGGCGTGGCATCACTTATGCCGCAGTGTGAGTGGTTTCTCTACAGAATTCTATAGAAAAATAGCTCCTGCACTGTTCCATTGGTGCTTCTCACGAAAATTGGCCATTCCAAAACAGTTTCTGGGTGATTTTAAGTCTCTAACCAGTTCACTAACATATAGGAAACATCAATCACTAACTCAAATCACTATCTTTGGATTCAAGAACAAAATCCCTCATCCAAAGACCTAACTTCCCAATTTGTGCATCAAAGGTCCAAATGAAGAGTTCCAAGTTTCTAACTCAAACTTATACCATGAACAAGTCATAAACAACCATTGAAACACATTCAAGCAAGAAAAACACTTTAGACACTTCTCGAACCCAAATTGACCTATTATGCACCAAGTATGCATCAATGGCGAGAATGAGGTAAAGAAGCTAAAATTAGACTCCAATCCCCTACCTCTTGTGCAGTAAAGATGGAGATAAAGTCTTGGATTTACCCCTTTGATTTCCTCATTTTCCTTCTCCTTCCTCTTACCTTTTGTTGCTGCCTTTAGCCATGAGAAGTGAAGAGAAAATGAGATAAATATCTCATATAAACAAGAGAGTCAAGGGTAGAAACCAAAGAAAGAAAACGTGAGAGACTTGGTCACTTAAATAACCAAGCTGTAACCCCCGATCAATTAAGAACACTTGATTTTTTCAAATCAAGTTTCCTAACTTTCAACAACTTTAGAATAAATCCTAAGATTCATCTAAAGTATTGTTTTACCACTTCTTTATTTTTTCACATTAGCTACTAGTCAATCTGGCATTAAAATACACAACTAGTATGCTTAAAAATATCAATATAACTCTGATTATCCTCAAAATTTAATTGTAGCACAGTTCACACATTTGTGGCCTAGAAATAAATTCTCTATATTTATTTCCATTAACTGAGCATTTTAAACCATTTCAGAAGCTAATAACAGCTATTTCTCACATATAGTACTATTACAGCAAAGTGACTAAACATGCTCAGAAAACCACAAAATTCAACAGACATGTTAATCAAGTATTAGGCTACCTCTATAACCATTTACAACTTTAACATGTTTATCTAGGGTATTATAGATCCTAAGTAAATCATAGTTCTTTTCTATAAGAACAAAAGTGTTTTTTAGTTAAAGTGAACTTAACAAGATTCTCTCTTTATAAAGTGTAAATTTGTGTTTCTGGAATTGATTCTTCATGCTCAAAAAGGTTTATCATAGTTTAAGTTTTACTACTTTAAGTTTTTAATCAGAAAAGAATTTTGTGTTATAGTCTAAAACTGTAAGAGAGTTCAGTTTCACTCAACCAGTTAACTCTCTCATCTAACCCCTGCACTTTAGAGCAATTTTCTCACCTCCAAGTTTGTTAAACTTGAGAAAGGTGTGAAAGTCTGAAATTTTTAAGTGAAAAGCAACACAATTTAACTCCATTTTTTGTATTACTGCTAACTTCAGTAACATATATTATACTTTTTTTTACAATTATAATAAGTCAAAATTAAACTCTTTCAAAGCGTAAAGTTATTTCTTTCTATCATTATCTAACTAATGTATGCTTATGTATAAAAATGTTAATTGAGGACATGATTTTAAATCAAATCTTAGTTTTATTAAAGATCTTTGAAATTTCATTAAAAGAATAAATTATTTTCCCTTATATAATCCTTATATACTTACGTAAAGGAAAGCTTAAAGACATACATCACATTGAGGTCTCACTGCGCTCTACATTGTCTATGGTATTATGGTGTGCTCCGCCTAGGTTTTTCTCAACACTGGCTACTAGTGAAATACTAGTATAATTCAACTTAATGTACTCAATGACCTTGATCCCATGATTTTCATGTGCTTAGTCAATAATGCAAATATTTGACAATTTATTTCCAAGTGAATATCGTATAAGTTTTTTTTAGGTATTAATTTTTTTAGTAGATTTTCTTATATTGTAGAACTTAGCTATTAGTTTAGTGCTTATGATGTTGGAGAATCTTCTTCTAAACTTGTAAAAATCAAAAATTTATGTAGCAATTTTGATGGAGAATATGTGCAAATCTTCAAGGCGTGTTTAAACTTTTTTTTTCAAGTTTAATTCACCCCCACCAATTTCTTTACTAGATACAAATGGATTACAATGAATTTCTTTAGGATACAATGAAGAATACTTGATTTGCTTTGTATAAACACAATCAAGCCAATGAAACCAATAGTGTTTTACAATATGATAATTCTCAAATGAAATTCCTGTGCATTAGAAGAAAATCTGAGATGGAAGTAATAATTTTGTTGGTGGATCATGTCTTTATATAAATGTTGAGAGACCTTTTCATAGGGGTTACAACCCTTCATGCATAACTACTGTAACACCCTAACCCTAATACAATAGTATATTCGCAATATGCCATAGTAAATAGAGTTAAGCATGTCACTTAACACAATAATAAGAGAATCCATAATAACCATACATGCTATTATAAAGATCCAAGAGGGAAGGAAAGTTAGATATATACATCATTGGCCTCAAACGGGCTCATTATTATATACAAACTTTACACAAACACAAGTGATATAAATAATTACATGCCTTTGTTCCAAAAGAAACAAAATAAACTACTCTAAGTTTTTTTTTTGCTTCTTCTTCTTCCTCTTAGAAGATTCTTGACTTGGATTTATCACGAAAATAAATAAACGGGGTGAGAATTCGCAATCCTCAATAATTAGTTTAAAACATGCCATCATGATAAGTCCAACTACTTCGAGGGAAAAACTAGTTATACACTAATAACTAGAAAGGTGACATAAGTCAAAACCAGTCTTTTCTCTTCCCGAGGCACTAAGTTTATTCATTTACGAAATATGGTTTAATCATTACACAATTAACCAAATTCTATGAATAGAACTAACAAAAATAGATTATGTTCGCAATAGATAAATGAGACCTTACTCACTTACTATAAGAATATATACATACTCATTATGTAATACTCATGAAGAAGCCATAACCTTATCACACTTCGATATCAAAAAGAGACACAACTGCCCCTACAATTGTCAAATAATGCAACGTATAATATATCATATGATTATGCCTAAGAAATGTCCTAAAAGTATGCTTGTGTAGGTTTTGGTTTTAGAAAACACATGATATTTGCTCAATTCTAGGAACTGCGTTCCCTTGTATTTTTCTAGGTAGGATAGGCAAAAGAGCCCTTACACTACCTAGTAAATGGTGGATTCCTTCCCCTCACAATAATAAGAGTACTATTACCACCCTATATACCGATAACCTTGACCATAATAGCATTGCTCGCTATGAGAATTTAGGATCTCATATCCCATTTGTAACACCCTAAAAATTATTTATTTTATGATAAATAGTCATTTTATAATATTTATAATTTTTATGAATTTTTCTAGATTTTTTTCGGAATTATTGATTATTTTAATATATTTTTCAATTTACATGCATGTTGAGCGGAGCCGGGAAAATAAAGTATTTTTCATAAGGCCAGAAAACCTTGGACTGTGGAAACGTCGACGAGACATCTTACTAAACCTGAATTTGGGCACAGTTTACGAGGTTTATATTTTTTGAGATTTTATCTGATAAATAAAATCGTTGTATGGTGAAGTTATTTGATGAACAATAAATACTATTTTTATTAACAGTAACTTTTGTCCACTAGATAATAGCTCTAGCAGAGTGTTAATCATCTTTTCTAAAGTGTTCAATTTAAGTGACATCACCTTGATGACATCACACAAGTGACATCATCGTTGACTTTTCAAAAATGTGATTTTTAGAGGAAGCTTCTTAGCAACTTCCTATTGGCTTATTAGAGAAGTCAATTTCCCTCCTCTCTCTCCCACACTCCACGACAATGGCCATTTGGGGAGCCAAAAATTAGCTTTTCATTTACCACTTTTTCCATTTCTAATTTCAAATCCCAAAAGCTATCATTACTTTTCTAACACTTTCCTCTCTATACTTCTTCTCTTATTTTCTCTCAAGATTTTCTTCTCCTTTTCTCTTCTTCTTCACACGCCCTCACCCTCTCTTCATACCTCCATGATTGCAAAATTTCAAGTGACCACATTTTCTTGAACTCCATCACATTCTAAACCTCTTTCTAGTTGGAATCTACCTAAAAAGCTTCCATCTTCATCATCTTCTTCAAGCCTCAAAGCTTGAAGCTTTAAGGTAATGTTCTTGATTCTTTACCTTCTCTTCTTCCTTTTCGTTTCCATGGCCATCACCATGACCATTGATCCTTTCTTCCTCAAGCCTTGGTGTTGATTTGATGAGTTGTGATTCTTAGGGTTTTGGAGGAGCTTGGCCGAAATCTTCAAGGAGCCATCAAGAAGGTTTCTTTTCTTGTTTTCTCTTAGGTAAGAGGGAGATAATCCTCTTCAACCTATCTTAGTGGTGAGAGACATGATTTTGTGTTGATAGTGAGAAAATCCAAGTTAGGGTTACTCACTTTGTTGTTTGGTTTTTGATGCTTGATATTGTGGTTGTTTGATTTTGTATGATTTTGCTAATTGTTAATGTATAATGTGATGGATTCTAAATTGTTTGAATGGATTGAAGTTATGTATGGAAAGCAAGGGCTTTTACCCTCTTTGTGGAGATTCATGGCTAAATGGCCCAATGATGGGTCCTTGATGAAACTTTGTGTAACAATTTGGGAATTTAGATGTTTAGTGAGTGATAATTAATAGAGTGATGAGAAATTTGGGGTTCCTAGTTCCTTAGAGAGCTCACGGCCTCTTAGGGAAGATGAGGGCAAAACGTTGTTTTAAGATGGAAACATAGTTAATTGGATAATTAGAAGTTGATTAGGGATTCATAAAATGGAAAGAACCAAGAATGAGATTTTCTCCTATAAATTAGAATAATCTTATTAAAGGAAGAACATGAGTGTAAGTGAGATGTTGAGTAACCCAAATTAAATTATCTTAAGGGAATTAGATTTAGAATTAAGTGAAGAACTTGTTCAATTAAAGTAATAAAGATCAAGTGAAAAATGTGAGAGAATTTCCCTAGAGAGAGACTTAATAAGAAGAACGTAGAAGTTAAGGCGTAATTCCATAATGAACCCTAAAAGTGTATTGTTATATTAGAGAACTTGATAATATGTATTGTGGGTCTATGAGTGAGACCTAGAAGTTGTTGATGTTTAACTTGGTCAAACTGTGGCATGCTATGGAAAAGTATATCATTGTTGAATATACATGAATATGCATTGTATCATCATGCATCGTGAAACTTCGATGGACTATTGTTAACCCCATGTTGCCTAGGAGATTGAATCACACCTATGTGCGGGTGCGAATAGACTAGTGTAGGTCATACTGTTGACCTTGGGGGCGTCGGGGTGCGGGTGTCTCACAATAGTCAGTTGGTAGCTCCTCTAGGCCGTGGGATGGACCGATGCAAACACACCGATGATCCGGACTGAGACACTATCTTATATCGCAATCTAGTGTAGGATGTCTTGTACAATGCCATGATGTGCACGTTGATAAATTGAGAAATTATAGCACTTGTTGGCCGCAGTAGCCGAGTTATAGACATGTATCCTGATCATTCTCTCCGATTGTTTGTGTCTAGCTCCATGGAGTAGGATTTCGATATCATGTGTACGTGCATAGTGAGTCAACATATTATTTGGTATTTATTCATATGATGATTTGAACCATTGTCTTATTGATGTTATAACTGCCTGGATTTATTAAATTGTTTACCATTTGCATCTTGATGCTGCTTATTATTTGTGAAATGCTATGTGGGTGTCCTGCGCCATTCTGTTTCTTTATTGTCATAATTGGTACTGAATGTAGGATGTCTCACCTCTTTTTTATATTTCTGTTATTCTGTCTACTTGTATGTTTCTTTGAAGACGTCGGTGAGGAAGGGGAAATATAGGAATTCCCTGGCTTTTGGCATGATTTTGACTAGTTATCTGTTTTGATCATGGGGTCCCGTCCGCATGGCTTCTTAGGTTATACGAGATTGACTTTTCATGGAGGTCCGGACTGCTGGCACATTAACTTGGGTATGGATCACTGTGTGTACCTCGGGGACGTGACTATGTCTCTTGCTTGGGGACGTTATGATCCGCCTATCTTTACTTTTCATGCTCGCTTATATTTAGAGTTATACTTGCCCATACGTGATATGTGGGGTGAGTGTTATTACTCCCCACAAGAGGATTCTTTCTTATCCTCTGTGTGAGTCCTCGCTCAAAACTCGGTTGCTCCGATGAGGGTTTCCTCTGACGAGGAAAACCTTGAGGAGGATCCAACTATGGTTTCTTCTCATTCGCTTTAGGGGCTGATGCTGTTGGTAGCCGCTGATGGCTATCGGTAAATCTTTTGGGGGCCTGATGTCTTGTCTTTTTGGTGGGCTGTATATGTGTAATCATTTTGGGGCATATAAAATTTTTACTTTTTATATATCTAATGATGTATCTAAACAAGTGTGATATAAGTATATATATAAGTATGATGTACGAATGTATGGTTTGCTTCCCATGTTATTTTCTGTTGTAACTATGTATTACCATCTTATTTTATTATTTTGTAACAAAAAAAAAAGAATTCACCTAATCATTTGTACGATTACAACTAAATAGACTTATCTATATTAAAATGAGCCGGGTCTTAGTTTACTCTTTTTTGTTTTCGTTTTGTGGTTATGGTGTGACGTTCCCTCCTCAAAAAGGGGCGTTACACTAGTTTGGTATCAGAGCCCCGGTTTGAGTTTTCTTTTGGGTCTTTGTGGTTAGGTTTGTCTTGTTTGTGTTGTGTGATTCTCTATGTTTAGTATTCCAAAAGGATACATCTAATTCTTCCTTGTGTTTTCATTCAGTCTACCCTGAAAGAGCGAAATGGCACGCAGTGGAGGCAAGGCCGTAGCAATCGAAGCAATGCAATGAATGACGGACGTCATTGCACAACAAACTGAGAAAGCTACTCAACAGCAGGAAAAGGCTACACAACTGCAAGAAGCTTCAGCCGATGCTCAAAATATATTGGAGTTCCGTCATAACAACCCTCCCTAGTTTAAGGGAGAGTTTGATCCAGAGAAAGCTAGTCTTTGGATCAAGGAGCTGGAGAAAATTTTCAAAGGCATGAACTGTGCCGATGACAAGAAGGTAACCTATGCTGCTTTTATACTGATCGGAGACGCGGAAGATTGGTGGAACAGAGCATAGAGATTACTAGAAGCTGAAGGTCAAGTAATCACTTGGGGGTATTCAAGGATAAATTCTTGGAGAAGTATTTCCCAGCAAGCGCAAGGCATGCTAAAGAAATAAAGTTCCTTAGTTTAAGGCAAGGGAACTTGATTGTCAGCGAGTATGCTGCGAGGTTCAAGAGCTTGTCCAAAGTTTCAATGTATTTCCAACACCAGCCGGACGAGGTGTGGAAGTGTCAAAAATTTGAGGAAGAATTGAGGTATGACGTGAAAAGGGCGGTCATAACCTTGAGGATCAACCAGTTTTCAGAGCTGTTGGACATGTGTCACTGAGTGGAAGATTTGGATCAGGCGTGGGACTCGAGGAATCGTAACTTTAGACCTACTAGGTTCCAAAGAGGAGGTGGCAACAATGCAAACCACTTTTAGAAGAAACCTTATTCCCGACCACCGGGAAGTCAGCAACAGTCATCTCGTGGAGGATCCAGCGGAGGTTTGGGTGGAAATCAAACAGGTCAGAATGTGGCATTTTTGCCAAAGTGTTTGAAGTGCGGGAAAGACCACCTAACGAAGGATTGCACCATCAAAGGAATAATCTATTTTTGATGTGAAAAACCTGGACATGTCTCTAGGGACTACAATCAAGCTAAGGCAGAGCCTTCAGTCAACACTGCACGAGCTGCAAAACTGCAAGCAGGAGGCTGAGTCTACACTATGGGTAGAGCGGAAGCCTCCGAATCTGAAGATCTGATACAAGGAGAGGGTACCATAGGAGGTAATCTTTTGACTGTACTGTATGACTCTGGGGCAACCTACTCTTTCATTTTTTATGACTGTGTGTGATGACTTGGTTTACCTGTGTCTTCCTTACCTTTTGACTTGACTGTTTCTACCCCTATTGCTAAACCTGTGGTTACCACCAAAGTTTGTTTAAGTTGTCCTTTAATTGTTGAAGGTCGAATCTTTTCTGTTGATTTGATCTGTTTACCTCTTTCCCAATTAGACGTAATTTTAGGAATGGATTGGTTGTCTTCTAACCATATCCTATTAGACTGTTCTAGTAAAACCATAGTTTTTCCTATGGATGAAGTTTCAAGATTTTTGACGGCCAACCAAGTTCGAGCTTTCTTGAAAGAAGGAGCTAAGGGATACATGCTATTGTCTTCCTTAGAAGTCGAGAGCAAGATAGATTTGGATGCTATTCCGGTAGCTAATGAATTTCCTGAAGTCTTTCCTGATGACGTACCTGGTTTGCCGCCGGAGCGAGAGATAGAGTTCACCATTGATCTTGTGCCTGAATCTGGTCCTGTATCTATAACGTCCTACAGGATGTCACCATCAGAGTTAGTTGAGCTTAAGAAGCAGTTAGAAGAACTCTTGGAAAAGCAGTTTATTAGACCCAGTGTGTCAACACGGGGAGCACCAGTGTTACTAGTCAGAAAGAAGGATGGGACTTCACGATTGTGTGTGGATTATCACCAGCTGAATAAGGTCATAATCAAGAATAAGTATCCACTTCCAAGGATAGATGACCTGATGGATCAACTGAAAGGAGCAACAGTATTCTCTAATATCAATCAGTGATCTGGCTCTCATCATATCCGAGTAAAGGTCGAGGATATTTCTAAGACGGCTTTTCATACCCGTTACGGTCATTACGGATATCTTGTGATGCTGTTTGGTGTAACGAATGCACTTACTATATTCATGGACTACATGAACAGAATTTTTTGTCCTTACTTGGACAGATTTGTTGTTATTTTCATTGACGACATTCTGATCCATTTTCAAAATCAGAATTATCATGCTGAATACCTCAGTATAGTTCTCCAGATTCTGAAGGAGAAGGAGCTGTACACCAAATTGTCGAAGTATGAATTCTGGCTGAAAGAAGTTAAGTTTTTAGGCCATGTGATCTCGAAGGAAGGGATTGCAGTGGATCTGTCTAAAGTGAAAGTGATTTTGCAATGGGGAAGACCAAAAATAGTGACAGAAATTCAGAGCTTTATGGGATTAGCTGGATACTATTGGAGATTCATTGAGGGATTCTCTAAGATAGCAGGGCCTCTTACTCAGCTCACGAGAAAGAATCAAGCCTTTGAGTGGACTAATGCTTGCGAAGAAAGTTTCCCAGAATTGAAGAGACGATTAACTACTTTAACCAGTGTTAGTTATACCTGATATGAGTGAACCCTTCGAAGTGTATTGCGATGCTTCATATCAAGGATTAGGATGTGCACTTATGTAAAATGGAAAAGTGGTGGCTTACGCTTCGAGATAATTGCGAGTGCATGAGAAGAACTACCTAACACATGACCTGGAGTTAGCAGCTGTGGTATTCGCTTTGAAGATATGGAGGCATTTTCTTTATGGGGCGATGTTCAACGTCTTTAGCGACCACAAGAGCTTGAAGTACCTGTATGAATAAAAGGAGTTGAATATGAGACAGCGAAGGTGGTTGGAATTCCTTAAAGATTATGATTTTCAACTTCAGTATCACCCTAGAAAGGTAAACGTCGTGGCAGACGCTTTAAGTAAGAAGCTGCTCAATATCTCTGCTATGATGATCAAGGAAAATGATTTGATAGAGCAATTCAAGGATGTATGGTCCTTTGTGGAATTGGCAACGGGGAAGATTTGCATGAACATGGTCACTATTTCAAGTGAGTTAATGGAAGACATCCGAGAGAAATAGAAAGTTGACAAGTTTTTGCAAGAAGAAAGGAAGCTAATGAAGCAAGGCTGTGTGACAACATTTGAGGAAGGAACTGATGGAATCCTAAAGTTCCGAGGTAGAGTTTGTATACCCAGGGATCAAGAACTTAGAAAGTATATTCTTGAACACGCTCACACGAGCAAGTTGAATATGCATCCGGGAATAACCAAGATGTATCAAGACCTGAAATAATTATTTTAGTGGCACGAAATGAAGAGTGATGTTGTCAGATGTGTGTCGTCTTGTCTAGTTTGTCAGAAAGCAAAGGTTGAACACCAGAGACCGTTAGGAATGTTGTAACCCCTAGCTATTCCCTAATGGAAGTAGGATAGTATTGTGATGGACTTTGTGGTTGGATTACCAAAGACCAAAAAAGGTTACGATTCAATATGGGTAATCGTTAATCGACTCACGAAGTCAACACATTTCTTACCAATCAACATAAGATACAACATGGAGAAGTTGACTCAGCTGTATATTGGTGAGATCGTTAGGCTACATTGTGTGCGCACCAGTATTATTTTGGATAGGGATCCAAGGTTCACATCAAAGCTTTAGCAAAGTTTGAAAGGAGCGTTGGGAATGAAGCTACGTTTAAGTTCTGCTTATCATCAACAGACCGATGGTTAATCTGAAAAGACGATCCAATCGTTGGAAGATTTGCTCAGAGCTTGCGCTTTGGAACAAACTGGAAGTTGGGATGAAGTTTTACCATTGGTAGAGTTTGCCTACAACAATAGTTTTCATTCGAGCACAGGGATGGCACCCTATGAAGCTCTATGTGGACGACGGTGTAGAACACCTTTGTATTAGTACCAAGACGGAGAGCGTCTTACTATTGGACCTGATCTTATACAACAAATAACTGAGAAAGTCAAGATGATTCAGTAAAAAATAAGGATAGCTCAGAGTCAACAGAAGAGCTATGTGGATAAAAGGAGAAAGCCTTTTAAGTTTGAGGAAGGTGAGCATGTATTTTTGAAAGTCACGCCTACGACTAGGGTCGGTCAAGTTCTGAAATCTAGAAAACTTACTCTCAAATTCCTTGGACCTTACCAAATTCTTCACCAGATAGGTCCAGTAGCTTACCAAATAGCCTGACCACCTTTTCTTTCTAACTTTCACAAAGTCTTTTATATATCGCAATTGCGAAAATATATTCCTGACCCGAGCTATGTCATAGCATCAGACACAATACAATTGAAAGGGAACTTAACCTATGAGGCACCTCCTGTAAGGATTGAAGACAGGAGAGTAAAGCAACTCAGAGAGAAGGAAATCCCATTAGTAAAAGTAATCTGAAATGACACGACCGGAGATGCAACGTGGGAGTTAGAAGATAAGATGAAGGAACAGCATCCACATCTATTTTAAGGTATAAAAATTTCGAGGACGAAAATTTTTTTTAGAAGGGGAGAGTTGTAACACCCCGAAAATTATTTGTTTTTATGATAAATAGTCATTTTATAATATTTATGATTTTTGTGAATTTTTTTGTATTTTTCTAGAACTATTGATTATTTTCATATATTTCTCAATTTGTGTGTGCGCTGAGCGGAGCTGGGAAAATAAAGTATTTTTTTCGAGGTCGAAAAACCTTGGACTGTGGAAACATCGATGGGGGATCTTACTAAACCCGAGGCCGGGTACAATTTATGAGGTTTACGTTTTCGAGATTTTATCTGATAAATAAAATCGTTGTACCGTGAAATTATCCGATGAACAATAAATACTATTTTTATTAACATTTACTTTTATCCACTGATAATAGCTCTAGTAGAGTGTTAATCATATTTTCTAAAGTGTTCACTTTAAGTGACATCACCTTGATGACATCACACAAGTGACATCATCGTTGACTTTTCAAAAAAGTAATTTTTGGAGGAAGCTTCCTAGCAACTTCCTATTGGCTTGTTGGAGAAGCCAATTTCCCTCCTCTCTCTCCCACACTCCATAGCAATGGCCATTTGGGGAGCCAAAAATTAGCTTTTCATTTACCACTTTTTCTATTTCTAATTTCAAACCCCAAAAGCTGTCATTACTTTTCTAACACTTTCTCTCTTTACACTTCTTCTCTCAAGATTTTCTCCTCCTTCTCTCTTCTTTTTCACACGGTCTCACCCCCTCTTCATACCTCCACGATTACAAAATTTCAAGTGACCACGTTTTCTTCAACTCCATGACATTCTAAACTTCTTTCTAGTTGGAATCTACCTAAAAAGCTTCCATCTTCATCATCTTCTTCAACCCTCAAAGCTTGAAGCTTTAAGGTAATGTTCTTGATTCTTTAACTTCTCTTCTTCTTTTTCATTTCCATGGCCATCACCATGACCATTGATCCTTTCTTCCTCAAGCCTTCGTGTTGATTTGATAAGTTGTGATTCTTAGGGTTTTGGAGGAGCTTGGCCGAAATCTTTAAGGAGCCATCAAGAAGGTTTCTTTTCTTATTTTCTCTTAGGTAAGAGAGAGATAATCCTATTCAACCTATATTGGTGGTGAGAGACATGATTTTGTGTTGATAGTGAGAAAATCCAAGTTAGGGTTACTCACTTTGTTGTTTGGTTTTTGATGCTTGATATTGTGGTTGTTTGATTTTGTATGATTTTGCTAATTGTTAATGTATAATGTGATGGATTCTAAATTGTTTGAATGGATTGAAGTTATATATGGAAAGCAAGGGCTTTTTCCATCTTTGTGGAGACTCACGGCCAAATGGCCCAATGATGGGTCCTTGATGAAACTTTGTGTAACAATTTGGGAATTTAGATGTTTAGTGAGTGATAATTAATGGAGCGATGAGAAATTTGGGTCCCTAGTTCCTTAGAGAGCTCACGGCCTCTTAGGGAAGATGAGGGCAAAACGTTGTATTAAGATGGAAACTTAGTTAATTGAATAATTGGAAGTTGATTAGGGATTCATAAAATGGAAAGAACTAAGAATGAAATTTTCTCCTATAACTTAGAATAATCTTATTAAAGGAAGAACATGAGTGTAAGTGAGATGTTGAGTAACCTAAATTAAATTATCTTAAGGGAATTAGATTTAGAATTAAGTGAAGAACTTATTCAATTAAAGTAATAAAGATTAAGTGAAAAATGCGAGAGAATTTTCCTAGAGAGAGACTTAATAAGAAGAATGTAAAAGTTAAGGCGTAATTCCATAATGAACCCTAAAAGTGTATTATCATATTAGAGAACTTGATAATATGTATTGTGGGTCCACGAGTGAGACCTAGAATTTGTTGATGTTTAACTTGGCTAAACTGTGGCATGCTATGGAAAAGTATATCATTGTTGAATATACATGAATATGCATTGTATCATCATGCATTGTGAAAGTCCGATGGATTATTGGTAAGGCCATGTTGCCTAGGAGATTGAATCACACCTATGTGCGGGTGCGAATAGACTAGTGTAGGTCATACTATTGACCTTTGGGGCATCGAGGTGTGGGTGTCTCACAATGGTCAGTTGGTAGCTCCTCTAGGCTGTGGGATGGACCGATGCAAACACACCGATTATCCGGACCGAGACACTGTCCTATATCGCGATCTAGTGTAGGATGTATTGTACAATGCTATGATGTGCACGTTGATAAATTGAGAAATTATAGCACTTGTTGGTCACGGCAGCTGAATTACAGACATGTCTCCTGATCATTCTCTCCGATTGTTTGTGTCTAGCTCCATGGGGTAGGATTTCGATATCATGTGCATGTGTATAGTGAGTCAACATATTATTTGGCATTTATTCATATGATGATTCGAACTGTTGTCTTATTGATGTTATAACTGCCTGGATTTATTAAATTGTTTACCATTTGCATCTTGATGTTACTTATTATTCGTGAAATGCTATGTGGGCATCCTGCGCCGTTCTGTTTCTTTACTGTCATAATTGGTACTAAATGTAGGATGTCTCACCTCTTTTTTGTATTTCTGCTATTTTGTTTACTTGTATGTTTCTCTGAAGACGTCGGTGAGGAAGGGGAAGTGCACGAATTCCCTGGCTTTTGTCCTGATTTTGACTAGTTATCTGTTTTGATCATGGCGTCCTGTCCGCGTGGCTTCTTGAGTTATACAAGATTGACTTTTCATGGAGGTCCAGACTGCTGGCACATCTACTTGGGTACAGATCGCTATGTCTACCTCGTGGACGTGACTGTGTCTCTTGCTTTAGGACGTTATGATCTGCCCATCTTTATTTTTCATGCTCGCTTATATTTAGAGTTTTACTTGCCTATACGTGATATATGGGGTGAGCATTATTACTCACCACAAAAGGATTCTTTCTTATCCTCTGTGCGAGCCCTCGCTTGTAACTCGGTTGTTCCGATGAGGGTTTCCTCTGACGATGAAGACCCTGAGGAGGATCCAACTATGGTTTCTTCTCATTCGCTTTAGGGGCTGATGCTGTTGTAGCCGCTGATGACTATCGGTAAATCTTTTGGGGGCCTGATGTCTTTTCTTTTGGTGGGCTGTATATGTATAATCATTTTAGGGCATGTAAAGTTTTTACTTTTTGTATATCTAATGATGTATCTAAACAAGTGTGATATAAGTATATATATAAGTATGATGTACGAATGTATGGTTTACTTCCTATGTTACTTTATGTTGTAACCATGTATTATAATATTATTTTATTATTTTGTAAAAAAAAAGAATTCACCTAATCATTTGTACGATTACAACTAAATAGACTTATCTATATTAAAATGAGCCGGGTCTTAGTTTACTCCTTTTTGTTTATGTTTTGTGCTTATGGTGTGACGTTCCCTCCTCGAAAAGGGGCGTTACACCATTGTTTGGACAAATGGTTGTGCACATCATATAAGGTTACAATAAGTAGGAATAACAAGTTTAAAAACATGCAAAGTTATTTTCAAATCTCATTTGAACATCACAAGCTTCACAACAAACAAGTGCAAAAACAATACAAGTAATTTAAGATTCTAGTTTAACTTATCACACAAAGTAGCAAGATCCATGTCACTAGCATTCTTATATCTAGTACCTCACATCATCACTTCTTAAGTGATTTCAAGACAACCTCATGTTGCTCAAGGTTCTAGATGTAATGGCCTTTTTTGGGAGGGAACGTCACATAAAAAATAAGCAATGCAGAAATAAATAATAGTATAAATTAAGATCCGGTTCATCATAAATTAGATAAGTCTGTTTAGTTGTGATCATATAATTAAATTGGCGAACCTTTTTTTATAATAAAATATAGTGACGAGACGTAGTTACAGCAAAGGGTAAAATAAAAGTAAACCATACATTCGATCAACATACATATATATATATATATCTATATCATCATCATCATCATATCAAACTTATTTAGTTACAAACCCTGATGTACAAAAAGCAAAAACTATGTATGCCCCAAAAGATTATACATGTACAACCCACCAAGAAGTTAAATCATCAGGCCCCAAATAGAACACAGATAGCCATCAGTGACTATCGACAGTATCAACCCCTAAGAAGAAAGAGAAGGAACCGAGTCAGGATCCTCCTCGGGGTCTTCCTCGTCAGAGGAAACTTCATCGGAACCACCGAATTACGTGAGGGGGCTCAAGCAGTAGAGAGGAGTGAATCCTCTTGTAGGGAGCAGTAACGTTCACCCCACATATCCCTAATGGACAAATAAAATTCTAAATGCAAATGAACACTACAAGTAAAGATAGACGGATCATATCGCCCCCAAGCTAACGACACCGACACGTCTCCCAAATAATCACAGTGGTCCGAAGCCAGGTTGATATGCCAGCAATCCAGACCTCAGAGAAAAGTCAGCCTTACGTAACCCAAAAAGCCTTACGGACGAGTCGTCATGATCAAGCAGGTACTAGTCGAAGTCAGGCTAAAAACTTGGAAACCCGTGTACTTCTCCCTCTTCGTCGACGTCTTTAAAGAAACATATATATATACATAGAGATAGTAGAAATACAGAAAAGAGGTGAGACATCCTACGTTCATTACCAATTATGGAAGTAAAGAAACATAACGGCGTAGGACGCCCATATAGCATTACAAAATGATAAACAGTATCAAGAAATAAACATTAAATAGCTCAATAAACTCAGGCAGTTATAACATTAATAATATAACAATTTCATTCATCATATGAATTAAATGTCAGATAATATATAGACTCACTATGCATATGCATACGATATCAAAATCCTACTCCATGGAGCTAGACACAAACATTCAGAGAGAAAGATCAGGAGACATGTCTGTAACTCGGCTGCTGCGACCAAAGTGCTAAAATATTAATTTATCCAAGTGAACATCAAGGCATTGTACAAGACATTCTTCACTAGATCACGATATAGGACAGTGTCTAGGTCCGGATCGTCGGTGCGTTTGCATCGGTCTGCCCCATAGACAGAAGAGCTACCAACTATCCATTGCGAAGTACTCGCAACCCGACGCCCCCAAGGTCAACATTATGACCTACACTAGTCTACTCGCACCCGCACTAAGGTGTGTTCAATCTCCTAGGCAACATGGCCTTAACAACAGTCCATCGGACTTTCACAATGCATGATGACTCAATGCATATATTATGTATATTCAATAATAATACACTTTCCATGTTATGTCATAATTTGGCTAGAATGAGCATCAATACATTCTTGGTCTCAATCATGGACCCACAATAAATATTATTAAGTCCTTAAATATTACGTTACACTTTTAGGGTACATTATGGAATTATGCCTAAATTTCTACATTCTTCTTAATAAGTTTCTCTTTTAGAGGAATTCCCTCACATTATTCATTTAATCATTATTATTTTAATTAAATAAGTCCATCACTAAATTTTAAACCTAATCCCCTTAGAATGATTTAAATTGAATTATTCAACATTCTTACTTACACTCATGGTCTTACTTTAATTAAAAATTATTCTAAGTTTTTGGATAGAACTTCATTCTTGGTTCTTTTCATTTTATGAATCCCTAATTAATTTCTAATTATCAAATTAATTAAGTTTCACTTCAAATTAATATTTCTTATGAAATTCTTCTCTAGAGGAATTCTCTTGATTTTTAAGTTCCTTACTTTAAGCTTATTCAAACTCACTTAGAGAATTATTCTAAGGTTTTCCAAGTCTCACACACTCTTGTTCTTTAGTTAGGTCCAAAGATTCACTCTTAGGTTATCAATTAAATTTCTCTCCATTGCCTTATTAACTACTTATTACTTGATTATTGAATTCTCAAAGTTAACTAAAAATTACATCTTTTGGACCTAAAATAGCCTAGAGGACGTGGCCTCTCAAGGGTAGTAACCCTAAAATTTTTCTTAACTCCATTACATCTTCTTTAATTGGTTAATTATGTTTCCATCTTAATTACAAAATTTCAATCATGGTCCCTCCAATAGGGGGTCATGGCCGTGAGCCTCCATGAGGAAAGCAAGGGACTTTTATTTCCATTTCATGATTCCAATCCATCCAAGATCATCAATATACATATAAGATCAACCAAATAGATTAAACAAAGCAAAATCAACACACAACCACAAAATCATACAACAAAGAGAGTAACCCTAACTAGGGTTCCTCACAAACAACACAAAATCAAGTCTCTCACTACCAAGAGAGGTTGAAGAGGATCATCTCCCTCTTACCTAAGAGAAAACAAGAAGAGGAATCTCCTTTGTAGCTCCTTGATGGATTCGGTTTCACTCTTTCAAAACCCTAGAAATTTCAACTTCAACCAATCAACACCAATGCTTGAAAAGAGGAAATAAATGGTCATGAAGATGACCTTGAAAACAAAAATGAAGGAGAGAAGGTGAGGAACTAAGAATCTTACCCTAAAGCTTCAAACTTGAAGCTTGAAGAAGATGATGAAGATGGATGATCCAAGTGATGCTTACCAAAGAGAAAAGAGTAATGGTGATGAGAGGAGTTAAGAAATGTGGTTAGTTGGGGTAAACAAAAGAGAATGGAGGGTGATGGTGGTGTGGCCGTGTGGTGAGAGGAAGAGAGAAGGAGAAGAAAACTTGGGAGAAGAAAAGGGTAGAGAGAGAAGTTGATAGTAAAAGTGATGCACACTTTTAGGGTTTTTGAAATTAGAAAGGTAAAATGTTAAGTGAAAAGTTTATTTTTGGCTCCAAAAAGAGCCATGCAGCCATGTGGGGTGTGAGAGGAGAGAGAGAGTGTGTGTAGCTTCTTTGAGAAGCTTGATAGCTTTTTCAAAAGAGGATTTGATTAGACATAAAGTGGATTACATTTGAATAGGATAATTAGGTGATAAAGTGATTAAAATAATAAAGTGATTAGGGTTTTAACTACAAGCTATTACCCAATGGATAATTGTTACAGTGCACAAAGCCATTATTAATTATCCAACAGATAATAGAGCGTATCACAAAATTTTACTTTACAGTACGTACAGAGATTTTATCTATTAGATAAAATCTCAAAAAACGTAAACCTCATAAATTGTGCCTGGACTCGGGTTTAGTAAGATCCCCCGTTGACATTTCCACAGTTCAAAGTTTACCAGCCTCAGGGAAAACATTTCGTTTTCCTGGCTCAGCTCAGCGCGCACGTAAAATGAGAAATATATTAAAATATTTGACATTTCCAGAAAAATCTATAAAAATTGTTAAAAATCATAAATATTAGAAAATGATTATTCATCACAAAACAAACAACTTCCGGGGTGTTACACTGACTCTGCTCAGTGTGCACGTAAAATGAGAAATATATTAACATATTCGACATTTCTGAAAAAATTCTCAAAAATCATAAATATTATAAAATGATTATTTATGATGAAACAAATAATTTTCAGGGTGTTACAACTCTCCTCTTCTAAAAAGAAATTTCGTCCTCGAAATTTTCATACCTTATAACAGTTGTGGGTGTTGCTCCTTTATCTTGTCTTCCAATTCCCATGTTGTATCTCCGGTCTTTTCATTCCAGATCACTTTCACTAATGAGATTTCCTTTCCCCTGAGTTATTTTACTCTCCTATCTTCAATCTTTACAAGAGGTGCCTCATAGGTTAAGTTTTCTTTCAATTGTACTGTGTCCGGTGCTATGACATGGTTCGGGTCAGGAATATATTTCCGTAGTTGTGACACATGAAAGACATTGTGAAGGTTTGAAAGAAAATGTGGTAAGGCTATCTGGTAAGCTACTGGACCTATCCGGCGAAGAATTTGGTAAGGTCCAAGGAATTTGGGAGTAAGTTTTCTAGATTTCAGAACTCGGCCGACCCCAGTCGTTGGCGTGACCTTCAAAAACACATGCTCGCCTTCTTCAAACTCAAGAGGCTTTCTCCTTTTATCTGCATAGATCTTTTACCGACGTTTAGTCGTCCTTATATTTTCCTGAATCCTCTTGACCTTCTCAGTCGTCTGCTGTATAATATCAGGTTCAACAGTAAGGCGCTCTCCGTCTTGGTACCAACACAAAGGTGTTCGGAACCGTCGTCCATACAGAGCTTCATAAGGTGCCATCCCTATGCTTGAATGAAAATTGTTGTTATAGGTGAACTCTACCAATGGTAAAACTTCATCCCAACTTCCAGTTTGTTCTAAAGCGCAAGCCCTAAGCAAATCCTCTAACGATTAGATCGTCCTTTCTGATTGCCCATTGGTTTGTGGGTGATAAGCAGACATCAATCTTGGCTTTGTTTCCAATGCTTCTTGCAGACTTTGCCAAAACTTTGAGGTGAATCTTGTATCCTTATCCGAAATAATACTCATAGGCACACCATGTAGCCTAACAATCTCACTGATGTAAAGCTGGGTCAGCTTCTCCATGCTGTATCTTATGTTGATCGGTAGGAAGTGTGCTGACTTCGTGAGTCGACCAATGATTACCCATATTGAGTCATAACCTTTTCTGGTCTTTGGTAATCCAACCACAAAATCCATCACAATGTTATCCCACTTCCATTCGGGAATAGATAGAGGTTACAACAGTCCTGACGGTCTTTGATGTTCCACCTTTGATTTCTAGCAAACTAGACAAGAAGACACACATATGGTAATATCACTCTTCATCCCATGCCACCAAAATAACTTCTTCAGGTCTTGGTACATTTTAGTTATCCCCGGGTGCATACTCAACTTGCTCATATGAGTGTGTTCAAGTATATACTTCCTTAGCTCTTGATCCCTAGGTATACAAACCCTACCTTGGAACCTTAGAATTCCATCTGTTCTTTCCTCGAATGTTGTCGCATTGCCTTGCCTTATCAGCTCTCTTTCCTTTTGTAAGAACTTATCGATTTTCTACTTTTCCCGGATGTCTTTCATTAATTCGCTTGAGATAGTAACCATGTTCATACAAATTTTTCCCGGTTCAAATTCCACGAAAGACCATACATCCTTGAATTGCTCTATCAAATTTTTTTCCTTGATCATCATGGCTGAGATACTGAGCATCTTCCTACTCAAAGCGTCTGCCACGACGTTTGCTTTCCCAGGGTGATATAGAAGTCGGAAATCATAATCCTTCAGAAATTCCAACCACCTGCGCTATCTCATATTCAACTCCTTTTGATCATATAAGTACTTCAAACTCTTATGGTCACCAAAGACGTTGAACATCACCCCATACAGGAAGTGTCTCCATATCTTCAAAGCGAAAACCACAGCTTCTAACTCCAAGTCATGTGTTGGATAGTTCTTTTTATGTACTCATAATTATCTCGAAGCATAAGCCACCACTTTTTCATTTTTCATAAGCACAGCTCCTAATCCTTGATATGAAGCATCACAATACACTTCGAATGGTTCGTTCGGATCGGGTAGAACTAACACTGGTGAAGTAGTTAGTCGTCTCTTCAATTCTTGGAAACCTTCTTCGCAACATTAGTCCATTCAAAGACTTGGTTCTTTCTTGTGAGTTGAGTGAGAGGCCCTGCTATTTTAGAGAATCCTTCAATGAACCTTCGATAGTATCCAGCCAATCCTACAAAGCTTCAGATTTCTGTCACTGTCTTCGGTCTTTCCCACTATAGAACTGCTTCCACCTTTGACGGATCCACTGCAATCCCTTCCTTCAAGATCACATGGCCCAAAAACTTGACTTCATCCAGCCAAAATTCACACTTCAATAGTTTGGCATACAGTTTTTTCTCCTTCAAAATCTGGAGAACTATACTGAGGTGTTCAGCATGATCCTCCAGATTTTGAGAGTACATCAAAATGTGGTCAATGAAGCCAACAACGAATCTGTCCAAGTAAGGATGAAAGATCCTATTCATGTAGTCCATGAATATGGTAGGTGCATTCGTTACACCAAACGGCATCACTAGATATTCGTAATGACCGTATCGGGTACGAAAAGCCATCTTGGGAATGTCCTCCACCTTTACTCGAATCTGGTGGAAGCCCGATCCCAGATCGATCTTAGAGAACACTGCTACTCTTTTCAGTTAATCCATTAAGTCATCTATCCTTGGAAGTGGATACTTGTTCTTAATTGTGACCTTATTCAGCTGGCAATAGTCCACACACAATCGTGAAGTACCATCCTTGTTTCGAACTAGAAACATTGGTGCTCCCCAAGGTGACACACTGGGTCTAACAAACTGTTTTTCCAAAAGTTCTTCTAACTGCTTCTTAAGCTTTACTAACTCCGATGGTGACATTCTGTAAGGCGCTATAGATACAGGACCAGATCCAGGTACAAGGTCAATAATGAATTCTATCTCCCGCTCCGGCGATGGACCAGGTACATCATCAGGAAAGAGCAAGTAACAATTCATAGTAACAATTATTCCTGATGATGTACCTGGACATTCGGGAAACTCGTTAACCACTAGAATTGCATTCATGTCAGCCTCGCTCTTGACCTTCAAGGAAGGCAATAGTATGTATCCCTGAGCTCCTTCTTTCAAGAAAGCTCAAACTTGGTTAGCCGTCAAAAATCTAGAATCCTGATCCGTAGAGAAAACTATGGTTTTACTAGAATAATCCAACAGGATATGGTTGGAAGACAACTAATCCATCCCTAAAATTATGCCTAACTGAGAAAGGGGTAAATAGATCAAATCAATAGAAAAGATTCGACCCTTAACAATTAAAGGACAATTCAAACAGACTTTGGTAGTAACAACAGATTTATCAGTGGGAGTAGAAGTAGTCAAGTCAAAAGGTAAGGAAGACACAGGTAAACCAAGTCGTTGCACATAGTCATAAGAAATGAAAGAGTAGGTTGCCCCAGAGTCATACAGCACATTAAAAAGATTACCTCCTATAGCACTTTCCCCTTTGTATAAGATCTTCGGATTTGGAGGCTTCAGCTCCACTCATGGTATAGACTCGGTCCCCTGTCTGCGGCTTTGTAGCTCGTGCGGCATTAACTGAAGGCTCAGCCTTAGCTTGGTTGCAGTCTCTAGAGACGTGTCCAAGTTTCCCACATCAGAAACAGATGATTCTTTTGATGGTGTAGTCTCTTGTTGCGTGATCCTTCCCGTATTTCAAGCATTTTAAAGGAAATGCCACATTTTGTCTGCTTCGGTTCCCACCAGAACCTCCACAAGAACCTCCACCAGATGTCTGCTGTTGATTTCCCAATGGTCGGGAATAAGGCTTTTTCTGGAAACGATTTGCGTTGTTGCCGCCTCCTCTTTGGAACTTGGTAGGTCCAAAGTTTCAATTTCTTGAGTCCCGAGCTTGATCAAGAGCTTCCACCTGGCAACACATATCTAACAGCTCCGAAAATTGGTTGATCTTTAAGGTGATAACTGCTCTCTTCACTTCGTGCCTCAGTCCTTCCTCAACTTTTTAACATTTCCACACCTTATCTGGCTGGTGCTAGAAATACGTCGAAAACTTGGATAAGCTTTCGAACTTCGTGGCGTATTCATTGATAGACAAGCTTCCTTACCACAAGCTGAGGAACTTCATTTCATTTGCATGTATGGCGCTTGCGGGAAATATTTTTCTAAGAACTTATTCTTGAATACCTCCCAAGTGATTGCGCGACCTTCAGCTTCTAACACTCTCTGGGCCCCATTCCACTAGTCTTCAGCATCCCTAATCAGCATAAAAATGGCATAAGTTACCTTCTTATCGTTGGCATAGTTCATGCCTCTGAAGATTTTCTCCAGCTCCTTGATCCACAGACTAGCTTTCTCCAGATCAAATTCTCCTTTAAACTGAGGAGGGTTATGGCGATGGAACTCCGCCAAATTATGAGCGTCAGCTGTAGATTCTAGCTATTGAGTAGCCCTTTCTTGCTGTTGAGTAGCCCTCTCCGTTTGTTGCACGATAACCTTGGTCATTCGTTGCATAGCCTCAATTGCTGCAGCTATGTCTCCACCTCGTGCCATTACGTTCTTTCAGAGTTAGATTAACTGAAAACACAATAAAAGATTAGACATATCCTTTCGGAATACCAATCACAGAGAATCACACAGTACAAATAAGACAGACCTAACCACAAAGACCCAAAGAAAAATATAAATCGGGGCTCTGATACCAACTTAATGTAATGCCCCTTTTTAGGAGGGAACGTCACATAAAAAATAAGCAATGCGGAAATAAATAATAGTATAAATTAAGACCTAGTTCATCATAAATTAGATAAGTCTGTTTAGTTGTGATCATATAATTAAATTGGCGAACCTTTTTTTTATTATAATAAAATATAGTGACGAGACTTAGTTACAGCAAAGGGTAAAATAAAAGTAAACCATACATTCGATTAACATATATATATATATATATATATATATATATCATATCATATCAAACTTGTTTAGTTACAAACACGATGTGCAAAAAGTAAAAACTATGCATGCCCCAAAAATTATACATGTACAGCCCACTAAGAAATTAAATCATCAGGCCCCAAAAAGAACACAAATAGCTATCAGTGACTATCGACAGTATCAGCCCCTAAGAAGAAAGAGAAGGAACTGAGTCAAGATCCTCCTCAAGGTCTTCCTCGTTGGAGAAAACCCTCATCGGAGCCACCGAATTATTTGCGGGGGCTCAGGTGGTAGAGAGGAGTGAATCCTCTTATGGAGAGTAGTAACGTTCACCCCACATATCCTTAATGGGCAGATAAAATTCTAGATACAAATGAACACTACAAGTAAAGATAGGTGGATCATATCGCCCCTAAGCTAACGACATAGACACGTCTCCCAAATAAACACAGCAATCTGAAGCCAGGTTGATATGCCAGCAATCTGGACCTCCGAGAAAAGTCAGCCTCATGTAACCCAAAAAGCCTTACGGACGAGTTGTCATGATTAAGCAGGTACTTGTTGAAGTCAGGACAAAAACCTAGAAACTCGTGTACTTCTCCCTCTTGGCCGACATCTTCAGAGAAACTTATATATATACACAGAGATAGTAGAAATATAGAAAAGAGGTGAGACATCCTACGTTCATTACCAATTATGGCAGTAAAGAAACATAACGGCATAGGACACCCACATAGCATTACAAAATAATAAACAGTATCAAGAAATAAACATTAAACAGCTCAATAAACTCAAGCAGTTATAACACTAATAATATAATAATTTCATTCATCATATGAATTAAATGCCAGATAATGTACAGATTCACTATGAACATGCATACGATATCAAAATCCTACTCCATGGAGCTAGACACAAACATTCGGAGAGAAATCTCAGGAGACATGTCTGTAACTCGGCTGCCGCAGCCAAAGTGCTAAAATCATCAATTTATCCACGTGCACATCAAGGCATTGTACAAGACATTCTTCACTAGATTGCGATATAGGACAGTGTCTCGATCCAGATTGTCGATGCGTTTGCATCGTCTGCCCTATGGACAGAAGAGCTACCAACTGTCCATTGTGAGGTACCTGCACCCCGACGCCCCCAAGGTCAACATTATGACCTACACTAGTCTACTCGCACCCGCACTAAGGTGTGTTCAATCTCCTAGGTAACATGACCTTAACAACAGTCCATCGAACTTTCACAATGCATGATGACTCAATGCATATATCATGTATATTCAATAATAATACATTTTCCATGTTATGTTGCAATTTGGCTAGAATGAGCATCAATACATTCTTGGTCTCAATTATGGACCCACAATAAATATTATTAAGTCCTTAAATATTACGTTACACTTTTAGGGTACATTATGAAATTATGCCTAAATTTCTACATTCTTCTTAATAAGTTTCTCTTTTTTAGGAATTTCCTCACATTATTCATTTAATCATTATTATTTTAATTAAATAAGTCCATCAGTAAATTTTAAACCTAACCCCCTTACAATGATTTAAATTAAATTATTCAACATTCTTACTTACACTCATGGTCTTACTTTAATTAAAAATTATTTTAAGTTTTTGGATAGAACTTCATTCTTGGTTCTTTCCATTTTATGAATCCCTAATTAATTCCTAATTATCAAATTAATTAAGTTTCACTTCAAATTAATATTTCTTATGAAATTCTTCTCTAGAGGATCTCTCTTGATTTTTAAGTTCCTTACTTTAAGCTTATTCAAACTCACTTAGAGAATTATTCTAAGGTTTTCCAAGTCTCACACACTCTTGTTCTTTAGTTAGGTCCAAAGATTCACTTTTAGGTTATCAATTAAATTTCTCTCCATTACCTTATTAACTACTTATTACTTGATTTTTGAATTCCCAAAGTTAATTAAAAATTACATCTTTTGGACCTAAAATGGCCTAGAGGCCGTGGCCTCTCAAGGGTAGTAACCCTAAAATTTTTCTTAACTTCATTACATCTTCTTCAATTGGTTAATTATGTTTACATCTTGATTACAAAATTTTAATCATGGTCCTTCCAATTGGGGTCATGGCCGTGAGCCTCCATGAGGAAAGCAATGGACTTTTATTTCCATTTTATGATTCCAATCCATCCAAGATCATCAATATACATATAAGATCAACCAAATAGATTAAACAAAGCAAAATCAACACATAACCACAAAATCATACAACAAAGAGAGTAACCCTAACTAGGGTTCCTCACAAACAACACAAAATCAACTCTCTCACTACCAAGAGAGGTTGAAGAGGATCATGCTAGAATTGTTACAGTGCACAAAGCTAGTATTAATTATCCAACGGATAATAGAGCGTATCACAAAATTTTACTTTATAGTACGTACAGAGATTTTATTTATAAAAAAAAATCTCAAAAAACATAAAAATTGTAAACTGTGCCCGACCTCGGGTTTAGTAAGATCTCCCATCGACGTTTTCACAGTTCAAAGTTTACTAGCCTTAGGGAAAACATTTCGTTTTCCCGGCTCTGCTCAGTGCGCATGCAAAACGAAAAATATATTGAAATATTTGACGTTTCCAGAAAAATCCACAAAAATTCTTAAAAATCACAAATATTAGAAAATGACTATTTATCATGAAACAAACAACTTCCGGGGTGGTACACTGACTCTGCTCAGTCTGCACGTAAAATAAAAAATATATTAAAATATTCAATAGTTCTGAAAAATTTCAAAAAAATTCTCAAAAATTATAAATATTATAAAATGATTATTTATGATGAAACAAATAATTTTTGGAGTGTTACACTAGACACTACCTTATGACATTCCACAACACTTTGGATGCCCAAGGTTTCACAAAATCGCATCTATGCAAGGTAGTTATTTCTTCCATGAAATACCCCTAATAATATCTCAATACACATTAAAGAGCATATATAAGGGATCCTAAAAAGTAGGGTACTCCAATTTCCCAAGATAAAAACCTTGGAAGTTTCTGTAAGCACCTACTTTCTTAGCACCTAGGCGCTCCATGACAGAAACACTCCCCTGTTTCATCTATCATTGAGCGCCCAAATCTTGAGCAACTAATTGCTGACCTACAAAACCTCTTGGCCTTGGGTGCTTAGGTGCTCACAACTTGGGCACTTGAGCGTCCTGCACACAGAAGCTCTCTAGGCTTCAGCCATTAAGCTGCCAAAAGTTGGGCGCTTAGGCGCTCAGCACTTGGAACTTAATCCACTATTCTATTGGTATTCAAACCAATTTCTAACCTCTAAAAACAGGTTCTAAGTCTCCTCCAATATCATTCATGGTCACTAAGCTCAAAGAAACTATCATACACCCTACCAACACATCACCTCATAGGAAATGATCGAAACCAATTATTCACCAAATACCCATTTTCTCAACTCATGGATATGAGTTTTCAAGGTTGCAAACAAGTTTCAAATTAATCACCATGCACGTATCAACATAATTGGAACCACAAAACAAGTTCTCAACTAGTTCAATTATCTCAAGCCATGGAAAAATCTTAAAAAAAACCCATTTTTCTAACATGCATAACTCAAGCATGAAGTGAAGAAAAAAGAAAATGTTAGAGTTGAGAACAAGCACCCCTACCTCTTGTAGCAAGGATGAACTTCAAGCTTTGGATTTGCCTTTAGCTTTCCTCCCCTTCTTCTCTTCTTCCCCCTCCTTTTTCTTTTTTCTTTTCCCTTTCTTTGTTTCTACTATTGCTTCACAAGAGAGACATGAGAGAATGAATGAAAGTAAGGAAAATATCCAAGGAAAGTCAAAGAAGAGGGTTGGAACCGTGAAAACTTAAGGCTAAATAAGATATTTTGCAGAAACATTATATCTCTTAGGAATACTTTAATCTATTGTTGGTTGTGGCTTCTGATTACTCAAGAAGGGGGGGTTGAATTGAGTATTATAGATTTTTGAAACTTTTCCCTTTTTTACAAAAACTGATTCTTTTCTTTAATCAAAGAAAGAGATTTTGTCAACCAACAAACCAAAATGTGTTTTTGCAAAATGTATTGCAATCAAGAATTGAAATTTATAAAGAAATATTTGTAATAAGTTGATTTCAGATTAAAACATGATCATTAACAAATCAGATCATACAAGCATCCCTAACATATTGCTTAATTCATACATTCAATAGTAAAGCAAATAAAGAGTTAAAGGATAAAGAAAATTACAAATCGAGATTTATCCTGGTTCAGCTACTTCCTCTGGTAACCTACACCTAGTCCCCACACCATTGTGAGATTTATCCACTATAGAAAATCAATATACAAGATTCTTTATAAAAGCTTCACTTCTTGGTTCCTTCTACCCAAATGACAGCTTTTTAGTTAAAGCAATCTTGTAAAACTAATAAGAATTCCTTCTATTCTTGCACAACACCAAGAGTTCCTTCTACTTTTGATCTAACCAGCGAGAGAACCTTCTCTCTTATCTCTCTTTTACAAACTATGAAAAGATTGAATCAGATTCCAAGAAATCAGATATTACAAATTGAATTTCTAGAGAAAAAAATATTCTATTTTTCTTCAATGAAAAGCTCTCTGAATTTTGAGTGTATGATTTCGTATATTGAATCAATTGTTGTTGAAAAAGTATTTGCCAATGTCCTTATATAGGTATATCTCAAAATAGATTAGTTGAATACACTTTACAAATCAGTTGAGATCATAACAGACTTAACAGAAATTCTGTTATTGGTCAATCGATGTGTACACAGATGTAATAACAAGATTTCACTTTTATAATATGTGTACATCGATTGCCTAATCAATTGTTATCTTGGATGTTCTTGATCTTGAAAGATACACACATGAATACACCGATGTTGTTCTTCAAAAACACTTTAAATTTCAGCCCAGAAGATTATACATCGATTAACTAATCGATTGTATAGTTATTTTAAAACATTCTTTCTTCTATTTTGGCTTATACATCGATGTATTAATAGATGTATTAAAGTAAAATGCTTCTGTTTTGACTTATACATAGATGTACTAATCGATGTATATATGTCAAAAATTTCTGTCTTGACTTATACATAGATGTACGAATCAATGTATATATATGTCAAATGCATTCTAGCCTCTGTTTTATTTATACATCGATGTACTAATCAATGTATATATGCAAACGTGCATGTTGATCAAGTAAGTCCAGAATCAATCGATGTATACATAGATGTATAACATTTATACATAGATGTACACATAGGTTTTCATCAAAAGTTAGTTAATTAACTGAAAGTATATTGTTGTACACATAGATGTACAAACTTATTAATTAACCTTGTTCATTCTTAGTCCATTTATTCTTTTGAAAAACCATTTTTACTTATTTGAGAGAGCTTAATCAAAGAATTAAACTGAGTCTTTTCTTTACAACATGTTCCTAAAGATCTTCATTGTATTGCTTCTTCATGATGCTTCTTCTTCAAGTAATCCATCTTGATCCTTGCATTGACTTTACTTGCTCCTTTAAATCTTATTGAAAAATTCAAGCTTGGCAAGCAGTTAGTGACTCAAAATAATAATCATATTAAGTTTAGTCATTAATCAAAACATATTAGGGTCATTTATCCACAAACTCCCCCTTTTTGATTGATGACAAACTTACCATACATAACATGTTTAACATTCAATATATAAGAGTAATTAAAATATATATCAGAGTAATATTACCATTTACTCCCCCTGTCTAATTGACAGTTCTTTAACATGTAAACATGTATAGGATCATTGCATCATTATTTTTATATTTGAGATCATTAGTTTAAGTTGATTTAGTATGTATGTAGTATATTTGTATGGTACTATTTCTCCCCTTTGTCATTATAATATATATATATATATATATATATATATATATATATATATATATATATAAAAGAGAATCAAAGTACAAAAGTATATAAAACAAAGTACATTCTTAAAATTCAATCATTCATTTATATCCATCATTCATTCAGTCATATTAACATGATCAAAACAAGTCATATAGTCATTTATCATCATCATTGTTCAAAACAGAATTGAAAATAGTTCAATGAATATCAAAAGCAACATTATAGACACACTTAAGACATCCTAAAACCTAAATATCTTCATTAGTTCTAGGTTCTTCTGTGTGCTGTGAAGCTTGACTTGCTTGCCCTTCAGGATTAACTTCCTCTTCAGGTGCAGCAGCAGCTTTTGCTATGTTTACTACATCTTCAGAAGTAGGATGAACTTCTGGAGGTGCAGTGATAGAAATGCCTAGATGTTGATGTAAAGTGGCCATTTGGCCTTCCAAAGTATTGAGTCTAATACTCAAGTAGTCAATAGATTGTTTTTGCATCATATGATGTTTTATTTGCCTAGCCTCAAAGCCTTCAAACATTTGTATTAACTTGTCCATTTTGCTATTCAGCTCTGAATTTTCCTTAGTAGCTCTTGTTGGTTCTTCACCAGCTATTCTGACCCATTCTCCATATACTTTAGCAAGCTTCATCTTGCTAATTGTTCCTTCACCAAATTTGTGAGTTACCTTTGTGGCATCAAATTTCTCTTCATTTTCCAGAGACACACCAAAATGTTCCAGCAGACACACCACCAATCCAGGATATGGTAGGGTAGCTCCACTGATTTTATAGTCCAACATGTGTCTAGCAATTATGTAGCTCCAACTTAGTTGCTTCTTTTGTAGCATAGCCCAGAGCATTAAGATGTCATTGTGCTGCACCACAACGTGATTTCCTGATCTTGGTAGCAGTATCCTGCTCAACACATATTACAGGAGCCTATGCTGAATGTGCATTAAATTGATATTAATCAGTCTCCCTTCTGGTGCATTTTCAATTAGAAGCACCTTCTTTGATTCTTCCCTATCAAAGGTCTTAATCCAAATACTGTCTGTTCCAGTACCAGCAAAATTACTTCCTTTGTAATCTAATCCAGTAAATTGAGCAAATTCTTTAAAAGTTATCTCAATTTTAGTGTTCTTTACTTCAGCAGAGAATCTCTCATTGTCCATTTCATATGTACAATAAAATACTTTGATCAATGTAGGGTAAATGTCACTCTTAATCTGCAGAAATTGACTCAGATTGTACTCTTCTAAAATTTTGTGAAAAGTAAATTCATGAGCTTCAAAATAATTGAAATCTACAGTTCTAGCTTCATGAGTATCTCTGCGCTTAAAATTGTTCTTATAAAGCATAATGTGCTCTTCATCAGAGAAATACCTCCTGAAAAGTTCAATCTCAGTAACTCTTTCATCATCACCATCTTCTTCTTCTGTCCTCTTTCTTTTCTTTTGGACAGTTTTCTTTTTAGGTGTGTCCTTCACTACCTGTTGGGAATTGCAGATCAAAATATCTCGCAGCGGAATAATAGGATTCCCACACAGGATCCATGCGAAAAGTCCATAATCCGAGTTTTTTTTAAAATTTACCTCTTGAAGCGTGATAAACACAAGCGAGGTGAATCACCAACACCGTAATAGTGACGATGTTTCTGCGGTATCCACACGAACAGACTTGCAAAGGAGTCACGCCTCTGTTTGCTAGCTGCGAATAGAAGAGAAGAACCTTTTGTCTCTCACTCACTTTCTTAGGTGCGGCTAGGGTTGTGATGTAACATCTATAGCAGCCCCTTAACAAGACTATTTATAATAGTGGTGCCTTAAGTGAGTGTCAGTGGCAAGGTAAGTGTGCAACCCTAAAACCCATCTCGTCATGAGTTAGGCCCACAATTGAATCCGAGTCCAACTTGGATCCTTATTGCTCCAATTTAGTCTTTTCTAAGTGTGCGACCCTGCAGGTTCTCATGACGTTGGTAGTAATATTAAAATCTCATTTTAATATTACAAACAGTGAGTGGTATCTAGCAACACATCATTGCTACCCAAGTAATGAGAATGTCAGTGATTTGACATAACCTATCCGTGATCAATGTTTCCGTGTAGTTTAGTCCCTTTGTCAAGATATCTAGATTGAACACAAGGCATGGAATGCGTCACCCTTGTATAGTCCAATCATTCGTTTCTCGATACTCAAGTAGACTTTGTAACAACAAATGAGATCAATATCTCATATTGACTCATTTGAGCATGGCCATGCATTTCATAGCGGTCTCACTCAATCGGGGGCCCGAAGATATCGCTCTGTTATGTAGGAGTGACAAATTCCATCTAGGTCACTCACATCCCTCTCGCATGATTTGCGGTATGTCCAATAACCAACTTTATAATCACCTTGTTACAGATGACGTTTGATGGCATTAAAACACACAACTCCTTATGTAGGAATCGTAGTGATTTTAGGTCAAAGGACCACAAACACCATTGTCACTATGAGAATCGCTTATGACACTCACGTAACGATCCATGTAGCGTTCTCATGGTGGGTCAGTCCAAGTACATCATTACTCTAATATGTACCAATGTGAAGACTTGATATCTCATATCCATGACCCGTGAGATGCGGTCATCGGTCTCTACACATACTAGTCTCAATGTATTATTGTTGTCCTAATTAACAATAATACTTGACTAGGACATTTAAGAATAGTGTTGTAACCAAAAGGATCTCACGATCAAGTCATCCACTTGATGTCCTATGGTATCAAACTTACTATTCTAAGGACTTTATTATGTTTATCAAAAAAGAACACAATAAATGAAATACCTCATATATAAAAATAGCATAATATAATATATGTCAATACAAACAAAATGTATTGGCCACTAGGGCATACACCAACACTACCTTCTTCTTCTTTTCTTATTTCATAGGTGTTGGTCTTGAAGATTCAGCAACCTTATTTCCTTTGTCTTGTGTTTTCTTCTTCAAGCTTTTGATTTGAAGCTTGTCAATTCTTTGAGTAGGCTGACCTTTCTCAGTCCCCTTTCTTTTAGGACGAATAGGGGTTGCTGTGGGTGATACACGTTGAGGGGTGGAGGATTAAGTTGAGGAGGAAGATGTAGAGTTAGAGGGAACAAGAGTATAGGGTTGAGGTTGCTTCACACGAGCCATTGGAGATGTTCACGAGCTCTGCTAGGGTTTTGATTTTCTGAAAGTTTGGTTTAGACAAGTGAAGATTTTGGAGGGACGTTGAAATTAATAAACCCAGAACAGTCAATCGATTTCCCAATCGATGTATTAAGGGGTTTTTACCTCCAATACACATGCTAATCAATGTACTTAGCATCAGGATTTTAATTTTAAATCATATACATTGATGTGTCAATCGATGTATAAGCTAAGTCAGAGAGTACCAAATTTTAAAACTTCAACGCAATCGATGTGTGAATCGATGTATAAGCAATGTCAGTGAGTTCTAAATTTTTTATTTATCATGCAATCGATGTTACAATCGATGTATACACAGGGTCAGTGTTTTAAAACCATTCTAATCGATGTGTCAGTCGATGCATAATCTCTTAGAGTAAGTAGTGTATTTAAGATTAGTTATTCAATCGATGTGTAAATCGATTTCTATCATATACTGGACCTATTTAATTAAAAGTAATCGATTGTCCAATCGGTTAATAAATTTTCCTGTTCTTATTTTATCACAATAATCGATTATCGAATCGATGTATAATGACTTCCAGAGAGTCTTGTATATAGTTCATACTTATATCAATCGATTGTATAATATCAAACGTCAAAATGTCATACATTTAACATTCAAAACATCAAGCATAGGTAGGATCAATTATTCCTAACTCTCTTCTTATGTAGAAAAAGCTTTCTTTAGCCAATGGTTTAGTGAAAATATTAGCTAATTGTTTAGATGTATCAATATATTCAATGATTATATCTCTACTTTGAATGTGATCCCTTATGAAATGATGTCTTATCTCAATGTGTTTGGTTCTGGAATGCATTATAGGATTCTTAGTGAGATTTATAGTACTAGTATTATCACATTTGATTGGTACTTTCTCTAAGAGAACACCATAATCAATAAGTTATTGTTTCATCTATAGGATTTGTGCATAACAACTTCCTGCTGCAACATATTCTGTTTCAGCAGTTGATAAAGCCACACTTGTTTGTTTCTTACAAAACTAAGAAACTAATGAGTTTCCTAGAAGGTGGCAGGTTCCACTGGTATTTTTCCTATCTAACTTGCATCCAGTAAAGTCAAAATCAGAATATCCTACTAAGTTACATGTTGATCCTTTAGGATACCATAATCCCATTTCTTTGGTTCCTAACAAGTATTTCATGATTCTTTTTAAAGTAGTTAAGTGTGATTCTTTAGGATTGGATTGATATCTAGTACACATACAAATACTAAACATTATATCAGGTCTACTAGCAGTTAAATAAAGTAAGGAACCAATCATACCTCTGTACTTGGAAACATCTACTGATTTACTTTTCTCATCTTTGTCTAAGTAACATGATGGACTCATTGGAGTAGCCATTTCCTTTGCATTCTTCATTCCAAACTTCTTCAATAGTTCTTTACAGTACTTAGTTTGACGTATAAAAGTCCCATCATTACATTATTTGATTTGTAGTCCAATGAAGAATGTAAGCTCTCCCATCATAGACATTTCAAACTCGTTTTGCATTAATTTGGTAAATTCCTTACACAAAGATTCATTAGTAGCACCAAATATAATATCATCAAAATAAATTTGAACAAGTAGTATGTTTTGTGCTTGTCTTTTAGTGAAAAGTGTTGTGTCAACTTTTCCTCTTGTAAATCCCTTTTGAAGTAAGAAATTACTTAGCCTTTCATACCAAGCTCTTAGAGCTTGTTTAAATCCATACAAGGCTTTAGTGAGTTTATACACATGATTAGAAAATTCATTTATTTCAAATCCAGGGGGTTGACCAACATATACTTCTTCTTGTATACATCCATTTAGGAATGTACTCATAACATCCATTTGATACAATTTAAAATTCATAATACATGCATATGCTAACAACATTCTAATAGCCTCTAATCTAGCCACAGGTGCATATGTTTCACCATAGTCAATTCCTTCTTCTTGATTATAGCCTTTGACTACTAATCTTGCTTTATTTCTTATTATTATACCATTTTCATCAAGCTTATTCCTAAACAACCATTTTGTACCAATTATTTGTTTATCCTTAGGTTTAGGAACAAGTTTCCAAACTTTATTTCTTTCAAACTGATTAAGTTCTTCTTGCATTGCCATAATCCAGTTTTCATCAATAATTGCTTCATCTATAGTTTTAGGTTCAACTTGTGCTACAAAAACCATATTATTGCATGCATTTCTTAAGGAATGTCTAGTAGTTGCCCCTTTGGATATCTCACCAATTATGTTGTCTAGAGGGTGATTCCTTACAGTTTTCCATTCTTTAGGTAGATCTTCATGTTGAGAATCTTCTGGAATTTCCACTGCTTCATCCACTTTGGCATTGTCCTATTTTTCTTCAAGTTGAATCTCTTCTAAAACTTCTGCAACATCATCAACAGATTCCTTTCCTAACCTTTTGGAATTAGTTTAATCAAATGTAACATGTACAGATTCTTTAATTGTTTGTGTTCTTTTATTGAAAATTCTAAAAGCTTTACTAGATGATGAATGACCTAGAAAGATTCCTTCATCAGCTTTAGGATCAAACTTACCTAAATTGTTCTTTCCATTATTTAGTACAAAACATTTACAACCAAAAACATGAAAATGTGAAACATTTTATTTTCTACCTTTATAGAGTTCATATGGAGTTTTTTTCAAAATTGGTCTAATCAAGACTCTGTTCATTAAATAGCAAGCTGTGTTTACAGCATCTACCCAGAAATATTTTAGTATGTTTGAGTCATTCAATATAGTTCTTGCTATTTCTTCTAAGGATCTATTTTTCCTTTCCACAACTCCATTTTGTAACACCCTTTCTAGGGATGTCACATTTATGATGCAGAAAAATAAAAAATAAATAAAATCCTTACCCAAGTTATAAAAATATTTGATACTTAAGTAATATTTATGATATCTATATATATATATTTTCCTTTTATAATTTTAACATTAAATAAATTAACGTGGAAACACAAAATATAACAAACATAAATTCACCATAATATACATGTGATTCTTGTCTGAAGTATACAACTAAATTACAACTATTAATATTTAATAAAACAAGTAAAAAGACAGTATACTACTAAAACATAACACCTAAGACATGAGCCCTCGTCATCAGACAAATTCCTTAGTTAGGAATGTCTTGACCGATAGAAATTCGACCCAAAAGTGTATCGAAGTTCTCTCTAGGAGTATAGTGAAACTCGTCCCACAACTCCCTAATAGGTAAAATAAACTCTACAAAAGCAACCTTGTAACGTGTAGTAACCAACCCCTGCCGAGTCCTACTTACTGATAAGGTCACGTTACCACTGTACTCTATGTGTCTTGTGTCCCAGTGGACATACCAAGCCTCAGCGCCTTCGAGAATTTGTAGCCTAAAGAAACCTAATCTGTCCTTCTCTTTCCGCCATTGTAGTCTTTGATGATGTATACATAAAGTAAACAGATGAGAACAATACAATAAAGAGGTGAGACAATCTACACCATTACCCGCATGGCAATAAAGAAAATGACAATACAAACATATATTACAACAACAAGCAGATATTACAATAACACATACTATTTTATCATATACAGTAAAGTAATTTAATACATCATGCATAATATATCTAAGCAATAGATCATGCATTTTATCACAGTTTATAGTAAGCAGTAAAATGCAAATAATGTATGAACAGTAAAGTGCAGATAATGCATGAACAGTAAAATGCAGGTAATGCATGAACACACACTGACTCGTTCCTACTCCATGGAGCTAAACCCGAATATCTGAGAGAATGATCCGAATAGAAACTAATAATACTTTATGGCTGCCCAACCAAACTATTGCTTTGTCAAACGTCGTGTCTATAGCCCACAAATTCCAAAACATCGTGTAGCGAGTACACAGTCAAACATCGTGTACCACGGGCATAGTACTTATTAATCTCCTCAAGATCTCGATTAAGAATAGTGCTTGTCAAGATCATTAGTGTGTTGCCAGTTACCACGGCCCGGAGGTGCTACCACTTGTCCACATATGGGATCCTCCGCACACTAATGCCTCCAAGTTCATAAATGAACCACACTACGCTTATCACACCAATTACGGTGTAATTCACCTCATCAATCAATCGCCAATTATAAACCAAATTGGCACAACACTCTAAACATGATCTAAAATTACAAAAACAACCTTATAAACCAAATTTTCTATAATTACGAAAAATTACCAAAATTACCAAAATACCCTCGGTCACAAAATACCAAAATATAGTACGTCCCTTTGACAAGATTACATCTCAACAAGATATAGCACGTCCCCTGACGATACTATACCGCAACATGTCCGGGTCCACCACTTTGGCCCGACAAAGAAAACTGATAGTATTTTTCAATCGCGTAGAAATTTTATCGCATTTTCACAATCTCGTTGTTTTCACAAACGTTTTAAAATCGTGTAAACATATTTTGACATTTTTAATCATCGCAAAATCTTTTAAATCATTTTCAATCGCGTAGGATTTTTAATTCATTTTCTTAACCGAATAGCTTAAAATTATCATTTTTAATATGTGTAAAACTATATCTAATACTTTTAAAATACGTAATGTATTTTCCTTGTGTTCTAAATATAGTATGGAATCTTTTCATTTTAAGCGTCTGATTTTAATAAATTTTGGACATTTTGCCTATAAAATCAAGTATAAGGTATTTTTAATATTTTCCTCTAAATATAGTTTATTTTATTTTTACCCAATAATTTCACTTGAAACTTACTAACGCACTTCAAAATTTATAGAATGAGCTCTACGTTAGTATTTTTCAAGCGTCTGAATTAATTCTTACTTAAACTAATATTCGCTAAGTTAAAATTCTAGAACTGAATCAATTTCCTTTGATTTTCTCAAGATTCTTTGGAATCAATTTTATGTTGTAAAACCATTACCTAACCTTATCTTAGAAAATAAAATGGCATGTTGGCCAAATCAAAAATAAAATGGTATTCAATTATACTCTAAATGGCATGTTGGCCATAATTAACTTAAATCATTTTTAATTTAATTATTTTACCTAGATTCTCAAATCAAGTAATTTAGAAAATTACTTGAGAACATTTTGGTTCTCTTTTTAGATGTAAGGCCGTGAGCCTCATAGTGTATTCTTTGGAATACTCATGCATTTCGTACATGTTATTCACATCCTACTTTAATAATTATATAATTATAAACACATACAATTATTAAATCACATATAATATACATACAATATATTTAAAGCCATAAACATGCATAGCAAAAATAATAAAAGCTATAATCATGCATAGCAAAATAAATCACAAATAGGAAAGCATTTAAACAATCACAAAAATAATAAAACCATAAACAATCACACAAATAAATAATAAATACAATAAACAACCACACAAATGAATCCTTATGGATTCCATACACAAACAAATCCATTTTCCCATCACCACTTAGGGTTGATGAGATTAAATCTCCCTCTTACCTCTTGTAGACAAATTAATCGGTAAGATCTCCTCCTTTCCTCTAAATTTCGTACAAGCTCCAAAACAATTCCTAAAATTCTTAAATAATTAGTAAAAACACATACAAGGTACAAAATAGAGAAACCATGGAACAAGCATGGTTAGAAAAATTAAAAATTCAATTTTGAACCATAGAAACCAAACTTACCCTTAAGTAAGTAAGCAAAAACTTGGATTTTAGGCAAGATAGAGTAGGAATTTGGGAAAATTTTGTGAATGAAAGATGCTTAGAATGGGATTTGGGTTCAAGAAATGTGATGAGATGAAATTATGAAGGTTTGGTTGAGTGGGTGTGAGTGTTGGCCGAATATGGAGAATGAAAAAGAAGAAAAAATATGCATGGCTTCTTGGTAGTTTTGGAGAGAAGATGAATAGCTTAGATTTAGGATAAGTGTGAAATAAAGATTGAGAGAGAAATGGAAGGGCTGCTGCTGTAGTGGCCTTGTGGGGGTGAGGTTGAGTGCTTGATTTGGCTTAATAAATATCCAAATGAATGCACATGTGGTGCACATGGTTTAGGACACTTGGAGACTTCAAGAAGCTAGTAGAACCAAGCCACCAAGCTCCCTTGGCTGCTGGAAAACCGTGGTGCCCCTTGCCATTTTAAGGGTTTAATTGTTTTCCATTTACTCCTAATTATATGCTAGTTAATTAGGTAATTTGTTAGGTTAATTATCCTAACCAATTTTAATTAACATACTAATAATATAACTAATTAATTTAGTATATATTAACATATATTATAACCTTTAATCAATATTAACATATCTAATTAGTATTTAGATTAAAATAAATTAAGAATTAAACTAGTTCACTTAGTTAGCTAATTAAGTAATTAGATTAGTCAAATTAAGCTTAATTAGCTACTAATCAAAGTCAAGCCTACAATTTTTGACTTAATCCTAACCCTTGATTCATCTTTAATTCCTAACCATAGATTAGATCTAAGGTAGATATTACTTGGTCATAAATCTTGAATTTAATCTCACCATTGATTTGATCAATCGGCTAAGATTAAAGCTTCTAAAGTAAGCTTTATAATCCAACTGTTCACAAAGAAGTCAATGCTTCTTTTGTTGACTCTTTCTAATTGGTTTAGAAAGTCAAGCCATCCATTTTGACCATTTCCTATTGGTTTAGATTTCTACCCATCAAGATCATTGATTGTTACACTAAACGTGGGCCCCATGAACTTTTTCGGGTCCACAAATAATTTTTTTCTACTATTTTTGAGAGAAAGAATCTTTTGTTGAATAAAATAATATTATAAAAATATAAAATTATTTTATTGCACGATTAAATTCGAAAAATTACGAGATTAATATATATATCAATCAATTGGGTTTATAAGATCCCCTGACTCAATTAATTAAAATAGATTTATCCCAGAAAATTATTATTTTCTTAGGTCGGAGCAAATCACATACAACAGTCAAGTACACTCACGAAACAGTCAAATTAAATTTACTGCTCACAGAATTCACAAAACAGTACATTTCGGGACTATATTATAATTATCCCAAAAGTTGGGGTGTTACAACTCTCCCCCACTAATAAGAATTTCGTCCCCGAAATTCATCATACATCAAAACAATTTAGAGCATTGCTCCCTCATCCTATCTTCTAGCTCCCATGTAGCTCCACCACTACATCGTTCTAAACTACTTTAACTAATGCGATCTTCTTTCCTCGAAGTTGCTTTGTCCTTCGATCTTCAATCTTGACTGGAAACGTCTCATGGGTTAAATTCTCCTTCAGTTGTACGATGTCTGGTTTGATAACGTGAGTCGGATCAGAAATATATTTCCGTAGTTGTGATACGTAAAATACATCACGAAGATTCGATAAGAATGGTGGTAGTGAAACCTGATAAACTATCGGATCTATCGATGCAATATCTAATACGGCCCAATAAACTTCAGAGTGAGCTTCCTCGACTTAATCACTCGTCTAACTCCAGTCATAGGTATCACATGTAGATATACATGATCACCTTCTTCGGATTCAAGCGGTCTGGGTCTTTTACCAAGCATAACTCTTTTGTAGCATCCGAGTTGTCTTCATCTTGTTTTGGATCATCTTTCACTTTCTCTCGGTTGTCCGCCATTTGCACAAATTCGGTCCTACAATCTTACTTTCACCAAGTAAGATACCAACGCAATAACATTCTATAGCGTCTCCCATATAATACCTCATAGGGTGTCATTCCTATGCTCGAACGAAACTATTATTGTATATGAACTCTATCAATGGTAGAAATTCATCCCAACAAATCCTTTGAAAATTCTAACTATTCGCCTCTTCCTTGTATCCAAGTCCCTCTTGATTGAACAGGTACTTCAAGCTCTTGAAATTATCGTAGACTATATAGGAAAGAAAATATCTTCAGGTTTTCCTTGCAAAACGACTATCGCAATATCCAAAAACGTAAATCGAACAATTCTTCTCATACACGTTCCATCGCCTTGAAGTATATGCCACGATCTTTCGATTTAATCTTAACACTCAAACTAAATCCACGAGTTAGACTCCTTCTAACGAAATTTACGTCTGACTAATTTCGTGCATAACTCCTTCTTCTTCTTCAAAATTGAAGAGCTGCATTGAGATCTTCAGCATGTTCCTTTGATTTTCGAGAATAGGTCAAAACATTGCCAATAATGACAAATTTGCCTAGATGAGAAAGAAAGATTCTATTTATACAATTCGTGAACATCGTCAAAACATTCCCTATCCCGAATGGTAGTACTGAATATTCATAACTCTTGCAACGCATCCGAAAATCGTCTTGGAACATTCTCTAACTTTATGCGAATCTGATAATAACCAGCACACAATCCGATCTTGGAACGAACAACGAGTTTCTTCATTTGATCTTCTGGCTCCCCTGTCGTCACATCATTCCAAATTTTCTTCATCAAGATAAGTTGTTCTACTTTGCCTATTTTTTTTTTTTTGGTCTTAACAGAAAATGTCTCATAGATCAAGTTTTCTTCTAATTGCACTATATTTGGTAGTATAACATAAGTTTGATCAAGAATAATCCTTCTTAATTGAAATTCATGAAAGATACTATGAAGGTTATAAGGAAGAATAATAAGACTGTTCAGTAGATTACTAAAGTAGTCCAACAAAGAATTTGAGATGGTTTAACAGATTTCAAAATGAACATGGTTCAAAAATTTTAGAAATGAACTTTCTGGATTCAAATCCAAAGACCTCAGGTCAAAGAAATACTAAATTGCATTGCAACAATGTAGTAGGACATGGTTGGTAAATGACCAATCCAGTTAAAAATCAGGATCTCAAATAGATGTAATTTTAGATAAACAAATCAAATCAATGAGAAAAGATTTGATATTCAATAAAAATAGGGTAGAATTAGAAAACTCGAGCATAAGCAACAAGTTTAATCAAGGAGAGTAGAAATACTCAGATCATGTTATAACAAAGACACAGATAGATTCAAATTGATTTACTCAGTCTATTTGAAAAAGAAATAGACAAACTCGATCAATAATAAAAAAAATTTCAAACTCCAATGATAATTGGATAGTTTTAAACAGGCTCAAGTAGTAATAGCAAGTTTTAGAAATTGAAGTAACTTTATGAAAATGAGTAGAACACAGATAACTCCAAAAGATTTGCATAATCAATGATCACAAAAGAATGAGTTACCTCACGACTTATACAGCACAGTTTTAAGATTACTCTCTATGGCACGACTTTCTCGCTTCTTAAGTTTTTGTATTTTAATATTCTCATTACACTTCTTGCATCGGCTCTTTCTTCTTTTTCGAGATTTTGAAACACGTGTATTACTAACGGAAGTTTCCATCTTCAGCTGATCACACTCTTTGAATAAGTGTTCAGGCTTTCCACACTTCAAGTACTTCATTGGTGATGCCTCAGTCTGACAAAATCGTTGCCACTAGTACTTCCTTTCTTTGTTCGTTGTTGTTGCTTCCCGGTGATTGTACATACGACTTTTCTTTGAAAACGATTGACCTTACGCTTCCTCCTATTTTGAATTATCGAAGATTCTAAGTTACAGCTTCTCACATTTGGTGGTCACTCCAATCCTAATGAGCTATGAAGTTCGATTATCGGTTCCTGCTGCTAAACGACCATCTGTCTCTGTAGTACTACTACTTCAATCGCCTTGTGCATCACGCTTCTAGCTATAGTTATACGATCTTCATCATGTTTCGCGGCCACATGCTCATGTTCGTAATGTTCCGTTATCTTTCTTCAAAGATAAACAAAATCAACACACAATGAACTAAACGTAGCTATTTCGCATAAAATCGTTTCCTTTCGGAAAGCGAAACATATCTCTAGGGTTCAATATCGAGATTCACACAAAGACAAACAAGACAAACCTACCCACAAACCCAAAAGACTCTAACTTGGGCTCTGATACCAACTAATGTAACACCCTTTCTGGGGATGTCACATTTATGATGCAGAAAAATAAAAATAAATAAAATCCTTACCCAAGTTATAAAAATATTTGATACTTAAGTAATATTTGTGATATCTATATATATATATTTTCCTTTTATAATTTTAACATTAAATAAATTAACGTGGAAACACAAAATATAACAAACATAAATTCACCATAATATACATGTGATTCTTGTCTGAAGTATACAACTAAATTACAACTATTAATATTTAATAAAATAGTAAAAGACAGTATACTACTAAAACATAACACCTAAGACATGAGCCCTCGTCATCAGACAAATTCCTTAGTTAGGAATGTCTTGACCGATAGAAATTCGACTCAAAAGTGTATCGAAGTTCTCTCTAGGAGTATAGTGAAACTCGTCCCACAACTCCCTAATAGGTAAAATAAACTCTACAAAAGCAACCTTGTAACGTGTAGTAACCAACCCCTGCCGAGTCCTACTTACTGATAAGGTCACGTTACCACTGTACTCTATGTGTCTTGTGTCCCGGTGGACATACCAAGCCTCGGCGCCTTCGAGAATTTGTAGCCTAAAGAAACCTAATGTCCTTCTCTTTCCGCCATTGTAGTCTTTGATGATGTATACATAAAGTAGAAATAGATAGAACAATACAATAAAGAGGTGAGACAATCTACACCATTACCCGCATGGCAATAAAGAAAACGACAATACAAACATATATTACAACAACAAGCAAAGATATTACAATAACACATACTATTTTATCATATACGAGTAAAGTAATTTAATACATCATGCATAATATATCTAAGCAATAGATCATGCATTTTATCACGATTTATAGTAAGCTTGCGGTAAAATGCAAATAATGTATGAACAAGATAAAGTGCGAGATAATGCATGAACAGTAAAATGCAGGTAATGCATGAACACACACTGACTCGTTCCTACTCCATGGAGCTAAACCCGAATATCTGAGAGAATGATCCGAATAGAAACTAATAATACTTTATGGCTGCCCAACCAAACTATTGCTTTGTCAAACGTCGTGTCTATAGCCCCATGAGTCCAAAACATCGTGTAGAAAGACACAGTCCAAACATCGTGTTGCATAGTACTTATTAATCTCCTCAAGATCTCGATTAAGAATAGTGCTTGTCAAGATCATTAGTGTGTTGCCCGTTACCACGGCCCAGAGGTGCTACCACTGTCCACATATGGGATCCTCCGCACACTAATGCCTCCAAGTTCATAAATGAACCACACTACGCTTATCACACCATTTACGGTGTAATTCACCTCATCAATCAATCGCCAATTATAAACCAAATTGGCACAACACTCTAAACATGATCTAAAATTACAAAAACAACCTTATAAACCAAATTTTCTATAATTACGAAAAATTACCAAAATTACCAAAATACCCTCGGTCACAAAATACCAAAATATAGTACGTCCCTTTGACAAGATTACATCTCAACAAGTATAGCACGTCCCATTTGACGGTACTATACAACATGTCTGGGTCCACCACTTTGGCCCGACAGCAAAACTGATAGTATTTTTCAGTCACGTAGAAATTTTATCGCATTTTCACAATCTCGTTGTTTTCACAAACGTTTTAAAATCGTGTAAACATATTTTGACATTTTTAATCATCGCAAAATCTTTTAAATCATTTTCTCAATCGCGTAGGATTTTTAATTCATTTTCTTAACCGAATAGCTTAAAATTATCATTTTTAATATGTGTAAAACTATATCTAATACTTTTAAAATACGTAATGTATTTTCCTTGTGTTCTAAATATAGTATGGAATCTTTTCATTTTAAGCGTCGATTTTAATAAATTTTGGCAAACATTTTGCCTATAAAATCAAGTATAAGGTATTTTTAATATTTTCCTCTAAATATAGTTTATTTTATTTTTACCCAATAATTTCACTTGAAACTTACTAACGCGCTTCAAAATTTATAGAATGAGCTCTACGTTAGTATTTTTCAAGCGTCTGAATTAATTCTTACTTAAACTAATATTCGCTAAGTTAAAATTCTAGAAATGAATCAATTTCCTTTGATTTTCTCAATGATTCTTTGGAATCAATTTTATGTTGTAAAACCATTACCTAACCTTATCTTAGAAAATAAAATGGCATGTTGGCCAAATCAAAAATAAAATGGTATTCAATTATACTCTAAATGGCATGTTGGCCATAATTAACTTAAATCATTTTTAATTTAATTATTTTACCTAGATTCCTCAAATCAAGTAATTTAGAAAATTGCGAGAACATTTTGGTTCTCTTTTTGGATGTAAGGCCGTGAGCCTCATAGTGTATTCTTTGGAATACTCATGCATTTCGTACATGTTATTCACATCCTACTTTAATAATTATATAATTATAAACACATACAATTATTAAATCACATATAATATACATACAATATATTTAAAGCCATAAACATGCATAGCAAAAATAATAAAAGCTATAATCATGCATAGCAAAATAAATCACAAATAGGAAAGCATTTAAACAATCACAAAAATAATAAAACCATAAACAATCACACAAATAAATAATAAATACAATAAACAACCACACAAATGAATCCTTATGGATTCCATACACAAACAAATCCATTTTCCCATCACCACTTAGGGTTGATGAGATTAAATCTCCCTCTTACCTCTTGTAGACAAATTAATCGGTAAGATCTCCTCCTTTCCTCTAAATTTCGTACAAGCTCCAAAACAATTCCTAAAATTCTTAAATAATTAGTAAAAACACATACAAGGTACAAAATAGAGAAACCATGGAACAAGCATGGTTAGAAAAATTAAAAATTCAATTTTGAACCATAGAAACCAAACTTACCCTTAAGTAAGTAAGCAAAAACTTGGATTTTAGGCAAGATAGAGTAGGAATTTGGGAAAATTTTGTGAATGAAAGATGCTTAGAATGGGATTTGGGTTCAAGAAATGTGATGAGATGAAATTATGAAGGTTTGGTTGATGGGTGTGAGTGTTGGCGAATATGGAGAATGAAAAAGAAGAAAAAATATGCATGGCTTCTTGGTAGTTTTGGAGAGAAGATGAATAGCTTAGATTTAGGATAAGTGTGAAATAAAGATTGAGAGAGAAATGGAAGGGCTGCTGCCGTAGTGGCCTTGTGGGGGTGAGGTTGAGTGCTTGATTTGGCTTAATAAATATCCAAATGAATGCACATGTGGTGCACATGGTTTAGGACACTTGGAGACTTCAAGAAGCTAGTAGAACCAAGCCACCAAGCTCCCTTGGCTGCTGGAAAACCGTGGTGCCCCTTGCCATTTTAAGGGTTTAATTGTTTTCCATTTACTCCTAATTATATGCTAGTTAATTAGGTAATTTGTTAGGTTAATTATCCTAACCAATTTTAATTAACATACTAATAATATAACTAATTAATTTAGTATATATTAACATATATTATAACCTTTAATCAATATTAACATATCTAATTAGTATTTAGATTAAAATAAATTAAGAATTAAACTAGTTCACTTAGTTAGCTAATTAAGTAATTAGATTAGTCAAATTAAGCTTAATTAGCTACTAATCAAAGTCAAGCCTACAATTTTTGACTTAATCCTAACCCTTGATTCATCTTTAATTCCTAACCATAGATTAGATCTAAGGTAGATATTACTTGGTCATAAATCTTGAATTCTAATCTCACCATTGATTTGATCAATCGGCTAAGATTAAAGCTTCTAAAGTAAGCTTTATAATCCAATGATTCACAAAGAAGTCAATGCTTCTTTTGTTGACTCTTTCTAATTGGTTTAGAAAGTCAAGCCATCCATTTTGACCATTTCCTATTGGTTTAGATTTCTACCAGTCAAGCATCATTGTTGTTGTTACACTAAACGTGGGCCCCACGAACTTTTTAGTCCACAAATAATTTTTTCTCTTGTTTTTGAGGCAGTAGATATCGCATTGAATAAAATAATATTATAAAAATATAAAATTATTTTATTGCACGATTAAATCAGAAAAATTACGAGATTAATATATATATCAATCAATTGGGTTTAGTAAGATCCCCAGCTCCAATTAATTAAAATAAGATTTATCCCGAGAAAATTATTATTTTCTTAGGTCGGAGCAAATCACATACAACAGTCAAGTACACTCACGAAACAGTCAAATTAAATTTACTGCTCACAGAATTCACAAAACAGTACATTTCGGGACTATATTATAATTATCCCAAAAGTTGGGGTGTTACACATTTTGTTGTGGAGTTCTTGGAGCAGAGAAATTATGTTGAATTCCCAACTCTTCATAGAAATTATCAAATTCTTCATTTTGAAATTCTCCACCATGATCACTCCTTATGGCAGTTATTTTCATGTCTTTTTCATTTTGTACTAACTTAGCCATTTTCTTAAAGGCTGTAAAAGCTTCATTCTCATGTGCTAAGAAGAAGGTCCATGTAAGTCTAGAGTAATCATCAACTATGACTAATGCATACAAATTTCCTCCAAAACTTTTGGTCCTAGAGGGTCCAAATAAATCCATGTGCAGTAGTTGTAAAGGTCTTTCAGTTGAAACTGTATTCTTAGCCTTAAAAGATACTTTAGTTTGCTTGCCCTTTTGGCATGCATCACATAAACCATCTTTTGAGAATTTAGTTTTAGGAAGTCCAATTACTAATTTTTTAGAAATGAGTTTGTTTAGTTGATCCATATGAATATGTCCTATTCTTCTATGCCATAGCTAATTTTCCTCTTCCTTAGATATCAAACAGCATACATCACTAGCAGAAATGATTTCTAAGTCTATCATGTATATGTTATTCAATCTATTACGTATCAGCTTTGCATTACTATCATGTATATTTTCTATAATACAACTACTAGAGTTAAAGAATACTTTATAACCTTTATCACATAGTTGGTTAATGCTTAGTAGATTGTGCTTCAGCCCTTCTATATATAGTAGACATTCTATCTTGGTAGTTGTGCTTCTTCCAATTATTCTAACTCCTAAGATCCTTCCTTTATTGTTATTACCATAGGTGACACTTCCACCTTGTTTAGGAGTGAAGGATGAGAACTTAGTGATATCTCCTGTCATATGTTTGGAGCAGCCATTATCAAGATACTAATTTGAACTTTTGGCTCTCAAACATACCTACAAAACAGATTTAAGCATTTCTCTTAAGTACACATATTTTGTTGGGTCCTGTAGTGTTAGTCATAACATATGTTCCCTTGGGAACCCAAATTTATTTAACACTAATCCTTGAAGGATTTCTAAGATAGCATATAGAAACTGTATGTCCTTTTCTTGCACAATAGAAACATTTAACAAAAGGACTAGTAGAGGATTTAGGTGCAACAAGGAGTTTCTTAAAAGCATTTTCATGCATTACTGGTTTATAGCCTATTCTAGCTTTGTCATATACTCTTTTTTGCTGTCCTAGCATGACATTTAGATTATCTCTTCCTATAGCAAATTTAGATAAAGTGGTTTCCAATTTTTCAACTTCTTTTTCCAAAATTTTGCAATTAGAACATATAGAACTAGATGTACTTAGCTTAATGTTCTTAGCTTCTAATTCTTTAATTTTAATTTGAAGAGATGCATATTCACTACATTGTTTAGCAATGACTTTCCTAGATGACATTAATTGCTTAGCAATTTTCAGATATTCACTATGTAATTCATCAAAAGCATCTTGTAGTTCATCATAGGTAGAAGGGATTTCATTTACCTCATCTTCATTGTCACCTTGATGGTTAGTCATGAGACAAAGATTGGCCTCTTCTTCCTCAGAATGTTTAGAGGAATCCATATCATTTTCTTCCTAAGTTATGTATGCTCTTCTTGGCTTTCTATTATTCTTGTCCTTGGACTCATGATTGTCATGCTTGTCCTTCTTTTGAAGTTTAGGACACTCATTCTTGTAATGTCCAAGTCTGCCACATTCATAGCACTTCACATTTGATGTTGAACTTTTAGCTTTTGAAGTGTTCTTCTTGGAAAAGAAATTTGAGGGCCTTTTGTTGAAGGCTTTCTTCTTTTTGAGGAATCTTTTGAATTTTCTTACTAGCAGTCTCATATCCTCTTCAGATTCATCTTCATCTTCAACTTCTTTGTCTTCATTACTATCAAGACTTTCTTTGGAGACAATTGCTTTAAGTGATAAGCCTCTTTTCTTCTTCTCTTTCTCTTCATGATCATTCCATCTATGCAACTCCATCTCATGTTCTTTGAGTTTGCCAAATAGTGTAGCAATATTCATGGTTTCCAAGTCCTTTGATTCAGCTATAGCAGTAATCTTTGGTTGCCATTCTCTTGTCAAATATCTCATGATGTTGTTGATTTGTTGTTCATCTGAAATGCTCTTTCCTAGTCCATTTAACTGATTCACAATGTGAGTGAACCTTCTTTGCATATCATTGATGTCTTCACAATTCTTCACGTGAAATAGTTCATACTCGTGCATGAGTGAGCTCATTCTTGTTCTCTTTATATCACTGGTTCCTTCATGAGTAATTTACAGCGTATCCCACATTTGCTAGGCTATCTTACAATTTGAAATCCTAAAAAATTCATCATAACTCAAGGCAGTAGTTATAATATTTTTAGCTTTAGCATTATAACCTACTTTCTTTTTGTCCTCATAATCCCAATCACTTCTTAGTTTTTCTTTCTTGTTGTCATTTGCATCAAGAGAATGAGGAATGTATGGGCCATTCTCAACAGCATCTAAGACATCAATGCTACTAGCCTCAAGAAATATTAAAATCATTTCTTTCCAATACATATAGGCAGTGCCATTGAAAGCAGGGGGTCTTTCCAAGGAAGCCCCTTCTCCCAAGATATCATTTGAAGCCATCCTCTTAAGTTGTTAAGCTTTACACAAAAGTTAAAACACTGATACCACTTGTTGGTTGTGGCTTCTGATTACTCAAGAAGGGGGGTTGAATTGAGTATTATAGATTTTTGAACCTTTTTGCCTTTTTGCAAAAACTGATTCTTTTCTTTAATCAAAGAAAGAGATTTTGTCAACCAACAAACTAAAATGAGTTTTTGCAAAATGTATTGCAATCAAGAATTGAAATTTATAAAGAAATATTTGTAATAAGATTGATTTCAGATTAAAACATGATTATTAACAAATCAGATCATACAAGCATCCCTAATATATTGCTTAATTCATACATTCAATAGTAAAGCAAATAAAGAGTTAAGAGATAGAGAAAATTACAAACCGAGATTTATCCTGGTTCAGTTACCTCCTCTGGTAACCTACATCCAGTCCCCACACCACTGTGAGATTTATCCATTATAGAAAATTAATATACAAGATTCTTTACAAAAGCTTCACTTCTTGGTTCCTTCTACCTAAATGATAACTTTTCAGTCAAAGCAATCTTGCAAAACCCACAAGAATTCCTCCTATTATTGCACAGCACCAAGAGTCCCTTCTACTCTTGATCTAACCAGCGAGAGAACCTTCTCTCTTATCTCTCTTTTACAAACTATGAAAAGATTGAATCAGATTCCAAGAAATCAGATATTACAAATTGAATTTCTAGAGAAAAAAATACTTTATTTTTCTTCAATGAAAAGCTCTCTGAATTTTGAGTGTATGATTTCGTATATTGAATCAATTGTTGTTGAAAAAGTGTTTGCCAATGTCCTTATATAGGTATATCTCAAAATAGATTAGTTGAATACACTTTACAAATCAGTTGAGATCATAACAGACTTAACAGAAAAATTCTATTATTGGTCAATCGATGTGTACATAGATGTATTAACAAGATTTCACTTTTATAACATGTGTACATCGATTGCCTAATCGATTGTTATCTTGGATGTTCTTGATCTTCAAAGATACATACATGAATACATTAATGTTGTTCTTCAAAAACACTTTAAATTTCAGCCCAGAAGATTATACATCGATTAACTAATTGATTGTATAGTTATTTTAAAACGTTCTTTCTTCTGTTTTGGCTTATACATCAATGTATCAATAGATGTATTAAAGTAAAATGCTTCTGTTTTGACTTATACATAGATGTACTAATCAATGTATATATATCAAAAATTTCTGTCTTGACTTATACATAGATGTACGAATCAATGTATATATATGTCAAATGCATTCTAGCCTCTATTTTATTTATACATCAATGTACCAATCGATGTATATATGCAAACGTGCATATTGATCAAGTAAGTCCAGAATCAATCAATGTATACATAGATGTATAACATTTATACATAGATGTACACATAGGTTTTCATCAAAAGTTAGTTAATTAACTGAAAGTATATTGATGTACACATAGATGTACAAAATTATTAATTAACCTTGTTCATTCTTAGTCTATTTATTCTTTTAAAAAACCAATTTTACTTCTTTGAGATAGCTTAATCAAAGAATTAAACTGAGTTTTTTCTTTACAACATGTTCCTAAGGATCTTCATTGTATTGCTTCTTCATGATGCTTCTTCTTCAAGTAATCCTTCTTGATCCTTGCATTGACTTTACTTGCTCCTTTAAATCTCATTGAAAAATTCAAGCTTGGCAAGCAGTTAGTGACTCAAAATAATAATCATATTAAGTTTAGTCATTAATCAAAACATATTAGGGTCATTTATCCACATCTATTAGAATCAAGCTTCTTCTAATATCTTCCCCGACCTAATAAATTCTAATTAATATTATAAAAACTCAATATTATAAGTATAAGTTGGATAATAATTTTGGAAATCTTTTGAATAATATTGAGCGCAATTCTATAACACAAAAAATGAATAATAGTTAGTATTCTGAGATAAATAACTAAAATGAAGCAAGTAAATATGGGAAAATGTATTTCTAGGATGAAGATAATTAGTATGAATTGTAGTAAATTTTGGAGGACTAAATGAATTAATTCGATATTTTTAATAACACTGAGAAAGTGTTTATAGATTAAATAAAATAGCTAGACAACTTGAAAACTTATGAAAATGCTTGGAGATGATAAGTGGAATATGAAGAATATTTTAGTATGAAAAATAAGCTAAGGCAGGTATATTTACTTGCTTTACAGGTTTGATTTAATTTAAGAGGAATAATGTAACTTACTTGGTGAATAGCAGTGTATGGAGAATTATGGAAATCTGAATATAAGAATTTAGTTGAGACCTGTGATTTTTTGGAACACTTATTTAAGCTGAAAAATGTGATTTTGGAAGATTATAGTGTTCCTAAGAGATATGAAAGTTTCAGTATTAATTGGTAGATAATTCTACCTTTTAACCGACTTTCTTCTTTTCATTTTCTATTTAGTCTTTTTGACTTCATTTCTCCCATTTTGCTTCATATTTTCCACTGCTCTAACTGCTACCAACGAGAGAAAGAAAAGAAAAAGGTAGAGAAGGGAGAAACAGGAACAGAGAAGGAAAACAAAGATAAAGAGAAGAAAGGAAGCCAAGTAAAGAAGAGAAAGTAAGAAGGAGAAAGAAGTAAAGGAAGAAAGACAACTTCAAACAGCTAAGGGTAGCAAGGTAGGGAGACTTATTTCTTAACTCTTTCTCATCTTTTCCTTCATGTGGTTGTATGCTTGTTGATGGATAAAGATGAGTTTTTATGAGTAATGAAGTTCTTCTTAGTTTGGTTGATCATGGATGTGATTTATAATATGTATATGTCCTTGGATTTTCATAGTTTTAAGGAGTTGAAAAATGAGTCTTTAGAAGTTTAAGGTTTGATAATTGAACCATGATTCAATGAGTTAGGAGTGTGTTTAATGATTACAACAAGATTATGGGCCTTGTGTGATGTTGAAAATCATTTGAACATGATTGGAAGGGTTGGAACCCAAGAAAGACACCAATAGATCAGTCCCCAGCTAGTTTCTACTGTAGAATGGCACCTAGGCACTGATTTCCATGCTTAGGCGCGGACTAATAAGTTCTAGTTTGAAATTAGACAAAGAGTATGGCGCCTAGGCGCCAGTGAGCCACGCCTAGGCACAACTGTGCCTAAAATCCTGATAGTTTGTGGTGTTTGTTGCATAACTTGAGTTGTAGTTATCAAAATGACTTACTTCTTGTTGCATTTGAAATCTTAGATACAAGGCTTCATGTAATAAAAGTTTCAGAATTTTGGGCAAACCCAAATAGCACTAGTTTTTGTTTGAATTCGAGACAGATTTTGTAGAAACAAGCAATCTGGCACTTAGTAAACCATATTACATAACTTCTTGCCCCAAGGTCGTAATTATATGAGAAAGTGGCATTTGAAAGCTAACATGTAAGGCTAAGGGAGTAATATTTTTAGAATTTTTACACTCTCCATTCGTTCCCAGTTTCATTTTAAAGTGAGGTCTGTCTCGGGTAAAATAGTGAGTGCACTGTTTTAGCATATGCATAATATGGCATAACTTTTGCCACACTTAGCCAAATGAACTGAGGTTTATGTCATTTGAAAGATATGAGGTGATGCTATTTTCCCATGAAATTTTAAAAAAAATTCAGTTAGAATGTACATTTGGTGCACTCATGAAAAATAGCATTTTTAGGCAAAAATTGAGGTATTTTTGTAATGGTTTGAACTTTAAGAATACTAGTGACCCCTTTAATAGCTAAAGTTTAGTTAAGATAGTGTTGTATGAGTGTAGTTGCTCTCTTATGGGTTAAACTTAAAATAAATACTCCTTTATTGAGTATTGAAATGAAATGAATGCATGATATTTGATATATGAAAGTGATGAATTGAATTATTTATGATATGAACCATTACTTTGTATGGAATGAATGATATATATGAATGATGTTGAGGATCATATTGATATATGCATGTTAATGAATAATGTTGACAAGCATAGTATTGAGAAGCATAAAAATGAAAGGATAAGGGTAGAATGAGGTTGAGTGAGTCACTCCCTCTCTACTTGAATATAAATGAAAGGATTGAATAATTTTATATACAATGAACTATATGAATGAAAAGCTTGATGACAAGGTTATGCCTATTTATTATGCAAAGAAAAGCAAGGTTATGTGAAAAGTGAATGAAGGAAAGGTTTTAAAATACTCTTGCATGTTTTGTTTTACAAACTTGTTGCTTGCTATTTCAATATATGAATGGCCCTATGGTTTGAGCAAAAGGACTCCTAGTGCCAGGGTTATGGGTATTAAGGGTTAATCCCACTATTGTGGGAGAAGATAACCACTCATTCCTAGTATAGTATTAGAGTTAATCCCATTATTGTGGGAGAAGATAACCATGCATACCAGGTAATGCAAGGAGGATAAGGAACAAAAGGGCGTCCTACCCCTTCCTACCCAAGATATACAGGTAACAAAAAGGCTTCCTGGAACAAAGGTTTTCCAAGAAATGTGTAAGTAACATGTGTTTTCTAAAACAAAATCTTTTAAAAACATTGCATAAGCATACTTTATGGCTTCCATTAGGTATAATCATACATCACCATGCATTGCATAAAATGACAATTGTATGAGCAATTGTCTTGTTTTTAGAATTAAATTAATGAAGACAAAGGTTGATACCTGACTTGAAAATATCCCAAAAGAATGAAATATAGTGATTATGTTGAGGTATGATAACTGATATAGATTATTAATATCTCATATTTTATTATGAAAGATGAATACATATGAAGTAAATTATGTATACTTAGTACTAATGCTTGAATTGATTGTGATTAAGGATTGAATTTGAAACTGTATGATTGATTGAAGTGTGCAAATGATTTTTATAAAAGATAATAATTGAACCTTTATTTCGGGAAGAGAGAGGATCAGCTTTGGCAGTTTTTCCCCGCTCTAACTTATACATATATATTTATGATGAGTTTTAAACAAAGGATGTATTTTTTTCTCGAAATAAATGGATTTATTGTGATGACACGTTTTTAAAATGTACTACTGAGAATTTATAAATTCTCACCCTAGTTTTCTATTTCCATGATAAATCTAGAGGAAGGCTAAAGCAGGAGCAAGAAGCAGCTTTGAAGACCTAGTAAAGTTATATATATATATATAGTTTTGTACGTAGATTTACAATTTTGTAATTAAGTTTATATGGCTAGTTTTGTAAAAGTATGCAATCTCAGACATATCATGTTGTTGTATAGTAAAGAGCAAGTTTTCAAATTGTGTAAAATGTCTTATTCTCTTTACTTTTATGTTAAAGGCTCTATATATCTATTTGTTGATAGTTATTATACATGTTGTGTTTACGTTTATGTTTAGAAGTGACATGTTTAATTCTATTTACTTGAGTATATTGATAATATACTATAGTATACAGAGTTAGGTTGTTCCACTTCCTAACTTCCATAGGTATTATAATAAATCATAGGATTCATTTTAAGCCTAGTTTTATCAATACCATAAATTTCCTTATCTTAGTAAAGTCAATTCGGTATTAAAACACATACTCAGTGTACTTAAAAATACCAAACTAATTTAGTTAACTCTCAAAAATTAACTACATGATATTTCACATATTTGTGACCTAGAAACAAATTCTTCATATTTATTTCCATTAAATAAGCAGTTTAAGTCATTTCTTGAGCTAATAACAATTATTTTTCATATATAGTGTTATAACAAGGTGACTAAACAAACTTAGAAAGTCACAAAATTAAATAGGCATGTTAAGCAAGTATTATGCTACTTTTGTAACCATATACAAGTCTAACATGTTTAAGAGGATGTTACATTTCTCCTCTCTTTTTTAAAATTTTGTCCCCAAATTTGCTTATGTCATATAAACAATTGTGGGTAGTCTTGTTGCATGTGGGACTCCAACTCCCATGTAGCTTCCTTAAAACTAACTCCATCCCAAAGCACCTTCACCAGAGGAATCTGCTTACCTCTAATCTCTTTGACCCCACTGTTCATGATCCTTGTCGGTTGTATTGCATAAGACAAATCATCCCCTAACTACACAGATTCATTTCTTATGACATGCGAAGGAACTGGATTGTACATTCTTAGTTGTAACACATGAAAGGCATTATGAAGGTTTGACAAATTGGGAGGAAGGGCTATTTGATAGGCTATAAGTCAAATTCTCTTTAGGATTTGGTAGGGACCAATGAAACGAGGATTTAACTTCCGTGTTCTCATTGCTCTACCAATCCCTGTTGTAGGAGTGACTCTCAAGAAAACATGTTCTACCTCTTCGAATGCTAGAGGTCTCTTCCTTCTATTAGCATAGCTCTTCTGCCTACTCTGAGCCATAACCAACCTATCCCTAATCATCTTAATATGATTTGTGATCAGCTGAACTAACTCAAATCCTAAGTTGGTCTTTTCTCCAACCTCATACCAACATAAAGGGGACCTACACTTCCTACAAGAAAGTGCTTCATGCGGTGCCGTGCCTATTGATAGCAATATATTTTATTCATTTAATGATCCTCTCACTAAGTGTCTTAAGGTTCAATTTGGCTTAATTAAATTAGTTTTGTTACATTTTATGATATTGGGCTTAATTGGATCATTGAAGGAATTATTGCATGAATTGACCTTAATTTGTCTATTTGGCAGTATTTAGTATTTTGGCTATAATCTGAGTTTCAAATATATGATTAGTGTGATTCTAGTCTTGTAGAAAAGCTAATACAAATCTCTACAAGTTTCATAAGACCTCAGGAGCTGAATCATATGTTTGGATAATTTAAATTAAAGTTGAAGCAAGAACCAGGATGCTGATCTTGACAGCTTAACCTCTGCGCACTCATTAGCCTATACCTTGAGTTATAGGAGCTCAATGGATGTCAAACCAAGCCCAAATGAAATATTATACACAAAGCTACAACTCTTTATGAGACTCCTAAGCTAAAAAATGTCATTTTGGGTGTGAAATTGAACTTGGAAATCAGAGGTGGGTTGACACGAGTTGGGCCACTTAATTGAGCATAACTTGAGTTTTAGGCCTCTAAATGACACGGGGTTTGGGCCCAATGATTCCTAATTGACCCATCTTTGTTCTTATTAGGATTCTAATCATGCAAGGCTAAATTACGAGTAGTTTAAGAGGGTTATAGCAAAAGTCTGAGAACTATCTTCTTATTTAGCATTTTTCACATATTATCTAGATCTCTCTTCTCTCCTTTCTCTTTAGTTTTTTCCTTTTTTTTCTGAGTTCTTCCTTCCCATTCATGGAAGAGTAGAGCCTTTAATCAATTCAAGGGATTGACATTCTGATGCTTAATCTTGAGATTCTATTTTAATTTTTTTACATTCAACTATTAATCAAGTTTCTCTCCTTCATCTTTGTTTAATTCTGATTGAGTTGCTTAATTTGATTGGGTTATTCACATGATAATTACGTAATTACTATGTGTGAAAGATGAATTACTGAGACTAAACAAGGCATTAAAGGTGTTTGATGAAATGTTTAGCTTGGTTGGATCTTGGTTTTTAAGTTAATTCGGGTTTTGGATGGATGCTTATTTTGTCTAACCTTGATTAATTGAATTTTGGATGCTTATCTAGTGGAAGATCCGTGGATCATCTTGAGGCTTCTTGATGTGATCTAAGACTAATGATTCAATTGATAGTTGAATGTATCTATAGTGATCAAGGATGAATTAAAATCAAGATTTGTTAATTCTTTTGGATTAGTTGTTTTCCTAATTTTATTTGCTTCTTTTAATTGCTTCCTGTTGTTTAATCTTACAAACTCTTTCCCCCTGTTTATTAACCTCTTAATTTGATTGTGTAATTAGAATGATCTACGGGCTCGACCCAGTGTTACCTTATACTACAAGTAGTTTTAGTAATTCGGTTATAAATTGATATAATTTGGTAGCCTCAGCAATTATCAAATTTTTTGTGTCGTTGTCGGGGATCGCTCTGATTTTGATTAATCTTATTGAGAGTATATTTATCTACTAACCTCTTACTAACCCCTGTGTTGATGTGTTTTAGTGTTTTTCAGGCGAAAATGAGTGGTGATTATAGGTCACTTTGTAAAATTTTGTATAGAAAAACGTGTCCAGAATGAGTTGAAACTTAGTCAATTGAAGGAAAATGGCCTAATAAACAAGGCTCACAAATTTGTTGTGAGGTCACACCTTGTTTTCCCAAATTTCATCATTTAGACCACTTTTTCAAAATTTTAACATTTTTTATTGCATTTTTTAGTTTCATTTTTGTGTAGTTTTCATGCTGCGGTAATCCCATAATTTTTAAAAATGTCTAGATAGGTTAACTAGATTTATTTTGGTAGATTTTTAGTGTTGTGTAGTCCATTTTGCTTGCTTTGTGTTTTTGTGCTTTGAATGTTGCATGACTAGGTCTTCCATTAGTGATTTACTTGATATTGATCCTAACATTGAGAGGACCTTGCATACACTCATTAGAGCTCGTAGGCTAAGTGAAAGAATTGCATCTGAACTTGATTTTGATATTGAAAATGAAAGTGAACCTGAGAGCTTAAGTGATATTGCAACTATGGGTGATAACAAGCATAATAGGACCCTTAAGGAACTTGCTGCTCCTGATGTTACTTACCAATTCAATATCTTGATCTTGATGCTGACTTTGAACTTAAATCTGGATTGATACATTTATCGCCTAAGTTTCATGGGTCTGACTGGTGAGGATCCATATAAGCATTTAAAGGAATTCCATATGGTCTGTTTAACCATGAAGCTATAAGGGATACTTGAGGAACACATCAAGATGAGAGCATTCCCTTTCTCCCTTGTTGATGCGGCCAATGATTGGCTTTATTACCTCTCACCAAGTTCAGTAATGTATTGGAACAACATCAAGGGCTGTTCTTGGAGAAGTTCTTCCTTGCATTTAGAGCTGCTACCATTAAAAAAGGTATATGTGGTATAAGACAGATGACATGAGAGACTTTGCATGAGTATTGGGAGAGATTCAAGTTATGTGCAAGTTGTCTTCTTCACCAAATCAATGATCATTTGTTGATCTAGTACTTTTATGAATGCTTGCTACTAATGGATAGAAGCATAGTGGATGCTGCGAGTGGAGGTGCCTTAGTTGACAGAACCCCTGCTGCAGCAAGAGATTTAATAGGAAATATGGTAGCAAATGCACAATAATTTAGCATACAAGTCATTACCTTAACCAGATGAGTCAATGAGGTTCAATTGTCTCATGTTGACTAACAGAGAATGGAGCATAGACTTGAGGAATTGATTTCTTTGGTGAGACAATTAGGAGTGGGACAACAATTTCCTATGTAGATAGTTGTAACTGTGTATGGCATTTGTTCTTTTTCATCTCATCCCACAGATGCTTGTCCTACCCTTCAGGATGGTGGTTCTATTTTTCCAGATCATTTTGTTGTTGCAGCAGGTGTCTTTTCGGGTAAACCACAATTCCAGCAACAACAACAAAGATATGATCCATTCTCCAACATATACAATCCTAGCTGGAGAGATCATTATAACCTAAGATATGGGAATGCAGCACCACAACAACAGTACAAGCAACCCTTCCAACAACCAATAAGACAACAACAACTTCAACCTCAAGCTGGACTAAGTAGATAGCAATTTCAGCAGCCTATGCAGCTACCAAGTCCAGCAGCCACAAAACCTAAGCCTTCATTTAAGGATTTGGTGAAGCAAATGCCCACTAACAACATACAGTTTCAATAGAGGACAGAAGCTTCAATTCAAAAATTGGAAACTCAAATTGGACAATTAGCTTCTACTCTGAGTCATTTACAGAATCAAGGATATGGTCAATTCCTTTCCCAAATAATTCCCAATTCAAAGGGGAATGTGAGTGCCATTATGTTAAGGTCTGGGGAATATACAAAAGTACCAACTAAACCTTGAGCTGCAAGTAAGCAACAACCAGCAGTGCATTCAGATTCTGATGAACTAGCTCAACAATCTGATGGTAAAAATAAGTCGGCAGATGTTAATAAGCAGCAGTAGCTTGCCATAGCTCTTCCTTTTCCACAAAGAGCCACACAGTCCAAAAAAATAGTAGCGGCTGAGAAAGACAAATACCTGTTTGAGACTTTTAGGAAAGTGGAAGTCAACATTCCACTACTAGATGCAATCAAGCAGATACCTAAGTATTCCAAGTTCTTGAAGGAACTGTGTACACACAAAAGGTGGTTGAAGGGCATTAAGAGAATCATCATAGGGCAGAATGTTTCAGCCCTCATCTAGCGTATACCATAGAAGTGCAAGGATCTAGCGACTTTTACAATTCCTTGCATAATAAGAAACTATAGATTTGAGCATGCCATGCTAGACTTAGGTGCTTCCATTAATGTAAGGCCCATGTCTATTTTTAATTCCCTTGAACTTAGTCCTTTGCAGGCTACAGGTGTAGGGATCCAGCTAGCTAATAGGAGTAATGCTTACCCAGCTTGTTTGGTGGAGGATGTGCTAGTCCAAGTAAACGAGCAGATATTCGTAGCTGACTTCTAAATATTGGAGATGGAGGGAAAGTCATCATTCAGTAAGGCTCCACTTATTCTAGGAGGACTTTTCCTCAAGACAACACAGACAAAGATTGATATGCATGCAGGAGTTCTATCCATGGAGTTTGGAGAATCCATTGTGAGGTTTAATATTCTTGATGCTATGAAACATCCCATGGAAGATCATTTTATCTTTCATATTGATTTAATTGATGATTTGATTCATAATTCGTACGCTAACTTGTGTGAGGAGTTTCTTAAGATTGTTGACTTTGGTGATTTTATGTATGGTGACTTGTGTGTTAGTTATGGTGGTGATAAGGTATGTTTTGTGAGTTCTGAAATGTCTACATTTTTGGGAAGTGATGAATCTGTTCTTGTGTTAGTAGATTATACAACAAGTGATATATATGTAGAGGTTCAGGCAGCAGAAGCAGAGTAGCAACAACCCACTAGATTACTTCCCTCTATAGTGTAGCCACCAAAATTAGAGCTAAAGCCTTTACCTAAGAATCTAAAGTATGGATACTTAGTGGATGATGAGTAGCTCCCTGTAATCGTGGCTAAGAGCCTTCTTGCTGAACAGGAGGAGCTGCTACATATTTTGAGAGAGAATAAGATGGCCATCGAATGGACACTGGTGGATATTCCTGGAATTAGCCCTTCCATATGCATACACAGAATTTTACTTGAGGGTGAAGCTAAACCAGTGAGACAGCTGCAGAGGAGACTGATCCTCTAATTTTAGATGTGGTGAAAAAAGAGGTGACCAAGCTACTACAGGCTAGCATTATTTATCCCATATCTGGTAGCACTTGGGTGAGTCTTGTACAGGTTGTTCCCAAGAAATCTAGAGTGACTGTTATGGCCAATCAGAAGAATGAGTTAATCCCTACTAGAGTGCAGAATAACTGGTAAAACAACTGGTGAGTCTGCATTGATTATAGGAGGCTCAACCAGGCCACTCGGAAGGATCATTACTCGTTGCCTTTCATTGATTAGATGCCAGAGTGATTGACTTGGAAATCACATTATTACTTTTTAGATGGATACATTGGCTACTTTCAGATCCACATTGCACCTAAGGATCAGGAGAAGACCACTTTCACCCACCCCTTTAGTACTTTTACTTACAGCGGATGCCCTTTGGCCTCTACAACGCCCCTGGTACCTTACAACAGTGCATGGTAAGTATTTTCTCTAACTTTCTAGAGGAGTGCATGGAGGTGTTTATGGACGATTTCATTGTATATGGTTCTTCTTTTGATTCTTGTTTGGATAGCTTATCTAGAGTGTTGCATCGAGGCATTGAAACTAACCTTATTTTGAATTTTGAGAAATGTCATTTCATGATAGAGCAGGGTATAGTTTTGGGTCATTTAGTTGCTAGCGAGGGTATTATTGTAGATCCTGTGGACAAATGACCCTAGTATATTTTGATTAATGACTAAACTGAACATGATTATTATTTCTTTAATTCACTAACTACTTGCCAAGCTTGATTTTTTCAATGAGATTTAATGGAGCAAGAAAAGTGGATGCAAAGAATCATGGAGCAAAGCATTTCAATGCAAGGATCATGAAGGAAAACTTGAAGAAGGAGCATCATGAAGAAGGAATTCAAGGAAGATCATTAGAAACTTTTTGTAAAGAAAAGACATATATAATTCTTTGATTAAGCTCTCTAAAATAAGTAACAATAGACTAAGAATGAAAAAGGTTAATTAATAAGTTTGTACATCTATGTACTTTCAGTTAATTAACTAACTTTTAATGAAAACCTATGTGTACATCTATGTATACATATTATACATTTATTGATACATCGATTGATTCTGGACTTACTTGATCAATATGCACGCTTGCATATATACATCAATTAGTACATCGATGTATAAATCAAAACAGAAGTAAGAATGCATTTTTGACATATATACATCGATTTGTACATCTATGTATAAGTCAAGACAGAAGCATTTGATATATATACATCTATTGATACATCGATTATAAACCAAAATAGAAACATTTTGAAAATATACATCAATGTACCAATCGATGTATAAGCCAAAACAGAAGCAAGAACATTTTGAAATAACTATACAATCGATTAGTTAATCGATGTATAATCTTCTGGGCTGAAAATATAAGTGTTTTTCAAGAACAACATTGATGTATTCATACGTGTATCATTCAAAATCAAGAACATCCAAGAAAACAATCGATTAGGCAATCAATGTACACATGTTATAAAAGTGAAATCTTGTTTAATACATCTGTGTACACATCGATTGACTAATAACAGAATTTTTCTGATAAGTCTGTTATGATCTCAACTGACTTGTAAAGTGTATCCAACGAATCTATTTTGAGATAAACCTATATAAGGACATTGGGAAACACCTTTTTTTTTAAGGAAATTCATTCAAAATTTGAGAACACACACACAAATATTGAGAGAGCTTTTCATTGAAGAAAAATTGAGTATTTTCCTCTAGAGCTTCAATTTGTAATTTCTGATTTCTTGGAATCTGATTCAATCTTTTTCAAATTTTGTAAAAGAGAGATAAGAGAGAAGGTTCTCTCGCTGGTTAGATCAAGAGTAGAAGGGACTCTTGGTGCTGTGCAAGAGTAGAAGGAACTTTTGTGAGAATTGCAAGATTACTTTGACTGAAAAGCTGTCATTTGGGTAGAAAGAACCAAGAAGTGGAGCTTTTATAAAGAATCTTGTATATTAATTTTCTATAGTGGATAAATCTCACAGTGGTATGGGGACTGGATGTAGGTTACCAGTGGAGGCAGCTGAACCAGGATAAATCTCGGTTTGTAATTTTCTATATCCCTTAACTCTTTATTTGCTTTATTGTTGAATACATGAATTAAGCAATATGTTAGGGATGCTTGCATGATCTGATTTGTTAATGATCTTATTCTTATCTGAAATCAATCTTACTGTTAATATTTCTTTATAAGTTTCAATTCTTAATTGCAATACATCTTGCAAAAACACATTTTGGTTTGTTGGTTGACAAAATCTCTTTCTTGATTAAAGAAAATAATTAGTTTTTACAAAAAGGGAATAAGTTTCAAAAACTTATCATACTCAATTCAACCCCCCCTTCTTGAGTAATCAGAAACCACAACCAACAAGTGGTACCAGAGCTTTCACTCTTGTGTAAAGCTTAACAACTTAAGAGGATGGCTTCAAATGACATCTTGGGAGAAAGGGCTTCCTTGGCAAGACCCCCTGCTTTCAATGGCACTGCCTATATGTATTTGAAAGAAAGAATGTTAATATTTCTTGAGGCAAGTGGCATTGATGTTTTAGATGCTGTTGAGAATGGTCCATATATTCCTCACTCTCTTGATGCTAATGGCAATAAGAAAGAAAAACTTAGAAGTGATTAGGATGATGAGGACAAAAAGAAAGTAGGTTATAATGCTAAAGCTAAGAACTCACTCATGCACGAGTATGAACTCTTTCGCGTGAAGAATGGTGAAGACATCAATGATATGCAAAGAAGGTTCACTCACATAGTGAATCAGCTGAATGGATTAGGAAAGAGCATTTTAGATGAAAAACAAATCAACAAGATCATGAGATGTTTGACAAGAGAATGACAACCAAAGATTACTGCTATAGCTGAATCAAAGGACTTGGAAATCATGAATATTGCTATACTATTTGGAAAACTCAAAGAACATGAGATGGAGTTGCATAGATTGAATGACCATGAAGAGAAGGAGAAAAAGAAAAGAGGCTTATCACTCAAAGCACATGTCTCAAAAGAAAGTCTTGACAATGATGAAGACGAAGAAGTTGAAGATGAAGATGAATCTGAAGAGGATATGGGACTGCTAGTTAGAAAGTTCAAAAGATTACTCAAAAAGAAGAAAACCTACAACAAAAGGCCCTCAAACTTCTTTTCCAAGAAGAACTCTTCAAAAGCTGAAAGTTCAACATCAAATGCAAAGTACTATGAATGTGGCAAACCTGGACATTACAAGAATGAGTGTCCTAAACTTCAAAAGAAGGACAAGCATGACAATTATGAGTCCAAGGACAAGAAGAATAGAAAGCAAAGAAGAGCATACATAGCCTAGGAAGAGAATGATATGGATTCCTCTGAACATTCTGAGGAAGAAGAGGTCAATCTTTGTCTCATAACTAATCATCAAAGTGATAATGAAGATGAGATGTGTTTGAGAGCCAAAAGTTCAAATTGGTATCTTGATAGTGGTTGCTCTAAACATATGATTGGAGATATCACTAAGTTCTCATCCTTCACTCCTAAACAAAGTGAAAGTGTCACCTATGGTGATAACAATAAAGGAAGGATCCTAGGAATTGGAACAATTAGAAGAAGCACAACTACCAAAATAAAAGGTGTACTATATGTTGAAGGGCTCAAGCACAATCTACTAAGCATCAGCCAACTATGTGATAAAGGTTATAATGTATTCTTTAACTCTAGTAGTTGCATTATAAAAAACAAGCATGATAGAAATGCAAAGTTGATAGGTAATAGATTGAATAACATATACATGATAGATTTAGAAAGTATTTTTGCTAGTAATGTATGTTGCTTGATATCTAAGGAAGAAGAAAATTAGCTATGGCATAGAAGAATAGGACATATTCACATGGATCATCTAAACAAACTCATTTCTAAAGAATTGGTAATTAGACTTCCTAAAGCCAAATTCTCAAAAGATGGTTTATGTGATGCATGCCAAAAGGGCAAACAAATTAAGGTATCTTTTAAGGCTAAGAATATAGTTTAAACTGAAAGACCTTTACAACTACTGTACATGGATTTATTTGGACCCTCTAAGACCAAAAATTTTGGAGGAAATTTGTATGCATTAGTTATAGTTGATGATTACTCTAGATTTACATGGACCTTCTTCTTAGCACATAAGAATGAAGCTTTTACAGCCTTTAAGAAAATGGCTAAGTTAATACAAAATGAAAAAGACATGAAAATAACTACTATAAGGAGTGATCAAGGTGGAGAATTTCAAAATGAAGAATTTGATAAATTTTGTGAAGAGTTGGGAATTCAACATAATTTCTCTGCTCCAAGAACTCCATAACAAAATGGAGTTGTGGAAAGGAAAAACAGATCCTTAGAAGAAATAGCAAGAACTATGTTGAATGACTCAAACATGCCAAAATATTTTTAGGCAGATGTTGTAAACACAGCTTGCTATTTAATGAATAGAGTTTTGATTAGACCAATTTTAAAAAAGACTCCATATGAACTCTATAAAGGTAGAAAACTAAATGTTTCACATTTCCATGTTTTTGGTTGTAAATATTTTGTACTAAATAATGGAAAGGACAATCTAGGAAAGTTTGACCCTAAAGTTGATGAAGGAATCTTTCTAGGCTATTCATCATCTAGTAAAGCTTTTAGAATTTTCAATATAAGAACACAAACAATTGAAGAATCTATGCATGTTATATTTGATGAAACTAACCCCAAAAGATTGGGAAAGGAATTTGTTGATGATGTTGTAGAAATTTTAGAAGAGATTCAACTTGAGAAAAATCAGGACAATGCCAAAGTGGATGAAGCAGTGGAAATTCCAGAAGATGCTCAACATGAAGATCTACCTAAAGAATGGAAAACTGCAAGGAATCACCCTCTAGACAACATAATTGGTGAAATATCCAAAGGGGTAACCACTAGACATTCCTTAAGAAATGCATGCAATAATATGGCTTTTGTATCACAAGTTGAACCTAAAACTATAGATGAAGCAATTATTGATGAAAACTAGATTATGACAATGCAAGAAGAACTTAATCAGTTTGAAAGAAATAAAGTTTGGAAACTTGTTCCTAAACCCAAAGAAAAACAAATAATTAGTACAAAATGGGTGTTTAGGAATAAACTTGATGAAAATGGTATCATAATAAGAAATAAAGCAAGATTAGTAGCCAAAAGTTATAATCAAGAAGAAGGAATTGACTATGATGAAACATATGCACCTGTGACTAGATTAGAAGCAATTAGAATGTTGTTATCATATGCATGTATCATGGATTTTAAATTGTATCAAATGGATGTTAAGAGTGCATTCCTAAATGGATATATACAAGAAGAAGTGTATGTTGGTCAACCCCCTGGATTTGAAATAATTGAATTTCCTAATCATGTGTATAAACTCACTAAAGCCTTGTATGGACTTAAACAAGCTCCAAGAGCTTGGTATGAAAGGCTAAGTAATTTCTTACTTCAAAAGGGATTCATAAGAGGAAGAGTTGACACAATACTATTCATAAAAAGAAAAACACAAAACATACTACTTGTTCAAATTTATGTTGATGATATTATATTTGGTACTACTAATGAATCTTTGTGTAAGGAATTTGCCAAATTAATGCAAAACGAGTTTGAAATGTCTATGATGGGAGAGCTTACATACTTCCTCGGACTACAAATCAAACAATGTGATGATGGGACTTGTTAGTCATGGCAACCATTACCCAAGAGGGGGGTGAATTGGGTGATGACTGATTTTTAATGCAATTTTTATAAATTATGCATTTTGAATAACTCAATTAATAAGTACAGCGGAACATGTATAGCAAATGCACAATTATTAAGGATTACTCAAATATAACTTGGGTTATAGGATAAATCATGCAAATAAGTTAGGTATCAAATTTAACTCAAGCATATATAGTTAAAAGTACAAATATAAAGAGATAGAGTTGAGAATAGCAAACACTAGGATTTATCCTGGTTTAGCCACCAACCACTTGTGGCCTACGTCCAGTCCTCAAGTGAACCACCTGAGATTTTCTAGTATGTCTTCAAGCTTCAACAGGTGCTTGACAACCTTTACAATTAAGAGTACTCAACACACCTTAGGATGCCTCAACCTTGTGCTTGAGCCTCAAATAGGGATACCTCACCCTTTACAACTTTTGAGGGATGCCTCACCCTCAAGGGATACCTCACCCTTTTCTCTAGAGGGATACCTCACCCTCTCTTTATAGGTTATACAAAGATGTAAATGATAGAAACTTTCTCAAAGAGTAGATAATACAAATTGAAGCACTATAGGTATCAAGGATTCACACACTTATAGCTCAAAACAGAGTTTTGGAGAAATAGAGAGTGAAAAATGAATTTAATGCTCAAGAGTAATTTTCATATTGTTCTCCAACATTTCTTTGATGCCCAAACACTTATATTTATAGCCCAATAATATTTAGAGCCGTTGGGTAAAGTTTGGAAATGAATTATTATGAAAACTAGTCGTTTATAGCCATTGAGAACGTTTTCTGGGCAAGTGTTATTCGAATAAGAACATTGTTATTCGAATAAATATTGTGTTATTCGAATAACACATTTGTTATTCGAATAAATCACTTATATCACTATTTTTTGCAACTTTGTTATTTGAATAAGACTTATGTTATTCGAATAACACTTTGGTTATTCAAATAAATCATCAAAAACACGTTCTGGAACTTTTTCTGAGTTGTGTTATTCGAATAACACATTTGCTATTCGTATAAGCCTTTAAAAATACGTTCTGGGAAGTTTTCAGAGGTGTGTTATTTTGAATAACACATCTCTTATTCGAATAAACCACTCTAGTTTTGAAAACTGACTTTAAATGGTCATAACTTCTTCGTTTCTTATCCGTTTTAAGCTAATGACCACTCATTGGAAAGATCTTTGAGTCTATTTTCATATGAAATTTCAAAGCAAAACTCAAAGTATTTTGAAAGATATGATCAAAAGAGTAACCAAAGGTTAGTTTTGCAAAACACAAACTTTGCTATTTTTCATATAAATGAACTACCACCATGACTAGCTTTCTAAAAATAGTTTGTTGGGCATTTAAACATTTTAGAAACACTTTTAAAGATGTTTAAAACTTGTTTGAGCTTAGTGTGATCCCTATTTACCTTGACACAAGATCTAAGTCCTATAAGCTATTCTTAAAGAACCTTGGGACTTGATCTTTTGTCATGATTAATTCTTGATGTAATCTAAGCTTCTAAAAATTCATTCTCTTCAAATCTTGCAAATGCTTGGAACACCTTTATCATTTTCATTCTTCTTGATTTGAGCATAGTTGTGATCTTTTGCTTTCTTATTGCAATGCTCACTCTTGGTGCTTGGACTATCCTACAAAGTATTACTCACTTAAATAAACATAGTTAGTCGAAATTCATAATTCAATATCTTTATATACATGATTCATAAATATATAACTCTAGTTAGTCTAACATGCATATAGGACTTTCATAGACATATCCAATATTAATTTATTTATAACTCATATAAAATATTATTGGATATATTATATGATGAATGTTACATATATCTCATTGCATGATTATTAAGTGAAATATAACTAGATAAAATATATAATCATGCATGATACAATATATCTCATTAAGCACATCTATGTAACATGATCAACATTCTTTTGTGATACATTTGTCATTTATTAAACACAACTATAAAGCATAAGCATCATTCTTTTTGTCTTGTATTTGTCATCATCAAAACTTAACATATTAAATCATTGGGGCAAACCTATTTCCACAATCTCCCCCTTTTTGATGATGACAAATCACCAAAGAAAAATATGTTGAGCAATATAGAAGAATAGATATTCATGTAAGCATATCAAACAATTAAGCACAAGAACATATTTTTCTTTCCAATTTTCTCTCCCCCTATTTGACATCAACAAAAAGGCTTAGGAAGGAAATATAATATTTTCTCCCCCTATAGGTAAAACTCATGTTGTCAAACAAAAAGTAGGATCATCAATACCAAAAATTTCTTTAAGTTATTCAAAACATAATTATCTCCCCTTATTTAATTCTACACATGATTCAAGAAGAGAGAAATGAAACAAGTATGCTTTAAGATATAAAAGATTATTCATGCAATACTTGACATATTTTGGTACTTCAACATTTAGCATATGATAGCAATAAGCTTAAGAAATTATGTCTAACATATAATATCTTGCATACCACATCATAAATAAGTACCACTTGATATCACTTAATAGGAGATATAAAATATTCGTGTAAGATCATGAAATTAAGGTTTTCAAAATGAAAGATCATACAACTTGTCACATATCAATCATTTCTTAATGAAAGAATTTTAAGAATGTTTACCTTCTTTCATTTAATAGAGGGAAAGAGAATGAACGATGATTTTTGTTGACATATTGATAGTATTAACAATAAAACACTTCATGTCAAATAAGGATGTAAGCCAAGAGATATAAACAACAATTTAAGAGCTAGGCTCCCCCTCAAAATATGTATATTATCAAGATATAAAACATAATATTTCAACATAGTCATGCATATATTTATAGCCAACAAGGATATGGAAGTAAGATATGTAAGATAAGTAAGATAAGCTCCTCCTTATTGAAGCACAAGATAGATAAAGAGATATATGTATGCCAAGATCATGTAAGCACATTACCAAAAAGCAAGGTAAGGATATATATTCTTAATCTCTTAATCAAAAACTATTTTAAAACTTCTCTCCCTTTCAAAAAAAATTTTATAATAACACATTATATTTCCAAAAGTATTTTAGAAGGGTAGAAAAGTTTTATATTGAAACCACATATTCCTTAAGATTGATTAAATCCAAGTCAAAAGAGTATTTGAAAGTACATCTCCTCTTTTTCACATTAAACAAGAGCCTTGAAAAGATAAAACACTTTTGAAGAACAAGACTTATCTTTTGAAGTATGAAGATTGATCTCTATAGAACATTTCAAAAGATTTATTTAGAAAACTTTCTTAAATACTCTCTCAAGATTTAATAAACATTTCAAAACAATGAAGAGGGTACTACATTTATAGCACATAACCAAAGATTTCTAAATTTTCAAGACAAATAGGAGATGAAAGTACTTTCAAGTTCTTAAGACAATTTCAAAAGATTTTCAAGGATATGGTACTTGAAAAACTTCTTTCAAATATAATAAGGGATTTTGCAAAAAAAATTTAAAACAAACCATAAACTCTTTTCAAAATAAGTGCATGATTCTCATAAGTTTATACCACTAAGAACCATAGATCAAGAGAATCATATATATCAAACATTGACCTTGATGAAGTATGCTATAGGGATCAAAGAATATATAGAACTAATATCAACCATATATGCAATGACAAAATTAACAAGTTAATATCCAATTAAGCACTTTGTCAATGCTAAACATACTTCTCGTGTAAGGAAAGCATCTAATCTTTTAAGATCAATTTATCAACAAGTATCATATAATCCATAACATATAGAAAACTACAATAGTTTAGGGATAGAGATACTTATTGGGTTAGATAGAAAGTGATGCTCCTTTAGAATGTTCTTCATTTATAGGTTCTTTGAGTTTATACTTTCTTCCATTGAGTATTTCATTCCATTGCACTTGAAGAAAGTCTCCTCATGTCCCTCTTCATTCAACTCTTCTCTTTATCCATTTATGCTTGACACTTTAATATTTGATGACTATATTTGAAGTACATAGAGACACTTGCAAAGCTAACTCTAAAAAATTCTCTAAAACATAGGTTAGCATCAAATATCATTGAATCTCATTCAAGCATAATTTAGATTGATATATAATGTAAAACATGTACCACATTATTAACCATGCAATGTTAGTTCTAACAAGAATGCATGAAGCACATATGCACTTGAATCCACAAATATGATTTAAGCATTTTAAGGCATGATTCAAGTTTATCAAGAAATACATGATCAACATCAAAACTTATATAAGCATTTTGGGGCAAACAATGATCATGTTAGGCATGTAATATCAAGTAAGGAATTTTAGTACTCACACATGCCAAGAACAAAAAATCTCATATTGTAATTAAAGAATTGAAAATCCATGGAACTATAACTTTTGAAATCATTTACTTCTTGTTTTCAAAATTTAACATATCAAACAAGAAGACATGTAACATTTTACTTTCCAATCTCCAAGTGAGTATATAAGACAATTAGGCATCAAAGAGAAAGCATTAGAATGATTTCTGAGAATGTGAATTTACATATTTAAACAAAGAGAATTGATCACAAGCTTAATAACAAAGATATTACCATAGCATGTCATTCCAAGTAAAAATGTATGCATATCTAGCATGTTAGCATATGTAGAGATACTTTCAAGACATAATGCTAGAAAAGCACAACTTAAAACATATTAAGGCATAAAAACAAATTTCTACTTATCCAAATATCACATGATATTCAATTTAAAACATAGATGAGGATAAGAGATTGATATCACCAAAAGTGTAGCATTTGAGTTTTTGTAGGTGACTCTAACTTCTATACCTTAAGTTTTCATGAGGGAATAGAGATTCTTTGCACTCCTTTAAAAGTTGAATCCTTTTAAACTTTACTATCCTCTAGTTGAATAAACTTATTCCATTCAAATGCTTGCTTGAGGTAGTTATCATCCTACAATACAATTCAAAGTATTTTTCTTAGTATCCATCAATTTTGGATCCATAGAGGTTAGTCATTATGCCAAACTCATAAGAAAATAAGCATTCAAAATAATAAACAACAAATGAGTTCATAAGGGCAAAAGATATTTCATTTCATTGATCAATTTAGCTAAGTACATATATTCATCAAAAGAATAGCTAATTACATTTGGTTAAGCATTTGCATTTTCAGTCCAAAAAAGAATTTAACATGTTCAACAAATTCTTGAGAAATGAAGGGGAAAAGCAGCAAAAACTTTCATTTAATCTGTGTTTATTCGAATAGGATGTTATTTATTCAAATATGATGTTATTTATTCGAATAAACTTATAGAAAACAACTAGACTTGGTTGTCTGTCAAGCTTTATTCGAATAACAGTGCTGTTATTCGAATAACATAGCATTCAGAAATGTCTTTCTATTAGGCTTTATTCGAATAACATTGTTGTTATTCGAATAACACAACATTCAGACTTGGCTTACTACCAAGTTTTATTCGAATAACCATTTGGTTATTCGAATAACACCAGCGAAGAACAGATTTAAAATGCTTCTGCCAAGCGTTATTCGAATAAAGGTTTCCCTTATTCGAATAAGATAATCAGAAAAATAGATACCAGGGCTACTGTGTTTTTTTATTCGAATAAAAATTGCTTTATTCAAATAAGATTCATTTACGAGCAGATTTTAGTGGCTACTGGAAAACGTTATTCAAATAAAATGTTCCTCTATTCGAATAAACACATTATAAACACAGCAGTAAGCATATGTAGCAGGTCCAAGAGATTAACAAAAGCTTATCCAATGATCAAAGAGATTCATTTAAGCAAACATGCCAAGTAAGCACATAAAGATCAATTTTTTCATAATATGTAAATTGAGGAGAACTAATTAAATAAGCAATTGTCATTAAACACATAACCAATAGTATGCTTACTTTCATGATATATAGACAATTTAAAGCATAGAAAGCATACATAGTCATAGAATACCATATGTTCAAGAAATATGCAAAATAGTGAGCAAAAGATATAAGAAGAATGAATATAATCATGTGGTAAACATAATATTTAAATTTTACTAAGTGTACATGATTCTACTCTTTACCTAAGGCCTACAAGGAATATACCTCCAATTCATTGACTTTATAAGTGAATGTGTATAAGAGGTAAAAGCATTTGATACCTTGGCCTTGGTAATCAAGGAAACTCTTTTCTTTACCCATTGCTTCTCTTTTGGTGTTTTGAACTTTGCAAGTTCCACATTTTGTACTTGAGAAGCTTTGGTTGGAGTCATCTTCCTTCTTTGATCAAAGCTTCTACCATTGGGCTTTGGAAGCATTCTCCTTAATGATTCCTTTTTCCTTTGACTAATTAGTCTATCCTTTTGATAAATTTTCTGCATAATTGAAGCACTAGGAGGACATTTTGGTACCCACTTCATCTTGGGTCCTTGAATGTTAGTATTAAAGCCTTTAAGACTTTTAGGAACCCACATCATATTATTTCTCATATAATGATTTCTTTTATAATTGTACAAATGAGAAATATGTCCTAGATGACCACAAAAATTACAAACAAGTGAATTTAATGATGGCTTGGTCCTTTGAAGATCATTTTTGAAAAACTTAAGCCTTTGGTTGTTATTACATTCTATGTTATTTTTGTCACAAGCCTTACTTGAAATTCCATGTGGAATAGCATCAATTTCATTCTTATCAACAACCATGGATTGTAAGCAAATAGAATCATTAGCTTTGGCAAATTCATAATATAACTTCTCAACTTGATTTCTAAATTAATGCATTTTTCATAAGAAGTTGAGGTTTCACATTTCAAAGGCATTTCCTCATCGAGAAAAGCATATTCATTTTTGAAAATCTCAATTTCATTTTCAATGGAAGAAATGTTTTCCAAACAAGATAAATTTTTATTTTCTAAATTTGACAAACCATCATACAATTCATCATATGCACATTATAGCTCATAATAGAAAGGACTATAATATGATTTAGCATTATTTACCTCAAAGCCCTTTTTAAGGGAATCATTATCTTCCTCATTATTGTCCTTCAAGGATTGAGCATCTTCTTGAGGACATTTTCCAATATTGTCTTCCTTGAAAGCCTTTTGCTCTTCTTGCTCTCTATATACAACTTTATGCAAGAAATCATTGTTAGCAAGATAGATAGAATCAAGAGCATCCCATATGTCTTTAGCACTAGAGCAACTTTTAATTTTTGCATAAGCATCATCATTTAAACTACTTCTTAAGATTTGCATTGCTCTAATGTTCAAGGAAAAATATTTTTTATCATAGGCATTCCAAGTTTGTTTTGATTTGCAAGTAAATCCATCAAGCACAATATCCCACAAATCAATATCAATAGATTGCATATAAATTTCTATTCTATCTTTCCAATAAATGAAATTCACACCATCAAAGAATGGTGGTTTATTAATTTCAAAACCATTCATTTTGAAAAGCTTTCAATGGTTGCCAAACAAATAAGGATCTTTAACTCTAAGCGGTTAAGCTTTTAACAGAGCATGAAGCTCTGATACCACTTGTTAGTCATGGCAACCATTACCCAAGAGGGGGGTGAATTGGGTGATGACTGATTTTTAATGCAATTTTGACAAATTATGCATTTTGAATAACTCAATTAATAAGTACAGCGGAACATGTATAGCAAATGCACAATTATTAAGGATTACTCAAATATAACTTGGGTTATAGGGTAAATCATGAAAATAAGCTAGGTATCAAATTTAACTCAAGCATATATAGTTAAAAGCACAAATATAAAGAGATAGAGTTGAGAATAGCAAACACTAGGATTTATCCTGGTTCAGCCACCAACCACTTGTGGCCTACGTCCAGTCCTCAAGTGAACCACCTGAGATTTTCCACTATGTCTTCAAGCTTCAACAGGTACTTGACAACCTTTACAATTAAGAGCCCTTAACACACCTTGGGATGCCTCACCCTTGTGCTTGAGCCTCAAATAGGGATACCTCACCCTTTACAACTTTTGAGGGATGCCTCACCCTCAAGGGATACCTCACCCTTTTCTCTAGAGGGATACCTCACCCTTTCTTTATAGGTTATACAAAGATGTAAATGATAGAAACTCTCTCAAAGAGTAGATAATACAAATTGAAGCACTATGGGTATCAAAGATTCACACACTTATGGCTCAAAATAGAGTTTTGGAGAAATAGAGAGTGAAAAATGAATTTAATGCTCAAGAGTAATTTTCATATTGTTCTCCAACATTTCTTTGATGCCCAAACACTTATATTTATAGCCCAATAATATTTAGAGCAGTTGGGTAAAGTTTGGAAATGAATTATTATGAAAACTAGCCGTTTATAGTAGTTGAGAACGTTTTCTGGGCAAATGTTATTCGAATAAGAACACTGTTATTCGAATAAATATTGTGTTATTCGAATAACACATTTGTTATTCTAATAAATTCACTTATATCACTGTTTTCTGCAACTTTGTTATTCGAATAAAACTTATGTTATTCGAATAACACTTTGGTTATTCAAATAACACTTTGGTTATTCGAATAAATCATCAAAAACACGTTCTGGAACTTTTTCTGAGTTGTGTTATTCGAATAACACATTTGTTATTCGAATAAGCCTTTAAAAATACGTTCTGGGAAGTTTTCAGAGGTGTGTTATTTGAATAACACATCTCTTATTCGAATAAACCACTCTAGTTTTGAAAACTGACTTTAAATGGTCATAACTTCTTCCTTTCTTATCCGTTTTAAGCGAATGACCACTCATTGGAAAGATCTTTGAGTCTATTTTCATATGAAATTTTCAGAGCAAAACTCAAAGTATTTTAAAAGATATGATCAAAAGAGTAACCAAAGGTCAATTTTGTAAAACACAAACTTTGCTATTTTTCATATAAATGAACTACCACCATGACTAGCTATCCAAAAATAGTTTGTTGGGCATTTAAACATTTTAGAAACACTTTTAAAGATGTTTAAAACTTGTTTGAGCTTAGTGTGCTCCCTATTTACCTTGACACAATATCTAAGTCCTATAAGCTATTCTTAAAGAACCTTGGGACTTGATCTTTTGCCATGATTAATTCTTGATGTAATCCAAGCTTCCAAAAATTCATTCTCTTCAAATCTTGCAAATGCTTGGAACACCTTTATCATTTTCATTCTTCTTGAGTTGAGCATAGTTGTGATCTTTTGCTTTCTTGTTGTAATGCTCACTCTTGGTACTTGAACTATCCTACAAAGTATTACTCACTTAAATAAACATAGTTAGTCCAAATTCATAATTCAATATCTTTATATACATGATTCATAAATATATAACTCTAGTTAGTCTAACATGCATATAGGACTCTCACAGACATATCCAATATTAATTCATTTATAACTCATATAAAATATTATTGGATATATTATATGATGAATGTTACATATATCTCATTGCATGATTATTAAGTGAAATATAACTAGATAAAATACATAATCATGCATGATATAATATATCTCATTAAGCACATCTATGTAACATGATCAACATTCTTTTGTGATACATTTGTCATTTATTAAGCACAACTATAAAGCATAAGCATCATTCTTTTTGTCTTGTATTTGTCATCATCAAAACTTAACATATTAAATCATTGGGGCAAACTTATTTCCACAGGACATTCATAAGCCAAACTAAGTACTGCAAAGAACTATTGAAGAAGTTTGGAATGGAGAATGCAAATGAAATGGCTACTCCAATGAGTCCATCATGCTACTTGGACAAAGATGAGAAAAGTAAATCAGTAGATGTTTCCAAGTACAGAGGTATAATTGGTTCTTTACTCTATTTAACTGCAAGTAGACCTGATATAATGTTCAGTGTTTGTATGTATGCTAGATATCAATCCAATCCTAAGGAATCACACTTAACTACTTTAAAAAGAATCATGAATTACTTGTTAGGAACTAAAGAAATGGGATTATGGTATCCTAAAGGATCAACATGTAACTTAGTAGGATATTCTGATTCTGACTTTACTGGATGCAAGTTAGATAGGAAAAGTACTAGTGGAACCTGCCACCTACTAGGAAACTCATTAGTTTCTTGGTTTAGTAAGAAACAAACAAGTGTGGCTTTATCAACTGCAGAAGTAGAATATGTTATAGCAGGAAACTGTTGCGCACAAATTCTTTGGATGAAACAACAACTTATTAACTATGGTGTTTTCTCAGAGAAAGTACCAATCAGATGTGATAATCCTAGTGCTATAAATCTCACTAAAAATCTTATAATGCATTCAAGAACCAAACATATTGAGATAAGACATCATTTCATAAGGGATCACATTCAAAGTGGAGATATAATCATTGAATATGTTGATACATCTAAACAATTAGCTGATATTTTCACTAAACCATTGGCTAAAGATAGCTTTTTTTACATAAGAAGAGAATTGGGAATAATTGATCCTACCTATGCTTGATGTTTTGAATGTTGAATGCGTGATATTTTGATGTTTGATGTTATACACCGATTGGACAATCGATTCATTTGATTAAATAGGTATAGTATATGATATGCATCGATTGACACATGGATTGACCTGATATGAAATTTTACCAATTCCAATTTAATCTGATATAAATTGATTTACACATCGATTGAATCACGAATCTCAAATGCACTACTCATTGTAAGTGACTATGCATTGATTGCTACATCGATTAGAATGGTTTTAAAAACACTGACCTTGTGTATACATTGATTGTAACATCGATTAAGTAATAATTCCAAAATTTAGAACTCACTGACTTACTCTGTATATCGATTTATACATCGATTAGATGTATGCTGCAAATTGTTAGACTCTCTGACATTGCTTATACATAGATTCACACATCGATTGATTTCAAGTTTTTAAAACTTGGTACTCTCTGACTTAGCTTATACATCGATTAATACATCAATGTACCTGGTTTAAACTAAAATCCTGATGCTAAGTACATCGATTAGCATGTGCATATTGAAGGTAAAAATCCTTTAACACATCAATTGGGAAATCGATTGACTGTTCTGGGTTTATTAATTTCAACTTCCCTCCAAATTCTTCATTCGTCTAAACCAAATTTCAGAGAACCTAAACCCTAGCAGAGCTTGAAATCTTCTCCAATGGCTCGTGTGAAGCATCCTGAACCCTCTACACCTATTCCCTCTAACTCCACATCTTCCTCCTTGACTCAATCTTCCATACCTCAATGTGTTTCACCCAGAGCAACCCATGTTCGCCCCAAAAGAAAAGGAACTGAGAAAACTCAGGTTTCTCAAAGGATTGACAAGCTTCCAATCAAAAGCTTGAAGAAGAAAACATAAGACAAAGGCAAGAAAGTTGCTGAATCTTCAAAACTAGCACCTAAGAAACAAGAAAAGAAAAAGAAAGTGGTGAAGGACACACCCAAGAAGAAGACTATTCAAAAGAAAAGAAAAATGACAGAGGAAGAAGAAGAAAATGATGAAGGAGTTACTGAGATTGAACTTCTCAGAAGGTATTTCTTTGATGAGGAGTACATTATGCTTTAAAAGAATAATTTTAAACATAGAGATACTCATGAGGCTAGGACTATTGATTTCAATTATTTTGAGACCAACGAGTTCACTTTTCATAAGATTTTAGAGGAGTATAATCTGAGTCAATTTCTACAGATTAAGAGTGATATTTACCCTACATTAATCAAAGCATTTTATTGTACATATGAAATGGACAATGAGGGATCCTCTGCTGAAGTAAAGAATACTAGAATTGAGATGACTTTTGCTGAGTTTGCTCAATTTACTGGACTAGATTTCAAAGGAAGTAATCTTGCTGGTACTGGACCAGACAATGCTTGGATTAAGAATTTTGACAGAGAATAAGCAAAGAAGATGCTTTTAATTGAAAATGCACCAGAAGGAAGACTGATAAACATCAGCTCTATGCACATTCAGCATAGGCTCCTGTAATATGTGCTAAGCAGGATACTTCTACTAAGATCAGGAAATCATGCTGTGGTGCAGAACAATGATATTTTGATGCTTTGGGCTATGTTACAGAAGAAGCAGCTGAGTTGGAGCTTCATAATTGTCAGGCACATACTGGACTGTAAAAATAGTAGAGCTACCCTACCCTATCTTGGATTAGTGGTGAGTTTGTTGGAACACTTTGGAGTCTCTCTAGATAATGAAGAGAGATTTGAAGCTACAAAGGTAACTCACAAGTTTGGTGAAGGAACCATTAGCAAGATGAAGCTTGCTAAAGTAAATGGAGAGTGGGTTAGGATAGCTGGTGAAGAGCAAAGAGCTGCAGAGGACAACTCAGAGCTGAATAGAAAAATGGACAAGCTGATTCAAATGTTTGAAAGCTTTGAGGCTAGGCAAACAAAACATCATATTATGCTAAAACAATCTATTGACTACTTGAGTATTAGACTCAATACTTTGGAAGGCCAAATGGCCACTCTACATTAACATCTAGCCATTTCTGTCACTACACCTCCAGAAGTTCATCCTACTTCTGAAGATGTTGTGAACATAGTTAGAGAAGCTACTGCTGCTGCTGCACTTAAAGAGGAAGACAATCTTGAAGGGCAAGCAGGCCAAGCTTCACAGCACACTGAAGAACCAAGGACCAATGAAGATGCTTAGATCTTAGGGTGTCTTAAGTGTGTCTGTAATGATGTTAATATGTTGCTTTTGATATTTGTTCAACTGTTTTCAATTTTAATTTTTCTTTGAACAATGATGATGATAAATGACTATATAACTTGTTTTGATCATGCTGATATAAATGAATGAATCAATGAATGGTTGAATTTCTAGTATGTACCTTATTTTACATGCTTTTGTACTTTGATTCTCCCGTACATATTCTTTTTGATAATGACAAAGGGGGAGAATAGGTACCATACACATACTAAATAAAATAACAACCTAAACAATGAATACCATACTAAATCAACTTGAATTAATGATCTAAAATAATGATGCAATGATCCTAAACATGTTCAAATGATATAAACAATGAATACCATACTAAATTAACTTGAACTAATTATCTAAAATAATGATGCAATGATCCTATACATGTTCAAATGATAAGAACTGTCAATTAGACAAGGGGAGTAAATGGTAAACAACTGCTGCATTGTATTACTCTGGTATGCATTGTATTACTCTGATATATTGAATGTTAAACATGTTATGTATGGTAAGTTTGTCATCAATCAAAAAGGGGGAGTTTGTGGATAAATGACCCTAGTGTGCTTTGATTAATGACTAAACTGAACATGATTATTATTTCTTTAATTCACTAACTACTTGCCAAGCTTGATTTTTTCAATGAGATTTAATGGAGCAAGAAAAGTGAATGCAAAGAATCATGGAGCAAAGCATTTCAATGCAAGGATCATGAAGGCAAACTTGAAGAAGGAGCATCATGGAGAAGGAATTCAAGAAAGATCATTAGAAACTTTTTGTAAAGAAAAAACTTAGTATAATTCTTTGATTAAGCTCTCTAAAATAAGTAAAAATGGTTTTCAAAAGTAAAAATTGACTAAAAATGAAAAGGGTTAATTAATAAGTTTGTACATCTATGTGTACATCTATGTACTTTCAGTTAATTAACTAACTTTTAATGAAAACCTATGTGTACATCTATGTATACATATTATACATTTATTGATACACCGATTGATTCTGGACTTACTTGATCAATATGCATGTTTGCATATATACATCGATTGGTACATCGATGTATAAATCAAAACAGAAGTAAGAATGCATTTTTGATATATATGCATCGATTTATACATCTATGTATAAGTCAAGACAGAAGCATTTGATATATATACATCTATTGATACATCGATGTATAAACTAAAACAGAAACATTTTGAAAATATACATCGATTGGTACATCGATGTATAAGCCAAAACAGAAGTAAGAACGTTTTGAAAAAACTATACAATCGATTAGTTAATCGATGTATAATCTTCTGGGCTGAAAATATAAGTGTTTTTCAAGAACAACATCGATGTATTCATATGTGTATCATTCAAGATCAAGAACATCCAAGAAAACAATCGATTAGGCAATCGATGTACACATGTTATAAAAGTGAAATCTTGTTTAATACATCTATGTACACATCGATTGACTAATAACAGAATTTTTCTAATAAGTCTGTTATGATCTCAACTGACTTGTAAAGTGTATCCAACGAATCTATTTTGAGATAAACCTATATAAGGACATTGGGAAACACCTTTTTTTTAAGGAAATTCATTCAAAATTTGAGAACACACACACAAATATTGAGAGGGCTTTTCATTGAAGAAAAAATGAGTATTTTTCTCTAGAGTTTCAATTTGTAATTTTTGATTTCTTGGAATCTGATTTAATCTTTTTTAAATTTTATAAAAGAGAGATAAGAGAGAAGGTTCTCTCGCTGGTTAGATCAAGAGTATAAGGGACTCTTGGTGCTGTGCAAGAGTAGAAGGAACTCTTGTGGGAATTGCAAGATTGCTTTGACTGAAAAGCTATCATTTGGGTAGAAGGAACCAAGAAGTGGAGCTTTTGTAAAGAATCTTGTATATTGATTTTCTATGGTGGATAAATCTCACGGTGGTGTGGGACTGGATTTAGGTTACCAGGAGGTAGCTGAACTAGGATAAATCTCGGTTTGTAATTTTCTCTATCCCTTAACTCTTTATTTGCTTTATTGTTGAATGTATGAATTAAGTAATATGTTAGGGATGCTTGTATGATCTGATTTGTTAATGATCTTATTCTTATCTGAAATCAATATTACTGTTAATATTTTTTTATAAGTTTTAATTCTTGATTGCAATACATCTTGCAAAAACATATTTTGGTTTGGTGGTTGACAAAATCTTTTTCTTGATTAAAGAAAAGAATCAGTTTTTGTAAAAAGGAAAAAAGTTTCAAAAACTTATCATACTCAATTCAAGCCCCCTTTCTTGAGTAATCAGAAGCCACAACCAACAAATCCTACAAAAATAGATGTTATTACTTGTTTATCTTACCCTACATGTGTGCGAGATGTTCGTTCGTTTCTTGGACATGCAGGTTTCTATAGGCGCTTTATTAGAGATTTCATCTAGATAGCGCTTCTGCAATCTAACCTTTTGCAGAAAGATGTGGAGTTTTTGTTTGACCAAAAATTCAAAGAAGCCTTTGATCATTTGAAGCAGGCTCTGACTAGTACCCCCATTATCCAGCCACCTGATTGGACACTCCCATTTGAACTAATGTGTGATGCCTCTAACTATGATGTGGGAGCTGTCTTGGCACAAAGAGTGGGCAGAGCCTCCCATGTGATCTACTATGCTTCAAGAACTTTGGATGCTGCTCAAGCAAATTAAACAACCACATAAAAAGAACTTTTAGCTATTGTGTTAGCATTAGACAAGTTTTGATCTTATTTACTTGGTTCTAAGGATGTGGTGTTTTCTGATCATGCATCTTTGAAGTTTCTTTTGAAGAAGCCTGAGGCTAAGCCATGATTGATTAGGTGGATGCTGCTACTCCAGGAGTTTGATATTGAGATCCAAGATAGGAGTGGAGCAGAGAACCAGGTCACTGATCACCTAAGTAGGATTGAGAGAGCCTCAAATCCCCTTCCCATCAATGATTCTGTTCCAGATAAGTAGCTTTTACAGCTACAAGGTAAGACCACCTCTCCTTGGTTTACAGATATGGTTAATTTCTTAGATGCTAGTGTTTTTCCTGCATGTTTTACTAAGGCTCAAAATGATAAATTGAAAAGCGAGTCTAAATATTATGTATGGGATGATCCTTACTTGTGGAGGTTTTGTGTTCTAGTATGTTCTTAGTTTTTTCCATGCATCTGCATGTGGTGGGCATTTTGGTCCCCAATGTACAGCCAAGAAAGTCTTGGACTCTGGATTGTATTGGTCTACCTTATTTCATGATGCATACATATTCTGTAAGTCTTGTGAGCAATGTCAGAGAATAGGTAATATTTCTCACAGGAATAAGATGCCCCAGCAGCCTTTAATGTTTTGTGAGATTGTTGATGTCTAGGGTATTGACATTATGGGACCTTTTCCTGTTTCTTTTGGTTTTGTTTATATATTATTGACTGTGGATTATGTATCTAAGCAGGTGAGGCTAAAGCCACTTGGACTGATGATTCCAAAGTTGTTGTGAATTTTGTTAGATCACAAATTTTTTGTAGGTTTGGAGATATCTAGCATTACGATGTTACTACATACGTACTAATCTGATACATATATCCGTAATGTTCATTAAAAACATTACAGAGAGCCTTATGAAATGTGAAAAACACAATATTTATAACTTAATGCATCTTTATACATATACATCATTAGCCTCCCTTAGGGCATGAAGTAATATTTAACTATTTATATTACAAAAGAAGTATAACAAAATACTAAATATGCAACATTGTCTATAAAGTTAGTCTACTATTTAGTTTCCTTTTTCTTCTTATTCTTTGAAGAACCTTCACCTGGAATTATATGATACACAGTGGGGTGAGAAACAACATTTCTCAATATGAGTAATCAAAACCAAACATACATACTGAACATAATAACATAGTCTTAACAATTAAGAATAATACAAGTTACATTCTCACAAGATTTAACTTTAATAACTAACTAAACTAAGTTAAACATTCATACTTTCATTCTTACACACTTAGCTCATTTAAGACCTAGGCATGTTTTAATAGGAAATTCTGACTTCTCATGTTTACCCCATTGTAGATCGGAAAAATTGAAATTTCTACATACATGCAACCCTAGCACTTGGTTAGGAATACTTGTCTCCTTAGGAACTTCTTGACTCCCTTCCTTCTTGGCTAAATGACCTCACGCCAGTGGCACAAGCTGAAGGAGTTTATGAAGGCCCAAATGAATATGCAAGGAAATTTTATAACTTTGTTGATGACAATCAACTAAGTTGATTGTCACATAGCCAAGTCCATACATACATACTGAACAATTGTGATGAAGTTTAATAATATGTTACGTACTTTGACTCATTTATAATATTTTTATTTATTCTAGATGACAAGTCAGATAGCCAGGTCCATGTATACATACTGAACAATTGTGATGAAGTTCAATAATATGTTAGGTACTTTGACTCACCTGTAATATTTCTTATTACTCACTAAATTATTATTATTATTATTATTATTATTATTATTATTATTATTATTATTATTATTATTATTATTATTATTATTATTTTGCTAATATATAACAATACTTGTTAACTTTAGAGAGCATGAGTATGAAGTTAATAATCAACGATGCGGATCAAAATGGAGCAAAGCCAAAAACTATAGTCAAAACTTTTCTCAATGGTTTGAAACTCGTGCTATGCATGAGGATGTGCCAGATTGGATAAAAGAACTGTCTAGGGGACCAAATTCAATTGGAAGAAGATATTTTGGGTATTTGATCAATGGATACAGATTTCATACCAAGCAGCGTGATGTAAGACAAAAAACGCAGAATAGTGGTGTCACATTAGTTGTATTAACTACAAGCTTTGCAAGCTCAAATGATGAAATTCCGGTTAATGTAATTCTAACTTATTATAGTAGAATAGTTAATGTAGTTGAGTTAGATTATTATGGCCATTTTAAGGTTATCTTATTTACGTGTGATTGGTATGAAGTTGGAGAAGATATTTATGGCCTTACATATGTTCACTTCAACAAGAAATGCTACCAAGAAGAGCCTATTGTGCTAGCATCTCAAGCACACCAATGCTTTTATGTTTAAGACTAATTTGATCAAAACAAACATTATGTCATGAAGACAATTCCAAGAAACTTGTTTAACATAAGTGACCTGTAACGCCCTTTTTCGTAAGGGAACGTCACATTGTCAATTACAATGCGGAAATGAAATTATGTAAGTTAAGACCCGGTTCATTTTAATAATATGTATAAATTTACTTGAATTATAGTTGGGTATTTAAATTAGTGAGTATTTTTTTTGATATAATAACCATAATAATAATGACAATAATTTACAACCATAGTGACAAAACAGAAATGGAAATAAGGGATAAAGACAGGAATAAAGCGTACATTGAAAATTAACATTTCATATTCATATATATATATTTATCAAATTGTTTAGTTACAAAGCCTGGTACATCAAAAAGCAAAACTATACCTGCCCCTAAAGGATTATACATACACATCCCCACGGTATCAGAATATACAGCCCACTACAGACAAAACATCAGGCCCCCAAAATAAAATACTGGTAGCCCTCAGTAGCTACAAGTAAAGTCAGTCCCTCGTGAAGTGGTCCTTTCCGCACTTCTTACACCTGGATAACGGTACCACGATTGGAGTGGACTTGCTACCACTCGCACCACCATGATGCGTTTGCTGTCGCTGTTGCTCCCTTGGTCGTAGTGTATATGGTTTCTGCTTAAACTGATTGGCCTTCCTACGGTTCCTCCTTTGGAACTTCGGTAATCCAAAGTTACCCCAAAGTCGACTTTCTTCCTTCAAATTCCGAACCTCAACTTCAATTCCTGCTGTTGTGCGGCTCTCTGATCTTGGCGTGTAGTTACATTAGACATTCTTTGTATTTCTTCGGTTGCCGCAGTCGTGCCATCATTGTCATTCCCCACATTCGCACGCTTACATCTACTTCGAGTCATTGTCTTCCTTCAAGGACAAATAAATCAAATCATAAGGAAAATCAAAAACATTCGGTCCAAACGCTATTGTCTCCTTTCGAAAACCAAACACAAAGAGTCACACAACCCAACAAAACAAACCCAAAAGACTCTAACTTGAGCTCCTTCACTCTGCCTTCTGCGACGCAATCTCTTGTAAGTCTTTGACTCCTACGTAGCTCCTCGAACCAAACTTACGCCAAATACTCTTTTCCAAAGAGAATTGGTTTTTGAAAACTTCTTGGATACCTCAGTCCACAAACCTTGTAAGTCTCATTTAACTACCCTTTTTCTAACCCAATGGCTCAAACAATTCTAGAGGTAACACAACAATGGTATAAATGCAAACAAATCCTAAGCAAGTTCAGTCATACCAGCTGAGCTTCTTTCTAAAGAACTCCTATTACCTTAATACGCCTAGGTGAAGTCATAGTTTCCTGTAGTCAGAGAACATTACACATTGAGTGGGCCAGTACTCAATATCATGTAACTATGCAACAGTAGCTACCAACACTCAACCTATGGCAAGCTGTGTCTTCCTTTCCCAACATCTCAATTAAGAGACAAGGAAGTACACAACATACTAAGAACTTCTAACATGTCTAAGCATAGTCAGTCCATACCCCAGCTCAACAGGATGAACTGAGCTCTGATACCACCTTAATGTAACACCCCTCGATTTAATAACTAAGGCACAATCGTCATTATGTCACGATCACTAAATTTCGGCGTGCTAACATTGTCAAATAACAAACTTTACAAAAATATTACTCATTTCGCATACGAGGAAAATAGGAGCCACGAATGAATAGTTACATATACAACCAATTAAAATATGAATTATAAGATGTACTCAATTTACAAGATTTTAGACTGAATAATCACCTTAAAACATACATATACTCAAAATACACTTTATACAGGTAATGCAAAATAAAATATAAACTACCCATAACATATCCATGACTAAGGAGTTGGGCACTCCATCGGATCCCGAATGCGTGAGGCAACTCCGGGCTCACCGGCGTAGTAAGAAATACAGAATAGAGTCCTCAATCGCAGTCCTCTTCATGGTCAAAGTCAGATCCCCAACATATCGCATACGCTTGCCGGTCCAGTCGACTCGCCAAGTCTTGGCACCACCAGTGAACACAATTCGAGCGAACACAATAGAACTCCCTTCGCGACGACATCACCGGATATAGTGGGTCAAACCAAGAAAATCCAGAGGAATCCAACCTCGTTCCCTCTTACAATCTTTAACCAAATTTTTACATAGAGCAAGAAAAGTACAAGAAAGAGGTAAGACATCCTACCATCATTACCAATCATAGCATCAAGAAACCAAACGGTGCAAAGCGCCCACATAGCAATTATGACAGCAACAATGGTAATAAACATTTAATAGTAGTTATAATCAATCAAACAATTCCAGGCAGTTATATGTATACATATCGATAATACAACAATTCCAATACATTAACAATAAATGCCAGATAATTCATGGACTCATTGTGCATATGCATTCTGTAATCAAAATCCTACTCCATGGAACTAGACACAAAACAGTCGGAGAGAATGACCAGGAGGTATGTCTGTATTCTTGGCTGCCCAGGCCCTCAAGTGCTATAATTCTCAAATTATCATCGTGCACATCATGACATTTTACAAGACATTCTACACAGATCTCGATATAGGACAGCGTCTCAGTCCGGATAGTCAGTGTGTTTGCATCGGTCTGCCCCACGGACAGAGAGCTACCAACTGCCCATTGCGAGGTACCCGCACCCTGACGCCCCCAAGGTTAACAAGTAACCTACACTTGTCTATTCGCACCCACACAAAGGTGTGGTTCAACTCCTAGGCTACCGGCCTTAACCAAATCCAACGGACAATCACAATGCATACCGACTCTATGCATCAACATGTATGATCATTTTCACATACAATCCCACAATATGCCATAATTTACCAAGCATGAAAGTAACACAATCATTGGTCACTCACATGGACCCACAATATCATAATCAGTACCTTTTTAAAGTATATTATGAACTCTTGCTTAGGTTCAGATTTTCTTACAAAGTTTGTCTCTAAGGAAATTCTCTTATTTGACTAAATCCTCTTAGATAATTTATTCACGTATACTTAGGAGGTTATTCTAAGATCTCAAAGTCTCACACTCTCTTGTTCTTACCCTAATTAAAATTATCCAAAGTCTTATGAAAATTCCATTCTTGGTTCTTTAAATTTATGGATCTCGACGCATAATTTAATTTCCAATTAGCTCACTCTTACATTCTGTTTCCATTAATATAATCCCTAGGTGTTAGGTGATAATTTACAGTCTCGAATTCGATGGAAACGATGTATCTATTATAAAATTGAAGCTGCCTTTCAACGAAAAATAACTTGACAAAATGATGAAAGATGGGAGAGTATTGTTTCTCAAGAATGACAAAGAACCAATTTCTGTCAAATACAGATTCCGTCGAATACGCTAGAAAATTAGCAGAAATCCTATTTCGACGGATGGGTGTTGACGTTGGAGAAATATTCCAAGTGTCGAACCGACGGAAACACTCTGGTCAAAAACTCTAATTCGACGGATCTGGAGAAGTTTCTCTACTCGACGGGCATTGACACTCAAACTCGATGAATATTGACTTTGGGGAAGTTTCTGTTGAACAAACAGAAAATCTCTCCTGAGTGGTCGAGAACTCTATTCGACAGATTTGGCATTGGAGGAGTTTCTCTCCTAAGTGGTCAGGAATTCTATTCGACGGGTTTTGCCTGAAGATTAATTTCGACGAGCATGGTTAGGGTTTCATACTCGACGGATTTTGACACTGGACTAAATGATCAGGAGATCAAATTCGACGGGTATGGTCAGGGGTTCATACTTGACGGATTTTGACATTGTGTTTAATGGTCTGAAGTTCAAATTGTTACTATTTTTCACATAAAATCCTTAAGTTTCTGGGCTCAAAACTGTGACCATCCGAGAACTAATCGGACGTCTTTTTCATTTCATATTATACATTCCACTGTTACTCAGATATATCAAAACACACAAAACAACCAAATAGCACACATACACTATGAACAACATGCAACAAACATAACCCTCAATACCAATCACAGAAGATGTTCCTAAATGCTAAGAAAGGTTAAGGAGGAATGTTTTCCTCTTACCTTAGAGAAGCACAAAGAAACGCTGCTCCTTTTTGGTCAAAAATTTCATTTTCAGCTTCTTGGAAATCCTTGAATATTCAAACTTACAAAATCAGAATCAAATATTGAAATGGATACCCATGGTCACCAAAATGACCGTGGGTTACGAAAATGATAAGAGGGGAAGAGAAAGCTGAGAGCTTTACCTTAAAGCTCCAACCTTTAAGCTTCAAAGATGTAAGAGAATGAAGATGAAAAAAATGGCAGAACTTTGAAGATGACTCCCTCAAAGATGGTGGTCCTCCAAACACAAAAATGGTGCAAGCAGTGTGACGGTTTGAAGAACAAAATGGAGGAGTGGGTGGTAATGATATTGCTGCTGTGGAGTGAAAAGAGAAGAGAGGAAGATGAGTGAACAGTAGCTGCATATTGGGAGGAGGGGAAATGAGAGAAAAAATGAATTATGCCCCCCTTAGTCAACATGCAGCACCAAAAAGGGAAGAGAGAGAGAAAGGAGTGGTTGGAGGAAGCTTCCTTGAGAAGCTTTGCATAATTCTCAATAAAGTGCATGACAAGCTTATCTCCTCAATTAAATACATCTAACAGATGATTTAATTGCACTGTTAGAATTATTTTCCCCGTGAATAAAAGTTACAACTGATGAAAATAATATTTCATTATTCATCAGATGATTTTATGATACAGTGATTTTATTTATCAGATAAAATCTTGAAAAACGTAAACCTCGCAAACTGTGTCCGGCCTCGGGTTTAGTAAGATCTCCCATCGACACGTTGACAATCCAAGGTTTACCAGCCTCAGGGAAAACATTTCGTTATCCCGGCTCCGCTCATTGCACACGTAAAACGAGGAATATATTAAAATATTCATTATTTTCATAAAAATCCACAAAAATTCCTAAAAAATCATAAATATTATAAAATGATCATTTATAATGAAATAAATAATTTTTTTTGGGATGTTACATGACCAACCTAAGTCTGATACCTACCATATTTATGAAAATGAGCCATTTGAACATTCAATGGGTCCTTCTATACCCATTGATGATGGTGAAGTTGTTTTAGAGAGGAATGATGTACCACCAACCATTATTGATGCGCAAGTGTTTGTTGCCTAAGATCATGAATTAGAACCGGGAGAAGAGACTGGTTTTGAGGACGCATCATGAGATATCATTTTTTGATATAATTTAAATGTGGCTCATTTACTTTGTAATTCATTTTTTGCATGATTGATGCATTTAGAATTTGTGATCAGATTTGCAATATAATGTTGATCGTTATGTTACTATAATCTTGACAAGCATAAGGGACTATAAAACTTCATGTACAATATTATACAGACATCATCTGATGACTTCTATGCAATTATATGTCCGCATAAACGTACATTGGAGGTTCTTGATTGATTTTAAATAGTTATTTGGTTATATTACCTATAATCCTTGTCACATCATCTGGTGACTTACATGAAAATATATTTCTGAATATATTTTGTCTCATTGTCATGGCCACAAGAAATAGTCGTTATCCTCTACCTTTTCTAATTTATCTCTTTAGAGCTGTTACATAACTTGAACCGACTACCCTCCTTATTGGTTGTTTACTCTTGAACTTATGTTAACTTAATCTTTTTCAACTCTATTCACATTAGCTTCCTTGTCTTGTCTTTTCCACCAAAAGGTTTATGCAATTTGTTTCCTTCACATACAGGTTAGTGATTTTGGTATTCTGATAAGATCTGGTTTCAACATATCAAAAGCTCTCTTCTTCAACTTTCTATCAGCACTTATGGCACTTGCAGGAACTACATTAGTGAGTGTTGTCTTCATTCAATGGAGTGAGTTGTTTAGTGGTTTCGATCCACAAACAATAGATATAAAACAAAAATAGAAATGTGAATATTGACAAAACTGTGTTCATAAGTTTTTTTTTTGTTAAGACACATTATGGATCAAAATATTGTTTACATAATTGGTGACTGGAAGAGCATAATTAAGTAAATGAGCATAGAAGAAAGAAAATGGCAATCGAATTTTATATGTTTCAGAAAAAGTAAACAATTCAATCTATTTATTGTTACTAAATTAAAATAAGATATAGATGAAAATAGAGACCCATTATATCTTAGATTCCTATGCGGTAACAAGCTCATGATTTCTAAACTTTTATGGGACTTATTTAAAAGTAGTGTTACTATGGGGAATTTAATGATTGAATTAGGACAATCGTAAGTATCACATTTACATTCATTTCTAGTAATGTTCTAGTTGGAATTCCTTAATTCGTATATTCTGCTTTCTTACCTTAGATGAGTCATGTTCTATTTTCTTGTCAATGTAATTGCAATATTCTATTCTTATTGATTTGTATTTGCTTCTAGACAAAGCTATAAATTTGTTCTATTTATTGGACTGTTGCCTTTATTTTTTTCAGTATAAAGAATGTACAAAGGAGGAGCTCTTAAGAAGAAGGTGTTGACCCTAAACAAGGGTCAAAGTCCTATAAAGAATAAAGGCTTTGATTTTGAATTACAGGCACGATCAAGTACTAAATTGCTTAGGCAATTTGAAATTAAGAGAGAATAAATTGTAAATGAATGCAAGAATTTAATTATGAAAGCTCAGGCACAAGTAACTCATAAAAGGAAAAATCCTATGCCTACAACATTGAATGCAAGTGATGGACAAAGTAGGTTAAATTCAATTCAAACTAAGTGCATTCAAAAGCAAGGGCAGAATAAGTTACCTATGCACAAAACCATGACCCAATCTTCTCAAAGAGAATATTTTGAAATTTTACCTATAACTGGAACCATCCCACAAGCTGAAGTAGAAGACCATCCTACTATTGAAAAGCAATGCAGTCTTAAAAATGCTAAAAGGAAGCTAATCCATCCAGCAATGCGTCTTGATCAATTTCTTGAAAAACAAGGGATACATATGGAGGGAGAAAAACAGGCCGATATTCAGCCAATGGATGATCTTGGAGAAAATAATATGGCATCAAATGATGATGTTGTTGATCTTAAAGTTGGTGGCAATGACTTTGTTGGAGATCAAGTTATGGATACTGATCAAGTTGAAGGCGGTATATTTTAAACTTACTTTTTTAATTACTTGTATATTTTATGCTCATTATATGAAAATATTGCATGCTCAACATTCAACTATAATAACTTTTTTTCTATTTTGGCTATTACATGAAACTAAGTACAATGGAAAAGAAAAAAACCTGAGGAAAAATAACTTGCAAATCAATTCATGCATGAACTATGGAAGAACAGGATGAGGTGACATTTGATAAGGGATAAGCAGTAGGACCAACTAACAAAAGAGTATCTGATTTAAGCAATTTTCTAGGCACAATTGCTAAGAATCCAAGATTTATCACCTTGCTATACACTACTTGGATAGCTGTGCCAAAAGAAAATAAAAATCGCATGTAGAAGTATGTTAATGTAAGAGCAGTGAATTTTTCTTATTTCAGTTTTTATTTAGTTTTTCTTACTACATGATATTAACATATATGTCATGTTTTGCATAGTCCAAGTTCATCCTTCCAAATAATGCAAAGAAATAGGTGATGGCTACTATTCGTGATGCTTGGAAGCAACACAAGGAAAAGATTAAGAAGAAGCATTTTGATAAATATGATAACATTGAAGATATGTTGAAAAATCATCCTGCAGACATTTCAAAAGTAACTTTCAACAAATTGATTAAATATTGGGGTCTTCCCATTGTCCAAGTGAGATAGAACAACCTTTTCTAACCTTAGTGAAATTACTGATTTGGTTATATTTTTTTATGATTTGATATATATATATATATATATATATATATATATATATATATATATATATCTTTTTATTAGAATGTAGTCTATGTGTCGTATGAATTCTATAAATAGAAAGAAGCAAAAGTTTGGGTATCGGATAAGGCTTGTAAACTTTGGAATAGTACGCGTGAGACTAGTATTAATCTTAGACACTTGGGTTAGCAACATGACTTTCCTTTCTTCTCATACCTTGCTAGTATAGTCTTGATTGTTTGTACTTTTATTTTCATTCTTGTAGCGCTCAACCAAAGAGAACAATGAAGATCCAACAAAATATGAAATGTTTATTGCAACACGCGCAAGTAGCAAAGGTAAGGAAGTTGATTCGGAAACAAAAGTTGCAATTGTAAGCAAATGAAGTGTGTTATTATTAATGATATTATTAATGTTATTATTGATGTTATTATTAATGTTTCTTTTAAACAGTCAGAACTTCAAAATCACCAAGATGTTGGAGAAACTGATGAGGATACATTCGACGTAGTGTTTGGGAAGGAGCAACCTAGTCGGGTTTGATGCTATGGTAGATCAATAACAGTGACTTACTTGAAAAAAGATGTAGAAATCAACAAAATTAAATAACATCACAATGAGATAATCGAATCCATGTACAGTGAAGTCAGATATTTGAAAGGAGAGGTTAAAGGATTGCAACATCTTGTAAAGATTTTGTTGCAACAAAACAACCCTGGAATGAGCGTAGAAGAAGTTGAAGCATTAATGCGATGTATCCAACTCTCCACTGGATGCGAATAGTGCACAAAGTGCCGTAGGCCATGATAATTACATATTTTATATATTAATAAACCCTCATTTTTAGTCATTTACACTCTCCATGTACTTAATTAATTAGGCTTGGTCAGGTTTTGTAAGTTTGGGCTCAAATTGGGCTTAATTGATTTTTTCTAGCATCATTGAGACTTGACACTGTTTCTGCATTTGAACCATATCTTGAGTTCTAGATGTCTAAAAATTTTGTATCTTACCTTGTAGGAAATATGAGAGAGAGCTCTACAACTTTCATGTAGAGATCTAGGGCAGAATCAGATATCTAGTGGAGCTAATTGGGCCTAGAAGCCAGAACACGAGTTTAGAGACCCTTTGAGAATGTTTTGTCTATAACTTGAGTTGTAGACCTCCAAATACGCGAGATTTGGGCCCAATTACTCATATAGACCTAGCTTCGTAACTAATGGGATTCTAATGATGTGAGGCCAAAATAGGAGTTAGTTTATATATGTAGAAGTAGAAAATCGAGATCAGTTTTTCATTCTACACTTTTCTCACCTTCTCTCTCTAGATCTAGATCTTTCTCTCTTCTTCTTCCTTCTTCCTCAAGCTCCTTTATGGTGATGGCTATGGAGAGCTAAACTTTTGTAATCAATTCAAAGATTCTTGAAGAAATTATGATTTGGATTCTTGAGATCTTGGTTTTGTTTTGTGTTTAAAATGCATTTGGATTCCTTTTCTTCCTCTTCTTCTTGATCTTGAATGCATGAATGGTGATTCTGTTTATGTTTGATCTGATTGGATCTTGATTTAAGATTGAGAATTATGATGAATTTAGGATTGATTGATCTAAATTAATCACAAAATTAAAGAGGTTAGGTTACTGATTTGTGCCTAGGTTAATTGAATTCGGAGATCAAATTAACATAAATTCCAACATGAATTGTGCGATTGCAAATTTGTGTGTCAATTGTTAATTGAATTCTAGATGATTGTCTAGTATGAATTCTGGATTTGATGTAGCGATTTCAGTTGAATCCAAATTAACCATTCAAATGCACTTCAAATGTTTGTTGAATGATCTGTGATAGAATCAACCCAATTTCAGATAGGTTTCTGAATTGATTGCTCTTTTAATTGAATTTCTTTCATTTTAATTTTGTTATTTACATATTATGAGTTCTCAAATCCTTTACCCAATTTTGGCTTGATCTGATCAAATTACATTTCCAATCCTTGAGAGATGATATGATGTTGTTTCCTATGCTACAAATCATAGGTATAACTCAGTTACAATTTTGATTGAGTTCGGCGCTCGTCGAGCCACCATCTTCCACGTTCCTCTAGATCAACTCATGTTCCAAACCATGAAATTAATGGAATCTTTTCTTCATGTTGTCTTGTTTCAAACAGTTTAAATTCTAGAGCTATAATGATAGGGACATATTTCAATAGGTTTTGTTTCAATCATTTGTAGGGATTAGTTCTATAACTGAGATTTTTTTTGGATTATGTGATTCTATGATTATCTACATTCTGTGATTCTGATCCTTGTTGTTGTGACTAAGAAATTCTTTTAGCTTGGACCTTGCATGTAGCTAGGAAAGTCCCCTTGTTTTGTTACTAATAAATACCATTGATGATGCTATTTGTTACTGGTGATGTTAATAGCTTAAAATATCATTTTTGTTTCTAAGATTCAAATCCAAGTTGTACTTTAGAGACATTCTCACAAGAAAATAGGTAGCATTTTATTTTTTTATAGGGGGGATACAAAAATCTATCTACAACAAGAAGCTGTAATGATTTTTATAGCCATTTGTCCTATAACTGACATTGGCCTGTGATATCTGAATTACAAGAAGATAGCAGAGGGCATCAGAAAATACATCATCTAGCAAGGTTAAATAATTCAGATAGTTTGGATAGTGTTCTGGACCGTGATCCGAGATCCCGCTCCAAGGGATCAACCCGGCATGCACACAACCGGACTCCTCACAAACTGGCATAATGGAAGACACATAAGGCAGTCCGGACATGGGAATCTAGCACGTCGAGTGGTATTGGGCCATATTATCATGATTGATAGATTCATGCAGAGGATAAATCCCTAAATATCCGTAACTGCCAATCAACAACTTACGATATTATAGGACTCATAATTACCCTAGATGGCTAAGTACTTCCTGTATCATAATCTCATATTTATGAGAATTTACCCATTAATAATGGGAAGGTGATCTTTATCAGGATACTAGTCCCAAATTACCTGCATCCAATACGGATCCTATTAGGATTCTACATACGCTCTATAAATACAAGGCTAAGTCATTATAATAAGGTAATCTGTAATCCAATTATATAACCTTACTTGTGCATTGCCTGACTTGAGCATTGGAGTCCCTTTGCAGGTACCCACCCCCTATTCAATATGCTCAGGTGCCGTTGCTCAAGGAGGAAACCACTGCTTGCGTGCCTATTATAGGTACCCTCTGAATCCACTTCAAAATATTGGCGCCGACTGTGGAGAACCTTAAATTTCTAATCCCACCCAATCATGGTGAACACAAGGCAAAATTTGAGAAGATATGCTGCACAAACCTCTGTCAACCAGAGGCAAGATCCTGATGTGCAACGTCCACCACTCCCGCCGCCTCCACCTGCGGTCCAAACCTCCACTGTGAGAAATCAGGCACCCGGAGCAAAAAAAACTAACGTGATGGGCATTCTACCTCTGCCTCTGTGAGTCTCCCAACCCATCACGTAGGATTTCTATTAGGGAAAGACTTGAATTCCCGGCTCAAGGAGGTGACCAGAGCATTCAACAACGCAGGATCTCAGTGCACTAGCATCTGGGAATGCCAAATAATGAGGTTGATGATTGTGCATCTCGTTCTGAACGCACACACCAATCTCGTGCTTGCCGATGCCAATTCCAAGACATGTTGCAACAACATATGGATATGCTGAATGACTAATTTCAGAGGTTGGAAGACATACAGCGTGCCATGCATGAAAACCAACCCATGCCACATCGTCGTGATAGAAGGACCGACGTGGAAAATAATCAAAGGAGGGCTCACGCCGGCAATGGAATCCCCAATACCGGGACAAATAACCAGAACTGCAGAACAATGGAACAACCCTTCTCTGACCAACTTATGGAGTACCGGGTTCTTAGGAACTTCAAGTTTTCGCCAAACTTAGAAATTTATGATGGAACCACGGACCCCTAGGAACACATAAATGCCTATGAACAGTCCTTATATTTCTATGGCGGGTCCATGGAGTTGCTATGCTGAGCTTTCCCCCTTTCCCTAAAAAAGAGAGCCCCCAAGTGGTTTACCAGCCAACCAAGGGAGTCTGTGGTAAACTGGTTGGATCTTAAACAACGTTTTCTACTACAATACACTACCAGCAAGGAGCAACCTAAATCCATCGAGTCCCTGGCCAAAATTCACCAACGAAAGGATGAAACCCTCTGAGATTATGTCAGACAATTCATGGCAGCATGCACCAACGTAGAGAATTTTAAAGATAGGATAGCCTCACATTACGCCAGAAGCGGTCTCCGAGTAGGTTCTGAGTTCTTTAAGTCTTTGGCAAAGAAAAAGCCAGATAATTTGACCAACTTCGAGAAACGATCTGAGAAGTATGTCTACTTGGAGGAGGCAATAGAAGACCACAAGAGGTAGGACAAAGGTGAGTCTTCCCACCAGAAGTCCAACCAGAATTCCTCAAGGCCACGACCTCCAAATGGCAGTCCACCCCGGAGAAATTATTCTAACTATACTCCCCTGAACACACCTTGGGAAACAATCTTGAGGGAAGTGATACATACGAAGTTTCAAAATATTCAGAGACTGCCTCCTATCAAGAAACACAAACAAAAGGATCATTCCAAGCATTGCACATAGCATAAGGGCTACGACCATGATACGGAGGACTGCTATAAATTACGTGATGCCATTGAATTCTTAATCAAGGTCGAACGCTTACAGTAGTATATCCTTCGTGTTCAAAATAACAAAGGGGTAACAGACGCAGAAATGGCAGACGCAGTCCACGTCGAAGTCCATCCCCTCAATACAGAAGAAGGACAAGAAGTCCCAAGAGAAGATCCTGGACTCCACCTCACCTAGACAGTAACGATTAGCAGGATAGGAATAGGGACGCTCCCCCCGATGATAATGATGACCATCGCTCTGAGCCCAATAGGACAATTCATACTATCGCCAGTGGCTTTGTCGGAGGAGGGTCTTCAAACAGAGCTCAAAAGAAAGCTCTTAGAATGGCTGTGTTTAGCGTAGTCCACTCAACACCCAGGACACAAGCAGAAGGTAAAAAGATGCCTCCTATCACTTTCTAAGACGAGGACTACAGCAGAATTAACCCGGATCACGACGATCCACTTGTCATCTCGGGGATAATATCCAATGTCGAAGTCCACCAAATTTTTGTTGACCAAGGGAGTTCAGAAGATATTATGTTTCTAGATCTTTATCAGAAGTTAGAGTTACCACAATCAGACTTAACTCCTCATGTTAGAAAGTTGACGGGTTTCACGAGGGAAAAATTACCCTGGTTGGGCACTTCGAAACCCACCTGACCCTCGGATCGTCTAAACTTTTCAGGACGATCAAGGTAAAGTTCTTAATTGTGGACTTTCCTTTGGCTTATAACATTATCTTGGGTCATCCTTCTCTCAACGCACTTGGCGCCATGGTGTCTACCACCCACCTCGTGATGAAATTCCTTAACAAGAACAATGACGTCGTCACTGTTAAAGGTGATCAAATTACTACCAGAAAATACTATAATGAGAGCTGAAAAATTTGTAGAGCACCCCATAAGGAGAGATCTGCAGTCCCCGGCTCGTTCCTTGACCAGGTTAACATACTAATGACCGAGTTGGAGGTCAAAGAAGAAATTCGAGATACTCGACCCTAGCCGGAAGGTGAATTGCAGCCCCTCCAACTTGGAGCCAACCCAGAACAGGTTACCAAGATTGGAACACGTCTGGATGAAGAAGAAAAACAACGAATGACAGAGCTCTTATTAAAAAATAGAGACATTTTCACATGGACATTCTTCGACATGCCCGGACTTGAACCCATCTTCATCTGCCACTATTTGTCAATCAAAGAGGGTGCCAAGCTGGTTAGTCAAAAGAAAAGAAAGGTCGGATCCAAGAGGCAGCAAGTCGTTGAAGAACAAGTCAAGGAGCTATTAAGTGGTAACTTTATCAGAGAAATCTCCTATACCGTATGATTTTCCAACGTGGTCCTAGTAAAGAAATCCAATGGCATGTGGAGAATATGCGTAAATTATACGGATTTCAATAAAGCCTATCCGAAAGACCCATACCCACTTCCCAATGTGGATAAGCTAGTGGATAGCTCCTCGGGTTTCAGATGGCTCTCATTTATGGATGCATATTCTGGGTACAATCAGATCCCCATGTACGCCGGAGACGAAGACAAAACCACCTTCATTACCGATAGGGCGAGCTACTGCTACAAGGTCATGCCCTTTGGTCTGAAGAATGCAGGGGCCACTTACCAAGGGATGATGAACAGGGTCTTTGAAGACCAAGTGGGGAAGATGTTAGTGTATGCCCTAGAGGCTGATACATTTGTCTGTATTTACATATATTCTATTATGCTAATTTTAATATATGAGGCAATTCATTTATTGTATTCTTTTTAATAAACTTAATAAAGTCCTTAGAATAGAAAGTTTGATGCCATAGGACATCAAGTGGTTGACTTGATCATGAGATCCTATTGGATAAAATTAGAACATTATTCTTAAATGTCCCTAGTCAAGTATTATTGTTAACTAGGACAATAATAATGCATTGAGACTAGTATGTGCATAGACTGATGACCACATCTCACGGGCCATAGATATGAGATATCAAGTCTTCACATGGGTACATATTAGAGTAATGATGTACTGGACTGACCCGCTATGAGAACGCTACATGGATCATTACGTGAGTGTCATAAGTGATTCTCATAGTGACAATGGTGTCTGTGGTCCTTTGACTTGAAATCACTACGATTCTTACATAAAGAGTTGTGTGTTTTAATGCCATCAAACGTCATTTGTAATAAGGTGATTATAAAGTTGGTTATTAGACATACCGCAGATCATGCAGAGGGATGTGAGTGACCTAGATGGGATTTGTCACTCCTACATAACAGGAGCAATATCTTTGGGCCCCCTGATTGAGTGAGACTACGAAATGCATGACCATGCTCAAATGAGTCAATATGAGATATTGATTTCATTGTTGTTATAAAGTCTACTCGAGTATCAGGAAATGAATGATTAGACTATACAAGGGTGATGCATTCCATGCCTTGTGTTCAATCTAGATATCTTGACAAAGGGACTAAACGACATAGAAACATTGGTCACGGAAAGGTTATGTTAAATCACTAACATTCTTATTACTTAGGTAGCAGCGATGTGTTACTAGATACCACTCACTACTTGTAATATTAAAATGGGATTTTAATATTACTGCCTACGTAATAAGAACCTGCAGGATCACACATATAGAGCAGACTAAACTTGGAGTAATAAATTCAAGTTGGACTCAGATTCAAATATGGGCCAGACTCATAACAGATGAGTCTAGGGTTGCATAGCTTACCTTGCTGCTGCTCATACTCACTTAAGGCAGTCACTATTATAAATAGTACTGCTAAGGGGCTGCTAAGACATACATAACACAGAACCCTAGCCGCACCTACAGAAAAGTGAGTGAGAGAGCGACAGGTTTTTTCTCTTCTCTTCGCAGCTAGCACTGTGTGAGAGACGTGAGGCTCCTCTTTACGGATGTTGGACATTCGTGAGTTTGTTCATGTGGATATCGCAGAGACATCATTGCTATTACGGTGATGGTGATTCACGTCACTTCCTTTTGATCACGCTTCAAGAGGTAAATATTTTAAAACTCGGATTATGGCTTTTCACATGGATCCTTGGTAGGAATCCTATTTTTCTGCTACATGATGTATCTGTAATTCCCAGCAGTGGTATCAGAGCGTCTTGCGAAACCATGATTCGATTTTCTATTTTCGTTTTGCATGAGATAACATGTTTACAGTTCTTATTTTTTTATAAAAGATATGATCTTTAATATGTTATTTCAAAAAATGAATGAACCCCTTTGCGAAAACATATTTTGTTTTATGTGATGTATGCAAAACTATGATGTTGTTTTCAAAAAACCATGAAGATGTTCATATATTCTGTGAAAACCATTTTATTTTGAGATGTATGTTTTTGCAAAGCTTTCTGGTATATATGTGATACGTACAATGTTTTGGAAACCTTATTCTTGGTTTGTGACAGTAAGGGTTATGGAATCCTTGTTTCTGCACAAGCGGCGCAGCGTAAGGGGTTTTGGAAACCCTATTCTTATTTTGCGGCAGCAGCATCAAGTGTTGATGTCAAGCCATCAAAGAAGTGCAAGGGTTCAAGTGTTGAACAATGGCACAAGGGTTCCCCGCAGCGCATGAAGCGTTTTTTGGTTTAGGGTTCAAGCCGTCAAGGGACCCCCGTGCTACCTCTGTGCAGTGTGTTATTTGAAAGCGCGATATTTTCTATCCAATTTTATGACTCATGAAAATAATAATGTATTATTGTTTTGAGTTTATATGTTCTTTGTGATGCATGGTGCATGGTTATGGCCTTAGTCCTCTTTTTATGCTATTTTGGTTTTTATAAATACGACCTGCGTGTCGTGCCTTTCTCTCTACATTTTGATTGTACATTCTCTTCTCACCTAACTCCCTTCGAATGTAAAAGAGGTTTCTATATAATGTAATCTTGATATGGAGGCAAGAAGATGGCATCAAGTGAGGACGTTGGTGGGAGACGCTTGTTGAAGCTGGCTTAGTTAATGCTACTCTTTAAGGGGGTCATAATCATGTCACTTTTATTATATGCTATATATGTATAAGATACATGGATAATGTTTATGGTATGATAAACAGTTTAATAAATGGTGAGATCTAATAATAATAAAAATTCCCTCAAAGCAAATATTAAGTCATTATGTGATACCTTCCAATGTGTGACACTCATCAAGACTAGTATCGATCAAGTGTAGGTCTGCCAAAGCAGGATGGCTTTATCTATATTAGCAACATGTGATGGGATAAAGGTAATATCCAACTGCCAACCATTGGGTCTGACTTAACTAGGCCATTTCAATAGGATTGAAGGCTTAGAGGCATGGAGTTAGGCTTTGGTTCATTAGATGGATTTGAATAAGTGTTAATCACCCAACTATCTAAGAGTTACATGTGATGTAATTGGAAAGTGTTTCCTACCTATATAACTGAATTTTGGGTGATCAGCCAAAGCTGACTCAAAACTAGGTGAAATATGAATCTTGGCCCACTAGGAAATCTTACGATGGGATTTTTCAAGTCAATGCTGAGGGTTATTGACTTGAATAAAATAGTGGGGGCATATTTAATTAAAAATCTCATTAAATATGTTTATGGCATAATACTTATATTTTGCATATTTCTGTTGATAGATTACCATGGCAACAAACACATCAAGGAACTTATTACTATGATCCGTCCTTAACAAGGACAAGTTATCTGGAACGAATTTTCTAGACTGGTATAGGAATTTGAGGATTGTGCTCAAGCAAGAGAAAAAGTTGTATGTACTAGAACAGCCTATTCTTGAGCCACCTGCTACTAATGCCCCTAGAATTGAAAAAGATGCTTATAAGAAGCATCAAGATGATGCCTTGGACATCGGATGTCTTATGCTGGCCACCATGAACTCTGAGCTCCAAAAGCAACATAAGAACATGGATGCCTATGATATGATCATACACATTACGAAGCTCCATCAAGAGCAGGCCAGGCATGAGAGATACGAGGTCTCTAAAGCACAGTTTCAGTGTAAGCTGGTAGAAGGAAGCCCTGTTGGTGCTCATGTACTCAAGATGATTGGGTACATTGAAAACTTAGAGAGACTTGGTTTTCCTTTGGGCCAAGAGTTGGCCACTGACTTAGTTCTGCAATCGTTGCCGGAAAGTTTTAGTCAATTTTTCATGAACTACAACATGAACGAAATTGACAAATCACTACCAGAGTTACTAGGCATGTTGAGAACTGCTGAGCAAAACATAAATAAAGGCAAAGGAAAGGCTATAATGATGGTCCAAAAGAATAAGGGCAAGAAACAGTAGAAAAAGCCCAAGGACAACTGGAAGGGCAAGGGCAAGGATAAGTCTAAGCCCAGCACTTCTGGCTTGAAACCAGTGGGTGGAGTGGCTAAGGAAGGTACATGCTTCCACTGTGGTCTGACCGAACATTAGAAGAGTAACTGTGCCAAGTTCCTAGAGGAGCTCAAGAAGAAGAAGGGAAGTGAGACTTCCACTTCAGGTATTTTTGTTATTGAAGTCAATTTATCTACTTCTGCATCATGGGTATTAGTTACTGGATGTGGATCTCATATTTGTGTAAATATACAGGATCTAAATAGTAGTAGATCATTGACGAAGGGCAAAGTCAACTTACGAGTGGGAAATGGAGCAAAGGTTATTGCATTAGCTGTAGGGACTTACTTATTATCTTTGCCCACTAGGCTTGTAATAGAGTTAGAGAACTGCTATTTTATACCTGCTATTAGCAGGAATATCATTTCTGTTTCTTATTTGGACAAGAAAGGTTTTTCTTTTACTATAAAGGACAAATGTTGTTCTATTTATATGAATGATATTTTTTATGATAGTGCACAATTGAGTAGTGGACTTTATGTCCTTGATCTTGAAACGCCCGTCTATAACATAAATATAAAGAGGTTTAAATCGAATGATCTAAACCCAACTTTTCTCTAGCATTGTTGCTTGGGCCACATAAATGAGAAACGCATCTCCAAACTCCATAAAGATGGATTCTTTGACTCGTTTGATTTCGAATCATATGAGATATGTGAATCTTGTTTATTGGGGAAGATAACAAAGGCCCTATTCACTAGACAAGGTGAAAGGGCTAGTGATCTTTTAGGCCTTATACATAGTGATGTATGTGGGCCACTAAACACACTCGCTAAAGGCGGTTTTCAATACTTTATTACATTTACTGATGATTTCAGTAGATATGGATTTGTATATCTTATGAAGCATAAATTAGAATCCTTTGAAAAGTTCAAAGAGTTCAAGAATGAAGTACAAAATTAACTTGGCAAGAGTATTAAAATCCTTCGATCAGATCAAGGAGGAGAATACTTAAGCCAACAGTTTGATGATCATCTGAAAAAGTGTGGGATAATATCTCAACTCACTCCATCAGGAATACCACAATGGAATGGTGTCTCTGAAAGGAGGAACCAGACCTTGTTGGACATGGTCCGATCCATGATGAGTCATGCAGACCTTCTAGGCTCCTTCTAGGGATATGCTCTGTTAACAGCAGCTGTCACACTTAACCGTATTCCATCTAAAACTGTTCAAAAGACACCATATGAGATATGGACTAGGAGACAGCCCAGTATGTCTTTCATGAAGATTTAAGGCTACGAAGCTTATGTGAAACGTCAAGTTTTTGATAAGCTTGGACCCAAATCAGATAAATGCTTCTCTGTGGGTTATCCCAAGAAAACCAAGGGATACTATTTCTATAATCTTACTGAGGGCAAAGTGTTTGTCACACGAACAGCTGTGTTTCTAGAAAGGGAGTTTATCTCCAAAGGAACCAGTAGGAGAAAAGTAGAACTTGAAAAAGTTCAAGGTTCACAAAGTAGCAACAAACCGATGATGGAAATAGAGCAGCCTCTACAAAATGTTGTAGAACAGCAACCTACTCTAGTAGCACAAGACCTGTGTAGGTCTAACAAGATACGTCATCAACCAGAGAGATATGGATTTTCCGTGACCCAACAGGGTGATGTATTGCTTATGGATCAAGATGAGCCTGTGACTTACCAGGAAGCCATTATTGGCCCAGAATATGAGAAATGGCTTGAGGCCATGAGATCTAAAATGGATTCCATGTATGCCAACCAGGTATGGACCTTGGTTGACCCACTTGAAGGGGTAAAACCTATTGGGTGCAAGTGGGTTTTCAAGAAGAAAATTGACATGGATGGTAATGTGCATACCTTTAAGGCGCGATTGGTGGCTAAAGGTTTCAAACAAATTCATGGTATAGACTATGATGAGACTTTTTCCCCAGTTGCGATGCTTAAATCCGTTCGGATCTTGCTTGCTATTACAGCATACCATGATTATGAAATCTAGCAAATGGATGTCAAAACTACTTTCCTTAATGGAAATCTTCTCAATGATGTGTACATGACACAACTTCAGAGTTTTGCCACTCCAGAGGATGCTAGAAAGGTATGCAAGTTACAACGATCTATTTATGGATTGAAGCAAGCTTCCAGAAGCTGGAATCTTCATTTTGGTGATGCAATAAAATAGTTTGGTTTCATCAAGAATGAAGAAGAATCTTGTGTCTACAAGAAGGTTAGTGGGAGCACTATTATCTTTCTAGTATTGTATGTAGATGACATACTACTTATCAAAAATAACATCCCTACCCTACAGTCCGTAAAGACTTGGTTAAGGAACTGCTTCACTATGAAGGACTTGGGCGAAGCCACCTATGTGTTAGGTATCAGGATATATAGAGATAAATCATTGAGACTGCTTGGCCTAAGTCAGAGTACATACATAGACAAAGTGTTAAGATGGTTTAACATGCATGAATCCAAGAAAGGACTCTTACCTATGTCAGATGGTGTAAGCCTATCTAAGGCTCAATCCCCTTCCACCCAGGACGACAGGGATCGCATGAGCAAGATTCCATATGCATCTACAATTGGATCTGCCATGCATACCATGTTATGTACTTGACCACACATCTCGTATGTTTTGAGCATGACGAGCAGGTACCAGTCTGATCCCGGTGAGAGTCACTGGATTGTTGTTAAGAACATCCTTAAGTACTTGAGAAGGACTAAGGATTTGTTCTTGATATATGGAGTTGAGGAAGAACTAGTTGTAAAGGGTTACACTAATTCTAGCTTCTAAACCGATAAGGACGACTCCAGATCGTAGTCGGGTTATTTTTTTTGCCTAAATAGTGGGGCTGTGAGCTGGAAGAGTTCAAAGCAGGAGACAGTCACTGATTCTACCACAGAGGCTAAGTATATTGCTGCCTCCAATGCAGCAAAGGAGGCCGTTTGGATCAGAAAGTTCATTACTGAACTTGGCGCTATTCCTAGCATTGTGGACCCAGTGGACCTTTATTGTGATAATAATGGAGACATTGCACAAGCTAAGGAATCTAGATCTCACTAGCGATCCAAACATATACTTAGGTGCTTCCATCTCATTCGAGAGATCATCGATAGAGGAGATGTGAAGATATGCAGAGTACCAACAGATGATAACATTGCTGATCCACTGACGAAGCCTCTTGCACAGCAGAAGCATGAGGGTCACACTAGGTCTTTAGGCATTAGACATATGCATGATTGGCTCTAGTGCAAGTGGGAGATTATTGGTGTATGCCCTAGAGGCTGATACATTTGTCTGTATTTACATACATTCTATTATGCTAATTTTAATATATGAGGTAATTCATTTATTGTATTCTTTTTAATAAACTTAATAAAGTCCTTAGAATAGAAAGTTTGATGCCATAGGACATCAAGTGGTTGACTTGATCATAAGATCCTATTGGGTAAAATTAGAACATTATTCTTAAATGTCCCTAGTCAAGTATTATTGTTAACTAGGACAACAATAATGCATTGATACTAGTATGTGCATAGATTGATGACCACATCTACGGGCTATGGATATGAGATATCAAGTCTTCACATGGGTACATATTAGAGTAATGATGTACTGGACTGACCCGCTATGAAAACGCTACATGGATCATTACGTGAGTGTCATAAGTGATTCTCATAGTGACAATGGTGTCTGTGGTCCTTTGACTTGAAATCACTACGATTCTTACATAAAGAGTTGTGTGTTTTAATGCCATCAAACGTCATTTGTAATAAGGTGATTATAAAGTTAGTTATTAGACATACCGCGGATCATGCAGAGGGATGCGAGTGACCTAGATGGGATTTGTCACTCCTACATAACAAGAGCGATATCTTCGGGCCCCCTGATTGAGTGAGATTACGAAATGCATGGCCATGCTCAAATGAGTCAATATAAGATATTGATTTCATTTGTTCTTACAAAATATACTCAAGTATCAGGAAACAAATGATTGGACTATACAAGGGTGACGCATTCTATGTCTTGTGTTCAATCTAGATATCTTGACAAAAGGACTAAACGACATGGAAACATTGGTCACGGAAAGGTTATGTCAAATCACTGACATTCTTATTACTTAGGTAGCAGCGATGTGTTGCTAGATATCATTCATTGCTTGTAATATTAAAATGGAATTTTAATATTACTGCCAACGTAATGAGAACCTGCAGGGTCATACACATAGAGCAGACTAAAATTGGAACAATAAATCCAAGTTGGACTCAGATTCAAATATGGGCTAGACTCATAACAGATGAGTCTAGGGTTGTACTGCTTACCTTGCTGCTACTCACACTCACTTAAGGCAGTCACTATCATAAATAGTACTGCTAAGGGGCTGCTAAGACATATATAACACAGAACCCTAGCGCACCTACAGAAAAGTGATTAAGAGAGCGACAGGTTTCTTCTCTTTTCTTCGCAGCTAGCACTGTGTGAGAGACGTGAGGCTCCTTTTTGCGAACATTGGACGTTCATTGTTACCAAGTGGCCTCAATACTCAAGAGGGGGTGAATATAGTTTGTAAAACAAGTTCGTAAATCTTTCACAAATCGTTTGATAATCAATTTTCGTTGAAGCTATTGAATGGATAGAGATGATTGGATAAAAGAGATGAACACTTTCACTTATAAATATAATACCCAAAGGAGATAATATTCAAGCAATTCAATGAAACAGTGCACAAATGTAAAGAGAAGGGTTTAGAAAAATAAACACAATAGTTTATCCTGGTTCGATCACCAATCCACTTGTGATCTACGTCCAGTCCCCAAGCAAACACTCAAGATTTTCCACTATATCTTCAAGCTTCAATAGGTGCTTAACAACCATTACAAACTTGAGCACTCAACACTTTGGGATACATCACCCTTAAAGCTTGAGCCTCTTCAACTAAGGGATGCCTCACCCTTTACACTTTAAGAAGAATGTCTCACCTTCTTTACAAAGTAATTCAGATTAATAGAATGAAACTCTCATAAGAGTAATTGATACAAATTGAAGCTCTAATATGCTCTCAAAAGATATCTCAAGATTTTCAAGAAAAATAGAGCAAGAACATTTTTCAGAATTTGATTCTCGTATTTAAGTGTTAGATTGATGTTCTGAATTGAAGGTTAGCCATTACTGAAGCCCCAAGGCAAGTATTTATAAGTTATATGAAGAAAGGAGCCATTGCGGGTATTAAAGCCAAGCATTTAATGCAGTTAATGTAGCCGTTGGGCACTGTCAGACTCGTGGTAATCAATTACACAAAGTATGTAATCGATTACATGGTTGTTCCAACGTGTTCTTGGCTTTCTGGGCTCATTGTAATCGATTACCAGATTGGTGTAATTGATTACAAGGCCTCTGACTTGCTTGTAATCGATTATAATGCACATGTAATCAATTACATTGGCCTTTGAACACATTTTTCAAGTCCAATTTGAGATGTAAGCCATTTTTAACTTTGATAAACTAGGATTGAACAATATTGACATGTGTTTTATACAATCCAAGATTAAAATCAACATTTTCTTAAAATATGAGGTTTCAATAACAAGTTGATTTCGAAGGAACTTGAAAAACCATTTGAAGATCTTTGAGACACTTAGAGAGCATTTAACATTGATAATCTAGGACCTATATCTAATATACCTCTTTTGATCTTTGGTCTTCTCTTTTGATCTTGATCTTCATCATGACTTTGTTATCATCAAAAACTCATTTGATATACTTTGAGACATAAGCATTCACATTCTCCCCCTTTTTTATGATGACAAACTAATCATAGGAAAAAGAAAGAGTTTTTTAATATGTGTATATTAGAGATTTAAGCGCAACTCTCCCCCGTAATTTATGCATGATATAAGATAAGATTTTTCATATAAAAGCTTGAACCTCCCCCGTACACATGCAACATTAATCAATTTCATTTTTCGCTAATCTCTCCCCCATTGGCATTATCAAAAAGACATAAGCATTTTAAATGAAATTTTGGCAGCATTTCCGCATAATCTCGTGATTAGCCCAAAAATAATCAAACATAGCTGCCAATGGAAAAAAAAAAGATCACTAAGAGTCATAAAGAGATATATGATATTAATATCAAAATCAAAACCCAAAAAGGTCCAAAGATAAATGTAAATCAGTCATGTACAGTAATCAAAATGATAAACTACTGATTTTAGGTAAACAAGACAAAAAAAGGACATCTGACTAAGTCCTAAGTCACTGTGTAGCCTCGTTGTCGCTATCACTATCTTTGTCATCACCAGCCACATCAGCAACTATGCCAACACTAGCAAGATCAACGTCATCATCATCATCTGAATCAAGACTCACCTCATCATCAGGAGCAGCAAATGATAGAGGAGCAGGCGGTGCAGCGGGGGGTGCACCAGAGGAGGAAGGTGCTCCTTGACCCTCCATCAAAGAGCGAAGATAAGCTATCTCTAATCCCTGATGATCAACCTTCTGCTCAACGCTATCAATTCCTATTTTCAAGCTGCGAATCTCTTGTAGTAGAAGCTCCATATTGGCAGTAGGAGGAGGAGGTTGCTGGGCTTCTTCTTCATCATCACTTTCTGGACCATGAGGGATATGCCCAAAGCTACCATGGGCAATGTAGTACCATCTATCATCGACTTTGTACAGCTAAAGTTTTTTCAATGTATGTAAGCCTATAAACTATGGTCCTTTTGAGCTTATGTCCCTTGACTCCTCAGTCAAGGAAATGTGACAATGTTCCAAGATTGCTGTCACTAGCATAGCAAATAGAAGGGCAGAGTTTTTCTTCTTCTTAACATCTAGCATGTGCTCAATTATATAATATCCCCAGTTGATTGGCCTGCCAGTGATCATTGCCCATAATGTCACAACGTCATCTCTCAGAACTTGGGAGTAATTGCCTCCCCTTGGAATCAATCCCCTGACTAGAAGGTAGTGCAGTACCCTGTTCTCCGTTGTTAAACCAGTCGCCATTACCCTCTTTTTCGGATCCGAGGGGATATCATATCCAGTCCTTAGTAGGGAAGATAAAGTAGCTCTATGCTCATATTCATGTCCCCAAATATTAGCATTTCCACAAAAATTGGTACCATCAGGAGAAAGTTTAGTTAACCTATACCAATCATTTTTAGTGACCCTGATTTGTTGCTTCTTCATCTCAGATACTAAGCATTCATCCTCATATTTCAGATTAGCATAAAACACACTAACCAAGTTCAAATAAATGGCTTTCTGAATGCTAAGGAACCCAAGCAAACCTAAATTTTCAATTGTTCTAAAGCTCTCCAAAGGTTCACTTTCATAGAAAGTCTAAGGGAGATACCTGGGAGAAATTATTTTTGTAACTGGAAGTTTTTCCTGAACAACTCAGCCTTCTTGATGATGGAGAAGTGGTGAGTGAGGTCCAGTCCTGAGATGTTGCGTGAAGAACCTCTGGAAGACTCTCCAATGGTGACCCCTGTTCTTGGGCATTTTGCACGTTGAGAGGTTTCTGCCATTTTGGGGAGAAAAGAGTGAATGGGATGAAGGGAAGGTAGAAGAGAATGGTGTTTGGAGATGTGTGGGTGAAGGGAAGGTAGAAGGAGGGTTTAGGTGGTGAGGCTCATGGGTGATGAGGAGAATTTGGGTGGATTTTGATGAGTTTTGGTGGATGGGTTGTGGAAAGAAGTGATTTTCGAGTGAGAGGGAGGTGAAATGGAGTGATTTGGGTGATTTTTGAATGAGAAGTAGAGAATTTTGTAGTTGGGTCTTCCTTAGAACAGAGGAGAAGAAGAGATGGTTTCTAAAGAAATGACCTTTCACGTGACAGAAAACTTTTTAAAAACCCCTGTGTAATCGATTACATGGCTTGTGTAATTGATTACCAGCCTTCTGTTACCCCTGTAATCGATTACAATTTTGGTGTAATCGATTACCATGCTTCTGGGAATTTTGTAATCGATTACGTTATTGGTGTAATCGATTACCTGAGTTCTAGGTCTATTGTAATCGATTACCATGGTTGTGTAATCGATTACATGCTTGACAGAACCTTTGTAATCGATTACAAAGGCTTGGTAATCGATTACCAATATACTCAAACTCAGATTTTGCATTCCAAACAGCAAAGGATCAATTTTGGACCTTCTAAATTAGTTCCAGAACATTTCAAATCAATTTCAAACATCATGCAAGCATATATTCCAATCAGATTATGATCCAAAATACATAATTGTGCAAAATGACTACTTTTACCAAGAATTGCACCATTCGGATGGATTTGTGAGGTTTTCGAGTTTCTTGGATGTCTTTGACATAAGGAAGCACCTGCAAAACAACTTAGGGGGAATATCCAACGCTCAAGTCAGTATTGGATTCAAATATGATTGAAAATAAAAAATTATGCAGCAAAAAGTCATGATTATGCAGAAAGCAACATGATTATGCATCAAGATATCATATTGTTTAGCAAAGCAATATATTATGCATCAGTTTGAGGATTATGCAGCAGATAATCAATTTATGCATGATTGATCCAATATACCAAGTTCATTTCTTATATAGAAAAATACTTCTTTTGCTAAGGGCTTAGTGAAAATGTCAGCTAGTTGCTTAGTGGGTTCTACATATTCAAGCATACAATCACCCTTTTGAACATGGTCTCTAATGAAATTATGTCTTATTTCAATGTGTTTAGTCCTAGAATACAAAATGGGATTTTTGGACAAATTAATTGTACTAGTATTATCACATCTTATAGGAATGTGATCAAGCTCAAGACCATAGTCCAAGAGTTGTTGCTTCATCTAAAGGATTTGAGCACAACAACTCCCAGCTGCAACATATTCAGCTTCAGTTGTAGACAATGCCACACTATTTTGTTTCTTGCTATGCCAAGAAACTGGTGAGCTTCCAAGCAAGTGGCATGTCCCACTAGTGCTCTTTCTATCCATTTTGCATCTAGTAAAATCAGAATTGGAATACCTAATAAGGCTACATGAGCACCCTTAGGGTACCACAAACCCATTTGTGATGTGCCTATTAGATATTTCATTATTCGTTTTACAGCACAAAGATGTGATTCTTTAGGATTAGCTTGGTATCTAGCACACATGCATACACTAAACATTATATCAGGCCTACTTACAGTGAGATAAAGGAGTGAGTCAATCATACCTCTATATTTTGTAATTTTTACAGATTTACCTCCTTCATCCTTGTCCAAATAGCAAGTGGTGCCCATAGGAGTAACCCTATAATTGGCATTGTCCATTCCAAACTTTTTGAGCAACTCCTTGCAATACTTAGATTGGCTTATGAAAGTCCCTTCTCTTGTTTGCTTGATTTGGAGACCAAGGAAGAAGTTGAGCTCACCCATCATGGACATCTCAAACTCACTTTGCATAATATTTGAAAATTCTTTACAAAGAGAGTTGTTAGTAGCTCTAAATATAATGTCATTAATATAGATTTGAACTAGAAGTATGTTGTGCATTTTATGCTTTATGAAAAGGGTAGTATCAACTTTGCCTATAGAAAAGTCTTTTTCCAAAAGGAATTTGTTCAACCTTTCATACCAAGCTCTAGGAGCTTGTTTCAAGTCATACAAGGCCTTTTTCAGTTTAGAAACATGGTTGGGCATTTCAAAATTCTCAAAACCAGGAGGTTGTTCCACATACACCTCTTCTTGTACAAAACCATTTAAAAAGACACTTTTGACATCTATTTGATAGAGTTTGAAATCCATGATGCAAGCATATGCAAATAACATTCTAATGGCCTCTAATCTAGCTACGGGAGCATAAGTTTCTTCATAGTCTATGCCTTCATCTTGATTATAGCCCTTAGCTACAAGCCTAACTTTATTTCTTATTATTAAGCCCGTTTCATCAAGCTTGTTCCTAAAGACCCGTTGGGTGCCAATTATAGGATGATCATTGGACTTTGGAACTAATTCCCAAACTTATTTCTCTCAAATTGATTTAGTTCTTCTTGCATGGCCAAGATCCAATGTTTATCATTAATGGCCTCATTTATGTCTTTAAGTTTAACTTGAGAGACAAAAGCTAAATGATTACATATATCTCTAAGTGAGTTTCAAGTGATTACCCCTTTTGATACATCACCTATCACCTTGTCGAGAGGGTGATATCTTGATGTCCTCCATTCCTTGGGTAGATCCATGATTTCTGAATCCTTTTGCCATGAGTGATCAAGGAGTCTCTCTTCTTGCTTCTTGGACTCTTTCTCTTGATTTTCTAAGTGCGTTTTTACCAAGATTTCTGCAACATCATCAACAAGCTCCTTTCTCGGCTCATTTGGGTTAGTTTCATCAAATGCAACATGTATAGACTCTTCTATGGTTATAGTTCATTTATTATAGACTCTAAAGGCTTACTATGTATAGAATAGCCAATAAATATTCCATCATCATATTTTGCATCAAACTTCCCCAAGTTATCCTTTCCATTATTCAAAACAAAACATTTACATCTAAAGACATGAAAATGTGACACATTTGACTTCCTTCCCTTGTACAATTTATATGGGGTTTTCTTTAAAATTAGCTTTATTAGGGCTCTATTCATAACATAATAAGCGGTGTTAACCGCATTCGCCCAAAAATACTTAGGAAGGTTGGCCTCATTGAGCATAGTTCTTGTCATTTCCTCTAAAGATCGATTTTTCCTTTCTACAACACTATTTTGTTGTGGTGTTCTAGGGGCAGAAAAATTATGCTCAATTCCATGTTCATCACAAAAAGTTTCAAATTCACCACCATGGTCATTTCTTATGGATGCAATAGAAAAATCTTTTTCGTTTTGGATAACTTTGACAAGCTTTTTAAATGATTGAAAAGCATCATTTTTGTGGGCCAAGAATAATGTCCATGTAAACCTAAAAAAATCATCCACAATCACCAATGCATAGTAATTCCCACCAAAGCTCATAGTTCTAGAGGGACCAAAAAGATCCATGTGCAAAAGTTGTAAAGGTCTAAAAGTTGAAACCATATTTTTAGCTTTAAAAGAGATCTTTACTTATTTTCCCTTTTGACATGCATCACAAAGTTTGTCTTTTTTAAATTTGAGCTTTGGAAGACCAATTACTAGTTCTTTAGAAACCAATTTGTTTAAGTGATCCATGTGAATGTGAGCAATTCTTCTATGTCATAACCATGAATCATTTTCTTTACTCATAAAGCATTTAGCATCAATTGAGGAAATATCATCAAGACTAATCATATATATATTATTGACCCTATGACCAACAAACTTAACTTACTTATCATCCTTTCCCTCAATTATGCAACAAGAAGAATCAAATATAACTCTATTGTCTTTATCACATAATTGATTAATGCTAAGCAAATTATGTTTAAGTCCTTCAACAAGCAAAACATTATCAATTGATGATGAAGGGATCTTACCAACTTTACCAATTCCAAAGATCTTCCCTTTGTTGTTATCACCATATGTGACATGTGTAACACCCTCCTTAGGGCGCCACACTTTATGTTACTTAATTACCAAATTACCCTTCAATTAAAAATCGTGCTTGTATTATAAATACGAGTTATAAAATTTCTTGATGATAATAAGATAAACTTAGCAGAAAATAAAAACATAACAACATTGTCACAAATAACTTACATCATATATACATACAAGCCTTTAGTATTGTCAAACTTAAATAAGTATAAACTAAACTTTCAAAATATTTAAACTTTAAACTTCAACTTAAACTATTATACTGCCTAAGTCCTATTAGACAACAGAACCCTCAGACGAGTCCTCCTCAGATTCCTCAGCATATAGGAATCCGTCATGATGTGCAGTCCTACGGACAGGTGTCCGAGCAGACGACACAATACTAACCGTACTGGGAGTACGATAATAAGCTCCCCAATACTGCTTAATGGATATTGGGAACTCTAGTTGTACATAAATATTGACAGAAAAGTAAGGGTGTCCTAAATGTTGCCTGCTCAATCTAATATTTAGGTCTCTCATATAATATATACTCTCTCTCTCTAAGTCTGCAGTCCACGCCTCATCTCCTCCAATGAATGTCAGCTTTAGGTAGCCAAGGAAATTAGGCATCTCCATCTCTTCAAAACTCGACGTCCTCAGTAGAAATCTGCTCCTCCTCAACTTCTCGCTCTATCTCTTGCTCGACGTCTTAACAATTATAAATATAATACAAAACATGCATACAAAGAGGTGAGATCATCTACGCCAATACCAGTATGGTAGCAATGAAGATAAACATATACAATATTTCATACAGTTATCATACCATAATTACAGTTATGCCACAAACATCATTATCATCACAAAATATGTAATACACAATAATTATAATCATGCCATTATCAATAATCAAATAACCAATAAATCAATTATCATAGACAGAAATTACGATAATACCCTCTATCATTATATGTATGCACACAGACTCAATTTCCTACTCCATGGAGCTACAACTCAGGTCGGAGAGAGTGATCGAAAAGAATTGTCGGTACCAATATGCCTCGGACCACGTGCTCAGTCTTGCATATCTAGCATATACACGACAGTCTTTATCAGATATTGATTAAGGATAGTGTCTCGGTTAGGATCATTAGTGTGTTGCGTTGGTCTGACCTACGGCACAGAAGAGCTACCAACTGCCCATTGTAGGCAACCCGCACCCCAATGCCCCCAAGTCAACGAGTGACTTACACTACGCGTATCGCACTCACTCAAGAGGTGTAGTCTCTCCTAGGCAACTAGCCTCATACAGTCCATCGGACCTTTCCAATGCATGTACAATGCACTATTCACATTTCTAATTTATATCACACATTCGGGGTCCACACAATAATCTAACAGTATTATTACTGTATTTTATTTGCATAGTCATATTTTTGCATTTTCTAAATCGTGACTCAACTCTGTCGCCTTTTCAAATTGCGTAGTGATTTTTTAACGTTTTCAAATCGCGTAGCGATTTTTTAACGTTTTCAAATCGTGTAAATATTTTTCTTATGTTTTAAATCAAAAATACTATTTTTCTCATTTTAATACTAAAATTAGCTTTATTTTTCGTATTTGCACAGTAGTCCCTCAAAAACTCATATTTATGAAATAGTCCCTCAAAAATTAATATTTATGATTTAGTCCCTCATAAAATTCATATTTACAATTAGTCCCTCATAAAATTTATATTTACAAAATCATCCCTCTTTTATAAAATATTTACAATTTGACCCCTCTAAAAATAATATTTACAATATGACCCCTCTAAAAATAATATTTACAGTATGACCCCTCTAAAAATAAGTATTTATACAATGGCCCCTCTTTTACATAATATTTATAATTTAGTCCTTCTTTTATAAAAATTTATGGTATAACCCCTTTAAAAAGTCAGTAATTGTATTGTTTCTCAAAAATTGTTATTTCTTTTCTTTAATTCTTACAAAAATTATTTTTCTTTTCCATACTCAATTTTTTTCAAATTCATTTAAATCGCTCAGTTCTCATTTTAATTCATCAGTGTAAGGACTTTAGTCATTTTTCCATGGTATGGCCGTAAGCCTCAGTACTCTTTAGAGTACTTATACAATCGATTCATCATGTTGTTCACATCCTAAAATTACACATACATTCTCATGCTTTCATAATTATACATACACACATAATATCAAAACTTTAAGTATTTTATCACACATGCAAGCATAGAAACACAATCAAACACAACACAAACACAATCAAATAATCGGTGAAGAACCCTTACGGATTTTTCACCGTACAAAACCATCCTCACACCACCAAAACTTAGTTGGTGAGGTTAAATCTCCCTCTTACCTCTTGAAGACAAGCTTTTCAAGCTCTCCTCCTTCTCCTTAATTTTTGTGTGGCTCACAACAAATCCTAACAATTCTAAAATAATTAGTAAAATCACAAACAAAGCTTAATAATAACAAACCATGGAACAATCATGGCTTAGAAAATCATAAACATGAATTTAAACCATAGAAATCTAAGTTTACCTCTAGGGAAGTAAGTTAAAAGTGGGATTTTGAAGCACTTAGGATGTGATTTTGAGAAAATTTTCTAAATGGAAAGTGTTTAGAATGATGTTAAGCTGTAGGAAATGGTGAAAGTTAAAATTATAGGTGATGGATGGTATATTTGGGTGAAGAGGCCGAACCATATGGAGAGAAAAGGAAGAAAAATGGTGCTTTGGTTCTTGGAATTTTTTGAGAGAAAGTGTTGTAGACTTTTTGATGAAAGAGAAAATGAAATTGTGAGAGTAAATGTGGGTGGGCTGCTGCCGTGAATGGGTAGGGAATTTTAGGAGATTTGCATGAAGAAAATATCCTATTTTGAGTGCACATGGAGAAGCACATGGCTTATGTCATCCACTTGACTTGCATGACTTTATTGGATTATTCAAGAACCATGTAGAAACCTCCTCCAAGCTGCTGCAAACCATGGGACTCCTTGGGGTTTTAGGGACATTAATTTGTTTTATTTCAAGTCTAATTACTTTCTAATTGATTAGTTAATTCATTAGGTTAAGTTTCCTAATCAATCTTAACTAATTATCCAATTACATAACTAATTAATTAGACATATAATTACATATATTATATCCTCTAATTAAAATTAGGATATCTAATTAAGAATTAAATTATAACTAATTAATAATTAAGCTAGTTTACTTAGCTTGTTAATTTGGCCATTAGATTAACCAAATTAGGTTTAATTAGTTACTAATCAAATTCAAGCCACTATTGTTGACTTCATCTTAGCCATTGAATTCAACTTGGTTTCCTATCCATTGATCTCATCTACGGTGGATATTACTTAGTGGTTTTGTCAAGATTCATTTTACACCATTGATCGGATCAATGGTTAAGATCAAAGCTTCTAAAACAAGCTTTACAATCTAATGGTTCACAAAGAAGTCTATGCTTCTTTGTTTGACTCATTCTCATTGGTTTAAAAAGTCAAGCCACCTATTTTGACTTGTTCTTATTGGTTCAGAATTTTATTCAGCTAGAATCGTTGACTGCTACACTAAACGTGGGCCCCACAAACTTTTTCGGGTCCACTAACAAATTTTCTACTATTTTTAAGATAGAGTACTGTTGAATAAAATAATATTATAATAATATAAAATTATTTTATTGCACTTGATTAAATTCTAAAAATTATAAGATTAATATATATATCAATCAGAATTGGGTTTAGTAAGATCCCCCAACTTCAATTAATTAAATTAATATTTTTTCGGGTCAGAAAATTATTATTTTCTTGACTCAAAGCAAATCACACAAAATGATTAAAAATGATCTCAGAACAGACAGATTATTTTTATAACACACAAAAAATACAAAACAGTATAATTCTGCTATTACTATTAACATAGTCAGAATTTGGGGTGTTACAACATGACCATGCTTCTTGGGGGCAAGGGAGGAGAACTTGGAGCCATCACCGGTCATGTGCTTGGAGCAACCACTATCAAGATACTAACTTGAGCTTCTGGTCTTCAAGCACACCTACAACACGCATTCAAATTTTAACCTTTGGTACCCAAATTATCTTGGGTCCTTGTGTGTTAGAGTTAGGCATGGTGCCTTTAGGAACCCAAACCCTTTTGATTCCAACCTTAGTGTTTATGATCTTTCTAACATTCAAGTGGATGCACTATGCCCTTTCTTACTACAATGAAAACATTTGACAAAGAGGTTACTTGAAGTATTCGAGGAAACAAAGAAATTCTTATAAGACTTTTGATGGTTATTTGGATTAAATCCCAAACTGACTTTTTAAAAAACACATTTTTGTTTCCCTAACAACACATTCAAGTTGTCTCTTCTAAAAGTAAATTTTGCAAGAGTGTTGTTCAAATCTTCAATTTCTTTTTCAAATGCTTTGCATGATGAACAAGGTAATGATATGGATATATTATCGTGTGAGGAACAAGTCATGCATAATGAGTTAGCATCAATAAGTCCTAAGGCCCCATTTTCAATCTTAAGCTCATTTATCTCTTTACTTAAAATAGAAACTTTGTTTACCAATAAGGAAATTGTTTTGTTAGAAGATAAAACCATTTTTGTGAGCCTCAAAGATTCATCATGCAATTCTTGAAAGGCATTGTCGCGATCGAGATCGCGGCAAAAAATAGTAACTCACGAGATTTTAAAAAATGAAAATGGAGTCGCCACCAATTTTATTTAAATTAGAAAAAAATTAGAAAACCCTTATTAGAAAATGGTCTTTGAAAACCAAATTGGATTCGAGAGTCAGTTATGCTTAAGGAGGGGTGGAAACTTAATCCCACGACACCCCTAACGCACCCGTCCTAAGACGGTACCTTAAATTGATTATGCGAATTTTTATAACTTTTGAAACTATTTGTTTTATCACTTTTATAAAAAAAAAATGAAATAAACAGATAAAAAAATGTTTAAAAGAAAAAAAAATTGAATCATCGAGTTATCACAACTTAAATGATTCTAAAAGAACACTGCAAGATTAACAAGTCATTGACTTAGCTAATCCCATTTTATTATTATTTTTTACAAAGTTCAATTATTATTTTTTTAAAAGATTGTAAAATCAACAAAATGAAAAAATAAAAAAAAAATCAAAACAAAGCAATATTTTTACAAAGTTCAATTATATATATATTTTTTAAAAGATTGTAAAATCAACAAAACGAAAAAAGAAAAAAAAATCAAAACAAGTAATATTTTTACAAAGTTCAATTATATATATATTTTTTAAAAGATTGTAAAATCAACAAAACGAAAAAAAAAGACAAAACAGCAAATATTTTACAAATGAATCAAACCCGTGTAACAGCTTACCATAATGAAATATAATGGTTCAAAAGCTTCTATACATGTCTTACTCCACAATTCAAAAGCCCATTATTTCGAAGATTCATTACAAAATGAATTGGTTTCCAGTGGCACCAGTGCTAACAAAAATGCTCTTAATTCAAAGAAATTCATTTAATCCATACATGAAAACAAAGTCCCCACTACTTGGTTGTGATTAAACGCTGCACACTGCGCATTTGAATTCAAAATTAAATACCCAAAGAAAAGAAGAAGAAGAAGAAGAAGAAGACCCAAAGTAAATACAGCTGCAATCATGGATCCAACCTATCATTGCATCCTTATTTTCGTAAGGCCAAAATGCAAACAGAATATAGTCTTCCATGGATTTACAACTGATAAGGTTGCTTTACTTGAGGTATCACGCTCCATCACTTTTATCAAGCATCAGTCAATATCTCATAAAGATAAAACGCAACATGCTTCACAAATTTATAATTAGGTAGTCAAATATAAACCTGGACATGGTGCAGTTAAAGACCAACCATCATACAAGAAGCAAATAAGAACCTAAAAATTAATCCTCCAACCACAAAATAAACCTTTTGATGAGAAAAACATGTTCACAGACTATGCTCAAATATTTTTTTTTTTAACAAAACAATCATTTACACCATCATAATCAAACCCAAAAACAACTTCTAATCCTTGCTTTAAAAAAAAGACAGGTCCTTAGATTCATAAGCACAAGACAAAACACTAAGGTCCTAACCATCATACAAGAAGTAAACAGGAGCCTAAAAATTAATCCTCCAACCATAAAACAAACCTTTTGATGAGAAAAACATGTTCACAGACTATGCTCAAATATTTTTTTTTTGAACAAAACAATCATTTACACCATCATAATCAAACCCAAAAAATAGCTTCTAATCCTTGCTTTGAAAAAAAAAACAGGTCATTAGATTCATAAGCACAAGACAGAACACAAAGGTCAGTCTCAATACTCATACTTCCAAGCAAGAAAATGAATCACCATCTCAAAATCAAATTTATAATCCCTTCATATACATCCAAACGATGCCTGTATTGTTTGGTATCAATAAACTATTTCGTATATTAATCCAACAACCCAACAACTCCTTGTGAAACAGATTCTAACAAAGGAAATAGGGAAAATAAAAAAAATTGTTACTTCTAGGACCATGGCAAAACTATATATGAATTCATCACAAATTATTAAGAGGAAATCAAGACTCATATTTTTTAGTTGGCCTAGTCATTTTCACAAACAGATAGACGACAACAAAAAAGGAAACTAAATCAAAAGGAAGAACTTATGCATCAGTCACCAAAATTTTGAGAATCAGGATCAAGACAACAAAGTAGCTAATTGGTCATATTTGAACACACAAGCATATGCAGTCTTGAGAAACCAAAAATAGATAATCAATCAAAGGGTTATCCTTATGGCAATGGATCAACACGTTGAGGAAAATTTTAATATCAGAACAACCCAAATTTGTTTAAGCATTTTATCAAGTAGCTTCCATTCATACAAAGGCAGGCAAGAGTAGAGAAAGAAAAATAGCCCAAGATGGGGGGCCACGGTTCAATCACTCCATCAAGCAGAGGGAAAGGCAATAAAAATAAGATTAAACTAAGGGGAAAAGTTCATACGTTAGGCACTAAGTTCACATTCTGTACAGAATCAAGCCAGGAACACTAAAAAAAATTTATTTCATTCTGAATCTTCAGTACAACTATGGCAGAGGAGCAAATGAAAAATTAAATAACAAGCCAAACTAAAATTACCAGATGGGAGTTCTTCCAAGTTGTTGAGAATTGAAGTTACTCAGATCAATCCTTGTCTCTCAAATTCTCTCAACACAAATTTTTCTGAGACTCTCACCAAAAAAAAAGAATTTCTCCCTAAAAGAAAACTCTCTTCAACCAGCCCCTTCTCTGATTTTTGCCCTCTGTATTTATAGAGGAAAAATTCTTTTTTGACCACAGAAGGGCTTCTTCTGTGTTGTCTTGCAGCCTTGGATGCAGAGCTTGACCCTTGGTGTGCCGTTTGGAGAGATTTCAAAGGTTGAAGCTCGGGTATCACTCTGATTTCCTTTTTTGTGTTTCGTTTCTCTGCTCCATGTATTCTCTTTCCCCCAAATTCAAATGTTTTCCTCCTTATGCTGTGTGATTCGTCCAAGGCGCAGGGGTGACTGACAGAGCTTTGAGCCTTGAGCCTTGTGAAGTAGCAGAGGTTGAACCAGGCTTGGATCTCTTCTAAGTTTCCATTTTCGTGTACCTTCTCTCTTCTCCATGCAAAATCTTCATTGTACTCCCTGTAATTTACCCAAAAATGGGATTCTCGTGGATTGAGCTCTACAGACCACACAGTGGAGGTGATCCATGTCAAGGTGTTGCAGGAGCTTCGATCTTCTCATACGCGCTCGTCCAAGGTTTTATAGTGGTGGCTGACAGAGCTTCGAGTAGAGCTAGGCTTGGCTTAGGGCTTGAGGTGGAGAGGAATGGGGCTAGGATTTGAGATGGGGAGGATTGCAGCCCATGGGGCTAGGGAGAAAGGAAACTGTCATAGGTAGAGGTGGGGGCTGCTAGGGTTTGGAGAAAGAAAAGTAATAGGAATGGGTATTTGGGTCATGGGTGGATTCGGGTCACGGATGGATCCGGGTCATGGATGGATCCGGGTCATAGGGTGGATCCGGGTAAATGAGTAAGCTCAATGGATCCAAGCCCAAACCTTTCCTTTTTTCCTCTTTTTTTTTTTGCATGCCTTATTTATTTTTATTTATTTTCATAACTTTTATTATTATTTTTTTATTATTGATTAATAGAAGCAAAGTTAACTAATTTTCCCTATTGGTCATCCATAACCATTTTTTACTTCTATTTTTTTTTTTGAGTTCGGACAAAATTGAGTGTTCACAGGCATCTTGCAATTCATCATAAGAAGGTAGAGATTCTAAGTTAGAAGATGTTACCTCGGTGTGGCTCTCTTCACTTTCTTCTCCTTGAGGCATAAGACAAAAATGAGCTTCTTCATTCTCTGAACTATCGAAAGAGCTTATGTCATTGTCTTCCTATGCTATATATGTTCTCCTTCATTTCTTTTCTTTGGAAGACCTTTTCTCAAACTTCTCCATCTTCTTAAGACATATAGGACACTCCATTTTCATGTACCCCGATTTTCCACATTCGTAACATTTTGGAGGAGTAGATGATCCTTCTCCTTTGTGATAAGCTTTCTTTTGAGGAAAATGTGTCCTTCTTTGGAATCTTTTCTTCTTTAAGAATCTTCCAAACTTCCTCACAAGGAGACTAAGATTCTCCTCACTTAGCTCAATATTTTCTGCATCCTCTTCACTATCTTCATCATCATCTTCAATTATAGAAGAGGTGGCTTTGAGTGCAATTCCCTTTTTCTTCTTATTATGCTCTTCATTTTGATTAAGCCTATTTAGCTCCAACTCATGTTCTTGAAGCTTCCCAAATAAGGTGGCTAGAGACATTGTTAATAAATCTCTTGATTTCGCAATAACCGTTACTTTCGATTGCCAATTCCTGCTTAAGCATCTCAAGACTTTATTAATAAGATCTTCATTAAGAAATGTATTTCCTAATGAGATAAAATGATTAACAACATGTGTGAATCTCTTTTGCATCTCTTGAATACTTTCACCTTGGTTCATACTAAACAGTTCATATTCATGAGTAAGAGTGTTTATTCTAGATCGCTTTACCTCACTAGTACCTTCATGAGTTACTTGTAAAGTATCCCATATATCTTTAGCGATCTTGTAATTTGACACCCTAAAGAATTCATCATACCCCAAGGATATGGTGATGATGTTCTTGGCTATTAAATTGTATTGAACCTTCTTTTTATCCTTATCGGTCCATTCATTTCTAGGTGTATTAATTTTCACACCATCTTTAGTATGTGTGGGAACAAAAGCACCATTTTCAATGGCGTCCCACACATCTTAGTCAATAGTTTCAATAAAAATTTTCATCATTTCTTTCCAATAGGCATAACCATCCCCATTGAAATAAGGAGGTCTGTTTACAGAAAAACCTTTATTTGAAAAATCATTTGAAGCCATCACTTCTCTTGAAGCTGCTAAGCTCTTTATATAAGAGTCTAGCTCTGATACCACTTGTTACCAAGTGGCCTCAATACTCAAGAGGGGGTGAATTGAGTTTGTAAAACAAGTTCACAAATCTTTCGCAAATCATTTGATAATCAATTTTTGTTGAAGCAATTGAATGGATAGAGATGATTGGATAAAAGAGATGAACACTTTCACTTATAAATATAATACCCAAAGGAGATAATATTCAAGCAATTCAATGAAACAGTGCACAAATATAAAGAGAAGGGTTTAGAGAAACAAACACAATAGTTTATCCTGGTTCGATCACCAATCCACTTGTGATCTAAGTCCAGTCCCCAAGCAAACACTCGAGATTTTTCACTATATCTTCAAGCTTCAATAGGTGCTTGACAACCATTACAAACTTGAGCACTCAACACTTTGGGATACCTCACCCTTAGAGCTTGAGCCTCTTCAACTAAAGGATACCTCACCCTTTACACTTTAAGAAGGATGCCTCACCTTCTTTACAAAGTAATTTAGATTGATAGAATGAAACTCTCACAAGAGTAATTGATACAAATTGAAGCTCTAATATGCTCTCAAAAGATATCTCAAGATTTTTAAGAAAAATAGAGCAAGAACATTTTTCAGAATTTGATTCTTGTGTTTAAGTGTTAGATTGATGTTCTGAATTGAAGCTTAGCCATTAATGAAGCCCCAAGGCAAGTATTTATAAGTTATATAAAGAAAGGAGCCGTTGGGGGTATTAAAGCCAAGCATTTAATGCAATTAATGTAGCTGTTGGGCATTGTCAGACTCGTGGTAATCGATTACACAAAGTATGTAATCGATTACATGGTTATTCCAACGTGTTCTTGGCTTTCTGGGCTCATTGTAATCGATTACCAAATTGATGTAATCGATTACAAGGCCTCTATTTGCTGTGTAATCGATTACAAACATCATGTAATCGATTACATTGGCCTTTGAACACATTTTTCAAGTCCAATTTGAGATGTAAGCCATTTTTAACTTTGAGAAACTTGGATTAAACAATATTGACATATGTTTTACACAATCCAAGATTAAAATCAACATTTTCTTAAAATATTAGCTTTCAATAACAAGTTGATTTCGAAGAAACTTGAAAAACCATTTGAAGATCTTTAAGACACTTAGAGAGAATTTAACATTGATAATCTAGGACCTATATCTAATATACCTCTTTTGATCTTTGGTCTTCTCTTTTGATCTTGATCTTCATCTTGACTTTGTTATCATCAAAAACTCATTTGATATGCTTTGAGACATAAGTATTCATATTCGTGAGTCTGTTCATGTGGACATCGCAGAGACATCGTTGCTATTACGGTGTTGGTGATTCACGTTACTTCCTTTTGATCACACTTCAAGAGGTAAATATTTTAAAACTCAAATTATAGCTTTTCGCATGGATCCTTGGTGGGAATCCTATTTTTTCGCTACGTGATGTATCTGCAATTCCCAACAGAAGATACTAGAAGTTTATATAGATGACATGATAGTGAAAATCTCACAGGACGGATCACACACAGCAGACCTCGAGGAAGTATTCATACAAGTCTGGAAGCACAACATGAGGCTGAACCCGGAGAAGTGCGCCTTTGGGGTCCAGGCCGAAAAGTTTTTGGGATTCATGTTAACCCACTGAGGAATTGAGGCCAATCCCGACAAGTATCAGGCGGTCCTTAACATGAGAAGCCCCTGAAATGTCAAAGAAATACAACAGCTCACAGGGCACGTAGCGGCCCTCACAAGATTTTTGGCTAAGGCCGCCCACAAGTCTCTCCCCTTATTCAAGCTACTTAAGAAGGGGAAAGATTTTGAATGGACTCAAGAATGTGAAGACGCTTTCGTGTCCTTAAAGAATCTCTTGTCCTCCCCTCCTATTTTGACAAGGCCGGATACCTGGGAGACAGTCTACTTATATCTTTCTGTCCATGATGAGGCTGTAAGCTCAGTGTTGATCCGAGAAACTGACGAAGGACAGAAATCGGTCTATTTTGGAAACAAGGTCTTGCAGGGCCCCAAGCTTCGTTACCAAAAGGTAGAGAAGGTCGCCTTTGCACTCATTATCATAGTAAGAAGACTTCGACAATATTTTCAATGCCACCCAGTGGTGATAAGAACAGATCAACCTATCTGACAGGTATTGCATAAACCAGACTTGGACGGAAGAATGATTGCGTGGTCAATTGAGCTCTCTGAGTTTGGGATTATCTATGAACCACGGCTTACAATAAAAGCCCAAACATTGTCCGACTTCCTTGCAAAGCTCACATCGGACCCAGGCGACCCTAAGGGAGTCTCTTGGACTATCTTTGTTGATGGGTCATCGAATCCTAAGGGAAGCAGGGCCGAGGTTATACTGGAAAATTAAGAGGGACTAACCTTGGAACATTCCCTGAAGTTTGAGTTCCCTACATCGAACAACTAGGCTGAGTATGAAGCATGTATTGCTGGGTTGATAATGGCAAAGGATATAGGGGCAACACGGATCACGCTCTGCAGTGATTCCCAGCTGGCAACTTCCCAAATCAGAGGAGAATATCAAGTGAAGGAGCCTCTCCTACAAAAATACTTAATTAAGGTACAGGAACTCCTCAAGGGCTTTGAGGAGGTCAAGATAGAACACATTCTCAGAGAAAAGAACTCCAGAGTAGATCTTTTGTTTAAGCTGGCCAGTACCAAGAGTCCTGGTAACAATCAATTCATAATCCAGGAAACTCTCTCTCAACCCTCCATCACGGATCATGACATATTCCAAGTAGAGGACCATGAGTCATCTTGGATTACCCCCATATTGGACTATTTGCATCACGGAACTCTGCCACGGAACCCAAAGGAAGCCTCCAAATTAGTCAAGACTGCAGTCAGGTACACTATCTACAATGGTCAGTTATACCATCATGGTTTCTCATCCCCCCTTCTCAAATGCCTAACTCCAAAGGAAGCAGAATATGCTCTAGCCGAAGTCTATGTGGGAAGTTGCGATCACCATTTAGGAGGCAAAGCCCTAGCCTAAAAAGTATTAAGGGCAGGATACTACTGGCCAACGACGGAGGCTGACTCTTAAGCACACATTCAGATCTGTGATAAATGTTAGCACCATGCAGATTATTATCAAGCTCCCTCCGAAGAGTTATTCACGACCTCGGTACCATGGCCTTTTTACAGATGAAATGTGGACATTTTGGGTCCTTTCCCCCAGGCCCCAGATCAGTTTAAGTACTTAGTGGTAGTGGTTGATTATTTTACAAAATGGATCGAGGCCGAACCCCTGGTCACTATTACCTCATCACGAATCCATACGTTTACTTGGCGCTACATTATTACCAGGTTTGGCGTGCCAGAATCTATTGTAACGGACAACGGCACCTAGTTCAAAGATAAAAGTTTTGAAGAATTACTAGTCGGGTTAAAAATAAAGCACCATTGTAGCTCTGTGGAGAACCCCAGGACAAATAGACAAGCCAAAGCAGCCAATAGGATTATCGTGCGAGGTATAAAAAGGAGGCTAGATGAAGCCAAAGGGAACTGGGTTGAGCAACTTGATCATATTCTTTAGGTATACCGGACTACTCCCCACTCCACCACGGGAGAATCTCCATTCAAATTGACTTATGGCTATGAAGCCATGATCCCGATAGAGATTGGAGAACCAAGATGGCGCTACCAACAGTTCTCACCTGAGTATAACCCCAATCTAATCAGAGAAAACCTGGACTTACTGGAAGAAAGAAGAATTGTGGCTCATATACGTGACATCGCCCTTAAACAAAAGACAGCGGCCAAGTACAACAAGAAAGTGGTTCCAAGAAAATTCTAACCAGGAGACCTAGTACTCAGGAGAGCCGATATAGGAGGGAAAAATGTCTCCTAAGGGAAATTAGCCTCTAACTTGGAAAGCCCCTATCGTATCATTGTCAGTACGGGCAAGGGAGCTTACACCCTAGAAACGCTATCTGGCACCCCGGTCAAGAATTATTGGAATACGGATAAACTAAGAAAATACTATAACTAGATGCCCGCAACGGCCTAGCCCTTTAGTAGAATTATGTTTGATCCATCCTAATTTCGAATAATATGCTTTGTATGGACTACTGCCCCCCCAATATTATCAATAAAACAGAGTTATTCAGATATCAAATTCTGTCTAAAAGAATCGAAGAAGCCCATGTTAAGAGGTATAACATCCCAAACCTTAGTGATAAGTTATAAGGCCAATGCCCACCCTTAATACGTGGCATTGACTGTTAAAAGGTCAACTGATTAGGAGGCAGTATGGATTATACGTACAAGTTCATTTTTATATCTAAGCCAGGAAGGGATCCCAAAATCTAAATGATTAATAGGGCACCCCGGGTAAGGTTAAGTAATATATACGCCTAAAGTAAAAAGGGTTTCTGCATAATATACCCCGAACTAAGGTATTACTCTTACTTATGTCTGAGATTCCAAATGCTTCTTATGATGAGTAGTGGAGTATAGACTAAGGCATTATTTTTACCTAAGGCAAGTGGAATGCCATTCACTCAGTAATATGAGTGTCGGATCTCGAACCATGGTTTTCCTATGTTAAAAAGTTTTTCCTAAGTCCATTAAAAGATTATAAAATGGGCATTAGACCCAAGTCAGACCATGGTAAAACAAATAAACTCATAGCAAAACAAAGTAATTAAATATAAAACCCTAATCATGGGGCAATTATCCTTACAAAAAGTAAAACCCCACACATGGGGCAAAAAGTAGGAAAAAGGAAAAAAGCTCAAACTCCGGTCTCTTCTCCCTCCAGTTTCCAGGCAACTTCTGAGGTGGCACAAGGAGCACTCGAGACGCAATCCTTCGCGAAGACAAGTTAGTCATTATAGAAGATTTTATCTGGGGTAACATCCTCCAAGACAAGAGTGACCCCGGGATTGAAGTATTGGGTTTGAGCTACAGCATTCTGGAACTGCTCTCCCCCGATCTTTCCAGAAATCGTGTCCATCTCCTCCACATCCTTCTCAAGATGAACTATCTGGGCCTCCTGGTCGCAAATGGTCTTATCGGCTTTAAGCTTCTTGGCCTTCCTAGTAGACTCAGAGTCGGTCAACGCCTTCTCTAGCTCAATGATCCTTGCCCGAGCGTCCTCGTTCAGTTTAAGGGTCGTGTTCAGTTTCTGGCTAACTTCTTCCTTTTCCTTCTTCAAAGTCTTCAGCTATTCCGATGCCCTCTTGTCAGCATCCTCAATAGTCTCTTCGATTACGCGGATCTCGGCAGCCACCCGGAGAGCTTGACTTTGAAGTCTAGCCAAGGTTTGGGTCAGACCTTGCTCGGCAATATACTGCCTGACCTCGCCCCTCAAAAGTCATCCGACAATGAAGGGGCCAGCATCAGAGCGCCCTATGATGATTGGCAAAGGGTCCTCCCTTTCTCTATCACCGCCCTCCGATGACCTCCCATCCTGGTCAAGAGATCCTTCGACAACTTGCCTTTTTCTCCCTTGAAGATTTCGAGTAGAGGAACTTGGCTGGTCAATATTCTCCCCGATAACAATACCCCAGCTCGATGATGCCGAGGCAATAGTAGAAGAAGAACCTGCAGTTTTCGTCCCCTTTCTCCAGGATCTCGTAGCTTGCAAGGTAACCACAGAAGATCCAGAAGTCATGTTGCGTACTGAAACAAAATAAAAAAACTATTACACTATCAGCACAATAAAACAATGAGGATGCATGAAGATTAAATGCAAAAACCTAAGGTCACTACGGGTAATAACACCTTAATTCCTACTCAATAAAGCAAGGAAAAGATCATCACCAAGAACACAGAGAACATCTCTGATATTGATGTTCCCATGCCGCTCAGCATATTGGGTTATGAACTTGACCGACCTAAACTCCTCAAGGTCGAGGTCCCCTTCTTCTTTGTCAATAAGACTGATGGGGATACCCTAACAATCCTGCATCCAATAAAGAGGAAATTGGGGTTCCCCATCAGGTTTGAGGAAGAATGGATGAAATCCCTCCGCGGCTTTAATTTGGAAGAACGAAGTCTTAAATCCTTTAAAGCTTTCTTCAAAAATGTCAAAGGATTTCCAGCCAGGTCTAGAACGGATGATAAGCCAACTCGTTTGCCTTATCGTCCCTTGGGTGTTTATTTGAGTATAAAAATAAAAGAAAGTATTGACGGAGTATTTAAGGTTCATTAATCTACAAAGCCTCTCAAAGGAGATTATGTAACCCCAACCATTAGGATGGATCTGGGATGAGGCCACGTGTAGAGTCCGGAGGATGGCAATTTGGAAGTCGGAGAATGGCATTCAAAGCCCTATCTTAAGGAAAAGTGGCTCATACAAGAACATGAAGTGGGAACCAGCTTCCCAGCAGGAACACACCCTTTCATTCCAGTCCAGACAAACAACTTGAAATTTGTTATCCCGTGCTTTGTTTACGGTCAGCTCTAAGACGAATAACGATTCTCGGAGTACGGCTTCACTTGAAAACTGAGATTGATGGTTCCAGACGTCGTCCATTACCCAAGGGCATACCAATCCAGGACCTCGCTGGATTCGAATCAGGTCATCATCAGCTGGATCATGGACCTCGTGAAGTGGTGTTTAGGCCCTAGCCTTCTTCTTTCCTTTGGCCATAGAAATCTTGAGAACACCCAAAGAAGTCGGTAAGTAATTGTGAGAATCAATAACGCCATGGATTTAGACATAGAAAGGGAAGAACGAAGAAATTCAAACCCCCTTACCAACCTCTGTTCCCACCAGAGTTTAAATTTCTAGAGGGACTCCTCCGCCGTGCTTGGCATGGCGGAGACGGTGTTCCAAGGAGGTGACGAAGTTTATGAAAAGCTTAAAAGTCTCTAAACCTATTTTGCGAAAAGCAAAGAGGACAAAAACACACTCCTACTCTACTTCTCAGCAACAATCAGCATCTTGAAAAGGGATTGAAAGAGAGTTACTTACTGTGCAAAGATAGAAAGTGTTGGAAATGGCTGAAAGGCGCCTAAAAAACTAAGCTTTTGCCACACGAAATTCTCAGTAAAATCAGTCAAGAACAGTATGGTGAGGATGATGAACCCTTAATTCTTATTTATAAGGACTGAATGGTTAGGGGACATTTTTGTCTTCTCAATTGCGTCTTCTCAATTGCGAGTTCAAAAGGTGCCTATCATGGCACGCGAGGCTCTAGGCACGTCCCTCCGATAAACTCGCCCCACGTGGCCCATACAGCTATAATAGCAGTTGAAAACACAGTTGCGCAGCAATTCAAAATGTCATATAGATGCCCAAACTCTTTCAATGGACCCCAGGTGAAAACTGTGGTACTCGTTTGGTTGACAGTGCAAACCACGGTAAAGGATAAAATACGCTTATTTTTGAGAAAAAAATAAACAAGCTTTGCCGTCTTGATTTTCAAAACAAGTACCAAGACGAAGTTATGGTGTTATGCCTGGATAAGCGTTGGACTTACCCCGGCAACATCATCACGGTGTTATGCCAGAATAAGCGTTGGACTTATCCCGGCTGTATTATCTCGGCAGGAAATAGGAAAATACAAGACAAGTGTAGAATATAAAATCTTTATTGATTCATTCTTATTCCATACATCGCCATACATTCAGAAAAGAGGAAAAAGAAAATATTGGACATGGAATGTATAAAGGAAAAAGCAGCAACTGAAGGAGCCCAGAGGAAGGAGCAAACATCTCCAGCATCCCGGATCATGTCACGTCCACATTTCTAAGCCCCGGTCTCTTGAAAAAGTGGATTGGCTTTGAAGAACATTAGCAAACCGGAATCACGACCTCGGGACTGATGCTAAAGTCTTCAGCATTGCCTCCTCCATGGTGAAAATAAAGACCGAGACACTCTTTCCTTTGTTGGGCGGGTCACGACCTTCCACGCAGAAAGACACTCCACCAGCCTCAGCCATTCCAAGTTGCCTCAAATTGTGGAGCTACTCTGATAGTCTCTTCACCCCGAAACAAACTGAAGCTACTCCGAAATAGAATTACTCTGCCAACTTATTCCCCTACCTTCTTAGCAGATAACAGTAGAGGCGGATACCTGGTGTTTCCTTGAAAGCAAGTCCAAGAAAGTAGACCACCCCAAGTTACTCCTAGAGGGTTTTCCTTACCAAGAAGGACGACATTCCATTATTTCAACCTGGTCAAGCACTGGGAATCCCTTGGAGAAGGGTAAAGGGTTTAGTCAGAGCATTCTGCAGGCTTGCTATGCATTGGACCATGGACGCATCACTCCACGCTAGTGAGTTAGGTTAGACACTCCCATGTATGCCGGAATAGAAAGGCTTCCACTTTCCCAAATGTATAGCAACCCAGTTTTATGCCAAGAAAGAAAAGCTCCCATCAAAAGGAGAAAATGTTTGAAGGAAATCAAACATCTTCAAGAACTTTGGAAAAAATAAGAGTATAATCTCTGCAGAAGATGAAGTTCTCTTCACAAACATGGAAAATGAAAGAAAAGCTACTCTCATTCTCTCGAAAGAAACCATTCTTACATGAAAGTGTAAAGCGAGAAGAGTGCAAAGGAAGGGAATGCTAGCTCCTGAAGAAGCACTCTCTACTTATAGGGCGCGTGAAGCATTCTGATTGGTCCCATAAAAGGTGATCTGACCTCGTGAAGTCAGCTAAAATAAATGCTTCAAGTTTCTGATTGGTCACAAAAATAGGGGCAGTTGAGAAAATCTGTATAAAACTGACATTCTCTTCAAAGGATCATTAATTCTCAATAAAATCAAAAATACCAGTTTCCCAAAGAATCTCAGACTATTACCACCAGCTAATTCAGAGATCACGTTCAGAATTTGCATTGAAGATATCCTAAAAAATTCCCAGTACTCTTACTTGGGGCCAATGACCTTTAATCATATCGGGATAGGTCATAAACACTGGTAGTCATCCGAAATCCGACATATAATCATCGGACTACCATGTCAGCCATACGACAGTTGATCCGTTCGAAACTTGACCCTCGTCTGTCCCATCCAAGTGCCAAGTTGGGGGCAACTGTTCTGGACCGTGATCCGAGATCCTGCTCCAAGGGATCAACCCAGCATGCACACAGTCGGACTCCTCACAAGCTAGCATAACAGAAGACACATAAGGCATTCTGGATATGGGAATCTAGCACGTCAAGTGGTATTGGGCCATATTATCATGATTGATAGATTCATGCAGAGGATAAATTCCTAAATATCCGTAACTGTCAGTCATCAACTTACGATATTATAGGACTCATAATTACCCTAGTTGACTAAGTACTTCCCGTATCATAATCTCAGATTTATGAGGATTTACTCGTTAATAATGGGAAGATGATCTTTATCAGGATACTAGTCCCAAATTACCTACATCCAATAAGGATCCTATTAGGATTCTATATACGCTCTATAAATACAAGGTTAAGTCATCATAATAAGGTAATCTGCAATCCAATTATATAACCTTACTTATGCATTGTCTGACTTGAGCGTTAGAGTCCCTTTGCAGGTACCCACCCCCTATTCAATACGCTCAGCTGCCGTTGCTCAAGGAGGAAACCACCGTGTGCGTGCCTATTACAGGCACCCTTTGAATCCACTTCAGAACAGATAGTATGTAATAATTTTTATTCTTGTTGTTTTTTCAATTTTTTATTAAGTGAGCATAGGTAGTTTGGATAGTAGGTAGTTCTAAGGCAAAGTGGCTCATATAGGGGCTTGGGGGCTACAATTCAGGTGTTGGATTTGGTGGCCATGGTTGTGTTGAATTATTTCTTTATTATTTGTAAACTTGGTGAAATCTTGAATGCCCCCAATGTGTTCAAGGAAATGCCTGAATAAGGAGATGGAAGGTTAGCTACTTTAGTTATTATTTTTCTGCTACATGAAGTTTAAAAGTATAGAATATATGACATGCTTCATGAATGAATCTAGCTCTGGATGTTATTCCTGCAACATTGTCGTTGTGACATGCTTTGCCTGATTATTGTGCATAATCTGCACTTATTGCTCCTTGGTTATAGTTTTTTTGTATTTTGCTTGCTTCATGAGTAGTTTGTTGATAGGGAAGAGCTATTTTGACATATGGATTTAGTTTTTCTATGTTGGGCAGGGGGACATTGATTTGGACTTGGAGTTCATGTCCATGTGTTGTAGTATTGGTTTGTTAGTCATAAATCTTTCTTCACTTCTCTTAATTGCATGAATGATCTTGGAGGACATAAGCATATCATGAAAGGTGAAATCTGAGGTCTTTAGAACAATCTATTTATCTAAATGGAATCCATGAAGAAATGTTGTGTTGACAGGAACATGTACTGTATTTATAACTTTTTTAAGCTTGCATCAATAGACTTTTGGTTTATGGATTGTCTTCCCTGGGATTCATGCCCTTCTTGTTGGTGGGGGATTGTTTTGATAAAATAGCAACTCCGTGTATTTCTCTAAAAGTAGACTATGTTAGCTCAGCCGTAGATGGAATACTTTCACAAACATTATTGAGTAAATACTTCTTTCCATAAAGTCTCATCTCTTGCTCTTAAATGGTTGCGTTCTCACAATTTTATTTCTACAAGCCCTGGGAAAGAAAAGCTATTGGTAATGTATATAGTATTCATCTGCTAGATTACTTGTAATTCTCTTGATTAATTTCAAAAATTTATATATACATTTGGCTTATATAACCTGTCTCTTGTTCATAAGTAGACAATGTAATTTTTTCTTTGTCTCAGCTCATATAGGAGCTTGGTGATTCTGGTAGAATTTGGTGCGTGGTGAGTCCTTGTCTCAGGCATGTGCCTTGGATGGCTTAATGCATTAGATTAACTCTGTTGAGTTGTTGCGATTTAGAGTAATTTTATTCTTTTATTGACTAGTTGGTGTTGGGAATCTGTGGGTTTGAATTTTTCGTGTTTGTGTTGCTTGTATTCGTTTTATTTTTTTGGTGCCTTTGTTCTGTTTTGGTATGTTGGAGGGTATTTCGGAGTTGTCTAATTGTGAGGATAGTGAAAGGATTTGAATGTTGAGAGAATTGAGTTTTGTTTAGGTAGCATTATGATCTTATGCGGCTACTAGGTATGGTGTTTTATAGAAGAAAAGTCTTTGTTTAGGGGATTTTTTTTTTGTTCAATGACTGTATGCTCTATGCGTGAGAGTACTTTTTAATGGGAAAGGGTAAGCAATTGCTCTGCTAGTTCGCATATAGAACTTTTGTCTAACCCTATTAAAGCTACAATTTATCCAAACTACTTACTATATGTCACCCGATCCTTTCAATTTTTTTTGGTTTACTTATTTCAATTTGACTAGTGACAATTTCTTGAAATAATGTTATGCTATGCTTTCCTGATATCTAACTGATAGGCCATGTGTTTGAATGGTTTTATTTCCTTGATATGTTTGAGTTGTTGAGATTTTTTGGCTTTTTAAAAATGAATCTATACATTACTAATCTTTTTAGTTTAATTTAAATTTGTAGGACAATGTTGGAACTTCATTTGGGGATGGCAATAGAGTTACTTAGCATATTTGATGTTCATGAAGAGAGCCTGACGAAGATGATTTTCTCATACATTGTGAATTATATTTGATTAAGTACTTTGGATTATGATGTACACTTTAGTGACAATTCTAGTACTTTGAATTATTTGATTAATATTTTGATCAATGTGTTATTGTGGATACTTGGTTAATATTTTGAATAATGTGTTAAATGTGAAAATTAGTTTATATTATTGCATGAAATTTTATACTATATAAATTTGTGTATATTCTAAAATAAAAATTTTATAAAAATAATATATAAAATAAATGGCATTAAAAATATTAAAAAAATGAAGCATTTTTAATGTTTTACCAAATTTAATTAGAAGGCATGTAATATATAAGATTAACAAATGATAAAAAAAGTAGTCATTATAGGAGGTTTTTCAAAAAAAAAAACAACATAAGAGAATGCTTGTAAAGTGATGCCTTAGGTGAAACACATAAAGGAACACTTTGCAAGCATATCCATAGGGTTTGACATAAGGGACCGCTTAGCAAGCGTATCCATAGAGTTTGACATAAGGGAACACTTTGTAAGCGTGCCCATAGGATTTGACATAAGGGAACGCTTGGAGTTTGACATAAGGCAACGCTTTATAAGCGTACCGATAGATTGAAGAAGAAAAGCGTTGCCTTTGATTCCAAAAAAGTGTAGCCTTAGATGATAGGTCACCCCTCTAAAAGAGTTGCATTAGGGCCAAAAAGTGTAGCCTTTATCAAAGGCTACACTTTAGTGTATTTTAGAGTACACTTTTGAAGGGTTACCATAGGCCAATATTGTTGTAGTGTTTATTTTTTTTAAAATAAAAGAATCAAAATTTGAAAATAGAAAATAAAAAACAGAAATAGAATATAGAAATAGAAAACTTGACAACAAAAAAATAAAACAAAAATATTGAAATAAAAAAATAAAAAAGTAGAATTTAAAATAGAAATAGTAAACAAAATGTAAATTCCTTCCCTAACACTTAAATTCTGCATTGCTCTCAATGTAAAGTTTAAAAATCATTAAAATCATCAATATCTGATAAATATCATCAACAAATCTAGGGCAAGTAAAATAAATGAGAGAGAGGGAAGAAACATCTTTATCAAGTGATGTAAATGGCCACTTGTTCTTGCACTTGAAGATCACAATTGTGTTGAAAACTACTTGAAAAAAGGGAATCAAGGGTTAGTGAAGGGTTAGTAGTTAATTATACTCCTAATATGATTGATTAAACTTAGAATGATCCCCGGTAATGACGCCAAAATTTGATAGCTGTCGAGACTATCAAATTAAATCAATTTGTCGAGACTATCAAATTAAATCAATTTATAAAATTGATTCATCAAAATACTTGTAGTATAAGGCACAATCGGGTCGAGCCCTTAGATCACTCTAATTAAGTAATTAGATTAAGAAGTTAACAAAAGGGGGGAAAGTTGTATAATTCATTAACAAAAAGTAATTAAAAACTATAAACATAATTAATTAAATAATCAATCCAAGGAAATCAACTATTCTTGAGTTTAATTCATCCTTGATCACTAAGAATCAATTCAATTGCTAACCAAGTTCTCGGCTTTAGATCACATAAAGAAGCCTTAAGATGATTAATAAATTATCTACTAGATAAGCATCTAGAATTTAATTAATCAAGGTTAAATGAATTAAGCACCCATTTAATCCTAAATTAACTTAAAATCTATAATTCAACCAAGCTAAACAATTCATCAACTGCTGTGGAGGTGGATTTGCCCCCATTCTTTCTAGTACTCTATTGGTGACGGCGGTTTGCTCCCTCATTGCATCCGCCATCTGTCTAAACACTCCCATCATGTTTGCCATATTTTTGTTGGCAGATTCCCTATTTGCTTATGCATGCTAGGAGGTGCCATAATCTCCTATACATATAGAATAATACATATTGAGTTGATTAGTCTCAATATCATGTAATAGTGTGACCGTAACTATTAATATCCATATCTAAGGTTGTCATGCAATTCTATACATACATCTCACATCGAGATAAGAAAATGCATGACATAAAATAGGAACATCTAAATATGTTGAAAGCATAGTCAGTCAATACCTCAACTCAATAGGATGAATTGTTCTGATACCATAATGTAACGCACCAATACTAATACTATTGTATATCTGAAATATACGTAAGTAAACAAGATTAGGCACGTCACATCTAACTTTTAAACATCATACTACATTTATAATAACTATACATATTAATATATATATAGAGTCTCGAGAGGGAAAAATGTAAAGTTGTACAAGGTAATTATACATCTGAGAGTAACTATTCTCTATTGGTATATCAAGTATAAATAATTAGTACATCAGTATCTGTATGAATACAAACTAAGCCTCCAAGACATATGAACAATTTTTACAAGTCAATAGTAAATAGCCTACTCTAAGTCACCAACTTCACTTCCTCTCCTTGGAAGGATCTCGAGCTGGAATTGTCATGGAAACAAATAAAAAGGGTGAGAATTCAAAAATTCACAGTAGTTAACATAAAAGGAGACATCATAATACAATTCCATGAATATATACATATAGGCTACGTTTGGTGCATCGTATAAAGAAGACATGATAGTATAAGCTAATACTATCAGGTCTTATTCAATGTTTGGTGCATTCAACTGATAGTATAATGAAATCAGGTCAAGTTATTTTATCCTATTCTAAGGTGATAACTTTATCCCCTCCCCTAGTACATGATAAGACATGATAGGATTTCTATTCCAATCTTATCCTCAATTTCATTTTTTTCACTCCTCTCCCTTACGCCGCCACCACCATCACCACCATCACCACCACCACCATCACCACCACCTCCACCACCGCCACCACCGCCATCACCACCACCACCACCGCCACCATCGCACCGCCGCAACCATCACCACCACCACCGCCACCATCACCACCACCACCATCGACCGCTATTGCGTCGCCACCACCACCACCACCACCGCCGCCGCGGCACCACCAATGCCGCCACCACCACCGCCACCATCACCACCGCCGTCGCCACCACCACCACCACCCGCCGCCACCACCACCACCACCACCACCACCACCACCACCACCTCCACCACCGCCGCCACCACCACCTGTCGCGCCACCACCACTACGGCCGTCGCCACCGCCGCCACCACCACCGCTACCGCCGCCGCCGCCACCACCATCACCACCACTATCACCACCTCCACCACCGTCGCCACCCCCCACCACCACCGCCGCCACCCCACCACCACCACCGCTGCCACCCCCACCACCACCACCATCACCACCACCACCATCACCATCACCACCACCATAAAGTTTTTTATTATTGTTTTTTAATTATTTTAACTTTTATGCTAAAGGATATTTTAGTCTTAAAAAAAATATTATACAATTAGCTAATTTATCCTTTTGTTATCAAATAAAAGATAGGATTATGTCTTATCCTATTAATTATACTATCATACCTTATACTATCCTATCATCTTATCTTATACTATACTATCATGTGCACCAAACATAGCCATAGTTAACATCTCGTGTGAAGTTATGTAATAATGCTCATGAAATGAAAATGTTAATGCTTATGAAATGTAATATGTTAGTGCTTATGAAATGTCATGTCCTTTGGCAAAGTGTTTTTCTCACTCCTTTACCTTTAGCAGAGTGTTTTTCTCACTTCTTTGCTATTTGTAGAGTGCTTTTCTCACTCTTTTGCTTAACAATCTATCCTTGACAAAGTACTTTTCTCACTTCTTTGCTCTTGGCATGGTGATTTTCTCACTCCTCTACCCTGACAAGGTGCTTTTCTCACTCTCTTGTCTTACTTTATGTTATACTAATGTCATGACATTCTGAATTCTGTTATTCGAATAACTCACTAAGCCTTTTCAAGTAGCATCAAAATTATATCACTCTGGATTATGCCTTTGAATAGCTCTCATAGCCTATTTGATTAGAATCGAGAACATGCCACTAGATTATGCCTTTGAATAGCTCTCATATCCTATTTGATTAGAATTAGAAACTTACTACTCAATTATGACTTTGAATAGCTCATATAGCCTATTCGATTAACATAAAAAATGTCATTCTGGACTATGTCTATTGAATAGCTCACAGTCTATTCGATTAGCATCGAAAATATGCCCTTCTGAATTATATCAATTGAATAGCTCTCATAATCTATTTGAATAACATCGAAAATATGCCATTCGAATAGCTGACACATCAAATATGGAAAAATTTGTGATATTCTATTAGAAATAGCCTCTTGGCCTAGTCGAATAGGACAATATAGAAAGGCATTCTGGTGCATCAAAATAGCCATTTTCTTGTTTCATTTCATTTCCACACCAACCCTTTTACTACAAACATCAATTTATACCATAAATCATGTAGTAAAGCATTGGAAAATCATCAACAACAAATATGTATAATTGTATTCATTCATATACATGTCCATACATATCTATGCTCAAGTCTCATCAAACATATCTCTTTATACACACAACCATGATTTCATCGAGTTTCATGAAAAACTCCATTTTGTCCATTCCTTGCCAGTTTTCAAGAAGCAAAGAATGATAAATCATAGAAAAGAAACACAACAATCCTTACCTCAACTCCTTAAAGTTATGGTAGGCTACGGTTTTGTCTTGTTTTCCTTTTCCTTTTCCTCTTCCTTCTTTCTTCTTCCTTCTCTTTCTATTCCTTTCTTTCTCTCCCGTATCCTCTATTCTACTTTTTTTACGTATGAGCTTAGAGAAAAGTAAGAAAAGATGAGAATAGAAGTTAAAGACGGTGAAAAGGAGGAAATTAGGATAATATCATTTGACTTTGGTAACTCTATGGAAGTTTTGTATCTCTTAAGGATATTTTAGTTTTCTGTGTTATAAAAAATACCAAACTAACTCAGATAACTCTCCAAAATTCACCTCATCACATTCTATTCTTTTGTGACCTAGAAATAAATTCTCCATATTTATTTTCCTTATCTATGCAGTTTATGCTAGATTCTGAGCTATTATAAGTCATTTTTCATATTTGGTGCTATAGCAATATATCTAAAATAACTCAAAAAGTCATCATAATTAACATGTAACATATACTAGTGTTAATATACTTCTATAACCATAATTAAGATTAATAGGTTAGGGAGGATGTTACACGCTGGTGATTATAAATTATGTTAGTAGGGAAGTGACCTACAGTTGGTAGGTTACTCTGATGCAGACTAGGGTGGAGATTCGGATGAAAGTAAATCCACTTCTGGTTATGCATTCTTGTTGAATAATGGTACAATTTCTTGGAGCAACAAAAAGCATACATACGTAACTCTGTCGACCATGGAAGCTGAATTTGTCAAAAAATGTTTTGCTACAGTGCAAGAAGCTGTGTGGCTGAGGCGATTCATGGATAATTTGGGGGTCATTGGTGGACTAGTAGATTCAGTGACACTTTACTGTGATAACCAAGCAGCCATAGCTTACACTAAGGACCTTAAGTATCATAGTCGGCCAAAGCACATAGGCACAAATTATAACTTTGTGAGGGATATCATAGCAAGAAGGAAATCACTCTGCAGTATATTTCTATGCATAAGATGGTAACTGACCCTTTAATGAAGTTTATACCTAGGGAAGTGTTTGTCGAACATGTGAAATCTCTAGGATTGCATTGCATAGATTGAAGTCTTGTATTTTCTTACTTTTAATTGTTTTGGATGTAGTGTGTGAATTTGTTTTGTGAATGAATGTGTTGTTCATTAATTGGTTTCATACATCATAGAATACACATACACAATATGATAGTATGACGTACAAGTTGATAAGGTTAGCTCTCTCACACGAGCAACCACCTTGGGCGCTTATGAGGAATAAGCTAAGATGAGACATTTGTGTTTCTTAGCATCCAGAAGGGCTACCAAAGGGCGCCATGTGGGGGGTAAGAACACAACATGGTTTTTTTATGTCGCCCTGGTAAGAGACTAGGATGAGATCCAAGAAAGATATAATATATGGATCGAATTATAGATATCTACCATTCATAATACCTGTAGTTAAATGCGAGATCTCCTCCAGACACCCTTAGGATGAGTGGAGTTGTAGAACTCAGGTCAGGTGCTAGGGGTACCTAAACTAAGATCTATACTGTGTAGAATAGAGAAAATCGACATCTTATGGGATGAGAGATACACCATATCATGTGTTTCATATCGCATGCGCTTAATGACCGCACTTGGGAAGCAAGTGAATGGGATCCCAATTTCACTGTTGTGTGAGTCCCAGAAAGGTACAAATCCTTTCACTGATGCCCTTATTACTTTGCCAGTATCATGAGGTGACGAGTTTGTGTATGCTACTTAAGTATGTATCCAAGAGTTATGATAATGCGACCTAACGGAGCAATACTAGGAAAAAGCAACTAATTTTGATCTTAGTGATATGTGGGCAAAAGGAAGATCGTGTTGAATATATACACACACTATGCTTGTGTCTGAGACATGTCTGTTATAATGTTATTTTCAAGGAGCATCATTAATTGGACACAAGGCATATTAGAGGTCACAATAGTAAGGCTCCGAGTGATTAAAACTCACAACGAATTAGAGATGCTATGTGTGAGTGTATATAGACATATCTAGGGCATCCGAGACACATTTATGACAAAGCTAATCACAAAAGGGTGTGTAGAACTTATGCTGGTCCTAAGAAGGATTGCTAGTATAAGAACTCTCGAATATAGTACCTAGTCATGGCAACACACTTAGTATGAAAATCCAAAAGAATGTTAATTTGAATGAAAAGTTGTGAGTTGTTCATCCTATCATGTGCAAGTGCAGGATGTTGGAAAATAGAGTGCTTATGATGGGCTGGCCATATGCATGATTTGACCTAGTTGATTAGTTAATTAATCACGGGTTTGGTGAGAGTGGTTACTATAACTCCCAAGTGAGATAACTCCCTTTGTATGGGAGAATGAGAGGGAGTTATTTTTCTATCTATTGAAGTGAAAGACTCCAACATAATAGAGAAGGAAGAGATCATTTTCTCATTTTTAGAGAGAAAAGTGAGTAAGAGTAGAACCCTCTAAATTTGAGTGTGTTGATTATGAAAAACACACAAGATTCTATTGGTAATCTTGTGTAAAACCGTAAAGACAAGTATGTGGTGTAGAATACATCATTGGAGAGCATTCAAGATTTGATTTGGCTAAGGTATGATCACGTTCCGCTATGCATAAATTTCAAAGTTCAGGTCTCTAATGTTTTCGGACAAAACATCATACATGATAAAAGTTATCGTTCTTCATTTTTTCATAATATGTCATTTAAATTAAATTTAATTATATTATGTAATGATTCCATTTACCAAATAATTGAATGGCTTGGAAAGCTATTCCATTACGAAACCTAGCAAACTACAAATTGGGAATTGTTATTCTATTCTAACCTATTCCATTTCAATCTGATGTCATTTCTATTCCATGGAATAATCACTCCGTGTACTACAGGTGACATAAAAGATTTGGTATTATTTTCTACCAATTTCTTGCAGATTTGGCAATTGCGTGATGGAGCCGAGGTAATTAATCGTTGAATCCGGATGACTTGATTACAGTGGACCTAGGCCCGAAATCCAGTACGGAAGAAATACATACGGAATCATTTATGCTAAATGTGGACGACCAAAGAAAAATTATGCTAAATGTGTAGCATACTAATTGCAATGTTATGTCGGTAGCCTTTTGTTAGCAAATAGCAATTTTTTTTATGTTAGAGTTTAATTTTAATGTATTGTTATTATAAATATTTTATACGTCAATTAATTATACATTTATACATGCATGATTTTTAAGTTAATTATTATAAGAGTTAAATATTTTTAATGAAATAAGACAGTGTATAATTAAATTATAGTGTAAAAAAATTTATACCGTTAATATATCACAATTAAATCCTTTATATTACTTAATTTTAATATTTTTCCCTATAATGCATTATAATGTAGTTTGCATTAATCGTTATTTTACATCCACTAAATATTAATTGAAAGTGACATGTTTATCAACAATTCTTATATTAAAATCCAACGAAATCTGAAGCTGATACTTAAGATTTATAAATAAAAATCGAGAACCAAATTAGAACTTGAAAATAAATCATACAAGGACCGATAAACAACGAACGCGACGCACATTCTTGGGGCCTTTGACTTGAAGTTTAATGAGATACACATGCTTTGAACATCGACACAATGTTGAATGAAATTGTCCCAACCAATCTCAACATTGATAATTTGATATATTACCTTGCCTTAAACTAAGCACTACGCGGAGAAAACAGAAACTTTAAGACACTTAAAATTCTCCATGCAGAGAATCTTACAATATGAACAGTTTGTATACGGCCAACTTTTTCACCTAAATTTAGTTTACATTTCCTATATATGCTGTTGTTTCTCTACTTGGAAGCCTCTTTACTGGGCCTCATTCAACAGTAAAACATTACATTCTTCACCTTCTCTTTCAGAGCAGGCAGTGGCCGAACTGACCCATCTTTTGATCTTCCACCTCGCAGTTTAGCAATCTCAGGGACATCAGGTTCCATGTAGAATCGAGCTCTGTAGGCTGCCAGATGAGCATAGTACGCTGGAGGGACTGCACACACAATAGGCACTTTATATTTGATAACAGCAACTAATTTGCTTTGAAACCAGCTGACAGATAATCCACATATGCAAACTATATATTGACGAGTCAAGTTAGTTGCACAGAGATTTCAATGCTTACTTTTGTTTAAACAAACTATATATAGACGAGTCAAATGTTGAGTGGATCGTATTTGAAACTAACATTAACATAACTATAATGATTGGCAGATTATATACTAGTATTTATGTCAAGCAAGTGCCAGAGAACTACCTATAGAAACTGACCGTGTACATCTTGCATAGCTACAACCAAAATATTAAGAAGGTTATGTCATCATCAGAATAGAACATACAAATTTGAGATGATAATAAAGAAATTATTTACGTGTAGCATAAGTTGTTGGTCAGAGATTGAATCTCATCTGCAGTGAAATTGTTCTCGTCCCAGAGGACATGATAGTGTGCTGGTCTACTTGTACCCTGTAAATTGCCAATCATAACATAAATTGGATGCTACTATATACAAGATTTTTTATGTTGTACAACAAAACAACAATGTGAGGCTCATTGCAGAAATTGACTCACATTTCTAATCTTATCTAATCTAGCAACATATATATGATTATCAATACCTGAATTCCCGCATGACTGCATAAATAGAAGTCAAATTCAGTAGGATGACAGACCTTAGAATCCACCACAGTACCTACATTACAATCAGACTAGTGAATCAACTCTGGGACTAATTGTGACACTGGTAAACGAAATTAGGGAGCGACCCAACCAAAATATACAACAAATATTCATGGGGATATCCTTAACATTGGTGGCAAGCACAAGTGCTAGAAGCTGACAGAAGCGAAAAACTTTTACCAGGTAAGATATTTCCACTCTTATCAGTGCTGTTTCTATCGTCGTGATTGTTTGAAAAGAGTCTAGTGTGATGCCGTTTTTGAACCACAACAAATGTTACTGGAGGTTGGTAACTAGGTTCCAAAGATGCACAAGCCTACACATACTCAGAATTTGAGCATTGGGGAATAGCATGGTCAACATAAATAAAAATAACTGAAGTTAGTTATTATGTCCAAATACCTTACGTATAGCATCAAGCTCATATAGCAAAACCTGGTAGAACTGTCCTTCACTTACCCCATCCCTGAAAATATATTGGATAACATTATAAATATGAAAGAGGGTCCCATATTATAATTAAAGTTACTCCTCATTCTTAACTTCCTTTTCAAAAACAATTTCTTTAAAATACCAGAACAAATCACTCCTACCTGTAAAATATTATTCTCAATGGTTTTTGTCCAGTTGCCTTCTTAAATGAGAGTAAAAGCTCCCTGCAGTAGCACAAATTAGTATGAACCACATAGGCATGCTGATGTTTGATACAAGCAAATAATAAATGCTAAAAAACCATCATAGTTTCCCTAGTGGTCAATGATTGAACACACAGACATTCTTTACTCAAGAGAAAAGCACAAGCTTGAAGCGAGCAAGGACGTAAGCCTTTCCTAGTAGGCAATTGAAACAATGTCAACTGAAGACATCTTCAGGCCTTCGAAATAAATCAACTCAATACCTAAGGGGACCCTATATGGCTTTGAAACAAAATAGAAGAAGTATAAAATTTAAGAAGCAAAGATGACATTTTACTGAAACACATTATGAAGAGATGGCTAGAAGAGCCGCTACTTAAGTACCTGATCATACCACCATAAACTACACCACGCTGTGGATCTTTCCAACATTTGAAAAGATCTTGAATGAGTTCTTCACGATGTGGCTGAGTACAAACCAATCCTGCATACTTTGTTACTTCTGGCCAGTCCTGGGAGGCTACAACCTGAATTACAGTAATCAGTATATATCAAACATAGGGCCAGCTGAGTTGCAGGAGTTTGAAAGTGCTTACAGCAGCAATGGATGGGCAAGAATCCTCTCCAGAATCTGGATGAGTTACATCAGCTCCAAATATTATTGTTGGAATATCACTAACCAGTGGAATCCTCCAACTTAAAGCATCCAAAAGTACTGTGTTTCTTCCTCCCATCTAAATGTATAATTCATTTATTTAAGAAATTGAAAATGAAGTGAAAAATGAAAATTAAAAAAAAAAAAAAGAATGAGTTACGAGATTAAAGTGAATATTTTAATGTAGCCACCCTGCTACTTTGGATTGTAAAGTATGATAGATTATTTAATAATAGCAGACCTTGACATTAATTTTTAGTGCCACATTTGCCAGGTACTGTCTATTAATCTTGAATACGTGTTTTGTAAGGCAGCATTGAGAAATCAACCCCAAATCTGTTTCGCAGATTCTTTTCAGATCACCTGAATGAAGAGTTTGTTTCTTTAGTGCAGGCGTGAAATAGTTTCCTCCACAGAAAAAACTAAAATGAAATATGGATGATGAGAGAAATGCTAAGCATCTTTCTCTTGAAAACATGTTTAAAAACAAAATTTTCAGGAGAAAACAAATGAAAGAGTGTATGCAAGAGCAAAAAGGCAATGCCATTTTCACAGGCATGTGAAACAAAGAAAGATAAAAATGAAGAAGCATTAAAGTACTATAACCTCTTAACATTTCTGTAATTATACACCAGTACCATCCTAGCTGCGATTATGAAGTGACGCAAATGGACATACAGAATCATACCATATAGAGAGCCATTATTGTCGGGAAGAATGGCAATCAGCAACTCTAGCTCTTTCCCATCAAGTTTGTCTAGAGCAGCAGAATGTACATACTTCAAAGCCTTCTTTACCTGATCTGGTTTTGCTGAATATATAGGAATCATAGGGTCCGGACTGAATTCCTTAGAAAGGGTAGCATTGTACATGGTAAGTGTGCATGAAGATATATAAGGGAAGATGAATAATTATAATTGGAAATGTGAGTATCGAGTGCTATTAAAACAATTAGTTTTTAAAATAAAACTTCTGCAAATTTGAAACCTTACAATGCCTGAGATTTGGCACATCTGAACTAACTGTTGGCAAAATCCACGAGCTGTACTTTCTTGTACACTTCGTGAGAAATTGATACATGCCCAGTATCTTACAGTGCTTCCATTTATAACTTTCTGCATTGAAAAAACTATGATTACAATCAGTTGGGAACAAGTAATTTTCCTTTTCCTTTTCTTTCCATAAAAAAATTACAAATATAATCTGTTTTTATGTCTGAGCTGACCTTGTTCATCATATTCCACTGACCAACTTGTGGCAAGTATTCTTTCTCTCGTCCAGTGTCGTGATATTTCAACTATAGGAAAAAGAAGAGCCAAAATGTAATGACAGTATAATGGCAAAAGCAAACAAGATAGGTGAATAATTTAAGAGTTTCATTTTAATGTATTGTCAAAAAAAAGTCATCCAATTATGTGTTGACACATTATTTAATGAGTTATCATCTCATATAATTTTTAATTTCTTAAATGATGTGGCAACATATTATTGGATACAACAATAATAACAACCAAACTTTTTCTCATTAGGTTGGGCACACATTATTGGATAATAGTATAAAATATTTTTACGACGATAATGCATCAAAATTAAATTGATAATTTAATTAAGAGAAAACTACCCAAGGAGCAGGAAGCACCCGAGCCTCAACTGATGCAAGCTTGTTGTCTATGCTGATGCCAAACTCCTTTGCATAGGGATTATTCTTATAATCGCTTTGTTGAATTGTCTGCAAGTAAATTGGGAAAGTTCTAGATTAATTAAATCAAACCAAACACAGCAAATTTTGTGTTTTTAGAGGAAGAGCTTACATGATTATAAGAATTTACCATGAATGTAATTTATCACATGGCAAAGACCTATTATGACTATCTAATTTTCAATTCATTCTGGAAAAAGAAAAAAAATAAGAAAGAAACAGAAAGGAAAGATGGAGGGTGATATCAAGAACCCATGATAATGACCTGTAAAATGTCTGTCTCTTGTTCACGGGGTCTCTGGCATGAGAACTTTAGCAGAGAAGTTATCTGCTTTTCGTTTAGCCCTTTTGTATATCTCTGGCCCCCAACTATCTTGCACGCCTTTGACAAGACTCACATGAGTTCTCTATGGAAATGAATAAAAGAAAAACAATGATTTGATTAAATTCAAAGTATAGCCTACCTCCATGGGCAAGTAGTTCACCTTTTGGCTTCCTACTTGAAGGCATGGTAAATGGGAATATTTGATTGTATATCCATACATTTCTTGAAAATAATCAACTACTGATTTCATGTTCATTTGCTCATCAAGCGGGAAACTGTTCAGAGGAAAAGAGACAATCATTTCCTAGGAGGTCGTATCTAAAAAAATAGAGGTTCAATTTCAATGCAAAAGTTACAAAGACATACATAAGCTCCCTTGTAGGCTGTGATGTCAGTCCTGATATCCTGTACTTCCTTCGAAAATTTCCTCTGTGTGTAACTTCAACTTTTACACCTCTTAGGGCCTTTTTAATCTGCTTAACAGTGACACCACAAAGATTTCTTGGTTAGGTATTACTTAAATGTTTCTCCTGATTGAGAGTTAGAGACATTACATATTAAATTCTTCAATAGCCAATAAAGGAACTTGATTTCAAAGATTTAATCAACAATCTCAACCTTTGGTCGGTGCACTGGAACAAACTATGAGCTGAGGCCAGTTAGAAGAAAAGGACTCTAGCTTTTTGTCCTAAAGAAAGGCTTGATTGGGAGTTGATCCCTACATGTCATCTGCTAAGGTATTTGTTTGTATGCCTTCGAGCACAGGGCTCTTGGCCTTACACGGTCTATTTGAACTTATTGATAGTTAAATCCCCAAAATTTCTTAACCCTAACTATCTTTCAGCAATCCCAGTGCCTGAAACCAAACAGAAGACAAGTAAGAAGCTCCTTTTCAATCAAGCTATTAGAGCTCCAACTTGTAAGTATACCCAGATATAAATCCATATGGACGATCTCCATGAACTTAGATTAGACTCAATTTATAAAGCCATGCTTAGCGGAGGACTACAATCCTGAATGAGAATTTTATTCTTATCTAGCCTTGATGTGAATAATCCCATGCCAGGATTCACCACCATGTGATGTTAGTTTAATACATATTCTTAATTCGTATTAACATCACGCAGAGATCATGCTTTGATAATCTTTTAATCAGAGCTCGGTGGCTATGACTGAACATGCCATTGCCACTCAAAATGTAAGCAGCCTGAAGAAAGCAGCAAGCTAACGACTTCATAACTTAGGAAGCTTCACACAAATTACATCATTCATTCTTAGTCAATCGCCAAGATGGTGTAGTGGAGACCATGACGCATGCAAGCATCACCTATTTGGTATAACTTGTGATGATAATAGCGATTGTGGTAACAATGATAGCTGATTTGCCATAAACCAACAAAATTCATACCTTGACACGATCTGCATCTGACAATGGCTTTGAGTGGACATCTTTTCCCAAAATTTGAGCAACAAAGTCAATTACAGGTAGTGGTTCAATAAATGCCATTGATGACATGTCTGAATGTAATCAAACAGAAGTGAAGAAAAATTATTGAAAGAAAAAAAACAAAACAAAACAAGTAAAAAGAAAAATGAAGAATTGCGGCTAATTATTATTGATAGTAACGGGTATTCAAGATCTCGATAAATAGACCCCAAAAAAAATCAGGTGGAAGTCTCACCAATGTTAAGTGACAATCCCATCTGAGTAGGCCTTATACTCTGGTAGAAGCCACGCCATGATTCCAGGCCACCACCCAGTTGCTGTGGTTTTCTTACATCAGGAGAATAGAGAAACCTCCCAACTGATACGTAACTGCACATGCAAATTAAGGGATAAGAAACAAGAAAATAGTCAGTATCAACAGCCTCAATAGGTTCAAAAGGAGGCAACTCATAATGTTGAAAGAACAACCACAAATGCACCTCTGAGCCGCAAGCTCCCTCAACACAATGTCAAAGACGCTAAGCGCTTCTTGTGGGGTGTCCACTTGTTTCCCACTAAGAAGCTCACGTAGTTGATGCATGCCAACACGAGTTGCAAAATTGATTACCACCTTAAATTCTCTTTCCCTGAAACAAATAAATTGAAACTCGTTAAGAACTCACATTGGCATAACCCGAAAGGTCAGTTGCAAAATAAAAAAAATTCAGCGATCAGTTAAGAACAAAATATTTTGAAGAGAAAATAGAAACTTGAACAGTTACCTGGTACCACCAGTAACATTATCATCCTCGCTCAATATTACATTGAACTCTTTGTATGTAAATGGAAGCAAACCAGCAGTGTAAAGATTTCTTCCTCCATCATACACAGGGAGCCTCGTGGCCAAGTCAGTGTTTTGGTGAAGCCTCACCAGCTCTGCTATGATACCCTTGCTTGTTTTACGAGAAGTAACTTCAGGTACTATTTTAACCTTCACAAAAATAAACATAACAAAGTGAGCAAAAAAACTCTTGACAAAAATCTAACTAGGATTCAATGTCAGCCCCTTGAATTTCATCAACTTATACCACTTCAAATATGTTTGTACGCTTGTATCATTTTGTTGGTTCAAATCATCTTCTTACTTTTTTTTCCCCTATAGAATAGATTAGACGTACATTGTAATGGCTCAAGTCAGATGCTGATATATCTGCAAGGAAGTGGTTAGCTTTGACCAGACACTTGGTCCCAAGCTGGCCATATCCTGGCCTGCGATGAAACACAAGACTCTTGCAAGAAGCAGAGGAAGCCAGTTGTGAATCAAGTCCTGTTTCTTGTAATTTCTCTGGTTTGCATTGGCTTCTTCTTCTACCCCTTCTTCTACGGTCCGTGGATTTCTGCAGAGGCCTCCTAGACTTCGCTTGATGCTCCTCTGGGTCCTTCATTTGCACTTCCAGTGTAGCTCTGTAGAAAACACACAAGGCACTTTCACATATGTTTGTCTCTTAGGAGAGGGGGGAAGACAGAAAGATGACAAATTCCAGTTGGGAAAAAATAAAAGCAGAAAGGTATTATGGCACAAGAAGTTCCACGTTTGTACTCAGAAACCATTTCTTAGCTTATGCACTGGTCTTGAAGGAAGAGCATAGAAAGTACAAGAGTGGGAAGGAAAGGAAGCTTTGTAACGGCTGCAAGCTGAAAAGAAGGAGAAAAAGAAAAGGGGGTGGGGGGCTTGGTATGGCATCAAATCTAGACAGTGTTTTCCTCTTCCCCTAGGCGCTGTATATTCTCTGAAAAGATGGGGGGATAAATAAAGTGACGTGTATATATATACATGCAAAACCAGGAATGGCCTATAAAATTCTAATGACCCTCAGAACCGTTGTTGCCCATTGGAACTCAATATTAGTTATGTGAGGCCTAATTTGACACAAAGTACCACTCTTTCAAATTTTTCTATGCTCCATTAGCTCACAACCATAGGCTGCATATATAAGCCATAGACGTATACTAGAAATAAAATGCTTGTGCTGATATACTTAATTATTTGGGATGTGGGTACTAGAGTTAGGATCCAAAGGACCTTTATTTTGGTTCACGCCGTGGTCCCAACAGGAAATGTTTTGAATTTTACTCTACTCCAAGTTCTTGGAAGGACAGGTTGTAAGGTTGAATGTATAAATCCCATTTTCAGCGACCACAAAAGAGCTTTAACTCCTTCCCAAGTTGAATTACAGTGACAGAACGGGGTCTAAAGCAGTCACCACTAAGCTCAAAGAAAATTTGAAGCTTTCTTGTGCTCGGATATCCGGACAGTGTGCAATGCAATGCATGAACTTACCATAATGGCTGGCTGCCAAATTCCAATGTCAGTTGTACGTGCACCCATGCGTAAAACACTGCAAACTTCGCTATGCCTGGCCAAAAAAACAAATTAGATTTTGGCGCTATTCTCTTTGATTTTGGTCTTTTTGGATGGGGGTTGAGGGAACTAGGGATAGCCGAGAAAAGTAGAAATGATGGTAACGCTCATCAACTCTTACAAAGACATGAAGAACAATCATGTGTCCTGTCCCTTTCAAGCGCTTCACAGAACAGACAGAACATCCCGAGAAAAACATTTACAAAAAAAGTTAAAATTCCAAATTTTGAATGTAAACTAACTAGACTTCTACCCCAGTGATCACTTTTAAAGTAGGGATGTTACCTTTATTTATTATTCCTGAACCAAACCCACATTGTTTGGCAACCAGAAAAGGATTACCCTTTTTATTATTTTTATATAGTATTGATATTGAATGGATTGTTTAAGAGGAAAAAGATAAAAGAGCCTTTAATTTGCAAATTGATGTTGCGGCCAATGCTCTCTGACTACTTTGGTTAATGCGATTTCCTTCATTTTTGTCACATCTGACTGTAAATTGCATCCTGTGAAATTTTTCCAGGCCCCCCTTCCAACGACTATTGTTCTCCCATCTGTTGGGTGTTGTTTTTTCTGGTCATAATCAAGTGGACTTCGCCCCATTTCTTTTAGATTTTATTTTTGAAAAAATATAACACAGGCCCTCTTGCACAGGCAAAAAATGTACTAATAAGTTTTTTATTTAGTAAATGAGAATTAAGGTGCGAATATGTCCTTGTCAATTGATAATTTGTATATCAGGTCGTCTGTAATGCTTACCCGATTTAGTGCTCTCTCTCTAACCTTAGGCAAACCTACTAAGATTATGATCAACACTTCAGAAACTGCGTGAGATTAGTAACAGCTCCATCCATGAATGAATTTTCTTTTTTCAAACTATCTCTCACTCGATCAGTAAGAGATTAATTTCTCGAGATATGAACAGATGTTAAAACAAAATCTCTCTTAATAATATTATTTTTATATACATAAATCTTATAATTAAATCTAAGATTACATATTTAAAATACTCAAGTCCCTTCAACTAAAACTAACACACATTGATTCATCCATGAATGAATTAATTCATAGTAAGAATGCACAAATATAAATAAATCCTATTATAGTGTAAAATAATTACTTGATGAGTTGCTTACTTAATGGAAAAATTGAATACTTTTTTGAAAGTGCTAAAATCATTATCCTTTATTCATGTACTACGTGCTTATCAATCTGCATTTTTTATTTTGTTATATTTATCTAAAAACTAATAGAGGTTATACTAAGAGAAGAAGAGAAAAAGTAGTTATAAGAGTGAGAAAGATAGTATAATAGTTAAAAAAGTGAAGTGAGAGAGGTAGTGGAATAGTTAAAAAAATATGAAGTAAATATAAGTTATGAGAATGAGAAAGATAGTGTAATAGTTGAAATTATGTGTAGTAAATATAAATAAGTGATTATGACAAAATAGAAAAGAAAATGTAATAAAGTAAAGGAGAATCTCCTCTATCTAATAGTATAGATATAAGAATCATTAAAAAAAAAAAGAGTTATGTAAAGGCAGCGGAAATATCTTGATCATGATGGTACTTTTAGAAATGAGATGGATACAACACAAATAAATAGGTCTCATATAATTCACCCAAAAATAAAAAAGGTCTTATATACTTTTAGAAAAAGTAGTTCTATATATATTAAAAAAAGGTCTTGTATGTGTTAAAGTTTCAACTGAAGTAACATAAGTCTCTTTGGAGACTATTTTTGATCTAGAAATCAAATCCCAATCGAATTACATTAAATAGTATAACATCCCATTTTCTACATTAAGCTATAGATATGCTTGGTAACATTTAGAAGAAAAAAAAGTTTTATATGTAAGTTTAAAAAATAATGCAAAAGAGAGATGCACGATAATTAACAAATATTTGACAATTTATTTAAAATACTAATATTCAAGAAAAAAAATCAAAATACCATAACAAACCTCAAAAATATAATTAGCTAACATCCAAATGTACAAGTATGATTAACAATCACAAGATATGCCCTAAATTCCTCCTTTCTTTTTGGTATAAAATATTTAAAAAAAAAAAAAAGATGATAGTAACCTATAAGGCGTGTCCGTGTGTCGGACACGTGTCCGTGTTAGACATATGAAGACACCCGTACGACACACGTGTCTTACGTGTCAGGATATGTCTAATTAAAAAGATTATTTTTTTAATTTGGACACGTCTCGGACACGCTTGGACATGTTTCGAACACACTTAGATACATCTCGAATACGCTTGGACACATCTAAGACACGATTTGGACACGATCCATTAATATTTTTTTAAAATAATTTTCATAATTAACGTTCAATTAGTAAGTCTGTAACCCACCTAAACTCAATCACATAACTAATGTCTCAAGTCACTATTTTCACATATTAATATTTTAAGTTTTATCTTTTCATACATCAATATTAGATTTTTAAGTTTTATTTTTTCACACACCACTATTTTCATCTACTCATTCTACCTTTACTCGTACCAAATCGTTCACTTTGTCGTCACTGAAACTTGTTTCATATTAATATTTCTTCTAATTAATTTTTTTTATGCATGTCTTCATTCATAATTAGTTCTATTAAGAAAGTTGATTTAAAAAAATTTTTAGAATATATTAATAGAAATAATACTTCATATTTTTTAAAAAGACTTATTAGATAGTAAATATTAATACATATACATATATTAAGATATTATAAATCTTCATATTATAAATTTTTAAACTTATAAAAATAATATTAATAAATTATAAATTTTTTTATTTAAATTTTATAATTTTATATATATAAATATATATCATATTTGTATTTTATAATTTTTAAATTTAATATATTTTTATATTTATATTCGTGTCATGTGTCATGTTCGCATCTATAATTCACAGATAGTAACCAGGATTGAAGTCTTCTGTTTCTTCTCTTTACCCGTCTTCCTATCCCATCAATCAAACATTACCTAATCTAAAATATGACGTCAAATATGTTGAGGTGGGATAAATAATAGATTGAAGAGAACAAAAACATATATTTACTATTTTTAGAATCCGGGCTTCAGAGGTTACCACCGGGAACAGGAGTAGAGTGTTGATGACGGTGGTGATGGCAGTAGCGGTGGTGTGGGAGATGTTCAGCCGTGGACCCGTGTCTAGCTCGTGATATGGCTTCAACAGAAGCAACATAAATTAAAGGTGTCATATTTTATATTAGTTAGCAAAGTTTAATTAGTGGGAAAGAAGACAAAAGATCTGAGTCCCTTACTATCTAAACTCCCATTTTAACGCGTCCTCAACTATTCCCCGACATACACATCCACTGGCGCGTGGGGATAATTTTTAGGCTCTTTCTCGTGTGTGTGTGTCTGTGGGCGATGGTCATGAACAAATAACATATGTAGTTAACTAATTATTGCATCGCTTTTTTTTTGGGTACATTATTGCATCGCTTTTATTATAACACTTTTTATACTAACTTATAATAAAAAAAAATGTTATATTTATCTTATATTTATATACCATAATAATAAGTACAAAAAATTACTTATACAAATAATAAATTATTAGAAAATAAGAAAATTTATAAGTTACTACAAGAAAAAAGTGTGCATGCGAATTTGTGTATCCTTAGCTCATTCTCCTCTGCACAAAGATATGGTGGTTTTTACTTTTTAAAGATGTATATTATTCATGAGCCATAGAAAAGCCAAAAACAAAAGCTGACGGTAACCCATATCGCAATCATGACAAAGTGAGACGCTACTTACCCACACCCACAACCACACCACAAGTCAGATGCTATAATCCTACAAACATTTCACATCCATGATTCTTACATAGATAGAACTGCTAGAAGGAGAAGGGTACAGTTACACTACTAGTTACTAGGTGCTATAGAGTTTTGGAGAATGGAAGGGTATAGAATGAGGTGGATTGAGAAGCAAATTGAAAGACTTGTTTAAATTAAAACGCTAGAAGATCAGAATAGTCTGATTAATTCTGATAGATCGGCGAGAGCAGTTAATGGAAGCAAACCTTGTGCTTTACGCTATGTATGTATTGTGTGCAGTGCAGGATCGTTGTAACTGCTGGCCTAGCTTTTAATGCCCCTGCTGCGAGCCTGCGACTGTGAGCTCCAACTACATGTTCAGTATGATTGTACGAACTATCCAGTATATGAACTCGACCTCCGCTTTACCCCTTCTAGCCTCCCTGCACACAAAGATATATAATACTGTAACTGAAGAGTATATTAAAACAAGCAGGCTATCAATTAAGGGTTGAAAGACAAGGCCATCAACTGCGGCTAGCTAGCTAGCTTGTAATTAATATACCTAGGCCACTCAAATATTTTTTTACTCTACAGTGGCCACATGCACTAGTAGAGGTTTCAGTTTTTGTTGCTATGTAATACTGCTAGTGCGTGGTATTTATAGTAAGCTAAAACTGGTTTATCATGTAAAATTTTCACAGCAAAAGCTTCTTCTAACTGCCCCTATAAAGGCACAGACAATAAGAATGGCTCCTGGTGAATGTATGGTTAAGCAATGAAGCTAACTCTTAATTAACCAAAGCTGAAGGAGGGCAGAAAATTAAACTTCATACTTGTGTATATAGAAAGGTAACCAGAATACTTTGTTTTTATCCGGGGTCGGTGAAACAGAAGTAGAACTACACACAGGCCACTAATTGCTTCTAAATCTACAGCTTAGATCAACCAACCTCAAAAATCAATTTTTAACTGATAGGCTGGGGAAGGAGAAGACATAGACTTCATCATGCATGGCCTTGACCAATTTATGCAAAATTGCAAAGAAATTATGAAGAAGGAATTTAATGAGATATTAGAGTGTTCTTGGAGGGGAAAAATTAAAAAACAAAGGAAGGCGAATTTGTCAGGGAGCGGGAATATAGGCTGCAAGGAAGAGGAAGCAAACAAACACAAATTATAGGAACATGGATTTTGGGGACCTGGCTGGGTGCGCTTATTGGGAATGTTTTCCCTTTCTGCTATTTGATAAAACACGTATGAAAGCCCCCTACTTTCAGAAATTAGTCTTCACTGCCTTTAAGAAAGGAGTTTTAAGCGAAAAAGGAGCTCTGAGAAGGGGCTTTTGAAGCATGAAAGCTTGACACTTGATTATTTAAAAGGAAAAAAAACAATGAGACCTTTTATCTTTTGGGAACCAGAAAAAGAAACACCATATATTGAATTATAAATGAAAAATTGAATAAAGGAGCTAGAGAGTAATATAAATATTAAATATATTATATACTAATGCAAAGGTGTGAGATTCCATACATACATACACAGAGAAGAGAGAAAAGAGAGAAGGGGGAGGGGGCGTGGCAGTGGTAAGTGGTCTCAGCTGTGCTGGCTGTCTCCCTCTGCTGCAAAGCTTAATTTCAGTGCATTTCTCAGCAGGTTCCTTTGTGGCGTTGTAAATAAAGAACGGATTTAACAAATAATTAAAGGGAAAGAGAGCTTGTGTCAGTTTCTTTGACTGAAAATATGGCCGGACGGAGCTTGAGATTTCGGAGAGTATGTGTTATGTCAGTGAATGGAAAAAAGAGAGAAGAGGAAGTGAGGTGAAGCATGTGTAGGGTCGAACTTTTATAAAGCAGGAACGAAGGCGGGCACTGCCTACGAGGGCCTCATTCATGCCAGGGAGATACTTACATAAAGTTAGTGCATCTAGATTGGATCCGCTATTCCATAGTTTTTAAAACAAAAATAATCATTTTATTATTTTATTATATCACTTTTAATATTAATTAATAAAGTATAAATTTATAATTAATTATATATATTAATTAATTAACGAGAATTATATGTATATTGATTAATAAAATAATCATTATTTAACTTATATATATAATTAATCATAAATTTATACTTCATTAATTAGTATAAAAATAATATAAAAAATTAGGGTTATTTTTAAAATAGGTAGACTTTCATGGATCAGTTTAAATAATTTGATAAATAAGTGAGTTGGGTTAACAAAGTTAATTAAAAATAATTTTTGTACCTATTAAGTAAGTGCCAACTTATTGGTTTAATATTTAATTATTTAATTAATAATTTTTATGATATGTAAAGAGTTTTATTTTTTTAATATAAATTAATATGTGTCACAAAATTAAATTTATTTGAAGTTTGTTAGTATTTGAAATATGTAAAATAAAAATATAATAATAAAACATAAGAATAAATTTTTTCAAGTATTAAAAATATAAGAAAAAAAAAGATAATTTGAGCCAATGGACCAATTCGTAGCCTGTATAAGATCGAGTTAGGTTAATAAAATGTTAACTTGAAACAAGTTTGGCCTAATCCAAAATTTGACTTGTCCTGCGCAAGTCGGCCCAACCCATTTTGACATACCTACTAAGCCAATTAAATTATATTATTAATTAATGATATGAATGGTTTAGTGTACTTAACTTAAAAGCATTAGGTTTATGCAAATAATTCTTGTATAAACCTAGAGCATTTGATTTTGGTGTACTTCAACAATCACATAATTAATTAAATTATAGTAATTAATTATTAATTAATTATAATAATTATTTATCAATTAATAATATGATTGCTTGTAACACCCTCCTTAGGGCGTCACACTTCGTGTTACTCAATTATCATATCACCCCTTCATTATGATTCGTGCTTGTAATATAAATACGAGTTATAAAATTTCTTGATGATAGTAAGATAAACTTAGCGAAAATTAAAACATTACAACATCATCACAATCTAATTTTACATTATATATATAAGTCGTAGTATTGTCACACTTTAATATTTACAAATTGAACTCTAAAAATATTTACACATTAATTAAACTACACAATGCCTAAGTAACTCTAAACATGCAGAACCCTCAGACGGGTCCTCCTCGGACTCCTCAGGGAGGAATCCAACTTGACACAAAATATATAATACTAACTGCATTCGAGTACGATAGTAAGCTCCCTATTACTTGTTTATGTGAGAAACACATTTTCCATCCAATCTCGACGTACTATGCTTTTGGTTCCCATATACCTTACAAAAGCTCAGCATCTCCATCTCTTTAGAACTCAACTTCCTTCTCGAAAATCTGATCTTCCTTGTGTTCTCACTCAACGTTTTGCTCAATCCCTTTACGTTATAATTACAATACGAAATAGACAGACAAGGAGGTGAGATCACCTACGCCAATACCAGTATGGTAGCAATGAAGATAAACACATACCAACACATCATACATAATTATAATCATGCCACCAACATCATTTATCTAACACATATCATATCATATCATTTATCATCATAATTCATATAATAATTCATAATGATGTCCATGTCCTTATCAATATTCACTTATTCAATAATTCAGTTATCAACCTCAATAATTATGATAATACCCTCAAGTATCTCTGTATATGCATCTAGACTCATGTACCTAGACTCAATTTTCCTACTCCATGGAGCTAAAACTCAGTCGGAAAGAGTGATCGAAAAGAATCATCGCACTACATGCCTCAGACCACGTGCTCATTCTCTTTGCTCATTTAGCATTTGCACATCTAGCATATGCATCACAGTCTTTATCAGATCTCGATTATGGATAGTGTCTCGGTCCGGATCATCGGTGTGTTGCATCGGTCTAACCTACGATCTGAAGCTTTATTCTCGTCCATTGTAGGCAACCCGCACCCCGATGCCCCCAAGGTCAACGAGTGACCTACACTACGCACATCGCACCCACTCAGGAGGTGTGTTCTTTCCTTCTTTCGGCAATCAGAATCAGTCTTATTCAGCCCATCGGACTTTTTTAATTGCACAATCAAATGCACCTTTCTCAGTTCAATTCGGTCTCTCATCTTCTCAATTCAATTTTCTTTATCTCATATTCGGGGTCCTCATATAGTCCCAAAAATATTATTACTGTAATTTTATCGCGAAACCATATTTTTCGCATTTTCTCAAATCATGTATCAATTTTTCATCATTTCTCAATCACGTAAAATACTCTTCACACGTTTTAAATCAAGAATACTAGTTTCTTCAATTAACACCAAAACTCAACTTCATTTTTCATATTTGCATTATACTCCTCATTCAAATAATATTTTCACAACAGTCCCTCATAAAAGTCACATTTACGAAATAGTCCCTTGAAAAATTCATATTTTACGAAATCATCCCTCATAAAATTCATATTTACAAAATAGTCCCTTAAAAATTCATATTTACAAAATAGTTTTTCATAAAATTTCTTTTTACGAAATAATCTTTCATAAAATTCATAATTTACAACATAGTCCCTCATAAAAATCCTATTGACGAAATAGTCCTTCATAAAATCACATTTACGAAATAGTTTCTCATACAAATTATATTTATGAAATAGTCCCTCAAAAATCATATTTACAAATTAGTTCCTCCAAAATATAATATATACAATATAACCATTCAAAAATTAATAATTACAACATGGCCCCATTAAACACAAAAATTACAATATTGCCCCTATAAAATCATAATTTGTATTGTTTTTCCAAAATTATTTCATCTTATTGTATTTGACTCTTCCAAATTCAATTCCTTTTCTTTCAAATCCCAAATTCTCAGTTTAATCCATCATATTATTCACATCCTAATTTACACATACACTTACATGCATTCGAGTTTCATACATACAAACATTTATCAAAACAATAAATATATTATCACACATGCAATCATAATTTTCAAAGCCATAAACATCACAATCATAAACATAAAATCACCAATAACGCAATCACAACTAAAGAAGCAATTAAACAATAAGTGAATAAACCCTTAAGGGTTTTTCACCAGACACAACCATCTCCACACCACCAAAACTTGGTTGGTGAGGTTAAATCTCCCTCTTACCTCTTGAAGACAAGCTTTCTAAGCTTTCCTCCTTTCTTTGAGACTTTGTTCACCTCCTCTTTAGGAAGAAGGTTGAAGAAGCTTTGAACAAGATAGAATGGGTTTTGTGGCAAAACCTTATGAAGAAGAAATGATTAGAGTAGGCTTTGAATCAAAACAAAATCCAATAGATGAATGTTTTAAAGGATGGATGGTGTGAGTTCTAGGTGGTGACCGATTAGAAGAAAAGAAAATGAAAGAGAGAGGCGTGAGTTTTCCTTTGGAACTTTGAGAGAAATGAATTTATGTTTGAGAAGTAGAAAAGTGAAGAGTGAGGACGTTTAGGAAAAGCTGCTGGCCGTGTGATTTTCTTGTGAAATTTGGAATGCTTTACGTGAGTAATTATCCAAATTCTGATTGCATAAGGACAGCTGCTGCCTTGGGATAAGCTTTAATAAAGTTAGAATTTACATGAAGTAAAATATCTACTTCTGAATGCACGTGGCTGATGTCATTCTTTTGACTTTCAAGGCTTTTAGATTGTTCAAGAACCTTGTAGAACCTCCTTCAAGCTGCTACGTGGCCGACGTAGAACCCCTCCAATTTGCTGCATGAACGTGAGTTTCCAAGGAAATTTTTGATGAAAAACGACAAAATTCGGTAAGATGGGAGAACATCATTTCCCCAAGAATGGTTAAAATCAAGTGTTGTCGGATGAAAACTCTGTCGAATGGTGATTCTGTCGAACGAAAATGAAAGGCTGTCGGATGAACTTGAAAAGGTCAACAAATATCCTAATTCGTCGGACAGGTGTTAACGTTGGAGAAATCTTCCAATTGTCGAATCGACGAAAGTACTATATGGTCAGAAAATCAAATTCGACGGATTTTGACATTAGAGAAGTTTTTCTACTGAAATCAGGAATTCTTACTCGACGGTCGTTAGTACCATAACTCGACGAACATTATCATTCAAATTCGACGGACATTGGTATCCCCACTCGACAAAAATTGACATTTCCGCTTAGCAAATACTAGCATCCTCACTCGACGGAAATTGACATTCTAACTCAACAGACATGAGCATCCTAACTCGACGAAAATTGATATTCTAACTCAACGGACATGAGCATCCTCACTCGTCGAAAATTGATATTCTAACTCAACGGACATGAGTATCCTCACTCGACAGAAATTGACCTGAGTATTAATTTCGACGGGTATATGTCGAGTTCATACTCGGCAATTTTAACATTTTACTAAGTGATCAGGATATCAAATTCGACAAGTTTGGCCAAAAGTTCATACTCGACGGATTTTAACATGGTACCAAATAGTAAGAAGATTAAATTCGACGTATTTGGGTAGAAGTCCAAATTCGATGGATATGACATTGTCTTAAAAGATCCTATTTCGACGGATTTTGGCATTGTTTTAGAAGGTCCATTTCGACGAATATAAACATCTTCATTTTAACATTGGTAAAATCGTCCGACAAGATTTAGGGAAAAGAAGAACCAAGTTATTTTCCTTAACTGATTCTCTGCTAACAGCAACATCCAGCGTTTTGTCGAATCCGATGACGTCTTCCATGTTTTTGAATAGATAATCTTCTGTCGAAAAGATGGTCTTTGTCGGAAGAGGCAGCCATAACAGCCAAAATCTTTGATTTCTGATTCAAGAATTGAGAATCAATTTCATCCAATTTTTGAGGTGTTTTGGGTTCTGTCGAATTACCGAGTATATTGTCGGAAAATGGTCTGGAAGTGTCGAATTCAGCTAACTAATTAGCACATGTTTGCAGGTAATCTCAGAAAATATATCCGACGGGATCCAAGAATTTTGGTCGGATTGGGATTCAAGAATTTTGGTCGGATTGAGTATAATGGCAAATCAAACTATACCAAGTCAAATAATTCATAGTAATAACAGCTATGCATAAAGCAACAGATATTTATCAGTAAAATAAAATTATTTTACAGATAAATTCTAAAAATTAATAGATTCTTTTCTGTGTTATTCATATTCGGGTTAAGTAAGATCCCCCGTCTCTAAATAATCAGCAAGAATTTTCCCGGCCCGAAAATTATTATTTTCCTGACCAGGAGCAAATCACACAAAATAATTACAAATAGTATCGGAATAATCAAATTATTTTTTTATAATGCACAGAAAACACAAAGTAGTGTAATTCTGTCAGCTCTTGCAACATAGTCTAAAATTTGGGGTGTTACAATTGCCCTCGTGTACCCCCTTAAACAATCTAAATTTATACAAGAATTTCTTATACATTTTAAGGGGAATGATTCTTCAACACTAAATATTTTATACTACTGTTACATTAGTAAACAATCACTTAATTATTGGTTAAGAAGATATATAAATTATTAGTTAGTGAATTAATAATCTTTTTGTAACACCCTTGATAATATGTTAAGCTTGTATAGGGTTACAGAAGTAGCTTAATACTTACTTGACATGCCTGTGAAGTTTGGCGAAAAATGGAGTTAATTTAGACACTTTGTCGTAACACAGAAGGTTGAAAGTAGCTTAAAATAACTCAAAAAATAGTTTTAAAGGCTAATTTAAAGGAAACAAATATGGATAATTTGTTTCTAGGTCACAAATGAGTTAAGTATGATGCAGGTAAAGTTTGAGAGTAAACTTAGTTCATTTGGTATTTTTAAGCACACATAGTGAGTGTTTTAATACCAAATAGACTTAGTGCAGATATGGAAAAGTACGAAAATGATGTTTTTGGTAATTAGATGAATCTTATGATTTATTTTAATATCTAAGAAAGTTAGTGAAACTTGTTTTTGTAAGATCAAAATGTTCCTAAGAGATATGAGGTTATAGTAAAATCTTGAAGCTTATCCTTTAAGAAGCCCTTTAAACTTCTTTTTCCTCATTCTCAAACAGAAATAGAGAACGAAGGAAAGAGAGAAGAAGAGAAGAGAAAAGAGAAGGAAGAAGAGGAGAGGAAGAGGAAAGAAAGAGGTAAAGCCAATATGTGATCATCAACTCCACAAGAGGTAGGGGTGTTTGTTTTTATCTTTTCCCTCCTATCTTCATCTGTTTTCTTAGTTTGGTTTGATGGAAATAAGTGGGTTTGGATAAGAAAACTGAGTTTAGATGCTTCTAAAGTAGAAGTGAGTTAGATAATAACTTATTTGATGCTTGGAGTTTAGTTTTGGTTTCCTAGAACTCATAGTTTTTGATTGAAATTAAAGTTAAAAAAAGGGTTTTAATTTGAAGTTGGAGTTTAAAAATCCATGCTTGGTTGAATCAAGAGGTAGTTTGAGGTGTACAATATGATTAGAGACCTTTAATGATGATAGAAATTATCTAGAAGTGAAGCTTGGAGGTGGAATCTTAGTTTGGATTCAAGATTATGCAGAAACGTGTTTTACAAAATTTTCTACAGCAGGGTCATGCCTAGGAGCAGGTTTTTCATGCCTAGGCATGGATTGAAAATTTTCAGTCCAAGATCAGCCAGAGAGTGCCACGCCTAGGCGTGAGAATTTCATGCCTAGGCGTAGGAAAGTCATGCCTAGGCGTGAGTTCCAAGAATTTTCAAGAATGTTATTCTTGATGTTTTAAGGTTCTCTAAGTGTTGAGATCACTCATATATGCCTTTTTAAGAGTATTGAGATACTAGTAGAAGAATTTCTTAGAGAAAAGGAGCACCTTGCATACAAGGAAAATTAAGGGAAGTTTGTGCATCCATTAGTCATGGATCACCTAAGATAAAAGTTAGTTTCTTGAGCAACATAGTGTTGCATAGATATCACTTCGAAAGTGATGAAGAAGTGGGATATTAAATACAAGTGTACAAGTATGTTTGGCAAGAGTTGAGTGCCATAGTACCCAATTAGCATGAGTTGAGTGCCATAGTGCCTAATTGAAAAGAGTTGAGTGTCATAGTGCCTAGCTGGCAATAATAGAGTGTCATAGTGCATGAATGCTCTCATAGAGTTGAGGTAGAGCTAGTAATACAAGGATAGCCTATATACTAAGTTTGTGGCAATAGTGTTAGTCATGGCAATCATCACCCAAGAGAGGGGTGAATTGGGTAATTACAAAATTTTAAAACACCTTTGAGAAATTATGTATTTTGATATTTTCAATTAATACATGTAGTGGAATAAGTTTAACAAAAGTACAACTATTAGAAATTTCACAAATACCACTTGGGCTATAAGATAAATCAAGCAAATAAGTTAGATATCAAATTCAACTCAAGCATATATAATTAAGACACAAATGTAAATGAGATAGAGTTGAGAGAAGCAAATACAATATTTATCCTGATTCAGCCACTAACCACGTGTGGCCTATGTCTAGTCCTCAAGTGAACCACCTAAGATTTTCCACTATATCCTCAAGCTTCAACAGGCGCTGGATGACCTTTACAAACTGGAACACTCAACACACCTTGGGATACCCCACCCTTTGTGCTTGAGCCTCAGATAAGGATACCTCACCCTTTACAACTTTTGAGGGATACCTCATCCTCTTTACAACCAAGGGATACCTCATCCTTTAATCTAGAGAGATACCTCACCCTCTTTACAGATTAAACAAAGTGTAGATAAAATAAAACTCTCTCAAGAGTGGATAATACAAATTGAAGTTCTATGGATATAAAGGATTCACACACTTATAGCTCAAAAACAAAGGATTGGAGAAAGAGATAGTGAAACACAAATTTAATGTTCAAGGATGATTTTCATATTCTTCTCCAACATTTCTTTGATGCCCAAACACTTGTATTTATAGCCCAATATATTTTAGAGTCGTTGGTGGTGGTTAAGAGTATTAAATGCTCAAAATAGAGCTGTTGTGCGCGTGTTCTGGTTGCCCAAATAACCAGTTAGGAAGTTTGTCCTAATAGGTTAGGAGTCAAAAATTGACTCCAGATTTATTTCATAACCGATTAGAGGGAGTTCCTAATTAGTTAGGAGTCTCAAAAATTGACTTCAAATTTATCTTCTAACGGATTAGAGGAAGTACCTAATCAGTTAGGAATCTCGACATTTTGCTTCTGTCTTTCATAATAACCGATTAGGGGATATGCCTAATCGGTTAGGAACTTTTTTAAAACATGAAAAATGCTCCTAACTTTCACAATAACCAATTAGGTGAAATGCCTAATCGGTTAGGAGCTTTTAAAACATGAAAAATGCTCCTAACTTTCACGATAACCGGTTAGGTGAATTGCTTAATCGGTTAGGAGCTTTAAAAACATGAAAAACGCTCCTGACTTAGTGAATAATTGGAGATGGAAAATCCATAATCGGTTATTACACTCTTGTTTTGAAAACTGACTTTAAATGGTCATAACTTCTTCGTTTCTTATCTATTTAAAGCAAATGACCACTCATTGGAAAGATCTTTGAGTCTATTTTCATATGAAATAAGTTTTAGAACAAAATTAAAAGTATTTTCAAAGATATTATCAAAAGAGTAACCATAGTTCAATTTTATAAAACACAAACTTGGCTATTCTTCATAGATTTGAATTACCACCAAGACTAGCTTTTCAAAACATGTTTGTTGGGCATTTTAGAATGTAAGAAACATTTGTAAAATTTAAAAACATATTTGAGTTTGTGTGATTCCTTTTTACTTTTACACAAGATCTAAGTCCTATAAGTTAAACTTGAAGAACTTGGGACTTGATCTTCGTGCAACCAATCCTTTGGCTTCTTGATGTAATCCAAGCTTCCAAAGAAAATCTTCTCTTCAAATCTTGTAAATGCTTAGAACATCTTCTCATTCTCATTCTTCTTGAGTTGAGCATAATTATGATTTTTTACTTTCTTGTTGCAATCCTCACTCTTGGTACTTGGACTATCCTACAAAGTATTACTCACTTAAAACAAATATAGTTAGTCCAAAATCATAACTCAATATCTTTATATGCATGATTCATAAATATATAACTATAGTTAGTCTAAGATGCATATAAGACTTTCAAATATACATCCAAATAAGATATTTATCAATTACTAATGGATATGCTCTATATAGGATGCAACAAAGAACACTTTGCATATTTTCATTTAAATAGAGTCAAATCCAATATTAATCCATTTATGACTCATATAAAGCATTGTTAGATATATTATATAAAGAATGCTACACATATCTCATTGCATGATTATTAAGTGAAATATAACTAGATAAAGTACATAATCATGCATGATACAATATATCTCATTAAGCATATCTATGTAACATGATCAATATTCTTTTGTAATGCATTTGTCATCTATTAAGTACATCTATTAAGTACATCTATCAAGCATAAGCATTGTTCTTTTTGTCTTGTATTTGTCATCATCAAAACTTAACATATTAAACCATTGGGGCAACTTTATTTCCACAAATAGTAGAGCGCCATAGTGCATGAATGTTCTCATAGAGTTGAGGTAGAGCTAGTAGTGTAAAGAAAAACTTGGTATAGAGTTATGTGGTGGTTATGTAAGAGTTAGACATAGCACCACATTCTTCACACACACATTCATACACACACTTGTTATTCCTAACAGTTTGAGGTAATGGAAAAGTCCATGTAGTATAAGGTGAGTTAAGGAGGTAACAAATTCTCTCCCTACCTAGTAGATTAAGGAGGTAACATGTTAAGATAACAGATTCCCTCCCTACCAAAAGGAAAAGTCAAGTTTCATGACATTGCATCCACACAAATCACATTGCATCTCATTGTCATAATCATACATCAAAACATAGCATTTACATTTTTTAGACAATTGTATGAGTGATTGTCTTATTTCACATATGAGTTGGTTCAGTTATGTTTGCTTAGGAACATTACATATAGAGAGAATACGGATGTTCCTAGAGTATTGAGTAGTAATATGATTGCTAGTATAGATGTATTTATGATGTTATAAGTTGTTTATTCTTTGTGAATATTACAACTGCTAGTATTGGCACACTTATACTGAGAACATATGATTCTCACCCCGTGTGTTGCCATATAAATCTAGGTGAAAGTTCATCCAAGAGCAAGAAGCAGAAGAAGATTGAAGAAAAGTCCAGTTTTATGTTTTAGTAGTTAAATTTTCTTATACTCTTGTATATTTGATATTAGTTTGTAAACAGATGTATATCATAAGGGATACCATCACCCAAGCACAATTATATGTATATAATATTAGCCATGGTAACCATCACTCAAGAGGGGGGTGAATTGGGTGATTACAAATTTTTAAAATAACATTAAGAAATTAAGCATTTTGAAGCACAAAATTAATAAATGTAGCGGATTATGCATAACAAATGTACAACAAATATAGATTACTCAAGTACAACTTGAGTTATAGGATAAATTAAACAAATAAATTATATATCAAGTTCAACTCAAGCATATATAATTAAAGTCCAAATGCAAAGGAGATAGAGTTGAGAATAGCAAACACATGAGTTTATCCTGGTTCAGCCACCAACCACTTATGACCTACATCTAGTCCCCTAGCTTAACTTGAGATTTTCTTCACTATCTCCTAGACTTTACGGGTGCTAGGAAAATCTTTGTACAAGCAAGAGAACTCCTCACACCTTGGGATACCTTACCCTTGTGCTAGAGCCTCCAACTCTTCAAGCTTCACAGGTGCTTGAAAACCCTTTACATTCAAGAGAACTCACAGCACCTTTGAGATACCTTACCCTTTGTGTTTGAGCCTCACTACAAGAGATACCTCACTCTTTTCTCTCTTAAGGGATACCTCATTCTTTTACAATGATTTTAAGATGAAGAAAAAGATTAAAAACTCTCATAAGAGTAGATATACAACTTGAAGAACAAAGGAATAGAAGGATTTTATAATAAAGAGCTCAAAATATGATTTTGATTATTCAATGATCAAATCAAGTGTTCTAGAGTTGTAAAAGCTTCAAACATCACTTATATATAGAGCCCAAGTGATAAAATAGTTATTGATAGTGTTTAAAAATGATTTCTTATGAAAACTAGTTATTTATAGCCGTTGGTAACATTTCATTCTCTTGATAATCGATTACATGAATGTTATAATCGATTAAATGGCTCTTAGAGCATGTTTTGGGCTTTCTGGGTAGGATGTAATCGATTACATGACCTCTGTTTCGTTAAAAACGTGTTTACAACATTCTGATGCTTGGAAAACGACTTTAAACACTCATAACTTCTTCATTTCTTATATGTTTTAAGAAAATGACCACTCATTGGAAAGATAATTGAGTCTATTTTCAAATGAAAAAGTTTCAGAACAAAACTCAAAGTATTTGAAAGTTATGATCAAAATAGTAACCAAATGTCAGTTTTTCAAAACTCAAACTTAACTATTTTTCATAGTTTTTAACTACCACCATGACTAACTTTTCAAAACATGTTTGTTAGGCATTTTAGCATGTAAGAACTATTTGTAAAGATTTAAAAATATATTTGAGCTCTTTTCATGTAAAACCTCTATTTTTACATAGGAGAAAGCCTAAAAGGAAAATATACCAATTCTAGTCCTTAGGCTTCTTGATGTAATTCAAGCTTCAAAAAATATCTTCTTTTCAAATCTTACAAATGCTTGGAACATCTTATCATTCTCATTCTTCTTGAGTTTAACACAATTGTGATACTTTGCTTTCTTGTTGCAATGCTTACTCTTGATACTTGGACTATCCTACAAAGTATTGCTTACTTAAACAAACATAGTTAGTCCAAATTCATAATTCAATATTTTCATATGCATGATTCATAAATGTATAACTATAGCTAGTCTAACATGTATATAAGACTTTCATAGACACATCCAAATAAGACATTTATCAATTACTAATAGATATGCTCTATATAGGATGCAACAAAGAATACTTTACACATTTTCATTTAAATAGAGTCAAATCCAATATTAATTTAATACCACTCATATAACATATTATTCGATATATCCTATAGAAGATGTTATAAAGAATATGCATGATTCTTATATAAAATATAACAAGGTGGAGTACATGACCATGCATGATCCAATATAATCTATTAAGTACATCTATGTAGTATAAATATCATTCTTTTTGTCTTATATTTGTCATCATTAAAACTTAACACATTAAATCATTGGGGCAAACTTATTTTCACATATAAGTGGATGATGATTCCACAAGGCTCTCCATAATGATTTATTTATGTAAATGCTATGGGATAGATTAATGTTTAACTTAGAAGTAGTATAGTTAATACTGCTTATCTAGGTATATGACAGATATACTAGGATTCTACTATTAGGATGTTACACTTTTAGTGGAAAGATGGCAACAAGATTACTAGTTCTATATTTGATTTATACATATAATTAATTAATAATTGAATCACTGCTAACCAATATAAAAATAGTGTGAAAATTTTGATGTGTAAATAATATTACTATTATTTTAATTTGGGAAATGCTAGGAAGCACATATACACAATAACAAAAAGTAAATATGATAAAGTATAAAAATTATAAGACACGACATAGTAAATATATAATATATAAATAATATAATATTAACATAAAAATACAAATCTTAATTTAACATAAAGTTATCAATATTTTATAAGTTAGCGTTAATTAGTATAAACACAATAAAATATTATCATTTATCTAATTATTGTAATTTCTCACTTATATGGGTACAAAATTCCAAAAAATAGTTGAAGATGTATGCTAAAAGTATCCAAAAAGTATCTCACACAATACATGTTAGACATTGGTACAACAACCATTTGAAGTATCGGTGAAGGAAATGTTTGTTGTACATAATTAGACATGGAAACAAGTCATGCTTGTTTTCAAAGCATAAAACTTGAACCTAACATTTTACCTAATATAGATTTTTTTTCTTTTACTTGGCCTGACTTTTTTAAAGTCTGATCTAGTATAAAAGTATATTTAAATGTTTACTTTGTATTAAGGTCATTAAATAGGTGTTAGTATAAAAATAAACTTTTCGATCTTTAAAAGAAATAATTTGGCATTTGAACAATTTTTGGTTGGTTTAATTGACAAGTTAAATTTTGATCAATTTAATCAAAACAATTTGATTAAGATGTTCAATTAGTTTTACAGACCAATGAATGATCGAAAGCAATGAATAAGGTCTTGAAGACACATAATTTCTATTGAATGAAGGAAGAAAATTCTCCATGTTGCAATAAAGAGATCGAAAAAGCAACGAGAATTCAACACTTAGCAATTTCAAGATAATAGAGGAAGCTTTCGAGTTTAGAGACATGTCGAAGCAAATTCAAGGCAATACCTAAAAGTTCAAATTTAAATTCAAGTGTTCAAATTTGAATTTAGGAAGTTATTAATATTTAAGTCTGTAATACTAAGATAAGGCAATCATTGTTGTTAGTTTAAGAAGTTATTTTTGACAAAGACATATGTCATCATCTTGTCAGAAAAATAGTTATCAACCTTGTCTATAAATAATCAATGGGGTGGAGGCATTTTACATCGATTGGAAAAACTTGCCCATATTCTCTCACAATTCTTATCACGTCTATCGCAATGCAAAAGGATTACCAAAGTGAGCTAGTCAAGTATGCCTTTCAACCTGCTTTATTTTTGTAACCTTTATCATTCAATGCAAGTTTAAAGCATTTCATTTACATTTCTTGCAAACTCTTTTCATCTCTCAATCAAGTGGTTCTCAGAATCATTTGATTTCTTTTACTTACTTTGTTTACTTTTATACTAGTTTACTTTTCTATATCTTTATTGCTTTCCTTAATTGCTTAATTTTACTTGTTTTTGTTACTTTTTAGTTAAGTTTATTTTTCTATAAGTTTAATTCTAAGTTCTTTACATGCTTTCATTTAATTGATTTTTAATTTTGATTATTGTTTGCATAACCATACTATTCATTATTTTCATTTTATCCTTTGTTCTTTAAAATATTACTTGCATACTTTTTCATTCAAGTATTTGTCTCTTTCTGATTACTTGTTACTAATTTCTGCTATTTCACAAATTATATTTTATTGCTTAAGTTGAAAATTATTTTTGATATTTTTATAATTTACAAATCACCAAGAACTTGAGAATCATTAAGAGGAAGAGATTCCTTTCCCAGAGTAATAACATGAATCGAATTTGTCCTTTGACAAAATTTATAGTGAACAAATTAGCATGCTCGGTGGGACCAAGTCAAGAGATTGGATTGTGAAAGAATCCACTTAATAGCGTATGCGATTGAGAAGTGGTAAAATTGTACTAAGAATGTCATAAAACAATTCAAATAACTCTCAAAATCCTCCTCAAGGAAATAATGTGTTAGTGGCAACAATGACACGATAGTGTCTGGTACCCCAAATTGCCACTCAACCTATAGGTTCAGCTCAAGCCACATATACTAACACATTGCCAAATATTTCTCCTAGAAATCAAGGGTTAAATATTAATGGTCAAGGAGCAGGAATGAGTATTGCTTGAAATGATAGGTTAAACTTAGTAACACCTATTTTCCCAAATTTACCCAGGGATTTCTCATTAATCCCACTTGGGAATACTAATATTGCTCTAAGCAATATTCGACAACAAGTCGATGAGAGCAATCATGAAATAGTAAATATGCCAACTCAACAAATGACAACAGTCATAACACCTTTAATTGAGTCAACTAATAATACCTATAATACCTAAGTCAGGCAAATGGGTAGGATAACTTATGTGTTTGGACATCCTGAGGATCCTATTGTAAACTAAATAGAAAATGCCTAGCCAACATAGAATGAATAGAATCAAGCTGTCCAACCTGTTCAACCCATCCATCCTGAAGGAGTTCAAATAGTAAATCAAAACCAGAATGCTGATAATTACCTAGAAAGGTTCAGGTAAAACAATATTGGGGGGCATCATAATATAAACTAGGTTGTTGAACAAGTACTAAACAAGTATGGTCTTAACGTATGATATGTTAACCAACCTTACTTTGTATCAACATTCCTATATTTCATTCAACAAGCAGAATTGCCTAGGGCCTGCAAAGTCCCAAATTTAACTAAGTTTGCTAGAGAAAGTGGTGAATCCTTAGTCGAACATATAGCTCAATATACCATTGAGTCAGGGGAGATTACAAATTGTAACTTCCTTAATACTATTACTAACAGTATATCCGAAATCACATATTAGTAATTAGTAACAAGCACATCATGTATAGTTCTTAGCATTAAATTTAAAATATACATTTGTACATATACAAAAGTATGAGCCTGTTGTGGTAGAATAATGTACATATGATCATCTGTTCATAGTACATGGATACACCATTATACAATATTACACAAAAGGGGCCACTTAGGGCACTATTTCTTTTACAATATAATACATCAAAATATCCTATTACTTCCTTCTTTGTCTTCTTGCTGTAGAATTCTTACCTGGAATTATTATGGAAATAAAAAACACAAACATAGGGTGAGAATTCTAAATTCTCAGTTATATTATTCTGAAAACATGTCATCACAATTATTCTAACTGTTTCAGAGAAAAACTCATTATAAACTCAACAATACTTTACAAAAGGTGGCAAAAGTAAAATCATATCCTTTCTCTTCCCGAAACAGAATTCCAATTATAATAAGTTAGAAAAACATTTGCAAACAAACATCACAACTTTCTTCATAAATATTTTCAAATTCATTATCATAACATGACATTTAGAAATCAAGTTCACTTCAGTGCTCATACATACATCTGTTTATTCCCACCGAACCTATAACAATGTACCTCAAAGGTACAAGCCACCTCTCATAGCTCAGGTTGTATGTGTTTATGGTAGGGAGCGAATTAGGGACTCACACTACCACTAGTATCCTTATACTTGGCAAGTGGGGAAACTAGTGAGGAATTTTTTAAGAATATAGGATTCCTTTCCCCACGAAGGTACATCTCCATGATTCTAATGAGATTTTGAACAACCGGTTCAAATCTGCTAATGCCAAAATGAACAGTCAATTCATATAAAAAAAAAGATACTAATTATGAATAACTGGTTCATAATTCTTGTGGGAATAGCATACTAGGATCATTTACCTTCCTATTCAAGGATAAATGTCCAAATCTCACTTTTAAAATTCAAATACACATTTTCATGAGCACTACTACTCAATCGCAAGTTTAAAATACTTTTCTAGCTCAACCTTATTGAATTAAGGGAGCAATTAGGTCAACCTTAAGGAAAAGGGAGCAATGTGGCTTAACCTTCAAGAATTAAGGGAGCATGCACTAGTTCATACATATACTGCTCAACTTATGTCTTAAAGGAGCAAGATCATTTCCAATTCATCATAAAATATATGTATATAGTGACTATTTCACATACAACTCATTAAACTTTACACTTTATGATCAACTACTTCAAATGCGATCACAATATCAATTCCAAAATTGAATGATGCATAAATGTACCACAAGGAGTTAAATATGTTGTTATAGATTGTGATTTGGGTTACATTAGGCTTTGGTATGCAAGAGAACTCAATTTTTTATAATTTAGAGTGATGGTAATCGATTACCATGTGTGGTAATCTATTACTACGCATTCCAAAGGCTTGGTAATTGATTATCAGCCTCTGGTAATCGATTACCATCTTGGCAGAAGCTTGGTACCATGGTAATTAATTACCACATGCCCAGAATGCCCAAAAATGTGATTTTCAGTTGGGTAATTGATTACCAGCTCGTGGTAATCGATTACCACTTGGTTTTATGCAAAAAATAGAGTTCTCAAGTCATTCTAACCTAAACCAATCATTTATAACTCATATACAACAACAAAACTTCATAGAAATCTAACAAAATCCATCATAAGATGATAAAACAAATATGGGTAATTTTCAAACTCATTTCTCAATCACAAGGTCTCATCAAAATCAAGCTAGAAATCTTGAGTTTCAATACTTTTTTTTCATAACACAAACATTGTTTAAATTTCATCAACCACTTGTATTAAAAAATCTCAAACAAAACATGTTCATCCATGGTTCACAAAACCAAAAGAAAGAAGTTGATGAAAAGAGAGAAAGCACCCTTACCTAAGCTCCAAGTTAATGTGGAAGCCATGGTTTCTCTCTCTCTCTTTACCTTGTTCTTGAAGTGATTCTAGGTTGGAAAGACTTGAAAGGGTGAGGTGATGAAGAAAGGAGAAATCTTGAGGCTTGGATAATGGAGGGAAAACCAGATCTGCTCTTTCTTAGTATGGAAATTCATTTCCTCTTCCTTTCTAACGCACTCTCTCTGTTTTCCCATTTCTTTCTTTCTTCTTTTTCATTTTTCTCTCTTTCTTCTATCTTTTCCATTTGTTCTCTCTTCTTGGCTTGCTGCCATCGAGAGAAAAAGTGAGAAACCAATTTGTGAAAGGGTGTGTGTGTGGCTGTGGTGAGACGGTGGAGAGAGTGAGGATAAGAACAAAGTCTTTGGTTGTGAGAGATTTGTCTCTTAGAGATACTTTGATCTTTCAATAATGAATTTTCTGGCTTCCATAAGTGTTGTAAAAAATTCTAGTATCCCATTAAGTTCTTATATACATCATTTAATAGTTATTAGGCTCTTTTACTTTTCCTCATGTTAATATAACTTTAAGGAAATAACTAATACGTATATGATTTAACATGTATTTGCTTATAGGTATCTACCCTAATCCATAATCATTTTTAAAATAATCTTCATCCTATATTTAATAACGTCATAAATTTTCATAATTTTTTGAGCTACCTTCCTGTTTAATTTTGATCTTTAAACACATATTTTATTTATTAAAAATACCAAAATAATTTATTTTATTCCCCAAAAATTACCATAATGCATTCAAATTATTTATGTCCTAGAAATAAAATTTTCATATTTATTTCTTTCATTTAAGCATTCTAAGCTAATTTTTAGGTTATTTTCCTTGTTTTGTGTTCACCAGAATTAATAGGTGACTCACATAAGGATTAATAAACTACTATGATCATTATTTAAGCTAATAAGTTAGGGAAGATGTTACACAAATAATGAATATTTAAAAATAAAATATTTCCCTAGTTCATTAACCAAGAATGTCTTCACCTGGTTTTGGACTTTACCTCGAAACTTAGTCCATTCATGGAACCAATTAGAAAGAAGTTTCCACAAACAATTCTTTCTAGGAGAAACTAAGGCTGGCCTAATGGACTTATTCAATATATAACGAGCAAATGGAGAATCAATTGATGATTATCTAGCTCGATTCAAGCAAATGAAAGTCAAGTGTTTCGCATTAATTCTTGAGGCTGAAATTGTTAAGATGGCTATAAGTGGTCTAGATTATTCGATCAAGAGAAAGCTAGTATACCAGCAACTATTAGATCTGTCTCAATTGACAAATAAAGTAAGACAAATTGAACAACTAAAATTCAAAAAGGAAAGGTATAAGAAGCACCTAAAGCGAGATAAAGTAGCCTAGGTCGAAATAGACAAAAATGAAGATGTAGATGAGGAGGGTAATGAAGTAAATATAGCTGAACTTCAATCTAGTCCCCCTTAATTGTGTGCATCTTTAAAACCAGTTCGAGCAAAGGATAAGTCAAAATTTGCATAAAGACAGTCCTATGGCTTCGATATAACTAAAGCATATCAAATATTTGATGTTTTATTTAAAGATAAACAAATCAAATTACCAGATGATCATAAAATTTTGTCCCTTGAAGAAATAAAGGGTCAAAAATATTGTAAGTACCATCACAAATATGGACATTCGACTAATAATTGTGTTCATTTCAGTGATTTGATTCAAAAGGGAATCAAGGAAGGAAGACTTAAATTTGAAGAAAAAAATCAGAAAGATATAAAGGTTGAGTCAAACCCATTTGAAGTGAACACCAGTTACATAGAGCCAATTGACTTTCTGCAGGTGAACATGGTTGATGTGACTGAAAACGCTGCTTTTGAGGTCAATGCTGATGTTGACCTTGATATGTTTGAGGAAAATGAGAAAGAAATTTATCTTAAGGCGGAAGAAACCTTAGTGGAATTTCTGATTCAAAAGAAAGAGGGTGAAAAGGAAGTTTCACTTTGCTCTTGATGCAATATTGTTTTTGATAAGTTGGCTACAAAATCCTACAAAACAACTAATAAGAAAAAGAAGCTGAATAAGATTCTTGTTGAGGGATTAGAGAAAAATAAAATCCAAAACCAGTCAGTTAGCCAAAAACCTGTGGTTATGATAGATTCGGTAGAGGGGTTTAGAAAAAGGAAAATGAGAGTACCACCAGCCAATGTGGCTACTAATAAACCAAATTGAAATAACCAGAATTTTTAGTAAGCCTCATCCTATAAGCCTGATTGGCACAAATTCGAGTTAGGAGTCTAGTACCCTATGTTTGGAAACTGGGGGAAACCAAACACTTGGATGAGAAATGAGGTAGCTCAATCTTCGACTTAATTCAAAGGTCTCTATATGTCAAAGATCTAGTGGAGAAAAGCTCAAAGAGTTCAACAACAACAGCAAGATCAGCAACAAGCCCAACAATAAACTCTTCAATAAAAGTTGCTTAGATGAAAATTTGACCATATGCAAAAGTAGTGAAAGGAACTCTAAGCCAAAATGTAAAAAGAAAATAACTTGTGCCAATGGATGAAGCTATGATGTCTGACTCCTTCAAGTTAAGATTCGATGATGATCTGGAAGCCATCTTCAATGACTTCCCCATAAATGTAGTTTCAGTTATGCTTGCTGAGTATGCACTGACTTCGATAGAAGAAAGTTCTAAGGAAGATTATTTCGATGAACTGGAAGAAGTTAATGAAGACTTTGTTTTTATTAAAGATGATATGGTAGAGGCAAAGGAGAATTTAGCAATCTTCGACACTCCAACCAAGGAAATAAAGGGCCATCTTTGACCTCTGTTCATAAAGGTGGTAGCCAATGGAAAGCTGGTTAACAGAGTGTTGGTTGATGGAGGCACTACAATTAATCTAATGCCATCAAGCTTATTGAAGAAGTTGGGAAAGAGTGAAGCTGATTTGCTCCCACATAATATGATAGTGACTGACTTCAATGGGAAGTCCTCAAATTTAGAGAGTGTGGCTGCAATGAATATAAGAGTGGAGATTATTACAAGATTAACTTTGTTTATTGTGGTGCCATCGAAAGCCAACTACATCCTTTTTCTTGGGAAAAAATGGATACATGCAGTGGGAGATGTTCCTTCGACCATTCATCAACAAATATTTCTATGGAATGAAGAATAAGAGTTGGAACTGACCAAAGTTAACGATGATCTCTGCTATCTACAAAATAATCATGTGGATCTCAAAATGTATTACCCAGGGGTTAAGCCCCTGAATATTTGGCATACTATGGATTTCGACAGCAAGACTATCTGTTGGCCATGGCAACCATCACCCAAGAGGAAAGTGAATTGGGTGATTACAAATTTTTAAAACACCATTAAGAAATTAAACATTTTCAAGCACTTAATTAATAAATGCAATGGAACATATATAATAAAGGTACAACTATTAGGTATTTCTCAAATACCACTTGGGTAATAGGATAAATCAAGCAAATAAGCTAGATATCAAATTCAACTTAAGCATATGTAATTAAAGCACAATTGTAACGGAGATAGAGTTGAGAGAAGAAAACACAGTATTTATCCTTGTTCAGTTACCAACTACTTGTGGCCTACGTCCATTCCTCAAGTAAACCACCCGAGATTTTTCACTAAACCTTCAAGCTTGAACAGGTGCTTGAAAACCTTTACAACTAAGAGCACTCAACACACCTCTGGGATGCCTCACCCTTTATGCTTAAGCTTCAACAACCAAGGATACCTCACCCTTAAAATTCTTTGAGGGATGCCTCACCCTCTTTACAACAAATCAGAGTGTATAGAAAAGGGAAACTCTCACAAGAGTAGATAATACAACTCAAAGCTATATGAAGCTCTTTAAGGATAAAGAAATCTTGCAAAGTAGTGAGTAAAGCTCTTTTCTAAGGAGATAATTGTGAGAGGTAAGTGTTTGTATTACCTAGGACAAAGAAGTGAGCCAAGATATTTGTCAAGTAACATGAGGAATATGATCAACCTTATGTAAGTATAGTAAAGTGAGGTAAACTTACTAACACGAGCCTTAGGATGAGTTAAGTCCTAAGTTAGGCATTGAAGCAAGTTAAGTAATTTGTCAAGTTTAGTTCATGTTATACAGTTGTATGGGCGATTATGTAATATCGAGATAGATTAGATTTCTATACCTTATACAGTTGTATAGGCGATTGTATAATGTTTTTTATAAATTATGTTTATATGCAATTTATATTAGTGTATTCCACGATATACATGTATATCACTAAGAATTTTTATGTTCTCACCCTTTTCTATGTTTTCATAGTAAAAGCAGGTCTAGACCCTAGTAAGGGGGTAAAGCAGCTCAAGAAAGAACAATGAGACTAGATAGTTTATAGTTTTTGTTGTATAGACAACTCTGGTATATTTTACTTTGAGTTGTAGTTCTGTTGTTGTATATATAACACTATGCCCTTTGAGGCTTTTGATGTATATATTTATGGCACACTTTTATCGTGGCTCTCCATATTTAATTGTTTAATTATATGGGATTAGCATGATAGTAAGAATAGAAGTAACACGTTTAATGCTTTATGTCTTTGTATATGAGTTATATCAAGATAATTGTATTAGGGTGCTACATGTTTTTGATTATAGTCGAAAAAGGAAATGAATTGTTTTAAAGACCAAGTGCTTGTATATGATTTCGATTACAGTCGAAAAAGGAAATGAGTTGCTTTAAAGACAAGTGAAAGTATTTTTCGATGTTATTCGAAAAAGGGCCTAGAGAGCTAATCGAATAACATAATGACTTGACATTTGCATGTCAAAGTTGAGGACAGACACTTTGATAAAGGACATGACATTCCATGAGGAACTCTTTCGATGTAGGTCGAAGGCTAAGTTGTGGATGGACACTTAGTCAAAGGCTAAAGTTGCGAATGGACACTTGTCGAAAGTCATGACATTTCATAAACAACATCATAACACATTTCATAAGCATCATCACTGATCATTTCATGAACATTAACATATAACTGCATATGAGATATGTGTATGGAATTGTATTGAATTATCACTGATTGTATTATGCTACTGAGAATTTTTGAATTCTCACCCCATTGTTTATTGTATGTTAAAACACAGTTTGAGATCAAAATCTTTCCAAAGAGAAAATATGAAGACAATAACTTTGAGTAGAATAGTTTTTTTGACTTGTATATTTTATTTTATTTTCGACAGAGAATCAAAGTTATATGCATATTTAGTACAGTGAAGTAATTGAATTTTTGTACTATACAGAATTGAAATTTTTAGTTGTATGATATTAATGTTCAGTTCAACTACTTTCATTTCAAGGCTCTATTTTTTACTATATTCGAATGTGTATTTTCGATACTTATGGCTATTTCAAAGTTTTTATGATGTTTAAAAGTAGTAAGTAACGAGTCTAATCATGTTTACTAAGTATATTTTGAATATACTATAGTAACTCGAATTAGGACGTTACAGTCATCATCATCGAGATTTGGGTCATCAGCTGGATTAGACACATCCTTCGAGAATCTAAAAGTGGATTCTCTATTTGAAGTTGGATGGCAGATACCTCAACGAAGTTCTTCAACCACCTGTTTAGTAACAGAAGGAATAACCTTCTCTAGGTTAGCCAAGGTGGAGGTAATAGGCTCCTCAAGTTGATTTTTACTCAAAGGATAAGGAAGGATGATTACTGTGTTTGGATCAATGCAAGCAAGAGATGCATGAATTTTATCTTCTGAAACTTTCAAATTGGTGAAGGTTGAGGGGAAAGAGACTTTGACCTCTTTGAAGTAACGAGAGAGCCTTCTCGAATAGGGGAATCTTTGATGTTCACCATCGAAGGCTCATTCTTAACATCCTGGGAATACAAGTCTATTAGAATTAGTTGTAAAATTGAAAATGGTAAAGGTAAAAACTAATACTTACAATAACATTTTCCATATTTTGACTTTTCTCTAGGAGATTTGAGGATTTTGCAGATTTTGAATCTAGTTCTTCTTCAGGTTCCTCTCGAACAAAACCAGACGCTTTAAGGCTTGAAGTACTAGGAGTGGCTTTCTTTTTAACCATCTTCATATCTGTTATTTTTGTTCGACCAGTCTTTTTCTTTTTAACCACCTTCCTATCTGTTATTTTTGTTCGACCAATCTTTGCAGTACTTAAGGAGTTTGGCTAAAATCGAAAAGAAAAAGAGTAAACCATCATTTAAGCATGTTAAAGGAAATTGAAGTTAAGTGCCTTCACAAGAAGAACTTGAGGAATGGTATGACTGGTGTTTTTCGATGTTGCAGGTCCAGTAGAAGGTTACCCATGGGTTTGAGACTTAGCTATTTTTGAAACTTTACTAGGAACCTTCGATTTCAGAGTAGCCGATTTAGATTTCTTTTTCGGTCTTTTAGGCTCTTCTTCTTCTCCAACATCTTCTTCGAGATCATCCATGACCTTGGTTCTTTTAGACACTGTAAGTAACAAAGTTTAGAATAGGATTCAAAAAATATTTGAAGTAAGACGAAAAGAATTAAAGAGTACTATAAGGATAACCATGAATTGGGATTCGACTATTAAGGTAGCACTTAGCCAAAGTTACTTGTCTTTTCCTACTTTCCTTATACACCCCTAAGACTCCACTAGCAGAATTTGGAAACCAGTTAGTTATACCAAAAGGTTTATTGAAATCTTTATATTTAGTAAAAAGGTTTTAAGAGCAATTCCCCCTACAAACTTAGCATAATACTTTTGGTGGTGCTCAGCTCTCTTTTGACATAGCGCTTGCTCATCTTCTCGAACCACCAATCTTTTGTTTCGAGGATCATACTTAACTTTAAAGTATTTATCAAATTTAGAGATTTCTCAAAGACATATACCTTTTGTTTTCTTCTTTGGATCTCCACTCTGTAGGAAGGAAGTCTGGTTAGTCATCCTTTGAAAACATTCAACCAATTATACTTTGTACGTCAGTAGTATTGGTTTCACCAATTAGTGAAACCAATAGTTGTGAAAAAGGATGGCTCGTAAGCAAAAGGTTGAAGTCTTCTTTTCTATTTACATTCATTTAAAGGAAGTCCTTCAAGTGGTTAATGTCTTCAGCAACATGCCCACATATTTTTTCTTCGATGTCCAAGGAAATTGGGCTAGGAAGACATTGAGAAAAGCCAAACTAGTCTGACACACAACAGGGCAAGTAGATAGTGATACTTAAGTCTTTCGACTTAGGGAGACTCAAAGTCAAAAATTGAGGAGCTAGGTTGTTACTCCACAACTCCAAATTATCAGATTGAGCCCTTGGTGTATCACAAAATAAAGGTTGCTTAAGCCATTCTGGGCCACAGTGTCGAACGACAAATAGAGAGAAGTTAAAGTTGTCATAATGGTATTTCATACCATGAAACAAGGAAAAGAAAAACTTGAAATCTATAACTTCATGGTCTTTTTCAGAGTTAAAATGGAGAGAGGCTAATTTATAGCCTTCAATATGCAAGGAAGTGTTTCGAGAGGAAGCACTAACTAGATATGGCTCGAAAAGGGCACTTAGCAAAGCTGCAAGAGCCAGAAAGGACCTCCTAAGTTGGTTAAAATATTGTTAAGTGAAAGGAGAAGTCTGACGACTTCAGACATAGAATTATAGAAATGGACAAGAATCAGCTTGCTCAAACAAAGGTTTTTTCCTTCATGAAGAAGAATGGCTAAAGGGAGGAAAGCTTTTTGGATCTAGAGAGACTCAGTACAGAAAACAAAGGCATTAAGCCAACAAAAAAGAAAGGCAACTAGACATGGAGAAAGATTATCATAAATAAAATATCAGTGCGTATATTTACGATTGTACTAAAGATGGTAGGATCGAACTCTAGACCACTTGATTATAAAGGCTCTGATACCATGTCATGAACCAACACTCTAAAAAGGTTAAGCTATTAGGTAAAGGCTCATTGAGCAAAGTACTCCTTATAATTACAGGTTGGCAATGGGCCAACCTAGTCTGCGCCACCTCGATCCACAACAGTCAGAAGATAAACAAGTTGGATTGGGTTGGCTTGCATTTTAGATGGGCCAGCAAACTCGTAATTTTTTTTCTTTTTGCTTTTTTGCATTTTCAATGGTAGAAGACAGAGATAAGAGTTGGGGTAGAGTGTTATTGGTTGCGTGGTCAACATTACCTTGCTAACATAGGTCAAAGATGGTGGCCAGTGTGGTGACGACTGGCAAGAATAAGAAGGTTGGCAACAGAGTAGACGATGAGTGGACATAGTGGTGTTGGTCGAATGAGGGCAATTGCTTGCAGCTAGTGTAGATCAATCGGCGATGACTAGCAGTGATACACGTAAAATACATTAAGAGTAAATGCACTCTACTAGACAATATGCCTATAATGAGCAGCCAATGCTCCCTTTTATAGAGCTTGAGGAAAAAAATGACAATAGAATTATTTAATAATGAGTGAAAAATAATTGAGATGCTTGTCTCCTAAATGATTTGGTGCTGAACTCATGGCTATCATCAGAAAGTCAATTCAAGCAATAATTCATTCAATGATTCAATTAAGCTCAATATCATAAAATGTAATAAAACTAACTTAATTAAGCTTAATTGAACCTTAAGAAGTCTAGTGAAAGGATTATAAAATGAATAAAATATATTACTATCAAATTTCCCCACACTTAGCTTTTGCACTCCCGTCCAAAACACATAAGACCAAAGTTAAGGAACAAGGAAAAACAACACAAACTCAAAAGTTAAAAATTCTAAAAGACTCAATTTCCAATAATATTCAAGAATGCAAAAGTTGATAAGTAAGAAAAGCAACCAAAGATTCAAGGGATCAAAACATTTATGAGGTAATATTTTTTCACATCTCAAACCAATAAGTAAGGAAACTTCAATTGAAAAGCATAAGTGAAGAATGATGGATCCTCATAAAATTCATTCTCAATCCCTCAAGTGTTTAAAAGGTAGATATTTCACCCAATTCAACCTATGAAAAATTGCACTACTATAAGCTTGCTTGTCTTTTACTTCTCCACTACTCAAAAAACATGCATACACAAATCAAGAAGATTTTATTCAAGGTTGTAATGAGGTCAAGGTAAAGGAAAGAGGTAATATAGATATGACAAGTTAAATACCAAAGAGAATAAAAGAGCATTAGGGTTGAGTTAAAATAACAAACATGAAAGGTTCATCCCAACATAATGCAAATTCCCTTTACATATTCTTTTCCTTTCCCTTTTTGCCTTGTTGGCCTTTCTTTACACATTATTTTTTTTTTGGAAGATGGCTACTCTTTCCTTTTTCATTAACCGTTTTGCATATACACCCCCACATTTGTTCAAGAACTTTTCTAATAATAAAGCCAATGCTCTCTTATTCCCTAAGGTTAGGTAAGAACATGATTTTTCATTTAAGGCACGTAATGAGCTAGAAATAAGGAATAGTCAAATAAGATCAAAGGAGTTAAGCAAGGGAAAGTATGTACGGTTGGCTATTTAGTTAAAGTAGCTATTTCAAGAAAAATGCCTCAATCATATTTATGCATGCATGCGAAAATGTAGCCTAAAAAAGAATCAAAGCAAGTTCCTGAGTAACAATTCCATGAGTGAGAATCACACAAGAAAGAAAAGAATGGTACAAATGTTCAATCCATTCATCAATAGGCTCAAAATCTCACAAGGCATATTTCTGTCATTCTTAATTCACCAATTCAACATCCATAACCAAGCATGTGATTTTCAAGAAAGAAGATAATCTATTCAATCATGCTATGTTCCCTGAATTTGAATTGCTACTTCTATACAAAATAGTTATCTACCTAATTACTCCTTACTCTGCCACCAATTTAGATGCGTCTCAAGAGTAAATTTATCTCAAGGGCATAATTTACTCCTTACTCTATCATCCTTAATTAGTTTTGCTATTAGTAAGTTGTTGACAAGCATATCAATAAACATACTTCCCTAATTTTTTTTTTGGTTTTTTTTTTCACTTCAACTATCCTTCCCCTCAACCAGATCATAACATTGTCCTCAATGTCAAAACATAGATAGGTAAAAGATAGAAGATATTATTTGTTGTGACAATTACTGAAAAGAAAAACTTTTCACAAATTTAAACAGAAACAAAGTAAGATGAATAAATCCAAAGGTAAAGGAAAGTTAGATGAAGTGTCAGATCAAACCCACGTTCCTTGCGGCCTCCCTTACTGCTTCCTTCTGACCAATCTATCTGAGCTATTACTGGATCAGGTTCATAAATAAAAGTTTATAATTTATCAATTAATTCATCAACAGTGGAAGTAGAGATAAGGAATCGTCTTGTTGAAGGTGTGATAAAGTTTTGTTCCATAGCATAGTCAAGAAAAGATAAAAAATTATCAAAGAAATTATTAACCTTCAAAAACCTATGAGTTTATGGTGGATGTTTAGTTGGGCTCAAGAGATAATTTGAAAAACTTCTTCTAAAGTACCAAAACCACCCAGTAAGGTAATGCATGCATCAGAGTTTTCAAGCATTATCCTTATTCATCCATGTATAGATGATACTTGAAGTTCCTGCCCAATTATTTTTCCAATGATTTTCTTTTGAGTTAAAGGTCCATGAATGATACCTAAAACTTGATCACCTCTTAGATGTGCAAAAAGCGATACAGCCCCCATTAACCCAATGTTACCTCCCCCATATACTACATGAATGTTCCTCGTAGCAAGTGTTCGACCAATAGTGTTTGCTACGTTTACAAACTCTAAACCCTTCCCATAACTTGACCCACAAAATATATAGATATTAGTAAATCTACGAACAGAAGTTCCCTCCATTTCTACACTCACACCCCCTTTGAATGATTATGAGTTGGAGGTGTAACGCCCCTTTTTGAGGAGGGAACGTCACACTATAACCACGAAACAGAAACAAAATGTATAAACTAAGACCCGGTTCATTATAATATAGATAAGTCTGTTTAGTTGTAATCGTACAAATGATTAGGCGAATTCTTTTTTGTTTTTGTAAAATAAGATGATAAGACATAGTTACAGCAGAAAGCATCATGAGAAGTAAACCATACATTCATACCTCATACATACATATATACTTATATCATACTTGTTTAGGTACATCATTAGATATACAAAAAAGCAGAAGCTTTACATGCCCCAAAATGATTACACATATACAGCCCACCAAACGACAAAACATCAGGCCCCCAAAAAGATTTACAGATAGCCATCAACGACCATCAACAGCATCAGCCCCTAAAGCGAATGAGAAGAAACCATAGTTGGATCCTCCTCAGGGTCTTCCTCGTCAAAGGAAACCCTCATCGGAGCCACCGAGATACGAGCGGGGGCTCGTGCAGAGGATAAGAACGAATCCTCTTGTGGGGAGTAATAGTGCTCACCCCACATATCACGTATAGGCAAGTAAAACTCTAAATACAAGTGAGCATTAAAATTAAAGACAGGTGGATTATAACATCCCCAAGCTAGAGACACAGTCATGTCTCCGAGGTAGACGCTGTGATCCGTACTTAGATTGATGTGATAGCAGTCCGAACGTCCATGAAAAGTCAATCTCATATAACCCAAAAAGCACGTAGACGGGATGCCATGACCGAACAGGAAACTAATCAAAATCAGGCCAGAAGCTAGGGAATTCGTCTACTTCCCCTTATTCACCGACGTCTTCAGAGAAACACATAAATAAACAAAATAGCAAAAATATAGAAAAGAGGTAAGACATCCTACATTCAGTACCAATTATGGCAATAAAGAAACAGAATGGCGCAAAGCGCCCACATAGTATTCCAGAAATAATAATCAGCATTAAGAAGCAAATAGTAAACAACTTAACAAATCTAGGTAGTTATGACCTCAATAAGGCAACAATCCCAATCATCATATGAATAAATGGCAAATAATATGTTTGACTCACTATGTACGTGCACATGATATCAAAATCCTACTCCATGGAGCTAGACACAAACATCGGAGAGAATGATCAGGAGACATGTCTGTAACTTGGTTACCGCGGCCAATAAGTGCTATAATTTCTCAATTTATCAACGTGCATATTATGGCATTGTACAAGACATTCTACACTAGATCGTGATATATGACAGTGTCTCGGTCCAGATCGTCGGTGCGTTTGCATTGGTCTGCCCCACGGACAGAAGAGCTACCAACTGCCTATTGTGAGGTACCCGTACCCCGACGCCCCCAAGGTCAACCAATGACCTACACTTGTCTATTCGCACCCGCACATAGGTGTGATTCAATCTCCTAGGCAACATGGCCTTAACAATAGTCCACCGGACTTTCACAATGCATGATGACTCAATGCATATTCATGTATATTCAACAATGATATACTCATCCTATATCATACCATAATTTGGCCAAGTTAAACATCAACAAAATTTTGGTCCCACTCATGGACCCATAATAACACATTACCAAATTCTCAAATGAGACAATACACTTTTTAAGGTTCATTATAAAGTTTTACTTTAATTTAACATTTCTTATGAAATCTTTCTCTAGAAGAATTCTCTTGTAATTCTCATTAAATCTTTATTTCTCTTAATTAGCTAAGTTTTTTACTTAAATTTAATCATATTCACTTAGAACATTATTCTAAGGTTCCCAAGTCTCACACTCACTCTTGTTCTTCCCTTAAGTTCAAAAATTACTCTAGATCATCAAATAAATTTCTTTCCATCACATTGTTAATTACTTAACACTTAATTACTTAAGTTTCAAGGTTACCCAAAAATTATATGTTTGAACCCCAAAAATAACACTAGAGGCCGTGAGCCTCCCAAGGGGGTAAGAACCCAAAATTCTCCATTGCTCCCTTAATTATTATTCACTTGATTAGTTATCTCTCCAACTTGTTACAAAATTTTAACCATGAACACCCTATTGAAGGGGGTATGGCCATGAGCCTCATTAAGGAAAGCAAGGAACCCTTGCTTTCATTTCATATTTCCAATCCATCAAAATCAATCCAAGATCATCAATACACACAAATACAACCAATAAATTCATACAAGTCAAAATAGCTACAAAATCATGAAGAACAACACAACAAAGATAGCAATCCCATATGAATTCCTCACCAACAACATCAAAAACATTTCCTCACCACCAAGATAGGTTGAAGAGGATCATCTCCCTCTTACCTAAAAAGAAAACTAGAAAAGAACTTCCTTGAAGCTTCTTGTAGATTTCGGCCTCCACCACCACCAAATGTAACGCCTCGAAAATTTTTTATTTCGTGATAAACACTCATTTTATAATATTTGTAACTTTTGTGAATTTTTGTAAATTTTTTCGAAAACGTTGAATATTATAATATATTTCTCATTTTATATACACACCGAGCAGAACCAGTGTAACACTCCAAAAATTATTTGTTTCATGACAAATAGTCATTTTATAATATTTATAATTTTTGTGAATTTTTCTGGATTTTTCCGGGACTGTTGATTATTTTAATATATTTTTTCAAATTGCTTGCGCACTGAGCGAAACTAGGAAAATAAAATATTTTTCCCGAGGATGGTAAACCTTGAACTATGGAAACGTTGACGGGGGATCTTACTAAACCTGAGGTTGGGCACAGTTTACGAGATTTATATTTTTTGAGATTTTATCTGATAAATAAAATTACTGTACCGTAAAATTATCCGATGAACAATAAATACTGTTTTGTTGGTGTATGCCCTAGAGGCCAATACATTTTCTGTATTTACATACATTCTATTATGCTATTTTTTATATATGAGGCATTGCATTTATTGTGTTCTTTTTTGATAAACATAATAAAGTCCTTAGAATAGTAAGTTTGATGCCATAGGACATCAAGTGGATGACTTGATCGTGAGATCCTTTTGGTTACAACACTATTCTTAAATGTCCCTAGTCAAGTATTATTATTAATTAGGACAACAATAATACATTGAGACTAGTATGTGCATAGACTGATGACCATATCTCACGGGTCATGGATATAAGATATCAAGTCTTCACATGGGTACATATTAGAGTAATGATGTACTGGACTGACCCACCGTGAGAACGCTACATGGATCGTTACGTGAGTGTCATAAGCGATTCTCATAGTGACAATGGTGTTTGTGGTCCATTGACCTGAAATCACTACAATTCCTATATGAGGAGTTGTGTGTTTTAATGCCATTAAACGTCATCTGTAACAAGGTGATTATAAAGTTAGTTATTAGACATACCGCGAATCATGCAGAGGGATGTGAGTGACCTAGATGGGATTTGTCACTCCTACATAACAGGAGCGATATCTTCGGGGCCCCTGATTGAGTGAGACTGCGAAATGCATGACCATACTCAAATGAGTCAATATGAGATATTGATCTCATTTGTTGTTACAAAGTCTACTCGAATATCAGGAAACGAATGATTGGACTATACAAGGGTGACGCATTCCATGCCTTGTGTTCAATCTAGATATCTTGACAAAGGGGCTAAACGACACGGAAACATTGGTCACGGAAAGGTTATGTCAAATCATTGACATTCTTATTACTTGGGTAACAGCGATGTGTTGCTAGATACCGCTCACTGCTTGTAATATTAAAATGGGATTTTAATATTACTGCCAACGTAATAAGAACCTGCAGGGTCCCACACATAGAGCAAACTAAAATTGGAGCAATGGATCCAAGTTGAACTCAGATTCAAATATGGGCCAGACTCATAACAGATGGGTCTAGGGTTGCACAGCTTACCTTGCTGCTGCTCACACTCACTTAAGGTAGTCATTATTATAAATAGTACTGCTAAGGGGGCTGCTAAGATACACAATTTAGAACCCTAGCCGCACCTACAGAAAAGTGAGTGAGAGAGCGACAAGTTTATTCTCTTCTCTACGCAGCTAGCACTGTGTGAGAGACGTGAGGCTTCTCTTTGCAAACGTTGGACGTTCGTGAGTCTGTTCGTGTGGATACCGCAGAGACATCATTTCTATTACGGTGTTGGTGATTCACGCTTCAAGAGGTAAATCATTTAAAAACTCGGATTATGACTTTTTCGCATGGATCCTCGGTGGGAATCCCTGTTTTTCACTGCGTGATGTATCCGCAAAAAATTCCCAACATGTTTCTATTAACTGTAACTTTTGTTCACTAGAGAATAGCTCTAGTAGAGTGTTAATCATCTTTTCTAGAGTGTTCACTTTAGGAGACAACATTACTTTTTACTTTATCGAGAAGCGTGCAAAGTTTCTCAAGGAAGCTTCCTACCAAGCTTATCAAGGAAGCCTCACTCCCTCTCTCCTCCTTGTGAGCCACATGGCCAGGTGAGGAAAAGATGACCAAAAGTCATCATTTTTTCCATCTTACACTCATTTACTCCTTCACTTTACAATTTCACAAATTACTATCATTTTCTCTCTACCCTTCTCTTCTATCATTTTCTTCTCTTCACTTTTCTCTTCTCCTTTTCCTCTCCAAACTGCCGGCCACACACCCACCACCATCACCTCTCCATTTTTGTTTACTCCAACTAATCACATTTCTTAAATCCTCTCATCATCCTAAGGCTTTTCTCCTTAGTGTTCATCTTCAAAAACTCAACTTTTCCTCTCCATTTTCTCTCCTCTTCCACTACCAAGACCACCATTGCTGGCCCTCTAAGCTTTTCATTCAACCAACCTCATTTCCTATCCTTTCTCATCACCTAGAACATTTTCTCTTTTGTGACCACCACCAAAATCCACCATTTTCATTTTCCTCCATCAAGCTCTAAAGTTGGAGAATTTGAGGTAAAAGTTCATAGCTTCCTCATGGATGCCTTTTTCAAGCTTTGATTGTGATTCTTATGAGTTTGATGTCCTTAGGGTTTTCTTGAGGGTGGAGGCCAAATTTTACAAGGAGCTTCGAGAGAGTTTCTTTGCTTGTTTTCTTTTAGATAAGAGGGAGATATTCTACTTCAACCATCCATGGTGGTGGAGGATGAATTTGTCTGTTGAAATTGGAGGATCCTTGTGTGGATTTCTCCTCTTGATTGCTTGATTTTTGATGATTTGTAATTATGTGCTTGTATGAAGTTATTACTTGATGTTGTTATATTATGTTTGCATGGATAAATTGTGATATTTTGTGTGCTTGAAATCAAGTGTAAAAAATAAGAAATCTTTGCTTAAGTGGAAGGAAGCTCACGTCCTTGTGGCTTTAAATAATGAATCAAGAACCAAACCTTATGTTAAAATGAAGCTTAATCAATTAATTGAAGAGTTGAGGAAATTCTTGAGTCTAGAGACCATGGTTGAGTGTCTCAGCTAAGAGGAGGCAAATTAGGAAAACTTGTGATTAGAATTGTGATGAATTGGAACTTAGAAATTTAAGTGTACAATGGATTGATTGAGGAATTAAAACAATGGATTAAGAAGATGAATATTGGATTTTATGAACTTAGGGCTCACGGCCATTTAGGGTAAGCAAGAGGAAATTTTGTATTAAAAAGGAACTTTGAAATAATTAAGTAATTAGAAATTAATTAGGAATTCATAAGATGGAAAGAGAAAGGAAATGACATTTTACCATAAAACTATGAGTAGATCTTGACCTCTAAAGAAAAATAAGACTTTGAGAATCATAAGACATTGAATTGAATAAGCTTTATTAAGAATAAAGAGAAGGATTAATTGAATTAGAAAAACAAGGATTAGGAGTGTAAGGGAAGATTTGAGAAACATAAAATACTTATTTTAGATGAATTTTATTAAGGACAAAGAAAAGAACAATGATGAAACTTTATGTGATAATGATATGTCCAAAATTGATTATGAATGACAACTTTGTTATCGGACCATGAATGGGACCCAAATCTGTCGATGACTATCTTGGCTTATAGTTATGAAATGCACCATTGAAATCCTCTGTGATAGCATGCATTTGGCATTGTGCTTTTGGAACTGAAATACTGGACCTAGAAACATCAGATAAATGATTTAGTCAGATGTGGTTTGCCTTTATGACCAGAAACATCAGATAGGCGAGCGAGTCAGATAGGACTGGTTATTAGAGGAAACCCAGATAACAGTGGTTTTATATAGTCGTATGGACGGTTATATAATATTACTGATGAAAATGATATTGAACAATTGTATGGACGATTGCTTTAATGCCATTGGGAATGGTATAACGGAGGGTTGATCCCGTTGAATATGCATTTGTGCATTATATAATTATGGCATTTTATGCCTAGGAGTGAACGAGAACTTACAGGATAATGGGGCCTTGAATAGACCTATGGGGACGTCAGAGCACAGTGATTCACTTATGATTATGCTATCATATTGTATACCCCTGGTCGTGAACACTGTTGCAACGCACTGGTTGCCTGACAATCCACTATTATTTTTCGTGGCCCGGCGTAGACTATCTTTTGGGGGGGGGCGACAGATCTTCTAGGATGTTCATCTCTGAAAACTTTGAGTCTAGCTCAATGGAGTAGGAAATGAGTACATTGTACATGAGGATGGTCAGCATATGCATTGTGCATATGCATGGTCAGTTCACATAATTGTCATGGCATGGTCAACATACATATTGTGGTGACATAATTTATTATTTATATATCTATGATGGATGTATGTTGTTATAGTGCTGTTAATATTTATAGTATTGTGGGATATGCTTTTCTGATAATATATATATGTGAAATTGATAACTTGAATATATCTAAAATATTTGTATGTATGGAATGACTACGTCATTCATGTTATGTTCCTTTACTGCCATGTTAGTAATGATGTAGGATATCTCACCTCTTCGTTGTATTGTCCCATTTTATTTTTTTATTCGATAAAGGTTGTGAAGGGGACACGATTGAATTGGCTGGTTATGGTTGAGTTGACTTTCTAATTCCTGTGATGGCGTTGAGACAAGATTTCCTTGGCCATGTGAGGGTACAGCTTCATGGGGGCATTGATGCCTGGCGTGTCGACCGAGACACCAACATTTCATTGTGTATAGGGGTAGTGGCTCTGTCCACAGGTGGTACCTATTCCGAGGTTACCACTTACCTTTTTGTGCTTTGGTACTTGTCTTTTGTTATTTGGGTATGTAAGTACTACGTTTTTAAGTTAATAGTACCTTGTGTTCATTATATACATATATATATATATATTTAATGTTTTTCATTTAGTGATTGTATTTTGGGAGCTATGTGATAAACATATTTCATTCGTGGCTCATATTTTCTTTATATGCACAATGATTAAAGTTTGAAAAATTGTTATTTGAGTTATAGCACGCCAAAAATTTAGTGACTGTGGTATAATGACGATTGTGCTGTGGTTACTAGATCTAGGAGTGTTTTACCAAAACCCTAGAATATCAAACTTTCACAATAAATAAATCAAATCATAAAAGAGGAGTTCTTGGTCACAAAGATAACCAAGAATCATGAAAATGAGAAGAGAAAATGAAAAAGTCGTAAACTTTACTTCAAAGTTTCAAACTTTAGAGCTTTGTGGAAGAAGATGAAAATGGTGGATTCAAGAGGTGGTCACAAAAGAGAAAATGTTCTAGATGATGAGAAAATGTAAGAAACAAGGTTGGTTGAGCAAGAAAATGTGGGTGGCCAAAAATGGTGTCTTAGTCGTGGAAGAGAAGAGAAAATGGAGAGAATGGGTGAGCTCCTTGAAGATGATTCCAACAAGAAAGAAAGTCTTCCAATCAAGATGTAGATTCAAGCAAAGTGTGAGCTTGAAAATCAAACTAGCATGGAGGGTGGAAGGATGTGGTGTTGCCGTGGATGGAGAGGAGAAGAAGAAGAGAAAATGTGAAGAAGAAAAAGTGAGAGAAGAGAAAATATGGAGAGAGAAAGTGATAGACAAGTCTTGGGAATTTTTGAAAAGTGAAATGAATATGTGATATTAGTGAAAATGTGACAAAATTTGTCACATTTCCCTCCACATTACCGTGGAGCTACATGGGAGAGAGGGGACGGAAGCTTCCTCTAGAAGCTTGGTGCAAAGCTTCCTTGAGAAGCTTTGTTAGCTTTTTACAAAAGTCAACTTGATGTGACATAAAGTAGATTTCTGGATAAGGTGATAAAGATATTTTACTACAAGCTATTACCCAATGGACAATTATTACAATTTACTAAGCCAATATGTATTGTCTAATGGATAATAGAGCGTACTGCAAAATTTTTATTTAACATAACGTACCACGATTTTATTTATCAGATAAAATCTCAAAAAATATAAACCTCGTAAACTATGCCTGACCTCGGGTTTAGTAAGATCCTCCGTCAACGTTTCCATAGTTCAAAGTCTACTAACCTCGGGGAAAATATTTTATTTTCCTGGCTCTGCTCAGTGTACATGTAAATCAAAAAATATATTAAAATAATTAACAATTCTGAAAAATTCACAAAAATCACAAATATTATAAAATGACTATTTATCATAAAACAAATAATTTTCGGGGTGTTACAGGAGGAAAGTGAAGAAAATGGAGTGTTTAAATAGGGAAGAGAATGGAAAAAAGTAATGATAACACTTAAATGAGTAGGTTGGCTGTTGTCAGAAAAATTTAAAATTAAGATACACAATTTTTATTTTTTTTGTTTTTTTTAATTTCTCTGAAAGAAAACGAGGGCTGGAACCAATCCAAAATTGGAGGCTAGGCTCTCACGCCCGTTTATTCAATAAAGATGGCATATCTTTATATTGTGTGTCATCAGTGCAGTAGGTGGCATATCTTTGAGTTGCGTGTCACTAGTGCAACATAAGAACGCCACAAGGATTGGGAACACCTTGCCAAAACAGGTCTCAAAAACCTTTGAGCCCTTTCTGTCCTGCTTACGGAATAACAACCCTATCTTCTTGCAAACCTAATTAAAGGCCTATATTCTAAGAAGGTGGTACTTTGCCGCAGCCAGTCAGAACTTGCCATAGAGGCCTACTGATTCAAGTAAGTATATGGCTCAGTGATAGTTTCACGTGCACTGTAAAGACAAGACGCTTCTATCTGTCCATCAATCATCCAGAGCTTGGGAAAATCCTGAGAATGGACAATGCGGCTCTCTGCAAGCATGACACATGAACCTTATTTACAGACCGGTGTGCGAAGGTCCAATGACAAGTCTGCCACTGACAAGGGCTCCATACTTAATTAAGAGCATGGTACTCTTTCGATCGCCCTTTTTTTTTAGATTAACAAGATAATACATACATATTGTTGTGATTGTGGCTCACATCTTCCTCTGGTTTGATGCCAATAACGGCTTAAATGCCTTCTATGATTCGAGGATAAGCTTTCCATCCAATTTTCTTATAAATTAGCAAACAGGATCTTTTTGAGTCAAATTCCCAAGACTGTAATGCTTTTACTCATCCCTGAAGAGATTCCACAAATTAAGAAGTTCAAGATGCACAACTCCACTAGAATGCATATCAAGAGTCAATAAGATATCATCTAATGACTCCTTACTCAGTCCATTTTTAATAAAATATATTTTATCTTTTTGGTTTGCAGAAACCATCCCCAAAGAATGACATCACATGTTACAATTCCATCGCACACATTTGTGATAAACTTGCATTCTTTTCGCTCTTTTCCTTTTAGAATACGAACTTTTTCTAAGACCCGGCATGCATGAGACAAATGAATTTGAAGACTCACCTGCTAAATCGACCTTTTCTTCGATTATCTAGTGTATATCTTCCGGAATGCCCTTATACATTAACATTCTCAATCTTTCACACCTAACTTTGTAGATTTTTGTTAGAGCATTTTGAGGAAGAAAAGGAAAATGTTTTCTTAAATTCGAGAGAATGAATTAGTTATTATGGGAAACTGAAAAACAAACCGACATGAGAGTCACGGAGTACCGTTATCTGCCACTTAACTAGGGTCACAAAGAACTGTAGAAAGAAAGCAACAAAATTAAAATAAATTCTTCTCATAACATGGATTAGAAAGAGAGATGAATTCTACCTCAACAACTTAGTTTTCCAGAAATGTTTTGAGTCTTTGTCCATTGACCTTAAACACATTACCATTCCTAGGGTTCTCAATGTCTATGGCCCCATGAGGATGCACATGTTTGACAATAAAAGGGTCAGTCCACTTAGATCTCAATTTTTTAGGGAATAGGTGAAGACGAGAACTATAAAGTAGAACTTTTTGACCAATTTCAAAAGATTTTCTCAAAATTGATTTGTCATGAAAAGCTTTTGTTCTAACTTTATAAATTTTTGAGTTTTTATATGCATCGTTTCTCAATTCCTCAAGTTCATTTAATTGCAATTTGCGTAACTTGCAAGCATCATCAAGATTTAAGTTGAAAGCTTTAATGACTCAAAATGCTTTATGCTCTAGTTCTACATGCAAGTGACAAGGTTTTCCATAGACTAACCGATAGGGTGACATACCTAAAAATATTTTGAAATCTTTATGGCAAGCCCAAAGTGCATCGTTTAATCTTAAAAGACCAATCTTTACGATTTGGGTTAACTGTTTTTTCTAAAATTTGTTTAATCTCTCTATTTATTAATTCTACTTGTCCACTTGTCTGAGGATGATAAGGGGTGGCAATTTGTGGGTAATGCCACATTTCTTCATTAATTATTCAAATGGTTTATTGCAAAAATATGTTCCCCCATCACCGATGATAGCTCGAGGGATTCCAAATTGACTCAAAATATTTTCTTTTAAAAATTTAAGAACAATTTTATGATCATTGTGTCGACATGGAATCGCGTCAATCCATTTTGAGACATAATCAACTGCAACCAAAATATACACAAATCCAAATGATGATAGAAATGGATCCATGAAACCAATTCTCCAACAATAAAAAATTTCAATGACATGGATAAGGTTCAGAGGCATCATGTTTTGTTTAGAAATAGAATCCAATTTTTCACAATTTTCACAAATTTTGCAAAAGGTATAACTGTTCTTAAATAAAGTAGGCCAATAAAATTCACATTGCAAGACTTTCACAGCTGTTTTCTTTGAAGAAAAATGACCTCCACATGTTTCTGAGTGACAAAATTTAATGACATTACCTACCTCACTGTCAGGCACATATCTTCGAATGATTTGATTAGGACAATATTTGAACAAATATAGGTCATTCCAATAAAAATTTTTCACCTCAGTCAAAAATTTAATTTTGTCTTGGTGCGTCCATTGAGGCAGCATCTTTCCTGTTACAAGAAAATTGACAATGTTAGCAAACCAATGCATGGAATTGACAGAAAATAAAAATTCATCTGGAAAAGAATCATTGATAGGTGTGTTATGAAAATGTGAGCTTATTGCAAGTCTAGACAAATGAACTGTAACAATATTTTTGGCTCATTTCTTATTTTTTATTGTGATGTTGAATTCTTGAAGCAACAAGATCCACCGTATCAACCTAGGTTTGACATCCTACTTAGACATTAAATATCTAACATCAATATGATCGGTGAAAATAACAATAAAAGAACCATTAAATAAGCTCAAAATTTATCTAATGTAAAAATTACAACAAGTAGTTCTTTTTTAATAGTGGTGTAATTCATTTGTATACTATTCAAAGTTTAACTTGTGTAATAAATTACATGAGGCTTACCTTCCTTTCTTTGGCCTAAAATAATGTCAACAGCAAAATCACTAGCATCATACATCAATTCAAAAGGAAAAGACCAGTCAGGAGATTGCAATTAATTTTTCAAAACATTCTTGAAAATCTTGAGTCTAATCAAATGGTGCATCTTCTATTAGAAGATTACATAATGGTCTAGATATGGCACTAAAGTCCTTAATGAATCTTCTGTAACATCCTGCATGTCCTAAAAAGTAACGAACTTCTCTGACTGTTTTTGGGGAAGACAAATGAGCAATTAATTCAACTTTAACCTTGTCAACTTCAATTCCTTTAGAAGATATCACATGACCTAACACTATTCATGAGGTAACCATATAATGACATTTTTTCCAGTTTAACACAAATCTTTTTTCTTCGTATCTTTTAAGAACTTTTTCCAAATTATCAAGACAATTTTCAAAAAAATTTCTAAAAACTGTTAGGTCATCCATGAAAACCTCTAAATAATGCTCAATCATGTCACTAAAAATACTTAGCATGCATCTTTGAAAAGTTATCGGAGCATTACAAAGGCCAAAAGACATTCTTTTATATGCAAAAGTGCTAAATGGGCACGTAAAAGTGATCTTTTCTTGATCCTCTAATGCAATTGGTATTTGATTATACCTGAATAACCATCAAGAAAACAATAGTAGGGATGTCCTGCTACTCTTTCCAGAATCTGATCAAGAAATGGCAAGTGGAAATGATCTTTCCTAGTGGCTGCATTTAATATTCTAAAATCAATACACATACACCGATTAGATGAGACTCGTGTAGGTATTAATTCACCTTTTTCATTTTCAACCACTATTATTCCAGATTTCTTAGGCACAACTTGTATAGGGCTTACCCACTGGCTATCAGAGATAGGGTAGATAATTCCAACATCAAGTAATTTAAGAACTTCAGCTCTAACTACCTCTTTCATGTATGGATTTAATCTTCTTTGATGTTATTGAGATGTTTTAGCATTATCCTCTAAATGTATTCTATGTGTACAAATTAATGGATTAATGCCTTTTATGTTTTTTAATGTCCATCCAATTGCACTTTTATGCCTTTTAAGTACTTCTATCAACATACCTTATTGTTCTTTGGTAAGGGATAAGGAAATTATGACTGGAAAGCTTTGTTCTTCTCCCAAAAATGTATACTTCAACCTAGCAGGTAATGACTTTAATTCCAGTGTGGATACTTCTTCATGTGTATTATTATTCATGGATTTTAGCTCTTCGAATCTCGACTTCCATCATTCGTATTCCATTACCTGTGTACAACCAAGCAAAGAGCATATTTTAGAAATATCATCATCTAATTGCATACTTGAGTCAAATAAATTAATTAAACAAATTTCTAATTGGTCAGAAGAACTCTTGGTTTGATGATCATCATCTATAATGGCCTCAATCCCTTCAACTTCCTTTTTTTTGTTATAGACTTCCTGTGGTTGCTAGCACATGTTGAAAACATTAAGCTCTAGTGCCATATTTCTAAATGTTAGCTTCACCACTCTATTTCTGTAATTTATCAAAGCATTAGATGTTGCTAAAAATGGGCGACCTAAAATAACAAGAATTGACTTACAACTATTAATCATAGGTTTAGTTTCCAAGACAATAAAATTCACTTGATATATGAATTTATCAACTTGAACTAACACATCTTCCACTATTTCTTTTGAAATTTTAACTGATCTATCGGCAAGTAGAAGAGTTACAGAAATCAGTTTTAACTCACCCAAGTTGAGTTGCTGATAAACTGAATCTGGAAGCAAATTAACACTAGCACCAAGATCAAGTAAAACTCATTCAATTTTATGTTCTCCAATAATGCATGAAACTGTAGGACAATTAGGGTCTTTATATTTCAACATATTATTGTTTTGAAGAATGGAGCTTACCTGTTCAGCCAAAAAGGGTTTCTTTTTCACATTTAGTTTCCTTTTAATAGTGCATAAGTCCTTCGAAAATTTGACATAAGATGGGAACCTGTTTGATAGCATCTAATAGAGGAATATTGACCTTCACTTATTTAAAAATTTCAAAAATTTCAGTGTTATGGTTCAATTTACTTGAATTATTTAATGCTTGAGGATATGGGGGTGAAGGCGAGAGTTTGGTCTCTTTTTGGTCAGGTGGCTTATCAACTCCTTTCTTATCTTAGGGAATTGATTCACCATCTTTCTCACAAGGTTCAAGAATTTATTTTTCAACAACTTTTCCACTCCTAAGAGTTATCACTGACTTGACTTGATCTATTTGTTGGCATTCTGAACTACCCTCATTTAGGCTGTACTGACCTTTGGGATTCGGTTGAGGTTGAGAATGAAATTTTCCTTTCTCGTGAATGGTGAGTGCAGAAGAAAGTTTAGCAAGAGTGTATTTTATGTTAATCATAGCTTGAGTGTTTTGGTTATTAATGGCATTTTGCTTTTCTATGAATGCATGCAATGTTCCTTCAAGTTTTTCCTATATGGTGGGACATAAGGTGCATATCTTTGAGAATTTTGTGAATCCAGTTGCGCTTGAGGAGGTGGTGGTTGCATAAATTGTGTTTGATTATTAGTTCTCCAACTAAAGTTTGGGTGATTTCTCCATCCCATATTATAAGAATTTGAAAAAGAAGAGGTGAATAGCTTTTTAAAACTCTTTATTGCATTTAGTTGCTCATGCACAACTTTTTTAAAAACAAGAATTTTTGGATATTCATTTGTTGAGTGTGCTAATTCATCACAAATGCCACAAATTTCTTCATTTTGCACAGATTTTATTTTTTTTGCTTTCCCTTATTCCATGGCTTTAATCTTTCTAGCCAAATTGGTAAACTTAGCATTTAGATATTCTTCTTGACTAAGGCGATATTTTCCTTTACTAGCACTTGTAAGATTAGATCTAATTGAATTTTTAGAAGGATTAGTACCATGCCAAGATTGAGAATTTTCAACTAAATGGTCTAAATATTGTAAAGCTTCTTCAGGTTCTTTATTAAGAAATTCACTATTGTACATTGTTTCCACAAATTGTTTAGTTTCAGGTGTTAACCCTTCATAAAAAAAGTTTATAGTGCGTCATTTTTTAAAACCATGATGTGGGCAAGAATTCAACAAATCTTTAAAACGTTCCCAACTTTGAAAATATGCTTCATTTGAATTTTGGAAAAAATTTTGGATTTATCTTTTCAAAGCATTGGTTTTGTATGTTGAAAAAAATTTCTTTAAAAATTCACCTTGCATTTCTTGCCATGTGCCAATTGTTCTTGGTTTCAAAGCGTTAAGCTAAGTTTTTGCTTTATCTTTTAAAGAAAAAGGAACCAATTTAAGTTTAACAATTTTTTCAGTGCGATTTTGATCAATGAAAGTAATACATACTTCCTCAAATTCTTTTAGATGTAAATATAGGCTTTCAAATTCTAAACCATGGAAATTAGGAAGTAATGAAATCATGCCCGGCTTAAATCTAAATTGTTAGCATTGAGTGGAAAGATAAATAATGATGGACTAGAATTTTGAGGTTGTTGGAAATATTCATGCATGGTTCACAATGGTTGATTTTCATGTTCATCATGTATACTTTCATTTTCAGTCGTTCTATTTAATGTGTGTGATTATGATTCAAACAAATCAATATATAAAGTACTAGGATTAATTTAACTAAATGACCAGAATTTGAATTACGATACAAATTAAACATAAATAAGTGACTTAAAATAGAAAAAAAAAATGTACAAGTAGGCAGTATAATCCTATCATTAAATATCATAGTTAGTAAATTAGTAAGTTAATAAATTAATAAGTTAGAAAGTTAATAATTAAGTTAGTAAGTTAATAAGTTAGAAAGTTAATAATTAAGTTAGAAAGTTAGTAAGTAAGTAAGAAAATTAAAGAGATATATATATATATATATATATATATATATATATATATATATATATATATATATATATATATATACACTAGATGGTGAAGTTTACTTAAAAAAAAAGATCTCAATAAATTTGTTCTTCAAATTAATTCCCCAGCAATGACGCTAAAAACTTGATGTGAATTATAAGTTACAATTCCAAGTGCAAGTTGTTTTAAGTAATAAATTCTCGGGAGTCCGAGGTCGATCCACAGGGAATTGATGAAGAAAAATTCTTTGAGGTAAGAAAAAGATTTGTCACAACAATAAAGGTGATAAAAGTTGTTCACAAATGAAAAAAAAGATTTGTTTGGGCTAGAAGATCCACTCTTGGTAATAAATTAAAGACAACATTATTTCTTTTTATAACTCAATTGAAATCCACACATAACGGAGGTCCCAATCAAAAAATATAACATTCAAAGTTCAATTAAGATTATATATGTAATTATATTATGGTTCTTTAAATTATTCACTAACACCAACATTTGTAATTGGGCTCAAGTATTCATTGTGTCAACCTCTTGTTTACAATGAATCAAGATCTCCACTTTACAATGAGAATTTCTAAATTGATTAGAAACAAAATACACCACATATAATAACCACTTTAATAATACATCATTCAAGTACAAGAAAGAAATTAATCTAACTTTAATTTATTACTAAAAGTTTCACCCTTCCACCCAAGCAAAAATGAAAATTAGTTACTCATGAACAAGAAGAAAAAAGAGAGAAGAAGAAGGAGATGAACATAAGCTCTATTTAGAACAAAAGAAAACTACCAAAAGAGAAACAAATAACATAATAACATGATCTTGATGTCTAAGCCAAGATGCCCATAATGAGCAGCGAATGCTTCCTTTTATAGAGCTTGAGGAAAACAAAATGACAATGGAGTTATTTGATAATGAGTGGAAAATAGTTGAGATACTTGTCTCCCAAATGATTCAGTGCTGAACTCATGACTGCCGTCAGAATATGGAAAAGTGATCTTCATAAAAGTTGTAAGCTTTTGTCTTAGATTTCCAATGCCACTAGTTTTAGCCCAATATCACTCCTACAGCTTAATATATGGCCTAATCTTTACACACTGTTTAAGACTAGTTACAACTCCTCTATTCTGACTTCTAGGCCCAATATGACCTACTATACATCCGATCTGACTCTTGTGTTCTTCATGAAGGTTGTAGATTTAGGTCTTAAATTTCTAATTCCTCTTGTTTGGTGTCAATTGAACTCCTATAGCTTAAGAAATGGGCTAATGAGTGCACAGAGGTCAAGCTGTCAGGATCATCACTCTAGATATTGTTTCAACTCCAATTTAAATTATCCAAACGTGTGACTTGGCACTTGAGGTTTCATGAAAGTTGTAGAGAATTATCTTAGGTTTCTTACAAGACTATAATCACATCAACCGGATATTTGTAACTCAAATTATAGCCAGTTTACTGAACGCTGCCAAATAGACAAATTAAAGTCAATTCAAGCAATAATTCCTTCAATGATCCAATTAAGCTCAATATCATAAAATGTAACAAAATCAACTTAATTAAGTCTAATTAAACCTTAAGAAGCCCAGTGAAAGGATTATAAAATGAATAAAATATATTGCTATCAGTTGTTACACGACCAGCGCCTAGGCGTTGGCTTCTAAGCGCTCAAGCGCTAAGACCGTAAATCAAAAACGCGTTGTGTAACGCATTGCGCACTCAGGCACTGGGACACCAGAAAGATTGGAGGCTTTTTGTCATGCCAGCGCTCAAGCGCTGACTCTTGGGTGCTTAGGCGCTGAACCACTAAAGAGAATTTGTGCTTTTCTTCCTCGTAACAATTGTCCAGTCTTCTTTCATGTAAATTTACCTATAAAATAATTTAAAACTCGTAATAAGAAACAATTAAAAATAATAGAAACATAGTAAAACTTGAGAACACAGTTCAATGAAAAATATCAAAAGAGGATGAAAAACCAAGAAATTGAACTGTAAAAATATGAGATTTTGAAGGTTCATCAAGCAGCAACTCGGTAGATGGCAAAAGACGAACCAAAGAGGGAGTGCCTTATGTCTGGTGGGTGGCAGCTAATAAGTGAGACAAAGGAGAGACAAACAATTGGCAGGCGTGTGGCGATTGGAAGTTAAGAGGTGAGACTTGAGGACTGAAAGGGAGAGACAAACGAGATTTGAGAGAGGCAAAGTTAGGGTGAGAGAGTATAAATGAAAGTCTTAGCCTTTGTTAAGGTTTATTTCTTTCATAATTTGATTTATTTTAAGTCATTTGAACTTTTAAGTATTTGGACCCTTATGGAAATTGGGCCTTGGAATGCCTTTTTGGAGATAGGAAATCAACTGTTTCTTTAAAAAAAAAAAAGAATAAAAGTTAAGCAGGTTAGCAGGCTGGTCAGCAAATCTGCAAGCCACAACTCGTTTAACCCATAAGTTAAATGGACTAGGCTCGTAGGCCCGCATTTACACGAGTCTGTAAAATATCTAGTCCTAACCCGTGCGGGTTGCGGGTTAAATAGGCTGACCTATGGACTGCGACTTGTTTACTCAAGTCTCTACTTATAATGACTACTTGGACATTCCTCCCCCTTGAGTTTGCTTTTGGGATTAAGTTAGGTTCAATTTGTTCTCAATTCTAATATGATATCAAAGTTTTATTCTAGTCATGATATTGGACCACACGTAGGTGTCTAATCTTGCAAATTTCATGTTCCATATGTATCCAGTTCTAACTGTGAAGGAGTGTGTTAAGATTCCACATTGATTAGATATATAAGTAAAGTATTCCTTATATTAACTTAGATAATATTTTCTATAAATTAGCTTTTGAAATTGAGTTATACCTAATTATAATTCGTTGTCAATTCTAATAGTTATAATATGACTTAGGTATCTAAATATCTATTTTAATTTAGCCGTACAAGTTTACCCATGATGAGTTCAAATAGAAAAATTCCCATTATGAGAGATTTGCTTTTCTGAATCCATGTATGGACATAATTCCACTTAATTAACAATCAAAACAAAACATTTGATCTGCAAAAAAAAAAAAAACATTTGTTACATGCATCTTACTAAAAGTTAATATCTGTGCTCTTTTTTTTTTTTGGGTGAGATCTACGCCCCCTTTTCTTTCCGTTTTTGGAATCCCCTTTTTTAAAATTAGAAACACAATCATATATCATGTATTAATATATATAGTTTTTTTTATTAGACCAAATTCCCTATATATTGAAAGAAAAACCGCTCTTGTACTAACTCGCTACTCTTTACCTTCTGCCACTATTTGCTGCTTACCTTATAAGATGATGTTACTTAAGATACGCTTGAAGTAATGTACAGGATTTAATTATATATTTTTTGTCAGACATGCGGAAGATTATATGAGATTCAGCTAAATCGTCAATAATTAAACAATTCCCTAATAATAATATATTGCATATTATTTCGGTAATTATTTTTGTTTTGTTTATGATCACCAGAATAAGTTATTAAGTTTCTTATTAAAAGTTTGTTATATCTAATAAGATTTAAAAAATTTATTATAAAATCATCATTCATTAAATTTTTAACAACTAATCAAGAGTATTATATCTACAAGGTACCGTATCAACTCCATAATATATCATTGCAAGCTTTGCACTAGAAAGCAAAAATAGTTATAGCAAACTAGCATCATAGTGCTATGACTTGGCTCTGATTTGACCTGTTAGTTTATTGCGTGCAATAGGAGTTATTGGCTGCAAAGTTGGACCGAAATTATCCTGCATAATTTCTAACTTTGATCTTGTTTCGTCCTCTACTCGATGGGTGGTCGTTGGAGAGACACAGGTCTGTCGTCTGGCAATTCATCGTTTGGAGACGAGGTAGAATACCCACAGAGGCACTCCGACCAATCAGTATTGGAGTCAAGATAGTGATAAAGGCATAGATAAAGAAAAGTGAACATGTCTGACCTAGGCTATCAAGCCGGTTTATATAGAGATCTGGAAGACTGACTCTTTGGATACCTTTCGTTCTAGTCATTTAGGATTCTAAACGTTATGTCTGGTCATTATAGCATGAGGTCATTATGTCTATTGGTGGGTTGTATTAAGCACGTGTTTGTTGAGCAGTTTACCCATTCCGGAATAGGCTAGTCAGATCTTGCAGACAGGTTATCAATCAAGTTGACTTAGACTTTTATGGGCTTGGTATTCCAAAATGGGCCTAGCTTATGAATGGCCATATGTCAATTGGGACAGGATGATCAACAGCTCCCCAACTTAGTTATTTGTGAAGATGGGTCGAGCTTACAAGTAGTCGGATGTCAAATGGGTCAGGACAATCTACAACCTCTAGCTTGGGCAATCAATGATGATAGCCCGAGCTTGTATAAGGAATGTTTAGACTTATCCAAACTTATGAGTTTAGACGATTCACAGTCCCCAACTTGGGCAATCACAAGGTGAATGACCGAACTTTTCTGAGCTCTTTGTAATTTTTAAGCTTTGTCCTTGGGTAACCTTCCAAGGTTATATTGGCCTCTAATCCGAGGTCTTTTGCTTTTAATCCGAGGTTTTTTGCCTTTAATCCGAGGTCTTTGGCCTTTCTTGAGCTGAGTCATTCTTGGAGGGGCATGGATTGACCATGACCTCAGACTTTCCCAAGCTGGGCCTACTTCATTGGCATCCTGGGCCATTTTTAATGGCATCATGGTTTGACTATGACCTCAGACTTTCTCGAACTTGGCTGACTTCATTAGCATTATGGGCCACTTTTAATGGCATCATGGTTTGGCCATGACCTTAGACTTTCCTAAACTTTGCCGACTTTTATTAGCATTCTGTCGTTTTTATCGGCATTATGGGCCGACCATGATCTCAAACTTTTCCCGAGTTTGACCAGCATCATGGCGTAACCATGATCTTAGAATTATTGAGCTTAGCCGACTTCATACGCAAGACATTTTCAATCGGCTTCGCATTCAGGACCGACATCAGCATTTATAGGGCCGACATTGACATTTAGGACCGACATAAGCATTTAGAGTGCCGACATCGACATTCAGGGCCGGCATCAGCATTTATAGGGCCAGCACTGGCATTCAGGGCCGACATTGACACTTACAGAAGTGACAAAAGAGCTGATATGCTAAAAACAAAACATGAAGGAAACCCGGATGTGCTTATGATTGGATCTTCTTGAGGTGGCTATTCTTTAGGGACTCCAGTTCAAGTCAAGAGACAGAGTTGACATTTTTTTCAAGGAAGACACAAGTGGGCAACAATGCGAGTTTCCTCCCAGCAATCAGTTTTTTTGCATCATTGTTGCGGTCATTCCATCCAAATTTGAAGACAAGGTATAAAGAATTGTAAATAATAAATGGGATTTAATAACAAGCTAATAAGTGGGATTAATAGCAAGTATAAAGAGTTAATGAGATTTGACAAGATAAAGGATAAATAGGATTCAATTTTTTGCATGATTGTTGTTGTCATTCCATCCAAATATGAAGAAAACGTATAAAGAATTATCAATAATAAATGAAATTTAATAACAAGCTAATGAATAGGATTTAATAGCCAGTATAAAGAGTAAATGAGATTCGATAACATAACAAATAAATAAGATTTAGTTTTTTTGCATGATTGTTGCTGTCATTCCGTTCAAATATGAAGAAAATGTATAAATAATTATCAATAATAAATGGAATTTAATAACAAGCTAATGAATAGGATTCAATAACAAGCCTGATTTTAATTAATGAAAATGATGACATGACAATAATGTTGATAGCCATAATTACTAGAATAGTTTACTGACTCTTACAAGACCATGTATATAAACGAATAACAAAAATTGGTGATAAGTAGGATTAAAGTCATGCAAATAAATGGTAAATAATGCCATGCATTGATTGCTATTTTTTCTTTTTGTGAATTTCGTACAATGCATCCTCTTTCCATAGTTGTTGCTATCATATTCTTTTCATTTTTGGATACAATTTAAATAGTAAAACAATTAAGTCATTCAAGTGGAGGCAATTTGGGAGCCAGATGAAATTAACTGCATCCCTACAGAAGAAAAGAAACACGTGATAATAATTGAAATGCAATTATAACATGAAGGAAGTTAATGTGTTTAATATTTAATTAATAAAATTAATATTTGATTAATGTCCTTGTAATTTTTCTTTCCTGGTTGGGTTGGGAGTTCAGAGAAAGGGTTGAGATCAGATACGACATTGACCCATCATGCTTGAAAAGTGCTGAGTATTACAAATTTCATGTTTCTTACGCGATTCTATGGCTGATAGTTCAATATGTGCTCTATATAGATGAAGAGGACACCGAGTTCCCCACACAAGCATATCGCAGAGCTTCTTCCTTTTTAGAGAGTAAACAAATAAAGGGCCTGTACATCTCATGTGAGCCTTCCCTGTGAGTTAGTCATCAAATTCAATAGTAGCAATTAATATAATCTGGCCACGGCAAAAGAGTTTTCTTGCAAATGATATTGATTATTAATAACGTTAAGAGCCATTTCAAGCTGCTGTAATGGGTGGTGATTGCTAATAACTAATGCCAAACTATTAGTGTAATATAATAATTTTTGCAGGTTAATGACAATTAATGCCAAATATGGATCGAAACTTAAAAATTAAAAGAACACAAACTATTTGTACTGTTTTTTCAAAGAATACAAATTAATGGTTAAATATTATAATTGACCATACATGTTGAAACGATTAGATTTTCTTATGTTACAAGAAATTAGAAAGATAAAAAAAATTATAAAATAATGTTATTAAATTAATTATCAAATAATATTAAATTATATCTAAATATTATTAAGTTATTGAGAGTATTATTCTCAAAATATATAAATATTTTTATATAATAAGGTATTATTTATAAGGAATTTATTCATTTTACTTTTATATTTTTTTATAATATAATTTTTTATATTATTCTCTTATATTAGTAAGTAATATGAGAGGATGTGATCCACGCATGTTAAAAATTCATTTTTGGTGCTATCTGATTTTTTTTTGGTGTTGATGTTAAAATTTCGTTTAAATGAGATAATCATTTATAGAATTTATAGAAGAACGAGTATCCCAGTGGGAGAAGAAGGTCATGTAAAAAATAACAATATCAAATAAAATCTATAGATAAATGAAAGTTGATAGAAATTATATAAGAAGAAAAACTCCAAATATTATTGGCGCAAAGTACCAAATTTTGAGGTCAATCGGAGAAATCATTGTGTTTTTATTAAAAGGTTGTGGAATGTTACTCACAGTTGCCCCACCAAAACAAATGATTGACAAAAAAGATTGACGTTACCATCAAAAGGGGAATGTATGTCCATAAAGGTGAAAATAATCATGGGGGATCAATCGACCTCACTATGACAGTCAAAGATTAAGATGATCTTTCAAAGCAGTACTTGAATCATAAGGGCCGGTTTCAAGATAAAAAATCATCAAGTACTTTACGTAAGATTATTGGTTATATCATATACATAAATTCTAAGTTGTCCAAATTGAAAATGATCGTTACATTTGTAATGACTATTGGGTAAAACCCTTTATTCATTATTAACTACTTTTTAGACTACTACTTCTTTCTGTTCTGCTCAAACTTATGATTAGAAAGATTATCAGAAATCGCTTTTGTAACCTTTAATCATTTCCTTTACACCGACATTCTTTTTGCCATAGATAGAAGAAAGGGTGGTTACCTCTGCATTAGCAATTGCCCAAGTGATGATGATTACTACTTAGAACTAAACGCAATTATGTCTACATATACTTGAATTTGGTTTTGGCCTTCTTTTCATCTTTTGCACATGTATCTAATTAATAGAGAGAGACCAAATTAGTTCCCTGTCTACTTAAATCGCCTTGGCCACAGGCGTTTGAATGCTCGTGCGTTAGCATTGCTCTAAAATGAATTAATGGCAAATAATTACCTAGTTAATTTTGTTAAAAACCCATATTTTCTGAAGTCCTTAACTACTTATGCCTTCAAATAAGGGCATCTAATATTTAGGATGAAATTTTAATCATGTTTGTAGTGATTTTCTACTCTTTTGATTCAAGATCTATTATTTGGGAGCGTCCTCTTAGGATCCTCAAGTTTATGGTACTTGACAAAATTTTAACGTTAAAGGTTAACTATTGATCAGTTAAGCGTTAGTAAAAGGGTTTTGCCTATCAAAAAAAAAAAGCGTTACTAAAAGGGTATATCTAAAAAGAATTAGTCATTAGGTATGAATGTAAGCAAATGAATTAAAAATGAAATGTTAAAGTAAAGAGTACGTCAAAATTAATTTATTGGAAGTAAAGTGATAAAAAAATGTCGAAAGTAAATTTATAAAAGGTAAACTTGACAAGAAATGTAAATGACAGATAAAATAAACATGCATGGAAGTAAACTAACAGAAAGCAAATAAATGCCAAAAATGTTAATGTCAATGCAGTGTTTTGACAAGAACATCTTTGGAGTGCTATGTGTGTTTAGTGAAGTTTAAAAGATGAAAAAGTGCAAAAAATGCATGAACATAAATTTGGAAAGATACAAAAAGTAAATGTAGAAAAATGTAAATTTGCATTAAGTTAAAAAAAAGATTAAAAGGAACTTGTAGAAAGATAAAATAGGTGAAAATTAACCTTAAAAGCAGGTAAAATATAGAATTGGAAAATGAATTGAATGCTAAATAAGCAAGAACGTGAAAGAACATAAACAAAACTTGAACAAAAAGAAATTACATTAACTGGAATGTAAAAAGTACAGATTACATGAATGATAAACAAACTGAAATATAGAGAGACATGTGAATTGAAAGTCATACTTGATTGATAACCCGTCAATCCGTTAGCGTCATACTGTGGATTTAGGAACTATAGGAAGTATATGGAGTGTTACAAGTAGATGGACTAGCCTGGCGGTCATACTTGACTGTGATTCATCAATCCATGATCATCACACTGGCGGAGATTTAGGAACTATAGGATGTTTGCAAGTGGATGACTCAGCCTATTGAACTTCGTTCAATCTTCTATTTATAAGAAACCAATATCTCTTTTTGGTGCCTAAATTTTTAACCTCAATAGCCCTTAAGGTGCTGCCACTTTGCAATCATACAATTTTTCAGCATATGCTCAATTTTCCGCATGGCCTTCCACGTAGTAACTGTTCCAAGTAGTGAATGATTTCTTTCTTTTCTCCAGTTTCTAACTTTCCCATGATGCCACGTTCTTACTTTTTCAGCAAACTTTGGGAACTACCCATGATTAGTGATGAAACTCACTATGATCTCCTTTCAGCTTGCAAACTGTTCCTTGTCGACCATAAGCTTCAACATCGACAAGCCTTCATTACTTGCATGGCTTCGACATACCTACATCACTTCGTTTCGACAACAATTTGAAATTGTTTTTGAAGCTTCATGATTTATTTGTTGTTCCTTTGTCAAATTTACTTATCTTCTGACACTTAATTTCAGTTGAATCTTTCTTTCTGTCGACATAGTTTTCTTTGACATGTAATCCTAATTGAATCAATTGTCAAAACATCGTTAATATTGGTTGACTATTTCGTTGATCACTGTCTTTAATAAATTCTTAAAACTTAATTCTTTTAGCAATTTCATATTGACTTATTATATTTGTCGAAAATGACTAATTTTTATCCTAATAAATCCATAAAAATTTTTACACACTTATCAAATTATTAAGACAGTTTGACTATTACAACTTAATTAAGCATGAAAATACTTTCAATTAATGAAATGTAAAAATAAAAAATAAAAAAGTGATGTCACTAACATTGACTACCTAGATTGACTGACTCCATATATCTCATCACTGAAACAAAATCAGTTGCTGCAGAAGTTTGGTAATGGAAATCTACAGAAACTGGTTGATGGCGGAGCTGCGAAGATAAATCCATGTAGCTCTGACCTCCGTGACGGTGGCGTTTTCAATACACCAAGTACTAGTTACGACAACCAGTTTACAAAGTTGATCTTTTAAAATATAGATTAAAGGTGCATATTGATTATAGATGATCCATTCAAAACTTTTTTTTTTTCAATAGGTAAATATACATAAAAAATTATACAAATTTTAATAGGTAATATTTATATATGTTTATACTTACACACAAAAAATTAGATTACTTTTTTTTATAGATAATTGTACATATAATTTTTTTATAAATTTTAATTAATAATATTTATATATACTTAAATTTATACATAAATTTAGTCATATTATTTTTTTATAAATAATTGTATAAAAAATTATATATATTTTAACTAATAATATTTACATATACTCGGATATGTAAATACAATAATAATAACTAAATATTTTTTCATTAGGTGAGATTAATTACATAGATCAAATAATATTATTGTACCTTATTAGCTTATCAGATATGTAAATACATCCAACCAAATAAAAAAAAAGAAAAAAAGGACAAAATTAAAAAAAAAAAAAACCGAAAAACGGGTGTTTAGAAGTTGCATGTATGTTAAACGCGTCTGAGACACGTTTAGCAACTTGCATTCGAGAAAGCCTTGCTGTTTCCCAGGACATTTTTACCCTTGTATTTACCTACCATCTTCAGTACAATCGTAAATAAATATAAAGAAGCTATCTAGACATGGAGAAAAACTTGCAGGTACTAGAAGTAGAACACGTACTAACGGAAATAAAAGGGGGAAAAAATGAATGAACGAATGAATGGAAAGATGCACTGTAAGAGAAATTGAGAATATCTGGGATGATTAGCTTGGAAAATTTTAAAGACTTGAGAAAAACTCGGGAAAATTACTCTATGGTGTTTTACGTGTAAAGGCACTCTAAGCCCGATGCTTTTGCAAAGTTGTAATGCTAATTGAAATCACTTTTGGTTCTTCCTCCACTGTCAGCCAACATCATCATGTTTTAAAGCCAGAGAACTGTCGCCACCAGCATCATGTCAATACGCACGAGAGAGAGCGGGTGTGAGAGGAACGTAACGTGTATTTATTTAAATAGAAGACAAATGATAAAGGCACTGATCTTTTAAACTTTTTGTCCTGATTCATTCATAGGTTATGTTTGTGTAATGATTTAACAAGCAAACCAACAAGGCAACATATATGTGTAATCACTCTCAGTATCAGGTAATGGCTATCGATATCATATTTGCAATCATTCTTGGAGATGTCATGGTTTGAATTACATCTGGATTTGAAGAAAGCTTTTCTTTTCTTGACATTGATTAACTCAATTCGTTGGCCTTTCTACATTGCCCATCATTTCTCACTTTAAGAAAAGAGATGCATTATAACAAAGCAAGAGTACTTGTGGGGTACAGGTCTAAACATGGATGAACACACTGGAGTATATAGGGATTTGTAGTGGGTTTTTCTAAATATATATATATAGGGATTTTTTTACTGTTTCGTGTTCTAACTTCTTACGTAATTTCCACCTTCCAGTTATATATATAGCTTCAGAAGTCATTGGAGTTTAGACATCACCATAATTCGTTGACTCTTCATAGACTCCAAGTTATTGAAGGGATCTTTCCTCTGTTTTTCACGTGACAATGTAAATCTTTTTCAATGATCATTTTGGCGCCTAGGAATAAGGAACTATAAATATAATGACATGTCATAACTTAGTTATAGGCTTCAGGCGGTATGCATCTGACTACTAATCTTGACCTTTGAGTTGGATAAAAAAAATTATAGAACTATATAAGTACTCGTCTCTAAGAGTGTGTTTGAAATATAAAAAAATAAGAAATAATTTGATTTATAAATTAAATTTAATTAAATTTTATGTTTAAAATGTTAAAAAATAAGAAATGATTTGATTTCTAAAATTTCATAGATTTCACACATTTTATTTTAAAAATTCTATCAAATTTGATAAGATTTGGTAAGATTTAATTTAATTTGAAATGAATAGACTATTTTACTCTTAATAACTACCTCTAACCACATTTAATAAGGGTTAAAATATAAAATAATAAAACTAAATCAAATCAATTCACATTTTAATGAATTTCAAACACAAAATTTAATTTCTAAATCAATTTAATTCTTATTTTTTTTTAAATTCTAAATATAAAATTTGATTTCTAAATCAAATCAAATCAAATCAAATCATTTTTTAATTTTATTCATTCCAAACACATCCTAAATGTGATTCAAGCAAAAGAATTTGTGATACTGTTCCGGATACTGACCGAAACCCAAGGTAGTCAGAAGGAGATCCACTGAAGTTCCCTGAACGGAATGTCAGTGGAGTCAGCTCTCAAGTCCGCCGATCAGTTTGAGGAATTTAGTCAATAGAATAAAAGGTTAAGAGAATTGGAACATGCCTGACTTGGATAACCGAGCTAACTTATATAGGAACTGTTCCTCGGATTCCTACCGTTTAAAGTCATTTGAATCTCTAACCGGTGTGGTCTACGTTATGTTTGGTCTTTATGATATGAACCGATTCTGAACGTTGGTCATCAAGTCGAGAACTTATGACTGTTAACGGTCATCGGATTTTGACTTGATGACCGTTAGCAGTCCATGATTTGAAACCTCGGGCCATGGTCAGTCGGGTATGGGGATCCAAATACTACTATGCATTAGATCGGCCCAATCGGCCAAGGACATAGGTGCTCCGATGAGAATTTGGGCCAGTACGGTCCACAGCCCCCCAGCTCGGTCAATCGTTAGATTCGACCGAGCTTTCTTCATTGGTCGGATGAGGCATTCTGGATAATAATTGGGCCAGTACGGTCCTCATCGGCCCAATCGGCCAAGGACATAGGTGCTCCGATGAGAATTTGGGTCAGTACGGTCCACAGCCCCCCAGCTCGGTCAATCGTTAGATTCGACCGAGCTTACTTCATTGGTCGGATGAGGATGGGTCCAAAACCGTAAATTTCTCCTCTAACCAGGCGCTTCGTTATCTGTGCATGAAATTTAAATATAACTTGCCACGTGTCATACTTTTATTTATTAGACGTCAGCTATGTCACTTCACCATTAATACACCTGACTTAAAACCGTCCCTATAATCATTACGGTTCTTCACCTTCCGCCGTTAGATTCATCCAACCGTCCTGCTTAAAACCTTTCGTTTCCCTTGATCTTTTGTTTAGCGGTTTTATCGTTTAAAAACTGCTAAACCATGCTTTCATTTATTCATTTAACTCACTTCTCCATTTCTTCTTCTTGACCCTTCCTCTTCCATTTTCTGCGTGCTGCCAGTGAACTTCCCCATTTTAATCCAGACGGTTTCCTCATTCTGTGAGAGCAAAAAACTCCATTTTTCTTCAAAAGCCTTTCCTTCTACGCGCATTCCAGGTAACCTCTAAAATATAATTTTAAATTTCCTTCTGCTTTGGTATCCATTTTTTGAAAGAGAAGAGTGCGTAACTACGATTTGTGTTTCATTGACCTTCTTTCCCGTTCCAGATAGGTTAGTTCAGTACTAAACTTCAACTTTAGTAGAAGATTATTGTCGAGAAATCCTTCTAATAGCTGTCCAGGTCCAAACCTTTTGAAAAAACCCAAAAGAAATTCGACAGATACGTTAATTTTATGCACCAAACCAGGATGTCCGACCATCCAGAAAATACATCGGCAGGAGAAGAATCGATGCCGAGCTACGATTGGGTTCACCCAGCGGTTAGCAGATTCCCTTCGATTTACAATATGGCCGAGAGCATTAGCGTGCTCCGACAGCGTGTCTTGCTTAGTCGGGATGGCGACGAAGGTCGGTTTGTATGCCTTCCGTGCCGAGTCGATGAGTTCGTATTTATGTCGTCGTTTGGCGATGATGAAGTCGGCTGGGTGTTCATGTACGAAACCTTTTTTAACCGCCTGAATTTAAAGTTACCTTTTACTGACTTCCAGTGCTCAGTACTAGGTCGTTTGAATGTTGCACCGACCCAACTTCATCCAACTAGCTGGGCCTTTGTAAAGGCTTTCGAAGTTTTGATGAACTTTCTCGATAGAATTCCTAGCACAAAAGTTTTCTTTTTCTTCTTTCAGTGTAAAGGAGTTGGTAAGGGAGGTTGGGTTTCGCTCAACAGCCATCCTCGTAAAAAACTTTTCTCGACTTTTGACTCATCATATAAGAACTTCAAAAGTAAGTTTTTCCGAGTTAAGACCCGTCATGGCGACATACCCTTCTATGCCGACCGACTTGGGATAGAGAGATTCCCTCTTTATTGGAGAACAGAACCGAAATCCATACTGAGTATTGAATACCGAAGTCTTTCGCCACCCGACCGAGACTTGGTCAATTTCTTGAAAGATTGTCCTGTTTTGGACATTAGTGTGTTTGTCAAGTTTGGGGATTATCCTGACAAAATTGCAAATTTGATGAGTAAGTTTTAAATCCAATGTTTACTGACTCATCTTTTAACATAAACTGACTTTTAACCTTTTTGTTTCGTTTTTCAGAATCAATGGCGCCTCGAATGTCGGTTCGGCAGTTGAAGAAGTTCGTGAAAAAGAAAGAAGTATCGACTGACATAGCCGAGGCAGACAAAACAACTTCTGATGTCGAGAAGACTGAAGCGGCAATTCAAGTTGTCTATTCCTCCGAAACCCGATCAGAATCGTTGGTCGGAAAGAGAAGTCGGGAAGAAAGTGATGAAGCAACTGAAGTTCCGAAGGTTCTTATTACAAGACGCTGAACACTAGGTGAGGGTTCTTCCTCTGAGAATCAAGAAACACGAAGTGCGTTTGAGGCATTGAATGGCTTCGATGCTAATGCAGATGGCCCTTCGCTTTGGGCATCTTCTTTTCCATTCGAGTCGTTCTTGGAAACACAGATCTCGCTGCCAGGTGATAAAGAGAGAAAGGATAAGGTTGGTGGGATCGGCCTTTGCTGATGGACTGAAGTTCAACTCCTTAGAGCCACAAGTGCGATCAGGTCGGTAGAACACGAGCTGGAAGATTTGAAAAAGAAGTTATCTTCTTTCAATTCATTATATCGATCGGAACTTGAAAAAACTCAGCGAGCTCATCAGGAAAAAATTTCAAACCTGAAGAAAGAAAATGAAGTCCTAAGGCAAAAAACCTTGCGTATCGACGATCTCGAGACATCTCTTGCTTCCTTAGAGAATAAAAAGAAAGAGGTCGATGAAGAACTTTTGGTTTTGAAGAAGGCGAAAGAGGATGCTGAGAAACAAAAAATGGAGGCTAACCGAGTCCTGATAGAAGCCTTAAAGTCAAGGGATACCCTTAAGACCGAACTGACAAGCTTAAAAGAGGAGGCGGCCGAGCAGAGGATCGCCGGTTTTGAGTCTTGTCTTGAGCAGGCAAAACTTCTTAACCCCGACGGAGTATTTGACGACCGGCTAGGAGAGCTTGGTCCATTCAAGATTGTAAAGGACGACCGAATTGTTGATCCACCAGAAGATGAAGATGAAGATGAATAACTTCAAGTTTACTTATGTGCTTTTTTTTTTGTTCTAGCCGAAAATCATTGTAAGCTTGTTTCCTGTAAAGAACATTTCGCCTTTTAATGTAATTTGAATATGCTTGGAAATTTATTGGTGTTCATTATTTGCCCATGTTTTTCGAGGTATATTTTTATATACACGTATAGTTATATTCTATGATTTTAGGTCGGCAAAATTGCCAACAATCCGATATTTCATCAGCTTAGGCTGGCATCAAGTTTGGTCTTGCTGAGAATCTGATATTTTCATCAGCTTTGGCTGGCATCGACTTTGGTCGGTATCGGCTGAAGAGCCGGAATCTTCCATCAGCTTTGGCTGGCATCGACCAAAAATCTTCCATCAGCTTTGGCTGGCATCGACTTTGGTCGGCATCGGCTAAAGAGCCAGAATCTTCCATCAGCTTTGGCTGGCATCGACTTTGGTCGGCATCGGCTGAAAAGCCGGAATGTTTAACAAAAATACTTTTAAAAGACAGTAATATTTTGATTAAGTAAAATGGGTCACAGGATGTGCCTCATTAAAACCTTCCAGGCAAAACCCAGTGGAAAAAATCCTGGTAAGGAAAAAAAGTACAACATCCATAGTACAAGAGATTTTAACTAAAAAACTTCCTTAAAGAGGCCGAGTTCCAAGACCTAGGAAGAACTTTTCTGGTGAGTTCCCCGATCCTGTAAGCTCCTCCTCCAACAACTTCAACAATTCGAAAAGGCCCTTCCCAGTTAGCCGACATCTTCCCTTCACCCTGCGGTTTCCTGCAATCTTCCACCTTGCGCAAAACCAAGTCTCCCTGCTGAAAACTCCTCGATCTGACCTTGCGATTGTACTTCCTTGCCACCCTTGTTTTGACAGCTTCTTTGCGAATATGGGCGACCTCCCTTTCTTCTTCCAGCAGATCAAGGTCAGTTTTCCTATGCTCGTCGTTCGCTTCTTCAGAAAATGCCATCCTTCTAAAGCTCGGCTCACCGACTTCAACCGGGATCATAGCGTCAGCTCCATATGTGAGTCGGAACGGTGTTTCTTGGGTCGAGGATTGAGGTGTAGTATGATATGCCCACAAAACACGGTGTAATTCTTCTGGCCAGAGCCCTTTAGCACGATCTAACCTTTTCTTGAGTCCTGTCAAAATGATTTTATTTGTAGCTTTGGCCAAACCATTGGTCTGTGGGTGCTCAACCGATGTAAAAGCCTGCTTAATTCCATTCTTATAACAAAACTCTCAAAATTTCTTGTCAGTGAACTGTGTTCCATTATCAGACACAATAATAAATGGTAAACCAAAATGACATATAATATTTTTCCATACAAACCTTTTTACCTTTTCCGACGTTATGCTGGAGAGCGGCTCGGCCTCAATCCACTTCGTAAAGTAGTCGATTGCTACCACAATGTACTTCATTTGCCCTGCTGTGATTGGTAAAGGTCCCAGCAAATCAATTCCCCATCTACAAAATGGCCACGGAGTATCAAGGTTATGAAGTTCCTCTGGTGGAGCCTTGTGTAGACTTGAAAACTTTTGGCATTTTTCACATTTCTGAACGTACTTCAAGCAATCAGACTTCATAGTAGGCCAATATAATCCAGCGTGTAAACCTTTCCGGCCAAAGAACGTCCTCCAATATGACTGCCACACACACCTTCATGAACTTCCTCCATTACCAACATAATCCGATCTTGCTCAATGCATTTTAGTAAAGGCAAAGTGAATCCCCTTTTAAATAAATCTTCACCGATCAAGATATAATAACTGGCCGATTTTTTTAGCTTTTGAGCCTTTGTTTCGTCGGTCGGTAAGTCACCATTTTGCAGATATCTAATGATCGGGGCCATCCAAGAGTCTGGGTTGCTGTCTACGAAAAAAGATTCTTTATCATCGATGCTCGGATTTTCTATCACTTCCTGAATGACCGATCTATTGTTCCCAGCTCTTTTGGTATTGGCTAGCTTGGATAATAGATCGGCACGTGCATTCTGGTCTCTTGGAATGTGCAAAATTTCAAACTCTGTGAATTTTTTGATAATATTTTGTACCTTCGATAAATATTTCGTTAGCTGAGCATCTTTAGTTTGAAATTTGCCCCTGACTTGTCCAGTCATCAGCTGGGAGTCTGATTTTGCAATCAATCGGGTTGCTCCCATCTCAGCAGCAAGGGAAAGCCCAGCTAGAAGGGCTTCATACTCTGCCTGATTATTACTGGTTCGGAAATTGAACTTTAATGATTGCTCGATCAGGACTTCATTAGGCCCTTCCAATATAATTCCTGCCCCGCCTCCTTTTACATTCGAGGCTCCATCAAGAAAAAGATACCAGAGGTCGTTATTCGGGTAATGACAGGAAGGTGAGGATAGTTCAATCAGGAAATCAGATAATATCTGTGCCTTGATTGGCCCTCTGGGTTGATACTGGATATCAAATTCCGACAGCTCGATCGACCAAGAGATCATACGACCTGCTAACTCCGATTTTCTTTGAACTTGTTTAATAGGTTGGTCAGTCATGACAATTATTCGATGGCTTTGGAAATATTGTCGAAGTCGCCTTGCTGTCACCACGAGGGCCAATGCCATTTTTTCTATCCTTTGATATCTGACTTCCGGTCCCTACAGCACTCGACTTACAAAGTAGACTGGACGCTGGTCCTTTCCATCTTCTTTAATCAATACCAAACTCAAAGCTTGGTCAGAGACAGATATATAAAGCAATAAAGTATCACCTTGCTCGGGTCTAGTTAGGATTGGCGGTGTGGTTAAGAAGTGCTTCAACTCTGCAAATGCCTTTTTGCATTCCTCGGTCCATTGAAAATTAGTCGGTTTCTTTAGGCACTGGAAAAATGGAAGAGTTCGGTCGGCTGATTTCGACAGAAACCTTGACAAAGCAGCGATTCTTGTGACGCCCCTTTTCAAACCCAAGGGAACATCTCACTTTCAATTACAATGCAGAAATAAAATTTATATGTGAGTTAAGACCCGGTTCATTTTAATAATTTATACATTTACTCAATTGTAGTTGGTTAAGTAAATTAGCAAGTATATTTTTTTTTCATTACATTTACGTTAACGATAATCAATATCCACGATGACGAGACATACATGGGAAATTAACATTTCATTCATATATATATATAATTATCAACTGTTTAGTTACAAAGCCTGGCATAACAAAAAGTAAAACTATACCTGCCCCCAAAGGATTTTACATACATATCCCTACAGTATCAGAATATACAGCCCACTACAGACAAAACATCAAGCCCTCAAAATAAAATACTGGTAGCTCTCAGTAGCTACAAGTAAAGTCAGTCCCTCAAGTGAGGAGGAATCGAGTCAGGGTCCTCTTCAGGATCCTCTTCGGGGTCGTCCTCAGGAACTTCTTCGGGATCTTCCTCGAGATCTTCTTCGTCAGAGGAAATCACCATATGAATCGCAGAGTCACGGGACGGGGCCCGAATGGTGGAACAAAATGAGTCTTCCCGCGGAGTGAAATAGCGGTCACCCCATATCTCGTGTATCGGTAGCTGAAATTCCAGACGTAAACTAATACAGCAGGTGAAGACAGGCGGCTCGTGACGCCTCCAGGCTAAAGATAACGACACATCTCCCGTATAGACGCAACGCTCAGAACCATAGTTGATGTACCAAAGACTCGGCCCTCCCAAGAACGTCGGGCGCACATCTCCCAAAAATCTTTGCGTGCATGACTCCATACGCTTCTGTAGTCGCTCAGTCGAGATGAGGCCAAAAACCGGGAAGCCGGGGCTTAGGTTCCTTGCAGTTGTCTTCTATAGAACGTAGTATACGGACAAAACAGAAGTGGAGAGACAGAGAAGAGGTAAGACATCCTACCATCATTACCAATCATAGCATCGAGAAACTAAACGGCGCAAAACGCCCACATAGCATTTATGACAGCAATAATAGTAATGAACATTCAATAGCAATTATGATCAACCAAACAGTTCCAGTTATAATAACAATGCATGCCAGATGATTCATGGACTCACTATGCACACTTGCCCTCAATAACCAAAATCCTACTCCATGGAGCTAGACACAAAACAGTCGGAGGGAACGATCAGGAGGTATGTCTGTATTCTTGGCTGCCCAGGCCCTCAAGTGCTAAAAATTCTCAATTTATCATTTTGTACAACATGGCATTTTACAAGACATTCTACACAGATCTCGACATAGAGGACAGCGTCTCGGTCCGGATCGTCAGTGTGTTTGCATCGGTCCGCCTCCACAGACGAGAGAGCTACCACTGCCCATTGTGAGGTACCCGCACCCCGACGCCCAAGGTCAACAAGTAACCTACACTTGTCTATTCGCACCCGCACAAAGGTGTAAGTTCAACTCCTAGGCTACCGGCCTTAACCAAGTCCAACGGACAATCTCTTTCTTTTTGTTCAATGCATGACACAATCATACTCCTCATGACCAACTAGGCCCATCATGTTTCACATGCATGTCATATCATTTATCACAAGATTTGATCCCATTCACGGGTATACAACAATCCAATAGTACATTTTAAGGACATTCACAATTTCCATTCATAATCATGATAAAAGTCAACCATTAAATTCATTATGTGCCTCAAAAGCTCACCCATACTCATGTTCTTCCCTGTTTATGAATCCCTACTTAATCTCTAATCATCCAATCATTTATGATTTATGTACTTTTATTAATCCAAGGGTTTTGAATCCAGGAAGATATATGGCCAGAATCACCAACAACGTCACATATTTAATTGCTAGGTATGGGGTGATAAACCAAAGTTGTGAATTCGACGGAGACTATGCATTTAGTGGAAAATTGAGGCTGCCATTCGACGAAGACTAACATGGCAGAAGGATGAAAAATGGGAGAATATTTTATAACAAGATTGGATAAAAACTAATTTCTGTCGGATGGGGGTTCTGTCGAACAGAGGTCAGAACTGTCGAATTCTTTCCAGAAGGTCAGCAGAAGTCCAATTCGACGGATGTGGGTGTCGACGTTGGAGAAATCTCCCAAGTGTCGAACCAACGAAAACACTGTGGTCAGAACTCTAATTCGACGGGTCTTGACGTTCTACTCGACGAATATTAACTTTGGGTAGCTTCTGATAAATGGACAGAAGATCCACTCGACAGGTATGTCTCTCAATGGGTATTGGCATTCTAACTCGACGAATATTTCACTCGACGGATGTGGTCATTCAAATTCGACGGATTTTGCATTGGAGGAGTTTCTCTCCTAAGTGGTCGGAGTTCATACTCGACGGTTTTGATATTGCACTAATGACCAGAATCAAATTCGACGGGCATGGCCAGGGGTTCATACTGACAGGTTTTGACTTTACTAAGTGATCAAGACATCACATTCGACGGGTTTGGCTAGGGGTTCATACTCGACGGATTTTAACTTTACCAAGTAATCAGACATCAAATTCGACGGGTTTGGCCAGGGGTACATACTCGACGGTTTTTAACTTTGCTAAGTAATCAGACATCAAATTCGACGGGTTTGGCCAGGGGTACATACTCGACAGTTTTTAACTTTACATTCAATGATCAGAAACTCAGTTATTACCATTTCTCACCAAGAATCCCAGAGTTTTAGTCTCAGGGCGTGGCCATCCGAGAACCAGCCCGACAACGTTCCTTTTAGATTATACGTTCCAGACATATATATCAAAACACACAAACAATCAAATAGCATATATATATACATATATATCACCAACAGCATGTAAACAGAGATGAATCACTACGTTCCAATCACAAACAATGTCCCTAAATGCTAAAAGAGGTTGAGGAGGAGTGTCTTCTCTCTTACCTGGGAGAAGCACAAAGAAAGGTGCTTCCTTTTTGGTCAGGATTTCGTTTCCAGCTTCCAGGAATTCCTTAAAAATTTAAACTTGCAAGAATCAGAATCCTAATATTGAAATAGATACCCATTGTCATCAAAATGACAATGGTTTACGAAAAAGAGAAGAGAGGGTGAAAAAGCTAAGAGCTTTACCTTAAAGCTCCAACCTTTAAGCTTCAAAGACGTAGAAGAATGAATATGGAGGAAATGGCAGAACCTTGAAGCTGATTTCCTCAATGATGGTGGTTCTCCAAACACGAAATGGTGCTAAGATTTGGGACGGTTTGAAGAACAAAATGGAGGTGTGGGTGGTGTTGCTGCTGTAGGATGAAAGAGAAGAGAGAAGATGAGTAAATAGTAGCAGCGTATTTGGGAGGAGAGGAAATGTGAGAAAATGAAATGAATTAGACCCCCTTAATTTCAAACGTGCAGCACCAATTTGGGGAGGAGAGAGAAATGATAAAAATAATGATTGGGGGAAGCTTCCTTGAGAAGCTTCGCGCGCTCCTCGATAAAGTACATAGTAAGCTTGTCTCCAAATTAAATACATCTGACAGATGATTAATTATACTGTGGAATTATTTCCTCAGTGAATAAAATTTACAATTGATGAAAATAATATATTATTATTCATCAGATAATTTTATGATACCGCAAATTTTATTTAACAGATAAAACATAAAAAATGTAAACCTCGCAAACTGTGCCCGACCTCGGGTTTAGTAAGATCCCCCGTTGACACGTTGACAGTTCAAAGTTTACCAGCCTCAGGAAAAATATTCTAGTTTTCCCGGCTCCGCTCAGTGTACACGCAAAATGAAGAATATATTAAAATATTCATCATTTTCAGAAAAATCCACAAAAATTCCTAAAAATCATAAATATTATAAAATGATCGTTTATAATGAAATAAAGAATTTTCGGGATGTTACAATACTCCCCTTCAAAAAAAGAATTTCGTCCTCGAAATTTGCATACCTTAGAATAACTGTGGGTGTTGCTCCTTCATCTTGTTTTCCAGCTCCCAAGTTGCATCTCCGGTTACCTCGTTCCAGATTACTTTCACCAATGCGATCTCCTTGCCTCTTAATTGCTTTATCTTCCTATCCTCGATTTTTACAGGAGACATCTCATAAGTTAAGTTTTCTTTTAGTTGTACTGCATCCAGTGCTATGACATGACTTGGGTCAGGGAGGTATTTTCGGAGTTGTGACACATGGAAAACATTATGAATGTTTGAAAGGAAAGGAGGTAAGGATATTTGGTACGCTACAGGACCTACACGACGAATGATTTGGTAGGGTCCAAGGAATTTAGGAGTGAGTTTTCTAGATTTTAAAGCCCGGCCCACCCCAGTCGTAGGTGTGACTTTCAGGAATACATGTTCGCCTTCCTCAAACTCAAGAGGTTTTCTCCTTCGGTCTGCATAACTCTTTTGCCGACTTTGAGCCGTTCTCATCTTTTCCTGAATCATCTTAACCTTCTCAGTTGTCTGCTGTATAATCTCTGGTCCAACAGTAAGGCGCTCGCCGTCTTGGTACCAACACAGAGGTGTTCGACATCGTCGTCCATACAGAGCCTCGTAGGGTGCCATCCCTATGCTTGAATGATAACTGTTGTTGTAGGTGAATTCTATCAAGGGTAGAATGTCGTCCCAACTACCAGTTTGTTCTATGGTACAGGCTCGAAGCAAATCTTCCAAAGATTGGATCGTCCTTTCTGATTGACCGTCGGTCTGCAGATGATAAGCAGAACTCAGACGTAGCTTCGTCCCCAACGCTTCTTGCAAACTCTCCCAGAGATTTGAAGTAAATCTCGGATCTCTATCCGAAACAATACTCGTAGGCACACCGTGCAGTCTAACAATTTCTCCAATATAGATTTGAGTCAATCTCTCCAGTTTGTATTTTATGTCGATTGGGAGAAAGTGTGCCGACTTCGTGAGTCGGTCCACGATTACCCAAATCGAATCATGACCTTTTCTTGTCCTTGGCAATCCGACTACAAAATCCATTGCAATACTGTCCTACTTCCATTAGGAATAGACAACGGTTGCAACAACCCCGCTGGTCTCGATGTTCCACCTTAGCTTTTTGACAAACTAGACAAGTCGATACACGTCTAGTGATGTCACTCTTCATTCCATGCCACCGAACAACTTCTTCAAGTCTTGGTACATTTTTGTTATGCCCGGATACATACTCGGTGGCTTGTATGAGCATGGTTAATGATGTATTCTCTAAGTTCCTTGTCACGAGGAATACAAACTCTTCCACGAAACCTCAGAATTCCATCCGTTCCTTCCGTAAACTCTGTTTCACCTCCTTGCTCCACTTGCTCTCTCACTTCTTGTAAGAACTTGTCAATCTTCTGCTTTTCCTTTATGTCATCCAGTAGCTCACTTGTAATGGTAACCATATTCATGCAAATCTTTCCAGGTTCTAACTCCACAAAAGACCACACATCCCTGAACTGCTCTAGCATATCCTTTTCCTTGATCATCAGGGCAGAGACACTGATCATCTTCCTACTTAGAGCATCTGCCATAACATTTGCCTTGCCAGGGTGATACAGAAGTTGGAAATCGTAATCCTTCAGGAATTCTAACCACCTTCGTTGCCTCATGTTCAACTCCTTCTGATCATACAAATACTTCAAACTCTTGTGATCACTGAAAATATTGAACGTTGCTCCGTAGAGAAAATGCCTCCATATCTTCAGAGCAAAAACTACAGCCACTAACTCCAAGTCGTGTGTCAGGTAATTCTTCTCGTGCACTCGCAACTGCCTTGAAGCATAAGCCACAACTCTTCCACGCTACATAAGTACAGATCCTAGCCCTTGGTATGAAGCATCGCAGTACACTTCAAACTGCTCATTTGGATCGGGTAGCACTAACACCGGTGAGGTAGTCAGTCGATTCTTCAACTCTTGGAAACTTTGCTCACAGCTGTCAGTCCACTCAAAAGCTTGGTTTTTCCTCGTGAGTTGTGTAAGTGGTCCAGCAATCTTGGAGAATCCCTCAATAAACCTCCGGTAATATCCAGCTAAACCCACGAAGCTTCGAATCTCCGTCACGGACGTTGGTCTTTCCCATTGCAGCACTGCCTCCACCTTCGATGGATCCACGGCAATCCCATCCTTCGAGATCACGTGACCCAGAAACTTAACTTCTTCTATCAAGAACTCACACTTTGACAGCTTGGCATACAATTCCTTCTCCTTCAGAATCTGAAGAACTATACTGAGGTGTTCAGCATAGTCCTCCTGATTTTGAGAGTATACCAGAATGTCATCAATGAAGGTCACAACGAATCTGTCCAAGTAAGGACGAAAGATTTGGTTCATGTAGTCCATAAAGATAGCTGGTGCGTTCGTCACACCAAACGGCATCACTAGGTATTCATAATGACCGTATCGGGTACGAAAAGCTGTCTTGGGTATATCCTCCGTCTTCACTCGTATCGATGATACCCCACCGCAGATCGATCTTTGAAAACACCGCTGCTCCCTTCAGTTGGTCCATTAAATCATCAATTCTTGGGAGTGGATACTTGTTCTTAATCGTTACCTTGTTCAGCTGCCGATAGTCTACACATAATCTCGAGGTGCCATCCTTCTTGCGAACTAACAGCACTGGCGCTCCCCATGGGGACACACTTGGCCTGACAAATTGCTTTTCCAAAAGCTCTTCTAGCTGTTTCTTGAGCTCAGCTAACTCTGTCGGTGCCATTCTATACGGTGCTATAGACACGGGACCAGCTCCCGGTACTAGGTCGATAGCAAACTCTATCTCTCGAGCCGGTGGTAAACCAGGTACATCATCAGGAAAGACTTCGGGAAACTCGTTCACCACTGGAATTGTGTTCACATCAACCTCGTTCTCGACTTTCAAAGAAGACAGTAGCATGTATCCGTGAGCTCCTTCTTTCAAGAGAGCTTGAACTCGGTTGGCCGTTAAAAATCTAGAATCCTCCATTATGGGAAAAACTATGGTCTTTTTGGAACAGTCTAACAGAACATGGTTGGAAGACAACCAGTCCATCCCTAAGATAATATCTAATTGGGAAAGGGGTAAACAGATCAGATCGACCGAAAAGGTTCGACCTTCAACAACCAATGGACAATTTAGACAGACTTTGGTAGTAACTACCGGTTTATCAGTGAGGGTAGAAATAGTTAAGTCAAAAGGTAGAGACGACACAGGTAGACCCAGTCTTTGCACACAGTCATATGATATAAAAGAATGGGTTGCCCCAGAGTCATACAGCACAGTTAAAAGATTACCTTCTATAGTACCTTCCCCTTGTATCAAATCTTCGGATTCGGAAGCCTCAACTCCGCTCATAGTGTAGACTCGCCCTCCAGCCTGTGGTTTCTTGGCTCTTGCAGCATTCACTGAAGGTTCGGCCTTCGTTTGGTTGCAGTCTCGGGACACGTGGCCAGCTTTGCCACATTTGAAGCAGATGAATCCCTTCATGGTACAGTCCCTTGTGAGATGGTCTTTCCCACTCTTCAAACATCCGGAAGGATACGCCGTGTTCGCGGTCCGGTTCCTAGTAGAACTTCCACCGAACTTCCACCCATGGCTTGTTGTCGATTCCCCGTGGGTGGAGTACGGCTTCTTCCGGAAACGGTTAGCACCTGGCATCGCCGCCTCCGGAATCTCGTAGGCCCAAAGTTTCGCTCCTCATGCCTCTAGATTGCTCCGAGCCTCTACATCACAAAGCCAAGTATCCAAGTAGTTGTGAGAATTCATTGATCCTCAAGGTGATCACACCTTCTTCACTTCATACCTCGGTCCTTCCATAAATCTTCGGCATTTCCATGCTTCATCCGGTTGGTTACGAAAGTACGTCAAAAATCCGTGACCGGTTTTCAAATTTCATCACAGACTCGCTAACAGTCATATTTCCTTGTCGCAGGTTGAGGAATTCCGACTCCTTCGCATGCCTTGCGCTCGTAGGAAAATATTTATCTAAGAACTTTTCCTTGAATAAGCCCCAAGTAATCTCTCGGTTCGCAGCTTCTAGCATTTGCTGCACTCCATTCTGCCAATTCTCAGCATTGCCTACCAGCATAAATGTAGTATAGTTCACCTTCTTGTCCTCGGCGTAATTCATTCCTCGAAAGACTTTCTCCAATTCCTTAATCCACAGACTAGCCTTGTCCGGATCAAATTCCCCTTTGAATTGAGGAGGGTTATGGCGTCGAAACTCTGCTAAATTCTGAGCATCAGCAGTGGCCTCTAGCTGTTGAGCAGCTCGCTCTTGTTGTTGTGCAACCCTCTCTTGTTGCTGGACAGCTTGCTCGGTTTGCTGTGCGACGGCCTCAGCCATCCTCTGCATCGCTGTAATAGCTGCTGCCATATCTTTCCCTCGTGCCATCTTACTTTCTTAGATCAGATTAACTGAAAACATAGAAAAGTCAGTTGCACTCACTAGGAACACCAAACAGTACACCCTTACGTATACTACTCAGAGAACACACAGCACAAACAAGACAGACTCAAACACAAGACCCAAAGAAACATAAATCGGGGCTCTGATACCAACTCAGTGTGACGCCCCTTTTCAAACCCAAGGGAACATCTCACTTTCAATTACAATGCGGAAATAAAATTTATATGTGAGTTAAGACCCGGTTCATTTTAATAATTTATACATTTACTTAATTGTAGTTGGTTAAGTAAATTAGCAAGTATATTTTTTTTTTCATTACATTTACGTTAACGATAATCAATATCCACGATGACGAGACATACATGGGAAATTAACATTTCATTCATATATATATATAATTATCAACTGTTTAGTTACAAAGCCTGGCATAACAAAAAGCAAAACTATACCTGCCCCTAAAGGATTTTACATACATATCCCTACGGTATCAGAATATACAGCCCACTACAGACAAAACATCAGGCCCCCAAAATAAAATACTGGTAGCCCTCAGTAGCTACAAGTAAAGTCAGTCCCTCAAGTGAGGAGGAATCGAGTCAGGGTCCTCTTCAGGATCCTCTTCGGGGTCGTCCTCAGGAACTTCTTCGGGATCTTCCTCGAGATCTTCTTTGTCAGAGGAAATCACCATATGAATCGCAGAGTCACGGGACGGGGCCCGAGCGGTGGAATGAAATGAGTCTTCCCGCGGAGTAAAATAGCGGTCACCCCACATCTCGCGTATCGGTAGCTGAAATTCCAGATGTAAACTAATACAGCAGGTGAAGACAGGCGGCTCGTGACACCTCCAGGCTAAAGATAACGACACATCCCCCGTATAGACGCAACGCTCAGAACCATAGTTGATGTACCAGCACTCTGGCCCTCCCAAGAAGGTCAGGCGCACATCTCCCAAAAATCTTTGCGTGCGTGGCTCCATACGCTTCTGCAGTCGCTCAGTCGAGATGAGGCCAAAAACCAGGGAAGTCGGGGGCTTCCGGTTCCTTGCAGTTGTCTTCTATAGAACGTAGTATACGGACAAAACAGAAGTGGAGAGACAGAGAAGAGGTAAGACATCCTACCATCATTACCAATCATAGCATCGAGAAACTAAACGGCGCAAAACGCCCACATAGCATTTATGACAGCAATAATAGTAATGAACATTCAATAGCAATTATGATCAACCAAACAGTTCCAGTTATAATAACAATGCATGCCAGATGATTCATGGACTCACTATGCACACTTGCCCTCAATAACCAAAATCCTACTCCATGGAGCTAGACACAAAACAGTCGGAGGGAACGATCAGGAGATATGTCTGTATTCTTGGCTGCCCAGGCCCTCAAGTGCTAAAAATTCTCAATTTATCATTTTGTACAACATGGCATTTTATAAGACATTCTACACAGATCTCGACATAGGACAGCGTCTCGGTCCGGATCGTTAGTGTGTTTGCATCGGTCTGCCCCACAGACAGAGAGCTGCCAGCTGCCTATTGTGAGGTACCCGCACCCTGACGCCCCCAAGGTCAACAAGTAACCTACACTTGTCTATTCGCACCCGCACAAAGGTGTAAGTTCAACTCCTAGGCTACCGGCCTTAACCAAGTCCAACAGACAATCTCTTTCTTTTTGTTCAATGCATGACACAATCATACTCCTCATGACCAACTAGGCCCATCATGTTTCACATGCATGTCATATCATTTATCACAAGATTTGATCCCATTCACGGGTATACAACAATCCAATAGTACATTTTAAGGACATTCACAATTTCCATTCATAGTCATGATAAAAGTCAACCATTAAATTCATTATGTACCTCAAAAGCTCACCCATACTCACGTTCTTCCCTGTTTATGAATCCCTACTTAATCTCTAATCATCCAATCATTTATGATTTATGTACTTTTATTAATCCAAGGGTTTTGAATCCAGGAAGATACATGGCCAGAATCACCAACAACGTCACAGATTTAATTGCTAGGTATGGGGTGATAAACCAAAGTTGTGAATTCGACGGAGACTATGCATTTAGTGGAAAATTGAGGCTGCCATTCGACGAAGACTAACATGGCAGAAGGATGAAAAATGGGAGAACATTTTATAACAAGATTGGATAAAAACCAATTTCTGTCGGATGGGGGTTCTGTCGAACAGAGGTCAGAACTGTCGAATTCTTTCCAGAAGGTCAGCAGAAGTCCAATTCGACGGATGTGGGTGTCGACGTTGGAGAAATCTCCCAAGTGTCGAACCAACGAAAACACTGTGGTCAGAACTCTAATTCGACGGGTCTTGACGTTCTACTCGACGAATATTAACTTTGGGTAGCTTCTGATAAATGGACAGAAGATCCACTCGACAGGTATGTCTCTCAATGGGTATTGGCATTCTAACTCGACGAATATTTCACTCCACGGATGTGGTCATTCAAATTCGACGGATTTTGCATTGGAGGAGTTTCTCTCCTAAGTGGTCAGGAGTTCATACTCGACGGTTTTTGATATTGCACTAATGACCAGGAATCAAATTCGACGGGCATGGCCAGGGGTTCATACTCGACAGGTTTTGACTTTACTAAGTGATCAAGACATCACATTCGACGGGTTTGGCCAGGGGTTCATACTCGACGGATTTTAACTTTACCAAGTAATCAGACATCAAATTCGACGGGTTTGGCCAGGGGTACATACTTGACGGTTTTTAACTTTGCTAAGTAATCAGACATCAAATTCGAAGGGTTTGGCCAGGGGTACATACTCGACGGTTTTTAACTTTACATTCAATGATCAGAAACTCAGTTATTACCATTTCTCACCAAGAATCCCAGAGTTTTAGTCTCAGGGCGTGGCCATCCGAGAACCAGCCCGACAACGTTCCTTTTAGATTATACGTTCCAGACATATATATCAAAACACACAAACAATCAAATAGCATATATATATATACATATATATCACCAACAGCATGTAAACAGAGATGAATCACTACGTTCCAATCACAAACAACGTCCCTAAATGCTAAAAGAGGTTGAGGAGGAGTGTCTTCCTCTTACCTGGGAGAAGCACAAAGAAAGGCTGCTCCTTTTTGGTCAGGATTTCGTTTCCAGCTTCTAGGAATTCCTTAAAAATTTAAACTTGCAAGAATCAGAATCCTAATATTGAAATGGATACCCATTGTCATCAAAATGACAGTGGTTTACGAAAAAGAGAAGAGAGGGTGAAAAAGCTAAGAGCTTTACCTTAAAGCTCCAACCTTTAAGCTTCAAAGACGTAGAAGAATGAAGATGGAGGAAATGGCAGAACCTTGAAGCTGATTTCCTCAATGATGGTGGTTCTCCAAACACGAAATGGTGCTAAGATTTGGGACGGTTTGAAGAACAAAATGGAGGTGTGGGTGGTGTTGCTGCTGTAGGATGAAAGAGAAGAGAGAAGATGAGTGAATAGTAGCAGCGTATTTGGGAGGAGAGGAAATGTGAGAAAATGAAATGAATTAGACCCCCTTAATTTCAAACGTGCAGCACTAATTTGGGGAGGAGAGAGAAATGATAAAAATAATGATTGGGGGAAGCTTCCTTGAGAAGCTTCGCGCGCTCCTCAATAAAGTACATAGTAAGCTTGTCTCCAAATTAAATACATCTGACAGATGATTAATTATACTGTGGAATTATTTTCTCAGTGAATAAAATTTACAATTGATGAAAATAATATATTATTATTCATCAGATAATTTTATGATACCGCAAATTTTATTTAACAGATAAAACCTCAAAAATGTAAACCTCACAAACTATGCCCGGCCTCGGGTTTAGTAAGATCCCCCGTTGACATGTTGACAGTTCAAAGTTTACCAGCCTCAGGAAAAATATTCTAGTTTTCCCGGCTCCGCTCAGTGTACACGCAAAACGAAGAATATATTAAAATATTCATCATTTTCAAAAAAATCCACAAAAATTCCTAAAAATCATAAATATTATAAAATGATCGTTTATAATGAAATAAAGAATTTTCGGGATGTTACAATTCTCCCCGTTAATCTCTGGACCTCCTTGATTGATGCGGGACTTCTCATGTCCATTATAGCTCTACATTTGTCAGGGTTGGCCTCAATCCCTCTGTTGGTTAGGAGGAATCCGAGGAATTTCTCACCCTGTATACCGAACACACATTTTTCTGGATTCAATTTCATGTTGTACCTTCTTAACTGGGCAAAGATTTCTAGGTGATCTGAACAGTGGTTACCGCTGGCCTGTGTCTTTACTACCATATCATCAACATATACCTCGATGTTTCTTCCGATTTGGTCCTCAAATATTTTGTTCATGAGCCTCTGATAGGTCACCCCGGCATTTTTCAGACCAAAAGCCATAACCCGATAATAATAATTCCCGAACTCGGTTATGAAGGTAGTTTTCTCCTCGTCATCCCGATGCATCCTGATCTGATTATATCCTGAGTAGGCATCCATGAAGCTAAGGAATTGATAACCGGATGCACTATCGACCAACCAATCTATACTAGGCAGAGGCTAAGAATCATTCGGACAAGCTTTGTTCAGGTCGGTAAAATCCGTGCACATCCTCCACTTCCCTGTCGACTTCTTGACCATGACCATGTTAGCCAACCACGTGGTATACTCTACCTCCCTTATGAAATCAGCCTCCAGCAGTTTTTTGGTCTCTTGAGCGGCAGCCTCCTGCCTTTCAGCTCCGAGCTTCCGCTTTTTCTGAGCAACAGGTTTTATTTTTTGATTTACTGAAAGTTTATGGGTAATTACCTCTGGGTCAATTCCTGGTAAGTCTGCTGCAGTCCAAGCAAACACATCGGAGTTTTCTTTCAACAGCTTTTCCAATTCATTCTTGACATCGACTGGACGATTGGAACCAATGCGAGTTACCTGATTCGGTTTCGGGCCCAAGGATATAACCTGCAAATCTTCTATTGGCTGAGGTTGATCCTGTTCATCACTCCTCGGGTCTAATTCTGCCATATTAATGTGCAAGGGTTTGGCTGATGTGTCAACTCGGTCGGCCACCTCTTTTGGTTTTGGCTTTAGACTTTCGTTATAACATATTCTTGCCTCTCTTTGATCTGCATGAACCACACCTATCTCGTTTTTGGAAATGGGAAACTTCATTGTTAAATGCGGGGTTGATACCACCGCTCCCAAAGAATTAAGAGAAGGTCTTCCAAGAATAATATTGTACAGAGTATGAGAATCAATAACCAGATATTTAACGAGAATCGTTTTCAAAAGTGTACCTGTCCCGAAAGTCGTTCGGAGTTCAATATACCCCTTAACATTTACCTGTTCTCCTGAGAAACCGACCAGACATCCATCAAAAGGATTTAACTCGGTTTCTGGAATTTGTAATCTACGGAGAGTTGACAAATAAAGTATATCTGCCGAGCTGCCCTGATCGACCAAGACCCTCCTAATCTAGAAATTTCCGGCGATGACGGAGATCACCATTGGATCGTCCAAGTTTTCATTGAGACCCGCAAAATCTTTACTGGAAAAAGAGATCACCGGGCTCTCTTCACATTGCACCGGAGAAGGATGACTTACAGACATGACAGCTCAGAGGTGTCTTTTCCGAGATGAATTTAAACTCCCTCCTCCAGCGAATCCTCCGGCTATGGTGTCGATCACTCCTCTAATCACATGATCCCGGGGGTCCGAAACAGCAACGACAGTTTTGCTTTTTTCTCCCGAGTTCGGGCTCCTTGGTCTCGATTGATTTCCGTCTCTTGTCTCTTTTGCTTCTCTACTACGGCTTCTACGCCGATATATGTATTTCCCGAGATGACCTTCTCGAATGAGTTGCTCGATTCTATCTTTCAATGTAATGCAATCCTCTGTTGAATGTCCGTATACCTTATGAAACTCACATCTTTTGGTTTTATCAATGTTTGCCGGGATCCTTTGTTTTCCTGCATTCATCGGAATTTGAATCAAGCCAGTGCTGTATATTTCTCGCAAAATTTGATCCTGTGGAGTGTTCAAAGGGGTATATCTATCAAAGACAGATCGAACTCTTCTGAACGTTTCCCTCGATCCTTGACTGAGCCTTTCTGATTAGTCATTATTGCGTGTCGCGTTTCTTCCCCTTTGGTTGGATCGCCCCCCTTGAAATTTTTCGAATGAAACTGGGCGAATGGAGATGTGAGGGCTGCTTGTAACATCCCGAAAATTTATTATTTTGTTAAGAACGATCGTTTTATAATATTTGCAATTTTTAAGAATTTTTGTGGAATTTTCTGGAGATGATGAATATTTTAATATATTCTTCGTTTTATGTGTGTGCTGAGTGGAGCCGGGAGAATAGAATATTTTCCCGGCGCCGGTAAACTTGGACGTCAACGTGACAACGGGGATCTTACTAAACCCGAGTCCCGGGCACGTTTACGAGGTCTACATTTTTGGGGTTTTATCTCGCTAGTATAATAAATCATCCGTTGTATTTAATCAAGGAGACAAGCTTACTATGCACTTCGTAGAGAAGCGTGCGAAGCTTCTCAAGGAAGCTTCTTTGAATCATTTTTTATTATTTCTCTCTCCTCCTATTTTTGTGTCTGCACATTTGAATTAAGGGGCTTAATTCATTCTTCAATCTCCACACATTTCCTCCTCCCGTACGTAGCACTCATCTTTCTCTCTTTCCATTTCTCCTTCCAAAAAAGACCATTTCCCCCCCCCACCTTCATATTTTCACCCTCCAATACCATCACACTCCAAAGACCATTTCGTGTCTCGGAAAAGCACCACACCCGAGGAACATCTTCAAAGTCCTACGTCTTCTTCATCTTCTTTTCCTCCACGGTTGAAGCTTAAAGGTTGGAACTTTAAGGTAAAATCCTTAGCTTTTTCCTCATCTCTTCTCATTTTCGTAACCCACTTGTCATTTTGATGACCATGGGTATCCATTTCAACATTTGATTCGATTTTGGTGAGCTTGAATATTCAAGGATTTCTCGGGAGTGAAAATATCATTTTCGACCAAAAGGAGCAGCCTTTCTTGTGCTTCTCTAAGGTAAGAGGAAGACACTCCTCTCAACCTCTCTTAGCATTTAAGAACGTCGTGATTTTGTTGAGGTCTTCCGCTTTTTGTGTCCGTTCGTATGGTATATGTGTTATTTGATTGTTTGAGTTTGAATATATATATATATATAAATGATAACTGGATGTATTAGAATGTGTAATATTGAAGGGAATGAGTTCCGAGTGATTTTCGGATAGTTACGGTGTTGAGCCCAGGACTTGGAAACTTAATGTGGAAAACTTGTAATAGTAAGAAATTTGGCCAAACTCGTCGAATATAATGCCTTGATCTTTTGGTGATATGTCAAAATCCGTCGAATGAAGATTCGACCATTTTCGTCGAATGATAAAATCCGTCGAGTAAGGACCCATGGCCAAACCCGTCGAACATGATCACCTAATCTCTTAGTAAAACGTTAAAATCCGTCGAGTAAGGACCCATGGCCAAACCTGTCGAACATGACAACCTAAAACCCGTCGAACATGACAACCTAGAAACACATCGAACGTGATAACCTAAAATCGTCGAATGTGACAACCTAATTACTTAGTAAAATGTTGAAACCCGTCGAGTTTAGACTCAGACCCTTTTCGTCGAGTGTCAAACTCGTCGAATTTAGATCTCTGACCAGTAAACACAATGTCAATATTCGTCGAGTATGAACCTCGATCATGTCCGTCGAGATTGATCTTCCGACCAAAGACCCGTCGAATAGAGTCCCTGGACACTTACAAGAAAATGCCCCAAAGTCAATAATCGTCGAATTTGAGTGACAATGCCTGTCGAGTAGATGAATTTCCCTGACGTCGAAATTAGAGATTTCGACCGGAAATCGGTTCGACACTTGGGAGATTTTCTCCAACGTCGACACCTATACCCATCGAATTGAGGCTTTTGCTGACCATCTGGAGGGTCCGACGGTTTTGATCTTCGTCCGACAGAACCCCCATCCGACAGTTTTGATCTTCGTCCGACAGAACCCCCATCCGACAGTTTTGATCTTCGTCCGACAAAATCCCCATCCGACAGAAAAATGTTTTCTCCATTCTTTCCCCCTCCTGTTACATTATTCTTCGTCGGATAGCAACTTCAATTCTTCATGAAATGTAGTCTCTGTCGAATTCAAATGTATACCTATCACCCAACACCTATTAATTGAAGTCTGTGACTCAAATTGTGATTTCCGACCGTGTAGTTTCCTGGACCCAAAACCTTGGGACTAATATAGGAATATTGATCATAAATAAATGGGATGACTAGAAATTGCTTAGGGATGCATAAACAGGGAAGAACATGAGAGTGTGAGATTTTTAGATCTTAAAATAATCTTCTAAGGGCATATGAATAAATTACCTAAGAGGATTCAAGTTAACTAAAAGAATTCCTTTAGAGGCAAACCCTGTAAGTAAAGCTAAAACTAAGCAAGAACTCATAATACGTTTTGAAAAGGGTATTGATCTATTTAATGACAATATTATGCTATTGTGGGTCCATGTGAGAGAGACCATTGACCGTATTAATTCTTACTTTGGCAAATTGTGACATATGATGGAATAGTATGTGATAATGATCATACCGATTATGCATAGAGTTTGTATGCATTGTGAATTGTCCGTTGACCTGTCGTAAGGCCTAGTTGCCTAGGAGTTGAACACACCTTAGTGCGGGTGCGAATAGACAAGTGGGGTCCTGTAGTTGGCCTTGAGGGCGTTGGGCGCGGGTGTTTCACAAAGGGCGGTGGTAGCCCCTCCGGGACCGTGAGACAAACCGATGCGAACGCACCAACGATCCCGACCGGCCACAGCCCCTATATCGAGATCTTGTGAGAATGCCGCTCGTATAAAGCCTTGTTGCGCAAAATGACCGATTATTTTCTCGGAAAGCACTTGTTTTTATGGCCGACGAGATACTAGCATGTCTCCCGATCATTCTCTCCGAATGTTTTGTGTCTAGCTCCATGGAGTAGGATCTTGGTTATTGAGGGCTCATGTGTATAGAGTCCGTGCATTATTTGCATTTATCATTATTATGGTCCGGCATTGATATACTTGTCGATATACCTATGACCGCTGGAACTGTCTCGCTTGATTCATAAGCGCTCTTGAATGTCTATTACTATTACTTGTTGTTGTAAATGCTATGTGGGCGCTTTGCGCCGTTTGTTTTCTTGATGCTATAATTGGTAATGACGGAAGGATGTCTTACCTCTTTTCTTTCCCGTCTCTCCATTTTCGTTTATCCGTACGTTGCGTCTCATCGAAGACAACCGTGAGGAACCGGAAGCTCCCAACTTCCCCGGTTTTTGGCCTTATCTTGATTGAGCAACTATAGAAGACTATGGAGCCCCGCACGCACGTATTTTTGGGAGATGTACGTCCGACGTTCTTAGGAGGGCAGTGAGTGTTGGTATATCAACTACGCTTCGAGCGCCGTGTCTACACGGAGATGTCTCGATATCACTAGCCTGGAGACGCCACGAACCACTGTCTTCACTCACGCCGTCGTACGCCCACGTTTGGAGTTTCACCACCGATACGTGAGATGTGGGGCGATCGTTACTTTACTCCGAGAGAGGACTCTTTTCGTTCTACAGCTCGGGCCCCGTCCCGTGTCTCTGCTATTCCTATGGTGATTTCCTCTGATGATGAGGAAGATCCTGAGGAAGATCCCGAGGAAGTCCCCGAGGACGACCGAAGAGGACCCCGAAGAGGATCCCGACACGATTCCTCCTCACTTGAGGGATTGATGTCACTCGTAGCTACCGAAGGCTACCAAGTATGATATTTTGGGGCCCGATGTTTTGTTTGTAGTGGGCTGTAGAATTTCGATACCGTGGGGATGTGTATGTAATATTTTGGGGGCAGGTGTATAGTTTTGCTTTTGATGTACCTGTGCTTGTAACTAAATGCTTTGATAAACTTATATATATATATATATGATGATGCGAGATATTGATTCCTATGCATGTTTTACTGTTTGATCTTTTATTTCCATTGATGTCTCGTCAACACGGTTACTAATTAAAAAGAAAAAAAAAAAAGTACATATATAACATAACCGCCAATTAAAATACCCAACTATAATCTAGTGAATATACGCGTCTTATTAAAATGGAGGGTCTCAACTCACCTAACTTTATTTCCGCATTGTAATCGACCATGTGACGTTCCCTTGGAAGAGGGCGTTACATTCTTGGTATCGAGCCCCAGGTTTATGTTTCTTTGGGTCTTGTGGTTGAGTCCGTCTTGTTTGTCAGGCTGTGTGTTCTCCGAATGGTATTCGTAAAGGAGTAGTGTTTGGTATTCTTAGTGAATGCAACCGACTTTTTCGTGTTTTCGATAATCGAATCGAGAAAGTGAGATGGCACGAAGGGAAGACATGGCAAAGAAGCTATTACAAACGATGCAAAGGATGGCCGAGGTCATCGCACAACGTGACGAGCAAGCCGCTCGTGCAAGAGAGAGAGTTACGCAACAACAAGAGCGAGCCGCTCAACAGTTAGAGGCTACCGCCGATGCTCGAATTTAGCGAGTTTCGACGCCATAATCCTCCTCAATTTAAAGGAGAATTTGATCCAGGACAAAGCTAGTCTCGTGGATCAAGGAGTTGGAGAAGGTATTTCGAGGAATGAATTGCGCCGAGGGTAAGAAGGTGGATTATGCTACTTTTATGCCGGTAGGTAACGCCGAGAGCGGTGGAACGGAGTGCGGAGGATGCTAGAAGTCGCGAACCGAGATATTACTTGGGAGTTGTTCAAAGAAAAGTTCTTGGACAAGTATTTTCTGCGAGTGCAAGGCATGCGAAGGAGTCGAATTCCTCAACCTACGACAGGAATATGACCGTTAGCGAGTACGCACGAGATTCGAAAATTTGTCACATTTTCGACCTACTTTCAGAACCAACCGGATGAGGCTTGGAAGTGCCGAAGATTCACGGAAGGATTGAGGTACGAACCGAGGAAAGTCTGTAATCACCTTGAGGATCAATGAATTCTCACAACCGCTGGATACTTTGTGATGTAGAGGCTCTCGGAGCAATCTAGAGATATGAGGAATAGAAACTTGGGGCGCGAGATTCCAGGCAGAGAGGCGGCAATAACATAGCATGCTAACCGCTTCTGAAGAAGCCATACTCTCGACCAATGGGAAGTCACCAACAAGCCATGGGTGGAAGTTCGGTGGAGGTTCTAGTGGGAACCTGGATGGCCAAAACTTGGCATATCCCTCCAAATGCGGAAGTGTGGAAAAGATCATCGACAAGGGATTGTCCTATCAAAGGGATTATCTGTTTTCGATGTGGGAAACCCGGACACATCTACGAGACCGCAATCAAGCGAAGGTCGAACCTTCAATGAATGCCGCGAAAGCCAAGAAACCGCAAGTGGAGGACGAGTTTACACTATGAGTAAGGTGAAGCCTCCGAATCCGAAGATTTGATACAGGAGAAGGCATCATAGAAGGTAATCTTTTAAGCTGCATCGTATTGTATGACTCGGGGCAACCCATTCTTTTATATCGTATGTGTGCAAAACCGAGTCTACCCGTGTCGTCCTTACCTTTTGACTTAACCGTTTCTACCCCACCGATAAACCGGTAGTTACTACCAAAGTTTGTCTAAACTCGTCCATTGATTGTTGAAGGTCGATCCTTTCTCGTCGATCCGATTTGTTTACCTCTTTCCCAATTAGATATTATCCTAGGGATGGACTGGTTGTCTTCTAACCATGTTACGTTAGGACTGTTCGGAGAAAGACCATAATTTTTCCCATAAATGAAAATTCTAGATTTCGACGGCCAACCGAGTTCAAGCTCTCTTGAAAGAAGGAGCTCACGGATACATGCTACCATGTCTTCTTTGAAAATCGAGAACGAGGTCGATGTGGACACAATTCCCAGGTGGTGAATGAGTTTCCCGAAGTTTTTCGAGAGTGTGCCCGGTTTACCACCGGCTCGAGAGATAGAGTTTGCTATCGACTTAGTACCTGGAGCTGGTCCCGTGTCTATAACACCGCACGGATGGCACCGGCAGAGTTAGCCGAGCTAAAGAAAACATGACTAGAAGAGCTTTTGGAAAAGCAATTTGTCGTGCCAAGTGTGTCACCATGGGGAGCACCAAGTCTTTGTTAGTTCGCAAGAAGGATGGTACCTCAAGGTTATGTGTGGACTATCGGCGGTGAACAAAGTGACGATTAAGAACAAATATCCACTCCCGAGGATTGACGACTTGATGGACCAACCGAAGGGAGCGGCAAGTGTTTTCCAAGATTGATCTGCGATCCGGGTATCATCGATACGAGTGAAGACAGAGGATGTGCCCAAGATCGCTTTGCCGCACCCGATACGGTCACTACGAGTATTTGGTGATGCCGTTTGGTGTGACGAATGCACCGCCTATCTTCATGGACTACATGAACCGAATCTTTCGACCTTACTTGGATAAGTTCGTTGTGGTCTTCATTGACGACATTTCGGTATACTCTCAAAACCGAGAGGACCATCTTGAACACCTCAAGTATAGTTCTTGATTCGAAGGAGAAGGAATTGTATGCCAAACCTGTCAAAATGTGAGTTTTGGCCTGGAAAAAGTCAAGTTTCTAGGTCACGTGATCTCAAAGAGTGGGATTGCTTTGTGGATCCATCGAAAGTGGAGGCAAGACTACGATGGGAAAGGCCGAAGTCAAGAACATGAGATTCGAAGCTTCGTGGGTTTAGCGGGATATTACCGGAGGTTCATTGAGGATTCTCCAAGATTCTTTGGACCACTTACGCAACTCACAAGGAAAACCAAACTTTTGAGTGGACCGACAGTGTGAGCAAAGTTTCCAAGAGTTGAAGAATCGACCGACTACCTCACCGGCAGTTAGTGCTACCCGATCCGAATGAACAGTTTGAAGTGTACTTGTGACGCTTCATACCAAGGGCTAGGATCCGTACTTATGCAACATGGAAGGGTGGTGGCTTATGCTTCAAGACAGTTGCGAGTGCACGAGAAGAATTATCCGACGCACGACCGGAGCTAGCGGCTGTAGTTTTTGCTCTGAAAATATGGAGGCATTTTCTCTACGGGGCAACGTTTAACATTTTCAGTGATCACAAGAGTCTGAAGTATTTGTATGATCAGAAGGAGTTGAACATGAGGCAACGGAGGTGGTTAGAATTCCTGAAGGATTACGATTTCCAACTTCGTATCATCCTCGGCAAGGCAAATGTTGTGGCAGACGCTCTAAGTAGAAAGATGATCGTGTCTCTCGCCCGATGATCAAGGAAAAGGATCTAATAGAGCAATTCGAGAGATGTATGGTCTTTTGTGAAGTTAGAACTGGAAAGATTTGCATGAATATGGTTACCATCTCGAGCGAGTTGATGGACAAACATAAGAAAAGAGCGAGAAGAAGGACAAATTCTTACAAGAAGTGAGGGAACAGATGAAGCAAGGAAATGAAACAGAGTTTCGCAGAGGGAACGGATGGAATTTTGAGATTCCAGGGGAGAGTTTGTGTCCCTCGGAATCAAGAACTTAGAGAATACATCATTAATCATGCTCACACAAGCCAACTGAGTATGCACCCGGGCATGACGAAGATGTATCAAGACTTGAAGAAGTTGTTCTGGTGGCACGGAATGAAGAGTGACGTTACTAGACGTGTATCTACTTGTCTGGTTTGTCAAAAAGCCAAAGTGGAACATCAGAGACCAGCAGGATTGCTGCAACCGTTATCTATTCCGGAATGGAAGTGGGACAGTATTGCAATGGACTTTGTAGTCGGATTACCAAGGACAAGAAAAGGTTATGATTCGATTTGGGTAATTGTGGACCGACTCACGAAATCAGCACATTTTCTTCCGATCGACATCAAGTACAAGCTATAGAGATTGACTCAGATCTATATTGGAGAGATTGTCGATTGCACGGTGTGCCTACAAGTATTGTTTCGGATAGAGATCCGAGGTTTACTTCAAATTTTCGGGAGAGTTTGCAAGAAGCATTGGGGACAAAATTACAACTTAGTTTCGCTTATCATCCGCAGACCGACGGTCGATCGGAGAGAACAATCCAATCTTTGGAAGATTTGTTTAGAGCTTGCACCATAGAGCAACCGGGAGTTGGGACGACATTCTACCCTTGATAGAATTCACCTACAACAACAAGTTATCATTCGAGCATAGGGATGGCACCCTATGAAGCTCGTATGGACGACGATGTCGAACACCTATGTGTTGGTACCAAGACGGCGAGCGCCTTACTATTGGACCCGAGATTATACAATGACAACCGAGAAGGTTAAAATGATTCGGGAAAAGATGAGGACGGCTCGAGTCGACAAAAGAGTTATGCAGACCGAAGGAGAAAACCTCTTGAGTTTGAGGAAGGTGAGCATGTATTCGAAAGTCACACCTACGACTGGGGTGGGCCGGGCTTTAAAATCTAGAAAACTCACTCCTAAATTCCTTGGACCATACCAAATCATTGCTCGTGTAGGTCCTGTAGCATACCAAATATCCTTACCTCCTTTTCTTTCAAACATTCATAATGTTTTCCATGTGTCACAACTTCGGAAATACCTTCCTGACCCAAGTCATATCATAGCACCGATACAATTACAACTAAAAGAAAACTTAACTTATGAGACGTCTCCTATAAGAATCGAGGATAGCAGGATAAAGCAATTAAGAGGCAAGGAGATCGCATTGGTGAAAGTGATCGAACGAGGATTTGGAGATGCAAACCCGGGAATTGGAAGACAAGATGAGAGAGCAATACCCACAACTATTCTAAGGTATGTAAATTTCGAGGACGAAATTTCTTTTTAGAAGGAGTGTTGTAACATCCCGAAAATTTATTATTTTGTTAAGAACGATCGTTTTATAATATTTGCAATTTTTAAGAATTTTTGTGGAATTTTCTGGAGATGATGAATATTTTAATATATTCTTCGTTTTATGTGTGTCTTGAGTGGAGCCGGAGAATAGAATATTTTCTCGGCTACTGTAAACCTTGGATGTCAACGTGACAACGGGGATACTAAACCCGAGTCCGGCACGCATTTACGAGGTCTACATTTTTGGGGTTTTATCCGCTAGTATAATAAATCATCCGTTGTATTTAATCAAGGAGACAAGCTTACTATGCACTTCGTAGAGAAGCGTGCGAAGCTTCTCAAGGAAGCTTCTTTGAATCATTTTTTATTATTTCTCTCTCCTCCTATTTTTGTGTTGCACATTTGAATTAAGGGGCTTAATTCATTCTTCAATCTCCACACATTTCCTCCTCCCGTACGTAGCACTCATCTTTCTCTTTCCATTTCTCCTTCCAAAGAAGACCATTTCCCCCCACCTTCATATTTTCACCCTCCAATACCATCACACTCCAAAGACCATTTCGTGTCCGGAAAAGCACCACACATGAGGGAACATCTTCAAAGTCCTACGTCTTCTTCATCTTCTTTTCCTCCACGGTTGAAGCTTAAAGGTTGGAACTTTAAGGTAAAATCCTTAGCTTTTTCCTCATCTCTTCTCATTTTCGTAACCCACTTGTCATTTTGATGACCATGGGTATCCATTTCAACATTTGATTCTGATTTTGGTGAGCTTGAATATTCAAGGATTTCTCGGGAGCCGAAAATATCATTTTCGACCAAAAGGAGCAGCCTTTCTTGTGCTTCTCTAAGGTAAGAGGAAGACACTCCTCCTCAACCTCTCTTAGCATTTAAGAACGTCTCGTGATTTTGTTGAGGGTCTTCCTGCTTTTGTGTCTTTGTTCGTATGGTATATGTGTTATTTGATTGTTTGAGTTTGAATATATATATATATATAAATGATAACTGGATGTATTAGAATGTGTAATATTGAAGGGAATGAGTTCCGAGTGATTTTCGGATAGTTACGGTGTTGAGCCCAGGACTTGGAAACTTAATGTGGAAAACTTGTAATAGTAAGAAATTTGGCCAAACTCGTCGAATATAATGCCTTGATCTTTTGGTGATATGTCAAAATCGTCGAATGAAGATTTTGACCATTTTCGTCGAATGATAAAATCCGTCGAGTAAGGACCCATGGCCAAACCCGTCGAACATGATCACCTAATCTCTTAGTAAAACGTTAAAATCCGTCGAGTAAGGACCCATGGCCAAACCTCGTCGAACATGACAACCTAAAACCTGTCGAACATGACAACCTAGAAACCTGTCGAACGTGATAACCTAAAATCTGTCGAATGTGACAACCTAATTACTTAGTAAAATGTTGAAACCCGTCGAGTTTAGACTCCAGACCCTTTTCGTCGAGTGTCAAACTCGTCGAATTTAGATCTCGACCCAAAACACAATGTCAATATTCGTCGAGTATGAACCTCGATCATGTCCGTCGAGATTGATCTTCCGACCAAAGACCCGTCGAATAGAGTCCCCGGACACTTACAAGAAAATGCCCCAAAGTCAATAATCGTCGAATTTGAGTGACAATGCCTGTCGAGTAGATGAATTTCCCGCACCGTCGAAATTAGAGATTTCGACCGTTGTTCGTCGGTTCGACACTTGGGAGATTTTCTCCAACGTCGACACCTATACCCATCGATTGAGGCTTTTGTCGACCATCCGGAGGGTCCGACAGCTTTGATCTTCGTCCGACGTAACCCCCATCCGACAGTTTTGATCTTCGTCCCACGTAACCCCCATCCGAGCAGTTTTGATCTTCGTCCGACAAAATCCCCATCCGAATGTAAAAATGTTTTCTCCATTCTTTCCCCCTCCCGTTACATTATTCTTCGTCGGATAGCAACTTCAATTCTTCATGAAATGTAGTCTCTGTCGAATTCAAATGTATACCTATCACCCAACACCTATTAATTGAAGTCGTGACTCAAATTGTGATTTCCGACCGTGTAGTTTCCTCGGACCCAAAACCTTGGGACTAATATAGGAATATTGATCATAAATAAATGGGATGACTAGAAATTGCTTAGGGATGCATAAACAGGGAAGAACATGAGAGTGTGAGATTTTTAGATCTTAAAATAATCTTCTAAGGGCATATGAATGAATTACCTAAGAGGATTCAAGTTAACTAAAAGAATTCCTTTAGAGGCAAACCCTGTAAGTAAAGCTAAAACTAAGCAAGAACTCATAATACGTTTTGAAAAGGGTATTGATCTATTTAATGACAATATTATGCTATTGTGGGTCCATGTGAGAGACCATTGACTGTATTAATTCTTACTTTGGCAAATTGTGACATATGATGGAATAGTATGTGATAATGATCATACCTGATTATGCATAGAGTTTGTATGCATTGTGAATTGTCCGTTGGACTGTCGTAAGGCCTAGTTGCCTAGGAGTTGAACACACCTTAGTGCGGGTGCGAATAGACAAGTGGGGTCCTGTAGTTGGCCTTGAGGGCGTTGGGGCGCGGGTGTTTCACAAAAGGCAGTGGTAGCCCCTCCTGGACCGTGAGACAAACCGATGCGAACGCACCAACGATCCCGACCGCCACAGCCCTATATCGAGATCTTGTGAGAATGTCTTTGTATAAAGCCTTGTTGCGCAAAATGACCGATTATTTTTCGGAAAGCACTTGTTTTTATGGTCGACGAGATACTAGCATGTCTCCCCGATCATTCTCTCCGAATGTTTTGTGTCTAGCTCCATGGAGTAGGATCTTGGTTATTGAGGGCTCATGTGTATAGAGTCCGTGCATTATTTGCATTTATCATTATTATGGTCCGGCATTGATATCTTTGTCGATATACCTATGACCGCTCGGAACTCCTCGCTTGATTCATAACTGCTCTTGAATGTCTATTACTATTACTGTTGTTGTAAATGCTATGTGGGCGCTTTGCGCCGTTTGTTTTCTTGATGCTATAATTGGTAATGACGGAAGGATGTCTTACCTCTTTTCTTTCCTGTCTCTCCATTTCTGTTTATCTGTACGTTGCGTCTCATCGAAGACAACCGTGAGGAACCGGAAGCTCCCAACTTTCCCTGGTTTTTGGCCTTATCTTGATTGAGCAACTATAGAAGACTATGGAGCCCCGTACGCACAGATTTTTGGGAGATGTACGTCTGACATTCTTAGGAGGGCCAGAGTGCTGGTATATCAACTACAGTTCTGAACGCTGTGTCTACACGGGAGATGTCTCGATATCACTAGCCTGGAGATGCCACGAACCACCTGTCTTCACCGTCGTATCGCCCACGTTTGGAGTTTCGGGCCACCGATACGTGAGATGTGGGGCGATCGTTACTTTACTCCGAGAGAGGACTCTTTTCGTTCTCAGCTCGGGCCCCGTCCCGTGTCTCTGCTATTCCTATGGTGATTTCCTCTGATGATGAGGAAGATCCTGAGGAAGATCCCGAGGAAGTCCCTGAGGACGACCCCGAAGAGGATCCTGACACGATTCCTCCTCACTTGAGGGATTGATGTCACTCGTAGCTACTGAAGGCTACCGTATTTTATTTTGGGGGCCCGATGTTTTGTTTGTAGTGGGTCAGTAAATTCGATACCGTGGGGATGTGTATGTAATATTTTGGGGCGTGTATAGTTTTGCTTTTTGATGTACCAGCTTGTAACTAAATGCTTTGATAAACTTATATATATATATATATGATGATGCAGATATTGATTCCTATGCATGTTTTACTTCTGTTTGATCTTTTATTTCCATTGATGTCTCGTCAACACGGTTACTAATTAAAAAGAAAAAAAAAAGTACATATATAACATAACCGCCAATTAAAATACCCAACTATAATCTAGTGAATATACGCGTCTTATTAAAATGGACCGGGTCTCAACTCACCTAACTTTATTTCCGCATTGTAATCGACCATGTGACGTTCCCTTGGAAGAGGGGCGTTACACTGCTCCTGTTTCTTGTTGTTTCAAGATTGGAAAATTGCCGCTCCATCTGCTTTCTTGCAAAGGCTATCTCCTCCATGTTTATGTATCCTGTAGATCTACCTCGCAGATCATCAAGGTCCAAAGGGGGCTTTCTGGCCAGGGAATCTGCAAATGGTCCCGGACGTAATCCTGCCATGCTTGCATGCAAGGATACAGCCGGGTTTAGATCTTTAATCTGAACTGCTTCCTCCCCGAATCTCCGCATAAATTCTTTAAGGGATTCATCTCTTCCCTATCTTAAGTTGATCAGACTTGCCGAAGTCTTCTGATGCGTCCTGCTTCGAGGCTTGAAAACCAAAGTAAGGCCGACTTCTTCAGTGTTGTCGGGAAAGCCATGCACTTTATTGGATCCGACCCGCCATTCAGTAGCATCATGGAATTAAACATTGTAAGGTGCTCTTGCGGGTCGATCGTCCCATCGTACAATTCCATCGTGGGAAGTCGGAAGCCTTCCGGGAGTTTAATTGTCATTATAAAATTCGAAAATGGATGATCAGCAGCCGGAAGAAAGTGATTCTTATGATTTGTCTGCAAACGAACTTCAAGGTCGGCTACTCTTGGCTGGCTCGAGCGTTGATGAAATTTTCTCGCCACGCCCTCATTAAGTAACCCTCCAACCTCCCTCTCTGGTTCTACTCCACGTTGTTCTCTGTTATTCGTCCTATCAATCTGGTCAATCCGGATGTTAATATCCCTTATTGCTTGCATGAGCATCTCCATTGGACCGGGCTGAAGGTCACCCGTGTTCTCGCCATTGACAGCATGGTTCTCATTTGTGGCCATAACTAATCAAAGTAGTGAACTTTTCGGATAACGAAGTTGGTTGCTTGTGAGGTAGGAAAAGTTTTACCTAGCCCCATGATGGGCGCCAAATGTTCCGGATACTGACTGAAACCCAAGGTAGTCAGAAGGAGATCCACTGAAGTTCCCTGAACGGAATGTCAGTGGAGTCAGCTCTCAGGTCCGCCGATCAGTTTGAGGAATTTAGTCAATAGAATAAAAGGCTAAGAGAATTGGAACATGCCCGGCTTGGATAACCGAGCTAACTTATATAGGAACTGTTCCTCGGATTCTTACCGTTTAAAGTCATTTGAATCTCTAACCGGTGTGGTCTACATTATGTTTGGTCTTTATGATATGAACCGATTCTGAACATTGGTCATCAAGTCGAGAACTTATAACTGTTAACGGTCATCGGATTTTGACTTGATGACCGTTAGCAGTCCATGATTTGAAACCTCGGGCCATGGTCAGTCGGGTATGGGGATCAAAATACTACTATGCATTAGATCGGCCCAATCGGCCAAGGACATAGGTGCTCCGATGAGAATTTGGGCCAGTACGGTCCACAGCCCCCCAGCTCGGTCAATCGTTAGATTCGACCGAGCTTTCTTCATTGGTCGGATGAGGCATTCTGGATAATAATTGGGCCAGTACGGTCCTCATCGGCCCAATCGGCCAAGGACATAGGTGCTTCGATGAGAATTTGGGCCAGTACAGTCCAGATACAATGTTTAAAATAGAGGCACTCAAAATCCTGTACATATAGAACTCAGGATAAATTTATTATGAATACCCCCACAACTATTATGACTATGCTCACCCAAAGAAATAAATAAATAAACAAATTGATGGACAAAACCTGAGCATTTGCACTTTTCCAAAAACTAGAACACCGGGGCATATTAGTAATTTTCTTTTGGTCTTCCGGCATATTAGTAATTTTATTTGAAAAAAAAAAGGATTAGTAAATAGATTAAAAACAAAATTTAGTAATTCGGTGATCCGCTGTTATTTTGGATCACGGTATTGGGCTGGACTTTAGAGTTGATAATAACCAATTATTGTTAATGGTTCAAATTAAAGAGCTGAATGAAATGAACAAAACAAATACAAAACAGGACTGGACTACTCTTAACCCTTGAAGATCAATATAGAGGCAAAGCATTTCTTCTCTTACTATTTTTCTTTTCTTTCATAGTTTCCATGGAACTAGGGTCAATTTAGAAATTATTTACCATTTTGAGAGTGAGAGTGAGACCCCAAGACCAACCACACACCAGGAAGATTCTCTGGTGCACTTCAAAAAACTAAGGCCAACGTGCCTCTAATAAGACAAAAAGATATAAAATAAATAAAATTATGAGAATATCAAAAGAAATTGAATTGATGAGTAAAGAATTAACTAAAAAAATAGAAGAAATTAATAAAAATATAATAATATTAATACAAAACACTAACAGAATTTCAAATTGTACATGTGACAGAATTCAAAATGGAATAAGTGAAATAAATAATATAAGAGATACACTAAACAATATAAATAAAGAAAAAGAAACTGATGAAAATAAAAATATTAAGCAAATTGAAGAAATATTATTACAATTAGAAAATCTTTTAGAAGATGAACAGAATAATAGGTATATAACAAAAAGAGATTTAGAAGAATTATTAAATATTGAGCCAAGAAAATTAATCAAACAAATAAAATCAAGTAGAACAAGAACTTTCAAAAATTTTAAAACCAATAACCTCATAGAAAGGATAAAAAGTGAATATGTAGATCTATTAAAGAAATCAAATGATATTGAAGAAATTCAATAATTATTAGAACAATTAAAAATAATTGAAGAAGAAAATAAACAAATGCAAAACATAAAACAAATATAAACAAATAAAGAAAATGAAGAAGTAATATTAAATTATAGCACTTGAATGAATCGATTATGATAAGATATTTATGGAAAAAGGAGAAACAAGTGGAACAAAAATTAAAAGAAAATGAGAAGAATATTGGAGAAAACCTTACCAATACTGGGATAAATACGAACAAGAAACAATGTATAATAAAGAATATGCTAGAAAAGATGGTAGATGGACTAAGATCCCAGAAGAATTTAAACATCGATATGAAAGTTTCAGAATTGAAAATAAATTAAATATTGATTGTGTGAGAAATAAAGAGGAAGTACTCTTACAATCGACTAATGAAATGACTTTACTTACAGCAACAGATGTGAGATTTAATGAATTAAGTTTATTAGATGTTAAGAATTTACTAGTCTATAAAACGAAAGGAAATGTACAAAGGTTCCTCATAAGTATTAATGATGAAACATGGTACCGATATTCAAGAACTATAGGAAATAATCAGAAATTTTCTAGATTAATTATGCATTTAATCTATCAAGAATTCATAGGATATAATTCTATTGAATATAGAGATGAAGTAAATAGATTTCTTCATGAAAAGGTAAAAGCACATCTAAACAAAATACAAATATGTAATATGTGCAAAATAGATAGTTTCATATGCGAATATCAAAAATATTACTATCAGTTAAATATTGATACAAAACATATATATATATGTATGGATGTCTTTATAAATAAATTACCATACCCACTTAATACAAAAATAAGAACTATTTGGCAAACCCAACCAATGGAAACAGCTAATATACTGGGATGAATTATACAAATACTTTATCACGAATTAAGAGAACAATGTATACAAAGAGAAGCAATTAGACAATTAAATAAATGTAGATTTGCAATTTGTTGTGATATTTCAGAAATAGAAAAGCCGAGAAATTATGGATGTAATCAATCTACAAAGAAAAGAAAATACTATAAAAGAAAACCTAGATTAAGAAAAACTTATCCTAAAAGGAAAGACTATAAAAATACTAAGAAAAAATATTTTAGGAAGAAAAGACAAACACCAAGAAAATATTGTCCAAAAGGAAAAAAAGAAATGTATGTGTTGGATATGTAATGAAGAAGGATAATATGCAAATGAATGTCCTCAAAGAAAAGAAAAAGATTTTAAAGAAAAACAAAATTAATAAAGAAGGTATACAAAATATATAACTTAGAACCATTAGAAGAAGAATTAAGTGATTTTGAAAATAGTATATATGAATACATAGAAAATGAATTATCTTCACAAGAAACAGAATTCGAATAGTACTTATATTAAAATCAAGATTGAAAAAAGTAATAAAGAAACTGAAGCCTACATTGATACTGGAGCAAGTATTTGTTTAGTAACAAAATTATTATTTGAAAAATGGAAAAAATTAGAAAAATCCTTAAAGATTCAAATCGCAGATGGATCAATACATCCATTGTATTTTGTAGCCAAAAGAATTACTTTAATAATTCAACAAAATTTATTTATTATTCCAACTATATATCAACAAGAAACTGCTCTAGATATGATCCTAGGAAATAATTTTTTATGATTATATTCTCTGTTTTGTCAATATTTAGAATATATATCACTTAAAACACCATATATTAAGAGCAAACAATTACGAGAAATAATAGAAATCCCAATTATTCATTTCTCCATATGTATTTATTCTAAAAAGCAATAAGAGTTTAGCAAACTGAACTATGGTGAAATAGTTGAGATAGTATGTCGAAAAATTCACCATGTATTAGTTAATTTAGAACTAGGAAGAAAAATACCAGCCCATATTGAAGAACTTTTAGAAAAAACATGTAGTGAAAATTCTCTTGACCCAAAAATTAATAATAAAAATATGAAACTAATTGAATTAAAATTAAAAGACCCAACAAAAGATATAAAATGTAAACCCATGATCTATACAAAACAAGATAGAAATGAATTTGCTAAGGATATTAAGGAAATGGAAGATAAAGGATTAATTAGATCATCAAAGAGTAAACACTCAGCACCAGCATTTTATGTTAAAAATCATAATGAAATAAAATGAGGTAAAAGATGAATGGTAATTAATTATAAACAGATAAATGATGCTATGGAAGGAGATGCATATTATCTTCCAAGAAAAGATTTAATTATTGAACAAATAAGAAATATGAACTGGTTTAGTACTTTTGATTGTAAGTCAGGATTTTATCAAATACGGCTTATAGAAGAATCTAAGGCATTAACAGCATTTAGTTGTCCTCAAGGACAATTTGAATAGAATGTACTCCCAATGGGAATGAAGCAATCATCAGGTATTTTTCAACGAAGAATGGATTCAATTCTTAAAGAATTTAGAGATTTTTGTCTTATTTATATTAATGACATATTATTTTTTACTAACAAAGATTTAAATGATCATTTTAAAAAGGTAGAATTAATACTTAATAAGTGTTTAGATCATGGAGTAGTATTAAACAAGAAAAAAGTTGTTTTTAGCTCAAAATAGAATCAATTATTTAGGATTAGAAATTGTAAAAGGAAAGATAATAATGCAAAAACATGTATCAGAAAAGCTTCAAAATTTTCCAACTAAATTAAAAGATAAAAAAGATTTACAACGATTTCTTGGTTTACTAACGTATATTTCCAATGAAGGTTTTATAAAGAATCTTGCTGTAGAAAGGAAAATACTTCAGCAAAAATTAAAGAAGGATGCCCTCTGGTCTTGGACAGAGAAAGATGAAGCAATTATTACTAAATTAAAGTACTTATGCCAGGATCTTCCTGAATTATATCATCCATCGAATGATAACTTAACTATTATTGAAACTGACGCATCTAATGAACATTAGGGTGGTGTTATGAAAGCAAAACCCCTTGGTCAAAAGAAAGAATTACTATGCTGTTATACGTCTGGAACTTTTTCAGATAGTGAAATTAATTACCCCACTCATGAAAAAGAAACACTAGCACTAATTTGAATGTTAGAAAAACATCGGATCTATGTGCTTGATAAAGAATTCATTGTTCGATCAGACTCTACTTATGTTGCAGGTTTTAAAAATATCAATCATAAAGGAACTTACAAGCAAGGAAGATTAATTAGATGGCAAATGAAGTTAGCAAAATACAATTATTCAATTTCATATATTAAAGGCGAGAAGAACGTCTTTGCAGATATCTTATCCAGAGAATGGAGCGAAGCACATTAGAAATGATTAAGCAGCAACTAGAACGCAAAGAAGCATTAAAGGCACAAAAGCTAAAGGAGTTAGAACTTATCGAAGCAGATATTAAGGTTCTAAAGTTACAACTGAAGGCAGAAGGATTTCTTACAGAAGCACTACAGCAAGAAGAGAAAAAGATCAACAAATGGTATGTAGTATTTAATGGACCATTTCCAGGAATTTATGATGAATGGTTCAAAGCAGCACCATACTGTCAAAAGATTTCAGGAGTTCTACCTAAGTCATACCCGACCAAAGAAGAAGTAGAAAAGGAGTTAAAAGAATATTCAGAAAAAGGAAAAGAGAAAGAGCTTTATCTTGGACCAAGAACTTTCTCGGAAGCAACAAAGAATCCACCTGTAAAATAGTCATCACTTAAAATTCTGGGGAAAATTCCTTCTTCCCTAGATAATTTTCAAATTACTTCTAGAAAAGAATACAAATTGCAGGTACAATTCTCAGAAAATAATTTCTGGGAAAGTCTCAAAAGATTAGTAAATTGGAGTGACAAGGAAAAAATCAACTGTTTCTATATGGTTGACCGAAAGCTCTTCAAAATCAAAGCAACTATCCTTCCCGGAGCACCACCAATATTAGCATTCAATATGTTCCAGTTTGGACTTATCGATTGTCTTTACTTAAGTTTGAATTTAGAAGAAATTAACCTGTTTCCTCAAATTTTAAGGATGCAGTTCAAATGTTCAAGAAAAACATAGCAAAAGAACGAAGTATTTTTCTGAAGTTCTACTCAGCCTACCCTGATTTCATTACCAAGCAACAGGCTAAGCACTCAAAGACGAACCCCACAGAATTGTTTATGAAGAAGACCAAATCACTTAAGTACTGACAAACTAGCTTGCTAGTATTTACTCACAATGCCAAAGCATTGGAAAGGAATCATTTATCAAGACACTATACAAAGCACCGACAACTTTATTACTCAGTAAAATGAGTGGTAAAGTAATAAAGGAAAAAGATATGAATCTCCTGATAAGCTTTGAATTTCTTTTTTACGCATTCCAAGGACCACTAATGGAATACAGGCCAGCTGTTCTCAACGGCTTGTGCGCAATGATTAAAGAAAGTGGGAACCACACATACGAAAGATGTGCAAAAAGCAAAGAAGTGGCCGACATAATTAAAGAAGATGCTTCATCAGACGAGGCAATTATAGAAGAGTGATGTAAGCTATTATGTCACTATGTAAATTATTAAGTATCTAATGTAAGAACTTACGTTTGTAAGGATACTTTTATAAATTAGCATGAGGCACTTTAGCCTATAAATAAGACCTCTTATGCTGAGGCAGACAAGGTGTTTTTTCGAAGAGATCGTTTTCCTTAAGAAAACTTTATGCTAGTCTCTCATGAGATCTAGCCAAACACTTGAGAGTATGTTCAAACCCTTGTACTCAGAATTACTCATTAATAAAATTTCTTATCCCTACTCAATTTTCTCAACCACTTAATCCTTTTACTTTATTACCAAAACAATTCAATCAACCCAATCACAGAAGCAGTAGTGGGCTTGTAGAATTCAAGCAGGAGTAGTGAAAGCAGTAGCTGTGAAAATACTCTAAAATTCCAAACCAGGTATGTTCATTAAGCTTATTCCAAATAATTATTGCCAATATCATGTATTAGGAAGAGTAAATGGAATTATTATGCCCATACTTATTGATACGAGATTTTGTCTTAGTTATGTAAGTAAAGACTTAATGAGTAAAATAATAGATACAATACCAAGAAAACTAGTACAATTTAATCAAGAAGAAAAATATTTAAAGAAAAAACTAATATTGAAGTCTATTTTAGTCCAGAAGTAAAGATTCAAACTAAATTATATGTACAAGAAAAATCAGATGTTAAATTACTTTTAGGAATAGATTTTCTTGAAGTAGTAAAACCGTCTGAGATTAAATCTGAAGAATTAATCATATCTCTAATGAATAAAAGGATAAATATTCCAAGAATTAATTTAAGTATTTATACTATAAAAACCTACTTAAACAAAACAATATAGATGGAAATAGAACAAGTAGATGATATTGACCACTTGTATATTACTGAAGAAGAAGGAAATTATGAAATAAGTATTTTAATAAATAAATCCCTTTTTAGCAAAATACAAAAAGAAGAATTAGACTTAACAAAAGATGCAAATATGAACGGAAAATGAAAACTTAGAGGAATACTAAAAGGATTTAATCAGAGAAGAAATATTATTTACTATGAAAAATTAAATAATGAAACACTAATGGATATAGCCGACACTCACGTTAATATGTGTTTACAATTATTAAATAAGAAAAAACTTATGGAATTAAAAGCAAAAATAAAGAAAGAAGAAGATAGAAGAAAAATTGGATATATTCATATAAGAGCCGTACAAGTATTAATTAAATCAACTTTTCAAGAAGAAATTAACTCCCAATAAAACTAATTTTAAAAGATGATGAATTAATGATTCAAAAGATAAAATATTAAGAGTAATAGAAGAAAATTTAACTTATGGAAAACTAAAATTTGAAATATGACCAAATATTGGAATCCCGCTTAGTACTCAAAAACTGGAACAAACACTAACATTAGAACATAAATTTCTAAGAAAAAATTTAATGAAACTTGGAGATAAAATATTCTCAAGTAACTTATTGTATTAGTTATGTATTAACAAATTCACATCATAACATTACATTAAAAGAAAATGATAACATAGATATTCCATATTTATTTACCGATATTGGAAAGATTTATTATCCTAAGAAAAATGAGATAACAAAATTAGGAATTTTTACAAACAAAACAAAATTACTAAAATTTAAAGAAGAACAAATCCCAAATCCAATTAGATTTAGTGAAACAGAAAATACCAGTAAAGAAAAAGAAATCAATAAATTAGCAGTATAAGTAAATGATTTATCTCAATATTTAAAGCAAAGAATATTGTTGATACTCAATTTTATCCATTTTCTTTTATTTTCATTTTTATTTTATTTATTTTATTTAATTTAAATTTCTTTCTTATAAAAAAGAGAAAAAAGAAAAGAAAAAATCACTATGGGTCAACCCATGACCCAATTGCCATCTCAACCCATAACCCAATTCCTTTCCCTTCATGCTGCTGCAGCCCTAGCCTCCACAAATAGCTACTTTGAATTGGATTAAAGGCTTCTGACAGTTTTCTTTTCTGTTTGCTTTCCAATCATGATTGAGAAATATAAATTTTGACAGTTTTCTTTTCCTTTGGCCTTCTACTTTTTACTCAGAAACGAAAGGTTTGGCTATTGAATATTATAAATCTCAAGCAGACAAATCAAAAGAGAGGAATTTAATCATTCAGAAAGAAAAAAACAGAGAGCAACCACAAAGCTACACAGACATGAATACAACACAGAAAAATTCCTTCACCTTTAAGCAATCACAGAAAAATTCCTTCACCTTTAAGCAATCACAGAAAAATTTCCCTCACACACACAGCTTTCACACGAAGAAATCCCTAATCTTCACACGGAGCCATCACCTTGCTTCCAACCTTCACCATTTCAGCCTTCTACCTTCAAGCTACCACAGCACCATCTCAGCCTCTTCCATCTTCACCAACACCAAGCCAACTCCATTAACCACCCAAACCAACCATTAAAATTACCCAATCACTATCAAACCACCCTCTAAACAGCCCCTCCATCCTCACCTCATCATCATCACCGTTACCACCACCCTCAACAATCACAACCCATCAAGAATCCAAACCACCCACAACCTCCACCACAACCCAAACCCAACCAGCACCGCATCACGCACCGCACTAGTCTGACCTGCACAGCTCCGTCGGCCCACACTGCACCAGTTCGACCAGCACAGATCCATCACCAACAGCTCCACCATGATGCGCCCTAGCTCTGCGCGCCAGATCTGGAAAGCCGTTGAAAATCAGAGCTCTGCTCCTGTCTGCGCCATCTCTCGCCCCGACGGCGGCATTCCATCACGCTGCACTACCGTCTTCGCGTTGCGCCCCTGCAGCTCATGCTCCTTCGTCGCCTTCTGCCGGAGCCACCGCAAGCATCGCGAGCCACCTCCTCTGTCTCGTGAGCTCCCCCCTCAAACCCCTTTCCTTTTTTTCCATTTCCTTCCTCTGTTTTGTTTTCAAGCTTTCAGAGACTAAAAGTCTCATTGCTCTTAATTTGCTGTTTGGGTTTTGTTTTTTATTTTTTGTTTTTTTTTAATATTAATATTATTATTATTATTATTATTATTATTATTATTATTATTATTATTATTTATTTATTTAATTGTTTATTCTTTTAGATCAATACGTTTTTCTTTGATTTAGGGTTTGTATATTGATTTTTTTTTTTCTCTTTCTTTCTTTCTTTTCTCTTTCTTTTATTATTATCTATTCATTTATTATTTTTTTTTTTCTTTTGGATTGATTTGTATATTAATTTAATACTCTTTTTTTGCACTAATGTATTAATCAAACAATTTAAAATTGGCCGATGACGAAAAAATTAGGAGAGGATCGGAGCGCTGATCAAATATACTCTTTCTGATAATCTTGAGGCTTTATATTGAATTTTTGCCAGGAGCGCTGGCGAGGTCTCATCCCCTACATAAAAATTAAAATAATTACGTAAATTAAAATACAACCTTTTTTTATAAACTAAGATAATTTTCTTTTTATAAAAATAAAATATTCAAATAAAAGTGAGCAATTTCATACAGTTTCAACATCATGATAGTGGTGAATTAAAGTTTTATTTTTTATGAAGACATTTTTTAGAAATTACTAGAAAAATCTCATTGTGCCTAATTTTTTTTTTTTATAAATGAGATTTTATTTGGCCATTTACTTAAAAAACATTCGCCTACCTCAAAAATTTCTTTGAATTAAAATTTATTCATTGAAATAATATTTTATTTGGCCATTTTATTTTGAAAATTGTTTCTCTTCATAAAAAAATTTTTTGATTCACCACTTTTATATAATATGTTGAAGACTTAGAACTTGTTCCAAAATAATGGCTATTTAGCCACCTATTTTTGGTCTTAATCATTTATTATTCTTGATATTATGCTTGACAAAATGGGATATGTCAAAATAAAAAATAAAAAAAAATCTTTTCTTTTAATTAATAAAGGACCAATTTAATTAATCTTGCAAATAACATTAGATTAAATAGGTAACCGTACTTAGAACGGATGGTGTAGGGTACTAACACCTTCCCTACCTGTAATCAACTCCCGAACCACGAACTCTGAAACGCAGACCATCTTTTTGGTGTCCAATTGCACCATTCCATTTAGTGGATAAAGCGATTGGTGGCGACTCCCAACACCCCGAGGACTTTTCCTCCCTGTTCTTTTTATTTTCGCGGTGCCCTTCGGGACGGTTGCGACAGCTGGAAACTCCACGGGGAGAGTTAGAGGGTTAAACCTTTTTTTTAATCTTATGTGATTTGCTTTTCAATTATGTTGGTTTGTTTTTTGTTTTATTATTTGTTTCATATTGTTGTACATTTTGTTTACATTATATGTATTATATTTCTGCTTTGTAAATAAATTTGCTTGCATGTTCTCTCATGTACACCTGCACACACAAGCTCTATACCCAAGCTCAGTACCTTGTAGGCTTAGATAGAGGGCAAAGTAGTGTTGCTTTGTAAGACCTTTTGGTCTCCGGTTAGGCACATGAAAACCCCTCACTCAAATTGAACTCTTTCCGCTTGTAACCTATCATGGGTGAGGATGGAGGACTCTTGCTAGCCAAAGTGTTGGTGACAGCAACGGGTAATTTGGGGACCTTTTGTCTGATAAGGGTCTAGAACCAAAGCTATCACTTGTAGATATAACCTTAGAGCTACCAAGATTAGGTACCCCTTTTCCTCTAACACATGAGGAATTTATGTTTGTCTTTTATTTTGTAGTTGCTAACTCCCTTTTTGTTGTTTTCTTTTACCTTGTATTTGCATGTGTGATTCCATACTGTGAAAATATCAATAAACCTCGAGCATGAATAAGGGAAAAATGACTCTAATGTCTGAGGTGGCAGAGAGTATTTGAGCTGTCAGTGAAGAGTCTGCAAGAATCCAAGCCAAGGAAGGAAATAGTTTACATCATGGGGATGCTCCTTTACCTCCCATAATAGGGAGCTATGACTTTGAGCAAAATGACCTAAGGAGGCTCCGTAATGTGTGGTGTAGTATGAGAAGACAAGAAGAGTTCAAAGACAAGTATGGAGATATTGCAGCTCTCATGTTCATCACCCCTGACCTCCAAATGTTGAAAGCTATGCTCCATTTTTGGAACCCCTCATATCGGTGTTATACTTTCCAACAATTTGACTTGGTGCCAACAATTGAGGAGTATGCTAGGCTTCTTAATAGAGACAACATGCCCAAGGACAAAGTGTACTCACATGACGCCAAGAAGGATGCTGTTCAAATTGATAGGTATTCATGTCAATGAATTGGACAAGTACATGATGGATGGAGGACGAAGTCTAGATTCAGAGTTCTTGCTTAGGATGGTTGAAGCTCAAGTGGATCAAAGTTTTGGTTTGGTAGCACTGGCCCTCACTATTTATGTGTTAGTAATTTTCCTGAGACAGAAAAATCAAATAGATGTACATGTGATCAATTTGTTCGAGCAGATCAAGCATGGGGTACACCTAGCCCCACCAATTTTAGCTGAGACAATTCGATCCCTGAATTATTGCCGAGTCCATCAGAATGGAAGATTTTGGGGATGTGCACCATTGCTTGTAGTATGGATGCTTAGTCATATGCCAACCTTAAAGTGCTTTAACCATCCAGAGATTGATCTAAAACAGTATGTCATACCTAAGCACCCGTTCTCTCTATATGGTCATGACAATTGGCCTCCCCGAACTCCAACGATGAGGCAATGGATTAGTTTTTTTATGGAAATAAAAGAAGTGGTTTAGAGGGCCAAGTGGTTTCCTCTCATTTATACCATATATAGATGTGGAAGCAAACCTTGGGTTCCACTTATTGGCCCATGGGGAGTGGTGGGCTATGCTCCAGCTATGGTCTGAAGACAAATGGCATCCCTGTAATTCATTCCCATGACTCATGGGCTGTCCAAATTTGAATTCTCGTATGGCGATGAAGGAACCATTCATAAAATAAAAGAAGTCATTAGAGATTGGAAGGACACAAGAAGTGTGAAGCTCGGTCTCCCATCGTCTGAAACGACACTGAAATACCTAATTTGGAAGGCTAGTAGGAAGAAGGGGTTTCTCAGTCCTAAGGTACAGGGTCTAGAGTCACCAATGCACCAATTTAATGAACCTATTGACTAGTATGCTGAAGCAGAGGGGTAGTATGAAATCATTTATCGGCAGTGGGCCACTGAGAGAAGGTCCTTGAAAGATCAACTTAGCACTACAAGAAGGAAAATCCAAAGTCAAGAACAGGAGATAGCCTCTAAAGAGATTGAAATAGAGAGGTTAAGGAAAACATGTCAAGCCCTCGAAACAATGATTCAAGGGAAAGATGGTCAACTTCAAGAATTCAAGAATGAAGTTAAAATCTTGAATCAACATTTGGAAAAACATGTTGAATGGTCTACTTTCTTGGAAAGTAAGAAGAATCAGTTGGAGGATGATGTTCTTTTCTTGACTAATGAAAAGAATTTCTATCTTAATGCAAGCCAAGAAATGGAGCGGAAAGCCGAAATGGTTATTGACAATATGAGGGAAATCTCCAACCATTCAAGAAAGAGAGCAAGAGAAATCATCAAAGTGGAAGCCAAGCTAGCACCAGGAGAAAACCAAGATATTCTGACTCGGGTTAGGAAGGACCTTGACTTCCTAAGAAAATTTCACTGAAAAGGATCACTGAAATTAGTTTCTTGTTCTAGGAGTGCTGATGTAATTTAGAGTTAGCATGACTCTTTCCATCTTGTTTTGTAAAGCTAACTCCTCCATCCGACTTGAGGAGTAGCAAGGATCAATATATGTAAAACTCTCTATGACCATAGAGCTCTTCTCTTTGAATGAATGAGGTTTATTGATATCGCTTACTGCTTTGGATCATGTCTCTACATGCATAGTGATGATCACATAATTGATACATTAATAATCTTTCATTTTTAGTCATTTACACTCTCCATGTACTTAATTGATTGAGTTTGATTATGTTTTGTAAGTTTGGACTCAAATTGGACTTAATTGAATTTTTTAACATAATTTACGTCTTACGTTATTTCTATATTTGGGCTATATCTTGGGATGTAGGTGGCCAAATGAGGTGAATCTGGTGGAATTTTAAAGATAAGAGAGAACTCTATAACTTTCATAAGACCTCAAAGGCCTAATCACATGATTAGATAACTCAAATTGGGATTGAAGCAAGAACTAGAGTACTGTTCCTGACAGCTTGACCTATATGTACTGTTCATGCCATATTTCGGGCTAGAGGTTTTCAAATGGGTTAAAATTTTGATGATAAATATTTGAGACCTATATCTACAACTTTCATGTTGAACACCTTTCTAGAATCTAAGGCCTAATGGGTGATATTGGGATTGCAAGTCATAATAGAGGAGTTATGACTGGGCCTGAGCAGTGTGCAGTAATTGGAACGTATCTAGAGTTATAGAAATGATATTGGACTCAAACCAAAGCCATTTGAAAGCTACGATCTAGGCCTACAACTTTCATGAAGATTATATTTACTCATTCTGATGCATTCAATGATGTCAGAGCTAAATGATTTCGGAGACAAGGAATCTCCATAATTTTCTACTCACCAAAAGTCATTTGGCATTTTCCACTCATTTTTCACTCATCTACTCACTAATGACTCGACCCCCTTGTCATTTTGTATCTCTAATCCTCTATAAAAAGGGAGCCTTGATAGATCATTGAAGGAGTTAGGTGTTAGTTACCAAAATGATGCCATTTTGTTACTAGGTTTTCTTGTAGTAATTTTCCTTTGTTCTAAATTAAAGTCATATTCTTCTTCTTCTTCTTCTCTCTTTCTTTCTTCTTATCTATGAGTAACTAAGTTTTATTTTACTTGAGTGAAAGGGTGAAGCGCTTGGTAATAAAATAAGGTTAGATTTATTCTTCTCTTGTGCTTAAATGATTTATATTTTCTAGTAACCATTATACGTGTTATAATTTGTTTCTTATAATTTGGAAACCATTTTTGTAAAGAGGAGTTCTTGATTTGTTGTAGACAAAATATTAGCACAATGAATGCTTTAACCCATTTATAAGTGGTGGTAATATTTTTCGGAAACATAATATAATTACGTATTTTATTTTAAATGGACTTTTAATGTTGTATTTTCCGATTAGAACCTCTATGTTGCGAGGATTCTAATTGAGTTATAAAAGGAATTAATCTTACCTTTACTTTATTTACTAAGAGTGAATCTTTTTATCCAAATAAATAATTTTTAGCATAGTAGTGAAATATTTACTTCACCTTAATCTTCAACAATTCCCTGTGGATCGACCTCGGACTCACCGAGAAATTTATTACTTGAGACAACTTGCACTTGGATTTGCAAATGCGATAATTTATAAATCCGCATCAAGTTTTTGGCGCCGTTGCTGGGAACTTGATTTGAAGAACAAATTTATGGTGTAAATATTTTGTATATATATTCTACTCTTTTAATTAATTAAATTTTTTTTACTTACTAACATACTAACTTAGTGGAGGAATCTCTCCCTTTTATTTTCTGTATATACTAACTTTGTGGGAGAAACTCTCCCTAATCTCTCTGTAATCTTTAATCATTATTGAAATAATCTTTCTTCTTCTCTTCTCTCTCGCTGGAGCAAAAAATCGGCTTGCCAATTCTCCATTTTCATATTTTAAATTTACTTTTCACACTTTATTTTCTATATTTTATCTTCTGTCATTTATTTTTTGTTATTTATTTTCTGTCATTTTTTTGTTTACTAACTTACTAACTCTCTTACTAACTATCTAACTTCTTACTTTATCAGTTATCTAACTTTTTACTTTTCCTGCTTCTAACATTTTAATTTATCCGTATACTAACTTTTTAATTTTTCTGCTTATTAACTTATTTGGTGGTTGGTTTATACCACACATTTGTTAATATTTAATGGACGGTTTATACTGCTAGCTTATACATTTTATTTTATATTTTAAGTTACTTGTTTATGCTTAATTGGTATCGAGATTTAAATTCTGGTCGTTTTGTTAGAGTTAATCCTGGTACGTTACATATTAATTTGTTTGAATCACAATCACACACATTAAACACAATGGCTGAAAATGAAAGTGTGCATCATGAACATGAAAATCAACCGTTGTGAACCATGCGTGAGTATTTGCAACCATCTCGAAATTCTAGTCCATCATGTTTTATCTTTCCACTCAATGCTAACAATTTTAGATTCAAGCCAAGTATGATATCTTTACTTCCTAATTTCCATGGTTTAGAATCTGAAAGCCCATATTTACATCTAAAAGAATTTGAGAAAGTATGTATCGCTTTTCATGATCAAACTTGTACTGAAGAGGTTGTTAAACTTAAATTATTTCTTTTTTCTTTAAAAGATAAAGCAAAAGCTTGGCTTAACACTTTGAAACCAAGATCAATTGGCACATGGCAAGAAATACAAGATGAGTTTTTAAAGAAATTTTTTCCAACACATAAAACCAATGCTTTGAAAAGACAAATCCAAAAATTTTCCCAAAATTCAAATGAAGCATATTTTCAAAGTTGGGAACGTTTTAAAGATTTGTTGAATTCTTGCCCACATCATAGTTTTGAAAAATGGCGCACTATAAGCTTCTTTTATGAAGGGTTAACACCTGAAACTAAACAATTTGTGGAAATAATGTGCAATGGTGAATTTCTTGATAAAGAACCTGAAGAAGCTTTAGACTATTTAGACCATTTGGCTAAAAATTCTCAATCTTAACATGGTACTAATCCTTCTGAAAATTCAATTAGATCAAACCTTGCAAATGCTAGTAAAGGAAAATATCATCTTAGTCAAAAAGAATATTTAAATGCTAGGTTTGCTAGTTTGGCTAGAAAGGTTGAAGCCATGGAATCAGGGAAAGTAAAAGAAGTCAAATCTGTGCAAAATGAAGAAATTTGTAGCATTTATGATGAATTGGGACACTCAACAAATGAATTTTCAAAAATTCCTATTTTTAAAGAAGTTATGCATGAGCAAGTAAATGCAATGAACAATTTTAAAAAGCCATTCATTTCTTCTTTTTCAGGTACATACAATCTGGGATAGAGAAATCACCCAAACTTCAGTTGAAGGACTAACAATCAAGCACAATTCATGCAATCACCTCCTCCTCAGGCACAACAGGATTCATAAAATTCTTCAGGATATGCACCCTATGTCCCACCATATAGGAATAACCTTGAAGAAACATTGCATGCATTCATGGAAAAGTAAGATGTCATTATTAATCAAAACACACAAGCCATGGTTGACATAAAAAACACTCTTACTAAACTTTCTTCTGTGCTCACCATTCACGAGAAAGAAAAATTTCCTTCTCAACCTCAACTAAATCCCAAAGATCAGTATAGTCTAAATGAGGGTAGTCCAGAAAACCAACAAATAGATTAAGTCAAGTCAGTGATAACCTTTAGGAATGGAAAGGTTGTTGAAGAAAGCAAGGAGATAAAGAGCCAAATGTTCAAAGTGATGAACTCCTTGAGTGTGAATGAGCTAGAGGATGTGGAAAAGAATCAAGATAGTAGTGATGCTAAGCTACCTAAGGAACCTGAGGTGACAAAAAGTCTTATCAAGCCAGAAAATGATGACGAGGGTCACCAGACATACATGATTGACTCAATCATAGGTAGGGGAATTTCTACAACTCATGATTTTGATCCCCTTGAAAATTTTTTGGTTAATTCTGAGTTTGATTCTATCAGTAATCCCTCTGATGTAGTTGATATTTCTACTATTTTTTATAGAATTCAGGATCATGACACTTAGGCATGGTAACCAAAGTTTAAGGAGTTGCTTAAGAAAGGTTGGAGTATTGCTGATCAAAAAGGTGTTCGTCCCTTAGTCTGTTCTTATAAAATTAATTTGGAAGAAGGTAAATGGTCAGCGGTTGAAGCTATAACTTGAATTGAAGGATCCAGATGCAGCAAAAACTTTGGTAAACGATCCTGTCCACCAAAGTTGAGGTAAGTTTTTAGTATTTCGTGTTTTTATTGAGTCAGCTTATGTGCCTCCCAAATTTCGGAGCCTTTGTATGGGGATGTAAATAGTATCGGCAAAAAAAATATAAAACAAAAGAACCCAAAAAAAAATGTTTGCATGCTTGTTTATTTCATTTTGTTTTATTTATTTATTTTATTTTTGTCATTACTAACCATTGTCAAGATGTAGTTATTCTATTCTCGTCTAAGCATTTTGGGTATGTGACTTCTCCCCATTACTTTATTTAATTTTATCCCAATAATTTCTTTGATGTATATTAATGATTATTTCTTCAGTCTGGATTTAATTTTTAACATTGAGGACAATGTTGTGATCTGGTTGGGGGGAAGGATAATTGTGCGAATAATTATGTGAAAAAAAATAAAACAAAATTATTAGGAAGTGTGTTTGTTAATATGTTTGTTGTGTTTATATGTTTGTCATCAATTTATTAACAACAAAAGTAATTAAGGATTGCAGAGTAAGGAGTAATTGGGTAGACAACTAGTTTGTGTGGAAGTAGCAATTCAAATTCAGGGAAACTTGCATGATTGAGTTAATTGTCTTCTTTCATAAAAATCACATGCTTGGTTATGGATGTTGAAATGGTGGATTGAGAATGATAGAATTATGTCTTGTGAGATTTTGATCCTATTGATGAATGAATTAAACATTTGTACCATTCTCTTCTTTCTTGTGTGAATTTCACTCATGGAACTGTTACTCTAGAACTTGCTTTAATTCTTTTTGAGACTATATTTTCACATGCATACATAAACATGATTGAGGCATTTTTCTTAAAATAGCTATTTTAGCCAAATAGCCAACCTTGTATATATTTTCCCTTATTTAACCCCTTTGAGCCTATTTGATCATTTTTGTTTCGAACTCATTCTGTGCCTTAAATGAAAAACCATGTTCTTATCCAGCCTTAGGGAATAAGAGAACATTAGCTTATGTCATTGGATGAGTTCTTGAACAATGGGGGTGTGTGTGCAGAATGTTTTGAAAAAATGTATATATGATGTTCTTTTTGTAAAAAAATAAAATAAAAAAAAAAAATCAAAAATCAAAAATAAAAAAATGTAAAAAAAAAAGAGGGTTAACAAGGCAATAAAAGAAATGAAAAGAATATGTAAAGGGAATTTGTATTAGGTGGAGTTGGGATAAATTTTCATGCTTGTTAATTGAACTCAACTTTCATGTTCTTTTATTCTCTTTAGTATTTAATTTGTCATATCTATATTACCTTCTCCTTTACCTTGACCCTATTATAACCTTGAATAAAGTCCTCATGATTTGTGTGTGCATGTGTACTAAGTAGTGGAGAAGTAGAAGATAAGCAAGCTTATGGTAGTGTAATTTTCATGGGTTGAATTGAGTGAAATACCTACCTTTTAAACACTTGAGGGATTGAGAGCAAATCTTGTGAAGATCTATCATTCTTGACTCATGCTTTTCAATTGAAATTTTCTTGCTTGTTGATTTGAGATGTGAAGAAACGTTACCTCATAAATGTTTTGATTACTTGAATGATTAGTTGCTCTTCATTCTTAACTATTATTAGAAATTGAGTCTTTTAGAGTGTTTAGCTTTTGAGTTTGTTTTCTTAGTTTTGGTCCTATGTGTTTTGCTCAGGAGTGTAAAAAGTTAAGTGTGGGAGAATTTGATGATCACATATTTGATACATTAATAAGCCTTCATTTTTAGTTATTTACACTCTCCATGTACTTAATTGATTGAGTTTGATTATGTTTTGTAAGTTTGGACTCAAATTGGACTTAATTGAATTTTTTAGTATAATTTACGTCTTACGTTATTTCTGTATTTGGGCTATATCTTGGGATGTAGGTGGCTAAATGAGGTGAATCTAATGGAATTTTAAAGATAAGAGAGAACTCTACAACTTTCATGAAGACCATAAAGGCCCAATCATACGATTAGATAAGTCAAATTGGGGTTGAAGCAAGAACTAGAGTGCTATTCCTGACTGCTTGACCTATATGTACTGTTCATGCCATATTTCGGTTTAGATGTTTTCAAATAAGCTGAAATTTTGATGCTTAATAGGTGAGACCTATATCTACAACTTTCATGTTGAACACATTTCCAGAATCGGAGGCCTAATGGGTGATATTGGAATTGCAAGTCATAATAGAGGAGCTATGACTGGGCCTGAGCAGTGTGCAGTAATTGGAACGTATCTAGAGTTATAGAAATGATATTGGACTCAAACCAAAGCCATTTGAAAGCTACGATCCAGGCCTACAACTTTTATGAAGATTATACTTACTTATTCTGACACATTCAATGACATCAGAGCTAAATGATTTCAGAGACAAGGAATCTCCATAATTTTTCACTCACCAAAAGTCATTTGGCATTTTTCACTCATTTTTCACTCATCCACTCACTAATGACTCAGCCCCCTTGTCATTTTGTATCTCTAATCCTCTATAAAAGGGGGCCTTGACAGATCATTAAAGGAGTTAGGTGTTAGTTACTAAAATGATGCCATTTTGTTACTAGGTTTTTTTGTAGTAATTTTCCTTTGTTCTAAATTAAAGTCATGTTCTTCTTCTTCTTCTTCTCTTTTTCTTTCTTCTTATCTATGAGTAACTAAGTTTTATTTTACTTGGATGAAAAGGTGAAGCGCTTGGTAATAAAATAAGGTTAGATTTATTCTTCACTTGTGCTTAAATGATTTATATTTTCTAGTAACCATTATACGTGTTATAATTTGTTTCTTATAATTTAGAAACCATCTTTGTAAAGAGGAGTTCTTGATTTGTTGTAGACAAAATATTGGCACAATGAATATTTTAACCCATTTATAAGTGGTGGTAATATTTTTTGAAAACATAATATAATTACGTATATTATTTTAAATGGACTTTTAATGTTATATTTTCCGATTGGAACCTCCATGTTGCGAAGATTCTAATTGAGTTATAAAAAGAATTAATCTTACCTTTACTTTATTTACCAAGAGTGAATCTATTTACTAATGTAAATAATTTTTACCGTAGAAACAAAATATTTACTTCACCTTAATCTTCAACAATTCTCTGTGGATCAACCTCGGACTCACTGAGAAATTTATTACTTGAGACAACTTACACTTGGGTTTGCAAATGTGACAATTAAAAAGTGTGCATCACATAGTTTTATTTTTGTTTGCATTTTCTTTTTCTTTTTCATATTTTCTAATAAAAAATAATGAATACAGAAAGGAAAACTGTCTCTACGACACCCATATAGGATTCGCTCTCAATCAAAAGTCATGGATGAACTGAGTCAGTCACAAGAAGAGTTGAGAAGTGAAGTAAGCCAGCTAAAGGAACAAATGGCTAAGATCTTGGAAATTTTGGATAAAATAAAGAACACAGAGGGGACTCCTTCAAGGGCAAGCGATGATCCTTCAGCCACGCCTGCTCACCCACCTGGCTTTACGCTAATTCCTTGGCAATATCCTAGCGTCACCTCTCAAGGGGCCATGATGCCACTCACCATCTACTCAAATAATCATGAAACACATGCATCTTCATTCCCACCATATAGCCTTCCACCTGGTTATGTGCCACCATTAGCCACCAATACTCCTGAGGGCAGTGCACTGATAGTCACAGCAATTTCAAACCCTCCCCAAGGATCTCAGCCAAATACCAGTGAGATTCCTCAGTACCCTGCTTCCATTCCACCTTATGGCATTTCCCCTGGTTTTATGCCGTCCCAAGTTACCAACTCTCCTGAAAGCGGCTCATCATTGGTAATACCTACTTCAGGGCTACAAGGCTCGACTCAGGCCTAACCTCCTTTCTACATGCCATAATTTTTCCCTCATAAGATCGCTGGAACTTCTCCACTGAACCCTTCAACTGAAGGCCTTCAATCCAAGGAAAAATTAGAACTTCTTGAAGAAAGACTGTGAGCCATAGAATGAGCAAGTAGTTATGGTCTCCTGGATGCCTTAGAGCTCTGTCTTGTCCCGAATGTGGTGATTCCTCTAAAATTTAAGGTCCCAAATTTCAAAAAATATAAGGGAACCACTTGTCCCAAGAACTATTTGACCATGTACATCCGCAAGATGGCTTCCCACGCTCATGATGACAAGTTGTTGATCCATTTCTTCCAAGACAGCTTAGCTGAGGCAGCTTCTAATTGGTATACACACCTGGAACATGCCCATATACGATGTTTCAAGGACTTGGCTGATGCTTTCTTGAAGCAATATAAATACAACATCGATATAGCGCCAGATAGGCTACAGTTGCAGAGTATGGCTAAGAAACAAGCTGAAACCTTTAAGGAATATGCTCAGCAGTGGAGAGAGATAACTGCTTAGGTTGAACCCCCACTAACAGAAAGAGAAATGGTGGCCACATTCATTGACACCCTCCAATCACCCTTCTATGACAAGATGATAGGAAGTGTGTTATCAAATTTCTCAGACATGGTTATCATCGGGGAAAGAGTTGAAGGAGGAATAAGAAGTGGGAAGATTATTGAAAGTTCAACGGGGACATTTAGTGCCAAAAGGCCCCCAGCAGGGAAGAAAAGAGAAGGGGAAGCCCATGCTATGACTTTCGATCAAAGGAGTTTTGCCCAAAGGAGACATAGTCAAGCACCTATCAATCCTCAGCCATCCTTCCAACCTCCCTACATGCCTTACTACCCATAGATTGCTAATGCCTCTCAAGCTCCATACCCTCAACCTTATCACCCAATGATCCCTTATCGTGCACCATCTCCTATCCCAAACCAAACACTCCCTACCATGCCATATCAACCAACCCAACCATGGACCCAAAACCCAAATACCAACCAAAGAAGGTCGCTAGCTAACCAAGAAAAAAAACTCGTCCAATTTGATCTAATTCCCATGACCTATACTGAACTGCTACCACAACTCTTTCGAAACTCCTTATTGGTTCCTTGCCCAATGAAGCCAGTGGAACCCCCTTACTCAAGAAGATTTGACCAAAATGCTAAATGTGAGTACCATGCTGGGGCTGTAGGCCACTCAACAGAAAATTACAGAGCCTTGAAGTTCAAAGTGCAAGACTTGATTAATGCCAAATGGTTAAACTTTAAAGAAAAAACTCCTAATGTAGGCCGCAATCCCTTGCCTGATCATGGAGGTCCTGTAGTTAATGCCATAGAGAAGTCTTCTAGACAATGCCTCATAAGTCGGGTAGCCGATGTGAAAACTCCCATGAGAGCAATTTTTTAAGAGCTTTGCAAATTTGGGTTGAAACAAAACCAAACTGAGATAAAAAAAAGTCAATAAAGATGAAATGGTATATAATATTCATGGGAAGGTAGGGCATTCTATTGAGGAATGTGATGAGTTTAAACAGATCCTTCAAAGTTTAATGGACAGTCACCTAGTACAAATAAACAATCAGTACGATAATGGTGATGTCTATATGGTCAAAGAAATTACACCTCCACCAGTTCAAGAGGCTGCCAATACCTATGCAACGCACCCAATCATAGAGCAAGCTCCAGGTATACCAAGGCCATTGACAATTAGTTATAGTAAAGAGGTGTCTCCATAAGTCTCTCTTGGTCGGAATCCTATGACCATCCAATTGCCGACTCCTTTTCCCTATAAGGACACCAGAGCTGTGCCTTGGAAATATGATGTGCAAGTCATTGTGAATGATCTCCAGGACAATCAAATGAAAATCCCATCGGCTATCTCTAGCATATCTGGGATCGGTGGAATGACTCAGAGTGGTCGTATTTATACACCTGAGGATCTGCGTAAAGAGCAAGTGGAGGAAGTGGAAAGAATTCGAAAAGGGAAAGGCAAAATGGGAGAAATTTCTACTGAAAAAGCCTTGAAAGAAAAGGAAGAACCAAAAGCAGTAAAACAAGAGGTCTATAAGAAAGAAGTGACCGAGGAAGAAGCTTGTGAGTTCTTAAAATTCATAACGCAAAGTGAATACAAGGTGGTAGATCAACTGAACTGCACCCCTGTAAGAATATCACTCTTATCTTTATTAATGAACTCTGAGCCACACAGGAAGGTGCTCATGAAAGTGCTTAATCAAGCCCATGTTTCTCATGACATCACGGTTAACAAGTTGGATGGCGTTATCAGTAACATCACAGCAGATAATTATATCACTTTCACCGATGATGAAATACCCAATGAGGGAAGGGGACATAATAAAGCACTTCACATCTCAGTAAAATGTCAAGACCATATCCTGGCTAGAGTACTGATGGATAATGGCTCTTCCTTGAATGTGATGCCAAAGTCGGCATTCTCCAAATTGCCTTTTGAGGGGTCACACATGAAATCAAGTGCGATGATAGTAAGGGCATTTGATGGCACAAGGAGAGAAGTCATAAGGGAAATCGAAATACCAATTCAAATCGGTCCCTGCACTTTCAACATACTCTTCCAAGTGATAGACATTGCACCATCATACAGTTGTCTCTTAGGACGATCATGGGTTCATTCTGCTGGAGCTGTGCCTTCCACCTTGCACCAAAAAGTAAAATTCATAGTTGATAACAAGATGATTACTATCTTTGGTGAAGAGGACCTACTGGTGAGCAAGCCGCTAGACACTCCTTATATTGAAGCTACAGAAGAGGCTCTGGAGACTACCTTTCAAGCACTCAAGGTTATCAATACCATTTATATAAAAGAAGGAGCTCCAATTCCCAAACCACAGTCCTCTGCTGCATCTGTAATGATGGCTAAAGTTATGTTAGAAGGAGGTTATCAGCATGGAGAGGGGCTGGGTAAGAAATGACAAGGTGCCACAGGACTTTTTCAACCCTTGGAAAACAAAGGTAGATTTGGGCTGGGGTACAAACCCACCAAGGCCGATAAGAGGAGAATCATGGAAGAGAAAAAAGAGAAGAGATTGGCTCGCTTGGAAAATCGAGAACCTAAAGTGGAGGGAGTCCCCATCTGTGACATACGACAAAGCTTCCGGAGCGCGGGAGTTGTGTTCGTAGACTAAGTGACCGCAGTTGAAGATGATGACTTTGTCAGTCACGCGGACCTAGTATATGCATGTTCTTCAGATACAAGACTCGACAATTGGGAGATCTCCGAGCTTCCCATAACCTTAGAGTCTCTTTCAAAGTAATTCTATAGTACTATTCCTTTAGCTCTGCCCAAGGCTTTAGGATTTTCATTTGTAAATGGGCTCACATGTTTCCTTTCTAATAATTGTTATTAATAAAATGCATTTTTGAGTTCTCTTATTTTTCATTCCATTAGCTTTCATCCCACCATTATCATGACCTTCTATTCATTTCATCTTTCTTATGTCAACATCACTTAATGCAGATCTGAAAGTGATTCTCTTGAAAGTGACAGTGTCAAGATCTCATCATATAATTTTGAACACCCTGTTAATCATGCCGACGAGGATAATGAGGATGATTGGGAAACTTCACCTGAGTTGATGAGATTATTAGAACAAGAAGCTAAAGAAATTCAACCCCATGAGGAACCAATTGAAGTAATTAACTTGGAAACTGAAAATGATAAGAAAGAAATCAAAATTGGTACCTTGATGAAAAAAGATGAGCGTAACATATTGATTAAACTCTTGTTTGATTATAGTGATGTCTTTGCATGGTCATACCAAGATATGCCAGGGCTAGACACTGACATAGTTGAGTACAAATTGCCACTAAAACCTGGGTATCCTCCAGTTAAGTAAAAATTGAGACGAATAAAAGCTGAGATGTCCCTAAAAATCAGAGATAAAGTAAAAAGACAATTTGATGCTGGATTTCTTGCAGTTGCAAAATACCCACAATAGGTTGCCAACATTGTTCCTGTCCCAAAGAAAGACAGGAAAGTCTGAATGTGTGTGGACTATTGAGACTTAAATAGGGCCAGCCCTAAAGACGACTTCCCGTTACCTCACATTGATGTTTTAGTGGACAACACTGCTCAACATTCATTTTTTTCCTTTATGAATGGTTTCTCGAGAAACAATCAGATCAAGATGGCACCAGAAGACATGGAGAAGACCACATTAATCACTTTATGGGGAACCTTCTGCTACAAAGTGATGCCTTTTGGTTTAAAGAATGCTGGGGCAACGTATCAAAGAGCTATGGTGACATTGTTCCATGACATGATGCACAAAGAAATAGAAGTTTGTGTGGATGATATGATTGCGAAGTCAAAAATAGAAAAGGATCATATAATCAATCTGCAAAAGCTTTTTAAGCGATTGAGGAAGTTCAAACTCAGACTGAATCCTGCAAAATGCACTTTTGGTGTTAGATTAAGCAAACTATTGGGGTTTATGGTGAACCAGAAATGAATAGAAGTTGATCCTGACAAGGTCCGAGTAATACTGGACATGCCAGTCCCTCGCACTGAAAAGGAAGGTCGGGAATTTTTGGGAAGGTTGAATTACACGCTCGATTCATATTCCAGCTCACAGCAACATGTGAGCCGCTATTCAAGTTAGTATGTAAGAATCAGCTAGTTAAGTGGAATGAAGATTGCCAAAGAGCCTTTGAAAATATCAAGCAGTATTTACAAGAACCCCCAGTTTTGGTGCCTCCAGTGCCTGGGAGACCTCTCATTATGTATTTGACGGTTCTTAATGAGTCTATGGGTTGCATACTGGGGCAGCATGATGAATCCGGCAGGAAAGAACGTGCCATCTATTACTTAAGTAAAAAGTTCACCGATTATGAGGTAAAATACTCATTGTTAGAGCGAACTTGTTACGCCTTGGCATGGGCTGCCCATCGATTGAGGCAATACATGTTGTGTTACACTACTTGGTTGGTGTCCCAAATGGATCCTATCAAGTATATCTTTGAGAAACCCGCTCTCACTGGGAAAATCGCGAGATGGCAAGTTTTATTATCAGAGTATGAAATTGCTTATGTCACCCAAAAGGCAATTAAGGGAAGTGCCCTTGCAGATTATCTGGCTAACCAACCCATAGAGGATTATGGGTCGATGCAATGTGAGTTCCCTGATGAAGATATAATGGCTCTGTTTAAAAATGAAGAATCCTCTGAAAAAGCAAAATGGACTATATGGTTTGATGGAGCCTCTAATGCACTGGGGCACGACATTGGAGCCATCTTGATCTCCCCTGAAGATAAATTCATCCCAATCACAGCAATGTTGTGTTTTGACTGTACTAACAATATAGCAGAATACGAAGCATGTGCTTTGGGTATTCAGGCACTAATAGAATCAAAAGCGAGGATCTTGGAAGTATATGGGGACTCTGCCTTGGTCATTTATCAACTAAAAGGAGAATGGGAGACTCGTGATGCCAAATTGATCCCATACCATGTTTTCATCAAAGAATTGATCGAGTAATTTGATGAGGTCAATTTTCATCATGTTCCTCGAGAAGAGAACTAGTTGGATGATGCTTTGGCCACACTATCATCAATGTTCCAAGTAAGTCATGAAAGGGACCTATCACTTATAAAAATGGAAAGTCGTGACTATCCTGTATCTTGTCAAGTGGTTGAAGATGAGCCTGATGGGAAGCCGTGGTACCATGACATCAAATGTTTCATCAAGAATAGGGAGTACCCTGCAGGTGCTTCATAAAATGACAAGAGGACCCTGAGGAGGCTCGCGATGGGTTACTTTCTGAATGGGGAAATACTTTACAAAAGAAACTATGATATGGTGCTTCTAAGATGTGTTGATGCAATGGAAGCAGAAAAAATTATTGAAGAAGTACATGAGGGTTCCTTTGGAACTCACTCTAATGGACATGCAATGGCAAGAAAAATCCTAAGATCTGGTTATTATTGGTTAACCATGGAAACTGACTGCTTCAATCATGTGAGCAAGTGCTATAAGTGCCAAACATATGCTGATAAGATCAATGCGCCGCCAGTCCCCTTGAATGTCCTAATAGCACCCTGACCATTCTCCATGTGGGGTATGGATGTCATAGGACCTATTGAACCTAAGGCCTCAAATGGGCATCGTTTTATCCTTGTCGCGATAGACTATTTCACCAAATAGGTTGAAGCTGCTTCTTATGCCAATGTGACCAGGAATGTGGTGATCAAGTTCATCAAAAGAGAGTTGATATGTCGTTATGGTCTACCAAATAAGGTCATCACTGACAATGCAACCAACTTGAATAACAAAATGATGAAGGAAATATGCGAGAATTTCAAGATCCAACACCATAGTTCCTCGCCATACCGCCCAAAGATGAATGGGGCTGTTGAGGCAGCAAACAAAAACATCAAGAAAATCATCCAAAAAATGGTCGTGACATACAAAGATTGGCATGAGATGCTTCCCTTTGCTCTGCATGGTTGTTGCACGTCTATCCGTACCTCAACTAGGGCAATTCCTTTCTCTTTAGTTTATGGAATGGAAGCCGTACTCCCTATTGAGGTAGAGATCCCCTCATTAAGAGTACTGATGGAGACAGAATTGGAAGAGGCCGAATGGGTTCAAGCCTGACTAGATCAGTTGAATCTTATTGAAGGTAAAAGGTTAACTGCATTATGTCACGGTCAGTTATATCAAAGGAGGCTTATGAAAGCCTATGCGAAAAAAGTGCGCCCTCGACAATTTCAAGAAGGAGACTTAGTGCTCAAAAAGATCCTGCCAATTCAAAAAGATCATCGTGGAAAATGGACTCCAAATTATGAAGGACCTTATGTCATGAAGAAGGCTTTCTCTGGAGGGTCCTTGATTCTCAAAAAAATGGATGGTGAAGATCTACCACTTCCTATAAATTCAGACGCAGTCAATAAATATTATGTGTAAAAGCACTACTTATCAAAAAAAAAAAAGAGAAAAAAAGGAAAAAGAAAAGAAAAAGGAAAAGCATGGCTCGCTAGGTGGAAAACCTGAAAAGGCTACCTAGGCAAAAGTTAGAGTGACCTGGTAGGTTGAAAACTCGAAAGAGCGACCTAGGCAAAAGTTAAGGTCCAAAATGAAATGACAATAGTGCTTGATATGACAAAGGAAGTGAGACCTGAGCTGCTGAGTCTCCATGCTAGGGAGGAGCAAATCTCTAGAGCAAACTAAGTTTTCCATATTGGGGCAGGCCAAATGATCCCAACTAGGGCAGTCAAAGTCTTCATAGGCTGGTTAATGGGTGTTCGAAATTAGGTATGCAGAGGATTGACACTGATTACGATAAAGGGTTTCACTGGAAGAACTGAAGACCTTTGCCCTTATTATCCCTGTTTAAATTTAATGTTGATGACATAATATTACTTTCTTTTTACCATTTCCATTTCAATACAATATCGTCATGTTTTTACCTTTGCCTCTTCTTTGACTCAATATGCATTTTTCTAATAATCATATATTGGAATGTGAAATGTGTGACATTGCTATCAGAGCATTGAGAATTGTTAATGACTTAAAAGGTATGGGAAACACAATGATTCCTGATAAGAGTGTTAATAAAAAGAAAGGACAACCAGGTCACCTCAAGGGTCATCTCAAGGGTTTTCCCATTACTCTTATGTATCACATCTAATGCACACCTCAAGGGTCATTCTGGTAGGACATTTCAACCATCGGATGAATAGACAAATGAAAGGATGCCAATAAATCCCATTCCAATTCATCTTTGAAAAGATTACAATCATGTCCTCAGGGGTCGTGGGGACACACACAAAAAAAAAGAAGACAAGAAAAAAAAAGAGAAAAGCGAAAAAAAGAGTTTTTCGTACTGTCATACATTTGAAGCATACATAGTGCACTATTTCATTTTGCTAGCCTTGACCTGCAAAGGTCCAACTTGTTGTTTTCAGTCAAATCGGAGCCTTATGTCCATTATCTTTTGTTTTTAGGTCCCCGTACCCATTGCTTTTAAGCTTCTTGTTAAGCTTCAACGGATACCCGACTTCGTAATCTTTTTACCTTATTTTTGTTAAGCTTCAGCGGATACCTGACTCTGCAAGCTTTTTACTTTTTCAGGTCCCCGCACCCATTGTTTTATGTTTTCGGGTCCCCGTACCCATTGCTTTTAAGTTTCTTGTTAAGCTTCAATAGATACCCGATTCCGTAAGCTTCTTACCTTGTTTTTGTTAAGCTTCAGCAGATACTTGACTCTGCAAGCTTTTTACCTTTTCGGGTCCCCGTACCCATTGTTTTATGTTTTAGGGTCCCCGTACCCATTGCTTTTAAGTTTCTTGTTAAGCTTCAACAGATACCCAATTCCGTAAGCTTCTTACCTTGTTTCTATTAAGCTTTCAACGGATACCCGACTCCGTAAGCTTCTTACATTATTTTTATTAAGTTTCAGCAGATACCTGACTCCACAAGTTTTTTTACCTTTTTGGGTCCCCGCACCCATTATTTTATGTTTTCGGGTCCCCATACCCATTGTTTTTACCTTTTTTTAAGCTTCAGTGGATACCTGACTCCGCAAGCTTTTTACCTTTTCTGTTAAGTTTCAACAGATACCCGACTCTGTAAGCTTATTACCTTGTTTTTGTTAAGCTTCAGTGAATACCTGACTCTGCATGTTTTTACCTTTTCGGGTTCCCATGCCCATTGTTCTATGTTTTCGGATCCCCGTACCCATTGCCTTTAAGCTTTTGTGCTTCAAGTTTTTTGTTAAGTTTCAGCGGATACTCGACTCTTCAAGCTTTTTACCTTTTCATGCTTTAAGCTTTCTGTCAAGCTTTGGCGGATACTTGATTCCGCAAACTTTTTTTTTTCTTTTGGGTCCCCGTACCCATTATTTTTGTGTTTTTGGGTTCCCATACTCATTGCCTTTAAGCTTTTCTGCTTCAAGTTTTCAGTTAAGCTTTAGCGGACACTCGAATCCTCAAGCTTTTTACCTTTTTCTGTTTCAAGTTTTCTGTTAAGCTTCAGTGGACACCTGAATCCGCAAGTTTTTACCTTTTCATGGACAAAATTGAATCAATTCCTTTGTTTTTCATTTATTCTAAATGTAAAACAAAGGGGGCAGCTGTTGATACTCAATTTTATCCATTTTCTTTTATTTTTATTTTTATTTTATTTATTTTATTTAAATTAAATTTCTTTCTTTAAAAAAAAAGAGAAAAAAGAAAAAAAAAGAAAAAAAAAGAGAAAAAATCACTACGGGTCAACCCATGACCCAATTGCCATTTCAACCCATAACCCAATTCCTTTCCCTTCATGCTGTTGTAGCCCTAGCCTCCACAAATAGCTACTTTGAATTGGATTAAAGGCTTCTGGCAGTTTTCTTTTCCGTTTGCTTTCCAATCATGATTGAGAAATATAAATTTTGACAGTTTTCTTTTCCTTTGGCCTTCTACTCTTTACTCAAAAACGAAAGGTTTGGCTATTGAATATTATAAATCTCAAGCAGACAAATCAAAAGGGAGGGATTTAATCATTCAGAAAGGAAAAAACAGAGAGCAACCACAAAGCTACACAGACACGAATACAACACAGAAAAATTCCTTCACCTTTAAGCAATCATAGAAAAATTTCCTTCACACACACAGCTCTCACACGAAGAAATCCCCAATCTTCACACAGAGCCATCACCTTGCTTCCAACCTTCACCATCTCAGCCTTCTGCCTTCAAGCTACCACAGCACCATCTCAGCCTCCTCCATCTTCACCAACACCAAGCCACCTCCATTAACCACCCAAACCAACCATTAAAATTACCCAATCACTAACAAATCACCTCTAAACTTGCCCCTCCATCCTCACCTCATCATCATCACCGTTACCACCACCCTCAACAATCACAACCCATCAAGAATCCAAACCACCCACAACCTCCACCACAACCCAAACCCAACCAGCACCGCATCACGCACCACACTAGTCTGACCCGCACAGCTCCGTCGGCCTGCACCACACCAGTCCGACCAGCACAGATCCGTCGCCTGTAGCTCCACCGCCACGCGCCCCAGCTCCGCGCGCCAGATCAGGCAAGCCGTCGAAAACCGGAGCTCCGCTCCTGTCTGCGCCACCTCTCGCCCCGACGCCGGCATTCCATCATGCTGCACTACCGTCTTTGCGTTGTGCCCCTGCAGCTCGTGCTCCTTCGTCGCCTTCTGCCGAAGCCACCGCAAGCACCGCGAGCCACCTCCCTTGTCTCGTGAGCTCCCCCCTCAAACCCCTTTCCTTTTTTTCCATTTCCTTCCTCTGTTTTGTTTTCAAGCTTTCAGAGACTAAAAGTCTCATTCCTCTTAATTTTCTTTGTTTGGGTTTTTTTTTTTTTTTTTGTTTTTTTAAAATATTATTATTATTATTATTATGATTATTATTATTATTATTTATTTAATTGTTTATTCTTTTAGATCAATACGTTTTTGCTGATTTAGGGTTTATATATTGATTTTTTTCTCTTTCTTTCTTTCTTTTCTCTTTCTTTTATTATTATCTATTCATTTGTTTTTTTTTCTTTTGGATTGATTTGTATATTAATTTAATACTCTTTTTTTTATTTTTTATTTTTTATTTTTTTGCACTAATGTATTAATCAAACAATTTAAAATTGGCCGATGACGGAAAAATTGGGAGAGGATCGGAGTGCCGATCAAATACACTATTTTCGATAATCTTGAGGCTTTATATTGGATTTTGCCAAGAGCGCTAGCGAGGTCTAATCTCCTACATAAAAATTAAAATAATTACGTAAATTAAAATACAACCTTTTTTTTTATAAACTAAGATAATTTTCTTTTTATAAAAATAAAATATTCAAATAAAAGTGAGCAATTTCATACAGTTTCAACATCATGATAGTGGTGAATTAAAGTTTTATTTTTCATGAAGACATTTTTTAGAAATTACTACAAAAATCACATTGTGCCTAAAATTTTTTTTATTATAAATGAGATTTTATTTGACCATTTACTTAAAAAACATTCTCCTACCTCAAACAAATTTCTTTGAATTAAAATTTATTCATTGAAACAATATTTTATTTGGCCATTTTATTTTGAAAATTGCTTCTCTTCAAAAATAAAATAAAATTTTGATTCACCACTTTTATATAATATGTTTAAGACTTAGAATTTATTCCAAAATAATGACTATTTAGCCACCTATTTTTGGTCTTTATCATTTATCATTCTTAATATTATGCTTGACAAAACAGTATATGTCAAAATAAAAAATAAAAAAAATTCTTTTCTTTTAATTAATAAAGGACCAATTTAATTAATCTTGCAAATAACATTAGATTAAATAGGTAACCGTACTTAGAACGGACGGTGTAGGGTGCTAACACCTTCCCTACCCGTAATCAACCCTCGAACCACGAACTCTGAAACGCAGACCATCTTTTAGGTGTCCAATTGCACAATTCCATTTAGTGGATAAAGCGATTGGTGGCGACTCCCAACACCCCGAGGACTTTTTCTCCTTGTTCTTTTTATTTTCGCGGTGCCCTTCGGGACGGTTGCGACAAATATGAATAAATCATTAAAAATAAATAACTCAACAAAAATTAAGACACAAGAATTTGGTATCAGAGCCAAGTAGTAATGGAAAATAATATTAGAAAACAAATAGAATTTGAAATACAAATTAAATGTATCACAAGTACTATGTAAATTTGGAGAAAGATTAAAATATTATATAAAAATGAAAAGATTAAGACCAAAGCAAAAAATAAAATAAAAAAATAAGCATCATTTAAAGAAAAAATAATTTACTACATCAACAAAAAATAAAATTAAAACGAATAAAAAAGAAACAAATTACTTTAAATAATAAATGAATAAATAAATAAATAAATAACCTACGGTGCCCTCATATTTTAAGAGCCACCGCACCAGTCACCCAATTTTAAAACTATTTCCAAATTATGAGTAGTTTTTGTCACGTTGGAATAAGGCTTCGCAACACTTATAAGCCGTCACATGGACTTGCATCTTACACCAGCAGGTAGATTTGCGTCTTTCGTGATGTGTTACCACGTGGCACGTGTTACAGGAATCACAACAGCTTTATTATTTTAAATAGATTTTTCGTTTCAGAAACTTTAATAATAATTTTTATTAAATACGGTTTATTACAAACATTCAATTTATTTTTTAATATTTGTAAAATTTTAAAAACTATATTAAATATACACTATTTTTTAAAAATATATTTATATATATTAAATAATAATTTAAACACCTAAAATATGGTTTAATAAATCATGTTTACCTAAAAAAATTTCTTCAATCTTTTTTAGTTATATGTGGATGAGCTTGTGCTCCTAATTGCTCATGTGTTGGGTTTTTTTTTTTTTTTGTTTAAACGTGTTGGGTAGTTGTACTAAATGCCTTTTAATTTTTTTTTAAGAGACCAACCCTTTTAACCTATATTGAAATATCCGCATAATGGATTTATCCTACATACTAATATATTAAAATATCTGGATAATGGTTTTATCTTATATACTAATATACATTAATCAACATTTAGAACATTTACATTAGATGAATATCTGGAGTCCTTATCAGCTAGTTGAACCTAAAAGAAATTCAATGCGGGGCTTGTTATTATTATTATTATTATTAATATGGTGAATTTGTTTAACTCTCTTCTTACATGCATAAGAATATATAAGCAAGATTTTTCACAAACACGCTTGATACGAGTTACAATCACACAAGGGAAAATAATGTAATTCATGGTTTTGACACCAAATAAAAATTACCAGTGTCTCATTAACTAAAACTCAGGTTTGAGTGACTCAAAATTCAGGTAAAAGTATAATTATTAAACTCAGACCGATAATCAACTCGGTCAAGTACTAGTATATGGGTTACTAGTTTAATTGATGAGTCACTAGTTAAATTGTATAAAATTAAATAAATATATAAATATTAATAAAAATAAAAAATAATGCAATTATTATAAGTAATAACATCTTTTTGTTTAAAAAATTTGTTTGGGCCACATAATTTAAAGTGCCCATAAGGCCAAAGTTCATATCCATACACTTGTAACTTAAAAAAACGATAAACTTCTACATTCAAGTCCCCTACCCCTCTCCACTACCAAATCAAAAGCCGCAATAGCTTCAAAGTTTTGTTTCTCTTTATGCATCTAAATCCAAGGTTGGCTTCCTCTTATTCTTTCTCTCTCTCTCTCTCTCTCTCTCTCTCTCTCTCTCTCTCTCTCTCTCTCTCTCTCTCTCTCTCTCTCTCTCTCTCTCTCTCTCTCTCTCTCTCTCTCTCTCTCTCTCTCTCTCTCTCTCTGTATGTGTGTGTGTTGAGAGCTCTATTATCTATTGCTTCCTTTCTGTTTTGTATTTCCTTTGAGTTTGAACGTTCATCCTTTTGAGAGTTGGTGCCTAAGTCTTGCCGCCATGAACGCTACTGAACTACCACCATTATAGCTGGTGATCTGAAGTCTTGCAGCAAATGTTACCGCCTATGTTTAAGAGTTGGCCTGAACGGAGCTCTACTGAGTCTTTCTTGACTGACTGCACACTTGGAAGATGGAACACTGTTGTTGTTCTGTTGGTTCAGTCATGACTGAGTCTTCCAAACTTGACCAATTCACGTCGGTTCACTCCGATTCATACCAGTCTAATAACATATCTAATCCAAAAGGATGCTCGAACTAGCCAGATGACCGGTTTTCTGGTCTGACTAGTCGGTCCGAGTCAATTTTTAAACAATAGGCGAAAATTAAGATTTTGGGTTATGAAAATGACTATTTACTTGTCCAAAATAAGCAAGAAATGAATCAAGAACAACTAGAACTTGTATGAGGTTGGAAAAAAGTCAAATGATAGATTTTAGATTAAGATAGTTACTCTACCACTCCAAGGAACTCAAAAACTTTAGAGATGTAGGATTATGCACTCACCACCCTCTGAAATCCACTAAAGACATGCAAAAATGCAAGAGAAAAGTTCACCACTTAATGGAATCACCAAAGAGATACAAAACAAAGGAAGACTCGGTCTGAAACATTAAAAATGTCATATACTCCATACTGGTATACTCAATGATCTGTCTTCTCATTAAATAGATACATACAAATAGATAGCCTTGGAACATTCCTCCAGGCATAGAAAATCTAAGAATTAACCGTTTATGCAAGTTACAAAGTGATTCCACTAAGAAATAAATGCTAATATTGAACAAAGGCTATCCTGAACAGTCTGAAAATAAAATATCATAACTAAAAGTAGAAAACTTCAAATTAAATGATTCTTTATTCATCTGAAAGTATATATTTAGAGCTTTCAAACTAGTACTCATGGACTGAAATTAGGCTTGACTTGGTCATCCAAAAAGCACAGGAAACCTGGGTTTGAACATGACAATCAACACATGAAAATATGCTATACTGAACTTGGGCTAAATGATCATCTATCTCTTGCACTTCATCTTGAAATGCTCTTGTATCATGCTCCCCTGGTTAAAAAGGACTTGTCCTTAAGTCTGCAATATCTTCAAAAAATGGTGTAAGGTCTGAAACATTGAAAATGTTATATACTTCATACTCAGCTGATAATTCAATTTTATAGGCATTCTTTCCAATCCTCTTAAGCACCTTGAATGGTCTGTCGGCTCTAGGCTTCAGCTTTGTAAACTTTACAGGAGGAAAACAACCCTTCCTAAGATGAATCCATACTAAATCTCCTTCTTTGAATTTAGGAAACTTGCAGTGTTTGTTTGCTTGACTTTTGTAACTCTCATTTTGCTTGGTCATATTTCCTCTGATCTGCTTATGCATTTTCTTTATAAACTTTACTCTATCTTTGGCATCTCTACTAAATTGATAGTTTGTTGGAAGAGGAACCAAGTCAAGTGGACTTTTGGGATTTAAGCCATATACAACCTCAAATGGAGTGCAACCAGTGGTTTGACTAGTAGGCCTATTATAAGTAAACTCAGCATATGGTAGAAGTAAATCCCATTCTTTGATGTTCATTTTCACTAAACTTCTCAAGATGTTTCCTAAAGTTCTATTAACAACCTTAGTTTGCCCATCTATTTAAGGATGACATGTAGTGCTAAATTTTAGCTTTGTGCCAAGCTTTCTCCAAAGGGTCCTCCAAAAGTGACTCATGAATTTAATTCACGATATGAAGTTATTGTCATTGGAATTCAATGAAGTTTAACCACCTCCCATAAATAAACACTACTAAAAAAATCCGATTTAGAGATGAAATTTAGAGACGGAAATAATTATGTCTCTAATAGAGACAAAAATAGAGACGAATTTGATGAATTAGAGAGGGAAAATAAAATTTAAAACTTAGAGATGGAATTGATCCATCTCAAAATTTTTCATTTTTAATTTTTTCTCTATTTGGTTAATTTAAAGTCAAATATAGTTAGACGAAATTCACTCGTTTCAGATTTTTTCGTCTCTAATTCTGTCTCTATTCGGTCAATGCGATGTTTTAAAAAGTCAAATATGTTTAGAGATGAAATTTAAAGACGAAATTTATCCATCTATGAATTTTTCATCTCTAATTATATCTCTATTTAGTCAAATAAATGTTTTAAAAAAGTTAAATATATTAGAGACAGATGTGTTCTGTTTCTAAATTATATATATATATATAATTTAATTAATAATTTTTTTAAAGATAGAGACAGAGTGTTTCCTTCTCTAATATTTCTACCTAAATCCCTAATTCCAACTTAGAAACCCAATTCTCTCGCTCCCACTCAACCCACATTCTCTCATTTTCATCTCTCAGCTCGTTCTCTCATCTCCATCTCATCTCATCTCCATCTCAGCTCGTCCTCCGTGCTACTGAAACTGACCCACTTTCTCGCTCTTGTTTCTCTCTCCATTCTTCGTCTCTGCAAGTCCCTTGCTCGCTTCCTACTCTCCCAAACCCTACCCTTCCTCGCCATGGACAACCTCTTCGCAGATCATGACTACTTCTCCGACGACTTCGATTCCACCTACCACCTCCGCCCCAACCGTCACTTCCTCTAAGATGATGACCTCGATTTCGGCCATGAGAGGGTCTACTTGCTTCCCTACAGGTCAATTGATTCTTCATTCTTATGCCCCAACCAATTGGAATCCTCGATTACTTGCATTCTAATGAATTTTTAATGTTTAGTTTCATGAAATTGATTTTTGTGTTGTGGTTTGTTTGTTTTATTGGAGTGAAGGTGGTGGATTGAAGTAGAAGGTGAAGCTGATCGTGTAGAAGGTATTCTGTACACAATGTCATCCAATTCTAATTCTGACTCTGAAAATTTGCTCCATTTGAGGAAGCAAGAGGACCGCGATAAGATTAAGCATTTGGAGGTAGGGTTTTCAGGCCGCCAATACGCTTTGGTTCCTGAAGGAATCTGGTTACGTGCTCTCAAATGGTGAGTGGGGATTTACTTTTCTTTCCTCTCTCTTTTCTTTTTCGTTTTTCAAGACGTTGTAATTGTAGTTGTAGTGTTATTCAAATTAAGCATAATTTTGATGTCTTATTAGGAGTTTAGGGCACATTGTCTCTCATCATCATCATATTTCCAAATAGGGAAAAATTAACCCAAGCCAATATTTATGGTTAATTTCATGTTTGGTTACCATTAAGAATTCTTTGGACATAAATTATCCATAATTTCCAACTTTGATTAATTCTTCCTAAATTGGAAATATGTTTGACAAGATTTCCTTCATTATAATTCTCTCATTTTCTTTTATTGGAATGTTTGAAAATTTCCATTTAGTTACTAGCAAGATGAAATTTTTATTATAAATGCTTCTACCAGGATTTAGGATGAATTTGTTTTGGTGTGGCTATTGGTTGGTCTACCTCAGATATTGAGGTAGAGTAGTAAAGTGTCACCAAGTGACACAACATAATCGATTTTTCCTATTTATGGAACCTAGTGTGCTTACCTCTTACATGATTTTAAGCTTCCTATGGATCATAATGTGTGCTTTTGCAATGAAGCATGTATAGAGGCACCAAACATGAGGCACTGCAAGAAACATACATTGTCAAACAGTAAGATCCAATAAATGTTTGAAAAATAAATGTTTCCTAAATATATCCTGTTTGTGTCCAAGCTGTTTAGAACAAACTCTTGTATTACATTGGAGCCGTAACCATTTGGATAAAACTTCTTATTTTGAGCAATAGGCATAGGAAGCATTCATATTGCATAGATGTTAGTGTCGTACATGTGAAACAATATCAACTATCAACGACTTGATTCTATGCTTTAGTATTTGCCAAATGCCAATTAAGTTGCAATTTATCAACTCCCATATTATCTTCTGATACATTTACTTCATCAACTTTTTATTCATTTATTTATTTTGTTATTGCAGTTTTCCTTCAGTTCACCTTTTTTATTTTACTACTGAGTTTACTTGACTGTACTTATATAAATTTATGAGTAGGTTTGTTGCCCGTTGTTTAGCACATAAAATGTGTTGGAAAAGATGTAGAATCCCTTAAACTGTTGAAAATCTTAAGGAAAATATGGGAAATGACACAGTTGAAGCTTCCATTGTGGTATGCAATACTAATACTTTTTGTTCATTCTGTGATATCACCATGCAATTATTTTTTTGCCATGTCCTTGACTTGTTTTTTAATTTTATGTGGTTTCCTGTCAAGAATTTCATCTCTAATTATTTGGCTCATATGTGATGCACATAAATATTTGGATGTCAAGACTAGTTAAAACTTGAAACACTTTTGTTATCTATAGGTAACAATTTATTTAACTCATTGCCATTTGATATTCATTAATCTTGCAATTTATGTAAGCATGGGATGTCGACAGCAGAAGAGGTACAAATGTATTAGTCATTTGACAAATTAGGTGGTCATAGGCTTATGTTGTATTGGAGTTGTATTAACATCAATTTTTAGCTTTCCACTATTTATCTCCAAGTGAGACATGCAATTGATTTTTATCCTTTACATGATGGATTCACAAGCGCCTAATAAAAATGTACATAAACTGCTACAAGGAGTTGTCTGAGGAACCAAATGTGAAGGTATTGAAGAAGCTTTACAATTTAGAGGTAAGAAGGATCTTAGTGGTATCAATTCTTTCATTGCCACTTCACAGTGACAGACAACTTTTCATTTTTAGATATTGGATTGAATTTGGATTTTTCTTACAACTGATTTTGGCTTATTGTTGTCAACAGGTTTCAGATTATGAAATCATTGTGTCTGAGTGTGACCTGCAAGATTTGTCTGTAACCCCATTGATAAATGCACTGCATTCCCAAAAAGCATTTGCCATGCTTGACCTCTCTCACAATTTGTTAGGTACTTTTTTCTGATTTGTGGTCTTTTTGCTTTATATTTTGCTTTATTGTTCTTGTTTGCAAATTGTCTAGTAACCACTCTTTTATTTTATTTTCTTATGCTTCTTCAAGAGGAGCCATTCTTTTGGTTCCAAGTCTCCATATTTCATCCACAAAAAAGTCTGATAATAAGTCCTTGATTGGTGACTAAAAGAATACTAAAACAAACCATAAACGATTTGAAAGAGAAAAATAAATTGTAACGAGTGAATTCTATGGAATACTTTTTACTTTTCATTGAATTGATATAATTTAGGAAATGGGACAATGGAGAAACTTCAAAAGGTGTTCACATCATTAGGCCAACCTATCATATTGTGGGCTAACATCTAACTATGTTTTAAACATTAGTGTTAATTTATTTTGTTCCATCCTTGAGTTGAATCTGGAAGGAAATCCTATTATGCCTGAGGTTTGTTGCCTGTAACTATGGATTTCTCTTACTAATATTCTTGTAATGCATGTTTCATTTACTAGTTGTATTTGCTTGTTGCTATATATTGCTGTAACATTCAGCATTGAATCTGGCTGCTTTTACCATTTCTTTACCCTTAACACTAGTTTGTAGTTTCTATAAATTTAGTTATAATTGTGCCTATTTTAGTGATAATTTTGTAAATTTAACCAGTTAAGTTTTATTTATTATGCATAATATCTCTAATGAATATAGGGCAACAATACTTTATTTTCTCTTCTCATAAACCCACAGTGCTGTCTCAAAGTTTTGGTCCTTAGAAAGTGTCAACTTTGGCTTGCTGGAGTTCTTCACATTATTGAGGCACTGTTAGTTAGGCATTAAATCATATTTAGTTGTTAGTTCCTTGTTTTAAAACTACTATAGTATGGTTATTTTGTTTTCTTTTTTCAGAGAACAGCTGCTTGGAGGAGCTTAATCTTGCTGGTAATTTTGTTCCAAATGAACTTTTCGCTCTATCAATAAAAGGATGCTCACAAATACAGGATCAGAAACTTGATATTGTGAAAGTTGATGACAATCAAGAGGTCCTTTGCTCTCTAAACATTGTCTGCCATCAACTTAAAGTTGCTGATAGTGAAGATATTCTAGTTAGAGTAGAAGCTGCTGCTTCTGGAATTGATGACAGCTGTGTCAATTCATGTCAAAGAAATTATTCATCTCCTAGGTGCCATTTCACTAGATAGTTTTCAGTTGCTATCAGTAAGGCAAAGAACTTACAATTACTGGACCTTAGCAATAATGATTTTTCTGCAAAAGTTACAGAAACATTCTAATAGCAATTGCTTTGCATTTTGGCTGCAAAGCATAATGTTTTGCAAACTTCTAAGTCTAAACATTTGCATTATATTAGGTTATTGTCTTTATATAGTTAACTGAAATCCTCTATTTTTGTTTACTCCCCTGATATTTTTTAAAACCAGGTAACGTCATATTAGATCAAATTCTCTGTCTTAATTGTTTGGGTTTCAAATTGTCCTCACACTACAGGCTTGCATTATAACTTCTTTCTTTTATTTTTTATAGAAATAATGGAAACAGCAGCCTTGATGGTCATGGAAGTCCAAATGAGAGTGATAGGAAGAGGATGCGATGCCCTATCGTACCAAGACATTTAAAGTTGAGATTAGCTTTGCTACAAAGATTCCAATGCAGGCTATTTCCAATGCTTTACATGGGCAAGAATAAGAGAATTTCCAAGAAGTCATAAGAATGCTTGATATCATATTGAGGTAACATGCTACTAAGTAGTGCATAAATTACTATTTCTTTTTGTTTCTCTGTTTTTGTTGAGTGATAATATTATTTTAATATCTTTCTGTCTTTATTGTGTTTTACAATGCCAATATCTTCTCTTGAAAAGCTAGAGCAGGACATCAATGTGAATTGAGACCAATCAGATTCTTGTCCACTTAAAAACAATTTCTTAGTTGCTAACATATTTTTGGGATAAAATGGTAACATGTTTTTTTTATTTAACTTTGAGTTGCATTACTTGTAATTTTATAAGTTAGAGAGAAGTCTACTTGCAAAATGTAATAGCAATTAATGGTATGCATAAGATATTGTAACTACTTCATATAATTTCAACTATTTTGATATCTTTTATAGTTACTTGGATAATTATAATGATTGATAATTTATTGTGATTTTTGGTAAATTTTGTTTTTGGATAATTATATGCATAGGAAAATAGAATTTTTTTTTAATAAAATGAAGGCGTCTAGTTGTGGAAAATCCCAACTAGATGCCTAATTTTTTAAATATTTTTTAAAATATTAGAGGTAAATTTAGAGATGGAAAAATCCATCTCTAATTTAGAGATGAAAACAGAGATGGAAAAATTATGTCTCTAATTAAAGAACTGAGATGAATATTATAATTGAATAGCAACAAGGTTTTAAAATTTAGACACAAAAAAAATTCGTCTCTAAATTAGAGACGGAATTAAATTTTCCGTCTCTAACAATCAGAGACGCCACTTTTAGCGATGGATCAATTTCTGTCTCTAATTCTGTTTCTAAATATTTAGAGACAAAATTTTGTACATTTAGAGGCAGAAGTTTTTCGTCTCTAAATTTGATTTTTTTAGTAGTGAAAGATCAGAAACAAGAGAAGCATTTGTTGTTTTATTACAAGAAATAAAATGAGCCATTTTTGAGAAACGATCTACAACCACCATTATTGAGTCTTTGCTCCTTTGAGTGCGAGGTAAACCAACAACAAAATCTATACTAACATCTTCCTGAGGAGCTTCAGGTACCAAAAGTGGGGTGTAAAGATCAGTATTCTACCCTTGACTCTTTCCCTAATGACAAACAACACATCTCTCTGCAATTCACATAACATCATGAGTAAGCTTTGGCCAATATAAAATTTCTTTCATAAGTGACAAAGTCTTGTTTCTGCCAACATGACCAGCAAGTCCTCCTCCATGAGCTTCTATTATGATTGCCTTATGCAAGGAATAAACGGGGATGCATAATTTGTTATCATTAAAACGGAATCCATCTTGTAACAAGAAATGATTATTGTAACTATAACATCCTTCTTTTACCTTAACCTATTAAATACGTTCTTTGAATAAAACAATTTTTATAATATTTACACGAGTTAATAATTGATAATTTGGGCTTGCTTGAGATTAAATCATTGCTATTACCTTGTTTAATTATTTATAAAATTTTATATGTTTGTTTGTGATATTTACAAATGTAAATAATTTAGAATTATTTTTAGAAAAATTATTGGAGCTTATGTTCTTGATTAAAGAATGCAAAGAGAGGGGACACTTGGATGAATATTATATTTTATAAGTGGTTTAAAAATTAGGAAATAAAGATGTAAATAATTTAGGAAGATTAAATGAGTCACTCAAACTATAATATTTTTAATATGGAAATTTAGAGTTAACAATTTGAAGAGCTCAAAATTAAATTAGACACATTAGTAAGCAGAATAATTAAAATAAATACCTAGCATGTCCTAATACTTGCATGAGTAGTGCACCTATAGAAACTAAGTAATACCCTTTCTTACCCATGGGAAAAAAACCCATGGATTCCCTTCTAAACCGCTACCTTATTTTCTCTACAACTTAGAAATTAAGCTACTTAAGTTAAATATAAAAAAAAAAAAGAGTAAGTGAGTATGTGTTGTGTGAGAAGCAAAGAGAGAGAGAGAGAGAGAGAGAGAAAGAGAACAAAGAAGGAAGGGGGAGAAGAAGAATAGTCGAGGCTTGTGGTGGGTGCATAGTGGTCGGAGAGGCATCAAATGAGCTTGCTATTGTTGAGAAAATACTCCACTCATCGAGCTCTGTGCGCTAGTACCAATCTTATCTTTAAACCTCATCATCTTCATTCACGCTCCATTAAGCTAGGAGAAGAGGTAGGGGATTTTTGCCTTAAAACTTCATCTTTACTATTGCTTAATCTTATTTTCTTATTGATTTTTAAGTTTTAGGGTTGATAGTTGAGTTTAATGGAGGTGGGGGTGCAAGGGTATGGTTCGGCCATGGTGCAACCAAGAGGTTGCCATCTCAAATTCATTCATTTTGTCTTGTTCTTTGCTAGATGGTGTGGTTAGATGAGATTGGAATTGAGTTTTAAAGCTTGAAAAGGGATTCAGGTTTTGGGGCCAAGTTTTACTATGGCTTGGAGATAGGTTTCCTAACCCTTGCTCCTCAAATTCCACTTGTTACTTATGTATATTTGATGAAAATTGATTTAGCATATTCAAATGCCTTAATTTGATCATGAGAAAGTTGATTTATTATTAAATATTGAGATTTCTTTGAAGAGAAAATTATGATTTTTCGATGTTAGTCATCTCATAAATTTATTAGTTAGCTACTCTTTAAAATCGAGAGATTGATAGATAATCTTTTAGCTAAAAGAATTAGCTAGTTGATAATGCTTACTAGCTGGCTCACTATAATATTCTGGAAGTAAGTTACTGATATTTGTCTTAGTTAGAAATCTCTCGATGAAAACAAGCTAGCTGATCTGTGCTTTGTGGTAATGTGATATAAGTAATGAAATTATTGACAATGTTTATTAGTTGACCCATAATAATGTTTTGGATATGAATATAGAAATTGCTGGTCATCTTATTTATGCATATATCAGTCACTCATTGATTATATGAGTCAACTAATCTTTCAGAAGTGAATTTATATGAATGATATGAATGCATTGCTCATGATTATAAAGCATAATCTTGAGAAAAACTGCATAAAAGAATTATGCATTTTCAAATATGTAAAGAATGCTTGGTCTATGTGCGGCAAGAGAAAGGCTAGAGAGTGAGCTTACGTTTGGACATAGAGGTCTTCTATCACCAGTTAAACATAAAGGGCATAAAGGCCCTTAAGCAGAGAAAGAAAAGGGTACAAAGGCCCTTAAATAGAGAAATAAAGAAAGTAAAAGAGATCAAATATATGAGTCATTTGAAGAGTCATCATTCTTATCCAACATTTGCATTTATCATGGTTTTTATTTGAGAACCACATCACTACATTATCTTATTGAGTTTGATAAGTCATTTTGAAAAAAAAATGTTGCATTATTGTGAACAATGAAAAGTGAAAATGTTTTAGGTATCTGATACCCCTGGAAACACCATGTTTTCTATTATTTTAAACTGTGCACTATCTACTGAGAGTTTTTTTATTCTCACCCCACTTGTCGTGGAGTTTTCAGATCCTAAGTTTTAGACGCTTTATCGGATACCAACTATTGTTGTTGCCCATGAACTGAAGATTGACTGAGTTTACTCATTGATGTGGAAGGAGTCCTTTAAGTTCATACTTATGCTAGGGTTTGACTATATTGAGAACCTACATAGTTTTATATGGCAGTGGTGTAATTTATGTTGTTATGCTCCTAGTGTTGTTATAACATAAATAAATATTTTAGATGAGTATGTGTACACTCGAGTATATTGGAGAGTAAAGAAATAACTAAAAGTAACAAAGGTTTGATAAGGTAATAGGTATTAACAATAAAGAGTCTTTCCATTTCGGACTCTCATGCTCTTAAGGAATCAATGGTTTATTAAAGTAAATCAAGGAGGAATTCAATAGCTTTGCACAAACGCTCTTGGCCAAGTTCTCAATGATGAACTAATTCAATGATTTAACTTAACTTAAATTCCCTATGACTAAGAAATGGTCAACTAAAGGAAGAAATAAGTAACTTAAGCTAGACAACTAGATTAACTTAGGATTCCTTGAAGTATGAAATAGCCAATGCTAATTAAAATGGAGGGTATCTCCTAAATTAACCATAATTTTTTTTTTAAAACTAACAGTTCAGTAAGGACACAAAAGTGGCTTCTCACCTTTATTGCTTTGGTACCAAGTAGGATAACATAGGAACCTATAGAACAAGACTTCTAAATGTTACCAAAATTAGAATCATCTTTATACAACTCTTTTGCTAGTTCAAACCCCAACACTTTTGTAAATTGTTAAGAAAGCAATGTCTTCTACTCAAAGCATAAGCCACTTTATTAAGTGTTCTAGATTTGTGCTTTCATAGAGAATGAATAAGGCTGGAGAAATTCAACCCAAGTGACATGTCAATTGCTGAGAGTTCAAGTACTTCAATGCTTCATGATTAGAATATAAACAAACTCCTTAGGCAACAAGAAATGCCACCAATGATCCAGAGCATGAATAATGGCATAGAACTCTTTGTCATAAGTAGAGAACTTATGCTTAGCATCATTGAAATTGCTCTTCCTCCTTGACTTAAGATAGCTCCAATGCCCATATTCAAAGTATCACATTCTACTTTAAACACCTTCTCAAAATTTGGAAGCACAAGAACATGAGCTTTTTTCATTTTCTTTTTGATTAATTCAAAGCTCTTCTTTGCTACCTCTATCCATTGGAATTGTTGGTGTATGCTCTAGAGGCTGATACATTTTATTTGTATTTACATACATTCTATAATGCTAATTTTAATATATGAGGCATTTCATTTATTGTGTTCTTTTTAATAAACATAATAAAGTCCTTAGAATAGTAAGTTTGATGCCATAGGACATCAAGTGATTGACTTGATCGTGAGATCCTATTAGATAAAATACTATTCTTAAATGTCCCTAGTCAAGTATTATTGTTAATTAGGATAATAATAATGCATTGAGACTAATATGTGCATAGACTAATGACCACATCTCGCGGGTTATGGATATGAGAAATCAAGTCTTCACATGAGTATATGTTAGAGTAATGATGTACTAGACTGACCTGCCATGAGAATGCTACATGGATCGTTATGTGAGTGTCATAAGCGATTCTCATAGTGACAATGGTATCTATGGTTCTTTGACCTGAAATCACTATGATTCCTACATGAGGAGTTGTGTGTTTTAATGCCATCAAACGTCATATGTAACAAGGTGATTATAAAGTTGGTTATTGGACATACCACGAATCATACAGAGAGATGTGAGTAACCTAGATGAGATTTGTCACTCCAACTGTGATGCCCCTTTTCTTGCCTAAGGGAACGTCTCACTCTCAATTACAATGCGGAAATAAAATTGTGTGAATTAAGACCCGGTTCATTTTAATAATATGTGTATTTACTTTATTATAGTTGAGTAATTAAATTAGCGAGTATATATTTTTTTTTCTTTTTGTTACATTAACGTTAACGATAATCAATATCCACGGTGACGAAACATACATGGGAAATTAACATTTCATTATATATATATAAATTAATATTTCATATATATATATATATATAATTATCAAGCTGTTTAGTTACCAAGCACTGGCATATCAAAAAGCAAAACTATACCTGCTCCCAAAGGATTATATATACATATCCCTACGGTATCGAATATACAACCCACTACAGACAAAACATCAGGCCCCCAAAATAAAATACTGGTAGCCTTCAGTAGCTACAAGTAAAGTCAGTCCCTCAAGTGAGGAGGAATCGAGTCAGGATCCTCTTCGGGGTCGTCCTCAGGAACTTCTTCGGGATCTTCCTCAAGATCTTCTTCGTCAGAGGAAATCACCATAAGAATCGCAGAGTCACGGGACGAGGCCCGAGCTGTGGAACGAAAAGAGTCTTTCCGCGGAGTGAAATAACGGTCACCCCACATCTCGCGTATCGGTAGTTGAAACTCCAAACGTAAACTAATATAGCAGGTGAAGACAGGCGGCTCGTGGCGTCTCCAGGCTAGAGATATCGACATATCCCCCGTATAGACGCAACGCTCAGAACCATAGTTGATGTACCAGCACTCTAGCCCTCCCAAGAAAGACAGGCGCACATCTCCCAAAAATCTTTGTGTGCGTGGCTCCTTATTCTTCTGCAGTCGCTCAGTCGAGATGAGGCCAAAAACCAGGGAAGTCGGGGGCTTCCGGTTCCTTGCAGTTATCTTCTATGGGACGCAGTATATGGACAAAATAGAAATGGAGAGACAGAGAAGAGGTAAGACATCCTACCATCATTACCAATCATAGCATCGAGAAACCAAACGGCGCAAAGCGCCCACATAGCATTTATGACAGCAATAATGGTAATAAACATTCAATAGCAATTATGATCAACCAAACAGTTCCAGGCAGTCGTATACATACAGATATATCAGAAGTACAACAGTTCCAATTATAATAACAATGTATGTCAGATGATTCATGGACTCACTATGCACACGTGCCCTCAATAACCAAAATCCTACTCCATGGAGCTAGACACAAAACGATCGAGAGAACGATCGGGAGGTATGTACGTATTCTTGGTGCGCCTGTGCCCTCAAGTGCTAAAATTCTCAAATTATCATTGTGTACATCATGGCATTTTACAAGACATTCTACACAGATCTCGACATAGGACAGCGTCTCGGTCCGGATCGTCAGTGTGTTTGCATCGGTCTGCCCCACGGACAGAGAGCTACCAGCTGCCCATTGTGAGGTACCCGCACCCTGACGCCCCCAAGGTCAACATGTAACCTACACTTGTCTATTCACACCCGCACAAAGGTGTAAGTTCAACTCCTAGGCTACCGGCCTTAACCAAGTCCAACGGACAATCTCTTTCTTCTTTTGTTCAATGCATGATACAATCATACTCTTCATGACCAACTAGGTCCATCATGCTTCAAATGCATGTCATATCATTTTACAACAAGAATTGATCCCATTCACGGATCCACAACAAGCCAATAGTACATTTTAAGGATATCCACAATTTTCATTCATAGTCATGATAGAAGTCAACCATTAAATTCATTATGTGCCTCAAAAGCTCACTCATACTCATGTTCTTCCCTGTTTATGAATCCCTAATTAATTTCTAGTCATCCAATTATTTATGATTTATGTGCTTTTATTAATCCAAGGGTTTGAGTCTAGGAAGATACACGGTCAGAATCACCAACAATGTCACAGATTTAATTGCTAGGTATTGGGTGATAAACCATAGTTGTGAATTCGACGGAGACAATGCATTTAGTGGAAAATTGAGGCTGCCATTCGACGAAAACTAACATGGCAGAAGGATGAAAGATGGGAGAACATTTTATAACAAGATTGGATAAAAATCAATTTCTATCGGATGGGGTTTCTGTCGAACAGAGATCAAAACTGTCAAATTTTTCTAGAAGGTCAGCAGAAGTCCTATTTCGACGGATGTGGGTGTCGACGTTGGAGAAATCTCCCAAGTGTCGAACCGACAAAAAACACTATGGTCAGAACTCTAATTCGACGGATCTTGACATTCTACTCGACGAATATTAACTTTGGGAAGCTTCTGATAAATGGACAAAAGATCTACTCGACAGGTATGTCTCTCGATGGGTATTGGCATTCTAACTCGACGAATATGTCACTCGACGGATGTGGTCATTCAAATTCGATGGATTTTGCATTGGAGGAGTTTCTCTCCTAAGTGGTCAGGAGTTCATACTCGACGGATTTTAATATTGCACTAAATGACCAGGAATCAAATTCGACGGGTATGGCCAGGGGTTCATACTCGACGGATTTTAACTTTACTAAGTGATCAAGACATCAAATTCGACGGGTTTGGCCAGGAGTTCATACTCGACGGATTTTAACTTTACTAAGTGATCAAGACATCAAATTTGACGAGTTTGGCTAGGAGTTCATACTCGACGGATTTTAACTTTACTAAGTGATTAAGACATCAAATTCGACGGGTTTGGCCAAGAGTTCATACTCGACGGATTTTAACTTTACTAAGTGATCAAGACATCAAATTCGACGGGTTTGGCCAAGAGTTCATACTTGACGAATTTTAACACTTCATTAGATGATTAGGATATCATATTCAACGGGTTTGGCTAGGAGTTCATACTGTTACTAGTTTTCACATGAAATTTCCAAATTTTTGGGCTCAACACTGTGACCATCCGAGAACCAATCGGAAGTCATTCCCTTCCATATTACACGTTCCGATACATCCAGATATATATCAAAACATACAAATAATCAGATAGCATATATACATCACCAACAACATGTAAACAAAGATGACTCTCAGTACCAATCACAAACAACGTCCCTAAATGCTAAAAGAGGTTGAGGAGGAGTGTCTTCCTCTTACCTTGGAGAAGCACAAAGAAAGGTGGCTCCTTTTTGGTCAGGATTTCGTTTTCAGCTTCCAGGAAATCCTTAAACATTTAAACTTGCAAGAATCAGAATCCTAATATTGAAATGGATACCCATTGTCATCAAAATGACAGTGGGTTACGAAAAAGAGAAGAGAGGGAGAAAAAGCTAAGAGCTTTACCTTAAAGCTCCAACCTTTAAGCTTCAAAGACGTAAGAGAATGGAGATGGAGAAAATGGCAGAACTTTGAAGATGATTTCCTCAATGATGGTGGTCCTCCAAACACGAAATGGTGCTAGGATTGTGACGGTTTGAAGAACAAAATGGAGGTGTGGGTGGATGGTGTTGCTGCTGTGGGGTGAAAGAGAAGAGAGAAAGATGAGTGAATAGTGAGCTGCGTACAGGGAGGAGGGGAAATGTCAGGAAGAAAATGAATTAGACCCCTTAATTCAAACGTGCTACACAAATTGAGAGGAGAGAGAAATGACAAAAATAATGGTTGGAGGAAGCTTCCTTGAGAAGCTTCGCGCGCTCCTCGATAAAGCACATAGTAAGCTTGTCTCCAAATTAAATACATCTGACAGATGATTAATTACACTATGAAATTATTTTCTCAGTGAATAATTTACAATTGATGAAAATAATATTTTATTATTCATCAGATAATTTTATGATACCGCAATTTTATTTAATAGATAAAATCTTGAAAAACGTAAATCTCTCAAACTGTGCCCGGCCTCGGGTTTAGTAAGATCCCCCGTTGACACGTTGATAGTTCAAAGTTTACCAACCTCAGGGAAAATATTCTAGTTTCCCCGGCTCCGCTCAGTGTACACGCAAAACGAAAAATATATTAAAATATTCATCATTTTCAGAAAAATCCACAAAAATTCCTAAAAATCATAAATATTATAAAATGATCGTTTATAATGAAATAAAAAATTTTAGGGATGTTACACCAACATAATAGGAGCGATATCTTCGGGCCCTCTGATTGAGTGAGACTTCGAAATGCATGGCTATACTCAAATGAGTCAATATAAGATATTGATTTCATTTATTGTTACAAAGTCTACTCGAGTATTAGGAAATGAAGGATTGGACTATACAAGGGTGACGCATTCCATGCCTTGTATTCAATCTAGATATATTGACAAAGGGACTAAACGACACGGAAACATTGGTCACGGAAAGGTTTGTCAAATTACTGACATTCTCATTACTTGGGTAGCAGCGATGTGGTGCTAGATACCGCTCACTGCTTGTAATATTAAAATGAGATTTTAATATTACTGCTAACATTATGAGAACCTGTAGGGTCACATACATAGAGCAGACTAAATTGGAGCATTAGATCCAAGTTGGACTCGGATTCAAATATGTGCCAGACTCATAACAGATGAGTCTAGGGTTACACAGCTTACCCTACTGTTGCTCACACTTACTTAAGGTAATCACTATTATAAATAGTACTGCTAAGGGGGCTGCTAAAGTACGAATTACAAACCCTAGCCGTACTTGACAGAAATAATGAGTGAGAGAGTGACAGGTTCTTCTTTTCTCTTCATAGCTAATAATGTGTGAGAGATGTGGGACTCCTATTTGTGGACATTGGACATTCGTGAGTCTATTCATGTGGATACGGCAGAGACATCATCGTTGTTACAGTGTTGGTGATTCACGTCACTTCTTTTTGTTCACGTTTCAAGAGGTAAACAATTTTAAAAAAACTGGATTATGACTTTTTCACATGGATCCTTAGTGGGAATTCTATTTTTAACTGCGTGATGTATCCGCGATTCCTAACAAGAATGATTTCGCTTTCATACACTCAGTGATTGGGCTCACAAGAGTGTTGAAACCTTTTTTAAATATGCAATATATTGATACAAGGCCATGAAAACTCCTAACATCTTGAATTGATTGAGAAGTTGGCCAGCTAGTAATTGCTTCAATCTTGCTAGAATCCACTTCAATTCCTTTAGAAGATATGATATATCCCCAAAATACAATACTATCTGTGTAAAATTGGTATTTCTTCAAGTTGGCATGTAGCTTTTTCTCCTTTAACTTCTAAAATACTTGCTCCAATTTTTCTAAGTGCTACAGTTTAGATTTGTTGAAAATAAGGATATCATCAAAATAAACAACAACAAACCTCCCAATGAATGGCTTAAAGACATGGTTCATTAGATGCATAAATGTGCTAGGTGCATTAGAAAGTCTAAATAGCATCACTACCCATTCATAAAGGCCATCTCTTGTTTTAAAAGCTATCTTCCATTCATCCCTAGATCTTAATCTAATTTGATGATAGCCACTTCGAAGGCCAGTTTTAGAAAAGATGACAACACCATGCAATTTGTGACACCCCCTAACCTATATAGTCCTCTTGAGCTATGCTTGGGAGAACCAGATAGGCCAAAGTTCATCACAACTCTATATCTTCACTTCCTAAACACAATTTTTAAAGACTAGTTATCTAATAACCTATCTTATATTTCAAGTTTATTCCTTTTCCAAGTCTAATTGAGTTATTACTCGAATATTTCTTTCTAATTGGTTTTTAAACCTGTATTTAGTTATTTAGCTTTTATGGTGAGTTAGGCTGAAATCTTTTGAAGTGCTTAATTTCTATTTACTTATCTTAAACTACTTTATTGCTTTCGAAGAGCTTTCCAAGGTGGGACTATATCTTAATTGTTCATTCTGGCACGAAATAGGCAATCATTTCAATGACCAACTAGAAATAACATCACATATAACCATGCTAGAAAAACATCATATATAGGTCACAAGCATCAGTATCTGTGATATTTGCAGTCCATATAAGATACATATCAAGTCCATAGGTAGTTCAAAAACTACAAACACATCACAGTTCAATGTCTATTCAAGTAACCATATATGTACATATCCAGATAGGCACCTGACAACTATATACAATAAGTACAAGTCTCAGAATATAATACAGATAAAACATAAACTACCACAGGATGCCTATCTGAAAACCTAACTACGTCATCACCTTTGGTCTCTGCCAACCACTCTAGGAGTAATCATCATATGCAGTCTCACAATGGCATAGATGGTGTATGTAATAGTCTTCAAAGAGTAATTCCATCATTCCTCAGCAAACTCAAAGTAAATAGTAACCAACACCATATCTAATTAAATAGTCTACTTTGGATATGGAATTTCATAGAAATAGGGTGAGAATTCTTGCAATTCCTAGTAATATACTAAGGTAAAACAGAATAACCTCACGATAATTCCAGCTACATCGAGATACAGAAAAGTAGTTCAACAGATATGTGGTTTAAACAAAATAGTTTATTATTTCCCAATACAAAATCCATTTTATTTTTAATAAAACTGAGTTTCAAGTCTAGCAAACTATCAACAGTAATAATATAGATGAATGCAATATCAATGCACATCTCAGTTTTCAATTTATTTGTTTTCTTTGTCTTATGCTTAATCCCCTGAAGAAATTACTTTATCCTCTATATCATGGGTAATAGTCTTCTTAACAAACATGAGCTCATTCTTTGAGGCCATACTTTGCCACACGAAAACTATCCCTGGCAAAGTGATTTTCTCATTCTTTGCCTTTGGTAAGGAACACCTTAACCTAACCTTAGGATAAACACATTTCTTTCAACAATATATCCCATTTATCATTAATACATAAAACCTATACATACATTTCTCAAAGTCATAACCATACTATGCAACACATTTCATTGTCAATTAAATCAATATGCATGTTATGAGAATTAAGAAGATCACAATATATCATAATCATGATACCCTTAAGCAAATGTATAGCTAAATTCTAATCCATATATCTCATTAACAATTTCATTACATAAGATTACATAATAAGTGGTAGGGAATCCAATCCCTCCCATTCGACCTTCATGGACACGAGCTCGACAACTCCTAATTCAACCTACCAACCTTCCTAAGATCAAATCCAACATGCCAACATAGTTAATCGAGCTCCTAACACACTAAAAACAAGTGGCAAGCTAAATTTTGAGGAGTAAGGGCTAAAAAACCCTTTCCCCAAGCTACGACCTACATGGCATTCCATGCAATCAAAACCTCAAACCTTAACAACCTATTCAAAACTCAATATGCAACATGAAATAGATGAGAAAATATAGTTTCAAGGAGAAAACCTCCATGTCTACCTCAATGGCCCCATGGCTGAGACCAAACCTTGCACCTAACACCCCTCAACTTCTATTTTTAACTATCAAAATCTCACTATCATGCAAGAACAAGTCTAGAAGAAAGAACAGAAGAAGAAAAATGGAAAAACAAGCCAAGAAACCCCTACCTCGTAGTCTAGCTCGAGATGAAAATGAAAGAAAATGTTGCTTGATGATCGAGTTAATGAGTGCATTGGAAAGGTCTTCAGATGAGGAAGCAATTGCTAACTAAAGCTAGCCAAGATGAAGACTCGTAACCCTCCATGCATGTGCTTAAAGATTTGGCTCTCACGGCTTCCCTTTCTCTCCTCTTTGTTCTTCCTCTCTTATCCGTTTAAGTGTTTGTGACTCATGAGTGGAGACAATGAGAATTAAGTGAGGGAGTGCAGAGCTTAAGTGAGTGAGTGGAGAGCTTAAGTGAGTGGTGCAATGAATGTATAGGTTTAGGTAGGGTTTAGTCACTTGGTTTATTGAATTATACTACCCATGCACACTTTAGGACATATAAGGGTAAAATCTAATTCAAACCCATCTAATCATTATATTTGAACCCTAACCAATAGAATTGCAACTTAGTACGTAATACTTTAGGGCATGAATTGTAATTGGTTTTTAAGTCAAATCATAATTAAGTAGTAATAATACTTATTTTTATTTTTAAGCCAATAGAAATTAACTTAAGTACTAGCCTTAGGTTGCATGTAACCTAATTGGCCCTAATGTAATTGCTACCTTCATTTCCTAATCCAATATATAAACTTAGGTAAGTGCTTAGACTCACTTACATGCATTTTTATTGGCTCTAATTAATTATAAAGATTTTTATATTTATTTACTTAAATTATTTGCACATTTACTCACTTATATACTTCAAACACATAATTATTTTATTTTAAATTAATATACTTTCTAAATTAAAAAAATCCTAGAATTTAATTAATTTCTTTAAAATGATAACTTGCTCACTAAGTTAAATAAAATAAAAATAACATATAACATAAACATGAAAATGATACAAATGCCAGATTACTCACTATTTTAGCAGCTATCTAACTAAGCTAAAGGTAGGATGTTACACAATATGTTATAAGGTTGAATGCCTTTTTAACCAAAAATTTGGTTGATTCTATATTGTATAGATGGACTTGGTGGGAGCTCGTGTAATACCCTTAATAGTATGTTAGACTTGTATATGATTACAAAGGTAACATATAACTTGCTTAACATGCATGTGAAGTTTTGTAACAAACTGAGTTTGTTTAGACACTTTGTTATAGCACAGAAGTTGAAAAGTAGCTTAAAATGACTCAAAAAAAGGCATAAAATGCTTAGATGAGAGAAATAAATATGGGTAAGTTATTTCTAGGTCACAAATATGTGAAACAAAGTGTAGTTAAAGTTTCAAGATAATCAAAGTTAGTTTAGTATTTTTAAGTATACTGGTTGTATGCTTTAATGCTGGATTGACTAGTCGCAGACATGGAAAATCATGAAAATGGTGAAACAATAATTTAGATGAATCTTATGATTTATTCTAAAGTTGTTGGAAGTTGAAAAACTTGTTTTAGCTAAAGCTAAGTGTTCTTAGCATATACAGATTTTCCAGTACAGCCCCAAGAGACAGAGTCTCCCATGACTTTTCTTTTAAAAGTAGCGAAAGCTATTGGAGAAGAAATAAAATAGAAAAACAAAAGAAAAGGAAGGAGAAGGAGCCGAAGGAGAGAAAGGAAAAGGGGAAAAACAAGGGAAGATCAAGATCAAAGCATAGAACTTGAAGATTAGTCATCCATACAAGAGGTAGGTGTGCTTGAACTCTCCATAACCACCTCTCCCTATCTCCATCTTTCACATATACTAGTTGTTGTTAGATGAATTAGGGGTTTAAGTGGTTGAGGTTGTGTTATTGCTTGTGTAGTGCCTTTAATGGCTGAATTTGATTTGGCTATAGTTTAAACCATGCTTGGGTGTTAGTTTACAGCTAGGAACATCCATGAAACTTATGGAGTTTTAATATGGAAAATAGGTGTTTTGATGGTGAATTTTGATTCACAAATCCATGTTAGATGTTCTAGAAGTTGTATATGAGTTACAACATGATTAGAGACCTCGAATGATGTTAGAAATCATCTAGGAAATGTTTTAGAAGTGTTAGAAATTGGTTGGAGCACCAATTATGCAGAAACAGCTTGTACAGATTATTTTCTGGTGTTCTGACGCCTAGGCACCATAATTTGGGCACTGCCCAAAGACCAGCAGAACGCAGAATAGTAGAATCATCCTGACAGCTTATGGTTTTAGTTGTGTAACTTGAGTTGTAGTCATCGGATTGACCTGCTTCTTATTGCATTTGAAATCTAAGACATAAGGCTTCATGCAGTAAAAATTTTAGAATTTTATCACAACCTAATTAGCACTAGTTTAGGTTTGAATTTGGGTTAGATTCTGCAGAAACAAGTAAACTGGCACCTATTAAGGTTACGTGGAACATTCAGGTTCCTGGAATGAGAAGGTATTCTTAGTTTTCAAAATAAAACTCTGCATGTATTTCAAAACAAAACTTTGCATAAGCATATCTTTAGGACATTTCTTAGGCATAATCATATTGCTTATCATTAACGTTGCATTTAAGACAATTGTATGGGCAATTGTTTGTTGTTGTTGATATTTACAGTTGTATGGGCGGTTGTGTATATCTAACAATATGTAGGCTATCGGTTTAGACCACACTACAAGATAGTGTGCAATTATGAGAATTAGTGGAGGAAACTCCTATAATGGTAGTTATAGCAATTGTTATATTTGTTATACAATGTTATAGCTAGCTAGTATTGGAATTGCTTTTACTGAGAATTATAATTCTCACCCTGTTTGTTCTTCCATGTAAATTCAGGTACAGACCCTGTTAAGGGAATGAAGGCGAAGCATGAAGACTAGTATAATTTTATATGCTTTAGTAGACAAAGCTTATGTATAAGTTTATATTTGCTTTGTATGTTTTAGGAGTTATGTATTACAATATGCCTTTTGTGGCTGAGGTTGTATATATATATGAGTTTATGTTTTCCACATTCTCTCAAGGCTCTCTATAATTGTTTGATTATGATTATGGATATATATTATTAGTTAGTTATATAGTAAGTGATGCAGCTAGTACTGTTTATCTCAGTATAATCTGAATATATCCAGATATCTCACTACAAGAAATTCATGATTTAGTGAAGAAATTTTGCGAGGGAAAATTTACCTTGCAATTCCCTCGCTAAGGGATTTGCGAGAAAAAAATGAGCCCTCGTTAAATTTTAAAAATAAATTCAAGGGGAAAACAACAAATGAATAGTGAGAGAATTGCGAGAGAAAATTTCCCTCGTTAAAATTAGCAAGGGAATTGCAAGGGATAAATTTCCCTTGCTAATTTTAGCGAGGGAATTGCGAGGGATATTTTTTAGCGCTAAAATTAGCGAGGGAATTGCGAGAGATAAATTCCCCTCGCTAAATTTAGCAAGGAATTGCGAGGGATAATTTCCCTCGCTAAAAAAATTCCCTTGCTAAATATATTAGTGAGGGAAAGTCCCTCGCTAATGTAAGTGAATTTAATTTCCCTCGCTAAAAAAATTCCCTTGCTAAATATATTAGTGAGGGAAAGTCCCTCGCTAATGTAAGTGAATTTTTTGTGAAGGAATTAGCGAGGGAATTCCCTCACAAATCCCTCTCAAAATATGTTAAAAATTTACATTCCCGCTTTCTTTTTAATACTTTCCCACCAATTCTTAGAAATATCTATCTCAGAAAATCTCAAATCCCTATCCCATTCTCTCCCACCCATTCTCTTAAATCTCAAAGAAAGATAAAGCATGCATTTGGGAAAAGTGGTAATTCCCTTTTGGATTAACATTCAAACTCGTCTGTTTTTATATTGCTACAACCAACATTTTCACCCATTCTTTCTTTCTCAACAAAAATGGTGGATAAACCAATGAACACTCATCGAACCAAACTTCTCTTCTAGTCCCTTATGTTATTGAGCTTGATTATCTTCTTCATTCTCTAGTTTGGTTTTGTGCGCAAGACACTAGTAGTGCACGCAGCGCGGTGAACGACGGCCACCAGCAGTGCACTCGACGTGATGGAGATGCTGCACATGAGTAGACGAGCATGACACCGTTGCTGGCAGCCATCAACTATCTCTTCTTCATTTCTCTCTCTGTTTCTCTTTATCTCCTATCTCCCTGTCTCTCTCGTTCTCTGTTTCTTTCCTCATTCAAACCCTGGCCTTAAATCCCTAATGCCTCCCCAAATCATCCCTTTGCAATTGAAATGACCAGATCTGCTGGGTTGGCTCACTATTTTTGAATATTGTTCTCAAACTCAATTAAATCGGGGTAATTTGTTCATAGATTCAGAACTTTGATGGGTCTGTGAAGCATTCTCACTCTTTCCCTAATCCATCTCTTTTGTATTGCTCAGGTGACTGAGGCTTATCTTTCTCTCCCTTTCTACGTGTTTTGTCTTTTTCTTTATCATGTGTATGAACAAATATGATGAATTATATATATATATATATATATATATATATATATATATATATATATATATATATATATATATATATATATATATATATATGTATATAGGGTTCTCTGGCTGAGAGTGACACCGTCAAGGAAGATTTTGCCACTGGATCTATGGATCTGGGTTGCCGTAGTAAAGTGAGCATCTTCTCTTATTTATTTATTCAATTCGATTTCTGAGAAAAAAAAAGCTCAATAAAAATTGAATACAATTGAACCTCTCATCTATAGCTATATATTAATGTTATTATTGGAAGATACTAGTTTCTGTGGACAGATTACTTTGAATAATGTAGACAATGATGCTGATGCAGTCAGGGATTCTAATTATGTTAATGTTGGCCTTGCTCTTACCTTTGACTCCACTGGTCTTGGACTCTTTGATGCTTTCTTTTTCAGTTTATCAATGATTATGGTCAGCAAGGGTAGTTTAACAACCCTACTACACAATGTTATATTCAACATTCAACAGATCAAGTTGTCAAGGAGCTTAATGGCAGCTTTGCCTTTGTTGTCTATGACAACAAGATTGGTAGTGCCTTTGCAGCACTGGTATGCTAATTGTTAGATATCTACCATGTTCTTTTTTTAACACTTTTCCAACATATTGATTGTTTATAGCAACATAGTCAAATGTGTTTTTGTTTTGCCCATCTTTAAATTTTCAAGTACATCTAATAAAGATGTTTGTTGATCATGGTTAATTTGCAGGGTTCTGATGGTGGAGTGAAGTTGTATTGGGGTATTGTAGCTGATGGATATGTGGTGATCTCTGATGATCTAGAAGTCATAAAAGAGGGTTGTGCTAAATCCTTTGCTCCCTTTCCAACAGGTACTATTTGAGCCACCATTGATTGGTCTATTATCTAGAAAAATCGTTCAAATTAATGAAATTATATTAATTCAGATGCTAGCATTCAAGGAATTCCTACCGTTGTAAATAAATAATAAGAAAAGATCAAGTAATGTTTTTCATTTCTCAAAATGAGTTTGAAGAGTAGAGAAAACAAATGAAATGATCATGATCATTTGCATTTACATATATGCCCAACACACTAAGCTTTTCTCATAAGCCAGTCTCTCTTGATTCTTGCTTTTGTTTCCAGGTTTGTAAATCCCAAACTGTGGTCAAGTTCTTCTTACTGCTGTCCTATGTATATAGGTAATGATCATTATTTCCCATGGTTATGTTTATGCAGTATACCATGATGGTACTTTGTGTATGGACATTATTCAAGATGCATGATCTCCTTCCATAATGTTTCTACCATTTTGGCATCTGTTCAAGTAGAGTCACGCCTATTTCTTTCATTTTTTTCTTGCTGTGACTGAGATTAGCGAGGAATTTGCATGGGAATAGCGAGGGATTTGTGAGGGAATAGCGAGGGAATAATGAGGGAAATTAAATCCAAAATTTCCAAACTATAGCGACAAAATAGTGATGGAATTTTCCTTGCTAATTTGCGAGGGAACACAAGCACCTTTTTTTTAAAACAATTTGCGAGGGATTAGCGAGGAAAATTTTTCATCACTACTTAGCGATGAGAAAAAACCGACGAATGTGTCCCTCGCTAATTTGTAAATTTCTTGTAGTGTCTATATTAATGTGTTATAGCTTGCCTTTTGAGTCTTGGTATGCCAACATTTCAGAAAATCATCAGTATATTCTTGGTCATCCATAATTTTTTGATTAGCCTCTTCTTTTCAATTAACAAAGTACTTTACTAATTTATTATATGTCATATGTACAAATGCAGTTATTGATAGATTTTTGTCACTTTTCAATACTCTGTTGATACACTATGACCAAGTGATTAACATACGATGGGATCTTCGACTACTATCATATGTCAAACTCCATTTTACTTTTAGGATTTAATTAATCCAATTTGCCATCAATGACCGCACTGCCTTTAATTTGTATGGTGCCATCCTTGATGTCAAGGTCTTTCTTCCTCATAACTTTTATAGTTTAATATATATTAGGGTTTAAACCAAATTAGTTCTGGAGAGTTGACTTCAATTAAGTAATTTTAATTATTGGGCAGACCATCATTGACCAACGCATTAGGGGCAAGTGCTATTGTTTTGTTACTTTCTCTTTCACAAATCCTAGGTCAGCCATCGATGCAATCAATGACATTAATGGCAAAGTATGTAATTTCTTCTTCTTTATCTATTCATGTGTTCTATGTACACTGACATTTTGTAACATACCTAACTAAAACATTAAAATTTTAATTAATTAATATACATTTTTGAAAATAATAATAATAATACAGAATAAAAACACTAGTAATAATAATAATAACAACAATAATAATATTAAAGAGGGAAAATAAGTGATAGGAGAAAAATATACATTTTCTATAAATAAATTATGAATTTCAAAATTTGAAAAAAAATTATTAAAAGATGATTTATTATGGTATTAAGAATCAAAAGTCCTTCATTTGAATGTGAGCTCACTAGAGAATGTAAGTACATGTGATTAAGAATCAAAAGTAAGAAAGACTCCAATGCCCTTAAAGAATGGGACCAATGTCCTTAAGATTAAAATAAGGGGTGAGAAATGAACTGAGAATTTTCCTCCATGAGTTTTGTAACATTTTTCTTGTTAGCTTTAAAAAATGTTATAGTAGTTCCTTAGCACTTGTATGATTTATCTGTTAATTTTAGTAATTTTTTGAGTTAGTTTGGGTGTAAAGATATAGCACAGAACGTGAAAAATAACTTATATCAGCCTATAATTTATCATAAACTACTTAAATGATGAAAATAAATGTGAAAAATTTATTTCTAGGTCATAAATAATTAGAATGAATTATGATAATTTTTGGGGAGTTAAATAAATTAGTTTGGTATTTTTAATAAATAGAATAAGTGTTTAAAGGTCAAATTAAATAGGAGAGTAGCTTGTAAAATTATAAAAATTTGTGGAGTTATTAAATAGAGGATGAAGATTATTCTATAAATAATTATAGGTTAGAGCAGATACTTGTAAGCATATTAGTTTAACTCCTTAAGTTTACATTAACTTAAGAAAAAGTAATAGAGCTTAATAGCTATCAAATGGTGTATAGATAGCTATTAAATAATGTGTATAGGAACCTAATGGAGTGCTAAAATTTCCTATAACACCTATGGAAGCTAGAAATTCATCAAGGGAAAATCAAAGTATCCCTAAGAGACAAATCTCTTACATTCAATAGTGACCACACATCTTTAATCTTATCTTTTTCTCTCCACCGCCTTACCCAGAAATCGACACACCTTTCACTCTTCTTTTTCCATTTCCTCTTGGCAAAACAGCAAGAAAGAAGAAGAAGAAAAGGAAACATCATGACCATCATACTTCCAAGCCTTACCTGAAGACTTTCTACCCCTCATCTTCCAAAGCTTTAGTTAGACAATTTCATCAACTCATCAAGCTCTACCAAGTGGTGTTCTTAAATCTATGGTGTGGTGTGGAATGTGATTAAAAATAAATATAAAAAACAGTTGCCAAGTTCCACCAAAAATATAAAAACCTTGCAACCAGTTGTAGTAAACAAGGGTCGATCCACAGAGAACCAATTCAATTGACACTATCAATCCAATTCCTAAATTAAACTCTGATGAGAAATAAACAGTAAAAGTAAAGAGGGGTTTTGTTAATTAAATCTAACAAAAGAAATTAAACTTAAACCAAAACAGTAAACACAAATTGAATTATCAAGTTAAAGATATTGGTTAAGAGATGGAATCCACCACTAGATTTATATGATTATGCCAACTTACATACCCTTTATACCAACATGATCAATTATGTTCTTATGTGATTATGAGATAAATCCCGTGTTTTCCTTAAGTTTCGCTTAATTCAGCAACCGCTCAAATCAAACCCTAACCATTAGTTATTTGTAAAGCAACCGCTCTTACACCTACCTAATGATTGCATTAAGAATTAGAAAACTAATCACACTAAGGTCTAATCACACACCGGGATTAAATTACTTAGATCATATGTCTCACTAGTCATACCACCGCAACCGCGCATAGCAATCCTAGTTTTACCACTTTCGAAGTTTGGAAAGAATATAAAAACCTTTATATTGATTTAAGAATAGAAACATATGAATAAAAACATAATTGTATTGATATAAAGAGATATGCAAGATTCACATAATCAAAACTAGAGTTTCATCCTCCCTTAACCAATCAAGGAGTTTAGCCACACATGACAAATTCAAAATCAGAAGAAAGATTAAATAAAAACATTGTTCAGAACAAAAGAAGAAAAGAAAAACTAAAGATCAAACTAGTTTCCAAAGCTTGAGGGTGATTGATCTTTGATCGCTTGAATCGGAGTCTCCAATCCTCAATCGAATCCTTCCCTTCTTGGTCTTTGTGTTTCTCTCGGTTTCCTTCACGGCTCTCTCTGTCCAGACCCTTTAAAGGCTCTAAGCAACCTTATTTATAGGTTTGGGAACCTAATTTAGCATTAAAACACGAAATTAAACTTCGAGCCGATGACACGGGCCGTGTCATGTGACACGGCCCAACCCGTGTCGATTACTGGAGACAAATTTTCAGCTATTCCAAGGTCAGAAAGGAACACGGCCCACCCCGTGTCAATTGACACGGGCCGTGTTATCGGTCAAGGCTTGAAATTACCCTTCCTTGTGAAGTCAGAGGAGTACACGGCCTATCCCGTGTTATTTGACACGGGCCGTGTTGATCAGAACCTTCCAGTCTCCAAAGTCAGAATGATACACGGCCTACCCCGTGTTATTTAACATGGGCCGTGTTAATTACTTTCTTCAAATCCAGCCTTGATTCTTCATGAATGCTCTTCTTCCTTTGCTTCTAGAGGTTGATACTAATTCCCTTAAGTCTCTTAACTCTCTTCTCAACAGCTCAATACCAATGGACTTCATCACTCATAGATCTCCTAAAAATCACAATACGTTTATGAGTGTCTATAACCACATTTAAGCAAAGTTTCACAATAAACATCCAAAGACAACTCTAAATCAGAAACTTAGCTAAATGTCAACAATTAAACACATTTGGAATCCAATTAGATCAAACAAAGAACATTCAAGAGCTGAAATTATTAACAGATCAAATACCCCCACACTTAACCTTTTGCACTCCTGGGCAAAAACATAAAACCAAGCACATGCTTTCCAAAAAATAACAAAAGTGCTGAATAATGAGCAAAGATTTACACACATCAATTCTTTCAAGGAATCTAAGCATTCAAGAATTTCCTCCCTCAACAATCCAAATCAGCAAGCCAAGTCAATCCAATATCAGGGTTAAGTCAACATGATAAATCCTCATAGATGTACTCTCTTTCACTTAAGTATTTTGGGCTTGTATTTACTCTCAACCAACTCATGAAAACATGCCTTACCATAGGCTTGACAAGCCTCTACTTCTCCACCACCTAAATCACATGCACACAAAGATCAAAAGGTCTTTAATTAGGTTGTAATGGGGTCAAGGTCAAGGTGAGATATATCTAGGATAAACAAAGTTAGACCATCGGAAATAGAAGAGCCAAGGGGAATAAAAATCAAATACTTTTGCACAATTACCCCAATACTTTTCAATCCATCTTCATCTTTTACTTGACTTTCTCCATTCATCAACCAATTTGTCAATTTTTTTTTTATCAAAACTATCTTCCTTTTCTCTTTTGAGAGCCCCCTTTTTTTTTAATCAAAAACAGTGTAATCACCCCCACACTTATTCAAACACAATTCCCAACATAATTATCAAGCTCTTCTACTTCCTAAGGTAGGGTAGCAATGGTTTTTCACTATTAGGCTTGTATTGAGCTATAATAAAAAGAAAGGATATAATTCAGGCTCAAAGGGGTGAAATAATGGATCAAAATACAAGGCTAGCTATTTGGCCAGTGGTTGAAAGAAAGAAATGCCTTCATCATCTCAAAAATGTGCAGTGATCATTTGCAATTTAAAAGAGAGTCAAATCAAATTCTGAAAAGCATATAATCACAAGTGGAATCACACAACAAAGAACAGAAATGACTTAAGATTAGTCATTCACATCAAGGCCCAAAAACTCACTAGGTCCAATTTTATCATATTCTCAAAACCCTTTCAATTTTCAAAACCTCTCAGTGCAAGTTTAGAATCAAGAAAGTTAATTCCTTAAGGTTTAAAAACACATCAATAAAAATCAATCGCTTGCTCATTGCTCAATATACTCGCAAAACCAGTTAGAAAGACATGCACCGAAATGCCATTAAGATCGAGAATGTGCAATTAAGGTCAAATCCAAACTTCAAACTCCCCCCCACTTAAAATAGACAAGTGTCCTCAATGTCAAAGCATACACAACAAATAAAAGGAATCCATAGTAAGAAGCAAAGTATATGCGAAGAATTTAGTCTAGCATCAGGAAACTCAAGCTAATACAAAAGATAAACTAATAGTAACCAAAACACTTGTTCATTAAAAGCAAAATGAAGGACACAACCTCAAAAGAAAATGAAAATACATCAAGATGGGGGAGGGTTATATGAAAAACGCGAAGCGAGAAGGTCAAGCTTGCCATCAATGGCATCCATCTCTCGATCGCGTGCGACTTCCGAGGAGCACAGCGATCCTCTAAGTTATTTGGAAGCGAGCAGCATGGTCCAGCTCCAAGCAATCAATACGGGCCAAGATAGCATCATAAGAAGCTGCGCCTGGCTGAGTGGAAGGGCCCGCATCATCAGCAAACTCGGGGGGAGGGGAGACAGCGATATCCTCATGTGGCTCAGGGGTCAGATCAGCCCTAGGCAAGATAGCTCCATCAGCGCCAAGCAAGACGAGAGCACCATTGAGACGAGTGCAGAGCTTCATAGACACCAAAATGGCCTCATCAATAGCATTGGGACCCTGAATCGGTGCCTCCTCCACCAAATCCAAATACTCAAAGTGATCAGCAATGGCAGTCACATACCCTCCTATCATAATACGGCCAGCTAAAGTGGTCAGACATGATGAAACTGATTACAGAGCCAATACCCCCCATTAACAGGCACTCCCTCAAGCATACAATGTAAGAAAAATAACTCAGAACGGCTAATTGTCCCTTGACTTTCCCCCCGACCACACAGAGTATTAGCTAACCATTTCTGAATATAGCGATGGGTAGGGGACCTAAGCTGAGAAGCTTTAGACATCTTAGGATCATAGCTATCAGACCCAGGCACAGTGAGGGCAGACCACACATGATCAGCATTAAAATCATGGGGTAACATATTTTCCCCCTCAGGAAAACCAAAAATAACCCTAAACATATGAATATCAACAGAATGAAAATTACCGAGCAACCTAAAGGTGATTTCACCAGGCCATCTAGTTTGATCAGACAAAGGATAAATCTTACGATTAAAATTAGAAACAAACTCCCTAGTCAATGCAGCAAAAGTAGGCTTATATAACAATGCAAAATCAACCCAACCAATTCTACCCAACAGAACAAACACCTCATCATATAACCCTATAGCTCTAAGGGTATCTACGTCTAAAAATTGAGTGGGAACCACTACCTTTCTGTCGATAGGGTTGACTGACACCTGAGGGGGTGAGGGCTCACGCGGGGGTGATAGAGACCGAGCACGCCTAGAGCTAGAACGATGGGGATAGAGCGGGCAGGACGCAGCAGTTGTCTTGACACGCTTTTTAGGACCCATAACTGGAGGAAGCAGAAGAAATGAAGAACAAGAAAAGAAATGGGATGAGGACCGTGGAGGATGGAAGGAGGAATAGGGAGAAAATGTTGGAAGGGGAGGAACAATGAGAAATGCGTGGTGATTAGGTGGTGGATGGTGAGAAATGCGTATGGGGAGAGGTAATAATGGTGAAAATAGTGAAGAAGGAGGAAAATGGTGGTGAATGGTGGTGGGTAGAAGAGATTGAAGGGAAAGATGGTGGGTACGGCGTAGAGAAAACTGAGAGAAGAAGAAGAGGAAAAGGGAAATTGGGGCAAAAATTAGGGCAGAAAACCCTAAATGAGGGTTTAAGTGGGATGCTGACACGAGTACACGGGCCGTGTCATATGACACGGCCCACACCGTGTACTCCTCTGTCTTTGGGAGTAGGTATGCAAAATAACACGGGTCGTGTCATGTGACACGGCCCACCCCGTGTACCTCTCTGGAAAACAGGGGTTCTGATTATCATGACAACACGGGCCGTGTCAATTGACACGGCCAACCCCGTGTACTTCTCTGGAATCATCACAGACATCCTATCCTCAAAATCACGGGCCGTGTCACATGACACGACCCACCCCGTGTAGTTTTCTGCAGTAATGGGGTTGCTGTTGTGAGGACACGGGCCGTGTCACATGACACGGCCCACCCCGTGTACCTATCTGGAAAACAAGAAGCACTCTAAACTTTTCCTCAGGATTGCATACCCTCAACAAACCATGAACTCAAGCAATCAAGCTAAAAACTGAGCAAGTTAAAACACAAATATCAGCAAGGAGACAAATATCAAGCAAGAAATACTTAAAAATAGGTTAAACTAAGAAACTAAACAACGTAAAACAGAAAGGAAAAAGAAAGCAAATCTGATTGGGTTGCCTCCCAATAAGCGCTTGGTTTATTGTCCTCAGCCAGACATTGTGATGCTCCTCAGGATTCTTCATAAGATGGATGGAGAAGATGCATGTCTTCAACTTCTGCATTCTCCAGAAGTTCATGGTACAGCTTGAGACGGTGCCCATTAACCTTAAATGCCTTTCCAGAAGCCTCGTTCATGATTTCCACTGCACTAGAAGGAAAAACAGTAGTTACTACAAATGGGCTAGTCCATTTAGAGCGTAACTTACTTGGAAATAATTTGAGTCTGGATTGGTACAGTAGCACTTTTTGGCCTTGGTGGAAACTTTTCCTAGGGATCATGTGATCATGAAATGCTTTGGTTTTTGCCTTGTAAATGAGGGCACTCTCAAAGGCCTCATTCCTCAATTCTTCTAACTCCTGAATTTGGAGTTTTCTCTGCTTGCCAGCACCTTCCAAGTTCAAGTTAACTTGTTTGATAGCCCAGTAAGATCGATGTTCCAGCTCCACTGGCAAGTGACAAGGCTTCCCATAAACCAATCGGAAAGGGGACATACCAATAGGGGTCTTGTATGCAGTCCGATAGGCCCACAAGGCATCAGCAAGTCTAGTACTCAAATCCTTGCGCGTGGGATTCACAGTTTTTTCAAGGATAGACTTGATCTCCCTATTGGATACCTCAGTCTGGCCATTCGTTTGGGGATGATAAGGAGTAGAGGTCCGGTGCACCACCCCATATTTCCTCAACAGGGCTTCAAAGATTCTGTTGCAAAAATGTGTTCCTTGGTCACTGATAATGGCTCTGGGAGTACCAAACCTGGAAAAAATAAAGGACTTCACAAAATCCACAACAGTCTTAGAATCATCAGATTTAGTGGCTTTAGCTTCCACCCATTTTGAAACATAATCCACAGCTAAGAGAATATAGGAGTAACCAAAAGAAGGAGGAAATGGTCCCATGAAGTCAATGCCCCAAACATCAAAGATTTCCACAAAAATTATTGGAGTTTGAGGCATTTGATTTCGTGGACCAATATTACCTGTTCTTTGACAGCGGTCACATGACTTACAGAAATGATAAGCATCCTTAAAGATGGTAGGCCAAGTAAAATCCATTGTCAAGTACTTTAGTGCTTTGTCCTCTTCATGCCGAAATGTCCTCCACAGGCATAGGTATGGCAAAAAGAGAGAACGGAGTGAGTCTCGGAATCCGGGATACATCTCCGAATCACTTGATCTGCGCAATGCTTCCAAAGGTAAGGATCATCCCAAATATAGTACTTGCAATCACTCCTCGACCTATCTCATTTGTGCCTTGTTGAGGAACTGTAGAGGAAAATCCTTGGTGGCCAAATAATTGGCAATATCAGCATACCACGGAATAGTGGTTGCGATAGTCATTAACTGCTCATCCGGAAAGCTCTCTTGAATAGGTATATCCTCCTCGTCAGTCACCAATCTACTCAAATGGTCTGCCACCAAGTTTTCGCTCCCTTTTTTATCTTTAATCTCCAAGTCAAACTCTTGGAGCAACAGAATCCATCGGAGCAATCTTGGCTTCGCCTCCTTCTTTGCCAGTAGGTACTTCAATGCTGCATGATCAGAAAAAATAATTACTTTAGAACCAATTAAATATGATCTAAATTTCTCTAAAGCAAAAACAACAGCAAGAAGTTCTTTCTCAGTCGTGGAATAATTCAGTTGAGCATCATTTAGGGTCCTTGATGCATAGTAAATAGCATAAGGAACCCTATCAACTCGCTGTCCTAAGACAGCCCCTACCGCAAAGTCACTCGCATCACACATTAATTCGAACGGAAGCTCCCAATTTGGTGGCCTAATGATAGGTGCCTCAGTCATCAACTCCTTAAGTGTAAGGAAAGCCTTCATACACTTCTCATTGAATTGAAACGGCACATCTTTTTGGAAAAGTGTGCGAGAGGGGGCGATATCTTGGAGAAATCTTTGATGAAGCGCCGATAGAAACTGCATGACTAAGAAAAGAGCGAATATCCCGCACACTAGTGGGCGGGGGTAATGAACGCACAAGTTCTACCTTAGCTTTATCAACTTCAATGCCCCTAGCAGAGATTACATGACCTTACACACAATACCTTCTTCTACCATGAAATGGCACTTTTCCCAATTTAAAACAAGGTTAGTGTCAATGCATCTCTTTAAAACCAAAGTCAAATGTTTCAAGCATTTCTCAAAACCATTCCCAAATACACTAAAATCATCCATGAAGACCTCAATGATGTTTTCTATGTAATAGAAAAAGACTCACCATACATCTACGAAAGGTCCTGGCGCATTGCAAAGTCCAAAAGGCATTCGCCTATAAGCAAAGGTGCCAAAAGGACAAGTGAAAGTGGTTTTGTCATGATCTTACGGAGCGATCGCAATCTGGTTATATCCTGAAAATCCATCTAAGAAACAATAATGAGAATGACCAGCTAACCTCTCTAACATTTGATCAATAAAGGGTAAAGGGAAGTGGTCTTTTCTGGTGGCAGCATTCAATTTCCTATAGTCTATACAAACACGCCACCCTGTTTGTAATCTAGTGGGAATAAGCTCATTCTCAGCATTTCTTACCACAGTAATGCCAGATTTCTTTGGTACTACCTGGACCGGGCTTACCCACTTGCTGTCAGAAATGGGGTAGATGACCCCCACACTTAGGAGCTTCAGTATCTCCTTCTTCACAACATCCATCATCGGGGGATTCAACCTCCTCTGTGGTTCTCTCACTGGTTTAGCCCCCTCCTCCATTAAGATTCGATGCATGCAAATGGAGGGGCTAATACCTTTGATATCTGCAATAGTCCACCTGATGGCTGTTTTGTGTTCTTTCAACACAGAAATCAAGCTCTCCTCTTGCTCTTTGGTGAGGGATTTAGCAATTATTACCGAAAGTTTCTCCTTCTCACCCAGAAAAACATATTTCAAATGGGAGGGCAATTCCTTCAACTCCAGCTCTGGTGCCTGCACAACAGAAGGTTTAGGTACATCAGTGGTAAAAGGTAATTCAACATATGATACCTCATGCCCTTCTGAGGTGGAAGAAAGTGTATGCAAGGCTGCCACCACTTTTTTTGAATCCTGAAAATCTAAACTGCGAGTCATAACTGTATCAATGGCATCAAGTTGATCAGACTCAAGAACAGTAGAAATTAGAGATTCAAAAACATCAAAAGAATCAATAACATAAGCAGAGTGCACATCACTCGGGTATCTCATGGCCTCGAAGATGTTGAATCTAATCAACTCTCCATCAAATTCCATAGTCAATGTTCTCGAATACACATCAATTTTAGTTCGGGCAGTCTTGAGGAAAGGCCTCCCCAACAGAATGGGGGCAGAGTTGGGAGATTTATCCTCCTCCATGTCCAGCACATAGAAATCTGCCGGAAACACCAGTTCATTGACCTGCACCAAAACATCCTCAATAACCCCCTTAGGGTATGCATTAGACCTGTTTGCCAGTTGAATGATAACTCCAGTAGGTTCTAAAGGTCCTAGATGTAAAGATGCATAAATAGAAAAGGGCATGACATTAATGGATGCACCTAAATCTAGCATAGCTCTCTCAAACCTGGCATTACCGATAGTGCATGGTATAGTGAATGTGCCAGGATCTTTACATTTAGTTGGGAGTTTCTTATTAAAAATAGCTGAAACATTTGCTCTCACTTGGACCCGTTCATTACCTTTCAACTTCCTTTTGTTAGTGCATAACTCTTTTAAGAATTTAGCATATCTAGGCACTTGCTTTATTGCATCCAACAGAGGAATGTTAACTTCAACTTTCCTGAAAGTCTTTAAGATCTCTTTATCTACTTCTTCTTTCTTATTTTTAACCAACCTACTCGGGAAAGGAGCCTTAGTGACATATTTAGAAAGTGGGTCAGAAACACTTACCTTAGGGGTCTTAGAATTGATCCCCTCCTCATCTACTTCCTTAGGATTTGGAGCTTTGTCTTCAGTGACTTGGGAAGATGCGGGTCCTCCAAGTGTCTTCCCACTTCGCAAGGTGACAGCACTAGCATTTTCTCTTGGGTTCACCTCTGGCTGAGAAGGAAGTTTCCCTGAAATCTGACTCTGCACCTTGTTGATCTCAGTAGCCAACTGTCCCACTTGGTTCTGCAAAGTACTGATAGTGGCCCTTGTTTCTTGCTGAAACTGAATATTGCTAGTAGCCATTTGCCTCACTAGATCTTCCAACGAAGGTTCAGGTTGCCTAAGGGCCTGAACTTGTGGTTGCCTTGGAGGAAAGGGTGCTTGCTTTTGCTGAAACCCTGGAGGTCCATAGGCTTGAGGTTGCGCTTGAGCTTGGGGCTGCTTCGCATAGCTAAAGTTAGGGTGATCTCTCCACCCCGGATTATATATGTTGGAGTAGGGGTTGTAATTCTTAGATGGAGCAGAAAATCCCCCTACTGCCTTGGCCTCTTCATTTGTGTCCTCTTGCAAAGTGGGACACATATCAGTGGGATGTCCTGAAGAGCAACATATCCCACATGCCTGTACTGGTGCTTTCCCATTATCCATCAGCTTCTGAACCATGGCAGTCAACTGAGTCATTTGATGCTGCAAACTAGTAGTGTCAGCCTCTTTAACTGCTCTCACCCCTGTATCATTCCGAGTGAAGAATTGTTGAGTGTTCGCAGCCATTCTAGATATCAAGTTCCTAGCTTCTCGAGGAGTCTTATCAACCAAGGCTCCTCCACTGGCAGCATCAATCATGTTGCGGTCCATCACTAGCAAACCTTCATAAAAGTACTGTATCAGAAGTTGTTCACTAATCTGATGCTGAGGGCAGCTAGCACACAATCTCTTGAATCTCTCCCAGTACTCATGAAGTGATTCCCCATGTCTTTGTTGGATGTCGCAAATTTCTTTTCTGATGGTTGCGGCCTTTGATGCAGGGAAATATCTGTCTAGGAAAGCCCGAGCCATGTCCTGCCATGTCTGAATTGATCCGGGTGGCAAGTAGTACAACCACTCCTTTGCAGACTCCTTCAAGGAAAATGGAAAAGCTCTCAGCTTGACTTGCTCCACTGAAATTCCCGCAGGCTTCAAGCTAGAACACATAACATGGATTTCCTTCAGATGCTTGTTAGGATCTTCTCCGGCTAGTCCATTAAAAGATGGCAAAAGATGAATGAGACCAGATTTCAACTCAAATGCCTCCTCATTCTCGGGAATTTCTATGCACAGAGGTTGTTGGTCTAGGTCCGGAGCACCTAACATCCTTAGTGTATTTTCTGCCATCACTTCTTCTTCAGGTGGTTCAGATATCTCAGATGCCGCAGAACTGGAAAGATCTATGTGACGGGCAGCTTCAACGTCAGCAGATGTGAATTGCGAGCTGATTTGTTCAAAGTAATGCCTCAAATTTTTCAATTGCTCGTTCACCTCTTCACCGGACATGAACACCTGCAAGATAGTTGAAGAGAACAAATAAAACTATCAAAATTAAAATAAAAACAGAGAGAGAAATAGGAAACAAATTATTAGCGCAATTGGAAAATTGGTTCCCCGGCAATGGCGCCAAAATTTGGTGTGGTGTGGAATGTGATTAAAAATAAATATAAAAAACAGTTGCCAAGTTCCACCAAAAATAAAAAAAACCTTGCAACCAGTTGTAGTAAACAAGGGTCGATCTACAGAGAACTAATTCAATTGACACTATCAATCCAATTCCTAAATTAAACTCTGATGATAAATAAACAGTAAAAGTAAAGAGGGGGTTTTGTTAATTAAATCTAACAAAAGAAATTAAACTTAAACCAAAACAGTAAACACAAATTGAATTATCAAGTTAAAGATATTAGTTAAGAGATGGAATCCACCACTAGATTTATATGATTATGCTAACTTACATACCCTTTATACCAACATGATCAATTATGTTCTTATGTGATTATGAGATAAATCCCGTGTTTTCCTTAAGTTTCGCTTAATTCAACAACCGCTTAAATCAAATCCTAACCATTAGTTATTTGTAAAGCAACCGCTCTTACACCTACTTAATGATTGCATTAAGAATTAGAAAACCAATCACACTAAGGTCTAATCACACACCGGGATTAAATTACTTAGATCATATGTCTCACTAGTCATACCACCGCAACCGCGCATAGCAATCCTAGTTTTACCACTTTCGAAGTTTGGCAAGAATATAAAAACCTTTATATTGATTTAAGAATAGAAACATATGAATAAAAACATAATTGTATTGATATAAAGAGATATGCAAGATTCACATAATCAAAACTAGAGTTTCATCCTCCCTTAACCAATCAAGGAGTTTAGCCACACATGGCAAATTCAAAATCAGAAGAAAGATTAAATAAAAACATTGTTCAGAACAAAAGAAGAAAAGAAAAACTAAAGATCAAACTAGTTTCCAAAGCTTGAGGGTGATTGATCTTTGATCGCTCGAATCCGAGTCTCCAATCCTCAATCGAATCCTTCCCCTTCTTGGTCTTTGTGTTTCTCTCAGTTTCCTTCACGGCTCTCTCTGTCCGGACCCTTTAAAGGCTCTAAGCAACCCTATTTATAGGTTTGGGAACCTAATTTAGCATTAAAACACGAAATTAAACTTCTGAGCCGATGACACGGGCCGTGTCATGTGACACGGCCCAACCCGTGTCTGATTCTGGAGACAAATTTCCAGCTATTCCAAGGTCAGAAAGGAACACGGCCCACCCCGTGTCAATTGACACGGGCCGTGTTATCGGTCAAGGCTTGAAATTACCCTTCCTTGTGAAGTCAGAGGAGTACACGGCCTACCCCATGTTATTTGACACGGGCCGTGTTGATCAGAACCTTCCAGTCTCCAAAGTCAGAATGATACACGGCCTACCCCGTGTTATTTAACATGGGCCGTGTTAATTACTTTCTTCAAATCCAGCCTTGATTCTTCATGAATGCTCTTCTTCCTTTGCTTCTAGAGGTTGATACTGATTCCCTTAAGTCTCTTAACTCTCTTCTCAACAGCTCAATACCAATGGACTCCATCACTCATAGATCTCCTGAAAATCACAATACGTTTATGAGTGTCTATAACCACATTTAAGCAAAGTTTCACAATAAACATCCAAAGACAACTCTAAATCAGAAACTTAGCTAAATGTCAACAATTAAACACATTTGGAATCCAATTAGATCAAACAAAGAACATTCAAGAGCTGAAATTATTAACAGATTAATCTATCATCAAACATACTTCAAGTTACTTCATTCATCTTCTACTGACTCAAGGGAGCCTAAGTAGGGGTCTATGTCACTTCCTCTATGCCTTTTACTCTTGATAGTGTGTGGGACTTGATTTTTGTTTTTTGATTGTACAGTGATTGATGAATAGTATGTTGATCATGTTGTGGTTAGGTTTTTGGGGGGGTTTTGGATTAAGTATGGACTAATTGATTCTTTTCTTAATAATCCTTCTTGTCTTTAAACTATATGGTTGATGACATTGGTTTTATTGGATTGACAACTATTATTATACCTTGTGGATTTTGGCTTGAGAATATGTTAAGGCCTTGATGTTGTCCTGACTAGAAATGAATTGCTCTACAATCTTGATGCTATTTGTGAGATTACCATGCCTTAGAACACATTCTGAGTGTTGGAAAACACTTGGTAATTGGTTATTGATGTTAGTAATCAATTACTAGCTTTCAAAAGCTGTTGCTGAGCTTGTGGTAAAAAAAAGATAAGATTAAAGATGTGTGGTCACTATTGAGTGTAAGAGAATTGTCTCTAACAGATACTTTGATCTTCCATTGATGAGTTTCTAGCTTCCATAGGTGTTATAGGAAATTCTAGGATTCCATTAGGTTCCTATACACATTATTTGATAGCTATCTATACACACCATTTGATAGTTATTAAGCTCTATTACTTTTTCTTAAGTTAATGTAAACTTAAGGAGTTAAACTAATATGCTTACAGGTATCTGCTCTAACATGTAGTTATTTCTATAATAATCTTCATCCTCTATTTAACAACTCCACAAATTTTCATAATTTTACAAGCTACTATCCTATTTAATTTGCCCTTTAAACACTTATTCTATTTATTAAAAATACCAAACTAATTTATTTAACTCCTCCGAAGTTACCATAATTCATTCTAATTATTTATGAATTAGAAATAAATTTTTATATTTATTTCCATCATTTAAGCAGTCTATGCTAAATTATAGGTTGATATAAGCTATTTTTCATGTTTTGTGCTATATCATTATGCCCAAATTAACTCAAAAAATATAAAAATTAATAGATAAATCACACAAGTGCTAGGGAACTACTATAACAATCATCAAAGCTAACAGAATAGGGAGGATATTACACTACGCACTAGAGTTGGGGGACTACGTCAAAGTTCTCACTACTGTGACCACCATGACGAAGGAAGTGGACACTGAAGAATAGTACTTAGGGGAGTTGTAGCATCCTACATGCTTAATTGTTATTTTGATGCACCTACTTAATGGTTTAGTAGACACCCTAATTTTGATGTATAGACTAGATGCCTTTTGTTATGTATTTCAGTTCTAGGATGCTACTATGATGATAATATGTATGGCCTAACTTAGCAGTAGGCGTGAACATGACTAATAAACCAGAAAAAAAAATCAATGCTAAGCTTATAATAGTTAAATTATTTCCTTTGTGTTCTATTTAAGATCCTTGTATTTCTTTTATAAAGTTTGAACATGTAAAATAAGTACACAAATGAAGAAATGGTAATTAAGCTAACTAGAAAAGCATTTTGTTTCTTCTTTGTGAGGAAGGTAGCGCATCACCTAGGCTTAGGAAAAGAAATAATAAATGAAATGGTTAATCAACTTGGTAAACTTTAGCTCCAAGACAATGATAAAAGAACTCACACATTAACTACCAGTGGAAAAATTTAATAGTCATGTCTAGTAGGACTAAGGCGTGACAGAGTGGTATCAGAGCAGTTTGTCGAGGAAACGTGGGGTTGGGAGCCATTATCTTAGAATTTAGCAATTTTGTAAGAAAATGCCACCTAGACGGAGGGATCAATGTCAAGAAAATTATGCGGACAAAGCACAAGAAACCATGGAAGAAATTACGACAGCCATACACGAGCAAACCACTATCGCTAATCAAATCTTACAATAGATACAAGGTTTCCTCATGAGAAAAGAAATCAAGACGGAGTTCTAGAAAGAAAAGTTCTGAATCCCAATTTCCAGGGGTTATTAGAATTTAGAAATGCAAATCCACCGGCTTTCAAAGGAACATATGATCCGATAATTATAGAAGGATGGCTTATGGAGCTAGAAAAAACATTAATGGCAATGAGGTGTACGGATGTCCAAAAAGTCATATTCTCCACCAATATATGGACTGAGGAAGCTGAGCACTAGTGGAGAGGAGCTGGAAGATTATTGGAGACTCTGAATGCTCCCATCACTTGGAAAACTTTCCAGACTGCATTCTTGGACAAGTATTTCCCAACTAGTGTTAAGAATGAGAAAGAAGTAGAATTCCTACACTTGTGACAGGGAAATATGTTGTTCATTGGTCAATATGTAGCAAAATTTGAGGAACTGGCTAAGTTTTTTTCTTACTTGTAGTATAATCAAAATGAAGCCTAGAAAGCCACAAAATTTGAGTCAGGATTAAAAGTAGAAATAAAAAATGAAGTAAGCAAACTAGAGATAAGAGACTACTCTACACTTATGAATAAGTGTAGAATTATGGAAAGGGACTTCTTGGAGCATGAAGCATAAAGAGGAAAGCAATATCAACTTAAATGGAAAAAGGAAGAAGACAAAAGGAGAGGAGGTAATTTCTGCTTCAATCCAAATATAAACAAAGGGAAGAAGACTCAAGTAGAGACCACACCAACATGTCAAAAATGTGGGAAATTCCATGGAGTTCAACTGTGCTTTCTTGGCAACTATGAATATTTGGTAATGCCTTTTGGTGTTACAAATGCCCCCACTATTTTTATGGATTACATGAATAGAGTGTTTAGACCATACTTGGATAATTTTGTAATGGTTTTCATTGATGACATCCTCATTTATTAAAAAACAAAAGCAGAACATGCTAACCATTTAAAGATAGTTCTGGAAACTTTAAGAGAAAATCAATTGTATGCCAAACTGGAAAAAAATGTGAATTTTGGATGACTGAAGTGAGATTTTTAGGCTATGTAATCAATCAGGAAGGAGTGGTTATAGATCCTAGTAAAGTAGAGGTGGTAATGCATTGGGAACAACCTAAGACAATAACAAAAATAAAGAGTTTTCTTGGATTGGCTGTGTACTACCGTAGGTTCATAGAAGGATTTTCCTTGATAGCAATGCCTCTGATGAGGTTAACTAGATCAAAAGGGGCCTTGAGGGGACTAAAGAGTGTGAGGCTAGCTTCCAAGAACTTAAAAAGAGACTCACCACTGCCCTTATCTTGGTGATACTTGATCCTTTCAGAGATTTTGTGGTTTACAGCTCTGAAAAGGGTTTAGGACATGTACTTATGAAAAAAAGAAAGGTAGTAGCCTCTTCATCTAGAACACTTAGGCACCACAAGGAAAACTACCCAATCGATAATTTGGAATTAACAGCCATAGTTTTTGCTCTCAAAACTTGGAGACACTACCTGTATGGGTGAGATTTGAGGTGTATACTGATCATAAAAGCTTAAAGTATCTCTTTGGCAAGAAAGAACTAAATATGAGGTAGAGAAGGTGGATTGAATTTTTGAAATATTATGACATGGAAATAAAATACCACTTGGGAAAGACAAATGTGGTAGCTGATGCCTTAATTAGAAAATCCCTCTATATGTCACACATAATGATCCAAGAATTGGAATTAATAGAAAGCTTTAGGGATTTGAATCTCATAGAGACCTTTCACTTGAATAAGATTTGTTTAGGCACTCTTCAGGTTACTTATGACTTGAGGGCACAACTTAGAGAGGCTCAAAAGAAAGATCAATTTTCATAAGCTTTTAAGAAAGGAATTCCTGAAGGAAAGCATGTAGACTTTGGTTTGATAGAGGATGAGACAGTTATGTATAAGGGGAGGTTGCGCATTACCAGTGATCCTAAATTGAAAGACAGAATCTTAGAGGAAGCCCATATGAGTAGGTACATAATTCACCCAAGAATTAATAAAATGTACCATGATCTTAAGAAATAGTTTTGGTGGCCTAGGATGAAATTAGAAATAGGAAGACATGTCTCACAATGCTTGACATGTCAAAGGATTAAGGTAAAGCATTAGAAGCCCGCATGACTATTGCAGCCCATAGACATCCCATAATGGAAATGGGACAATGTTATCTCAGATTTTGTAGTAGGACTACCAAATACATTTGTGAATGCTTATTTCATGAAGGTTTTGATGATAACAAAGCCACGACAAAGACCAAGTCCAAAGGAAGCTCTAAAGAAATAGTTTTATAGGACTTAGGATCCTTTTGTGAGAAGTAATCTATGATATCTCAGAAAGTTTAAAATGGTTTTTGAAAAATCCTTCATGAAGTTTTTTAGTTGGTAGTTGTTGGTTTTGAAAAATTTGGATTGTTTTACACAAAATCATGTTTTAAACTTGAGTTATGAAAAACTTGCTTGAATCCTTGAAAAATCCAAGTTTTAGTTGTTAGAAATATTCACCAGGCTTGTTTGGGCTCAAAAGTTGGTTTTAGAATGGTTGTAATCTCTTACACGAGCTTCGTAATCCATTACAAGCATATAAGAAAGCTTGTAATCGATTACCATAAGCTTGTAATTGATTGCAAGCTCCCCAAAATTGGTTTTTCTCATAACAGAAGCTTGGTAATCGATTACCATACTTGGTAATTGATTACCACATGACCAGGAACTATTTTTCTAAAGCTGGTAATTGATTACCGTGTGTTGTAATTGATTACCAAGAACTTCAAACAACCAGAATGCATTTTTAAGGCTTGGTAATCAATTACCATATACCTGTAATCGATTACCACACCTTTGAAACTAATAACGACTAGTTTTCAATGCTTTTTATGCTGCACCAACTCTCTTTAACGGCTCTATTTCATTGATGGGCTATAAATATAAGCCTTGGGACACTTAATGCTAACTTTTAAACATCTAACAACTTATTCCCAAGCATTAAATTTGAGCTTTAATCCTTTCATCAATCTTACTCTATTTTAAACCCTTTTGAAATATCTTTGAGAGCTTTATAGTACTTCAATTTGTATAACTTATTCTTTGAGAGAATTTATTTCCTTCAATCTTTATTGTAAACACTTGTGAGTGTGGAGGATCCCTTTTTGGAAACAAAGAGGCTTCTACACATAGAGGTGAATGATCCTTGAAGTGTAAGAAGAGCTCAAAGCTTGTAAGGGTTTCTCAAGCACCTATTGAAGCTTGAGGAATAGTGGAAACTCTTGGGTGGATGATCTTAGGGACTAGACGTAGATTACAAAGGTGATTGAACCAACATAAATCTTATTTGCATTCTTCTCTACCCTTATCTCTTTACTTTTAAGCTTCTTTATTGAATTTGCATACTTGTTACTTCATCCTTTACTCATTCACTTTCTTTAAATTTGCGTAAGATTTTTTTTGTCATAAATCCATTCACCACATAAGAAAATAACTTCAACAAAAATCAAAAAGGGGTTTGTTTGAGAAAAGTTTTGAAAAACTCAATTCACTCCCTCTTGAGTTGAATTGAGTTTTGAAGCTATTTGGTAACAAGTGATATCAGAGCTTAACTCTTGTTTAAAGAGTTTATTAGCTTCAAGAGGAATGATGGCTTCTTTTCAAAGTCTTTTACCTAAAGGTGCCTCAATCAATAGGCCCCTTACTTTTAATGACACCGGATATACTTATTGGAAAGAAGGAATAAAAATCTTTATTGAAGCTATTGATCTTGATGTTTGAGATGCTATTGAACATGGTCTCTTTATTCCTACCAAGATAATTGAAGGTAGAGAAGTGGCTAAGCCAAGGGCTGAATGGAATGATAAGGACAAAAAGAGAGTACAATACAATGCCAGAGCTAAGAAATGTGCGATGATGAATATTTCTGCATTTCTAGTTGCAAAATAGCACAAGAAATGTGGAATGCTCTTCAAGTTACCCATGAGAGAACTAGTGAGGTGAAAAGAGCTAGAATCAATACTTTCACACGTGAATATGAGTTATTAAGAATGAATCAAGGAGAAAGCATACAAGATATGCAAAAGAGGTTCACTCAAATTGTTAATCATCTTACCTCATTAGGAAAAACATTTCCCAATGAATATTTGATAAACAAAGTGTTGAGATATTTGAGTAGGGAATGGCAGCCCAAGGTGATAGCCCAAGGTGAGAGCCAAAGCTGAATCAAGAAATCTTGAAAACATAACTCTTCCAACACTCTTTTGGAAGCTCTAAGCGTATGAGATGGAATTATCAAAGTTTCACCATAATGAGGATGTTGATAAGAAGAAGAAAAGACTAGCTCTCAATGTAACGACCCGGGACTGCCTGTAGGATTGATGAATGTCTCCATAAACCAACACGGGTCTTTTCAGCGTGCTTTGTCCTCACTCACACGCATCCTAGGAAACTTCCCAGGAGGTCAGCCATCCCACAATTACTCCAGGTCAAGCACGCTTAACCATGGAGTTCTTATGTTCTAGGCTCCCGAAAAGAAGTTGCAACTTGTTGATATGGCTACACTAAATCAATTCCTTTAAGCCATCCTCAACTATGCAGTCCCATACCTGCACAGTCTCTGAATCCCTCTCATTTCGATGGGTATTCAGTTCATTCATGCAAACCCTCCGCCTAGAAGCCTGCGAGGAGCCGCTCCTTGTCCGTGCTTCATTGCATCGGCGATCACTCCCCGCCCTCGTCGGCCCTGGGACGTCACATATGTGGGCCCAGGTGGCCATACGTGGGCCCAGGTGGGTCCCACAAAGTAAAAAATTTTCTACGGATATAAAAAAGTGTACTGTTTAGACGGAGACAGGGGATCTTACTAAACCTGAATCTGGAAACAGTTTTTATAATTTTCTTTTACTGTGTTTTGTACTGTATTTTTTTATCAGGTGATAAAAATATAGTAAAAATATTATTTGTAGGGTTATAGTAGATAAAAATAATAAAAATTATACTGCGTAGTCAACAAAGAGGGCTTGACTTGATTTGTACCCTTGGATGAGAATACTTAATTTGAAGATTAACCATTGATTTAATCAACGGTTAAGAAACAAACTTAATAAAGAAGTATTGGATAATCACCATTGATTTAATCAATGGTGTGAGAATAAACTTGGTTAGGAAGGCTTTGATATCAACCGTCGATTTAATCAACGGTGTAGAATTGGTCTTGAAAAGTGACAGAGACCATTTATAACCATTAGATTTAGATTTAATCTACGGTGGAGATTTAGTCTTATAAAGTAACAAGGATCATTTATGACCATTGGATTTGAATTTAATCAATGGTGGAGATTTGGTCTTCTAAAAAGGCTTTGACTAATTATAACCCTTGGATTAAAAATAAGAAGGAGTAATCTTGACCCTTTATTTTGGAGACACATCTAATGGCTAGGATTTAAAGGAGAAAGATCCAATGGCCTAGATTGAGTCTTCTAATCAAAAGTCTACCTAAATCATAACCATTGAATTAATTAATGGCTAGAAATGCTTCAAGTAATGGCTTGAAAAAGATGACAATATTATTGCATGCATAATGCAAGGAGGGGACGGTTTTTGTAGTATTTTGGAGCTAAAGAAAAAAAAACTTTATGTCATTATTAGATGTCTTGATCAATTATACATAATTATTGGTCATTTTCCTAAAGCAAAAATATTTTCTTCTTTCTCTCCATGCAAGCTACGGCCATGCACTCTAAAGGGGGCCAATTCCTTTACTCATTTTACTTGGTCATTCTTCTAACAATAATTCAAGAAAGCTAAATAAAAGTAAGTCAAATTTTGGTGGCTTCTCCAAGTGCTTCCTATAGCCATGCAAGGAAAAAGGGGGGCCAAAAATCATTTCATTCATTTGCTATCTCACTTTATCACCTTTTCTCTCAATGACTTAGTACCAATTTTTTTGTTCAAATAATTCACTCATTTCTCACTCACTCTCCACGGCAATGCATCCATTTGTGAGGCAAATTATTACAAATCAATTCCTATCATTTTCTATCACTTTGTCTTGGTCAACATGCATTATTATTGATTTGTTTGCATCCTTAGGAGAGTGTTTGGAGGGGGGCACGGTTTTTGGTGTCTTAAGAGGATGACAAAGTGGAAGACCATCATTATTACTCATTCTTGGTCTTTCTTTGTCAATTTCAAGAAGCTAAACTTAGAAAATTTTCTCTCCTTTCTCTTCTCCTCTATGTTTCGGCCATGACCATCAAGAACACCTTCCATCACTTTTTAATTTCATCCAACCATAGATCTTGAATCTACATGATATTCTAAGCAACTTTCATGTTGGAGACTTTCTCTAAATCATTCATCTTCATGGACTTTCTTCAAGAGCCAAGTTATAGGGTATTTGTGGTGAAGTGTAAGGAAATTTCATTTCATTTTTTTTTTCATGTTCTAAACCATGTTTGATCCATGATTCCTCTTAATCAAGCTTAGTATACTAATTTCTATGTATTTTGTTTTGTATTTGAGAAGCCTTTGGTGGTGAAGGACTTGGAAAAAGAAGCAAATCAAGAAGCTTTTGAGGATCTTCAAGAGGTAAGAGGGAGATCCATCTCACCAACCAAGCATGGTGGTGAGAGATGATTTTATATTTGATGGATGGTGAATCCATGTGAGGATTCATATCCATGGTCATGTAATAATTTGTGTGTGTTATGTGCTTTGATTATTTTTGTTTATGCTTGATATGCTTTGCATGATTTACTTGTGTATGCATGCTTAGTATGATTTTTATTTGCTTATATGGTATGCTTATGATATGCATGATGAAGATATATTGAATATATTATGATGAAAGTATGATAAAATAAGAAATTTTGGCTCCAAAGGCCATAGAGAAGGTCACGGTTTTGAGCTTCCAAAACTAGGGTTTTTATTGAAATTTTTCAAGAACAATGGAGTTAATTTTTGGTCCTTAAACTTAAACAAATTTTTGGCCAAGACACCAACCAATTTGGTGTTCACAAAATTATATTTTCATGAATGATAAAATTGAATGATTTGAAGAGTATGGAAAATAAACAAAGAGTTTGTTTTTCAAGAGAACAAGAATACGATCTTTGAGGAATTTTTATTGATATATTTTGTGTAAAAAGATCCTGAGTATTTTTCTAAACATGAGTTTTGAATGAAACGGGCAAACGTTGATTTTAAGGATTTGCAAAGAAAGTGAAAAAGGATTTGCAAAGAAAGTAAAAATGAATTTGAATAAATGAGTTTGGTTTTTATAACCATCGGTACTTCGGTTTTGAAAATAAAATTTTAATGGTTTTGTTTGTGTAAAACTATATCAATTTAAAGGAAAAATGTTTTGATAATTTTCAATAGTCATGTCCACGTTTTTGAAGGCTTATAATGCTTAGATTTTGATGAAACAAAGTAATTTTTCAAGTGAAAATATAATTGATTTAATACAAGGAATTTGGAAAGGGAATCAGAGCATTTTAATCACTTGAGAAAATAAGTTTTTGTAAACGAAAATGTTTTCGAACTTCAATTTATTTTGAAGAAGGTTGTGTTTAGAAATGATTTGGGAAAAATGAAGAATATAGTGGTATTATGAAAATCTACTAACATATAACTTATTTTTGAGTTTTGAAGTACATTAGAAAATGTTAAGTTTTGAAACGTTGATTTATATCAATGGAAAAGTGATTTTGTGAATTATATTTTGGAAAAGGATTTCTTGAATTAAGAAATGTGAAAAAAGATTTTCTTGAATAAGGAAAATATGAAAAATAAAATACAAAGTTATATTATTTTGAGAAAAGTTAAAAAGGAATTTTCGAAGGTTAAGAAATATTTTCTGTAATGAAATTGTGATGAAAAATGTTTTACGTATCTTAAAAATGATTTGAAATACAGTAAAACATTTCTACGAGATTTGAAAAATGTTAATGTATTTTTAAGCAATTTGAAAAATGTTAAAATATTTCTACGCGATTTGGAAAGCGTTTAAATATTTTACACTATTGAAAATATTATTGAAAAATTACTACGTGATTAAATAATGATAGAATATTTTTACGTAATTGTGAAAATATAACAGAAATGTTTTTGAATTGTAAAAACGTAACAGAATTGTTACGCGATTGTGAAAATACGACAGAAGTGTTTTATGACTATAAAAACATGATAACATAATGACTACTGCCAAAACAGTGTATGAACACTGTGTGAGAAAATGACGAGTTTGCCTACTATTGGCTTTTGATGTATTTTGTATGCGTTGGAAAGAGATGCCTGTATTTTGTATTTGGGGCATTTTACGTATTGGAAAAATATGCGTTGAAGTATATGATATAAATTGAACAAATGAAATTGAAAAGTATGGCCCTTGTGGTTGGACTTGCACTAAGATATTAGTGCATTGTATAAAATATATTTTGAAAAATTATGAGTTAAACCTGTGATTGATATTCTATCTATGATTTGGTTTTTGGTGCATTATACATGCATTGGAATGGTCTGATGGACTGGATAAGGCTAATTGCCTAGGAGAAACATACACCTCTTGAGTGGGTGTGATATGCGTAGTGTAGGTCACTCGTTGACCTTGGGGGCATCAGGGTGCGGGTTGCCTACAGTGGGCAGTGAGTCGCTCTACTGTAACCATGGGTTAGACCGACGCGGCACACTGATGATCCTGACTGAAATACTATTTGTAATCAAGATCTAATAAAGACTGTCGTGTATATGCTAGATGTGCAAAAATCAAAATAAGGATTATAGCACGTGGTCTGAGGCATGTGGTACCGATAGATCTTTTCGATCATTTCTCCGACCTGAGTTTTAGCTCCATGGAGTAGGAAATCGAATCTTGTGTACATGCATAATCTGAACATTTATATCTGTGTGATATATTAATTGAGGAATATTGGTTATGATAATTGTTTTGAATACTTAGAAGATGATGATGATGATAATGCTAAGGGCATTATCATAATTATTGTTTATGATAATTGAATTGATAAATGATTGGATGATGATAGTTGATTAATGTTGATGGCATGATCATAATTGTGGTATGATTTATCTGTATAATATTGCTGTTTGTGTTATCTCTGTGCTACCATGTTGGTATTGGTGTAGGTGATCTCACCTCTTTGTTATATTATTTTGCTTTGTCTGTATTGTTAAAATTATACAGTAGAAGGAATGAGTTATCTTAGACATAACGGGTGGTAGATACTCAGAGATTGATGGAAACATTGAAAAGTGACTATCTCAAGTTCGAAGATGTGCCGGGTAGACAAGGAGTAAAGTTTTGATGCATCAAGTTGATACAAGAGAAGGAACGAGTATGTTAAGATTTAATGTTAGTATTATATCGTGCTATTAAGTAGGATCTGTCATGGGGTTTGCTACTGTTAAAAAAAAAGTCGGTAAATGTTATATTTCTCTTTAAATTGTTAAATGGTACAATTGGGTCAATAGTGTATATGAATCTGTTTCAATATATTTTTCCGTATTACTTATAAATTTTCGTAAGTTTATGTTTCATTAAAGAAGGAATTTTAAAACCCATCTTTTATAACTCAAACTTTGTGCGAACTTCTTTTCAGATTATGAGTCGGGAGTCAGACATGTGATACCCTGAGGAGGGTGTTACACTCAAGGCCTTCTCATCCCATAATAAGGAAGATGATGATGAAGATGAGCTTGAGGACTTGGAGATGAATGAACAAACATTTAACCTTCTTGTTAGAAAATTTGGAAAATTTCTAAATAAGGGAAATGGAAGAAGACTATCCTTTTCTCTGAATAAAAGTTATGTGAAGGGTGAAAGCTCAACTCCAACTCCTCCCACTTGCTTTGGATATGGAAAACTTGGACACATGAAGATGGATTTCCCTCTAAATCAAAAGAAGGGAGGGAACTTTGAGAGAAGGCCAAACAAAGTGAAGAAAGGAAGGAAAGCATATGTTGCTTGGTAAGACAATGACATGGACTCTTCAGATGGATTAGATGATGAAATAACCAACCTTTGTCTCATGGTCAAAGATAACCAAAAGGTAGAATCTTAAAGTCATGAATCTCAACATTCTTATGAGGAATTGTAAGATACCTTTGAGGAATTGCATGAAGAATCCATGAGACATGCAAAAATGGTTTCATCTTCAAAATGATGCTCCATCTTCATCTTCTTCATGTCATTCATGTTTATCTTTGGAAAGGGAAGTTAAAGATTTGACAAATACCCTTGCCAAGTTTACCTTAGGATGGGATAACTTGAACATCTTACTTAGGAAATAAAGATGTGTGTTTAACAAGGCTAGATTGGGATACAATCCTAAGAAACAATAAAAGTTTTATAAGAACTTCTTTGTTTCCTCAAGTGTGTCAAGTAGTCTTTTTGTTACATGTTATCATTATGGAAGAAAAGGTCATAGTGCATGCATATGTAGCATTAGGAAGAACTCTTATGTTGGCCAAAATAAAATATGGGTTCCAAAGGGCTTTGCCCAAAACTAACACACAAGGACCCAAAAAGATTTAGGTACCTAAAACTAAAACTTGAACATGCTTTGTAGGTGTGCTTGAAGGCCAACAACTCAAATTGGTACCTTGATAATGGCTGCTCCAAGCACATGACTATTGATGGATCAAAGTTCTCATTTCTTGCTCTTAAGAAACATGGACATGTCATTTATGGGGATAACAATAGAGGAAGAGTTCTTGGAGTTAGAAAAGTTGGTAAAAACCCTTCTACCTCGATTAATAATGTTTTGTATGTAGAATGACTCAAACATAACTTTCTTAGCATAAGTCAATTATGTGTAAAGGGAAATAGAGTTATCTTTGACTCTAATTGCTACATAATTGAAGGTAAGGATGACAAGCAAGTTAAGTTTGTTGGTCATAGGATTAATAATATCTACATGATTAACCTAGATGATATAACCTTTCAAGATGCTAAATGTCTTATGACTAAGCAAAGTGATTCATGGCTTTGGCATAGAAGAATTACCCACATTCACACGGATCATCTAAACAAATTGGTTTTAAAAGAATTAGTAATTAGACTACTTAAGCTCAATTTTGAAAAAAAATAAACTTTGTGATGCATGTTTGATCACCCTGCGTGTGATTATGTATTAATTTAGGTGATATTACCGCAAGTGCATAGATCGAACAAGTAATAAAGAGTGAGTAAAATATCGTTCTCACGAGCAATTAGTTTACCAAGTACCACTTCTATAATATTAATACTATCTAGGCAACTAATAATTAAGAGTGATTTGAAGCAATTAAACACACAAAATTATAAAAGACAAAAATACACACGAACGCACGAAATTAAGAGGGAAAAGATAAAACAAGTCACAAGAATGCAAAACACATTAAGGATATAAACACGAAATTAAAACACTAAGGATCTGACTTCACTTAATTCAACAATCTATCATAGACAATAGAGTAACTTTGGGATCTTCATTCTAATTAATTTCTAATCATTTAATTGATGGGGAGAATCCTTTAATTAATTAAAACCTAATTCCTTGGCGGATTAATTCTCTTTAATTATCAAAGGCTAGTCAATTCCTTGATCTAAACCCTAACTCTTAAAGGCATGACATTCACTCTATGGATTCTCATAGAAAAATATCATAATTCTCCCACACAACCTATAACCTCTATTCCTAACTGATTATAAATTATGACACTTATTATTTACAGTCTAAGTCATATGCAAACCTTTTGATTCTACACACATCTCACTAGATCAATTTATGAGTTCATAAAAGCATTAAGAATCATAATAAGCACTCAAATTGAATAGAAAAGAAATCAATTAAAAATCTAATCTTAATACATGTCAATTGAATCAAGTTACATCTTCACCCTAAAAGCACACAAATTTAACTACTCATGACAAAAAAGAAGAAGAGATAGGAAGAGGAAAGAGAATTCATCATGATAGAACCATAGATAAGAAACAAAAACGCCTTCAATGGTAATTCGATCTTCAACTCCATGAGAACTCTATGACAACTCCTCTGTAACACCCTCAGTAACATGTTAGGCTGGTAAATGGGTTACAAAGGTAGCCTAATACTTGCTTAATATGTCAGTTCAGTTTTGTGACAAATTAAGTTAGTTTAGGTACTTTATTACAAAACAGAAGGTGAAAAGTAGTCTAAAATAACTCAAAAAATAGCTTTAAAGGCTAAGTTGTGGAAAATAAGTATAGATAACTTGTTTCTAGGTCACAAATGAGCTAAGTAAGATGTAGTTAAAATTTGAGAATAATTAGAGTCAGTTTGGTATTTTTAAGCATACTAGTTATGTGTTTTAATACTGATTAGCTGGCAGCTGATATAGAAATGGAGGATAAAAGTGAAACATCAATTTAGATGAATCCTAGTAATTATTCTAAAGTTGTTGGTGTTGGTGTATGCCTTAGAGGCTGATATATTTTAACAGTATTTATATATATTGTATTATGTTATTCTTTAATATATGAGACATTTCTTTTATTGTGTTATTGATGATAAACATAATAAAGTCCTTAGAATAATAAGTTTGATGTCATAGGACATCAAGTGGTTGACTTGATCGTGAGATCTGTAACACCCTCCTTAGGGCGTCACACTTCGTGTTGCTCAATTGCCAAATTACCCCTTCATTGAAAAACATGCTTATAATATAAATATGAATAGTAAAATTTCTTGATGATAGTAAGATAAACTTAGCAGAAAATAAAAACATAACAACATTGTCACAAATTAGTTACATCGTATATACACAAGTCATAGTATTGTCATATTTTAATATTACAAATTAGACTCTCAAAATATTTAAACTTTACTTTAAACTAACACACTGCCCAAGTATTACTACAAATTAGAACCCTCAGACGGGTCCTTCTCAGACTCCTCAAAAGATAGAAGTCTGACTTGACGCGAAGTCCTACGGACAGGTATCCGCGCAGACAACACTATACTAATCGCACTAGGAGTACGATAGTAAGTTTCCTAATGCTGTCTATGTGGTAAATACATTTTCCAACCAGAATGATGCACTACGCCTTCGGTCCTCATATACCCTCAGAAAACTCGGCATCTCTATCTCTTTAGAACTTTACTTCTTCTACAGAAATCTGCTCCTTCTCAGCTTCTTGCTCAACGTCTTTAAAATTATAATTACAATACATAATAGACATACAAAGAGGTGAGATCACCTACGCCAATACCAGTATGGTAGCAATGAAGATAAACACATACAAATTCTCATACCAACACATCATACATAATTACAATTATGTCACCAATATCATTCATCTAACACATATCATATCTCATATTAACACATCATACATAATTACAATTATGTCACCAATATCATTCATCTAACACATATCATATCTCATATCAACACATCATGCATAATTATAATTATGCCAACAATATCATTTATCCTCATAATTCATACAATAACCATAATTACGATCATGTCTTTATCAATATTCAATTATTCAATAATTCCATTATCATAAATAATAATTACGATAATACCCTCAGTATCTATGCATATGCACCTAGACTCAATTTTCCTACTCCATGGAGCTACAACTCAGATCGGAGAAAGTGATCGAAAAGATCATATCGGTACAAAGGTGCCTCAGACCACGTGCTCAGTTTTGCACATCTAGCACATACTCGATAGTCTTTATCGATCTTGATTACGGATAGTGTCTCGGTGGGATAATTGGTGTGTTATATCAATCTAACCCACGTGAAGAGCTACCAACTGCACATTGTAGGCAACCCGCACCCCAATGCCCCCAAGGTCTATGGAAGACCTACACTACGTATATCGCACCCACTCAGGAGGTGTATTCTCTCCTTCCTAGGCAAATAGCCTTACCCAGTCCATCGGACCTTTTCAATGCATATACAAATGCACCATTCACAGTTCATTTTCTTTATCTCATATTCTCAATTCATTTTCTTTATCTCATATTCTCAATTCATTTTCTTTATCTCATATTCGGGGTCCTCAAAATTGGCCCAACAGTATCATTACTGTATTTTCACAACAGTCCTTCATAAAATTCACATTTACGAAATAATCCCTCGTAAAATTCATATTTACGAAATCGTCCCTCATAAAATTCATATTTACAAAATAATCCTTCATAAAATTCATAATTATAAAATAGTCCCTCCAAAACATAATATTTACGTTTTAGTCCCTCAAAAATTGTTATTTACAATATGACCCTATTAAAAACGAAAATTACTATTTTACCCCTCTAAAAATCATAATTACAATATTGCCCCTCTAAAAATCATATTTATAATATGGCCCCTTTCAAAAACAAAAATTACAATATTGCCCCTCAAAATCATATTTATAATAATTCATTTTCTTAAAAATCATTTTTACTTTGCTATACTCAAATTTGTCCCAAATTCATTTAAATCTCTCAGTTCTCATTTTAATTCATCAATTTAATTCTGATTATTTTCCCACAACCTTCAAACTTATTCAAATTCATTTCTTTTTCATTTAAATCCTTCATTCTCAATTGAATCTCTTATTTTCAGGACTTTGGTCCTTTCTAGCCTAGTATGGCTGTAAGCCTCAAGCTCTTTGGAACTCTCATAAAATCGGTTCATCATATTATTCACATCTTACTTTACTCATATATTTTCATGCACATAATTTCATACATACATACATATATCAAAACAACAATTTCATACATACAAACATATATCAAGACAATAGACATAATATCACACATGCAAACACAAAAAACACAACCATACACCACAAACACAATCAAATAGCATCAAACAATCGGTGAAGAACCCTTATGGATTTTTCCACCGTACACAACCATCCCCACACCACCAAAACATGGTTGGTGAGGTTAAATCTCCCTCTTACCTCTTGAAGAACCTCCAAAGTTCCTTGTATGTCTCCTTCAAGTAAACTTCCTCCACCAAGAGCTTCTTGAAAAACAGAGAAAACATGCAATATTAATACCTAAGGCTCTAAACTAAAATAGTCATGGATTAAAATCATGATTAGAACTTTGAAATGAAGAGAAATATGAAGATTAAAGAATCCTACCTTCAAGGCTTCAAACTTGAGCTTTGAAGAACAAGATAGAAAATAGATGACTTAGGCTTAGGTTTTAACTACAAAGTGTCTTGAAATGAAGTAGGAAAGCAAGAAATAAGGTAGTTTAGAATTATAGAAGAGTGATTGATGGAAATAGGGTGGAAGGCCATGAGGTTGGAGAAGAAAAGAAGAAGGAAATTTGAGAGCTTTTGCTATTTGGAGAATTTTGAAGAAAGATAAAGACTTTGACTATGCATGGTCGTAAACCATTTTGAGAGAAAATGGAGTTAAGTCTTTGGGTGAGAGAAGGTGAGTTTGTGAGGATGAAATGGAGAGGAGCTACTGCTGGTCTTTGCCGTAGAAGTCCAAGGCCAAATGAATGGATTTACTTGAACAAAAGTCTAATAATTCAAGTGCACATGGCTTGGTCATGTAGGGGTCCACATAGAGGGTTCAAGAACCTTGGAGAAAGCTCTCCAAGCTGCTGAAAACCGTGGCCTCCAAGCCCAATTAGAGGTCTTAATTAATTGCTAATCAATTCACTAGTTAATTAGGTTTAATTTCCTAACTATTCTTAATTAACTTCCTAATCTTATAACTAATTAGTTTAATATATATTAACATATATTATAACCTTTAATCAATGTTAAGATATCTAATTAGTATTTAGATTATAATTAATTAAGAACTAAACTAGTTCACTTAGTTTGCTAATTAAGTAATTAGATTAGTCAAATTAAGCTTAATTGGCTACTAATCCAAAGTCAAGCCACTAAAATTGACTTTGTCTTACTTGGTTAATTAATGAAAGATAGTAAGAATTGCATGGTAATATTTGCTTCACCAAAAGCTTGCTTTGCCGTAGACTTCAACCAAGAAAAGCCATCAATATTGACTAGTCTTCATTTGTTTAATTTGGCTTTTCTAAATGAATTTCCTAAAGCCTTTCTACGTGAATTCACTTTGTGAATTGGCTATTTAGAGAATTTTACTTTTCTCCTTCACCGTAGCACCATCCAATTTCAAGAAGTCTAAATTTATTTGATAGCTTGCTTTCTATTGGTCCTTAAAAAATCAAGCTATTATTCTTGACCAATTTCTATTGGTTAGATATTTATTAACTTGATTCCTATTGGTTGCTGTAACGCCCCTCTTCCAAGGGAACGTCACATGGTCGATTACAATGCGGAAATAAAGTTAGGTGAGTTGAGACCCGGTCCATTTTAATAAGACGCGTATATTCACTAGATTATAGTTGGGTATTTTAATTGGCGGTTATGTTATATATGTACTTTTTTTTTTTTTTAATTAGTAACCATGTTGACAAGACATCAATGGAAATGAAAGATCAAAGAAGTAAAACATGCATAGGAATTAATATTCGCATCATCATATATATATATATATATATATAAGTTTATCAAAGCATTTAGTTACAAGCCTGGTACATCAAAAGCAAAGCTATACTGCCCCCAAAATATTACATACACATCCCCACGGTATCAGAATTTATTTACCACCACTACAAACAAAACATCAGGCCCCCAAAATAAAATACTGGTAGCCTTCAGTAGCTACGAGTGACATCAATCCCTCAAGTGAGGAGGAATCGTGTCAGGATCCTCTTCAGGGTCCTCTTCGGGGTCGTCCTCAGGGACTTCCTCGGGATCTTCCTCAGGATCTTCCTCATCATCAGAGGAAATCACCATAGGAATAGCAGAGACACGGGACGGGGCCCGAGCTGTAGAACGAAAAGAGTCCTCTCTCGGAGTGAAGTAACGATCGCCCCACATCTCACGTATCGGTAGCTGAAACTCCAAACGTAGGCTAATGCAGCAGGTGAAGACAGGTGGTTCGTGGCGTCTCCAGGCTAGTGATATCGAGACATCTCCCGTGTAGACACAGCGTTCAGAACTGTAGTTGATATACCAGCACTCTGGCCCTCCTAAGAATGTCAGACGTACATCTCCCAAAAATCTGTGCATACGGGGCTCCATAGTCTTCTATAGTTGCTCAATCAAGATAAGGCCAAAAACCAGGGAAGTTGGGAGCTTCCGGTTCCTCACGGTTGTCTTCGATGAGACGCAATGTACAGATAAACAGAAATGGAGAGACAGGAAAGAAAAGAGGTAAGACATCCTTCCGTCATTACCAATTATAGCATCAAGAAAACAAACGGCGCAAAGCGCCCACATAGCATTTACAACAACAAGTAATAGTAATAGACATTCAAGAAGCGTTATGAATCAAGCGAGACAGTTCCGAGCGGTCATAGGTATATCAACAATATATCAATGCCAGACCATAATAATGATAAATGCAAATAATGCACGGACTCTATACACATGAGCCCTCAATAACCAAGATCCTACTCCATGGAGCTAGACACAAAACATTCGGAGAGAATGATCAGGGAGACATGCTAGTATCTCGTCAGCCATAAAAACAAGTGCTTTCCAGAAAATAATCAGTCATTTTGCGCAACAAGGCTTTATACAGCAGCATTCTCACAAGATCTCGATATAGGGACCGTGGCAGTCGGGATCGTTGGTGCGTTCGCATCGGTTTGTCTCACGGTCCCGGAGGGGCTACCACCGCCCTTTGTGAAACACCCGCGCCCCAACGCCCTCAAGGCCAACTACAGGACCCCACTTGTCTATTCGCACCCGCACTAAGGTGTGTTCAACTCTAGGCAACTAGGCCTTACGACAGTCCAACGGACAAATCACAATGCATACAAACTCTATGCATAATCAGGTATGATCATTATCACATACTATTCCATCATATGTCACAATTTGCCAAAGTAAGAATTAATACAGTCAATGGTCTCTCACATGGACCCACAATAGCATAATATTGTCATTAAATAGATCAATACCCTTTTCAAAACGTATTATGAGTTCTTGCTTAGGTTTAGCTTTACTTACTGGGGTTTGCCTCTAAAGGAATTCTTTTAGTTAACTTAATTCCTCTTAGGTAATTTATTCATATGCCCTTAGAAGATTATTTTAAGATCTCAAAATCTCACACTCTCATGTTCTTCCCTGTTTATGCATCCCTAAGCAATTTCTAGTCATCCCATTTATTTATGATCAATATTCCTATATTAGTCCCAAGGTTTTGGGTCCAGGAAACTACACGGTCGGAAATCACAATTTGAGTCACAGACTTCAATTAATAGGTGTTGGGTGATAGGTATACATTTGAATTCGACAGAGACTACATTTCATGAAGAATTGAAGTTGCTATTCGACGAAGAATAATGTAACAGGAGGGGGAAAGAATGGGGAAAGCATTTTTATAATAGGATTGGTAAGAAATCATTTTTACGTCGGATGGGGTTACGTCGGACGAAGAAATTATTTCTTTGTCGGATGGGGGTTCGTCGGACGAAGATCAAGGCTGTCGGACCCTCGGATGGTCGGCAAAGCCTATATTCGACGGGTATAGGTGTCGACGTTGGAGAAAATCTCCCAGTGTCGAACCAGAGCGAACCGGTCGAAATCCCTAATTTCGACAGTGCAGGAAATTCATCTACTCGACGGGCATTGTCTCGAATCGACGATTATTGACTTTGGGGCATTTTCTTGTAAGTGTCCGGGGACTCTATTCGACGGGTTTTTTGGTCGGAAGATCAATCTCGACGGGCATGATCGAGGTTCATACTCGACGGATTTTCACTTAGTGTTTCTTTGGTCGAAATCTAAATTCGACGGGTTTGACATTCGACGGAAAGGGTCGGGAGTCTAAACTCGTGATTTTAACATTTTACCAAGTGATTAGGTTATCACATTCGACAGGTTTGGCTATGGGTCCCTACTCGACGGATTTTAACATTTTACTAAGTGATCAGGTGATCACGTTCGACAGGTTTTATCATTCGACGAAATGGTCAGAAATCTTCATTCGACGGATTTTGACATATCACCAAAAGATCAGGTTATTGTATTCGACAAGTTTGGCCAGATTTCATACTATTACTAGTTTCCACATAAAGTTTTCCACATTCTGGGCTCAACATCGTAACTATCCGAAAACAAATTGGAACTTATTCCCTTCAATATTACACATTCCAGTACATCCAGTTATATATATATATATATGTACATTCAAACTCAAACAATCAAATAACACATATACCATACAAACAATATACAAAAGCAGAAAGACCCTCAACAAAATCACAGACGTTCCTAAATGCTAAGAGAGGTTGAGGAGGAGTGTCTTCCTCTTACCTTAGAGAAGCACAAAGAAAATTTGCTCCTTTTGGTCGAAATGATATTTTCGGCTCCCGAGAAATCCTTGAATATTCAAGCTCACCAAAATCGAGAATCAAATGTTGAAATGGATACCCATGGTCATCAAAATGACAAAGTGGGTTACGAAAATGAGAAGAGATGAGGAAAAAGCTAAGGATTTTACCTTAAAGTTCCAACCTTTAAGCTTCAAGTAGTGGAGGAAAAGAAGATGAAGAAGACGTAGGACTTTGGAGATGATTCCCTCGGGTGTGGTGCTTTTCCGGACACGAAATGGTCTTTGGAGTGTGATGGTATTGGAGGGTGAAAATATGAAGGGGGGGGGGGGAAATGGTGTCTTCTTTGGAAGGAGAAATGGAAAGAGAGAAAGATGAGTGCTACGTACGGGAGGAGGAAATGTGTGGAGTGCGAGAATGAATTAAGCCCCTTAATTCAAATGTGCGCACAAAAATAGGAGGAGAGAGAAATAATAAAAAAATGATTCAAAGAAGCTTCCTTGAGAAGCTTCGCACGCTCTCTATGAAGTGCATAGTAAGCTTGTCTCCTTGATTAAATACAACAGATGATTTATTATACTAGCAGATAAAACCCCAAAAATGTAGACCTCGTAAGCGTGCCCTGGGACTCGGGTTTAGTAAGATCCCCGTTGTCACGTTGAGTCCAAGGTTTACCGGCCTCGGGGAAAATATTTTATTCTCCAGGCTCCACTCGGCTTTTACACACATAAAACGAAGAATATATTAAAATATTCATCACCTCGAGAAAATTCCACAAAAATTCTTAAAAATTGCAAATATTATAAAATGATCGTTTTTAACAAAATAATAAATTTTCGGGATGTTACAACACTCCCCTTTAAAAAGAAATTTCGTCCTCGAAATTTGCATACCTATAGAATATTTGTGGGTATTGCTCTCTCATATTGTCTTCTAACTCCCGGGTTGCATCTCCAATCACCTCGTTCCGGATCACTTTCACCAATGCGATCTCCTTGCCTCTTAATTGCTTTATCCTGCTATCCTCGATTCTTATAGGAGACGTCTCATAAGTTAAGTTTTCTTTTAGTTGTCTTCGTATACGGTGCTATGATATGACTTGGGTCGGGAAGGTACTTAGAAGTTGTGACACATGGAAAACATTATGAATGTTTGAAAGAAAAGGAGGTAAGGATATTTGGTATGCTACGGGACCTACACGAGCAATGATTTGGTATGGTCCAAGGAATTTAGGAGTGAGTTTTCTAGATTTTAAAGCCGGCCCACCCCGGTCGTAGGTGTGACTTTCGGGAATACATGCTCACCTTCCTCAAACTCAAGAGGTTTTCTCCTTCGGCCTGCATAACTCTTTTGTCGACTACGAGCCGTCCTCATCTTTTCTGAATCATCTTAACCTTATCGGTTGTTATACGTTGTATAATCTCGGGTCCAATAGTAAGGCGCTCGCCGTCTTGGTACCAACACATAGGTGTTCGACATCGTCGTCCATACGAGCTTCATAGGGTGCCATCCCCATGCTCGAATGATAAGCTGTTGTTGTAGGTGAATTCTATCAAGGGTAGAATGTCATCCCAACTCCCGGTTGCTCTATGGTGCAAGCTCTAAGCAAATCTTCCAAAGATTGGATTGTTCTCTCCGACCGACCGTCGGTCTGCGGATGATAAAGCGAGAACTAAGTTGTAATTTTGTCCCCAATGCTTCTTGCAAACTCTCCCGAAATTTGAAGTAAACCTCGGATCTCTATCCGAAACAATACTTGTAGGCACACCGTGCGGTCGACAATCTCTCCAATATAGATCCGAGTCAATCTCTCTAGCTTGTATTTGATGTCGATCGGAAGAAAATGTGCTTGATTTCGTGAGTCGGTCCACAATTACCCAAATCGAATCATGACCTTTTCTTGTCCTTGGTAATCCGACTACAAAGTCCATTGCAATCTTGTCCCACTTCCATTCGGAATAGATAACGGTTGCAGCAATCCTGCTGGTCTCGATGTTCCACTTTGGCTTTTTGACAAACCGGACAAGTAGATACACGTCTAGTAACGTCACTCTTCATTCCGTGCCACCGAACAACTTCTTCAAGTCTTGATACATCTTCGTCATGCCCGGTGCATACTCGGTTGGCTTGTGTGAGCATGATTAATGATGTATTCTCTAAGTTCTTGATTCGAGGGACACAAACTCTCCCCGGAATCTCAAAATTCCATCTGTTCCCCTCTGCAAACTCTGTTTCATTTCCTTGCTTCATCTGTTCCCTCACTTCTTGTAAGAATTTGTCCTTCTTCTGCTCTTTTCTTTATTGTCCATCAACTCGCTCGAGACGGTAACCATATTCATGCAAATCTTTCCAGGTTCTAACTTCACAAAAGACCATACATCTGAATTGCTCTATTAGATCCTTTTCCTTGATCATCGGGCGGAGGCACCGATCATCTTTCTACTTAGAGCGTACGCCACAACATTTGCCTTGCCAGGATGATCTGAAGTTGGAAATCGTAATCCTTCGAGAATTCTAACCACCTCCGTTGCCTCATGTTCAACTCCTTTTGATCATACAAATACTTGAGACTCTTGTGATCACTTGAAAATGTTAAACGTTGCCCGTAGAGAAAATGCCTCCATATTTTCGAGCAAAAACTACGGTACCGCTAGCTCCGGTGTCGTGCGTCGGATAATTCTTCTCGTGCACTCGCAAGCTGTCTTGAAGCATAAGCCACCACTCTTCCATGTTGCATAAGTACAGATCCTAGCCCTTGGTATGAAGCGTCACAGTACACTTCAAACTGTTCATTCGGATCGGGTAGCACTAACACCGGTGAGGTAGTCAGTCGATTCTTCAACTCTTGGAAACTTTGCTCACAGCTGTCGGTCCACTCAAAAGTTTGGTTTTCCTTGTGAGTTGCGTAAGTGGTCCAGCAATCTTGGAGAATCCCTCAATGAACCTCCGGTAATATCCCGCTAAACCCACAAAGCTTGAATCTCATTCTTGCGACTTCGGCCTTTCCCATCGTAGTACTGCCTCCACTTTCGATGGATCCACAGCAATCCCACTCTTTGAGATCACGTGACCTAGAAACTTGACTTCTTCCAGCCAAAACTCACATTTTGACAGTTTGGCATACAATTCCTTCTCCTTCAGAATCTGAAGAACTATACTGAGGTGTTCAGCATGGTCCTCTCGGTTTTGAGAGTATACCAGAATGTCGTCAATGAAGACCACAACGAACTTATCCAAGTAAGGTCGAAAGATTCGGTTCATGTAGTCCATGAAGATAGCTGGTGCATTCGTCACACCAAACGGCATCACCAAATACTCGTAGTGACCGTATCGGGTGCGAAAAGCAGTCTTGGGCACATCCTCTGTCTTCACTCGTATCTGATGATACCCAGATCGCAGATCAATCTTGGAAAACACTGCCGCTCCCTTCAGTTGGTCCATCAAGTCGTCAATCCTCGGGAGTGGATATTTGTTCTTAATCGTCACTTTGTTCACCGCCGATAGTCCACACATAACCTTGAGGTGCCATCCTTCTTGCGAACTAAAACCGGTGCTCCCCATGGTGTACACACTTGGCACGACAAATTGCTTTTCCAAAAGCTCTTCTATTGTTTCTTTAGCTCGGCTAACTCTGTCGGTGCCATCCGGTGCGGTGTTATAGACACGGGACCAGCTCACAGTACTAAGTCGATAGCAAACTCTATCTCTCGAGCGGTGGTAAACCGGGCACACTCTCGGGAGAAAAACTTCGGGAAACTCATTCACCACTTGGAATTGTGTCCACATCAACCTCGTTCTCGATTTTCAAAGAAGACGAGTAGCATGTATCCGTGAGCTCCTTCTTTCAAGAGAGCTTGAACTCGGTTGGCCGTCGAGAAATCTAGAATTCTCATTTATGGGAAAAACTATGGTCTTTCTGGAACAGTCTAACGAGAACATGGTTAGAAGACAACCAGTCCATCCCTAGGATAATATCTAATTGGGAAAGAGGTAAACAAATCAGATCGACCAAAAAGGATCGACCTTCAACAATCAATGGACAGTTTAGACAAACTTTGGTAGTAACTCTTGGTTTATCAGTGGGGGTAGAAACGGTTAAGTCAAAAGGTAAGGACGACACGGGTAGACTCGGTTTTGCACACGGTCATACGATATAAAAGAATGGGTTGCCCCGAGTCATACGATACGGTTAAAAGATTACCTTCTATGATGCCTTCTCCTGTATCAAATCTTCGGATTCGGAGGCTTCGGCTTCGCTCATAGTGTAAACTCGTCCTCCGGCTTGCGGTTTCTTGGCTTTCGCAGTAAAGCATTCATTGAAGGTTCGACCTTCGCTTGATTTAGATCTCGTAGATGTGTCCGGTTTCCCACATCGAAAACAGATAATCCCTTTGATAGGACAATCCCTTGTCGGATGATCTTTCCCACACTTAGGCATTTGGAGGGGTATGCAAGTTTTGACCGGTCCGGTTCCCACTAGAACCTCCACTTGAACTTCCACCCATGGCTTGTTGGTGACTTCCGTTGGTCGAGAGTATGGCTTCTTCAGAAGCGGTTAGCATATTGCCGCCTCTGCGGAATCTCGCAGGCCCAAAGTTTCTATTCCTCATATCTCTAGATTGCTCCAGAGCCTCTACATCACAAGTATCCGGCGGTTGTGAGAATTCATTGATCCTCAAGGTGATTACAGCTTTCCTCAGTTCGTACCTCAATCCTTCCGTGAATCTTCGGCACTTCCAAGCCTCATCTGGTTGGTTATGAAAGTAGGTCGAAAACTGTGACAAGTTTTCGAATCTCGCTGCGTACTCGCTAACAGTCATATTCCCCTGTCGCAAGTTGAGGAATTCCGACTCCTTCGCATGCCTTGCACTCGCAGGAAAATACTTGTCCAAGAACTTTTCTTTGAACAACTCCCAAGTAATATCTCGGTTCGCAGCTTCTAGCATCCTCCGTACTCCGTTCCACCAGTTCTCAGCGTTGCCTACCAGCATAAAAGTAGCATAATCCACCTTCTTACCCTCAGCGCAATTCATTCCTCGAAATACCTTCTCCAACTCCTTGATCCACAGACTAGCTTTGTCCGGATCAAATTCTCCTTTAAATTGAGGAGGATTATGGCGTCGAAACTCTGCTAAATTTTGAGCATCAGCAGTAGCCTCTAACTGTTGAGCAGCTCGCTCTTGTTGTTGCGTAACTCTCTCTCTTTGTCGTGCGACTTGCTCGGTTGTTGTGCGATGACCTCGGCCATCCTTTGCATGCCTGTAATATTTGCTTGCCATGTCTTCCCTTCGTGCCATCTCACTTTCTCGATTCGGGTTATCGAAAACACAGAAAAGTCGTCATTGCATTCACTAAGAATACCAAACACTACTCCTTTACGAATACCATTCGAGAGAACACACAAAGCACAAACAAGACGGACTCAACCACAAGACCCAAAGAAACATAAACCGGGGCTCTGATACCAAGAATGTAACGCCCCTCTTCCAAGGGAACGTCACATGATCGATTACAATGCGGAAATAAAGTTAGGTGAGTTGAGACCCGGTTCATTTTAATAAGACGCGTATATTCACTAGATTATAGTTGGGTATTTTAATTGGCGGTTATGTTATATATGTACTTTTTTTTTTCTTTTTTTTTTTTTTATTAGTAACCATGTTGACAAGACATCAATGGAAATAAAAGATCAAACAGAAGTAAAACATGCATAGGAATTAATATCTGCATCATCATATATATATATATATATATATAAGTTTATCAAAGCATTTAGTTACAAGCCTGGTACATCAAAAGCAAAGCTATACTGCCCCAAAATATTACATACACATCCCCACGGTATCGAATTTACATGCCCACTACAAACAAAACATCGAGGCCCCCAAAATAAAAATCCTGGTAGCCTTCAGTAGCTACGAGTGACATCAATCCCTCAAGTGAGGAGGAATCGTGTCAGGATCCTCTTCAGGGTCCTCTTCGGGGTCGTCCTCAGGGACTTCCTCGGGATCTTCCTCAGGATCTTCCTCATCATCAGAGGAAATCACCATAGGAATAGCAGAGACACGGGACGGGGCCCGAGCTGTAGAACGAAAAGAGTCCTCTCTCGGAGTGAAGTAACGATCGCCCCACATCTCACGTATGTATCGGTATTTGAAACTCCAAACGTAGGCTAATGCGACGGTGAAGACGGTGGTTCGTGGCGTCTCCGGGCTAGTGATATCGAGACATCTCCGTGTAGACACGGCGTTCGAAGCGTAGTTGATATACCAAAGACTCGGCCCTCCTAAGAATGTCGGACGTACATCTCCCAAAAATGCGTGCATACGGGGCTCCATAGTCTTCTATAGTTGCTCAATCAAGATAAGGCCAAAAACCAGGGAAGTTGGGAGCTTAGGTTCCTCACGGTTGTCTTCGATGAGACGCAATGTACAGATAAACAGAAATGGAGAGACAGGAAAGAAAAGAGGTAAGACATCCTTCCGTCATTACCAATTATAGCATCAAGAAAACAAACGGCGCAAAGCGCCCACATAGCATTTACAACAACAGTAATAGTAATAGACATTCAAGAGCAGTTATGAATCAAGCAGACAGTTCCAGGCAGTCATAGGTATATCAACAATATATCAATGCCAGACCATAATAATGATGAATGCAAATAATGCACGGACTCTATACACATGAGCCCTCAATAACCAAGATCCTACTCCATGGAGCTAGACACAAAACATTCGGAGAGAATGATCAGGGAGACATGCTAGTATCTCGTCACCATAAAAACAAGTGCTTTCCGAGAAAATAATCGGTCATTTTGCGCAACAAGGCTTTATACGGCGAAACATTCTCACAAGATCTCGATATAGGCTGTGGCCGGTCGGGATCGTTGGTGCGTTCGCATCGGTTTGTCTCACGGTCCGGAGGGGCTACCACGCCCTTTGTGAAACACCGCGCCCCAACGCCCTCGAGGCCAACTACGGGACCCCACTTGTCTATTCGCACCCGCACTAAGGTGTGTTCAACTCCTAGGCAACTAGGCACTTACGACAGTCCAACGGACAAATCACAATGCATACAAACTCTATGCATAATCAGGTATGATCATTATCACATACTATTCCATCATATGTCACAATTTGCCAAAGTAAGAATTAATACAGTCAATGGTCTCTCACATGGACCCACAATAGCATAATATTGTCATTAAATAGATCAATACCCTTTTCAAAACGTATTATGAGTTCTTGCTTAGGTTTAGCTTTACTTACAGGGTTTGCCTCTAAAGGAATTCTTTTAGTTAACTTAATTCCTCTTAGGTAATTTATTCATATGCCCTTAGAAGATTATTTTAAGATCTCAAAATCTCACACTCTCATGTTCTTCCCTGTTTATGCATCCCTAAGCAATTTCTAGTCATCCCATTTATTTATGATCAATATTCCTATATTAGTCCCAAGGTTTTGGGTCCGAGGAAACTACACGGTCGGAAATCACAATTTGAGTCACTGAGACTTCAATTAATAGGTGTTGGGTGATAGGTATACATTTGAATTCGACAGAGACTACATTTCATGAAGAATTGAAGTTGCTATTCGACGAAGAATAATGTAACGAGGGGGAAAGAATGGGGAAAGCATTTTTATAATAGGATTGGTAAGAAATCATTTTTACATCGGATGGGGTTCGTCGGACGAAGAAATTATTTTCTTTGTCGGATGGGGGTTACGTCGGACGAAGATCAAAGGCTTTCGGACCCTCCGGATGGTCGCAAAAGCCTATATTCGACGGGTATAGGTGTCGACGTTGGAGAAAATCTCCCAAGTGTCGAACCACGAACAACCTTTGGTCGAAATCCCTAATTTCGACAGTGCAGGGGAAATTCATCTACTCGACGGGCATTGTCTCTCGGTCGACGATTATTGACTTTGGGGCATTTTCTTGTAAGTGTCCGGGGACTCTATTCGACGGGTTTTTTGGTCGGAAGATCAATCTCGACGGGCATGATCGAGGTTCATACTCGACGGATTTTCACTTAGTGTTTCTTTGGTCGAAATCTAAATTGACGGGTTTGACATTCGACGGAAAGGGTCAGGAGTCTAAACTCGACGGATTTTAACATTTTACCAGGTGATTAGGTTATCACATTCGACAGGTTTGGCTATGGGTCCCTACTCGACGGATTTTAACATTTTACTAAGTGATCAGGTGATCACGTTTAAATGCGGATGATTTTATCATTCGACGAAATGGTCAGAAATCTTCATTCGACGGATTTTGACATATCACCAAAAGATCAGGTTATTGTATTCGACAAGTTTGGCCAGATTTCATACTATTACTAGTTTCCACATAAAGTTTTCCACATTCTGGGCTCAACATCGTAACTATCCGAAAACAAATTGGAACTTATTCCCTTCAATATTACACATTCCAGTACATCCAGTTATATATATATATATATGTACATTCAAACTCAAACAATCAAATAACACATATACCATACAAACAATATACAAAAGCAGAAAGACCCTCAACAAAATCACAGACGTTCCTAAATGCTAAGAGAGGTTGAGGAGGAGTGTCTTCCTCTTACCTTAGAAGCACAAAAGAAAGGTGCTCCTTTTGGTCGAGAAATGATATTTTCGGCTCCCGAGAAATCCTTGAATATTCAAGCTCACCAAAATCAGAATCAAATGTTGAAATGGATACCCATGGTCATCAAAATGACAGTGGGTTACGAAAATGAGAAGAGATGAGGAAAAAGCTAAGGATTTTACCTTAAAGTTCCAACCTTTAAGCTTCAACCGTGGAGGAAAAGAAGATGAAGAAGACGTAGGACTTTGGAGATGATTCCCTCGGGTGTGGTGCTTTTCCGGACACGAAATGGTCTTTGGAGTGTGATGGTATTGGAGGGTGAAAATATGAAGGTGGGGGGGGGGGGAAATGGTCTTGGCTTTGGAAGGAGAAATGGAAAGAGAGAAAGATGAGTGCTACGTACGGGAGGAGGAAATGTGTGGAGTGCGAGAATGAATTAAGCCCCTTAATTCAAATGTGCAACACAAAAATAGGAGGAGAGAGAAATAATAAAAAAATGATTCAAAGAAGCTTCCTTGAGAAGCTTATGCACGCTTCTCTACGAAGTGCATAGTAAGCTTGTCTCCTTGATTAAATACAACGAGATGATTTATTATACTAGCGAGATAAAACCCCAAAAATGTAGACCTCGTAAGCGTACTGGGACTCGGGTTTAGTAAGATCCCCGTTGTCACGTTGACGGTCCAAGGTTTACACCTCGGGAAAATATTTTATTCTCCAGGCTCCACTCAAACACACACATAAAACGAAGAATATATTAAAATATTCATCACCTCCAGAAAATTCCACAAAAATTCTTAAAAATTGCAAATATTATAAAATGATCGTTTTTAACAAAATAATAAATTTTCGGGATGTTACAGTTGCTATTTTTGTTGACCAATTTCTATTGGTGCACATTGTATATTTTATAGTATACTTTAACCAATAACAATAATTACTATTTATAAAATCAGTATTTATTGTCTAATGGATAATAAAATATACATAGATTTTTATCTTAGACAACAGCGTAGTAATTATTTTTGATCATCATTTTTCTACCGATTGCCCTTGATGAGTCATAAAGCGAGTCATCAAAGAGAAATTTCTAGAACATGTGACTCACTACGTTGAGTCAGTATGATAAGTCAGCGTAGATATTTTCCAAAACAGGTGAGTCAGCATGGCGAGTCACCAGAGTGAGTCATCGCTTTTGAGTCACCAATGGTGAGTCACAGCGATGAGTCATCATGGTGAGTCATCAAGGAAGCTTTCGGAACAGGTGAGTCACTATGGTGAGTCACAGGCGAGTCACCGCTTCGGAACCTTCCGAATCTATTTGAGTCATGGTTTGAGGTGTCACGCCACGTGTCAAGTTTCTATTGGCCCGTTATTCTTTTTATTTGTACTGACTAATAAAATAATATTATAATAATACAAAATTATTTTATTGCACAGTTAAATCCTAAAAATTATAAGATTAATATATATATATATCAATCAATTGGGTTTAGTAAGATCCGACTCTAATTAATTAAAATAAGAATTTCCCTACGAAAATTATTATTTTCTTGACCGGAGCAAATCACACAAAATAATCAAAAAAGTATCGGAATAATCAAATTATTTTTATATTGCTGAGAAAACACAAAACAGTGTAATTATGTCAGTTCTATAACATAGTCTAAAATTTGGGGTGTTACAATACTCCCCCTCTAAAAAGAAGTTTCGTCCTCGAAACTTGACATACTTAAAATAAACTTAGATACTGCTCTCTTAACTTCTCTCCCAACTCCTATATTGCTTCACCACATATATCACTCCAAACCACTTAACCAATGCGATTTCTTTATCTCGAAGTTGCTTTGTCCTTCGATCTTCAATCTTGACTGGAAACGTCTCATAGGTTGAATTCTCCTTCATTTGTACGATCTCCAACGGAGTATCCGATACGATCTGATAAACTTCAGAGTGGGTTTCCTCGACTTAATCACTCGTTCAACTTTAGTCATAGACGTCACACGTAGAAGTACATGGTCACCTTCTTCAAATTTAAGCGGTCTTCCTCTTTTATCAGCATAACTCTTTTGTCGCGTCCGAGTTGTCCTAATCTTGTCTTGAACTGTCTTCATTTTCTCAATAGTCTGCTGCACAGATTTTTGGCCCTACCTCAGTACCTTCAGCATCTTGATGCTAACATAATGACGTTTTACATCTTCTTCCATATATTACCTCATAGGGTAACATCCCTATACTCGAACGAAAACTATAGTTGTATGTGAATTCTATCAATGGTAGAAGTTCATCCCAACAACCAGCTTGTTCTAGAACACAAGCTCTCAACAAATCCTTTGAAGATTCTAGTCATCGTCTTTTCCTTATATCCAAGCCCCTCTTGATTGTACAGGTACTTCAAACCCTTGAAATTATTGTAGACTTTTCAGGAAAGAAAATGTCTTCAGATTTTCCGTGCAAAACGACTATCGCATATCCTAAACATAATTCGAATAATTATTTTCATGCACATTTCACTGCTTTGAAGTATACGCCACCACCTTTTTATTTGATCTCAACTCTCAATTTAAATTCATGAGTTGAACTACTAACAGAATTTGTATTTGACTAGTTTTTATGCATAACTCCTTCTTAATTGAGATATATGAAAGACACTTTGAAAGTTATGAGGAAAAAGTAATAAAATTATTCGGTAGGTTACTAGATTAGTCCAACAAAGAATTTGAAATGGTCTAATAGATTCCGAAATGAACATAGTCCAATAGTTTTAGAAATCATCTTTCTGGATTCAAATCCAAAAATCTCAGGTCAAGAAAACACTAAGGTTACATTGTAACAATCTAATAGGATATAGTTGGAAAATAACCAATCCATTTATAAAGTCAGGTTCTCAAATAGATGTAATTTTAGATAAACAAATCAAATCAACAGAAAAGATTTGATATCCAATAGATATAGGGTAGAGTTAGAAAACTTGAGTATAAACAACAAGTTTGACGAGAAGAATAGAAATACTCAGATCACATTATAAAAAGACACGGATAAGTCAAATTGATTTACTCAGTCTATTTGAAAAAAAGAAATAGACAAACCAGATTAATAGAAGAGTTTCAAACTCAAATAATAACAGGATAGTTTTATACAAACTCAAGTGGTAAGAACAAGTTTAGAAGTTGACATAGTATTATGAAAAGAACAAAACATGGATAACCCCAAAAAAATTTACACAGTCACAAATCACAAAAGACTGGGTTACTTTACGCATCATACAGTACAGTTTTAAGATTACCTTCTATGGCACAATTTCCTTGCTCCTTAAGTTTTTGTATTTGAACGTTCTCACTACACTCTTTGCACCAGCTCTTTCTTCTTCTTCTTCTTCTTGAGATTTTGAAATACGTGTATTACTAATGGAAGATCCCATCTTCAGTTGATCACAATTCCTAGAAAAATGTCCAGGCTTCCCACATCTATAACAAATAAACCCTTTATGCTGACAATCTTTGGTGAGATGATTTTTCCCACACTTGAAACATTTCATGGTTGATGCCACAGTCTGACCAAAATCGTTATCACTAGTACTCCCCCTCCTTGCTCGTTGTTGCTTCCCCAATGGTCGTACATACGACTTTTGCTGAACACGATCGACTTTACGCTTCCTTCCATCTTGGATTATCGAAGGTTCTAAGTTACAGCTTCTCACATCCGATGGCTGCTCCAATCCTAGTAAGCTATGAAGTTCGATTATCAGGTCCTGCTGCTGAGTGATCATCTGTCTCTGTTGTACTGCTACTTCAATCATCTTTTGTATTACACTTCTAGCTGCGGCTATACGATCTTCATCACGTATCGCGTCCACATGCTCATGTTCGCTACGTTCCATTATCTTTCTTCAAAGATAAATAAAATCAAAACACGACGAACTTAACGCAACTATTTCACACAACATCATTTCCTTTCGGAAACCAAAATATATCTCTGTGTTCAACATCAGAGATTCACACAGCACAAACAAGACAACCCTACCCACAAACCCAAAAGACTCTAACTTGGGCTCTGATACCAACTAATGTAACACCTTCCTTAGGGCGTCACACTTCGTGTTGCTCAATTACCAAATTACCCCTTCATTGAAAAACGTGCTTATAATATAAATATGAATTGTAAAATTTCTTAATGATAGTAAGATAAACTTAGCAGAAAATAAAAACATAACAACATTGTCACAAATTAGTTACATCGTATATACACAAGTCATAGTATTGTCATATTTTAATATTACAAATTAGACTCTCAAAATATTTAAACTTTACTTTAAACTAACACACTGCCCAAGTATTACTACAAATCAGAACCCTCAGACGGGTCCTTCTCAGACTCCTCAGAAGATAGAAGTCCGACTTGACGCGAAGTCCTACGGACAGGTATCCGCGCAGACAACACTATACTAATCGCACTAGGAGTACGATAGTAAGTTCCCTAATGCTGTCTATGTGGTAAATACATTTTCCAACCAGAATGACGCACTACGCCTTCGGTCCTCATATACCCTCAAAAACTCGGCATCTCTATCTCTTTAGAACTTTACTTCTTCTACAGAAATCTGCTCCTTCCCAGCTTCTTGCTCAACGTCTTTAAAATTATAATTACAATACATAATAGACATATAAAGAGGTGAGATCACCTACGCCAATACCAGTATAGTAGCAATGAAGATAAACACATACAAATTCTCATACCAACACATCATACATAATTACAATTATGTCACCAATATCATTCATCTAACACATATCATATCTCATATCAACACATCATACATAATTACAATTATGTCACCAATATCATTCATCTAACACATATCATATCTCATATCAACACATCATGCATAATTACAATTATGCCAACAATATCATTTGTCCTCATAATTCATACAATAACCATAATTACGATCATGTCCTTATCAATATTCAATTATTCAATAATTCCATTATCATAAACAATAATTACGATAATACCCTCAGTATCTATGCATATGCACCTAGACTCAATTTTCCTACTCTATGGAGCTACAACTCAGATCGGAGAAAGTGATCGAAAAGATCATATCGGTACAAAGGTGCCTCAGACCACGTGCTCAGTTTTGCACATCTAGCACATACTCGATAGTCTTTATCAGATCTTGATTACGGACAGTGTCTCGGTCCAGGATCATTGGTGTGTTATATCGGTCTAACCCACGCATGTAAGAGCTACCAACTGCACATTGTAGGCAACCCGCACCCCAATGCCCCCAAGGTCAACGGAAGACCTACACTACGCATATCGCACCCACTCAGGAGGTGTATTCTCTCCTTCCTAGGCAAATAGCCTTACCCAGTTCATCGGACCTTTTCAATGCATATACAAATGCACCATTCACAATTCATTTTCTTTATCTCATATTCTCAATTCATTTTCTTTATCTCATATTCTCAATTCATTTTCTTTATCTCATATTCGGGGTCCTCAAAATTAGCCCAACAAGATTATCATTCTTGTATTTTCACAATGATCCTTCATAAAATTCACATTTACGAAATAATCCCTCGTAAAATTCATATTTACTGAAATCGTCCCTCATAAAATTCATATTTACAAAATAATCTTTCATAAAATTCATAATTATAAAATAGTCCCTCCAAAACATAATATTTACGTTTTAGTCCCTCAAAAATTGTTATTTACAATATGACCCTATTAAAAACGAAAATTACTATTTTACCCCTCTAAAAATCATAATTACAATATTGCCCCTCTAAAAATCATATTTATAATATGGCCCCTTTCAAAAACAAAAATTACAATATTGCCCCTCAAAATCATATTTATAATAATTCATTTTCCCAAAAATAATTTTTACTTTGCTATACTCAAATTTGTCCCAAATTCATTTAAATCTCTCAGTTCTCATTTTAATTCATCAGTTTAATTCTGATTATTTTCCCACAACCTTCAAACTTATTCAAATTCATTTCTTTTTCATTTAAATCCTTCATTCTCAATTGAATCTCTCATTTTCAGGACTTTGGTCCTTTCTAGCCTAGTATGGCCGTAAGCCTCAAGCTCTTTGGAACTCTCATAAAATCGGTTCATCATATTATTCACATATTACTTTACTCATATATTTTCATGCACACAATTTCATACATACATACATATATCAAAACAACAATTTCATACATACAAACATATATCAAGATAATAGACATAATATCACACATGCAAACACAAAAAACACAACCATACACCACAAACACAATCAAATAGCATCAAACAATCGGTGAAGAACCCTTATGGATTTTTCCACCGTACACAACCATCCCCACACCACCAAAACATGGTTGGTGAGGTTAAATCTCTCTCTTACCTCTTGAAGAACCTCCAAAGTTCCTTGTATGTCTCCTTCAAGTAAACTTCCTCCACCAAGAGCTTCTTGAAAAACAGAGAAAACATGCAATATTAATACGTAAGGCTCTAAACTAAAATAATCATGGATTAAAATCATGATTAGAACTTTGAAATAAAGAGAAATATGAAGATTAAAGAATCCTACCTTCAAGGCTTCAAACTTGAGCTTTGAAGAACAAGATAGAAAATAGATGACTTAGGCTTAGGTTTTAACTACAAAGTGTCTTGAAATGAAGTAGGAAAGCAAGAAATAAGGTAGTTTAGAATTATAGAAGAGTGATTGATGGAAATAGGGTGGAAGGCCGTGAGGTTGGAGAAGAAAAGAAGAAGGAAATTTGAGAGCTTTTGCTATTTGGAGAATTTTGAAGAAAGATAAAGACTTTGACTATGCATGGTCGTAAACCATTTTGAGAGAAAATGGAGTGAAGTCTTTGGGTGAGGAAGGTGAGTTTGTGAGGATGAAATGGAGAGGAGCTACTGTTGGTCTGTAGTAGAAGTCCAAGGCCAAATGAATGGATTTACTTGAACAAAAGTCTAATAATTCAAGTGCACATGGCTTGGTCATGTAGGGGTCCACATGGAGGGTTCAAGAACCTTGGAGAAAGCCCTCCAAGCTGCTGAAAACCGTGGCCTCCAAGCCCAATTAGAGGTCTTAATTAATTGCTAATCAATTCACTAGTTAATTAGGTTTAATTTCCTAACTATTCTTAATTAACTTCCTAATCTTATAACTAATTAGTTTAATATATATTAACATATATTATAACCTTTAATCAATGTTAAGATATCTAATTAGTATTTAGATTATAATTAATTAAGAACTAAACTAGTTCACTTAGTTTGCTAATTAAGTAATTAGATTAGTCAAATTAAGCTTAATTGGCTACTAATCCAAAGTCAAGCCACTAAAATTGACTTTGTCTTACTTGGTTAATTAATGAAAGATAGTAAGAATTGCATGGTAATATTTGCTTCACCAAAAGCTTGCTTTGCCGTAGACTTCAACCAAGAAAAGCCATCAATATTGACTAGTCTTCATTTGTTTAATTTGGCTTTTCTAAATGAATTTCCTAAAGCCTTTCTACGTGAATTCACTTTGTGAATTGGCTATTTAGAGAATTTTACTTTTCTCCTTCACCGTAGCACCATCCAATTTCAAGAAGTCTAAATTTATTTGATAGCTTGCTTTCTATTGGTCCTTAAAAAGTCAAGCTATTATTCTTGATCAATTTCTATTGGTTAGATATTTATTAACTTGATTCCTATTGGTTGCTATTTTTGTTGACCAATTTCTATTGGTGCACACTGTATATTTTATAGTATACTTTAACCAATAAACAATAATTACTATTTATAAAATCAGTATTTATTGTCTAATGGATAATAAAATATACATAGATTTTTATCTTAGACTAACAGCGTAGTAATTATTTTTGATCATCATTTTTCTACTGATTGCCCTTGATGAGTCATAAAGCGAGTCATCAAAGAGAAATTTCTAGAACATGTGACTCACTACGTTGAGTCAGTATGATAAGTCAGCGTAGATATTTTCCAAAACAGGTGAGTCAGCATGGCGAGTCACCAGAGTGAGTCACTGTGCTTGAGTCACCAATGGTGAGTCACAGCGATGAGTCATCATGGTGAGTCATCAAGGAAGCTTCTGGAACAGGTGAGTCACTATGGTGAGTCACAGGGCGAGTCACCGCTTCTGGAACCTTCCGGAATCTACTGAGTCATGGTGCTGAGGTGTCACACCACGTGTCAAGTTTCTATTGGCCCGTTATCCTTTTATTTGTACTGACTAATAAAATAATATTATAATAATACAAAATTATTTTATTGCACAGTTAAATCCTAAAAATTATAAGATTAATATATATATATCAATCAGAATTGGGTTTAGTAAGATCCCCCAGCTCTAATTAATTAAAATAAGAATTTCCCCGGCCCTAAAATTATTATTTTCTTGACCCGGAGCAAATCACACAAAATGATCAAAAACAGTATCGGAATAATCAAATTATTTTTATATTGCACAGAAAACACAAAACAGTGTAATTCTGTCAGTTCTATAACATAGTCTAAAATTTGGGGTGTTACAAGATCCTATTGGATAAAATTAGAACACTATTCTTAAATGTCCCTAGTCAAGTATTATTGTTAATTAGGACAACAATAATGCATTGAGACTAGTATGTGCATAGACTGATGACCACATCTCACTAGTCATGGATATGAGATATCAAGTTTTCAAATGGATACATGTTAGAGTAATAATGTACTGGACTGACTCACCATGAGAACGCTACATGGATCGTTACATAAGTGTCATAAGCGATTCTCATAGTGACAATGGTGTCTGTGGTCCTTTGACCTGAAATCACTATGATTCCTACATGAGGAGTTGTGTGTTTTAATGCCATCAAATGTCATCTGTAACAAGGTGATTATAAAGTTGGTTATTGGACATATCACAAATCATACAGAGGGATGTGAGTGACCTAGATGGGATTTGTCATTCCTACATAACAGGAATGATATCTTCGGGGTCCCTGATTGAGTGAGACTGCGAAATGCATGACCATGCTCAAATAAGTCAATATGAGATATTGATCTCATTTGTTGTTACAAAGTTTACTCGAGTATTAGGAAACAAAGGATTGAACTGTACAAGGGTGACGCATTCCATGCCTTGTGTTTAATCTAGATATCTTGATGAAAGGACTAAATGACACAGAAACATTGGTCACAGAAAGTTTATGTTAAATCATTGACATTCTCATTACTTGGTAGCAGCGATGTATTGCTAGATTCCGCTCACTGCTTGTAATATTAAAATGGGATTTTAATATTACTGCCAACGTTTTGAGAACCTGCAGCGTCGTACACATAGAGCAGACTAAATTAGAGCAATAGATCCAAGTTAGAATTAGATTCAAATGTGGGCTGGACTCATAACAGACGAGTCTAGGGTTACACAGCTTACCTTGCAGCTGCTCACACTCACTTAAGGTAGTCACTATTATAAATAGTACTGCTAAGGGGCTGCTAAACACACATAACATAACCCTAGCCGCACCTACAGAAAGAATGAGTGAGAGAGTGATAGGCTTTTTCTCTTCTCTTCGCAGCTAGTACTGTGTCAGAGACGTGAGGCTCCTTTTGCGGACGTTGAACGTTCGTGAGTCTGTTTGTGTAGATATCGCAGAGATATCGTTGCTGTTACGGTGTTGATGATTCACGTCATTTGTGTTTTCATCTTGCTCCAAGAGATAATTTTAAAACACGTATTATAGTCTTTTTCGCATGGATACTTAGTGGGAATATTATTTTTTCGCTGCGTGATGTATCCGCGATTCCCAACAGAGCCACTTACGAAACCATGATTTAGTTTTTCTATACTTCATGTTGTATGAAATAACATGTTTTCTTATTTTTGGTAAAAGATATGATCTTTAATATGTTATTTTAGAAACCATATGAATCCTTTGTGAAAACATAATCTATTTGATATGTTGTATGCGAAACAATGATGATGTTTTTGAAATCATGAATCTACTTTTGTATGTATCTTTTCATGAAGTTTTCTGGTATAAATGTGTTATATATAGTGGCACAACGCAAGGTTTTAGAATCCTTATTTTTGGTCTGCGATCAAATGTTGATGTCAAGCAAACCTCGTTTTGGACAACGTTTTGGACAGTGGCGCAAAGGTTCTGGAAACTTTATTTTTGGTTAGTGGCGGCATCAAGTGTTGATGTCAAGCGAAACCTTGTTTCGGATAGCAGACGGCGGCATTAAGGGTTCCTCGTGACATGAAGTGTTCATGTCATCACGCGTTCTGGAAACCTTGTTTCTGGACAGGTGACGGCTGCTATGAGGGTTCAAGTGTTGATGCCCTAGCCATCAAGGAGGCGCAAGAGGTTTCTGCCCTTGTTTTTTGTGGAGGTTTCAGGGCAGAACCCTGTAAGGGGCGGCCTCCCCATGACCCCCGATAAGTGGCACCCCCGCCCGCTGACTTGGCAATAGGACGCCCGTGGTCGGGGTGCTGCCCTAAACCCCGTTACATATTGTGTGTTATTCGAAAGTGCGATATTCAATTCTATTTTCTGACTCGCAAAATAATAATGTATTATTGATTAGAGTTTATATGTTCTTTATGGTATATGGTGCATGGTTATGGCCTTAGTCCTCCTTTTATGCCTTTTGGTTAATTTTAAAATACGGCCTTCATGTCATGCCTTTCTCTCTACATTCTAGTTGTACATTCTTTTCTCACCTAACTTCCCTCGTATGTAAATCGATGTTTCTTTATAATTTGTAATGTTATCTTGATGTGGAGGCAAAAAGGTGGCATCAAATGAGGACGTTGGTGAGAGGCACTTAATGAAGCTGTTTGCTCTCTATGCTTAGTTAATGATACTCTCATAGGCTTAGGAGAATCATTGCATTAGGGGCCATAACCATGTCACATTTATTATATGCTTTATATGTATGAGATGCATAGATGATGTTTATGGTATTTAAACAGTTCAATAAATGGTGAGATTTATTAATAATAATTATAAAATTCCCTCAAAGCAAATATTAAGTCATTATGTGATGCCTTCTAATGCGTGACACTCGTCAAGACTAGTATTGATTAAGTGCAGGTCTGCTAAAGCAGGATACTTTTATCTATATTAGTAAGACGCGATGGGATAAAGGTAATATCCAACTATCAACCATTGGGTTTGACTTAACTAGGCCACTTCAATAGGATTAAAGGCTTAGAGGCATGGAGTTGGACTTTAGTTCATTAGATGGATTAGAATAAGTGTTATTCACCTAACTATCCAAGAGTTGCATGTGATGTAATTGGAAACTATTTCTTACCTAAAAAACTGAATTTTAAGTGATCAACCAAAGCTGACTCAAAGCTAGGTGAAATATGGATCTTGGCCCACTAGGAAATCTTGCGATGGGATTTTCTGAGTCAATGCTAAGGGTCCATTGATTTGAATAAAATAGTGGGAGACATATTTAATTAAAGACCTCATTAAATATGTTTATGACATGATACTTATATTTTGCATATTTCTATTGATAGATTACCATGGCAACAAACACATCAAGTAACTTATCATTGTGATCTGTCCTTGAGAAGGACAAGTTATCTAGAACGAATTTTCTAGATTGGTACAAGAATTTGAGGATTGTCCTCAAACAAGAGAAAAAGTTGTATGTTCTAGAATAGTTTATTCCTGAGCCACCTGCTGCTAATGCCACTAGAACTAAAAAGGATGCTTATAAGAAGCATCAAGATGACGCCTTGGACGTCGGATGTCTAATGCTAGCCACCATGAACTCAGAGCTTTAAAAGCAACATAAGAACATGGATGCCTACGATATGATCATACACCTCAAAAAGCTCTATCAAGAGCAGGCTAGGCATGAAAGATACGAGGTCTCAAAAGCACTGTTTCAGTGTGAGCTAGTAGAAGGAAGCCTTGTTGGTGCTGATGTACTCAAGATGATTGGGTACATTAAAAACCTAGAAAGACTTGGTTTCCCTTTGGGCCAAGAGTTGGCCACTGACTTAGTCGTATAATCGTTGCTGAAAAGTTTTAGTCAATTTGTCATGAACTACAACATGAATGAAATTGACAAATCACTGCCAGAGCTGCTAAGCATGTTGAGAACTACTGAGCAGAACATAAATAAAGGCAAAGGAAATGCCATTATGATAGTCCAAAAGAATAAGGGCAAGAAACAGCAGAAGAATCCCAAAGACAAGTGGAAGGGCAAGGGCAAAGATAAATCCAAGCCTAGCACTTCTGGCTTGAAACCAGTGGGTGGAGTGGCTAAGGAAGGCGTGTGCTTCCACTGTGGTCAGACTGAACATTGGAAGAGGAACTGCGCCAAATACTTGGAAGAACTTAAGAAGAAGAATGGAAGTGAGACTTCCACTTCAAGTATTTTTGTTATAGAAGTCAATTTATCTACTTCTGCGTGGGTATTAGATACTAGATGTGGGTCTCACATTTGTATAAATGTGCAGGATCTAAAGACCAGTAGACCATTGGCTAAGGGTGAAGTCGACCTACAAGTTAGAAATGGAGCAAAGGTTGTTGCTTTAGCCATAGGGACTTATCTTTTATCTTTGCCCATTGAGCTTGTAATTCATTTATTTTGTGCCTACTATTGGTAGGAATATTATTTCTGTTTCTTGTTTGGACAAGAAAGACTTTACATTTATTATAAAGGACAAAAGTTGTTCTATTTATTTAAATGATATTTTTTATGGTAGTGCACAATTGAGCAATGGACTTTACGTCCTCGATCTCGAAACGCCCGTCTATAACATAAATACAAAGAGGTTCAAGTTAAATGATATGAACACATCTTATCTCTGGCATTATCGTTTGGGCCACATAAATGAGAAACGCATCTCCAAACTTCATAAAGATGGATTCTTGGACTCATTTGATTTAGAATCATATGAGATATGTGAGTATGTTTATTGGGGAAGATAACAAAAGCCCAATTCACTGGACAAGGTGAAAGGGCTAGTGATCTTTTGGGCCTTATACATAGTGATGTATATGGACCCCTAAACACACTGGCTAGAGGTGGTTTTCAATACTTCATTATATTTACTGATGATTTCAGTAGATATGGATTTGTGTATCTTATGAAACACAAATCAAAATCCTTTGAAAAGTTCAAGGAATTCAAGAATAAAGTACAAAACTAACTTGGCAAGAGTATTAAAGTCTTTCGATCAGATCGAGGTGGTGAATACTTAAGCCAAGCATTTGATGATCATCTGAAAGAGTGTGGGATAATATCTCAACTCACTCATCTAGGAACACCACAAAGTTGTATATGGTCCGATCCATGATGAGTCATGTAGACCTTCCAGGGTCTTTCTGGGGACATGCTCTATTAACAATAGCTTTCACACTTAACCGTATTCCATCTAAGACGATTCAAAAGACACCATATGAGATATGGACTGGGAGATGGCCCAGCATGTCTTTCATGAAGATTTAGGGCTGCGAAGCTTATGTGAAACGTCAAGTTTCTGATAAGCTTGGACCCAAATCAGATAAATGCTTCTTTGTGGGTTATCCCATGGAAACCAAGGGATACTATTTCTATAATCCTACAGAGGGCAAAGTGTTTGTCGCACGAATTGCTGTGTTTCTAGAAAGGGAGTTTATCTCCAAAGGAAACAGTGGGAGGAAAGTAGAACTTGAAGAAGTTCAAGGTTCACAGAGTAACAACGAATTGATGGTGGAAATAGAGTAGCCTCCACAAAATGTTGTGGAATAACAACCTGCTCTAGTAGTACAAGACCTGCGTAGGACTAACAGGATATGTCATCAACCAGAGAGATATGGATTTCTCATGACTCAGCAAGGTGACATATTGCTCATGGATCAAGATGAGCCTGTAATTTACCAAGAAGCCATTATGGGCCTAGAATCTGATAGATGACATGAGGCCATGAAGGGGTAAAACCCATTGGGTACAAGTATGCCAACCAGATATGGACCTTGGTTGACCCACCTGAAGGGGTAAAACCCATTGGGTACAAGTGGGTTTTGAAGAAGAAAACTGACATGGATGGTAATGTGAATACCTTTAAGGCACGATTGGTGACTAAGGGTTTCAAGCAAATTCATGGTGTAGACTATGATGAAATTTTTTCTCCAATTGCGATGCTTAAATCCGTTCGGATCTTGCTTACTATTACAACATACCATGATTATGAAATCTGAAAAATGGATGTCAAAACTGCTTTCCTTAATGGAAATATTCTCGAGGATGTGTACATAACACAACCTGAGGGTTTTGCCACTCCACAAGATGCAGGAAAGGTATGCAAGTTGTAACGATCTATTTATGAATTGAAGCAAGCTTCCAGAAGCTGGAATCTTCATTTTGATGATACAATAAAATAATTTGGTTTCATCAAGAATGAAGAAGAATCTTGTGTCTACAAGAAGGTTAGTGGGAGAACAATTGTCTTTCTGGTGTTATATGTAGATGACATACTACTCATTGGAAATGACATCTCTATCCTACAGTCTATAAAGACTTTGTTAGGGAACTGCTTCTCTATGAAGGACTAGGGCGAAGCCACCTATGTGTTAGGTATCAGGATCTATAGAGATAGATCACTGAGACTGCTTGGCTTAAGTCAGAGTACATATATAGATAAAATGTTAAGACAGTTTAACATGCATGAATCTAAGAAAGGACTTGTGCCTATGTCACATGGTGTAAGCCTATGTAAGGCTCAATCTCCTTCCACCCAAGATGAGAGGGATCGCATGAGCAAGATTTTATATGCATCTGCAATTAGATCTATCATGTATGTCATGTTATGTACTTGACCAGATATCTCGTATGCTTTGAGTGTGACGAGCAGGTACCAGCCTGATCTCGGTGAGAGTCACTAGACTGCTGTCAAGAACATTCTTAAGCACTTGAGAAGGACTAAGGATTCATTCTTGGTATATAGAGTCGAGGAAGAGCTATTTGTAAAGGGTTACACTGATACTAGCTTCCAAATTGATAAGGATGACTCCAGATTGCGACCGGGTTATGTTTTTTGCCTAAATGGTGGTCTTATGAGCTAGGAGCGTTCAAAGTAGGAGACATTCACCGATTCTACCACTGAGGCTGAGTATATTGCTGCCTCCAATGCAGCAAAGGAGGCCGTTTGGATTAGGAAGTTTATTGCTAAACTTGGCACTATTCCTAGTATTGTGGACCCAGTGGACCTCTATTGTGATAATAATAGAGCCATTGCACAAGCTAAGGGGCCTAGATCTCACTAGCGATCCAAACATATACTTAGGTGCTTCCATCTCATTCGAGAGATCATCAATAGAGGAGATGTGAAGATATGCAGAGTACTAACAGATGATAACATTACTGATCCACTAACAAAGCCTCTTTGCGTAGCAAAAGCATGAGGGTCATACTAGATCTTTAGGTATTAGACATATGCCTGATGGCTCTAGTGTAAGTGGGAGATTATTGGTGTATGCCTTAGAGGCCGATATATTTTGACAGAACTTATATATATTGTATTATGCTATTCTTTAATATATGAGGCATTTGTTTTATTATGTTATTTATGATAAACATAATAAAGTCCTTAGAATAGTAAGTTTGATGCCATAGGACATCAAGTGGTTGACTTGATCGTGAAATCCTATTGGATAAAATTAGAAAAATATTCTTAAATGTCCCTAGTCAAGTATTATTGTTAATTAGGACAACAATAATGCATTGAGACTAGTATGTGCGTAGACTGATGACCACATCTTATGGGTCATAGATATGAGATATCAAGTCTTCACATGGGTACATGTTAGAGTAATAATGTACTAGACTAACCCACCATGAGAACGCTACATGGATTGTTACATGAGTGTCATAAGCGATTCTCATAGTGACAATGATGTCTATGGTCCTTTGACCTGAAATCACTACAATTCCTACATGAGAAGTTATGTGTTTTAATTCCATCAAACGTCATCTATAACAAGGTGATTATAAAGTTAGTTATTGGACATACCGCAAATCGTGCAGAGGGATGTGAGTGACCTAGATGGGATTTGTCACTCCTACATAACATGAGCGATATTTTCGGGCCCCCTGATTGAGTGAGACTACGAAATGCATGGTCATACTTAAATGAGTCAATATGAGATATTGATCTCATTTGTTGTTACAAAGTCTACTCGAGTATCAAGAAACGAAGGATTGAACTATACAAGGGTGACGCATTTCATGCCTTGTGTTTAATCTAGATATCTTGACAATGGGTCTAAACAACACAGAAACATTGGTCATGGAAAGGTTATGTCAAATCACTAACATTCTCATTACTTAGGTAGCAGCGATGTGTTGCTAGATACTGCTCACTGCTTGTAATATTAAAATGAGATTTTAATATTACTGTCAACATGATGAGAACCTGTAGGGTCACACACATAGAGCAGACTGAATTAGAGCAATCGATCCAAGTTAGACTCAGATTCAAATGTGGGCTGAACTCATAGCAGATGAGTCTAGGGTTATACAACTTACCTTGTTGCTGCTCACACTCACTTAAGATAGTCACTATTATAAATAGTATTGCTAAGGGGATGCTAAACACACTTAACATAACCCTAGCCGCACCTATAGAAAGAGTGAGTGAGAGAATGACAGGTTTCTTCTCTTCTCTTCACAGCTAGCACTGTGTCAGAGACGTGAGGCTCCTTTTGTGGATGTTGGACATTCGTGATTTTGTTCGTGTGGATATCGCAAAGACATCGTTGCTGTTACGGTATTGGTGATTCACGTCGTTTGTGTTTTCATCTCGCTCCAAGAGGTAATTTTAAAAAATGGATTATGGTCTTTTTCGCATGGATCCTTGGTGGGAATATTATTTTTTTGTTGCATGATGTATTTGCGATTCCCAACAGTTGAAAGTTAGAAAACTTGAATTGGTGTGATTCAAGAGTCCTTAGCAGATATAAGTTTCAGTACCGAAACTTAAGTTTCCAAGTTTGCCTTTTTCTCCTCATTTTCTCTCCTCTCTCTCACGAAATCCACAGCAGGAACTAAAAAAGAAAGAAATGAAAAGGAGAAAGAGAGAAAGGATAAGAAAGAAAGGAGGGGAAGAGGAAGAGAAGAAGAAAGACCCAAGGAAGATCAAGAGGCTTAAAGATTGATCATCACATGAGGTAGGGGATTTCTATTCATTTTTCCCTCTTTGTTCTTTTTGAATGGGTTAGGGATTTTGAATGGAAAAAGGGATTTGGAGAGTCAAATCCTAGTTTTTAGCTTGATTCTTGATTCCAAGGATTAAGTTAGGATAGTTTTAACTTATTAAGTTCTAGATGGCCATTTATGGCTTAAGTTAATCCATTTTTGGTTCATGAGGAACTTGGAAAGATGGATTAGAGTTATTGAGATTTCTAGCCTAAATCTATGCCTAAGTGAATCAATAGGTTGTAAATAAGTTACAACAAGTTTAGGAGCCTAGATTGGTGTTAGAAATCACTTAGAATCTATGAGTAGAGGTTTAGGGATTGGTTTGGAACCCTTTGGGCATTGGCTCAGTTCTATAGAATTTTCTATAGAATTTGTCATGCCTGGGCCCAGCTTGGTCACGCTTAGGCATGGACTGATCAGTTTCCAGTCTTGACCATACAAAGAGTGCCACACTTAGGTGTGGTAAAGTTAAGCCTAGGTGTGAGACAAGATTTTACAGCCATGCCTAGGTGTGGGAAAGTCATGCCTAGGCGTGCATTCCAGGATTTTTTAGGAATTATATTCTTAAGGTTTTAAGGTTCCCCACTAGTTAAGAACATTCATATGTGTTTTCTTAAGTATATGAAGACACTTTTTGGGATATTTCACAAAGGAAATAACCCATCTAGCATATAAGAACAAGTTGAGTTTTCGAACTTTTCAAGAGAAGGGTTTCTTTGGAATAGAAGTCTAGGACCTTTTACCACATTAGTGTGGTTTATAATACCATTAGTGATGTGATGGTAAGTTTAAGAAGGAAGTTATAAGCATGATTCACTCTCTTATAGTTAAAGATGAGTTGATTATGCTAGTTTCAAGAAGAATACTCTGTTATCTCATTAAGTTGGGAGTAAATGGGGTGTTTAGCAAGAATGGTTCCTTTGTTTGTCAAAGTTGAACCTAGTAAATTGGATCACTTATGCAATAAGGTTGAACCTAGAAAATTGGATCCCTTATGCAATAAGGTTGAACCTAGTGAATTGGCTCCCTTATGCAATATGGTTGAACCCTAGTAAATTGGCTCCATTATGCAATAAAGTTGAACCCTAGTAAATTGGCTCCCTTATACAATGAGATTAAACCCTAGTAAATTGGTTCCCTTAATGAGGTTGAACCATAGCAAGACTTGGTTCCCTTAATGATGTTGAACCCTAGCAAGACTTGGTTCCCTTAATGATGTTGAACCCTAGCAAGACTTAGTTCCTTTATTTATTAAAGTTGAGCCTAATAAAACATGGATTAGTATATCCTATGCTAGGCTAAGGATAAGTATATCCTATGTCAGGCTAAGGATAAGTAAGTAATAAGCAGATGAAGGAATTTAGTTCCTAAAAATAGTTAAGCTACATGTATGAGCTTAGTGAAGGATTATATAGTTATTAGATTATTGTTTACATAAAGTTAGAACGTGAACATTCTAGTGGTAGTGAGTATAGTCTCACTTACCTAGTGCAACTGTTAATCCAATGTCCATAGTGTTATTCATTGTAAGGTGATATTCGTATAGTACTTATATCATGATAATGAATAATTAGACTAGAAAAGTTAGTATAATATATTTAGTTTTAGAAAACATTTATTCAATATAAATGCTTTAGTATTGGTATTGGTTACTCATATAGAGAATTTTATTTCTCACCCCACAGTGTTTTCATGTAAATTCAGGTCAAGGCCCTTCAAGAGGGTATGAAGACAAAGATATAGAAGAACCAGATGAGTTTAGTTATACTTTTAGTTCAAAGCTTATGTATTAATTTATTTTTGATTTGAGAATGTAAAATTTGTATGTATACTATTGTATATATGTATGACTTTTAGTTATGGCTCTCCATAATTATTTGTTTAAATATTATAGATTAGTTGACGATTAAGTTAGAAGTAGCATGACTGATACTGTTTATCCAGGTATGTGTCAGATATACTAGGGTACCGGTATTAAGATGTTACATCCTCCTCCTCTCTTAGGGCTCATCCCCTCAATTCCTTTGAGCCACCAAAACTCTATATATTTCGTGTATTTTCTGAACCAAAAGATAGCTCCTTTTATAAACTCGTTTTTCCCCTTTTATAGAAAAGCTGACAGCTTTTCGTATATAATTTGCATAATTTTTCTCACCCTCCAGATGGCCGTATCTGCCCTCAATGTCAATAGTGAGTTGTAGAATTTTCTGTTAGCTTTTGAATGCCATAAACGGCACATTGATTTAATTTCTATAGTCCAAGATATCCCTCAATTACTAAGGAATGGTTAGGATGCTGCTGGAATTCAAATTTTGATCTAAATGAAATCTCTTTAAAAATCCTTATCCAATCTCGAATGTAAGATTTTGTGTCCAATTAGAATTCTAATTAGCATATAAGAATAGGATAAGACTGTTTCAAATATTTATCTATAGGAATTTCTTATTTTTACACAAAAATTGATGATTTATATTGAAAATTCAAATATGACTAAGTGAAGAGATAATTATTTAAAAATAAATTAAAAATAAATAAAAATAAAAAAAACTAAATAAAAGTAAATTAAAAATCCTAATAAATAAACCTAAAAGATGAGTGTATTTTTTACGTATCGAATACCCCCAAACTTAAATATTGCTTGTCCCCATGCAATGAAAAAGAATGAAACTAAGGGTAAAACGCATCTTTTTGAGGTGAATGCAAATGCAAAGGTTCTAAAAAAAAAATTCCAACTCCAAAAAGCAATTTGAAGCTTGAATGATCAATCACTCTCTCATGTATTCATGCTTTAATACACTTAATAGTAAGTTAGGCTTGTATATGGTTATAAAGGTAGCATATAACTTGCTTAACATGTATGTGAAGTTTTGTGACAAACTGAGCTCGTTTAGACACTTTGTTGTAATACAGAAGTTGAAAAGTAACTTAAAGTGACTCAGAAAAAGGCATAAAATGCTTAGATGAGAGAAATAAATCTGGATAAGTTATTTCAAGGTCACAAATATGTGAAACAAGGTGTAGTTAAAGTTTCAAGATAATCAGAGTTTGCTTGGTATTTTTAAGCATGCTGGTTATGTGCTTTAATGTTGGATTGACTAGCTGCAGACATGAAAAATCATGAAAATGGTGAAACAATAATTTAGATGAATCTTATGATTTATTCTAAAGTTTTTGGAAGCTGGAAAACTTGTTTTAGCTAAAACTAAGTGTTCTTAGCAGATACAGATTTTTCAATATAGCCCCAACAGACAAAGTCTCCCACGACTTTTCTTTTTAAAGTAGCAAAAGCTACTGGAGAAGAAAAAAAAATAGAAAAACAAAAGAAAAGAAAGGGGAAGGAGCCGGAGGAGAGAAAGGAAAAGAGGAAAAGAAGGAAAAACAAAGGAAGATTAAGATCAAAGCATAGAACTTGAAGATTGATCATCCACACAAGAGGTAGGGGTGCTTGAACTCTCCATAACCATCTCTCCCTATCTCCATCTTTCACATATACTAGCTATTGTTAGATGAATTAGGAGTTTAAGTGGTTGAGGTTGTGTTTTTGCTTGTTTAGTGCCTTCAACGACTGAATTTGATTTGGTTATAGTTTAAACCATGCTTGGGTGTTAGTTTTCACCTAGGAACATCCATGAAACTCATGGAATTTGAATATGGAAAATAGGTGTTTGATGGTGAATTTTGATTGACAAATCCATGTTAGATGTTCTAGAAGTTGTATACGAGTTACAACATGGTTAGAGACCTTGAATGATGTTAGAAATCATCTAGGAAATGTTTCAGAAGTGTTAGAAATTTTTTGGAGCACCAATTATGTAGAAACAACTTCTGCAGATCATTTTCTGGTGTTCTAGCACCTAGGCGCCAGAGTTTGGGCGCCGGGGTGCCCAAAGACTAGCAGAACGTAGAGCAGGGGAATCATCCCGATGACCTGTAGTTTTAGTTGCATAACTTGAGTTGTAGTCATCGGATTAACCTGCTTCTTATTGCATTTGAAAGCTAAGACATAAGGTTTTATGTAATAAAAATTTCATAATTTTATCACAACCCAGTTAGCACTAGTTTAGGTTTGAATTTTGGTCAGATTCTACAAAAATAAGCAGACTGACACTTGTTAAACTAGATTACATAACTTCTTGCTCAGAGGTCATATTTATATGAGACTAGTGGCACTTTGAAGCTAACATATAAGGCCATGAGTGATAAAAATTTCAAGAATTTTACACTCTTTATGTGTTCCCAATTTATGTTTAAAGTTAGGTCAGATTTTGGTATAATAGGTAGTTACCCTGTTTCAGGCTCTACATTTTGATGCATAACTTTGGCTACACTAAGTCAAATGAAATGAGATTTATTGCATTTGAAAGACATGAGATAAGGCTATTTTCTTGAAAAATGTCAGAATTTTATCAATTTAGATGTACATTTGGTGAATTCATGAAAATCAGCCTTTTTGGGTGACAAACTAGAAAATGTCAAGATATGAATCTTGTTGAAGTAGGGTTCCCTACTAGATGGGACCTTTTATACACCCTTTTTAGAGTGTGTTAAGATGCTAATGGGGATATTTCAAGAAAGAAATTATCACCCAGAAAATATGAGAAAGGTTAGGCCTTTGAGCATCCAAGAGTAATGGTTTGCTTTAGGTATGTATCTATCACCTTAGGCAGCTTAGAGTTGCATTAAATATCACTCAAGATGTGATGATGTGGTGCATTAGATATAAGTATACTAGGATGGATGAATAGTATTCACTCTAGTAAGTAAGAGACAGGTATGAACCTTAGGATATCTAAGAGTAATGGATTACCTTGGGAAGGTACCTAGACCTTTAAGCAACAAAGTGTTGCATTTACTAACCACTCTTGAACTAGATTCTTTTGAGTGGTGATAGAGGTGTGTATTTAGCTCTTAAGTGAAAGGATGTTTGATGTATTGTGTTCTCTAGACAAGTGGGATCTTGTGCATTTCCAAATACACAATAAGATGAATGGTGACTAGTAAGTTGTCATATTCATGAAGTTTAGAAGAAATATGCAATAACTCCTTTATTAGTAAAGTTGGGTTAAAATTGCAAGATGAGTGGGATTTATTCTCCTTAGATACTAAATCAAGTATGGGAGTTGAAGTCCTTAAGCATTCCATGAGTTAGGAATTTCTAAAATAGGTATATGGGACCTTAAACACTCTAGTTTAGCTTAGGTTACTACTAGAGATGTGATAATAAGGGAGGCTAGATGCAACTAAGAGAAGTATTTTCTACTTGTCCAGATATATGTATGTAGGAATGGTCTCGTAGTATTGATCATTGTGAGTATCATTTGATGTTGTGCACAATTATGTAGGCTAAGGGAGATAAGTGGAAATTTGAATGGTTCTTTGAACAATGATTCAGTCCTAGCATCTCGATAGTGCCAAGGCCAAGGGAGATAAGTGGATAGTCCAGAAGGTTCTTTTGAATAAGGATTCAGCTCAAACTTCTCAATAACGTCAGGATACGTGTAATGTGAGGATGAGTTTTCCCTCTATTTACTACAGGATAATATACTAAACTAGTTCCTAGTAAACATCTTGATTCTTAATTGAGCTAGGTATGTATATATGATGTTTTGGTTGTTCTTCCAATGTATTATGACCTTTATGATGTGTATCATCATTGACCAAAGGAGGTAATAGGAAAGTCTAAAAGTCCCTTTGGGTAAGGACTAGTACTAAATGCTTAGAGAGCCAAAGGTTACAGGTAGAGTGAGGATGAGTTCTCCTTCCTTACCATAGCGGAAGTACATGGAACATTTAGGTTCCTAAAATGAGTAGGTATTCTTGGTTTTCAAAATAAAACTCTGCATGTATTTTAAAACAAAACCTTGCATAAGCATATCTTTAGGACATTTCTTAGGCATAACAATATTGCATATCATTAACATTGCATTTTAAGACAATTGTATGGGCAATTATCTGGTACTATTGATACCTATTATATGGGTAGTTGTTTGTATCTAATAATATATAGGCAATTAGTTTAGACCACACTACAAGGTAGTGTGAAGTTATGAGAAATAGTGGAGGAAACTCCTATGATGGTAGTTATAACAATTGTTATTTTTGTTATACAATGTTATAGCTAGCTGGTATTGGAATTACTTTTACTGAGAATTGTAATTCTCACCCCGTTTGTTCTTTCATGTAAATTCAGGTACAGACCCTGCTAAGAGAATGAAGATGAAACATGAAGACTAGTATAATTTTATATGCTTTTATAAACAAAGCTTATGTATAAAGTTTACATTTGTTTTGTATGTTTCAAGAGTTATGTATTACAATATACCTTTTATGGCTGAGGTTGTATATATATATATATATATGAGTGTATGTTTTTCACATTCTCTCAAGGCTCTCTATAATTACTTGATTGTGATTATGGATATATATTATTAGTTAGTTATATAGTAAGTGACGCAGCTACTACTATTTATCTCGGTATAATCCAGATATATCTAGATATCTGTATTAGGGTGTTACATTATGGTATTAGAGCAGTTCATCCTATTGAGCCGGGGTATGGACTGACTATGCTTAGGCATAAGTAGTAGTTTAGTAGAGTGTTATATATTGTTTTATCTCTTTGTGAGATATGTAAATGGAATTGTATGATTTACCTTAGGTATGGATGCTAATGGTTACTGTGTGCACAGGAAACTATGGCAACTACCGGGCTAACCCATGAGACTAGGAGACTGGTAAAGGAGGAGATAACCAGAGCTTTTAGAGAAATGGTTGCTACGATGAGAAAGCAGACTACCATTAGTAGAAGACTATTAGAAAAGTTAGTCAAGGACTTATCTAGTAGGTTGAGGAACTCATGAAGGATCAAGATTTCTCAGGGTTCAGTAGAGTTACTTTTTTATTCTTCAAGGGAGAGTATGGTTCAGTCAGGGCGGATATATGGCTTCAACAGATGGAAGAGATCTTCATGGTCATGGCTTGCAATGATGAACAAAAGGTGACCTTTACTTCTTATATGTTAGCAGGAGAGGCTAATTGCTGATGAGTTGAAGCTGAGAGGTTACTTGAGATAGTAAGTACTCAATTCACCTGTGGGGTGTTTAGAGCTACTTTCTTAAACGAGTATTATTCCCTTGAGTTGCAAAAAGCAAAGGAATTGGATTTTCTGAGGCTTGAACAAGGGGATATGGCAGTGGATCAGTATGTGGAGCAACTTGAAGAATGTTCTAAGTTCTCTTCTTATTTTATGACTAATCCAGATGAAGATTAGAAGTGAGTAAAATTTGAAGTAGGACTTAGAAAAGGCTTTAAAGGAGTTGTGAAGCAAATGGAGATTAAGGACTTCTATGCTCTAGTCAATGAGTGTAGATTTGTAGAAGTAGATAATCTTAGAACCACAATGGAGCAAGAATTAGAAAATTCCCTAAAGAGGAAAAGATCAGATGTTGAGATTAGTGAGGGTGCTTCTTGGTCTCAATTCTTATCAGAAAAAGGAAAATAGATTCAAGTAGAAGGTTGGGTGATGATAAGTATGAACAAGGTGGTTTTAAAACGAGTAACCCTAAGGTAAAAGGTAAATCGGACTCCAAGGTACGAAGATGTGCTAGATGTAGAAAGATACATGGGAGTAGACCGTGCTTGGAGGGTAAATCCATGTGCTATATATGTGAGCAACCAGGACAATATCGAAAGATCATCCATAGGAAAAAGGGAGCAACAAAATCTCCTAACTTGGTAAGAGGTAAGGGCACATTTAAAGAGAAATATTTTAAGGATGTGTATAAGTAAAATATAGATTTACTTTGTAAATCATGTCGGTTTACTTTGTGAATCTAGTTAGTTTACCTTTGTTGGAATAGTTTGGTTGCTTTAGGGACAAATGATTTTACGTTCTTGTTTAGTTAGAAGTGTAAGACTCTGCTTAGAGTATAAGTAGTTGAACAAAGAACTATCAAGAATAAATGTCTTTGTCTAAGAGTAGACGATCAGATAGATTAGTTGAGAGAAGCTTTGAATTTTCTCATGAGATGATCTAAGATCTGATTGTCATAGAGTCAAGTTTGGAATGAGAATATCTCTAGATTTTTTCTAGGATTATGAAGGAACATAGTTAGTATGTTAGTGTAGTTTTGGAAACTTTTAGAGAAAAGTGGTTGCGTGCTAAGTTAGCCAAGAGTTGGTTTTGGTTACAAGTGGTATAGTTTAAAGGGTTATGTAATTTCTCAAAGGAGACTTGCAGAGAACTCTAGTAAAGTTTAAAAAGTAGTACAATAAGATGAATAACCATTGTGACCGAGGGTAGAGAGTTTATCAGTAGACTTTTTCAGTTGGTGCTACCCTGATTAGGACAACTAAGAATGGTGGTACTTTGTAGTGGACTCTAGATTGTGAGTATAGTTTCTAAGAGTTGAAGAAAGGTTGACTACTATGTTAGAGTTGGTAATTTCAGATCCCCACGAGAACTTTGAGGTAGTTAGTGATACTTTGAAGATAGAACTAGGGTGTGTTCTGATGCAATAGAGGTAAGTAGATGTCGATGCATCGAGGCTGTTAAACCTGCACTAAGGGGACTACCTTATGTATGATTTGGAATTAGCCACAGTGGTGTTTGCCTTATAGATTTGGAGACATTACTCATAAGGAATCTAGTTCGAGATGTTTAGCGATCATAATAGTTCAAGATGCTTGTTGATCAGATGAAGCTGAACATAAGGCAAAATAGATGGATGAAGTTTTTCAAGGCTTATAACCTTGAGTTATGGTGTTATATGTATTGTGAATAAAATTAAGATCAAAATTAGTTGTCAAGTTCCACCAAAAATATAAAAACCTTACAACTAGTTGTAGTTAGCAAATGTTGATCCAAAGAGAACTAATTCAATTAACACTATAAATCGATTCCTAAATTAAACTCCAAAGAATAATAAACAGAAAACAAAAAATTTGTTTGTTAAAACTAAGAATAGAAATTAAGTCTAAAGCAACAACAGTAAATACGATTTGAATTACTAATTTAAAGGTATTGGTTAAGAGATGGAATCCACCACTAGATTTATATGATAATGTTAACCTATATATGCTTTATCCCAACATGATCAATTATGTCTTTATGCGATTGTGAGATTAATTCTTTGTTTTCCTTAGGTTTTGGTTAATTTAGCAACATCTCAAATTAAGCCCTCATCACTAGTTAGCTATAAAGCAACCGCTCTTATATCTACCTAATGATTGCATTAAGATTTAGAAAACCAATCACGCTAAGGTCCAATTACACACTGGGATTGAATTAATTAGATCATATGTCTCACTAGTCCTACCACCACAACCGCGCATAGCAATCTTAGTTTTACCAATTTCAAAATTGGCAAAGAGTATAAAAGCCTTTATACTAAAATAAGATTAGAAACATATGAATAAAAGCATAACTATATTTAAATAAAGAACTATGTAGGATTCACAAGATCAAAACTAAGTTTTCATCTTCCCTTAACCAAATAAGAAACTTAGCCACGCATGGCGAATTCAAAATCAAAATAAAAACAAAAGAAAGACATCGTCAAGAATACAAGGGCGAAAAAAGAATTAAAGATCAAACTAGTTTCTAATGATCGAGGTTGATTGATCTCCGATGGCTCGAACCGGAATCTCCAATCTTTGATAGAATCTCCTTCTCTCCTCTTCTTCGAATTCTCTTTAGCTGCTTGGTGGCTTCTGTAACATCCCAATTTTTCATTTTTCTTGAAATAAATGAGTTTTATAATATTTAAGAGTTTTTATGAATTTTTGAGAATTTTTAATTATATTAAATATTTTAATATTATTTTAATTATTTTAATATTATTTTTGAAATATATGTCTCGAATTTAGTTTTTCTGAAAAATATATGAGTTTTATAATTTTTTTGATTTTTGAGAATTTTCCTGAGTCTGTGATTATTTTAATATTATTTTGAGATACGGGCCCGGAAAAATAAAAATTTTTCCTAGATCAGAAAGTTTCGGACTGTTAAGGCGAGATCGGGGGATCTTACTAAACCCGAAACTGAGAACAGTTAATAGGAATTTTCTATATCTGAGTTTTTTATTATCCATTGTGTAATAATAGCAGTAGCTATTATCCATTGGGTAATAACTGTTAGAAAAATATCTTGATGGTGATGAGTCAAAGTGATGGACCAATGGCAAGCAGGAAGAAGGCAAACTGGACACTCAAGTTGAAGAGGACAAATCGAAATTGATTTCTTAGACTAGAAGACAAATCCAATTTGACTACTTACTCATTCAAGATATTTTAAACTTGTCTTGTCATTCTTTTCTAGAAGCAATGACTTACCTAGTAAATATCTAAGAAATAAATATCTAGCTATAAATATCTAAGGATAAATATCTAGGTGAAAATATCTAACCAGAAAATATTTAGGCTAAATATTTTAAGTGTAATTATGAAAGCAGAAAATATCTAAGAGTAATGATGAGCCATCATTACTAAGCTTTTTGACTAACCAATAAGAATTAGTCAAACATAGTAGCTGGACTTTATTATGAACCATTGGATGAAAAACTTGATGAAGAAGCCTTAGATCATCACCATTGATCTAATCAATGGTGTAGGAGCAACCTTGATAAAGAAGCTTATGATATCCACCTTAGATTTAATCAACAGTTAGGAGAGAAAGTTAATTTTAATGGTTAGATTTGTTAGTTGAGTAACTAGATAATCTGACTTAGTTACCCTAATAGCTAAATTAGTAACTAAATGAACTAATTTAGTTGCTAAATAATTAGAAGCTAGTTACTAAAGAAATATTTAAATTATCTATAAACATGACATAACCATGACATATGCAATGACATAATAAAGTAATTAACTAGTTAGAATGTAACCAAATGGCTTAACTAAATTAATTCACATGTAACTAGATGGTTAGCTAGGTAACTAATTAAATTAACTAAGTGTAACTAGAAAGCTAATTGAATTAAGGCTTGATTATTTTTCCTAATAGCTCACACGACCACTAGGCTTTTCTAGGAGATTCATGAATGATCTTTTATGACTATTACATGACAACTTGATGACCTTGGCCATGTGTACCCATGTGAGCCCATGTGCATTTGTTATTAGCTTATTGAACAAACTTGAACCTTTTCTCCAAGGCTACTCCATGGCCAAGACATGCAAATTGGACTTTGCATTTCATTTTGCTAAACACTTTGTAACACAAAAACCATTCTCTCCATTCTCTCTCTTCCAATCTCTCAAGAACACCATGAAACACTCAAAACTCCAATCTTCTCTTTTCCTTGAAGGATTTAGTCACCATCCCCTAAACCTATCTCCAATCTTCCATAATTTTATCTAGTTACATATCTTGAATCTTCTCATCAATCCAAAACACTTTCATGTTAAGAACTTCTCAAAATTCATTCATCTTCATCATCATATCAAGCCAAGAACACAAAAGCTTTTATCCTTCCTTCTTGAGGAATTCGGCCAAGACCATTGAAGCACCTTCCAAGCTTCAATAATTTTATACAACCTTAAATCTTGAACCTATACACAATCCTAAGATACTTTATAGTTGAGACCTTAGCTTAGTTCTATCATCTTCAACTTTGTTCTTCAAGTTGAAGATCAAAAAGTTTCTACCTTGCTCATCTAAGGAGCTCATTGCCTCACTCCATAAATCACCTTCCAAGTTTGTTTAATTTCAACTAACTATACTTCTTGAATCTTCACATTATTCTAAGCCTCTTTGATGTTAAGACTTTGGTCAAAATCCATCATCTTCATGCTTGAATCTTGGATTTAAGTTCTAGGGTTTCAAGGTAAAAATCTTGAAAACTTGATTTCTAGTTTGGTTTTTAGAATCCTAAGATCATGTTTGATCTATGGTCATCTTAATCAAGCTTTAGATACTAATTTGTATGTGTTTGTTGTGATTGTAAGATTTATTTGGTGGTGAAAGATTGGTACAAAGAGAGTTTTACAAAGAGCTAGGAAGCATTAACCAGGTAAGAGGGAGATTAACCTCATCGGCCATATGTGGCGGTGAAGGAATGGAATTGTTTGTGTTTGTGAGTGAAAAATTCATGTGAGGATTTATTCACTTGATTGTGTAATCATTGGTTTGTGCTTGTTGGATTATATTATGTGATTGATTTATTGCTTTGATAAGTATGCATGATTCATATATGTGTTTGATATGCTTATAGCTTTGATAGTATACTTGCCTATGTGAATTTGGAATCATGATGATACTTGTGTAACTTAAGATGTGATTCACATGATGAGAAAATTTGTATGAAGACTCCAAAGAGCCTAGAGGCACACGGCCTCATCACTACAAAGAGGACTAAGGATTTTAAATTATCTTCCAAATTGAGAATTAAATGATTTTATAATAAGAAATTCAATTAAGTAATTTTATAAGGATTTAAAGTGTTATGAAAGGGATTATATATAAATTTTGAAGCAATATGTGAATTCGGCTAACATGTCAATTTTTGATGTTCAAGATCCAAAACTGTTTTACTAAGTATAGACTTAGGTGTTTTAATAGTAAGAATTCAATTTGGTAAGTTTATGAATTTAAAAATGATATTTTAGAATTAAAATTGACTTAATTAAGCTATGTAGTAAAATAAAAGTGAATACTTGAAATTTACTAACGTATAGCTTACCCTATGGGTTTTGAAGCGCGTTATAAAATTTTGAGCTGTAATATTCCAAGTAAATTAAAGAAACACAATTTTCTGGGAAACAGTAGAAATACTGATTTTTAGAGGGACTATATTGAAAATATTCTTTAAAGAGGGACTATATTAAAAATATTCTTTAAATAGGAACTATACTGAAAATATTCTTTAAAAAAAATGGACTATTTTGGAAATATTATTTGAAGAATGATTATTACGCAAAACATTATTTTATAGAAGGACTATTATGTAAATAATGAAAATAATGTTAATTTTTAGTATTAAATGATAAAACTCTTATTTTGAGCTTAAAAATATTTTACACGATTGAAAATATGTAGAAAACTCTTACGCGATTTAAAAATGGAAATTTTTAACTACGCGATTGAGAAAATGTTTTAAAATCTTTACGCGATTGAGAAAATGTTGAAAAATCTTTACGCGATTTGAAAATGTAACAAAAGTGTTACGCGATCGTGAAAATGCAAAAATATTTTTACGCGATTGAAAGGGGCAACGAGTTTTGCCGTAGGGCCAACATATTCAAGCAAGTGTTTTGTAATTGTGGAAACTGGAGTATTAGACCCGAGTGGATCTTTGATATTATCGATTGTATGGGCGGTTATATAATATCATAAATACTAATGGTATTGGACAACTATATATGCATGTGTAGTTGCGTTAATATCATTGGAAATAGTACAACGGTACTTTGTTTCAATTAAAAATATTTTTGAGCAATATACTGCGATATAGCCATGATGTCTTTGAGCAATATACTGCGATATGGCCATGTGATGGCGTGTGAATATGAAATACTATGTGATCCATGACAGTATATGATTGAATCATTTATCATGCATAGAAAAGCATATTCGCTTGATTTGTCATGACGTTTTATGCCTAAGGAGTGGACGAGAACTTACAGGATAGTGGGAGGGATCCCAGGGACGTCAGGGCGCGGTGATTCACTTATTGGCATTGAGTCAGATATATATATATATATATATATATATATGTATATATATATATATATATATACCCTGGCCGTGAACACCGATTGCAATGCACTGACATCCCGATAAACACTATACTAATGGTATTGGACAACTATATGTGCATGTGTAGTTGCGTTAATATAATTGGGAATAGTATAATGGTACTTTGTTTCAATTAAAAATATTTTTGAGCAATATACTGCGATATAGCCATGATGTTTTTGAGCAATATATTGCGATATGGCCATGTGACAGTGTGTGAATATGAAATACTGTGTGATCAATGATAGTATATGATTGAATCATTTATCATGTATAGAAAAGCGTATTCGCTTGATTTGTCGTGGCGTTTTATGCCTAAGGAGTGGACGAGAACTTACAGGCTAGTGGGAGGGATCTTAGGGACATCAGGGCGCGGTGATTCACTTATTGACATTGAGTCATATATATATATATATCCTTGGCCTTGAACACAGATTGCAACGCACTGACATCCCAACAAACACTATTGCTTTTCATTATCCAGCATAGACTGTCTTTTTAGGGGGGACAGATCTTCTGGGCGTTCATCTCTGAATTTGAGTAAACTCCATGGAGTAGGAATTGATTTCATTGAGTATATGCATAGTTAGTATTTACGCTATTGTAATATAATATGATTGTGGTATTATCATTATACCTGATATTATGTTGCAAGTTTATTATATTATTTATCTATTTATTATCCTGAATATATTTGCTGATTTTTATGGATTGTATGTATGAAACGACATTGTTGTTCGTATCGTTTCTTTGCTGCCATATTGGTATGCGATGTAGGGGATCTCACCTCTTTGCTATTTTATTCTGTCTGTTTCTATTTTATATCTATGTCTGTGAAGACGGCGATGATTGCAAGGAGGAGTTAGCTAGGTTTCTTTAGATTACAGTTTCTTGAAGACGCTACTGCTTGACATGTTCATTGGGACTCAGAGTATATAGAGTACTGTGGAGACATTCCTGGCTAGAGAATTTGTCTTCTGACAAGGGCTCATGTTTTAGGTGTTATGTCTTTGGGTATGTAAAGATAATGAATGTATAGTGATAGTAAACTCTGTTTAAATGAAATGTATTTTATTCAGTTATTATATTTTGAGTTACTTCAATTTGATCAATTTATGTTTTCCGTAAAAAAAAAATTTTGAAACCCATATTTAAATGAAATTAAATACTTTATAACTTGGGAAATTATGTAATTATCATTAGTTGTTATAAATGTGATACCCTTCGGAGGGGGTGTTACAGTTTCTATCCCCGACGACCCTCCTTTGGAACCCTAAACAATCCTATTTATACCTTTAGGCCCATAGCTCATCATTCAGATTTGAAATTGATTTTCTAGGCCGCAGACACGGGCCGTGTCTGATGACACGACCCCCCGTGTCTTAATTTGTTAACATAATTTTCATGGGATTGAGCAAGCAGAGAGGTACACGACCCCTCCCCCCTCCCCGTGTCTGAGGACATGAGCCGTGTCTTCGGTCGTGCTCAACATTGGGTCCAATTGAGGTGCCAGAGAAGGACACGATCCCCTTGTGTTTGAGGACACGGGCCATGTCAATTGGTTTCTTAACAAGCTTGCTTTGATACTAATGGACTCCATCACTCAGAGATCTTCTGAAAAGTATAATTCAATTATGAACGCTTATAATCACACTTAAGCATAGTTTCACAATAAGGATCCAATTAAGCTTCATATCTAAAAACTTAGATAAATGTTAACAATTAAGCATATATAGAGTCCAATTAGATCAAACATAAGATACTTAAGATGTAGAAATAATCGACAGATCAAATACCCTCACACTTAGCTTTTTGCACTCCTAGGCAAAAATATACAATTAAGCACATGTTTCCCAACAAGCAATGAAAGTGTAGAACAATAAGCAAAGACCTACACACCTTAGTCATTTTAAGGAATCTAAGCAATCAGGAACATTCCAAACCAATAAGTAAAGTCAATCAAATATCAGAGTTAAATCAAAATGATAGATCCTCACAGATATACTCTTTCACTCAAGTGTTTAGAGCTTGTGTTTACTCTCAACCCACTCATGAAAACATGCCCTACCATAAGCTTGGTAAGCCTCTACTTCTCTACCACCTAGGCCATATGCATACAAAGATCAAAAGGTCTTTAATTAGGTTGTAATGAGGTCAGGGTTAAGGTAGGATACACCAAGGATGGGCAAAGTTAGACCATAGGAAATAGAAGAGAAAAGGGAAATATATTCAATCATTACAATAAAAACTACCCCAGCATTTCTCAACCTCAATTCTCTTTTTATATCTTTACCCTTTTCTTGCCTTTCTCCATACAACAATCAAACTTCATTTTCTTCTTCATTTCTTTCTTTTTCACTTTTGAGCTTCTCTTATTTTTTTTTTATTTTTTTTTTGTTTTTGTTTTTCTTAATACCTTGCATCACATCCAAGCATCTTAATATTTTGCCAATATTTATTTTTTATATGCATACATACCTAGGCAAACACATTATTACACCCCCCTACACTTATTCAAAACCAATTCCCAGCACAATTACTAACCTCTTCTACTCCCTAAGGTAGGGTAGCATAATGGTTTTTCGCTTTTAGGCTTGTATTGAGCTATGATAGAAGGAAAGGAAAATATGTCAACTAGGCTCAAAAAGGTAAACAATGGATAAAAATGCAAGGATGGCTATTTGGCCAATAGCTATTTGAAAGAAATGCCTTTATCATTTCAAATGTGTGCAGTGGTCATTTGTAGCTTAAAAAGAGTCAAGACAAGTTCTGAAGAACACATAGTCATGAGTGGAATCACACAACAAAGAACAAAGATGACATAATATTAGCCATTCGCACTAAGGCCCAAAATCTCACTAGGTCTTAATCTATCACATTTGAACTAACCCTTCAATTTTTCAAAACCTCACTTGACAGATTTGAAAGTAAGAAATTCTACTTCTTCAAGCTTAAAAACTGATCAGATTTTTTTTTAATTTTTTTTAAATAGATCTTTTGCTCACCACTCAAATCACTCTAAAACCCATTGGAGAGACATGCACCATATATTCAACTAAGATCATTACCCCCCACACTTAAAGTAGACATTGTCCCTAATATCAAGGCATACACACATTAGAGAAAATAAACTCAAGTAAACCAATAGTGCATATTCAAAGACATCAATAAGGAAATTGAATCCATAATCAGTAGTCATCATTGATATCCCAAAATAAGATCCAAATAAAATGCCAAAATACCAACAATCAAATCTAAAGCATAATCCAAAGCAGCAAGAGTAAAAAATCAAGATAAGGGTGGGGGATGAAATGGCCTCTGAAGCAAAGCATCCAGCTTGCCATCTATGGTATCCATCTGTCGGGCAGTGAATTTCTCCAATTACTGGAATCGGTCCTCCAAGTGCTAGAATCGGGTGGCATGATCTAGCTCCAGTCTATTAATACTGGCCATGACCTCATCATATGAAGCAGCTCTAGTGGATGACTCTGCATCTACTGCAAAAGGGGGAACATACTCTGGAGGCACTGATGCTCGGGTATTAGAGCTCTCTTAAGTAGGACATCACCATTTGTACTAACCAAGTGGAAGGCACCATTCTGGTTCATGCACATGCCCATGGCTACCAGAATAGGCCCATCAATAGCACTAGGACCCTTTACAGGATCCTCCTCCAGCAACAAGTTAAGATCAACTCCATATTGTTCTGCGATAGCAGTGATGTAACCTCCAAGTCATATTCATCCAGCTTTAGTGGACCCTATATGCTTGAATTGATTATAAAGCCAATAACCCCCGTTGACTTTTTCCCCATGTATCATACAGTGTATGAAAAACAACTCGAGCCTACTAAGGACCCCTTGGCTTTCTCCCCTTGCACAAATTGTATTTGCCAACCACTTTTGTATGTATTTGAAGGCATAGGATCAGAGCTTGGAAGCCTTAGAATATTTGGGTTCATAACTACCTGGATTTGCAACAGTCAACTCATACCAACCATGCTCCTAACGGAAAGTCAGAGGGAATACGATTGTGACCCATAGGAAAGCCAAAAATGGCGCTAAACTGATGAATGTTTAATTCATAGGGTGTTCATAAGAATTTAAAAATTATCTCTCCTGGCCAACCAGATTGATCACTTAAGGGGGTATAGTTTACAGGAAAAAGTAGAAATAAACTCTCTAGTCAAATAAGCATAGGTAGACCTACGCATGTTGGCAAACTCAACCCATCCTATTCTACGCAATAAATCATAGACTTCCTCATGTAAATCAATAGCTCTTAATGTATCCTCATCTAGATACCGAGTAGGTATTATCTCCTTCCTATATAAAGGATACACATGTACTTGTCGAGGTGGCTCTAAAGGTGGAGGTGGGAGAGGTGCCCTTGCTCGCCTATATGGTTCACTGTTGGGGTAATTAGAGCATGCATTCCCTACCCTGGTCTTCATTCGCTTCTTTGGAGGCATTGGAGATGAAACCAAGTGAAATAGAGGTGGGTAGCAAGGAGAAGATGTAAGGAGAGAATTTTGGGGCACTGGGAGTGGATTAGGAAGAAAGAGGGGGAGTGTTTGGTGCTTGAAAATGGATGGAAGAAGGAAATATGAGCTTTATTGGTGCTTGAATGGAAGAAATTTGGGAAAGAATGTGATGGGAGGGCAGCGACTTAAGAGAATTTGGGGGAGAAAGTACCCTTAAATGGGATTTGCCATGCAAACACGGGTCGTGTCTTATGACACGCCCCCCATGTATGGCTTTGTGAGCAATTGGGGCTTCAGCGTTCGAAGACACAAGCCATGTCTGATGATACACCCCCATGTATGGCTCTGTGAGCAATTGGGGCTTTAGCGTTCGAAGACATAGGGTGTGTCTTGAAACACACCCCCCATATTGTCCACTGACTTGGCAACTCTGTAATCCACACCAATTCCCCACTAAATTACTAATTCCCAAGGGTTCTCATCCACCTAAAACTCTTATCATGACCTTAAGCATTCATCAAACAAATAAATCATGCATTCAATCATAATTCTAGCATTATAAAACACAAATATTTCTAAGGATTCCTAGATAATCATTCAAGAAACACACCAAGATCTACTTAACCTAAGAAACTAATCAAGAAAATAGAAAGAAACATAAAATAAGAGGGACAAAGAAAGCAAATCTAGTCTGTCTTGGTGATGGGTTGCCTTTCATTGAGCACTTGGTTTATTGTCCTCAACCCGACATTGTGCCACTCCGTAATGTTCTTCATAATATGGATAGAGTAAGGTTATCTCTTCCACTTCTTCATTATTTGGAAGCTCATGGTAAGGCTTGAGATGGTGTCTATTAACCTTGAATGTTTTTCCAAACATCTCATTCATGATCTCCACTGCACCAGAAGGAAAAACATGAGTTACCACAAATGGTACAATCCATTTAGAACGTAATTTACCTAAAAACATTTTAAGTCTGGATTGGTATAACAACACTCTTTGTCTTTCTTTGATTTTCCTAGAGATCATTTGATCATGAAATGCCTTGGTTTTTGCCTTGTAAGTGAGGGCATTCTCATAAGCCTCATTCCTCAATTCTTCTAACTCTTGTAATTGGAGCTTCCTTTGCTTTCCAGCACCTTCCAAATCCAAGTTGACTTACTTAATAGCCTAATAAGATCAATGCTTCAGCTCCACAAGTAAATGACAAGGCTTCCCATATATCAGCTGGAATGGTGACATGCCAATTGGGGCCTTATATGTGATCCTATAAGCCCATAATGCATCATCAAGTCTAGTACTCCAATCCTTACGCATTAGATTCACTATCTTTTCAAGGATGGACTTGATTTCTGATGCTTGAAATCCGCAAGTGTACGGTTTCATCGTCAAGTAATAAAAAGATCGAAACCACAGGGACTGTGTCTATGAATACCAATTAATTAATTAATTCAATTAAGTTAAACAAAAGGGAATATGATTGTTGATTAAGAAGAACGTAGTAACAAAACAATTAAATAAAATCAAGAAAACAGAATTCAGAACAAAAATAACGAATTATCAAGAAAGGGATTTTCAAATTCAATAAAGCTTCCAAGATTGGAATACCACAATGATACAAGATAAATCCTAATTGACAACCCTTTTATTAAATCTGAAATTCAATTGAAGGTGAATTACCCTAAATTAGTTAATGTTCTTTCTCAAAATACAAGATCCGTGCCCAATTAAACCAATTCCTACTCTCGTGGTAATTGAATTTAAATTGAACCCATTACGCTTTGTGGTAATTCATTGAATCCTCGAAAGGCTAAAACTACTCTCGTGATTTAGACCTTAAGTTTAATTATTATGGTTCCAACACTTAGGTCCACCTCTCAGTGCGTCTCAAATGCCTATGAGATGCAAATAAGTGGCTAGCAAATTCACATGAATAAGAGCAATAAGAATTAAATCAAAGAACATTCAAGATCAATAAAAAGGGAAACAACATCAATTAATCATTATCAATGTATCAAAGGGCATTGCCCAATCCTAGAAACAAAAGAAACTACTCAGACATAGAGAAGAAGAGACAAGAAATCAAACTTAAAAATATCCCAAACCCGTAACAATGGAAGAAGAAGGGAGAAAGATGAAGAACCCAAGCCTCCTTTGTGCCTCCTTTTGAACCAAACTAGAACCCCCTCATTCTATTCAGAACATCTATTTATAACCTAGGGTTTTCATTGGCTAAAAGGCCCCAAAAGAAATAAAAATAAAAACTAAAATCCTGCTGCGCGCTACGAACCACGGCTGTGGTTCTTGCTGTCAGAATTCCATGGGGCCGTGGTTCTCTCTTCCAGAATTCCATGGGGCCGTGGATCATTCCACGGCCAGGCCGTGGTTCTCTCTGCCACAGGCCAATTTTGTATACTGTTGAGTTCCACGGCCGTGGTTGGTTCCTCGGCCAGGCCGTGGAACTCTCTGGAAGTCTCTTTTTGCACCTTTTTGCTATCCATAAAGCTCCAACTTCAATCATGCAAGCTTCCATCCATTCCAAGGCCAATTTAGCACCAATCCTACACAATAACACCACAAACACCGTAGTTATCCGAACTAAGGGAAAAACAAACAAAAAAGGGAAACTAAAATGTTTAAAATGCCTAAGAATACATGCAAAACAAGAACAAAACATGATGTTATTTCACACACATCAAATCCCCCCAAGCTTAAGACTTTGCTTGTCCCCAAGCAATAACTAATGTCAAACCAAGATGTGGGATCAAAAGACAATAAAGAATAAGGAATCCGAGAAAACAATATCCAAGCAATAAGCTAAGATAAACAAAGAATCTGAGAGGTAATCAAAATCAAGTCCAATTAGAGGCTAAGTTCTCAGAAATCATGCATCCTCACTGATTGAATTAAGTTCACTCCACTAACCACACTCAGAGTGTTTAAGGGTGAAGACAATGCGCTCAAAATTCCTCAAAGAAAATGCACTTCCATATGCTTGATAAGAAACCAGATTTCTACTAATAATCAGCATGCATGCAAGAATCAAAAGGTCTTTCAAGGGTTGTAATGGGGCCATGGGAATGATGTTAGGTAAGGTAGAGAAAGGAAGGTATGACAAAAGGGCTCATCAAGATTCTCAATAAACACAAGTAATTCAATAGAAATTAAATGGAGCAAAGGCAATATTTCAATCTAAAACATAACTCCACATTTCAAAGAATTTTCTTCCTTTCTTTTCTTTTCTTCCCTCTTTTTCAAGCTTCTTATGATTTTCTTTTATTTGTACCCTTTTTTTTTTTAAAGAATTGAGAATGGTCATTCATATATGATTCCCAACACTCTTTTCACAACTTTCAAACCCACTTTGCTCCATTTAATATTCTAAATGATTACCAACAATATATCATCATAGGCATTAAGAAAATTAATTATGCAATAAGCTCAAGTTGGGCAACTAGTGGATGAAAGTGTAACAAATTCAGAAGGCCAGAAGAATACCTAAGACGCCTTAATCATATTCAAGCATGCAACCAAAAATTTCGCCTCAAAATGGTTTCAAATCAAGTTCTAGAGCACAAGATCAATGAGGAATATCACTCAACACAAAGAATGGGAACAAAAATCATACAGTGCATAAGTCCCATATAAGCTCAAAACTCATATTTAGAGGTTTAAAAATTCAATGAGAAGCATAAATTTCGAGAACATATGCTAATTATCAACTATCAAAAGATCACCTCTACTATCAATTAAAACAATGCATGTTGCCAACTACAAGAATCAACCAATTGGGTTCCAAATCAATACCATCTCAAAATCCTCAAAAGAGAGGGGCATAAGTTCAATAAAAAACCCAAGAGATATGATTATATGAAAATGCAATGCAAAACAAGACATGAAAATGCATGAAACTAATGAAAATAAAAATATGAAAATACAAAAATACCCCCCCAAGCTTAGAACTTACATTGTCCCCAATGTAAAAATCTAAAACAAGAGAAGGGATAAAAGAAAAGAACTCACTGCGGTGGTGGAAAAACTTCTAGTGTTCAATCCATGGGCTGGGTGTGGAACTTTCTGACTTCACACTTTACTTTACTTTCTTAAATTTAGCTTCAAAAGGGTCAAACCTAGACAAAATCCATAAGATAAAGATCAAACCAACAAAACAACACACAAAATCAAAAGAAAAAAAGAAGAAATTAAAAGGAAAAACAAAAACAAAGAAACTTGGGTTACCTCCCAAGAAGCGCTTGTTTAAAGTCATTAGCTTGACTTTAGTCTGGTTTTTGTGCTCAGGTGATGTCAATGGAGTAGTGCTCAGTCCCCACTCCTTCAAAGTGTTTCACTCTCTGGCTATTTATCATGAAAGGCCTATGACCTTCTTTCTGCACCTCAAGCATACCGTAGGATAAAACTCGAACAATCTCATATGGTCTAGACCATTTAGACCATAACTTACTAGGACAGAAACGTAGAAGCGAGTTATGGACAATGACTTGATCCCCAAGTTTAAATTCATGCTTCTCGACACACTTGTCATTCTGCTTCTTAGGTCCTTCCTTGCAGGGCATAGCATCAGTCACTGATTCCTGTATACCTGAAAGCACAACACTATCCACAACTTTCGTAGAATCAATACGATTACATGAATTTAAGGAATTAGAATTATTTTCAGATTTAAAAACATCAAAAACTACTTCCTCATCATTCAATCGCAAAGTCAATTTTCCTTCATGGACATCAATGATCGCCCTTCCAGTGGCAAGGAATGGATGCCCAAGTATGATCGGCATTGTAGCATCAGCTTCCATGTCAAGCACAACAAAATCCACTGACATATAAAACTTACCAACCTTAATAGGAACATCTTCCAAGATGCCTACGGGGTACTTGACTGACCGATCCGCCAATTGAAGTGAGATTATTGTGGGTTTTAACTCACCCACTTCCAACTTCTTACACACAGAAAGGGGCATAAGACTAACACTAGCCCCCAAATCACACAGAGTTTTATCAAAGTTAGTGTTGCCAATCAAACAGGGAATAGAGAAGCTACCTGGATCCTTTAACTTAGGAGGCAATTTATTTTGAATTAAGGCACTACACTCCTCAATTAAAGCTATTGTCTCATAGTCTTCTAGCTTCCTCTTATTAGACAGGATGTCCTTAAGAAACTTAGCATAGGTAGGCATTTGTTTTAACGCCTCAGTGAAGGGTACATTTATGTACAATTTCTTAAGAACCTCTAAGAACTTCCCAAACTGCTTATCTAACTTCGCCTTAGCCAATCTTTGAGGGAAGGGAACTGGGGGTTGGTAAGGTTCAGGGCGTACATACTTAGACACTTTCTCATTAGTTTCCTCCTTACCTAAGGGCTATGTCTTAGTCTCTTTTTCCTCAGTCCCCTCATCTTTGTCACTCTCCCCCTTACCTTTGGAATCCTCTAATTTCTTTCCATTCCTCAAACTCACAGCTTTACAATGTTCATTCCCTGGGTTTATTTCTGGTTGACCAGGAAACTTACCTTGTTGCCTATGTGAAGTGCTCGCTTGTTGGGTAATATGGGTCTCCAACATCTTATTATGAATAGCTAAATTGTCAACCTTAGCTGACAACTCTTTAATTGCCTCAGTCACAACTTGCCCATGGTGCCTAAACTCCTCATTTTGCTTAGACTGTCTCTCAACAAAGTTCTCAAGAAGAGACTCAAGTCTAGATTTCTGTACCTGTTGAGATCCAGAAGAGGGTTGAGCACTACCTTGCCCAGCTTGATATTGACTATTCCGATAAGAGAAGTTAGGATATGACCTCTAACTGGGGTTGTAAGTTTGGGAATACAGATCATTCCTCCTCTTTTGGTTGAAGTCATGAAAATTGTGGCATGATTCCACTTGTTCCACCGGTGCACCATGTGAGGATCCCATTCCAACTTGGCATTCAGCACCTATATGTCCCTGTGCTCCATAAATCTCACAAAAATTGTTAGAGGTACCTATGGCATTAACATGAGCTTTCTCTAGCATGTCAAAACGTTTATTCAAAGAATCAAACTTTGACATAATTAAATCAACACCATCTACCTCAAACTTACCTCCCGAGAGCTTTCTCGGGTTGTGCCCTCTTTTATTGGCCCATTGGTGATGATTTGATGCTACACTCTCAATTATCTCATAAGCCTCTGTGAGCCTCCTATTCATCAGAGCTCCACCAGATGCGGAGTCAAGAGACACCTTCGAAGAATATTCTAAACCATTGTAGAAGGTGTGGACGATCAACCACTTCTTTAACCCGTGGCGTGGGCAGGCTTCCAATAAAGCCTTATATCTATCCCAAGCTTCTAACAATGACTCGCCGTCTTTCTGAACAAAGCTTGTGATTTGGGTCCTTAGGTGAGCAATCTTGGAAGGTGGAAAGAATTTATCCAAAAAGGCTTGCTCCAATTAGTCCCAAGTAGTTATCGTCTCAGCCGGAACGGACTTCAACCAAGCTCTAGCTCTATCTCTCAACGATAGAGGAAACAGGCGGAGATGAATAGCATCAACAGAGGCGCCTTCGATCTTGAGGGTCTCACAGAACTCCAAGAACATATCCACATGATCATTAGGATCCTCTGACGGCAATCCTCCAAACTGGTTCTGCCTTATCATAAACAGTAAGGCAGGAGGTATGGTGAAATGCCTGGCTTCAATGTCTGGCAGAGCAATTCCATATCGCAAACCCCGAGCATTAGGGGCTGCATACTCTTTTAACGGTTTATTATCCTCAGTTGCTGCCATGACAAGTGTTGGTTCAGATATTTCTCTTACTCTTTGCCTTCGTTGTCTTCTCCTTCTACGTAAAGTCTTTTCAATTTCAGGATCTGCTTCAATGAGAATCCCAGAACGTCTAGTACTTTGCATAAACAAGAGAAATTACCTGCAGAGAGTCAAAGAGAAATCAAGAATGTAAGAACCAAATATAAAGAAAAAGGTTTAAAATAATTAAATTAAAAATTAAATTAATATTCAAGAAAAACACAGTCCCCGGCAACGGCACCAAAAACTTGACGCGTAAAATTCGCAAGTGTACGGTTTCGTCGTTAAGTAATAAAAAGATCGAATCCACAGGGACTGTGTCTATGAATACCAATTAATTAATTAATTCAATTAAGTTAAACAAAAGGGAATATGATTGTTGATTAAGAAGAACGTAGTAACAAAACAATTAAATAAAATCAAGAAAACAGAATTCAGAACAAAAATAACGAATTATCAAGAAAGGGATTTTCAAATTCAAGAAAGCTTCCAAGATTGGGATACCACAATGATACAAGATAAATCCTGATTGATAACTCTTTTATTAAATCTAAAATTCAATTGAAGGTGAGTTACCCTAAATTAGTTAATGTTCTTTCTCAAGATACAAGATCCGTGCCCAATTAAACCAATTCCTACTCTCGTGGTAATTGAATTTAAATTAAACCCATTACGCTTTGTGGTAATTCATTGAATCCTCGAAAGGCTAAAACTACTCTCGTGATTTAGACCTTAAGTTCAATTCTTATGGTTCCAACACTTAGGTTCACCTCTCGAGACGTCCCTAAATGCCTATGAGATGCAAATAAGTGGCCAAACAAATTCACATGAATAAGAGCAATAAGAATTAAATCAAAGAACATTCAAGATCAATAAAAGGGAAACAATGTCAATTAATCATTATCAATGTATCAAAGGGCATTGCCCAATCCTAGAAACAAAAGAAACTACTCAGACATAGAGAAGAAGAGACAAGAAATTAAACTTAAAAACATCCCAAACCCGTAACAATGGAAGAAGAAGGGAGAAAGATGAAGAACCCAAGCCTCCTTTGTGCCTCCTTTTGAACCAAACTAGAACCCCCTCATTCTATTCAGAACATTTATTTATAGCCTAGGGTTTTCATTGGCTAAAAGGCCCCAAAAATAAATAAAAATAAAAACTAAAATTCTGCTGCGCGCTGCGAACCACTGCCGTGGTTCATTCCACGGCCAGGCCGTGGTTCTTGTTGTCAAAATTCCATAGGGCCGTGGTTCTCTCTGCCAGAATTCCATGGGGCCGTGGATCATTCCACGGCCAGGCCGTGGTTCTCTCTGCCACAGGCCAATTTTGCATGCTGTTGAGTTCTACGGCCGTGGTTGGTTCCACGGCCAGGCCGTGGAACTCTCTGGAAGTCTCTTTTTGCACCTTTTTGCTATCCATAAAGCTCCAACTTCAATCATGCAAGCTTCCATCCATTCCAAGGCCAATTTAGCACCAATCCTACACAATAACACCACAAACACCGCAGTTATCCGAACTAAGGGAAAAACAAACAAAAAAGGGAAACTAAAATGTTTAAAATGCCTAAGAATACATGTAAAACAAGAACAAAACATGATGTTGTCTCACACACATCAATTTCCCAGTTGGACACTTCGGTCTGCCCATTTATTTGTGGATGGTAGGGAGTAAAAGTCTTATGCATCACACCATATCTCTTCAAGAGCGCTTTAAATATTCTGCTGCAAAAATATGTCCCTTGATCACTAATTATGGCCCTTAGAGTTCCAAACCTATAGAAAATGTGAGACTTCACAAAATCCACAACAATTTTAGAGTCATCAGATCTGGTGGCTTTTGCTTCCACCTATTTTGATACATAATCAACAGCTAGGAGAATGTATAAAAAACCAAATGAGGGGGGGAATGGTCCCATAAAGTCAATACCCCAAACATAAAAAACTTCCATAAAAATTATCGGAGTTTGAGGCATTTGATTTCTAGGACCAATTTTACTTGTCCTTTGATAGTGGTTATAAGACTTACAAAAGTTGTAAGCATCCTTGAAAATTGTAGGCTAGTAGAAACCACTGTCAAGCACGTTGTTGGCTGTCCTCTTCATGTCAAAATGCCCTCCACGTGCATAAATGTGACAAAAAGAAAGTATGGAGTGACTTTCTAAGTCCGAAATGTACCTCCTAATCACTTGATCTGCACAATGCTTCCAAAGGTAAGGATCATCCCAAATATAATATTTGCAATCACTCCTCAGTTTATCCCTTTGTGCCTTGTTCAAGCGCTCTGAAAAGTCCTTGGCGACCAAGTAGTTAGCAATATCAGCATACTAAGGAATTATAGTCTTGATGACCATTAGATGCTCATCCGAAAAACTCTCTTTGATAGGCATCTCCTCCTCCTTAGTCACCAACCTACTCAAATGGTCTTCCACCAAGTTTTTGCTCCTTTTTTTGTCTTTAATCTCTAAATCAAACTCCTGGAGCAATAGAATCCATCGGAGCAATCTAGGCTTCACATCCTTCTTTGTAAATAGGTACTTCAAGGCTGTATGATCAGAAAAAACAATTTAGAACCAATTAGATATGATCTAAATTTTTCTAAAGCAAAAACCACAGCTAGAAGCTCTTTTTCAATTGTAGAGTAATTGAGTTAAGCATCACTTAGTGTCCTTGATGCATAGTAGATAGCATAAGACACCCTATCAACTCGCTATCCTAGGACAACCCCTATCGCGAAGTCACTAGCATCACACATTAACTCGAATGGCAGCTCCTAATTTGGTGACCTAATGATAGGTGCCATAGTCATCAACTCCTTAAGTTTGGTGAAAGCCTCTATACACTTCTCATCAAAATGGAATGAAACATCCTTTTGAAGTAGTGTGCAAAGGGGCAATGATATCTTGGAGAAATCCTTGATGAATCTCCAGTAGAACCCTGTATGACTAAGAAAAGAACGAATTTCCCGCATACTAATGGGCGGGGGTAAGGCACGCACAAGCTCTACCTTAGATCTATCAACCTTGATTCCCTTAGCAGAGACCACATGACCTAACACTATACCCTCTTCTGCCATGAAGTGACATTTTTCCCAATTCAACACAAGGTTAATGTCAATGCATCTTTTTAGTACCAATTTCAAATGTTTTAAACAATTCTCAAATCCATTCCCAAATACACTAAAATCATCCATGAAGACCTCTATAATGTTCTCTATATAATCAAAAAATATGCTCACTATACATCTCTGAAAGGTTCCAAGTGCATTGCAAAGTCCAAAAGGCATTCGCTTATATGCAAAAATGCCAAAGGGACAAGTGAAAGTGGTCTTTTCCTGATCTTCTAAAACAATAGCAATCTACTTATATCTTGAAAATACATCCAGAAAATAGTAGTGAGTATGACCAGCTAATCTCTCTAACATCTGATCAATAAAAGGCAAAGGAAAGTGGTCTTTTCTAGTAGCAGCATTTAATTTTCTATAATCTATACAAACACACCACTCTATTTGTAGCCTAGTGGGAATAAGCTCATTTTCAGCATTTCTTACTATAGTGATTCCAAATTTCTTTAGTATTTCCTGGACCGAGCTTACCCACTTACTGTCAAAAATGGGGTAGATCACCCCCACACTCAAGAGCTTCAGTATCTCCTTCTTCACAACCTCCATCATAGGAGGATTCAATCTCCTCTGGGGATCTCTCACTGGCTTAACCCCTTCCTCCATTAAGATTTTGTGCATGCAAATGAAGGGGCTAATGCCATTGATGTCTGCTATAGTCCAACCAATGGTCGTCTTGTTCTCCTTCAATACAAACAACAATTTCTCCTCTTGTTCTTGGGTGAGTGACTTAGCAATTATCACTGAAAGTGTTTCATTCTCTTCCAAGAATATATATTTGAGATAATTAGGCAATTCCTTTAATTTCATCTCTAGTGCCTGCACAACAGAAGGTTTAGGTCCATCATTAGTAACTGGTAGCTCAACACAAGAAACCTTATGTCCTTCTGAAGTGGAAGAGAGCTCATGCAAGGATGCTACTACATCGTCAATGTCTTCACTCCATGACTCTCCTTCATCATCCCTCTTCTCTTCTTGTAAATCTAAGCTATGATTCAATACTATATCAAGAGCATCAAAATGATTAGACTCAAAAGCTACAGAAATTAAAGAGTCAAAAGCATCAAAGGAGTCAATCAAACAAGTAGAGTGCACATCACTCGGGTATCTCATAGCCTCAAAAATGTTGAATCTGATTATCTCCCCATCAATCTACATGGTCAACGTCCCTGAGTGCACATCGAATCTTTGTCCGTGCAGTCTTCAAGAATGGTCTCCCTAACAAAATAGGAACAGAGTTGGGGGATTTATCCTTCTCCATGTCCAGCACATAGAAATCTACCGAAAATACTAGTTCATTCACCTACACTAACACATCCTCAACAACCCCTTTTGGGTATGCATTAGATCTATCTGCCAATTGAATAATAACACCAACTAGTTCTAAAGGACTTAGATATAAGGATGCATAAATGGAGTAAGGCATGACATTTATGGATACACCTAAATCTAGCACTACCCTCTCAAACCTTGTGCTAACTATAGTGCATGGTATGGTGAATGTGCCAAGGTCCTTACACTTAGTTAGGAGTTTCTTTTTAGTTACAGCCGATACACTCTCTCCCACTTGGACCTTTTCATTACCTTTTAAAATTCTTTTATTAGTGCACAATTTCGTTAAGAACTTAGCATACCTAGGCACTTGCTTAATGGAATCTTACAAAGGAATGTTAACTTCCAGTCTCCTAAAGGTCTCTAAGATCTCTTTATCTATTTCATCTTTCTTTTTCTTAACTAACCTACTAGGGAATGGGGCCTTAGTGATATACTTAGGAAGGGGTTCAAGAATATTTACCTTAGGGGTCTTAGAGTTTTTCTCCTACTCATTTACCTCCTTAGGCTTTTGATCTTTCTCTTTAGTGACTAATGGAGAAGATGTAGGTTCATCTAACACCTTCCCACTTCGCAATATGACAGCACTAGCATTTTTCCTCGGATTCACTTCTAGTTATGAAGGAAGTCTCCCAAAAAGTTAGCTTTGAACCTTGTTGAGGTCTGTGGCTAATTGCCCCACTTGGTTCTGCAGGTTACTGATAGTGGCCCTTGTTTCTTGTTGGAAGCTTTGTATAGTGACCTTTTGCTCCTGCTGAAATTAAATGTTACTAGTAGTCATTTGTCTCATTAACTCCTCCAGTGAGGGCTCAGATTGCCTAGGCGTTAGAGCTTGTTGTTGTCTTTGAGGGAAAGGTGCTTGCATTTGTTGAAATCCTGGAGTTTCATAGGCTTGAGGTTGATTCAGGGGCTACTTTCCATAGCTCAAGTTAGGATGATCCCTTCACCCCATATTATATGTATTGGAGTAGGGGTTGTAGTTTTTAGAAGGTCCAGAATACCCCCTTACTACCTTTACCTCCTCATTTGTGTCCTCTTGTAGAGTGAGACACATATCAGTGGGATGTCATGAAGAGCAACAAATCCCACAAGCAATTATTGGTGCTTTCCTATTATCCATTAGCTGTTGAATCATGGTAGTCAACTAGGCCATTTGTTGCTATAAATTGGTCGTTTCTGCCTCTTTAACTGCTCTCACTCTAGTGTCATTCCTGGTGAAAAATTGTTAAGTGTTTGCAGCCATTCTTAATATCAAGTTCCTAGCCTCTTGAGGAGTCTTATCAACCAAAGCTCCTCCACTAGCAGCATCAATCATGTTACGGTCCATCACTAGCAAACCTTCATAGAAATATTGAATCAGAAGTTGCTCATTGATTTGATGTTGAGGGAAGCTAGCACATAATCTCTTAAACCTCTCCCAGTAGTTATGAAGTGACTCCCCATGCCTTTATTGGATGCTGCAAATTTCTTTTCTAATGGGTGCAGCCTTTGAGGCAAGGAAGTATCTGTCTAAGAAAGTTTGAGTCATGTCTTGCCATGACTAGATGGATCCGGTTAGCAAATAGTATAGCCACTCATTTGCAGAATCTTTCAGTGAAAATAGAAAAGCTCTTAGCTTGACTTGTTCTACTGGAATTCTCTTGGGCTTCATGTTAGAACATGCCATATGGATCTCCTTCAAATGCTTGTTGGGATCCTCCTTGACTAATCCATTGAAAGATGGCAAAAGATGGATTAGGTCGGACTTCAACTCAAATGCCTCCTTATTTTCAACAATCTCTATGCACAGAGGCTGTTGGTCCAAGTTTGGAGCAACCAATCCCCTTAGAGTAGATTCTGCCATTACCTATTCTTCAGATGTCTCAGAACTTGATAGATCTATATGGCGGGCAACTTCAATGTCAGTAGGTGTGAATTGGAAATTAGATGGATGGAAGGAAAACTGAGGATGTGAGCTGACTTGATTAATGTAGTGCCTCAAATCCTTCACTTTCTTGTCCAATCCTTCAATGGACATAGACACCTGCAAAACAGTCAGAAAGAACTGATTAAAGTATTAAAAATTGAAACAAAAATAGAGTGAAAAATAGGAAACAATTTAATAGCATAATCGAAAATTAGTTCCCCGGGAACGGCACCAAAATTTAGTGTTATAAGGATTGTGAATAAAATTAAGATCAAAATCAGTTGCTAAGTTCCACCAAAAATATAAAAACCTTACAACTAGTTGTAGTTAGCAAAGGTCGATCCATTAAGAACTAATTCAATTAACACTATAAACCGATTCCTAAATTAAACTCTATAGAACAATAAACAAAAAAATGAAATTTTGTTTGTTAAAACTAAGAATAGAAATTAAGTCTAAAGCAACAATAGTAAACACGATTTGAATTGCCAATTTAAAGGTATTAGTTAAGAGATGGAATCTACCACTAGATTTATATGATAATGCTAACCTACATATCCTTTATCCCAACATGATCAATTATGTCTTTATGCGATTATGAGATTAATTCTCTATTTTACTTAGGTTTTGATTAATTTAGCAACCACTTAAATTAAGCCCTAATCTCTAGTTAGCTATAAAGCAACCGCTCTTATATTTACTTAATAATTGCATTAAGATTTAGAAAATCAATCACACTAAGGTCTAATCACACATTGGGGTTGAATTGATTAGATCATATGTCACACCTGTCCTACCACTGCAACCGCATATAGCAATCCTAGTTTTACCACTTTCGAAATTGGAAAAGAGTATAAAAATCTTTATACTAAAATAAGATCAGAAACATATGAATAAAAACACAACTGTATTGAAATAAAGAATTATGTAGGATTCACAAGATCAAAACTAAGGTTTCAGCTTCCCTTAACCAAATAAGAAACTTAGCCATGCATGGCGAATTTAAAATCAAAAGAAAAACAAAAGAAAGACTTCGTCAAGAATACAAGGGTGAAGGAAAACTAAAGATCAAACTAGTTTCCAATGATCGAGGTTGATTGATCTCCGATGGCTCGAACCAGAATCTCTAATCTTTGATCGAATCTCCTTCTCTCCTCTTCTTCAAATTCTCTTCAGTTGCTTGGCGGCTTCTACCCCCGACGACCCCCTTTGGAACCCTAAACAATCTTATTTATACCTTTGGGCCCATAGCTCATCATTCACATTCAAAATTAATTTTCTAGGCCACAGACACGAGCCATGTCTGATGACACGACCCCCCATGTCTTAGTCTATTAACATAATTTTCGTGAGATTGAGCAAGCAGAGAGGTACACGACCCCCCCGTGTCTGGGGACACAAGCCTTGTCTTCGGTTGCGCTCAACACTGGGTCCAATTGTGGTGCCAAAGAAGGACACGATCCCCCCTGTGTCTGAGGACATGGGCCGTGTTGTAACGCCCATTTTTCGGAAGGGAACTTCACATTGTCATTTAAATACAATGCAGAAAATGAAAATGTAAATTATAAATTAAGACTCGGTTCATCATATCATAATTAATAAAACAGTGAATATTTTTTTATGCATATATGTATATTTCTATTCAATAACTTGCTCATCGATTTGGTATTCAAAAGTACTAACATTTATAAAAGATTCATAAGTACGTACATATATTTTTGTCTAATTGTAAGCGGAAAACATAAAGACTAAACTGTACATCCATGCAAAAAATACATTATATATATATATATATATATATACTGTTTAAGTACAGACTGTGAGTCAATAATTACATCAAGGCTCATCAAAAAGAAGCCTAAGCTTTACCAGTCCCCAAAAATGATATACAGACTCCCAAAAATAATATGAAGGCCCCAAAAAGACAGATAGCCAACAGTAGCTATCGACAGGAATTAACCCCTAAGTGGAGAAGGAACCATGTCAGGATCTTCCTTGGGTTCCTCCTCAAGGTCTTCCTCTTCCGAGGAAACTTCCATAGGAGCCACCGAGTTACGGGCCAGGGCTTGAGCAGTAGAAACAAAAGAATCCTCCTGTGGGGTGTAAAAATGATCACCCCACATCTCCCTGAAGGGCAAATAAAACTCCAAACGTAAGTTCATGCAGCAGGTAAAGATCGGCGGCTTATGACGCCCCCAAGCCAACGATAACGGCACGTCGCCCATGTAGATGAAACGATCAGAATTTAGGTTAAGGTACCAGCAGTCTGGACCTCCAAGGAAGGCTAGACGCACGTATCCTAAAAATCCATGAGGTTGGGCCATCATAATCAGAAGGGTGCTAGTCAAGGTTGGGCTAGAAGCCAGGAAACTCGGGTTCTTCCTTTTCTTCACCCCCGTCTTCAGAGGATCACATATATAGATATACAGAAATAGTAGAAACATAGGGAAAAGAGGTAAGACATTCAACATTCATTACCAATTGAGGCAGCAAAGAACAAACGGCGCATGATGCCCACACAGTATTTCGAAAGGATAGTAAATAGTATTAAATAGATAATAAACAATGTAGCATATACAGAAAGTTATAACAGTAATGAAACAACATATTGAATTCCTATATGAACAAGTAACTAACAAATGGTATGACGACTCATTATGCACATACACATGGTACCCGAAAACCTACTCCATGGAGCTAGACACAAAATAGTCAGAGAGAATGATCAGGAGATATGTCTGTATCGCGGCTGCCGAGGCCATCAAGTGCTAAAATTCTCAATTTATCAAAATGCGCATCATGGCATTGTGCAAGACATTCTACACAGATCTCGATATAGGACAGTGTCTCGGTCCGGATCATCGGTGCGTTTGCATCGGTCTGCCCTACGGACAGAAGAGCTACCAACTGTCCCTTGCGAGATACCCGCACCCTAACGCCCCCAAGGTCAACAAATGACCTACACTTGTCTATTCGCACCCGCACAAAGGTGTGATTCAACTCCTAGGCAACTTGGCCTTAACAAATTGTCCAATGGACTTTTTCAATGCATGACTCAATCCTGCTCAATGCACATAGATTCAATGCATACTCATGTGTACATATACAAATTCATAGTCATAGCATTTCAGGTCTAAGATCACATGTTATGCCATTTATCATCAATATTTGATCCCATTCAAGGGTCCATACTAAGTCAATAATAAGTTTCTAGACATTCACGCCCTATTCAAAGTCATCAAGTAAGTCAATTCTTGATTTCATTATGTCGCTCGCAACCTTAATCACACTCATGTTCGATCTTTATTCAAAGTTCTTATAAGTTATAAGGCATACTCTCGTTCTTGGTTTTTTTTTCCGCTTTATGAATCCCTAATTAGTTTCTAGTCATCCAATTATTCAAGATTATTACGCTTATATTAGTCCAAAAGCATTGAGTCAAGTGCCCAAGGGGACCTTAAACCTCCAAGGGGCTAGAAAAGCCTCAAATCAACTGTTGAATGGGTTACATGGTTATGTGTAAAATACACGGCCCCGAGTACACGGCTGTGTGGTCATACACGGCCTAGGCCGTGTACTCCTCTGGAGTGCACCGGAAAACATGTTTTAGTCACACAGGGAGATACACGGCCGTGTATTCATACACGGCCTAGGCCGTGTATCACTCTATGGACGTAGAAATCACTAGAAAACCATTCCAATCTTCAAACATCCCAAGATCCATCAATGTAAATCAAAAACATACTATTCAAACGCTTTAAAATACAACAAAAAAAATCAAACAAAGAGGTTTCCCAAAATGGGTTTCACCCCACCAATACAACAACAAGTTCTTAACTACCAAAATGGGTTGAAGAGAATGGATCTTCCTCTTACCTAAGAGAAACACAAAGAAAGGATGCTTTTTTTTGCTTAGAAATTTCGTTCTTCACCACCACCAAAACCTTGGGTGTTCAAATCCATAAAATCAAGATCAAAGGAGTGGAGACGGTAGCCATAGTCACCAAGGTGACCATGGAACACAAAAATGAGGAGAAGAGGAGAAGAAAGTTGAGAGCTTTTACCTTAAAGCTCCAAGCTTTGAGCTTCAATGGTGGAAAGGGATGAAGATGGAGAGAATGGTGAGCTCTTGAAGATGATTCCAACACAAAGGAGTCTTCATACAAGATGGGAATCTATGAGGTGTGTGAGCTCGAAAATCAAATGGATTATATGGGTGGAGAGGATGTGGCTGCTGTGAAGAGAAATGGAAATGGAAATGGAAATGTGAGAGGGAAAATGAAGAAGAGGGACGTGAGGGAGAGGGGAAAAGAGAAAGAGAAGAGAGATAATGAAGAGAAAGGAAGTGATAATAATGTTTATGATATGAGAATATGGGAGATAAGTGGAAAAGCAGAATTTTGGCTCTCCAATTTGGTGTTGCTGCCATGGAGAGTGAGGAGAAAATGGGGGGAAATTTCCCTCCAAAATGCTAGGGTTAGATGAGTGTGTAGATTTTGCAAAAAGTCCAACTGATTTGACATAAAGCAGATTTTTAAATAAAATGATAAGAATTTTTACTACAAGTTATTACCCAACGGATAATTATTGATATTTATAGAGTCAATATTTATTGTTCAAAGGATAATAGAGTGTACGGTTAAATCTAAAATTTAATAGACTGTACAGCGATTTTATTTATCAAGTAAAATCTTGAGAGACGTAAACCTCGTAAACTGTGCTCAGCCTCGGGTTTAATAAGATCCCCCGTCGACGTTCCCACAGTTCAAAGTTTACCAGCCTCAGGGAAAACTCTTCGTTTTCCCAGCTCCGCTCAATGCGCACACAAAATGAGAAATATATTAAAATATTTGACATTTTCAAAAAATTCCATAAAAATTCTCAAAAATTATAAATATCATAAAATGATGATTAATGATAAAATAAATAATTTTCAGGGTGTTACAACATGTGTGTCTCGGGGCCGATGAGGGCGGGGAGTGATCGCTAGTGCAATGAAGCACGGACAAGGAGCGGCTTCTGGCAGGCTTCTAGGCGAAAGGTCGCATGAATGAATTGAATACACACCAAAATGAGAGGGATTCAGAGACTGTACAGGTATGGGACTACATAGTTGAGGATGGCTTAAAGGAATTTATTTGGCGTAGCCATATCAACAAGTTGCAACTTCTTTTCGGGAGCCTAGAACATAAGAACTCCATGGTTAAGCGTGCTTGACCTGGAGCAATTATGGGATGGGTGACCTCTTGGGAAGTTTCCTAGGATGCGTGTGAGTGAGGACAAAGCATGCTAAAAATACTCGTGTTGGTTTGTGGAGACACTCATCAATCCTGCAAGCAGTCTCGGGACATTACAGATGGTATCAGAGACGGGACCTCTCCCAGTACGGTGTGGTTCGGGGACGAACCAAGCGAAAGTTGGTGGGCATGTGTGTCCCAGGGCCAACGAGGGCGGGGAGTGATCGTTGGTGCAATGAAGCACGGACAAGGAGCGGCTTCTGGCAGGCTTCTAGGCGAAGGGTCGAATGAATGAACTGAATACACACTGGAATGAGAGGGATTTAGAGACTGTGCAGGTATGGGATTGCATAGTTGAGGATGGCTTAAAGGAATTGATTTGGCGTAGCCATATCAACAAGTTGTAACTTCTTTTCGGGAGCCTAGAACATAAGAACTCCATGGTTAAGCGTGCTTGACCTGGAGCAATTGTGGGATGGGTGACCTCCTAGGAAGTTTCCTAGGATGCGTGTGAGTGAGGACAAAGCACGCTGAAAATACCCGTGTTAGTTTGTGAAGACACTCGTCAATCCTACAGGCAGTCCCAGGATATTACACGTGTCACTTGGTTTCTTCCTGTTCAGCCCTAATTCGTCACATATGATCTTATCTCCTTGCTTCTAGAGGTGATTTTGATCTCCTTGAGTCTTTAGCTTTCTCCTCAAGTGGATAGCAAACTTGGTTTGATACTAATAAACTCCATCACTTTGACATCTCCTGAAAAGCACAATTCAATTATGAATGCTTACAATCGCACTTAAGCATAGTTTCACAATAAGGATCCGATTAAGCTTCATATCTAAAAGCTCAGCTAAATATTAACAATTAAGCACATATGGAGACCAATTAGATCAAAAGAGTCAATTAGATCATCCGGGTAAGGCCAATGTAGTGATTGATGCACTAAGTAGGAAATTCCAACAAGTGTCCTAGAAGACAGTCCAAGAGAGTGAATTTCTTGAGAGTTTCAGGAATTTGAGTCTTGCGGTGACTGTGATGCCATGTAGACTCTCAATGAGCAAGGTGGACATAGTAAAAGGCTTAAAGACTCAAATTTTAGAAACTCAAAGTAAGGATGAAGCTCTAAGGGATACTAGTGAATAGATCTTCATAGGAACCCAACAGGATTTTGTTATAGCAAATGATGGAATGACGAAGTTTAGAGACAGACTTTATATTCCAAGAATGTCAAAAATCAAGAAAGGGATTCCAGAGGAAGCTCACAAGAGTATGTATACCATCTATCTAAAGGCTACTAGGATATTTCAAGAGTTAAGGATGGTGTTTTGGTGGCCTAGAATGTTAAAGAACATAGTAGAATATATTGAGCTGCAGGTAAGGGTGGATAGATTAAGTAATCTGCCCACTTTTTGCCAAGTAAAGTTAGCTATTTTCTATATAAAGTAGTTCAACTACTTTTGAAGGAGATAATTAGATTGCATTGAATCCTAGTGAATGTAGTGTCTAATAGAGATTCTAGATTCACATCTAGCTTTTGGGAAGCCTTGCATAAGAAGTTCAAAACTAAGTTAAGTTTTGGGACAACTTACCATCCATAAACAGGGGGGTCAAGACTTAGGAGTAAGCAGATTTCCTCTAGTGAAGGTTTGGTTGGGAGAATCTGGTACAAAAAAAGCTACTTGGGAGTTGGAATCCCATGTAAAGTGAGTTTACCCTAAGTTGTTTGCAAAAGGTGAGCAATTTTGGGGACAAAATTTTTAAAAAAAGAGGAGAGAAATGTAATACTCTTAATAGTATATTAGGCTTGTATATGGTTACAGAGGTAGCATATAACTTGCTTAACATGCATGTGAAGTTTGGTGGCAAACTGAGTTCATTTAGGCACTTTGTTGCAACACAGAAGTTGAAAAATAGCTTAAAATCACTTAAAAAAAGGCATAAAATGCTTAGATGAGAGAAATAAATATGGATAAGTTATTTCTAGGTCACAGATATGTGAAACAAGGTGTAGTTAAAGTTTCAAGATAATTAGAGTTTGTTTAGTATTTTTAAGTATACTGGTCGCTAGTACCTCCTCCAATTGCTCGTTGTTGCTGTTGATTCCTTAATGGTCGTAAGTACGATTTCCGCTGAGATCGATTGGCCTTACATTTCCTCCCTCTCTGGAATCAAGATGGTCCAAAGTTATGGGATCTCATATCCCGAGATTGACCCAACTCTTCAATCCGGTGACACTTATTCAACAATGCTGGGAATTGTTCAATTCTCAAAGGTAGAACTGCTTGCTTCACGTCATGCCTCAACCCTTCTTCAAACTTCCGACACTTCCACTCCTCATCAGGTTGGAGTTGAAAGTATCGAGAAAATTTTGATAAGTTCTTAAACCTAGCAGTATACGCATTGACCGTCATCCCCCCTTACTTCAACCCAAGGAACTCCATCTCTTTGGCGTGCCTCGTACTAGCTGGAAAATACTTCTCAAAAAACTTGCTCCAAAAAACTTCCCACGTGATAAACCTTCCCTCAGGTTCCAACAATTGTTGCATTCCTGCCCACTAATCTTCAGTGTCTCCAACAAGCATAAAGGTAGCATAAGTCACCTTCCTCTCGTCTGTGCATCCCATTCCCCTAAAGATTTTCTCCAACTCTTCGATCCAAAGATCTACCTTCTCCAGATCAAATTCACCCTTGAACTGTGGTGGATTGTTGAGGCAAAACTCTGACAAGTTCTGTGCCTCAGCTATCGCTCCCCACTGTTGAGTAGCCCTTTGATTCTGTTGTACTATTAGATCAGCCATTCCTTGCATTGCTATCACAGCTGCAACCGTACTTTCATTATCACGTTCTGCATCCACCTTCATTTGTTTACCACGAGCCATATGCGTATGTCTACCATGAACCATTGCTTTTTGATGCGGGATTAAAAGTTGCAAACCCAAGTACAGGTTATCTCAAGTAATAAATTTTCAGTGAGTCCGAGATCGAACCAAAGAGACTTGATGAAGAAAAATTAATTAAAGTAAAGTAAATATTTTGTTACAATAATAAAGATGATAAATAAAATTATTCACAAGTAAAAAGGAATTGCTTGGGTTAGGAGATCCACTCTTGGTAAATAAATTAAGGATAAGATTAATTCTTTTATAACTCAATTAGAATCCACACATAACGGAGGTTCCAATCGAAAAATACAACATTCAAAGTTTATTAAAAATTATATATGTAATTATATTATGATTCCTTTAATCATCTATTAACACCACCACTCATAAATGGGATCAAGCATTCATTGTGCCAAAATCTTGTTTATAACAAATCAAAATCTCCACTTTATAAGGAGAGTTTCTAGCACCACCACTTGTAAATGGGTTAAAGCATTCATTGTGCCAATCTCTTGTCTACAACAAATCAAGAACTCCACTTTACAAGGAGGGTTTTTAAATTAATTGGAAACAAAATATAATACATATAATGACCACTTGAAAATATATCATTTAAGCACAAGAGAGAAATTAATCTAACCTTATTTCATTACCAAGAGCTTCACTCTTTCACCCAAACAAAATGAAACTCAGTTACTCATAGATAAGAAGAAAGAAAGAGAGAAGAAGAAGAAGAAGAAGAAGAAGAAGAAGAAGAAGAAGAAGAAGAAGAAGAAGAAGAAGAAGAAGAAGAAGAAGAAGAAGAAGAACATGACTTCAATTTAGAATAAAGGAAAATTACTACAAGAAGACCTAATAACAAACTAGCATCATTTTGGTACCTAACACCTAACATCCTCAATGATCTGCCAAGGCCCCCTTTTATAGAGGATTAGAGATACAAAATGACAAGGGGGCTGAGTCATTAGTGATTGGATGAGTGGAAAATGAGTGGAAAATGCCAAATGACTTTTGGTGAGTGAAAAATTATGGAGATTCCTTGTCTCCGAAATCATTTAGCTCTGAAGTCATTGTATGCGTAAGAATAAGCAAATATAGCCTTCATGAAAGTTGTAGGCCTAGATCTTAGCTTTCAAATGGCTTTAGTTTGAGTCCAATATCATATCTATAACTCCATATAAGTTCAAATTACTGAAAACTACTCAGGCCTAGTCACAGCTCCTCTGTTCTGACTTACAAGCCCAATATCACCCATTAGGCCTCAGATTCTGGAAAAGTATTCAACATGAAAGTTGTAGATATAGGTCTCAATATTCAATGTCCAAATTTCAGCCCATTTGACAACGTCTATCCCGAAAAATGGCATGAACAGTACACATAGGTCAAGCTGTTAGGAACAGCACTCTAGTTCTTGCTTCAACCCCAATTTGAGTTATCTACTCGTGTGATTAGGCCTTTAAGGTCTTCATGAAATTTATAGAGATCTCTCTCATCTTTGAAATGCCACCAGATTCACCTTATTTGGCCATCTATATCCCAAGATATAGCCCAAATACAGAAATAATGTAAGACGTAAATTATGCTAAAAAATTCAATTAAGTCCAATTTGAGTCCAAACTTACAAAACATAATCAAACTCAATTAATGAAGTACATAGAGAGTGTAAATAACTAAAAATAAGGGTTTATTAATGTATAAAATATGTGATCATCAAATTCCCCCACACTTAGCCTTTTGCACTCTTGAGCAAAACACACAAGACCAAAACAGACTCAAAAGCTAACACTCTAAAAGACTCAATTTCTAATATTTAAGAATGAAGAACAACTAATCATTCAAGTAATCAAAACATTCATGAGGTAACATATCTTCACATCTCAGATCAATAAGCAAGGATATTTCAATTGAAAAGCATGAGTCAAGAATGATAGATCTTCACAAGATTCAACTCTCAATCCCTCAAGTGTTTAAAATGTAGGTATTTCTCTCAATTCAACTCATGAGAAATTGCACTACCATAAGCTTGCTTATCTTCTACCTTTCCACTATTCAAAACACATATATACACAAATCATGAGGATTTTATTCAAGGTTGTAATGGGGTCAAGGTAAAGGAGGAGGTAATATGGATATGACAAGTTAAATACCAGAGAATAAAAGAGCATGAGAGCTGAGTTCAATTAACAAGCATGAAAGTTCATCTCAACTCCACCTAACACAAATTCCCTTTACATATTCTTTTTCTTTCCTTTATTACATTGTTGACCCTTTTTTACTTTTTTTTTATAATTTTTTTTTACAAAAAGAACATCATATATATATTTTTTTTACCATTCTGCACACACACCCCCACACTTATTCAATAACTCATCCAATGACAGAAGTTAATGTTCTCTTATTCCCTAAGGTCGGGTAAGAACATGGTTTTTCATTTAAGGCATAGAATGAGTTCGAAACAAAAATGATCAAATAGGCTCAAAGGGGTTAAACAAATGAGAATATGCAAGGTTGGCTATTTGGTTAAAGTAGCTATTTCAAGAAAAAAGCCTCAATCATATTTATGTATGCATATGAAAATGTAGTCTCAAAAAGAATCAAAGCAAGTTCTAGAGTAACAATTCCATGAGTGAAAATCACACAAGAAAGAAGAGAATGGTACAAATGTTCAATCCATTCATCAATAGGCACAAAATCTCACAAGGCATATTTTTATCATTCTCAGTCCATCAATTCAATATCCATAACCAAGCATATAACTTTTAAGAAAGAAGACAATTAACTCAATCATGCAAATTTTCCTGAATTTGAATTACTACTTCCACACAAACTAGTTGTCTACCCAATTACTCCTTACTCTGCCATCAATTTTGATGCGTCTCAAGAGTAATTAATTTACTCCTTACTTTGCCATCCCTAATTACTTTTGTTGTTAATAAATTGATGACAAACACAACAAACATATTAACAAACACACTCCTATATTTTTTTTTTGATTTTTTTAGTTTTTTTTCACAACCATCCTCCCCCCCAACCAGATCACAACATTGTCCTCAATGTCAAAACATAGATAGGTAAAGGATATAATATATTACCTGTTGCTGCAATTACTGAAAAGAAAAAGTTTATACAAATTAAAACAGAAATAAAGTACGATAAATAAAACTAAAAATAAAGGAAAGTTATAGATGAAGTGCCAGATCACACTCTTGTTCCTTGCTGCCTCCCTTGTTGTTGTCTCTCTTGCTGCTGCCTCCCTTGCTGCTGCCTCCTGACCAATCTATCTGAACTGTTATTGGATCAGTTTTATAAACAAAAGCTTCTAATTTATCAATCAACTCATCAATAGTGAAAGTAGAGATAAGGAGTCGTCTTGCAGAAGGTGTGACAAATTTCTGTTCCACAACATGATCAACAAAAGATAACAAATTATCAAAGAAATTATTAACATTCAACAAACCTATAGGTTTATGGTGGATGTTCAGTTGGGCCAAAGAGACAATTTGAAAGACTTCTTCCAAAGTACCAAAACTACCAGGTAAGGCTATGAATGCATCAGAGTTTTCAAGCATTGCCTTCATTCGTTCATGCATAGATGATACTTGAATTTACAGTCCAATTGTCTTTCCAATGATGTTCCTTCGAGTTAAAGGTTCAGGAATGTCACCTAAAACTTGACCACCTCTTACAAATGCATTACCTTCATTCGTTCATGCATAGATGATACTTGAATTTCCAGTCCAATTGTCTTTCCAATGATGTTCCTTCGAGTTAAAGGTTCATGAATGTCACCTAAAACTTGACCACCTCTTACAAATGTAGAAAGTGATATAGCCCCCATTAACCCAATGCTACCTCCCCCATATATTACATGAATGTTCCTCGCAGCAAGTGTTCTACCAACAGTGCTTGCTGCGTTTACAAACTCTAAACCCTTCCCATAACTTGTCCCACAAAATACACAAATACCGGCAAATCTACGAACAAAAGAAGAAGCTCCCTCCATTTCTACACTCACACTCTCTTTGAATGATTATGAGTTGCAGGAAAGTGAAGAAAATTGAGTGTTTAAATAGGGAAGAGAATAGAAAAAGTAATAATAGCTCCTATATGGGTAGGTTGGCTGTTGTCAGAAAAGTTTGAATTTAAGAAACTTTTTTTTTAACCCTTTAATTTTTTTTTTATTTTTTATTTTTTAGACTTCAAGAAAATCATCAGGGTAAAAAAGTCTAGAAACCCCTAAAGGATTCCGTCCAAAGGATCGTCTGTCCAAAACCAAAATACAACAAAATCATATAAAGATAAAATAATAATAACAAATGATTCATACCTTTATGTACAGGTTTCATGGCGTATCTTTATACTGCGCGTCATGAGTGCAGTAATACCAAGACGGCTCAGCCAATCTGGGCATTCTTCTCCCTCCCGCTTGTGGGATATCCCAGCCTATGCATCGTCCCTCTAGTTAAAGAGAGAAAATCTGAATACGACAACCAGTGACCACAGCCAGTGAGAGGTCGCTGGAGAGCCCATGACATTAAATCACAGGATCCAGCTCAGAGGCATTGTCACGCGAGAATGCAAACACGAGACGCTTCTATCTGTCCATCAGCAAGTAGAGCCTATGGTTAAAACCTGGGAATGCTTGTGCGGCTCTCTACAGAGCATGGCACACGAACGTTTTTTACCGACTGCGTGTGAAGGTCCACCCGAGTCAATGACGGGTCTGCTACTGCCAGGGGCTCCTAATCTAATTAAAGACCAAGTACAACTGAAGTTTTGCCCTTTTTTATTCTTTTTTTTTTTTTTTTTTTTTTTTTTACTTTTTTGTCCTTTTTATTTTTTGAAGATGTACAAGATAATATATACATGTTGTTGTGATTATGGCTTACATCTTCCTCTGGTTTCACGTCCAGAAATGGCTTAAACGCCTTCTATGAGTCGAGGATAAGCTTCCCATCTAATTTTCTTATAAATTGGCAAACAAGGTCTTTTTGAGTCAGATTCCCAAGACTATAACGCTCTTGCTTGTCCTTGAAGAGATTCCACAAAATAAGAAGTTCACGCTGCATAACTCCACAAGAATGTGTCTCAAGAGTCAATAAGATATTATCTAATGACTCATTACTCAGTCCATTCTTAATGAAGAATATTTTATCTTCTCTGTTTACATAAACCATCCCCAAAGAGTGACATCGCGTATTGCAATTCCATCGTGCACACTTGTAACAAACTTTCATTCTTTTTGCTCTTCTCCTTTTTGAAAATGAACTTTTACCGAGACCCGACATATATGGGACAAATAAATCTAAAGATTCACCAGCTAAACGAACCTTTGCTTCGATTATCCAGCGTATATCTTCTAGGATGCCCTTGTACATTAATAGTTTCAGTCTTTCACACCTAGCTTTGTAGATTTTGGTTAGAGCATTTTTAGGAACAGAAGGGAAATGCTTTCTTAGATTTGAGAGAATGACATCCATTTTGAAGGAGAAGGAATCAGTTATTATGAGAAACTGAAAGACAAACCGACTTGAGAGTCACGAAGTACCGCTATCTGCCATTTAACCGGGAATACAAAGAACTACAAAAAAAGAAAGAAATAAAATTAAAATAAATTCTACTCATAATAAGGATTAGAAAGAGAGATGGATTCTACCTCAACAACTTGATGTTCTAGAAATGGTTTGAGTCTTTGTCCATTGACCTTTAAAACATTATCATTCTTAGGATTCTCAATGTCCTTGGCCCTATAAGGATACACATGTTTGACAATAAAAGGACTAATCCACCTAGATCTCAATTTTCCAGAGAATAGATGTAGACGAGAATTATAAAGCAGAACTTTTTGACCAATTTCAAAAGATTTTCTCAAAATTGATTTGTCATGAAAAGCTTTTGTTCTAACTTTATAAATTTTTGAATTTTCATATGCATCATTTCTCAATTCCTCACGTTCATTCAATTGCAATTTGCGTAACTTGGAAGCATCATCAAGATTTGAGTTGAAAGCTTTAATGACCCAAAATGCTTTATGTTCCAATTCTACAGGTAAGTGACAAGGTTTTCCATAGACTAACCGATAGGGAGACATGCCTAAAGATGTTTTGAAAGCAGTACGGTAAGCCCAAAGTGCATTATTTAATCTTAAAGACCAATCTTTACGATTTGGGTTAAATGTTTTTTTCCAAAATTTGTTTAATTTCTCTATTTGCTAATTATACTTGTCCACTTGTCTGAGGGTGATAAGGGGTAGCAATTTTATGTGTGATGCCATATTTCTTCATTAAAGATTCAAATGGTTTATTACAAAAATGTTTTCCCCCATCACTAATGATAGCTCGAGGGATTCCAAATCGACTCAAAACATTTTCTTTTTAAAATTTTAGAACATTTTTATGATCATTGTGCCGACATGGAATCGCCTCAATCTATTTTGAGACATAATCAACTGCAACCAAAATGTACACAAATCCAAATGATGATGGAAATGGACCCATAAAATCAATTCCCCAACAATCAAAAATTTCAATGACAAGGATAGGGTTCAAAGGCATCATATTTCTTTTAGAAATGGACCCCAATTTTTGACAATTTTCGTAACTTTTGCAAAAAGTGTAACTATCCTTGAATAAAGTGGGCCAATAAAATCCACATTGTAAGATTTTTGCAGCTGTTTTCTTTGAAGAAAAATGACCTCCACATGCTTCTGAATGACAAAATTTAATGACACTACTTACCTCATTGTCGGGTACACATCTCCGAAAGATTTGATCAAGACAATATTTGAACAAATATGGGTCATCCCAATAGAAAATTTTCACCTCAATCAAAAACTTTTTTCTGTCTTGGTGAGTCCATTGAGGCGGCATCTTACCTGTTACAAGAAAATTAACAATGTTAGCAAACCAAGGCATGTAATTGACAGAAAATAAAAATTCATCGTGAAAAGAATCATTGATAGGCGTGCTATTAAAAGATGAACCTGTTGTAAGTCTGGACAAATGATCTACAACAACATTTTCGGTTCCTTTCTTGTCTTTTATTGTGATGTTGAATTCTTGAAGCAACAAGATCCACCTTATCAACCTAGGTTTGGCATCCTGCTTAGACATTAAATATCTAACAACAGCATGATCAGTAAAAACAACAGTGGAAGAACCAATTAAATAAGCTCAAAATTTGTCCAATGCAAAAATTACAACAAGTAGTCCTTTTTCAGTAGTGGTGTAATTCATTTGTGCATTATTCAAAGTTTGAATTGCGTAATAAATTACATAAGGCTTACCTTCCTTTCTCTGTCCTAAAACAGCACCAATAGCAAAATCACTAGCATCACACATCAACTCAAAAGGCAAAGACTAGTCAGGAGATTATATGATAGGAGCAGAAGTCAAAAGACCGAATAATTTTTTAAATTTTTTTTGACAATCTTGGGTCCAATCAAATGGTGCATCTTTTGTTAGAAGATTACATAATGGTCTAGATATTACACTAAAGTCCTTTACGAATCTTTTGTAAAATCCTGCATGTCCTAAAAAGGAACGAACTTCTCTGACTATTTTTGGGGAAGGCAAATGAGCAATTAATTCAACTTTGGCCTTATTAACTTCAATTCTTTTAGAAGATATCACATGACCTAACATTATTCCCGAGATAACCATGTAATGACATTTTTCCCAATTCAACACAAATCATTTTTCTTTGCATCTTTTAAGAACTTTTTCCAAATTATCAAGATAATTTTCAAAAGGATTTCCAAAAACTGTCAGATCATCCATGAAAACTTCTAAATAATGCTAAATCATGTCACTAAAAATACTTAACATGCATCTTTGAAAAGTTACCAGAGTATTACAAAAACCAAAAGGCATTCTTCTATATGCAAAAGTGCCAAAGGGGCACGTAAAAGTGGTCTTTTCTTGATCCTCTAATGCAATTGGTATTTGATTATACCCTGAATAACCATCAAGAAAATAATAGTAGGGATGTCCTGCTACTCTTTCCAGAATCTGATCAAGAAATAGCAAAGGAAAATGATCTTTCTTAGTAGTTGCATTCAATTTTCTGAAATCAATACACATACACCAACTAGACGAGACTTGGGTAGGTATTAATTCTCCTTTTTCATTTTCAACCACTATTATTCCATATTTCTTAGGCACAACTTATGTAGGGCTTACCCGCTGGCTATCAGAGATAGGATAGATAATTCCAACATCAAGTAATTTAAGAACTTCAGCTCTAACTACCTCTTTCATGTGTGGATTTAATATTCTTTGAGGTTGTTGAGATGTTTTAACATTATCCTCTAAATGTATTCTATGTGTACAAATTAACGAATTAATGCCTTTTATGTCCTTTAATGTCCATCTAATTGTACTTTTATGCCTTTTAAGTACTTCTATCAACATACCTTCTTGTTCTTTAGTCAGGGATGAGGAAATTACCACTGGAAAACTTTGTTCTTCTCCCAAAAATGTGTACTTCAACCCAGCAGGTAATGGCTTTAGTTCCAGTGAGGGTACTTCTTCATGGGTCATCATTAATGGGTTTTAGCTCTTCAAATCTTGGCTTCCTTCCTTTGTATTCCATTTCCTGTGTACAGTCAAGCAAAGAGCATATTTCAGCAACATTATCATCTAATTGTGTAGTTGAATCAAATGAATTAATTAAACAAATTTCTAATGGATCAGAAGAACTCCTAGTTTGAAGATGATCATCTATAATGGCCTCAATCCCTTCAATATCTTCATTGTCATCATAAACTTCATGTGGTTTCTTGCACATGTTGAAAACATTAAGCTCTAGTGTCATATTTCTAAATGTTAGCTTCACCACTCCATTTCTGTAATTTATCAAAGCATTAGATGTTACTAAAAATGGGTGACCTAGAATAACAGGAACTGACTTAGAACTATCAACCATAGGTTCAGTTTCCAAGACAATAAAATCCACAGGATATATGAATTTATCAACTTGAACTAACACATTTTCCACTATTTCTTTTGGGATTTTAATTGATCTATCAGCAAGTAGAAGAGTTACAGAAGTTGGTTTTAACTCACCAAGGTTGAGTTGTTGATAAACTGAATATGGAAGCAAATTAACACTAGCACCAAGATCAAGTAAAGCTCGTTCAACTTTATGTTCACCAATAATGCATGAAACTGTAGGACAACCAGGGTCTTTATATTTCAACTCATTATTGTTTTGAATAATGGAGCTTACCTGTTCAGTCAAAAAGGCATTCTTTTTTACATTATGTTTCCTTTTAACAGTGCACAAGTCTTTCAAAAATTTGGCATAACAAGGAATCTTTTTGATAGCATCTACCAGAGGAATATTGACCTTCACTTGTTTAAAAATTTCAAAAATGTCACTATTATGGTTCACTTTACTTGAATTGTTTAATGCTTGAGGATATAGGGGTGAAGGCAAGGGTTTGGTCTCCTTTTGGCTAGGTGGCTTATCAACTCCTTCCTCATCTTTGGGACTTGACTCATCATTTTTCTCACAAGGTTTAGGAATTTATTTTTCAACAACCTTTCCACTCCTAAGAGTTATCACTGACTTGACTTGATCTATTTGTTGGCTTTCTGAACTACCCTTATTTAGGCTGTACTGACTCTTAGGATTTGGTTGAGGTTGAGAGGGCCTTTCTTGTGAATGGCAAGTGCACAAGAAAGTTTAGTAAGAGTGTCTTTTATGTCAATTATGGCTTGAGTGTTTTGATTATTAAAGGCCTCTTGCTTTTCCATGAATGCATGCAATGCTCTTTCAAGATCTTTCCTATATGGTGGGACATAGGGTGCATATCCTTGAGAATTTTGAGAGTCTTGTTGTGCTTGAGGAGGTGGTGGTTACATGAATTGTGCCTGATTGTTGGTCCTCCAACTGAAGTTCAGGTGATTTCTCCGTCCCGGATTGTATGTATCTGAAAAAGAAGAAGTGAATGACTTTTTAAAATTATTCATTGCATTTACTTGCCCATGCATAACTTCTTTAAAAATAGAAATTTTTGGATATTCATTTGTTGAGTGTCCCAATTCATCACAAATGCTACAAATTTCTTCATTTTGCACAGATTTGATTTCTTTTACTTTCCCGGATTCCATGACTTCAACCTTTCTAGCCAAACTGGCAAACCTAGCATTTAGATCTTCTTCTTAACTAAGATGATATTTTCCTTTACTAGCACTTGCAAGGTTAGATCTAATTGAATTTTCAGAAGGATTAGTACCATACCATGATTGAGAATTTTCAGCCAAATGGTCTAAATAGTCTAAAGCTTCATCAGGTTCTTTATCAAGAAATTCACCATTGCACATTGTTTTCACAAATTGTTTAGTTTCGGGTGTTAATCCTTCATAAAAGAAGCTTATAGTGTGTCATTTTTCAAAACCATGATGTGGGCAAGAATTCAACAAATCTTTAAAATGTTCCCAACTTTGAAAATATGCTTCATTTGAATTTTGGGAAAAATTTTGCATTTGTCTTTTCAAAGCATTGGTTTTATGTGTTGGAAAAATTTTCTTTAAAAACTCACCTTGCATTTCTTGCCATGTGCCAATTGATCTTGGTTTCAAAGTGTTAAGCCAAACTTTTGCTTTATCTTTCAAAGAAAAAGGAAACAATTTAAGCTTAACAACCTCTTCAATGCAAGTTTGATCATGAAAAGCGGTACGTACTTCCTCAAATTCTTTTAAATGTAAATATGGGCTTTCAGATTCTAAACCATGGAAATTAGGAAGTAAAGAAATCATACCTGGCTTGAATCTAAAATTGTTAGCATTTAGTGGAAAGATAAAACATGATAGACTAGAATTTCGAGATGGTTGCAAATATTCATGCATGGTTCGCAACGGTTGATTTTCATGTTCATCATGCACACTTTCATTTTCAGTCACTGTGTTTAATGTGTGTGATTGTGATCCAGACAAATCAATATGTAAAGTACTAGGATTAACTTTAACCAAACGATCAAAATTTAAATCACGATACTAATTAAGCATAAACAAGTAACTTAAAATATAAAATAAAATATACAAGCTAGCAATATAAACTGTCCATTAAATATTAACAAAGATGTGATATAAACCAGCTACCAAATAAATATTAACAATGGTGTGGTATAAACCAACCACCAAATAAGTTAATAAACAGAAAAATTAAAAAGTTAGTATGCAGATAAATTAAAATGTTAGAAGCGGGTAAAGTAAAAAGTTAGTAAGTTAGTAAACAAAAATAAATGATAGAAAATAAATAACAAAAAATAAATGACAAAAAATAAATACAGAAAGTAAAGTACAAAAAAATAAAATACAGAAAATAAAGTACAAAAAGTAAATTTAAAATATGAAAACTAGAGAATCGGCAAGTCGATTTTTTGCTCAAACGAGATAGAAGAGAAGAAGAAAGATTATTTCATTAATGATTAAATATTATAGAGAAATTAGGGAGAGTTTCCCCTACTAAGTTAGTACGTTAGTAAGTACAAAGGAAAAAAATTAAAAGAGTAGAATATATATATACAAAATATTTACACTATAAATTTGTTCTTCAAATCAAGTCCCCGACAACGGCACCAAAAACTTGATGCGGGATTAAAAGTTGCAAACCCAAGTGCAGGTTATCTCAAGTAATAAATTCTCGGTGAGTCCGAGGTCGAACCACAGAGACTTGATGAAGAAAAATTAATTAAAGTAAAGTAAATATTTTGTTACAACAATAAAGATGATAAATAAAATTGTTCACAAGTAAAAAGAAATTGCTTGGGTTAGGAGATCCACTCTTGGTAAATAAATTAAGGACAAGATTAATTCTTTTATAACTCAATTAGAATCCACACATAATGGAGGTTCCAATCAGAAAATACAACGTTCAAAGTTCATTAAAAATTATATACGTAATTATATTATGATTCTTTTAATCATCTATTAACACCACCACTCATAAATGGGATCAAGCATTCATTGTGCCAAAATCTTGTCTACAACAAATCAAGATCTCCACTTTATAAGGAGAGTTTCTAGGACCACCACTTGTAAATGGGTTAAAGCATTCATTGTGCCAATCTCTTGAATACAACAAATCAAGAACTCCACTTTACAAGGAGGGTTTTTAAATTAATTGGAAACAAAATATAATACGTATAATGACCACTTGAAAATATATCATTTAAGCACAAGAGAGAAATTAATCTAACCTTATTTCATTACCAAGAGCTTCACTGTTTCACCCAAGCAAAATGAAACTTAGTTACTCATAGATAAGAAGAAAGAAAAAGAGAAGAAGAAGAAGAAGAACATGACTTCAATTTAGAACAAAGGAAAATTACTACAAGAAAACCTATTAACAAACTAGCATCATTTTGGTACCTAACACCTAATACCCTCAATGATCTGCCAAGGCCCCCTTTTATAGAGGATTAGAGATATAAAATGATAAGGGGACTGAGTCATTAGTGATTGGATGAGTGGAAAATGAGTGGAAAATGCCAAATGACTTTTGGTGAGTGAAAAATTATGGAGATTCCTTATCTCCAAAATCATTTAGCTCTGAAGTCATTGCATACGTCAGAATGGGCAAATATAGCCTTCATGAAAGTTGTAGGTCTAGATCTTAGCTTTCAAATGGATTTAGTTTGAGTCCAATATCATATCTATAACTCCAGATAAGTTCAAATTACTGCACACTACTCAGGCCTAGTCACAGCTCCTCTATTCTGACTTGCAAGCCCAATATCACCCATTAGGCCTCAGATTCTGGAAAAATGTTCAACATGAAAGTTGTAGATATAGGTCTCAATATTCAGTGTCCAAATTTCAGCCCATTTGATAATGTCTATCCTGAAAAATGGCATGAATAGTACACATAGGTCAAGCTGCCAGGGACAGCACTCTAGTTCTTGCTTCAACCCCAATTTGAGTTATCTACTCGTGTGATTGGGCCTTTAAGGTCTTCATCAAAGTTATAGAGCTCTCTCTTATCTTTAAAATGCCACCAGATTCACCTTATTTGGCCATCTACATCCCAACATATAGCCCAAATACAGAAATAATGTATGACGTAAATTATGCTAAAAAATTCAATTAAGTCCAATTTGAGTCCAAACTTACAAAACATAATCAAACTCAATCAATTAAGTACATGGAGAGTGTAAATGACTAAAAATGAGGGTTTATTAATGTATAAAATATGTGATCATCACTTTTCTTCAAGTTTAGGCAAAGAAAAATACAATAAAAATTAAACATAACCAAGTCAAGCAATATTGTCTCATTCCGGAAACCAAACAATACATCTCTGTGTTCGATTTCAGATAAACACACAACACAAACAAGACAAACCTACCCACAAATCCAAAAGACTTGAACTTGGGCTCTACTCATACTAGAGGTACCACTCCAAAGGGCGTAGATACAAACAATTCTACACGAGTTTAGTCATCCAACTGGACCCTTACTAGAAGAACTCCAATTCTCTTAGTTTGTCTAGTTGAAGTCATAGTTTCCTGTCCACACAGAACATTACATATTGAGTGGGCCAATCCTCAATATCATGCAACTGTGTAACAGTAACTATGAACACCCAACTTAAAGCAACTTATGCAATCCTCTTTCAACACCTCAAACAAGAGACAAGGAAATGCACAACACACATAGAAATTTCTACATGCCTAAGCATAGTCAGTCCATACCATGGCTCAACAGGATGAACTGCTCTAATACCACCTAATGTAGCACCCCCTCCGAAAGGCATTACACTTTTGACCAACTCCTTTTATTTCTTTACCCAAGCTATAAAATATATGATGTTATAAAATACGAGTTTCAGAATTTCTTTTTTGCGGATAACATAAACTTATCAAATTATAGAAACACAAGACATAAGAAATGCATAATATACATCCCATGTACATAACATAGATTAGTAACAACTTTAACACATAAAGCTTACGTACTATAAATAACATATATAATTACCATATCAAAATTGATCCTATTCCAAGTCCAAACAATTGAAGAGAAGGGTCTTGCACCCGATCCTCCTCCAAATCCTCTTCGGAATCCCTAACGGACTTATTCCCCAGTCGGGGCATGTCACCACTAACGGGAGTTCGAGCAGTCGACACCTTGGAATCTTCCCTAGGAGTGTTATGAAGATTACTCCATAACTCTCCAATAGGCATACAAAACTCCAAGAAAATAGCAGCATCCACAAAAAACGTAGTAACCCCATGTCGAGTCCTACTCCAAAGCAAGGTAACATCTCCAATATACTGAAAGTACCCCGTGTCCCAATGGACGCGCCACGCTTTAATGCCCCATAGAACTGCAGCCTAACAAAACTCTAAAGATTCTGCCTCACCGCCATCACAGTCCTCTTAAAAACATAAATATATAATAGAACAAACAGCACAAGACATAAAGAGGTGAGATCCCCTACATCAATACCAGGATGACAGCAAGAAATAGTAATGACAATAATGCCATTCATATACAGCAATATCGAAGAACAACAGATATAATCATGTTAATACAGGAATATCACAGAACAACAGGTATAATCATGTTATCAATTGATAGATAATTCAACAATGTATATCACAATACATGAATACTTGCCATACCATAACAATAAGTATACTGGCTATACTACCACAATATGTATACTAACTATGCCACGACAAGATGTACACTGACTATGCATATGCACAATGTGTATACTGACCATTCTTATGCACAACACGCTCATTTCCTACTCCATGGAGCAAAACACAATTTCAAAGAGAATGATCTAGAAGACATGTCTGTATCTCGTCAACCTCAAGTCAAGTGCTATAATTTCTCAATTTGCGCAACATGACTTATACAAGACAATCTACACCAGATCATGAATAGGAATAGTGTCTCAGTTTGGAATGTCGGTGCATTTGCATCGATCCGATCCACGGCACAGTGGCGCTACCAACTGGCCATTATGGAAAACCCGTGCCCCGACGCCCCCAAGGTCAACACGCGACCTGCACTATGTCCATCGCCCCCGCACTTAGGTGTGATTCAACTCCTAGGCATGAAGCCTCAACCGACACCGCCGGTATACTACATGAACAATGACTCAATGCATACACACATACTGATATTATGATTTTCCATAACATAGGCTACTCACGAGCCAAACCAGTCATCAACATCACCGGGTCCTGTTTGAGAATCCGACAGCACACTGCTATTATATTCAGTCACAAGGTATCTTTATCGTATAAATTTAGGAATCATCACTCTCAAATTACATAAAACATTCTCTTAATCTCATAAATTCTTTTTCTTTCCCTAAACCCTAAAAATACCTTAAGTTTTCATTATCTTTCTCTCAAGCTTATTTTTCCACTCAAGGCTGAAAACCCTTTCTTATTAAATGACCACAACTTGTTGTATTACTCCTTCATTATTGTAAATCCTTAATCCAATTCCCTTTTCACCTAAGCATCTAAGTTCCAGATCAACACAAAAATTTGTCTTGGATACCCTTTTTAAAGCCACTTGGCCGTGGGCCTAAAGTCTTTGGACCTCAAAATTTTCATCTTCAATAACAAGATTCCAACTAAAACTCTATTAAATAAAATACTTCAAATTTCAGATCATCTTTCTATCTTATTTCTATAATTGAAACCAAAATCAATTCCTTTAATCCTAATTTAGTCCCCAAATCATCTAAGTAATATTTTCTAACATTCTTTCCCAAACTCTCATTATTCTAATTCTAAATGAAATCCTTTCCATTTAAATTATCAAAATCATCTTAACTAAAATATTTTAAGTTTCCAAGTTACTTCTCCATCCTATTATCAAATACCATGGCCGAAAACCAATTCTTTTCAATGGTAAAAACTTTGTTTCTTTCCTCTGTCAACTTGTAAACTCATAAATTATATTCTTGCTATCTAATCATCTAAGTTCTTAATCAATAAAATATTTTTCTCATAGATACCTCCTCCTAGGCCAAAAGGCCGTGAGCCTCAAGAGATCATTGGAACCTAAAATTATTCCTTTACAACATAATCATAGCAGGTAGCATACTTTAATCATCATAATTTTACTACATCAAGTTCAGGCATACTATCAAAATCACATTTAACCATTAAGCTACCGTAGTCATTTCATGTATACAAACAACATCATATGGTTGTACAAAATCAAATAAGCATAAACTAATAATCACACAATCGAGTGAATAAATCCTCACATGAATTTTTCACTCACAAACACAAATATTTCATTCCTCACCACCATAACATGGTTGATGAGGTTAATCTCTCTCTTACTTTAGATGTAGTTTCCTAGCTCGTTGTAGGTCTCATTCTGTAGCAAACTTTCACCATCAAGAAGTTCTTAAAATCAAAGTAAACACAAGAATTAACATCTAAGGCTTGAATAAGATGGCCATAGATCAAAGTATGGTCTTACATCTTTAAAAATGAAGCAAGAAAGAAGATTTAAGAACTTTGCCTCAAAACTATTGAACTTGAGACTTGAATAAATACTTGAAGATAGATGAACTAAAGATTGATCTCCACACAAAAGTGTCTGAGAATGATGTATAGATTCAAGATCTGAGATTATCTTAAATTATAGAAGATTGGGTGATGGGTTTTGGGGGCTTGGCCGTGGGTTTAGAGAGAGAAAGTGAGAGAGTTTTTGGGAGATAGTTTCTCAAAAGCAAAACAAGAAAGGCTTAAGTGAGAGAAAAAACTATTTTTAGTCACAAAACTTGACTTGAAAGCCCTCTTGGCCGTGGACTTCCCAAGGAGAGAAGTAGACAAGCTTCTCCAACAAGCTTCCTCAAAGCTTCTTCAACAAGTTTCTCCAAAGCTTCTCCAACAAGCTTCCTCAAAGCTTCTCCAACAAGCTTTTTCAAAGCTTCTCCAACAAGCTTCCTCAAAGCTTGTTTCCTATTGGTCTAAAATGTCAAATGGTGATGTCATCAAGAGAACTTCTAGAAAAAGGTGACTAGATTTAAACCATCTATTAGATCTTTACTAAAAGCTATTATCCAATGGACAAAAGTTACAGTTAACAAAATCAGTATCTATTGTCCAATGGGTAACAGAACGCACCTAGATTTTATTGGTCAGATAAAATCTCAGACAATGAAAACTTCAAAAATTGTCTCCGATTTTGAGTTTAGTAAGATCCCCCGGCCCTATTTCAACAGTCCAAAATTTTTTGGCCTCGAAAAATAAATATTTTTCTGAACCCACCTCAAAAACACATACAATCACTACAAAAAACGCGCTAGATTGCGGCGGTTTTTTTTACAGTTTGCGGGGGTTTTTAACCCCCGCAAATTCAATTGCAGCGGTTTTAAAAAACGCTGCATTTACATTCACCGCAATATATTGTGGCGGTTTTTCAGCGACCCCCGCAACAATGATTAATTTGCGGCGGTTTTAAAAGCCCCACAATTTTGCGGTGGTTTTGTTAAAATTTTGCAGCGGTTTTTAACTTCCACCATCTATTTGCCTGAATCTATTAATTAAAAAAATTGTCGCGTTTGTTTTAATTTGCGGCGGTTTTAAACCTCCACTATCTATGTTCTTGATTTTGTTTATCAAAAAAATTGCGGAGGTTGAAAACCGCCGCTATTTAATTATTGTAACCAACATTTTTTATTTTATTATTTATCTAATGAAACTTTTTTAAAAGAAAGATTTAGGTATTTAATTTTTATTTATAATAATATTTAGGATGCCCAATTAAAATAATTAATTGTAACAAATTGCTAACATAAATGTAAATCAAATTACATTAAAAATATTCATAGTAACATTAAAAACACAAGTTTGAATCCATAATAAACTAAATAAATTCATCCATTGTAACATAAACTTACAACTTAAAATCCTTGATCTAAAGTAATGTCACAATAAATGAACATAAAAAATCAACACTAAATATGCTATTGGTGGTTTGTGTTGCTACCACCAGATGATCTTCTTGCATCCAATGGAGTAGTAGGTTCACTTGAAGCATCACCTGGCTGAAATAATAAAAGACATTAATAATATTAGCATGCAATTTTGATTTCTATTTATAATATTCTGAGCTCCTTGTTTCTTGTACTCTATTGACATAGAAGAATCAAATACTATGAGTAAAGCTACAAATCAGGATTCTATTATCATATTTCACTGAGAAATGAGAAAAGTGTGCACTAGTTTGAACTTTGAAGATCTGTTCCTGCACCACGTGCTTCCAATACATATCACTCCATACTCCAAAGAGAAAATCAGAAATGGAATATATACACTAGTGAAAAAAATTCTTACAGGGACAAGAAATTAAGATCACTTTCAGAACTAAAAAAAAAAGACTAAATAAACCTTGAATATGTTGAGAGGAAACACTAACAGGATTAATAAAAGACATCAGCTAGCTAGCCGTACCACACCCACTCACCTAACTTACCACGCTGCCAAGTGCCAACCAAAGCCAACCCACTAAATGATAGATAACATAAATCAAGGAAATCACATTACCAATATATGTACACCACTAGAAGAATAAAAAAGTTAACAGAAAGCACTCTCCTCATTTCATGCTTCCAACAATTTGACACACAACAAATAAAGTTCTTCTGTTAGGTAGATTACTTTCAACTGCATAAATAAAATTTTATGAGTCACTTTACAATAGCTTAATAATTAAGAATAAAAGAATTTACTGATGAGCTTTTCATACAAATTTTTTTATAGATCTAATTAATTACTTTTACTGCTATAATAAACTGGAAATAAAGAACAAGCTATGAAAATAGGTCCCTAACATATCCAAGAAGTAAATCAACAAATTTGGAACGTGTCCATGTTGTGGGAAAAAAGACAAGGACACAGACCTCCTAATCCTAAACAACCTGCTCAACATAGTCACATTTAACTCTCTTCTCTATCTCTGTAGCTGAAGATCTTCTTCCCCTTGAAGTCCTCTTTATGTTTTGCCTAAACTCACTACATGAAATAGTTACATTACAATCAATGCACATGACTAGTCTATTTCAATTGTATAACTACAAACCATATAAAGTTTATCTTGTTTACTCACTCCACAAATGGCGTGACTATTTCACAATTTAGAATCACATATCGGTGAGCTTGTAGTTTCTGCATCTGAGTTAAAGTAAACATTGAGGAAGCTCCTACTGGTTTACCGATTTGGGGGAAGATAGAAGACATTTTAGAAGGCTCATTGTCATTTGGGTCATCACGAACACGTGTAGGTCTATTGAACCTTGTTTCTATATCATCTATGTACCGAGAACAAAAAGTAAGAGACTCTTCAGCTAGGTAACCTTCAGCTATAGAACCTTCAGGTTGTGCCTTATTCCGTACATGTGACTTTAAATGACCTAATTCCCTACAAAAATGATGGATAAATAGTGTAAACAACTATTTTAAGTGAGTTAAACACAAATGACCTTCAATTAAAAGTAGCAATCTTTTACCTCTCCACAGGATACATATACCGATAATGCACTGGACCTCCGAGCTTTGCTTCCTCTATTAGATGCACAGTTAAATGAACCATGACTGTGAAGAATGATGGAGGGAATAACATCTCCAGGTGGCACAGTGTATTCACAATGCGATCTTGGAGCTTATCAAGGTCTGAAAGATTCAAGCTTTTACCACAAAGGACTCTAAAAAATGAGCAGAAGTCCACTAAGACTGCAGTTATATGATTTGGCAACACATTACGAATTGCTAGCGGTAGCAATTGCTCCATAATAATATGGCAATCATGACTTTTCAACCCAAAAATCTTTTTTTGTACCTCATCAACACATCTAGAAATGTTACTTGAGTAGCCATCTGGTACTATAACATTCTTCAAAGTTGCGAGAAATAACTTTTTGGTATCACGTGTTAGTGAAAACAAAGCAAGGTGATATGTTCCATTATCATTCGACCAAAGATCACGCCTTATGCCCATTTCTCTTAGATCCTTTCGGGCATTAAAATTATAGACAAAATAAACTCAACGGATAATCATTCTAATACCATAACATTACATTCACAAAATAAATTCCTAACTTTATCTAAAATTACATTCACAAAACAAACAAGTATAAAATTATAAAGAAAATTTTAATATAATGACGATTAGATTGTAACTTATTAATTACTTTCTTTTTCGTTTCCCTCGTTAATATGGGGAAATCTATATATTTGTGATTATAATAGATTAACAATCACAAGTTCTTGCAAGAAGATTTAACAGGCAATGATAAAACATTTTAGCGGCCTATTGTGATCTAAAGACCGATCACTATCGAGGCAATCCTTCAATATCAATAATAATAATAATAATAATAATAACTTAACTTTGACAAGTGAAATAAACATAATAAACAAGACAAACACTTGACCAAGTCTTAAAGATTAACAAAACTTGAAGAAAAGATCGTTATTTTATTTGACCAATAGAAATAATTAAAGTATCTCGATAAGTAGATATTATCGCAACTAGAATTCCTTTCCAACAATTGTCTTGTCACATAAGTTTTACCCATTATTTTATTTTGTTAGTTTTACATCTTCTAAAATGCCTTACATTTAAAAATAATTCTTGATTATAAAATCAAACAAACCTGAACAATCATTTGCTTTTATTAGAATATCATTAAAAAAATTAGTACAGAGAAGATCATTAAGTTAAATCTTAACATCAATTAATGAATAAACAATTACACTTTTACTTTACACAAATAGAATCCAATACAAACACTAAATAAATAAATAAATTAATGACACTGACAAATTTTATTGAATATCATTAGATAGCACACGTCTCCGAAATAGATTAACCACGGAAACTAACTCCTAAACAACGAATGAACGTCTCACTATATTAAGGCCTTGTTAGTTGTCACCCATAAGATTTAACTGTAACTTAATTTGAAAGATTAAAAATATTTTAAAAAAGAAAAAATAAAGGAATCAAAATTACCACACTCTACCAAACATGTCAATTGTCAAATTCACTGTCATGTACCAAGCAAACATGAAAGCAAAGACACTAAAAGACTTTTACAGATTTGGTTATATATCGTATCAGATTAAGTTCTTTTCCATTTTGTGCAGAGCTGTGTGACTTGAGTTTGTTTCAGATGGATAACATGACTCCATTGATAGCTCCTTTTATGAAGGAATTAATTAGTCTAGAAGTTTTGCACGTCAGAGAATCTTTCAACAGAAACCACTTTACTTACAAAAATGACATTGTTACTGATATTTGCATATGAAGGAACACCATAAATTTTAGTTGCTTCAGGTTTCTAATGCATATTTAACTCAAATATATGAACTACATAGAATTCCTATTCTTTTTTAACTTATAATCGGACTTAAAAATGCAAACAATAAATTGAGTTTTGTGAGCATAGCTTTGAACTACATTTGTATTTATATTAACTACATCCAAAAATTCCTGAATAACAATGTTTCAAAAAAAATAGCAAAGCAGTCATATTCACAGTCAAGCAGAAGGTAGTCTTTGACTAACTTTAAGACTATTTTGCATTTAGTGCGTATGATACCCATAAGAAAGATCCAAATTTCTTTTCAAAAAGTAATTGAGCCTGATCAAAACACGGAAAACCACTATGAAGCATTTAATAGCTAAAGATTTGTCATTCTTGATTCTACATAACCTGTGTCCATCAACGAGTCAGGGCTTCTGATACAATACATTGATATAATACAGGAATTTTCCTTTTGCCTTTGTCTAAATATAGCGACTAGTATTCACTCGATCATTTTCATAATTTAGTGCTAATCTTCAAATGCTCAGATTTGGTTATATAATTGATAAAACTGCAGAGTTCTCAAGAGCCTTGTCCCTCCTTGGGTGGAAAAGTCCAATGTATCAATAGTTAGGAAGTCATATACGGTGGGGAAAATAAAGAAAAGCTAAGGAATTTCATAAATGAATCTGGGGCCTTTTGATGCTTCCATTAGAAACAGGGGAGGGAGAGCTTCCATTGCAGGAAAGAGGGGTCCATGTGAATGCCTCCACCAGGAGAGAAAAAAACTAGTAAGTAAACAAATTAAACCCCACCCAAAAAAATTAATGAAGTCTGCCATAAAAGCAAAACCAATTGTATGAAGTTATGAGTGAAACCTAAGATTAACACGAAAGGGAGAGAGAAAAGGAAAAACCCTTTGTAGAACATTTCAGAAATAGAAACATACGGACCACATCTGTACTAGAAGAGCCAATGGTGGAGACATTTCATCTAGATCTATCATGTTAACATCTTCCCAAACAAAACAAAACAACTACATCTACCATACCCCATACATACATACATTATTTAGATCTATGTCCCTTCTTTCGAGTTTACGCCATTTAATCCAAATAGAAACTTAAATATAGCGAGAGATAGTGAGAGAGAAGAACAGAGAATGAAATAGTGAGAGTGAGAGGAACAAAGAGTGAATCATACCTGACAATGGCGGTTGTGCAAGGCGAAACGGGTTCCTTTGCACCAGATCTTGCGATGACCGATGAGAGGGAAGCGAGAGGTGAATATTTGCTAATGAGAGTGAGTCAGAGGGAGAGGAGAGGGAGAGTGAGAGGGAAGCAGAAAAATTAGAGGGTGAGTGAGAGGGAGAGCGACAAACTGAGAGGGAGAGTGCGTGGGAGGCAAAATAATTAGAGGGAAAATGAAATTCAGGCATTTTTAATTTGTGGGGGTTAATAACCTCTACTAAAAATAAAAAACCCCCCACAATATGTGTTAATTTGCGGAGTTTGAAAACCTCCACAAAAAAATCGCCGCAATCTAGCGCGTTTTTTGTGGTGAATCTAAAATAATATTAAAATAATCAAATAATTTAAAAAAATTCACAACCATTATAAAACTCATAAATATCAGGAAAGACGAAGTCGAAAATGAATTTCGTCCTCAAAATTCATCATACCTTAGAACAATGGTGGATATTGCTCATTCATTTTGTCTTCTAGTTCCCATGTTGATTCTCTAGTCACATCATTTCAGATTACCTTTATTAAGGCAATTTCTTTCCCTCAAAGCTGCTTACTCGCCTACCTTTGATCTTAACAGGAAGTGTTTCATAAGTCAAGTTCTCTTTCAATTGTACTGTATCCAGTATTATAACATAGTTTGGATCATGAGTATATTCCTCAATTGGGATACATGAAAGACATTATGAATGTTAGAAAGAAAAGTGGTAAAACTATTTGGTATATTACCGAACCTATCCGACGAAGAATTTGATTTGGTCTGATAAATTTAGAAGTGAACTTTCTGGATTCAAATCCAAAAATTTTAGTCTCAAGGAATACTAAAGTCTTATTGAAACAATATAGCAAGATATGGTTAGAAAATAACTAATCCATTTCTGAGATCATATCTATTTGTGAAAGAAATAGACAAATCAAACTCATAGAAAAGTTCTAATTTCTAACAGCAATAGGACAATTTAAACAGGCTTAAGTAGTAATAGCAAGTTTAGCAATGGGAATAACAATACTCAAGTCAAAAGGAAATGAAAACACAAACAAACCCAAATGGTTCACATAGTCATAACCAACAAAAGAATAGGTCGCCCCTGAATCAAATAGTACATTTTAAAAGCTTACTTCCTATGGTACAATCTCACTTAGTTAGATCATCAGATTGGGAGGCTTCTGTTCCACTCAGCGTATAGACTCCTCCTCCTGCTTGAGGCCTCGAAACATGTACATTACTAATGGAAGGCTTCATCTTTGATTGAGTATAGTCTCTGGAAGTGTGTTCAGGCTTCCCGCACTTGAAACAAATTATTCCCTTGAATGTACACTACTTTGTCAAATGATCTTTTCCACACTTCATACATTTTGGTATAGATGTCACAGTCTGACTGAATCTACTACCGCTAGTACCTCCTTTGCATGTTGTTACTGTTGATTCCACGATTGTCGTAAGTATGATTTCTACTGGGATAGATTGGCCTTACATTTCCTCCCTATCTGGAATTGAGATGGTCCAAAGTTACGGGATCTCGTATCCCGAGATTGACCCAACTCTTTAATCCGACCACACTTATTCAACAATGCTAGGAATTATTCAATTCTCAAAGGTAGAACTGCTCGCTTCATGTCATGCCTCAACCCTTCTTCAAACTTCCGGCACTTCCACCCCTCATCAGGTTGGAGTAGAAAGTATCGAGAAAATTTTGATAGGTTCTCAAACCTAGCAGATGTAACAACCCAACTTTTGGGTAAAAGACCATTGTGTCCCTATTTTACTGTTTCTTGTTTTTCTGTGTGAAATATAAATATATTTTACAGGCTCAAATTTTATTTAGTCGTTTTGCATAATTTGCTTCGAGATTGTAAAATAAAAATTGTCAAATCTGTTTAAATTTTTTCTTGTATGAAATACAGATATATATTACTGTCTGTAATTTTATTTGAGCGTTTTGAATGATTTGCTTCGTGATGGGGAAAAATGGAAAAATGACCATTACGTCCCGAATGTACTGTTTTCAATTTTTCTATGTGATACAGTGGGCAATATTACTGTCTGTGATTTTATTTGGACTTTTTGTGTGATTTGCTCCGGGACAGGAAAATAATAATTTTTTGGACCGGGGAAATCTTATTTTAATTATTCGGGACTGGGGGATCTTACTAAACCCAATTCTGAATGATACTGTTGTGAATCTTTTAATTTTTAGGATTTAACTGTCAAATAAAATAATTTTATATTATTATAATATTATTTTATTAGTCAGTACAAATAAGTGACAGCGGACCCAGAAATATTTTGCGGGACCCACGTTTAGATATCAAGTGCTGTACACGTGGACCAATGAGGAGCTGGTCAAAATTGGTGGCTGTGACTCATCGCAACGGGCCAATAGGAACTTGACACGTGGCGTGACACCTCAAGCACCATGACTCGGCCAGCCTTCCAAAAGGTTCCGAAGCGATGACTCGCCCTGTGACTCACCATAGTGACTCACCTGTTCCAGAAGCTTCCTTGATGACTCACCATGATGACTCATTGCTGTGACTCACCATTGGTGACTCAGCGCAGTGACTTAGCTGATGACTCGCCATGCTGACTCACCCGTTCTAGAAAGTTCCACAATGACTCATCATACTGACTCATCGTAGTGAGTCACGTGTTCTAGAAATTTCTCTTTGATGACTCGCTTTATGACTCATCAAGGGCAATCAGTAGAAAAAAATAATAATAATAAAAATGATCAATAATAATTGCTACTCTGTTAGTATAAGATAAAAAAATCTATGTATGTTTTATTATCTATTAGACAATAAATACTGACTTTATAAATAGTAATTATTGTTCATTGGTTAAAGTATACTATAAAATATTATAAAATATACGAGTGTGTACCAATAATAATTGGTCAACAAAAATAGCAACCAATAGGAATTAAGTTAGTAAATATTTAACCAATAGAAATTGGTCAAGAATAATAGCTTGACTCTTTAAGGACCAATAGAAAGCAAGCTATCAAATAAATTTGGACTTTTTGGAAACTATTGATTCTACGGTGAAGGAGATGAGTAAATTGCTCTAGATAGCTAATTCACAAAGTGAATTCACGTAGAAGGCTTTGTGAATTCACGTAGAAAGCCTTTAGGAAATTCATTTAGAAAGCCAAATTGAACAAATGAAGAATAGTCAATATTGATGGCTTTTCTTGGTTGAAGTCTACGGCAAAGCAAGCTTTTGGTGAAGCAAATATTACAATTTAATTCTTACTATCTTACATTTAATTAACCAAGTAAGACCAAGTCAATTTTAGAGGCTTGACTTGATCTACACCATTGGATGAGAAAGTTTAAGATGAAATATCAACCCTTGATATGATCAATGGTTCTTGAAGCTTAGGTTAGTAGAATATAATTTAATTAATATGTAGCTAATTAATCTAATTAAGACAAGTTAAGTGTGCTTAGAAGCTTAATAGGATTAGTAGCTTAATTAAGCATCATTAGTGGTGGAATATTCAAGAGCTTGTGACAAGGCTTGGATTAGCCAATGGAAGACAAGCTTGATGATCAAGTTTTAATCTTGACCCTTGGTGAATTCTAAGGCTTGGATGGAGTCTTGGAGAGTCAAACAAAGTGGCTATCTTCACCCCTTTGAGCTCCACGGCCATTTCCTCTTGGAGAGCCAAAATTCACTTCATTTTCAACTTAACTATCTCACCTTATAATCATCTTTCTCCAAAATTCTCCAAATAGCAAAAGCTCTCAAATTTCTTTATCTTTTTCTTCTCCAACCTCACGGCCTCTTCATCCTTTTCTACCATTCATTCTTCTATAATTCTAAACTATCTTATTCCTTGCTTCTTTACTTCATTTCAAGACACTTTGAAGTTAAAACCTAAGCCTAAATCATCCTTTTTCTATCTTGTTCTTCAAAGCTTAAGTTTGAAGCCTTGAAGGTGGAATTCTTTAATCTTTATGTTTCTCTTCATTTCAAAGTTCTAATCATGATTTTAATCCATGATTATTTTAGTTTAGAGCCTTAGGTATTAATATTGTATGTTTTCTTTGTTTTTCAAGAAGCTCTTGGTGGAGAAAATTTGCTTGAAGGAGACATACAAGGAACTTGGAGGTTCTTCAAGAGGTAAGAGGGAGATTACCCTCATCAACCATGTGTTGGTGGTGAGGAATGTTTGTGTTGTGGTGAAGAAATCCATAAGGATTCATTCACTTGATTGTTTATTGTTTTTCCTAATTGAGATTGATTATATGTGCAAGCATGTCTAATAGCTTTAATGGTTTGTATGTGTTTTATGATCGCTTTAAAATATGGTATGTGTTCATAGATGCATGATAAATATTGTAGCATGTAAATAACATACAAGGATTTGCATGAGTGTTCCAAAGAACACAAATCCAAGCTCACGGCCTCAAGGCAAAGAAGAGAACCAAAATGTTCTCATTATTTTTCTAAAGTGAAATTTAATTAACTTAGGAAAATTAATAAGATATACATTTGTTTAGATCAAGGAAAAATGAAATTAGAGATCAAATGGCATAAATATAGATTTGGCCAACATGCCAAAGCCAAGCAATGATGATTTTTAAAATTATTTCCAAACCATTATCTAAAACAATGATTTAATGAATTTAGATAATACAATAAATTTGACATTTATTTAGAAGATAAAAAAAAAAATAATAATAATAATAATTTAAAGATCAAATGCAAAGACTTTGTTAAATTCGGCCAATATGCCAAAGTTAAGTATTAATGATTTCTAAAATTTATTTCTAAACTATTTTCAATCTAAGAGAAACAATAAATACTAAAAGAAATTTTATTACAATGAGTTTTGAGGAATAAAAATGATTAGATTAAGTTTAAATAGCTAAAATTGAGAATTTTACCATTTGTAAAGAAATACAGTAGCTTTGTAAAATTTCTAACGTATAGCTCACCTTGTGTTTTGAAGCACGTTAGTAATTTTCAAAAGTATAATTAATTGGTTGTAATAAAAATTAAAAAAAAAAGGTTTTGACAGTGAAACTTAGAAAACCATTATTATAACTTTTCTAAACAAAGTACTGTCAGTTTTTACAAAAAAAATGGACAAATAAGATAGAAAAGATATCCAAAAGACAGTATACGGTATGGAAAATATTCTACGTAGTTTAAATGTACTAAATATTATTTTTGTTTATTTAAACAGTAATTTTTAAGGGATTCGGATAAGAAAATGATTTAAAAATCTTACGCGATTGTGAAAACGTATTAAAAACACTATGCGATTTTAAAAATAGAAAAAAAATAAATTTATGCGATTTATAAACGATTATAAAAATGACGGAATTGTGAAAATGCGATAAAATTTCTACGCGATTGACCCATACTGTATATCTTTGCTGTCGGGAAAATGTGAACCGTCTGAAGCTTTGAAACAGTATTTGTCCGGTGGGACTTACTGTATATTTTTGCCATGAGGGCAAGCCATGAGGGCAAATTTTTATATGCTATGAGGGCATTTGCGTAAATACGCATATTTTATACCATTGAGGGTATTTTAGTAATTTCTTATTTTTGATCATGCATTGAGTTAATGCCAATTTTGGTGGATTGATTGATGAGGTGAATCACATCGTATTGTCGGTGTGATAAGCGTAGTGTGGTTCAATTTTGAATGAACTTGGAGACATTAGTGTGCATAATTCCATTTGTGGACAGTTGGTTGCTCTTCTGGGCCGTGGTAATGGACAACACACTAATGGACTCGACACACACTATACTTAATCGTGATCTTGTAAAGTCTAATAGTACATTGCCTGTAGTGCCACAACGTGAGACCGTGAACTACACCACGCCGTGGAATAAAGGGGTTCCATGTGATGGTGGGGCTATAGACGCAACGTGTGATAGCGCAATAGTTTGGTTGGGCAGCCGTGGTACTAATAGATTTTGCGGGTCGTTCCCTCTGATGTCTGTGTTTATGTGTTTTAGCTCCATGGAGTAGGATCGTGTCATATTGCATATGTCTATATGTGGTACATTATTATTGTTTATTGGTGATCTTTTATCTCGTGATCTTTTATTTGTGATATTATATGTTGTTATTGTATTTAATCTTTATTTTATATTATTATGATTTCTTGTTATGGCATTTTATATGGTATGAATTGTTATATCTATCCCGATAATGTTATTCTTTGTTTATTTAATTACAATATATGCTTATTAGAATTAATTGTAAATTGATAACATGACTAAATTTGTGATATCTGTGTGTATGGAATGACCTTGTCATTCGAATCATTCTTTGCTACCAATCTGGTATTGGTGAAAGGGGATCTCACCTCTTTACTGTATTACTTGTTGTGTTTGTATTCGTTAAATTTGTATAGTAGGCGGAGCACATTCTTAAACCTATGGGAGACAATATTAGAAGACGGTGACGGCGTCAAGGAGTGGTCTTCCAGACTTCAATAGGATGCAGTTGGTGAAGAAGCAGGACATGTAGGTTGGGTTTTTTTTCTCATTAGTGTTGTTACCGTGCTATTAGTAGTAACCTTCATTGGGTTTGCTCTTGTTTCTCGAGTCTGTAAATGTTATGTTTTAAATTGTTGTTGAATATTTTGTGGTATATATAATATGTGTATTAATCAATTTAATTTAAATTTCTGTTTTACTTATAATTTTTGGTAAGTTTATATTTTCGAAAATAAAAAAAAATCTTTAAAATTTATCTTTTAAAATTCAAAGCTTTTATAAAATGATTTAATTTGGTTTTATGTTTTATTTAAAAAAATGTGACGCCCTATGGAGGGTGTTACATTAGTTGGTATCAGAGCACGGTTAAAGTCTTTTAGGGTTTGTGGTTAGGTCTGTCTTGTTTTTGTTGTGTGACTCTCTGTGCTTGGACTCCGAAAGGAGACAACATTGTTTGAAATGGTTACATCCGGTTTCCATGGTATTATGATTCATCCATCTTTAAAGAAAGGCGATGACTCGTAGTAAACGTGCATGTGAGACAGGGAGGACGTGGTCGCGGCAATATGACCGCAACTATGGAAGTGATGCAAAGAACAAATGAAAGGAACGGTACAACAAGATCAGAGGATTGCTCAGCAATAGGAAACGGTGGCCGAGAATAAGGATCGGGCCAAATAAATCTTAGAATACGAGATTTCGTAACGTTGAAGCATATTGGTTTGAAGGAGGAGAAATCGTAAAAGCCAAGCGATTCCAAGTGAAAAACGTATTCGTGATCATCGGAAATCAACAACAACAAATTTGTAGTTTCATAGAGGAAAAGCTAGTAGTAGCAGACTTGGTTAAACTGCGACATCTGTACCAAAATGTTGAAAGTGTGGGGAAGATTATCTAACAAGGGACTATGTGATCAAAGGAATGATCTATTTTCAAGTGTAGGATGCCCGGACATTTGCTGAAAAGTGTATCTCGCCAAAAGACGAAGTCATCTGTTAGTAACGTACGTGCTTTGACATCTTAAGTGGAATGGAGCAATGATTCTTCAAGTGGAGCAAAAGCATCTTAAACTGAGAACCCGAACGAAGAAAGTTGTGTCACAAAAGGTGATCATTTAACTATACTGTATAATTCCGAGAGTAACCCATTTCTCTATGGCATATAATTGTGTGAGTCAATTAGAGTTATTTGTGTTTTCATTATCTTTTGACCTGGTTGTTTCTATTTCTTTTGCTAAAACATCTGGTTGAGGACTTGAGTTGCTTAAACCATCCTAAGTCTGTTAAATAATTGCATCTTTTCTGTTGATTCAATTTGTATGCTTCTTTCTCAAAACAGACACAATCTAAAAATATAGATTGGGTATTTTTCCAACCATCCATACTCTAGACCAGTTGGTCAAATTGTTCAAGTTAAAAAGTTTACTTCTAAATTTATCGGACCATATCAATTTCTCTATTGGATAGGTTCGGTGGTATGGGTGATTCTATTATCTCTTATTTCTATGTTTTCATGATATCATTCATATGCCGCAATTGCAGAAATATACTTTGGTTTAACTCATTCTTTTATGACTAATTGACTATGAGGGTTGATTAGAGCTATCAAGTAATCTTCGTTACCTTTTAACTTATCTATTTCTACTTTTGTTACCAAATCCATTATTATTATCCAGTTCCTTAAACAATCTTTTCTATTAATCTAAATTGTCTACCTCTTTCACGAGATAGATGTGATCTTATATATAGATTGGTTATTGTAATCATATCCTGTAAATTGTTTCAGTAGAATTTTGGTGTCCCCAGAAAACTCATCCTTAAAATCGGGTAATGTCAAATTCTTTGTTAGACATGTCTGATAATAATTCAAATAGTTACTCTACCTTTTCTTTCTAAATTCTTATAATGTCCTTTTATATATTGCAATTGCAAAAGAAAGGATATTCTTAGTCAAAAATCATGTCATGGTATCAGATACAGTATTGTTGAAAAAGAGAACTTGTTTTGTGAGACACTTCCTGTTAAAAGCAAAGGCAGGAGAGTGAAGCGGTACAAAGGCATGGAAATTTCACGTGATACTGATCAGAGTGGCACAGCGGAAGCGTGGTGGATAGTATCTTTCATCCTTCTTTTGAGAAACATGTTAAATATTTTAGTGTGGTTCTCCATGTTTTACACGATGCAAGGAGTTTTCGTTGGTCGAGGTAATCTGAAATGACGTAGGTAAAGTAAGCGATGATGCAAGAGTAGTATCCGATACTATTCTAAAACATTCACAATTTCGGGGCGAAATTCTTTTTAGGAGGGAGTGTTGTAACAACCCAACTTTTGGGTAAAAGACCGTTGTGTCCCTATTTTCTTGTTTCTTATTTTTCGTGTGAAATATAAATATATTTTACTGTGCTCAAATTTTATTTGGTCGTTTTGCATAATTTGCTTCTTGAGATCGTAAAATAAAAATTTTGTCAAATTCTTGTTTAAATTTTTTCTTGTATGAAATATAGATATATATTCTTGTCTGTAATTTTATTTGAGCATTTTGAATGATTTGCTTCGTGATGGGGAAAAATGAAAAATGACCATTACGTCCCAAATGTACTTGTTTTCAATTTTTCTATGTGATATAATGGGCAATATTACTGTCTGTGATTTTATTTAGACTTTTTGTGTGATTTGCTCCGGGACAGGAAAATAATAATTTTTCGGACCTGGGAAATCTTATTTTAATTATTCGGGACTGGGGGATCTTACTAAACCCAATTCTGAATGATACTGTTGTGAATCTTTTAATTTTTAGGATTTAACTGTCAAATAAAATAATTTTATATTATTATAATATTATTTTATTAGTCAGTACAAATAAGTGACAGCGGACCCAAAAATATTTTGCGGGACCCACGTTTAGATATCAAGTGCTGTACACGTGGACCAATGAGAGAGTGGTCAAAATTGGTGGTTGTGACTCATCGCAACGGGCCAATAGGAACTTGACACGTGGTGTGACAACTCAGCACCATGACTCAGCAGCTTCCAGAAGGTTCCAGAAGCGATGACTCGCCCTGTGACTCACCATAGTGACTCACCTGTTCCAGAAGCTTCCTTGATGACTCACCATGATGACTCATTCTGTGACTCACCATTGGTGACTCAGTATGATGACTCACCGATGACTCGCCATCTTGACTCACCCGTTCTAGAAAGTTCCACAATGACTCATCATACTGACTCATCGTAGTGAGTCACGTGTTCTAGAAATTTCTCTTTGATGACTCGCTTTATGACTCATCAAGGGCAATCAGTAGAAAAAAATAATAATAATAAAAATGATCAATAATAATTGCTACTCTGTTAGTATAAGATAAAAAAATCTATGTATGTTTTATTATCTATTAGACAATAAATACTGACTTTATAAATAGTAATTATTGTTCATTGGTTAAAGTATACTATAAAATATTATAAAATATACAGTGTGTACCAATAATAATTGGTCAACAAAAATAGCAACCAATAGGAATTAAGTTAGTAAATATTTAACCAATAGAAATTGGTCAAGAATAATAGCTTGACTCTTTAAAGACCAATAGAAAGCAAGCTATCAAATAAATTTGGACTTTTTGGAAACTATTGATTCTACGGTGAAGGAGATGAGTAAATTGCTCTAGATAGCTAATTCACAAAGTGAATTCACGTAGAAGGCTTTGTGAATTCACGTAGAAAGCCTTTAGGAAATTCATTTAGAAAGCCAAATTGAACAAATGAAGAATAGTCAATATTGATGGCTTTTCTTGGTTGAAGTCTACGGCAAATCAAGCTTTTGGTGAAGCAAATATTACAATTTAATTCTTACTATCTTACATTTAATTAACCAAGTAAGACCAAGTCAATTTTAGAGGCTTGACTTGATCTACACCATTGGATGAGAAAGTTTAAGATGAAATATCAACCCTTGATATGATCAATGGTTCTTGAAGCTTAGGTTAGTAGAATATAATTTAATTAATATGTAGCTAATTAATCTAATTAAGACAAGTTAAGTGTGCTTAGAAGCTTAATAGGATTAGTAGCTTAATTAAGCATCATTAGTGGTGGAATATTCAAGAGCTTGTGACAAGGCTTGGATTAGCCAATGGAAGACAAGCTTGATGATCAAGTTTTAATCTTGACCCTTGGTGAATTCTAAGGCTTGGATGGAGTCTTGGAGAGTCAAACAAAGTGGCTATCTTCACCCCTTTGAGCTCCACGGCCATTTCCTCTTGGAGAGCCAAAATTCACTTCATTTTCAACTTAACTATCTCACCTTATAATCATCTTTCTCCAAAATTCTCCAAATAGCAAAAGCTCTCAAATTTCTTTCTCTTTTTCTTCTCCAACCTCACGGCCTCTTCATCCTTTTCTACCATTCATTCTTCTATAATTCTAAACTATCTTATTCCTTGCTTCTTTACTTCATTTCAAGACACTTTGAAGTTAAAACCTAAGCCTAAATCATCCTTTTTCTATCTTGTTCTTCAAAGCTTAAGTTTGAAGCCTTGAAGGTGGAATTCTTTAATCTTTATGTTTCTCTTCATTTCAAAGTTCTAATCATGATTTTAATCCATGATTATTTTAGTTTAGAGCCTTAGGTATTAATATTGTATGTTTTCTTTGTTTTTCAAGAAGCTCTTGGTGGAGAAAATTTGCTTGAAGGAGACATACAAGGAACTTGGAGGTTCTTCAAGAGGTAAGAGGGAGATTACCCTCATCAACCATGTGTTGGTGGTGAGGAATGTTTGTGTTGTGGTGAAGAAATCCATAAGGATTCATTCACTTGATTGTTTATTGTTTTTCCTAATTGAGATTGATTACATGTGCAAGCATGTCTAATAGCTTTAATGGTTTGTATGTGTTTTATGATCGCTTTAAAATATGGTATGTGTTCATAGATGCATGATAAATATTGTAGCATGTAAATAACATACAAGGATTTGCATGAGTGTTCCAAAGAACACAAATCCAAGCTCACGGCCTCAAGGCAAAGAAGAGAACAAAATGTTCTCATTATTTTTCTAAAGTGAAATTTAATTAACTTAGGAAAATTAATAAGATATACATTTGTTTAGATCAAGGAAAAATGAAATTAGAGATCAAATGGCATAAATATAGATTTCGGCCAACATGCCAAAGCCAAGCAATGATGATTTTTAAAATTATTTCCAAACCATTATCTAAAACAATGATTTAATGAATTTAGATAATACAATAAATTTGACATTTATTTAGAAGATAAAAAAAATAATAATAATAATTTAAAGATCAAATGCAAAGACTTTGTTAAATTCGCCAATATGCCAAAGTTAAGTATTAATGATTTCTAAAATTTATTTCTAAACTATTTTCAATCTAAGAGAAACAATAAATACTAAAAGAAATTTTATTACAATGAGTTTTGAGGAATAAAAATGATTAGATTAAGTTTAAATAGCTAAAATTGAGAATTTTACCATTTGTAAAGAAATACAGTAGCTTTGTAAAATTTCTAACGTATAGCTCACCTTGTGTTTTGAAGCACGTTAGTAATTTTCAAAAGTATAATTAATTGGTTGTAATAAAAATTTAAAAAAAAAGGTTTTGACAGTGAAACTTAGAAAACCATTATTATAACTTTTCTAAACAAAGTACTGTCAGTTTTTACAAAAAAAATGGACAAATAAGATAGAAAAGATATCCAAAAGACAGTATACGGTATGGAAAATATTCTACGTAGTTTAAATGTACTAAATATTATTTTTGTTTATTTAAACAGTAATTTTTAAGGGATTCGGATAAGAAAAGGATTTAAAAATCTTACGCGATTGTGAAAACGTATTAAAAACACTATGCGATTTTAAAAATAGAAAAAAAATAAATTTATGCGATTTATAAACGATTATAAAAACGACGGAATTGTGAAAATGCGATAAAATTTCTACGCGATTGACCCATACTGTATATCTTTGCTGTCGGGAAAATGTGAACCCGTACAGGCTTTGAAACAGTATTTGTCCGGTGGGACTTACTGTATATTTTTGCCATGAGGGCAAGCCATGAGGGCAAATTTTTATATGCTATGAGGGCATTTGCGTAAATACGCATATTTTATACCATTGAGGGTATTTTAGTAATTTCTTATTTTTGATCATGCATTGAGTTAATGCCAATTTTGGTGGATTGATTGATGAGGTGAATCACATCGTATTGTCGGTGTGATAAGCGTAGTGTGGTTCAATTTTGAATGAACTTGGAGACATTAGTGTGCATAATTCCATTTGTGGACAGTTGGTTGCTCTTCTGGGCCGTGGTAATGGACAACACACTAATGGACTCGACACACACTATACTTAATCGTGATCTTGTAAAGTCTAATAGTACATTGCCTGTAGTGCCACAACGTGAGACCGTGAACTACACCACGCCGTGGAATAAAGGGGTTCCATGTGATGGTGGGGCTATAGACGCAACGTGTGATAGCGCAATAGTTTCGTTGGGCAGCCGTGGTACTAATAGATTTTGCGGGTCGTTCCCTCTGATGTCTGTGTTTATGTGTTTTAGCTCCATGGAGTAGGATCGTGTCATATTGCATATGTCTATATGTGGTACATTATTATTGTTTATTGGTGATCTTTTATATGTGATCTTTTATTTGTGATATTATATGTTGTTATTGTATTTAATCTTTATTTTATATTATTATGATTTTGTTATGGCATTTTATATGGTATGAATTGTTATATCTATCCCGATAATGTTATTCTTTGTTTATTTAATTACAATATATGCTTATTAGAATTAATTGTAAATTGATAACATGACTAAATTTGTGATATCTGTGTGTATGGAATGACCTTGTCATTCGAATCATTCTTTGCTACCAATCCGGTATTGGTGAAAGGGATCTCACCTCTTTATTGTATTACTTGTTGTGTTTGTATTCGTTAAATTTGTATAGTAGGCGGAGCACATTCTTAAACCTATGGGAGACAATATTCAAGACGGTGACGGCGTCAAGGAGTGGTCTTCCGGACTTCAATAGGATGCAGTTGGTGAAGAAGCGGGACATGTAGGTTGGGTTTTTTTCTCATTAGTGTTGTTCGTGCTATTAGTAGTAACCTTCATTGGGTTTGCTCTTGTTTCTCGAGTCTGTAAATGTTATGTTTTAAATTGTTGTTGAATATTTTGTGGTATATATAATATGTGTATTAATCAATTTAATTTAAATTCTGTTTTACTTATAATTTTTGGTAAGTTTATATTTTCGAAAATAAAAAAAAATCTTTAAAATTTATCTTTTAAAATTCAAAGCTTTTATAAAATGATTTAATTTGGTTTTATGTTTTATTTAAAAAAATGTGACGCCCTATGGAGGGTGTTACATTAGTTGGTATCAGAGCACGGTTAAAGTCTTTTAGGGTTTGTGGTTAGGTCTGTCTTGTTTTTGTTGTGTGACTCTCTGTGCTTGGACTCCGAAAGGAGACAACATTGTTTGAAATGGTTACATCCGGTTTCCATGGTATTATGATTCATCCATCTTTAAAGAAAGGCGATGACTCGTAGTAAACGTGCATGTGAGACAGGCAGGACGTGGTCGCGGCAATATGACTGCAACTATGGAAGTGATGCAAAGAACAGCGAAAGGAACGGTACAACAAGATCAGAGGATTGCTCAGCAATAGGAAACGGTGGCCGAGAATAAGGATCAGGCCAAATAAATCTTAGAATACGAGATTTCGTAACGTTGAAGCATATTGGTTTCGAAGGAGGAGAAATCGTAAAAGCCAAGCGATTCCAGTGAAAAACGTATTCGTGATCATCGGGAAATCAACAACAACAGCTGTAGTTTCATAGAGGAAAAGCTAGTAGTAGCAGACTTGGTTAAACTGCGACATCTGTACCAAAATGTTGAAAGTGTGGGGAAGATTATCTAACAAGGGACTATGTGATCAAAGGAATGATCTATTTTCAAGTGTAGGATGCCCGGACATTTGCTGAAAAGTGTATCTCGCCAAAAGACGAAGTCATCTGTTAGTAACGTACGTGCTTTGACATCTTAAGTGGAATGGAGCAATGATTCTTCAAGTGGAGCAAAAGCATCTTAAAGTGAGAACCCGAACGAAGAAAGTTGTGTCACAAAAGGTGATCATTTAACTATACTGTATAATTCCGAGAGTAACCCATTTCTCTATGGCATATAATTGTGTGAGTCAATTAGAGTTATTTGTGTTTTCATTATCTTTTGACCTGGTTGTTTCTATTTCTTTTGCTAAAACATCTGGTTGAGGACTTGAGTTGCTTAAACCATCCTAAGTCTGTTAAATAATTGCATCTTTTCGTTGATTCAATTTGTATGCTTCTTTCTCAAAATGCAGACACAATCTAAAAATATAGATTGGGTATTTTTCCAACCATCCATACTCTGTTAGACCAGTTGGTCAAATTGTTCAAGTTAAAAAGTTTACTTCTAAATTTATCGGACCATATCAATTTCTCTATTGGATAGGTTCGGTGGTATGGGTGATTCTATTATCTCTTATTTCTATGTTTTCATGATATCATTCATATGCCGCAATTGCAGAAATATACTTTGGTTTAACTCATTCTTTTATGACTAATTGACTATGAGGGTTGATTAGAGCTATCGGTAATCTTAGTTACCTTTTAACTTATCTATTTCTACTTTTGTTACCAAATCCATTATTATTATCCAGTTCCTTAAACAATCTTTTCTATTAATCTAAATTGTCTACCTCTTTCACGAGATAGATGTGATCTTATATATAGATTGGTTATTGTAATCATATCCTGTAAATTGTTTCAAGTAGAATTTTGGTGTCCCAGAAAACTCATCCTTAAAATCGGGTAATGTCAAATTCTTTGTTAGACATGTCTGATAATAATTCAAATAGTTACTCTACCTTTTCTTTCTAAATTCTTATAATGTCCTTTTATATATTGCAATTGCAAAAGAAAGGATATTCTTAGTCAAAAATCATGTCATGGTATCGAGATCAGTATTGTTGAAAAAGAGAACTTGTTTTGTGAGACACTTCTGTTAAAAGCAAAGGCAGGAGAGTGAAGCGGTACAAAGGCATGGAAATTTCACGTGATACTGATCAGAGTGGCACAGCGGAAGCGTGGTGGATAGTATCTTTCATCCTTCTTTTGAGAAACATGTTAAATATTTTAGTGTGGTTCTCCATGTTTTACACGATGCAAGGAGTTTTCGTTGGTCGAGGTAATCTGAAATGACGTAGGTAAAGTAAGCGATGATGCAAGAGTAGTATCCGATACTATTCTAAAACTGTTACGAATTTCGGGGGCGAAATTCTTTTTAGGAGGGGAGTGTTGTAACAACCCAACTTTTGGGTAAAAGACCGTTGTGTCCCTATTTTACTGTTTCTTATTTTTATGTGTGAAATATAAATATATTTTACAGGCTCAAATTTTATTTGGTCGTTTTGCATAATTTGCTTCGAGATCGTAAAATAAAAATTTTGTCAAATTCTTGTTTAAATTTTTTGTATGAAATATAGATATATATTATTCTTGTCGTAATTTTATTTGAGCGTTTTGAATGATTTGCTTCGTGATGGGGAAAAATGAAAAAATGACCATTACGTCCCGAATGTCTTGTTTTCAATTTTTCTATGTGATACGTGGGCAATAATATTGTCTGTGATTTTATTTGGACTTTTTGTGTGATTTGCTCGGGACGGGAAAATAATAATTTTTCAGACCGGGAAATCTTATTTTAATTATTCGGACCTGGGGATCTTACTAAACCCAATTCGAATGATATCTTGTTGTGAATCTTTTAATTTTTAGGATTTAATCATCAAATAAAATAATTTTATATTATTATAATATTATTTTATTAGTCAAGTACAAATAAGTGACAAACGGACCCAAAAATATTTTGCGGGACCCACGTTTAGATATCAAGTCTTTGTACACGTGGACCAATGAGGAGGAGTGGTCAAAATTGGTGGTGTGACTCATCGCAAGCGGGCCAATAGGAACTTGACACGTGGTGTGACACCTCAAAGCACCATGACTGACTTCCGAGAAGGTTCCGAAGCGATGACTCGCCCTGTGACTCACCATAGTGACTCACATTCTCCAGAAGCTTCCTTGATGACTCACCATGATGACTCATTCTTGTGACTCACCATTGGTGACTCAGTATGATGACTCGGTGATGACTCGCCATCTCGACTCACCCGTTCTAGAAAGTTCCACAATGACTCATCATATTGACTCATCGTAGTGAGTCACGTGTTCTAGAAATTTCTCTTTGATGACTCGCTTTATGACTCATCAAGGGCAATCAGTAGAAAAAAATAATAATAATAATAAATGATCAATAATAATTGCTACTCTGTTAGTATAAGATAAAAAAATCTATGTATGTTTTATTATCTATTAGACAATAAATATCGACTTTATAAATAGTAATTATTGTTCATTGGTTAAAGTATACTATAAAATATTATAAAATATACAGTGTGTACCAATAATAATTGGTCAACAAAAATAGCAACCAATAGGAATTAAGTTAGTAAATATTTAACCAATAGAAATTGGTCAAGAATAATAGCTTGACTCTTTAAAGACCAATAGAAAGCAAGCTATCAAATAAATTTGGACTTTTTGGAAACTATTGATTCTACGGTGAAGGAGATGAGTAAATTGCTCTAGATAGCTAATTCACAAAGTGAATTCACGTAGAAAGCCTTTAGGAAATTCATTTAGAAAGCCAAATTGAACAAATGAAGAATAGTCAATATTGATGGCTTTTCTTGGTTGAAGTCTACGGCAAATCAAGCTTTTGGTGAAGCAAATATTACAATTTAATTCTTACTATCTTACATTTAATTAACCAAGTAAGACCAAGTCAATTTTAGAGGCTTGACTTGATCTACACCATTGGATGAGAAAGTTTAAGATGAAATATCAACCCTTGATATGATCAATGGTTCTTGAAGCTTAGGTTAGTAGAATATAATTTAATTAATATGTAGCTAATTAATCTAATTAAGACAAGTTAAGTGTGCTTAGAAGCTTAATAGGATTAGTAGCTTAATTAAGCATCATTAGTGGTGGAATATTCAAGAGCTTGTGACAAGGCTTGGATTAGCCAATGGAAGACAAGCTTGATGATCAAGTTTTAATCTTGACCCTTGGTGAATTCTAAGGCTTGGATGGAGTCTTGGAGAGTCAAACAAAGTGGCTATCTTCACCCCTTTGAGCTCCACGGCCATTTCCTCTTGGAGAGCCAAAATTCACTTCATTTTCAACTTAACTATCTCACCTTATAATCATCTTTCTCCAAAATTCTCCAAATAGCAAAAGCTCTCAAATTTCTTTCTCTTTTTCTTCTCCAACCTCACGGCCTCTTCATCCTTTTCTACCATTCATTCTTCTATAATTCTAAACTATCTTATTCCTTGCTTCTTTACTTCATTTCAAGACACTTTGAAGTTAAAACCTAAGCCTAAATCATCCTTTTTCTATCTTGTTCTTCAAAGCTTAAGTTTGAAGCCTTGAAGGTGGAATTCTTTAATCTTTATGTTTCTCTTCATTTCAAAGTTCTAATCATGATTTTAATCCATGATTATTTTAGTTTAGAGCCTTAGGTATTAATATTGTATGTTTTCTTTGTTTTTCAAGAAGCTCTTGGTGGAGAAAATTTGCTTGAAGGAGACATACAAGGAACTTGGAGGTTCTTCAAGAGGTAAGAGGGAGATTACCCTCATCAACCATGTGTTGGTGGTGAGGAATGTTTGTGTTGTGGTGAAGAAATCCATAAGGATTCATTCACTTGATTGTTTATTGTTTTTCCTAATTGAGATTGATTACATGTGCAAGCATGTCTAATAGCTTTAATGGTTTGTATGTGTTTTATGATCGCTTTAAAATATGGTATGTGTTCATAGATGCATGATAAATATTGTAGCATGTAAATAACATACAAGGATTTGCATGAGTGTTCCAAAGAACACAAATCCAAGCTCACGGCCTCAAGGCAAAGAAGAGAACCAAAATGTTCTCATTATTTTTCTAAAGTGAAATTTAATTAACTTAGGAAAATTAATAAGATATACATTTGTTTAGATCAAGGAAAAATGAAATTAGAGATCAAATGGCATAAATATAGATTTCGGCCAACATGCCAAAGCCAAGCAATGATGATTTTTAAAATTATTTCCAAACCATTATCTAAAACAATGATTTAATGAATTTAGATAATACAATAAATTTGACATTTATTTAGAAGATAAAAAAAAAAATAATAATAATAATTTAAAGATCAAATGCAAAGACTTTGTTAAATTCGCCAATATGCCAAAGTTAAGTATTAATGATTTCTAAAATTTATTTCTAAACTATTTTCAATCTAAGAGAAACAATAAATACTAAAAGAAATTTTATTACAATGAGTTTTGAGGAATAAAAATGATTAGATTAAGTTTAAATAGCTAAAATTGAGAATTTTACCATTTGTAAAGAAATACAAGTAGCTTTGTAAAATTTCTAACGTATAGCTCACCTTGTGTTTTGAAGCACGTTAGTAATTTTCAAAAGTATAATTAATTGGTTGTAATAAAAATTTAAAAAAAGGTTTTGACAGTGAAACTTAGAAAACCATTATTATAACTTTTCTAAACAAATCTTGTCGTTTTTACAAAAAAATGGACAAATAAGATAGAAAAGATATCCAAAAGACAGTATACGGTATGGAAAATATTCTACGTAGTTTAAATGTACTAAATATTATTTTTGTTTATTTAAACAGTAATTTTTAAGGGATTCGGATAAGAAAAGGATTTAAAAATCTTACGCGATTGTGAAAACGTATTAAAAACACTATGCGATTTTAAAAATAGAAAAAAAATAAATTTATGCGATTTATAAACGATTATAAAAACGACGGAATTGTGAAAATGCGATAAAATTTCTACGCGATTGACCCATACTGTATATCTTTGCTGTCGGGAAAATGTGAACCCGTACAGGCTTTGAAACGATATTTGTCCGGTGGGACTTACTGTATATTTTTGCCATGAGGGCAAGCCATGAGGGCAAATTTTTATATGCTATGAGGGCATTTGCGTAAATACGCATATTTTATACCATTGAGGGTATTTTAGTAATTTCTTATTTTTGATCATGCATTGAGTTAATGCCAATTTTGGTGGATTGATTGATGAGGTGAATCACATCGTATTGTCGGTGTGATAAGCGTAGTGTGGTTCAATTTTGAATGAACTTGGAGACATTAGTGTGCATAATTCCATTTGTGGACAGTTGGTTGCTCTTCTGGGCCGTGGTAATGGACAACACACTAATGGACTCGACACACACTATACTTAATCGTGATCTTGTAAAGTCTAATAGTACATTGCCTGTAGTGCCACAACGTGAGACCGTGAACTACACCACGCCGTGGAATAAAGGGGTTCCATGTGATGGTGGGGCTATAGACGCAACGTGTGATAGCGCAATAGTTTCGTTGGGCAGCCGTGGTACTAATAGATTTTGCGGGTCGTTCCCTCTGATGTCTGTGTTTATGTGTTTTAGCTCCATGGAGTAGGATCGTGTCATATTGCATATGTCTATATGTGGTACATTATTATTGTTTATTGGTGATCTTTTATCTGTGATCTTTTATTTGTGATATTATATGTTGTTATTGTATTTAATCTTTATTTTATATTATTATGATTTCTTGTTATGGCATTTTATATGGTATGAATTGTTATATCTATCCCGATAATGTTATTCTTTGTTTATTTAATTACAATATATGCTTATTAGAATTAATTGTAAATTGATAACATGACTAAATTTGTGATATCTGTGTGTATGGAATGACCTTGTCATTCGAATCATTCTTTGCTACCAATCTGGTATTGGTGAAAGGGATCTCACCTCTTTCTTGTATTACTTGTTGTGTTTGTATTCGTTAAATTTGTATAGTAGGCGGAGCACATTCTTAAACCTATGGGAGACAATATTCGAAGACGGTGACGGCGTCAAGGAGTGGTCTTCCGGACTTCAATAGGATGCGGATTGGTGAAGAAGCGGGACATGTAGGTTGGGTTTTTTTCTCATTAGTGTTGTTCTAGTGCTATTAGTAGTAACCTTCATTGGGTTTGCTCTTGTTTCTCGAAGTCTGTAAATGTTATGTTTTAAATTGTTGTTGAATATTTTGTGGTATATATAATATGTGTATTAATCAATTTAATTTAAATTTCTGTTTTACTTATAATTTTTGGTAAGTTTATATTTTCGAAAAAAAAAAAAAAATCTTTAAAATTTATCTTTTAAAATTCAAAGCTTTTATAAAATGATTTAATTTGGTTTTATGTTTTATTTAAAAAAATGTGACGCATACATGGAGGGTGTTACATTAGTTGGTATCGAGCACGGTTAAAGTCTTTTAGGGTTTGTGGTTAGGTCTGTCTTGTTTTTGTTGTGTGACTCTCACGTGCTTGGACTCCGAAAGGAGACAACATTGTTTGAAATGGTTACATCCGGTTTCCATGGTATTATGATTCATCCATCTTTAAAGAAAGGCGATGACTCGTAGTAAACGTGCATGTGAGACGGGCGGGACGTGGTCGCGGCAATATGACCGCAACTATGGAAGTGATGCAAAGAAACAAACAAAAGGAACGGTACAACAAGATCGAGGATTGCTCAAAGCAATAGGAAACGGTGGCCGAGAATAAGGATCGGGCTAAATAAATCTTAGAATACGAGATTTCGTAACGTTGAAGCATATTGGTTTCGAAGGAGGAGAAATCGTAAAAGCCAAGCGATTCCAGTGAAAAACGTATTCGTGATCATCGGAAATCAACAACAACAATATTTGTAGTTTCATAGAGGAAAAGCTAGTAGTAGCAGACTTGGTTAAAGCTGCGACATCTGTACCAAAATGTTGAAAGTGTGGGGAAGATTATCTAACAAGGGACTATGTGATCAAAGGAATGATCTATTTTCAAGTGTAGGATGCCCGGACATTTGCTGAAAAGTGTATCTCGCCAAAAGACGAAGTCATCTGTTAGTAACATACGTGCTTTGACATCTTAAGTGGAATGGAGCAATGATTCTTCAAGTGGAGCAAAAGCATCTTAAAGTGAGAACCCGAACGAAGAAAGTTGTGTCACAAAAGGTGATCATTTAACTATACTTGTATAATTCCGAGAGTAACCCATTTCTCTATGGCATATAATTGTGTGAGTCAATTAGAGTTATTTGTGTTTTCATTATCTTTTGACCTGGTTGTTTCTATTTCTTTTGCTAAAACATCATGGTTGAGGACTTGAGTTGCTTAAACCATCCTAAGTCGTTAAATAATTGCATCTTTTCTGTTGATTCAATTTGTATGCTTCTTTCTCAAAAGCAGACACAATCTAAAAATATAGATTGGGTATTTTTCCAACCATCCATACTCTGTTAGACCGGTTGGTCAAATTGTTCAAGTTAAAAAGTTTACTTCTAAATTTATCGGACCATATCAATTTCTCTATTGGATAGGTTCGGTGGTATGGGTGATTCTATTATCTCTTATTTCTATGTTTTCATGATATCATTCATATGCCGCAATTGCAGAAATATACTTTGGTTTAACTCATTCTTTTATGACTAATTGACTATGAGGGTTGATTAGAGCTATCAGTAATCTTCGTTACCTTTTAACTTATCTATTTCTACTTTTGTTACCAAATCCATTATTATTATCCAGTTCCTTAAACAATCTTTTCTATTAATCTAAATTGTCTACCTCTTTCACGAGATAGATGTGATCTTATATATAGATTGGTTATTGTAATCATATCCTGTAAATTGTTTCAGTAGAATTTTGGTGTCCCAGAAAACTCATCCTTAAAATCGGGTAATGTCAAATTCTTTGTTAGACATGTCTGATAATAATTCAAATAGTTACTCTACCTTTTCTTTCTAAATTCTTATAATGTCCTTTTATATATTGCAATTGCAAAAGAAAGGATATTCTTAGTCAAAAATCATGTCATGGTATCAGATACAGTATTGTTGAAAAAGAGAACTTGTTTTGTGAGACACTTCTGTTAAAAACAAAGGCAGGAGAGTGAAGCGGTACAAAGGCATGGAAATTTCACGTGATATTGATCAGAGTGGCGCAGCGGAAGCGTGGTGGATAGTATCTTTCATCCTTCTTTTGAGAAACATGTTAAATATTTTAGTGTGGTTCTCCATGTTTTACACGATGCAAGGAGTTTTCGTTGGTCGAGGTAATCTGAAATGACGTAGGTAAAGTAAGCGATGATGCAAGAGTAGTATCCGATACTATTCTAAAAATTACAATTTCGGGGCGAAATTCTTTTTAGAGGGAGTGTTGTAACAACCCAACTTTTGGGTAAAAGACCGTTGTGTCCCTATTTTCTTGTTTCTTGTTTTTCGTGTGAAATATAAATATATTTTACTGAGGCTCAAATTTTATTTGGTCGTTTTGCATAATTTGCTTCGAGACTGTAAAATAAAAATTTTGTCAAATTACTGTTTAAATTTTTACTGTATGAAATATAGATATATATTACTGTCTGTAATTTTATTTGAGCGTTTTGAATGATTTGCTTCGTGATGGGGAAAAATGAAAAAATGACCATTACGTCCCGAATATACTGTTTTCAATTTTTCTATGTGATACAGTGGACAATATTACTGTCTGTGATTTTATTTGGACTTTTTGTGTGATTTGCTCAAGACGGAAAATAATAATTTTTCGGGCCGGGAAATCTTATTTTAATTATTCGGAGATTTGGGGATCTTACTAAACCCAATTGAATGATCTTGTTGTGAATCTTTTAATTTTTAGGATTTAAGCTGTCAAATAAAATAATTTTATATTATTATAATATTATTTTATTAGTCAATCTACAAATAAGTGACAATGACAACGGACCCAAAAATATTTTGCGGGACCTACGTTTAGATATCAAGTCTTTGTACACGTGGACCAATGAGGAGGTGGTCAAAATTGGTGGTGTGTGACTCATCGCATGCGGGCCAATAGGAACTTGACACGTGGCGTGACACCTCGGACACCATGACTCAGCAGACTTCCAGAAGGTTCGAAGCGATGACTCGCCCTGTGACTCACCATAGTGACTCACCTGTTCCAGAAGCTTCCTTGATGACTCACCATGATGACTCATTCTTGTGACTCACCATTGGTGACTCAGTATGATGACTCGGTGATGACTCGCCATCTTTGACTCACCCGTTCTAGAAAGTTCCACAATGACTCATCATCTTGACTCATCGTAGTGAGTGACGTGTTCTAGAAATTTCTCTTTGATGACTCGCTTTATGACTCATCAAGGGCAATCGATAGAAAAAAAATAATAATAATAAATGATCAATAATAATTGCTACTCTGTTAGTATAAGATAAAAAAATCTATGTATGTTTTATTATCTATTAGACAATAAATATTGACTTTATAAATAGTAATTATTGTTCATTGGTTAAAGTATACTATAAAATATTATAAAATATACAGTGTGTACCAATAATAATTGGTCAACAAAAATAGCAACCAATAGGAATTAAGTTAGTAAATATTTAACCAATAGAAATTGGTCAAGAATAATAGCTTGACTCTTTAAAGACCAATAGAAAGCAAGCTATCAAATAAATTTGGACTTTTTGGAAACTATTGATTCTACGGTGAAGGAGATGAGTAAATTGCTCTAGATAGCTAATTCACAAAGTGAATTCACGTAGAAAGCCTTTAGGAAATTCATTTAGAAAGCCAAATTGAACAAATGAAGAATAGTCAATATTGATGGCTTTTCTTGGTTGAAGTCTACGGCAAAGCAAGCTTTTGGTGAAACAAATATTACAATTTAATTCTTACTATCTTACATTTAATTAACCAAGTAAGACCAAGTCAATTTTAGAGGCTTGACTTGATCTACACCATTGGATGAGAAAGTTTAAGATGAAATATCAACCCTTGATATGATCAATGGTTCTTGAAGCTTAGGTTAGTAGAATATAATTTAATTAATATGTAGCTAATTAATCTAATTAAGATAAGTTAAGTGTGCTTAGAAGCTTAATAGGATTAGTAGCTTAATTAAGCATCATTAGTGGTGGAATATTCAAGAGCTTGTGACAAGGCTTGGATTAGCCAATGGAAGACAAGCTTGATGATCAAGTTTTAATCTTGACCCTTGGTGAATTCTAAGGCTTGGATGGAGTCTTGGAGAGTCAAACAAAGTGGCTATCTTCACCCCTTTGAGCTCCACGGCCATTTCCTCTTGGAGAGCCAAAATTCACTTCATTTTCAACTTAACTATCTCACCTTATAATCATCTTTCTCCAAAATTCTCCAAATAGCAAAAGCTCTCAAATTTCTTTCTCTTTTTCTTCTCCAACCTCACGGCCTCTTCATCCTTTTCTACCATTCATTCTTCTATAATTCTAAACTATCTTATTCCTTGCTTCTTTACTTCATTTCAAGACACTTTGAAGTTAAAACCTAAGCCTAAATCATCCTTTTTCTATCTTGTTCTTCAAAGCTTAAGTTTGAAGCCTTGAAGGTGGAATTCTTTAATCTTTATGTTTCTCTTCATTTCAAAGTTCTAATCATGATTTTAATCCATGATTATTTTAGTTTAGAGCCTTAGGTATTAATATTGTATGTTTTCTTTGTTTTTCAAGAAGCTCTTGGTGGAGAAAATTTGCTTGAAGGAGACATACAAGGAACTTGGAGGTTCTTCAAGAGGTAAGAGGAGATTACCCTCATCAACCATGTGTTGGTGGTGAGGAATGTTTGTGTTGTGGTGAAGAAATCCATAAGGATTCATTCACTTGATTGTTTATTGTTTTTCCTAATTGAGATTGATTATATGTGCAAGCATGTCTAATAGCTTTAATGGTTTGTATGTGTTTTATGATCGCTTTAAAATATGGTATGTGTTCATAGATGCATGATAAATATTGTAGCATGTAAATAACATACAAGGATTTGCATGAGTGTTCCAAAGAACACAAATCCAAGCTCACGGCCTCAAGGCAAAGAAGAGAACCAAAATGTTCTCATTATTTTTCTAAAGTGAAATTTAATTAACTTAGGAAAATTAATAAGATATACATTTGTTTAGATCAAGGAAAAATGAAATTAGAGATCAAATGGCATAAATATAGATTTCGGCCAACATGCCAAAGCCAAGCAATGATGATTTTTAAAATTATTTCCAAACCATTATCTAAAACAATGATTTAATGAATTTAGATAATACAATAAATTTGACATTTATTTAGAAGATAAAAAATAATAATAATAATTTAAAGATCAAATGCAAAGACTTTGTTAAATTCGGCCAATATGCCAAAGTTAAGTATTAATGATTTCTAAAATTTATTTCTAAACTATTTTCAATCTAAGAAAAACAATAAATACTAAAAGAAATTTTATTACAATGAGTTTTGAGGAATAAAAATGATTAGATTAAGTTTAAATAGCTAAAATTGAGAATTTTACCATTTGTAAAGAAATACAGTAGCTTTGTAAAATTTCTAACGTATAGCTCACCTTGTGTTTTGAAGCACGTTAGTAATTTTCAAAAGTATAATTAATTGGTTGTAATAAAAATTAAAAAAAAAAGGTTTTTTGAAACTTAGAAAACCATTATTATAACTTTTCTAAACAAAAATCTAGTTTTTACAAAAAAATGGACAAATAAGATAGAAAAGATATCCAAAAGACAAGATATACGGTATGGAAAATATTCTACGTAGTTTAAATGTACTAAATATTATTTTTGTTTATTTAAACAGTAATTTTTAAGGGATTCGGATAAGAAAAGGATTTAAAAATCTTACGCGATTGTGAAAACGTATTAAAAACACTATGCGATTTTAAAAATAGAAAAAAAATAAATTTATGCGATTTATAAACGATTATAAAAATGACAGAATTGTGAAAATGTGATAAAATTTCTACGCGATTGACCCATACTGTATATCTTTGCTGTCGGGAAAATGTGAACCCGTACAGGCTTTGAAACTGTATTTGTCCGGTGGGACTTACTGTATATTTTTGTCATGAGGGCAAGCCATGAGGGCAAATTTTTATATGCTATGAGGGCATTTGCGTAAATACGCATATTTTATACCATTGAGGGTATTTTAGTAATTTCTTATTTTTGATCATGCATTGAGTTAATGCCAATTTTGGTGGATTGATTGATGAGGTGAATCACATCGTATTGTCGGTGTGATAAGCGTAGTGTGGTTCAATTTTGAATGAACTTGGAGACATTAGTGTGCATAATTCCATTTGTGGACAGTTGGTTGCTCTTCTGGGCCGTGGTAATGGACAACACACTAATGGACTCGACACACACTATACTTAATCGTGATCTTGTAAAGTCTAATAGTACATTGCCTGTAGTGCCACAACGTGAGACCGTGAACTACACCACGCCGTGGAATAAAGGGGTTCCATGTGATGGTGGGGCTATAGACGCAACGTGTGACAGCGCAATAGTTTGGTTGGGCAGCCGTGGTACTGATAGATTTTGCGGGTCGTTCCCTCTGATGTCTATGTTTATGTGTTTTAGCTCCATGGAGTAGGATCATGTCATATTACATATGTCTATATGTGGTACATTATTATTGTTTATTGGTGATCTTTTATCTGTGATCTTTTATTTGTGATATTATATGTTGTTATTGTATTTAATCTTTATTTTATATTATTATGATTTCTTGTTATGGCATTTTATATGGTATGAATTGTTATATCTATCCCGATAATGTTATTCTTTGTTTATTTAATTACAATATATGCTTATTAGAATTAATTGTAAATTGATAACATGACTAAATTTGTGATATCTGTGTGTATGGAATGACCTTGTCATTCGAATCATTCTTTGCTACCAATCTGGTATTGGTGAAAGGGATCTCACCTCTTTCCTGTATTACTTGTTGTGTTTGTATTCGTTAAATTTGTATAGTAGGCGAAGCACATTCTTAAACCTATGGGAGACAATATTCTGAAGACGGTGACGGCGTCAAGGAGTGGTCTTCCAGACTTCAATAGAATGCAGTTGGTGAAGAAGCAGGACATGTAGGTTGGGTTTTTTTCTCGTTAGTGTTGTTACCGTGCTATTAGTAGTAACCTTCATTGGGTTTGCTACTGTTTCTCTGAGTCTGTAAATGTTATGTTTTAAATTGTTGTTGAATATTTTGTGGTATATATAATATGTGTATTAATCAATTTAATTTAAATTTCTGTTTTACTTATAATTTTTGGTAAGTTTATATTTCCGCAAATAAAAAAAAAATCTTTAAAATTTATCTTTTAAAATTCAAAGCTTTTATAAAATGATTTAATTTGGTTTTATGTTTTATTTAAAAAAATGTGACGCCCTATGGAGGGTGTTACAGCAGATACGCACTGACCGTCATTCCCCCTTGCTTTAACCCAAGGAACTCCATCTCTTTGGTGTGCCTCGTACTAGCTAGAAAATACTTCTCCAAAAACTTGCTCCGAAAAACTTCCCACATGATAAACCTTCCCTCAACTTCCAACAATCGTTGTGTTCCTGTCCACCAATCCTCAGCATCTCCAACAAGCATAAAGGTAGCATAAGTCACCTTCCTCTCGTCTGTGCATCCCATTCCTCTAAAGATTTTCTCCAACTCTTCGATCCAAAGATCTGCCTTCTCCGAATCAAATTCGCCCGTGAACTGTGGCGGATTGTTACGACAAAACTCTGACAAGTACCGTGCCTCAGCTGTCGCTCCCTGCTGTTAAGTAGCCCTTTGATTCTGTTGTATTATTACATCAGCCATTCCTTGCATTACTATTGCAGCTGCAGCCATACTTTCATTATCACATCCTGCATCCACCTTCATTTGTTTACCACAAGCCACATGCGTATGTCTACCACAAACCATTACTTTTCTTCAACATTTAGACAAAGCAAAATACAATAAAAATTAAATATAACCAAGTCAAGCAATATTGTCTCCTTCTAGAAACCAAACAATACATCTCTGTGTTCGGTTTCAGAGAAACACACAGCACAAACAAGACAAACCTACCCACAAATCCAAAAGACTCGAACTTGGGCTCTACTCACACTAGAGGTACCACTCCAAAGGGTGTAGATACAAACAATTCTACATGAGTTCAGTCATCCAACTGGACCCTTACTAGAAGAACTTCAATTCTCCTAGTTTGTCTAGTTAAAGTCATAGTTTCCTATCCACACAGAAAATTATATATTGAGTGGGCCAATCCTCAATATCATGTAACTGTGTAACAGTAACTATGAACACCCAACCTAAAGCAACTTATGCAATCCTCTTTCAACACCTCAAACAAGAGACAAGGAAATGCATAACACATATAGAAATTTCTACATGCCTAAGCATAGTCAGTCCATACCTTGGCTCAACAAGATGAACTGCTCTGATACCACCTAATGTAACACCCCTCCGAAGGGCATTACATTTCCAACTAACTCCTTTTATTTCTTTACCCAAGCTATAAAATATTTGATGTTATAAAATACGAGTTTCAGAATTTCTTTTTTGCGGATAACATAAACTTACCAAATTATAGAAACACAAGACATAAGAACTGCATAATATACAACCTATGTACATAACATAGATTAGTAACAACTTAAACACATAAAGCTTACGTACTACAAATAACATATATAATTACCATATCAAAACTGAACCTAACCCAAGTCCAAACACTTGAAGAGAAGGGTCCTGCACCCGATCCTCCTCCGGATCCTCTTCGGAATCGGACAAATTCCCCAGTTGGGGCATGTCACCATTAACAGGAGTCTGAGCGGTCGACACCTCAGAATCTTCCCTAGAAGTGTTATGAAGATTACTCCATAACTCTCCAACAGGTATAGAAAACTCCAAGAAAATAGCAGCATCCATAGAAAACGTAGTAACCCCATGCCGGGTCCAACTCTGAAGCAAGGTAACATCTCCAACATACTAAAAGCACCTCGTGTCCCAATGGACGTGCCACACTTCAATGTCCCCATGAAACTGCAGCCTAACGAAACCCTGAAGATTCTACCTCATTGTCATCACAGTCCTCTTAAAAACATAAATAGATAACAGAATAAACAACACAAGACATAGAGAGGTGAGATCCCCTACATCAATACTAGGATGACAACAAGAAACAGTAATGGCAATAATGTCATTCATATACAGCAATATCAAAGAATAGCTGATATAATCATATTAATACAGGAATATCACAGAACAACAAGTATAATCATGTTATCAACTGATAGATAATTCAACGATGTATATCATAATACATGAATACTGGTCATACCATAACAATAAGTATACTGGCTATACTACCACAATATGTATACTGACTACGCCATGACAAGATGTACACTGACTATGCATATGCACAAATGTGTATACTAACCATTCTTATGCACAATGCACTCATTTCCTACTCCATGGAGCTAAACACAATTTCAGAGAGAATGATCTAGAAGACATGTCTGTTTCCCGTCAGCCTCAAGTTAAGTGCTATAATTTCTCAATTTACGCAACACGGCTTATACAATACATTCTACACCAGATCGTGAATAGGAATAGTGTCTCGATCTGGATCGTCGGTGCATTTGCATTGGTTTGATCCATGGCACAATCACGCTACCAACTGGCCATTGTGGAAAACCTGCACCCTGACACCCCCAAGGTCAACATGTGACCTACACTATGCCCATCGCACCCGCACTTAGGTGTGATTCAACTCCTAGGCACGAAGCCTCAATCGACACCACCGGTATACTATATGAACAATGACTCGATGCATACACACAATACTGATATTATGATTTTCCATAACTAGGCTACTCACGAGCCAAACCAGTCATGAACATCACCGGGTCCTGTTTGAGAACCCGGCAGCACACTGCTGTTATATTCAGTCACAAGGTATCTTTATTGCGTAAATTTAGGAATCATCATTCTCAAATTACATAAAACATTATCTTAATCTCATAAATTCTTTTCCTTTCCCTGAACCTTAAAAATACCTTAAGTTTTCATTATCTTTCTCTCAAGCTTATTTTTCCACTCAAGGCCAAAATCCCTTTCTTATTAAATGACCACAACTTGTTGTATCACTCCTTCATTATTATAAATCCTTAATCCAATTCCTTTTTCACCTAAGCATCTAAGTTCGAAATCAACATAAAAGTTTGTCTTGGATACCCATTTTAAAGCCACTTGGCCTTAGGCTTAAAGTCTTTGGACCTCAAAATTTTCATCTTTAATAACAAGATTCCAACTAAAACTCTAGTAAATAAAATACTTCAAATTTCAGATCATCTTTCTATCTTATTTCTATAATTGAAGCCAAAATCAATTCCTTTAATCCTAATTTACTCCCCAAATCATCTATGTAATATTTTCTAACTTTCTTTCCCAAACTCTCATTATTCTAATTCTAAATTAAATTCTTTCCATTTAACTTATCAAAATCATCTTAACTAAAATACTTTAAGTCTCCAAATTACTTCTCCATCCTATTATCAAATACCATGGCTTAAAATCAATTCTTTCTAATGGTAAAAACTTTGTTTCTTTCCTCTGTCAACTTGAAACTCATAAGTTATATTCTTGTTACCTAATCATCTATGTTCTTAATCAATAAAATATTTTTCTCATGGATACCTCCTCCTAGGCTAAAAGGTCGTGAGCCTCAAAAGATCATTGGAACCCAAAATTATTCCTTTACAATATAATCATAACATGCACCATACTTTAATCATCACAATTTTACTACATCAAGTTCATGCATACTATCAAAATCACATATAACCATTAAGCTACTATAGCCATTTCATGTATACAAACAACATCATATAGTTGTACAAAAGTAAACAAGCATAAACCAATAATCACACAATCGAGTGAATAAATCCTCACATGAATTTTCCACTCACAAACACAAATATTTTGTTCTTCACCACCATAACATGGTTGATGAGGTTAATCTCCCTCTTACCTTAGATGTAGTTTCCTAGCTCCTTGTAGGTCTCCTTGTGTAGCAAACTTTCACCACCAAGAGATTCTTAAAATCAAAGTAAATACACAAGAATTAACATCTAAGGCTTGAATAAGATGACCATAGATCAAAGTATGGTCTTACATCTTTAAAAATGAAGCAAGAAAGAAGATTTAAGAACTTTACCTTAAAACTCTTAAACTTGAGACTTGAAGAAAATGGATGAACTAAAGATTGATCTCCACACAAAAGTATCTTAGAATGATGTATAGATTCAAGATCTAATATTATCTTAAATTATGGAAGATTGGGTGATGCGTTTTGGGGGCTTGGCTGTGAGTTTAGAGAGAGAAAGTGAGATAGCAAGTGAGAGAGTTTTTAGTAGATGGTTTCTTAAAACAAAACAAGAAAGGCTTAAGTGAGAGAAGAAACTATTTTTAGTCACAAAACTTGACTTGAAAGCCCTCTTGGCTGTGGACTTCCCAAGGAGAGAAGGAGACAAGCTTCCTCAAAGCTTCTCCAACAAGCTTCCTCAAAGCTTCTCCAACAAGCTTCCCCAAAGCTTCTCCGACAAGCTTCCCCAAAGCTTCTCCAACAAACTTCTTAAAAGCTTCTCTAACAAGCTTCCTCAAAGTTTCTTTCCTATTGGTCTAAAAAGTGAAATGATGATGTCATCAAGAGAACTTCTAGAAAAAGATGACTAGATATAAACCATCTACTTGATATGTACTAAAAGCTATTATCCAATGACTAAAAGCTACAGTTAACAAAACTAGTATATATCGTCCAATAAGTAATAGAATGCACGTAGATTTTATTAGTCAGAGAAAATCTCAGACAATGAAAACTTCAAAAACTGTCTCCGATTTCAGATTTAGTAAGATCCCCTGGCCCCGTTTCAATAGTCCAAAATTTTTCAACCTCGAAAAATAAATATTTTTTTAGGCCCGCCTCAAACACACATACAGTCCAAAATAATATTAAAACAATCAAATAACTTAAAAAATTCATAAATATTATAAAACTCATAAATATCAGGAAAGACGAAAAATCAGGGTGTTACACATACAAGAGGTAGGGGTGCTTGAACTCTCCATAACCATCTCTCCCTATCTCCATCTTTCACATATACTAGCTGTTGTTAGATGAATTGGGGGTTGAAGTGGTTGAGGTTGTGTTCTTGCTTGTTTAGTGCCTTTAATGGCTGAATTTGATTTGGTTATAGTTTAAACCATGCTTGGGTGTTAGTTTGCACCTAGGAACATCCATGAAACTCATGGAGTTTGAATATGGAAAATAGGTGTTTGATGGTGAATTTTGATTCACAAATCCATGTTAGATGTTTTAGAAGTTTTATGTGAGTTACAACATGATTAGATACCTTGAATGATGTTAGAAATCATTTAGGAAATGTTTTAAAAGTGTTAGAAACTGGTTAGAGCACCAATTATGTAGAAACAGCTTCTGCAGATCATTTTCTAGTGTTCTAGCACCTAGGTGCCAGAGTTTGGGCGCCTGGTTTCCCAAAGACCTGCTGAACGCAGAACAGGGCAATTATTCTGACAACCTATAGTTTTAGTTATAAAACTTGAGTTGTAGTCATCGGATTGACCTGCTTCTTATTGCATTTGAAAGCTAAGACATAAGGCTTCATGTAGTAAAAATTTCATAACTTTATCACAACCTAATTAGCACCAGTTTAGGTTTGAATTTGGGTCAGATTCTGCAGAAACAAGCAGACTGACACCTGTTAAACCAGAGTGCATAATTTCTTGGTCAGAGGTCGTATTTACATGAGACAAATGGAATTTTGAAGCTAACATGTAAAACTATGAGTGGTAAAAATTTCAATAATTTTATACTCTTTATGCGTTCTCAGTTTCTGTTTAAAGTTAAGTTAGATTTTGGTATAACAGACAGTTACCCTGTTTCAGCCTCTGCTTTTTAATGCATAACTTTGTTTACACTAAGTCAAATGAAGTGAAATTTATTTCATTTGAAAGATATGAGATAAGAATATTTTTCTATAAAATTTCAAAATTTTATTAATTAGGATGTACATTTGGTGCATTCATGAAAATCAGTCTTTTCAGGTGATAAACTAGAAAATGTCAAGATATGAATCTTATTGAAGTAGGGTTCCCTACTAGATGGGACCTCTTATACATCCTTTTTGGAGTGTGTTAAGATGCTAATGGGGATATTTCAAGAAAAGAAATTATCACCTAGAAAATATGAGAAAGCTTAGGCCTTTGAGCATCCAAGAGTAATGGTTTGCTTTAGGTAGGTATCTATCACCGTAGGCAGCTTAGAGTTACGTTAAATATCACTCAAGATGTGAGGATATGGTGCATTAGATGCAAGTATACTAAGATGGATGGATAGTATTCACTCTAGTAAGTATGAGACAAGTATGAACTTTAGGATATCCAAGAGTAGTGAATTACCTTGGGAAGGTACCTAGGCCTTTAAGCAACAAAGTGTTGCATTTGCTAACCACTCTTGAACTAGATTATTTTGAGTGGAGATAAAGTTGTGTTTTTAGCTCCTAAGTGAAGGGATGTTTGATGTATTGAGTTCTCTAGACAAGTGACATCTTGTGCATTTCCAAATACACAATAAGATAGATGGTGACTAATAAGTTGTCATATTCATGAAGTATAGTAGAAATATGCAATAACTCCTTTATTATTAAAGTTGGGTTGAAATTGCAAGATGAGTAGGATTTATTCTCCTTAGATACTAAATCAAGAATGGGAGTTGAAGTCCTTAAGGATTCCATAAGTTAGGAATTGCTAAAATAGGTATCTAGGACCTTAAACACTCTAGTGTAGCTTAGGTTACTACTAGAGATGTGATAATAAGGGAGGCTAGATATAACTAAGATAAGTATTTTATACTTGTCTAGATATATATATGTGGGAATGGTCTAGTAGTATTGATCATTATGAGTATACTTTGCTGTTGTTTACAATCATGTAGGCCAAGGGAGATAATGGGAAATCCGAAAGGTTCTTTGAACAAGGATTCAGTCCTAGCATCTCGATAGTGCCATGGCCAAGGAAGATAAGTGGGGAGTCCAAAAGGTTCTTTTGAATAAGGATTCAACCTAAACTTCTCGATAGGACCAGGATACGTGTAATGTGTGGATGAACTTTGCCTCTATTTACCACAGGATAATATACTAAACTAGTTCCTAGTACACATCTTGATTCTTAATTGAGCTAGGTATATATGTATGATGTTTTGCTTGCTCTTCCAATGTATTGTGACCTTTATGATGTGTATCATCATTGGCCAAAGGAGGTAATAGGAAAGTTTAAAGTCCCTTCAGTTAAGGACTAGTACTAGATGCTCAAAGAGCCAAAGGTTACAGGTAAAGTGAGGATGAGTTCTCCTTCCCTACCATAGCAAAAGTACATCAAACATTTAGGTCCCAGAATAAGCTGGTATTCTTGGTTTTCAAAATTAAATTGTGTATGTATTTTAAAACAAAACCTTGCATAAGCATATCTTGAGGACATTTCTTAGGCATAACTATATTGCATATCATTCACATTGCATTTTAAGACAATTGTATAGGCAATTGTCTGTTACTGTTGATACCTACATTTGTATAGGCAGTTGTTTGTATCTAACAGTATGTAGGCTATTAGTTTAGACCACACTACAAGGTAGTGTGCAGTTATGAGAATTAGTGGTGGAAACTCCTCTGATGGTAGTTATAACAATTGTTATTTTTATTATACAATATTATAGCTAGCTGGTATTGGAATTACTTTTACTGATAATTGTAATTCTCACCCTGTTTGTTCTTCCACGTAAATCTACGTACAAACCCTGTTATGGGAATAAAGGCAAAGCATGAAGACTAGTATAGTTTTATATGTTTTTATAGACATAGCTTATGTATAAAGTTTACATTTGTTTTGTATGTTTTAAGAGTTATGTATTACAATATGCCTTTTATGGTTAAGATTGTATACACACACACACACACACACACACACCCCCACACACACACATATATGAGTTTATGTTTTTCACATTCTCTCAAGGCTCTTTATAATTGCTTGATTGTGATTATGGAAATATGTTATTAGTTAGTTATGTAGTAAGTGATGCAACTAGTACTGTTTATCTTGTTATATTACAGATATATCAAGATATCTGTATTAGAGTGTTACACATGCCCTACTCAAGTATATATCAACAATTAAGATAAATTTTTATCAAAAAGGTTTCAGAAAACTCAAAGCTTTCTTAACAATGACTCATTTACTCAACGACTCCTAATCATCTCCCCATATCATTAGGCAATAATGTTACATAATTCTTCACTATTCCAAGTCTATCCCATACTAAGATCTTTTATTTCTTCTTTCCTCTCTTGTGAAGTTTGGTGCGAAAATGTTCGAGTTTACGGTTCACCACCGACCCTTATTCACAATTTGGAATTTTAGGGGGGAACAAAAAATCAAGTGCAGCGTGTGTCCAAGTTTACGACTCACCTCTAGCTTTCATAAGCTTTTTCCTTTTTCCATTAATTTTCTTAATTTTCATAACCCCCAAACTTATACTCTTTTATCACTTGGGTGGTGAAAACTCCTTAATTCAACTTTTTAACTTTCTTAGCTTAGAACCTCCTAGAACCAGCTTCAAAAAGAGTAGAAGAACTATCTAAGATTAGGGGAAAATCCTAGAAAACCATATCATAAATAATAATCATTTCAAGAGCTAATAATTCAGCAAAACAAGCTTTTCAATTCAAATTCACTCAAATGACAAATATATACTAAGAGGACGTGAATAAAATGAAGAATTTTTTTTTTACATTCACACTTATCAAAGCTTTACTAAAAAATATTCATTAATGCAATTTGCAATGTGCATCAAATTTTAAAAAGAATAGGTTAATTTCCTAATTTCTTTTTAAATTTTTTCTTATTTTTCTTATTGGTCAATATTATACACATCTCCCTACAAAGATTCCGAACTCAGAAAGACACTTAAACTGACTCAAATTAAAAAAAAAATTAACATAAAAATTTGCAGACATATAAATGAATGCAACCCCACGCTCAAACTTAAAAGTTGACGTTGTCCCCAATGTCACAAATAAAGAACATACATCAAGATATTCAGTTGAAACAAATCAAGCACAATAAGAGGCGTAAAGAATTATCCCAAACAAACCATCAAGTTCATTGTCAGCAAATGCAAATAAATGGGTTCACAAAATAATCAATTAAGTACAACCCAAATATAGCAATTTATCAATAATTGAAACATCAACAATCATTATTTAGCAAGTGACATCAATACCACTTACTTTCAATATATCAAGTCTTAAATTCGGTTATTAGATTGTCAAACAATTAGGTTTCATCTTTCAATCATTCACCTAAAGCCTAAGATCATGCGAATATGGGATCCAACATATCACAAGCATTAAGCACACTAAGAATAAATTAAGATCTTAATCAAACAAGTACTAGACAATTGAAGCATCAACAATCATTGTTTAGCAAGTGACATCAGTACCACTTACTTTCAAATATATCAAGTCTTAAATTCGGTTATTAGATTGTCAAGCAATTAGGCTTCATCTTTCAATCATTCACCTAAAGCCTAAGATCATGCGAATATAGGATCTAATATATCACAAGCATTAAGTACACTAAGAATAAACTAAGATCTCAGTCAAACAAGTACTAGACAAATCAATTCCTAATTGCACAATAATCACAATTATCATGCCACCTTTTTCAATCAATAATAGGGATCATTGGAATCTATAGAGGTTGGGTGGTGGAAAAAATTAACAAACTCTTTTTGGGGTGTACCTGGTCGTGATTCATACTGCTTAGGACTTTTTTTTAATGGAAAAATAGAAATAAAATAAAATAAAAAAGAAAAAGAAAAAATTTGGGGAACCCCTTAACTTAAAATCAAAGCATGGTGTATATTAAACTAAACTGAAAAACAACACACGAACAAACCAAAACAACATAAAACACTTCAAATTCGAATCGTAATCTAAAAATTTAAATACGAAAAAATAGAAAAACAAATTCATCAATTAATTTATGCATTTTATTTCGCCATTGTTCTTGCTTCTTTTTAACTCGCCTTTTGTTTTCTTTTATTGTCCTTTCAATATCTAGATCAAATAGCAGTGAACAATGGTCACTTGTACCTCACATAAAACGAAACACCACTAATGATTAGAAATAGAAATTAACAATTAAAGTAAAAGTAAAAAAATAAAAATAAAAACAAAGCCTAGAGTAGTACTATCTAATGATATTGATAAAAGCCTAATTCCCCAGCAACAGCACCAAAATCTTGATCACCCTGAGTGTGATTATGTATTAATTTAGGTGATATTATTACAAGTGCACGGATCAAACAAGTAATAAAGAGTGAGTAGAATATCGTTCCCATGAGGAATTAGTTTACCAAATGCCACTTCTCTAATATTAATACTATCTAGGAAACTAATAATCAAGAGTGATTCAAAGCAATTAAAGACACAAAATTATAAAAAACAAAAACATATAAGAATGCACGAAATTAAGAGGGAAAAGATAAAATAAAGCACACGAATGCAAAACACATTAAGGATGTAAACACATGAAATTAAAACACTAGGGATTTGACTTCACTTAATTCAACAATCTACCATAGACAATAGAGTAGTTTTGGGACCTTCATTCTAATTAATTTCTAGTCATTCAATTGATGGGGAGAATCTCTTAATTAATTAAAACTCAATTCCTTGGTGAGTTAATTCTCTTTAATTATCAAAGATTAGTTAATTCCTTAATCTAAACTCCAACTCTTAAAGGCAAGACCTTCACTCTGTGAATTCTCATGGAAAATACCACAATTCTCTCACACAACCAATAACCTCTATTCCAAGATGATTATAAATCATGACACTTATTATTTATGGTCTAGATCAATTTATGAGTGACCAATTCATAAAAGCATTAACAACCATAATAAGCACTCAAATTGAATAAAAAAATTAATTAAAAAATTAATCTTAATACATGTCAATTAAATCAAGTTACATCTTCACCCCAGAAACATAAGAATTTAGCAACTGATGACAAAAGAGAAGAAGAGATAAGAAGAGGAAAGAGAATTTATCATGATAGAACCACAGAGAAGAAACCAAAACACCTTCAATGGTGATTCGATCTCCAACTCCATGAGAGCTCCATGACGGCTCTTCCTCCTCTCCTAGGGCTCATCCCCTCAATACCTTTAAGCATCCAAAACATTATTTTTTTCATGTATTTTCTAAACTAAAAGAGAGCTCCTTTTATGAACTCGTTTTTCCCTTTTTATAGAAAAGCTGACAACTTTTCGTATTTAATTTGCATGATTTTTCTCACCCTCAAGATGGCCGAATCTACCCTCGATGTCAACAAAGAAGTTATAAGATTTTCTGTTAGCTTTTCAATGTTGTAAATGATGCATTGATCTTATCTCTGTAGCCCAAGATATGGCTCAATTACTGAGGAATGGCCTGGATGCTGCTGGAATCCGAATTTTGATCCAAATCAAATCTCTTTAAGAATCCTTATCCAATCTCCAATCTAAGATTTTGTCCAGTTAGAACACTAAGGGCACATTTGGTATGAATGATAGTATAAAACCTGATAGTATAAGACTTGATAGTATAAAGCTTAATACGTAATAGTTTGGGATATCAGGGTGTTTAAAATTGTAATGGAAAAGTCTTTATAGCAGCTTATACATCAAAACCCAATCAGGCCTAATCCCACCCCTAAGACTTGATTAAATTATCCATTATTTTAATGTATAAGAGGAATTTGATAGATAAACTTATACAATACAGTATTTACACCAAACAACTGATAATGACATAATGTATTGTATTAGCTTATCCTATCAAGTCTAATACAACATGCCAAATAGGTCGTAATTAGCATTTAAGACTAGGATAAGAATCCTTCAAATATTTATCTTTAGGAATTTTTTATTTTTGCACAAAATCTGATGATTTATCCTAAAAATTCAAATATGACTAAGTGAAGAGATAATTATTTAAAAATAAATTATAAATAAATAAAAATAAATAAAACTAAATAAAAATAAATTAAAAATCTTAATAAATAAACCCAAAAGATGAGTGTATTTTACACTCATCAATGTCACAAAGGAAAACAAGTAAATGTCTCTTTCAAAATTAAAAATGTTATTTCTATCTCTAGTCCTTGACAACTTTTTCACATGGATCTTTTTGGACCTTCAAGAACTATAAGCTTTAATGGGAATTACTATTCTCTTGTGATTGTGGATGATTACTCTAGATACACATGGACACTATTTCTTACTCACAAGAGTGATACTTTTAATGCATTTAGAGAACATGCCAAAGTTATTCAAAATGAGAAAAAATGTAACATTATATCTATTAGAAATGATCATGGTGGGGAATTCGGAAATCAAGAGTTTGAAATATTTTGTAATGAAAATGACATTGAGCATAATTTCTCAGCCCCTATAACTCCACAACAAAATGGAGTTGTTGAAAGGAAAAATATAACACCCTCAATAGCATGTTAGACTAGTTTATGGTTACAAAGGTAGCATAACATTTTATTTGACATGTCTGTTAAGTTTTGTGTTAAACTGGATTAATTTAGGCACTTTGTTGTAACCCTAAGTGTGAAAAGTAGTTTAAAATGACTCAAATAGTAGTTTTAAAGGCCAAGTTAAGGGAAACAAATTTGGATAATTTGTTTCTAGGTCACAAATGAGCTAGGTAAGGTGTAATTAAAGTTTGAGGACAATCGGAGTTAGTTTGATATTTTTAGGCATACTGGTTGTGCATTTAATACCGGATTGACCTCCAGCAGATATGGAAAAGTAGAGAAATGGTGAAACAATATTTTTAATGAATCTTAGGATTTATTTTAAACTTGTTGGAAGTTAGAATACTAGATTTGGTAAAATCTAAGTGCTCTTAGCAGATTGGGAGTGTAGTACCACATTAGTGGTTAGCTTATAAGGAGCAAAGTTAGATTTTTGGATTTTATGTTTCTTTCCTTCCCAAGTTAGAAGCAAAAAACAAAAGAGAGAAAGTGAGAAATAAAGGGCACTAACCGTAGGAGAGAAAGAGGAGAAGAAAGAGAAGGAAATCAAAGGAAAAGATCCAAGAGCACGAGTAAGGCTTCAAGATCTTAATCCAAGCAAGAGGTAGGGGTGTTTTCTATCTTTGTTTCTTCATCTTTTCTATGCTACGACTTAGGTCTTTAGATGGAGAAGATAGGTTTTCAAAGAGTGAAAACTAATTTCTTTAGCTTGATTCTTGCTTTCATTGATTAGAAGTGGTTGTTTCAACTTAATGAGAACATGATAGTTGGTTTTATCCATTGATAGAACTAGATGGTTCTTGAGTTAGAACCTAGGTTGTGAATAACCAAGTATGACATTTTTGGTATTTGATCCAAGTTAAGTGAATTAATAGGTTGTAAAAGTGTTACAACATGTTTAGAAAATGTTGGTGAAGCTAGAAATCACATAGGAACTAATTTTAAATGATTGGAAGCTAAGAAGAAATTAATGGAACAGTGTACGGTTTCTGCAGAATTATGTAGAAACCATTTTTTGCTATGCGCACCACGGTGTGAGGAGTCCATGCCGAGGCATGATGTTGTTTTTGCTACATGCGCCGCGATGTGGGGAAGTTCACGCCAAGGTGTAAGGTGCGTCCTAGTGAAAACAGAGAGCAGGGTGCCGTGGCATGCAAAACGTTGTGCCGCGGCGTGAGCCCCTGAAGCTCTAAAATGTCATTCTTGATGTTTTGAGTTTCCGTACTTGTTAGGATCCCTTTCATATGCCTTGTAGAGTGTGTTGAGACACTAATAGGAGTATTTCTTAGAGAGAAAGACCTAATGGCAAACAAGGGAAAGTGAAGGAAAAGTTGTGCAATCCATTAAGTATGGATTGTCATAGATGAAAGTTTAGTTCTTGAGCGACAAAGTGTTGCTTAGATATCACTTGGGAAGTGATGAGAAAGTGAGAAACAAGTATACAAGCTAGTTGGTAAGAGTGGAACGCCATAGAGCCTAGTTGGAAAGAGTTAAGTGCCATTGTGTATAAGTATCCACATAGATTTGAGGTGGAGCCAATATACAAAGATTAAAGTGTACTAAGTCTAGTTGGCATTGGTTAAGTGTCATAGTGCATAAAATGCTCTCACAGAGAAGAAGTAGAGTTAGTAATGTAAGGATGGACTTGGTATAGAGTTATGTGGTGGTTATGTTAGAGTTAGGACATAACTCCGCATTTTCACACATACACATCACATTTCACATAGACTTGCTATTACTAGAGTTCAGATAGTGGAGGTATCTACTTAGTTTTTGGTGGCAAAATCTAACCAGTTTATGGTAGACTACTTGGTAGGCTACTAGGTAGGTTATAGGAGGTTACGTGTTATGATAACAGACTCCCACCCTACTAAGTAGGTTATAGAAGGTCACACGTTATCATGGCAGATTCCCTCCCTACTCAGGGGAATAGCCAAGTTTCACAACACTACCTTTACGCTATCATACACTTTTTTTGTATTAACATTGCATTATTTAATACTTGTTTGTATAGGTTTTGTGTTCCTGTTGTATTTGTATTGCATTTTGCCTTCAATGACAGCTGTACGGGCGATTGTCTTGTATGATAGTTTCAAATGATTGTATGGGCAGTTATTTGATATCATTACTTGTTCTAGTCAGAGATAAGTTATATTTTACACTTTGAATGTTGCATAAAGCTGAGGCATATATTCTTATGTAATAGTTTGGTTTATCCATTGCGAATATTTAAAATGATGGTATGAGTTGCTTATACTGAGAAATGTGATTTCTCACCTCGTTTATTGCCATATAAATCTAAGTTGAAGCTCTTCCAAGGGAAAGAAGAAAAAGTATGAAGACTAAAGTAGTTTAGTTTTTATCCTTAGTAATTAAAGCTTGTTTTTATTTACACTGCTTTTAGTTTGCAAAAGTATATATACACTAAGTGCCCTTTTGAGACAAGGATGTATGTATATAAATTTTATTTTCCGCAAGGCTCTCCATTATTATTTGATTAAATGATATGGATTAGTATGATATTTAAGTTAGAAGTAGCATAGCTAATATTACTTATCTAGGTATATGCTTGATATATTAGGTTACTGATATTAGGATGTTACAAAAAATAAATCTTTGGAAGAATTGGCTAGAACTATGCTCAATGAAATAAACCTTCCTATGTATTTTTGGGCAGATGCGGTTAATACCACTTGTTATATAATGAATAGGGCCCTAATAAGGCTAATTTTAAAGAGAACCCCCTATGAGTTATACAAAGGAAGGAAACCAAACATTTTCCATCTTTATGTCTTTAGATGCAAATGCTTTGTTTTGAATAATAAAAAAGATAACTTGGGCAAGTTTGATGCAAAATCTTATGAGGGGATATTTCTTTGTTGTTCTCTTAGTAGTAAAGCTTTTAGGGTCTATAATAAAAGAACAATGACCATAGAAGAATCAATACCTATTATATTTGATGAGACTAACCGCATTGGACTGGAATAGGATGATGTTGCAGAGATTTTGACTAATACTCAGTTGAAGAACAAAGAGAAAGAGCAAAGGAAAGAAGGTCAAAGTGAGCAAACACCACTACAACAAGAGGAGCAACAATCCAATGGTCTTCTAAAATAATGGAGAACTTCAAGATACCACCCTCTTGATAAGGTTATTGGTGAAGTTTCATAAGGGTAACAACTCGAAACTTACTTAGAGATGCATATAATCATATGACTTTTGTTTCCCAATTTGAACGTCAAGACATAGATGAGGTCATTAATGATGAACTTTGGATTTTGGCTATGCAAGAAGAGTTAAATCAGTTTGAAAGGAATTAAGTTTGGAAACTTGTTCCAAGACCCAATGACATCCTATTATTGGCACCAAATGGGTCTTTAGAAACAAACTTAATGAAATGAGAATAATAATAAGAAATAAAGCTAGGTTGATTGCTAAAGGATAAAATCAAGAAGAAGGAATTAATTATGAAGAAACTTATACTCCTGTTACTAGATTAAAAGCTATTAGAATGTTACTTGTATTTGCTTGTATCATGGATTTCAAGCTTTACCGAATGGATGTAAAAAGTACTTTTTTAAATGGTATTATTCAAGAAGAAGTGTGTATGGAACAACCCCCTGGTTTTGAAAGCTATGAGCTACCCAACCATGTTTTCAAATTGAAAAAGGCTTTGTATGACTTAAAAAAAGCTCCCAGAGCTTTGTATGAAAGGTTTAGTAAGTTTCTTTTAGAAAAAGGTTTTTAAAGAGGTAAGGCTAACACAACATTTTTTCTTAAAAACGAAAAGCATAACATTCTCCTTGTACAAATTTATGTTGATAATATTATATTTTGTGCTACTAATGAATCTTTGTGTAAGGAGTTTGCTACTACTATGCAAAGTGAATTTGAAATATCTATGATGGGTGAGCTTAACTTCTTTCTTGGACTTCAAATCAAGCAAACAAAGGTTGTAACATTCATTAGTCAAACAAAGTATTGCAAGGAGTTTCTCAAGAAGTTCGGGATGAACAATGCTAAACAAATGGCTACACCAATGAGTATTTCTTGCTATTTGGACAAGGAAAAAGGAGGTAAGCCCATAGAAATCACTAAATATAGTGGTATGATTGGCTCATCCCTTTACCTTGTTGCAAGTAGACTAGATATAATGTTTATTGTGTGCATGTGTGCTAGATATCAAGCTTGTCCTAAAGAATCTCATCTAAGTGCTGTAAAAAGAATAATGAAAGATCTTGTTGGCACTGCATAAATGGGCTTGTGGGTATCCTAAGGGTGCCTCATATAGTTTAATTAGGTTTTTTAGTTCCTACTTTGCTGGATGCAAAACAGATAAAAAGAGTACTTGTGGGACATGCCACTTGTTTGGAAGGTCCTTAGTTTCTTGGCATAACAAGAAACAAAATAATATGACATTGTCTACGACTGAAGCTGAGTATGTTACAATCGAAAGTTGTTATGCTCAAATCCTTTGGATAAAGCAACAACTTCTGGACTATGGACTTTAACTTGATCACATCCCTATAAGATGTGATAACATTAGTGCAATCAATTTAACTAAGAACTTAATCTTGCACTCTAGGTCTAAGCATATTGAGATTAGACACCACTTTATAAGAGACCATGTACAAAAAGGGAATTGTGTGCTTGAATTTGTGGAAACATCAAAACAATTAGCTGATATCTTCACAAAACTTTTAGAAAAAGAAAGTTTCTTTAATATAAGAGGTGAACTTAGCATAATTGATCAATTATGCATTTGAAATGAATGTTTGTGTATGCTATATAATTCCTATTGTTGATTTTGTTTCATGAATCCTATATTGACTTAAGCATCGGAGGTTCCCCTAAATTTGTTTTGCAGGTGCTCTCATCATGATTAAGTCTTCCAATTTGCTCAAAAAGTACTTTGCTGAAGTTTCAAGTTTTCTGATATAATAATAGGTTACATGGAATGTGAACAATTTATAAGTTTGTGGAATTATAAAGAATGTGACTTTTGACTCAAACCAATGGATTACAAGGAGGTATAATGGTTTGCAAAGCTATTGGAAAAGTTAGAAATCTAGTTTCTACATAATGGAATGAGGAAAATTGAGGTTTTGGAACGAAGTAATCAATTACAAAAGTTAGTAATTGGTTACAAAGGCTCTGAAAGTGGCATTTTTGAAGACAACACTATAGTAATCAATTGCACAGTCCCTGAAATGTGCTTAAGAGGAAGGAAAAAGAATGATAATTGATTACCATCTCCTAGTAATCGATTACCACTCACAGTAATCGATTATAAGGGTCACAACAGCCTCGTAATTGATTACGAGCTCATTATAATCAATTACAACGTGGTTTTTCAAAGCCCTGGATGCTTCTTTCTTCCATTTTCAATGCCTCTCTTCCCTCTCTCACTCTAAAATTCTAAAAACCTAATCTATCTTCCATTAAATTCCATCTTATTTCTCCACCAATTTCCTTCATTGCACCTCCAAATCATCACAAACACCCATCCTTCCTTTTCCCCCTAACAACCTACTCATCAAAAACACCTCTGCATCATCCAAATTCATCCTTTCACCATTTCTCTCCTCTCTATCTAGAAATCGTAACCCACTTTCCAAATTCCACTTAAATCTCCATCAAATTCCTTTTTTCTCGTTCCAAATCAATCCCAAAACACTACCTCCTTTCTCCCTACCCCTATTCCACATCAAAATCACCATAAAATGACTAAAACATCAAAGGATACAAAGAGGCCAAGACCATGGAATGCTGTTGGCAAAGCTCCACAGGAACCCTTTTTAGGTTTGGATCTCTCCTATTTATTCAACAGTCCTCGGCAAGTGGAGAACTACAGAAAGAACTTTCAGATTAGAAAAATCATCCAACCAAGGTATTTGGAAAATACCTTTTTCTCCAATAAGGCTTTTCATTATTAAAAATTGTTTCAAGATATTGGTTTGATTACGTTTCTGAGCATTAGAAGAGATATCTATCCTGACTTAGTGAGAGTGTTCTATGCTAATTTGAAGTATGAAAATTCCACTCTAATCATTGAAGTCAAGAAGGTGAAAATAGTGATAAATCATGAAATATGGACAAGGTTAACTAGATTGAAATTTAATAGGATAAATTTTACTAGTAGTGTTGATGTTTGGGCTGATGAGTATGAGTATAAATTTGCTTTGAAAACATTACTTTAGGCTAGATATCGGGCAAAAAATAGAGCTATGGCTAGTGGACTAACCCTTGAGAATCACTTGCTGCATTACATCCTAGTCAAAGCTCTTATTGCAAGAGGAGGAAACTACTCCCAAGTGCAATCTAATGATGTGCTGACTCTTTGGGCATTAAACACTAGCAAGCAGATTAATTGGGGCTAGTATGTCATTAAACACATGATCAAGGCACAAAAGGGCGACCATCCTTTACCTTATGCCAAGCTCATCATTAAAATTCTCCATAATTTTCATGTTCCACTAATTGGACAAGTTAAGGACCATAGCACAAATGGTCCTGAGTCCATTGATAAGCACACCCTTACCAAGGTATCAACTTCTCCAAGAAATAAGAAGCTTGCATATATATATTGGGGTGATCATAGGAGATAGCCTTCGTTTGCTCCATGATGGAAGGTGTTGACATTGAGCGGACTACTACTGCCCCCTGTAACATTCTCTTTTTAGCAGGTTAGACTTGTATACAGTCATAAGGTACCATAATACTTGTTTAATATGTCTGTTGATTTTCGAGATGTTTTGAGTTAATTTAGACACTTTGTCGCAACACAGAACGTGCAAAATGACTATTTTAACTCAGGAAAATAGCATAAATGCTAAATCAAAGGAAATAAATAAGAAAAATTTATTAATAGGTCACAAATGTGTGAAAGAGGATGTGGTTAAATTTTGAGGACAAATAAAGTCAGTTTGGTATTTTTGAAGACACTGTAGAATTGTTTTAATACTAGATTGAGAAATGACAGATATGGAAAACTATGAAAATGGTGAAATAAGAATTTAGATGGATCCTAAGATTTATTTTAATATTGTTGGAAGTTAAGAAACTTGATCTAATAAAATCAAAGTGTTCCTAATAGATATGAAGTTTGGTGAAATGACCAAAATGCCCTTAATGCTCATTGTTTTAAAAGTGAGATTTTTTCACTTTCCTTTCATCTCTCTCACATTAGTTTCCAGCAGAATGAAGAACAGAAAAGAAAAAAAGGGAGACTGAATGGGGAAAGAGCAAAAACAAAGAGAAGAAAGAGGAGAAAATAGAAAGAAAGGAAGAAGAGCAAAGCAAGGTTGGAGCTCATCATCTTCTAGCTTGAGGTAGGGTTTTTCATTGCTTTTCTATTTCTTCCTTTGTCTTCCAATGTTTTGGAAAACTTGAGATTTTGAATGATGATTTTGAAATGGAAAATATGATTTTGTGTTGGTTATGATTTAAGAACTTGATTCTTGATCTATTCTTGATGAGTTTTTAAGATTTGGAAAATGGGGTTTGTACCCATATTGAGATTTGATGTTTTATGAGTGATTTGGTTACATATTTGTGATAATTTGATGTTGTTATTGATGTTTAATGGTTTGGTTTGGGTTGGGATGGTTTAAAGGCTCTGTTCTCTATAAATTTCGCTACTTGTAATCAATTATATGGCCTATGTAATCGATTACAAGGCTTCTGGGCAAGATGTAATGGATTACATCCTATTGTAATTAATTACATGGCTTCTGCCAGGCTTGTAATCAATTACCAAGGCTATGTTATTGATTACTAGGCCCTTGATTTGAGGATTTTGGTCTGAAAATGATGAAAATAGAGTTCTTTAACCCATGTAACCTAAATACAAACCATAAACCTGGAAATGAATGATTGAAATTCACTAGACTGTGAAAAGATTATGCTTCCAAACAAGTTTAAGAAAATGATTTCATGACATGATTGAATCAAATGAGATTGATGATTTGAAAAATGATTTTTATGATGTTGTTGCATCAAGTGAGATTGATTGATGAATTTGAATACCCATGATGAGTATGAATGGATTATGCATTATATTGTATATGTGATGATTTGATGGATAAAATAATTAGATTTTCATGGGTATCCACTTTGTGGAACTAGGTCGAGTTGGATTTTGGATGTACTTGTACTAGGGTAAAACTTAGTTAATGGTAAGAGAATGTGTGATTTTCTCTATACTAGAGTAATTGAGGTTAAGGAAGAACCTTCCTCTTTACCCGAGTTTCCCTAGTCATTAAGTGGTTGAGGATGAATGTTTCCCTCACTACTTGGGGTAATCCTAAATCCTGGATAATTTGAGTAACATACCTCTTATTCTATTCCTGATGATTGATATTGTGAGATAATGTACCTTCTCCTTATCATGATGGATTGAAGTCTAACCCTAGGTTTGATATTGAGGAGACGTACTTCCTCTAAGCTAGACAGGGGAAGATTGGGCCTAGTTACTCAGAGTAGTTCTGTGTGGTGAAGTACAACCATGAAGAGGTTGATGTGCAACAACCTAAAAGCAGACTACTACCAAGTAAATGATTTTGTAATGCTAGCATGAACGAGAGATGAATCTAATGAATGAGACATGATGAATACTGGTTTTAAAATAAACATGAGAAACACTCCATTTTGATTTGATGACTTGAATTTTAACGACTTTGGATATGATAAATTCCAAATATTAGATTTATTGAAATCACTGATGATTTTCAAGACATGAAACTTGATGTGATTTGATGATTATGAAGGATTTTCATAATGAAAAAATGAATCTCTATTTCGGGAAGAAGAAGGACCCAATTTGGCTTTGGCCACCTTCCTATAGAATATATAATAATGATTTGTAATGATTTTTCCCCGAAACATCTAGAATTATTGTGATGACAGGGTTTTTATAACTATTGAGAATTTTTTATTCTCACCCCCTACACCTTTGATTTCCATGATAATTCCAAGAAGGATCTACGATGGGCAAGCAAGATGAAGCAAGACAGAGCTTAGGCTCAAGGAGATATCCTTGTTAGTTGTTCTAGATTTTGTAAATAGGACGATATATGTATATTAAGTACGGCGATGAATACTTTGTATAGAAATCTGTTTCATATTTATTGTATTGTAAGCTTCTGGTAAAGGCTCATATTTTGTATATTATTAAACTATTTATTTAAAAAAATTGTGGATATTCATAAGTAATGTACCAAATTCTAATTACCGATGCATAAATTAGTTACATCATTAGTGTTAGCCTTTGGGATGTTATACCCCCACCACTTCTACTGCCCCTACTCAGCCTTAACCAGTTAAAGATAATGATGATGGCTCCAAGCATGATGATGATGCTAACAGCGAGGAGACCGAGTGATGAGATAAGGATTAATCATGATGATCCTCTTATTGTATCTATCTTTTATACTCTTTGTCTAACCCTTAGTTTTTATCTTGACCTTATTGATACATTTTATGTTTAGCGTAACTCTTACATTTGGGTTGATAATTTTAGATGTTGATCATTATGTTAAGCTTGTTATGTTCTTGGGTTGTTTCTCTTGCTTATTTCATGATGCCTTTTCTTTTTAATAATTCTGAAAGGGGGAGAGTATGAATTGCATGAGTAAGTGGGAGAATTACATATGAATTAATTGTCATAAATATTTTTGCATGAACTCTTCTGCTTGAATCTCATGCATGGCTAATGGGGGAGTGTTGCACTTTTATCTCTGAAGATTCTAAATATGCTGCTCATTACCCTTGTCGGTTTGTCATCATAAAAAAATAGGCGAATGCAAATGCTTATTTCATGAAGGTTTTGATGATAACAAAGCAATGATAGAGACCAAGTCCAAAGGAAGCTCTAAAAAATAGTTTTATAGGACTTAGGATCTTTTTGTGAGAAGTAATCTAAGATATCTTAGAAAGTTTAAAATGGTTTTTGAAAAGTCCATCATGAAGTTTTTTAGTTGGTAGTTGTTGGTTTTTAAAAATTTTGGATGGTTTTACACAAAATCATGTTTTAAACTTGAGTTATGAAAAACTTGCTTGAATCCTTGAAAAATCCAAGTTTTAGTTGTTGGAAATATTAACCAGGCTTGTTTGGGCTCAAAAGTTGATTTTAGAATGGTTATAATCTCCTACAAGAGCTTTGTAATCCATTATGAGCATATCAGAAAGCTCGTAATCGATTATTATGAGTTTGTAATCGATTACAAGCTTCCCAAAATTGGTTTTCCTCAAAATAGAAGTTTGGCAATCGATTACCATGAGCCCAAGAACTATTTTCTAAAGCTGGTAATCAATTACCATGTGTTGTAATTGATTGCCAAGAGCTTCAAACACCCAGAATGTGTTTTTAAGGCATGGTAATCGATTACCACACCACTGAAACCAGTAATAACTAGTTTTCAATACATTTAATTCTGCACTAAATCTCTCTAACGTCTCTATTTCATTGATGGGCTATAAATATAATCGTTAGGACACTTAATGCTAACTCTTAAACATCTAACAACTTATTCCCAAACATTAAATTTGAGCTTTAATCCTTTCATCAATCTTGCTATATTTTAAACCCTTTTGAGATATCTTTGAGAGCTTTATAGTGCTTCAATTTGTATAATTTTCTCTCTAAGAGAGTTTATTTCCTTTAATCTTTATTGTAAACACTTGTGAGGATGGAGGATCCCTTTTGGAAAGAAAGAGACTTCTACACATAGAGGTGGATGATCCTTGAAGTGTAAGAAGGACTCGAAGCTTATAAGGGTTTCTCAAGCACCTTTTGAAACTTGAAGAATAGTAGAAACTTTTAGGTGGATGATCCTAAGGACTAGACGTGGATCTTATGTGCACTCTTCTCTTCCCTTATCTCTTTACTTTCAAGCTTGTTTATTAAATTTGCATACTTGTTGTTTCATCCTCTACTCATTCACTTCCTTTATTCTGAAGATTTTGTTGAAAGAACTTTCTCAGAAATGAATTCCTAAAGATCTCCTATGTAACAAGAGTCCTTGACACCTCAAGAGCTCTCTTGGTGTCCACCCACTAATCCTCTACCTCACCTTTCAGCATGTACGAAGCAAAGAGCACCTTTTGCTCGTTTGACCAAGCCATGACAGTGAAAATCTTCTCTATCTCTTTGAGCCAACCCTCAACTCTGAATGGGTTGTACTCCTCCTTGAAGGAAGAGGATTAGATTTTCTGAACTTCGAGAGGACTTCAAAAGTCTGATTCCTCCCAACTACCTCTTAGTTTGATTGCCCCTGGCGATGTGGTGGTGGTAGTGTAGGTGGTTGATGTTGAGTTGTACTCATTCTCTCAAACATCCTTATTGTCGCAGCTGCTTGCTCTCTGATAACTTCAGTTGTTGGGGCTATTTGCTCTTGCATAGTAGTGGCAGTAGTAGTTGTTTGGTCCCTTATTGCCTCAGCCATTACCATAAAGGCTCCAAACATATCGTGGCCTTCTTTACCAGAGTTCCTACTCCTACGGGGTCGCTCTTATGCTGCCATAGTTTCCTGTAAACACAGAACAATACATATTAAGGTAGCTAATCCCAGTATCATGTAATCATGCAACAGTAGCTAAAATAGTCATATCAAAGGTAGGTCATACAATTCAATCAAACATCTCACAAAAGAGACAAAAGAAATGCACAACACAAAGAGGAACTCCTAAACATGTCTAAGCATAGTCAGTCCACACCCCGGCTTAACAGGATGAACTGCTCTGATACCATAATGTAATACCCTAATACAAATTATCGTAAAATAAGCAGTATATTTCAGGATAAAATATATTAAGCATGTTGCTTACAAAAAATACATAAAGATAAATCCATAATAACCTGTATAGTTATTATAGAGAGCCACGAAGATGAAAATGATCAAATATATACATCATTAGCTAACATGCCATATTGTAATACATAAACTTTTTACAAACAAGCCAGCTAGGTAAATATATACAAGCAGATGCAAAAAAAGATAAAGCAACTAAACTAAGCTTTCTGTGTCTTCTTTTTCTTGCCCTTTCCCTTTGGAGAGTCTTCACCTGGATTTACATGGAACACACAGGGATGAGAAATCACAATTTCTCAGTATACGCATACCAAGACCAACAGTTAATCATTTACAACAAATAAATCAACTGTAAACGTACAAACACATGATGTAACCAATTATATGATAATCAACAATATCAAAGAATCTCCCATACAATTCTAAGATACTATCGAACAAGTAACCAATCCATTAAGCAATCAAGCAAGACGACTGCCCATACAATTGTCAACAATGCAATGCTTTATGTTATGAGGTATGATTATGCTCAAACAACATCCTAATATTATGATTATGCAATGCTAATGTAGGTTTTAAATTTTGAAAACACAAACTACTTACTTATTTCCCAGAAATCTCAGTTTCTTGTATATACAAAGCAGGATAAGCCTAAAAGCCTAAACCTACTTGGTAATAGGTAGACACCTTCCCTTCACCAATGTAAGAGTATTACTTCCACCCCTATACTAGTAACCCTGACCATACGAGCATAACTCCAAGGAGAATTCATATCAACACCTCATTCTCAGGTCATATGGTTGTGCACACTACATAAAGGTCGCAACACATAGGAAATTAGCAAACCAAGTTTGAAAACCAAAATTCCAAGCTACATTTTAAACACTAGCATATAGGAATCTTAGCCTCACTTATCCAACAAAGTAGCAAGATTCACATTACTAGCTAAACAGTATTTAGAATATCACATAATCACTTCACAAGTGAATTAGAAATCAACCTTATGATGATCAAGGTTCTAAACACTAACCTAGGTATTTTATCACACTTTGAATGTCTAAGAATTCTCAAACTTTTCATATATGTAAGTTGATAATTCTCTCCAAGAAATATCCCCAAAAGTGTTTCATTACACCCTCAAGATATGTTTGGATGGAGCATTCCAAAATTTTAAAGAATTTTAAATACCAAGTAATTGAATTACATCAATTCAATTATCTTCATTTTTAAAATTTTTAGTTTAGATAATTATTTATAAATTTTAAATTCTCAACTCATAAGAGAAAATGGAACAACAAAATCAAAATGACTATAATACTCATTTATATCTTCTTGAGTGTAACACCCATCATAGGGTATCACATTTATGTTACTTAATTACCAAATTACGCCTTTTCAAATAAATATGCTTTGTAGTGTAAATACGAGTTGTAAAATTTCTTAATATTAATAAGATAAACTTAGCGAAAAATAAAAATATTAAAACATTATCACAAATAACTTACATCATATATACACAATCTTAGTATTGTCATACTTAAATATTTATAGACTAGACTCTCAAAGTATTTAAACATTACTTACAATTAACATACTGCCCAAGTACTACCAAACAGTAGAACCCTCAGACGGGTCCTCCTTAGATTCCTCAGACGGGTCCTCCTTAGATTCCTCAGCAGGTAGGAATCCAAACTGATGTGAAGTCCTACGGATAGGTGTCCACGCAGATGACACAATACTAATCGTACTAGGCGTACGGTAGTAAGCTCCCCAGTACTGCCTAATGGACAATGGAAACTCTAAGTGTACATTAATGTCCACACTAAAATAAGGGTTTCCTCTATAAAGCCTACTTAAAGTAATCTTCAAGTCTCCTATATAGAAAATACATGCTCTATCTAAATCAACGTGCCAAGCTTTCGGTCCTCCGCGAAACTGCAACCTCATATACCCTAGAAACTGGGCATCGCCATCTTCTCAGAACTCAGCTTCCTCCAAAGGAATCTGCTCCTCTTCACCTTCGTGTTCAAGTCCTTGCTCAACTTCTTTACAGATATAAATACAGTACATAATAGACATACAAAGAGGTGAGATCACCTACGCCAATACCAACATGGTAGCATGGAGATAAACACATACAATATATCATACAGATACATTCTACCAGAATTACAATCATGCCCTCAACATTATTTATCATTACAATAGATATAATAAACAATAATTATGATAATGCCCTCAATATTTCTCAATCATTTAACAGTTCAAATATCACACCAATATCAATAATTAATAATTATACATGTGCACATAGACTCAATTTCCTACTCTATGGAGCTAAAACTCAGGTCGGAGAGAGTGATCGAAAAGATCTGTCTGTACTAACATGCCTCAGACCACGTGCTATAATTTGCATATCTAGCATATACACGACAGTCTTTATCAGATCTTGACTAAGAATAGTGTCTCGGTCAAGATCATCGTTGTGTTGCATCGGTCAAACCCACGGTACAGAAGAGCTACCAACTGCCCATTGTAGGCAACCCGCACCCCAATGCCCCCAAAGTCAACAAGTGACTTACACTACGCATATCGCACCCACTCAAGAGGTGTATTCTCTCTTAGGCAATTAGCCTCATACAGTCCATTGGACCTTTCCAATGCATGTACTATGCACTAATTACAATTCAAATTCATTATCTTATGTTCAGGGTTCACACATTGACCCAATAGTATCTTTATTGTATTTTCATCGTGTAATCATATTTTTGCATTTTCTCAATCGCGCAACAATTCTGTCGTATTTTCAAATCGTATATTGATTTCTCAACATACTCTCAATCTCGTAAAATAATTCTCACACGTTTTAAATCAAAAATACAATTTTTCTCATTTAATACTAAAAATTGACTTTATTTTTAATATTTGCATAATAGTCCCTCTATAAAATAATATTTACAAGATAGTCCTTTTTTTTAGAAAATATTTACAACATAGTCCCTCTTTAAATAATAATTACCTATATAGTCCCTCTTTAAATAATAATTACAATATAGCCCCTCTAAAAATCAGTATTTCTACTATTTCCTAGAAAATGATAATTCTTTGTTTTACTTAAGCTATTACAGCTCAAATTTTCCTAACGCGCTTCCAAACCCATAGAGTGAGCTATACGTTAGAAAACTTCAAGTATTGGCATCTATTTTTTTTTCATAACCTAATTATTTAATTACATCATTTTGTCTTCTAAAAAGTATTTTGCTTGCTACTAAATCTAAACTCTTTCAAAATGCTTTCCTTCTCAATTAAACCTTTAAATCTACACTTAATAAAATAATTTAATTCTACATTATGAAAAATGGCATGTTGGCCAAATTTTCATTCTTGCTTCAAAACTCATTGTAATTCATTTTCTAACACTCTAAATCCTTGTAAAACATCTTAATTAATTTTAGTGTCATGGAACCTTTAATCCTCAATTTGAAACCATCATTTTAGGACTCTTGGTCCTCTTGAACCTAGTGAGGCCGTGTGTCTCTAAGCTCTTTGGAGCTCTCATGTCATCTTTCCAACATGTTGTTCACATCCTAAATTACACATACAATCGCATGCTTCCAAAATTATACATACAAGCATATTATCAAAGCTATAGTCATACCATCACACATGCAATCATAAACACAAAATCATAAATACCACAATCACAAACAAAGAAGCATCGAACAACAAGTGAATAAACCCTTATGGGTTTTTCATCACACCAAACCATCTCCTCACCACCAACACTTAGTTGGTGAGGTAAATCTCCCTCTTACCTTAAGGAAGACCAAATCTTCAAGTTCCCTCCTCCTCTTGCTTTTCGTGTGAACCAACCAAAAACCCTAAAAATTCTTAAACAATTACCAAAGTCATAATCAAGGCTTAATAACAAAGAACCATGGAACAATCATGGTCTAGAAAATAAAAAACTCAACTTAGAACCATAAAATCAAAAGTTTACCTTTAGGGAAGTTACCCAAAGCTTGAAGTTTGAGATACTTGGAGTAGGATTTTGACAAAATTTTCTAAATGAAAAGTGTTTAGAATATGGTTTAGGTTTAGGAAATGTAGAGAAGAAAAATTATAGAAGATTGGAAGTGGCTTTGGTAGCCTTAGCCGAAACCTCCAAGAAAGAAAAGAAGAAAGGAAAGTTCTTGGTGTTCTTGATAATTTGGAGAGAAAAGATGAAGGCTTAGCTTTTAGGTGAGAGAAAATGAAAATTGAGAGTGAATTAGAGTGGTGCAGCCGTGTGAGTAGTGTAGGGAAATTAGGAGATAAACTTGAAAATAAAATATCACACTTTGTGTTCACATGCAAAGGCACACGGCCTATGTCACCACTTGGTCATCTAATGGTCACAAAAGACCATTCAAGAAGGCTTGAGAAGCCTCTTGGCCGTGTGGCTCTCTAGGAAAGGCTAACTTAGTTTGTTTCTATTTTAATTCTAGTTACACTTTAATCAAATAACTACTAACTAGATTAGGTTTTCTAGTTACTTGATTAACTATCTAGTTACATAGCTAACTAATTAATTAGGTCATTGCATATGTCATGCTAGTCATGGCTTCTAGATGGAATTAAGATATTTAGTTAGTAACTAGATCCTAACTAATTAGTAACTAGATTAGTTCATTTAGCTTTTTAATTAGGCAATTTGGATAACTAAATTAGGTTTATTTAGTTACTTTGTAACTGGTCAAATATTTCAACTTAGACCATTTCTTATTAGTTAGAAAAGTCCAATCATCGTTTTTGACTTGTTTCTATTGGTTCAGTTTAAATTAGGTTACAGAAAATATTCTAAGTGTATTTTCTGTCAGTTAAAATATATCGGGTCTAATAATTTATAGCAGAAGCTGCTATAAATAAAACAGCAGATTATTTTTCATGAAATATTTTTATTTCACAAATAAATAATAAAAATTAAAAAATTCATTTCTGTATCTCTCAAATTCGAGTTTAGTAAGATCCCCCGTCTCCGAATAAATCAAATAAGATTTTCTCCGGCCCGAAAATTATTTTTTTCCTGACCTGGAGTAAATCTCACACAACGATCAAAAATAGTCTTAGAACAATCAAATTAATTTTATAACACACAAAAAATATAAAACAATAAAATTCAGTCATTATTGTAACAACCAAAATTTGGGGTGTTACATCGAGCATCAGCTTTCACCATCGTCCACTAGAACTGCCGCGCAACTGTCGGCGACGGCTCTTACCTGGGTGGTAACATGGCAGAGGAATGACAACTTGCAGTGGCTCAAGCTTGGATGGCAGTACGGTGGTCAAAGCTGGTCTGATTCAAAAGCTGTCAGTGCTGGTTGAGTAGTGCGGTGGTTCGGCCATGGAAGGGTGTCATTGGCATGGCTGTGGGTGGTGATGGTCGTTTTGACGGAGAGCCCGTCTTTCCGGTGATTGGCATTTCATCAAATCTTTTGTTGTCTGAGCTTAGCCACAAGTAATCCATTAAAGCCGCCTCACCACCTTGTAATAATCACACTCAAGCCACTACCAAACCGCCACCCACAAACACCATCCGAATCACCGCAAGAGACCACACCTCACTGCCGCGATTTAGGCCCTAAACCCATACCACCACAACCGCCAACATAGGCACCCAGATTCAGTAACTTGTATACCCATCATAGCCAACCTTCATTTGAATCAAAACCCGTCAACCCAGCTGCCGTGCTCCACCAGAACCACCCCACGCCATGGCTGCCACCTTAGACCCACAGTGAATCGCTGCTCCATGCTTCGTCGCCTCGAAACCTCTGATCACTAGAAACTGCATCAGTAACCCGTATACCCATCGTAGCCAACCTTTCTTCCAATCAAAACCCGTCAATGCAGCCACCATGCTTCACTAAAATTGCCCTATGCCATGGCTCCAGAGATAGAGTTTCTGGCTCTATGCGGTGGCATGGCATATAGAAAGAAACGAGATCGAAGATGGGGTTTGGAGAGAGAAGAGGCAGGGAATTTTAGAATTCCAACTCTTTAGGGGGTATTTTAAATTCTTTTTTTTAAACTAATGAAATACTCTCTTAAAATAATTAGAATTTTTAAAATGATTTTGTAAAATATCCAAACAAGTTATTTTATCACAAATTATTTTAAATCCTCTATTAAAATACATTCCCTCCTCAAAATACTCTATCCAAACATACTCTAAAAGACTTGCACAAATGATCCCATCAAGTAGAGAATTTAATTAGCATCACAATGCCAAAAACATGATTCTGCCCTATCTCAGCGCTTGAGCGCGTAGAGCACGAGTGCTTGAGCGCACGAACAACATAACCACGTGTAATCTTGGGCGATGGGCGTTCGAGTGTGTAAAGCTCGAGCGCTTGTGCACCGAGTGCGTAGTAGCAAATCTGTAGAATTCTGCAAATTTGTGCACTATTTCATTGGTAGAAATTACAAAATTTGATCCCTTCAAATTGGTTTCTAGGTGATTTTAAGTCCCTAGCAAGTTCACTGACATGAAGGAAACATAAAACACCCATTCATTTCATCAAAAATGGATCCTTAAACCCCAAAATCTACACTTTGAGCATTCTAGGTCCAAATGGAGAGTTTTCAATTTCTAATCGAAACTGTTAACATGAACAATTCATAAACATCCCTTAAAACTTATCCAAGTTAGAAAATCACTCAAAACACCATAAAATTTCATTTTGGCATATCAAACCTCAATATAAGCTTAAACATGAAAATGAGAAAAATTGAAGGTTGACCTCAAGAACCCCTACCTCAAGCTGCTAAGAAGCTGCAAAATTGAGCTTCAATCTTTAACCTTGGATTTCTCATTCTTCTTGTGCCTCTTGTTTCCCTTTTCACCACTTGAAACCTCCACTTTTTCTACTGTTTTTGGTGTAGCTATGAAGAGAAGAGAGAAATGTGAGAAATAAGGAAAACAATGTCACCAAAAGAAGTCCAATTTAAAGGCTGAAACCTTGGTTGGTTTAAGGCCTTAAGTTATAACATTGATACATCCTAATCTGCTAAAAATACTTAGATTTAGCTAAATCAAGTTTTTCAAGTTCCAAAAACTTTAAAATAAATACTAAGATTCATTAAAAAAGTCGTTTCACCAGTATCATATTTTTTCATATCTGTGATTGATCAATCCGGCATTAAAACAAATAACCAGTATGCCTAAAAGTACCAAACGGACTCTGATTATTCTCAAACTTTAACCACATAACAGAATACACATTTGTGACTTATAAATAAATTATCCACATATATTTCCATTAGCTAAGCCATTTATGCTAATATCTTGGTCATTTTAAGTAACTTTTCATCTTTCAGGCTATAGTAAAGTGCCTAAACTAACTCAGACTGTCACAAAATTAAACAGACATATTAAGAAAGTATTAAGCTACCTCTATAACTATTTACAAGTCTAACATGTTGAGAGAATTTTACAATACCTAAAACTTGACTGCCTCCAAGATGTGCAGTGATTGATACAACCCTCATTAACCCAATGCTACCTCCCCCATAGACTACATGAATTTTTCTCGCAGCTAGCACTCGACCAAGAGTGCTTGCTACTTTTCCAAACTTTATACCCATCCCAAAACTTGATCCACAGAATACTGATTTGAGTGCCGAGGTCAACCAAATAATAAAATTCTGGTTCTACCAATAACTTGTAGTACAAGGTAGCGAACTGAGTCATCTCTTGATGATCAAGATACCAATCAAACTAAATCAAGATCGTATAGGGGGATTGTGTATATAGAATGTAAATGTAATAATTAAATATAAGATAGAAAATCAAATTGCAAAGCAACCAACCCAAGAAACCGTCAGAAATCTAGTTGGTTTGTCATCGATCACTAAACATGCATCTTGATTGAATTAATTGGTTAATCTATGATTGACCGAAATATCTACATCAAACATATAGAATTCAACACTAGATAATCACGTAGAATTTAACTAACAAACAATTCATAAATCTGCAATCGCAAGAATCATGCAACCTATGTTAGTTTAATAACTACAATTCAATTAACCCAGATTAACAAATCTGTCAATCTAACCTTCTTCAATTCATGTGACTAAACCATAATTAATGAATCATACTTTAATCACAAATCGTAATTAGGATTAAGAACTCAATCAAATCATATCACATAACAGAAATCTCTAATCATGTAATTCGAAATCCAAATCAAGAGAAGAAAAAGATAATTAATTCAATTCAAAATCAAAATTAGGAACAAAATCTTAAAGTCAAACCAAAATTTCCTCAAGATCCTTGTATTGATCTTAGATAATTAGCTCTCCATGGCTGCCACACATAATTTTCAAAAGAAAAAAGAAAACTCCAAGTAAAAGAATGAAGTAAAGACGGCTTATGGTTTCTATCTATCTCGGGTTCCCTATTTAAACAAAAATAACTGACCTAAAAATTAATAATCCTAATTTTCGCCTAGGTTAAAGTTAATCATCTGCCTCTTAGCTTTCCTTGGCCACCGCAATCACTTCAATTGGGCTTAAGATGAGAGAGTTATGCCCTATTCACTCTTAACAAGTCTCTGATCTAGTCAGCCAAATTCACAGGGGTGAAACGCCACCAAAAAGTTGTATTTTCAATTCATGGTCTTCTAAGAATTGAAGATCTATGTCTTAGCTTTCGAATGCCACTGGTTTTAAGTCCATATCACACCTACATATCGAATTATGGACCAATTAGTGCACACTGCTCGGGTTACATGATAGAACCCGAGTTCTGACTTCCAAGCCCAATCTGACCCACTAGATTTCTAATTCAGACTATAAGTTTTGCATCAAAGTTGTAAAGCTTTCTCTCATATTTCCTATAAGGTAAAATTCATAATTATTAGATATCTAGAACTCATGATATGGCCAAAATACAGAAACAATGTAAAATTATAATAATGCTGAAAAAATCAATAAAGCCCAATTTGAGCCCAAACTTATAAAATGAGGCCAAAACCAATCAATTAAGCATATAAGAGGTCCAAGAGACTAATTATGAGGGTTAACTAATGTATAAAAATCGTGTTTATCAAATTCTCCCACACTTAGCTTTTGCACGTCCAGGGCAAACTAAAGATTCAAACTAAGGGACAATAAACACAAAAACTCAAAAACTACAACTCAAAAAGATTCACTTTCCAATAATATTCAAGAATGCAAAAGTTTACAATCAAGGATAGCAGCCAAGAAGTTTAAGGGATCAAAACATTTGTGAAGTAACAGTTCTTTACATCTCAAATCAATAAGCAATGTAATTTCAATTGAAAATCATAAACCAAGAATGTTAGATTCTCACTAGATATACTCTCACTCCCTCAAGTGTTTTGTGTTAGAAATGCCTCGAAGCTAAGTGTTTCTTTCAACTTAACTTATGAAAATTTACGTTACCATAAGCTTGCTTATCTTCTTCTTCTTCTTCACTATTCTATACACATGCATACACAAAATCAAGAGGGCTTTACTTAAGGTTGTAATGGGGTCAAGGTAAGGAAAGGAAATAATATGGATATGATAAGCTAAATACCTAAGAGAATAAAAGAGCATTGGAGAGGAACTCAAATGACAAGCATGAAATTTTACCTCCAATTTCATATAATGCGCATTCTCTTATCATATTCCTTTTTTTAATCTCTTTTCTTTCACAACCTTCTTGCATTTATTCTTTTTCTTTTTTTTTCTTCTTTTTTTTATTGCATAACAATTTAGCATAACATTTTCACACCCCTATACTTAAACCTTGCTTTTCCTCAAGCAAGACCAAATAATAATAACAATATAAGATCCCCCCACACTTGTTCATGAGCTCATCCAAGGATAAGGCCAATACTCTCTTATTCCCTAAGGTAAAGAGACAATATGGTTTTTCACTAAGGATATGTAATGAGCTAAGAACAACAAAGAATATGAAAATAAACTCAAGGGGGTTAATCAAGGGAAAATATGTAAGGTTGGCTAATTAGGTAAAGTAGCTAATGCAAAGAAAGAATGCCTCAATCATGTTCATGCATGCATGTGAAAATGTAGCCTAAAAAAGAATCAAAGCAAGTTTTAGAGTGATCAAAATCTATGAATGAAAATTACACAAAAAGGAAGAGAATGGCACAAGTACTTAATTCATTCATCAATAAGCTCAAATTCTCACAAGGTATAAGTCTAATAAATTTAATTTACTAATTCAATTTTCATTACCAAACAAGTCAAGTGTAAGATGAAAGACAATTCATTCACTTATTTCATGAACCTCTAAGCCTTAATTTGTCCAAACTCACAACTTTCACACATCTCAAGATCCATAGGAAAGCAATTAAAAACTAAAAAAAAAAAGAAGCATGCATTTTTTTTCAAAAACATCAAAACAGAATTTAAAAACAAAACAAAAACAGAATTGAAAAATAATAGGACACAAAAATAGAACAATAATAGTAAAACAGAAACACAATTAAAACAGAAAATGAAATCAAAAACAAAAAATAGAAATAAAAAAGAAAATAAAAAGATAAATAGAAAACATAATGTAAATTCCTCCCCCACACTTAAATTCTACGTTGTCCTTAATGTAAAGCTCAAAAGAAAGCAACATCCCTCAATTATCATCAATTAATCTAGGACAAGTAAAATAAAAGAGAGAGAGAAGAAAATCCTTATCAAGTGAGGTAGATGGAGAGACTTCTACCAGGATCCCATTGGCGAAAGCATAATGACTGAGTTATGCTTGAAGCGTGAGAGCTTCTTACGGGGTCCCGTTGGCCCTCCTTAATTCCATTAGGATTCACCCAAGTGCTATCAACGGGATCCCAGGCTTTCTTATGCTCTCTCAGAATTTGTAGCAGGCTCTCCTCCTATTCATCAAGGAGGTTTTTTGCCACGATCACAGGAAGCTGCTCATCATTTGCCAAGTATGCATACTTCAGGTGCTCGAGTAACGACTTTAGCTTCAATTTCGGTGGTTGCACTATCGAAGGTAATAATTCAGCTACATGAACCTTTGCATATAGATCACTTATTACATAATCTGCTAACACAGGAACAAATTCATCATATCCCAAAAATGCAAAATTTTCAGAACACACAAAACACAACTTATCAGCATCGCAACTAGCACACAAATCACTGCACATAGAGTCACCAAAATCAATAATTCCAAGAAACTCCTCACACAAGTCAGCATATGAATTATCAACCAAATCATCAATTAAATGAATATGAAAGACAGAATATTCTTTCATGTGATGTTTCATAGCATCAAGAATATTAAACATCACTATAGGGACTCAAAATCGATTCAAAACACAAAAAACACAAAGCAATGGTAAAAATCACACAAAAATTCAAAAGAAACTATATCTACTGATTTTTAAAAATTATGGGACCACCACAGCATGAAAACTACACAAAAATGAAACTAAAAAGGTGCAATAAAAAATCTTAAAAAATTAAAAAAGTTGTCTAAACGATGGAATTTGGCCAAAATATGAGTGACCTTGTTACTTGTACCAAGCCTTGCTTAGAATGCCATTTTCCTTCAACTGACCAAGTTGTAGCTCATTCTGAGCACAAAATTCTGTACAAAATTTCAGAAATTGACTCGAAATCACCAGTCTTCACTTGAAAACCACAAAAACAAAGAAGGAAAGGGGTTATGGGGTTAGTTAAAGTCTTAAAATGATTAATTAGCACCTAATGATCCTCGGTAATGGCGCCAAATTTTATTCGAGTGCAGAGCTCAACCAAATAATAAAATTCTAGTTCTACTAATAACTTATAGTAGAAGGCAGCGAACTGAGTCATCTCTTGAAGATCAAGATACCAATTAAACTAAATCAAGATCACATAAGGAGGATTGTGTATGCAAAATGTAAACATAATAATTAAATATAAGAAAGAATATCAAATTGTAAAGCAATCAATCCAAGAAATCATCAGAAATCTAGTTAGCTTGTCATCGATCACTAAACATGCATCTTAATTGAATTAATTGGTTAATCTATGATTGACCGAAATCTCTGCATCAAACACATAGAATTCAACACTAGATAATCACCTAGAATTTAACTAACAAACAATTCATAAAATGCAATTGCTAGAATCATGCAACCTATGTTAGTTTAACAACCAGAATTCAATTATCCCAGATTAACAAATCTGTCAATCTAACTTTCTTCAATTCATATGACTAAATCACAATTAATTAATCATAATTTAATCACAAGTCTTAATTAGGATTAAGGATTCAATCAAATCACATCACACAACAAAAATCTCTAATCATGTAATTCAAAATCCAAATTAAGAGAAAAAGAAGATAATTAATTCAATTCAAAATCAAAATTAGGAACAGAATCTCAAAGTCAAACCAAAATTTCCTCAAGATCCTTTGATTGATCTCAGATAATTAGCTCTCCATGGCTGCCACACACAATTTGCAAAAGAAAAGAGAAAACTCTAGGTAAAAGAATCAAGTAAAGATGGCTTTTGGTTTCTATCTATTTCGGGTTCCCTATTTATACAAAAATAACTGACCTAAAATTTAAGAATCCTAATTTGCCCCTAGTTTAAACTTTATCCTCTGCCTCTTAACAGGTTTCTAATCCCGTCAGCCTACTTCACAAGGGTGAAACGCCATCAAAACGTTGTAGTTTCAATTCGTGGTCTTCATAAGAATCTCGGCTCTATGTCTTATATTTCAAATGCCACCGGTTTCAAGTCCATATCACTTCTACAGCCTGAATTATGGACATTAGTGTACACTGCTTGTGTTACGTGACATAACTCGAGTTCTGACTTCCAAGCCCAATCCAACCCATTAGACATCCAATTTAGACTTCGATCTCTTCATCGAAGTTGTAAAGATTTCTCTCAGATTTCCTACAAGGTAAAATTCATAATTATTAGATATGTAGAACTCAAGATATGACCAAAATACAAAAATAATGTAAAACTCTAATAATGCTAAAAAAATCAATAAAGCCTAATATGAACCCAAACTTATAAAATGTGGCCAAAACTAATCAATTAAGCATATAAGAGGTCCAAGAGACTAAATATGAGGGTTAACTAATGTATGAAAATCATGTTTATCAAAATACATAAATATTTGTAAATCGAACAGAATCTCCCTCTATTTCTATACTCACCCTCCATTTGAATGATTATGAGTTAGAAGAAACTGAAGAAAATGGAGTGTTTAAATAGGAAAAAAATGGGAAATGTAATGATAACACCTATATGGGTAGGCTAGCTGTTGTCATAAAAGTTTAAAATTAAGAAATACAAATTTCATTTTTTATTTTTTTATTTGAGACGAACAAGATAATAACATGCATGTTGTTGTGATTGTGGCTCACATCTTCCTCTGGTTTTATGCCCAGTAATAGCTTAAATGCATTCTATGAGTCGAGAATAAGCTTCCCATCTAATTTTTTTTATAAATTGACAAACAGGGTCTTTTTGAGTCAGATTCCCAAGACTATAATGTTTATGTTCGTCCCTTAAGAGATTTCATAAATTAAGGAGTTCACGATGCACAGCTCCATAAGAATGTGTCTCAATAGTCAATAAGATATCATCTAATGACTCCTTACTCACTCCATTCTTAATAAAGTTTATTTTATCTTCTCGGTTTGTGAAAAGCATTCCTAAAGAACGACATCACTTGTTACAAGTCTATCGTGCACATTTGTGACAAATTTGTAATCTTTTCGCTCTTCTCCTTTTAGAATACAAACTTTTACTGAGACCTGACATGTATAAGGCAAATGAATTTGAAGATTCACCTGCTAAACGGACCTTTGCTTCAATTATCAAGTGTAAATCTTCCAGGATGCCTTTGTGCTTTAATAGTCTCAATTTTTCACACCTAACTTTGCATATTTTTGTTAGAGCATTTTGAGAAAAAGAAGGAAAATATATTTTTTTTTAATTTGAGAAAATTACATCCATTTTAAAGAAGAAGGAATCAGTTATTATGGGAAACTGAAAAAAAATGACTTGAGAGTCACGGGGTACCGTTATCTGCCACTTAACCGATGCCACAAAGAACTGAAAAAAGAAAGCCACAAAATTAAAATAAATTCTTCTCATAACAAGGATTAGAAAGGGAAATGGATTCTACCTCAGCAACTTGGTTTTCCAGAAATGGTTTGAGTCTTTGTCCATTGACCTTAAACACATTACCATTCCTAAGATTCTCAATGTCCATGGCCCCATGATGATACACATGTTTGATAACAAAAGGGTCATTCCACCTAGATCTCAAAATTGATTTGTCATGAAAAGCTTTTGCTCTAGCTTTATAAATTTTTTAGTTTTCATATGCATCATTTCTCAATTCCTCAAGTTCATTTAATTGCAATTTGCGTAACTTGAAAGTATTATCAAGGTTTAGTTTGAAAGCTTTAAAGGCCCAATATGCTTTATGCTCAAGTTCTATAAGCAAGTGATAAGATTTTTCATAGACTAACCGATAGGGTGATATGCCTAAAGATGTTTTGAAAGACGTATGGTAAGCCCAAAGTGCATCGTTTAGTCTTAAAGACCAATCTTTACGATTTGGGTTAACTGTTTTTCCAAAATTTGTTTAATCTTCTTATTTGCTGATTCTACTTGTCCACTTATTTGAGGGTGATAATGGGTGGCAATTTTATGTATAATGCCATATTTCTTCATTAAGGATTCAAATGATTTATTGTAAAAATGTGTTCCCTTTTAGTAATGATAGCTCGAGGGATTCCAAATAAACTCAAGACCTTTTCTTTTAAAAATTTAAGAATAGTTTTATGATCATTGTGTCGACATGGAATCACCTCAATCCATTTTGAGACATAATCAACTACAACCAAAATATACACAAATCCAATTGATGATGGAAATGGACCCGTGAAATCAATTTCTCAACAATAAAAAATTTGAATGACAAGGATAGGGTTCAAAGGTATCATGTTTTGTTTAGAAATAGAACTCAATTTTTGACAGTTTCACAACTTTTGAAAAATGTATAGCTGTCCTTAAATAAAGTTGGCCAATAAAATCCACACTGCAAGATTTTCACAGCTGTTTTCTTTGAAGAAAAGTGACCTCTACATGCTTCTAAGTGTCAAAATTTAATGACACTACCTATCTCTCTATCGGGTACATATCTCCAAATGATTTGATCAAGAAAATATTTAAACAAATATAGGTCATCCCAATAAAAATTTCTCATCTTAGTCAAAAACTTCATTCTATCTTGGTGCAACCATTGAGGCGGCATTTTTCCTGTTACAAGAAAATTGACTATGTTAGCAAACCAATGCATGGAATTGACAGAAAATAAAAATTCATCGGGAAAAGAATCATTGATAGGTGTGATATCAAAACATGAGTCTGTCGTAAGTCTAGACAAATGATCTGCAACAACATTTTCGGCTCCTTTTTTATCTTTTATTGTGATGTTGAATTCGTAAAGCAACAAAATCCATCATATCAACCTAGGTTTGGCGTCCTACTTAGACATTAAATATCTAACAGCAGTATGATCGGTGAAAACAATAGTAGAAGAACCAATTAAATAAGCTCAAAATTTGTCCAAAGCAAAAATTATAACAAGTAATTCTTTTTCAATAGTGGTGTAATTCATTTATGCACTATTTAAAGTTTGACTTGCGTAATAAATTACACGAGGCTTACCTTCCTTTCTTTGGCCTAAAATAGTGTCAACAGTAAAATCACTAGCATCACACATCAACTCAGAAGGCAAAGACTAGTTAGGGGTTTACATGATAGGAGCAGATGTCAGAAGACCAATTAATTTTTCAAAAGATTTTTGACATTTGACTTCAATCAAATGGTGCATCTTTTATTAGAAGATTACATAATGGTCTAAAAATGGCACTAAAAATGAACGAACTTTCCTGATTGATTTTGGTGATGGCAAATGGGCAATTAATTCAACTTTGGCCTTATCAACTTCAATTCTTTTAGAAGATATCACATGACCTAACACTATTCCTGAGGTAACCATGTAATGACATTTTTCCTAGTTTAACATATGTTTTTCTTCTTCACATCTTTTAAGAACTTTTTCCAAATTATCAAGATAAATTTCAAATGAAATTCCAAAAACTGTCAAGTCATCCATGAAAACCTCTAAATAATGCTCAACCATGTCACTAAAAATACTTAGCATGCATCTTTGGAATGTTATCGGAGCATTACAAAGGCCAAAATGCATTCTTCTAAATACAAAAATGTCAAAGGGGCATGTAAAAGTAGTCTTTTCTTGATCCTCTAATGCAATGAGTATTTGATAATAGCCCAAATAACCATCAAGAAAACAATAGTAAGGATGTCTTGCTACCCTTTCTAGAATTTAATCAAGAAATGGCAAAGGAAAATGATCTTTCCTAGTGGCAGCATTTAATTTTCTAAAATTAATACACATACGCCAACTGGATGAGACTCGCGTATGTATTAATTCACCTTTTTCATTTTCAACCACTGTTATCCTTGATTTTTTAGGCACAAATTGTGTAGGGCTTACCCATAATTCCAACATCAAGTAATTTAAGAACTTCAGCTCTAACTACCTCTTTCATGTGTGGATTTAATCTTCTTTGAGGTTGTTGTGATGCTTTAGCATTAACCTCTAAATGTATTCTATGTGTACAAATTAATAGATTAATTTCTTTTGTGTCCTTCTATGTCCATTCAATTGCACTTTTATGCCTTTTAAGTACTTCTATCAACATACTTTCTTGTTCTCTAGTAAAGGTCGAGGAAATTACAACTGGAAAATTTTGTTCTTCTCCTAAAAATATGTACTTCAACCCAGCTAGTAATGACTTTAGTTCCAATGTGGGTACTTCTTCATGGGTATTATCATTTATGGGTTTTATCTCTTCGAATCTTGACTTCCATCCTTTGTATTCCATTACCTGTGTACAACCAAGCAAAGAGCATATTTCAGAAATATCATCATCTAATTGCATACCTGAGTCAAATGAATTGATTAAACAAATTTCTAATGGGTCAGAAGAACTCCTTGTTTGAAGATGATCATTTATAATGGCCTCAATCTCGTCAACTTCCTCCTTTTCATCATGGACTTCCTGTGGTTGCTTGCATATAATGAAAACATTAAGCTCCAGTGTCATATTTCCAAATGTTAGCTTTATCACTCCATTTTTTGCAATTTATCAAAGCATTAGATGTTGTTAAAAATGGGCGACCTAAAATAACAAGAATTGACTTGCAACTATTAACCATATGTTCAGTTTCCAAGATAATAAAATTCACAGGAAATATGAATTTATCAACTTGTACTAACACATCTTCTACTATTCTTCTTAGAATTTTAACTAATCTATCGGTAAATAGAAGAGTTACAAAAGTTAGTTTTAACTCACCCAAGTTGAGTTACTGATAAACTGAATATGGAAGCAAATTAACAATAGCACAAAGATTAAGTAAAACTTGTTCAATTTTATGTTCTCTAATAATGCATGAAACTGGAGGATAACCAGGGTCTTTATATTTCAAGGCATTATTATTCTAAAGAATGGAGCTTACCTGTTTAGCCAAAAAGGCTTTCTTTTTCACATTTAGTTTCCTTTTAATAGTGCACAAGTCCTTCAAAAATTTGGAATACGAAGGAACCTATTTGATAGCATCTAATAAAGGAAAATTGACCTTCACTTATTTAAAAATTTCAAAAATTTCAGTGTTATAGTTTAATTTCCTTGAATTGTTTAATACTTGAAGAAATGGGAGTGAAGGTGAGAGTTTGGTCTCCTTTTGGCCAGGTAATTTATCAACCTCTTCCTTATCTTAGGGGATTGATTCATCATCTCTCTCACAAGGTTCTGGAATTTGTTTTTCAATAATCTTTCCATTCCTAAGAGTTATCACTGACTTGACTTGATTTATTTGTTGTCTTTCTAAACTACCCTCATTTAGACTGTACTGACCCTTGGGGTTCAGTTAAGGTTGAGAATGAAATTTTCCTTTCTCGTGAATGGTGAGTGCAAAAGCAAATTTAGCAAGAGTGTCTTTTATGTCAATCATGACTTAGGTGCTTTGGTTATTAATGGCCTCTTGCTTTTCCATGAATGTATGGATTGTTCCTTCAAGGTTTTTCCTATATGGTGGGACATAAGGTGTATATCCTTGAGAATTTTGAGAGTCCAGTTGTGCTTGAGGAGGTGGTGATTGCATAAATTATGCATGATTATTATTCTTCCAAATGAAGTTCGGGTGATTTTGCCATCCCATATTGTATGAATCTGAAAAAGAAGAGATAAATAACTTATTAAAATTATTCATTGCATTTACTTGCTCTTGCACAACTTCTTTAAAATAGGAATCTTTGGACATTCATTTGTTGAGTGTCCTAAGTCATCACAAATGTCACAAATTTCTTCATTTTGCACAGATTTGATTTCTTTCACTTTCCCTAATTCTATGGCTTTAATTTTTTTAGCCAAACTGGTGAACCTAGCATTTAGATCTCCTTCTTCACTAAGGTGATATTTTCCTTTACTAGCACTTGCAAAATTTGATCTAATTGAATTTTCAGAAAGATAAGTATCATGTCAAGATTAAGAATTCTTAGCCAAATGTTCTAAATATTGTAAAGCTTCTTCAGGTTCTTTATCATGAAACTTGCCATTGCACATTGTTTCCATAAATTGTTTAGTTTCCTGGGTTAACCCATCATAAAAGAAGCTTATAGTGCGCCATTTTTCAATACCATGATGTGGGCAAGAATTTAACAAATTTTTAAAATATTCCCAACATTGAAAATATGCTTCATTTGAATTTTGGGAAAAATTTTGGATTTGTCTTTTCAAAGCATTAGTTTTATGTGTTGGAAAAAATTTCTTTAAAAACTCATTTTTCATTTCTTGCCATGTGCCAATTGATCTTGGTTTCAAAGTGTTAAGCCAAGTTTTTTCTTTATCTTTCAAAGAAAAAGAAATAATTTAAACTTAACAATCTCTTCAGTGTAATTTTGATCATTGAAAGTGTTACATACTTCCTCAAATTCTTTTAGAAGTAAATATGGGCTTTCAGATTCTAAACCATGGAAATTAGGAAGTAATAAAATCATACCCGGCTTAAATCTAAATTTTTTAGCATTGAGTGAAAAGATAAAACATGATGGACTAGAATTTCGAGGTGGTTGCAAATATTCACGCATGGTTCGCAACGGTTGATTTTCGTGTTCATCATGTATACTTTCATTTCCAGCCATTGTGTCTATTATGTGTAATTGTGATTCAAACATATCAATATATAAAGTACTAGGATTAGTTTTAACCAATCAACCAGAATTTGAATCACGATACTAATTAAGCATAAATAAGTGACTTAAAATAGGAAAAAAATGTACAGAGCTCAACCTTCCATGGTATTAAAAAAAATATTAACAAGTAGGCGATGTGGTAAACCTGCCATTAAATATAATGCAACTAAAAAATTAAAAGAATAGGGAAAGAATATACCAGATGGTAAAGTTTACTTAAAGAGAGAGAACCTCAATAAATTTGTTCTTCAAATCAAAATTCTAGGTAATGCTGCCAAAAGCTTGATACGAATGATATGTTGCAAACACAAGTACAGGTTGTCTCATGTAATAAATTTTTGGAAGTTCGAGGTCGATCCATAGGAAATTGATGAAGAAAATTCTTTGAGGTAAGGAAAAGATTTGTCACAAAAATAAAGGTAATAAAAATTATTCACAAATGAAAAGGATTTGCTTGGGTTAGGAGATCCACTCTCGGTATATAAATTAAGGACAAGATTGTTTTTTTTATAACTCAATTGGAATCCACGCATAACGGAGGTTCCAATCAGAAAATACAACATTCAAAGTTTATTTAAGGTTATATATGTAGTTATATTATGGTTCCTTTAATTATCCACTAATGCCAATACTTGTAAATGGATTCAAGCATTCATTGTGTCAATATCTAGTCTACAATGAATCAAGATCTCCACTTTACAAGGAGGGTTTCTAAATTGATTGGAAATAAAATACAACACATATAATGACCACTTGATAATATAACATTCAAGCACAAGAAAAAGATTAATCTAACCTTATTTCATTACCAAAAGCTTCACCCTTTCACCCAAGCTAAATGAGAATTAGTTACTCATGAACAAGAAGAAAGAAAAAGAGAAGAAGAAGGAGATGAACATAACTTCTATTGAGAACAAAAGAAAACTACAACAAGGGGAGCAAATGATACAAGAACATGGTCTTAATCCCTTAACCAAGATGCCCTCAATGAGCAACCAATGCTGCTTTTTATAGATCATGAAGAGTATAAAATGACAATAGACTTGTTTAGTAAGCGTGAATGAGTGGAAAATGTGTGTCATGCTTGTCTCCCCACTTGCACCAACCAATTCGGTGCCTAACTCCTAGCTATCTTAATATGATCATAACTTAATCAAAATGTCACTGTTTTGATAAGTGGTACATAAGAGTTGTAGGGTTTTGTCTTAACTTTCCAATGACACCAGTTTAAGCTCATTTTGACTTCTAGGGCCCAACTTATGGCCCAATCTTTGCACATTGTTTAGGTTCCAATGACAGTATCCTTATTTTGACTTCCAGGCACAATCTGACCTCATAGACATCCGATTCAACTCTAGAGCTCTGCATCAAAGTTGTAGAGATTCCTCTTATCTTTCTTACAAGGTAAAGTTTATAATCTTTAAATATCTATAACTCAAGTTATACCTAAAATACAGAAATAGGAAAAAATTGTCAAAATGCTAAAAAATACCATTAAGCCTAATTTGGAATCCAAACTTATAAAATGTGGCTAAACCCAATCAATTAAGTACATAAGAGGCTTAAGAGACTAAATATGAGGGTTAAATAATGTATAAAAATTGTGTTTATCAGGAAACTATTTTCTTATTCTGCATTAGAACACATCCTAACCCTTTCTATGAAGCATCACAAAATACTTTAAAGTCCTCTTGAGGATCTAGAATTCCCAAGACAGGTGTTGTAGTCAATCTTTGTTTCAACTCTTGGAAACTATCCTCATGTTCTTGTGTCCACTCAAAGAACTACCTTTCTAGCTAACCTAGTTAAGGGTAGAGCTATCTGAGAAAATTCCCTAATGAACCTTCTATAATATCTAGTCAGTCTTATAAAATTTCTAATCTCAGTCACAGTAGTAGGCTTTTACCATTGCACCACTGCTTCTATCTTTCTAAGGTCCACTGATACCCCTCTTTGGGATACCATATGACCTAAAACCTATACTTCCTCGTTGTGACTTTTCCGCAAGCGCACGAATTGCACAAGGAGTGAAATAAAGATCGTTCCCACGAGGATTGATTGATTACCAACTCTTACGACAACTTTGATTATTTAAGCGATAGAAATCAATAGTGAAACTCAAACAAAATTAAAACAAAATTAAAGCAATAAAGTAAACAAATTAATTAAGAAAAATAAAGATTCAATCAAGATTTAAAGGCTTAGGATTGGGAATTCACTATACTACCCCTATGCTAAATTGTAATCCTATCTTTGCTAATGTTCAATTATGTTCTTGAAGGAAATTTGTCTTAAATTATTTAAAGCCTAATTTCTTGGCGCTAAAAATGTGCTAAAACTCTATCAATCCTATTCTTATGGTAATTAAACCAATTTTCAACCTATTAAGTTTTATGACAATTATTTTCTCCTCGAAGAATTCAAGCCTATGTCTAGGTCTCAATTCCTAAGTTCAATTCTTGGATTATCAAGTAATTGATTTCATATTTTGATCCTTCACCTAAAGCCTAAGATCATGTAAATATGGTGCGCAACATACCACAAGCATTAAGCATACCAAGAATGAACCAAGAACAATAATTTTCATTAACAAAGAATCAAATTAACAATTCAACATACAAAAAGTAGAGAGTTGCATCCTAATCCTAGAAAAAGGAATTTAGCCACTCATGGCTAATGTAGCATAAACAAGAATAGAAGTTAAAGAAATAACCATGATTCTATCTTAAGAAAATAGGAAAATAAATAAATAAAAAAGATGGAGAAGATGAAGAAGGAGAAGATGTATTCAATGGTAGTTGATCTTCAATTGCTTTTGTACTTGTTTTCAAGACCCTAGCCTTTGCCTCACAAAATTTGTTGTTGCCACAGTGTCCTTCAGGATTAGGGTGAAAAACTACTATTTTTAGTCACAGGATACCTCACACAACCATGTCTAATATAGATACGATTGTGTGAGCTCGAATTGCGTAACTCACACCGTAAGTGAGACACAGTCGTGTGACTAAGAGACATATCTGTGTATTTTAAAAATAGTCATATAGAAGGCACTTAAAAATCCAGAATTTTCTGTTACCTTTTCAATGCAGCAAATGGCGCGTCGATCCGATCTCTATAGCCCAAGATATGACTCAATTACTGAGGAAAAGGGTAGGATGCTTTAGGAATCCAAATTTTGCTCCTTGTTTAGGCACCAAGTCTTCTTCCATGTGTAATTACCTAAAAAAATGAAGACAATTATAAGGATCCATCTAAAATTCACTAATAAATATAAGCAAATTACCACAATTTATCCAATATAAGACTAAAAAATATAGGCTTATCAAATCCCCTCACACTTAAGCTTTGCTTATCCTCAAGCAAAGAATATCAAAAATAAGATTAAACTCAACATCATGAAACATGAATTAAGGAAAATTCCATAATTTAATAATGCAATTAAGCTCGACAATCAAATACAACCAAGTAAGATAGTTTAGAACTTAATACAATTAGAGGCTTAAGTCTAACTTGCATCTTTTATCTTCACCAACTATCTGAGATCACTCATCTTTCCATCGCTCAAGTGTTTAAGGACAAAGAGATCACTAAAATTTCTCTTGAAAAATGCATTACCATAAGCTTGGTTATCAATCTCATCTCCACTTCTGAGTTCACATACATCACAAGATTCAAAATGACTTTCTTTGGTTGTAACAGGGCCAAGGGTATAATAGAAAGGTAGGAAAAAGATAAATAAGGATAAAGAATGCTCATGGATAAATCAATACAAAACAAAATCAAGTTGAAAAGATGATAAGTAAAGCATACTGCACAAGGGTTAATAGAATTTCACTTTCAACCTCAATATTCTCCTAATTCTTTACCAACAATCCTTTTCTTTCTTTTTTCCTTTTTCATAATCTCTTTTTTTTTTTAAAAACCCTTGAAGACAAAAAAAACAACCCTTTATGACTTCTCAATTAACACATCAGTTGCTCCGAAGAATCAAACCTGATTATTCAAATAGGTATCCAAAAAAATCAATTTCAGGATCAAATGGGGCAACTAAGGAACTATTTTATCAATACAACTCTGGAAGTTAAGAAAGAGTTAAGTCTAATTGCCTTAATCATATTCAAGTATGTATGTGAATCATTGAAGTCTCAATAATATATCAAAGTGAGTTCTAGCGCACATCAATCAAGAGAAATCTCACTCCAGAAAAAAAATAGGATTTTGTTTATGAAAAATCCAATCATTAAAGCTCAAAACTCACTTTCTGGCTAATGTTAATAAAGAGAACAAATGCAAGCAGACATGACTAATTTCCAAATAAGATGCTAAATGGTTCAATACTTAATTGAAAAAGATTTCCATGCACAAAAATAGCTCATGAGTAGTGGATTCCCCTCTCAAACAAATTTCTATCAGCTCAAAAATAATTAAGAAATTAACATACAATTCCAGCTTGATTACTAACAATACTCAAGTAGTCATTGATTTCACAAAAATTTTCACCAAATTCAAGAGTAAATTTAAGAGTACTCCCCCCATACTTAAAATAAACATTGTCGTCAATGTTTAAATAAGAAAAAGAACAAAACAAAGAAAAATGAAACTTCTTTGAAAAATGGAAATGCATAATCACGGAGGTGGTAGGAGAGGGGAAGCTGGAGGGAGACATGTAGCTATGAACTCAAACATCTAGTCTAACTAAGCAGCGACATATTGTCGAAAACTGCAGAAGAAAAACAAAAGAAGTCTAGATAATTTTATTTTATTTTATTTAATAGGAAAGACAAAGCAAAAATTGAAAAACAAAATTCAAAAACTAAAAGAAAATATGAGAAAGGATAGAAACTTGGGATGCCTCCCAAGAAGCGCTAAGTTATAGTCATTAGCTTGACTATGGGCCTGTGTCATATTTAGGTGATGTCAATGGAGTGGTGCTCAATCCTCATTCCTTTTCAAAATGTTTCACTCTCTGGCCATTTATCAAGAATGTCTTTTGACCTTCTTTCTTCACCTCAAGCACTTCGTACGATAAAACTCGAACAATCTCATATGGTCCATACCACTTTGACCATAACTTACTAGGACAGAAACATAGAAGTGAGTTATTCACAAGAATTTTATCCCCGGTCTTAAACTCACACTGCTTGTTACCTATGTCATGCTGCTTTTTTTTGTCTATTCTTGTAGAGCTTGGCATTCTCAAAGTTGGTGGTAGCCTTGGGCAAAATCTTTTCTGGCAGTTTAGGCTCTACCTTTGGGGCCTCCTTTTCTTTAAGTGAGGAATCTTCGGTTGAGAGGACCTTGAGCTCCTTCAATTTACCATTTTGAGAAAGAGGAACGGTTAGGCATATGTCCAAAATTTGAGCATAGGTCGCCACTTCCTCATCTTCATCATTTGTGTTGCTATTGTGTACCAAACACTTCTCTAAAGGGTCTTGTGGATGGCTTTTAGCTAGCCTTTCTTCCACATCAACCTTCAAGTAAGAATCGATAATGGCTAGTTACTTGGAAACTTGAAACAAATTTTGCTCAGCAATTTCTTCACCTACTTTGAGGGTTATTTTCCCCTGCTTCACATCAAACATAGCTCCAGTAGTAGCTAGGAATGGCCTGCCCAAGTTGATGGGGGGTTTGATCTTCTACTTCCTTCTCAAGCACAACAAAATCGACTGGTATGTAAAACTTTCCCACCTTCAATGGTACATTCTCTAATATGCCAACAGGATGCTTGATTGACCTATCCACCAATTGAAGAGAGATGGTGGTTGGTTTGAGCTCCCCAATATCAAGTTTCTCATAAATAGAAAGGGGCATCAAACTCACACTTGCCCCAAGATCACACAAAGCCTTGTTAATATTCATGTTCCTAATTGAACACAGAATTGAAAAGCTACTCGAATCTTTAAGCTTAGGTGGAAGCTTGTTTTGGATAATTGCACTACATTCTCCCGTCAAAGCAACGGTTTCATAGTCCTCAAGCTTCCTCTTAATAGAGAGAATCTCTTTCATGAACTTAGCATAAGAGAGCATTTGGGAGAGAGCTTTCGTAAAAGGAACATTAATATAAAGCTTCTTAAGTACCTCCAAGAATCTTCCAAATTGATGGTCAAGCTTCATCCTTTGATAACTTTGAGGGAAGGGCAAAGGTGGAACATATACTTTTGGAGGAACATACTTTTTAGTGCTTTCTTCATCTCCTTCTTTATCCTTGCTCTTCTCTTTCTTCTCCTCCTTTTCATGAGTTTCCATATCTTCAAGCTTTTCTTCCCTTGTGGGGCTTTCAAGTTGCTTACCACTTCGCAGTGAAATTGCTAGAACATGCTCCTTTGGATTAGTTTCCGGTTGACTTGGTATTCGCCCTTGAGCCATAGTGAACAAGCTTGCTTGTTAGACTATTTGAGTTTCAAGCATCTTGAAGTGAGTGACTATTTGATCTAGACTAGTATTGATTTGCTTGATGGACTCCCCATATTGTTGCACTTGTGCTTGAATAGCTTGATTTTGCTCATCTTGAAGTGAGTGACTATTTGATCTATACGAGTATTGATTTGCTTGATGAACTCCACATATTGTTGCACTTATACTTGAATGGCTTGATTTTGCTCCTTTTGGGTAACTATGAAGTTCTCCACGAGGGCTTCTAAATTGGACTTCACTCCTTGAGAAGATTGTTGAGGTTGTTGGAATCCAAGTGGAGGTCTATTGGAATCCAAGGTTAGTTTTGAAGCAGCTTTGTCTCTCTCACAAGCCTGATTTTGTACTCATTTCAAATCCTTGGATGATGATTGATAAAGTTCCTGCTAGATTCTGGAAAAGTCTTAATCTTAAGATTTTTGCTAGTAATGATAGAGGTTCTCTCAAGCCTAACTTGTGGGGTTTATGCTCTAGTACATGGAGCCCTTCAATCATTACTGTTTCATCTTAGCATGTAGCTTTTTCAAAAAAAGTAGATAGTCAGGAAATTGGTATGGCAGCAATCTACGCATCTACTAGCTATTTGCACAGAAGATCTCTATGGCAAGATCTGAATGATCTGCAAGCTAATCATATCCTGCCTTGGTGCTTTTGTGGTGATTTCAACACTGTTCTTGGTGCTCATGAGTATAGAGGCAGTGGCAACCCTCCAAAATTAGCTTGTGAGGATTTCCAGCTTTGGACTGCTTGTAACAACCTTATTCATTTGCCTACAAGAGGTAATCATTTTACTTGGACCAATGGTAGGAGAGGTAGAGCTTTAACTGAAAAAAAATTTAGATAGATCCATTTGTAATGATAGTTGGATCAATTTTTGGTCTAGTATATCTTGTTGTACTCTAACAAAAAGTAAGTCAGACCATTACCCTTTGTTGCTGGACCTGAAGAGGGATAACATTATGCATAAATCTACCTTTAAATTCATGAAAATGTGGATTCAACATCCAGGCTGCACTGATTTAGTTAAAGAGGTTTGGAAAACTGAGATTCATGGTTGTCCAATGTTTGTTTTAAGTAATAAATTGAAGCTTCTAAAAACCAGGTTAAAGGAGTGGAATAAATCTATTTTTGATGATGTGAACTTGAAGGTTTCTACTGCTATGTAGCATCCGGATACAATTCAGCACCAGTTGGATAAGAATGGTTACTCATATTCTCTTTTTGATCTTAAGAAAATTACTCAGCTGGAGTTGGAGAAAGCTTTGCAATCTCAGGAGCTTTATTGGCATGAGAAATCTAAGGTTAAGTGGCAACTTGAGGGTGACAGGAATACAGAGTATTTCCACAAATTGGCCAAAGTCAGAAATGTTGCTAAGCAAGTGAGCATGCTCAAACATGGAGATGGAATCCTTAACACTGCAGCTCAAATTGAGAATCATGTGGTTAGTTATTTTCAAGATATATTCTATACTGAGAATATTTGTGTTGATAATGGTCTTGTTAAAGAAGTTATTCCAAATAGTGTTTCCACAGAAGATAATCAAATGCTACTTGCTATGCCTTCTGTTGAAGAAGTCAGATTGGCTATTTTTGGTATGAATCAAGATGGTGCTCCTAGGCCTGATAGGTTTGGTGCTTCTTTTTATCAACATTTCTAGGAGATCATTGGTGTTGATGTGTCTAAAGCAGTCTCTCAATTTTTTTTTCTTTGGCTAGCTTCTTCCTAATTACAATGCTAATCTAGTGGTTCTGATCCCTAAAGTAGCTGAAGCTGAGAAGGTTGAGCAATACAGACTAATTGCTTTAGCTAATTTCAAATTTAAGATTATTACTAAGGTATTGGCAGACAGACTTGCAAGGATTGCTCCTCATATCATTTCCCCTAATCAAAGAGGTTTTATTCAAGGAAGGCAAATTTTTTATTACATTTGCCTAACTTCTGAAATCATCAATCTGATTGACAAGAGGAATTTTGGTGGTAACTTGGCTTTTAAATTGATATTAGAAAGGCCTTTGACACTTTAGATTGGAAATTTTTGTTGAAGGTTCTAAAATATTTTGGTTTTGATTAAAGGTTCTGTAATTGGATAGAGGCCATTCTTGCCTCTGCACACCTGTCTATTTCTGGTAATGGCAAGCCTTCAGGTACTTTTCTTCCAAAAGAGGGGTAAGGCAAGGTGATCCATTGTCCCCCTTGCTGTTTTGCCTTGCTGAAGAAGTTCTAAGTAGGGGAATTGCAAAGTTAGTCTTAGATGGAAAGGTCTCTCTCATTTCTGGTCCTAGACGTTGTCAAATGCCATCTCATGTTTTGTATGCAAATGATGTTATGTTGTTCTGCAAAGGGACTCAGAGGAACTTACTTATGTTAAAGGAGTTGTTCCATAGGTATGCTGCTGCCTCCGGTCAAATAATCAATCCTAGTAAGTCCACTTTTTATACAGGTGCTGTTTCTGCAAGAAGGCAATCCACCATTGCTGGTTTACTGGGTTTTACCATTGGGAAGCTCCCTTTCATATACCTTGGCATTCCAATTTTCAAAGGTAAGCCTAGAACAATACACTTGCAGCTAATTGCAGACAAAATCAAATCAAAACTAGCTGCCTGGAAAGCCTCTCTCTTATCAATTGCTAGAAGAGTAGAACTTGTGAAATCCTACATTTTTGGTATAATGCTTTACAGTTTTCTAGTTTATGCTTGGCCTATAAAACTGTTAAAGACTGTTGAAAGGTGGATTAGGAACTTCATTTGGTCAGGTGATGTTAATTGTAGAAAGATCTACACAGTTTCTTGGAAAAAGGTTTATAGACCTGTTATTGAAGGGGGACTTGGCCTTAGATCCCTTAGAAGTGTTACTGATGCTGCTGTCCTTAAACTTTGCTAGCAGTTTGTTCAATCCTCTGAACATTGGGCTTGTTTGTTGAGAGCTAGAGTTGTCAGATAGAAATCTTTCATCCAATACCATATAAACTCAGCAATTTGAGCTAGTTTAAAGTATAAAATATCTGAAATAGCAGATAATTGTGTTTGGTAGCTTGGTTCAGGAGCCTCTATTAACTTTTGGATTGATCCTTGGCTTCCTGACACAATGGTTGCAGCTCTAAACATCCCTTCTCATGTTCACCCTCTTCTAACTTCAATTGTTAAGGATTTTATTAGAAATGGTAATTGGTTGATCCCTAGTCCCCTGCTGGATAGATTCCCTATCATTAAAGAGAAGCTACAGGCCATTACAATTCCTTTTGAGGCAAAGGAAGATGTTTTGAGGTGGAAGCTTACTGACTCGGGTGACTTATCCTTTAAGGAAGCATATCAATTCTATAAACCTTCTGGTCCTACTATTCCTTGGACTAAACATATCTGGAGCAAGGTAATCCCTCCACCAAAATCCTTGTTGTTATGGAGAATTATTCAGAATAAGATCTCAACAGATGATAATTTAAGAAATAGGGGCTGCATAGTCACTTCCATGTGCAGTCTTTGTCAGTGTTGCTGTGAAACTTCCCAACACTTGTTCTGTTCCTGCCCTTTTGCCACTCAAGTCTGGTCTTGTCTTGGTTCAAAGCTGAACTTACAGATTGACACTTCATCAATTCTTTCCATCATTTTAGTTTGTGATAGAGAGTGGTCTCCTCAAGTTTATGATGTTATATCCGCTGCCATTGTTCATTGCTTTTGGGGAATATGGTATTGTCGAAACAAACTCGGGTTTAAGGATAGTAGTATAGAGTTAAGATCAATTGTAAATTGCATTGCTGCTAGTGTCTCCTTGGCTGGTAATTGTAGTAATGGTCATACAGGTTCTAGTATATCAGAGTTTTCTTTGTTAAAGTCATTTGCAGTGGAAACCAAGCCTAGGAAAAATGTGGCTATTATTGAAGTGCTTTGGCTGCCCCCACCTTGCTACTGGATCAAATGCAACACTGATGGTGCTACAAAGGGGTCTCCTAGTTTAGCTTCTTGTGGTAGTATCTTTAGAGATAGAAGTGGTGCTTCTTTGGGGTGTTTTGCTGTTAACCTTGGAATTAAGTACTCTTTACAGGCTGAGATTTTTGGTGCTATCTATGCTATTGAGATCGCCTTTGAGAAAGGTTGGCACAACCTTTGGCTAGAGTGTGACTCTCTTTTGGTTATTATGGCCTTCAAGTCATTTGATATTGTTCCTTGGCATCTTAGTAATAGATGGAAAAATTGTATAGATTTAACTTGCGAAATGAGATTTCGATAATCTCATATTTTTAGAGAGGGCAATCACTGTGCAGATAAAATTGATTCTCTTAGTTTCTCGTTTCATGATTTTCATTGGTGGAATACTATTCCTATTTCTATTAGTGAGGATTTTCATAGGAATAGGATTGGTTTACCTTTTTATAGGTTTAAATAATGTTTGTCAAGGGTTTTGGTCTATATCCCCCCTTGGCTTTTTGTTTTCTTTCTTTCTTTCATTTTTTTATCAATAAAATTTGGGTATGCTACAGATGATTATTGAGTTCTGGGGTGCCAACCTAGCTGGGATGTCAGTTCTCATAATGATGCTTTCTGTATACCTGGTATTTTGCTTAAAAAAAATGGAGGTCTATTGTTGGATGGAGCCCCATGTTGTTGGTTGCCATATGAGAAATTGGGGTGATTTCTCCATCTGGGATTATATGAGTTGGAAAGGGATTTCCTTGAGCATTGAAATTACTATTTTGCACATAATTCACTTGCTCCAAAGACAGGTCTTGAAAATACCTCTCTACTGGATTACATTTTGAAGTCAAATGCCCTCCTCCATATATTTCACAAATTATGTTAGGAGTAGCGAATACATTGGCATTCAGCTTCTCAAGTGACTTAGTCAAGGTATCAAACTTGGCATTCAACATAGAAATGGCATCAAGTTCTAACATTCTGACTTGCTTCTTTGAAGATGATCTCTCACTTGGCCATAAATAAATGTTAGAAGCGACCTCATTTATCAAAGCTCTTGCCTCTGTTGGAGTCTTTGCCATCAAAGCATCGCCAGTTGTGGTATCAAGAGTTGTCTTTGTAGAAAAAGTTAACCCAACATAGAATGTCTGCATAACAACAAAATCTTGCAAGCCATGATGTGGACACTGGCGAATGAGATCATTGCACCTCTCCCATGCATCATAAAGTGATTCATCTTCCTTTTGGGAGAAAGTAGTGATGTCTTGATGAAGCTTGATTGTTTCTCCAAGACGATAGTACTTGTCCAAGAAAACTTGCTCCATCAAGTCTCATGTGGTAAGTAAATTTGGGGCTTCCAAGTGAATCCACTTCTTTGCCTTCCCTCTAAGAGAAAAGGGGAAAATTCTGACCCGTATAGTATCAGTTGAAACTCTATTTATCTTTATCGTGTCACACAGCTCCAAGAATTCATCCAAATGCTTATTTGGGTCCTTAGTTGGTGACCCACCAAATTATAATTGTTAGATCATCTGGATTAATGACGTCTTGATCTCGAAATTATTGGCCTCTATCTATGGCCTTACAATGGAAGACTAAAGAGCATTAGCATTGGGGGTTCCATAATTGCTCAGCCTTTGGTCTTGATTGGAGATTTGGTTACTGTTGTTTGCCATGTGGTCTTCTTCAACTCTCAGTGTTCTTCTTTCCCTTCTGATATGATGAAGTGTCCTCTCGATCTCAAGACCAATGGGAATAGTAAAATCATCTTGACTCCTCATCCTATGCATAAGAAAGGTATAACACCTGAAAAATTCAAAGAAGAAATCAATAAAATAAGAAGAAAATAAAATCAAAATAAAATAAAAAATGCTTAAATCAACCAAATTGCCGCTTGTGTTAATATCAACACGATCCTCGGCAACGGCGCCAAAAACTTCTTGTGACTTTTTCGCAAATGCACGGATCATACAAGTAGTAAAATAAAGATTATCCTCAGGAGGATCAATTGATTACCAACTCTTACTTTGATTATTTAAGTGATAGAAATCAATAGTGAAACTTAATCAAAATCAAAACGAAAATCAAAGCAATAAAGTAAACAAATTAATCAAGAAAAGTCAAGAATCAATCAAGATTTAAAGGCCTAAGATTGGGAATTCTCTACACTACCCCCTATGCTAAATTGTAATTTTATCTTTACTAATGTTCAATTATGTTCTTAAAGGAAATTTGCCCCAAATTATTTAAAGCCCAATTTCTTAGCATTAAAAATGTGTTAAAACTCCATTAATTTCATTCTCATGGCAATTAATCCAAGTTTCAACCCATTAAGTTTTATGAAAATCACTTTCTCCTCGAAGGATTTACGCCTATATCTAGGTTTTAATTGTAAAACACCACCTTTTGGGAATCACATTTCAAACCAACAAATTAAAACTAAACCCAAGACATAAAAGATTTAATATTATAATATACGGGTTTCAAAATTTCTTTTCGCGGATAACATAAACTTAATAGGATATAGAGAACACAAGTTATAAAGAACTGAATAATACACTCTATATATATATATATATATATATATATACATAGATTTCTGAGAACATGAATACATAAGACTTACATACAAAAAAAAAAAACATAAATACAACTATCATAACAAAACCTAAACTGGCCCAAGTTCAAAACACCTGGAGGGAAGGGTGCTCCACTGGATCCTCCTTCGGATCTTCCTCTGAATCCTTAGCAGACAAATTCCCCAGCTGGGGTATATCTCAACGGATAGGAGTCCGAGCAGAAGATATCTCGGAATCCTCCCTAGGAGTGTAATGAAGATCACTCCATAAATCCCTAACAGGCACATAGAACTCTAGATAAACAGTAGCATTAAAAGAAAAAGTAGTAACCCCAAGGCGAGTCCTACTTAAAGATAGAGTAACATCTCCATGGTACTCTATATGCTCAGTATCCATGTGGACGCACCATGCATCGATGCCTCCATAAAACTGCACCTTAATGAAACCCAGAAGATCCCGCCTTGTTGCCATCGCAGTCTTCATAGAACATAAACATAAAACAAAACAGACAGAATAATACCATAAAGAGGTGAGATCCCCTACATCACATACCAGTATGACAACAAAGAAACAGTAATAACAAATATGCCATTCAATATAGAATCAATAGTTATAGTCATGCTATTTTAATTAATGAATAAATTCAATGAAAGTATATCACAACAACATGTCTACTGACTATGCATATATACAATGAACTGACCCCTACTCCATGGAGCTAAAACCAATCATCGGAGAGAATGATCAGGAGATATGTCTGTATATCATCAGCCTCAAATCAAGTGCTTCAATGTTATCAGTGTACACATTATGGCTTATACAAGACATTCTACACCAGATCGAGAATAGGAATAGTATCTCGTCAAGATCGTCAGTGCATTTGCATCAGTCACCATGGCACAGTAGAGCTGCTAACTGGCCACTTATGGGATACCCGCACCCCAACGCCCCCAAGATCAGTTATTGACCTTCACTACGCAATTCGCACCCGCACAAAGGTGTAATTCAATCTCCTAGGCATACAGCCTTAACAAACAAAGTCACTGCGACTTTCACAATGCATGATCGAATGATTTCATAAATCAATAATTAATAGCTACGTGACTTCCACGTAAAAACAAGCCACCACTGGGCATAACCGTCAACTGACGTCTCTGGGTCCAGTACATTGGCCAGACAACAATATGTTATTTTTCTCAAACGCGAAGTAGTTTCACTATTTTATCACAAATGTGTAACACTTATTGTTACGTCTCTAAATTATGTAACATTTTTACGCTATTTTTCAATCTCATAAAAATTTTAAAACATTTTCTTAATCGCGTAGCTCAAAAATCCACATTTTTGAATCACGTGAGGTTTTATCGATACTTTTTAATCGCGTAAAATGTTTATTGACATTCTAAGCTTAATTTTGAGACTTTCTATGTTTAATATAAAATTTGAACCTTAATTCCAATATTTTCTTACCAAATCTCCTCTAAGTGATATTTTCTAACATTTTTCATAAAAATCTATATTATTTTCATTAAACCAAGATATTTCAAAAATCTTTTTCCATTACTTTTACTAAAAACTTTCTTAAATAAAATACTTTAAATTTCAAATCATCTTTCAAGCTTATTTCCATTATCTTGGCCATAAATCAACTTTTTTCAAATAATAAATTTTTGTTCATCTTCTTTTTAACTTGTAAATCCTTAAATCATATTCTTATTACCTAATCATCTAGGTTTTCATTCCATAAAATATTTTTGCCTTGGATACCCCTTCATGGGCTAAATGGCTGTGAGCCACATAAGGTCTTTCGGACCAAAAATATTGCCATTCACACGTGATTCCAAGTATGTAAAGCATATCAATCATCAATTCCTACCATAGCAATTTGATGCATACTATCAAAATCATATAATCACATATAGCAAACAAGCATAAACCATTAAATTCATACAAACAAGTGAATAAATCCTCACATGAATTTTTCACCAACAAACCACAAATTTTGTTTCTCACCACCAAGTTGGTTGATGAGGTTAATCTCCCTCTTACCTTAAGTGATGATCAAAAACTCCTTTGTTATCTTCTTGAAATAACTTCTACCTCCAAAAAGATCCTTAAAACAAATCAAACATACAATTATTAAGATCTAAAGCTTGAAATCAGATGACCATGGATCAAGTCTATGGTCTAGAACTTAAGAATAAAATTTAGAAATGAAGATCAAGAACTTCACCTAAAAACCTTCAAACTTTAGATTTGAGAAAGTGATTGAAAAAGGATTTATTTGGAGAAACTCGCAACAAGAAAGTGTCTCCAAATGATGTCTAGAATCAAGATATAAGGTTAGTTTAGATTGAACAAGGTTGGAAAGTATTTGGAAGCGGTTGGCTGAAATTTGCAAAAAGAGAAAATGAGAGAGCTTTTGATAGTTTATTTTTTAAAATAAGACAAGATAAACTTAAGAGAGTTAAGTAACCAGTTTGGTCTCCTAAGCTTGTCCTAGAAGCTCCTCTTGGCCATGTAGTCTTCATGGTGTGGAGTGGTCAAAGCTTCTCCTCTATGTTTGCTCCTCATTGGTTCACCATCATGAGTCATAGCTGCAACACCCCCCTCCGAAGGGCATCACATTTCAGACTAACTCCTTTTCAAAAGAATTAAAATTTAACTCAAACTATGAAATAATTGACATTATAAATACGAGTTTCAAAATCTCTTTTTAAATGAATAACATGAACTTACCGAAACAAAGAAACTCAAGTTATAAGAACTGAATAAAAGACTTTTCATAAAACAAAGTTTACTACATCCATGAGTACATTATACTTATGTTCCAAAAGCATAAAACTTACATGCTCCAAAAGAACATATCTAACTACCATATGAAGACTGAGCCTAGTCCAAGTCCAAAAACTTGAAGAGTAGGGTCCTGCACCCGATCTTCCTTTAGATCCCCTTCGGGATCCCTAGCAGACAAAAGCCCCAGTCGGAGCATGTCACAACAGACGGGAGTTCGAGCAGTCGACTCCACAAAGTCCTCCCTAGAGGTAGCTCTACGATCATCCTTAAACTCCCCAAGAGGCATACAAAACTCTAAGTGAACAGCTGCATCCACATTAAACGTAGCAACGTTATGTCGAGTCTTGCTCCAAAACAAGGTGACATCTCCGACATACTGAATGTGCCCCGTGTCCCAATGGACGTTCCACGCTTCGATGCCCCCATGAAACTGTAGCCTAGTGAAACCCCGCGGATCTTGTCGTGCCGCCATCGCGGTCTTTACAGACATGAGCATAAAATAGAGATAGACAGAATAATACAATAAAAGAGGTGAGACCCCCTACATCAAATACCATTATGGCTGCAGAGAAACAATACGAACAACAAAGTCATTCCATACATATATTCACGTTATTAATTCATAAATATCCGCAGTAAACATATCTCACAAATGATATAAGCATTAGCAGTACTACAACAACGTATATCCAGAATGTATGCACAATGACTATGTCACCACAATATGTACCTTGACCATACCACAACAATATGTGTACTGATCATATGTATGCTTAATGGACCAGTTCCTACTCCATGGAGCTAAAGTCAAATTCAGAGATGAACGTTCTAGAAGATCTGCCACCCTCAATGACAGTCTACGGCAGACCACGAAAAGAATAGTGTTTGTCGGGTCCTCGTCAGTGCGTTGCAACGATTCTTCATGGCAAAAGGTATTTAATATGATAACTAATCACTAAGTGAATCACCTCGCCCTGACGCCCCTTAAGATCCCTCATGGATCGCACTATCCAAATTCTCATTCACTCCTAGGCAACAAAAGCCATAATAGCCACCGATTGTATAATGCTCAAATGCAAGATCAATGAAATCAAACCACCGTTGGACTGTTCCCAATGAAATTAAAGCAACTGCCTATACAATTGTCTAATACCATTAGTATCAATGATATTATATAACTGCCCATACAATTACATAATACCACTAATCCACTCAGGTCCAGTACATTAGTCCCACAACAACCTTACTGTTATTTTCAGTCACAAGGTATCTTTATCGCATAATTCAGAAAAAGAAATCATTTTTCATCATCTTGATTTCATAAATTCTTTTCCTTTCCCTAACCCTAAATGCCTCAAGTTTTTATTATTAAAACTCCTCAAAAATATCATGTGCTAATATTCTTTCCAAAACTTACATTATTCTAATTTAACGAAACCTTTTCCATCTTCTTCATTAAAATCCTCTTAAATGAAATACTCTAAGTTTCAAACTAAATTCTCAATCCTATCCCTCAATACCACAACCAGAAATTACTCTTTTAACTTAATAGTAAAAAATTTATTCCTTTCCATTCTTATCTTACAGACATTAAATCTCCTTATCATTAAACCAACTAGACTCACCACTAATAAATCATTTTCATTATTCTATCTATCCTCAAGACTATTTTCATTGATATAGCTAAAAGTCATTATTCCTCAAATCATAACATTGTGATTATCTTCTCTTTTTACTTATAAATCATTTGATCCTAATTAGTCCCCCAAATCATCTAAGTAATATTTTCTAATATTCTTTCTAAAACTTTCATTATTCAAATTCTAAATAAGATCTTTTCCATCCTAATTACTCTTCCATACTATTATCAAATACCCTAGCCAAAATCAATTCCTTTCAATGGTAAAAACTTTGTTTATTTCCTTCTTTAACTTGTAAATTCATAAATCATATTCTTGCTACCTAATCATCTAAGTTCTAAGTCAACAAAATGTTTTAGCCTTGAAAACCCTATTTTCCACATCATGGCTGTGGGTTACAATGATGATTGGGACCAAAATGCTTCTCCTTTATAGCACAATTTAAAGCGTACAACATAATTTTTAAGCATCAAAATCATACTATAACAAGTTCATACATAGCATCACAGTAATAAAATCACACAAAGCATATAACCACAAGCCACAAAGTCATACCATCATGGTGAGTAAATCCTCACATGGATTTATCACCCTCAAATGAATTCATTCCTCACCACCATAAGTAGTTGATGAGGTTAATCTCTCTCTTACCTTAAGAGAAGATAAAAAGAAAGCTCATTGATGTCTCCTTGATGATTTTCGTCCACCACCACTAACAAACCCTTAAGACAACAAACATACAAATATTAGACCTAAGGCTTACTAAGATGACCATAAATCAAAGATGGTGGTTTAGAATCTTGAAAAAGAAAGAAAGGAGTGAAGATCAAAACTTCACCTTAAAAGCCTTCAAACTTCAAGCTTGAATAAAGATAGAAGATGATGGAATTAGATGTTGGTCATCTGTAACGTCCCGAGACTGCTTACAAGATTGACGAGTGTCTCCACAACCAACACGGGTCTTTTCAGTGTGCTTTGTCCTCACTCACACGCATCCTAGGACACTTCCCAGGAGGTCACCCATCCCACAATTGCTCTAGGTTAAGCACGCTCAACCATGGAGTTCTTATGTTCTAGGCTCCCGAAAAGAAATTGTAACTTGTTGATATGGCTACGCCAAATCAATTCCTTTAAGCCATCCTCAACTATGCAGTCTCATACCTACATAGTCTCTGAATCCCTCTCATTCCAGTGCGTATTCAGTTCATTCATGCGACCCTTCGCCTAGAAGCCTGCCAGAAGCTGCTCCTTGTCCGTGCTTCATTGCACCGGCGATCACTCCCCGCCCACGTCGGCCCCAGGATGCACATGCCCACCAACTTCTGCTTGGTTCGTCCCCGAACCACACCGTACTGGGAGAGGTCCTGTCTTTGATACCATCTGTAACGTCTCAAGACTGCCTTTAGGAATGACGAGTGTCTCCACAAACCAACACGGGTCTTTTCAGTGTGCTTTGTCCTCACACACACGCATCCTAGGAAACTTCCCAAGAGGTCACCCATCCCACAATTGCTCTAGGTTAAGCACGCTTAACCATGGAATTCTTATGTTCTAGGCTCCCGGAAAGAGGTTGCAACTTGTTGATATGGCTACGCCAAATTAATTCCTTTAAGCCATCCTCAACTATGCAGTCCCATACCTGCACAGTCTTTGAATCCCTCTCATTCTGGTGTGTATTCAGTTCATTCATGCGACCCTTCACCTAGAAGTCTGCCATAAGTCGCTCCTTGTCCGTGCTTCATTGCATCGGCGATTACTCCCTGCCCTCGTCGGCCTTGAGACACACATGTAGTTGTAACATCCCAAAAATTATTTATTTCATCATGAATAGTCATTTTCTAATATTTGTGATTTTTAGGAATTTTTGTGAATTTTTCCGGAAATGTTGAATATTTTAATATATTCTTCGTTTTGCATGCGCGCTGAGCTAAGCCGAAAAAATGAAAGATTTTCCCTAAGACTGGTAAACTTTGAACTGTGAAAACATTGACGGGGGATTTTACAAAACCCGAGACCGGGCATAATTTACGAGGTTTACATTTTTTGAGATTTTATTCGATAAATAAAATCGCAGAACATTTTATTATCTGAGAGACAACAAAATATTATTTCTGCTAACTGTAACTTTTGTCCACTGAGTAATAGCTCTAGTAGATTATTTCTATCTAGTTGCTTTTATGACATCATCTAAGTGACCTCACACTTCACTTCATCGAGAAGCGTGCAAAGCTTCTCAAGGAAGCTTCAAGGGAAACTTCTAGGAAGTTTCCTATCAACCACCACACTCTCTCTCCTCTTAAATGGGCTGCATGGCTGGAGGGAAGGAAAACAAAAGATTGTATCATTTCATTTTACTTCTCCTATTCACATTTCATTTCTCCTTTTCTCCCTCATGCACATTTCTATCTTTCTCTCTTCTCCCACACGGCTGCACACCACTATTGTTGAACCTTCAAGCTTTCTTGCTCAAGCCAACTTAGACCATTGTTTCCCCTCATTATCTCGAAGCTTTCTTCCTTGTTGGACACATCTTGACTCTTCCATTTTCACCATTTATTGCCCAGCACTAAAGCTTGAAGCTTTGAGGTAAAGCTCTCAACTTTCTTCTTTTTTTCCCCTATTTTCGTGGTCCTTGGTCACCATTGTGATCAAGGACTCCTCTTTCCAAGTTTTAGTGGTTGATTTGGTGAGTTGACCATCTTAGGTTCTTCTTATGGGTGGTGGACGAAAAGCTTGAAAGGAGCTTACTTTCCTTATTGTCTTTTAAGGTAATAGGAAGATTATTCTCTTCAACCCATTTTGGTGGTGAGAAACTCATTGTTGTGTTGATGGGGTGAAACCCATTTGTGGGATACCCATTTGTTTGAGTAATTTTGGTTGTGTTTTGATTGTTTGAATAGTATGATTTTGATGTATGTTGATGGATCTTGGAATGTATGAAGGATGGTATAATGTTTGTGTGATTTTCTGCATTTCCAGAGGATTACACGGCCTAGGCCGTGTGAGGGCACTCGGCCTTGTAATCCCAGCTGGTCAGGTCGTGTTTTGCTGAACTCCAGAGGAGTACACGGGCGTGTAATTGGGGCCGTGTAACTTCTCATGGTCGTGTAAATTGGATGGTGCAAGATTTCATGCGTTCTAGCTTCTTGGAGACTTATGGTCCCCTTAGACACTTGACATAAGGCTTTCACACTAAGATAAACTTAATTAATTGAATGATTAGAGGTTGATTACGGATTCATAAAATGGAAAGAACAAAGGATGAAAGTTTGTCTTATAGCTTAGAATAATCTTGAATAAAGAAAGAACATGAGTATAGGTGAGGTTGTGAGAAACATAATGAAATTTAGGCTTAACTTTTATGATAACTATGAATGGTGTTGTGTTCACCCTTGAGATTTGTTATTGGCTTACTATGGATCCGTGAATGGGATCAAACCTTGTTGACAAATGACATGATATGTGATTCTAGACATGAAATGCTATAACTGTGAATATATATATGCATACAGATATGCATTGAATCTATGTGCATTGAGCATGATTTGGAACATGCATCAAAAGTCCGTTGGACTATTATTAAGGTCAAGTTGCCTAGGAGTTGAATCACACCTATGTGCGAGTGCGAACAGACTTGTGTAGGTCTCTTATTGACCTTGGGGGCATCGGGGTGCGGGTACCTCGCAATGGACAGTTAGTAGCTCTTCTATCCGTGGGGCAAACCGATGCAAATGCACCGATGATCCGGACCAGACACTGTCCTATATCAAGATTTGTGTAGAATATCTTGTAAAATGTCATGATGTGCATGTTGATAAATTGAGAATTTTAGCACTTGAAGGCCTCGGCAGCCACAGTACAAACATACCTCCTGATCATTCTCTCTGATGTTTGTGTCTAGCTACATGGAGAAGGATTTTTGGTATCATGTACAAGTGCATAGTAAGTCACCATATCATTTGACATTTACTTATTTATATGAAGATTTAATCTGTTATCTTATTATTGTCATAACTGCTTGGAATTTGATAAATTATTTATTTTTTGTTTTAATACTGGTTATTATTCCTGAAATGTTATATGGGCATCATGCGTCATTTTGTTTCTTTACTGCCATAATTGGTAATGATGTAGAATGTCTTACATCTTTTCTGTATTTCTACTATTTCTGTCTTTACTTATGTTTCTCCGAAGACGTCGGCGAAGAGGGTGAAGCACACAAGTTCCCCAGATTTTGGCCTGACATCAACTAGCGTTGCTTTTGGATCATGACGGCACGCCCACAAGGATTTTTGGGATATGTGTGCCTAACATTCCTCGAAGGTCCAGACTGTTGGCATGTTAACTTCAGCTCGGATCGCTGTGTCTACTTGGGTGATGTGTCGTTGTCATTAGCATGGGGGCGTTATGATTTGCCCATCTTCACCTATAGTGTTCGTTTACATTTAGAATTTTATATGCCCATTAGGGACATGTGGGGTGAACGTTACTACACCCCACGGGAGGATTCATTCCTCTCCACTGCCCAAGCCTCGGCCTGCAACTCAGTGGCTCCGATGAGGGTCTCTTCTGACAAGGAAGACCCTGAGGAGGATCTTGACACGGTTCCTTCTCTCTCTTCTTAGGGGCTGGTATTGTCGATAGCTACTGAAGGCTATCTGTCTTTCTTTTGGGGCTTGATATTCATTTTAAGGGTCTGTATATCATTTTTGGGGCATGTAAAGTTGTTGCTTCTTTTTTATAAGCCTTGATGTAATTAGTAACTTACAATCTGTATTTAAATGATATTTATATATATATGATGTACCTTTTGCATGGATGTATAGTTTAATCTTTATGTTTTTTTGCTAAAGTTTATGTTTTCTGCTCACAATTATTATAAAAATAAATAAATATATATATGTATATATATAACTATACATACTTATGTATCCCTTATAAATGTAGTACATTTGAATATTTCATGGATGAACAGGTTTCTCAATATATAAATATATATATATAATAAAATGAACCGGGTCTTAATATATACTTTTGTTTTCTACAATGTAATTAATGATGTGACGTTTCCTCTCAAAAAGGGGGCATTACATTAAGTTGGTATCAGAGCCCTGGTTTATGTTTTCTTTGGGTCCTTATGGTTAGGTCTGACTTATGTGTGCTGTGTGATTCTTTGTGATTGGTATTCCGGGAGGATATATCTAATTCTTCATTGTGTGTTTCAGTTAGTATTACTTGAAAGAACGAAATGACACGAGGCGGAGATATGGCAGCAGCGATTGAAGTGATGCAAAGGATGGCAGAAGTTATTGCCCAACAAATGGAGAGGGCTGCTCAACAGCTCGAAGCTACAGCTGACGCTTAAAATTTGGCGGAGTTCCGTCGCCACAATTGTCCTCAATTTAAAGGAGAATTTGATCCGGAGAAAGCTAGTCTGTGGATCAAGGAGTTGGAGAAAATCTTCAGAGGCATGAACTGTGCCAACAATAAGAAGGTAACTTACGCCACTTTTATGCTAATTGGGGATGCTGAAGACTGGTGGAACGAGGCACAGAGAGTGTTAGAAGCTGAAGGCCGCGCAATCACTTAGGAGATATTCAAGAATAAGTTCTTGGAGAAATATTTCCCCACAAGCGCCAAACATGCAAAAGAAATGGAGTTCCTTGGCTTGAGGCAAGGGGGCATGACTATCAGTGAATACACCATGAAATTTGAAAGCTTATCCAAATTTTCAACATATTTCCAGCACCAGCCAGACGAGGTGTGGAAATGTCAAAATTTTGAGGAAGTACTGAGGCACGAAGTGAAGAGAGCAGTTATCACCTTAAAGATCAACTAATTTTTGGAGCTGTTAGATACATGTTGTTAAGTGGAAGCTTTAGATCAAGCTTAGGACTCAAGAAACTGAAACTTTGGACCTGCTAGATTCCAAAGAGGAGGCGGCAACAACTCAAACCGTTTCCAAAGGAAGCCTTATTCCCGACCACCGGGAAATCAACAGCAGACGTTGGGTGGAAGTCCTAGTGGAGGTTCTGGTGGGAACCGAACTGGACCGAATGTGGTATTTCCTTCAAAATGTATGAAGTGCGGGAAGGATCACCTGACAAGGGATTGTTCCATCAAAGGGACCATCTGTTTCTGATGTGGAAAACCTGGACACGTCTTCAAAGATTGCAACCAAGCTAAGGCTGAGCCTTTAGTCAACGCTACGCAAGCTGCAAAGCCAAAAGCAGGAGGCAGAGTTTACACCATGAGCGGAGTAGAAGCCTCCGAATCCGAAGATCTAATACAAGGGGAAGGCACCATAGGAGGTAATCTTTTGACTGTACTGTATGACTCTAGGGCAACCCACTCTTTCATTTCTTATAACTGTGTGCGATGACTTGGTTTATCTGTGTCATCCTTACCTTTTGACTTAATTGTGTCTACTCCCATTGATAAACCCGTTATTACCACTAAAGTTTGCTTAAATTGTCCTTTAGTCATTGAGGGTCGAATCTTTTCTGTTGATTTGATCTGTTTACCTCTTTCCCAATTAGACGTACTCTTAGGGATGGATTAGTTGTCTTCTAACCATGTCCTGTTAGACTGTTCTAGTAAGACCATAATTTTCCCTGTGGATGAAGTTTCTAGATTTTTTACGGCTAACCAAGTTCGAGCTTTCTTGAAAGAAGAAGCTCAGGGATATATGCTATTGTCTTCCTTGAAGGTCGAGAGCGAGGCTGATGTGAATGTAATTCCAGTGGTTAACGAGTTTCCCGAAATCTTTCCTGATGATGTACCTGGCTTACCACCGAAACGGGAAATAGAGTTTGCTATTGACCTTGTACCCGAATCTGGTCCTACATCTATAGCGCCTTACAGAATGTCACCATCGGAGTTAGCAGAGCTTAAGAAGCAGTTGGAAGAGCTCTTAGAAAAGTAGTTTGTTAGACCCAGTGTGTCACCTTGGGGAGCACCAATGTTGCTCGTCCGAAAGAAAGATGGTACCTCTCAATTGTATGTGGACTATCGCCAACTGAATAAGGTCACAATCAAGAATAAGTATCCACTTCCAAGGATAGACGACTTGATGGATCAACTGAAGGGAGCAGCAGTATTTTCCAAGATCGATCTGCAATCGGTCTACCATCAGATTCGAGTAAAGGCAGAGGATATTCCCAAGATGACTTTTCGTACCCGTTACAGTCATTACAAGTATCTTGTGATGCCGTTTGGTGTAACGAATACACCTGCCATCTTCATGGACTACATGAACCTAATCTTTCATCCTTACTTGGACAGATTCGTTGTTGTCTCCATTGACAACATCCTGATCTACTCTTAAAATCAGGAGGATCATGCTGAACACCTCAATATAGTTCTCCAGATTTTGAAGGAGAAGAAGTTGTATGCCAAATTGTCGAAGTGTGAATTCTGGCTGGACGAAGTCAAGTTTTTGGGTCATGTGATCTCGAAGGAAGGAATTGCAGTGGATCCGTTGTTGGGAATTTTTGCGGATATAACACGCAATGGAAAACAGGGATTCCCACCGAGGATCTATGCGAAAAAGCCATAATCCGAGTTTTTAAAGGATTTACCTCTTGAAGCGTGAATCACTAACACCGTAATAGAAACGATGTCTCTGCGGTATCCACACGAACAGACTCACGAACGTCCAACATCCGCAAAGAGGAGCCTCACGTCTCTCACACAGTGCTAGCTGCGAAGAGAAGAGAAGAAACCTGTTGCTCTCTCTCACTCACTATTCTGTAGGTGCGGCTAGGGTTCAGAATTATGTCTATTAGCAGCCCCCTTAGCAGTACTATTTATAATAGTGACTGCCTTAAGTGAGTGTGAGCAGCAGCAAGGTAAGCTGTGCAACCCTAGACCCATTTGTTATAAGTCTGGCCCATATTTGAATCCGAGTCTAACTTGGATCCATTGCTCCAATTTTAGTCTGCTCTATGTGTGTGACCCTGCAGGTTCTTATTACGTTGGCAGTAATATTAAAATCCCATTTTAATATTACAAGCAGCGAGCGGTATCTAGCAACACATCATTGCTACCCAAGTAATAAGAATGTCAGTGATTTAACATAACCTTTTCGTGACCAATGTTTCCGTGTCGTTTAGTCCCTTTGTCAAGATATCTAGATTGAACACAAGGCATGGAATGCGTCACCCTTGTATAGTCCAATCATTCGTTTCCTGATACTCGAGTAGACTTTGTAACAACAAATAAGATCAATATCTCATATTGACTCATTTGAGTGTGGCCATGCATTTCGCAGTCTCACTCAATCAGGGGGCCCGAAGATATCGCTCCTGTTATGTAGGAGTGACAAATTCCATCTAGGTCACTCACATCCCTCTGCATGATTTACGGTATGTCCAATAACCAACTTTATAATCACCTTGTTACAGATGACGTTTGATGGCATTAAAACACACAACTCCTCATGTAGGAATCGTAGTGATTTCAGGTCAAAGGACCACAAACACCATTGTCACTATGAGAATCGCTTATGACACTCACGTAATGATCCATCTAGTGTTCTCATGGTGGGTCAGTCCAGTACATCATTACTCTAATATGTACCCATGTGAAGACTTGATATCTCATATCCATGACCCGTGAGATGTGGTCATCAGTCTCTGCACATACTAGTCTCAATGTATTATTGTTGTCCTAATTAACAATAATACTTGACTAGGGACATTTAAGAATAGTGTTGTAACCAAAAGGATCTCACGATCAAGTCATCCACTTGATGTCCTATGGCATCAAACTTACTATTCTAAGGACTTTATTATGTTTATCAAAAAGAACACAATAAATGAAATGCCTCATATATAAAATAGCATAATAGAATGTATGTAAATACAGAAAATATATTAGCCTCTAGGGCATACACCAACATCCGTCAAAGGTGGAAGCAGTTCTACAATGGGAAAGACCGAAGATAGTGATAGAAATTCGAAGCTTTATGGGTTTGACTAGTTACTATCAGAGGTTCATTGAAGGATTCTCTAAAATAGCAAGGCCTCTCACTCAGCTCACAAGAAAGAACCAAGTCTTTGAATGGACTGATGCTTGCGAAGAAGGTTTCCAAGAATTGAAGAGGCGACTAACTACTTCACCAGTATTAGTTCTACCTGATCCAAATGAACTTTTCGTAGTATACTGCGATGCTTCATATCAAGGATTAAGAGTGGTACTTATGCAAAATGGAAAAGTGATGCCTTATGCATCGAGACAGTTGCGAGTGCATGAGAAGAACTATCCAACACACGACTTGGAGTTGGCAGCTATGGTATTCACTTTGAAGATATGGAGACATTTCCTTTATGGAGCGACATTCAACGTCTTTAGTGACCATAAGAGTTTGAAGTATTTGTATGATCAAAAGGAGTTGAATATGAGACAGTGCAGGTGGTTGAAATTTCTGAAGGATTATGATTTTCGACTTCTGTATCACCCTAGAAAGGCAAACGTCGTAGCAGATGCTTTGAGTAGGAAGATGTTGAGTATCTCTGCCATGATGATCAAGGAAAAGGAATTAATAGAACAATTTTGGAACATGTGGACGTCCATTGAGTTGACTCTGGGTAAGATTTGTTTGAATATGGTTACTATCTCAAATGAATTGATGGAAGAAATCTGAGAGAAACAGAAAGATGATGAATTTCTACAAATTGAGAGGGAACTGATGAAGCGAGACATTGTGTTAATAGTTCAAGAATGAGATGATAGTATTCTTAGGTTCGAAGGCAGGGTTTATGTGCCCAATAACCAGGAACTGAGGAAGTTAATTCTTGATGAAGCCCACACGAGCCAGTTGAGTATACACCCAAGAATGACCAAAATGTACCAAGATTTGACACAGTTATTCTGGTGGCATGGGATAAAGAGAGACATTTCCAGTTATGTGTTATCTTGTCTAGTTTGTCAAAAAGCCAAGGTGGAGCATCAAAGACCGTCAGGACTGTTGCAACCTCTATCTATTCCCGAGTGGAAGTGGGATAGCATTGCGATGGATTTTGTGGTTGGATTGCCAAAGACCAGAAAAGGTTATGACTCGATATGGGTAATTGTGGATCGACTTACAAAATCTGCACACTTTTTTCTAATCAACATAAGGTATCCGATGGAAAGGTTAGCTCAACTGTATATTGGTGAGATCATTAGGCTACATGGTGTACCTACCAGTATTGTTTCTGACAGAGATCCAAGGTTCACCTCAAAGTTTTGGCAAAATTTGCAAGAAGCATTGAGAACAAAGCTAAGATTGAGTTCTGCTTAACATCCACAAACTGATGGACAATCGGAAAGGACGATCCAATCGTTGGAGAATATGTTCAGGGCTTGAGCTTTAGAATAGACTAGAAGTTGGGATGAAATCTTACCATTAATAGAGTTCACCTATAGCAACAGGTTTCATTCAAGCATAGGGATGGCACCCTATGAAGCTCTATACAAAGGATGGTGTCGAACACCTTTGTGTTGGTACCAAGATGGAGAACACCTTACGATCGGACTCGATCTTGTGCAACAAATAATGGAAAAGGTTAAGATGATTCAGGAAAAGATGCAGATGGCTCAAAGTCGACAAAAAAGCTACACAGACAAAAGAAGAAAGCCTCTTGAGTTTGAGGAAGGTGAGCATGTGTTTTTGAAAGTCACACTAACGACTAAGGTCGGTCGAGTTCTGAAATCTAGAAAACTCACTCCCAAATTCCTTGGACCTTACCAAATTCTTCGTCGGATAGGTCCAGTAGCTTACCAGGTAGCCTTACAACCTTTTCTCTCAAACCTTCATAATGCCTTTCATGTGTCACAGCTACGAAAATATATTCTTGACCCGAACCATGTCTTAGCACTAGATACAGTACAATTAAAAGAGAACTTGACCTATGAGGCACCTCTTGTAAAGATTAGAGATAGGAGAGTAAAACAACTCAGAGGAAAGAAAATCTCATTGGTGAAAGTGATTTAGAATGAAAAGACCAGAGATGCAACATGGGAACTGGAAGATAAGATGAAAGAGCAATACCCACAACTGTTCTAAGGTATGAAAATTTCGAGGATGAAATTTCTTTTTAGAAGGGGAAAGTTGTAACACCCCGAAAATTATTTATTTCATCATGAATAATCATTTTTTAATATTTGTGATTTTTAAAAAATTTTATGAATTTTTTCAAAAATGTTGAATATTTTAATATATTTCCTATTTTGCGTGCACACTAAGTGGAGCTGGGAAAATGAAATGTTTTCCCTAAGGCTGGTAAACTTTGAACTGTGGAAACGTCGATGGGGGATCTTACTAAACTAGAGGTCGGGCACAATTTACGAGGTTTATATTTTTTGAGATTTTATCCGATAAATAAAATCGCAGAACATTTTATTATCTGAGAGACAACAAAATATTATTTCTGCTAACTATAACTTTTGTCCATTGAGTAATAGCTCTAGTAGATTATTTCTATCTAGTTACTTTTATGAGATCATCTAAGTGACCTCACACTTCACTTTATCGAGAAGTATGCAAAGCTTCTCAAGGAAGCTTCAAGGGAAACTTCTAGGAAGTTTCCTATCAACCATCACACTCTCTCTCCTCTCAAATGGGCTGCACGGCTGGAGGGAAGGAAAACAAAAGATTGTATCATTTCATTTTACTTCTCCTATTCACATTTTATTTCTCCTTCTCTCCCTCACGCATATTTCTTTCTTTCTCTCTTCTCCCACATGGCTGCACACCACCATTGTTGAGCCTTCAAGCTTTCTAGCTCAAGCCAACTTAGACCATTGTTTCCCCTCATTATCTCGAAGCTTTCTTCCTTGTTGGACACATCTTGACTCTTCCATTTTCGCCATTTACTGCCCAGCTCCAAAGCTTGAAGCTTTGAGGTAAAGCTCTCAACTTTCTTCTCTTTTTCTCCCCATTTTCATGGCCCTTGGTCACCATTGTTATCAAGGACTCCTCTTTTTAAGTTTTATTGGCCGATTTGGTGAGTTGACCATCTTAGGTTCTTCTTGTGGGTGGTGGACAAAAAACTTGAAAGGAGCTTACTTTCCTTATTGTCTCTTAAGGTAAGAGGAAGATTATTCTCTTCAACCCATTTTGGTGGTGAAAAACTCATTGTTGTGTTGATGGGGTGAAACCCATTTGTGGGATACCCATTTGTTTGAGTGATTTTGGTTGTGTTTTGATTGTTTGAATGGTATGATTTTGACGTATGTTGATGGATCTTGGAATGTATGAAGGATGGTATAATGTTTGTGTGATTTTCTACATTTCCAGAGGATTACACGGCCTAGGCCGTGTGAGGGCACAAGGCCGTGTAATCCCAGCTAGTCAGGTCGTGTTTTGCTGAACTCGAGAGGAATACACGGTCGTGTAATCGGGGCTGTGTAACTCCTCATGGCCATGTAACTTGGATGGTGTAAGATTTCATGCGTTCTAGCCTCTTGGAGACTTATGGTCCCCTTGGACACTTGATACAAGGCTTTCACACTAAGATAAACTTAATTAACTGAATGATTAGAGGTTGATTAGGGATTCATAAAATGGAAAGAACTAAGGATGAAAGTTTGTCTTATAGCTTATAATAATCTTGAATAAAGAAAGAACATGAGTATAGGTGAGGTTGTGAGAAACATAATGAAATTTAGGCTTAACTTTTATGATAACTATGAATGGTGTTGTGTTCATCCTTGAGATTTGTTATTGGCTTACTGTGGATTCGTGAATGGGATCAAACATTGTTGACAAATGACATGATATGTGATTCTAGACATGAAATGCTATATTTGTGAATATATATATATATATATATATATATATATATATATATATATATATATATATATATATATATGTGTGTGTATATATATATGCATATAGATATGCATTGAATCTATGTGCATTGAGCACGATTTGGAACATGCATCGAAAGTCCGTTGGACTATTGTTAAAGCCAAGTTGCCTAGGAGTTGAATCACACCTATGTGTGGGTGCGAATAGACTAGTGTAAGTCTCTTATTGACCTTGGGGGCGTCGGGGTGCGAGTACCTCGCAATGGACAGTTGGTAGCTCTTCTGTCCGTGGGATAAACCGATGCAAACGCGCTGATGATCCGGACTAGACACTGTCCTATATCGATATCTGTGTAGAATGTCTTATAAAATGTCATGATGTGCACATTGATAAATTACAAATTTTAGCACTTGAAGGCCTCGGCAGCCACGATACAAACATACCTCCTAATCATTCTCTCCGATGTTTGTGTCTAGCTCCATGGAGTAGGATTTTTGGTATCATGTGCATGTGCATAGTGAGTCACCATATCATTTGACATTTACTTATTTATTTGAAGATTTAATCTGTTGTCTTATTACTGTCATAATTGCTTGGAATTTGCTAAATTATTTATTTTCTGTTTTAATACTGGTTATTATTCCTGAAATGTTATATAAGCGTCATGCGCCGTTTTGTTTCTTTACTTCCATAATTGGTAATGATGTAGAATGTCTTACCTCATTTTCGTATTTTTACTATTTCTGTCTTTACTTATGTTTCTCCAAAGACGTCGGCGCAGAGGGTGAAGCACACGAGTTCCTCAGATTTTGGCCTGACTTCGACTAGCGCTGCTTTTGGATCATGACGGCATGCCCACAAGGATTTTTGGGATACGTGCGCCTAACATTCCTCGGAGGTCTAGACTGTTGGCATATTAACTTCAGCTCGGATCGTTGTGTCTACTTGGGTGTTGTGTCGTTGTTGTTGGCTTGGGGGCGTTATGATCCGCCCATCTTTACCTGCAGTGTTCATTTACATTTAAAATTTTACATGCCCATTAAGAACATGTGGGGTGAACGTTACTACACCTCACAGGAGGATTCATTCCTCTCCACTGCCCGAGCCCCGACTCGTAACTTGGTTGCTCCGATGAGGGTCTTTTCTGATGAGGAAGACCCTAAGGAGGATCTTGACACGGTTCCTTCTCTCTCTTCTTAGGGGCTAGTACTGTCGATAGCTACTGAAGGCTATCTGTCTTTCTTTTGGGGCTTGATATTCATTTTGGGGGTCTGTATATCATTTTTGGGGCATATAAAGTTATTGGCTTCTTTTTTATGAGCCTTAATGTAATTAATAACTTACAATCTATATTTAAACGATATATATAATGTACCTTTTGCATGGATGTATGGTTTAATCTTTTATGTTTTTTCGCTAAAGTTTATGTTTTCTGCTCACAATTATTACAAATATATATATATATATATATATATATATATATATATATATATATATATATATATATATATAACTATACATACTTATGTATCCCTTATAAATGTAGTACAATTGAATATTTCATGGATGAACAGGTTTCTCAATATATAAATATATATATATATATATATATATAATAAAATGAACCGGGTCTTAATATATACTTTTGTTTTTCGCAATGTAATTAATGATGTGACGTTCCCTCCCAAAAAAGGGGCGTTACAGTCATAACCACAAAGTATCTTGGAATGATGTTTGGATTCAAGAAGTAGGGTTGGCTTGAATTATGGAAGCTTGGATGGTGTATTTCTTTGCCTTGGCCGTGAGCTTCAATGGAAGAAAAGGTGAGAGTTTTGTGTTTAGCTTTTGGTTGCTTGGTTGGAAAGATGAACAAGTGATGAGCTAAGTGTAGGATGGCTCTCCGAAATGGTCTTGGCCATGAGGTGTAGAAAAAATGAGAGGAGAGAAGAATAGAAATCAAGAATCTTACCTTAAGAGCTTCAAGTTAGGGCTTGAAAGAAAATGATGAAGATGAGAGAATTTGATGATAAGCACAACATAGAAAATCATCCAAAAGGTGTGTAGATTCTAGAAGTATGATTGATTTGAGCAAACAAAATATAAGAGGAAATTGGAGAGTGGTGGCCGTGAGCCACTAGAGAAAAAATGAGAAAAGAGAAAAAGTGAGAGAAAAAGGTGGAAACTTTTTGAGATGAAAAGTGAAATGAAGCTTAAGTGCAAAGATGATAAAGTGGTAATCTTTTCCCCTCCAAAACCATGTGACTATTCCAAGGAGAGAGAAAAGAAGCTTCCCCAACAAGCTTTGATGAAGCTCATTTAGGAAGCTTAGTTTCACCTTTTGGAAAAGTCAACAAGTGATGTCATCTAAGTGATGTGACATGGATGATGTCACATAAAGAGAACACTCTAGAAAATATGACTAGTACTTTACAAAAAGCTATTATCTAATGGATAAAAGTCACAGTTAACAATGCCGGTATCTATTGTCCAATGGATAATAGAGCGTACCCAAATTTTATCCATCAAATAAAATCTTGAAAAATAAAAACTTCGTAGACTGTGTTTGGCCTCGGGTTTAGTAAGATCCCTCGGTACGCTTCCACAGTCCAAAGCTTTCTGGCCTCGAAAAAATATTTTATTCTTCCGGCCCCGCTTACACGTAAATTGAGGAATACAATAAAATAATCAAAGTCACCCAAATAATTTAAAAAAATTTACAAAAATCACAAATATTATAAAAGCATATAGAACAGAAAATAAGAAATTTTTGGGGTGTTACAATAGCCACTAAACTTCACTCCATACAATCTTCCCTTGGAAGTTTTCTTCTCATTGGCTCAAAATAAAGTGAGTCATGAGTAGAAATGATGAAGAGTTATGACTAGGCTCATGACTAGTCATCCAACTAGATATTTATCGGTAGCTATTAACCAATGGACAAAGGTTACTGCTAGCAAAACCAGTGGTTATTATCCAACGGATAATAGAAAGCACCTAGATTTCATCAGTCAGATAAAATTTTAGAAAAAGAAAAACATCAAAATTTGTTCTCAGTTTCGGGTTTAGTAAGCTCCCCCAGCCCCGCATGAACAGTCAAAATTTTTTCAACCCCATCCGGCACCGCTTCAAACACACAAAAGTCCAAATATAATAATAAAATAATAAAAATAAATTAAATAATTCACAAAAATCACAAAAATCATAAAAACATAAATAGCATAAAAGAAAGAAAATTCAGGGTGTTACAACTCCCCCTCTAAAAAGAATTTCGTCCTTGAAATTATCATACCTTAGAATAAATACGGATATCGCTCTTTCATTCCGTCTTCTAGTTCCCAAGTTGCATCTCCAGTCACATCATTCCAGTTTACCTTCAGTAAGGCAATTTCTTTTCCTCTGAGTTGTTTCACTCTCCTATCCTCGATCTTAACAGGAAGTGTCTCATAGGTCAAGTTCTCTTTTAATTGTACTGTATCAAGTGCTATGACATAGTTTGGATCAGGAATATACTTTTGCAATTCCGATACATGGAAGACATTATGAAGGTTAGAAAGAAAAGGTGGTAAAGCTATCTGATATGCTACCGGACCTATCTGACGAAGAATTTGATATACTCCGATGAATTTAGGAGTGAGCTTTCTGGATTTAATAACCCGACTGACCCTAGTCGTGGGTGTTGTAACACCCCAAAATTTACAGTTTCTCAGTAATGTTTGAATTATACTGTTTTGTGTTTTCTGTGAGCTGTAAATTTATTCTGACTATTTTGTGACTGTTTCTGATCTTTATGTGTGATTTACTCCGAGTCAGGAAAATAATAATTTTTAGGCCGGGAAAAATATTTACTGATTTATTCAGAGCCGAGGGATCTTACTAAACCCAAATCCGAGAGATACGTTACCCAATCTTTTAATTTTTAGAATTTATCTGTGAAATAAAAATATTTCACATTTTTATTTTATTGGACAGTATCTGCTGATTTACGAGCAGTAGTTTCTACCAATTGGGTAATAGATTTTGTATCTTTTGTCTGTCGGACAATAGACTGGGAAAAGTCTTGTGACTCATAATTTTGATGAACTAATAGGAATTGGTCAATATAAATGGCTTGACTTTCTAAACCAATAAGAGGTGGTCAACAAAAATGGTTGGACTAGTTAGTTATGTAACTAGATGAATTAATTACCTAAACTAAGTGTAATTAGGAACTAATTGAAATCAAAATCTAGTTACTCACATCCATGTGCTCCACGGCCAACTAGGTGGTTCTACGAGGTTCATGAACAACTTAATCATTTCATGTGACCATTGCATGACAACTTCATGATATAAACCATTTGCAATTGTTTCTATCTTGTTGAACAAGTTTAACTCTCCTATCCATGCATCTACACGGCCATGCATTAGAGAAGTAGGTATTTCATTTCATTTCTATCACCTTGTGACTAAAAAACTTTCTCTCCATTCTCTCTCTTCCAAGAACAACCAAAGAACTCCATCTTCTTTCTTCTTGAAGGTTTCGGCCATCACACCCAAAGCCAACCTCCACTCTCCTATAATTTCAACCAATATCATTTTCTAAACCAATACAAGATTCTACACACATTTTATCTTACAAGTTTCACCTAGTTCATCTTCTAAGTACTTCAAAATCAAGTCAAGGTTTTCTACTCCTAGAGGTAACATCTTGATTTCTTGTTCTTAAGTTTGATTCTTAAGTTTCTAAACCATGATTGATCTATGGTTTCTTATTTTCAAGCTTTGTTTGTGACTCTAGTTCGGTTTAAGCTTGTTAGGGTTTCTTGTGGGTGCTTCATGAAATCACTAGGAAGCTATATAAGAAGAGTTTTTGTCTTGCTTGAGATAAGAGGGAGATTAACCTCATTAACCATGTGTTGGTGGGGAGGAAATGGAACTTGTTTGTGGTGAAAAATCTATAAGGATTTATTCACTTGATTGTTTAAGCTTTTCTTATTTGTGATGGTTGTGATTGGTATGCTTTATAGCTTAGAAACTATGCTTGAATATGTGATGGTATGCTTTATAACTTTGAAAGTATGCTTGAATATGTGATTATGAAAACATGATGATCATTGTTTAAAGTAGGATGTGATTTACATGATGAAGAATTGTATGAAGGTTCCAAAGAACCCTAGAGGCTCACGGCCTCAACACCACTATGGGAGCAAAGTGTTCTAAATTATTTTCCTAACCATGGATTAAATGATTTTATGACAAGAAATTGGTTTAAAGGTTTTTGAAAAGAATAAGGTGATAGAAAATAATTAAATATGATTAATGGAGTATGTATTATAATTTTGGCCAACATGCCAATTTTTAATATTCTGAATTCAAAATTATTTTACTAAGTATAGACTTAGGTATTTGATTAGTAGAAAATTAATTTGATAGGTTTTTAAACCTAAAAAGGAAGTAAACTAATTTTTAGAATTAAATTAGTGTAATTAGGTTATTAAGTAAGATAATAATTAAACTTGAAATTTACTGACGTATAGCTCACCCTTTGGGTTTTGAAGCGCGTTAGAAAATTTTAAGCTGTAATATTCAAGCTAAATCAAAGAAAGGAAATTTTGTGGAAAATTATAACAAATACCACTTTTGGTGAGAAAATGATAGAAATATTACTTAAAGGTGGTTTATTAAGGAAATAATGGAATTAAAGTTCAATTTTGATATTAAATGAGAAAAGTTTTTATTTGAGCTTAGAATATTAAAGAAATATTTTATGCAATTAAAAATACGCAGAAAAACTCTTACACAATCTAAAAATAGTGATTTTTACCTACGCAATTCAAAAAATGTTTTAAAATCTTTACGCGATTAAAAAAACATTAAAAAATAGTTACGCAATTTGAATACATAATAAAAATGTTACGTGATTGTGAAAATGTGATAAAATGTTTACGTGATTGGAAATAATAGCAGTTTGCTGTCGAGCTGCTGTGGTGGGCCCGGTTATGTTGAAAGGTGATACCGCCAAGAGAAGGCGTGTGTATGTGAAATATTGTGAGAATAATGATTGTATGTGTATTTGAATCATATATCATGCATTGAAAAGCATGTCAACTTAATTGGTTAAAGGCTATTATTGCCTAGGAGATTGAATTTACACCTCTGTGTGGGTGAGAATCGCGTAGTTACGATCTTCAGTGATCTTAGAGACGTTGGGGTATGGAATGTCATATGTGGCCAGATGGTAGCACCTCTGGGCCGTGGTATCTTATGTAAACACACCGACGATCTTGACAGAGTTACTACTCTTTTCGTGATTAGTTGAGAGTGTCTTGTATGAGCCATGTTGCGCATATTGATATGATATATTGGCACATGATTTGAGGCTGATGATATATAGACATATCCTCCCTATCTTTCTCTTCGAAATTGTGTTTAACTCCATGGAGTAGGAATGGGTCAGTGTACATATGCATAGTTAGTCAACATATTGGCATGATAATTATGTTTATATGATATTTTATCTATGATATGGGAATATGATTCTATGTGTTTTTACTATATCTGTATGTTTACTGTTATTTTCTATACTACCATACTGGTATTGATGTAAAGGATCTCACCTCTTTGTTGTATTATATCTGTTTTACTGTGTATGTTTGATGAAGATCGAGGAGACGAGGAAGCTGGTAATTCTATTTACCATCAGTGATACTTCTCTTTGTTTGTTGGTATGGTTGCAAGGCGCCAAGTGTTAGGTTTTGTGAGAGTACATTTCCATGGGTGAACTAATGCTTGGAGGGTTGATTTAAATAATGAACGCTTTGTGTATACCGGGGATTTGACTCTGAGTCTGAGTGGAACCTGTGATGGGATTCCAGTTTTGACGCAACATGCGTCTGTTCGTCTAGAGTTCATGATGCCTATTCGTGAGCTCTGGGGTAGTACTATCTATACACCACTGGAGGACTCGATGGTGTCTTCGGCGAGAACCCCCGTCAGGCGAGTGATGTACCCGCCTGGGTTCTTTGATGATACAGAGGAGGAGGATCCTTCTGAGGGCCCAAATCCTTAGACTTTAAAAGTTTTAGTTAAATAGTTTATGTTTTGATGTACATGTTGTACATATTTATCTTTTTGGAATGTAGTGTATTTATGTAAATTATTTAAGAACAAGGTTTGTAATGTTAATGTACATTATAGTGAGTTTTGTTTTGATACAAGTTGTACTTATAGTTATTAATTATTTTATTTATTTTCAGTCTTTCCGCAAACGAAACTTCAAAATTAATGTTTTTACAATATTAAACCTTTTACAATTTGGGTAAGTTATATTATGTTTAGTCTTAAATGTGATACCCTACAGTGGGTGTTGCATTGGTTGGTATCAGAGCTCCCAGTTAGAGTCTTTTGGGTTTTTGTGGTTAGGTATGGTTTGCTTGTGTTGTGTGATTCTCTGTGTTTTGATTTTTAAAAAGTTACATATGACTTTTATTGAGTTTTGTTTGGTTACTTGTGAAGAAAGCTATGTTTCGTGGCAGAGGTACACGTATGAATGTGGAACGTGACAACGATGCGATGACTGCTACTGTCGATGCAATGCAGCGAATGGCAGACGTGATTGTGTAACAGAATCAACGAGCTACACAACAACAAGAAATAAATGCTGAAGCCCAGAATTTGTCTGAGTTTTGTCAGAACAATCCGCCACATTTCAGAGGTGAGTTTGATCCATAGAAAGCAAGCTTGTGGATCCAAGAGTTGGAGAAGATTTTCGAAGGAATAGGATGTACAGACGATCGCAGAGTGACTTATGCTACTTTTATGTTGATGGGAGATGGTGAAAATTAGTGGAAAGGGCAATATGACAAGGGATTGCACAATCAATAGAATAATTTGTTTTAGATGTGGAAGGTCTGGTCAAAGCTCGAGGGATTATGATCAAGCGAAAGTGGAACCTTCGATGAGCAACGTTCGTGCTGCTAAACCACAAGTTGGTGGATGAGTATATACGATGAGTGGAGCTGAAGCCTCTTAGTCTGATGATCTTATCAAAGGAGAAGGTGTCATATCAGGTAATCTTGTAACTGTACTATATGATTTGGGTGCAACTCATTCATTTATTGCATATGATTGTGTGGATCGTTTGGGATTGCCTGTGTCTTCTTTGAACTTTCAATTGATTGTTTCTACACCTACTGCCAAACCTGTTAGTACTTCTAAAATATGCCTAAATTGCCTTATTACTATCAATAATCGAGTCTTTTCTATTGATTTAATTTGTTTGCCTCTTACCGATATTGATATAATCTTAGGAATGGATTGGTTATCTTCTAACCATATCCTGTTAGATTATTCTAAAAAGACCTTAGTATTTCCTAAAAATGAGGTTTCATGATTTTTAACTGCCAAACTAGTCAAATCTTTATTAAGGGATGGAGCTCAAGGATACATGCTGCTGTCTTCTTTAGAAATCAAGAGTGAGAAGGATTTGAAGGCTATTTCTATTGTAAATGAGTTTCCTAAAGTTTTTCCTGATGAGGTACCCGGATTACCACCGGAAAGAGAGATAGAGTTTTCTATCGATCTTGTACCAAGAGCTGGTCCAATTTTGATTACACTGTACTGGATGTCGTCGTCAAAATTAGCAGAATTAAAGAAGTAATTGGAGGAACTGTTGGAAAATAGTTTGTGAGACCTAGTGTTTCACCATGGGGAGATCCAATGTTGTTATTCAAGAAGAATGATGAAACTTCGCATTTGTGTGTGGACTACCGTCAACTGAATAAAGTGACGATAAAGAATAAGTATCCACTTCCAAGAATTGATGATTTGATGGACCAACTGAAAGGAGTAACTATTTTCTCTAAGATAGATCTGCGATCAGGTTATCATCAAATTTGTGTCAAGGTAGAGGATATACCTAAGACTGCTGTTTGAACACGCTACAGTCATTATGAGTATCTTGTGATGCCGTTCAGTGTGACGAATGCTCCTGCGATATTCATGGATTACATGAATAGGATCTTTCGTTCATACTTAGACAGATTTATCATTGTTTTTATCGATGACATTCTGATCTATTCTCAAAGTCAGGAAGAGCATACTGAACATCTCAGTATAGTTCTCCAAATTTTGAAAGAAAAGAAGTTGTATGCAAAGCTATCAAAATGTGAATTTTGGTTAGAGGAGATTCAGTTTTTAGTTCATATGATTTCCAAGGATGGAATTGCGGTGGATCTAGAAAAGGTGGAGATAGTTCTTCAGTGGGAAAGGCCAATGACAGTAACTGAGATCTAGAGTATTGTTGGATTAGCCGGATATTACCGAAGGTTTATTGAAGGTTTTTCCAAGATAGTCGTACCTTTTACATAATTCACGAGGAAGAATCAAGCTTTTATTTAGACGACTGAATACAAAGAGAGTTACCAAGAGTTAAAAAAAAGGTTAACTACTGCGCCAGTGTTGATTCTACCAGATCCAAATGAGTCTTTTGAAGTATACTGTGATGCTTCCTATCAAGGTCTAGGATGTGTACTGATGCAGAATCAAAAAGTTGTAGCGTATGCATCGAGACAACTAAAGGTACATGAAAGGAATTATCCAACTCGTGACTTGGAGCTAGCCGCAATTGTGTTTGCTTTGAAAATTTGGAGACATTTTCTTTATGGAGCTACGTTTGATGTTTTCAACGATCACAAAAGTTTGAAGTATTTGTTTAATCAGAAGGAGTTGAACATGAGGCAAAGAAGATGGATAGAATTTCTAAAAGATTACGACTTTCAGCTTCAATATCATCCTGGAAAGGTGAATATTGTGGCAGATGCTTTGAGTAGAAAGATGCTCAGTGTTTCTGCTATGATGATCAAAGAGGAAAAATTGATAGAGCAATTTAGAGATATGTGGCTATCGGTAGAATTAGTGCCAGGAAGAATTCGTTTAAATATGGTCACTATTCTGAATGATTTGCTAGAAGAAATCCGAGAAAAGGAGGAAGATGATTAGCTTTTGCAAAACGAGAGGGAATTCTTGAAACAAGGTCGTGTAGCAGCGGTTGAGGAAGGATCTGACGGGGTCTTAAGGTTCAAGGGTAGGATTTGTATACTGAATGATCCCGATCTTAGGAAGGCAATTCTTGATGAAGCTCACACTAGCAGGTTGAGTATACATCCCGAAATGACCAAGATGTATCAAGACCTGAAATGATTATTTTGGAGGCCTGGAATGAAAAGAGATGTTGCTGAGCACGTGTCATCTTGTCTTGTGTGTCAAAAGGCAAAGGTGGAACACCAAAGACCAGCAAGTATGCTGCAAGGCCCTAACTATTCCAGAATGGAAATGGGATAGTATTGCAATGTATTTTGTTACTGGATTGCCAAAGACTAGGAAAGGTCATGATTCTGTATGGGTCATTGTTGATCGGCTTACGAAGTCTGCTCACTTCTTGCCAATCAATAACAAGTATCCGATGGAGAAGTTGACCCAAATGTACATTGGTGAAATTGTTAGACTTCACGGTGTACCCTCTAGTATCATTTCCGATAGAGATCCAAGGTTTACATTAAGATTTTGGCAAAGTCTACATGAAGCAATGGGGACTAAACTTCGTTTGAGTTCCGTCTACCATCCCCAAACTGATGGTCAAACAGAAAGAGCTATACAGTCACTGGAGGATCTGCTAAGAGCTTGTGTGTTAGAACAAAAAGAGAGTTGGGATTAATTCTTGCCTTTGGTAGAATTCACCTATAACAACAGTTTTCACTCAAGTATAGGGGTGGCACCTTATGAAGCGCTATACGGATGATGATGCTGAACACCTTTATCTTGGTATCAAGATGGAGAGAGTATGACCATAGGACCTGAAATGGTGCAACAAACGACAGAGAAAGTAAAAATGATTCAAGAGAAAAATGAGGGCAACACAGAGTAGACAGAAAAGCTATGCTGATAAAAGAAGAAGACCTCTTGAATTTGAGGAAGGTGAGCATGTGTTTTTGCGAGTCACACCCACGACTGGTGTCGGAAGGGTTATAAAATCCAGAAAACTCACTCCTAAATTCATTGGACCCTATCAAATTCTTCGTCGAATAGGTCCAGTCGCTTACCAAATAGCTTTACCGCATTTTCTTTCCAACCTTCATAATATTTTCCATATGTCCCAGTTAAGAAAGTATATTCTCGATCTAACTCATGTCATTCAGCCCGATGAGGTATAATTGAAAGAAAATTTGACGTATGAGACACTTCCTGTTAAGATTGAAGACAGGAGGGTGAAACAACTCAGAGGGAAAGTGATTTCGTTAGTAAAAGTGATCTGGAATGAAACCACAAGAGATGCTACATGGGAGATGGAAGATAAGATAAGGGAATAATATCCCCAATTGGTCTAAGGTATGATAAATTTCAGAGAGGAAATTCTTTTTAGTGGGGAGAGTTGTAACACCCTAAAATTTACATTTTCTCAGTAATGTCTGAATTGTAATATTTTGTGTTTTCTGTGAGCTGTAAATTTATTCTGACAATTTTGTGACTGTTTCTGATCTTTGTGTGTGATTTACTCTGAGTCAGGAAAATAATAATTTTCGGGTCAGGAAAAATCTTTATTGATTTATTCGGAGCCAGGGGATCTTACTAAACCCAAATCCGAGAGATACATTAACCAATCTTTTAATTTTTAAAATTTATCTATGAAATAAAAATATTTCACATTTTTATTTTATTGGACATTATCTGGTTATTTGCGAGCAATAGTTTCTACCAATTGGGTAATAGATTTTGTATCTTTTGTCTGTCAGACAATAGCCTGGGAAAAGTCTTGTGACTCATAATTTTGATGAACCAATAGGAATTGGTCAATATAAATGGCTTGACTTTCTAAACCAATAAGAGGTGGTCAACAAAAATGGTTAGACTAGTTACTTATGTAACTAGATGAATTAATTACCTAAACTAAGTGTAATTAAGAACTAATTGAAATCAAAACCTAGTTACTCACATCCATGTGCTCCACGGCCAACTAGGTGGTTCTAGGAGGTTCATGGACAACTTAATCATTTCATGTGACCATTGCATGACAACTTCATGACATAAACCATATGCAATTGTTTCTATCTTGTTGAACAAGTTTAACTCTCCTATCCATACATCTACACGGCCATGCATTAGAGAAGTAGGATATTCATTTCATTTCTATCACCTTGTAACTAAAAAATTTCTCTTCATTCTCTCTCTTTCAAGAACTCCAAGAACAACCAAAGAACTCCATCTTCTTTCTTCTTGAAGGTTTCGGCCATCACACCCAAAACCAACCTCCACTCTCATATAATTTCAACCAATATCATTTTCTAAACTAATACAAGATTCTACATACCTTTTATCTTACAAGTTTCACCTAGTTCATCTTCTAAGTACTTCAAAATCAAGTCAAGGTTTTCTACTCCTAGAGGTAACATCTTGATTTCTTATTCTTAAGTTTGATTCTTGAGTTTCTAAACTATGATTGATCCATGGTTTCTTATTTTCAAGCTTTGTTTGTGACTCTAGTTTGGTTTAAGCTTGTTAGGGTTTCTTGAGGGTGCTTCATGAAATCACTAGGAAGCTATACAAGAAGAGTTTTTGTCTTCCTTGAGGTAAGAGGGAGATTAACCTCATCAACCATGTGTTGGTGGTGAGGAAATGGAACTTGTTTGTGGTGAAAAATCCATAAGAATTTATTCACTTGATTGTTTAAGCTTTTCTTATTTGTGATGGTTGTGATTGGTATTCTTTATAGCTTAGAAACTATGCTTGAATATGTGATGGTATGCTTTATAGCTTTGAAAGTATGCTTGAATATGTGATTGTGAAAGCATGATGATCATTGTTTAAAGTAGGATGTGATTTACTTGATGAGGAATTGTATGAAGGTTCCAAAGAATCCTAGAGGCTCGCAGCCTCAACACCACTATGGGAGCAAAGTGTTCTAAATTGTTTTCCTAATCATGGATTAAATGATTTTATGACAAGAAATTGGTTTAAAGGTTTTTGAAAAGAATAAGGTGATAGAAAATAATTAAATATGATTAATGGAGTATGTATTGTAATTTCGGCCAACATCCAATTTTTAATATTTTGAATTCAAAATTATTTTACTAAGTATAGACTTAGGTATTTGATTAGTAGAAAATTAATTTGATAGGTTTTTAAACCTAAAAAGGTAGTAAACTAATTTTTAGAATTAAATTAGTGTAATTAGGTTATTAAGTAATATAACAATTAAACTTGAAATTTACTAACATATAGCTCACCCATTGGGTTTTGAAGTGCGTTAGAAAATTTTGAGTTGCAATATTCAAGTTAAATCAAAGAAAGGAAATTTTGTGGAAAATTATAGCAAATACCACTTTTGGTGAGAAAATGATAGAAATATTATTTAAAGGTGGTTTATTAAGGAAATAATGGAATTAAAGTTCAATTTTGATATTAAATGAGAAAAGTTTTAATTTGAGCGTAGAATATTAAAGAAATATTTTACGGGATTGAAAATACGTAGAAAAACTCTTACGTAATCTAAAAATAGTGATTTTTAGCTATGCAATTAAGAAAACATATTAAAATATTTATGCGATTAAGAAAACATTGAAAAATAGTTATGTAATTTGAAAACGTAACAAAAATGTTACGCGATTATGGATAAAATGTTCATGTGATTGGAAATAACAGCAGTTTGTTGTCGGGCTACTGTGGTGGGCCTGGTTATATTGAAAGGTGATACCGCCAAGAGAAGGCGTGTGTATGTGAAATATTGTGAGAAAAATGATTGTATGTGTATTTGAATCATGCATCATGCATTGAAAAGTATGCTAGCTTAATTGGTTAAAGGCTATTATTGCCTAGGAGATTGAATTTACACCTTCATGCGGGTGAAAATTGCGTAGTTACGATCTTCAGTGATCTTGGAGATGTCAAGGTGTGGAATGTTATATGTGGCCAGATGGTAGCACATCTGGGCCGTGGTATCCTATGCAAACACACCGATGATCTTGACGGAGTTACTACTCTTTTCGTGATTGGTTGAGAGTGTCTTGTATGAGCCATGTTGCCCACATTGATATGATATATTGGCACATGATTTGAGGCTGATTATATACAGGCATGTCCTCCCTATCTTTCTCTTCGAAATTGTGTTTAGCTCCATGGAGTAAGAATGGGTCAATATGCATATGCATAGTTGGTCAACATATTGGCATGATAATTATGTTTATATGATATTTTATTTGTGATATGATAATCTATTTGTGATATGGGAATATGATTCTATGTGTTTTTACTATATCTGTATGTTTACTGTCATTTTTATACTGCCATACTGGTATTGCTATAGGAAATCTCACCTCTTTGTTGTATTATATTTGTTTTACTGTGTATGTTTGATGAAGACCGAGGAAAGGAGGAAGCTGGTAAATCTGTTTACCATTAGTGATACTTCTCTTTGTTTGTTGGTATGGCGGCAAGGCGCCAAGTGTTAGGTTTTATGAGAGTACAGTTCCATGGGGGAACTGATGCTTGGAGGGTTGATTTAAATAATGAACGCTTTGTGTATATTGGGGATTTGACTCTGAGTCTGAGTGGAACCCGCGATGGGATTCCAGTTTTGACGCAACATGCATCTGTCCATCTAGAGTTCACGATGCCTATTCGTGAGCTCATAGGTGGTACTGTCTATACACCACAGGAGGACTCGATGATGTCTTCGGTGAGAACCCCTGTCAGGTGAATGATGTACCCGCCTAGGTTCTTTGATGATACAAAGGAGGAGGATCCTTCTGAGGGCCCAAATTCTTAGACTTTAAAAGTTTTTGTTAAACAGTTTATGTTTTGATGTACATGTTGTACATATTTATCTTTTTGGAATGTAGTGTATTTATGTAAATTATTTAAGAACAAGGTTTGTAATATTAATGTACATTATGGTGAGTTTTGTTCTGATACAAGTTGTACTTATAGTTATTAATTATTTTATTTATTTTCAGTCTTTCCGCAAATGAAACTTCAAAATTAATGTTTTTACAAGATTAAATCTTTTACAACTTGGGTAAGTTATATTAGGTTTAGTCTTAAATATGATACCCTATGGTGGGTGTTGCAGGTGTGACTCTCAAAAACATATGTTTGCCTTCCTCAAACTCAAGGGGTCTCCTTCACTTGTCAGCATAACTCTTCTATCGACTCTGAGTTGTCCGCATTTTTTCCTGGATCACCTTAACTTTTTCTATTATTTGTTGTACAAGTTCGGGTCTTAACGCAAGATTTTCCCCATCTTGGTACTAACACAAAGGCATTCTACACCTTCGTCCATACAATGCCTCATAGGGTGTCGTCCCTATACTTGACTGAAAACTATTATTATAAGTGAATTCTATCAGAGGTTAGAATTCATCCCAACTCTCATTCTATTCTAAAACACAAGCTCTCAGCAAATCTTCCAATGACTGAATTGTCCTATTAGATTAGTCATCTGTTTGCAGCTGATAGGCAGAACTTAAATGAAGTTTTGTCCCTATTGCTTCTTGCAGACTCTGCCAAAACCTTGACGTAAATCTTGGGTCTCGATCAGAAATAATACTAGAAGGTACACCATGAAGTCTAACAATTTCACCAAAATACACCTGGGTCAATCTCTCCATTGAATACCTTATGTTAATGGGTAAGAAGTGTACTAACTTCGTAAGTCGATCAACGATCACCCATATGGAATCATAACCCTTTCGATTCCTTGGCAGTCCAACAACAAAGTCCATTGCAATGCCATCCTATTTTCATTCGGGAATAGTCGAAGGTTATAACATTCCTGAAGGTTTCTGATGTTCAACTTTAGCTTTCTGACAAACTAGACAAGATGCTACATACTTGGTTACGTCATTCTTCATTCTTTGCCACCAATATAACTGCTTCAAATCCTGATACATCTTGGTTGCTCCTGGATGCATGCTCAATTTGCTTTTGTGAGCTTCGTCGAGAATCAATCTCCTAAGCTCTAGATCATTTTGTATACAAATTCTATCTCTGAACCTTGGAATTCCATCCGGTCCTTCCTAAAATTCTGATACAGCGCCTTACTTCACTAGCTCCTTCTCATCCTGTAGATATTGATCACTCCTTTGTTTATCTTGAATTTCTTCCATGAGTCCATTCGAAATAGTAATCATATTCAAGCAAAGTCTTCCTGGTGCCGATTCTATAGACAACTGTATATCCCTAAATTGTTCTATCAATTCTCTTTCCTTAATCATCATAGTAGAGACACTAAGTATCTTTCTACTCAAAGCATCTACTATGACGTTCGCTTTTCCAGGATTATACTGAAGTTGGAAATCATAATCTTTCAAAAATTCTAACCACCTCCTTTGCCTCATATTCAGCCCCTTCTGGTCAAACAGGTACTTCAAACTCTTATGATTACTGAAAACGTTGAATGTTGCTCCATACAGAAAATGCCTCTAGATCTTCAATGCAAACACAATAGTGGCTAACTCCAAATCATGAGTAGAGTAGTTCTTCTCATGTGTTTTCAATTGTCTCGAAGCATATGCTACTACCTTTCTGTTCTGCATAAGTACACAGCCTAAACCCTGATGTGAAGCATCACAATATACCTCAAAAGGTTCATTGGGATCAAGTAAAATCAATACTAAGGAAGTAGTCAACTGTCTTTTCAATTCTTGAAAACTCTATTCACATGCATCAGTCCATGCAAAAGTTTGATTATTTCGTGTGAGCTGGGTAAGAGGTTCTGCTATCTTGGAAAATCCCTCGATGAATCTTTGGTAATAACCGACTAATCCCACAAAACTACAGATCTCTGTTATAGTCTTCGGTCTCTCCCATTGAAGAACTGTTTCAACTTTCAACAGATCCGCCACAATTCCTTCCTTTGAAATTACGTGACCTAAAAACTGAACTTCATCCAACCAAAACTCACACTTTGATAGCTTAGGGTACAACTACTTCTCTTTCAGAATCTGGAGAACCGCATTGAGATGTTCAACATGTTCCTCCTGAGTTCGAGAATATATCAAAATGTCGTCAATAAAGACAATAAAAATCTGTCTTGATAAGGGTGAAAGATCCTATTCATGTAATCCATGAATATTGTAGGAGCGTTCGTCACTCCGAACGGTATCACTAGATATTCATAATGCCCATAACGTGTTTAAAACGCCATCTTGGGAACATCCTCAACTTTTACGCGAATCTGGTGATAACCAAAATATAAATCGATCTTAGAGAAAATAGCAGCTCTCTTCAGTTGATCCATCAAATAGTCTATCCTTGGAAGTGGATATTTGTTCTTGATCGTGATCTTGTTCAACTGGCGATAATCCACACATAAGCAAGATGTTTCATCCTTCTTCTTGACTAATAGCACTATTGCTCCGCATGGTGATACACTAGATTTCACAAACTACTTTCCTAACACTTCCTCCAATAGCTACTTTAGCTTAGCTAATTCTGAGGGTGACATTCGGTATGGTGCCATGAATATAAGACCAGATCCTAGTACAAGATTGATAAAAAATTCTATCTCTCATTTCGGTGGTAGTTCGGGTATATCATCAGAAAAAACTTTGGGAAACTCGTTGACTACAGGAATAGTATTCACATTGGTCTCACCCTTGACCTCTATGGAAAATAGTAACATGTATCCTTGAGCTCCTTCCCTCAAAGAAGCTTTAACTTGGTTGGCCGTCAAAAATCCAGAAATCTCAATTTCAAGGAACACTAAAGTTTTATTGGAACAATCTAACAGGATATGGTTAGATGATAACAAATCCATTCCTAAAATCACGTCTATTTGTGAAAGAGGTAAACAAATTAAATTAACAGAAAAGTTCTGATCTCTAACAGTAATAGGACAGTTTATGCAGACATGAGTAGTAATAACAAGTTTAGCGGTGGGAGTAGCAATTATCAAGTTAAAAGGTAATAAAGACACAGACAACCCTAGTTGATTCACACAGTCATAGGCAATAAAAGAATGGGTCGCCCCCGAGTCATACAGTACAATTAAAGGCTTACCTCCTATGGTATAATCTCCCATGATTAGTTCTTTGGATTGGGAGGCTTCTGCTCCACTCATGGTTTAGACTCCCCTTCTTGCTTGAGGTCTTGACGCACGTACATTACTAACGGAAGGCTCCATCTTTGGTTGAGTACAGTCTCTGGAAATGTGTCTGGGCTTCCCGCACCTAAAACAGATTATCCCCTTTATCGAACACTCCTTTGTCACGTGATCTTTTCCACACTTCATACATTTTGGTGAAGATGTCACGGTCTGATTGAATCTACTGCCATTAGTACATCCGCCATATGTTTGTTGTTGGTGTTCATTCCCTGGTGGCTATCAATACGGTTTTCGTTGGAATCGGTTGACATTACTATTACTCCCCTTTTGGAACCGAGATGCTCAAAAGTTACAGGGTCTCGTATCCCGAGACTGATCCAACTCTTCAATTCGGGGACACTTATCCAACAAAGCTGGGAATTGCTCTATCCCCAAAGGTAGCACTGCTCGCTTCAAATCATGCCTCAAACCTTCTTCGAATTTCCAATACTTCCATTCCTCATCGGGCTGGAGTTGAAAGTATCGTGAGAATTTTGATAGGCTTTCAAACCTAGTAGCATATTCACTAACGGCCATTCCCCATTGCTTTAGTCCAAGGAACTCCATCTCCTTGGCGTGCCTCGTGCTAGCTGAAAAATACTTTTCTAGAAATTTGCTTTGGAAGAGTTCCCATGTGATAAATCTTCCTTCAACTACCAACAATCGTTGAGTTCCTGCCCACCAGTCCTTACCGTCTCCAACAAACATGAAAGTTGCATAAGTTACTTTCTTTTCGTCCATACATCCCATTCCTATAAAGATTTTCTCCAACTCCTTGATCCAAAGGTTCGCTTTCTCCAGATAAAATTCGCTTTTAAACTGTGGGAGATTATTGCGATGAATCTCTAACAGATTTTGAGCCTTGGCTGTCGCTACCTGTTGTTGAGTAGCCCTCTGATTTTGTTGTACTATTGCGTCAGCCATTCTCTGCATTGCTACTATAGCCACAGCCATACTATCATTGTCATGTCTCGTGTCCACATGCGCACCTCTACCTCAAGCCATTGCTTTTCTTCAACGTTAGACTAATCAAAATACAATGAAAACTAAGTATAATCATTTTAAACAATATTGTCTCCTTCTGGAAACCAAAACACAGAGAAACACACAACACAAATAAGGCATACCTAACCACAAACCCGACAGACTAAACTTGGGCTCTGATACCAACTAATGTAACACCCTCTTTTAGGAATTACATTTCAGACCAACAAATTAAAACTAAACCCAAGTCATAAAAGATTTAATATTATAATATATGGGTTTCAAAATTTCTTTTCGTGGATAACATAAACTTAACAGGATATAGAGAACACAAGTGATAAAGAACTGAATAATACACTCTATATATATATATACATAGATTTCTGAGAACATGAATACATAAGACTTACATACCAAAAAAAACATAAATATAACTATCATAACAAAACCTAAACTGGCCCAAGTTCAAAACACTTGGAGGGAAGGGTCCTCCACTAGATCCTCCTCTGGATCCTCTTCTGAATCCTCAGCAGAGAAATTCCCCAGCTAGGGTATGTCTCGATGGACGGGAGTCCTAGCAGAAGATACCTCGGAATCCTCCCTAGGAGTGTAATGAAGATCACTCCATAAATCCCTAACAAGCATATAGAACTCTAGATAAATAGTAGCATTAAAAGAAAAAGTAGTAACCCTATGGCGAGTCCTACTCAAAGATAGAGTAACATCTCCATGTTACTCTATACACTCAGTATCCATGTGGACGCGCCATATGTCGGTGCCTCCATGGAACTATAACATAACGAAACCCAGAAGATCCCGCCTTGTCGCCATCACAGTCTTCATAGAACATAAACATAAAACAAACACAGACAGAACAATACCATAAAGAGGTGAAATCCCCTACATCACATACCAGTATGGCAGCAAAGAAACAGTAATAACAAATATGCCATTTAATACAGAATCAACAGTTATAGTCATGCTATTTTAATTAATGAATAAATTCAATGAAAATATGTCACAACAACATGTCTACTGACTATGCATATGTACAATGAACCGACCCCTACTCCATGGAGCTAAAACCAAATATCGGAGAGAATGATCAAGAGATATGTATCGTCAGCCTCAAATCAAGTGCTTCAATGTTATCAGCGTACGCATTATGTCTTATATAAGACATTCTACACCATATCGAGAATAGGAATAGTATCTCGTTGAGATCGGTCGTTTGCATTAGTCACCACGGCACAGTAGAGCTACTAACTGACCACTTGTGGGATACCAGCGCCCCAACGCCCCCAAGATCAGTTATTGACCTTCACTACACAATACGCACCTGTACAAAGGTGTAATTCAATCTCCTAGGCATACAGCCTTAACAAACAAAGTCATTACGACTTTCACAATGCATGATCGAATGATTTCATAAATCAATAATTAACAGCTACGTGACTTCCACATAAAAATAAGCCACCATTGGGCTAAACTGTCAACTGACGTCTCCAAGTCCAGTCCGTCGGCTCGACAGCAATCTGCTATTTTTCTCAAACGCAAAGTATTTTCACTGTTTTATCACAAACGTGTAACACTTATTGTTACGTCTCTAAATCACATAACATTTTTATGCGATTTTTCAATCGTATTAAAATTTTAAAACATTTTCTTAATCGCGTAGCTCAAAAATCTATATTTTTTAATCGCGTGAGATTTTATCAATACTTTTGAATCGCGTAAAACGTTTATTGACATTCTAAACTTAATTTTGAGACTTTCTATATTTAATATAAAATTTGAACCTTAATTCCAATATTTTCTTACCAAATCTCCTCTAAGTGATATTTTCTAACGTTTTTCATAAAAATCTATATTATTTTAATTAAATCAAGACATTTCAAAAATCTTTTTCCATTACTTTTACTAAAAACTTTGTTAAATAAAATACTTTAAATTTCAAACCATCTTTCAAACTTATTTCCATTATCTTGGCCAAAAAGCAACTCTTTTCAAATAATAAAATTTTGTTCATCTTTTTTTAACTTGTAAATCCTTAAATCATATTCTTATTACCTAATCATCTAGGTTTTCATTCCAGAAAATATTTTTGCCTTGGATACCCCTTCATAGGCTAAATGGCCGTGAGCCACATAAGGTCTTTGGGATCAAAAATCTTGCCATTCACACATGATTCAAAGCATGTAAAGCATATCAATCATCAATTCCTATCATAGCAATTTCATGCATACTATCAAAATCATATAATCACATATAACAAACAAGCATAAACCATTAAATTCATACAAACAAGTGAATAAATCTTCACATGGATTTTTCATTAATAAACCACAAATTTTGTTTCTCACCACAAAGTTGGTTGATGAGTCTAACTCCCTCTTACCTTAAGTGATGATAAAAAAACCCATTTATTGTCTTCTTGAAATAACTTCTACCTCTAAAAAGATCCTTAAAACAAATCAAACATACAATTATTAAGATCTAAAGCTTGAAATAAGATGACTATGGATCAAGTTTATAGTCTAGAACTTAAGAATAAAATTTAGAAATGAAGATCAAGAACTTCACCTAAAAACCTTCAAACTTTAGCTTTGAGAAAGTGATTGAAAATGGATTTATTTGGAGAAACTCATAACAAGAAAGTGTCTCCAAATGATGTCTAGAATCAAGATATAAGGTTAGTTTAGAGTGAACAAGATTGGAAAGTATTTGGAAGGGGCTGGCCAAAATTTGTAAAGAGAGAAAATAAGAGAGTTTTTGATAGTTTGTTTCTTAAAACAAGACAAGATAAACTTAAGAGAGTTAAGTAACCAATTTGGTCTCCTAAGCTTGTCCTATAAGCTCCTCTTGGTCGTGTAGTCTTCATGGTGTGGACTGGTCAAAGCTTCTCCTCCAAGCTTGCTCCTTATTGGTTCACCATCATGAGTCATAGCCACTAAACTTGACTCCAGGAAACTTCCCTTGGAAGTTTCCTTCTCATTGGCTCAAAACAAAGTGAGTCATGAGTAGAAATGATGAAGAGTTATGACTAGGCTCATGACTAGTCATCCAACTATATATTTTTTGATAACTATTAACCAATGAACAAAGGTTACTGCTAGAAAAACTAATGGTTATTGTCCAATGGATAATAGAAAGCACCTAGATTTCATCAGTCAGATAAATTCTTAGAAAAAGAAAAACTTTGAAATTTGTTCCCGATTTCGAGTTTAGTAAGCTCCCCCGGCCCCGCGTGAACAGTCAAAAATTTTTTGGCCCTGAAAATATTTTATTTTTCAGGCACTGCTTCAAACACACAAAAGTCCAAAAATAATAATCAAAATAAATTAAATAATTCACAAAAATCACAAAAAACATTAAAACACAAATAGCAGAAAAGAAAAAAATTTAGGGTGTTACATCAATTCCTAAGTTCATTTCTTGGATTATCAAGCAATTAGATTTCATCTTTTAATCCTTCACCTAAAACCTAAGATCATGTAAATATGGCGCGCAACATACCACAAGCATTAAGCATACCAAGAATGAATCAAGAACAATAATTTCAATTAACAAATAATCAAATTAACAATTCAACATAGAAAAAGTAGAGAGTTGCATCCTAATCCTAGAAGAAGGAATTTAGCCACTCATGGTTAATGTAACACAAACAAGAACAAAAGTTAAAGAAACAATCATGATTCTATCTCAAGAAAATAAGAAAAAGACAATAAAAAAAAGAAGATGGAGAAGATGAAGAAGGAGAAGATGTCTTCAATAATTGATCTTCAATTGCTCTTTCACTTGTCATCAAGACCCTAGCCTTTGCCTCTCAAAATCTGTTGTCGCCAAAGTGTCCTCCGGGATTAGGGATTCACTTCTATTTATAATGTTTGAGGTGAAAAACTACTATTATTAGTCACAGGAGACCTCACACGACTGTGTCTAAGATCGACACGGCTGCGTGAGCTTGAATTGCGTAACTCACACCATAAGTAAGACACATTCATGTGACCAAGAGACACGGTCGTGTCTCTTAAAAATAGTCGCATATAAGGCTCTTAAAACTCTATAATTCTGTTAACTTTTCAATGCTGCAAACGACGCATCGATCCGATCTCTGTAGCCCAAGATATAACTCGATTATTGAGGAAAGGTCAGGATGCTTCGGGAATCCGAATTTTGCTCCTTGTTTGGGCATTGGTGTGGAGTGGAATACGATTAAGAATTATATCAAAAATAGTTGCCAAGTTCCACCAAAAATATAAAAACCTTGCAACCAGTTGTAGTAAGCAAGGGTCGATCCACAGAGAACTAATTCAATTGACACTATCAATCTAATTCCTAAATTAAACTCTGATGAAAAATAAATAGTAAAAGTAAAAAGGGGGTTTTATTCATCAAGTAACAAAATGCAAATTCGATAGTAATTAGGAATAAATTCAAAACTAAAAACACCAATCCAAGGGCTTCAAATCAAGTGGCAAAGTAAATCATAGTTCAAAGAGAGTAAAATTATTTATGCAATTAACTCTGTTAATTCGAATTCAACTAGATAATCACCTAGAATTTAATCAACTAAAACAGAATCACAATCGCAATTCTTGATTAAGATTGAATTAAACACAATTTCGAATTAACATAGATTATCAATCGATGATCTATTCTCCATTAAATTCAGATTAATCAATCCAAATCTATCTTCAATTTTGAAATATAATCATAAATCAATTAAAGAAGGAGAAGAGGAAAGAACATAATTAGAAATCATAAATAAACAAAAGAACTCAAAACTCTAACCACAATCATTGAATTCCTTGGATTGATTGGATCTTTAGCCATCCATGGCTATCACCATTGAAAAGATACGGATCAAAGAAGAGATAAAAACAAAATAGAGAAAATGAAAAGAGAGAAAAAAGGTTTCTTGATTCCTATCGTAAAACTCAAAAATCAGGATTCAGAAAGAGGTGTACTTTCGTATTCTGCCTTAACCTATTTGTAACTGAAAATTATTCTATAATTCCTAATCTAACCCTGGCCCAAACTGTAGCCCTCTGAATAAGCTTTTCAGAGACATATAATTTGTCTTATTTGGGTTTAAATTGAGAGAGTTAAGCCCAAATCAGTGAGGGAAGGTCCAAGCTTTATGACAGCAACAGCGTCCTAACTTTGAGGCTCAATTTTCACCCTGAATCCAGCTGAATTAGAAAAACTGCATTAGATGTAAAATTGTGTATCTTCGTCTCCGCTTTCATGGGACACCAAGATCATCCAAATATGACATTTGTAGCCCAAGATATGGCCTATACAAGATAGAAAGGTCAAAATGAGTTAAAATCCAAAAATTAATGAAGTTTTTACAATTAAGCTCAATGAAGACAAATCATCTAAAACTCATCTACAAACATAATATTGGATACAATTATCATCAATTAGGCCAAATATAAAGCAATAATGAATACCTCAAAATTGATTGATCAAATTCCCCCACACTTGAACTTTTGCACTCCCGGGCAAAATACAAGAGACCAAAACTAGGGAATAAAGAAAAACAAATGCAAGAATGCAAGAAAAGTAAAAACTCATAAACTAAAAACTCTAAAAGACTCAAATTCCAATGACATTCAAGTATGCAAAAAGAGCAAGAAAAGATTCAAGGGATCACAACATTTAAGAGAGAACAATTCTTTACACCTTAAACTAACATGCAAGGTATCTTCAAATTGAAAAGCATGAATTAAGAATGATAGATCCTCACAAGATACACTCTCAATCTCTCAAGTGTTTACAAGGTAAGTATTTCACTCAATTCAACCTATGAAAAATGCACTACCATAAGTTTGCTTATCTTCTACTTCTCCACTACTCAAACACATGCACATACAAATCAAGAGGACTTTGTTTAAGGTTGTAATGGGGCCAAGGTAAAGGATGGAAATAATATAGATATGGTGAGATGAGCACCCAAGAGAATAAAAGAATATTGGGGTGGAACTCAATTGATAAACATGAAATTTTTATCCCCTCAAATCTATATAATGCACATTCTCTTTACATATTCTTTTCCTTTTTCTTTCTTTTCTTTTACAACCTTTCTTGAATTTTTTTGTAACTAAAAATTATTCTGTAATTCCTAATCTAACCCTGGCCTAAACTGCAGCCCTCTGAATAAGCTTTTCAGAGACATATAATTTGTCTTATTTGGGTTTAAATTGAGAGAGTTAAGCCCAAATCAGTGAGGGAAGGTCCAAGCTTTATGATAGCAACAGCGTCCTAACTTTGAGGCTCAATTTTTACCCTGAATCCAGATGAATTAGAAAAACTACATTAGATGTAAAATTGTGTATCTTCGTCTCAGCTTTCAAAGGACACCAAGATCATCTAAATATGACATTTGTAGCCCAAGATATGGCCTATATAAGACAGAAATGTCAAAATGAGTTAAAATCCAAAAATTAATGAAGTTTTTACAATTAAGCTCAATGAAGACCAATCATCTAAAACTCATCTACAAACATAATATTGGATACAATTATCATCAATTAGGCCAAATATAAAGCAATAATGAATGCCTCAAAATTAATTGATCAAATTCCCCCACACTTGAACTTTTGCACTCCTGGGCAAAATACAAGAGACCAAAACTAGGGAATAAAGAAAAATAAATACAAGAATGCAAGAAAAGTAAAAACTCATAAAATAAAAACTCTAAAAGACTCAAATTCCAATGACATTCAAGTATGCAAAAAGAGTAAGAAAAGATTCAAGGGATCACAACATTTAAGAGAGAACAATTCTTTACACCTCAAACTAACATGCAAGGTATCTTCAAATTGAAAAACATGAATTAAGAATGATAGATCCTCACAAGATACACTCTCAATCTCTCAAGTGTTTACAAGGTAAGTATTTCACTCAATTCTACCCATGAAAAATGCACTACCATAAGCTTGCTTATCTTCTACTTCTCCACTACTCAAACACATGCACATACAAATCAAGAGGACTTTGTTTAAGGTTGTAATGGGGCCAAGGTAATGGATGTAAATAATATAGATATGGTGAGATGAGCACCCAAGAGAATAAAAGAACATTGGGGAGGAACTCAATTGATAAACATGAAATTTTTATCCCCTCAAATCTATATAATGCACATTCTCTTTACATATTCCTTTCCTTTTTCTTTCTTTTCTTTTACAACCTTTCTTGAATTTTCTTTTTCTTTTTCTTCACAATTTTTTTTTCACCAACACCTTGCATATTACACATCAACTTGCACAACCCCCACACTTATCCTATTAACCACTTGCAAGTAAAAGAGCTCCTCCAATGAAAATGAACCAATGCTCTCCTATTCCCTAAGGTAAGGTAAAATCATGGTTTTTCACATAAGGCATATAATGAGCTAAGACAAAGAATAGGCAAATAGGCTCAAGGGGTTAATTAAAGGGAAATAATGCAAGGTTGACTATTTGGCCAGAGTAGTTAATCACAAAAGAATGCCTCAATCATGTTCATGTATGCAAGTGAAAATGTAGCCAAAAAAAAAAAAAAGAATCAAAGCAAGTTCTAGAGTGATTAATATGACATGAGTGAAAATCACACTAGAAAGAAGAGAATGGCATAAATGCTAAATCCATCCATCAAAAGGCTCAAAATCTCACCAGGTATACATCTATCAAACTCAATTCATCAATCAAACGTCAAACCCAAGCATGCCAAATTCAAGATGAAAGAAGAAATTTATAAATCATAACCTTGAATTTCAATTGCTTCAAACTCATAGACTTCACAAATCTCAAAACATCATTGGAAATCAAATAAAAACACAATTTTTTTTAAAAAATAGAAAACAGAAATAAAACAAAACACAAAATATCAATTCCTCCCCCACATTTAAATTCTACTTTGTCTTCATTGTAAACTTCAACAATAAACAATCATTGATAAATCTAGGACAAGTAAGATAAAAGAGAAGGAAGAAACATCCTTATCAACTGAAGTAACAGAGGTAGATGAAGAGATTTCCACCAGGATCCCATTGGCGAAAGCATAATAACCAATTTATGCTTGAAATAACATGAGGCATGAGGGCTTCCACCGGGCTTCCACCGGGATCCCATTGGCTGAAGTACAATGACCAAGTTAAGCTTGAGGCATGATGGCTTCCACCGGGATCCCATTGGCCTTCCTTAATTTCCTTGGCTTCACCACTGAAAAGTAATATGTGCACTTCATCAACTTCATATGCATTGTTTCTAATGGACCATGGCCCAAAAACGAAATCCACTTCAGCAGTGTCTGTCATTTGGTGTTCTTCTCCCTTCACTGAAAACTCTTCAGTAGCCTGCAATTCTATTTCTCTTTGTATCTTAGATCCTGCAACTGCATCAAAAGCATTGTTGATAAATCCTTCAACAACATTAGCTTCTGCACAAACAGAATCATCAACTCTCAAGAATGCAAAAATTTCAGCACAAACAACACATATCATGCCACCATCACAATCAGTACATGAGTTGCAATGAGTATAATTATTGAAACCAATAAAATCAGGAAATTCATCACACAAGTCATCATACTGTCTCTCCACTACCTTAGGAAGGGGTTCAAGAATACTTACCTTGGGGGCCTTAGAGTTTTCCCCCTCCTTACTTACCTCTTCAGGCTCTGTTTCTTTCTTTTCAATGGTTTGTGAAGGAGAGGTGGGTTCATCTAACGTCTTGCCACTGTGCAATGTGACAGCACTAGGATCTTCCTTCACATCCTCTTCTGGTTGTGAGGGAAGTCCTTCAGAAATTTGGCTCTGGAACTTGCTGAGATCTGTGGCTAACTGATCCAAAGAGTTTTGCAGATCATTACACTTGGCCTTTGTTTCTTGTTGGAACTGCATGTTATAAGTGGCCATTTGTCTTATTAGCTCCTCCAATGAAGGTTCAAGTTGCCAAAGATCTTGGACTTGCTGTTGTCCTGGAAGGAAAGGTGTTTTCCAATGCCGAAATTCTAAAAATTCATACGCTGGAGGTTGATTCTGAGGCTGCTGTCCATAACTCAAGTTAGGATAGTCCCACCACTCTGGATAATATGTATTGGAGTAGGGGTTGTAGTTGTCGAAAGGTTCAAAATATTCCCATACTGCCTCTACCTCCTCATTTGTGTCCACTAGGAAAGTGGGACACAAATCAGTGATATGTCCAGGTGATAAGCAAATCCCACAAGCATCCATGATCAATGGACATCAACACCTACAAGACACTCAGAAAGAAAGCATCAAAAATTAAAAATAAAATAAAAATAGAGTAAAAATAGGAAACAAATCAATAGCGCAATTGGAAAATTAGTTCCCCGGCAACGGCGCCAAAATTTGGTGTGGTGTGGAATACGATTAAGAATTATATCAAAAATAGTTGTCAAGTTCCACCAAAAATATAAAAACCTTACAACCAGTTGTAGTACGCAAGGGTCGATTCATAAAGAACTAATTCAATTGACACTATCAATCTAATTCCTAAATTAAACTCTGATGAAAAATAAACAGTAAAAGTAAAAGGGGGGTTTTATTCCTCAAGTAACGAAATGCAAATTCGATAGTAATTAGGAATAAATTCAAAACTAGAAACACTAATGCAAGGGCTTCAAATCAAGTGGCAAAGTAAATCATAGTTCAAAGAGAGTAAAATTATTTATGCAATTAACTCTGTTAATTCGAATTCAACTAGATAATCACCTAGAATTTAATCAACTAAAACAGAATCACAATCGCAATTCTTGATTAAGATTGAATTAAACACAATTTCGAATTAACATAGATTATCAATCGATGATCTATTCTCCATTAAATTCAGATTAATCAATCCAAATCTATCTTCAATTTCGAAATATAATCATAAATCAATTAAAGAAGGAGAAGAGGAAAGAACATAATTAGAAATCACAAATAAACAAAAGAACTCAAAACTCTAACCACAATAATTGAATTCCTTGGATTGATTGGATCTTTAGCCTTCCATGACCATCACCATTGAAAAGATACAGATCAAAGAAAAGATAAAAATGAAATAGAGAAAACGAAAAGAGAGAAAAAAGGTTTCTTGATTCCTATCATAAAACTCAAAAAGCAAGATTCAGAAAGAGGTGTACTTTCTTATTCTGCCTTAACCTATTTGTAACTGAAAATTATTCTATAATTCCTAATCTAACCCTAGCCTAAACTGCAGCCCTCTGAATAAGCTTTTTAGAGACATATAATTTGTCTTATTTGGGTTTAAATTGAGAGAGTTAAGCCCAAATCAGTGAGGGAAGGTCTAAGTTTTATCACAGCAACAGCGTCCTAACTTTGAGGCTCAATCTTCGCCCTGAATCCAGCTGAATTAGAAAAACTACATTAGATTCAAAATTGTGTATCTTCGTCTCCGCTTTCATGGGACACCAAGATCATCCAAATATGACATTTGTAGCCCAAGATATGGCTTGTACAAGACAGAAAGGTCAAAATGAGTTAAAATCTGAAAATTAATGAAGTTTTTACAGTTAAGCTCAATGAAAACCAATCATCTAAAACTCATCTACAAACATAATATTGGATACAATTATCATCAATTAGGCCAAATATAAAGCAATAATGAATGCCTCAAAATTGATTAATCAGGCATCAAGTCTTCTTCCATGTGTAATTACCTTACAAAAACGAAGACAATGATAAGGGTCCATCTAAAATTCACTAATAAATATAAACAAATCACCACAATTTATCCAACATAAGACTATAAAATATATGCTCATGTAGTCCATGAACACTGCGGGTGCATTTGTTAAACCAAAAGACATCACGAGATATTGATAATGCCTATACCTAGTCCTAAAAGCAGTCTTAGGAATATCTTCTTCTCTAACCCTGATTTGGTGATAATCAGATCTTAGATCAATCTTTGAGAAAATTGAGGCTCCTCTCAGTTGATTTATCAGATCATCTATCCTGGGTAAAGGGTATTGATTCTTGATGGTCACTTTATTTAACTGTTAATAGTCTACACATGGTCTCATGCTGTCATCCTTCTTTTTCACCAAGAACACTAGTGCTCCCCATGGTGAAACACTAGGTCTGATGAATTACTTTTCTAACAATTCCTCTATTTATTTCTTAAGCTCAACCAACTCTAAGGGAGACATTCTATAAGGTGCTATAGATATGGGTCCGGTGCTTAGTACTAAATCTATGGTAAACTTTATTTCTCTCTTAGGTGGTAACTCAGTGATTTCCCTAGGAAATACTTATGGATATTCCCTCACTACATGTATATTCTCTAAGTCTGGCTTAACTAAAACATTTGAGAAGAAAAAGAGAACATATCCCTAAGCCCCTTCTACTAAGCAGTTATTAACTTGTTTAGCATTCAAAAACACAGACTTAGAAGAAACAGCCATAGAAAGATTATCAAAAATAAACATCAAAGTCTTATATGAACAATTCAAAACAACATGGTTTGACAACAACCAATCCATACCATACCTAGGATAATGTCAACGTCAAGAAGAGGTAAACATATAAGATTCAGAAAGAAAATCCTATCTTCTAGTTTCACACAATAATTCAGACAAACAAAAGAAGTTCTTACTAGTTTTCCTGTTAGTGTAAACATAGACAAAACATAGGGAATCTTAGACACAGGTAAATCTAACCTCTTTACACATTCATATGTAATAAAGGAGTGAGATGCTCCTGAATCATACAATACAATTAAGAGATTATCTTTAACTATGCATTTACTTTGTATAAGATCAGGAGATTGAGTCACCTTCTTACCACTCAGAGTATAAACTCTTCCTTTGCCTTGTGGCCTAAGGTTGGGCGTTGCTTCCTGTCTCTATGGACACTCCCTAGCAAAATGCCCTAGTTGGCCACATGTAAAGCACACTGACTGGCCTGCTAAACAAGGTCTATCACCATGTTTCTTCCAACATCTAGCATATCTAAGTCCTTTAGGTTCCACCAGAACCTGCTTGCCCTTGTCTTGTGGATACCTAGGTTGAGAAATATCCCTCTTGAACTTGTCATTTGCTCTCTTTCTCTTTTGAAAGTTTTGTGTCCCCTACTCCATTTGAGGCATAGAGTCAATGGATTTTATGATTTTATACTTATTCACCAAAGAAGAAAAATCCCTAATCTCAAAAGGCTTTATTGCTCCCTTTATGTCATCTCTTAGACCGACTTCAAACTTTACACATTTCCAATTCTCATCCAGATTGTACCTACAGTAGGAGGAAACTTGGATAATTCTACGAAGTTGGCTACATATCGCCCCACTGACATATTTCCTTGCTCAAGCTTTAGAAACTCTATTTCTTTGTCATCTTGCAAATTCTGTGGGAAGTATTTATCCATAAAGGCTATTCTAAACACTTCCCATGTAACTTGAGTCCTCACAGCTTCCATTAATCTCCTTTCACCAGTTCACAAATACTTTGACTCCCCTTTTAACATATAGGAAGCAAAACAGATCTTCTGGTCATCTGTACAATCCATCACTGCAAATATATTCTCTATTTCCCTTAGCTATTCTTCAACTTTTGCTGGATTGTATTCTCCCTTGAAAGATGGAGGATTTGCCTTTCTGAATTCAGAGAGATCATGGAAGTTTTGGTTTCTCACTATTGTTGCATCTTTAGCTGGATGTGGAGGTGGATTTGCATCTATTCTTTCTAGTACTCTATTAGTGATGTCAGTTTGCTCCCTCATTGCATCCACCATCTATCTAAACACTCCCATCATATTTGTCATATTTTCGTTGGCAAATTCCCTATTTCTTTATGTACGCCTAGGATGTTCCATAATCTCTTGTACACACAGAACAATATGTATTGAGTTGATCAGTCACAATATCATGTAACAATGTGATATTAACTATTAACATCCATACCAAAGGCGGTCATGCAATTCTCACTCATTTGCCCTTAGCAAAGTGCTTTTCTTACTCCTTTCCTCTTGGCATAGTTCTTTTTTCACTTCTCTGCACTAACAATTTATCCTTGGCCAAGTGTTTTTCTTGCTCATTTGCCCTTGGCAGAGTGCTTTTATCACTCATCTGCCCTGAGAAGGTGCTTTTTTCACTTTCTTGTCTCACTTTATGTTATGCTAATGTCATGGCATTCTCAATTCTGTTGTTCAAATAGCTCACTAAGCCTTTTTCGAGTATCATAAAAACATATCACTAGGTTATGCCTTTGAATAGCTCATATTGCTTATTTGTTTATGAATAACTCTTATTGCCTTTCGATCAGAATCAAAATCATACCATTATGAATTATACCTTTTACTCACATTGCATATTCAATAGAATCAAAATCTTATCATTCTGGACAATGTCGTTCAAATAGCTATTATGATCTTTTAATTAGCATCGAAATTGTGCCATTCGAATAGCTCTCATAGTCTATTTGATTAGCATCAAAAATATGTTTTTTCTGAATTATGCCGATCGAATAGCTCTCCTAGTCTATTCAATTAGCCTCGAAATTATGCCATTCAAATAGCTTAGTCTATTCAATTTATCATCGAAATCATGCAATTTGAATAGTTGACACATCAAAACTAGAACATTATGTGATGTTCTATTCGAATAGCCTCTTGGCCTGTTCGAACAAAACAATGCAGAAAAACATTCTGGTGCATCAGAATAACAATTTTTCTATTTCATTTTATTTCCATACCAACCCTTTTTACTACAAACACCTAATTATACCATAAATCATGTAGTAAAGTATTGGAAAATCATCATCAACAAGTTCTGGTAGTTGTATTCATGAATATACATGTCCATAAATATCTATGCTCAAGTCTCATCGAACATATATCTTATTACACACAACCATGATTTCACCGAGTTTCATGAAAAATTCCATTCCCTTGCCAGTTTTCATGAAGCAAAGAATGATAGAACATAGAAAAGAAACACAACAACTCATACCTCAACTCCTTAAAGTGATGGTAGGCTATGGTTTTTTCTTTTTTTCCTTTATTTCTTTTCCTTTCTTTCTCTCTCTTATCCTCTGTTCTGTTGTTTGTTACGTATGAGGTGAGAGAAAAGTACAAAAAGATGAGAGTAGAAGTCAAAGACGATGAAAATAAGGAAATTAAGATAATATAGTTTGACTTTGGTAACTCTGGAAGTTTTGTACCTCTGAAAGATATTTTAATGTTTTGTTTTATAAAAAATACCAAACTAACTTAGATAACTTTCCAAAATTTATCACATCACATTCTATTCTTTTGTGACCTAGAAATAAATTCTTCACATTTATATTTCAGAAGGTCACCAATTAATAGGTAACTCATATGATAAGCACATATTTGATACATTAATAAACCCTTATTTTTAGTCATTTACACTCTCCATATACTTAATTGATTGATCTTGGTTATGTTTTGTAAGTTTGGACTCAAATTGGACTTAATTGATTTTTTTAGCATGATTTACATCTTACACTATCTCTATATTTTGGCTATATCTTGAGTTCTAGATGTCTAATAATTATGTATTTTACCTTGTTAGAAAGATAAGAGAGAGTTCTACAACTTTCATGAAGAGCTCTAGGTCAAAGTCAGACATCTAGTAGAACTAATTAAGCTTGGAAGTCAGAATATGAGTTTTGTGATTGGAACCTGAATAGTGTGCAGTAATCAGAGCATAACTCGGGCTGTAAGATCTGTATTAGGCTAAAATTTTGGTATCTACAAGTTAAGACCATATCTACAATTTTTATGAAGAACATAAGACTCAATTCAGACTCCATGGAAGTTATATTAGGCTTGGAATTCAGAACAGATGAGCTGTAACTAGGCCTGAATACTGTATAGTAATTGGGTCATATCTTGGATTGTAGGTGGTCTTTTGAGGTGATTCTAGTGGCATTTGAAAGATAATACAAAACCCTACAACTTTCATGAAGATCATATTTTAATATTCTGACGTATTCAATAACTTCAGAATTGAATGATTTTGGAGACAAAGAATCTCCTTAATTTTCCACTCATCAAAAGTTATTTGGCATTTTCCACTCATTTTCTACTCATCCACTCACTCATGAATCAGGCCCCTTGTCATTTTGTATCCCTAATCCTCTATAAAAGGGAGCCTTGGCTGATCATTTGAAGAGTCTTGGTCCTAGAGATCAAGATCATGCTATTGTGTTATTTGTTTATCTTGTTATAATTTTTTTTTATTCTAAATTGAAGTTATATTCTTCTTCTTCTTCTTCTTCTCTCTTCCTTTCTTCTTGTTTATGAGTAAATAATTTTTATTTTACTTGGGTGAAAGGATGAAGTTCTTGGTAATGAAATAAAGTTAGATTAATCTCTTTCTTGTGCTTAAATGATATATTATCAAGTAGCCATTATATGTGTTGTATTTTGTTTCTACTCAATTTAGAAACTCTCCTTGTAAAGTGGAGAACTTGATTTGTTGTAGACAAGATATTGGCACAATGAGCGCTTGAGCCCATTTATAAATGGTGGTGTTAATAGGTGATTCAAGGAATCATAATATAATTATGTATATAATCTTAAATGAACTTTGAATGTTGTATTTTCTAATTAGAACTTCCATTATGTGTGGATTCTAATTGAGTTATAAAAAGAATTAATCTTGTCTTTATTTTATTTACCAAGAGTGGATCTCCTAACCCAAGCAAGTCTTTTTTATTTGTGACTAAGTTTTATTACTTTTATTATTGTGACAAAATATTTACTTTACGTCAAAGAATTTTTCTTCATCTTTTCCCTGTGGATCGACTTCGGACTCCCAATAATTTATTACTTGCAACAACCTGCACTTGGGTTTGTAACTTTTAATTCACATCAAGTTTTTGGCACCGTTGCTAGGGATTTGATTTGAAGAACAAATTTATTGTGTAAATATTTTGTATATATATATTTATATTTTTTTCTGTGGATCTTGTATATATATACATATATATTTCTACTCTTTTAATTTTTTTTCTTTGTACTTACTAACGTACTAACTTAGTGGAGAAAACTCTCTCTTATCCCTCTAAAATCTTTAATCATTATGAAATAATATTTCTTCTTCTCTTCTCTCTCGTTAGAGCAAAAAATCAGCTTGCCGATTCTCTGATTTTCATATTTTAAATTTACTTTCTACACTTTATTTTATGTAATTTACTTTCTCGCACTTTATTTTTTGTACTTTACATTCTCGCACTTTATTTTTTTGTACTTTATTTTCTGTATTTTACTTTCTGTATTTTATTTCTAACTTTCTAACTTACAAACCTACAAACTTTTTAAGTTTTTTGCTTACTAACTTACTAACTATCTAACTCTCTTACAAACTTTCTAACCCTCTAACTTTCTAACATTTTACTTTACCTGCTTCTAACATTTTAATTTACTTGCTTCTAACAGTTTAATTTACCTGCTTTTAACATTTTAATTTACTTCTTACTAACTTTTTAATTTATCAGCTTAGTAACTTTTTAATTTATTAGCTTATTAACTTATTTAGTGGTTAGTTTATACTACACCCTTGTGAATATATATTTGGTGGTCGATTTATACCTTACCCTTGTAATATTTATTTGGTGGTTGGTTTATACCACATTTTTGTTAATATCTAACTGTTGGTTTATACCGCCTACTTGTTAATATATATATATATATATATTACCATGGCAGATTTACCGCCTACTTGTTAATTTCATTTTTTATGGAAAGTTGAGCTCTATATATATTTATATTTTATTCGTCCTATTTCTTATTCTCTTTTGTCATGTGTAGTTAAATTTTTGTGTTTCTAAGATGAAGACGTAACTTGATTCAATCGACATTTATTAAGATTGCAATTTTAATCAGTTTCTTTTTTATTCAATTTGAGTGCTTATTATGATTCTTAATGCTTTTATGAATTGGCCACTCATAAATTGATCTAGTGAGGTGTATGTAGAATCGGAAGGTTTGCATATGACTTAAACCATAAATAATAAGTGTCATGATTTATAATCATCTAGGAATAGAGGTTATAGGTTGTGTGGGAGAATTGTGGTATTTTTCATAAGAATCCATAGAGCAAAGGTCATGCCTTTAAGAGTTAAGGTTTAGACTAAGGAATTAAGTTTTAATTAATTATTGGATTATCCCCATCAATTGAATGATTAGAAATTAATTAGAATGAAGGTCCCAAAACTACTCTATTGTCTATGATAGATTATTGAATAAAGTGAAGTCAGATCCCTAGTGTTTTAATTTCATGTGTTTACATCCTTAATGTGTTTTGCATTCATGTGCTTTGTTCTCTCTTTTCCCTCTTAATTTCATGTGTTTTAGTTTTTTTTTCCCTCTTAATCGTCAACTTTATTACTTTGACAATTCAGTGCACTTGTCAATTTTCTCAACAAGTTTTTGCAAACCTAGGTTGATAAGGTGGATTTTGTTGCTTCAAGAATTCAACATCACAATAAAAGATAAGAAAGAAGTCGAAAATGTTATTGCAGATCATTTGTCCATACTTACAACGGGCTCACCTTTTGATATCACACCTATCAATGATTATTTTTCTAATAAGTTTTTATTTCTGTCAATTCCATGCCTTGGTTTGCTAATATTGTCAATTTTCTTATAACAAGCGATGTCGTTCTTTGGGGATGGTTTTTGTAAACAGAGAAGATAAAATATTCTTCATTAAAAATGGACTGAGTAAGGAGTCATTAGATGATATCTTATTGACTCTTGAGATGCATTCATATGGAGTTGTGCATTGTGAACTTATTAATTTGTGGAATCTCTTCAGGGACGAGCAAGAGCGTTACAGTCTTGGGAATCTGACTCAAAAAGATCCTGTTTGTCAATTTATAAGAAAATTGGATGGGGAGCTTATCCTCCACTCATAGAAGGCGTTTAAGTCATTACCGGACATAAAATAAGAGGAAGATGTGAGCCACAATCACAATGTATATATTATCTTGTACATCTTCAAAAAAAAAAAGAAAATAAAAAAAAAAAAAAGAAACAAAAAAAGAAAGGCGAAACTTCGGTTGTACTTGGTCTTTAATTAGATTAGGAGACCCTGCCAATGGCAGACCCATCGTTGACTCAGGTGGACCTTCGCACGTCGGTCCGTAAATAAGGTTTCTGTGCCATGCTCTGTAAGCATTCTCAGGTTTTAACTGCAGGCTCTGCTTGTTGATGGACAGATAGAAGCGTCCCATGTTTGCATTCTCGCGTGACAATGCCTCTAAGATGGATCCTGTGATTTAATGCCATGGGCTCTCCAGTGACCTCTCACTGGCTGTGGTCGTTGGTGGTAGCAGTCAGATTTATGCACTTTAATTAGTTGCGTCATAGCTCAATCCAAAATATCCCACAAGCGGGAGGGAGAATAATTCCCAGATTGGCTGAGCGTCTTGGTATTTCTGCACTGGTGACACATAGTATAAAGATATGCCACCAATTTCCTATACATAAAGGTATGCCATCATTTATTATTATAATTTTATTTTTGTATGATTTTATTGTATTTTGGTTTTGCACAGAAAACCCTTTGGACGGGATCTTTCAGGGGTTTCTAGACTTCTTTTCCCTGATGATTTTCTTGAAGTAAAAAAAAAAGCAAAAAAAAAAAAAGAAAAGAAAACAAAAACAAAAACAAAAGCAAAAAAAAAAATAACAAAAAAATTTGTGTTTCTTAATTTCAAACTTTTCTGACAACAGCCAACCTACCTATATAGGTTCTATCATTACCTTTTTCCATTCCCTTCCCTATTTAAATATTTCATTTTCTTCACTTTCCTCCAACTCATAATCATTCAAAGGGAGTGTAAGTGTAGAAATGGAGGGATCTTCTTCTTCTGTTCGTAGATTTACCAGTATCTGTGTATTTTGTGGGACAAGTTATGGAAAGGGTTTAGAGTTTGTAAACGCAGCAAGCACTGTTGGTAGAACACTTGTTGCGAGGAACATTTGTGTAGTATATAGGGGGAGGTAGCATTGGGTTAATAGGGGCTGTATCACTTTCTGCACATCTAAGAGGTGATCAAGTTTTAGATATTATTCATGAACCTTTAACTCGAAGGAACATCTTTGGAAAGACAATTGGGCTGGAAATTCAAGTATCATCTATGCATGGACGAATGAGGACAATGCTTGAAAACTCTGATGCATTCATTGCTTTACCGGGTGATTTTGGTACTTTGGAAGAAGTTTTTCAAATTATCTCTTAGGCCCAACTGAACATCCACCATAAACTTATAGGTTTGTTGAATGTTAATAATTTTTTTGATAATTTGTTATCTTTTGTTGACCATGCTGTGGAACAGAGCTTTATCATACCTTCGGTAAGACGACTCCTTATATCTGCTTCTACTGTTGATGAATTAATTGATAAATTATAAGCTTTTGTTTATGAACCTGAACCAGTAATAGCTCAAATAGATTGGTCAGAAGGTAGCAGCAAGGGAGGCAGCAAGGAACAAGAGTGTGAACTGGCACTTCATCTATAACTTTGGTTTTATTTATCGTACTTTGTTTCTGTTTTAATTTGTGTAAGGTTTCTCTTTTCAGTAATTACAGCAACAAGTAATATCTTCTATCCTTTACCTATCTATGTTTTGACATTAAGGACAATGTTGTGATCTGGTTGGGAGGAAGGAATGATAGTTGTGTAAAAAAAAGAAGAAAAAAAACCTAAAAAAACAAATTTAGGAAGTGTGTGTATTAATATATTTCTTGTGTTTATATGTTTGGCAGCAACTTACTAACAGCAAAATTAATTAAGGATGGCAGAGTAAGGAGTAAATTATTTACTCTTGAGACACATCAAAATTGGTGGCAAAGTAAGGAGTAATTAGGTAGACAACTAGTTGTGTGAAAGTAGCAATTCAAATCCATGGAAATTTGCATGATTGAGTAAATTGTCTTCTTTCTTAAAAATCACATGCTTGGTTATGGATGTTGAATTGGTGAATTGAGAATGATAGAAATATACCTTGTGAGATTTTGAGCTTATTGATGAATGAATTGAATATTTGTACCATTCTCTTCTTCCTTATGATTTTCACTCATGGAATTGTTACTCTAAAACTTGCTTTGATTCTTTTTTAGACTACATTTTCACATGCATATATGAACATGATTAAGACATTTTTCTTGAAATAGCTACTTTAACTAAATAGCCAAGAATGACTAGCGCACAAATAGGCAGCCTTGCTCAGCAGCATATTATCTCAATATGATATCAAGCACTCTTATGGCTTCTTAAAAATTCTCTGATTCCTGCCAACGTAAAGCATTGGAAATGGCCTATTTCCCTTTGCTTAACCCCTTTGAGCTTATTTGACCATTCTTTGTTTCGAACTCATCATGTGTCTTAAATGAAAAACCATGTTCTTACCCGGCCTTAGGGAATAAGAGAACATTAGCTTTGTCATTAGATGAGTTCTTGAACAAGTGCGGGGATGTGTGTGCAGAATGGTTGAAAAAAAAATGTTTACTTAAAAAAATGTATATATTATGTTCTTCTTAAAAAAAATCAGAAAAAAAATAAAAAAAAAAGTGTAAATAAGGGCCAATAAGGCAATAAAGGAAAGGAAAAGAATATTTAAAGGAAATTTGTATTATGTGGAGTTGGGATGAACTTTCATGCTTGTTAATTGAACTCAGCTTTCATGCTCTTTTATTCTCTTTGGTATTTAACTTGTCATATCCATATTACCTTCTCCTTTACCTTGACTGTTGGTGTATGCCCTAGAGGCTAATACATTTTCTGTATATACATATATTCTATTATGCTATTTTATATATGAGGCATTTCATTTATTGTGTTCTTTTTTGATAAACATAATAAAGTCCTTAGAATAGTAAGTTTGATGCCATAGGACATCAAGTGGATGACTTGATCGTGAGATCCTTTTGGTTACAACACTATTCTTAAATGTCCCTAGTCAAGTATTATTGTTAATTAGGACAACAATAATACATTGAGACTAGTATGTGTAGAGACTGATGACCGCATCTCACGGGTCATGGATATGAGATATCAAGTCTTCACATTGGTACATATTAGAGTAATGATGTATCGGATCGACCCACCATGAGAACGCTACATGGATCGTTACGTGAGTGTCATAAGCGATTCTCATAGTGACAATGGTGTTTGTGGTCCTTTGAAATCACTACGATTCCTACATGAGGAGTTGTGTGTTTTAATGCCATCAAACGTCATCTGTAACAAGGTGATTATAAAGTTGGTTATTGGACATACCGCAAATCATGCAGAGGGATGTGAGTGACCTAGATGGAATTTGTCACTCCTACATAACAGAAGCGATATCTTCGGGCCCCCTGATTGAGTGAGACTGCGAAATGCATGGCCATGCTCAAATGAGTCAATATGAGATATTGATCTCATTTGTTGTTACAAAGTCTACTCGAGTATCAGGAAACGAATGATTGGACTATACAAGGGTGACGCATTCCATGCCTTGTGTTCAATCTAGATATCTTGACAAAGGGACTAAACGACACGGAAACATTGATCACGGATAGGTTATGTCAAATCACTGACATTCTCATTACTTGGAAAGTAAGTGATGTGTTGCTAGATACCGCTCACTATTTGTAATATTAAAATGAGATTTTAATATTACTACCAACGTCATGAGAACCTGCAGGGTCCACACTTAGAACAGACTAAATTGGAGCAATAAGGATCCAAGTTGGACTCGGATTCAATTGTGGGCCTAACTCATGACAGATGGGTTTTAGGGTTGCACAGCTTACCTTGCTACTGCTCACACTCACTTAAGGCAGCCACTATTATAAATAGTACTGTTAAAGGGCTGCTATAGATGTTACATCACAACCCTAGCCGCACCTAAGAAAGTGAGTGAGAGACAGTGAAAGGTTCTTCTCTTCTATTCGCAGCTAGCACCGCGAAACAGAGGCGTGACTCCTTTTGCAAGTCTGTTCGTGTGGATACCGCAGAAACATCGTCGCTATTACGGTGTTGGTGATTCACCTCGCTTGTGTTTATCACGCTTCAAGAGGTAATTTTTAAAAACTCGGATTATGGACTTTTCGCATGGATCCTGTGTGGGAATCCTATTATTCCGCTGCGAGATATTTTGATCCGCAATTCCCAACATTGACCCCATTACAACTTTGAATAAAGTCCTTATGATTTGTGTGTGCATGTGTTCTGAGTAGTGGAGAAGTAGAAGATAAGCAAGCTTATGGTAGTGCAATTTTCATGGGTTGAATTAAGTGAAATACCTACCTTTTAAATACTTGAGGGATTGAGAGTGAATCTTGTGAAGATCTATCATTCTTGACTCATGCTTTTCAATTGAAGTTTCCTTGCTTATTGGTTTGAGATTTGAAGAAACGTTACCTCATAAATGTTTTGATCCCTTGAATGATTGGTTGCTCTTCATTCTTAAATATTATTAAAAATTGAGTCTTTTAAAGTGTTTAGCTTTTGAGTTTGTGTTGTTTTTCTTTGTTCCCTAGTTTTGGTCTTATGTGTTTTGCCCAAGAGTGTAAAAAGTTAAGTGTGGGGGGATTTGATAAGCACATATTTGATACATTAATAAACCCTCATTTTTATTCATTTACACTCTCCATGTACTTAATTGATTGAGCTTGGTTATGTTTTGTAAGTTTGGACTTAAATTGGACTTAATTGATTTTTTTTATCATGATTTACGTCTTACACTGTCTCTATATTTTGGCCATATCTTGAGTTCTAGATGTCTAATAATTATGTAGTTTACCTTGTTGGAAAGATAAGAGAGAACTCTACAACTTTTATGAAGAGCTCTAGGTCAAAGTTATAACGCCCCTTTTTAGGAGGGAACGTCACATTGTCAATTACAATGCGGAAATAAAATTATATAAGTTAAGACCCGGTTCTTTATAATATAATGTAAATTTACTTGATTATAGACATGTAATTAAATTGGTGAGTATTTTTTTCGTTATAATAACAATAATTAATAAACACAGTGACAAAACATAAATGGAAATAAAGAGTAAAAACAGAGGTAAAGCATACATTGGAATTAACATTGCATATTCATATATATATTTATCAAACTGTTTGGTTACAAAGCCTGGTATACCAAAAAGCAAAACTATACCTGCCCCAAAGGATCATACATATACATCCCCAAGATATCAGAAATATACAGCCCACTACAAAAGACATCAAGCCCCCAAAATAAAAACACTGGCAGCCATCAGTAGCTACCAACAATAGTAGTCCCTCAGATGAGGAGGAACCATATCAGGATCCTCTTCAGGATCCTCCGCAAGGACATCCTCAGGGACCTCCTCGGGGTCTTCCTCATCTGAGGAAACCTCCATAGGAGCCACAGAGCCACGGGCCGGAGCCTGAGCAGTGGAATCAAAAGAGTCCTCCTGCGGGGTGTAGAAGTGGTTACCCCACATCTCCCGGATGGGCAGATAAAACTCCAAACACAGGCTGATGCAACAGGTAAAGATCGGCGGCTCATGACGCCTCCAGGCCAAAGAGATGGACACGTCTCCCAGGTAGACACAGCGGTCGGAATTTAGGTTAATGTGTCAGCATTCTGGCCCTCCAAGGAAGGTAAGACGCACATCACCCAGAAATCCATGCATGCGTGCCTCCATGCTCCACAGTAGATGCTAACCGTAATCAGGCTAGAAGCCGGGGAAATCGGGAGCTCCAACTTCCTTGCCGTCGTCTTCGATGGGACACAATATACAAATAAAAATAACATAAGTATAGGAAAGAGGTAAGACATCCTACCATCATTACCAGTTATAGCAGCAAGAAACAAAACGGCACAAAGTGCCCACATAGCATTCTTGACAGCAACAAAATAATAAACACTAAGCAGCAGTAATAATCAACCAGGCAGTTCCAGGCAGTTATATATATCAGTAATATAACAATTCTAATTATAATAATAATAAATGCCAGATAATACATGGACTCACTATGCACATACATACAAAGTCAAAATCCTACTCCATGGAGCTAGACACAAATAGTAGGAGAGAAAGATCAGGAGACCTGTCTTCAACTCGGCTGCCGCGGCCAAAGTGCTATAATTCATCAGTTTATCCACGTGTACATCATGGCATTGTACAGACAGTCTACACTAGATCACGACATAGGATAGTGCCCGGTTAGGATCGTCGGTGCATTTGCATCGGTCTGCCCCACGGACAGAAGAGCTACCAACTGTCCATTGCGAGGTACCCGTACCCCGACGCCCCTATAGTCAACAATATGACCTACACTAGTCTTCTTGCACCCGCACTAAGGTGTGTTCAACTCCTAGGAAACTCGGCCTTAACAATAGTCGAACGGACATTCACAATGCATACAGACTCTATGCATAATCATGTATGATCATTATTACACACTATTTCACAATATGCCACAATTGGCCAAAGTAAGAATCAACACAATCATTGGTCACTCACATAGACCCACAATAACATAATATTGTTATTAAATAAATTAATACATTTTTGAGGTATATTATGAATTCTTGCTTAGGTTTAGCTTTTCTTACAAAGTTTGTCTCTAAAGGAATTCTCTTAATTAATTAAATTCTCTTAGGTAATTTATTCTCATACACTTAGAAAGTTATTCTAAGATTCTCAAAGTCTCACACTCTCTTGTTCTTCCTCAAATTAAATTGCCCTAAGTCTTATGAAAAATTCCATTCTTGGTTCTTTAAAATTTATCAATCTCAAAGTATAATTTAATTTTCCGATTTGCTAATTCTTGCATCCTATTACCATTAAATTAATCACTAGATTATTAAGTCCTAAAGTTACCAAAGTTGCATAATCATGCCCTAAATAGCCTTAAAGGCCGTGGCCTCTCTAGTGATTTAAGTTCCCAAATTTTTCTCTTCATTAATTACATAGTGTATACTTGATTAATTATGTTTTCCACTTATTAAATTTGTTCACAAAGAACCCCACATTTTGGGCCTTAACACCGTGGCCATCCATAAGAGATTCCAACATTATTTTCTTCCATTTCATGCCTTCTAATCCAATCCAATATATCAATATACACAAACAAACAATCTAATAGCATAAACACATTATAAACAACATGCAAACATACTAATCATGCAAACAAAGAATAACCATCATTAGGGTTTTCTCATAATCAACTACAAACAAGGTTTCTAAGTGCTAAAAGAGGTTGAGGAGGAGTGTCTTCCTCTTACCAAAGTGGAGAAAACAAGAGAAGCACTCCTAGAGTTCCTTGCAATTTCGGATTTGCACCCAACCAAACCCTAGAAATTTCAATCTCATTAGAATAGCACCAATGCTTGAAAAATAAAGCATGGATGGTCTTAAGGAAGACCATAGAAATGAAAATAAGAAAAGGGAAGTGAAGAATCAAGAACTTACTCAAAGAACCCTAAGCTTGAAGCTTGAAGAAAATGGTGAAAATGATGGATTTTCAAAGAACCACCAACTAGAAAAGTGTTTAGAAGATGGAGAGGATTAAGAAAATGGGGTTGGATGAAAATTTTGTGATGGATGAGGGGCAGAAGGGCTACTGGCCGTGAGCCTTGGTAGAGAGAAGGAGGAGAAAAAGCTTGAAGAAGATGAAGGTAGAAAGAGAAAGTGAATAGAAAAATAAAGTGGTAGCTTTTGAATTTTGAAAACTTGTGTAGTATATTAATTAAATGAAAAGCACACATTCCCTCCAAAATGAGGGCTGCAGCCGTGAGCTAGGAGAGAGAGGAGAGAGAGTGAAAATTGGTTAGCTTCCTTGGGAAGCTTGGAGGAAATTTCCAAGAAGCTTCCTTGAGAAACTTTGCACAATTCTCAATAAAGTGCATAGTAAGCTTGTCTCCTTAATTAAATACATCTGACAGATGATTTATTACACTGTTAGAATTATTTTCCCAGTGAACAAAAATTATAGTTGATGAAAATAATATTTTATTGTTCATCGGATAATTTTATGATACAACAATTTTATTTATCAGATAAAACCTTGGAAAACACAAACCTCACAAACTGTGCCCGACCTCGGGTTTAGTAAGATCCCCCATCGACACGTTGACAGTTCAAGGTTTACCAGTCTCAGGGAAAACATTTCGTTATCCCGGCTCCGCTCAGTGTGCACACAAAACGAGAAATATACTATAATATTCGACGTTTTTAGAAAAATTCACAAAAATTCCTAAAAATCACAAATATTGAAAAATGACTATTCATCACAAAACAAGTAATTTTCTAGAGCGTTTGACTGACTCTGCTCAATGTGCACGTAAAATGAAAAATATATTAAAATATTTAGCATTTCTGAAAAATTCTAGAAAAATCTCCAAAAATCATGAATATTAGAAAATGACTATTCATGATGAAACAAATCATTTTCGAGGTGTTACACTGACTTTGCTCAGTGTGTACATAAAACAAAAAATATATTAAAATATTCGACGTTTCCGGAAAAATCCACAAAAATTTTCAAAAATTATAAATATTGTAAAATGATGATTAATCATAAAATAAATAATTTTTTGGGGTGTTACAAAAGTCAGACATCTAGTAGAACTAATTGAGCTTGGAAATCAGAATACAAGTTTTGTGATTGGAACCTGAACAGTGTGCAGTAATCAGATCATAACTCGGGCTGTAAGATCTGGATTGGGCTGAAATTTTGGTATCTTCAAGTTAAAATCCATATCTACAACTTTCATGAAAAACACAAACTCAATTCGGACTCCTTGGAGGTCACATTGGGCTTGGAAATCAGAACAGAGGAGCTATAACTGGGCCTGAATACTGTGTAGTAATTAGGCCATATCTCGGGCTGTAGGTGGCCTTTTAAGGTGATTCTAGTGGCATTTGAAAGTTAAGACAAAACCCTACAATTTCATGAAGACCATATTTTAATATTTTGATGCATTCAATGACTTCGGAACTGAATGATTTCGGAGACAAAGAATCTCCTTAATTTTTCACTCATCAAAAGTCATTTGGCATTTTTCACTCATTTTCTACTCATCCACTCACTCATGAATCAGCCCCCTTGTTATTTTGTATCCCTAATCCTCTATAAAAGGGAACCTTGGCTGATCATTTGAAGAGTCTTGATCCTAGAGATTAAGATCATGTTATTGTGTTGTTTGTTTATCTTGTTGTAGTTTTCTTTTATTCTAAATTGAAGTTATGTTCTTCTTCTTCTTCTTCTTCTTCTTCTTCTTCTTCTTCTTCTTCTTCTTCTTCTCTCTTCCTTTCTTCTTGTCTATGAGTAACTAATTTTTATTTTACTTGGGTGAAAGGGTGAAGCTCTTGGTAATGAAATAAAGTTAGATTAATCTCTTTCTTGTACTTAAATGATATATTATCAAGTAGCTATTATATGTGTTGTATTTTGTTTCTAATCAATTTAGAAACCCTCTCTGTAAAGTGGAGATCTTGATTTGTTGTAGACAAGATATTGGCACAATGAATACTTGAGCCCATTTATAAGTGGTGGTGTTAATAGACGATTAAAGGAATCATAATATAATTACGTATATAATCTTAAATGAACTTTGAATGTTGTATTTTTCGATTGAAACCTCCATTATGTGTGGATTCTAATTGAGTTATAAAAAGAATTAATCATGTCCTTATTTTATTTACCAAGAGTGGATCTTCTAACCCAAGTAAGTCTTTTTTATTTGTGACTAAGTTTTATTACTTTTATTGTTATGACAAAATATTTACTTTATGTTAAAAAAATTTTCTTCATCAATTCCCTGTGGATCGACCTCGGACTCCCGAGAATTTATTACTTGAAACAACCTACACTTGGGTTTACAACTTTTAATCCGCATCATCATACTAGTGTTAATGCATTTCTATAACCATAATTACGATTAATAGGTTAGAGAGGATGTTACAGGTGGCCATTTCTGCATTCGCAATGTAAGAGTTGTAGTTCAAACAGTTGGAACTAAGAAGAACTTAGGGATCTGGGATTGCAAGAACTATGAGGTATGTTTTTATGTTTTTATTGCTATTTATGATTTGTTAATTGACCAAAATTATTGGAATTCTCTAAATTTGCTATATATGTTTTCATTATTTTGTAATAGAGAGGTTTAGGTTGTCGGTATTTCAGTTGGTATGAGGAGGATGAAGATGTTGATGAGAAGGGTTTGATATATTGGAGGCAAAGGAGGAGAATTCTTAGTTTCCAGAGCTCAATCAGATCCTTGAGAAGATGGAACTGGATTTTGACATGGATTGTGGTGACTTTGGTAGCATTGGATTCCTTGTTTGCATATATGTGGTTCAATTATGGCGGTTGTACAAGAATTGCAATGTTGTAATGCAAAGTTGTAATTTGGGTCGGATGTATGAGGTTCAGGGTATTGGAGTAGTGCAATGTTGTAATGGAAAGCTGTAATTGGAGTAAATTGTAAGAGAGCTTGTGTATTTGGGTAGTGCAATGGGTGATTATGGATATGTAAATGACTTTGCATGATTGACAATTATGTTATGTAATTTTAATTGTCTAGTGAGAGTGTTCAGCTTAGTTAAGAACAATATGAATGGCCTTTGATAATCTTGTCCATTGTTGTTGCACTGATAAAGGGACCAAATTGACCATAGTATTAAAATTAAGGGACCAAAATGACTATGGAATTAAAAGTAATGGACCAAATTGAAAATGTAAGAAAAAGTAAGTAACCAAACTATAACATACTAAAAGAGTAAAGGACCAAATTGACCAAAGCATATACTTAACAACAAGTGTAAATTAGAAAAGAACTGCAAAAGGTAATCTCATATTACATTAAGTCCAAAATGTCAACATTACCAAAATGAAACTTGTTCATTACCATTTAAAACTTGTCCATTGCCAACATTCAAATTACAACTTGTTCATTACAACCAGAATGAAACATCCAAAATGAGAACATCGTTATCCTTATAACATGACAATAATAGACCTTGTCATTTATAGTTTACTATCAACACTACCATAAGTATCCAAAATAACAAAAACATAAGAGACATTCTCTCCTATCTGTTCCAAACAAGATCAAGTTGCCTTATAACATAACAATAATAGGATCCTAAGTGTGGCTTACAATTTACTGCCAAAATGACAAAAAAACAAGACATAATCTCTTATTAGTTCTAGCTAGGTTTAGCTATTTTGGTTCAATGTGCAAATGGTTATTGATTTGCCTTGGACCTTGTCATGGGTGCTTTTGGTGTCTCAACTGATTTTTTGGTCAATTCAGTAGGGATATGCTTCTTCTTGGTTCCTTGTACAGGTGGTTGCTGAGGTGATTGATGTAGGTTGGTTCACAATTTTTTTGGTCAATTCTATATGCATCTACTTCTTGGTTGAACACTTTGACTTGGCCGCATTACCTTTGACTTTGGAATAGGTGGTATACATGGCTGCACTATTTGCATTGGTGCAGATCTCAGCCTTGGGTTTGGAATCATCTAAGATAGTAAACACAAAAAGCATGTGCATTAAGTATAAAAATTTACATAATAAGAGTAACTCAAATTTTGACAAATTATTAACCTGGATTCTTGATTCTTTGTTGTGTTGAGTTAGCTGAGCAGTTGGAATTGGATGCATTATTGGTCTCATCTCTCTACGAATTTGCTTCTTCCTGCCACTTTCTGGATTTGGTTTATAAATTGGAATGTACACTAACCCTGTTCTAGCTTGTATAGGTGGCTACACCATTTGCATTGGTGTAGAACTTGGTCCTACATTTCGAACCATCTAAGATACAAAACATAGGCAATAAGTATGACAATTAACATAAAAAGAGAAACATAATAATGACAATTTACTAACCTAGATTGGCTGAGAACTTGGAATTAGCCGAGATCTTGCACTTGGTTGAGAAGTTGGAATTAGCTAAGAACTTGGAATTGGCTGAGAACTTGGACTTTGACTTGACATGGATGGTCTTCTAATTAAAATTGTAACACCCTAATACTGGTAACCTAATATATCCATCATATATAAGGCACACAATACTAGTTGTGCTACTTCTAACTTATATTGACAAACTAATCCATAACATTCATTCACATAAATAATTATGGAGAGTCTAGTTACAAAAAGTTATATATATACATCGTTAGCCTCTCAAAGGCACATTGTAATACATAACTTATACAACTTCAAAACAGTGTAAATAATTACAAGCTTTAACTCAAAAGAAACAAAAGAAACAACACTAGTTCTTTTGCTTCTACTTTTTCTCTTTTCCCTTAGCGGGGTCTCGACCTGAATTTACATGGAAACACAAACAGGGTCAGAAATCACAATTTCTCAGTATAAGTATTCCAAAACCAGCATTTATCCATTTACAATGAATAAACCAAACCTGAACATCATACTGTGCTTGCAACAAGTATATGAGCCACTACTCAATACTGACGAAATACTATCATACACCCTATGTAATATTCACAATTATAAAACTATGATCTCATACTCACGTCTATAACAATCAATGATATCAAACTACTACCCATACAATTATAAAATATCATCAACACAAGCAAGACAATCGCCCATACAGTTGTCAACAAATGCAATGCTTTATGCTATGATGTATGGTTATGCTCACACAATTTTCTAATAATAAAATTATACAATGCTAATGCAGATTTTAGTTTTAGAAAATATATGTTACTTATTTCTTTCCCAGGAACCTCCGTTCCCTTGTATATACAAAGCAAGATAGGCCAAATAGCCTACACACTACTTGGAAATAAGTGAATACCTTCCCCTTACAATCATAAGAGTACTACTACCATTCTCATACCGGTAACCCTGACTATAATAGCATAAATGCTAGGAGAATTTAGATCCAATACCTTCTTCTCTAATCAAATGGTTGCGCACACCATATGAGGTTACAATACGTAAGAAATAGCAAACAACAAATTTGAAAATAAAACATGTCATGTATTTTACAAATACTGATACTCATCACTAGGTCCTTCCTAACCAAGTGACCAAGCAAAACTAGCAAACCTACCAACCAAGCTCACTTGTTGCATAAGGAGCAAAGTCACATTTCTAGTACTTTCTATATCTAAACCTTGTCTCACAAGGAAGTAAATGTCATTCATGCATCTCTAGCTCTACTTTCTACACAAAAGAGCAACCTATACATGATAACAAATACAACTAGCCAAGTAAACTTAGCATACAACACCTAGTACCTCACTTCATCACTTCACAAGTGATTCTTAATGCAACCTCATGTTGCTCAAGGTTCTAGGTATTTACTTATGGCAATCTACATCTCAAAGGATGCCTAAGGTTTCTCAAATCTCTATATAGGTTAGGTGGTTATTCTCTACAAGAAATACCCCTATTAGTGTCTCAACACTAACACTCTTGTATCTAGAACCTCACACTATCACTTCACAAGTAATTTCGAAGTCAACCACATGTTGAACAAGGTTCTAAACACTACCTTATTGCATTCTATCACACTTGGAAGCTCAAGGTTCTCAAAACACTATCCCTTGACACTCCACCTCTCTTTGGGTGTCTAGGGTTCCTTGATTCTATCCTAAGGCATTTCCCATACTTTGGATGCCTAAAGGTTCTCCAACCTCATCCTAAGGCAAATCACCTTACTTGGGTGCCTATAGGATTTTCTCAAATTCTCTTATATTCTAGGTCGTAAATATCTCCATGAAATATCCCTATTAGTGGCTTAATACACTTAAAAAGGCATATATGAATGATCCCAACACTTAGAAAATTCCAAAACATCAAGAATACAATTCTTGAAAAATTCTAAAACTCACGCTTCGGCACAGCACTTGTCACGCTGTGACGCACAGCTTTTGGCCACCCTCATGCCTCGGCATGGTGTATTCAAGCTGCGACGTGTAGCTTTCGGGTGCACACACTGAAACTTATGCCTCAGCATGGCATCACTTACGCCGCGGCACGAGTGATTTTTCTATAGAATTCTGCAGAAAATTAGGGCCGAGTATTGTTCCATTGGAGCAACTCACAAAAATCAACTACTCCAAATCAGTTTCTAAGTGATTTTAAGTTCCTAACAAGTTCACTAACACATAGGAATCATCAATCACTAACTCAAACCACTAAATTTGGATTCAAGAACAAAAATCACTCATCTAAACCTAGTTTCCCACTTTGTGCATCAAAGGTTCAAATGAAGAGTTCTAAGTTTCTAACTCAAACTTATACCATGAACAAGTCATAAACAACTAATGAAATACATTCAAGCAAGAAAAACACTTCAAACACCTCCAAAACCCAAGTTGACCTATTATGCACCAAATATGCATCAATGGTGAAAATGGAGAAAAGATGTTAAAAAGGACTCTAATCCCCTACCTCTTGCAGCTGAGATGGAGATTCAAGTCTCACTCTTTGATTTTGATCTTCTCCTTTTCCTTTGCTTCTTTCCCTTCCTTCTCTTCCTCTTCACATTTTCCTCTTCTGGTTTCTACTTGGAAACTATAGGAAAAGAAAAGAAAAGCCCCCCAGAAGCTAAGTCCAACTTGGTTTCTTAAAGGATAGGAACTAAAAAGTACTAAAACTTTCAATATGTTAAGAACATTTAGATTTCTCCAAATCTGAATTCCTAACTTTCAAAAAGTTTAAAATAAAATCCCTAGATTCATCAAAAATCTTGTTTTACCATTTCTCTATTTTTTCATATCAGCTGGTAGTCAATCCGACATTAAAATACACAACCAGCATGCTTAAAAATGCCAAACTAACTCCAATTATCCTTCTATGGTTACTGCATCCTCTTCCACCTATTTGTGACTTGGAAACAAATTCTCTACATTTATTTCCATTAACTCAGGAACTTATGCCACTTTCTGATTCATTTTAAGCTAGTTTTCAACTTCTAGGTTATAACTAAGTGACTAAACTAACTCAGATTGTCACACAACTTAATTAACATGTCATACAGGCATGATGGTATCTCCAAGACCATATACAAGTCTAACATGTTTTTTTGGATGTTACAGAAATCATCTAAGATACATAAAGATAACCAATATTAACACCAATGTTAGTATCAATATCTAACATACATAAAGATAACCAACCTTGGTTCTTGTCACAAGTTGAGTAACTTGACTTTGCTCACTTGGCTATGTAGTTTATGTTGGCTGAGTACTCTGACTTGGCTCAGGTGGTTGAGTACTATGACTTGGCTCAGGTGGCTGAGTACTCTAACTTAGCTCAGGTGGTTGAGTATTATGGGAAGGAAGAGGGTTAGGTTCAGGGTCAGGGGGCTGAGATGACTCATAAGGTACTTTAAGGAATGTAGTCTTGTAGTGCCCTATTTTCTTACAACTCTTACACCTTCCAGTCATCCCTTTCCTGCTCATTTTAATTTGATTCTTAGTTTTTTCACCAACTTCCTTGTTCCTTGATCTCTTTAGTCTAACTGGTTGTCTTTTGAGTGGTGGAGGAAGAATATCATCATAGAATGTCCTTTCCCAAAGGTTTTGGTCATTAAATGGAAAAATCATTGGCTTATAACATGCTTTATACCATTCCTTCCTATAGTAAATTGGAATGATGTCCTTTGGGTTTTTGTTGAGGTGGTTCATGCATGCTATAATATAGCAGCAGGGAATACCTTTTAGCATCCATTTTCTATAGCTACATTCCCTTATTTGCAGATTGACCACAAATTTGTCTCCAATCAAATTTATATATCTAACCTCAAAAAGATGCTCCCATAACCACATTGTTAACCAAGAATTAGTAAATTGTTTCTCTCTCTCTAGTTTTTCCATAATTCTAGCCAAAACAGACCCATTGAATGAAGAAATCTTTTTCTCGTTCTTAGCCCACCTCTCCATTAAATACACTCGGATCTCTTCCAAGATTGTCACTATTGGTTTTTTCTTGGGTCCAATGATGACACTATTAAATGTCTCTAACATGTTGTTTAACAATACATAACATTTTGGTTCAAATCTAAACCTTGATTTACTCTAACACCTTGAAGGGATCTTGATCAGGTGCTCGTAGCATCTAGGTTGACACTCTTGATTTGCAACATGGCTTTTTCCCAAGTAGTGGTATAAGTTGTCTTTGCTGCTTACCTCATAAGATCTTTGATTTGCTTGCAAGGAAACTTCTTCCTAAAGTTATTATACAAGTGTCTGACGCAAAATCTTTGGTCAACACCATTCCTCAAAGGTTGGCAATATAGGCACTAATTCAAAATAACTAAATGTATACTCACAATATCAGTATCAAATGTTCCTCTCATAGTAAATGACTTGTTAAACTAAAGGAGCAATTTAACGTAATATATATTTACATTCGGCTATTTTGAGATGAAGGTGTATGTCTTTGCTACAGCAACTCCTCCAAGATCATCTATCAGCAATGTCATGAACCACATCCATGAGTTCTTGGTCTCCCCCTCCATAACAACAAATGCAAAGGATAACATCTGATCATTTAGGTCTCTACCAATAGTAGCTAATATCTAACCCTTATAATAACTCCTCAAAAAACACCCATCAAATCCTATTATGGGACTGCACTTCAAAAAACTTGACTTACAACCCTAAAAACACACATATATTCTTTCAAAAGTAGGTAAAATGCATCTAAGGGGAGCTGCTACATCAAGTTGTTGTTTAACATTTGGTGGCTTATCCACTTTCAGCTTGACCTTAGACTTTGGGTTTGTCTCAAATAACTTATAATAGTAGTCATAAATCTATGTATATTGTTCCCTAAATGACCCATCCACCAAGTCAACTACATACTTCTTGGCTCTGTGGGCCTTTGCAATAGAGATGCCAACATTCCATTTTGTATGGGATTTGTCTTTTATATCTATCAGCTTGATCTTAGGATTCTCTTTAACCCCACTTTGTAGTTTGTTGCTCAACCACTTCAAAGTCAATTTCTTCACCCTATATTGTCATTTACATGAGTACTTGTTCATAATTTTCCTCAACTACCAAGTGTCCTCATTTGGAAGCCTTGCAGCATATGCTTCCTACTCACATCCAACTTTGTATGTAACCCTCACCCTCTTATTATCATTCTTCCTAAACTTCAAGCTTCTCCCTAAATGCACTATATATGTTCTTATAGTATCCTTGAATTTTTCTTTTGTTGAAAATAAGGTCCCTAATTGCCACTTGTACTCTGACATAGACTTTGGCATTTTGAATGATGCATATTTTATTCTCTCCATATCATTCTCTTCATCTTCACTATTAAGGGAGTCAGATGCATACTCTTCATCACACAATCCCATGTCCAATCCCTTTTTGTAGTTCACTTGTTCACTGATTTCTCCCTTATTCTACTCAAACTACAGTGAGTTAGTGTCACTTTCCTCACCAGCATGCGATTAAGGCTCACTAATAATTATACCATTAAATTTTTTTCTTGGTCTACCCTTTTTTCCTCTTTGGCATTGAATCAATCACCAACTATTTTCCCCTCACAGATTTCTCATGTGGTCTTTTCTTCATTATGAGATCTCGATGTAAGATTCCAAGTCTTGTTCTATGGTTGTGCCTTACTGAACTGGAACCTCAAAAAACTCCTCATCACCCGCTTTTTCTTCAGAATCCCCAAATCCTACCTCCAATGCACTGTCCTTACTTTCCCCTTCACTATCCTCACCCATATATACATCAGTATTAGTATCATTGTTCTCACATTCTTCTTCTGTAGGTTCATTATCATTTCCAACCTCATTATCATTTTGAATATTAATAACATACAACTCCACTTGGCCATGAACAATAACTATTTGTGCCATCTTCGTTGCACATTTATCATCTCTCAACAGCCTAAGCCCACCCTTTATAGACATGCCATGTACTCTATACCATAATGCCACACAAATCTCATATCCCATCTCTTTCAACAAGTCTATATACTCCCAATAACTCCACCTATCATACTCACACTTCTCCCATACTTTAATTTGCTCTTTAATGTACCTTTTCTCAATAGCAAAAACAAAATAACCACCATGACAAACCTTAACTTTGAAAAAGTCACCTATCCCTAGGTTAAAATGAACACCAAGACATAGCCTCTACAATAGGAGAAAGTAGATACAAAATACATCAAAAACAGAATAACACACACACCCTACACCCTTAATAAGCAAGACCATAAACCCCAAACCCTATGTGTACCCTACACATATCCTAAACCCAACATAAATAGTTTTTGTAAATAAAAAATGAACCCTTGCATGGAAACCACAAACCCCAAACCCCACACATGCCCCACATGTACCCTACCACCATGTTGAAACCCTAAATGTACCCTCCCTCTGCATGAAAAACCCAAAATGCATACTCATATGTAAAAGAAATCCTAGTTAGGTAAGTAAAACCAAAACAAGTGTGAAGATTAACACATACCTTCAAATTGTTGACAATGTTTCATAGCAATGGAAGAAGGTGAACCAATTGCTACCAATCCTCAAGACTAAACATGCAAATCTCTCCCCCAATTTCTCATATTTTTGTTCAATGAAATACCATTTTCCCTCCATTGGTTAAGACTTATGGCCATTGCAATTAGTGTCACAAGTTCAAAATGTTGTCATTTCTGCCACCCAAAACCTAGCTAAGCCACTTTATCTCCACGTGAGATCCAGCTCTGCATTGTTTGTGCCACATCGCGTCTTCCATTAGTGGGAGTGATGGAAGGCAAACAGAGGACCAAATTGTCTTACGGAAGTAAAGGTAAGAGACCAAATTGAAAAAAATTGATATGAGACCAAATTGAAAAAATAATTAAAGATAATGGACTAAAAATCCATTTTGCCTTTAATTTAAATCATCAAATCCTATTATGTTTGGCCTAGGTATGCTACAATTGTTAAGACATGTGTTATTGAGTGTGACCATGATATAATGTCTTATGATATGCTTTCTTATGGATGTTAAAGTAAATAAGATGCTCATTTTATGCATAATCACCCTATGTTTTGTATATGGATGTTTTGGGTTCCAAATCTAGAAAAATGAGAATTTTGTAGAATCTGTTCTGGATTCCAGTGAAAACTTGGACTGCTCGAAATCTCAGAAATTCTTGATATTTCAACTTTTTTAAGTTCTTTGTGTTATCTTTCAAATGATACAAACCATACCAGATTTGGATTCCTAGAAAGAAAACTATGCAACCAAATGTATGGGTTATCACTAACCATAGTTTTGCAAAATTTACTATGTTTTCACATGAAAACTAGAAAATCTTGGAATTTTCACCACATCAAGCTTTATATCTTAGCCTTCAATCAAAACTAGTAGCAAGTAATTTGGCTCCCTATAACCTAAGTTATGCAGCCAAATTTACAGGCTATCAGGATTTTGAATTCTATGGAATGAATCCTACTTTCAATTTGAAACTGATATTGTTCTAAAAATTGTTAGGAATTATAGGAACAAAAAAAAAATATAGCAGATAAAAGAATTCCCACCATGGATCCATGCAAAAAAGGGGGCCATGATTAGTGATTTTTAAAGTTTACCTCTTAAAGCCAGATGAAAAACAATAAATGCAAAATACCAGCACCGCAGCAACGATGGTGCCTCTATGTTATCCACATGAATAGACTCACAAACGTCCAACGTCCACAATCTTGGAGTCCCACGTCTCTAGCACAGTGCTAGCTGCAAAGAGAAGAGAAACTTGTTATTCTCTCACCCACTATTTCTGTTAGGGTGCGGCTAGGGTTCGTGATCATCTATCTTGACAACCCCTTAGCATAGCTATTTATAACAGTAACTGCCTTATGCAAGTGAGAGTAGTAGTAGGGGTAGCTGTGCAACCTTGGACTCATCTGTTATGAATCTGGCCCATAATAGAATCCTAGTCCAACTTGGATTCTCATTGCTCCAATTCAGTCTATTCTATGTGTGTGACCCTGCAGGATCTCACGACATTAGTAGTAATATTAAAATCTTATTTTAAAATTACAAGCAATGAACGGTATCTAGCAATATATCGCTGCTATTCAAGTAATGAGAATGTCAGTGATTTGACATAACCTTTTCGTGATCAATATTTTCATGTTATTTAGTCCCTTTGTCCATATATCTAGTTTGAACACAAGGCATGAAATGTGTCACCATTGTATAGTTCAATCTTCCGTTTCCTAATACTCGAGTAGACTTAAATAATAAATGAGATCAATATCTCATATTGACTCATTTAAGTATGACCATGCATTTCATAATCTCACTCAATCAGGGGGCCCAAAAATATCACTCTTGTTATGTAGGAGGGACAAATCACATTTAGGTCATTCTCATCCCTCTGCATGATTCGCGGTATATCCAATAACTAACTTTATAATCACCTTGTTACAGATGATGTTTGATGGCATTAAAACATACAACTCCTCATGTAGGAATCGTAATGATTTCAGGTCAAAGAACCACATACACCATTGTCACATTGAGAATCACTTATGACACTCACGTAACGACTCATTCAACGTTTTCATGGTGGGTCAGTCCAATATATCATTATTCTAATATATACCCATGTGAAGACTTGATATCTCATATCCATGACCCGTGAGATGTGGTGTAACATCCCTTTTTGGGAGGGAACGTCACATCATTAATTACAATGCGGAAAACAAAAGTATAAATTAAGACCCGGTTCATTAAATTATAATTAAACTTGTTTAATTATAGTTGTATAGATAAAATGGTGAAATTTTTTTTTGTCATAATTAATAAAATATAGTGACAATGCATAATTGCAATAAAGAGTAAGATAGAAGTAAAGCATACATTTGAACAACATGCGTATACATATATATATATATATATATATATATATATATAATTATATCAAACTTGTTTAGTTACAACGCTTGATGTACAAAAAGTAAAACTATGTATGCCCCCAAAAGATCATAAATGTATAGCCCACCAAAAGGTAAATCATCAGGCCCCAAAAAGACGGATAGTCATCAGTGACCATCGACAGTATCAACCCCTACTGAGAAAGAGAAGGAACCGTGTCAGGATCCTCTTCAGGGTCTTCCTCATCAGAGGAAACCCTCATCGGAGCCACCAAATTACGGGCCAGGGCTCAAGCAGTAGAGAGGAATGAATCCTCCTGTGGGGTGTAATAACGATCACCCCACATGTCCCTAATGGGCATGTAAAATTCTAAAGGTAAACGAACGCTGCAGGTGAAAATAGGTGGATCATAATGCCCCCAAGCTAGCGACACTGACACGTCTCCCAAGTAGGCACAGCGATCCAAGCTAAAGTTAACATGCCAACAGTCTAGACCTCCGAGAAATGTCAGGCACACGTATCCCAAAAATCCCTATGGACGGGCCGTCATGATCAAAAGCAAGTACTAGTCGAGGTCATGCCAGAAACCGGGGAACTCGTGAACTTCCCCTTCTTCATCACCGTCTTCAGAGAATCATATAAATATATATACACAGAGATAGCAAGAACACCGAAAAGAGGTGAGACATCCTACTTTCATTACCAATCATGGCAGTAAAGAAACAAAATGGCATAGGACGCCCACGTAGCATTATAAGAGTAATAAGCAGTAATCAAGAGGTGAATATTAAATAACTTAACAATTCCAGGAAGTTATACATCAGTAAGGTAACAACTCCAATTATCATAAGAATTAAATGCCAAATAATATATGGACTCATTATGCACATGCACACGATATCAAAATCCTACTCCATGGAGCTAGACACAAACATTTGGAGAGAAAGATCAGGAGACATGTCTGTAACTCGGCTGTCATGGCCAAAGTGCTATAAATCATTAATTTATCCATGTGCACATCATGGCATTGTACAGACATTCATTACTAGATCGCGATATAGGACAGTGTCTCGGTCCGGATCATCGATGCGTTTGCATCGGTCTGCCACATGAACAGAAGAGCTACCAACTGTCCATTGCGAGGTACCCGCATCCCGACGCCCCCAAGGTCAACATTATGACCTACACTAGTCTACTCGCACCCGCATTAAGGTGTGTTCAATCTCCTAGGCAACATGGCCTTAATAACAGTCCATCGGACTTTCACATTGCATGATGACTCAATGCATATATCATGTATATTCAACAATAATACACTTTCCATAATATGCCACAATTTGGCTAAGATAAGCATCAACATATTCTTGGTCAAACTCATGGACCCACAATAAATATTATTATGTCCTTAATTGATACATTATACTTTTAGGGTACATTATGGAATTATTTAACATTCTTACTTACACTCATGGTCTTACTTTAATTAAAATTATTTTAAGTTTTGAATTAAACTTCATCCTTGGTTGTTTCCATTTTATGAAACCTTAATTAATTTCTAATTATCCAATTAATTAAGTTTCACTTTAATTTAATATTTCTTATGAAATTCTTCTCTAGAAGAATTCTCTTGATTATTAAGTTCCTTATTTTAAGTTTATTCAAGACTCACTTAGAGAATTATTCTAAGTTTTTCAAGTCTCACACACTCTCATTCTTGTCTTAGGTCCAAGGAATCACTTTAGGTTATCAAATTGGTTTCTATCCATTACATTATTAGTCACTTAATCACTTAATTATTTAAAGTCCAAGGTTGCATGATGTTACATCTTGTGATCCTAAATTGGCCCTAGAGGCCGTGGCCTCCCAAGGGTGAAATCCTAAGTTTTCCCTTAACTCCATTACACTTTAATCACTTGATTAGGTATGTTGTCAACTTGATACAAATTTTTAAACTATGAACACCCTATTTCAAGGGTGTGGCCGTGAGCCTCATGAAGGAAGGCAAAGAACTCTTGCCTCCATTCCATCTTTCCAATCCATCCAAACCAATCCAAGGTTATCAATACACATATACATATAACTAAATAATTTAAACAAGGTAAAATCAACATTTAGTTATGAAAATCACACATCAAAGAGAGGAACACTAACTAGGGTTTCTCACAACCAATACAAAATCAAGTTTCTTACTACCAAGAAAGGTTGAAGAGAATCATCTCCCTCTTACCTAAGGGAAGAACAAGAAAATAAATCTCCTTGCTTGCTCCTTGATAATTTCGGTTTTCACCCTTCAAAACCCTAGAAATTCCAACTTCAACCAATCAATATCAATGCTTGAAAAAGAGAAGATAAATGGTCATAAAGATGACCTTGAAAACGAAAATGGAGAGGAGAAGGTGAGGAACCAAGAATCTTACCCTAAAGCTTCAAACTTAAAGCTTGAAGAAGATGATGAAGATGAAAGCTTTTCAAGAAACCTCCAACTAGAAAGGTGCTTAGAATGTAGTGGAGATTAAGAAAATGTGGTTGTTTGAAATTTTTGTGATGGTGGAGGGCATGGAGAGTCGCAGCCATGTGGTGTGGTGGTAGAGAGAAGGAGGGGAACTTGAGAGAAGAGAAAGGGTAGAGAGAGAAGTTGATAGTAAAATGAAATGAACTTTTAGGATTTTTGAAATTAGAATAGAAACTTAATTAAGTGAAAAACATATTTTTGGCTCCAAAAGGAGACCATGCAGCCGTGTGTGAGGGGGAGGAGAGAGAGAGTGTGTGTAGCTTCTTTGAGAAACTTGGTAGCTTTTTTAAAAAGAGGATTTGATTAGACATAAAGTGGATTACATTTGGATAGGATAATTAGGTAATAAAGTAATTAAAATAATAAGGTAATTAGGATTTTAACTACAAGCTATTACCCAATAGATAATTGTTACAGTGCACAAAACCAGTATTAATTATCCAACGGATAATAAAGTGTGTCATAAAATTTTACTTAACAGTACGTACAGAGATTTTATTTGTTAGATAAAACTTTGAAAAATGTAAATCTCGTAAATTTTGCCCGACCTCGGGTTTAGTAAGATCCTCCGTCGACGCCTCCACAGTTCAAAGTTTATCAACCTCAGGGTAAACATTTCGTTTTCCCGACTTCGCTCAGTGCGCACGCAAAATGAGAAATATATTAAAATATTTGACGTTTCCGGAAAAATTCTCAAAAATCACAAATATTGAAAAATGACTATTCATCATGAAACAAACAATTTCTGGGATGTTACACTGACTCTGTTCAGTGTGCATGTAAAATGAAGAATATATTAAAATATTCAAAATTTCTAGAAAATTTCTCAAAAATTACAAATATTATAAAATAATTATTTATGATGAAACAAATAATTTTTGGAGTGTTACATGTGGCCATCAGTCTACGCACATACTAGTCTCAATACATTATTGTTATCTTAATTAACAATAATACTTAATTAGAGACATTTAAGAGTAGTGTTCTAATTTTATCCAATAAAATTTCATGATCAAGTCATCTACTTGATGTCCTATGACATTAAACTTACTATTTTAAGAACTTTATTATGTTTATTATAAATAACGCAATAAATAAAATGTCTCATGTATTAAACAAATAACATATACAATATATGCAAGTATGGTCATAATAAATTGACCTCTAAGACATACATTAACAAAAATGTCATTAAGATTTGTGTTTAAAATTGTATATGAAATTGTTAGAATATTTAAAATATATCTTAGGATTAAATTAGGCTTAATTTAATCTTGAAATATGTTCTAGATATTCTAACAAAAACAAACAAGAAGTTATTTCAATACCTATACAAAAAGTTATGCATTCGAGACTAAGAGCAATCATGATTAAGCATTATGCAACATTTGGACATTTTCAAACTGAAAACTGTTACGTGTGTTCTAAAAATTTATAAATTTTATTCACATGAAGCCTTGTTTCTTATGCAAAAATACAACAAGTAGCATGCCGTTTGGGTAGCATTATAGTATGTGTTTTGTGGCTTAAGTCACCCCTAAATTCATACTTCCTCCAATAATATATATATAGGATCTTACTCAGGTGAGAGGAGTATTTATTGTGAGAGATAAGAAGAGTGGATCTTGATCATTGGATCTTTTATGAATGGTCAAGATTAGAACATAAAGGTATGTGACTTTTTTAAGTGGTCACATGACTTTCAAGTAACTTTTAATCTTGACCATTCATGTATAGTTGTATGGTCAAGATTTACTTCTCTCACAATAAAAATTCCTCTCACTAGATATTTCCCCTATATATATATATATATATATGGAGTGTATCTGGTGAGAGGAATGTTTATTGTGAGAAGTGAGATGAGTGAATCTTGACCATTAAATCTTTCATGAATGATCAATATTAAAAGAAAAATGCATGTGACTTTTTTAAGTGATCGCATGACCTTTAAGTAACTTTTAATCTTAACCATCCAAGTATAGTTGTATGGTCAAAATTTACTCCTCTCACCCTCTCACAATAAAAACTCCTCTCACTAGATATGCCCCATATATATATATATATATATATATATATATATATATCCAATCTTTGTCCTAATCAAGGCAAAATTATAGTTTAGAGTAGTTCCCAATAGTTAATTTAGGGTGTTAAAATTTTACTTATAAATATAGATGGATTTTTCTTATTGTATTATTTTATTAATAATTTTATAATTTAATTTTAATTAAGCAATCAATATTTAGCAATATATAGTGAAAATAATTCTTCTTTACATTTGATAAATAATGCTTAATACTTAATAAATAATATATAGATTGATTTTTCATAATTTAAAATTTTATTAATAATTTTATAATTTTATTTTCACTATATAAAAAATATTTAATAATATATAGTGGAAATAATTCTTGTTTAAATTTACCAAATAATGGTTAATATTTTGTAACTAACATCATTAATTGCTTTTATCGAAATTTTACTAATAAATATAGATAAATATATGAATACTTTTTTAAATTTACAATTTCATAAATAAAATTTATTTATATAAGAAGTATTTTTATTCAATTAATATCAAGGATTGTTTTAATGCAATTTTATTAATTATTTAATATATAAATAATATATAGTGGCATCAATAATTTTCTTCTTTAATATTTAATTGTTGGTATTATTAATTACTCTCAAGAAAATCTTATTAATACAAAAATATATAGATATATTTTTTTATTTTACAATTTTGTGAATAATTTTTTAACTTAATTTAACTATATAACTATTATTTAATAATATATAGTAACATTAACTACTTCTGACAAAAAATAGTCAACATTCTTGAAAGCAATTTAATGATATTAATTGTCAAATGTTGACCACTTTTTGTCAAATGTTAAGAAATAATTAATAATTAATATTATTATATATTATGGTTAAATAATTATTAATAATAATATATATTAACATTAATTGCCTTTAATAAAAAAAGTCAACATTTGATAATTAATATCATCATTAATTGCTTTCATATATATATATATATATATATATATATATATATATATATATTATTCATATTTCTTAAACATATTATTTTGAATTTCATCCTAAATTTATATATATTAAAATTACACTATTAAAAAGGATTTATATTTAGATGTTTGATTATATCTTAAAAAATTAACCTATCATCTATTAGATGAAGATATACCCTTTAAAAAAAATGATAAAATTAGATGTCAAGATTGAATCCATCTTCTCTTCAGTAAGGAGTTGTCTAACAACTCCTTCTAATAAGATTTGAATATTTTATTTTTATTTAATGGTTAATATTTTTTTATTTTTTAATATTAAAAATATTTTTTAATATTAAATTAATATTTACTATTATTAAAAATAAAAAATTTAAATTTTATTGAAGGGAACTGCTGGACAGCTCCCGCTAGATAGAAGCCGGATCCATCGAGATTTTACCAACTACCATCCAATAAAATCTCCGAGATTCTGTTGGATTTCTTGGATTTTGTCCCATAAATGCTACCAACTTATTTTTTTTCTTTTCTTTTATTTTCTTTTTTCTTTTAATATAAATACAGTCTCTTCTAGTCCACCTTTTGTGCTTGGCTGCTTAGCACCGTGAGGGCATTGAGTATGTGTTTTTGTTGACATCATTCTCCGAGTGATTTCTGATGGATATTGGACGCTTTCAAAGTCACTCAAGCGTTTCCAGCACCAGCAGAAACACACATAGAGAAGATGATGTGGAAGCTCTGAAATGGGCAGCACTAGAAAGGCTTCCCACGTATGAAAGAGCCCGTAAAGGTCTTCTGCATGGAATTGCAGGGGAATTCAAGGAGATTGATCTTCAAAAGCTTGGATTTCAAGAAAAGAAGGAGCTTCTAGAAAGTGTGGTTAAGCATATAGATCAAAATGAATCGTACTTGAAAAGGCTTAAGAGAAGAATAGATAGGTAATTACCTTCTTCACTTTTTATTTTTTTGTGTACTTAAAGCTTGAACTCAAACTGAGAGAACGTGAAATATAATTTTAAATTGCAATTATGGTTGTGATTGAAGTTATATTGTAATTACAAAATATTGCGTACATTTATGAAAAAGTACGATTAATAAGCCCGCAATATTTTTGTAATTGCAGTTGCACATAGCGCAATTTAAAACCATACCCACTTCTTACCACAAGTGGGTGATTACAATATTGAAAATGTTCTTTCTTTTATTACTGATTTAATACCAGTGTTAATTTTGTGCGCTAAATTGTTCAAAGCTTCTGGTTTACTCTTGCATTAAGAAAAAAAAAATCTCACAATCAACATTCTTTTCCGTACTACAAAATATAGAATATGAATACTGGATTTACTTAAAATATAATAAATATCGTCATTGAATAATTTTATGTACTTACTCAATTAAATTTTTTTATAAACATTTTAATTCTGGTATAGTGCTCCATCACAGCAAATGGGGGCCTTATGTCCGTTAATAGGTAAAACCGTAAAACATATATTTTAAACATAGCAAAGATATATTATATTTGTTTTAGAATTTATACAAATCAAATAAAAAATATTATTAAATAATTTAGCTATTTTATATTTTATTTGGAATTGTCATAGCAGTTAATAAAAATTATGATAAAATCTTATTTACTAATTTATCAAATTAAACTAATTATGTCAGTAAAATTAAAATGATTATATAACATTTTATAGTGTTCAACTTTGATCCCTTTAAAATTGGTTTGTCTTCTCTCTTATATACATAGCATGGTAGCACATTTTACTTTAGGATCAATTTTTCATATATTACCACCAAAAATTGATTCAATTGATTTCTTGAAAATGTTAGGGTTTCTCTCAATTTACCAACCATTGAAGTTCGATTTGAGAATTTAAAAATTGATGCAGAAACGTACGAGGGTAAGAGAGCTTTGCCCTCTATCCTGAACTTCTATCTCAATGTGGCAGAGGTATATGCCTATACTGGTTGCTTTCTTGCTTTCCCTTTTGATAAAAAAAATATGCCTATACTGGAGGAATTTAATTATAGTGAGATAATAAATCACCCCAAGTCTTGAAACGTGTCTCATCTCATGGTTCATGGTTTGTCTTTTGTCTCACAGACTATAGGACATTACCTCCATATTATTCCAAGCAAAAAAAAGAAGTTCTCAATACTTAGTGATATAAGTGGAATTATCAAACCTGGCAGGTAAAATCAAAATGCGGAAATGTCGTGTGGTATCTGTTATTTATTCTCTCAAAACTTGGTTACTATTGCCTTTATATACGTCATGAAGTTTGGATAACATTTTGTTTTTTGTTATTTTTTTTAAAGAATGACTTTGCTTTTAGGACCACCAGGCTCAGGGAAAAGCACTTTGTTACAAGCTTTGTCAGGAAAGCTTGATTCAAAACTTAAGGTAGATTCTAAATTTTAACACGATTTTGTGTAGTCATAATTCTGTCTTCTTTTTCCTTTCCCTTTTGCATTCTGAAATTTTGAAATGGGATAGTGGGAATCATAGCTTTCAGGGAAAGTTACATACAATGGTCATGAGCTGCATGAGTTTGAGTCATCAAGGACCTCAGCTTATATCAGCCAGTACGATGTGCACTTTCCTTTATTAACAGTTAGAGAAACTTTGGCCTTCTCTGCAAGATGCCAAGGTGTTGGTACAGGTTATGGTAAGTTAAAAGTTTGACAGCTTTTAATCTAAATAGCTTCTATTGAAATATTAACAATTTGTTATCAACATTTTCAAGATTTGCTCATGGAGCTCATCAGCAGGGAGAAGCAGTTAAACATTACTCCAGATCCATATATCGATGCTTTAATGAAGGTATGAAAAGAATATGTCAGAAGCTCTCTCAGTTTTAAGCAGGGCTTGTAAACATTGCCTAACTAATTTCACAAAATACCTCTTGATGTAGGCATCAGTGGTGAGTGGACAGAATGAGGACATTATTACAGCCTACATTCTAAAGGTATAGAAACGAAGGTTACTTTGTACTCTAGTCCTTAATATATAGATTATATGATGAGTTACTTTTCTTCAATACTGCTTGAATTTTTATTTATTTATTTATATATTTTTGCCTCAGATTTTAGAATTGGAAGTTTGTGCTGATATCATTGTAGGAGACGAGATGAGAAGGGGTGTATCTGGAGGACAAAAGAAGCGAGTTACAACAGGTACGTTGTACAATGTTAAGTCTTTCAGGAAAATTGAATAAGAAAACTAGGAGCCAAGATTTTTATAAAAACTAAATCTTTATCTTAACTACCGTGGATTAAAACAGGAGAGATGCTAGTTGGCCCTGTGAATGCACTCTTCATGGACAACATATCTACTGGCCTTGATAGTTCAACCACATTTCAGATAGTTAATTGCATCAGGCAATCCATCCACATTTTTGGCAAGTCTGCTCTCATTTCTCTTCTCCAACCTCCACCAGAAACATTTGAGCTGTTTGATGATGTTATGCTTCTCGCGGAAGGACAAATTGTGTATCAGGGACCCCGTGAATATATTCTTGAGTTTTTTGAATTCGTGGGTTTCAAATGTCCTGAGAGAAAAGCTGTTGCTGACTACCTACAGGAAGTAAGTGAAAAATAACTGTCAGATACTCTGCCATGCTATTCCAAATATTTTTCTGTTATCTACAATTGTTCTGATCAATTTAAATGTTCTGCATATTATCCATGTGTTCGACATTAGGCACACATAGAAGTAGAACAACATTATTTTGCTACTGCACATGTGCTGCAATACTACTATTTTTCATGATATGTGTTCCAAATTCCAAGCTTAGCCAAATTTCTTAGCAAAGTTTTCTGCATGTTTCTGATGCTTTCCTACACAACTAATTTCTGTATACTAAATCATTTCCAATTCTACAGTTTGTTTACCTTTTCTTTTTCCTTTTTTTTCTATAATAATTTGTAGGTCACATCGAAAAAAGATCAGAGACAGTACTGGATTAATAATGAAAAACCATATCGTCATATTTCAGTCAATGAGTTTGCAGAGGCCTTCAAATCATTCCATATTGGCAGAGCCATCCAAAGAGAGCTAGCCACCCCATTTGATAGGTCCAAAAGCCACCCAGCAGCTTTAACTAAATCAAAATACGGAACTAACAAGACAGAATTGTTGAAGGCTTGTTTGGCAAGAGAATTTACTCTGATGAAAAGGATGGCTTTTGTGCACATCTTCAGGATGATTCAAGTGAGTATTATGGCAACTTTAATCTTTCAAAAAAATAAAAAATAAAAAACATTTCATTCATAACGATTCCCGGTATTTGATTTCAGATGCAAATCTGTGCCGTGTGTCTAGTAGCAGTCTTTTCACATGTAAGGAATCACCGTGACACAATAGAAGATGGGGCAATCTATTTGGGTGCAGTCTATTTTACTCTCAACACCATTACATTCTCTGGGTTCTTTGAACTTCCAATGACGATTGATAAGCTTCCTGTGTTTTATAAGCAAAGAGACCACCATTTCTACCCTTCTTGGGCATTCTCATTGCCAGCTTCAGTCCTTGGAATCCCTGGATCAATCATTGAAGTTTTCTTCTGGGTTGCCATAACTTACTATTCAATAGGGTTTGATCCTAGTGCCAAAAGGCCAGTATCCAGTATTGATTTCTCATAGTCTTCATACTCTCTTGGATTATCTGTTAACACTTCAACACTTTTTTTTTTCATTGTTTGTTCAGGATGCTGAGGCACTTCTTTCTTCTCACACTAAATGGACAGGTGTCATCCTCACTTTTTAGATGCATAGCAGCAATTACGAGGGATCATATAGTTGCAAATACAGCAGGATGCATTACAGTATTGTGGCTATTAGTCTTAGGAGGATTCATTCTATCACGGGGTAGAAATCATGCTCTATTACATGTTTATGTTGCTGATATTTTATTGCATGTGATTCAAATATGTTTACTTGATTTGCTCAGCATTTTTCCATAACAAAATATCTGTCTCCTTCAGAAAATATGCCCAAATGGCTAATTTGGGGATACTGGACATCCCCCCTAATGTATTCACAAACTGGACTCTCTACAAATGAATTTCGGGGCAATGCTTGGAACAGGGTAATTATTTGGTTCTGAGAGAGTGAGATGAATTTTACATGTGCTTTATTTTCCAGTCTTTAAATTTTTCGGAAGAAAATGTTCAAGGAGTTGAAATGTGGAAACCAATGACAGATTGTTAACGGATCAACTGAAACTCTGGGGGTAGCGGTATTGAAACTGCGTGGCATACACACCGAATCATATTGGTACTGGATTGGTGTTATTGTATTGGTTGTTTTCTTCTTCTTATTCAATGGGGTTTCTGCTCTGGCACTTACCTATCTTGACCGTGAGCACTCTCATCTTAAATGCAAATTGTCATCAATTTAAATTTTTCTTTGCTATTTCAACTGAGATATTTTTATCAATAATGTGCACATTTATGCAGAATATGGAAAATCTCAACCAGTCTATATTCCGCAAGAAACTTCAGAAGCCAAAGAGACTAACAGCACAGGGACTCAGGATAACGAATTACTAGAGAATGAAGTAAGCACAAGCAGGACAAGTGATTACATGGCCCTTGAAAGTAAGTTCAATGACAAGTAACGTCAAGTGTTAGATTTTCTAAACCATCCATTAGATTCAATCACCAATTTTTTGCATGAAATGACAGATCCGATTCCAACTGTAAGAAGTGAAAGGAAAAGAACTATGTTGCCATTCACACCACTTTGCCTAACCTTTGAGGATATCACATATTCAGTTGACGTGCCAAAGGTAAATCTTTAATACTCATTCATCCTGCATGCCCTGAAGCTGCTGATATAGCCATAATTTGAAGTAACTTACTTATGATTTATAGGCAATGAAATCTCAAGGCGTGTTAGAAGAACGGTTGGAACTTTTGAAGGGAGTGAGTGGAGCATTCAGACCAGGTGTCCTTACAGCCCTCATGGGTGTAAGTGGGGCTGGCAAGACAACTCTTTTAGATGTATTGGCAGGAAGGAAAAATACTGGGTACGTAGAGGGAAATATTAAAGTTTCAGGTTACCCAAAGAACCAGGGTACTTTTGCTCGAGTTAGTGGATACTGTGAGCAGAATGACATTCACTCTCCCCTGGTCACTGTGCATGAGTCCCTTCTATACTCAGCATGGCTTCGCTTACCAGCTGAGGTTGAACCAAAGACGAGAGAGGTCAGTAGTGAATTAAAATCTATATTATATACCTTTGGTATGCTGCTTTTCTTTCTTTCTTTCTTTCTTTCTTTTTCCAATTAACTTACAAGACATAAAAAGTGCAGCTTTTTGTTGAGGAAGTGATGGAACTCGTTGAGCTTACATCCTTGAGAGATGCACTGGTTGGATTCCCAAATTTGAGTGGCCTTGCCATTGAACAGCGAAAAAGGTTGACCATTGCAGTTGAGATTGTAGCAAATCCCTCAATAATATTTATGGATGAGCCAACATCTGGTCTTGATGCCAGAGCAGCAGCCATTGTGATGAGGACCGTTAGAAATACTGTGGACACAGGAAGGACTGTTGTATGTACCATTCACCAGCCAAGTATTGACATATTTGAATCATTTGATGAGGTACGAGATGGTGTTAATCCACTACAAGTGTTCCTACTTCCTCCGTTATCTTGTTCATTAGACATGAAATCTGGGTTTGCATACTTATTTTTTCAATCACAGCTTTTTCTACTAACAAAAGGAGGTGAAGAAATATACATTGGTCCTATTGGACCAAAGTCACGCCATTTGATCGACTATTTTCAGGTAGGTTTATTCTGAACTAAAATACTTTCACATTCTACACTCATTGGATGAGTTATACTACTTCTTGACCCTTCAAATGCTTGATGTTTCCAGAGAATTTCACAAGTGCGTAGAATTAAGGATGGTTATAATCCTGCCACCTGGGTATTGGAAGTGACTACAAGGGCACAAGAAGACCTTTTTGGTGTCAAATTTGCGGAAATATACAAGAATTCAGATCTTTATAGGTTAGTATAATATAGAAAGCACAATTTTTGCTAATATATAATAATAAACCTTCTCTGGATGGTTGTTGAAGGTTGTTTTATGTGTAACAATGCAGGAGAAACAAAGCTTTGATTAGGGAGTTGAGTAATCCTCGTCCAGGTTCACAGGATCTTCATTTCCCTTCCAAGTATTCACAGACATACCTTAACCAGTTTAAGGCCTGCTTGTGGAAAACCAGCAAGTCTTACTGGAGAAACACATCATACAATGGAGTCCGATTTATACTTGGCTCTTCAATGGCCATCATGTTTGGTATACTATTCTGGCATCTAGGCAGCCTTAGGTAAATGTTTCAAACAGAATATGAAAAAGAATGTTAAAATTTACATTTCAAAATTGTAGTCAACGAAAACTTAGAGCAACGTTCTTGATGATACAGGGGCACAAAACAGGAGATTCTCAATGGAGTAGGTTCCATGTACATGACCATTTTGTTTATGGGAACGAGTAGTGCTGCTACTGTGCGGCCAGTCATACTCACTGAACGAACAGCTTTTTATAGAGAAAGGGCTGCTGGGATGTACTCCGCTCTGCCATATGCTATTGCACAGGTTTCAATACTTTCCATACATGGTTACTTGGTTATTATGATTCTCCAATGATTATTGTGTGAAATTCTTGTGCAAACTTAATCTAAACAAAACAAAGCTAGAAATTCTCAAGCATTTTCTAAGTAAGTAAATCTAAGATTTTTTCTGTGTTGTAGACTAAATTAATTAAATTAATGACACATTAATTAAATTAAAATAATTATTTTGATACAAAATTTGATGTATAATTATTTATTAATTTAATATAAAATAATTATATCTCATTTTTTATTGACTTTACCTATTCTAATTGTGTATAAGGTTCAGTATAAATAGAAAAATGCTATTTGTCACTAAACACTTTCTGGGAGAGTATCTATGAATGGGTAGCCTTGAAATTAGTCAAACTTCTTTTTTTCTTCTTATTTGTTACAATTTGTTTAACAAAAACAAAGGAAAGTGGGTTGTACAAGGTGATTCGTGAGTGAATTCCTAGAAGAACTTCCGTGACAACTAATCTTATCAATACTCCTTTCCTCTAAGTTTTTAGTTCTTCTCTACTGATTTTGATTTTCTAAAGCAAATAATCTTCCTGGGAATGCCGCAAGGTTTTAAATCTCGTTCCGAGATGACCGTAGTGGTCGTGACAAAACGGTCGCAGTGGCCACTGTATCCGCTTCAGTCCGCTACGTGGCTGAGTTTGGGAATCATGCGAGACGGCCACAATGGAATGGTGTTGCGGCCGCAATGGATGAAACGTAACGGCGTTTCAACCGCTACACTCCTCCTTTCACATTTTTCTCACTTCGAACATTGTTCCGTTTGATTTTTCTCAGTATAAAAAGCCAAAATCCTAAAAACATACACCAAAATCAAACATAACAGAAGCCCCTAACCTCTTGAGAGACTTAGTGATATGTTGAAGGAGCTCCTGTCGCCGCATCTCTGGGTCGATCCGTACTCTGTTCGCCTCTGTTTTGCGATCTCCGGTTCAGGTTGGTCTCAATCCGTGGTGGAGGCGTCAAGATCTGTTCTTCTTCGATTTGAAGTTGCAGTAGCTCAGCCCTCAGGTAACCCATCAAATCCATGACTGATCTTAGAGATGATTGTGTTTGGGAGGGTATTGTTGTAGGTGTGTGGGTGTTGCTGTGGGTGAGTGGGTGCTGAGGTGCTGTGACTGTGAGGAACGGTGTGAGATGGTGAGGGGTTGAGGCTGAGGGTGGTGAGGGTGTGTGCTAGGATAGATCTGCCATGCTACAGTGAGATGGTGAGTGGGTGATGTGTTGCCGTGATGGTGAGTGGTGAGTGGGTGGCTCAGTGCTATGCTGTGCTGCCATGAATCTGTGATGGCAAGTGGTGAGTGGGTGTCGTGGAGAAGAGTGGTGACTGGTGAGTGGTGAGTGGGTGCCGTGGAGAAGAGTGGTGAGTGGGTGCCGTGGAGAAGAGATGGTGAGGGTGTGTGTGTGTGAAAAGGGTCTGTGACCGTGAGTGGCGTGGAGAAGTGAAGTGAGGGAGAAGAGGGAAAAAAAAGTAAAGCTGGTGAGTAGTGAGGTGAGGAACAAAGAAGTCAAGGAAGAAAAATTAGGGGGAAAATGGAAAAAATGTGAGGGAAAGCGGAAGTGCCGTGAAGAAGTGAAATGAGGGAGGAAATAAAATAATAAAGCTGATGAGGTGAGGAACAGAAAAGTGAGGGAAGAAAAATTAGAGGGAAAAAGGAAAAATGTGAGGGAAGGGGAAAATTTAGATTGATTAGGTAGAGGGAAATTTTGGGAGAGGGTGAAAAGGAAAATATTAAGTGGGTTGAATGGAGAAAATAAATTATGTAAGTGAAAGAGTGAAATTGAGAGAAGAAAATTAGAGATTCAAAATAGAAAATTGAAGATGAGAGAAAAAATTTGTGTTAATTTTTTTTAGAGAAATTAGAAATTTTTAAGAATTAAATTAAAATTTACTTTTAATTAATTTGTTAGTTAACAAATTTTAGGAATTACCTTGAAGTATAATGTTATAAATTGGTCAACTAATATTGGTCAATTAATTTATTATTTTTGGATATCTCTTATTAATGAAAAAAACTATAAATTATTAGTTATGATATATTGTACAATAAAATATATAATTTAATCTAATTTGTGTCAAGTTGTAAAGAATTCACGCTGCAGCGACTGCAATCCGCATCGTAGCACTCGCAACGTCTACAATCATAAAAACTGCAACGCAACCGCAATGTCGACCGCGACCGCAATTTAAAATTTGGGGAATGCTTACTAATTCCACCAAATCTGGTGCCTTCTGTAAACCTTCTAATTAGTCCATAGCAAGGTCCTTAATCAGTGATTTTCTTTACTTTCATCAGGTTGCAATTGAGCTCCCCTACACTGCAGTTCAGGTCACTATATATGGAATCGTAGTGTATGCAATGATGGGATTTGAATGGACGGCAGCCAAGTTCTTTCTCAACTTGTTTTTTATGTTCTTCACAATCCTCTACTTCATTTACTATGGCATGACGATATTAGCATTAAGTCCCAATCAAGATATCGCCGCCATATTAAATGGTCTCATCTACACAGTTTGGACTCTTTTTACAGGCTTTTTAATTCCAAAACAGGTAAATTGACTTATAAAGTATATCAGGCTTTTTATAGTGTATATCAAGTGAGAAGAGTCACTTATTGTAAGAGTGAGAGGAGTAAATTAACTTATAAAGGGTTTATAACTGGTTGCAGAAAATGGCTACATGGTTGCGATGGTTTGCCTGGGTTTGCCCAACTTTATGGAGTCTCTATGGACTGGTTGGCTCACAGTACGCAGACGTGCAGACTAACTTAGATTCTGGGGAGACAGTGTCAGAGTTTATGAGGAACTACTTTGGGTTCAGATATGATTTCTTGTGGGTGGTTGCTGTGGTGCTAATTGGGTTTACCCTTGTCTTTGCATCCGCATATACCTTTGGAACGACAGCTCTGAATTTTCAGCGAAGATGAAAAGCTAGTTCCTTTTACTTGTGTCATTCTGGTAGATAAGGAAGCCAAGCTTCTCTTGGGGAAATTGTTTATTTTGTTCTCCTGGGTTTTCAAAGTACATTGTAAGATCGATATGCATGCATGCATATGTAGTGGTTTTCAAATAAATTTATGTATTTGATATAAATGTCTTTGTTATTGAGACTTTTCTTGATATTTACAAGTTAGACATGTTATTTATTTTAATTGTATGTTTTCTTGTTTAAACCAACTTTAGTTGGTCTATGGTAGGTAGAAATGGATGATGACCCTTGTTTTGAGCTAGTGGTTGCACTTATTTGGCCATACATATTTGCTTGTAATTTGTATTTGCTCTGCCAATATACTTTCGAAAAATGAATATCAGTTAAAAAGTAGAACCATTTCACCACCAATGAAGTTGTTTCCTTCTTCTCCATTCTCTTCTCGGGTTTTGATGTTTTATTTACATGGTATCTAGAGCTCCATTAATCTTCTGTGAGTGGGAGAAAACTAGTAAAGATAAGTTCTCATTTTTGCAGTCAATACATAGTAATTTTCTCCCAAAAATACAGGAGATGGAGGTAAGGAGTTGCTGCTGGATGCATAATAGTGTTGGTGGTTTTCTCTGTGGAAGTTTATGGAAGATTTTAGGACTCAACTTAGTCATTGAATCCATTTTTTCATAATTTTCTATACACTGCTATTCGTCAAATAAGTTGCACAACTTTTTTCAAATTAAATTGAACCTATAAAATAAGTAAATATACCTGTCTTAAATTATTTTTCATACCAAAATATTCTCCATACTCTACTTATCATCTCTATAAAATTTCATAATTTTTTGAAATGCTTAGCTGTTCCGGCTATTTCTTAACAACATCCTTAAAATATCAAACTTGCTCTGTTGCCTCTCTAAAATTTTTCACAACTCTTATCAATGATTCTTATATAGGAAATAAATTTTTCATATTTATTTTCATCATATCAACCGATTCTGCAAATTTCTTAATTTTTCTCTTGTGCTCAATGTTATAGAATTACGTTCAAACTAGTTCAAAAAGTTATCCGAATTAACAAATAACTCTTACTAGTAATACTGACTCTCTATAACCCTGATTAAGATTATTAGATAAGGGAAGATGTTACATGGAAAAATGTTTAAGCATTAAATGAAGGTGAATTCAGCTAAGACAAGTGTTGTTATGGGAAGCTTAAGAAAATTATGGCAATGATTAATAATGACAAGTGGCAAACCATGAACATGCTAAAACTCAGAAAATTCTAGAACTTAAGGGTGATGAAGCATGACAAGTGTCTATAATGAAGCTTATGATGCAGAAACGTGTATGAAACATGATAAAAAATCAAATTGAAGGTATGATTACAGGAAAAAGGATTTTTCTCAAGGAGAAATTCCATTTTGACTGCCAAGCTACCATACATCATCCCTACCTCATTCTCATACGTAATACAAGTAGGAACTAAGTTATATAAAAACCCATTAAAGCCTCCTAAATTCATCAGAAAACACCCCCAACCAAGCAAAACACAATCAACCCCTGTTTTTCTGCAACTTCACCTTCCATTTCCAACTTCACTTCCAATCTGTTTTAAATTCTGAAAATAGGTAGGAAATGACAAAAAAACACTACTCTTTCTTCTCTATTTCTTCCAACCATTGTTGGTGTATACCATAGAGGCCAATTTATTTTGACCGTACTAGCTTACATTGTATTATGTAATTATTTAATATACGAAGCATTTTATTTATTGTGTTATTTATGATATACATAATAAAGTCATTAGAATAGTAAGTTTTATGTCATACGACATCAAGTGGATGACTTAATCATGAGATCCTATTTGATAGAAATAGAACACTATTCTTAAATGTCTCTAGTCAAGTATTATTATTAATTAAGACGACAATAATGCAGTGAGACTAATATGTGCATAGGCTGATGGCCACATCTCACGGGTCATGGATATGAGATATCAAGTCTTCACATAGGTACATATTAGAGTAATGATGTATTAGACTAACCCACCATGAGAACGTTACATGGATTGTTGCGTGAGTATCATAAGCGATTCTCAAAGTGATAATGGTATATGTAGTCCTTTGACCTGAAATCACTATGATTCCTACATGAGGAGTTGTATGTTTTAATGTCATCAAACATCATTTGTAATAAGGTGATTATAAAGTCAGTTATTGGACATACTGCGAATCATGTAGAGGGATGTGAGTGACCTAGATGAGATTTATCCCTCATACATAACAAGAACAATATCTTCGGGCCCCCTGATTGAGTGAGACTGTGAAATGTATAGTCATGCTCAAATGAGTCAATATGAGATGTTGATCTCGTTTGTTTTTACTAAGTCTACTCGAACATCAGAAAATGGAAGATTGAACAATACAAGGGTGACACATTTAATGCATTGTGTTCAATCTAGATATCTGGACAATAAGACTAAAATATACGGAAACATTAGTCACGAAAAGATTATGTCAAATCACTGACATTCTCATTACTTGGGTAACAGTGATGTGTTACTAGATACTGGTCATTGCTTGTATATTAAAATGAGATTTTAATATTACTGCCAACATCATGAGAACCTGTAGGGTCACACACTTAGAACAGATTAAGTTGGAGCAATTAGAATCCAAGTTGGACTAGGGTTCTATCATAGGCCAGATTCATAACAGATGAGTCCAATGTTACACAACTAAACCTACTGCTACTCTCACTCGCATAAGGCGACCACTATTATAAATAGTATTGCTAAGGGGCTGTGAAGGACATCAATTACAAACTCTAGCCGCACCCTAATAGAAACAATGAGTGAGAGAGTGACAGGTTTCTCTTCTCTTCATAACTAGCACTATGCAAGAGACATGAGACTCCAAGATTGAAGACATTGGACGTTTGTGAGTCTGTTCATGTGGATAACGTAGAGGCGTCATCGTTACTTCAGTACTTGTGATTTGTTTGATCGTTTTTTGTCTGTCTTCAAGAGGTAAACTCGAAAATCACATTTCATGGCTCTTCTTTTCGCATAGATCCTTGGTGGGAATCCTTTTTCTGCTGTGCTTTTGTTCACGGATTTCCCAACAACCATACCTCCTAGTCCATCCCTTTACATCCCTTCACATTGCTCTATTTTTAATTTAATGTAACGATGACATTACAGAATTCTAAAAAATGACCCTTTATTTGAATAACACTGATGTTATTCGAATAAAGTTCACTATAACACTTCAAATACTATTTTCTTGAGTGATTTATTCGAATAAAAATTTCTTTATTCAAATAAAACTTGATAGAATACTTCTAGTGCTATTTTTCTAAAAGATTTATTCTAATAAAAATTCTGTTATTCGAATAAGAGCGTTCTTTCGATAAAAAATTTGTTATTTTGATAAAAGTTGATAAGATGCTGAAAATGAGTTTTTGAAGAGATTTATCTGAATAAACTTTATGTTATTCGAATAACCTTACTTCAAGAAGCCAATTTTGAACAAAAAAATCATTTTCTTTATCAATTTTTCTACATGCTTCATCATTTTAAAGTCTTAATTATTGTTCTGTGTATTGAGCAAAGTTAACTTTGATTCTTTAAAAGTGTTCCTATTTCATTACAATATTTATACTATGATAATATCTATTGTGATACAATTTATTTTATGGAGAAAGTACTTTTGTAATATCATCCTATGGATAAAAATGAATCAATGTGCAAAAGAGAATTATTGCGGCCATGATGAGAGGATTAAGGGATGCCTTAATCAAATTTATTATTGTGACCATGATGAAAGGATCAAGGGACACTTTGGTCAAATTATTGTGACCATGATGAGAGGATTAATGGACGTCTTAATCATTTTTAATGATTATAGTCATGATAAGAGGATTGGGAGACGTTTTAATCAAATTATTGTGGTTATGATGAGAGCATTGGGAGACGCCTTAATAAAGAAAAAGAGGCACATTTGATTAAGAGTATAGAAATGGAATGGTAAAGAGATGATGAAAAGAAGATTTTGAGTAATGATGTGAAAAGAATATTCAGTTACTTATTTTTACAATGTTCTGAATTATTTATTTATTTATTTTATCTTGAATTAGATACTCTCTCTTGTTAAGTTATTTACTTCTTATTTTGCTGATTTATTAGTTGGACTCTTAATTATGGGTTTAGAAATAGAGGATGGTAAAAAGTGGGTGATGAACTGTCAACATGTCATATTTTTACGGTTCAATTCTTTTGCTTTTCATGTTCTTTTTATATTTTTGATTGAATTTTGTTCATAAGTTTCGTTATATTTTTAGTATTGTTTAATTATGTTTTTATTTTGTGATTTATGTGTTTTTGTCAGGTAATTTTGCACATGGAGAAGACTAGACGTTCGAAGAAGCAAGGAAACGAGAAATTTTTCATTAGCGCCCAGAGCTTGAGCGCTAAGAATGGAGCGCTTGAGCACCCAAAGCGTATACAGTAGTGGTGATTTTGTGACACAACACCCGAGCACTGGGTGAAGAGCGCTTGAGCGCGCAAGAAGTAATGCAGCGCATCTTGGTTTAAGTGGCTGAACACCCAAGCGTCCAAAAAGCCAGCGCCTAGGCGCTGGTTGCATAACAAAGCATGTGAGTTTCAATAAATAGAAGAAATTACACCAAATTCAACATATTGAGCACACAACGCAGAAAATTCCTAATCCTGATAGAGTAGTTTCGCAGCAACAAACCTTGGAGGATGACTTCGAAGGGAGGATTCGACTCTTGAAGGCTTGAAGATCATAATCTTCATTAAAGGGGTTTTGATTTCTCTTTCTTTCTAGTTTTCTCCTTTCTTTTGGTATTGCCTTTCATGGGTTTGTATTCTGATTTGGGTTTATTTGTATTGAACACGAGTAGCTAAACCCATAGCTAGGGCTATGGGAGATCTTGTTTTCCTAATTATTTGGGTTTAATTTCCAATTTGATTAAGGTAATTTCTTTTAGGGTCTATCATATTGCTTGCATTCTTGTCATAACTTGATCACTTTTGGCATGTGTTAATTCATCGTTTGACCGATGACCATTCGCATTCAATGAGTGTATCTATATGGTAAACCTAGGATTAGATTGGTGAATAACTAAATATCACTTTTTCTACCAATAGAATTGACAAGTATATTAGTTCATCTCTTAAATTGAGGCTTAATGCATTCCTAATTAATTCAACTAAATGACCAAATAGGTGATTTAATTTAGGAATAGAATATTGTTTCATCCATAACTATTGGGATTCAATAGGAAGTAAGAGAATATTGACAAAAGAATTATCTTACATCATAAATGAAAAAAAATTGAATAATTGGATTCAAGTGAACTTTGCGCCGTAGTCTCTCTCTCATTGATTATCTATTCTTTGTTTAATTGTTCATTATTTTTCTTTATTTGTTTTCTGATTTTATCTTAAATTTTTTCATGCACTTTTTATTGTCTAGATAACAAAGAGTTTTACAAATTTAGTAATTACCATTTATTCCTCGTGGGATCAATAATTGAGACTCAAGTCCTATATTACTTGGCGATAGAGTGCACTTGCTCTTAGTGTATTTTATGCGTATCAAGTTTTTAGCACCGTTACCGGGGAATAAGTTTGGTAATATTAGAAGTGAAAAGCTCCATTTAATTTAGGCACCTTTTTATTTTATTCCTTATTTTATTTTTATTTTTATTTCTTATTTAATTTTATTTTTATTTTTAATTAATTTATCACTTCATATTTTTTGTTTATGCTTACTCGATCTCAATTTCCTGATTTAGCATTTGATCCAAAAATTAAGAAAACAGCTCGCAAGTTAAGGAAGAAAGAAATCTTTTATTGCATCTGTGATAGAAGATATAAACAAGATGGAGAGAGAACCAGTAGTTGAGGCGAATCGTGAAGAAATAGCTACCCCAGCATAATGGACTATGCTTGAGTACTCCATGCCCACTACTAAAAAGTATGGAGGGAGTATTATAAGACCAGCTGTGACAGCTAATAATTTTGAGATCAAACCAGCATTGATCATGATTCAAAATTCAGTTCAATTTGGTGGATTGCCTTCGGATGATCCAAATCAGCATTTGGTCAAGTTCTTGTAGTTGTGTGATACTATAAAGTACAATGGGGTGATAAATGATGTAATCTGATTGTGACTTTTTTCTTTCTCTCTTAGAGACAGAGCAAGTCAATGGTTAACGACACTACTAAGGGGTTCCATCACCACATGGGATCAGTTGACACAATAATTTTTGGCTAAGTATTTTTCCCTTTCTAAATCTGCTAAGTTAAGGAATGACATATCTTCTTCTGTGAAGTTTGACATGGACACTCTCTATGAAGCTTGCGAGCACTTTCAAGAGTTGTTGAGGAGATGTCCACATCATGGATTTCCTGTCTGGCAGCAGGTACAAACTTTTTACAATGGTTTGTCGCATACAAACCATTCACTCATTGATGCTGTTACGAGAGGTACAATTTGAAGGAAAACACTTACTGAGAGTCAAGCATTGATTGAAGAAATGGCGTTGAACAGTTATCAATTGCAGAATGAGAGTCAAGTTCCTAAGAAACAAGCAGGTGTACATGCTATTGATTCTTCTATAGCCATTATGAGTCAATTAGAAGCTTTAATAAAGAAAGTTGAGACTCTAATGGTAACAAATGATAATCACATATTTTATACATTAATAAACTCTCATTTTTAGTCGTTTACACTCTCTATGTACTTAATCGATTGAGTTTAGTTATGTTTTGTAAGTTTGGACTCAAATTGGACTTAATTGATTTTTTTAGCAAGATTTACGTCTTACACTGTTTCTGTATTTTCGTCATATCTTGAGTTATAGATGTCTAATAATTATGTATCTTACCTTGTAGGAAAGATAAGAGAGAGCTCTATGACTTTCATGCAGAGCTCTAGGTGAAAATCAGACATCTAGTGGAACTAATTGGGCTTGAAAGTCAGAATACGAGTTTTGTGATTGGAACCTGAATAGTGTACAGTAATCAGAGTATAACTCGGGCTGTAAGATCTAGATTGAGCTGAAATTTTGGTATCTGCAATTTAAGACCCATATTTATAACTTTCATGAAGAATACAAGTTCGAACTCCTTGGAGGTCATATTAGGCTTGGAAGTCAGAATAGAAGAGCTATAACTAGGCCTGAAAGTAATTGGGCCTTATCTCAGACTGTAGGTGGCCTTTTGAGGTGATTCTAGCAGCATTTGAAAGCTAAGACAAAAGCCTACAACTTTCATGAAGACCACATTTCAATATTCTGACGTATTTAATGACTTCAGAACTGAATGATTTTAGAGACAAATAATCTCCATAATTTTCTACACATCAAAAGTCATTTGGCATTTTCCACTCATTTTTCACTCATCCACTCATTCATGAATCAGCCCCCTTGTCATTTTGTATCCCTAATCCTCTATAAAAGGGAGCCTTAGCTGATCATTTAGGAATGTTGGTCCTAGAGATCAAGATTATGCTATTGTGTTGTTTGTTTATCTTGTTGTAGTTTTCTTTTGTTCTAAATTGAAGTTATGTTCTTCTTCTTATTCTTCTATCTTCCTTTCTTCTTGTCATGAGTAACTAATTTTTATTTTACTTAAGTGAAAGGGTGAAGCTCTTGGTAATAAGTTAAGGTTAGATTAGTTTCTTTCTTATGCTTAAATGATATATTTTTAAGTGATCATTATACGTGTTGTATTTTATTTTCAATCAATTTAGAAACCCTCCTTGTAAAGTGGAGATCTTGATTTGTTGTAGACAATATTTTGGCATAATGAATGCTTGATCCCATTTATAAGTGGTGGTGTTAATAGATGATTAAAGGAATCATAATATAATTATGTATATAATCTTAAATGAACTTTGATTGTTATATTTTCTGATTGGAACCTCCATTATATGTGGATTCTAATTGAGTTATAAAAAGAATTAATCTTGTCCTTAATTTACTTACCAAGAGTGGATCTCCTAACCCAAGTAAATCTTTTTTATTTGTGACTAAGTTTTATCACTTTTATTATTGTGACAGAATATTTACCTTACGTCAAAGAATTTTTCTTCATCAATTCCCTGTGGATCGACCTCGAACTCCCGAGATTTTATTATTTGAGATAACATGCACTTGAGTTTATAACTTTTAATCCGCATCAAGTTTTTGGCGCCGTTACCTGGGACTTGATTTGAAGAACAAGTTTTTATGTAAATATTTTTGTGTATATATATATATATATATATATTTTTTTCTGTGGATCTTGTATATATATATTTTTTCTACTCTTTTAATTTTTTTTTCTTTGTACTTACTAACGTATTAACTTAGTGGGAAAAACTCTCTCTTATCCCTATGTAATCTTTAATCATTATGAAATAATCTTTCTTCTTCTCTTCTCTCTCACCGGAGCAAAAAATCGGCTTGCCGATTCTCCGATTTTCATGTTTTAAATTTACTTTTTGCACTTTATTTTCTGTAATTTATTTTTTGTACTTTATTTTTTGTACTTTACATTCTGCCCTTTATTTTGTGTACTTTATTTTCTGTATTTTACTTTCTATATTTTATTTCTAACTTCCTTACTTATTAACCTACTAACATTTTAATTTTCTTGCTTACTAACTTACTAACTGTCTAACTTTCTTACTAACTTTCTAACTTTCTAACCTTCTAACTTTCTAACATTTTACTTGACCTGCTTCTAACATTTTAATTTACTTGCTTCTAACAGTTTAATTTACTTGTTACTAACTTTTTAATTTATCAGCTTATTAACTTATTTGGTGGTTGGTTTATACCACACCCTTGTGAATATATATTTGGTGGCTAGTTTATAGCACACCCTTGTAATATTTATTTGGTGGCTAGTTTATACCACATCCTTGTTAATATTTTATGGCAGGTTTACCGCCTACTTGTTAATAATAATAATATTATTATTATTTTATCATGGTAGGTTTATCGTCTACTTGTTAATATTTTTTTTTTATGGAAGGTTGAGCTCTATATATATTTTTATTTTATTCTTCTTATTTCTTCTTCTCTTTTGTCATGTGTAGTTAAATTCATTTGTTTCTAGGGTGAAAATGTAACTTGATTCAATCAACATGTATTAAGATTGAAATTTTAATTATTTTCTTTTTTATTCAATTTGAGTGCTTATTATGATTCTTTATGCTTTTATGAATTGGCCACTTATAAATTGATCTAGTGAGGTGTATGTAGAATCGAAAGATTTGCATATGACTTAGACCATAAATAATAAGTGTCATGATTTATAATCATCTAGGAATGGAGGTTATAGGTTATGTGGGAGAATTGTGGTATTTTTCATGAGAATCCATAGAGTAAAGGTCATGTCTTTAAGAGTTAAGGTTTAAACCAAGGAATTGAGTTTTAATTAATTACTGGATTCTCCCCATCAATTGAATGATTAGAAATTAATTAGAATGAAGGTTCCAAAGCTACTCTATTGTCTATAATAGATTATTGAATCAAATGAAGTCAGATCCCTAGTGTTTTAATTTCATGTGTTTACATCCTTAATGTGTTTTGCACTCATGTACTTTGTTCTTTATTTTCCCTCTTAATTTCGTGTGTTTTAGTTTTTTTCCCTCTTAATCGTCAACTTTATTACTTTGACAATTCAGTGCACTTGTCGATTTTCTCAACAAGTTTTTGCAAACCTAGGTTGATACAGTGGATTTTGTTGCTTCAAGAATTCAACATCACAATAAAAGATAGGAAAGAAGCAAAAAATGTTATTGCAGATCATTTGTCCATACTTACAACATGCTCACCTTTTGATATCACACCTATCAATGATTATTTTCTTGATGAATTTTATTTCTGTCAATTCCATGCCTTGGTTTGCTAATATTGTCAACTTTCTTGTAACAAGCGATATCGTTCTTTGGGGATGATTTTCATAAACAGAGAAGATAAAATATTATTCATTAAGAATGGACTGAGTAAGGAGTCATTAGATGATATCTTATTGACTCTTGAGACACATTCTTGTGAAGTTGTGCATCGTGAACTTATTAATTTGTGGAATCTCTTCAGGGACTAACAAAAGCGTTACAGTCTTGGGAATTTGACTCAAAAAGATCATGTTTGCCAATTTATAAGAAAATTGGATGGGAAGCTTATCCTCGACTTATAGAAGGCGTTTAAGCCGTTACTGGACATAAAATCAGAGGAAGATGTGAGCCATAATTACAATAATATGTATATATTATCTTGTACATCTCCTAAAAAAAAGAAGAAAAAAATAAAAAAATAAAAAAGGTGAAACTTCGGTTGTACTTGGTCTTTAATTAGGTTAGGAGCCCCTGCCAGCGGTAGTCCCGTCATTGACCCGAGTGGACCTTCGCACATTAGTCTGTAAATAAGGTTCGTGTGCCATGCTTTGTAGAGAGCTGTGCAAGCATTTCCAGGTTTTAACCGTAGGCTCTGCTTGCTGATGGACAGATAGAAGCGTCCCATGTTTGCATTCTCGAGTGACAATGCCTCTGAGCTCAATTCATGAGGGACGATGCATAGGCTGGGATATCCGAAAAGTAGGAGGAGTGCCTTAAGTCTGAAATTCCTTAAGGGAATTCGATTTCTCTTCAAGGGGTAGTAAGATTATGAAGGCTACTGCACTCATGACGCGTAGTATAAAGATACGCTATGAAACCTGTACATAAAGGTATGTCATCATTTGTTATTATTATTTTATCTTTGTATGATTTTATTGTATTTTGATTTTGGACAGACGATCCTTTGGGTGGGATCCTTCAAGGGTTTCTAGACTTCTTTACCCTGATGGTTATCTTGAAGTCTAAAAAAATTAAAAAATTAAAAAATTAAAAAAATTAAAAAATTAAAAATCAAAAAAAGTTTCTTAAATTCAAACTTTTCTGACAACAGCCAACCTACCCATACAAGAGTTATTATACTTTTTTTATTTTTTTCCTTATTTAAACACTCCATTTTCTTCACTTTCCTGCAACTCATAATCATTTAAAGTGAGTGTGAGTACAGAAATGGAGGGAGCTTCTTCTTCTATTTGTAAACTTACAAATATCTGTGTATTTTATGGGTCAAGTTATGGGAAGGGTTTAGAGTATGTAAACGTAGCAAGCACTCTTGGTTGAACACTTGCTGTGAGGAAAATTCATGTAGTATATGAGGGAGGTAGCATTTGGTTAATGTGGACTGTATCACTTTCTTCACATATAGGAGGCAATCAGGTTTTAGGTATCATTCCTAGACCTTTAACTCGAAAGAACATCACTGGAAAGACAATTGGGGATGAGCTTCAAGTATCATCTATGCATGAACGAATGAGGACAATGCTTGCAAACTCTGATGCATTCATAGCCTTACCAAGTGGTTTTGGTACTTTGGAAGAAGTTTTTCAAATTAACTCTTGGGCCCAACTGAACATCCACCATAAACCCATAGGTTTGTTGAACGTTAATAATTTCTTTGATCTTTTGTTATTTTTTCTTGACCATGCTGTGGAATAGAAATTTATCACACCTTCGACAAGACGACTCCTTATCTCTGCTTCCACTGTTGATGAGTTGATTGATAAATTAGAAATTTTTGTCTATGAACTTGATCCAGTAATAGCTCAGCTAGATTGGTCAGAAGGAAACAGTGAGGGAAGCAGTATGAAAAGCAAGCTAGATTAGACACTCCAACTATTTAAATAATTACAAGATTTAGTTTTATTTATTGTACTTTGCTTCTGTTTAAATTTGTGTAAGGTTTCTCTTTTCAGTAATTGCAGCAATAAGTAATATATTCTATCCTTTACATAACTATATTTTGACATTGAGGACAATGTTGTTATTTGGTTGGGGGGAAGGATGGTTGTGAAAAGTAAAAAAAAAAAACCCAAAAAAAAATTAGGAAGTGTGTTTATTAATTTGTTTGTTGTGTTTATATGTTTGTCAGCAACTTACTAACAACAAAACTAATTAAGGATGACAGAGTAAGGAGTAAATTATTTACTCTTGAGACGCATCAAAATTGGTGGCATAGTAAAGAGTAACTAGGTAGATAACTTTGTTGTGTGGATATAGCAATTCAAATTCAGTCAAATTCAGGAATATTTGTATGATTGAGTAAATTGTCTTCTTTCTTAAAAATCACATGCTTGGTTATAGATGTTGAATTGGTGGACTGAGAATGATAGAATTATGTCTTGTGAGATTTTGAGCCTATTGATGAATGGATTGAACATTTGTACCATTTTCTTCTTTCTTGTGTGAATTTCACTCATGGAATTGTTACTCTAGAACTTGCTTTGATTCTTTTTGAGACTACATTTTCATATGCATACATAAATATGATTAAGGCATTTTTCTTGAAATAGCTGTTTTAACCAAATAGCCAAGAATGACTGTGCACAAATAGGTAGCCTTGCTCAGCAGCATATTGTCTCAATATGATATCAAGCACTCTTATGGCTTCTTGAAAAAAAATTTATTCCTGCCAACATAAAGTATTAGAAATGGCCTATTTCTCCTTACTTAATCCCTTTGAGCTTATTTGATCATTCTTTGTTTTGAACTCATTATGCACCTTAAATGAAAAATCATGTTCTTACCTAGCCTTAGGGAATAAGAGAACATTAGCTTTGTCATTGGATGAGTTCTTGAACAAGTGTGGGGGTGTGTGTACAGAATGGTAAAAAAATGTTTACTTAAAAAATGTATATATTATGTTCTTCTTCTTAAAGAAAAAAAATAAATATAATATATATATATATATATAAATAAAAATTAAAAAAATTAAAAAAATGTGTAAATAAGGGCCAACAAGGCAATAAAAGAAAGGAAAAGAATATGTAAAGGGAATTTGTATTAGGTGGAGTTGGGATGAACTTTCATGCTTATTAATTGAACTCATCTTTTATGCTCTTTTATTCTTTTTGATATTTAACTTGTCATATCTATATTACATTCTTCTTTACCTTGACCCCATTACAACCTTGAATAAAGTCCTCATGATTTGTGTGTGCATGTGTTCTGAGTAGTGGAGAAGTAGAAGATAAGCAAGCTTATGGTAATACAATTTTCATGGGTTGAATTGAGTGAAATACCTACCTTTTAAACACTTGAGGGATTGAGAGTGAATCCTGTGAAGATCTATCATTCTTGACAAATGATTTTCAATTAAAGTTTCCTTACTTGTTAGTTTGAGATGTGAAGAAACGTTACCTAATAAATGTTTTGATCCCTTGAATCTTTAGTTGCTCTTCTTAAATATTATTAAAAATTGAGTCTTTTAGAATTTTTAGCTTTTGAGTTTGTGTTGTTTTTCCTTGTTCCCTAGTTTTGCTCTTATGTGTTTTGCCTAAGAGTGCAAAAAGCTAAGCATGGAGAAATTTGATAATCACATATTTTATACACTAATAAACCCTCATTTTTAGTCATTTACACTCTCCATGTACTTAATTGATTGAGTTTGGTTATGTTTTGTAAGTTTGGACTCAAATTGGACTTAATTGATTTTTTCTGCAAGATTTACGTCTTACACTGTTTCTGTATTTTGGTCATATCTTGAGTTATAGATGTCTAATAATTATATCTCTTACCTTGTAGGAAAGATAAGAGAGAGCTCTACAACTAGTGGAACTAATAATCATGAGAGCTCTAGGTGAAAATCAGACATCTAGTGGAACTAATTGGGCTTGGAAGTCAAAATACGGGTTTTGTGATTGGAACCTGAATAATATATAATAATCAGAGTATAACTCACGCTGTAAGATCTGGATTGAGCTGAAATTTTGGTATTTGTAAGTTAAGACCCATATATACAACTTTCATAAAGAATACAAGACTCAATTGGACTCCTTGTAGTTCATATTGGGCTTGGAAGTCAGAATAAAAGAGCTATAACTGGACCTAAACATTGTGCAGTAATTGGGCCATATCTCAGACTGTAGGTGGCCTTTTAAGGTGATTCTGGCGTCATTTGAAAGTTAAGACAAAAGCCTACATCATGAAGACCACATTTCAATATTCTAATGTATTCAATGACTTCATAACTGAATGATTTTGGAGACAAATAATCTCTATAATTTTCCACGCATCAAAAGTCATTTGGCATTTTTCACTCATTTTTCACTCATCCACTCATTCATGAATCAGCCCCCTTGTCATTTTGTATCCTTAATCCTCTATAAAAGGGAGCCTTGGCTGTTCATTTAGGAATCTTGGTCCTAGAGATCAAGCTCATGCTATTGTGTTGTTTGTTTATCTTGTTGTAGTTTTCTTTTGTTCTAAATTGAAGTTATGTTCTTCTTCTTCTTCTTCTTCTTCTTCTTCTTCTTCTTCTTCTTCTTCTTCTTCTCTCTTCCTTTCTTCTTGTTTATGAGTAACTAATTTTCATTTTACTAAGATGAAAGGGTGAAGCTCTTGGTAATAAGCTAAGGTTAGATTAATTTCTTTCTTGTGCTTAAATGATATATTTTCAAGTGGTCATTATACGTGTTGTATTTTGTTTTTAATCAATTTAGAAACCCTCCTTGTATAGTGGAGATCTTGATTTGTTGTAGACAAGATTTTGGCATAATGAATGCTTGATCCCATTTATAAGTGGTGGTATTAATAGATGATTAAAGGAATCATAATATAATTATGTATATAATCTTAAATGAACTTTGATTGTTGTATTTTCCAATTAGAACCTCCATTATGTGTGGATTCTAATTGAGTTATAAAAAAAATTAATCATGTCCTTAATTTACTTACCAAGAGTGGATCTTTTAACCCAAGTAAATCTTTTTTATTTGTGACTAAGTTTTATCACTTTTATTGTTGTGACAAAATATTTACCTTACGTCAAAGAATTTTTCTTCATCAATTCCCTGTGGATCGATCTTGGATTCTCGAGATTTTATTACTTGAGATAACCTGCACTTGGGTTTGCAACTTTTAATATGCATAAAGAAACAATGCGGTCTTGACGAGCACCGAACTCAATCAAAATTAAAATCGAGTTCTACCTATGGCTTGTAGCATAGAGGTTAACACCAGATCGTCTCTCAAGGATTTTACTTACAATTTAACCAGATCAAGACGAAATTGGGAAGGGCAGTTGAGCATACATAAAATGTAAATAACAGAATTCAAACAAAAAAGGATAAAATAGAATTAATGAAGTAACCAATCCAAGAGAATTAACCAAACCTGATTTTAATCTATCCTTGAATATTATAGGTCCATTCAATTATCAATCAACCCCTTGGTCTTAGATCACTTCAAGACGCCTCTCCATGTTCCACGAATCTTTTACTAGAAACGCTTCCAAGATTCAATTAATTAAGGTTAGACAAATTAAGCACCCATCCAAATCGAAATTAACTTAAAAGCCAAAACCCAACCAAGTTAAACATTTCATCAAACACCTTCAATGTCTTGTTTAATCTCTGAGTTCATCTCTTTGTACATGATAATTAAGAAATTAACATATAGAAATTCTAATTAAACAACCAGAATTAACAAAAAGAAGAAGAAGAAGAGAGACTTGATTAATAGATGAATATAACAATTAAAGCATAATCTTAAGATTAAGCATCAAGTTGTTCAATCTCTTGGATTGATCTAAAGGGCCTACCCCTCCATGAGAAGGGGAGAAATCAGAAAATTAAAAGAAGAGAAAATGAAATTCTAAAGAGAATGAGGAGGAAGAAGTTCTAGAGAGAAGAAGAGAAAAGTGTAGAATGGGAGGTCCCTCTGCCTAGCCTTAGATTTTTTCCTAAAACTACCTCCTATTTTGGCCTCACATGATTTAAGCCACTTAGATACAAAGTTGAGTTCATTATGAACAATTGGGCTCAAACCCTAAGCAATTTGGAGTTCTACAACTCAAGTTATGATCAAAATAATATCAAAGGGTCACTAAACTCGTATTCTAACTTCCAGGCCCAATTCGGCCCATTAGACATCAGATTGAGACTTTGAGCTCTCATTAAAGTTGTAGAGCTTCCTTTCAGCTTTCCTACAAGGTAAAATGCATAATTATCATATATCTAGACTCAATATATGGGCAAAATACAGAAACAGTGTAAAACCTCAACAATATTGTGAATTATCAATTAAACTCAACTTGAGCCCAAAGTTATAAAACATGACCAAACTCAAACAATTAAGGACATAGAAGGTGTAAATGACTAAACATGAGGGTTTATTAATGTATAGAATATGTGATTATCAGGTCTCACTAATCATTTATGAAGCATATGGAGGACAGGGTCATACAAGTGTAAACTGTCAAGTTGGTAGTCCATTCGCCCCCAAGTTTGAAGTAGGAAATTTTATTGGTAATTCCAACCGATAGCAGTACAATCCATATGCCAATACGTACAATCCTGGATGGAGGGACCACCCTAATTTCAAATGGAAAAATCAACAGGGCTATCAGTAGAATCAGTAAAGAGCTCCATAACCACCTCCAGGTTTCCAAGCACCTGCAGAGAAGCCAAGCTTTGAAGATTTGGTAATGAAGTATATGCAGAATTCAGATACCATAATGAAGAGCATAGAGACTCAAATTTGTCAGTTGGTTACATTGATGACAGCGAGGACACCAGGGACATTGCCTAGTAATACCGAGACTAATCCAAAGGAATAGGTCCATGCAATTACTTTAAGTAGTGGTAAAGAACTTGGGGAGTCCTCATAGAAGAAGAAAATGCCAAAGTACAGAGATATTTTTGATGAGTCATCTACTGTGAAAGATGAGAAGGAAAATGAAGCATCTAGTCCATCAGGAATTGAGACAAAGAAAAATGATGTTCTTATTGAAGATGTCTCAATTCAAGATGTCAACAAAGCAAGAGAGGTTGAGAAGAAAGAACCAAAGTGGCAGAGAGCGAAGAAGGATCATGAGCAATGCACAATATACAAATCATCACCACATGCTAAGAATCCATTCCCTCAGAGGCTCAAGAACACTTAGCCAGATAAGGAATTTGCTAAATTCTTGGAGATGTTCAAGAAATTGTAAATTAATATTCCGTTTGTTGAAGTCATCTCTCAAATGCCCAAGTATGCAAAATTCTTGAAAGAAATACTTACAAAGAAATGTAAGCTTGAGGAGTTTGAGACGATATGTCTTAATAAGGAGTGCTTTGCCATACTCTTGAAGAAGTTACCCCCAAAATTAAAAGATCCATGGAGTTTTACTATTCCTTACTTTATTGGTAACTCTTATTTTGAGAAAGCATTATGTGATTTAGGTACTAGTATTAATTTGATGCCTTTCTCTGTTTTTAAGAAATTGGGAATGCAGGAACCAAAGCCCACCAACATTTCACTACACTTGGCTAATAGATCCATCACTTACCCTTGCAGTGTGGTGGAGGATGTTTTGGTGAAGGTGGATAAATTCATATTCCCAGTTGATTTTGTGGTGCTGGATATGCAAGAGGACGCTGATATCCCTCTCATTTTTGAAAGACCGTTTTTGGCCACTTTAAGAGCCGTGATTGATGTACCTAGAGGTGAACTCATCTTGAGAGTGGATGGAGATTATGTGATCATCAATGTCTTTAGGGAGGCTAAATCTTCCCCAATGTCAAATCTCCATGCCCCTATCAATTTTGTTCAAGCTAAGAAGCAAGAAGCCTTAGCTATTAAAGATCCCCCGCCATCATACAATGTTGATGTTGACCTTTTGAAAACTTAAGTTGTTGAAATAGATAAAGGTCCTCCTATGATCCATGCTTCTTCACAAATTGGTCCTTCATCTGTTGATTAACCGAAACCACCATGGTTTAGCGGGATCTCTTGCGCGCCAAGAGCAACCAAGTCCTTATCAAGCTCAAAATACTTTTGGAGGCACCTCCAAGGTCATGGACAAGGGGTGGAATGACTGCTTTGAAATGAAGAATGCATCATCCTATTTCTCTTGCTTTAAGCCACCTTGATTTATCTGAAAAAGGCAACGTCAAACTAATGACGTTAAACAAACACTTCACAGGAGGCAAGTTGTGTTACTTCTTTTTATTTCTTATTTTAATTATTTTTGTTATTTTTATTGTTATTTTCTAGATGCTACTCATTTATTTTGGAACAAATCTTGTGATTTTTCAAATTCTATTATAGCGCTGACTCTTGTGCTTCTTCTATGCTCGACATTGGGTCATTTTTCATCAGGTTATGTTATTCTTTTCTTTATCCCTTTATTTTTTTTCCACATTAAGGACAATGTTTATCTTAAGTGGGGGGTACTTTTAAAAAATTTTTTAAAAAAATTGATGAGCACTTGAGTATTGTTGGTAATCAAGTTGAAATTGTGTGTTAATGTCTTGATTTATTTTGAGCTAATGGATATATGTTTTAAAGGGGATTTCATTGCTCATGAGCTGATAATGTGTGAAGCAATCTTTTTCAATGAAGCAAAGTGAAATTTAGCATCTTAGTTGAAAATTAGTTATGTTTGCTTGCTTTTATTCTTTTTATTAACTTTAGCCAGAAAGTGAGTTTTGAGCTTTAATGATTGGATTTTTCATAAACAAAATTCTATTTTTCTTCTTGAGTGAGTTTTCTCTTTATTGATGTACGCTAGAACTTGCTTTGATATCTTGTTGGGCTTTAATGATTTATATACAAACATGAATATGATTAAGGCTATTAGTCTTAATTCTTTCTTGACTTTCAGAGTTGTATTGATAAAATAATCCCTTAGATGCCCCATTTAAGTCTGAAATTGATTTCTTTGAATACCTAATTGAATAATCAGGTTGAATTCTTTGGAACATCTGATGTGTTGATTGAAAAGTCTTGAAAGGTTACTTTTGTCTTTAAGGGTTGAAAAGAAAATGAAAAAAAAAAGTTTAAAAGAAAAGAAGAAAGAAAAGGATTGTTGGTGAAGAATAATGAGAATGTTAGGCAAAAAGTGGAAATTTGTTATATTCTTGTGCAATGTGCTCTATTTATCATCTTTTTAACCTAATTCTACTTTATATTGATTTATCCATGAGCATTCTTTACCCTTGTTTATCTTTTTACTACCTTTCATTATAACCTTGGCCCCGTTACAACCAAAGGAAGTTCTTTTGATTCTTGTGTTGGATGTGAATTTGGAAATAGAGATGAGATTGATAAGCAAGCCTATGATATTATATTTTTCAAGAGAAATTTGAGTGATCTCTTTGTCCTTAAACACTTGAGCGATGAAAAGATGAGTGACCTCAATTGGTTGGTAAAGAGAAAAGTTACAAGCTAGACCCAAGCCTTTAATTGTTTTAAGTGCTAAATGATCTTGCTTGATTAAATCTGATTGCTGAACTTAAATTTTTAAATTATGGAATTTCCCTTGATTCATGTTTCTGGATGTTGAGTTTGATCTTGTTGTTGATTCCTATTCTTTGCTTGAGGACAAGCAAAGCTCAAGTATGGGGGAGTTGATAAACCGTCAACATGTCATATTTTTACAGTTCAATTCTTTGGCTTTTCATGTTCTTTTTATATTTTTGATTGAATTTTGTTCGTAAGTTTCATTATATTTTTAGTATTATTTAATTGTGTTTTTATTTTGTGATTTATGTGTTTTTGACAGGTAATTATACATGGAGAAGACTAGACATTCAAAGAAGCAAGGAAAAGAGGAATTTTTCATCAACGTCTAGAGCTTGAGCACTGATAATGGAGTGCCTTGTAACACCCCCTTTAGGGCATCACATTTACGGATTTCAACTTACCAAATTTTAACCAAGTTATAAAAATTAATAATATTATAAGTACGTTTCTCAAATATTTTTCTTTGCTAATAAACAACTTAAAGAAAATGCAAAATATACCAAACCAAAATAATTTACATCATTTACATATCAAGTTTTAATACTTTAAAACATCCAGCTTTTATCCTCAAAATATTTATACAAGTACTACAGCTTAAACGTAAACTAACCTAGTACCCACATCTAGTCAGAAGGGTACTCATCCGGATCCTCCTCCGGATCTTCCTCAGACTCCTCAAATGACAAAAACCCCGGATGGTCACAAGGCTACGGACAGGAGTCCATGCAAAAGAAACAACTGAGTCCTCCGTAGGAGTAACACGACGAGTACTCCACAAAAACTCCATAGGCATAGTAAAACGTAAATGCACAAAAGCACTAAACGAAAATATAGGGACCCCATGAAAAGTCCTACTAAGGGTCATAGATACCTCCCCTATATATACCACATGATCCTCATCAGCATCGTAACGCCATGCATTCGTGCCTCCTCTATACAGCACTTTCACATAACCTAGAAAACCCCTTGATGCCATCACAGTAAACAAACAAACTAACACAGACAGAAATGAGGCGATCCGTCCTCTTCTTCCTCTTCACCCTCTTTATCAAACATACAAGTAAACAGAATAACATAGCAAAGAGATGAGATCCCCTACATCAATACCATCATGGCAGTAAAAAGACAGTAAAACAACATATTATTCATACACAGTATTTAACAGATATATTCATAGCATCATATAATCATTGCATTAAATAGAAAATAATTACTACAACACACACACACACACACACACACACACACACACACACACACACACACACACATATATATATATATATCACAGTAAAATAATGACTGACTATGCACATGCACAATGAACCAATTTCCTACTTCATGGAGCAAAACTCAATTTCGGAGAGAATGATCTAGAAGATATGTCGGCCGCTTCAGACCAAGTGCTATAATTTCTCAACGTGCACATTAGACATTATACACGACATTCTACGCCAAATCATGAATAGAATAGTGTTTAGTCAAGATCATCGGAGTATTGCTCAATTACCATGACCCAGTGGAGCTACCTACTGTCCATTTGTGGAATTCCTGTGCTCCTACGCTTCCTAGTTCAAGAAGTGAACAACATTGCGCAATTCGCACCTGCACTTAGGTGTAATTCAACTCCTAGGCAACAATAGCCTTAACTAACACCATCTATTTGACAAATGCATGTCCAATGACTTAATGCACATTATAGGTCACTATTAGTCACAAACACACAGTGATATATCTGGGTCCAATATATTGGCCTGACAGCAAAACTTGTTGTTTCTCTCAATCATGTAGCATTTTTATCGCATTTTCACAATCACGGAAAACCTCTGTCACGTTTTCAAATTGCGTAATAGTTTTTCAACATTTTCTCAACCGCATAGGGATTTTAAAATGTTTTCTCAATCGCATAGCTAAAAATTACCATTTTTAAATCGCATAGAAGTTTTTCTACATATTTTCAATCGCTTAAAATATTTTCTCAATATTCTAAGCTCAAATTAAAACTTTTCTTATTTAATATCAAAATTAGACTTTATTTCCATTATTTCCTCATTAAATCCCCTCTAATATTTTTCTCAAAATCCATATTATTTTAATTTTAAATAAAATCCTTTTCCATTTAATTTATTTAAAATTCATTTAAATAAAATACTTGAAAATCCCAAATTACTCCTTAGTCCTAAATTCCTTCTAGTGGCCGAAATTCACTTCTTAATTAGTGATAAAAATATATTAATTTTTATTTTTATTTTATAATTCCTTAATTAGATTTATCACCACTAATCCTCTAGATTACCATTTAATAAAACATTTTTGAAATGGATTCCCCTTTGAAGGGCTTAGAGGCCGTGAGCCTCAATGGCTATTGGAGCCAAAATTCCTTTCCTCTCAAGCCTAAATCATAGCATACAATATACTTAAACATAAAAAATCCTACTTTAACAAGTTCATACATAATATCAAAGCAATAAATCACATAGGATAAATAATTACAAACCACACAAATTACACACAATTTCGTGTCCCTCACCACCACAAGTGGTTGATGACGTTAATCTCCCTGTTACCTTAGATATAGCTTCCCAAGCTCCTTGTATGATCCTTTGTATAAACTTCCTCCACCAAGTAGCTCTTAAAATCAAAACAAACACAATAAATTAACATCCAAGGTTAGGGCAAGACAACCATAGATCAAATATGGTCTTAGAATTTCAAAAATCAAATAAGAACTCAAGTTTCAAGAATTTTACTTTGAAATCCTAGAACTTGAATCCAAAAATCAAGCTTGAAGATGATGGAATCAAGCCTTGATCACAACTTCAAAGTTGCTTGGAATGGTGTTTAGGACTAAATGGTAAGGTTTGTTTGAATTATGAGTGATTGGAAAGTGTTATTGGGTGATGAGGTCGTGAGCTAGATGAGAGAAAATGAGATAAAATAGTGTTTAGATTTTGAGAGAAAAAATGATAGCTTTTTGCATGTAATAGAAAATGAAACTTAGCCACTTTGGAGCTAAATGGCCATGAGATAGGAAAGAAAGGAGTGTGATAAATTTGACCACTTTCAACCCTTCACAACCAGTGATTCAATCAATAGTGGACATCCAAGGCTTCTACGCTAAGCTTGCTCCAAATTGGTTAAGCTTAAAGTTGTCATAACCATCACATTGGACCAAAATAGATATTTTCTAGATATTTTTAGAAACTATTATCCAATGGACAAAGATTACTGATAGTTATTATCCAATGGATAATAACATTACACAATATATAATCACATTACCCAATGGATAATAGGATGTACCAAAAAATCTAATACAGAAAATTTTGTCAACTATTTCCAGTTTCGGGTTTAATAAGATCCCTCAGCTCCGCATTAACAATTCGAAACTTTCAGGTCCAGGAAATTTTTTTTATTTTTCTGAGCCCGCTTCAAACACACATACAACTCAAAATAATATTAAAATAATCAAAATTATTTAAAAATTCCCAAAAATTTACAAAAATTCTCAAATATTATAAAACTCATAAATATCCAGAAATACAAAAAATCGGGGTGTTATACGCTTGAGCGCCCAAAGCATATGATGCAGATTTAGTGACGCAGCACCTGAGCATTGGGTGAAAAGCGCTTGAGTGTGCAAAAAGTAATGCAGCGCATCCTGGTTTAAGTGGCTGAGCGCCAAAGCGTCCAAAAAGCCAGCGCCTAGGTGCTGGTTGCGTAACATGGCACGTACATTTCAATAAATAGAAGTTACGCTAAATTCAACATATTGAGCACATAACGCAGAAAATCTATAATCTTGAGAGAGTAGTTTCGCGGCAGCAGACCTTGGAGGACGACTTTGAAGGGAGGATTTAACTCTTGAAGGCTTGAAGATCATAATCTCCATTAAAGGGGTTTTGATTTCTCTTTCTTTCTAGTTTTTCCCTTTCTTTGGGTATTGCCGTTCATGGGTTTGTATTCTGATTTGGGTTTGTTTGTATTGAATATGAGTAGCTAAACCCATAGCTAGGGTTATGGGGGATCTTGTTTTCCTAATTATTTGGGTTTGATTTCTAATTTGATTAAGGTAATTTCTTTTAGGGTCTATCATATTGCTTGCATTCTTGTCATAACTTGATCACTTTTGGCATGTGTTAATTCATTGTTTGACCGGTGACCATCCGCATTCAATGAATGTATCTATATGATAAGCCTAGGATTAGATTGGTGATGACCAAATATCAATTTTTTCTACTAATGAAATTGACAGGTATGTTAGTTTATCTCTTGAATTGAGGCTTAATGCATTCTTAATTAATTTAACTAAATGCCCAAATAGGTAATTTAATTTAGGAATAGAATATTGTTTCATCCAAGATAATGTCGATAATTAGAGTTCTCGATGATTTAAGAGTTGAGAAAGTTTTTATGTCAAATCTTGGAGACTATGTCTTTTCTGTTACTCTAGGAGACCTTTTCCTGATCATACTACTCTTCGATGAGTAGTTAAAGAAGAACATATTTTGTAAATATATAAAAATGTGAAAAGTTATAGTAGCACCTTGAAGGCTTTAGTAGAGCCTAATTTTGTTAATTGGTGTTTAGCTTTAAAGTGTGTTATATGTATAAACTAACTTTTGAAAGGTTTATTCCTTTATGTAAAATATCATATAATCTAATGAGAACGTCAGTAATTTGTCATGTAACATAATATTCTAATTTGATATTTTAAATTATTTTTAGATAAGAATAATAAAAAAAAATTAGAGTAGGACCTTACTAAAAATCCCAATTTGAAACATGAAACAAGAATCATATCAAAAATAAAGAGTAGGTGGAAGGTGGATGAAAATAAAAACTGAAATCAAAAGTTCATATAAGAGAGAGAAGGAGGGAGAGAGAGATCGTATTAGTGGGTGATGGGGGATGATTGGGCCTTCAATGACCGATGGCAGCAAAGGTAGCTTTAGAGATGTGATGGCTTTGTTTGAGAGCTCTTGCTCCCTCGAGTCCCTTTAATTGGTTTCAATGAGTGTACAATTATACTTTTTTAATTAGATTTAAAAAAATCACCAAAACATAATTACATTAGACCAACGGTCTAACCCAGTTTATCAATTAGATCTAATTTTTTATTGGTCTAATCTAGTTAAATCACTCAAACGGCTATATAAATGAACCAAAACTAGACAATGCTCTAGTTTCCAGTTTAGTTGATCAAATCGACTAATCTAGTCTAGTCCAAACAATATTGGTATCATTGCTATTACTTTAACAGAGCTTTGGGGGTGTTGCATGGTCTGTACCTTGCTTGGGTTAAGGTTGAATCTCAAAGTGCTATCTCTCTCATTAGAGCTTGTAAAGAGATTGCTCATCCTGCTTATGCTAGTGTTGATGAGACTAAATGATTCTAGATAGAGATTGGTTAGTGAGATTCTCCCATACTTTTAGGGTAGCTAGAAAAGCTGCAGACATGTTGGCACACAAGAGTCACTCCTTAGACTTTGGGGTCCATTGTTTTTCAAGTTCCCCCACTTGTTTGCCTAATGTGAGAGATGACATGACTGGTGTAACACCCTAGACAAACATGTTAGACTTGTACATGGTTACAAAGGTAGCCTAATACTTGCTTAACATGTCTAATGAATTTTATGGCTTTTTCAGCATGTTTAGTCACTTTACTGTAACATTATTTGTGCGAGAAATAACTATTATTAGCCTTGGAATTGACTTAAACTGCTTAATGGAAATAAACGTGGAGAGTTTGTTTCTAAGTCACAAATGTGTGAACTATACTACAGTTAAAATTTGAGAATAAACAGAGTTAGTTTAGTATTTTTAAGCATACTGGTTGTGTGTTTTAATACTGGATTAACTAATCATAGATATGAAAAATGTGATAATGGTGCAACAATATTTTAGATGAATCTTACGATTTATTCTAAAGTTGTTGGAAGTTCAAAAATTGGATTTGGTGAAATCTAAGGATTTGGTGAAATCTAAGTATTCTTAACAGATCGAGAGTTATAACCTGGTCACTTAAGTGACCAAGTCTCTCACGAGTCTCTATTTAAAAAGCAGCAAGTACTGCTGCCAACAAAGAGAAGAGAAACAAAAATAGAAAAAAGAAGAGAAAAGGGAGAAAGGGGAGACCAAAGGAGAAAGAAGAAGGAGAAAGGATCAAAGTTTGAATGAGGATCCAAGATCAAGTTAAGGCTTCAAGATCTTCATCCATACAAGAGGTAGGGGAGCTCCTTTCATCTTTTTCATTTTTGTTCATGTAGGATGAACATAGGGTTTATGAATGGGAGAATGGGTTTGGTGAGCCAAACCTTTGTCTTAACTTGGTTCTTGATTTCTAGAGTTGAGATAGAGAATTTCTAATTCATTGGATGCCATGGTTGCTGGTTTAGCTTAGTGGATGTTCATATGCCTATTTGATGAGCATTTTAGGTTTTGGATGTTTGTTGGCTTGATTTAGTTTAAATCCATGATTCATGAGTTATGTTTAGTGTTTGATGATTCTACCATGATTAGTGACCATGATTAGAGTTAGAAAACACTTAAAATATAAATTTGTATGATTGGGAGCTGATTTGGGGCCAATGGAATAATGGCTCAGTTTTGCACAATTTTCTCCAGAATTGGTCACGCTTAAGTGTGGACTGATCAATTTCCGGTACTGAGCAGACAAAGAGCTCTGTGCCTAGGCGTGTTAAAGCTACGCCTAGGTGTGGCCTCCTAGGAGTTACAGGGTTGTTACCCTGCCACTTTCACGCTTAGGTATAGGTGGGTGGCGCCTAGGCATGACTTCCAGTTTTGGACAAATGTTGAATCTTGATGTTTTGGAGTTCCCTAAGTGTTGGGATCATTCATATATGACTTTGCAAGTGTGTTGAGGCACTAATAAGGGGCAATTCTTGGAGAGAATTACCACCTTGCGTATGTAAGAATGTGGAGAACCTATAGTCACCCAAAGTGAGGGGATTTGCCTTAGGATAAGGTTCGAGAACCTTTAGCCATCCAAAGTGTGGGAAATGCCTTATGATAGAATTGAGGGACCCTAGATACCCAAAGTGAGGTGGAGTGTCAAGGGACAGTGTGTTGGGAAACCTTAGGCTTCCATAGTATGGAGGAATGCCATAGGGTTGTCTTGAAAACCTTTATACTTCCAAGTGTGATAGAATGCAATAAGGTAGTGTTTGAAACCTTGTTCAACATGAGGTTGACCTTGGAATCACTTGTGAAGTGATGATGAGAGGTTCTAGATAGAAGTGTATTAGTTTTGAGACACAACTAGTAGTACTTCTTGGAGAGAATAACCACTTACCTTGTGATAGGACTTAAGAAACCTTAGGTATCCTTTGAGAAGTAGAATGCCATAGGTTAGTACCTAACACCTTAAGCAACATGAGGCTACCTTGAGAGTCACTTATGAAGTGATGAAGTAAGGCACTAGGTGTTATAAGCTAAATATGCTTAGCTAGTTGTATTTGTTATCATGCATAGGTTGCTTCTTTGAGTGTAAAGTAGAGTCGGAGATACATGGATGACATTTACTCTCTTGTGAGACAAGGTTAAGATATAGGAAGTACTAGAAATGTGACTTTACTCCTTATACGATAAGTGAGTTTGGTCGGGAGGTTTACTAGTTCTCCTTAATCACTTGGTTAGGAAGGACCTAGTGATAATTATATGTATTTGTGAAATACATTGTATATCTTCTTTTCAAACTTGTTGTTTACTATTTTCCTATGTATTGTAACCTTAAATGGTGTGCACAACCATTTGGCCTGAGAATAAGGTGTGAACTTAGATTCTCATAGCTGGTAATGCTATTATGGTCAGGGTTACTGGTATAGGGGTGGTAGTAGTACTCTTACATTGTGAGGTGAAGGTATTCACCTATTACCAAGCAGGGTAAAGGCTTTTAGGCCTAACCTCCTAGTATATGTAAGGGAACAGAGGTCCTTAGGAAATAAGTATGTGGCATGTGATTTATAAAACTAAAATCTGCATTAGCATTGCATAATCATATTATTAGGACTTTTTGTGAGCATAACCATACATCATATCATAAAGCATTGTAGTTGTTGGTAGCCGTATGGGCGGTTGCCTTGCTTGTTGCTTTCTTGATGATATCTTATGATTATATGAGCGGTTGTTTGATATCATTGGTTGTCATATATATGTGAAATAAGATTGGTGCTTGCTTAGAGAATGTTACATAGTGTGTATGTATATATTTTGATAGTGTTGAGTGGTGACTCATATATCTGTTGCAGGCATAAACTTATGTTTATAGTGTGGTTTATTTATTACGGATGATTAAACTTTGGTATTGGTTAATTATACTAAGAAATTGTGATTTCTCATCTGATTGTGTTTCCATGTAAATCCAAGTTCAGGCAAAGTGAAGCAGAAGAAGCAGAAGAACTAGCATAGTTTATTTTGTTTCTTGTAATAAATATGTTGTATATTTATTTTCTACTGCTTTGAGGTTTTACAAAGTTATATATTATAGTATGCCTTTGTGAGACTTATGATGTATATATATAGCCGTTTGTTGTTCAAGCTCTCTATATTTATTTATGTGAATGAATGATATGAGTTTAGTTTGTTGTTTATGAGAGAAGTAGCATAACTGGTACTATGTGCCTTATATATGGTAGATATATCAGGTTCTTAGTATTGGGATGTACATTATGGTATCAGAGTAGTTCATCTTGTTGAGCTAAGGTGTGGACTGACTATACTTAGGCGTGTTTAGGAGTTCCTATGTCTGTTGTTGTGTATTTCCTTGTCTCTAGTGTGAGATGTGATGATTGAACTACATGACTTGCTTTTGGTATGATTATTTTAACTACTATTGCATGGTTACATGATACTGAGAATGATCTGCTCAATATTTATTATTCTGTGTGTATAGGAAACTATGGTATCTCCAAGGTGAACCCGCAGGAATGGGAACCCAGCTGTTGAAGGCCCGAACTTGGTTGGAGCCTTTATGGCTATAGCGAATGCTTTGAGGAAGGATATGATCGCTACTCCTGATGCAATACGAGAGCAAACAGCCACTACTGCTGAGGCTATTAGAGAGCAAACAGCTACGATTACGAGGATGTTTATGAGGATGGGTGTGACCCAGCATCAACAGCCTACACTACCACCACATCAATCGGGGCAACCAAGCCAAGAGGTGCTAGTGGGGAGAAATCCGAACTCCCAAGACCTCTCATAGTTCAGGGAGACTAATCCATCATCCTTCAAAGGGGAGTACGACCCGGTGAGAGCTAAGAGTTAGCTAAAGGAGATGGAGAAGATCTTCATTGTTATGGCTTGCTCGGATAGGCAATGAGTGCTTTTTTGCTTCTTACATGTTGGAAGGAGAAGTAGAGGATTGGTGGGGGGGACATCAAGAGATCATTCGAGGCATTGGGGATTCTTGTCACATGGAAGATCTTCAAGGATTTGTTTTTGAAGGAGTATTTTCCACAAAATCTGCAGAATGCAAAGAAAATAGAATTCTTAAGGTTAGAGCAAGGTGACATGTCTACTAGTCAGTATATGGCCAAGTTCAATGAATTGTTGAAGTTCTCATCTTGTATCAGACTTAACCCAAACCAGAGTTGAAAGTGTGCTAAATTTGAAGAAAGATTAAGAGAAGATATACAGAAGGTGATTCATCCTTTTGAGATCCGGGATTTCACAGCCTTGGTGAACAAATGCAGAATTGTTGAAGGTCATGATGGTAAGTCTCAAAAGCAGCGAGGATCACAGGACCTTCAAAAGAGGAAATGTGTGGTTGATGATAGGTATGAGGAAAGTGTTTCTACACCTTACTATCCACTAGATGATGATGAAGAAAGTGTTTCTACATCCAGTTCTTCAGATGATGATGAAGATGATAATGATGAGCAAGTTCGGGTGGAAACCTTAGAGCCTAGGTGCCCTGTGTGTGGAAGGCCACATGGCGATAGACCTTGTGTGGTGTGTTTAGTGTGTGGTCAACTGGGGCATTATGTTAAGGGGTGTCCACAAAGGCAGGGAGTTATGCCTGACCCAAGGCTATAAACTCCAAGAAAGGGGTATACTCTAGTCAAAACAGTGGAGGCACAATCTTCTGACCCAATGCAAGGTATCCTTTTGTGTGTGCTATTTGTTGGAAACTCATTAGGATATTTTTGCAGGTTTTGTTCAGGCTGAGTTATTAGCTTGTGTTTAAATTCAGTAGGATATCACTAAGGAAGGGTGAGATCCTTTCAAGTATGATATTGTATCTAATATGCGGTAAACTAAATTTTGGGGATAAAATTCTTAAAAATGAGGGCAGAATGTAACACCCTAGATAAACATGTTAGACCTATACATGTTACAGAGGTAGCCTAAGACTTACTTAACATGTCTGTTGAATTTTGTGGCTTTCTGAGCGTGTTTAGTCACTTTGCTATAACACTATTTGTGTGAGAAAAAACTATTATTAGCCCTAGAATTGGCTTAAACTACTTAGTTAGTAGAAATAAACATGGAGAGTTTGTTTCTAGGTCACAAATATATGAACTGTGCTATAGTTAAAGTTTGAGAACAATTAAAGTTGGTTCGGTATTTTTAAGCATACTAGTTATGTGTTTTAATGTCGGATTGACTAGTCACAGATATGGAAAAATGTGATAATGGTGCAACAATATTTTAGATGAATCCTATGATTTATTCAAAAGTTATTGGAAGTTCAAAAATTGGATTTGGTGAAATTTAAGTGTTCTTAACATATCGAGAGTTACAACTTAGTCACTTAAGTGACCAAGTCTCTCACGAGTCTCTCTTTAAAAGGTAGCAAGTACTGCTGCCAATGAAGAGAAGAGAAACAAAAATATAAAAGAGAAGAGAAAAGGGAGAAAAGGAAAACCGAAGGAGAAAGAAGAAGGAGCAAGGATCAAAGCTTGAAGGAGGATCCAAGATCAAGTTCAAGGCTTTAGGATCTTCATCCATACAAGAGGTAGGGGAGCTCTTTTCATCTTTTTCATTTTTGTTCATGTAGGATGAACATAGGGTTTATGAATGGGAGAATGGGTTTGGTGAGCCAAGCCTTTGTTCTTAACTTAGTTCTTGATTTCTAGAGTTGAGATAGAGCATTTCTAACTCATTGGATGCCATGGTTGCTGGTTTAGCTTGGTGGATGTCCATATGCCTATTTGATGAGTATTTTAGGTTTTGGATGTTTATTGGCTTGATTTAGTTTAAATCCATGATTCATGAGTTGTGCTTAGTGTTTGATGATTCTACCATGATTAGTGACTATGATTAAAGTTAGAAAACACTAAAAATCCAAGTTTGTATGATTGAGAGTTGATTTGGGGCCAATGGAATAGTGGCTTGGTTCTGCATAATTTTTTACAGAATTGGTCACGCTTAGGCGTAGTATGGCCACGCCTAGGCATATACTGATCAGTTTTTAGTCCTGAGCAGATAGAGAGCTCTGTGCCTAGGCGTGGGTGGGTGGCACCTAGGTGTGACTTCCAGTTTTGGACAAGTGTTGAATCTTGATGTTTTGGAGTTCCATAAGTGTTGGGATCACTCATATATACCTTTTCAAGTGTGTTGAGACACTAATAGGGGTATTTCTTGGAGAGAATTACCACCCTGCGTATGTGAAAATTTGGAGAACCTATAGGCACCCAAAGTGAAGGAATTTTCCTTAAGATGAGGTTGGAGAACCTTTATCCATCTAAAGTGTAAGAAATTCCTTATGATAGAATTGAGGGACCCTAGACACCCAAAGTGAGGTGGAGTGTCAAGGGACAGTGTGTTGGGAAACCTTAGGCTTCTATAGTATGGTGGAATGTCATAGGGCAGTCTTGAGAACCTTTAGACATCCAAGTGTGATGGAATGCAATAAGGTAATGTTTAAAACCTTGTTCAACATGAGGTTGACCTTGGAATCACTTGTGAAGTGATGGTGAGAGGTTCTAGATACAAGTGTATTAGTGTTGAGACACAACTAGTAGTACTTCTTAGAGAGAATAACCACTAACTTTATGATGGGACTTGAGAAACCTTAGGCATCCTTTGAGAAGTAGAATGCCATAGGTCAATACCTAACACCTTGAGTAACATGAGGCTGCCTTGAGAGTCACTTGTGAAGTGATGAAGTGAGGTACTAGGTGTTGTAAGCTAAGTGTGCTTGGCTAGTTATATTTGTTATCTTATATAGGTTGTTTCTTTGAGTGGAAAGCAGAGTCGGAGATGCATGGATGACTTTTACTCCCTTGTGAGACGAGGTTAAGATATAGGAAGTATTAGAAACGTGACATTACTCCTTATGCGATAAGTGAGTTTGGTCGGGAGGTTCGCTAGTTCTCGTTTGTCACTTAGTTAGGAAGGACCTAGTGATGATTATATGTATTTTTGAAATACATTGCATATCTTCTTTTCAAACTTGTTATTTACTATTTTGCTATGTATTGTAACCTTAGATGGTGTGCACACCATTTGACCTGAGAACAAGGTGTGAGCCTAGATTCTCGTAGCAGGTAATGCTATTATGGTCAGGGTTATCAGTATGGCGGTGGTAGTAGTACTCTTACATTGTGAGGGGAAGGTATTCACCTATTGTAATTGGCATTGACTAAAGCAATAATTTTGATGATAACAAACAAGGAAAGAATGGAAGTGTAAAGATCAAGTCCCAAGACTCTTCAAATTTAGTTTATAGAACTTAGATCTTGTATAAAAGTAAATAGGAATCACTCAAAGCGTAGATAAGTTTTAACATCTTTAAAAGTGTTTCTTACATGCTAAAATGCCCAACAAACTATTTTTAGAAAGTTAGTCTTAGTGGTAGTTCAAATATTTGAAAAATAGCAAAGTTTATGTTTTAAAAAATTGACCTTTAGTCACTCATTTATTTATATCTTTCAAAATATTTTGATTTTTGTTCTAAAACTTTTTTCATATGAAAATAGACTCAAAGATCTTTCCAATGAGTGATTTTTTGTTTCAAACGGATAAGTATCAAAGAAGTTATGGTCTTTTAAAGTCAGTTTGGTCAAAAATAGGGCAAATAACCAAATGGAATTCCCATAATCGGTTATTCACTAAGTTAGGAGCCAATTCTTATGTTTTTCTAAAGCTCCTAATCGATTAGGTCATTCTCCTAATTGGTTATTGTGTAAGTCGATTAGACCATTCCCCTAATTGGTTATTGTGTAAGTCAGAAGCCAATTTCTAAGTCTCCTAACCGATTAGAATAATCCCCTAGTTAGTTATTTGGGCAACTAGAAAACATGACCAACGGCTTTATTAAGAGCATTTAATGCTCCCAACCACCACCAACAACTCTAAAAATGTTTGGACTATAAATGAAAGTGATTGGGCATTAAAGAAATGTTAGAGAATAATATGAAAATCATCCTTGAACATTAAATTCATTTTTCACTATCTCTTTCTCCAATCCTTTGTTTTTGAGCTTTAAAATGCGAATCCTTGATACTCATAGAGCTTCAATTTGTATTATCCACTCTTGAGAGACTTTCATTTTATTTATACTTTGTTTAATCTATAAAGAGGGTAAGGTATCCCTCTAGATAAAAGGGTTAGGTATACCTTAATTGTAAAGAGGGTGATGTATCCCTCTAGAGAAAAAGGGTGAGGTATCCCATGGTTGTAAAGAGGATGAAGTATCCCTCTAGATAAAAGGGTGAGGTATCCCTCAGTTATAAAGAGAGTGAGGTATCCCTTGGTTGTAAAGAGGGTGAGGTATCCCTCAAAAGTTATAAATGGTGAGGTATCACTGTCTGAGGCTCAAGCACAATGGTGAGGTATCCCAAGGTGTGTTGAGTGCTCTCAGTTACAAAAGTTGTCAAGCACCTATCGAAGCTTGAAGATATAGTGAAAAATATCAAGGGATTGCTTAAGGACTGGACGTAGGCCACAAGTGGATTGGTGGTTGAACTAGGATAAATCTTGTGTTTGATATTCTAAACTCATATCTTTACATTTGTGCTTTAATCTTATATGCTTGCTTAAAAACTTTCTATCTTGGCTCATTTATTTGTGAGTGAAGTGATCAATCTCATTTATTTATTCCCTTCAATTAATCAATAGCTTCAACGAAAATTAATAATCAAGTTTTTTGTGAAAGATTTATGAAAATATTTTATATGCTCAATTCACCCCCCCTCTTGAGTATTGAGGCCACTTGGTAACAAGTGGTATCAGAGTTAGGCTCTTGTGTAAAGATATTAGTAGTTTCAAGATAAAGTGATGGCATCTTCAAATAGTTTTCAGAAAGTTCTTCTTTCTATAAACTTCCTTTTTTTTTCAATAGGGATGAGTATGCTTATTGGAAAGAAAGAATAAAATTTTTTATTCAAGTTATTGTCTTAAATGTGTGGGATGCTATTGAAAATGATCCTTTTGTCCCCACACAAGTTGTAAATGGTATAAAAGTTAATACACCAAGAAGTGAATGAACTGATGATGATAAGAAGAAGGTCCAATACAATTTGAGAGTCAAAAACATCATTACCACAACTTTGGGGTATGATGAGTTTTTTAGAATCTCAAATTGTAAATTTGCCCAAGAAATGTGGGGCACTCTACAAGTAACCCATGAGGGTACTAGTGAAGTGAAAAGATCAAGGATTAATACTCTCACTCATGAGTATGAGCTTTTTAGAATGAACCAAGGTGAAAGCATTCAAGAAATACAAAAATGGTTCACACATATTACAAATCATCTTGCTTCATTGGGAAAGACTTTTCCTAATGAAAATCTTATCAACAAAGTATTGAGATGTTTAAGCAGACATTGACAACCTAAAGTGACGGCTATTGCAGAGTCAAGAAATCTCTCAACTATGACTTTAGCCACACTTTTTGGCAAGCTCCAAAAGCATGAATTGGAATTAAATAGACTCAACCAAATTTAGGAGCTTCACAAGAAAAAGAAAGGAATAGCTCTCAAGGCCACTTCCTCCATAATCAATAATGATGATGATGAAGATGATGGATATGTCTTGGAAATAAATGAGGAGAATCTTGATCAACTAGTAAAGAAATTTAGAAGATTCTTCAAGAAGAATAGAGCTCAAAGCAGACTTTTCTTTCCCCAAAAGAATGTCTATCACAAAGAGGAAGGAACCTCATCCACTTCTAAATGCTATAAATGTGGAGAATTAGGACACATGAAGATAAAGTGCCCAATTTATCAAAGTAAAGTGAAAAAATATGAGAAAAGGTCCTCAAAGGAGAAGAAAGAAAGTAGAGCCTACATAGCTTAGGATGATAATGACATAGATTCAACCGATGACTCAAACAATGAGAAAGTCAATCTATGTCTTATGGCTAGAGAAGAAGAGGAAGAGGAAGATGACATGGAGGTAACATCCTCAAAATTTGAATCAAATTCTTCCCCCTCTAATAATGAATTGCAAGATGCATTTGAAGAATTGTATAATGAATCTATAAGGCTTGCAAAAATGGTTTCATGTTCAAAGAAAATAATTTCCTTACTTGAAAATTAAATTTCTACTTTAAACAAAGAAATTGAGGAATTGAAATTAGAAAATGAAACTCTTGAGTTGATTGATGCAAATTCTTCATGCATAATATGCTCTTTACATGAAAATGCACCTACATCCTTTTCTTGCTCATTATGCAAAACTTTTGAAAAGGAAATTGAAGACTTGAAAAATACTCTTTCAAAATTTACCTTTGGAAGAGATAATTTGAACATGTTACTTGGGAAACAAAGATGTGTTTTTCAAAAGGCTAATTTAAGGTACAATTCCAAAAACCATAATAAACTCTACAAGAATTTCTTTGTTCCTATAAACACATCAACAAGTCCTTTCATAAAGTGTTTCCATTGTGGCAAGAAAAGACATAGTGCATTAACTTTCAATGTAAGGAAGAATATCAATAATAAGTTAGGGACTAAAATGGTTTGGGTTCCCAAAGGCACTTTGCCAAAAGTTAACACACAAGGACCCAAGAAAATTTGGATACCAAAAGCTAAAAATTGAAGTGTGTTATAGGTGTACTTGAAGGCCAAGAACTGAATTTAGCATCTCAAAAGTGGCTGCTGCAAGCACAAGATCAGAAAATACTCTAAGTTCTCTTCCTTGTCTCTAAGAAGCTTGGACTTGCAACCTTTGGATAAGTGAAAACTTGTTTTATACTTTAACTTGCTTTAAGTAGTACTTTTCTAGCTTTATATCTTAAAAATATCTCTACATGTGATAATATGTTAGATAAGTTCACTTCTTGTTTGAAATAGCATATGTGATAAAAATATCTTAGAACTTAGCATATTGGATCAATCATGCATCTAACTCTTACTGCATAATGTCATTATTTTGCTGCATAAATTCAGTTTCTACTTGATTATCAAGACTTAATCATTCATAAATCCATTACTGACTTGAGATTTGGAGTTTCCCCCAACCTTGTTTTGCAGGTACTTAATCCATGTTTAAGTCCCCCAATTCTCAAATCTCAAGTTCCTGCTGTGGAAAAATGGTTTCTGGTGTTTGAAGAAGATTAATCTGTTGATAGGCTGCATTTATGGTGGTTAGAGCTAATGAAAATAAGGAAAAGTTAAGACCATCCTCAAGATGGCATGAGTTGGTGATTTAAGGACTGAATTCTTAAAGTTTTCTCTGTCTCTGGGATGTTATAATCTGTTATGAAAAGCAAATAACTAATTATTGGCTCCTGGGAAGTGTGATCATATATTATGTCAAGACAAATAACTAGTTAGGAGAAGTACCTAACCTATTATTCACAAAGTTAGTGGATGTTCGTGCTTTTCCTCTAACAAATAATCAATTATGAGAAGGCCCTAGTCGGTTATTAGTGGAAGACAGAGACAATTGGTCTTTTACATCACGAAAATAACCAATTATAGAGACCTTTTAACTAGTTATTGAAGCTTAAAGGTGCTCCAAAAAATTACGCATAACTGGTTCTACAATTCCTCTAATAAGTTATTGTAGCTCCAAATATGTTCAGCAAAATGCAAATAATTGGTTATAGGAGTTCCCTAATCGGTTAGTCATCAAAGTTAGCAGCTCCTAATTCTCAAGTCATGCAAGATAACTTGTTTTCTACAGGCACTAACTAGTTATGAAGCTTGCTGTTGGTCCCTACAATATGAGTATATTTAGAGCAAATTTGGTCTCTGAGCTCAAGAGGCATAGGATTATTGTGAGACCCAATGATTGGGCTCTTCATTTTGGTTTGAATCAATCTAGAGCAACTTTCACGAAAAATAGTCACAAAAATTAGGAAGGGTATGTTAGAGAGGAGGCTGTTAGGAGCATGATACAACCAGGCAATGAAGTTCCAAAAGGGCCATTCACTGTTGAAATTCTGAAGGTGGAGGATCGTCTTCTCCATTATGTGTTGGCACATATTTTAGCTTCAAGAACGAGCAACTATGCTTTGGTTGAGGAAAAGGACATCTTCCTGCTTTGGGCCATAAAACAGAAATTGCACATTAACTGGCCCCTCTATATCATGCATTACATGAAGAAAGCACAGGATAAGATGATGATGGACCTTCCATATGCCATGGTTATTGCTAAAATTCTGAATCAATACAAGTTGAGCTTAGGTGATGAAGGAGTCATTCACCTTACTGGTCACAACAAGTTTACAAATGCTTCCATAAATTGCATGAAAATTAAGATGGTCAATAGTGCTTGGGTTATGGTGTTGGGCATGATGCAGCCGTACAAAAAGAAAAACTATTTGTTGCCCCTGCTGATATAGTTATGTAAGAGGTCCTGCCTCAAATGAAGATCGGATCCTAGCTACCCTAGCAAGTATACAAGTCTAGTTTATGGATCTTTGGGTTTATCAAGAGTATATTATTGGAGTCATCTATGACCACTTGGACAGAATTGAGCCTTGTCTTCCACCACCAAAGGATGATGGGGCTTAGGCATAAATCACCTCATTCAGCTAATTTGTTTCTGACTTAGATTTATCATTATGTTTTAGACTCTAATCATTGTAGATTTATCTCTTAGACATGATGTTTATTATCTTAGCTTGCTTAACTATGTTTATTTTGAAATGAATATTTTGCAATGGCTATTCTGTTAACATGAATAAAATGCTAGTTTGATTATCTTGTTACTACAATATTGATTGCATATTTGTTATGTGGATGATGCACACTTTTTAATTGTCGTATTTGCAAACCCAAGTGCAGGTTGTCTCAAGTAATAAATTTCTCGGTGAGTCTGAGGTCAATCCACAGGGAATTGTTGAAGATTAAGGCGAAGTAAATATTTTGTGACTACGGTAAAAATTATTTACTTGGGTAAAAAGATCCACTCTTGGTAAATAAAGGAAATGTAAGATTAATTCATTTTATAACTCAATTAGAATCCTCACAACATGGAGGTTCCAATCGGCAAATACAACGTTAAAAGTCCATTAAAATAATATACGTAATTATATTATGTTTCCTTTAATCAACTATTAATATCATCACTCATAAATGGGATCAAGCATTTACTGTGCCAATATTTTGTCTACAATAAATCAAGATCTCTACTTTACAAGGAGAGTTTCTAACACCAACACTTGTAAATAGGTTAAAGTATTCATTGTGCCAATCTCTTGTCTACAACAAATCAAGAACTCCACTTTACAAGGAGGATTTCTAAATTGATTGGAAATAAAATACAATACGAAATAAAATAATATACGTAATTATATTATATTTCCTTTAATTATTACCACCACTTGTAAATGGGTTAAAGCATTTACTGTACCAATATTTTGTCTACAATAAATCAGGAACTCCTCTTTACAAGGGTAGTTTCTAAATTATCAGAAACAAAATATAACACGTATAATAATTACTAAAAAGATAAATCATTAAAGCACAAGAGAGGAATAAATCTAACCTTATTTTATTACCAAGAGCTTCACACTTTATCTCAAGTAGACTAGAACTTATTTGCACATAGACTAAAAGAAAGAAAAAGAGAAAAAGAGAGAGAAAAGAAAAGTGAAGGGAGGAGGAAGAGAGCCTGGGCACTGCCCAGAAACCCCTCTGTCTCTCCCCCCCGAATTGTGCATTGCAAATGAAATGCAAATGCCTATTTATAGGCAATTGGAATCACTGTAGCTTGCAATTTTGAATTGCAATTTGGAGCTACAGTAGCTACACGTCAGAAACTTAATGATTAAGTTTCTGACGATTTATTTTATTATTTTTTTTAATATTTTAATAATTAAGTAAATGCACATCCGTGTGTCCAGTTTTCTTCATTTTTGAGAGAAGTGGTCTTCATGAAAGTTGTAGGCCTGAATATTTGCTTTAAAATGGCTTTGGTTTGAGTCCAAACTCATGCCTAGAACTCAAGATATGATCCAATTACTGCAAAGTGTTTAGACCCGATTTCAGCTCCTCTATTTTGACTTCAAAGCCCAATATCACCTCCAAGGAGTCCAATTCTGGAAAAGTGTTCAGCATGAAAGTTGTAGAGAATTGTCTTAGCTTTCCTACAAGACCAAAATCACATCAATCAGATATTTGCAACTCAAGTTATAGTCAATTTACTAAACACTTCCAAAGAGATAATTAAGGCTAATTTATGCAATAATTTATTTAATTGTCCAATTCGGCTCAAAATCATAAAATGTGTCAAAACTAACTTAATTAAGCCTAATTGAACCTTAAGAAGCCTAGTAAGAGGATTATAAAATGTATAAAATACAGTATTATCAAATTTTCCCACACTTAACTTTTGCACTCCTGGGCAAAACACAAAAGACAAAAACCAAGGAATAAAGAAAAACAACACAAACTCAAAAACTAAAAACTCTAAAGGATTCAATGACTCAAGAAGAGCAACTAGACAATCAAGGGATCAAAACAGTCATGAGGTAACATTTCTTCGCATCTCAAACCAATAAGCAAGGAAACTTCAGTTGAAAAGAATGAATCAAGAATGATAGATCTTCACAAGATTCACTCTCAATCCCTCAAGTGTTTAAAAGGTAGGTATTTCACTCAATTCAACCCATGAAAATTGTACTACCATAAGCTTGCTTGTCTTCTATTTCTCCACTACTCAAAACACATGCACACACAAATCATGAGGATTTTATTCAAGGTTGTAATGGGGTCAAGGTAAAGGAGGAAGTAATATAGATATGACAAGTTAAATACCAAAGAGAATAAAAGAACATGAAAGCTGAGTTCAATTGACAAGCATGAAAGTTCATCCCAACTCCACCTAATACAAATTCCCTTTACATATTCTTTTCATTTCTTTTATTACCTTGTTGACCCTTTTCTTTTTACATTTTTTTATTTTGATTTTTTTATTGATTTTTTTATTTTTTTTTAGAAGAAGAACATCATATATACATTTTTTTTAACCATTCGGCATACACATCCCCACACTTGCTCAAGAACTCATCTAATAACAAAGTTAATGCTCTCTTATTCCCTAAGGTCAAGTAAGAACATGATTTTTCATTTAAGGCACATAATGAGTTCGAAACAAAGAATAGTCAAATAAGCTCAAAGGGGTTAAGCAAAGGAAAATATGCAAGGTTGGCTATTTGGTCAAAGTAGTTAATTCAAGAAAATACCTCAATCATTTTCATGTATGCATATGAAATTGTAGTCTAAAAAAGAATCAAAGTAAGTTCTAGAGCAACAATTCCATGAGTGAAATTCACACAAGAAAGAAAAGAATGGTACAAATGTTCAATCCATTCATCAATAGGCTCAAAATCTCACAAGGCATAATTTTATCATTCTCAGTCCACCAATTCAACATCCATAACCAAGCATGTAAATTTTAAGAAAGAAGACAATTTACTCAATCATGCAAAATTTCCTTGAATTCATTTGCTACTTCCACACAAACTAGTTGTCTACCCCAACTAAGATGCGTCTCAAGAGTAAAATTTACTCTTTACTCTACCATCCTTAACTGGTTTAGTAAATTACTGACAAACATATAAACACAACAAACATAAACACACTATCAATTTTTTTTTTGGGTTTTTACACAACTCTACACACGACAAAAAGAAACACACTTACTATTTTTTTTATACATTTTTTTCACACAACTATCTTTCCCTCCAACTAGATCACAACATTGTCCTCAATGTTAAAAAAGAGAAAGGAAAAAGATAGAAGATAGTACCTGTTACCGCAATTACTGAAAAGAGAAACCTCACACAAATATAAACAAAAATAAAGTACGACCAAATATTGAAATTATTTATACAGATGGAGTGTCTTGACTAGCTTACTTTTCTTACTGCTTCGCGCAACATTTCCTTTAGACCACTTCTAGCTGAGCTGCTACTGGATCAGGGCTATCATAAGAAGAAGATATACAAGAAAATATATACATGTAGTTGTGATTATGGCTCACATCTTCCTCTAGTTTTACGTCCAGTAACGGCTTAAACGCCTTCTATCGAGGATAAGCTTCCCATCCAATTTTCTTATAAATTGACAAACAGGGTCTTTTTGAGTCAGATTCCCAAGACTATAACACGCTTACTTGCCTTTGAAGAGATTCCACAAATTAATAAATTCACACTGCACAAATTCACAAGAATGCGTCTCAAGAGTCAAAAAGATTTCACCTAATGACTCCTTACTCAGACCATTCTTTAATGAAAAATATTTTATCTCTTTTTTTTTAATTTGCCGAAACCATCCACAAAGAACAACTTCGCTTATCACAAGAAAAATTGATAATATTAACAAATCAAACCATAAAATTAAAAATTAAAAATTCATTAGGAAAATGATCATTGATAGGTGTGATTTTAAAAGGTGAGCCTATTGTAAGTATGGACAAATCAACAACAAAATTTTAGGCTCATTTTGAATTCTTGAAGCAACAAAATCCACCGTATCAACCTAAATTTACAAAAAAAAACTTGTTGAGAAAATTGATGAGTGACCAAAAGGTCAAAATAAAGTTGACTATTTAAAAAGAAAAGAAAAACAAATACTAAGACACACGAAATTAAGAAGAAAAAGAGAAAACAAAGTTTTCTTTTTATTTTTTTGTATTTTTTTTGTATTTTTATTTTGAAATGAAAACACATGAAATTAGAATACTAGGGATCAGACTTTACTTGATTCAATAATCTATCATAGACAATAGAATAGCTTTGGGACCTTCCTTCTAATCAATTTCTAATCATTCAATTGATGGGGAGAATCAGTAATTTAAAAACATTTAAAGGCATGACTTTTACTCTATGGATTCTCATGGAAAAATACCACAGTTCTCCCACACAACCTATAATCTCCATTCCTAGATGATTATAAATCATGGCACTTTATTATTTATGGTTTAGGTCATATGCAAACATTTCGAGTTACACATATACCCACTAGATCAATTTATGAGTGGCCAATTCATAAAAGCATTATGAACCATAATAGGCACTCAAATTGAGTAGAAAAGAAATTGATTAAAATTTAATCTTAATACATGTCAATTGAATCAAGTTACGTTTTCACCCTAAAAACACACAAGACAAAAGAAAAGAAAAAAAATAAGAAAAATAAAAATATATACCAAGATGTGGTATAAACCACCACCAAATAAATTTTACAAAGGTGTGGAATAAACCAACCACCAAATAAAAATTAAAAATGGTGTGGTAGAAACCAACCACCAAATAAAAAAAAATAACAAATGTGGGGTAATAAACTAACCACCAAATAAAAATATTAAATGTGAGGTAATAAACCAACCACCAAATAAATAAAATAATAATAAAAATAATAAAGGTGGGGTAATAAACCAACCACCAAATAAAAAATTAAAAATTAAAAATAAAAATAAAAAGTTAGTATGCAGATAAATTAAAATGTTAGAAGCGGGTAAAGTAAAAAGTTAGATAGTTAGTAAGAAAGTTAGTAAGTTAGTAAACAAAAATCAATGACAAAAAATAAATAAATAAATAAATAACAAAAATAAATGACAGAAAATAAATGACAGAAAATAAATAACAAAAAAAATAAAGTGCAAAAAATAAAATACAAAAAATAAAGTGCAAAAAGTAAATTTAAAATATGAAAACCGGAGAATGGGCAAGCCGATTTTTTGCTCCAGCGAGAGAGAAGAGAAGAAGAAAGATTATTTCATTAATGATTGCAGATTATAGAGAGATTAGGGAGAGTTTCCCCCACTAAGTTAGTACGTTAGTAATAAAAGGAAGAATTTCTCCCACAAAGTTAGTATGTACAGAAAATAAAAGGGAGAGTTATCCCTACTAAGTTAATATGTACAAAGAAAATAAAAGAGAGAGATTCCCCTACTGTTAATATATACAAAAAATTAAAAGCGAGATTTTCTCCCACAAAGTTAGTATGTACAAAAAATAAAAGGGAGAGTTTCCCCCACTAAGTTAATATATACAAAAAAAAATAAAAGGCTTAACTTTTTTTTTATTGTTTCTTTTTTTGGGTGGTCATGGGTGTGACCACCTTCTCTCTTTTTTTTTTTTCTAATTTTTGTTTTTTTTTTAAATATATAAACTTTTTTTTTACTTTTTACTTTTTCTTTTACTTTTTACTATCCACACTATTCACACATCTTTTTTTTTAATTTTATTATTATTATTATTATATTTTTTTTTACTTTTTACTATTTATACTATTCACATATTATTTACCCTATTTATACTATTCACACTATTCATTTAAATTTATTATTATTATTTTTTATTTTTTTTACTATTCATACTATTCACGTTACTATTTACATACTATTCACACACTATTCATGCACTATTCACACACTATTTACATACTATTTACTTTTTACTATGTACAAAAATATTTATACCAGAAATTTATTCTTCAAAACAAGTCCCCAGCAACGGCGCCAAAAACTTGATGCACACTTTTTAATTGTCGCATTTGCAAACCCAAGTGCAGGTTGTCTCAAGTAATAAATTTCTCGGTGAGTCCGAGGTCGATCCACAGGGAATTGTTGAAGATTAAGGCGAAGTAAATATTTTGTGACTACGGTAAAAATTATTTACTTGGGTAAAAAGATCCACTCTTGGTAAATAAAGGAAATGTAAGATTAATTCCTTTTACAACTCAATTAGAATCCTCACAACATGGAGGTTCCAATCGGAAAATACAACGTTAAAAGTCCATTAAAATAATATACGTAATTATATTATGTTTCCTTTAATCATCTATTAATATCATCACTCATAAATGGGATCAAGCATTTACTGTGCCAATATTTTGTCTACAATAAATCAAGATCTCTACTTTACAAGGAGAGTTTCTAACACCAACACTTGTAAATAGGTTAAAGCATTCATTGTGTCAATCCCTTATCTACAACAAATCAAGAACTCCACTTTACAAGGAGGATTTCTAAATTGATTGGAAACAAAATACAATACGAAATAAAATAATATACGTAATTATATTATATTTCCTTTAATTATTACCACCACTTGTAAATGGGTTAAAGCATTTACTGTGCTAATATTTTGTCTATAATAAATCAAGAACTCCTCTTTACAATGGTAGTTTCTAAATTATCAGAAACAAAATATAACACGTATAATAATTACTAAAAAGATAAATCATTAAAGCTCAAGAGAGGAATAAATTTAACCTTATTTTATTACCAAGAGCTTCACACTTTATCTCAAGTAGACTAGAACTTATTTACACATAGATTAAAAAAAAAAAAAAGAGAAAAGAGAGAGAAAAGAAAAGTAAAGGGAGGAGGAAGAGAGCACGGGCACCGCCGTAAAACCCTCCGTCTCTCCCCCCCCCCGAATTGTGCATTGCAAATGAAATGCAAATGCCTATTTATAGGCAATTGGAATCACTGTAGCTTGCAATTTTGAATTGCAATTTGGAGCTACAGTAGTTTACACGTCAGAAACTTAACGATTAAGTTTCTGACGTTTTATTTTATTATTATTTTTTTGAATATTTTAATAATTAAGTAAATACACATCCGTGTGTCCAGTTTTCTTTATTTTTGAGAGAAGTGGTCTTCATGAAAGTTGTAGGCCTGAATATTTGCTTTAAAATGGCTTTGGTTTGAGTCTAAAATCATGCCTAGAACACAAGATATGATCCAATTACTGCAAAGTGTTTAGACTCGATTTCAGCTCCTCTGTTTTGACTTCAAAGCCCAATATCACCTCCAAGGAGTCCAATTCTGGAAAAGTGTTCAACATGAAAGTTGTAGAGAATTGTCTTAGCTTTCCTACAAGACCAAAATCACATCAATCAGATATTTGCAACTCAAGTTATAGTCAATTTACTAAACACTTCCAAAGAGATAATTAAGGCTAATTTATGCAATAATTTATTTAATTGTCCAATTCGGCTCAAAATCATAAAATGTGTCAAAACCAACTTAATTAAGCCTAATTGAACCTTAAGAAGCCTAGTGAGAGGATTATAAAATGTATAAAATATAGTATTATCAGTGGCAATGGTTTTGTGTAACTTCTCTTTGGAAAAATCTATATATTGCATATCTCTTTTATCATGACAAAAGGGGGAGAAGTTTATGAGTTATTGAGAAAAGGCAAATAGAAAAAGGTGCAAATTCAATGATCTTGGGATTCCAAAATTAAGGGGGAGCTGTGCATCTCTGATCTAATCATTTCTTGAAAAATAGAGAGGGAGTAAGTCTCTAACACCTTTTGTGAGTTCCAATTTATTTGAACTAACTCTTTTCTCAATGGTTGTTTGTTATCATCAAAAAGAGGGAGAATGTAATTGAAATTAACTAAAGCAATGATTTTGAAGATAACAAACAAGAAAGGAATAAAAGTGGAAAGATCAAGTCACAAGACTTTAACTGATTAGGTCATTCCCCTAATTGGTTATTGTGTAAGTCAAGAGCCAATTTCTAAAGCTCCTAACCGATTAGGCCATTCCCCTAATTGGTCATTTGAAAAGTCAGGATCCAATTTCTAAGACTCCTAACCGATTAGGACAATCCCCTAATTAGTTATTTGGGCAACTAGAAAACATGACCAATGGCTCTATTAAGAGCATTTAATGCTCCCAACCACCACCAGTGGCTCTAAAAATGTTTGGGCTATAAATGAAAGTGTGATGTGTTGATGAAATACAAATCTCTTGTGCTTGATTTGAGATGGATTTAGGTGTGCTTTGATGATTTATATTGAAATTTAAGCCACAATTAATCTAATTATCCTTGGTATCTTATGATTAGTCTTTCTCTATGTTTTTAAGTCCAAAAGAAGTGTTTTAACATGGCTCTATGAAGCTTTGGAAGGATTCATTGCAATGGAGTTGAATTCAGAATTTATATAGCCAAAATTCATAGTGTTGTTGACTTTTACTCGATAAAATGAGCATAACTTGAGCTACAAAAGTTGAAACGAGGTGATTTTGGTGGCATTGGAAAGATAAGGAAAAGATCTACAACTTTTATGAGATCACTTCTCCAAAAAATGACTTTTTGAGCAATTAAAGACTTAGACACAACCGTGTCAAACTTGGAAAATGTTTTTGTCAAGCTCACAGGGATGAAGCTTCTGTGTGGGAGACACAGCCATGTCTCTTGGAGACACGGTTGTGTCTCCCCCAATGTCGAAATTACGTTGTTTTTAAAGCTCACTTGGTTGTGTCAAAGGAATACACAACCGTGTGAGACTTCCTGACATGAAAATTAAGTTGTTTTGCCCCTAAATCATTATAAATAGGGCAAAAACACCAAACCTAAGGAGACTTTTGGCTAGAGACTTGGGTAACAGTAGGTTTTGAGAGGAGAAGCGCAAGGATTCAAAGGCGAAGGCTTGGAAGGCAAGAGCAAGACTCTTTGAAGATCAACCATTGAAGTTTTTTTCTCCATCTTCATTTTCCCATCTTTTCTTTTTGTTTATCAATCATGGTTGTTTCTTTAACCCATGTTCTTATTTGTACTATAATTGTCATGAGCGGCTAAACTCTTTTTCTAGAATTAGGATGAAACTCTCTATTTCCCTTTTATGAATTGTTAATTTGATTCTTTGTTAATGAAATTATTGTTCTTGATTCATTCTTTGTATGCTTAATGCTTGTGATATGTTACGCGCCATATTTACATGATTTTAGGCTTTAGGTGAAGGATCGAAAGATGAAATCTAATTACTTGATAATCCAAGAATTGAACTTAAGAATTAAGACCTAGACATAGGCTTTAAATCCTTCGAGGGGTAAACGATTGTCATGAATCTTAATGGGTTGGAACTTGGATTAATTGCCATGATAATGGGGTTAGTGAAGTTTTAACACATTTTTAGTGCTAAGAAATTGGGCTTTAAATAATTTAGGACAAATCGTCTTCAAGAACATAATTGAACATTAACAAAGATAGGATTACAATTTATTCTAGGGGTTAGTGTAGTGGATTCTGAATCCTAGAGCTTTAAATCCTTATTAAATCTCATCTTTTCTAGTTTCAATTGTTTATTTTATTACTTTGCTTTTTGTCTTAATTTAATTGGACTTTCACTATTGATTTTTATTCGCTTAAATAATCAAAGTAGCCATAAGAGTTAGTAATTAACTGATCCTCGTGGGAGCAATCTTTATTTTACTACTTGTACGATCCGTGCACTTACGAAAAATCAACAAGTTTTTGGCGTCGTTGCCGGGGATCGTGTTGATATTAACATGAGCGATAATTCGGTTGATTTAAGCAATTTTTATTTTATTTTATTTCTTTTTTTTTAATCTTATTTTAACTTTCTTTTATTTTTCTTTTAATTTTTAGGTGCTATTTCTTTCTTATGCGAAGAACGAAGAGTCAAGGAGATCTTATTATCCTCGTTGATCTTGAGATCGAGAGGATGCTTTGTAATATTGGAAGGTAAGGAAGAGCACAGAGAATTGAGAAAGACAACATGGCAAAAAATAATGACCAAGCCGCTAATGCAGAGCTAAGTCTAAGGGATTATGGAGCTCCCAATGCTAATGCTTGTCAGTCTTCCATTGTTAGGCCATGGGTAGAGGCCAACAATTTTGAATTAAAGACGTTAATAATTCAGGTGGTCCAACAAATGCAATTCAATGGGTTACCAACCAAAGACCCGAATCAACATTTAGACGATTTCTTGGAATTATGTGACACAATCAAGATGAATGGGGTTTCGATGGATGCTATAAGGATCAGACTTTTTCCCTTTTCTCTTAGGGGGAAAGCAAAGAAATGGATTCACTCAAAAGCCCTTAATTCACTTACCACTTGGGCTTTGATGGAGCAAGCCTTCTTGGATAAATACTACCCAATTGGGAAGATAATTAAGCTCCATCAAGATATCACTACATTCTCTCAAATGGATGATGAATCTCTTTATGAAGCATGGGAGAGGTATAGTGATCTGATTCATTAATGTCCATATCATGGCTTACAATATTTTGTGGTCATCCAAACATTCTATGCTGGGTTGACTTTCTCTACAAAGACAGCTCTTGATGCCACAGTTGGCGGTGCTTTGATGGCCAAGACTCCAACTGAGGCAAGGGTCTTAATTAATGAAGTGGCTTCAAATATTTATTTGTGGCCAGGTGAGAGATCCTCTTCAAGGAAGCAAGCCGAAATGATAGAGCTTGATGTCATTACTATGCTGAATGCCAAATTTGATGCTTTGACTAAGTCGTTTGAGAAGTTGAATGTCAACGTCATCACTACTCCTAAAGTAATTTGTGAAATATATGGAGGAGGGCATCTTGCTTCAGAATGCAATGCAGTAGACCCATCTTTGGAGCAAGTGAATTATATGCAAAATGGTAACTTCAGAGCTCAGGGGAATTCTTTTCCCAATTCATATAACCCTGGCTAGAGAAACCACCCAAATCTCTCCTATGGTAATCAACAACATAATGTGGGCCCATCTGGTTTCCAACAGGTTCAACAATCTTCTCAAGGTGGGAAATCTAATTTAGAAGCTCTCATGGAGAACTTCATTGTCACTCAAAAGGAGCATAATAATGCCATTCAAACTCAAGTGCAATAACATGGGGAGTCCATCAAGCAAATTCATACTCGCCTTGATCAAATGGTGACTCATTCTAAGATGCTTGAAACTCAGATAGCCCAACAAGCAAGCTTGTTCAACATGGTACAGGGGCGAATCCTAGGTCAACTAGAGACAAACCCAAGGGAGCAAGCAAATGCAATTTTCTTGAGAAGTGGCAATCAAGTTAAAAGCCTCACAAGGGAAGAAAAGCATGAAGATGAGAAATCCCAAAAATAGGAAGAGAAGTAAGAGAAGAGTGAGGCCAAGAAAGAAGAAGAAGAAAGCGCTAAAAGGTATGTTCCTCCACCAGCATATGTTCCACCTTTGCCTTTCCCACAAAAATCTCAAAGGGCAAAGCTTGATGAGTATTTTGGAAAGTTTTTAGAGGTTCTTAAAACGCTGTATATAAACATTCCTTTTATGGAAGTGCTCTCTCAAATGCCCATTTATGCTAAATTCTTGAAAGATATCCTCTCTAATAAGAGGAAACTTGAGGATTATGAAACTATTGCTTTAACTGAGGAATGCAGTGCACTCATTTAGAATAAACTTCTTCCTAAGCTTAAGGATCTAGGTAGCTTCTCTATTCCGTGTTTGATTGGGACCATACAAATTAACAAGGTTTTATGTGACCTTGGGGCAAGTGTGAGTTTGATGCCCCTTTCCCTTTGCAAGAAATTTAATATTGGGGAGGTCAAACTAACCACCACCTCTCTTCAACTAGCCGATAGGTCAATCAAACATCCTATTGGCATACTAGAGAATGTCCCCTTGAAGGTTGGTAAGTTTTACATGCCAGTGGATTTTGTTGTGCTTGACATGGATGCTGATGATAAAATACCGATCATACTTGGGCGTCTATTCCTTGCTACTGGAAGGACAATCATTGATGTCCACGAAGGGAAATTGACTTTACGATTGAATGATGAGGAAGTAGTGTTCGATGTTTTTAATTATGAAAATAATTCTAATTCCTTTAATTCATGTAATCGCGTAAATGCTACTGATGTGGTGGATAGTGTTGTGTTTTCAGATGTGCAGGAATCAGTGACTGATGCTATGCTAGAAAAGACCTTGCCTGAGGATGCCAGTAATTTTGAGAAGGCCAAGCCCTGCAAGAAAGGACCCAAGAAGTGGAATGACAAGTGTGTCAAGAAGCGTGAATTTAAACTTGGGGATAAAGTTCTTGTCAATAACTTGTTTCTACATTTCTGTCCTAGTAAGTTATGGTCAAAATGGTCATGACCATATGAAATTGTTCGAGTCTTATCTTATGGTGTGCTTAAAGTGAAGAAAGAAGGCCATGAGTCATTCATAATAAATGGCCAGAGAGTGAAACATTTTGAAGAAGGAGTAAGGACTGAGCACTACTCTATTGGCATCACCTGAGCACAGAAACCATACCAGAGTCAAGCTAATGACTATAGCATAGCGCTTCTTAGGAGCTAACCTAATTTTTTTTTCTCTTTTTCTTTACTCTTTTATTTTATTTTTTTTTTTTTTAGCTTCTTATTATTTATTTTATTTATTAATATTTTTCTATTTTTGTTTTGTAGTTAGCTATTGTTGAGTCGGCTGAAGTGCCTCCCTGAATTCAGAGCCTTTGTAGGGGGATGTATATAGCTGTCGGCCGCTGATGTGTGTGAAACAACATCATGTTTTGTTCTTATTTTGCATGCATTCTTGGGTATTTTAGGCATTTTAATTTCCCTTTTGGTTTATTTTTCCCTTAGTTCGGATAACTGCGGTGTTTTTGGTGTTCTTGTGCAGGATTAATGCTGAATTGGCCTTGGATTGAATGGAATGCTTGCGTGATTGAAGTTGGAGCTTAACGGATAGTGAAAAGGTGCAAAAAGACCACTCTAGAAGGATCCATGGCCTGCCCATAGATCAAACCACGGCCATGGATCGAGCAGTAGCTTGAAGAAGCAAAACAGAAATTTCAGAGAATTCCATGGCCTGGCCATGGAATGATCCACGACCATGGAATTCTAACAGCACTCAAAATTGGCTTGTGGCAGAGAGATCTACAGCCATCCCGTGGAATGATCCACGGCTGTGGATTGCAGTGCGCAACAGTTTTTAAGTTTTTATTTTTATTTCTTTTGGGGGCTTTTTAGCCAATTAAAACCCTAGGTTATAAATAGATGTTCTGAATACAATTAGGAGGTTCTAAACTTGGTTTTGGAGGAGGCACATTGGAGGCTCTTGTTCTTGATCTTTCTTCCCTCTTCTCTCTTAGATTATGGGTTTAGATGTTCTTGAACATGTTTTCTGATTCTTTCTTCTCCATGTCTGAGTAGTTTCTTTTGTTTCTAGGATTAGGCAATGCCCTTTGATACTTTGATAATGATTAATTGACTTTGTTTCCCCTTTTATTAATCTTGAATGTTCATTGATTCAATTCTTATTGCTCTTATTCATATGAATTTGCTGGCCACTTATTTGCATCTCATAGAAATTTAGGGACGTACTGAGAGATGAACCTAGGTATTGGAACCATAAGAATTGAACTTAAGGTCTAAATCACGAGAGTAGTTTTAGCCTTTCGAGGATTCAATGAATTACCACAAAACATAATAGGTTCAATTTAAATTCAATTACCACGAGAGTAGGAATTGGTTTAATTGGGTACGGATCTTGTATCTTGAGAAAGAACATTAACTAATTTAGGGTAATTCACCTTTAATTGAATTTCATATTTAATAAAAGGGTTGTCAATTAGGATTTGTCTTGTATCATTGTGGTACCCCAATCTTGGAAGCTTTCTTGAATCTGAATACCTTTCTTGATAAGTTGCTATTTTTGTTCTAAATTCTGCACTTTGATTTTTATTTAATTGCTTTGTTACTACGTTCTTCTTAATCAACAATCATATTCCCTTTTGTTTAATTAAATTGAATTAATTAATTAATTGGTATTCATAGACATGGTCCATGTGGATTCGATCTTTTTATTACTTGACGATGAAACCGTACACTTGCAGATTTCACGCATCAAGTTTTTGGCGCCGTTGCTGGGGACTGTGTTTTTCTTGAATATCAGTTTAATTTTTAATTTAATTATTTTAAACCTTTTTTCTTTTTATCTATTCTTACGTTCTTGTTTTTTCTCTCTGACTCTCTGCAGGTTATTTCTCTTGTTTATGCAAAGTACTAGACGTTTTGGGACTCTTATTGACGCAGATCCTGAAATTGAAAGAACTTTACGTAGAAGGAGAAGACAACAAAGGCAAAGAGTAAGAGAAATATCTGAACCAACACTTGTCATGGCAGCAGCTGAGGATAATAAACCGTTAAAAGAGTATGCAGCTCCTAATGCTTGGGGTTTGCGATATGGAATTGCTCAGCCAGACATTGAAGCCAGACACTTCACCATACCTCCTGCCCTACTTTCTATGATAAGGCAGAACCAGTTTGGAGGATTGCCCTCAGAGGATCCTAATGATCATGTGGATATGTTCTTGGAGTTCTGTGAGACCCTCAAGATCGAAGGCGCCTCTGTTGATGCTATTCGTCTCCTCTTGTTTCCTCTATCATTGAGAGATAGAGCTAGAGCTTGGCTGAAGTCTGTTCCCGCTGAGACGATAACTACTTGGGACCAATTGGAGCAAGCCTTCTTGGACAAATTCTTTCCACCTTCCAAGACTGCTCATCTAAGGACCCAAATCACAAGCTTTGTTCAGAAAGATGGCGAGTCATTGTCAGAAGCTTGGGATAGATATAAGGCTTTGCTGGAAGCCTGCCCACACCATGGGCTAGAAAAATGGTTGATTGTCCACACCTTCTACAATGGTTTGGAATATTCTTCAAAGGTGTCTCTTGACTCTGCAGCTGGTGGAGCTTTGATGAATAGAAGGCTCACAGAAGCTTATGAGATAATTGAGAGTGTAGCTTCAAATCATCACCAATGGGCTAATGAAAGAGGCCATAACCCGAGAAAGCTCTCGGGAGGTAAGTTTGAGGTAGATGGTGTTGATTTAATTATGTCAAAATTTGATTCTTTGAATAAACGTTTTGACATGCTTGAGAAAGCTCATGTTAATGCCATAGGTGCTTCTAACAATTTTTGTGAGATTTGTGGAGCACAGGGACACATAGGTGCTGAATGCCAAGTTGGAATTGGATCCTCACAAGGTGCACCAGTGGAGCAAGTGGAATCATACCACAATTCTATGACTTCAACCAAAAGGGGAGGAATGATCCGTATTCCCAAACTTATAACCCCGGTTAGAGGTCACATCCTAACTTCTCCTATCGGAATAGTCAATACCAACCTGGGCAAGGTAGTGCTCAACCCTCTTCTAGATTTCAACAGGTACAAAAACCTAGACTTGAGTATCTTCTTGAGAATTTTGTTGAGAGTCAGTCTAAGCAAAATGAGGAGTTTAGGCACCATGGGCAAGTTGTGACCGAGGTAATTAAAGAGTTGTCAGCTAAGGTTGATAATTTAACTATTCATAATAAGATATTGGAAACCTAAATTGCCCAACAAGCAAGCACTTCTCATAGGCAGCAAGGTAAGTTTCCTGGTCAATCTGAAGTCAACCCAGGAAATGAACATTGTAAGGCTGTGAGTTTGAGGAGTGGAAAGAAGTTAAAGGATCCTAAGGGTAACGGGGAGAGTGTCAAAGATGAGGGGAATGAGGAAAAAGAGACTAAGGCACAACCCTTAGAAGAGGAGGGAATTAATGAAAAAGTGTCTAAGTATGTACCCCCTGAGCCACACCAACCCTCGGTTCCCTTCCCTTAAAGATTAGCTAAGGCGAAGTTAGACAGGTAGTTTGGGAAGTTCCTAGAGGTCCTTAAGAAATTGTACATTAATGTACCCTTCACTGAGGCGTTGAAACAAATGCCTACCTATGCTCAGTTTCTTAAGGACATTTTGTCAAATAAGAGAAAGCTAGAGGAATATGAGACAGTAGCTTTAACTGAGGAGTGTAGTGCTTTAATTCAAAATAAATTGCCTCCTAAGTTAAAAGATCCAGGTAGCTTCTCTATTCCCTGTTTGATTGGCAACACTAATTTTGACAAAGCTCTATGTGATTTGGGGGCTAGTGTTAGTCTTATGCCCCTTTATGTATGTAAGAAGTTGGAGGTGGGTGAGCTAAAACCCACAACTATCTCTCTTTAATTAGCGGATCGGTCTGTCAAGTACCCTATAGGAATCTTGGAGGATGTTCCTATTAAGGTTGGTAAGTTTTATATGCCAGTGGATTTTGTTTTGCTGGATATGGAAGCTAATGCTAAAATGTCGATCATACTTAGGCGTCCATTCCTTGCCACTGGAAGGGCGATCATTGATGTCCATGAAGGAAAATTGACTTTGCGATTGAATGATGAGGAAGTAGTTTTTGATGTTTTTAAATTTGAAAATAATTCTAATTCCTTAAATTCATGTCATCGCATAGATGCTACTAATGTTGTGGATAGTGTTGTGCTTTCAGGTATGCAGGAATCAGTGACTGATGCTATGCTAGAAAAGACCTTGCCTAAGGGTACCACAAAATTTGAGCAGTCCAAGCCTTGCAAGAAAGGACCTAAGAACCAGAATGACAAGTGTGTCGAGAAGCGTGGATTTAAACTTGGGGATAAAGTTCTAGTCAATAATTCGCTTCTACGTTTCTGTCCTAGTAAGTTATGGTCGAAATGGTCAGGACCATATGAGATTGTTCGAGTTTTATCCTACGGCCTGCTTGAGATGAAGAAATAAGGTCATGAGTATTTCATGATAAATGGTCAGAGGGTGAAACGCTTTGAAGGAGTGGGGACTGAGCACTACTCCGTTGACATCACCTGAGCACAGAAACCAGACTAAAGTCGAGCTTATGACTTTAAACAAGCGCTTCTTGGGAGGCAACCCAAGTTTTCTTATTTTTCTATTTTATTCCATCTTTTTCTTTTAATTTTGTGTGTTAGATTGTTGGTTTGATCTTTATCTCATTGAGCTTGTTTAGGTTTGACCCTTTTTGAAGCTCAAATTAGAAGGAGAGTGAAGTCAGAAAGTTCCACACCCAGTCCATGAAAAATTCCATGGCCATGATTGAACACCAAAAGATTTCCCACCACCGCAGTGAGTCCTTTTCTTTTCTCCCTTCTCTAGTTATAGATTTTTACATTGGGGACAATGTAAGTTCTAAGCTTAGGGGCTATTTTCATTTTCATTTTAGATTATTGGTTTCATGCATTCTCATGTCTCATATTGTATTGCATCTTCATATTATATTTTCACACCATCATATTTCTCGGCTTTTTGGTTGAACTTGTGCCCCTCTCTTTTGGGGATTTTTGAGATGGTATTGATTTGGAACCCAATTTGTTGATTCTTGTGGTAGGCAACAGGCATTGTTTTAATTGATAGTAGATGTGATCTTTTGATAGTTGATAATTAGCATATGTTCTCTGAATTTGTGCTTCTCCTTGAATTTTGAACCTCTAAATGTGAGTTTTGAGCCTGTATGGGATTTATACACTATATGATTTTTGTTCCCATTCTGTGTTGAGTGATATTCCTCATTGATTTTGTGCTTTAGAACTTGATTTGAAACCATTTTAAGGTGAAATTTTTGCTTGCATGCTTGAATGTGATTAAGGCATCTTAGGTATTTTTCTGGCCTTCTAAAATTGTTACATTTTCATCCTCTAGTTGCCCATTTTGAGCCTATTGCATAATTGTTTTTCTTGAAGCCTATGATGAAACATTGTTGGTAATCATTTAAAATATTAAATGGAGCAAATTAGGTTTGAAAGTTGTGTTAGGAATCATATGTATTTGAGCTTTCTCTTTCCAAATGAAAAAAAATTTGATATAAAAAAAAGAGAAAAAGGAAAATAAAAGAAAAAAAAATCATGAGATGAAAGCTTGAAAAGAAAAGAAAGGAAGAAAATACTTGGAAATGTGAAGTTATGATCCTTTTTGAAAAAAATTACCTTTGCTCCATTTATGTTCTATTGTATTTCTGGTGCTTATTGAAAATTTGGTTAGCCCTTTGTGCATACCTTCCTTTCTCTACCTTACCTAACATTATTCCCATGGCTCCATTATAACCCTTGAGAGACCTTTTGATTCTTGCATGCATGCTGATTATTAGTGAAAATTTGGTTTCTTATCAAGCATATGGAAGTGCATTTTCTTTGAAAGATTTTGAGCGTATGGTTTTCACCTTTAAACACTTTGAGTGTGGTTAGTAGAGTGAACTTAATTCAATCAGTGAGGATGCATGATTTCTGAGAACTTAGCCTCTAATTAGACTTGATTTTGATTACCTCTCAGATTCTTGGTTTGCCTTAGCCTATTGCTTGGATATTGTTTTCTCGGATTCCTCATTTATTATTGTCTCTTGATCCCACTTCTTGGTTTGACATTAGTTATTGTTTAGGGACAAGCAAAGTCTTAAGCTTGGGGGGATTTGATGTGTGTGAAACAACATCACGTTTTGTTCTTATTTTGCATGCATTCTTGGGTATTTTAGGCATTTTAGTTTCTCTTTTAGTTTGTTTTTCCCTTAGTTCGGATAATTGCGGTGTTTTTGGCGTTCTTGTGCAGGATTAATGCTGAATTGGCCTTGGATTGAATGTAATACTTGCGTGATTGAAGTTGGAGCTTAACGGATAGCGAAAAGGTGCAAAAAGACCACTCCAGAGGGATCCACGGCCGTGGAATTCTGACAGCACTCAAAATTGGCTTGTGGCAGAGAGATCCACGGCCATCCAGTGGAATGATCCACGGCTGTGGATCGAAGTGTGCAACAATTTTTAAGTTTTTATTTTTATTTCTTTTGGGGGCTTTTTAGCCAATTAAAACCCTAGGTTATAAATAGATGTTCTGAATACAATTAGGGGGTTCTAAACTTGGTTTTGGAGGAGGCACATTGGAGGCTCTTGTTCTTGATCTTTCTTCCCTTTGCTCTCTTGGATTACGGGTTTGGATGTTCTTGAACATGTTTTCTGATTCTTTCTTCTCTATGTCTGAGTAGTTTCTTTTGTTTCTAGGATTGGGTAATGTCCTTTGATACTTTGATAATGATTAATTGACTTTGTTTCCCTTTTTATTAATCTTGAATGTTCATTGATTCAATTCTTATCGCTCTTATTCATGTGAATTTATTGGCCACTTATTTGCATCTCATAGACATTTAGGGACGTACTGAGAAGTGAACCTAGGTGTTGGAACCATAAGAATTGAACTTAAGGTCTAAATCACGAGAGTAGTTTTAGCCTTTCGAGGATTCAATGAATTATCACAAAGCGTAATGGGTTCAATTTAAATTCAATTACCACGAGAGTAGGAATTGGTTTAATTGGGCACTGATCTTGTATCTTGAGAAAGAACATTAACTAATTTAGGGTAATTCACCTTTAATTGAATTTCAGATTTAATAATAGGGTTGTCAATTAGGATTTGTCTTGTATCATTGTGGTATCCCAATCTTGGAAGCTTTCTTGAATCTGAATACCTTTCTTGATAACTTGCTATTTTTGTTTTAAATTCTACATTTTGATTTTTATTTAATTGCTTTGTTACTACGTTCTTCTTAATCAACAATCATATTCCCTTTTGTTTAATTTAATTGAATTAATTAATTAATTGGTATTCATAGACATAGTCCCTGTGGATTCAATCTTTTTATTACTTAATGACGAAACTATACACTTGCGGATTTCACGCATCAGCCGCTCAAAAAGATTTTTCTTTCCTTTCATTTAGTTTCTTTATTTTCGCATTTAGTTCTTACACTTTATTTTTCAGTTTTTGCTTTATTTTTCTTGTGCTGTTTCAAACCCTATTTCGCCTCTCATGATGACTAAATGTTCGAGTTCATGGCTATGTGCCTCTTTCTCCCACCCTTCCCCACCACCTTCATGATCTTGAGTTTTTTCTTTCAGGGAAGTTTCGTTATCCTTTGTACTATTATTTTTCTTGTTTAAACATTGAGGACAATGTTTCTTTCAAGTGTAGGGGGGAATCATTGAACACTGTGTTTTAATTTCTTGATTATTTCTGAGCTGATAGGAATTTGTTTGAGAGAGAAATCCACTGCTATTTTTGTGCACGGTAATTTTTTTCAATTGAATGTTGAAAATTTTAGCATTTTATTTGGGAAATTAGCCATGTTTGCTTGCAATTTGTTCTCTTTATTAACATTAGCTAGAAAGTGAGTTTTGAGCTTTATTGATTAGATTTTTCATAAACAAAATCCTATTTTTCTTTTAGAGTGAGATTTCTCTTAATTGATGTGCGCTAGAACTTGTTTTGATATCTTGTTGAGACTTCAATGATTCACATTCATACTTAAATATGATTAAGGCAATTAGACTTAATTCTTTCTTGACTTTCAGAGTTGCATTGTTAAATTATCCCTTAATTGCCCCATTTGTGCTTGAATTTGATTTCTTTGGATAACTTATTGAATGATCAGGTTGAATTCTTTGGAGCAAATGATGTGTTATTAAGAAGTCATAAAGGATTGTTTCTGTCTTCAAGGGGTTTATTGCTAAAAAAATGAAAATGAAAAAAAATGAAAATGAATGAAGAAGGAAAAAAAAAGAAAGAAAAAAAAATTTGTGGTGAAAATTAATGAGAATATTTGGTTGAAAGTGAGAATTGGCTATCTCCTTGTGCATTATGTTTTCAACCTGATTCTGTTTTGTATCGATTTATCCATGAATATTCTTTACCATTTCTTATCTTTTTCCTATCTTTCATTATGCCCTTTGCCCTATTACAACTAGAGGAAGTCCTTTGGATTCTTATTATGTAAGTGAACTTGGAAGTGGAGATTAGATTGATAACCAAGCCTATGATATTACAGTTTTCAAGATAAATTTGAGTGATCTCTTTGTCCTTAAACACTTGAGTGATGGAAAGATGAGTGATCTTAGATGGTTGATAAAGAGAAAATGTGCAACCTAGACTCAAGCTTCTAATTGTATTAAGTGCTAAATAATTTTACTTGATTGGATTTGATTGCTGAGCTTAATTGAATTTTTAAATTATGGAATTTTCCTTGATTCATGTTTCTTGATGTTGAGTTTAATCTTGATTTTGATTCATATTCTTTGCTTGAGGACAAGCAAAGTTCAAGTATGGGGGAATTTGATATGTGGATGAAATACACACCTCTTGTGCTTGATTTAAGGTGGATTTAGGTGTGCTTTAATGATTTATGTTAAATTTATGTCACATTTAATCTAATTATCCTTGGTATCTCATGATTGGTCTTTCTCTATGTTTTTAGGTCTAAAAGAAGTGTTTTGACATGGTTCTATGAAGCTTTGGAAGGATTCATTGCAATGGAGTTGAGTTCGGAATTTATATGGCCAAGATTCGTAGTGTTTTGACCTTTGCTCAATAAAATAAGCATAACTTGAGCTACAGAAGTCAAAACAAGGTAATTTTAGTGGCATTGGAAATCTAAGAAAAAGATCTACAATTTCATGAAGATAACTTCTCCAAAAAATGATGTTTTGAGTAATTAAAGAGTTAGACACGACCGTGTCTAACTTGGAAAATGCTTTTGTTAAGCTCACAGGGCCCTGTCTAACTTCAATGAAGCTTCTATGTGGGAGACACAGTCGTGTCTCCCCCAACGTCAAAATTATGCTATTTTTAAAGCTCACACGGCCATGTCGAAGGGAGACACGGCCGTGTGAGACTTCCTGACGTGAAAATTAAGCTGTTTTGCCCCCAAATCATTATAAATAGGGTAAAAACACCAAACCTACAGAGACTTTTGGCTAGAGACTTATGTGATGGTAGGTTTTGTGAGGAGAAGTGCAAGGATTCAAAAGCGAAGGCTTGGAAGGCAAAAGCAAGATTCTTTAAAGATCAACCATTGAAGTTCTTTTCTCCATCTCCATCTTCCCATCTTTTCTTTTTGTTTATCAATCATGGTTGTTTATTTAACCATTGTTCTTATTTGTGCTACAATTGCCATGAGCGACTAAACCCCTTTTCTAGGATTAGGATGAAACTCTCTATTTTCCTTTTATGAATTGTTAATTTGATTCTTTGTTAATGAAGTTATTATTCTTGATTCATTATTGATATGCTTAATGCTTGTGATATGTTGCATGCCATATTTACATGATTTTAGGCTTTAAGTGAAGGATTGAAAGATGAAATCTAATTGCTTGATAATCTAAGAATTAAACTTAAGAATTGAGACCTAGACATAGACTTAAATCCTTCGAGGGGTAAACGATTGTCATGAATTTTAATGGGTTGGAATTTGGATTAATTGCCATGAGAATGGGGTTAGTGAAGTTTTAACACATTTTTAGTGCCAAGAAATTGGGCATTAAATAATTTAGGACAAATTGCCTTCAAGAACAAAATTGAACATTAACAAATATAGGATTATAATTTATTGTAAGGGGTAGTGTAGTAGATTCTAAATCATAGAGCTTTAAATCCTTGTTAAATCTCATCTTTTATAGTTTCAATTTATTTATTCTATTGCTTTGCTTTTTGTCTTAATTTAATTGGACTTTCACTATTGATTTTTATTCGCTTAAATAACCAAAGTAGCCGTAAGAGTTAGTAATTAATCGATCCTCATAGGAACGATCTTTATTTTACTATTTGTACGATTCGTGCGCTTACTGAAAATCAACAACAAAGTGTTTGTGCATCAAAGAAATGTTGGAGAATAATCTGAAAATCATCCTTAAAAATAAAATTCGTGTTTTACTATCTCTTTCTCCAATTCTCTATTTTTGAGCTTTAAAGTATGAATCCTTGATACCTATAGAGCTTCAATTTATATTATCCACTCTTGAGAGAGTTTCATTTTATCTACACTTTGTTTAATCTGTAAAGAGGGTGAGGTATCCCTCTAGATAAAAGGATGAGGTATCCCTTAGTTGTAAAGAGGGTGAGGTATCCCTTGGTTATAAAGAGGGTGAGGTATCCCTCAAAAAGAGTGAGGTATCCCTTCATTGTAAAGATGGTGAGGTATCTCTCAAAAATTGTAAAGGGTGAGATATCTCTGTTTGATGCTCAAGCACAAAGGTGAGGTATCCCAAGGTGTGTTGAGTGCTCTCAGTTATAAAAGTTATGAAGCACCTATTAAAGCTTGAAGATATAGTGAAAAATCTCAGGTGATTGCTTGAAGACTAGACGTAGGCCACAAGTGGACTGGTGGCTGAACCAAGATAAATCTTGTGTTTGATCTTCTAAACTCATCTCTTTACATTTGTTATTTAATCTTATATGCTTACTTGAATACTTTCTATCTTGGCTTATTTATTTGTGAGTGAAGTGATCAATCTCATTTATCTATTCACTTCAATTAATCAATAGCTTCAACGAAAATTAATAATCAAGTGTTTTGCGAAAGATTTACGAAAATATTTTATATACTCAATTCACTCCCCTCTTGAGCATTGAGGCTACTTGGTAACACCTATTACCAAGTAGGGTAAAGCTTTTAGGCCTAACGTACTAGTATATATAAGGGAACAGAGGTTCTTGGGAAATAAGTATGTGGCATGTGATTATAAAACTAAAATCTACATTAGCATTGCATAATCATATTATTAGGAATTTGTGCGAGCATAACCATACATCATATCATAAAAGCATTGCATTTGTTGGTAGCTGTATGGGCGGTTGCCTTGATTATTGCTTGCTCGATAATATCTTATGATTGTATGGGCAGTTGTTTGATATCATTGATTATCGTATATATATGAAATAAGATTGTTGCTTTCTTAGAGAATGTTACACAGTGTGTATGTATATATTCTGATAGTGTTGAGCAGTGGCTCATATATCTGTTGCAGACATAAGCTTATATTTATAGTGTGGTTTATTCATTGCGGATGATTAAACTCTGGTATTGGTTACTTATACTGAGAAAATATGATTTCTCACCTCGTTGTGTTTCCATGTAAATCCAGGTTCAGGCAAAGGGAAGCAGAAGAACCAGCGTAGTTTATTTTATTTCTTATAATAAATATGTTGTATATTTATTTTTTGCTGCTTTGAAGTTGTACGAAGTTATGTATTACAGTATGCCTTTGTGAGGCTTATGATGTATATATATAACTGTTTGCTGTTGTAACATCCCAAAAATTACTTATTTCATGATATGTATTCATTTTATAATATTTGTGAATTTTGTGAATTTTTTTAGAATTATTTGAATTGTTTGATTATTTTAATATATTTCTCGATTTACATGTGTATTGATCGGGGTCGGAAAAATGAAATATTTTCCCGAGGCCAAAGAACTTTGGACTATGGAAACGGTGATGGGGGATCTTACTAAACCCGAGCTCAGACACAGTTTATGAAGTTTTTATTTTTTGAGATTTTATCTAACGGATAAAATTTGGGTACGCTCTATTGTCCATTGGACAATAAATACTGACTTTGTTAACTGTGACTTTTATCCATTGGATAATAGCTTGCAATAAAAAACCTAGTAGATTATTTCTATCTAGTCACTTTTACGATATCATCTAAGTGACATCACCACATGATATCATTGGTTGACTTTTGGGAAAATGGGAGAAGCTTCTCAAGGAAGCTTGCAAAGGAAGCCTTGCTCCTTCTCCTAAGGGGTGCACGGTTTTTGGAGGGCCAAAAGATGACAAAGTTGTCATCTTTTCACAAAAGCTATCATTTTCTTTCTCACTTTTCTCTTCTCTCATTTTCTCTCATTCTCTTCTTCCATTTTCTCTTCCTACCTCACGACCATCACTCTCCATTTTCCCTTTTTTATTTTGTTTTCTCCAATCACTCATACTTTTGGAATCTACACACCTTTTGGATGATTTTCTATGTTGTGATCATCATCAAATCCTCTCATCTTCATCATTTTCTTTGAAGCCCTAACTTGAAACTCTTAAGGTAAGATTCTTGATTTCTATTTTCCCTCCTCTCATTTTTTCTCTATACCTCACGGCCACTTTCACCAAAACCACTATCTCATTTTCTTTGATTTCACTCATCTACCTTCTTGAATCTATATCTCTTCTTAAGATCATTTGGGTGAAGATTTTGCCTTGTTCAAGTGATTCTACAATCTAGGATTTGAAAGCTTCTAAAGTAAAGTTCTCATCTTTCCTAAGCTTTCCTTGTTTGTTTGTGAATGATCATCTATCAAACACTTTCTTCCATTTACTTCTCCCAAGGCTCACAGCCATTTGCCCTTGAAGGACTAAAGATGTGATTTTTTTTTCTATCACCTAGTTCATTTTCATCTTTCTATCAATAATCAAGAAACCAAAGTATAAACTCTCTTCTTTTCTCGTGGAAAGCCCCACGGCCACACCCTCAACCCACTCTCTTAATCTTCTTTAATTTCATCCATCCACATCTTTTGAATTAAAACCCTATACTAAGACATTTTGTTGTTGTCGGTTCTTTCAAAATCATATTGTTTCCAAGCCCTAAATGTTGATGCTTGTGTGTTGTTTTGTTTTAAGGATCTTCTTGGAAGGAGAAGCTTTTTCAAGAGGACTCACAAGGAGCTAGGAGGCTACACCTAAGGTAAGAGGGAGATTAACCTCATCAACCATGCCATGGTGGTGAGGAACGAATGGTTGTGTTGGGAGTGGAGAGTCCACGTGAGGATTCATCCACTCGATTATGTGATTTTTGATTTATGTGTGTTTGATTTTGTATGATTATATGACGTTGTTGTATTTGAGAGATGATTGTGATGGCTTAATAGATATATGTGATTATGTGATTTTGATAGTAAGCATGAACTTAATTAATTGTGATGATTAATGTATGTGGCATGCTATGATTATGTTATAAAGGAATGATTTTTGGTCCTCTTGATCTCTTGAGGCTCACGGCCTTCTTGGCCTAAGAAGAGGTATCCATGAGAAAAATATTTATTGATTAAGGACTTAGATGATTAGGTGACAAAAATATGATTCATGAGGTTACAAGGTAAAAGAGGAAAGAAACAAGTTTTTACCATTGAAAAGAATTGATTTTGGCCATGATATTTGATAATTGGATGAAAGAGTGAATTGAACACCTAAAATATTTGATAATGGGATGGAAGAGTAATTAGGATGGAAATAATTTTATTTAGAAGTTGAATAATGAAAGTTTTAGAAAGAATGTTAGAAAATATTGTTTAGGTGAATTGGATGACAAATTAGGGTTAAAGGATTTATAAGTAAGAGAGAAGATAATCATAATATCATGATTTGAAGAGTAATATCTTTTGGATATACCAATGGAAATAATTTTGGAGATAATTAGAATAATGAAAAATGACTTATTAGTGGTGAATCTAGTAGACTTGATAATCGAAAAATTTAATTAAGGATTCATAAGATAACAATGGAAAAAAATAAATTATATCATTTAGAAAAAGAGCGATTTTCGGTTTTGAGAGGAAAAACAAGCTTGGGAAAGGAATAGTGAAAACTTGAAAGACGTAGAGGAAAAAGAAAAAGAATTATGAGGTTAAGACAATGTGGTTTCTTTTTTTAGTTTTAGTGAACGATATGAGGGAAGGTCACTTGAGGAACTTAGTTAGAAGAGTTTGGTGATTTGGATTGATTTCTACCTTTTTCTTGAAAGTGTTACAATTAAAGCCTAATGGTGAAACAATGGTTCTATGTGCTAAAGAAATTTGTAAGAATGCTTCAAGTGAATTGATAGTGATAACTCTTGAATTTGAATGACTGAGATACTTTGTGAAAGAATGCATTAGCATTGTGCTTTTAGGCTGACGTACTAGACCCAAGTGGATTATGGATTTAACATTTTGCTTTTGGGCTGATGTACTGGACCTAAGTGAATTGTGGAACTGATGTATAGGACCCGAGTGGATCATTGATATTATGTAATTGTATGGGCGGTTATATAATATCATTAATACTAATGGTATTAGACAATCATATGGTCAATTGCTTTAATACCATTGGGAACGGTACAACAGTGGTTTGATTTCATTGTTCATGCATTGAACATTATACAGTTGGCTTTTGTTGCCTAGGAGTGAACGAGAAGTTGGATAGTATGATCCCGGATGGATCTTAGGGGGCGTCAGGGCGAGGTGATCCACCTAGTGATCTGTTATCATATTGTATACCCCTGGCTATGGAAAATCATTGCAACGCACGATGAGGACCCGACAAACACTATCCTTTTCGTGGTCCGGTGTAGACTGTCTTTTGAGGGGGGACAGATCTTCTGAACCATTCACCTCTGAATTCTTTAACTCCATGGAGTAGGAACTGGTTGCATTGTGCATAAGGATGGTCAGCATATACATTGTGCATATACATAGTTAGCGTACATCTTGTTGTGGTGTGGTCTGTGTTTATTGTATTTTGATGTACCTTAGTGAATCATATATTAGTTGATGACATGACTATACCTGTTGATCTTTCATATCCCTGTGTTAATATAATTATATCTGTCATTCATTGATATTGTTGTTTATGAGAGGCATTATTGCCTTTCGTTCAGTTTCTTGCTGCCATGATGGTATTGATGTAGGCGATCTCACATCTTTTATGGTATTATTCTGTCTGCTTCTATTTTTATACTCATGTTGGTAAAGACTGTGATGGTGGCAAGGTAAGATCCGCAAGGTTTCACTCGAATGCAGTTTCACGGGGGCATCGAAGCGTGGAGTGTCCATTGGGATACGGAGTGATGTGAATTAAAAGTTACAAACTAAAGTATAGGTTATTTCAAGTAATAAATTTTTGGGAGTTTGAGGTCGATCCACAGGGAATTGATGAAGAAAAATTTATTTGACGTAAGAAAAATATTTTTGTCACAACAATAAAAGTAATAAAACTTAGTCACAAATAAAAGAGATTTACTTAGGTTAGGAGATCTACTCTTGGCAAATAAAATAAGGACAATATTAATTCTTTTTATAACTCAATTAGAATCCACACATAATGGAGGTTCCAATCGGAAAATACAATAATCAAAGTTCATTAAAAATTATATACGTAATTATATTATGATTCCTTTAATTATTTATTAACAGCACCACTTATAAATGGGCTCAAGCATTGATTGTGCCAACCTCTTGTCTACAATGAATCAAGATCTCCACTTTACAAGGAGGGTTTCTAAATTGATTGGAAACAGAATATAACACGTATAATAACCACTTGAAAATATATCATTTAAGCGCAAAAAAGAAATGAATCTAACCTTATTTCATTACCAAGAGCTTCATCTTTTCACCCAAGTAAAATTAAACTTAGTTACTCATAGACAAGAAGAAAGAAAAAGAGAAGAAGAAGAAGAAGAATATAACTTTAATTTAGAACAAAGGAAAACTACTACAATAAAAACTAGAAACAAAATAACATCATTTTGGTAACTAACACCTAACACCCTTAATGATCTACCAAGGCTCCCTTTTATAGAGGATTAAGGATACAAAATGACAAGGGGGCTGAGTCATGAGTGAGTCGATGAGTAGAAAATGAGTGGAAAATGCCAAATGACTTTTGATGAGTGAAAAATTATGAAGATTCTTTGTCTCAGAAATCATTCAGCTCTTAAGTTATTGTATTCATCATTTTTTCACCAAGTAGTCTTATGAAATTTGTAGGCCTGGATCTTATGTTTCAAATGCCACTAGAATCACCTCAAAAGGCCATCTACAGCCCGAGATATGGCCTAATTACTGCATAGTATTCAGGCCCAGTTACAACTCCTCTATTCTGACTTCCAAGCCCAATATAACCTCCAAGAATTCCAATTTGAGTCTTGTGTTCTTCATAACAGTTGTTGATATGGGTCTTAACTTAAAGATACCAAAATTTTAGCCCAATATAGATCTTACAGCCCAAGTTATGCTCTGATTACTGCACACTATTCAGGTTCCAATCACAAAACTCATATTCTAAATTCCAAGCCCAATTAGTTCCACTAGATATCTAACTTTGATCTTGAGCTCTTCATGAAAGTTGTAGAGCTCTCCCTTATCTTTCTAACAAAGTAAAATTCATAATTATTAGACATCTAGAACTCAAGATATAGCCAAAATACAGAAATAGTGTAAAATGTAAATCATGCTGAAAAAATCAATTTAGTCCAATTTGAGTCCAAACTTATAAAACATAACCAAGCTCAATCAATTAAGTATATAGAGAGTGTAAATGACTAAAATTGAGAGTCTATTAATGTATCAAATATGTGATTATCAAATTTCTCCACACTTAGCCTTTTGCACTCCTAGGCAAAACACACAAGACTAAAACTAGGGAAAAAAATACAGACTCAAAAGCTAAACACTCTAAAAGACTCAATTTCTAATAATATTTAAGAATGAAGAGCAACCAATCATTCAAGTAATCAAAACATTTATGTGGTAACGTTTCTTCACATCTCAAACCAACAAGTAAGGAAACTTCAATTGAAAAGCATGAGTCAAGAATGATAGATCTTCACAAGATTCAATCTCAATCCCTCAAGTGTTTAAAAGGTAGGTATTTCACTTAATTCAACCCATGAAAATTACACTACCATAAGCTTGCTTATCTTCTACTTATCCATTACTCAAAACACATGCACACATAAATCATGAAGACTTTATTCAAGGTTATAATTGGGTCAAGGTAAAGGAGAAGGTAATATGGATATGACAAGTAAAATACTAATGAGAATAAAAGACCATGAGAACTGAGTTCAATTAACAAGCATGAAAGTTCATCCCAATTCCACCTAATACAAATTCTCTTTACTTATTTTTTTTTCTTTCCTTTATTGCCTTGTTGACCTTTTTCTATACAATTTTTTTTTGTTTATTATTATTATTTTTTTAAGAAGATGAACATAATATATACATTTAAACAAAAAAAAAATTTCAACCATTCTACACACACACCCTCACACTTGTTCAAGAACTCATCCAGTGACAAAGCTAATATTCTCTTATTCCCTAAAGCCAGGTAAGAACATGGTTTTTCATTTAAGACACATAATGAGTTTGAAACAAAGAATGGTCAAATAAGCTCAAAGGGGTTAAGCAAGGAGAAATAAGTCATTTCCAAGAAGTCATAAAAGTGTTTGATATCATATTGAGACAATATGCTGCTAAGTAAGGCTGGCTATTTGATTAAAGTAGCTATTTCAAGAAAAATGTCTCAATCATATTTATGTATGCATATGAAAATATAGTCTCAAAAAGAATCAAAGCAAGTTCTAGAGTAACAATTTCATGAGTGAAATTCATACAAGAAAGAATAGAATGGAACAAATGTTCAATCTATTCATCAATAAGCTCAAAATCTCACAAGACATAATTCTATCATTCTCAGTCCACCAATTCAACATCCATAATTAAGCATGTGAATTTTAAGAAAGAAGACAATTTACTCAACCATACAAATTTCCCTGAATTTGAATTGCTATTTCATACAAACTAGTTGTCTACCCAATTACTCCTTACTCTGCCAACAATTTTGATGCATCTCAAGAGTTAATAATTTACTCCTTACTCTGTTATCCCTAATTACTTTTGTTGTTAATAAATTACTGACAAACATGTAAACACAACAAACATACTAACAAACACACTTCTTAATTTTTTTATTTTTTTTTATTTTTTTTTACACAACTATCCTTACTCCCAACCAGATCACAACATTGTCCTCAATGTCAAAACATAGATAGGTAAAGGATAGAAGATAGTACCTGTTGTTGTAATTACTGAAAAGAGAAACCTTACACAAATTAAAACAAAAACAAAGTTCGATAAATAAAACCAAAGATAAAGGAAAGTTAAAGATGAAGTTCCAGATCACACTCTTGTTCCTTGCTGCCTCCCTTGCTGTTGCTTCCCTTGCTACTGCCTTCTGACCAATCTATTTGAGCTATTACTGGTTCAGGTTCATAAATAAAAGCTTGTAATTTATTAATTAATTCATCAACAGTAGAAGCAGATATAAGGAGTCGTCTTGCCAAAGGTGTGATAAAGCTCTGTTCCACAGCATGGTCAACAAAAGATAACAAATTATTAAAGAAATTATTAACATTCAACAAACCTATGGGTTTATGGTGGATGTTCAGTTGGGCCTAAGAAATAATTTGAAAAACTTCTTCCAAAGTACCAAAACCACCCGGTAAAGTAATGAATGCATCAGAGTTTTCAAGCATTGTCTTCATTCGTCCATGCATAGATGATACTTGAATTTCCAGCTCAATTGTCTTTCCAATGATGTTCCTTCGAGTTAAAGGTTCAAGAATGACACCTAAAACTTGATCACCTCTTAGATGTGCAGAAAGTAATAAAGCCCCCATTAATCGAATGCTACCTCCCCCATATACTACACGAATGTTTCTCGCAGCAAGTGTTCTACCAACAGTGCTTTCTGCATTTACAAACTCTAAACTCTTCCCATAATTTGTCCCACAAAATACACAAATACTGATAAATCTACGAACTGAAGAAGAAGCGCCCTCCATTTCTACACTCACACTCTCTTTGAATGATTATGAGTTATAGGAAAGTGAAGAAAATGAAGTATTTAAATAGGGAAGAGAATAGAAAAAGTAATAATAGCTCCTATATGGGTAGGTTGGCTGTTGTCAGAAAAGTTTGAAATTAAGAAAATTTTTTTATTTTTTTTATTTTTATTTTTTTTTAGACTTCAAGAAAATCATCAAGGTAAAGAAGTCAAGAAACCCCTAAAGGACTCTGCCCAAAGGATCGTTTGTCCAAAACTAAAATATAACAAAATCAAACAAAGATAAAATTAAAACAACAAATGATGGCATACCTTTTATGTACAGTTTTCATGGCGTATCTTTATACTGCGCGTCATGAGTGCAGTAATACCAAGACGACTCAGCCAATCTAGGAATTCTTCTCCCTCCTGCTTGTGGGATATTTTGGATTGAGCAATGATGCAACTAATTAAAGTGTGTAAATCTGACAGCCACCACCAACGACCACAGCCAGTGAGAGGTCGCTGGAGAGCTCATGACATTAAATTACAGGATCTAGCTTAGAGGCATTGTCATGCGAGAATGCAAGCATGGGACGCTTCTATCTATCCATCAGCAAGCAGAGCCTATGGTTGAAACCTGGGAATGCTTGTGCGGCTCTTTACAGAGCATGGCACACGAACCTTATTTACGAACCGGCGTGCGAAGGTCCACCCGAGTCAATGATGGGTCTAACCCTTAGGGAATTGATCTGAGGCCCTAAGGTTAAGTGCTCTCCATTTGATTTGAAGCCCTAAGGTTAGGGGCTCTCTATTTGATTTGAAGCCTTAAGGTTAGGGGCTCTCCATCCAATTAAGGACAGAGTACACAAAAGTTCGCCCTTCTTTCTTTCTTTTATTTTTTTTTTTTTTTTTTTCTTTTCTTCTTTCTTTTCTTTTTTTTTTTTTTTTTTCTTTTTAAAAAAATGTACAAGATAATATATACATTGTGATCGTGGCTCACATCTTCCTCTGGTTTCACGTCCAGAAATGGCTTAAACACCTTCTATGAGTCGAGGATAAGCTTCCCATCCAATTTTCTTATAAATTGGCAAACAAGGTCTTTTTGAGTCAGATTCCTAAGACTGTAATGCTCTTGCTCGTCCCTGAAAATATTCCACAAACTAAGAAGTTCACGCTGCACATATCCACAAGAATGCGTCTCAAGAGTCAATAAGATATTATCTAATGACTCCTTACTCAGTTCATTCTTGATGAAGAAAATTTTATCTTCTCTGTTTGTGAAAACTATTCCCAAAGAATGACATCACGTATTTCAATTCCATCACGCACATTTGTAACAAACTTTCATTCTTTTTTCTCTTCTCCTTTTTGAATATGAACTTTTACCGAGACCCGACATGTATGGGACAAATGAATCTGAAGATTCACCAGCTAAACGAACCTTTGCTTTGATTATATAGCGTATATCTTTTGGGATGCCCTTGCACATTAATAGTTTCAGTCTTTCACACCTAGCATTATAGATTTTTGTTAGAGCATTTAGAGGGAGAGAAGGGAAATGCTTTCTTAGATTTGAGACAATGACATCCATTTTAAAAGGAGAAGAAATCAGTTATTATAGGAAACTGAAAAACAAACCGACTTGAGAGTCACGAAGTACCGTTATCCGCCACTTAACCGGGAACACAAAGAACTGCAAAAAGAAAAAAATAAAATTAAAATAAATTCTACTCATAACAAGGATTAGAAAGGGATATGGATTCTACCTCAACAACTTGATATTCCAGAAATGGTTTGAGTCTTTGTCCATTGACCTTAAATACATTACCATTCCTAGGGTTCTCAATGTCTATGACCCCATGGGGATACACATGTTTGACAATAAAAGGACCAGTCCACCTAGATCTCAATTTTTCAGGGAATAGTTGAAGACGAGAATTATAAAGCAAAACTTTTTGACCAATTTCAAAAGATTTTCTCAAAATTGATTTGTCATGAAAAGCTTTTGTTCAGCTTTATAAATCTTTGAGTTTTCATATGCATCATTTCTCAATTCCTCAAGTTTATTCAATTGTAATTTGCGTAATTTGGAAGTATCATTAAGATTTGAATTGAAAGCTTTAATTACACAAAATGCTTTATGCTCCAATTCTACAAAAAAATGACAAGGTTTTCCATAGACTAACCGATAGGGTGACATGCCTAAAGATGTTTTGAAAGTAGTACAGTAAGCCCAAAGTGCATCATTTAATCTTAAAGACCAATCTTTACAATTTGGGTTAACCATTTTTTCTAAAATTTGTTTAATCTCCCTATTTGCTAATTCTACTTGTCTACTTGTCTAATGGTGATAAGGGGTAGCAATTTTGTGTGTGATGCCATATTTCTTCATTAAAGATTCAAATGGTTTATTACAAAAATGTTTTCCCCCATCACTGATGATAGCTCGAGGGATTTCAAATCGACTCAAAACATTTTCTTTTAAAAATTTAAGAACAGTTTTATGATCATTGTGTCAACATGGAATCGCCTCAATCCATTTTGAGACATAATTAACTGCAATCAAAATATACACAAATTCAAATGATGATGGAAATGGACCCATGAAATCAATTCTCCAACAATCAAAAATTTCAATGACAATGATAGGGTTTAAAGGCATCATGTCTCTTTTAGAAATAGAACCCAATTTTTGACAACTTTCATAATTTTTGCAAAAAATATAATTGTCCTTAAATAATGTGGGCCAATAAAATCCACACTGCAAGATTTTCGCAACTATTTTCTTTGAAGAAAAATGACCTCCACATGCTTCTGAATGACAAAATTTAATGATACTACTTACCTCATTATCGGGTACACATATTTGAAAAATTTGGTCAGGATAATATTTAAACAAATATGGGTCATCCTAATAGAAATTTTTCACCTCAATCAAAAATTTTTTTCTGTCTTGGTGCGTCCATTGAGGAGGCATATTACCTGTTACAAGAAAATTGACAATGTTAGCAAACCAAGGCATGTAATTGATAGAAAATAAAAATTCATCAGGAAAAGAATCATTGATAGGTGTGCTATCAAAAGATGAGCCTATTATAAGTCTGGACAAATGATTTTCAACAACATTTTCAGCTCCTTTCTTGTATTTTATTGTGATGTTGAATTCTTGAAGCAACAAGATCTACCGTATCAACCTAGGTTTAGCATCCTGCTTAAACATTAAATATCTAACAACAACATGATTAGTGAAAATAATAGTGGAAGAACCAATTAAATAAGCTCAAAATTTGTCTAATGCAAAAATTACAGCAAGTAGTTCTTTTTTAGTAGTGGTATAATTCATTTGTGCACTATTCAAAATTCGACTTGCGTAATGAATTACATGAGGCTTACCTTCCTTTCTTTGGCCTAAAACAGCGCGAACAGCAAAATCACTAGCATCACACATCAACTCAAAAGGCAAAGATCAGTCAGGAGATTGCATGATAGGAGCAGAAGTCAAAAGACTAATTAATTTTTCAAAAGATTTCTGATAATCTTGGGTCCAATCAAATGGTGCATCTTTTACTAGAAGATTATATAATGGTCTAGATATGGCACTAAAGTCCTTTACAAATCTTCTGTAAAATTTCGCGTGTCCTAAAAAAGAACAAACTTCTATGACAGTTTTTGGGGAAGGAAAATAAGCAATTAATTCAACTTTGACCTTATCAACTTCAATTCCTTTAGAAGATATCACATGACCTAACACTATTCCTGAAGTAACCATGTAATGACATTTTTCCCAATTTAACACAAATCCTTTTTCTTCTCATCTTTTAAGAACTTTTTTCCAAATTATCAAGACAATTTTCAAAAGAATTTTCAAAAACTGTCAGGTCATCCATGAAAATCTCTAAATAATGCTCAATCATGTCATTGAAAATACTTAGCATGCATCTTTAAAAAGTTGTCGGAGCATTACAAAAACCAAAAGGCATTCTTCTATATGCAAAAGTGCTAAATGGGCAAGTAAAAATAGTCTTTTCTTGATCCTCCAATGCAATTGGTATTTTGATTATACCCCGAATAACCACTAAGAAAATAATAGTAGGGATGACCTGCTACTCTTTCTAAAATTTGATCAAGAAATGGCAAGGGAAAATGATTTTTCCAAGTGGCTGAATTTAATTTTCTAAAATTAATACACATACGTCAACTAGATGAGACTCGAGTAGGTATTAATTCACCTTTTTCATTTTCAACCACTATTATTCCAGATTTCTTAGGCACAACTTGTGTAGGGCTTAACCACTGGCTATCAGAGATAGGATAAATAATTTCAACTTTAAGTAATTTAAGAACTTCATCTCCAACTACCTCTTTCATCTGTGAATTTAATCTTCTTTGAGGTTGTTGAGATGTTTTAGCATTATCCTCTAAATGTATTCTATGTGTACAAATTAATGGATTAATGCCTTTTATATCCTTTAATGTCCATCCAATTGTACTTTTATGCATTTTAAGTACTTCTATTAACATACCTTATTGTTCTTTGGTCAAGGATGAGGAAATTACCACTGGAAAGCTTTGTTCTTCTCCAAAAAATGTGTACTTCAACCTAGCAGGTAATGGCTTTAGTTCCAGTGTGGGTACTTCTTCATGGGCATCATCATTCATGGTTTTTAGCTCTTCAAATCTCGGCTTCCATCATTTGTATTCCATTACCTGTGTACAGTCAAGCAAAGAGCATATTTCAAAAATATCATCATCTAATTGTGTAGCTGAATCAAATGAATTAATTAAACAAATTTCTAATAGGTCAGAAGAACTCCTGATTTGAAGATGATCATCTATAATAACCTCAATCCCTTCAATTTCTTCCTTTCCATCATAAACTTCCAGTGGTTGCTTGCACATGTTGAAAACATTAAGCTCTAGTGTCATATTTCCAAATGTTAACTTCATCACTCCATTTCTGTAATTTATCAAAGCATTAGATGTTGCTAAAAATAGGCGACCTAAAATAACAAGAATTGACTTGCTACTATTTTCCATAGGTTCAGTTTCCAAGACAATAAAATCCACAGGATATATGAATTTATCAACTTATACCAACACATCTTTCACTATTCCTTTTAGAATTTTAGTTGATCTATCAGCAAATAGAAGAATTACAGAAGTTGGTTTTAACTCACCCAGGTTGAGTTGTTGATAAACTGAATATGGAAGCAAATTAACACTAGCACCAAGATCAAGTAAAGCTCGTTTAATTTTATGTTTACCAATAATGCATGAAACTGTAGGACAACCAGGGTCTTTATATTTCAACGCATTGTTGTTCTGAATAATGGAACTTACCTGTTCAGTCAAAAAGGCATTCTTTTTCACATTATGTTTCCTTTTAACAGTGCACAAGTCTTTCAAAAATTTGGCATAACAAGGAATCTGTTTGATAGCATCTAACAGAGGAATATTGACCTTCACTTGTTTAAGGATTTCAAAATTGTCACTGTTATGGTTCACTTTACTTGAATTATTTAATGCTTGAGGATATGGGGTGAAGGCGAGGGTTTGGTCTCCTTTTGGCTAGGTGGCTTATCAACTCCTTCCTCATCTTTGGGACTTGACTCATCATTTTTCTCACAAGGGTCAGGAATTTGTTTTTCAACAACCTTTCCACTCCTAAGAGCTATCACTGACTTGACTTGATCTATTTGTTGGCTTTTTGAACTACCCCCATTTAGGCTATATAGACTCTTGGGATTTGGTTGAGGTTGAGAGGGAAATTTTCCTTTCTCGTGAATGGCAAGTGTAGAAGAAAATTTAGTAAGAATGTTTTGGTTATTAATGGCCTCTTGCTTTTCCATGAATGCATGCAATGTTCTCTTAAGGTTTTTTCTATATGGTGGGACATAAGGTGCATATCTTTGAGAATTTTGTGAATCCTGCTGTGCTCGAGGAGGTGGTGGTTGCATGAATTGTGCCTGATTGTTAGTCTTCCAACTGAAGTTTGAGTGATTTTTCATCCCGGATTATATATATCTGAAAAAGAAGAAGTGAATGGCTTTTTAAAATTGTTTATTACATTTACTTGCTCATGCACAACTTCTTTAAAAACAAAAATTTTTGGACATTCATTTGTTGAGTGTCCCAATTCATCACAAATGCTACAAATTTATTCATTTTGCACAAATTTGATTTCTTTTACTTTCCCGGATTCCATGGCTTCAACCTTTCTAGCCAAACTAGCAAACCTAGTATTTAGATCTTCTTCTTGACTAAGATGATATTTTCCTTTACTAGCATTTGCAAGGTTATATCTAATTGAATTTTCAAGAGGATTAGTACCATGCCAAGATTGAGAATTTTCATCCAAATGGTCTAAATAGTCTAAAGCTTCTTCAGGTTCTTTATCAAGAAACTCACTATTGCACATTATTTTCATAAATTGTTTAGTTTCAGGTGTTAACCCTTCATAAAAGAAGCTTATAGTGTGCCATTTTTCAAAACCATGATGTAGGCAAGAATTCAACAAATCTTTAAAATGATCTTAACTTTGAAAATATACTTCATTTGAGTTTTGGGAAAAAATTTGGATTTGTCTTTTCAAAGCATTGGTTTTATGTGTTGAAAAAAATTTCTTTAAAAACTCACCTTGCATTTCTTGCCATGTGCCAATTAATCTTGGTTTCAAAGCGTTAAGCCAAGTTTTTGCTTTATCTTTCAAAGAAAAAGGAAACAATTTAAGTTTAACAATCTCTTCAATACAAGTTTGATCATGAAAAGCGGTACATACTTCCTCAAATTCTTTTAGATGTAAATATGGGCTTTCAGATTCTAAACCATGGAAATTAGGAAGTAAAGAAATCATACATGGCTTGAATCTAAAATTGTTAGCATTAAGTGGAAAGATAAAACATGATGGACTAGAATTTCGAGATGGTTGCAAATACTCACGCGTGGTTCGCAACAGTTGATTTTCATGTTCATCATGCACACTTTCGTTTTCAGCCATTGTGTTTGATGTGTGTGATTGTGATTCAGACAAATCAGTATGTAAAGTACTAGGATTAACTTTAACCAAACGACTAGAATTTGAATCACGATACTAATTAAGCATAAATAAGTAACTTAAAATATAAAATAAAATGTACAAGCTGGCAGTATAAATCGTCTATTAAATATTAATACAGATGTGGTATAAACCAGCCACCAAATATATATTAACACTTAGTAAATAAATATTAACAAATGTGTGGTATAAACCAACCACCAAATAAGTTAATAAGCAGAAAAATTAAAAAGTTAGTATGCAGATAAATTAAAATGTTAGAAGCAAGTAAATTAAAATGTTAGAAGCGAGATAAAGTAAAAAGTTAGATAGTTAGTAAGTTAGTAAGCAAGAAAATTAAAAAGGTTAGTAGGTTAGTAAGTTAGAAAGTTAGAAATAAAATACAAAAAGTAAAGTACAGAAATTAAAGTACAGAAAATAAAGTGCAGAAAGTAAATTTAAAATATGAAAACCAAAGAATCGGCAGAGCCGATTTTTTGCTCCAGCGAGAGAGAAGAGAATAAGAAAGATTATTTCATTAATGATTAAAGATTACAGAGAGATTAAGGAGAGTTTCTCCCACTAAGTTAGTACGTTAGTAAGTATAAAGAAAAAAAAAAATTAAAAGAGTAAAATATATATATATATATATAAGATCCACAGGAAAAAAATATAAATATAAATATACAAAATATTTACACCATAAATTTGTTCTTCAAATCAAGTCCTCGACAATGGTGCTAAAAACTTGATGCGGATTAAAAGTTGCAAACCCAAGTGTAGGTTGTTTCAAGTAATAAATTCTCAGGAATCCGAGGTCGATCCACAGGGAATTGATGAAGAAAAATTTATTTGACGTAAGGAAAATATTTTTGTCACAACAATAAAAGTAATAAAACTTAGTCACAAATAAAAAAGATTTACTTGGGTTAGAAGATCTACTCTTGGCAAATAAAATAAGGACAAGATTAATTATTTTTATAACTCAATTAGAATCCACACATAATGGAGGTTCCAATCGGGAAATACAATAATCAAAGTTCATTAAAAATTATATACGTAATTATATTATGATTCCTTTAATTATTTATTAACACCAGCACTTATAATGGGCTCAAGCATTCATTGTACCAACCTCTTGTCTAAAATAAATCAAGATCTCCACTTTACAAGGAGGGTTTCTAAATTGATTGGAAACAGAATACAATACGTATAATAACCACTTGAAAATATATCATTTAAGCACAAAAAAGAAATGAATCTAACCTTATTTCATTACCAAGAGCTTCACATTTTCACCCAAGTAAAATTAAACTTAGTTACTCATGGACAAGAAGAAAGAAAGAGAGAAGAAGGAGAAGAAGAACATGACTTTAATTTAGAACAAAGGAAAACTACTACAATAAAAACTAGTAACAAAATAACATCATTTTGGCAACTAACACCTAACACCCTCAATGATCTACCAAGGCTCCCTTTTATAGAGGATTAGGTATACAAAATGATGAGGGAGCTGAGTCATGAGTGAGTAGATGAGTGGAAAATGAGTGGAAAATGTCAAATGACTTTTAATGAGTGAAAAATTATGGAGATTCTTTGTCTCTGAAATCATTTAGCTCTGAAGTCACTGTATTCCTTATTTTTTAACCAAGTGGTTTTCATAAAAGTTGTAGGCCTGGATCTTAGTTTTCAAATGCCACCAGAATCACCTCAAAAGGCCATCTACATCCCGAAATATGGCCTAATTACTATATAGTGTTTAGGCCCAATTACAACTCCTCTATTCTGACGTCCAAGCCCAATATAACCTCGAAGGAGCCCGATTTGAGTCTTGTGTTCTTCATGAAAGTTGTTGGTATGGGTCTTAACTTACAGATACCAAAATTTTAGCTCAATCCAGATCTTACAGCCTGAGTTATGCTCTGATTACTGCACACTGTTCAAGTTCCAATCACAAAACTTGTATTCTAAATTCCAAGCCCAATTAGTTCCACTAGATGGCCGACTTTGATCTCGAGCTCTCATGAAAGTTGTAGAGATCTCCCTTATCTTTCCAACAATGTAAAATATATAACTAGTAGACATCTAGAACTCAATATATAGCCAAAATATAGAAATAGTGTAAGACGTAAATCATGCTAAAAAAATCTATTAAGTCCAATTTGAGTCCAAACTTACAAAACATAACCAAGCTCAATCAATTAAGTATATAGAGAGTGTAAATGACTAAAATTGAGGGTTTATTAATGTATCAAATATATGATTATTACGGGACGCATTCAATATATCGGAGATATCACCTTGTCCTGGAGTAGGACCCGGGATGACACTACTACGTTTACTGTGGATGTGGCTATTCACTTGGAGTTTTGCATGCCTCTTGGGGAGCTTTGGGATGATTGGAGAGTTTTCTCTAGGGAGGACTCTGTGGAGTCGATTGCTTAGACTCCCGTCTGTAGTGGCATGCCCCGATTAGGGGTTTTGTCGTCTAGGGATCTCGAGGGGAATCTAGATGAAGATCGGGTACAGGACTCTGTTCTTCAGGTGTTTGGACTTGGACCAGGCTCAGTCTTCATTTGGTAGTTATATGTGTATATTTACTTTTGGAGTACTTAAGTTTTATGCTTTTGGAACATGATGTAATGTACTTATAGATGTAACAAACTTTGATTTATGAAAAGTCTTTTATTCCGTTCTTATAACCTATATTTCTCTATTTTGGTAAGTTTTAGGTTGTTCGTTAAAAAGAAATTTTTTTTAAACTCGCATTTTATAATATTAACTATTTTACAACTTGGTTAAATTTTTTTAATTAAAGGAGTCGATAATTAAATGTAATGCCCTCATGGAGGGGGTATTACAGTTGTTCAGACTCTCCATATTTATTTATGTGAATGGATGACATGAGTTTAGTTTGTTATTTTATGAGAGAAGTAACATAGTTGGTACTGTGCACCTATATATGACAGATATATCAGGTTCTCAGTATTATGATGTTATAACTAGCATTGCTTGGCAACGTTAGGTGATGTAATTTTTCTGTTTTCTATTCCTTTATAGATGACATTCTACCTTGTTCAAAAAAAATTAATAAATAAAGAAAGGAATAAGGTATCACACAAATTATTTTTGAGTGCTTGTATATTTTCATTTTTTTTGTAAATTTTTATTAGGATGATAATAATAATGAATGATATCTCAATGTAATAAATAAATCATTTTTATATTTTATTTTTATATATCTTGACTTGCTTTAAGAATTGGTTTGATTAAAACTTAATATCATTGTTTTTTAGAAATTGGACTCTATAATAATAGTATCATCACTTTATGAATAATTATATTATATTATATTATATTATAGGCATTGAATACTTATAATATTCAATAATTTTTTATAGACATTGAATTTCAAGCTTTTATGAAATTTTAAAATTAACTACTACATCATTTAATTATTCCATTTTAACATATAATGTGTTTTTTAAAATATATGTAAATATCAACTATTAGACTAACATACAAATATTTGATTGATCTCAAATTTTGTATGCATGATAATCACAATAATATCACATGATTAAACAGTTAGATTGGTGAAGTTCAATATTCATAAGATGTTATTAAAAAGTTTAAGTGTCCAAAAGATTTCCCTTCCCCTCCCGTCTCTTTCTCTCTCTAAAAATGTCTTGAATTCTATTCATGCTAGTATACATTCATTAGTAAATCATATTGATTTATCATATGTAAGTACTATTATAACTTATCTTTGAAACATATTATAACTTAAGATAGAGTTTACCTTAAAAAAAATTAAAAAAAAGAAGAAGGAGGGTTTGGATTGCATTTTTGATTCCTAAAATATGAGTGTTCAAAATCGAATCTATTCGACCAAAATTGAAAACATGAAGCCCAAACAAACTAAAAAGTAGGAAAAAAATTTAAAAAACCAAAAAAGTTAATTGAATTAGATTGGTTTTCTATTCTAATTTTAAAAAGAGATCTAATCTAATTCATTCTAAACTGAAAAATTTTATATATGCTTTTTAAAATAATATTTTACCAATAAATTTACTATGTTAGTCATACATATTTAGGTACTTTACCATTATTATCTAAGCCAAATTTAATTTTCTCTCTAGTTTCATAATTTGGACATTAGATTTAGACATTAGATTTAGACATATATTGTAAGATTGGCTATTAGTTTGAATTTGTATTTGGAATTTAGACTTATATTTTGATATTTTTTAGTTTGAATTTATATTTATTATATTTTAATAATTTTTTTATGAATTTATGTATTTTAAAAAACATGATAAAAATAAAAAAGTCGATCAATTCTAAATTAATTTAAATTAAATTAGATTGAATTGATTTTATATTTTAAACATAATGATTAGACGATAATATGAGCAAATCAATAAGATTGAATTAATCAATTTTTTCTCACAAAACTAATCTAATTCAAACCGCGAATATCCTATCTTAAAATACTTTAGTAGCTAAACAACATTTTACTTTGAAAAAAAAAACTAATAATGTATACATTATAAACTTTTTAGCTCATCTGGTCCCTTCCCTCAACCAGTGGTGGCTAATCTTGATCCATTACCTTTTGCTTAATTATCCGTTCAGAAACAACCATTGCCGTCCAAATTTTTAATTCACCATAACATCATTCCCGCTTTGCTTGTCTGCAACACTGCAAAATCCAAGCAGTGTCTCGGTCATCGTTGCCCACAGACCCCGCCTCGTTGCATGGCTTGTCTTCCCGTCACACCCAACACGAGCCCACAACTTCCCCATTTGAAACCCCAATCCGCCACAAACTCTCACAAGCTCACACAAAAACAATTCATAAAACTCACAAACAACGACAATACCACAAATGATCACCACTCGTACAAATCTTACTTCGACCACATTTCTTCGCTCTGCAAAGATGGCCGAATCCGCGAAGCCGTTGACTTGCTGGCCGAAATGGAATCCAGAGACCTCCACGTAGGACCCGACATTTACGGAGAACTCCTTCAGGGATGCGTTTACGAAAGAGATCTTCTAGTGGGTCTTCAAATTCACGCTCACATCATCAAAAAAGGTCATCCCTTTACGATAAACGAGTACATTGAAACAAAGTTGGTGATTCTCTACGCGAAATGCGGTGTCTCCGAGGTCGCTAATCGTCTCTTTCGCAGGTTGCAAAAACAGAACGTGTTCTCCTGGGCTGCCATCATTGGGTTGCACTCTCGAACTGGTTGTTCGGAAGAAGCTCTGTTGAATTACATTGAAATGCAAGAAAATGGGTTCTTGCCCGATAACTTTGTTGTCCCCAATGCGTTGAAGGCTTGTGGTGTTCTGCAGTGGGTTGGGTTTGGGAAAGGAATTCATGGGTATGTTGTGAAGATGATGGGTTTCGATGGGTGTGTTTTTGTTGCGAGTAGTCTTGCGGATATGTATGGGAAATGTGGGGTTTTGGAGGATGCAGAAAGGGTGTTTGAGTGTATACTTGAAAAAAGCGTTGTTGCTTGGAATTCAATGATTGTGGTTTATGCACAAAATGGAATGAACGAGGAGGCAATTAGGCTTTTTCAGAAAATGAGATTGGAAGGAATTGAACCAACTCCGGTTACTTTGTCGGGTTTCCTTTCAGCATGTGCTAATTTGGAGGCCCTCAAGGAAGGAAGACAAGGGCACGCTCTTGCAGTTTTAGGAGGATTGGAGTTAGATAACGTTTTGGGTAGCTCCGTTATGAACTTCTATTCCAAGGTTGGTTTGGTTGAGGAGGCTGAGCTAGTTTTTAGAAAAATGGTCATGAGAGATGTGGTGACATGGAATTTGATTATATCTAGTTATGTCCAATTTGGGCAGGTTGAGAAGGCTCTTGAAATGTGCCATCTGATGAGAGAAGAAAATTTGAGGTTTGACTGTGTGACGCTCTCGTCTTTATTGACTGTTGCTGCAGATACAAGAGATGTAGGGCTCGGTATGAAGGGACATAGCTATTGCATTAAAAACAACTTTGAGTCTGATGTGGTTGTCTTGAGTGGCATCATAGATATGTATGCGAAATGTGGGAGAATGGATTATGCAAGAAGAGTTTTCAGCTCTGTTACAAAAAAAGATATTGTGTTGTGGAATATAATGTTGGCAGCTTATGCAGAGCTGGGTCTGAGTGGTGAGGCCTTGAAATTGTTCTTTCAAATGCAGCTGGAGAGCGTGCTGCCGAATGTGATTTCATGGAATTCTGTGATCTTCGGTTTATTTAGAAATGGTCAGGTTATTGAGGCTCAAAATATGTTTTCAGAAATGTACTCCTCGGGTGTTAAGCCTAACTTGATCACATGGACTACTGTGATATCTGGCCTGGCTCATGGTCTTGGTTATGAAGCTATTCTGGTTTTCCAGAAAATGCAGGAAGCAGGAATCAGGCCTAATAGCATAAGCATAACTTCTGCACTATCAGCATGCACAAATGTGGCATTATTAAAATATGGAAAGGCAATTCATGGGTATGTTATGAGGCATCATATGTCTCTCTCTCTTCATATCACAACCTCTATATTGGACATGTATGCTAAATGTGGAACTTTGGATAATGCAAAGTGTGTTTTCAATATGTGTTCAAGAAAGGAAATACCTGTATACAATGCAATGATATCTGCTTATGCATCACATGGTCAAGCTATACAAGCCATTGCACTATTTAAACAATTGGAGAAAGAAGGTATAGTGCCTGATCACATAACTCTTACTAGTGTCTTGTCAGCTTGCAGCCATGGGAGATTGGTGAAGGAGGGCCTAGAGCTTTTCAGATATATGGTCTCTGAACTCCAAATGACGCCAAGTGAGGAACATTATGGTTGTTTAGTTGAACTTCTTGCTAACGATGGCCAATTGGATGAAGCTCTTAGGATTATTTTGACAATGCCAAGCCATCCAGATGCACATATATTAGGATCTCTGCTGGCGGCTTGTGGAAAAAGCCATGAGATTGAACTTGCAGATTATGTAGCAAGAAGGTTAATGAAATTAGAGCCAAATAATTCAGGGAATTATGTGGCTCTTTCAAATGTATATGCAACTGTTGGAAGATGGGATAAAGTATCAAATATAAGGGGTTTAATGAAAGAAAAGGGCCTAAGAAAGATTCCTGGGTGTAGCTGGATTGAAGTTGGACAAGAACTTCATGTATTTATTGCTAGCGACAGATCACACCCCGAAACAGAGGAGATTTATATGATATTGGATTTGTTGGGATTGGAAATGCATTATGCTAAATATACCTCTTAGAGTGTGTTTGGGAAAGATTGTTTTTTTGAGTTTCAGCTGTTTGTAAATGAAAAAGCTGTTTTATAAAATAATTATTATGTTTGGTAAAAAGATTAAATCTTAAAAAAGCTTTTTTACATTAGTTTCAGTTGTTTTGTGACCAGCTGAAAGATCCAACAGTTTGATTAAATTTTTTACGTTTATTCACAACTTTCCCCTTAATAACCTCCTCTTCCCCCAACGGTCCTTCTTCACCAAAAACATTAATGTCACTTTCTACCGTAATAACACCTTCACCTTCCTCAACCAAAGCTCATCAATGTTTAATCTTCTTTCATCTTTCATACCTTCCACCAAACACTACCGAAGGCACGCGTAGGAATGGTTGTTGCTTCCCTTCGTCTGTGATTGCCGCTTGGCTGCTCCTGGTCTGTCGTGCTTGTCGTCACCACCGTCGTCGTGTGGGGTTCGGTCATTGTGCTCTTGTCGTCGTTACCAACCAGGCTGGTGGATCTGACTTCTTCTATTTTCTTTCCTTAGTTTTTCTCTTTTTCCTGTATTTTTTTCTTCTCCCCTCTATGCTAGATCTATGGTTCGTTTATTCTCCCCTGCATGTTTCTAGATCTGTGATCTGCCTTGTTCTATTTTTTTTTCTTAGTTTTTTTTCCTTATTTTTCATTTAGGTGTAACCTCTTTTCATAGTTGCTGCCATTTAGGTGTAAACTTGGTTAATGAAGTTGGTTGATTTTCCACATCGTTTGATTTCTTCCCATTTGTGATAACCACGTGCATCAAAAAATTAGCATAAGTCGTCCACGCACGTGCGTGAACTCTTCGCGCACATGCATAAGTTTTTCTGACCCAAGACAGAGACTGTCACTCACGTGCGTGAATTCTTCGCGTATATGAGTAAGTTTTTCTGATCCAAAACAGAGACTGTCACGCATGTGCGTGAATTCTTCGCGCATATACGTGATTCTTCCTGTTCCAATTATTTTGCACAGAGGCTGTCACGCACGTGCGTGGAGCCTTCACTCACGTGCGTGGAGCCTTCACGCACATGCGTGGATACCTACTTTCAATTCTTCTCTTCCAAAGTTATTGTTGTTCTTTTTTTTATATACATGCTCTTCATGTCCATTGCTCCATAGTCCTTTTCCAAAGCTTCTCTTGTCCTTTAAAATCCACAGATTAAATTCAATTTGTCAGACTCAAGTTATTACATTAAAATGAATAATTAAGCATCATGAAATGTAATTAGACAATGTGAAAATTGGCTCAGCTATAGTTTTATTTCTCTGTGCTGATATGGTTTTGCTTTAGCTGATATGCTTTTACTTTTGATCTGCTTGTCATTTGTTGTTCATTTTTTCTACAACTTAACATTTTTGGTTCTTTGCTTGGTTAGTTCCTTTTTTGTTTACTGTATGCATTTGTTATTGAGATAGGATGAAAAATATACAAGGAAAAAATAAGTCTTCGGTTGGCCTGTCTAATGAAGAAGAAAAAAAAATAAGAAGATGGGAGGATAGTACTGTTGAGGTTTTAATTGACTGTGCTTTGGAGCAAGCAAATCTAAGGGAACACACTGGGAGTGGCTTGACTAAACAGGGGTGGAGGAATGCTAAGGGAAAATTCAGGAGTATCACTGGCTTGAATTATGATGAGCTTCAAATTAAGAACAAGTGGGATGCAATAAATAAAAAATGGCAACTCTGGTATAGAATCTTTGGAAAGGAAACTGGACTTGTTTGGAATTACCAGACAAATAACTATGATGCAAAGAAATAAGACCTTTGGTGAAAAAAAAAAAATCTTGGTAGGTTTTAATAAAAAATAGTTTAGAAACATGCTTACTAATATTTGTTTGGTGTTAAATCTTATATCATTGTGTGCTTGGTATTATAGGAGGAACCCGAAGCAGCGCAATTCCGAAAGAGTGGTTTAAAGTTCAAGGATAAACTGACTTCCCTATTTGCTCCTGGTACAGCAACTGGAGAACATGCATATGCACCGTCCTCAGAAATGTTACCCGAGGATATTGAAAAATTGGACACAACTGAGGGTTCAGGGGATAGTGAAGACCCAGATATTGGTGGAGGTGTTGGGGGAGGTAGTGGCGGTACTACTGCTGGGGGTAGCTTTGGTTTTGGAAAATTCACATTGAACAACTCTGCAGGTAGTTCTTTAAGTGGAAAGAAAAGAAAACATGGATCAATGATGCCTAAAGGGGGTAAGCCAACTCAGCGTAAAAAACTAAATAATTACATTGAAAGACTAATTGGAGCAGTTGAGTCTCGCACAACCCCAACTGATAATGCTAGCAATGCTGAGATGAGTGATCCATATGCTATTAGTAGTGTCATGAAAGAGGTTAAGAAGTTGCCAGGCATGGAAGCTGGTTCCCATTTGCTTGCTCAGTGTAGCCTCATCTTGAAAGACCCACTGGCAAGACAAATGTTTGTGGCTCTCGAAGATGACGATTCAAGGCATCAATATCTACTAGTAGAAATTGAGAAAGCTTAATTAGGTCATAGTAAAGGTTTAGAGTTAAGGGTAATGTTGGTAATATATATATAAATCACTTTTTGGTTGGTGTTTGGATCTGTTATAGTGATATATAAATCACTTTTTTGCTAGGTGTTTGGATCTATTATGGTGATATCTAAATCACTTTTTGGAACTTGACTTCACTTTTGTTTGTTGATGTTTGAGCCACTATTATATGTTATGGTATATTTGCTAATGTATAAAATGACTATTATCTGTTTGCATATCTTCGTATCTATGTACATTACAATGCAAATCTGTACTTTGCAGGACAAGGTCATTTTCCATTTGTAAAATGGTTGTTACAAGCTCATCACATTATGATAACAACTGGAATGGAGATGATATTGAGAAGTCTAAAGATGATATTGTACTTATACTAACATCAGCGGCTATGTTGCTTATTGATTATGGTTATAAATATATGTGCAAAGAACCATGCCGAACTAGTGCTTTAACAGGCCATAATTGGGTTCAAGATATATTATGTGGAAATGAAGTTCGTTGTCATGAAATGTTTAGAATGGAAAAACATGTTTTTTATGCTTGTTGTGACAAATTAGTTGAGCATGGATTGAAGCATACTAAACATATAGGGGTGTTAGAGATGGTAACCATGTTTTTGAATGTTGTTGGACATGGTATCGGCAACAGAATGATCCAAGAAAGATTCCAACATTCAGGTGAAAACGTTAGTAGATGTTTTCACAAAGTTTTAGTGGCCTGTTTGAAGTTGTCAATGATATTAATCAAGCCGCGAGATCCATCTTTCCAAAATATTCATTCCAAAATTGCATATGATGACAGATATTGGCCTGTCTTTAAAGATTGCATAGGGGCAATTGATGGAGTCCATGTTCCTTGTGTAGTGCCTCAAAGTGAGCATGCAAAATATATAGGCAGAAAGGGATATACTAGCCAAAATGTCATGGCTGTATGTGATTGGGACATGTGTTTTATATTTGCATTGGCAGGTTGGGAAGGTAGAGCACATGATGCTAGAATTTTTCATGAAGCACTACATAATGCAAACTATAAATTTCCACATCCTCCCGCAGGTTTGATATTCTAACTAGTCCTTTATATATTACTTCCATGTTTCAATATATCTTTGCCTTCACAATTTTTTTTTAAATATTGCTCAGGAAAATATTATTTGGTTGATGCCGGTTATCCAACACCCATTGGCTACTTAGGGCCATATAAATGTGAGCGATATCATCTTCCAGAATTCAAGCGAACTACCGGATTTAATAGTCACAATGAAGTTTTCAACTACTTTCATTCTAGCTTAAGGAGCACAATAGAAAGGACATTCGGTGTATGGAAGAATCGATTTGCAATTCTGAATCGCATGTCGAAATTTAAATATTCCACTCAGGTTCAGATAGTTATTGCTACAATGGCAATACACAACTTTATTAGACAAAACAGCATCACAGATGTTGAGTTTAATAACATTGTTGGTGATGAGAATTTACCAAATGATGATGATGACGCTACCAATGATGACAATGACCTACCTGAACGCATGGATAATATTGTGTCTTCTGAGTACATGGATCATATTCGGGATTCAATGAGGGATGATATTGTTAAAGCTTTACTACCAAACTAGGAGTTTGTGGCATTGTTGTTATTTATTTGTGGATTGTCTAATTTCAAGCTAATTATGTAAGAATATTTATATCCGAACTTCTCTTTATTTTTATTACTAGGAGTTTGTGATTGATATTTATGTTTTAAAACAATGCCATATTTTTATTTTTGTTTAGAACTTACCTCTCAAATTCTCTTTGTTATTAAACTGAAAGGATTTAATTGTTATACACTGACAGTGTAAAGACTTTTTTACACTGTCAGCCAATCATAATTTGTCATATTAGCAAAAATATTTGTCTCTTATCCTAACTACTTTAAAAGTCACCTATATCATGATTTCTGATTGGTTGTCGGTGTAAAAAAATTTACAGTGACAACGTATAGCAATTAAACTCAAACTGAAATATATATTGTTTTTATTTAACTATTGTAAAAAAAATAATATATTTTCACATGTTTTCCATAATCATGGAAAAAAAGTTAGAAATTTTATTCAATTTTTTTATAAATAGATAAAATTTTGATGACAATATAAAAAAAATCTAATGTTAAAAGAAAAACAAATATTATAAACAAATAACTTCATACCCTTTTTCGTAATTTATTATGTAAAGGTGATTATTTTTGCACCATCCAAACGAAATAAATTATCTTAAAATCGTTTTTCAGCAAACATATCTAAACAAAAACTTATTCTGATTATAATCGATTATCACAATAATCAATTATTTGAAAACAGATTATCAGCATAATCTTTTTTTTTCCAACTTTCCCAAACAAGGCCTTATAGTACTGAACCAACATCCTCCGCTTATAATAAAAGGTCTTGATTTCTTTGGTGGAATCTTTAAAGTGACTAACATTCTAGCAAATTCATCTGAAAGAAAGAAACTTATATGTCGCATTTATCATCAGATGGTACCAAAGAACTAAGGACAATGAAGTACATTAATAGCTTTAAGGGTAGTATCTCTTAACTCTCCAAGTGGTTGACACCCATATCCCTCCGGTTTAGGCATGTATCGACATCAGTTCAGAGAATCCTCCATCTAAATTTATCTCAATCATAACTTGCTACATTTTCGTCTGATGCATTTTCGGGTCATAATGGCCATCAAACATTATGTTTTCGTTAAAAAGGTGGTCTAGCTATAATAGAAGAAGGATAATTCGTTGCAGCAGACAATGATTATATATTCTGGAAAGTATGTATTCTTATAATGATGTGTAAAGGAATTTACTCTTTTTTTTTTCCAGGTATTATGTTTGTTTATAGCAGTTCCACCTGTGTATCATAAAGCGGATGGATCGACCCAGCCTAATGTAATCTTCTTGTGATATTTTACCCAGATTTTGATTTCAATAGTGACTCAGAACATATTGGTAAGAACATAACCTTGCTTGTACTGCAAATACTAGTCTTAACTAACCCATATCTATGCTATATTTCTAACGATATTGCTGTAAATATGAGAAAGTATCAACAAGACAGGATTTTGAAACTTGCCTGAAATATATAATTATGTATTCTTATAATGATGTGTAAAGGAACTTACTCTTTTTTTTTTCCAGGTATTATGTTTGTTTATAGCAGTTCCACCTGTGTATCATAAAGCGGATGGATCGACCCAGCCTAATGTAATCTTCTTCTGATATTTTACCCAGATTTTGTTTTCAAATTGACTTCCATTGTTCTCCTGTATATAGCTTCAAATTGATGATACACCATATTTGGAAGAAAAGGGCTAGAGAGCTCGGGAATTCGTAGCCCGACTCAGTCCAGAAAGTTAAATAAAGGGAGTAGGTCCTACTTCATAAGTAGAGTCCAACAAAATATCAAATGGGACCCATCGCATTATTAGTATCCGGTACTCATCCTGGAGCAGTCCATCCTGGCTGTTAAGATTTATCCCTTACATAATGGGTGTTACTAGCCCCCTCACCAACACCTAAAGTCTTTTTTTTTTTTTAACTTGCACCTAGAATCTTCTTTAGTTAAACTATTTACTGACTGCTAAAAAAAATAAAAATAAATACTTTTAACTAATTTTTTTTGCTATAACAAATTTCCTGTAACACATTACTCAAAATTACATTTCGTTTTGGTTTTTGTTTTTGATTGAATACATTTCATTTTTGTTATTCAAGTGGGTTCTGATATGTCGATGTAGCTGATATGTCAATTATTTCTACATCTTAAATATCTTATGTTTGATATAATTAGATTTCTTATGTCTTTAATTGTTAACATTTAGTTAAGTTTATAGATATGAAGCTTAATCAGATCCTTATTGTGAAATTATGCTTAAGTGAATTGTGCTTTTCAGGAGATCTTTGAGTGATGGAGTCCATTAACATCAAACCAAACTTGCTATCCACTTGAGGAGAAAGCTAAAGACTCAAGAAGATCAACATTACCTCTAGAAGTAAGGGAGAAGATCATATGTGAAGAATCAGGACTGAATATAAAGAAACTAAGTGACACGGACCGTGTCCTCAAACACAAAGAGATTGTGTCCTTCTCTGGCACCTCAATTAGACCCAGTGCTAAGCATGACTGTAACACCCCGAAAATTATTTGTTTTATCATAAATAATTATTTTATAATATTTATGATTTTTGAGAATTTTTTTAAATTTTTTTAGAAATGTCAAATATTTTAATATATTTTTTATTTTGTGTGCATATTGAGCAGAGTCAGTGTAACACCCTGAAAATTGTTTGTTTCATAATAAATAGTCATTTTCTAATATTTGTGATTTTTGAGAATTTTTGTGAATTTTTTTGGAAACGTCGAATATTTTAGTATATTTCTAGTTTTACGTGCGCACTGAGCGGAGCCGGGAAAGCGAAATGTTTTTCCTGGGATTGGTAAACTTTGAACTGTGAAAGCATCGACGGGGGATCTTACTAAACCCGAGGTGGGGCACAGTTTACGAGGTTTACGTTTTTTGAGATTTTATCTGATAAATAAAATCTCTGTGCGTACTGTTAAGTAAAATTTCGCGATACGATCTATTATCCGTTGGATAATTAATACTGACTTTGTGCACTGTAACAATTATCTATTGGGTAATAGCTTGTAGTAAAATCCTAATCACCTTATTATTTTTGTTGGAAACAACAATGTTTATGACTTCTCTTCCCAAGTAGTTAGATTCATTGTATAGAAGTAGAATAGATACAATGCACTGTCCACATTAATTCTAGCATAGTTATTTACCTTGTAAATTGTATTTAACATGTTATTTCCTATGTAAATCAGCTCTATAAATAATATCTTTTACTGAGTGCATTATTCACTCAAGCTATTCAGAAATACTTGTGTCTTTTGATAGTTGATAATTTTAATTACTTTATCATATAATTATCCTATCCAAATGTAATCCACTTTATGTCTAATCAAATCCTCTTTTTTTTGAAAAAGCAATTAAGCTTCTCAAAGAAGCTACACACACCCTCTCTCTCTCTCCTCCCTCCCACACGGCAGCATGCTCCATTTTGGAGCCAAAAAAAATGTGCTTCACTTAATTAACTATTCTATTCTAATTTTAAAAATTAAAAGGTCATCATCTTTTTTTACTATTCACTTCTCTCTCTACCTTCATCTTTCTCTCATTTTCTCCTCTTTCTCTCTACACTACACCTCACGGCTGTCCCTCTCCATGCCCTCCACCATCACAAAAATTTCAAACAACTACATTTTCTTAATCTCCACTACATTCTAAACACCTTTCTAGTTGAAGATTTCTTGAAAAGCTTACATCTTCATCATCTTCTTCAAGCTTCAAGTTTGAAGCTTTAGGATAAGATTCTTGGTTTCTCACATTCTCTTCTCCATTTTCGTTTTTAAGGGTCATCTTTATGACCATTTATCTTCTCTCTTTCAAGCATTGATGTTGATTGGTTGAAGTTGGAATTTCTAGGGTTTTGAAGGGTGAAAACCAAAATTGTCAAGGAGCAAGCAAGGAGATTTCTTTTCTTGTTCTTCTCTTAGGTAAGAGGGAGATAATCCTCTTCAACCTCTCTTAGTAGTAAGAAACTTGATTTTGTGTTAGTTGTGAGAAACCCTTGTTAGGGTTACTCTCTTTGATTGTGTGATTTTGTGATTGTGTGTTGATTTTGTTTTGTTTAATTTATTTGGCTGATTATATATGTACATTAATGATCTTGGATGGATTGGAAAAATGGAATGGAGGCAAGAGTCCCTTGTCCCCCTTCATGAGGCTCACGGCCACACCCCTGAAGTAGGGTGTTCACGGTTTAAAATTTTGTATCAAGTTGACAACATACCTAATCAGGTGATTAAAGTATAATGGAGTCAAGAAAAACTTAGGATTTCTCCCTTGGGAGGCCATGGCCTCCAGGGTCAATTTATGATCAAATTGTGGAATATCATGTAACCTTGGGATTTGAATAATCAAGTGATTAAATGACTAATAATATAATGGATAGAAACCAATTTGATAACCTAAGGTGATTCTTTAGACCTAAGACAAAAATGAGAATGTGTGAGACTTAGAAAACTTAGAAAATTTTCTCTAAGTGAGTTTTGAATAAACTTAAAGTAAAGAATTTAACAATCAAGAGAATTCTTCTAGAGAAGAATTTCATAAGAAAAATTAAATTGAAGTGAAACTTAATTAATTGATTAATTAGAAATTAATTAGGGTTTCATAAAATAGAAAGAACCAAGAATGAAGTTTAATCCAAAACTTAAAATAATTTTAATTAAAGTAAGACCATGAGTGTAAGTAATAATCAAGGAGCTGGAGAAAATCTTCAGAGGTATGAACTGTACCAATGACAAGAAAGTGACTTACGTCACTTTTATGCTAATTGGGGATGCTGAAGATTAGTAGAACGGAGCACAGAGGGTGTTAGAAGTTGAAGGTCGCACAATCAATTGGGACGTATTCAAGAATAAGTTCTTGGACAAATATTTCCCCGCAAGGGCCAGACATGCAAAGGAGATGAAGTTCCTCAGCTTGAGACAAGGAAACTTGTCTGTCAGCGAATACGCTGCAAAGTTTGAAAGCTTATCCAAGTTTTCAACATATTTCCAGCACTAGCCAGACGAGGTGTGGAAATGTCAAAAATTTGAGGAAGGACTGAGGCATGAAGTGAAGAGAGCAGTTATCACCTTGAAGATCAACCAATTTTTGGAGTTGTTAGATACGTGTTGCTAAGTGGAAACTCTAGATCAAGCTCGAGACTCGAGAAATTGAAACTTTGGACCTACCATGTTCCAAAGAGGAGGAGGCAACAATGCAAACCGTTTCCAAAAGAAGCCTTATTCCCGACCACTGGGAAATCAGCAGCAAACATCTGGTGGAGGTACTAGTAGAGGTTCCGGTGGGAACCGAACTTGGCAGAATGTGGCATTTTCTTCAAAATGCTTAAAGTGCGGGAAAGATCACGCAACTAGAGACTACACCATCAAGGGGATCATCTGTTTCCGATGTCGGAAGCCTGGACATGTCTCCAGAGACTGCAACCAAACTAAGGCTGAGCCTTCAGTAAACGCCGCGCGAACTACAAAGCCACAGGCAGGGGGCCGAGTCTATACCATGAGTGGAGCTGAAGCTTCCCAATCCCAAGATCTGATACAGGGAAAATATGTCATAGGAGGTAATCTTTTAACTGTACTATATGACTCTGGGGCAACCCACTCTTTCATTTCATATGACTATATGCGACGACTTGGTTTACTTGTGTCTTCCTTACCTTTTGACTTGACTGTTTCTAATCCCACTGATAAACCTGTTGTTACTACCAAAGTCTGTTTGAATTGTTCATTGATTGTTGAGGGTCGAATCTTTTCTGTTGATTTGATCTGTTTACCCCTCTCTCAGTTAGATGTAATTTTAGGGATGGATTGGTTGTCTTCTAACCATATCCTGTTGGATTGCTCTAGTAAAACCATAGTTTTTCCCATAGATGAGGATTCTAGATTTTTGACGGCTAACCAAGTTCGAGCTTTCTTGAAAGAAGGAGCTCAGGGATACATGCTACTGTCTTCCTTAAAGATCGAGAGCGAGGTAGATGTGAATACAATTCCAGTGGTTAACGAGTTTCCCAAAGTTTTCCTGATGATGTACCTAGTTTACCACCGAAGCGGGAAATAGAGTTTGCTATTGATCTTGTACCTAGATCTGGTCCTGTATCTATAGCGCCTTACAGAATATCACCATCGGAGTTAGCAGAGCTTAAGAAGCAGTTGGAAGAGCTTTTGGAAAAGCAGTTCGTTAGACCCAGTGTGTTACCCTAGGGAGCACCAGTGTTGCTAGTCCGGAAGAAGGATGGTACTTCGCGATTGTGTGTGGACTATCGCCAACTAAACAAGGTCACGATCAAGAATAAGTATCCGCTTCCGAGGATCGATGACTTAATGGATTAACTGAAAGGAGCAGTAGTGTTCTCTAAGATCGATTTACGATCAGGTTACCATCAGATTCGAGTAAAGGCGGAGGACATTCCTAAGATGACTTTTCGTACTCGATACGGTCATTACGAATATCTTGTGATGTCGTTTGGTGTAACGAATGCACATGCCATTTTTATGGACTACATGAACCGAATCTTTCATCCTTACTTGGACAGATTCGTTGTTGTCTTCATTGATGACATCCTGATCTACTCTCAAAATCAGGAGGATCATACTGACCACCTCAGTATAGTTCTCCAGATTCTGAAGGAGAAGAAGCTATATGCTAAATTGTCGAAGTGTGAATTCTGGATGGACGAAGTCAAGTTTTTGGGCCATGTGATCTCGAAGAAAGGGATTGTAGTGGATCCATCAAAGGTGGAAGCAGTTCTACAATGGGAACGATCGAAGACAGTGATAGAAATTTGAAGCTTTATGGGTTTGGCTGGATACTATCGGAGGTTCATTGAAGGATTCCCTAAAATTGCAGGGCCTCTCACTCAACTCACAAGAAAGAACCAAGCCTTTGAATGGACTGATGCTTACGAAGAAGGTTTCCAAGAATTGAAGAGACGACTAACTACTTCACTAATGTTAGTCCTACCCGATCCGAATGAACCCTTTGAAGTGTACTACGATGCTTCATATCAAGGATTGGTAGCTGTGCTTATGCAAGTGGAAAAGTGGTGGCTTATGCTTCGAGACAGTTGTGAGTGCATGAGAAGAACTATCCAACGCATGACTTAGAGTTAGCACCTATAGTTTTTGCCTTGAAGATATAGAGGCACTTCCTGTATGGGGTGACGTTTAATATTTTTAGTGACCACAAGAGCTTGAAGTACTTATATGATCAAAAGGAGTTGAATATGAGACAACGCAGGTGGTTGGAATTTCTGAAGGATTATGATTTTTGACTTTTGTATTACACTGGAAAGGCAAACGTCATGGCAGACGCATTGAGTAGGAAAATGCTCAGTATATCAACCATGATGATTAAGGAAAAAGATCTGATAGAGCAGTTCAGGGATGTATGGTCTTTCGTGGAATTAGTACCGGGAAAAATTCACATGAACATGGTTACTATCTCGAGTGAATTAATGGAAGACATCCAGGAAAAGTAGAAAATTGATAAGTTCTTACAAGAGGAAAGAGAGCTGATGAGGTAGGGCAATGCGACAATGTTCAGGGAAGGAACAGATGGAATTATGAGGTTCCGAGGTAGGGTTTGTATACCCAGGGATCAAGAGCTAAGGAAGTATATACTTGAACACGCTCACACAAGCAAGTTGAATATGCACCCGGGGATAACTAAAATGTACCAAGACCTGAAAAAGTTATTTTGGTGGCATGGAATGAAGAGCGATATTACTAGATGTATGTCTTCTTGTCTGGTTTGCCAGAAAGCGAAGGTTGAGCATCAAAGACCGTTAAGGCTATTGCAACCTCTATCTATTCCCGAATGGAAATGGGATAGCATTGCGATGGATTTTGTGGTTAAATTGCCGAAGACCAGGAAGGGTTATGACTCAATATGGGTAATCGTTGATCGACTCACAAAGTCAGCACACTTCCTACCGATCAACATAAGATACAACATGGAGAAGCTGACCCAGCTGTACATCGGTGAGATTGTTAGACTACATGGTGTACCTACCAGCGTTGTTTTTGACAGGGATCCAAGGTTTACTTCCAAGTTTTGGCAAAGTTTGCAAGAAGCATTGGGAACAAACCTACAATTGAGTTCTGCTTACCATCCACAAACTGATTGGCAATCGTTGGGGATTTGCTCAGGGCTTGCGCTTTAGAACAAACTGGAAGTTGGGATGAAGTTTTACCGTTGGTAGAGTTCACCTACAACAACAGTTTTCATTCAAGCATAGGGATGACACCCTATGAAGCTCTGTATGGACGACGGTGTCAAACACCTCTGTGTTGGTACCAAAATGGAGAGCACCTTATTGTTAGACCTGATATTATACAGCAGACGACTGAGAAGGTCAAGATGATTCAGGAAAAGATGAGGACGACTCAAAGTTGACAGAAGAGCTATGTAGACAAGAGAAGAAAGCATCTTGAGTTTGAGGAAGGCGAGCATGTGTTTTTGAAAGTCATGCCAACGACTAGGGTCGGTCGAGTTCTGAAATCTAGAAAACTTACTCCTAAATTCCTTGGACCTTACCAAATTTTTCGCCGGATAGGTCCAGTAGCTTACCAGATAGCCTTACCACCTTTTTTTTCGAACCTTCACAATGTCTTTCATGTGTCACAACTACGGAAATATATTCCTGACCCGAACCATGTCTTAGCACCTGACACAGTACAATTGAAAGAGAACTTAACTTATAAGATACCTCCTATAAAGATTGAAGATAGGAGAGTGAAACAACTCAGAGGAAAAGAAATCTCACTGGTGAAAGTAATCTGGAATGAAAAGACTGGAGATGCAACATGGGAGTTGGAAGACAAGATGAAGGAGCAACACCCACAACTATTCTAAGGTATGAAAATTTTGAGGATAAAATTTCTTTTTAGAATGGGAGAGTTGTAACACCCTGAAAATCATTTGTTTCATCATAAATAATTATTTTATAATATTTATGATTTTTCAGAATTTTTCTAGAATTTTCCAGAAACGTTGAATATTTTAATATATTTTTCATTTTACGTGCACACTAAGCAGAGTTAGTGTTACATCCCAAAAATTATTTGTTTCGTGATGAATAGTCATTTTCTAATATTTGTGATTTTTGAGAATTTTTGTGAATTTTTCTGGAAACATTGAATATTTTAGTATATTCATCGTTTTGCGTGCATACTGAGCGGAGTCGGGAAAGCGAAATGTTTTCCCTAGTATTGGTAAACTTTGAACTGTAGAAGCGTCAACGAGAGATCTTACTAAACCTGAGGCTGGGCATCGAGGTTTATCTGATAAATAAAATCTCTGTGCGTACTGTAAGTAAATTTCGCGATACGCTCTATTATCCGTTGGATAATTAATACTAGCTTTGTGCACTGTAACAATTATCCAATGGGTAATAACTTGTAGTAAAATCCTAATTACCTTATTATTTTAATTACTTTATCACATAATTATCCTATCCAAATGTAATCCACTTTATGTCTAATCAAATCCTCTTTTTTAAAAAAAAGCAACCAAGCTTCTCAAAGAAGCTACACACACCCTCTCTCTCTCTCCTCCTTCCCACTCGGTAGCATGCTCCATTTTGGATCCAAAAAAAAAGTGCTTCACTTAATTAACTATTCTATTCTAATTTCAAAAATCAAAAAGGTCATCATTTTTTTTACTATCCATTTCTCTCTCTACCTTCATCTTTCTCTCATTTTCTCCTCCTTCTCTCTACACCACACCTCACGGCTACCCCTCTCCATGCCCTCTACCATCACAAAAATTTTAAACAACCATATTTTCTTAATCCCTACTACATTCTAAACACCTTTCTAGTTGAAGATTTCTTGAAAAGCTTCCATCTTCATCATCTTCTTCAAACTTCAAGTTTGAAACTTTAGGGTAAGATTCTTAGTTCCTCACCTTCTCTTCTCCATTTTCATTTTTAAGGGTTATCCTTATGACCATTTATCTTCTCTTTTTCAAGCATTGGTGTTGATTGGTTGAAGTTGGAATTTCTAGGGTTTTGAAGGGTGAGAACTGAAATTGTCAAGGAGCAAGCAAGGAGATTTCTTTTCTTGTTCTTCTCTTAGGTAAGAGGGAGATAATCCTCTTCAACTTCTCTTGATAGTAGGAAACTTGATTTTGTGTTGGCTGTGAGAAACCCTTGTTAGGGTTACTCTCTTTGATTGTGTGATTTTGTGATTGGGTGTTGATTTTGTTTTGTTTAATTTATTTGGTTGATTATATATGTACATTAATGATCTTGGATGGATTGGAAAAATGGAATGGAGGCAAGAGTCCCTTGCCCCCCATCATGAGGCTCACGACCACACCCTTGAGGTAGGGTGTTCATGGTTTAAAAATTTGTATCAAGTTGACAATATACCTAATCAAGTGATTAAAGTATAATGGAGTCAAGAAAAACTTAGGATTTCCCCCTTGGGAGGCCACGGCCTCTAGGGTCAATTTAGGATCAAATTGTGTAATATCATGTAGCCTTGGGATTTGAATAATCAAGTGATTAAATGACTAATAATGTAATGGATAGAAACCAATTTGATAACCTAAGGTGATTCTTTAGACCTAAGACAAGAATGAGAATGTGTGAGACTTGGAAAACTTAGAAAAATTTCTCTAAGTGAGTTTTGAATAAACTTAAAGTAAAGAATTTAACAATCAAGAGAAATTCCTCTAAAGAAGAATTTCATAAGAAAAATTAAATTGAAGTGAAACTTAATTAATTGATTAATTAGGAATTAATTAGGGTTTCATAAAATGGAAAGAACCAAGAATGAAGTTTAATCCAAAACTTAAAATAATTTTAATTAAAGTAAGACCATGAGTGTAAGTAAGAATGTTAAATAATTCCATAATATACCCTAAGAGTGTAATGTATTATTTAAGGACTTAATAATATTTATTATGGGTCCATGAGTGAGACTAAGAATGTATTGATGCTTATCTTAGTCAAATTGTGACATGACATGGAAAGTATATTACTGTTGAATATATATGATGTATGCATTGAGTCATCATGCATTGTGAAAGTCCGATGGACTGTTGTTAAGGCCATGTTGCCTAGGAGATTGAACACACCTTAATGCGAGTGCGAGTAGACTAGTGTAGGTCATAATGTTGACCTTGGGGGCGTCGGGGCGCGGGTACCTCGTAACGGACAGTTGGTAGCTCTTCTGTTTGTGGGGCAGACTGATGCAAATGCACCGACGATCCAGACCAAGACACTGTCCTATATCGCTATCTAGTGAAGAATGTCTGTACAATGCCTTGATGTGCACGTGGATAAACTGATGAGTTATAGCACTTTGGCCGCGGCAGCCGAGTTGCAGACATGTCTCCTGATCTTTCTCTCCGACTGTTTGTGTCTAACTCCATGGAGTAGGATTGTGATATCGTATGCATGTACATAGTGAGTCCATATATTATCTGACATTTAATTCTTATGATAATTGGAACTGATGCCTTACTGATGTATAACTGCCTAGAATTGTTAAATTATTTAATATTTGCCTCTTGATTACTGCTTATTATTCTTATAATACTATGTGGGTCGTCCTACGCCATTTTGTTTCTTACTGCCATAATTGGTAATGAAAGTAGGATGTCTCACCTCTTTTCTGTATCTCTACTATCTCTGTATATATATATATATATATGATTCTTTGAAGATGGTGGTGAAGAAGGGGAAGTTCACAAGTTCCCTTGTTTCTGGCCTAACTGCGACTAGTACTTATTTTTTTATCATAGCGGCCCGTCCACAGGGTTTTTTGGGATACGTGCGCCTGACTTTTCTTGGAGGCTCAGATTGTTGGCACATTAACTTCAGCTCGGATCGCTGTATCTACTGGGGATAAGCGTCAGTATCATTAGCTCAGGGGCGTTATGATCCGCCTATTTTCACCTGTGGCGTTTGTTTACATTTAGAATTTTACATGCCCATTAGGGACATATGGGGTGATCGTTATTACACCCCGCAAGAGGATTCATTCCTCTCCACTGCTCGAGCCCTGGCCCGTAATTCGGTGACTCCAATGAGGGTTTCCTCTGATGAGGAAGACCCTGAGGAGGATCCTGACACGGTTCCTTCTCTTTCTTCTTAGGGGCTAGTACTGTCGATAGCTACTGATGGCTATTTGTCTTCTTTTTGGGGCCTGATGTTTTATTATTTTGGTGGACTGTACATGTATAATCCTCTGGGCAGGCATAGTTTTGCTTTTTACATATCGGATGTTGTAACTAAACAAATTTGATATAATTATATATATATGTTTATGCATGTTGATTGAATGTATGCTATACTTCTATCTTACTCTTTTATCGCAATTATGCCTTGAATATTTTATTAATTATAACAAAAAAATATTTGCTAATTTAATTACACGATTACAACCAAGTAAATTTATATTTATATAATGAACCGGGTCTTACCTTATACTTTTGTTTTTCATATTGTAATTAATGATGTGACGTTCCCTCCCAAAAAAGGGCTGTGGAAATAAGCTTGCCCCAAATGGGTTAATATGTTGAGTTTTGATGATGACAAATACAAGACTAAAAGAATGATGCTTATGCTTTGTAGTTGTGCTTAATAAATGACAAATGCATCACAAAAGAATGTTGATCATGTTACATAGATGTGCTTAATGAGACATATTGTATCATGCACTTTATCTAGTTATATTTTACTTAATAATCATACAATGAAATGTATGTAACATTCTTCATATAATATATCTAATAATGCTTTATATGAGTCTTAATGAATTAATATTGGATTCGATTCTATTTAAATGAAAATGTGCAAAATGTTCTTTGTTGCATCTGACATAGTGCATATCTATTTATAATTGATAAATATCTTATTTGGATGTGTCTTATATGCATGTTAGACTAACTAGAATTGTACATTTATGAATCATGCATATAAAGATATTGAATTATGAATTTGGACTAACTATGTTTATTTAAGTGAGTAATACTTTGTAGGATAGTCTAAGCACCAAGAGTGAGCATTGCAACAAGAAAATAAAAGATAACAACTATGCTCAACTCAAGAAGAATGAAAATGATAAAGGTGTTCCAACCATTTGTAAGATTTGAAGAGAAGGAATTTTTTGAAGCTTGGATTACATCAAGAATTGATCATGGCAAAAGATCAAGTCCCAAGCTTCTTCAAGAATAGCTTATAGAACTTAGATCTTGTGTAAAGATAAATGAAAATCACACTAAGCTCAAACAAGTTTTAAACATCTTTAAAAGTATTTCTAAAATGTTTAAAATGCCCAACAAACTATTTTTGGAAAGCTAGCCTTGGTGGTAGTTCAAATCTATGAAAAATAGCCAAGTTTGTGTTTTACAAAACTGACTTTTGGTTACTCTTTTGATCATATCTTTCAAAATACTTTGACTTTTATTCTGAAACTTATTTCATATAAAAATAGACTCAAAGATCTTTCCAAGGAGTGGTCATTCGCTTAAAACGGATAAGAAATGAAGAAGTGATGACCATTTAAAATCAGTTTTCGAAACTAGAGTGATTTATTCGAATAAGGGATGTGTTATTCGAATAACACACCCCTGAAAACGTCCCAAAACGTGTTTTTAAAGGTTTATTCGAATAACAAATGTGTTATTCGAATAACATGACCCAAAAAATGTTCCAGAACATGTTTTTGAAGATTTATTCGAATAACCAAAGTGTTATTCGAATAACCAAAGCCTTATTCGAATAATAAGTTTCAGAAAACACTTCCTGGTGTGCTATAAGTGGATTTATTCGAATAACACATGTGTTATTCGAATAACACAATATTTATTCGAATAACAGTTCTCTTATTCGAATAACACATATCCAGAAACGTTCCTAATGGTTATAAAACGACTAGTTTTTATAAAGAATTCATTTCCAATCTTTACCCAACGACTCTAAAACTCATTGGGCTATAAATATAAGTGTTTGGGCATCAAAGAAATGTTGGAGAACAATCTGAAAATCACTCTTGAGCATTAAATTCATTTTTCACTATCTATTTCTCCAAAACTCTGTTTTGAGCTTTAAAGTGTGAATCCTTGATACCCATAGTGCTTCAATTTGTATTATCTACTCTTTGAGAGAGTTTCTATCATCTACATCTTTGTTTAATCTAAAAAGAGGATGAGGTATCCCTCAAGAATTGTAAAGGGTGAGGCATCCCTTAAAAGTAGAGGCTCAAGCACAAATGGTGAGGTATCCCAAGGTGTTAAGTGCTCAAATTTGTAAAGGTTTTCAAGCACCCGTTCAAGCTTGAAGGTTTAGTGAAAAATCTCAGGTGGTTCACTTGAGGACTGGACGTAGGCCACAAGTGGTTGGTAGCTGAACTAGGATAAATCTTAGTGTTTGCTATTCTCAATTCTATCTCTTTATATTTGTGCTTTTAACTATATATACTTGAGTTAAATTTGATACCTAGCTTATTTGCATGATTTATCCCATAACCCAAGTTATATTTGAGTAATCCTTAATAGTTGTGCATTTGCTATGCATATTCCACTGCACTTATTAATTGAGTTATTCAAAATATATAATTTGTCAAAATTGTATTAAAATTAGTCATCACCCAATTCACTCCCCCTCTTGGGTAATGGTTGTCATGGCTAACAGGGGCGTAACAATGACCAAAGACATGGTCCCTAGACATCAAGGGGGTTGTGTCATCAGACACGGCCATATTTGCAGCTCAGAAAATTAATTTTCGAATCTGAATGATGAGTTATGGGCCCAAAGGTATAAATATGAATATTTAGGGTTCCAAAGGAGATCGTCTAGGATAGAAGCCGCCAACCAATTGAAGAGAATTTACAGAAGAGGAAATAGAGAGATTTGATCAAAGATTGGAGATTCGGGTTTGAGCCATCGGAGATCAATCAACCTCGACCATTGGAAACTAATTTGATTTTCAGATTTCTCTCGCCCTTGTATTCTTGATGATGTCTTTATTTTGTTTTTCTTTTGATTTTGAATTCGCCATGCATGGCTAAGTTTCTTATTTAGTTAAGAGAAGATGAAACCTTAGTTTTGATCTTGTGAATCCTACATAGTTCTTTATTTCAATACAATTGTATTTTTATTCATATGTTTCTGATCTTAATTTAGTATAAAGGTTTTTATACTCTTTGCCAATTTCAAAAGTGGTAAAACTAGGATTGCTATGCGTGGTTGCGGTGGTAGACTAGTGTGATGTAACACCCTAATTTCTTTTCTTTCTTGTTTTTCGGTTATTTGTGATTTTTGTGAATTTTTACGGATTTATATGAATTATTTAACTTATTTTGATTATTTTAATATTATTTTCAAAAAATTTTGGACTGTTGAAACAGGGTTGGGGGATCTTACTAAACCCGAAATCAGAGACAATTTTTGAAGTTTTCTTTGTCTGAGATTTCGTGTGGCAAAAATAAAATTTGGATACGTTCTATTATCCATTGGATAATAGATACTATTTTTTTTGTTAACTATAACTTTTGTCCATTAGATAATAACTTTTAGTAAAGATCTAGTAAATAGTTCTAGATATAAGCCTAGTCACCTTTTTCTATAGGTTTCTCTTTATGACATCACTCTTGGGACCCACACCTTTATGTCTCATCAAATATGGACCAATAGAAAACTAGCTTCCTAAAGAAGCTTTGAGAAAGCTTGTTGGAGAAGCTTGTCTTCCTCTCTCCTTAGGAAGTCCACGGCCAAGCCCACTCAAGGGGGTTCTAGGACTTTGTTTTTCACTTATTCACTTCTTTTAGTTTCATTTTCATCTTTCTACCAACAACCCAAAAGTAAAACTCTCTCTTCTCTCTCTCATTGAAGCTCATGGCCACCCCCCCCAAAACCCACTCTCCAATCTTCTTTAATTCCAACCATCCATATTTCTTGAATCCAAACCTCATTCTAAGACACTTTGGTGTTATGATCTTGACCTTGTTCATCCATTTTCAAGTGCTTCTTCAAGTTAGGGTTTGAAAAATTTTAAGGTGAAATTCCTCCATCTTCATCTTTCACTTCATTTTAAATTTCTAAGACCATGATTTTGATCCATGGTCATTCTATTCCAAGCCTTAGATGTTAACTTTTTTGCATATTGTTTTCATTTTTCAAGAGCCTCTTGGAAGAGAAAGTTTGATTCAAGAAGGCACCCAAGAGGTGGTTGGTTATCATCTAAGGTAAGAGGGAGATTACTCTCATCAATCTTTCATGGTGGTGAGAAACGAATTAATGTATTTAAAATGAAGAATCCATGTGAGGGTTGTTCACTTAATTATATTGACTTTTAGTGATTTTGTAATCATTTGCCCTATATGATTTTATGGCTTAATGTTGTGCATAATTGTTTTTATGTATCCGCAAGTGCACGGGTCAACAAATAATATATGAGAGTAGAGTATTGTGTCCTAAGGGATTAACAATTAGAGTAATGCGAAACTTAACCAATTTTCACAAATTCTTATCCAAGCAATTGAATTATAAGAGTAGTTTGGAATTAAAATAACAAATTAAAAGAATCAAAGCGAGAAAGTATCGAACACCAATTCCATAACAGAAAGATGAGAATGATTAAAATCTAAGGGTCCCTATTCACTTACTACTTCAATGAATATTTGCAAATTCACAAGTACCCAACAACGAGTTAGTTTTGCTAGCTAAAAACAAGCAATAGGTAAAGGCCTATGTCTAGGACAATTACGCATGTGAAACTTAGCTAAACCACTATGAGTCCAAGAGATTTAGCATAAGAGTCACTCATTGAGACCAATTATCAAACACTTGCTATGCATGACTAACGGGTATGTGTCCATCCCATTAGCTAATCAATACACTCAACCCAATAGAATGTAATTGAACATACATCAATCATATCATATCCATATTCACAACACCCTATTTATAGTTTAATTGAAATACTAAAATCATGCAATTGATGGCCAATCAACAACAAGCATTAAGTATAGATATGGAAGAACAAAACCAATTTCATTGATAGAAACCTAGCAAATTTACAAGATATTCAAATCTATAGCAAGATCCTAGAGAGCTCTTAGATTAGAGTTTAGTTACACATCATGAAAGAAGAGAAAATTAATGGAGTTATGAAACCCATCAAATTACAAATCAAGAGAGAAAATGGAAAGAATGAACAAGAATGGTGAGAATCCAATGCTTGATCTTCCTCCTTGATCTTGATTCTTCACTTGAATCACCTCAATCTTCCAAGGTTTTCTCCTCCTCTCCCTTTCTCTATGAAGTTCGTGCTTGGTCGAAAATAGAAGATCTCCAAATGCCCTAAAAAATCAAATAAAAAGGGCCAAATTCGCAGACCAAGGCTTTTCCCACGCCTAGGCGTAGCTTTTCCACGCCTAGGCGTCGTTATAAAGCACATGGTGTTAGGTGCTGGTCACGCCTAAGCGTGACTTTCCCATGCTTAGTCGTGGGTGTCTCTATCTGCAAAACCTGAAAACCTGAAAACCTGAGAGTGTCACGCCTAGGCGTGACTTTTCCACGCCTAGGCGTGGACCTCTCTGTCTGGGAATTCCTGAAATGCTGCAAGGGTCATGCCTAGGCATGATTTTTCTACGCCTAGGCGTGGATTGACTGTCCTTGCTTCTCTCTTGTAGCTTTCTTCATTTGAACTCTTCTTTGCTTCTTTATCCCTTCCAAGGTCTTTCCATCTTGAATATCTGGTTCAAGACAATGCCAAAGTCCATCAAATCATGATCAATCCAAATTCTTTAAATAAAATCCTCAAAGATTCAATTCTCAATCATTTGAATTAATAAGCTTAAATCATTAAAGACATGCATGAATTGAACCTTTGACCTATAAAACTTTAGGATAGCATGCTCATATACATTCAAATTCATATGAAATAACTTCATTTCCTAAAGTTATCACACCCACAAACCTAAAGATTTGCAAGTCTTCGAGCAAACTAATCTAAGCAAGGGAAGAAGGAATACACTCCAATACAAAGAACAGAAAACATGGGCAAATTGAACTAGAGCATATCCAGCTTCCAATCATCATTCATACCCTCAGAAATCACTTCTCAACCTCACACAAGGTTCACACATGCAAGAAATTTTCAACTATCATGATTAACCTTGAATGCAATTTTTTGTACATGAATGATTTCCCAAACTCATGTGTTTAAGACCCTTTCCTAATCTTGAAGAGCAAGATAGATGAATTTATAAAATGCACATGCACTCTCATAAGAATGTCTTTCATCCCTTTCTCCACTAATGTAAACAACACATAATCAAAGATCATAAGAGTCTTTTAAGCTTGTAATGTGAGGCTAAGGGTAATGGCTAATAAAGAAGGGGAAGGATTTAAAATCAAATATTACACACATAATCACACACTTCCATTGAATTAAGTCAAGCATGCAAAATGTACAAAAGGATCCAATATGAAAAATCAACTCACTTTATTCCATTTTTCTTTTTCTTTTCTTTTTTTTTTGAAAAACTTATGTACATGTTTATTTTCTTTGCAAAAGGGGGCTGCATTTTGTGCAGCTCACATTTTTCTTTCTCTTTTTTTTATACTTTTTTTTCATTTTGAACAAGAGTTTGTTCCAAATAGATCTTGGTTTCCTAGTATCATGCAAAACACTTTGACTCACACCAACAAAAATGCCCAATCATGTGTTCAACAAAGGACCTGTAATGAGGGTAAGATATTTTCTTAACACAAGCAAGGGTGAAGGGGTGGAGATTGTGGGTTTTAAGAAAGAAAAATTAGGCCACACACACACACACACACTAGGCTTCAAAGGGGGTACTAGGGAACTCATTTAGTTAAGGTTGGCTTGAAAAGGCCCAATCAGTCCAAAGAATTGCCCTAGTCATTTCCTCAAAAATGCATCGCCTAAGATTTCACCTCGAAAGGGAATCAAACAAGCCTCTAAGATGCAAATTGACTTTACACATGTCATTCATAAATTTTCTCCAATCATGTATTTCATTCATATTCTAAGGTCCACCACACATATAATAGGGAAATACACTCACGCACATTTATGATAACAAGTGTAAGCACAACATTTGAATTTCTACATGTGGTTTCCGATGCAATGAGGCACATCTTTGATCCACACAATCATCAGATACTCAAATCAGCATACTTGCATGCACAAATTCAAAATGCCACCAAGCACACTCATCGATTTAGTGCAAATTTTCAGGCAGCTCACTAATCCTAAACAAGCTCTCTCAAATCCATCAAAACTACTTCATCAAAAAGATAAGGTAAATGCAAAGCCAAAAAGATGAGGTAAACAAAATCAAACATAATCAAGAAATCAAAAACTCAACAGAATCAAAAGCAGGTAGATAACTAAACTAGGAATGTAAAAACATCAATAAAGAAAAATAAAGATAAGGTAAAGAACTTGGGTTGCCTCCCAAAAAGTGCCCTATTTATAGTCCTAGGCTGGACTTTCTCTGTAATGGTAACTGGGAGATGTAGCTTTGTCACCAAGATAGGCATAGCTCAAATGAGATAGTAATAACTTGAGCTCTCTTAATTCCTCATCATCCCTTTCACATATAGAAAGCAAAGAAGCTTCAAAAAGGTCACACGGAACATTTGCACTAATTCTTTTAGTTCCTGTCCCACCAAGCACATTCATATACGAACATTCTTCACGATCTTGAGGTAATTTCACTGCTTTGAAAATATTAAAGGTTACCTCTTGATCTTGCACTCTCATGGTAAGCTCCCATTTTTGAACATCAATGAGAGTTCCTCTAGTTACAAGGAACGGTCTTCCAAGAATGAGAGGGACATTTCTATCTTCCTCCATATCCAAGATGATGAAATCAGCTAGAAAAATGAACTTGTTCACCTTGATCAAGACATCTTCTATGACTCCCTTAGGTATGTGAGAGAATGGTCAGCTAGTTGCAAAGTAATCGAAGTTGGCTTTACCTCCCCCAAACCTAGTCTTTGGTATATTGAAAAGGGCATGAGATTTACACTAGCCCCCAAATCATATAATACTCGACTAGAGAATTTCTCACCAATGGTGCAAGGAATGGTGAAGCTTCCGGGATCTTTGAGCTTGGGAGAAAGTTTATTTTGCAAGATAGCACTACATTCCTCCGTGTGAGCAACAGTTTCAAACTCACCAAGCTTTCTCTTCTTGGACAAGATGTCCTTCATGAACTTCACATAACTATACATTTTTTCCAAAGCCTCAACAAATGGTATGTTAATGTGAAGTTTCTTGAAAATCTCTAGAAATTTTTGAAATTGAGCATCAAGCTTTTTCTTAGCTAACCGGTTAGGGAAAGATGGAGGTGGTGTATACAGCTTGTCCTCCTTCTTCTTGTCTTCAACCTTTTCCTTTGTAATTTCCTCATTTTTCTCCACCTCTTTGCTCAAAACCACTTTATCTTGTGCCACCTCAACTTCTTTCTCAAGTAGCTTAATCTTTGAATTTTCTTCAATTTCCTTCCCACTCCTCAATGATATGGCCTTGCAATTCTCAGGAGGGGCACCTTTTGGATTATTAATGGTGTCGCTTGGAAAAGTGCCTTGGGGTTTATTGTTTAAAGCTTGGGCTAGTTGACCAACTTGAGTCTCAAGATTCCTCAAGGAAGCTACTTGACTTTGCATCAAGGCATCATGGGAAGCAAGCTTTGAATCAGTTTTAGTCATATACTCTTATTGGCTAGTAATGAACTGAGCAAACATCTTCTCCAAATTGGAAGTTGAAGTTGAACCTTGGGATTAAGGGGTGCTCTGTTGTTGGAAACCTAGAGGGGCACGTGGTGCTTCTCTAGGCTGATAGGAAGAAGAAGGACCTTGAAAATTTTCACCCTAAGAAAGATTAGGATGGTTCCTCTAAGTAGAGTTATAAGTATTACCAAAAGTATTGTTGTGACTACTTGGGTGGAACTGACTGGTATATTGCATACTCTCCAGGCTAGCTGTGCAACTCATAGTAGAGTGAGGATCCCCACAATGATCACAAATCTCAGCTGAGATATTAGCTCTGTTTGCCACTGAATTAACTGCCATGGTGTCAAACTTCTTGGATAGTGCTGCCACTTGAGCTGAAAGTGATGTGAGAGCATCAACTTCATGTATACCGACTGCCACTCTCCTAGGAGTAACCCTCTCTACTGGCCACTGATAGTTATTAGTGGCCATTTCCTCCAAAAGGTTGTAGGCAACATCTACAGTCTTGCTCATGAGAGTCCCTCCTACTGCTGCATCAATTATAGATCGAATGGATGTTGTCAAGCTATTATAGAAGGTATGGACCAACATCCATTTTGCTATGCCATGATGGGGGCACTTTCTCAATATCTCCTTAAAGCGCTCCCAAGCCTCATATAATATTTCTTCTTCAAACTTCCTGAAGGACAAGATATCATTTTTGTACTTCATTGACTTCATGGGAGGGGAAAATCGATCCAGAAACTTCTGAGCCAGCTCTTCCCAAGTAGTGATGGATGTGGAAATAAGCTTGCCCCAAATGGTTTAATATGTTAAGTTTTAATGATGACAAATACAAGAAAAAAAAAAGAATGACGCTTATGCTTGATAGATGTGCTTAATAGATGACAAATGCATCACAAAATAATATTGATCATGTTACATATATGTGCTTAATGTGATATATTATATCATGCATGATTATGTACTCTATCTAGTTATATTACACTTAATAATCATGCAATGAGATATATGTAATATTCATCATATAATATATCCAATAATGCTTTATATGAGTTATAAATGAATTAATATTGGATTTGACTTTGTTTAAATGAAAATGTGCAATGTGTTCTTTGTTGCATCCTATATTGTGCATATCCATTAGTAATTGATAAATATCTTATTTGGATGTGTCTATGAAAGTTTTATATACATGTTAGACTAACTAGAGTTATACATTTATGAATCATGCATATGAAGATATTAAATTATGAATTTGGACTAACTATGTTTGTTTAAGTGAGCAATACTTTGTAGGATAGTCCAAATACTAAGAGTGAGCATTGCAACAAGAAAGTAAAAGATCACAACTATGCTCAACTCAAGAACAATGAGAATGAAAATATGTTCCAAGCATTCACAAGTCTTGAAAAGAAGATTTTCTTTGGAAGTTTCGATTACATCAAGAATTGATGGTGGCAAAAGATTAAGTCCAACATCTTCAAGAATAGCTTATAGGACTTAGATCTTATGTAAAGGTAAATGGGGATCACACTAAGCTCAAACAAGTTTTAAACATCTTTAAAAGTGTTTCTAAAATGTTTAAATGCCTAACAAACTATTTTTGAAAAGTTAGTCTTGGTGGTAGGTCAAACCATTGAAAAATAGTCAAGTTTGTGTTTTACAAAACTGACCTTTAGTTACTCTTTTGATCATATCTTTCAAAATATTTTGAGTTTTACTTTGAAACTTATTTCATATGAAAATAGACTCAAAGATCTTTCCAATGAGTGGTCATTCGCTTTAAACGGATACGAAACGAAGAAGTTATGACCATTTAAAGTCAATTTTCAAAATCAGAGTGTCCTAACCGATTAGGGACTTTCCCCAACCGATTAGTCACCCTATCAAAAGCCATTTTCACGTTCTAAAATGTCCTAACTGATTAGGCAATTGGCCTAATCAGTTAGTATGATGAAAAGGAGCATATTTCAAGTTTCTAAAGCTCCTAACCGATTAGGAAAATCACCTAATCGGTTAGTATGATAAGTGGAAGCATTTTTCACATTTCTTAAAAGCTCCTAACCGATTAGGATGCTATCCTAACTGGTTATTTCATTTCTCAGAGGCCAAATTTGTAAAGTCTTAACCGATTAGGAATTTTCCTAACCGGTTAGTGGTGTTTTCAAAATACACGTGAAAATATTTTTTAAAGAGGCCTAACCTATTAGGCAGCCTGCCTAACCGATTATTTGATAAGTCAAAAGGCTTTTCCTAATTGGCCTAACCGATTAGGACAATGTCCTAACTAGTTATTTGCAAACTAGAAACACATCCAACGGTCATAAAACGACTAGTTTCTCATATTAAATCATTAAAAAAAAAACCCCAATGGCTCTAAAACTCATTGGGCTATAAATATAAGTGTTTGGGCATCAAAGAAATGTTGGAGAACAATATAAAAATCACTCTTGAGCATTAAATTCATTTTTCACTATCTATTTCTCCAAAACTCTGTTTTGAGCTTTAAAGTGTGAATCCTTGATACTCATAGTGCTTTAATTTGTATTATCTACTCTTTGAGAGAGTTTCTATCATCTACATCTTTGTTTAATCTAAAAAGAGGGTGAGGTATCCTTGAAGAATTGTAAAGGGTGAGGCATCCCTTGAAAGTAGAGGCTTAAGCACAAAGGGTGAGGTATCCCAAGGTGTTGAGTGCTCAAATTTGTAAAAGTTTTCAAGCACCCATTCAAGCTTGAAGGTTTAGTGAAAAATCTTAAGTGGCACTTGAGGACTGGACGTAGGCCACAAGTGGTTGGTGGCTGAACAAGGATAAATCTTAGTGTTTGCTATTCTCAACTCTATCTCTTTATATTTGTGCTTTTAACTATATATGCTTGAGTTAAATTTGATACCTAGCTTATTCGCATGATTTATCCCATAACCCAAGTTATATTTGAGTAATCCTTAATAGTTGTGCATTTGCTATGCATATTCCACTGCACTTATTAATTGAGTTATTCAAAATGCATAATTTGCCAAAATTGCATTAAAATTAGTCATCACCCAATTCACCACCCCTCTTGGGTAATGGTTGCCATGGCTAATAATGGAATGCTCAGGTAAGGATTGAAGTCAAGCCTTGGCCCTTTCCCTCAAAGAAAAAAAAAAAGAAGAGCCTCAAATGAGCTGCATCATCAGTCATCCCTTGATACTTGAAAGTATCACAAATCTCTAAAAAGTTGGCTAGATGAGCATTAGGATCTTCATGGGGTAGATCCATAAATTACAAATTATTCTGAACCATCTGGATAATAGCGGGCTTGATCTCAAAAGTCTGTACTTGTACAACTGGCCTTCTAATGCTAGATCAGATGTCTCTAGCATTTGGAGTGGCATACTCTCGAAAGAGTCTTTCAGCATTTGCTTTTTCTGCCATCTTCGATTCACTATCCAATTCAAGTGTCTTCCCTTGTACTTGTCGTTCTCTTAGTAGTCTACAAAAAGTCCTCTCGATCTCAGGATCGTAAGGAAATCGAGACACACTTTGATTCCTTCGTATACAAGAGCTAAGTACCTGAAAAACAAATAACAAATAAACAAAACTTGAAATAAGAGTTGTGAATTGAATTAAGAAATAACACAAAATCTAAATTCAATCCCGAGCAACGGCGCCAAAAATTTGTTTGTATGTATCCGTAAGTGCACGAGTCAACAAGTAATATATAAGATTAGAGTATCATGTCCCAAGAGATTGATAATTAGAGTAATGCAAAACTTAACCAATTTTCACAAATTCTTATCCAAGCAATCGAATTATGAGAGTAGTTTAGAATTAAAATAACAAATTAAAAGAATCAAAGCGAGAAAGTATCGAACACCAATTCCACAAGATAAAGATGAGAATGATTAAAGCCTAGGGGTCTCTGTTCACTTACTGCTTCAATGAATATTTGCAAATTCACAAGTACCTAACTACGAATTGGTTTTGCTAGCTAAAAATAAGCAATAGGTAAAGGCCTATGTCTAAGACAATTACCCATGTGAAACTTAGCTAAACCACTATGTGTCCATGAGATTTAGCATAAGAGTCACTCATTGAGACCAACTATCAAACACTTACTATGCATGACTAATGGGTATGTGTCCATCCCATTAGCTAATCAATACACTCAACCCAATAGAATGTAATTGAACATACATTAACCATATCATATCCATATTCACAACACCCTATTTCTAGTTTAATTGGAATACTAAAATCATGCAATTGATGGCCAATCAATAACAAGCATTAAGTATAGATATGGAAAAACAAAACCAATTTCATTAATAGAAACCTAACAAATTTACAAAATATTCAAATCCATAGCAAGATCCTAGAGAGCCCCTAGATTAGAGTTTAGTTACACATCATGAAAGAAGAGAAAACTAATGGAGTTATGAAACCCATCAAATTACAAATCAAGAAAGAAAAGGGAAAGAATGAACAAGAATGGTGAGAATCCAATGCTTGATTTTCCTCCTTGATCTTGATTCTTCACTTGAATCACCTCAATCTTCCAAGGTTTTCTCCTCCTCTTCCTTTCTCTATGAAGTTTGTGCTTGGTCAAAAATAGAAGATCTCCAAATGCCCTAAAAAATTAGATAAAAAGGGCCAAATTCACAGACCAGGGCTTTTCCCACGCCTAGGCGCAGCTTTTCCACGCCTAGGCGTCGTTATAAACCACATGGTGTCAGGTGCTGGTCACGCCTAGGCTTGACTTTCCCATGCTTAGGCGTGGGTGTCTCTGTCTGCAAAACCTGAAAACCTGAGAGTGTCATGCCTAGGCGTGACTTTTCCACACCTAGGCATGGACCTCTCTGTCTGGGAATTCCTGAAATGCTGCAAGGGTCACGCTTAGGTGTGGATTGGCTATCCTTGCTTCTCTCTTGCATCCTTCTTCTTTTGAACTCTTCTTTGCTTCCTTATCCCTTCCAAGATCTTTCCATCTTGAATATCTGCTTCAAGACAATGTCAAAGTCCATCAAATCATGATCAATCCAAATTCTTTAAATAAAATCTTCAAAGATTCAATTCTCAATCATTTAAATTAACAAGTTTAAATCATTAAAGGCATGCATGAATTGAACATTTGGCCTATAAAACTTAAGGATAACATGCTCATATACATTCAAATTCATGTGAAATAACTTCATTTCCTAAAGTTGTCAATAATCTTGGTAGAATAGAAAATTTTGATCATTGAAATATGTTGTTTGCTTAGAATCTTGTTGTTGAAGATGAAAATTTTGAGGTCCAAAGACAAAACTTTTGTGTTGATTTGGAACTTAGATGCGTAGGTGAAAAAGGAATTGGATTAAGGATTTACAATAATGAAGGAGTGATAAAATAAGATTTGGTCATTTAATAAGAGAGGGATTTCGGCCTTGAGTGGAAAAATAAGCTTGAGAGAGAGATAATGAAAACTTAAGGTACTTTTAGGGTTTAGGGAAAGGAAAAGAATTTATGAGATTAAGATAATGTGGTTTCCTTTTTATGTTCTTCGTGAAAAATATTAGGAGGTATTACCTAGAGGAGCCTAGCTTGAAGAGTATTGGAACTAAAGTTAATTTCTATAGTAAGCCTTGAAAGTTTAAAAAAATAAAGCTTAAAAGTGAAATAAAAGTTTTACATGTTAGAAAAAATTGTGATAATGTTTCACGTAATTTAAAAATAATAATTCTTGAATTTGCGCGATAAAGATACCTTGTGACTGAAAATAACAGTAGTGTGTTGTCGGGCTCTCAAACGGGACCCGGAGATGTTGATGACTGGTTTGGCTTGTGAGTAGCTTATGTTTATGAAAAATCCTAATATTAATATGTGTGTATGCATTGAGTCATTGTTCATGCATTCTACCGGCAGTGTCGCTTAATGCTTTTTGCCTAGGAGTTGAATTACATCTTAGTGCGGGTGCGAATTGCATAGTGTGGTTCACTTGTTGAACTTGGAGGTGTCGAGACACGGGTATCCCACAAATGGCCAGTTGGTAGCTCTACTGGGCCATGGTGATTAAGCAATGCACCGACGATCTCGACCAGACACTATTCTATTCACGATCTGGTGTAGACTGTCTTGTATAAGCCATGATGCGCAAATTAAGAAACTATAACACTTGACTTGAGACTGACGAGATATAGACATGTATTCTAGATTATTCTCTCTGAAATTGTGTTTAGCTCCATGGAGTAGGAATTGGTCCATTGTACATATGCATAGTTTGTCTACATATCATCGTGATATTTTATATATGCTAAATTATCTGGTACTTGATGCCATAACTACAATTACTGTTCTTTATTGTTTCTATGCTGTCATGTTGGTATTGATGTAGGGAATCTCACCTCTCTGTCATGTTATTCTGTTTTATGTGTACACGTGATAAAGACTGAAAGGAAGACGAAGACGATTACAACTTTCCTGTTGTTTTGTTTTCTGTGATGGCGACTAGAAGAGAGTTTGTTGGTTTTGTTAGAGTTCAGTTCCATGGAGGTACGGATGCTTGGCGTATCGACTGAGATACTGAACGAGTTAGATATGTAGAAGATGTGACCCTGTTTGTTCGTAGGACCCGCGATGGGGATCCTTTCTTTTCTCTTGACGTCTCGGTACGTCTAGAGTTCGTTATGCAGATCAGGGAATTGTGGGGTGATTTGCATTACACCCCGAGGGAGGATTTAGACTCTATGGTGTCATCTGCTAGGACACCTGTCTGTGAGATCTTGCCCCGACTGAGGGATCTATCTGGTGAGGAGTCCAAGGAGGAGGACCCAATGGAGGATCCAGAGGAGGACCCTGCTCCCTAGGCATATAGACTTGGGCTAGTTTTTTTTTATTTTGTCAAATAGTTGTATATGTCTTTTGAGTATAAACCTTATGTATTTTAGGTGGACTGTAATCCATGCCACTTATGTATATATATTCTTTTGATGTGTATTATTCAGTAATTACATCCTATGTTGTTTATGTTTTGTTTAAGTTTATGCCTTTGAGAAAGAAAATTTGAAATCTGTATTTTTCAAGATTAAACCTTTACTGCGTTTTGTAAAGTTTTTGATGTTTTAGTGTGTAAATGAGGTACCCTAATGAGGGTGTTACATGAGACATATGATCTAAGCAATTCAGTCCCGATGTGTGATTGTACCTTAGCGTGATTGGTTTTCTAAATCTTAATGCAATCATTAGGTAGATATAAGAGCGGTTGCTTCATAGCTAACTAGTGATTAAGGCTTAATTTGAGCAGTTGCTAAATTAACCAAAACCTAAGGAAAATAGAGAATTAATCTCACAATCGCATAAAGACATAATTGATCATGTTAGGATAAATGATATGTAGGTTAGCATTATCATATAAATCTAATTGTGGATTCCATCTCTTAACCAATACTTTTAAATTAGTAATTCAACTTGTGTTTACTGTTGTTACTTTAGACTTAATTTCTATTCTTAGTTTTAACAAACAAAATTCCTTTTTTTTTTTTCTGTTTATTGTTCTTCGGAGTTTAATTTAGGAATCAATTTATAGTGTTAATTGAATTAGTTCTATGTGGATCAACCCTTGCTAACTACAACTGCTTGTAAGGTTTTTATATTTTTGGTGGAACTTGGCAACTGATTTTGATGTTAGTTTTATTCACAATCCATACAAACACCAGGTTCCCTACGTTTTGAATGTGTTCTGGACCGTGATCTAGGATCCTTCCCAGCAAATTAACCCGGCATACGTGTATAACCGAACTCCACCATGGATCACATAGTTAAGGCCTTGATGGTAGTCCGGACCTCAGAGCCATGCATGTCGAACAACGTTGGGCCATAATATCAAGATTGCTAGATTTGTGCAGAGAATATATCCCTAAATATTCGTAACTGACAATCATCAACTTATGATATTATATGATTCATAACTGTATCAGACTACTAAGTAGCTTCCATATCAAAGTTCCTAACTTACAAGGATTCACCCCAACAATAAGGGGAAGGTAATCTCTATCAGGATACTAATCCTAAAATACATGCATTCAACACAGATTGCATTACGATTCCATATGCTCTATAAATACTAAGCTAAGTAACCTTAAATAGGTATCGGTAAACTACTTACTAAATAATACCCTACTTGTGCACAGCCTGACTTGAGCGTTGGAGTCCCTTTGCAGGTATCCATCTGTTGTCTCAACATACTCGATCGTTATTGCTCAAGGTGGAAACCACCGCAACGTGCCTATCTTAAGTACCCTCTGAATCCACATCAGAACATTTACGTCGTCTGTGGGAAACTGATAAACTTCTAATCCCACATAACCATGGTGAACACACATCAACATTCAAGGAGGGATGTTGCGTAACCCACTATAGACCAAAGACAGGATCCAGTAGCGCAGTGCCTCCTCATCCAGTTCCACTACCTGCAGCTGAAGCTTCAGTCGTAAGAAACCAAGCACACGTCCCGGAACATCTGTGCGAAGGACATGAGACTTCACTTTCTGATGAAAGTCCACATCTGTCACGCAGAGTATATGTCATGGACAGGCTTGGCCGCCCTAGAGAAAGAGTTAACAATGTTGTTCAAAGGTCCAAGGCCCTAGTGCAAACACGCCTAGGCCCCGTGATCGACGATGCTATTGAGCGCACTTCCAACCAAGGCACCGCCCATTCTGAGATGACCAGAAATCGTCTCCAAGAGCGTGTAGCCCAATAAATGCTCCAGATCGATGAACAACGTTGTCAGTTAGACGACTAGCATTGTCGACTAGACGAGTTAGAAAGGTCTGTGCATGTGGAGAATGACAACGGGAGGCGGAATATGGCTCATAACCAAAGAGGGCAGTTACATGATGAAGCCAGTAATGCCACAGGAATTAACTTTCCAGCCCCCAGCATCCAGCATCAACGCTTCTCGAATGAACTAATGGCGTACAGGGTTCCTAAAAACTTCAAGTTCCCTTCCAACCTGGAACCCTACGATGGGACCACGGACCCTCAGGAACATCTAGATGCCTATGTTCACTCTATGCAGTTCCATAGGAGATCCTCTGAGCTGCTGTGCTGTGCCTTTCCCCTCTTTTTAAAGAAGGGTGCCCTCCGCTGGTTGACAACTTTACAAGTGAAGTCCGTCATCAGTTGGGATGATCTTACACACGCTTCTTGTTACACTACCCAACTGCTCTCTGTAATTCGCCAAGGGAGCAATGAACCCTTCCATGAATACATTAAAATATTCATGGACACCCTTGCTTGTATAGAAAGACTGGATGACAGGATTTCTCTCCACTATGCCCGAAGTGACCTCTTGACTAATTTTGACTTCTTCCGGTCTTTGGCAAAAAAGAAGCCGAAGTCTATAAATGAACTCCATGCTCGTTTGAAGAAATATATCGATCTGGAGGAGATCATCAAGGACAAAAAGACTCTAGAAAAAGGTGAGCTCACTCACCAGAAGATTAACTGGAGCTCTAATCAACCTCGAAATCCCTCCAAGGGCGATGCATATCGGCCTAAATATTATGACTACACTCCTCTGAACACCTCACGAGAAACGATCCTCAAAGTGGTGCTCTAGACTGAGTTCCGAGATATTAAAAGGTCGCCTCCTCTGAAAAAGGAAAAAGACCACTCAAAGCACTGTAAGTGGCATAAAAGCTATGGGCATGAAACAAAAGAGTGCTACCAGCTCCGTGATGTCATTGAATCCCTAATTAAAGAGGGACAGCCGCAGAAATATATTACTGGAATCTAAAATAATGATAATCGTGGAAGACAGAGGGATTGAAGATGCAGTCGCAGTCCACGATGAAGTCCAACTCCACGCCAAAGGAGAAGGACACGCAACCCTGCTAGAAAATCCAGGACTCCACCTTGCTGTGACACTAACAATGGTAGGATCAGAATTAGGATACTCAAGACGAGTCCAACAGAAAAGATCGGCTCGTTAGTACCATATCTGGGGGATTCGCAGGTGGAGGATCATCCTGTAATTCCTAAAAAAAAGCATTACAGACCGCGATATTGAGCATTTCTGGCTCTACACGCAAGCCCCGTGCTGAAGACAAGGAAGAGCCATCCATTTCCTTTTCAGACAAGAACTAGGATGATATTATTCGGGACCACGATGATCCACTTATCATCTCTGAAATAATATCTAATATCGAGGTTCGACATATTTTCGCCGACCAAGGAAGCTCGGCGGACATCATGTTCATGGACGCCTTTGAAAGATTGGAGTTCCCCATGACTGCATTGACCTTGTATGATGGTGAGCTCACTAGTTTTTTTGGAGAAAAAGGTCACCCCAGTGGGATATTTTGAGACATTCCTTACTCTCGGTGATGACAAGGTCTATAGGACTGTCAAGGTTAGGTTTTTGGTGGTAAGCTACCAATCAGCATACAACATTATTTTGGGTTGCCCCACACTGAATGACATTGCTGCTGTAGTGTCAAATGCTCACCAAGCCATGAAATTCCTCAATAAAAATAATGAGGTGGTCATGGTCAAGGGCGATCAGATTGCAGTGCGCAAGTGCTATAATGATAGCCTCGAAATATGCAAGACCCTCAGGAAGACCAGAACACGCACGTCTAGCCTGGCTTTGGACCAGGTTAACATCCTTATGATCGAGCTAGATGTTCGTGAAGAGATCCGAGGTACTAGACCCCATCCAGAAGGAGAACTACTTCCGCTTCAGCTAGGTGACAAGCCTGACCAAGTCACCAAGATAGGCACAAATTTAGAAGAACAGGAGAGATGCCAGCTAATAGAGCTCTTGAAGAAAAATAAGAACTTATTTGCCTGGATGTCCTCCGAAATTCCTAGGCTTGACCCTGCTTTCATCTGCCATTGTTTATCTATTAAACGAGATGTGAAGTCGGTCTCCTAAAAGAAAAGGAAAGTGGGCCCGGAAAGACATCAAATCATTGAAGAGCAAGTTAAAGAGCTACTCAGTGCCAGATTTATCACAGAGATCTCATACACCGCGTGGCTTTCTAATGTGGTCCTAGTGAAAAAGTCAAATAGGAAGTGGATGATGTGTGTGGACTACACAAACCTGAACAAAGCATGCCCCAAAGATCCATATCCCCTCCCTAACATTGATAAACTTGTTGATAGCTCCTCTAGCTTTCAGCTACTATCTTTCATGGATGCTTATTCCGGGTATAATCAGATCCCAATGTACCTCAGAGATAAAGATAAAACCATATTTATCACTAAGAAGGCCAGCTACTGCTACAAGGTGATACCCTTCGGTTTGAAAAATGCAAGAGCCACCTAGCAGTGGATGATGAACAGGGTTTTCAAGGACCAAGTAGGGAGAATGCTGGAGGTTTACATTGATGACATGATAGTCAAAACCTCCACAATCCGGATCACATGCCACAGACCTCGAAGAAGTGTTAGCGCTACTTGTAACACCCTCCTTAGGGTATTATATTTCAGACTAAAACATTCTAAAACTAGAACCTAAGTCATAATTAATTATTCATTATAAATTACGAGATATAAAATTCCTTTTCGCTGATCACACAAACTTAACAGAATATTAAAATGAAAGACATAAAAACTGAATAATATACATCTCATGTACATAACATAGATTAGTAACAACTTAAGTACATAAAGCTTACGTACTTCAAATAATATGTATAACTACCATATCATAACTAAACCTAACCTAAGCCCAAAACTTGAAGAGAAGGGTCCTGCACCTGATCCTCCTCCAGATCCTCTTTGGGATCCCTAATGGACAAATTCCCCAGTTGGGGCATGTCACTACGGATGGGAGTCCGAGCGGTCGACACCTCGGAATCTTCCCTAGGAGTGTTATGAAGATCACCCTATACCTCTCCAACAGGCATACAAAACTCCAAGTAAATAGCAACATCCACAAAAAACGTAGCAACCCCATGCCATGTCCTACTCCAAAACAAGGTAACATCTCCAACATATTGAATGTGCCCCGTGTCCCACTGGACGCGTCATGCTTCGATGCCCCCATGAAACTGTACACTAACGAAACCTCGTAGATCTTGCCTCCCCGCCATCGCAGTCTTTATAGAGCAATAGCATAACACAGAATAGGAAAAACAACAATATAAAGATGTGAGATCCCCTACATCAATACCAACATAGCAACACAGAAACAGTAGTGACAATGATGTCTTTCATATACAGAATAACAAATATATTCATTGCATCAAATAACAGATAATTCCATAAATATATATATCTCAAAGATATGTCAACTGACTATGTATATGCACAATATACCCATTTCCTACTCCATGTAGCTAAAACATAATTTCGGAGATAATAATCCAGAAGATATATCTATACGTCATTCGCCTCATTTCAAGTGCTATAATTTTTCTCAGTGCACACATCATGGCTTCTACAAGATATTCTACGCCAGATCGTGAATAGGAATAGTATTCTCGTCGAGATCGTCGATGCGTTTACACTGGTTGCCACGACACAGTAGTGCTACTAACTGACCACTTGTGGAATTCCGGGCCCTGACGCCTCCAAGATCATTCATAGACCTTCACTACGCAATTCACACTCGCACTAAGGTATAATTCATCTCCTAGGCAAATAACCTCAATAGACACCATCTGTAAAATGCATGATCAATGACTTAATGCATAACACAAGCCACTACTGGCTACAACCATACATTGATATTTCTGGGTCCAGTATATCAGCCCGACAACAAACTGCTGTTTTCTCAATTACGAAGCACTTTTATCGCGTTTTCACAATCGCATAACACTTTTCCAACGTTTTCTCAATCACATAAGGATTTCAAAACGTTTTCTTAATCGCATAGCTAAAAATTAACATTTTTAAATCGCGTAAAGGTCTTTCTATATATTTTTAATCGCGTAAAATGCTTTTTTTATATTCTAAGCTCAATTTAAAACTTTTCTCATTTAATATAAAAATTAGACTTTAATTCCAACATTTTCTCACCAAACCTCCTACAAATAATATTTCCTAACATTTTCCACAAAAGCTTATATTATTTTAATTAAATCATGATATGTCAAAAGTCTTTATTCATTATTCTAAATAAAAACTTTCTTAAATAAAATACTTTAAATTCCATACCATTCTTAAAAATTATTTCCATTGACATGGCCGAAAATCATTACTTCTTAAATTATAAAATTGTGTTCATCTTGTTTTTAACTTGTATATCCTTTAATCCTAATTTAGTCTCCTAATCATCTAAGTTCTTAATTAACATAATATTTTTCTCATGGATATCTCCTCATAAGCCAAAAGGTTGTGAGCCTCAAGAGGTCATTGGGACCAAAATTATTCCTTTCTCACATGATTCATAGCATATACATATATCAAATCATCAATTCATGCTATATCAATTTCATGCATATTATCAAAATCATATATAAAGCCAAACAAGCATAAACCATTAAATACACACACAACAAGTGAATAAATCATCACATGAATTTTTCACTTCACAAATCACAATTTCGTTTCTCACCACCAAAACATGGTTGATGAGGTTAATCTCCCTCTTACCTTAGGCGATGCTCCAAAGATCCTTATATGCCTTTTTGAAGTAAACTTCCACCACTTAGTTATTCTTGAAATCAAAACAAACATACAAGTATTAACATCTTAGGCTAGAACAACATGACCATAGATCAAAATATAGTCTAGAACTTGAAAATGAAACAAGAAGTGAAGATTCAAGAACTTCACCTAAAAACCTTTAAACTTGAACTTGAAGAAAAAGCATGAAGATGAATGAATTAGAAGATGGTCACAACACAAAAGTGTCTTGAAATTGTGTATAGGTTCAAGATATGAGGTTAACTTGATTTAAGGAAGATTGGAAGTGGATTTGGGGTGCTTGGCTGTGAGGCTTCAAGAGAGGAAATGAGAGAGTTTTTGTGTTCTTTGCTTCATGAAAAAGAAGATGAGAATGAACAAATGAAGAGCTAAGTCTTGGACCCCCCAAAAGATGCCTTGGCCGTGAACCTCCAAGGAGTGCAAGGTGTCCAATATATGAGTCACAAAGTGTGAGTCATAAGTTGATTCACTCAATGAGTCATAAGGAACTCTCTAGAAAAGATGATGAGATTAACATAAAAAGAGATAACAAATATCATTTTGATCATCTTAGCTTATTCTACAAGCTTCTTGAAAAAGAATGATAAGATAAGCTTAAGAGATTAAGTGACCAATTTGACTTTGTCTTCTAAGATTAAGTAGTCATTTTGAACTTCTCCTCCTTCAAGCTTGAGTAACCATTTTGCCTTCTTTAAGCTTGCCATTGGTTCATCACTTTGAGTCATAGCCACTTTGGTTGACTCTAAGCAAGCTTCTCATGTAAGCTTCCTTCTCATTGGTTCCAAACCAATGAGTCGTGCAAAGAAATTGATGAAGAGTCATGACTAGGCTCATGACTAGTCACCCATCAAGATATTTACGAGTAGCTATTATCCAATGGACAAAATTTATTGCTAGAAAATCAATATTTATTATCCAATGGATAATATAACAGAGTAAAATCTCAGAAAAAGAAAATTTTCAAAAACTATTTTCGATTTCGGGTTTTGTAAGCTCCCTCGGCCTTATATTAACAATCCAACATTTTCCCAGTCTTGAACATTTTTATTTTTCCAGGCCCGCCTCAAACACACATACAACCCAAAAATAATAATAAAATAATCAAAATAAACTAAAAATTCACAAAAATCACAAAAACAATGCAAATCAAGAAAATAAAAATTTGGGGTGTTACACAACTAAGAAAGCATAATATGAGGCTTAATCCAGAAAAGTGCACATTTGGAGTCCAGGCCGGGAAGTTCTTGGGCTTCATGTTGACACACCGGAATTAAGGTGAATCTGGACAAATGCCAGGTAGTGCTCAATATGTGTAGCCCTCAGAACATGAAAGAAGTTCAGCAGCTGACAGGGCAGATAATGGCCCTCACACGATTTCTCTCCAAAGCTGCTCACAAATCTCCCCCTTCTTCAAGCTGCTAAAAAAAGGGAAAGGTTTTGAGTGGACAAAGGAATGCGAGGATGCCTTCACATCACTGAAAGGACTACTGTCATCTCATTCCATTTTGACCAGGCCAGAACCTGGAGAGATGTTGTTCGTATACCTCTCGGTTCACGAGGAGGCCGTGAGCTCAATACTGATTCGAGAAACGGCGAAAGGTCAAAAGTCGGTCTACTTTGTGAGCAAAGTGCTACAACGACCCGAGCTCTGTGATCAGAAGATCAAGAAGGTTACTTTTGCCCTAATCGTTGCAGCTAGAAGGCTAAGGCAGTACTTCCAGTGCCATTTGGTGGTGGTGAGGACGGACCAGTTAATTCGCCAAATAGTGCATAAGCCATACCTAGTAGGAAAGATGATCGCCTGATCTATTGAGCTTTCTAAGTTTGGAATAGCATACGAGCCTAGATTGGTAAACAAGGCACAAGCACTATCAGACTTCCTTGTTGAACTTGCATCAGACCCCGGTGATACTGAGAAAGTATCGTGGACCATGTTCGTTGATAGTTCCTCTAACCCTAAGGGTAGTGGTGCCGAGATAATCCTTGAAAACCCGAAAGGTGTGACTATCGAGAGCTCCCTGAAGTTTGAATTCCTTACTTTGAACAACCAGGCATAATACGAGGCATACAGTTCTAGATTGATAATGGCCAGGGAATTGGGAGCAAAAAAGATCACACTTTGTAGTGACTCCCAGCTCGTAACGTCCCAGATTCAGGGCGATTATCTGGCTAAGAAGCCCTTCTTGTAAAAATACCTAGCAAAGGTACAAGGGCTCCTCCAAAATTTTTAAAAGGTCAAGGTGGAGCACATACCTCGAGACCATAATTCAAGGGTCGACCTCTTATCCAAGTTGTCTAGTACAAAGAGTTCGGGCAATAACCACACGGTGGTCCAAGAAACCCTCTTATAGCCTTCTATCATGGATTCCTCCATTTTTCAGGTAGAAGAGCAGGAAAGTACTTAGATCACTCCAATTATAGAACATCTGTAATCCGGCATGCATCTTGAAGACCCAAAAGAAGCCTCCAAATTGGCTAAGACCGCGGTCCGGTACACCATTTATGATGGGCAGTTATACTAGCGCAGATACTCTTCGCTTCTACTTAATTGCCTCACGCCAAAGGAAGCTAAATATGTACTGGCTGAGGTCCATGAGGGTAGCTGTGGGCACCACTTGGGAGGAAAAGGCCTGTCTTTAAAAGCGCTTAGGGTCGGGTACTATTGGCCTACAATGGAGGTTGACTTTATTGCACATGTCCAAGTCTGCGACAAATGTCAACGACACTCGGATCATTTTAATGCTCCACTCGAGGAACTTTCCATGACATCCGTACTCTGACCATTCTACAGATGGGTTATGGATATCCTGGGTCCGTTCCCTCAAGCTCCCAAACAGCTGAAGTTTTTAGTGGTAGTCATGGACTACTTTACTAAATGGATCGAGGCTGAGCCTTTGATCACCATTACCTTGGCTCGAATCTAAAAGTTCACATGGTGCCACATTATTACAAGGTTTGGAATCCCAGATCTATTGTGATGGATAATGGGACGCAATTCAAGGATAAGGGGTTCGAAGAGCTACTAGCTGGTTTGAAAATCAAGCATCACTGTAGCACTGTGGAAAACCCTTGGACGAATGGACAGGATGAAGCTGCTAATCGAGTTATAGTACGTGGATTAAAAAGCAGGTTGGATGAAGTTAAAGGAAATTGAGCTGAACATTTAGACCACGTCCTTTGGGCCTACCGGACCACTTCCCATTCTATAATAAGTGAGACTCCTTTTAAGCTCACCTATGGTTGTGAAGCTATGATTCCGATAAAGATAGGAGAACCTAGTTGGTGCCTCTAATATTTCTCACCAGATAGCAACCCCGGGCTGATCAGGGAAGACCTAGACCTCTTGGAAGAAAAAAGACATGTCACTCATATATGTGATGCCACCATCAAATAGAGGACGATAGCATGCTACAACCTAAAGATTGTGCCTAGGAGATTCCAACTGGGAGACCTAGTTCTCCGCAGGCTGACATCAAGGGTAGGAATGCTTCCCAAGGAAAGTTAGCTCTTAACTGGGAAGGTCCCTACCGTATCGTGATTAACATCAGCAAAGGAGCCTACACACTAGAGACGCTAACAAGAAAGCCGGTCAAGAACTTCTGGAACGCAGACAAACTTAGAAAGTATTATAGCTAAGTACCTTCTAAGGCCTAGTCTCAGCTTACTTCTGTTTGATCTTCTCAGCTTATTTATTTGTATGGACCTTAGTCCTCTATTGAATTAATAAAACAATGACTTTTACTTCATCACATGATCGTTTGACAGCATGGATAAACCATTATGGTACCCACCGAGAGTTATCTTGTGTTAAACAAGTTGTGTAGTAGAAAAATCTTAAGTCTTAGAAAAATTCTCATACTAAACCATAAACATGAAAGAACCCAGAAAGGACCACTTAAACCAAAGTCGCGAGGGACCCTAAACACTAAGATAGTTGGTGACGGACCCCAGACAAGGTTTCACTTAAACCAAGGTCACATGAGATCCTAAAAGCTGAGGCAATTGGCAAAGGACCCCAGATAAGGTCTCTTTTCTCTATTACCTAAGTCCCAAAGGGAACCACAAGTCCACAAAGGGCGTTGGACCCTGGACCATGGTTCCTAACGTATGGAAAATTCCTAAGTCCATGAAATGGTTGAGAAATACCACAATGGGCATTGGACCTAAGATGGACCACGGAAATAAACAAGCATACAACAAAATTAAAGGCAGAAGAATAAGTTAAACACCCCAGATTATGGGGGAATTGTCTTTACAAAAGTCACACCTAGTGCAGGGGGCAAAAGCAAAATTCAAAAGGCACTCGCTTACTCCTCGGTGGTACCTTGACCATGGGCTACAGCGGACGAAGCTTCAATGCTTAGATTCTCTGAATAAGCATTTGGAAGCATGAGGCGTCCATCCCAGACCACCCTCTCGGAATCCAACGCGTCCAAGACCAAAGCTACCCCGGGATTGAAGAGCTGAACTTAGTCAATGGTGTTTTGAAAATGCTCCCCACTAATATTTGTGCAAACAGTAAGGAGCTAATTGGCATCACCCTGCAAAAAGGTAGCCTTGTCCTCGAGCTGTTGGTTCTTAGCACAAAAACCCTCATTCTCAGCCTAGAGTACGGCTACATACCTCTTTACCTCAGTCAAGCTTACCTCATTTTGCCTCTCACTATCCTTCAAGGCAACCACTTCCCTTTCCAAACCCAAGTCCGAATCTCGGCATCATTTTTGGCATTTACAGCCTTTTCTGTGGCCTTAAGAGCCTGGTTTTCACGTCATTCAGTAGCTGCCACCTTATTCGCCATCTCTTGATCATGCTTATTGATGGATTGTTCTAGAAATTAAGCCTCAACAGCAAGGTGAAGACCAAAAGTTTGAAAAGATAACAAAGCCTCCTTCGTGTTGCATTAAGTAAGATGGTTACTAACTTTGGAGTCCAAAATGTTGAAGTCAATGAACGCTATGGGGTCTGACTCCTCATGATATAAGCTGATTAGGCCAGTGACCTCTCCCACTGCCACCCTCTTACCACGATCATCCAACCTACCATCTTCCACTGCCCTCCTCTTACGCATCTCGAGCAGCCGAGGAGAGTCCTCTACCTGGATGGGTTCCCTTTTCGACACTGGAATCTCAGCAGGTGGGGATGAAGGAACCGGAGCAACATCCGCGGGGGCATTTGATGACCTAGGGGCATTCTTAGCCTTCAAAGCTTCGAGGACTGCCAAAGCGTTTCTCGTTGCCATCTTAGCCAAGATTTCTACGAAAATAAAGAATCAGAATAAAAATGGTGCTACAAGGTATCATGAAAAGTGAAAAGCATGTAACTAAATTCACACAACGGCCTAAGCTACCTAGTATGGCCCAAAAGGTGTCATCGTTCGGGGTATCCAAAATATCCTTAGTACAGATCAAACCGACGTGTTTGACCCACATTTCAAACAAATCAACGCACTCAACCTTTTCTTCATCTAGATGATTTTTCTCTCTTTCGAAGGATTGAGTGGGAATGCTCTTTGCCACCTGATTCCAATACAGGCTGAATATTGGTTCCTCCTTACTGTCCAACCAGAAAGGATGAGTATTGCGAGCTACCATCAACTTAAAAAACTTCTCTTTGAAATCCTTATAACTTTCTTAGTACAAAAGGAAGACCTTCTGCCCTTGCCGCGATCAGACAGATAGCCAGGTTTTTTGAGGGGCATTAGCACCATATATAGAATACCGGGTATGGAAATAGAAAATGCTTTGTCCGAGCACCGCAATCGAACTAATCGAAAAATCCTTTCAAAAGCTAGAATGTTTGCCCAGCCATTGGGATGAATCTAGGAAGGGGCAGCATTCAGAGTTCGTAGGACGACAAGGTGGAAGTCGTTGAAGGGAAGTCGAAGTCCAAACCTAACAAAGAAGTCCTCGTACATATGCATGAAATGTTCTCCCACCTGGTGAGTAGAACACACCCTTTCGTTCTCCGGGGACAAGATTTGGAATTCATGGTCTCTATCACCCTTCTTGGTCAGCATCAAGTAGCGCTTATGTTCATCGAGAAATTCTCTGGGCTGGAAATAGGATATCTGGTCGTAGAAGTCATCTGCGACCTATGGATAGACCAGCTCCGGACCTTAGTGAATATAGATTGCATTTTTCATGGCCGCTTCTTGACCTACCGGCTCCCGAACTTCTAGGACCAGCCCGGCTTCCGGAATTGGCACTTCAGGTCTAGCCGCTCTCCTCCTTCTGACCATTTAAGTTCCTGGAAACACACAGAGGTCGGTGGTCAGAATCAATCAAGTTCAAAGATTCAAACTTGGAAGTGGGCAAACAGAGAAGACTACCCGCATCCACGCACTGGCCTCCGCATCCCACCAAGGCTAAAGCCTCAGAAGGACACCTCCGCCGCACGGGGTGCGATGGAGGAGGTACTCCACAGGGCAACGCCATTGAAGAGAAAGGAAACAGTATTCCCACCCCTGTTCATAGAGAGAAAAAGGAAGTGCACTTCGTTAAAGGAGTGTACAACCACTCTACGAAGCGAAATAAGCATAAACGAGTCAAAGGGAAATGAGGTACTATAAAGAGAATGGAAGAAATCGGGTCACTGGAACTTCAAAAGTGTTGAAAAAAGAATGGAACTACCTTCCACCACTGTGAAAAACCGTCAGATAAGCCACCAATTTTGAGAGAGAAACAGTAAAATGAATGAACGAAATTAAACCTCTATTTATAAAGGACAGACGGTTAGGGAGTAATTATGTCCTAACAGTCTAGATTTGAAAAGATACTTATTATGGCACGCAAAGCACTAAGCATGACTCCTTAACTAGGACGCGTCACGTGGCCCTCACAATTGTCATGGCAATTGAAGGGACAGTTGCACAGCAGATCAAGAGACAAGCAACCTCAACAAAATGGACCACAAAATTTTTCCACAGACCATAGAATTCTTCCATGGACCACGAAATTTTTTCGTGGACCTCGGTACATTAGGAAGTCAAACGAGGTATCAATGTAGACTACGGCATCCCCAAGAGAGGTTATGCTTGACTTCGAAAAGCTAAGTTAAAACTCTTACCCTGCGAGGAACACGGACCCTGGGGGCAGGAACCGAAACTTGCCACTTCGTTGTAACAACCAAGAGGCAAGCTGGAGACAACTTAGTGTAACTACAGAGTAAGCTTTGGACTTACCCCGGTAATGGAAGAGATATACAGATAGTGGAATGTGGAAAAGAAAAAATAAGATACAAGATAGAATTCAAAGAGTTTTATTCATCAATCTCATTCCATACATCATCAACCTTCACGGAAAGAAAAGGAAAAAGTACATAAAAAGTGTTCAGAAAATAGTGTCCATAGGAGAACCAGAGGATGGAACTGACATTGCCATTGGGGCACCCAGCTGCATTATCACATCCACAGTTCCTCCATTATCTTCTCAATTTACCAAGCTTTAAAGAACTTTGACAAATTAGAATAGAACACTGCTTCCGAACTCTGGAGCCGCTATGTCCAAATTCTTCTTCCCTGCCTCGTTCACAATAATAATAAAAGCCAGTACTCGCCTCTCCCCCGAGGAGCAACCCTAGGAGAATGTATCACCCCAAGTTACTCCAAGATGATTTTCCCTTCTATTAGGGATGCATTCTTGCATATCCACCTGCTCTTAGAAGAAGATTGACCTGGTGCCTCGAAATCACTCAGAAAGGAAGAAGGACAAGGACAGAGTGCCCTCTAGTGTCTCCATGCACTGGCTTATGGAAGCATCACTCCATCCTAATAACACGGTAGATTAAACATTCCTGTGTATGCTAGGAGAGAAAGGTTTCTGCCCCCCAAATGCATAGCGGCTTAGACATTACATTAAGAAAGAAAGGCTCCCACTGGATGAGGAGTTAAGTTGTAGAAAAGCAAACACCTTCAGAGATTTTAGAAAGAGCAAAAGGATAAACTTTGCAGAAGATGAAACCCTCTACATAAATGCAAAAAATGAAAAGGGAACTACTCTCTAAGAGAGAATTATCCTCACATAGAACTACAAGGCAAAAGGAATACAAGGGAATGTCAACTTCGGTACAAACATTCCCTATTAATAGAGAGAATAAAGCATTCTGATTGGTCCCGTGAAAGGTGAATTGATCGTATGATAACAACCACGTTAAATGCTCCTAGTTACTAATTAGTCACGGGAGTAGCGAGCAATTAGAAAATAGTACAAAACTGATATCCTCTTTAATGAATCTTTAATTCTTGATAAAGTCAGATCAACAGTTCCCTAGTAAATCTCACACTGTTACAACTTGAAATGTCAGAGGTTGCATAGAGAATACTTAAGAAACATCACAAACTACACGAGGACAACATGGTACACCTCGGATGATAGAGTAACGGGGTAAGCAAAGCAAACAGATTCAGACCCCAGCCTTACACTTCAACCCCAGAGGAATACTGCATGTTATGGACCTCGGCTCTTTGTGTAAAATAAGAGATCTGATATTAGGACATTAGACCCTATCGTTCATCGCGTGCCTAGTGATCCGCTAAAACTTATATCTTGACACTTGGCTGTTCCATCCAAGCATCAAGCTGGGGGCAACTGCTCTGGACCGTGATCCGGGATCCCTCCCAGCAGATCAACCCAGCATACGCGTATAACTAAACTCCACCTTGGACCAGGTAGCCAAGGCCTTGATGGTAGTCCGGACCTCAGAGCTATGCATGTCGAGCGACGTTGAGCCATAATATCAAGATTACTAGATTTGTGCAGAGAATATATCCCTAAATATCCGTAACTGTCAGTCATCAACTTACGATATTATATGACTCATAACTGCCTCAGACTGCTAAGTAGCTTCCATATCAAAGTTCCTAACTTATAGGAATTCACCCCAACAATAAGGGGAAGATAATCTCTATTGGGAAACTAATCCTGAATACCTACAGTTAACACAAATTGCATTATGATTTCACACACACTCTATAAATACTAAGCTAAGTAACATTAAACATGTATCAGTAAACTACTTACTAAATAATACCCTACTTGTGCACAGTCTGATTTGAGCGTTGGAGTTCTTTTGCAGGTACCCACCCCCTGTCTCAATACGCTCGATCGCTGCTGCTTAAGGTAAAAACCACCACAACATGCCTATCTCAGGTTCCATCTAAATCCACATCAAAACATAATGCTTTTTATATATACTAGTGGATTGACAAACACGTCCTTATATATGACGTGTCTTTTATAGAAGAAGAAAGTTACATCTTACTATCTACAATTGTAATTCAAAAGATTTCTTTAATTGCTTATTTTATTCTGCACAAACCAATAATTCTTTACATTGGTTGGGTAATATGTGCTCAAGCATTTTCTCATTTGCTTTTTCTTCTTTTTTGAATTACAATTGTAGATAGTAAGATGTAACTTTCTTCTTCTATAAAAGACACGTCCTATATAAGGAGGTGTCTGTCAATCCACTAGTATATATAAAAAGCATTCAAAATGCAGGAACCTAGTTGAATAACAAAAACAAAATGTATTCAATCAAAAACAAAAACAAAAACGAAATGTGATTTGGAGTGTTATAGGAAATTTGTTATAGCAAAAAAATTAGTTACAATTATTTATTTATTTATTTATTTTTTGTTTAGCAGTCAGTAAATAGTTTAACTAAAAAATATTCTAGGTGCAAGTTAAAAAAAAAAGATTTTAGGTGTTAGTGAGGGGGCTAGTAACACCCACTATGTAAGGGATAAATCTTAACAGCCAGGATGGACTTCTCCAGGATGAGTACTGGATACTAATAGTGCGATGGGTCCCATTTGATATTTTGTTTACTTAAGAAGTAGGACCCAGCCCCTTTATTTAAGTTTCTGGACTGAGTCGGGCTACGAACTCCCGAGCTCTCTAGCCCTTTTCTTCCAAATATGGTGTATCATCAATTTATAGCTATATACAGGAGAACAATGGAAGTCAATTTAAAAACAAAATCTGGGTTAAATATTGGACTGTACTAGCCCAAATTTGGTTGGACTACCTATGTACCTAGCTGCTCGTGGGCTGACCTAAGTATTCGGATCCCATACCCGACCTACTAAAACCCGTGGTTTCAAATTATGGACCATCAATGATCATCGGATCTTAACCTGATGACCAACGTTCAAAAACGGTTCCATACCATTAAGACCAAGCATAATGTAGATTACACGGGTGAGAGATTCAAATGACCTTAAACGATATAAATCTGAGGAATAGTTCCTATATAAGCCAGCTCGATTATCCAGGTCGGGCATGTTCCAATTCTCCTAACTTTTTACCATATTGACGTAATTCTAAGCTGACCAGTTTACCCAAGAACTGACTCCACAGACATTTCATTCAGGGAACCTCAGTGGATCTCCTTTTGATTGTTCTGGGTTTCGGTCAGTATCCGGAACATTTGACGCCCACCGTGGGGCTAGGTAAAACTTTTCTTACCTCACAAGCAACTAACTTCATCATCTGAAAAGTTCACTTCTTTGACCGATTATGGCCAGCAATGAGGACTATGCTGTCAATGGAGAGAATTCGGGTGATCCTCAGCCCGGTCCAATGGAGATGCTCATGCAAGCAATAAAGGACATTAACAACCGGATTGACTAGATTGATCGGATGAACAACAAAGAGCAAGACAGAGTAGAGCCAGAGAGGGAGATTGAAGGGTTACTTAATGAGGATGTGGTGAGAGAATTTCATCAACGCTCAAGTCAGCAAAGAGTAACCGACCTTGAAGCTCGTTTACAGACGAACCACAAGAATCATTCTCTTCCGGTTGCTGATCATCCATTCTCAGATTTTATAATGTCAATCAAACTCCTGGAAGGCTTCCGACTTCCAATGATGGAATTGTACGATGGGACGACTAATCCGCAGAAGCACCTTACAATGTTTAATTCTATGATGCTTTTAAATGGCGGGTCGGATCCAATCAAATGCAGGGCCTTCCCGACAACGTTGAAGAAATCAGCTTTACTTTGGTTCTCAAGCCTCGAAGCAAGTTCAATTTATGACTTTTCTGAATTGTCCATTAAATTTCTTAATCATTTTTCTACCAGCAGGACACATCGGAAGACTTCAACAAGTCTGATCAACTTAAGACAGGGAAGAGATGAATCCCTCAAAGAATTTATGTGGAGATTCAGAGAGGAAGCGGTTCAAATTAATGATCTAAACCCAGCTGTGTCCTTACATGCAATCATGGCAGGATTATGTCCAGGGCTATTTGCAGATTCCTTGCCCAAAAAACCCCTTGAACCTTGATGATTTGCGGGATAGATCCACAGGATACATAAACATGGAAGAGATAGCCATTGCAAGAAAGCAGATGGAGTGACAATTTTCTGATCTGGAAAGGTCAAGAAGCAGAAGCAGCCCTCACATTTCCATTCGCCCGATTTCGTTTGAAAAATTTGAAGGGGGCCGATCCAACTCGAGGGGCAGAACAACAACATGCAATAACGACCACTCAGAAAGGTTCAACCGAGGTTCGCGGGAGATATTCAGAAGAGTTCGATCTGTCTTTGACAAATACACTCCTTTGAACACTTCTCAGGATCAAATTTTATGAGAAATCTATAGCACTGGCTTGATTCAAATTCCGATGAACGCAGGAAAACAAAGGACCCCGGCAAATGTTGACAAGAGCAAAAGATGTGAATTTCATAAGGTATATGGCCACTCAATAGAGGATTGTATTACATTGAAAGATAGAATCGAGCAACTCATTCGAGAAGGTCATCTCGGGAAGTATATATATCAGCGTAGAACCCGTAGTAGAGAGGCAAAAGAGACAAGAGACGGAAATCAACCCAGACCGAGGAGCCCAAGCTCGGGAGGAAAAAGCAAGATCGTCGTTGCTGTTTCGGATCCCCGGGATCATTTGATTAGAAGAGTGATCGACACCATAGCCGGAGGATTTGCTGGAGGAGGGAGTTCAAATTCATCTCGGAAAAGACACCTTTGAGCTGTTATGTCTGTAAGTCATCCTTCTCCGGTGTAATATGAAGAAAGCCCAGTGATCTCATTTTCTAGTAAAGATTTCGCTGGTCTTGATGAAAATTTGGACGACCCAATGGTGATCTCCATCATCACCGAAAATTTCCAGATTAAGAGGGTCTTAGTTGACCAGGGCAGCTCGGCAGATATACTTTATTTGTTAACTCTCCGTAGGTTACAAATTCTAGAAGCCGAGTTAAATCCTTTCGATGGGTGTCTGGTTGGTTTCTCAGGCGAACAGGTAAATGTGAAAGGATATATTGAACTCCGAATGACTCTTGGAACAGGTACACTTTTGAAAATGATTCCTGTTAAATATCTGGTTATTGATTCTCATACTCCATAAAATATTATTCTTGGAAGACATTCTCTTAATTCTTTAGGAGCGGTGGTATCAACCCTGCATTTAACAATGAAGTTTCCCATTTCCAAAAATGAGATAGGTGTGGTTCACGCAAATCAGAGAGAGGCAAGGATATGTTATAATGAAAGTCTAAAGCCAAAACAAAAAGAGGTGGCTGACTGAGTTGAGTCGTCAGGCAAACCTTTGCACATCAATATGGCGGAATTAGACCCGAGGAGTGATGAGCAAGATCGACCTCAGCCAATAGAAGATTTGCAGGTTATATCCTTGGGCCCGAAACTGAATCAGGTAACACGAATCGGTTCCAATTTTCCAGTCGATGTCAAGAATGAATTGGAAAGGCTATTGAAAGAAAATTTTGATGTGTTCGCTTGGACCGCAGCAGACTTACCAGGAATTGACCCAGAGGCAATTACTCATAAACTCTCCGTAAATCAGAAAGTAAGGCCCCGTTGCACAGAAAAAACGGAAGCTTGGAGCCGAAAGACAGGAGGCTGCCGCTTAGGAGACCAAAAAGCTATTGGAGGCAAGCTTCATAAGGGAGGTTGAATATACCACGTGGCTGGCTAACGTGGTCATGGTCAAGAAGTCGACAGGGAAATAGAGGATGTGCACAGATTTTATCGACTTGAACAAGGCTTGTCCAAAGGACTCCTACCCTCTACTTAGCATAGATCGGTTGGTCGATGGTGCATCCGGATATCAATTTCTTAGTTTTATGGATGCCTACTCGGGATATAACCAGATCAAGATGCATCGAGACGACGAGGAAAAAATTGCCTTTATCACCGAATTCAGGAATTACTGTTACCGAGTTATGGCCTTCGGTCTGAAAAATGTCGGGCTGACCTACCAGAGGCTCATGAACAAAATATTTCAGTAGCAAATCTATAGGAACATCGAGGTATATGTTGATGATATGGTGGTAAAGACGTCGGCCAACAGCGACCATTGTTCCGATCTCTTAGAAATCTTTGCTCAATTAAGGAAGTACAACATGAAGTTGAATCCAGAGAAGTGTGTGTTTGGTGTTCAAGGTGGGAAATTCCTCGATTTCCTCCTTACCAACAGAAGAATTGAGGCCAATCCAGAAAAATGTAGAGCTATAATGGACATGAGGAGTCCTGCGTTAGTTAAGGAAGTTCAGAGACTAACGGGGAGAATCGCTGCTTTATCAAGATTTTTGTCAAAATCTGCCGACCGATCTCTGCCATTTTTCCAATGCCTAAAGAAACCGAATAATTTTCAATGGACCGAGGAGTGCGAAAAGGCGTTTGAAGAGTTGAAGCATTTCTTAACCACGCCACCAATTCTAACTAGACCTGAACAAGATGACTCTTTATTGCTTTATATATCTATTTTTGATAAAGCTTTGAGTTCGGTATTGATAAAGGAAGATGGAAAGGACTAGTGTCCAGTCTACTTTGTGAGCCGAGTGCTGCAAGGACTGGAAACCAGATATCAAAGGATAGAAAAAATTGTATTGGCCCTCGTGGTGACAGCAAGACATCTTCGACAATATTTTCAAAGTCATCGGATAATCGTCATGACCGACTAACCTATTAAACAAGTTCTAAGAAAACCGAAATTAGCAGGTTGTATGATCTCTTGGTCGGTCGAGCTGTCTGAATTTGATATCCAGTATCAACCCAGAGGGCCAATTAAGGCACAGGTATTATCTGATTTCCTGGTGTCGCGACCGGAAAATCGCGGCGGGAAAACAGCAACTCGAATTGATCTTAAAAATATGAAAATGGAAAAATGGAGTCGCCACCAATTTTATTTGAATTTGGAAAAATTGGAAAACCTTTCTTTGAAAATGGTCTTTGAAACCAGATTGGATTCGGGAGTCGGTTATGCTTAGGGAAGGGTGGAAACTTAATCCCACAGCACCCCTAACGCACCCGTCCTAAGACGGTACCTTAAGTCAATTGTGCAAATTCTTAACAATCTTTGAAAATATTTATTTTACCCCTTTTTTACAAACATTGTAATTAAAAAGCGAAACCACAAAATTGTGAAAATTTAAATTTGGCTTGACAGTAAATGAAATTGCTCCTACGTATCCCCTGGTGCAATGGGGAACTCAAAGTTACGTAGTTCTTTATAAAATAAGTGTGGGTTGGTTGATTTTATTTAAAAAAAAAAAATTTGAAAGCGAATCCATTCTTGCACAGGATTCAAGTTAGCACTAGGCTACTCAATAAACCCTTATGATCCAAAAGACAATGAAGATAGCATCTCGCTATTCAATCAGTCGTCATCGGTCATTGCATGGATTAAAAGATTTTTTTTTTTTAAAAAAAAAAACATAAGGACAAACAAGTAAATACAAACAACATATTGTCAAAATAAAATAAATGAAAAAAATAAACATAACAATTCAAAACAGGTTTTATTTTGTACTTTTATTATTATTTATTATTATTTTTTTTATTTTTTTATTTTTATTAAAACAGCCACCATGCTTGATTTCTTTTTGTTTTTATTTTTATCTTTAATTTATACCTTTTTTATGTTTAACAAAATACTCTAAAATTATTTAAACAAAACAACCACTTAGCCCAAACAAAAGATCTACACATGGAGACATAAAAACCTAACACATTTGAAAAGAGTATCCTAACTCAAACTAACAACTTAAATTAAATTATCATAAAAAAACACAACAAAAAAGCAAATAATAATAGTAATAAAGCTCATAAAAACCAAACCTCAGATCCCTCAAATTCACGTTTTTACCGAAGAGAAAAAAAAAAGAAAGGGGAAGCATATGGGCTCTTCACGTGGTGGTGGCATGGGTTCACGTAAATGGGTGAGTCAACTACTGAGTCACGGTTGGAGGAGGCTGAGTTCGTGGAGGTAAGTTTTGGAGATGGGTGGTGATGGGAGGTTGGTTTCTGGTTGGAAGGTGATGGAGAGGAGTGGTTTTCACGTGGTTGAGTGGTGTTTGTTACGTGTGCATGGTGGCTAGGAAGAGCTCACGGTTTTGGAGGTTTGGAGGGGAAGGCGCTGCGTGGAAGATGGTGGGAATGAGAAGGGGCTTGGTTTGTGATGAGGAGGGAGGAGGATGGAGGCTGTTATAGGTGGCTTCATGTGGTGGTGGAGCTCGTGGAAGAGGTGAGGGATGGTAGAGAGGGCTGTTATGGCTGCATGGTGTTGATGGAGGGAGGAGCTTGAGGAAGGTGATGGAGAGGAGTGGTTTTCACATGTGTATGGTGGCTAGTTACGTGGATGGCTTGGATGAAGATGGTGGTTGAAGTGTGGTGGTTTAGTTGGCAGGAAGAGGTTGGAGGTGTTGCTGTAGAGATGGTTTCACGTATGCATGGGTTCGGTTGAGAGGGTGGTGATGGGTTGTGGAGGTTGGCAGCAAGGTGGTGTCTGCGTGAGAGAGAGAGGAAGAAGGCGTGGAGATGGTGAGGAGTTGGAAGGGATGAAGCTTGGTGTTTTGGTGGCTATGGAGGTGGTTTACGTGGATGTATACATGGGAGGTGAGGGTGATGGTGTATATGAAGCTTGAGGCTAGGTGTGGTGGTGTTTACGTGGGCATGAAGGAGATTAGCGGGGTGTAGTGGTCTTGGCGAGAGGAGGCTACGTGAACTTGCGGTCTTTGTCATGGTTTTGTGGGTGGGGATATGATGAAGAGTGGTTTGAAGGTGGAGGCTTAGACGTGTATGGTGGAGTTGATGGGAGGTTTAGAGGAGATGGATTTTTGGGTGGTTGAGAATGGAGACTCACGTGAGAGATGTATGGGAGATGGCGTTGATGTGGTTCCAGCAAGGATTCACGTAAATGGTGGAGGGATTAGAAGAGGGTGGTGTCTCACGATGAGGAGAGTGGAGTGCACACGAAAGTGCAGAAAGTGAGTGAGCAGGGAAAAAATTTTAAAAAATATGTTGTGGGAGGAGAGTGGAGTGAGGCCTGTAGAAAGTGAGTGAGTGGGGAAAAAATTTTAAAAAAATATGTTGTGGGTGTGTCTTTGGAAAGTGAGTGGAGAGAGATGATGGAGTGGGTGAGTGTGTACGTGAGTGAAGAAAAAATGAGTGTGTGCGGGTGAGGAAAATTAGTGAAATGTGAGTGGGGAACAATAGAAAGTGGAGACTTTTTTTTTTTTATATATTTTTTTATATTATTTTCATTATTTTCATTTTTTATTATTATTTTTTTATTTACTTTTTTTTTTATTTTTTTTAGCCCTGGTCAAAATTGGGTGTTCACAAGATTGCCCCTCTTTACTTGTTTCTTATTAGATAAAAGGAAAAATTGTAGTTTTTCATTTTTATCGAAAATGAACAGTAAAGACATGAACTCAATTTTGTCCCAAAGCACAAGATGTAAATGCAAAACAAAGTAAGAACAATGATAGGAAATTAAAATGCAATGGTGAGCGATCGCTCAATGTAATTTAAAATGCATGGAGCCGATGCGCTCAAAGAAATTAAAATACATGGAGCCGATGCGCTCAAACAAAGAATGAGAAAAATAAAATGCATGGAATGCATGGGCAGTGGTGGCTCAACAAAAAGCTCGACAGAAAAGTAAAATGCATGGAGCCGATTTTTGCGCTGTAATTTAAAAATGCATAGAATTGATGTAAATTTAAAATACATGGAATGCATGGAGCAGGTGCACTCAACAGAAAGTAAAAAGCATGTAATGCATGGAGCCGATGCGCTCAAAAGAAATTGACAGGAATTTAAAATGCATGGAATGCATGGAATGCATGGAGCCGATGAGCTCAGGAATTAAAAGACAGGAGCCGATGCGCTCAAAAGACAGGAATTAACAGACATGAGCCGATGCGCTCAAAAGTAAATGACATGAGCCGATGCGCTCGAAAGTAAATGACAGGAGCCGATGCGCTCAAAAAGTAAATGACAGGAGCCGATGCGCTCAAAAAGTAAATGGCAGGAATTAAAAATGCATGGAATGCATGGAGCCAATGCGCTCGCTCAGGAATTAAAAGACAGAGCCGATGCGCTCAAAAGTAAATGACAGTGAATTAAGACAGAGCCGATGCGCTCAAAAGTAAATGACAGAGCCGATGCGCTCAAAAAGTAAATAGACAGAATTAAAAGACAAGAGCCGATGCGCTCAAAAAGTAAAAACAGGAATGCATGGAATGCATGGAGCCGATGCGCTCAAAAGAACTGACAGATAATTAAAGTGCATGGAGCCGATGCGCTCAACAGAATTTAAAATGACAACGGGCAACTGAGTCCCGGAATTTAAAAGACAATGGGCAACTGCGGCCCGAAATTTAAATGGCAATGGGCAACTGCGGCCCGAAATTTAAATGGCAATGGGCAACTGCGGCCCGAAATTAAATGACAATGGGCAACTGCGGCCCGAAATTTAAATGACAATGGGCAACTGCGGCCCGAAATTTAAAAGACAATGGCAATCATGCCCGAAATTTAAATGGCAATGGGCAATCTATGCATGTCCGAAATTTAAATGACAATGGGCAATCATGTCCGAAATTTAAAAGACAATGGGCAATATGCTCCGAAATTAAAAGACAATGGGCAATCGCTGCTCCCCGAAATTTAAATGACAATGGGCAACTGCGGCCCGAAATTTAAAAGACAATGGGCAACTGAGTCCCGGAAACTTAAAGGACAGTGGGTAACTGAGTCCCGAGATTTTAAAAGACAAAGGGCAACTGAGTCCCGAAATTTAAATGACAATGGAATAAGCATCTTGATCAAAAAGATTTTTTTTTTTTTTGCTTTTCTCTCCTTTTCTCTTTTTTTTTTATTTGTTTTCTTTTTCTCTTTCTTTTCTCTTTCTTTTTTCTTTCTTTCTTTTTTTTTTGAATTTTTTAAAAAACAATGGGCAATCGTCCTAATTTTAAAAGACAATGGGCAACTGAGTCCCGAAATTTAAATGACAAAGGGCAACTGAGTCCCGAAATTTAAATGACAATGGAATAAGCATCTTGATCAAAAAGATTTTTTTTTTTTTTGCTTTTCTCTCCTTTTTCTTTTTTTTATTTGTTTTCTTTTTCTCTTTCTTTTCTCTTTCTTTTTTCTTTCTTTCTTTTTTTTTCGGAATTTTTTAAAAAACAATGGGCAACTGCGTCCCGGAATTTTAAAAGACAATGGGCAATCGAGTCCGAAATTTAAAAGACAATGGGCAATCGAGTCCCGTAAAACAGGATTTTCTTCTCTTCTTTTTTTTCATTTTCTTTTCTTTGTTTTTCCTTTGCATTTCTCTCCTTTTTTCTTTTTTTTCTTTCTTTTTTTTCCTTTTTTTTTCTTTTTTTTTTTTTTGCTTTTTTCTAAATTTTATTTAAAAACATTTGAACCAAGGATGAATTCGGAAAGCTTTGACCACTCAAACTTCTTTCCTTCTTCTTCTCCTTTCCTTCTTTTTCTTTGTTTTTCACTTTCAACTCTCCTTTCAAGAAATGGGATGAACCATTGCTTGGTGATTCCTTGAGAGAAAATTTTGCCCAGTGTTTAACCTTGTTTCTCATTTAGTTCATTCCTCGCAACCGCTTGATAACTCGGTCCTTGTCTCGCGTTGCTACTTCCTTCAACATGGCTTCTCCTTAATCCTTCAAAAATTTTGCCCCAGTATGGCCAACTAAATGCAAACAAAACTGCCCCTGTGTAGCTGATTCCCACACAATTCAAAATTGCCCCAGTTTGGGTGCACCCTTCAAGGTGTTTCAGGCCAACTTCCTCTGAGATTTTGCCCATTCATTTGCCCTAACTTTTGTTTAGACCGACCTTTCAGTTTTTCAGACTAACGGGCTCTTTTTTTTTTTTTTTTTTAGCTCGGGTATCACCTCTTCCATCAATTGGGATTTCCAAGATCTCTTCGATCTGAATTGGTCAATAAGCAATTACCATTAGATGGTCAAATCATGGTGTTGTACTCATGGTCACTTTACCTGAAGCATTATGTCACAGACACTCATGAATTCAAAAAGTACAACAGGAAAGAAACGAACAACTTCCAGATTGTTCTTAGAAGTTCGACTACAGAAAGGATATTATTTACAACGGTTAAAGACACAGGAAATAAAATAGCAAGAAAATCAAAAGATTTTTTTTTTCGCTTGAGTTAAGATTCGACAACTGGACATCATTAATTATCAAACACCCCCCACACTTACTCTTTTGCACGTCCTCGGGCAAAACCAAAACTAGGGAACAAACAAAACAAACTCAAAAGGTAAAAACTCTAAGAGACTCAATTTCAAATGACATTCAAGAATGAAGAGTAATTTATAATTCAAGTAATTAAAACATTCATGAGATAACACATCTTCACATCTCAAATCAACAAGCAAGGATACTTCAATTGAAAAACATGAGTAAAGAATGATAGATCCTCACAGAATTTATTCTCAGTCTCTCAAGTGTTTAAAAGGTAGGTATTTCACTCAATTCGACCCATGAAAATTGCACTACCATAAGCTTGCTTATCTTCTACTTCTCCACTACTCAAAACACATGCACACACAAATCATGAGGACTTTATTCAAGGTTGTAGTGAGGTCAAGGTAAAGGTAGAAGTAATATGGATATGTCAAGTTAAATACCAAAGAGAATAGAAGAGCATCATGATACAGTTAGAGTGGAGAAGATGTTTGAGAACATTGATCTAACTTTCTTATGATTTTCTTAGTTTGTTCTCACACGGGACAATGACCAATATCTAACTAATGTTTTGTTAAAGATCAATTGGTAGATTGAATTCCTTTAGGCTTGAACATTCTCCTTCTATTCTGTTATTTCCAATCATCCACCTTCATTCTAGGTATGAATATATCACATGGTGCATTCTTTTGATTGTAGCAATAATCAGCTCTCTCTCTCTCTCTTTTTTTTTTTTATAGAAACATATTTTCTTTCTTTTTTTTTATTTTTTTTATATAACCAATTTGCACATGCACCCCACACTTGTTCAAGAACTCATCAAATAACAAAGTCAATGCTCTCTTATTCCCTAAGGTTGGGTTAGAACATGGTTTTTCATTTAAGGCACGTAATGAGTTAGAAACAAAGAATGGTCAAATAAGCTCAAAGGGGTTAAGCAAAGGAAAATATGCAAGGTTGGCTATTTGGCTAAACTGGCTAAGAAAAAGGGCCTCAATCATGTTCATGCATGCAAGTGAAACGCAGCCTCAAAAAGAATCAAAGCAAGTTCTAGAGTGATCATTATCATGAGTGAAAATCACACAAGAAAGAAGAGAATGGCATAAATGTTGAATCCATCCATTAGGCTCAAGATCTCACAAGATATAGTTCTATCATTCTCAGTCCACCAATTCAACATCCATAACCAAACATGTGATTTTTAAGAAAGAAGACAATTTACTCAATCATGCAAATTTTCCTGAATTTCAATTGCCACTTCCACACAAACTAGTTATCTACCCCAACTAAAATGCGTCTCAAGAGTAAAATCTACTCCCTACTCGCCATCCTTAATCTGGTTTAGAAAATTACCGACAAGCATGTAAACATATTAATACATACACACACCTTTTTTGTTTTTGTTGTTTTTGTTTTTTTTTTGTTTTTTGTTTTTTGTTTTTTGTTTTTTGTTTTTTTTTTTAGGCACACAACGATCCTTCCCCCAACCAGATCATAACATTGTCCTCAATGTGAAAGAGAGATATAGAAAAGAGCAAAACAACCTGATAAGAAGTGAATCAACGCCAAATAGAAATGAAACACACAGTCAGTGCTACATCTGACCCTGATAAGAAGTGAATCAACGCCGTAAAAGAAGCACACTGCTGTCGATTGCCACATCGACCCTAAAAGAAATCGATAATAGAACTTTAATACTTCCACAATTTAATACTAATTACTACCCTACCACTCCTTACTCGCCACCAATTAAGATGCGTCTCAAGATAAAAATTACTCCTTACTCGCCATCCTTAGCTGGTTTAGAAAATTACTGACAAACACAACAAACATATTGACAAACACACTTTTTGAATATTTTGTTTTTTGTTTTTTTGTTTTTGTTTTTGTTTTTTTTTTTTTTTTTGTTTTTTTTTTACACAACCATCCTTCTCCCCAACCAGATCATAACATTGTCCTTAATGTTAAAATATAGATGAGTAAAGGATAGAATTACTGTTGGAGAAAGCGGACACAAAATTAAAGAAACAAAGTACAATAAAATCAAACCGATTAAAGAGAAAGTGTCAGATCTGTCTTGCTTCTCTTTTTACTTCCTTCGCTGCTTCCTATTGACCAATCTATCTGAGCCAATACCTTATCAGGTACATACTCAAAAGCTTCCAATTTATCAATGAGCTCATCAATAGTGGAGGCAGAGATAAGAAGTTGTCTTGCTTAGAAGGAATGATAAATTTTTGTTCCACGACTTTGTCAAGAAAAAATAACAAAAGGTCAAAGAAATTATTAACATTCAACAGACCAATGGGTTTATGGTGGATGTTCAGTTCAGCCCAAGAGACAATTTGAAAAATTTCTTCCAAAGTACCAAAACCACTGGTAAGACAAGAAATGCATCAATTGTCACCATTATTTTCATGCGTCCATGCATGGATGTTACCCGAATTTCTTCTCCAACTGTCTTGCGGTGATGTTACTTGGGCCTAAAGGTTTAGGAATAACACCTAAAAACGACTACCTCCTATAAGAGCGAGCAAGTGAAACAGCCCCCATTAACCCACGACAACCTCCCCATATACAAGATGAGTCTTCCTCGCAGCAAGTGCTCGACCAAGAGTGCTAGCTGCGTTTACAAACTCTAATCCCTTCCCATAACTCGACCCACAAAAAACACAGACATTTTTTAGGTTACGAATAGCAGGCCCCATTCTATATCCTTCTTCTCTTTGAGTGTTTCTGAGTTGAAGATGAAGGAGAAGATGGAGTGTTTAAATAAGAAAAAGAATGGAAAGGGAAATAATTGCACCTAGAAGGGTAGGTCGGCTGTTGTCAGAAAAGGTTGAATTTAAGAAACATAAAATCTTTTTTTTTTTTAACTTTTTTTTCTTTTTTCTTTTTTTTTCTTTTTTTTTTAACTTTTTTTTTTTTAAGAAAATTATCAGGGTAAAGAAGTCTAGAAACCCCCGAAGGATCCCATCCAAAAGATCGTCTGTCCAAAACCAAAATTCAACAAAATCATACAAAGATAGAAAATGATTACATACCTTTATGTACAGGTTTCATGGCAGATCTTTATACTGCGTCATGAGTGCAGTAATACCAAGACGGCTCAGCCAATCTGGGCATTCTTCTCCCTCCCGCTTGTGGGATATTTTGGATTGAGCTACGACGCCACTAATTAAAGTGCGTAAATCGTGACTACCACCAACGACCACAGCCAGTGAGAGGTCATTTGAAGAGCCCATGGCATTAAATCACAGGATTCGGCTCGGAGGCATTGTCACGCGAGAATGCAAACATGGGACGCTTTTTTCGTCCATCAACAAGCGAGCCTTTGGTTAAAAACAGGAATGCTTGCGCGGCTCTCTGCAGAGCATGGCACACGAACCTTATTTACCGACCGGCGTGCGAAGGTCCACCCGAGTCAATGACGGTCCGCCACTCCACCTGTGGGCTCCTAATCTAATTAAAGACCAAGTACAACCGAAGTTTCGCCCTCTTTTTTTCTTTCTTTTTTTTTCTTTCTTTTTTTTTTTTAAAATGTACAAGATAATATATACATGTTGTTGTGATTATGGCTCACATCTTCTCTCTGGTTTCACGTCCGAAACGGCTTAAACGCCTTCTATGAGTCGAGGATAAGCTTCCCATCCAATTTTCTTATAAATTGGCAAACAGGTCTTTTTGAGTCAAATTCCCAAGACCGTAACGCTCTTGCTCGTCCTTGAAGAGATTCCACAAACTAAGAAGTTCACGCGCACAACTCCACAAGAATGCGTCTCAAGAGTCAATAAGATATTATCTAATGACTCCTTACTCATCCATTCTTAACGAAGAATATTTTATCTTCTCTATTTACGAAACCATCCCCAAAGAGTGACATCGCGTGTTGCAATTCCATCGTGCACACTTGTAACAAACTTTCATTCTTTTTGCTCTTCTCCTTTTTGAAAATGAACTTTTACCGAGACCAGGCATGTATGGGACAAATGAATCGAAGATTCACCCACTAAACGAACCTTTGCTTCGATTATCCAACAGTATATCTTCTGGGATGCCCTTATACATTAACAATCTCAGTCTTTCACACCTAGCTTCATAGACTTTTGTTAGAGCATTTAGAGGGAGAGAAGGAAAATATTTTCTCAGATTTGAGAGAATGACCTCCATTTTGAAAGGAGAAGAAATCAGTTATTATGGGAAACTGAAAAACAAACCGACCTGAGAGTCACGGAGTACCGTTATCCGCCATTTAACCGGCAACACAGAGAACTCAACAACTTGACGTTCCAGAAATGGTTGAGTCTTGGTCCATTAACTTTAAGTACAATACCATTCCTAGGATTCTCAATGTCTATGGCCCCACAAGATACACGTGTTTGACAACAAAAGAAACGCGCCTCCTAGATCTCAATTTTCTAAGGAGTAGGTGCGGATGAGAATCTTAAAGCAAAACTTTATTGACCAATTTCCGCAACTTTTGCAAAAGGTGTGTCAGACCTTGAATAAAAAAGGCCAATAAAATCCATACTGCAAGATTTTCGCAGTTGTTGTCTCCACATGCTTCCGATAAAATTTAATGGCACTACCTACCTCATTGTCGGGTACACAGCTGTCTTTTTTTTTTTTTTTTATTCATAATGCGGATGGAGAAGGTTCATCACCTTCATTTCTGCATTCTCTGGAAGTTCTTGAAACTGTTTGAGGCGGTGTCTTCTTTCCTTAGTCGTGCAATAGTTGCCGAACACGGTAACATGCATAAGATGAGATGAATGAAATGAAAACATTTTCTTTTCAAATGCATGGAATGAAATGCATGATTTATTTTTTTTTATTTTTTTTTTAGAATGCTAAAGATGCCATACATGAAAAAAAAAATTTATGAAAATGCCTGATTTATTTTTATTATTATTATTTTTTTTAATGTTGAGGATGGCATGAAAATACATGAATTTTTTTTTTTTAAGAATGCTTGGAGTATCATGAAAATGCATGATATTTTTTTTTGAATGCTAGGAATGCATGATTTTCTTTATGCAATGTTATGAAAATGCAAGTTTTTTTTTTTAATGCTAAGCATGTTTATGAAAATGCAAGTAATGAATAACTTCCTTTTTTATTCTTTTCTTTTTGTTTTTTTTTTTTGCAAGAATGAATGATATGAGAGAAGAAAAAAAGAAAAAGAAAGTACGCTTCCTTTTGTGCCCTAGCCAGTGGAACCTAATATTCGACAGTCACTATGCTCAATCTATCAGTGCCGGATTTTCGGGACAGGTCTAAACTTCTAAAAGTCATGGTTCCCAGATTGCCCTTATCTCGAAAGACAAAGATCCAAATCATGAATTAATCACAAGTAGGGATAAACCCTCTCAATATGATTAGTTCATGGTATTAGTAACAATCTGAGTGGTGTCTCAACAAATGTCAAGTGAGCATAAAGCCCTCAATAACAAAAATCGAGACTCCTCCTATTCCTCGGCCATACGAGACTCGGGTATAGAGCCCAAAAAGTGTGTGAGGTAAGTGACAAAGTGATGTGTGTGAGGGAGCATACAAATCAGTACAAAAATTTAAAAAGAAACTATCCCCAACTGCAAAAACATATATACAATAGCCAGCAAAGAATCATCTATCCTAAAGTTTCAACAATTATTCACAATTAAGTACAAAACATATACAAGTATATCATGTCAAAACAAACACAGGAATAACGCTATCAAATATTTACATAGAACAAAATAAATAAAATCCATTTACAAACAAAAAGAGAACAAAAACAAGGATAAAAAGGGTAAAATAAATAAATGAAAATTATTAACAATTTGCACAACTAACAACGACAGCTTGACTCTCCAAATATCCCAGTGGAGTCGCCATCCTGTCGCGACCAGGAAAAAATCGCGGCGGAAAAACAGCAACTCGAATTGATTTTAAAAATATGAAAATGGAAAAATGGAGTCGCCACCAATTTTATTTGAATTTGGAAAATTTGGAAAACCTTTCTTTGAAAATGGTCTTTGAAACCAGATTGGATTCGGGAGTCGGTTATGCTTAGGGAAGGGTGGAAACTTAATCCCACAGCACCCCTAACGCACCCGTCCTAAGACGGTACCTTAAGTCAATTGTGCAAATTCTTAACAATCTTTGAAAATATTTATTTTACCCCTTTTTTACAAACATTGTAATTAAAAAGCGAAACCACAAAATTGTGAAAATTTAAATTTGGCTTGACAGAAATGAAATTCTGCTCCTACGTATCCCCTGGTGCAATGGGGAACTCAAAGTTACGTAGTTCTTTATAAAATAAGTGTGGGTTGGTTGATTTTATTTAAAAAAAAAAATTGAAAGCGAATCCATTCTTGCACAGGATTCAAGTTAGCACTAGGCTACTCAATAAACCCTTATGATCCAAAAGACAATGAAGATAGCATCTGCTATTCAATCGTCGTCATCGGTCATTGCATGGATTAAAAGATTTTTTTTTTAAAAAAAAAAACATAAGGACAAACAAGTAAATACAAACAACATATTGTCAAAATAAAATAAATGAAAAAAATAAACATAACAATTCAAAACAGGTTTTATTTTGTACTTTTATTATTATTTTTTATTATTTTTTTTATTTTTTTATTTTTATTAAAACAGCCACCATGCTTGATTTCTTTTTGTTTTTATTTTTATCTTTAATTTATACCTTTTTTATGTTTAACAAAATACTCTAAAATTATTTAAACAAAACAACCACTTAGCCCAAACAAAAGATCTACACATGGAGACATAAAAACCTAACACATGCTGAAAAGAGTATCCTAACTCAAACTAACAACTTAAATTAAATTATCATAAAAAAACACAACAAAAAGCAAATAATAATAGTAATAAAGCTCATAAAAACCAAACCTCAGATCCCTCAAATTCACGTTTTTACCGAAAAAAAAAAAAAAGAAAGGGGAAGCATATGGGCTCTTCACGTGGTGGTGGCATGGGTTCACGTAAATGGGTGAGTCAACTCTGCTGAGTCACGGTTGGAGGAGGCGAGTTCGTGGAGGTAAGTTTTGGAGATGGGTGGTGATGGGAGGTTGGTTTCTGGTTGGAAGGTGATGGAGAGGAGTGGTTTTCACGTGGTTGAGTGGTGTTTGTTACGTGTGCATGGTGGCTAGGAAGAGCTCACGGTTTTGGAGGTTTGGAGGGGAAGGCCTGCTGCGTGGAAGATGGTGGGAATGAGAAGGGGCTTGGTTTGTGATGAGGAGGGAGGAGGATGGAGGTCAATTATAGGTGGCTTCATGTGGTGGTGGAGCTCGTGGAAGAGGTGAGGGATGGTAGAGAGAGGGTGTTATGGTCGCATGGTGTTGATGGAGGGAGGAGCTTGAGGAAGGTGATGGAGAGGAGTGGTTTTCACATGTGTATGGTGGCTAGTTACGTGGATGGCTTGGATGAAGATGGTGGTTGAAGTGTGGTGGTTTAGTTGGCGGGGAAGAGGTTTGGAGGTGTTCTTTGTAGAGATGGTTTCACGTATGCATGGGTTCGGTTGAGAGGTTGGTGATGGGTTGTGGAGGTTGGCGAAAGCAAGGTGGTGTCTGCGTGAGAGAGAGAGAGGAAGAAGGCGTGGAGATGGTGAGGAGTTGGAAGGGATGAAGCTTGGTGTTTTGGTGGCTATGGAGGTGGTTTACGTGGATGTATACATGGGAGGTGAGGGTGATGGTGTATATGAAGCTTGAGGCTAGGTGTGGTGGTGTTTACGTGGGCATGAAGGAGATTAGCAGGGTGTAGTGGTCTTGGCAGAGGAGGCTACGTGAACTTGCGGTGCTGTCATGGTTTTGTTGGTGGGGATATGATGAAGAGTGGTTTGAAGGTGGAGGCTTAGACGTGTATGGTGGAGTTGATGGGAGGTTTAGAGGAGATGGATTTTTGGGTGGTTGAGAATGGAGACTCACGTGAGAGATGTATGGGAGATGGCGTTGATGTGGTTCCAGCAAGGATTCACGTAAATGGTGGAGGGATTAGAAGAGGGTGGTGTCTCACGATGAGGAGAGTGGAGTGCAGCGCCGAAAGTGAGTGAGCAGGAAAAAATTTTAAAAAAATATGTTGTGGGAGGAGAGTGGAGTGCAGCGCCGAAAGTGAGTGAGCAGGAAAAAATTTTAAAAAAATATGTTGTGGGTGTGTGCTGGAAAGTGAGTGGAGAGAGATGATGGAGTGGGTGAGTGTGTACGTGAGTGAAGAAAAAATGAGTGTGTGCGGTGAGGGAAATTAGTGAAATATGAGTGGGGGGAACAATAGAAAGTGGAGACTTTTTTTTTTATATATATTTTTTTATTATTTTCATTTTTTTCATTTTTTATTATTATTATTTTTATTTACTTTTTTTTATTTTTTTTTTAGCCCGGTCAAAATTGGGTGTTCACACCTGGTTAAATTATCCCCACCCTCTTCGCATGACTCAAATAATGACCTCTGGCATCTTTTTGTTGATGGAGCCTCGAATGTGAAAGAAAGCGAGGCAGGAATTATATTGGAAGGGCCTAATGAAATTCTGATTGAACAATCCTTAAGGTTTAACTTCCGAACGAATAATAACAAGGCAGAGTATGAAGCCATCCTAGCTGGACTTTCCTTTGCTACAGAAATGGGAACAACCCGACTGATTGCGAAATCAGAATCCCAACTGATGACTGGATAGGTCAGGGGTGAATTCCAAACTAAAAATGCTCAGCTAACGAAATATTTATTGAAGGTGCAGGATATTATCAAAAAATTCACAGAGTTTGAAATTTTGCACATTCCAAGAGATCAGAATGCACGTGTCGACTTATTATCCAAGTTAGCTAGTACTAAGGGAACCGGGAACAAAAGATCGGTCATTCAGGAAGTTAGAGAAAGTCTGAGCATCAACGTGAAAGAATCTTTTGTCATAAACATCGATCCAGATTCTTAGATGGCGCCGATCATTAGATATTTACAAAATGGTGACTTACTGACTGATGAATTGAAGACTCAAAAGCTCAAAAAATCGGCTAGCTATTATGTTTTGATCGGTGAAGATTTATTTAAAAGGGGATTCACTTTGCCTATACTGAAATGCATTGAACGAAATCGAATTATGTCGGTAATGGAGGAAGTTCATGAAGGTGTATGTGGTAGTCATATTGGAGGACGTTCTTTAGCAGGAAAGGTTTTACGTGCTGGATTGTATTGGCCTACTATGAAGTCTGATTGCTTGAAATATGTTCAGAAATGTGAAAGATGCCAAAAATTTTCAAGTCTGCACAGGGCCCGACCAGAGGAACTTCATAACCTTGACACTCTGTGGCCGTTCTGTAGATGGGGAATTGATTTGCTGGGACCTTTACCAATCGTAGCAGGGCAAATGAGATACATTGTGGTGGCAATCGACTACTTTACGAAGTGGATTAAGGCCGAGCCTCTCTCCAGCATAACATCAGAAAAGGTCAAAAGGTTTGTGTGGAAAAATATTATATGTCGGTTTAGTTTACCATTTATTATTGTGTTTGACAATGGAACGCAGTTTACTGACAAAAAGTTCCGAGCATTTTGTTATAAGAATGGAATTAAGCAGGTTTTTACATCGGTGGAGCACTTGCAGACCAATGGTTTGGCAATGCTGCAAACAAAATAATTTTGGCAGGACTCAAGAAGAGGCTAGATCGTGCTAAGGGTCTCTGGCCAGAAGAATTACCTAGTGTTTTTTGGGTGTATCATACTACACCTCAGTCCTCGACCCAAGAAACACCGTTCCGACTCACATACGGAGCCGACGCTATGATTCCGGTTGAAGTCAGGGAGCCGAGCTTTAGGAGGATAACATTTTCTGAAGAAACGAATGATGAGCATAAGAAAATCGACCTTGATCTGCTGGAAAAAGAGAGGGAAGTCGCCCACATTCGCGAAGAAGCAGTCAAAGCAAGGATGGCAAGGAAGTATAATTGCAGGGTCAGATCAAGGAGTTTTCAACAAGGAGACTTGGTTTTGCGTAAGGTGGAAGACTCCAGGAGACCACAAGGTGAGGGGAAGATGTCGGCTAACTGGGAAGGGCCTTTTCGAATTATAGAAGTTATTGTTGGAGGAGCTTACAAGATCGGGGAACTCACCGGAAGAACTCTTCCTAGATCTTGGAACTCGGCCTCTTTAAGGAAATTTTTTAGTTAAATCTTTTGTACTAAGGATGTTGTACTCTTTTTCCTTACCAGGATTTTTTCCCACTGGGTTTTGCCTGGAAGGTTTTAACGAGGCACATCTTAGGACCCTTTCTTTTATCAAAATATTGTTGTTTATTAAAGTATTCTAGTTAAACATCTTCATACCGGCTTTTCAGCCGATGCTGACCAAAGTCGATGCTAGCTAAAGCTGATGGAAGATATCAGCTTTTCAGCCGATGCCGACCAAAGTCGATGCCAGCCAAAGCTGATGGAAGATACTGACTTTTCAGCTGATGCCGGCCAAAGCCGATGCTAGCCAAAGCTGATGGAAGATACCGGCTTTTCAGCCGATGCCAGCCAAAGCTGATGAATAAAATCGGTATTTCAGACTAACCAAAAAATAAATAACGAAATTGATATTTCAGACGGACTAAAAATACAAAAAATAAATGAAGTTTACTTCGATAAACATGGACAAATAATGATCACACAAAATATTTCTAGCATAGTTAATTACATTAAAAATAAAATATTCTTTACAATCGATTCCTGAAAGGGAATAACGTTGCAATGGTTTTGTTCCGAACAAAACAAGGCATATAAAGATGTTAAAATTATGTTGTTCATTCATCTTCATCTTCTGGTGGATCCACAATTCGGCCATCCATTACAATTTTAAACGGACCAAGCTCGCCAAGCCGATCGTCAAATGCTCCGTCGGGATTAAGGAGCCTTGCCTACTCAAGACCAGATTCAAAACTGGCGATCCTCTACTCTGTCGCTTCCTCTTTTAAGCTTGTTAATTCGGCCTTAAGGACATCCCTTGATTTTAAGGCTTCTATCAAGACTCGGTTAGCCTCCATTTTTTTGTCTCTCGGCATCCTCTTTCACCTTCTTCAAACTCCAAAGTTCTTCTTCAGCCTCTTTCTTTTCATTCTCTAGTTTTACAAGAGATGTCTCAAGGTTGTCGATACGCAAGGTTCTTTGTCTCAAGACTTCATTTTCTTTCTTTAAAGCCGAGGCCTCTTCCTGATGAGCTCGTTGAGTTTTTTTCTAGTTCCGTTCGGTAGAGTGAATTGAAGGAAGTTAACTTCCTTTTCGAGTCTTCTAGCTCGTGTTCTACTGACTTGATCGCACTTGTGGCTCGAAGTAGCTGAACTTCTGTCCATCGGCATAGACCTATCCCACCGACCTTATCTTTTCTCTCCTTATCATTTGGCAGAGATATTTGTGTTTCCAAGAAGGACTCGAAGGGAAAAGAAGATGCCAAGAGCGAAGGGCCATCTGCATTAGCATCGAAGCCATTCAGTGCCTCAAATGCACTTCGTGTTTCCTGATTCTCAGAAGAAGAGCCCTCACCTAGTGTTCGGTATTTCGAAGTAAGAACCTTCGAAACTTCAATTGCTTCGTCACCTTCTTCCCGATTTCTCTTTCCGACCAATGATTCTGATTGGGTCTCGGAGGAGTCAGCAACCAAAATTGGGGCTTCAGTCTTCTCTACGTTGGAAACAGTTTTTTCTGCTTCAACCATGTCAGTCGGAAGTTCTTTCTTTTTCACGAACTTCTTCAACTGTCGAACTAAGATCCGGGGTGCCATCGATTTTGAAAAGTAGAATAATGGGTTAAAAGTCAGTTTAGGTTAAAAACTGAGTCAATAACATCGGATTTAAAAATTACTCATTAAATTTGTAATTGTGTCTGGATAATCCCCAAATTTGACAAACATACTGATATCCAGAACAGGACAATCTTCCAAGAAGTCGACCAAATCCCGGTCGGTTGGCAAAAGGCTTTTATATTCAATACTCAGTATAGATTTCGGATTTGTTCTCCAATAAAGAGGGAATTTCTCTATCCCAAGTCGGTCGGCATAGAAGGATATGTCGCCGTGACGAGTCATAACTCGAAAAAATTTACTTTTAAAATTCTTATATGATGAATAAAAGGCCGAGAAAAGTTTTTTACGGGGAAGGCTATTGAGTGAAACCCAACCTCCCTTACCAACTCCTTTACACTGAAAAAAGAAGAAGAACACTTCGGTGTTGGGGATTCTATCAAGGAAGTTCGCCAAAACTTCGAAAGCCTTTACAAAGGCCTAGCTATTGATATGAAGTTGGGTCGGGGCAACATTTAAACGACCAAGTACCAAACACTGGAAATCAGTAAAAGGTAGCTTTAAATTCAGTCGATTAAAAAAGGTTTCGTACATGTACACCCAATCGACTTGATCATCGCTATACGATGACATGAATACGAGCTCATCCTTTCGGCAAGGAAGGCAAATAAAACGACCTTCATCGCTATCCCGGCTAAGTAAGACACGTTGTCGGAGCACGTTAATGCTCTCGACAGTCGTAGCTCGGCATCGATTCTTCTCCTGCCGATGTATTTTTCAGATGATCGGACATCCTGGTTTGGTGCGTAAAATTAAACTACCCTTAAGATCTCCTTTAGGTTTTTTCAAGGTATGGACCTGAACAGCTGTTTTCTCGAATACAAACTTCTACTAAAGTTGAAATCTAATACTGTATTAACCTATTTTGTTTGAGGAAGAAGGTGAATAAAACAGAAATCCTAGTTACGCACCCTTTGCTTTCAGAAACAGATATCAAAATGAAAGGAAATTCAAGCTTGTGTTTTAAAAGTTACCTGGAATGTGCGTGAATAGAGGAAGGGTGCGTAAGGCTGTGTGAAGAAAAATGGGAAGTGTTCACTTGCACAGATTGAGAAAATCGTCTGGATTTAAAATGGGTTTCCTGGCAGCACGCAGAGAAGAGGAGGAGTCGAGAAGAAGAAGTGGAGAAGTGAAACAAGGAAATGAATAAATGAAGTATAGTTTGGCAGTGTTTAAAACAATAAAACTGCTAATCAAAGATCAAGGAAAATGAAAAGTTTCAAGCAGGACGGTTGGATGTATCCAATGGTGGAATATCAAGAATCGAAATTTTTTAAAGGGTCCTGATGGAGTCAGGCATTTTAATGGTGAAGTGACATAACTGACGTTTGATAAACAAAAGCATGACACGTGGCAAGTTATATTTGAATTTCGTACACAGATAGCAAAGCGCCTGGTTAGAAGAAAAATTTGCAGGGTTTGGATCCATCTTCATAAAACCAATAAAAAGTAAGCTCGGTCAAAACTAAATATTGACCGAACTGGGGGCTTTGGACCATACTGGCCCAATTATTGTCGGGCCACTTACATACCCAGTTGAAAACTGTGTAGGCCGAACTTATCCGACCAATGGAAAGAGAAAGCTCGGTCAATCTAAAGATTGACCGAGCTGGGGGGCTGTGGACCGTACTGGCCCAAATTTGGCCGGACTACCTATGTACCTAGCTGCTCGTGGGCTGACCTAAGTATTTGGATGCCATACCCGACCTACTAAAACCCGAGGTTTCGAATTATGAACCATCAACTGTCATCGGATTTTGACTTGATGACCAACATACAAAAACGGTTCCATACCATTAAGACCAAGCATAATGTAGATCACACGAGTGAGAGATTCAAATGACCTTAAACGGTATAAAATCTGAGGAATAATTCCTATATAAGCCAGCTCGATTATCCAGGTCGGATATGTTCCAATTCTCCTAGCTTTTTATCATATTGACGTAATTCTAAGCTGACCAGTTTACCTAAGAACCGACTCCACAGACATTTCATTCAGGGAACCTCAGTGGATCTCCTTTTGACTGTTCTGAGTTTCGGTCAGTATCCGGAACAAATATCACAAGAAGATTACATTAGGTTGGGTCGATCCATCCGCTTTATGATACGCAGGTGGAACTGCTATAAACAAAAATGATACCTGAAAAAAAAAGTAAATTCCTTAAATGTGAAGTGATCTTTTAAAAAAAATTATATGTATTTATGTTTTAATTTCGACCATTTATGTAACATTTAATTGTCAAAATTGACTCCTCTCACCTCTTACTATAAATACTTCTCTTATCAGGTATACTCACACGCACACATATACACACATACCCACACATGTAACACCCCAAATTTCATATCTCTTAAATAGTAATTTTGACAGTTAACAGAATTTTACTATTTAGTAATTTTTGGATACTGTAAAATTATTTTGTTTATTCCGTCAACGTATTTGATCGTTTTGAGTGATTTACTCTGTGTCAGGAAAATAAAAATTTTCGGGCTGGGAAAAACTTTACGTAATTTAATTTTTACCGTTAGGTAATTATTTTACGTAATCTGATTTGATATTTGTGCGTTTTCTAATTTTTGTGATTTTATGGATGATTATGAAATTTTTTTACTGCTTGTGGGCCCAGGGGGTGTATGTGGGCCCAGATGGCCTTACGTGGGCCCAGGTGGGTCCCACAAAGTAAAAATTTTTCTACGCATAGAAAAATTTGTACTGTTTAGATGGAGACAGGGGATCTTACTAAACCTGAATCCGGAAACAGTTTTAGAAATTTTCTTGTTTTGTGTTTGGCATTGTATTTAATTATCAGGCGATAAAAATACAGTAAATATATTCTTTCGTGGGGTTTTTAGTAGATAAAAATAGAAATTATATTGCTTAAGTCAACATTGGTGGTTTGGATATCCACCATTGATTTATTTAACGGTGAAGACTTGATCTTGATTTAATTAACGGTTAAGAAATAAATTTAATAAAGAAGCATTGGATAATCACCATTGATTTAATCAATGGTGTGAGAATAAACTTAGTTAGGCAAGTTTCAATATCAACTGTAGATTTAATCAACGGTGTAAATTTGATTATATAAAGTGACCATTTACAACCTTTGGATTTGGAATTGATCAAGGGTGGAGATTTAGTCTTAAAAAGTGACAAAGACCATTTATGACCATTGGATGAAGAATTAATCAAAGGTGGAGATTTGGTCTTCTAAAAAGGCTATGACTAATTATAACCCTTGGATTTAAAGGTTGAAGGAGCAATCTAGACCCTTTATTTTGGAGACACATCTAATGGCTAGAATTTAAAGGAAAAAGATCTAATGGCCTAGATTAAGTCTCCTAAAAATCAAAAGTCTACCTAAATCCTAACCATTGAATTAATCAATGGCTAGAAATGCTTCAAATAATGGCATGAAAAGATGACAACTTTGCATGCATTATGAAGAGGGGGACGGTTGGAGATGCTTGGAAAGGAGGAGACAAATTGGAGTAGCCTTTTTAGGCCAAAGAAAAAGATGACAAAGTGGAAGACCATGTGTTTCAAGTGTGAACCCAAAATGGGATATTATTTCAAGTAAAACTCTTCAAACTCTCCAACACTCACACGGCAGCCCACTCACTTTGTGCATGCATTTTCACTTTTTTCTCTCACCCAAAAAGCCTCCATCTTATTCTCTCAAAATTCCAAGAACCAAGCAACCACTCCTTCCTTCCTTTTTCTCTCCATAGGTTCGGTCTCCACCACCAAATACACTATCCATCACCTATAATTTTCACTCTCATCATTTCCTAAAGCTAAACACCATTCTAAACACTTTTCATTTAGAAAGTTTTCCCAAAATCCCACTCTAAGTGCTTCAAAATCCCACTTTTAGCTTACTTCCTTGGAGGTAAACTTTGATTTCTATGGTTTAAATTCATGTTTATGATTTTCTAAGCCATGTTTGTTCCATGGTTTGTTATTATTAAGCTTTGTTTGTGATTTTACTAATTGTTTTAGAATTGTTAGGAACTTCTCAAAATTCTATCATCTACAACCTTGTCCTTCAAGTTAAAAATCAAAAAGCTTATGTTTTCCTTCTTGTGAGGAATTCGGTCAACCACCCTAAGACCACCCTTCAAGTTTTTTTAATTTAATCCAACCATAGATCTTGAATCTACATGATATTCTAAGCAACTTTCATGTTGGAGACTTTCTCTAAATCATTCATCTTCATGGACTTTCTTCAAGATCAAAGTTATTGGGTTTTTGAGGTGAAGTATAAGAAGACTTCATTTCTTCTCTTCTTTTTCATGTTCTAAACCATGTTTGATCCATGGTTCCTCTTAATCAAACTTAATATACTAATTTCTATGTATTTTGTTTTGTATTTGAGAAGCCTTTAGTGGTGAAGGACTTGGAAAAAGAAGCAAATCAAGAAGTTTTTGAGGATCTTCAAGAGGTAAGAGGGAGATTCATCTCACCAACCAAGTATGGTGGTGAGAGATGGTCTTATATTTGATGGATGGTGAATCCATGTGAGGATTCCAATTCATGGTCATGTAATAATTAATTTTATGTTTATGAGCTTTAATTTATTTTCTTATGCTTTGATTATTTTTGTCTATGCTTAATATGCTTTGCATGATTTTATGGCTTTGATAGTATACTTATAATATGCATGATGAGTATATGGCATGTTTGTGATATTTATGATGAAATATATATATGTATGCCATGATGTGTGGATGGAAAGAAAACTAATCTTGGTCCCAATGGCTAAGGAAGAGTTACGGTTTTGATGTCCTTGATTTAGGTCAATGTGAAAATTTTTCAAGAACAAGAAAATTAAATTTTGATCCCTAAAATAATGAGAATTTCGATCAAGACACCTCAAAATAAGTGTTCACAAATTTATATTTTCATGAATGATGAAAATGAATGTTTAGAAAAATAAGAAAAATAAACAAAGAATTTATTTTTCAAAGAGTACAAGAACATGGTTTTTGAGGAATTTTTTATTGATTTATTTTGTGTAAAAAGTTTCTAAGTGTTTTACAAAACATGAGATTTAAATGAAAATAGCAATGATGATTTTAAGAATTAGCAAAGAAAGTGAAAAAGGATTTGCAAAGAAAATAAAAATGAATTTGAACAAATGGGTTTGGTTTTATAACCATAAGTCCTTCGGTTTTGAAAAAAAAATTTAATGGTTTTGTTTGTGTAAAACCATATCAATTTAGAAGGAAAAATATTTGATGATTTCAATAGTCATGTCCACATTTTTTAAGGCTTGTAATGCCTTGATTTTTATGAACAAAGTGATTTTCAAAATGGAAACGTAACTTGATTAAATACAAGAATTTGAAAAGGGAATCAGAGCATTTTAATCACTTGAGAAATTAAGTTTTTGTAAACAAGAATGTTTTCGAACTTCAATTTATTTTGAAGAAGGTTGTGTTTGGAAATGATTTGGGAAAAATGAAGAATATAGTGGTATTATGAAAATCTACTAACGTATAACTTATTTTTGAGTTTTGAAGACGCATTCGAGAAAATGTTAAGTTTTGAAACGTTGATTTATATCAATGGAAAAGTGATTTTGTGAATTATATTTTGGAAAAATATTTCTTGAGTAAAGAAATGTGGAAAAAGATTTTCTTGAGTAAAGAAAATGTATTAAATAAAGTATAAAGTCATATTATTTTGAGGAAAATTGAAATGAAATTTTTGAAGAAATGAGAAATATTTTTCAGTAATGGAATTGTGGTGAAAAATAATTATTTACGTATCTTAAAAATGTAATTTTTAAAAGTACGTGATTTGAAATGTAGTAAAATATTTTCAAGTGTTTGGAAATACAGTAAAATATTTTTGTGCTATTTGAAATATGATAAAATATTATTACGCGATTGGAGATGCGTTGAAACATTTTTAAGTGATTTGAATTACGTTTAAATATTTTACGTAATTTGAACTACTGTTGAAAAATCACTACATGATTAAATAATGAGAGAATATTTTTACGTGATTGTGAAAATGACGAAAAATCATTATGTGATTTGGAAAGTGTTTTAAATATTTTAAGAATGATGGAAAATGATTTACGCAACTTAAAAGAATGATTTTTAAGTTACGCGATTTTGAAAATGATGAAAAATCATTACGCGATTTGAGAAATGTATATTTTTATGCGATTGAGAAAAATGTTAAAAAATTTAATACGTGATTTAAAGGTGCAATAGAAGAGTTACAGTATTGTGAAAACGTAACAGAAACGTTTTGGAATTGTGAAAACGAAATGAAAATGTTGCGCAATTTTGTGAAAACACGACGAAAGAATTTTATAACTATGAAAATATGATAATATGATTTTCTTGTTGAAAATACAGTATAAATACTGTAAAACCAGTATATGGATGCTGTGTGAGAAAATGATATGTTTTGCCTATGATTGGCATTTGGTGCATTATACATGCATTGGAAAGATATGTCCGTGATTGGATTTGGTGCATTATACGTGCATTGAAAAAATATGCGTTGAAGCATATGATTACATTGAACAAATGAAATTGAAAAGATTTGGCCCTTTGGGGTTGGACTTGCACTGATATATTCGTGCATTGTATAAAATATAGCTAATAGCTATTATGGCCCTTGTGGTTGAAGAGGGAATGAGAATTGATAGTGAGGTCTATGATGGATCTTGGGGGCGTCGAGGCGGCGGTTGACCAGTGGGACGGTTAGCGAAGTACCATGTGCCACTTGGCGATCGATCCGTTTGCAACGCATTGACGATACCCGACAAGAATATGATTCTTTTCAATAACTGGGAGATTGTCTTTGGGCTAAGGCTGACAATTAACCAGAGCATTCTTCTCGAAATTGTGAAAACCTCCATGGAGTTATTTTTGATAAAATGAGTCTTTGTGCATATGCATAAATCTGAGCATTTATATCTGTGTGATATATTAATTGAGGAATATTGGTTATTGGTTATGACAATTGTTTTGAATACTTGGATGATAATTGAATTGATAAATATTGGATGATGATAGTTGATTAATGTTGATGGCATGATCATAATTGCGGTATGATCTATCGTATGATATTACTTGTTTGTGTTATCTCTCTGTCTTTGCCATGTTGGTATTGGTGTAGGTGATCTCACCTCTTTGTTATATTGTTTCATTTGTGTCTGCATCTTGTTAAAATCAAATAATAGAAGGATCGAGTTGTCTTAGACATAACGGACGATGAATACTCTGAGATTGGTGACAACAATAAGGAGTGGACATTTAGGACTCGAAGGTGTACAATGTTGACAAAGGAACAGATGTCTGATGCATCAAGATAGATAGAAAAGGAATAAGTATGTTAAAGTTTCTCGTTAGTGTTGTCATTAGCTTTATTAAGTAGGACCGTCATGGGGTTTCTTCTTGAAAAAAAAAAGTCTATTAATTTTATATTTCTCTTTAATTTGTGATATTAATTGGTGTCAATATTACATAATGAATAGTTGAAATATGATTTTCAATATCACCTAATATTTTCAGTAAAATTTACTTTTCAATAAAGAAAAAATTTTGAAACTCATTTTTTTATAACTCAAATTTGTCGAACTTAACTTTTTAGACATATGAGAGTCGGAAATGTGATCCTAAGGAAAGTGTTACAACACACACCCCCACACATATATATATATATATATAGAAAATAATTTTTATTATGAGAGAGTGAAAATAGTAAATATTGATCATACAATTATATATAAATGATTAAAATTAAAAATTATTTAAAAATTATATGATCACTTAAAAAATTATATACATTTATATTATAAATTTTAACCATTTATATAAAATTCAAAAATTAAAATTTACTTATTTTATTTCTTATAATAAATATTCTTGTCACCATGTACGTTCCCAACGTATATATATCATCAACTATTTGGATCTGGAAGCAGACAAGGAACGGGCCTGCTGTTCCCCCGAAGAAGAACGGTTTTACATATTTATGGATATTTAAGCCCAATTGTCCAAACCCAATAGCATTCATATTTTTGGAAGGCAATCCACTCTGTTTTGTTAATAAGAGAGAGAGAATGAGACTCCATCACAGTCGTAGTTGAAGTTGATAACTTGAAATGGAGGAGAATTCGAATGCTTCGGAATTAGGAATGGTGTTAGAAACCCTAAGAAGTAGAGGTTGGTGCTTGGAAAACACAGAGCAATTGAAAGCCATTATCGTTATTCAATCCGCGCTAGCCCATGACAGTTCCAAGGTGCTGGATTCTGTGGAATCAGAGCTCCTCAATTCCGACCTTAAATCCATCGGAGCCAAGTCTTTGCCCGACCCTTCTCTTCTTCGCAACCCTTCTTCTTATCTTCACGGCCCCAAAGTCCTTCAGGCAAATTACTGCCCCTCTTACACCTTCTTTACATATCTCTGTTTTTTTTTTATTATTTTTGTGGTAAAATTATTGCTTTAGTTTTAACTTCTAAATAATAACCCCAAAAAAAATAGGATTAGTGGGCTAATGAAAATTTTGTGTGTGTGTGTGTGTGTATGTGTGTGTGTTTTTTTTTTTTTGCAATTTAGTTTCTTAGTAGTTTAATTAACGGATTAAACTTATGGGTTGGTGTTGTTGCTCATGTTTATGGTTTTTTTTTTTAGAAATCAAATAATAGTTGGGTTTTGTATGTTTTAGTAGATATCTTCAGTGAGGGACATATCTAAGAGCAGTATGGATGACATTTCAAGAAATTCGGGTGGTCGGAGACTTCTTAGATTATGTCTCACTGATGGGCACTCCGAGATAACTGCTGTAGAATATTCTCACATTCCATTTATACCCGACAATGTGGTTCCGGGTACTAAGGTATTGCTGTTCTTGCTATGTTTGCTGTTTCTTTTGCTGCAATTGCATGTGCGGTCCCTTCTGAATATGACAGAAGCCATGGTGTAGTTTATGTTTCCATTAGTAATTCTATGTTAAACTTGTTAGAAGATTACATTCATTAACATATTGCCATGCAGATTTTGATAGGGGGATTCGCTGTTGGTTGATGCATGGTTGGAATATTTTATTTCATAGTTGTTATTGTTTTGTTGATTATCATAAATCAGTCTTGGTCGCTGATCTTGCTTTATATTACAGTATGTGATACACTGACACTCAAGTGATTATGTGATCCATTGCTTTCTCTCTTTCTCTGTTATGTGTTTATTCTGTGTATCTGTATTTCTATGTGACTGTGTGTATTATTAAATCACTATTACCTTTTATGATACTATTGTTGTATTTCCATTGGACAGATCCGTTTGGAAAATAAAGTTGCAGTTCATAGTGGTATAGTTTGCTTAAATCCTAAAGTATTGACTGTGTTAGGAGGTGCTGTTCAATCACTCTATGAAGAATGGCAGATGAACCAAAATTATTCTGGGTTCTCCCGATCATCTTTAAGGCAGCTAGAGGATCGTGATACAGGTGGTCCTCCTCCATTTGTGAAGCTGCAGGTTGGATCTTCCTCAGGTAAAAAAGAACATCTTTTTTCTTCCTTTCTTTTTTCCTTGCTTGTGAAACTAATCCTAGAAGTATAGGAAATGGTGGTGGGATCATTGGTGGAACCACGTTAAGCCTTGGGGGTGCCCAAAATTTTTAAATTTCAATTTTCATACTTAAGTTTTGGGCTTTTTTAAATATAACTTAAACCCCTCTAAAATTTTGATTCCACCCCCTCCCCCCAAAAACATTTTATCTAGTTCCACCCCTTGGTGGGGTCCTCCGCAAGTGCACTTAAAAGGCAGCCTTGACCTGGAGCTTGACTCCAGCCCCTCCAGAGGCCAACGTTGCTTGGGTTTTGTTAGAACCGAATCTGTTAGGTTCTGTTAGGGAGAATAAAAGTAGCTAAGATAGGGGTTATGGGTTTGTTAGCAGTTATTTCAGTCTGTTAGGAGTTGTGTTAGTTGTTTGGAGTTTGTTGGTTTTGATAAGATTGGTTGTTAGAGTATAGTTAGGAATTGTAGACCTATAAATAAGAGGCCATTGCTGTATTTCCGGGGAGGAATGAAGAATTGTATTTTGTGTGAACTAAATAGTGGTTTAGTTGTGAAAGGAGAGTGCTCCTTTGGGGTACATTGGTACCATTCTTTCCCTATCTCTTTTCTTTTTTTCATTCTGTTTTAGGAGAGGTTCTCTCCATAGTTAGGATCTTCATCTTCCTAAAAGAAAGATTCCTAACAAATTGGTCCGACCTGCCGGATCCCCAATCGCGATTGAGAATCGGGTCGGAGCATTGGAGAAAGCTATCAGTGAGCAAGGTTTGCGGCGGAATTAAAGACCGATTTGAACTACATCAAAGATCTGTACATTACTGAGATGAAAACCAAGAAACCATCATTTGTTGAGGGGGACAATTCCGTGAATAAGAAAGAGAAATCAGCAGAGGAAGAGGCAGAGAACGGAGGATCCGAGGAAGAAGAAGAAGACCCTCCCTTTCGTTCTTGGGTCAAGAAAGTAGAATTACCCACTTTCGAAGGACACGATCCGTTGGGATGGCTGGCCAGAGCTGAAATATTCTTTGAGGTGCAGCAAGTTAAATCCTCTGAGAAGTTCAGGCTAGCATTCATTAGTATGGAGGGAAATGTTGTTCATTGGTTCCAATATTGGCGCCAGAAATCCAAGAACCATTCTTGGAAAGATTTGGAGGAAATGCAAGAGGAACTGTGTACAAGCGGCTGGAAACACTGAGACAAACTAATGGGGTGGAAGAATATGTCCAAGAATTCAAACTTTTGGTTGCTCAAGCAAGACCCAATGCTGAGGATCAACTGCTTGGATATTTTTTGGCTAGGTTACGCCCAAAAATCCGAAGTCAGGTACGCCCCCATGACCCAAAAGATCTAATAACCCGAGCCATGGAGGCAGCTCGAGACGTGGAGGAAGCTCTGGAACAGATGCGTGGTTTTGGGGTCTCGCAGGGAAGAGGAATGAATTCCGGGAACAAGTATCAAGGAGGGGGAGGAATTGTGTCAAGAGTTGAGATGGTGGGTGGTTCGAACCTTTCCCAAGGGTCTATTGGAACCGGACGAGAATCATCAGCATGAAGCAAGGTATCTTCCATGGGTTCTGTAATGAAATCTGGAGAAAAAGGTGCTGCAGGGTCTCAAAACAGGGGAACCCGAAATCTCCCTTACCAGGAGTATGTGAAACGAAGGGTTGAGGGGAGGTGTTATCATTGTAATTCGCCTTTTGTACCGGGACATCGCTGCACCGACAAGAGTTTGAGGTTGGTAATTTTGGCTGAAGATGAGCAGATTAATGAAGAAGGGAGATTATGCTGATGACTTCCGAAGACGATAGCAAATATGATCGGGGTGACAAGTTTCTGAGGATGATTCCACCATCCGAAGATAGCTTACAACCTTGAGGACAAGGTTGTTTCTAAAGGGGTGGTATTGTTAGAACCGAATCTGTTAGGTTCTGTTAGGGAGAATAAAAGTAGCTAAGATAGGGGTTATGGGTTTGTTAGCAGTTATTTCAGTCTGTTAGGAGTTGTGTTAGTTGTTTGGAGTTTGTTGGTTTTGATAAGATTGGTTGTTAGAGTATAGTTAGGAATTGTAGGCCTATAAATAAGAGGCCATTGCTGTATTTCCGGGGAGGAATGAAGAATTGTATTTTGTGTGAACTAAACAGTGGTTTAGTTGTGAAAGGAGAGTGCTCCTTTGGGGTACATTGGTACCATTCTTTCCCTATCTCTTTTCTTTTTTACGTTCTGTTTTAGGAGAGGATCTCTCCATAGTTAGGATCTTCATCTTCCTAAAAGAAAGATTCCTAACAGGGTTTGAGTAGGGTATTGGGTCTGAGCTATGCAGATAATTTGAACTATATAATGTCAAAATATGATGATAAAAGTTTGCCGAAACGAGCAAATATTGGGAATCGGCATGGGGACTCAAAACTAGGTTTACTTTTGCTCTCTGATGAAGAGATCTGGCAGAAATGATTGCTCCATTAGTGTACTGATGTTTTTGATTTGTGATGTTTGGACATGAAAATAGTTCAGAAGATAACATGCACCATTTAGGTATACTCTTAATCAGCATATGTATCTTTTTCCTTCCATGCAACTGCATTTGTTGACCTACATTTTCAACTGTTGGTTGCATGCACTTTGTTTCTTCTAATTGACATTGTTTTTTAAGTTTTAGACTCTGTTTTCCACAATCAAGCAATTCTTATTATTAGCACACAATTGAAATTGATAAATAAGTATGCTGTTATATTGATGATCATTACTATTAACCCTTTCCTCTTAAAGACCAGTTCGTTATTGACTTCTTATTATTTGTGAGGACTACTTGATGGAGTAAATTACATTGACCCCTATGAATATTTGGGAAACTTACAAAAATAACCCTTCTAGTTTTGAATATTACACTTACCTCCTTTCTCAATTTTATAATACACATACCCCTACGTATATTTGGGAAACTTACAAAAATAACCCTTCTAGTTTTGAATATTACACTTACCCCCTTTCTCAATTTTATAATACATATACCTCCTGTTAAATTTTTTCCAGACATTTCTATCTTGAGAAATAAATTCCAGACATGGACACCCTCCATACCAATGAAATAAACTATGAAGGGAGGTCAGTGTAATACCCAAAACTGATGGGTATTTTTGTCGGTTTCATAAACCTCAATGGAAGTCAGTCTAATTTACTCGAGTCTTGATGTTATAATAAAATGTTTGAATGAATATGGATACCCTATTTGCTATAATAGACCTTCAAACACCAAATGGATTGCTTGCAATTCAGAACACATGAATAGTTTGCATATAGTTGACAAAGAAGGTGATTTCCTGCAGGTTATGCAGATTATAATTCCAGAAATAGTAAGCCCATTGCTGTGGTTGGTGAAGCTGAGATGAGGTCAACTGGTATCCAGCCAAACCTTAATCAGAAAGAAGATATTTTGGATGTAAATCTAAAATCCAAATTGCCTCCAGAAAGAGCTGAAGACAAGCCTAGTAGTTCAGGGTTAAGGCCAAAAGAAGGTTCTTCCTTTGTCTTATCCTTTTGTTAATTCTTTTTTGTATGTATGATATTGTAATCTTGAGGTGCATCTGGAATTAAGTCCAGAACAGAAAAAGGTGCATCTGGAATTAATTTTTCTCTATTAATTTTTGTTGGTTGGAATGGCATCTGCTTGTCAAGTGATAGATGAGTGTCAACAGAATAAACAGAGCTTATTCAAAGCCCACATACAAATGCCCTGGGAAAGGGGTTGGCTGGTTGGACGTTTCATTCAATATTAAGAAGGAGACTTTCTGCATCACTTCATACATGTAGAGACCAGAAGTCATTGAGAATGAACTGATCAATCAAATTATAGAATGATATAGAATTAGAATAAAAACAATGCCTTTAATGATTTATAAGGTGCAAGAGGTTTATCACTTAAAAAACACTATAGTAGCCTGAATCTGTTTTTATTTAATTATTTTTTGTTGTCTCTCTCTGATTGTATTATTTCTGATATTGATGTTTAACCCTTCTTACAGTTGTGGAATCTGTTCCTGTGCAAAATCAGGCAGCTGCCCAAAAATTACTTCAGAAATTGAATCACCCAAATCTGGATGATCGGCATCCTAAGAGTTGGAAACATCGAGGCAAGGGGAAACAAGAAGATCCAGTTGTATTCACTCTGGAAGAATATGAAAATAAAAAGGCCCAGACAAAGCCTTCGAATAAAGACAAGGTTCTAGATATTAGTCATGATGAGGATCTTGCTTGGCAGCTTCAGAATCAATTTAACCTGGAAGATTCTTGGGTCAGTATCTTAATCTCTTTATGTTTGTGAATTGGACTGTTTTGTTATTCTTCCCTTTCATCTTTCTACCTTTGCAATACTTGTTCCAATGTCCTGTATACGACTTGTTCAGGTACAAAGGGGTTCTCATGAAGCTGAGGCACAAGATATTAGAATGAGTATGTTCACATATGAAAGGGATTCTGACGGCAGCCATCAAATGGCACAAGGAGGAAGTAGAGGAAGACGTAGGGGAAGGGGAAAGGGAAAGGGAAAGGGAAATGGAAGGGGCAGAGGAAGAGAGAGGGGAAGTTATGGTTAACTATCTTGCTCTTTTTTCTTGTGTGTCTCAGATTTTTGTTGTTTTTGTTTTTGTTTTTGTTTTTGTTTTTGTTTTGATCTTTGTCTTTTAGATTGATCTGTGAATTTATCTCCCATTTTTTTTTTTTAAATATTGAAACGGAATTCATTAAACTAGGAGTCTTATCTCCATCAGCCTCCCTGTAGATATTCTCAATTCGAACCTGGTTGAATCTCATCATCTAAGACCTGCATTATTCAGTGATAGGCCCACGGTGAATTAGTTATGAGAAACTTGTGGTACTGTGTGAACGAACCGACTAATTCGTTCATTAACGCTTGTAATGAAGCCTTTTTGGGTCATGGTCCATGGTTTGGTTTCTCAATGACGTTTTCAAACCAGCAAACTAAATAAGGTTGTTGACGCGATTAATGGGTTACAGTCTGAAACTTAGTGCAATTGATTACCTCGTCAGCCGTATTATTAATAAAAAATAAAAAAATAAAAGTACAAGAGAAACAATAGTATTAAAAAAATAGTTATGGTTTAATGCAAAACATTTTATTGATAGATGTTTTCGACTGTGATTTAGGATCATGTCTTATGAGTTGATTTGGCATGCACTACGTTGGAGTCGGTTGTTGATATCCTTAGAATTTTCTCACCGATGAGATCTCAACTTTATATATATTAGACCACAACAATGGGTCGCAGTGATATTATTGTGCAATTTATGTAATGGATAAATCTTGAGAATATATATTATTATCAATTATGATATTGGGTAATAATAACATTCATAATCATTTTTTACTATCTATGATTGCATTATTAACATTTCAATATTATAGGGATTTTCTGCAACTAACAAGAAAATGTATCTCTTCGTGCGACTATGACGGGAGCATATCTTTCAAACTTCTATAAATACTAGACTTATTCACCTTCATAGGTAACTTATCACTCTTTGCATAAACTTTACTTAGGCATAGTTTGGCTTGAGCATTTAAGTCCCTTTGCAAATACCAACTCTTATGTTTCAAAATGCTCTACTGCTATTGCATAAGGAAAAAATTACCATAACGTGCCTATCTTAAGTACCTCTCAATATTCACTATTAAACAGATGTGAATTTTGCATGAACTCAATCATTGAGGAAATTACAAAGGAAAACGAAAACCTTAAAGCCTAGATGATTCAAATTCCAGATTCTGGCGTTATTCCTAACAAAATGACTATTTTATATCATCGTTTTTTAAACGACATTGGAGATGGAGAATATATTATTGGAAAACAAAATAATAGCATATGTTCCGAAATGTTGACAAATGATTGGTCTTATTGGTATAAATATTCATCCGCAATATAAAAACTTATCTCAATTACGCAAGGTCCATACCATAACCTTGAAGCCAGCATATAGCTGTTGTTAAATTGATTAACTTGGATTTTGATGGATCCTTTGTTTGAGATGTCATAATTGCCATAGTCTCACCTTGCACTTATCTTTCTCTTTAGTTTTGATTTTCAGGTTACATAGTTTAAGATAATTGGTCTAATTCAAGTGTCTGATGACTCAGTTACTTGGCTCTTCACCTCTGTCATTGGTGACATTATCCGCCAATACTCCTCCTGCAATGGAAAAACTTGGTTTTTAATTCTTAGAATGTTAGAAAGTGGAAAGTCCAAAATACCGGAGAGATTTGCTACCAATAGACTTAAAGAGAAATCACAACAGTGGGTCAACACCACATCTGAACTTAAAATTTTAAGGTATTAAACTCATGAGTCCATCTACTTATAAAGTTATCACTTTGTCAATTCCTTTCAAATGTGGAACTGTTTTTATTGATATATTCACTAGGAACACACTTGAAGTCCCAACAATATCCCCTCTCAAGTGTGAGTTTACACATAAGAACACCACACACAAAGGACACTTTCTCTTGAGCGGAGCAACTGGTCAACAATTTTGCCGAAAATTAGCTCTTTTATCTAATAGCAGCATCAAACCATGAGAATGACATCCGTAATAAAGTATTCACCCTAGTCGAATCATCGACTTTGATGTTACTTGTTAGAAAGAGGAGAGCCCAAAACTCCAAGGAGATATGCTTCCAATGGACTTAAAGAGGAACTATAATTGTGGGTCAACACCATGTCTCAACCAAAAACCTTAAGACATTAAGTTTACGAGTTTATCCACTTATAAAGTCCTCACTTTGTCCATTCCGTTCAAATGTAGAACCATTTTTATCCATATATCTACTTGGAATTCACACTTAAATTCCCAACATGAAATTCTCAGTTTTAGTGATGAGAAACCTCATCTAATCACAACCTTCGACTTGAAGAAACATGGATCTTTCTACTTATCTTTGGCATTCTATTTTTCACTTTAACCTAACTACCACATGAAGTTCAGTTGCAATTACCACATTGTTTGGCTTTTGGTTTTCTTGAAACATTCTTGGGAATGTTTGTCAAAATTCTAAGGAATATCTATTTGGTGTCGTTTGATGCACAAAATTGGGTTTGGAATTGAGATTCGGAATTAGAATTGGACCTCTCAATTCTAATTATCTTGTTTGGTGTGTATATTATAATTGAAATTTTAATTCTGAATCTAATTCCATTCAATTGAAAAATAACTAACTTTTACTATTTTCAATTCTTAGTCAGACCTAAAAAATTTATAATTCCAAGTGTAACACCCCAAATTCTGATTATGTTAATAGTAATAGCAAAATTATACTGTTTTATATTTTCTGTATGTTATAAAAATAATTTGATTGTTCCGAGATCATTTTTGATAGTTTTGTGTGATTTACTCCTGGTCAGGAAAATAATAATTTTCGGGCCGGGGAAATTCTTATCTGATTTATTCGGAGGCGGGGGATCGTACTAAACCCAAATCTGAGTGACACAGAAAAGAATCTTTTAATTTTTAGAATTTATCTGTGAAATAAAAATATTTCATGGATAAATATCTACTGTTTTATTTATAACAGTTATTGATATAAATTATTTGATCCGATAAATTTTAATTGATAGAAAATGTGCTTAGAATATTTTCTGTAAGATAAATCAAAACGAACCAATAGGAATTAGCCAAAATAGGTGGCTGAACTTTTCTATCCAATAGGAAGTGGTCAAACAAAGGGGCATAGACTTTGTTGTGGACCATCAGATGAAAAGCTTGATTTAGATGCTTTTGATCATAATCGTTGATTAGATCAATGGTGTGAGAACAGTTCAGATAAAGTTATTAAGTGATATCCACCTTAGATTAAATCAACGAATAGGATACAAAGTTAAAATCAAGGGCTAAGATTGAGTCAAATATAGTGGCTTGAATTTTACTTAGTAACTAATTAAATCTAATTTAGACATCTTAATTGCCTAATTAAGAAATTAAGTAAACTAACCTAGTTATTAATTAGTCATAATCTAATTTCTAATTAGATATCCTAATTTTATTTAGAGGCTATGATATATGCAATTATATATTTAATTAAATTAGTTATGTAATTAGAATGTTAATTAAGTGTAATTAGGAAACCTAACCTAATTAATTAGCTATTTAATTAGCATACAATTAGACTTTAATTGAAAATAAATAATGTCCCTAATCCCATTAATGCCACACAGCCATGCAGCCTTGGGAGGCTTCTCCAAGGTTCTTGAACCATCTTGCATGACAATTTGATGACCACATGGTGACCAAGCCATGTGCTCTCAATGTGAACACCCAAATAGGATATTTTACTTCAAGTAAATCTCTTAATCTCTCCTACAAGCCACTCATGGCAGCACCCTCATAATTTTACTCTCAAAATTTCACTTTTCTCTCACCAAAGACCAAGCATCATTTCCTTTCAAAAATTTCAAGAACACATAGAAGCTTTTCCCTTCCATTTTCTCTCCTTGTGTTTCGGCCCCAACACCCACATACACCATCAATCTTCTATAATTTCTACTCTCATCATTTCCTAAACCTAAACCACCTCCTAAACACTTTTCATTTAGGAAGTTTTCTCAAAATCCCACTCTAAGTGCTTCAAAATCCAAGTTCTATCTTACTTCCCAAGAGGTAAACTTCGGTTTTTATGATTTAAAATTTAGTTTGTGATTTTATGAACCATGTTTGTTCCATGGTTTATCATTATTAAGCTTTGTTTGTGATTTTTACTAATTGTTTTAGAATTGTTAGGGATTTGTTTAAGGCCACACGAAATCAAGGAGAATGAGAGGAGCTTGAGGATCTTGTCTTCAAGAGGTAAGAGGGAGATTTAACCTCACCAACCATGTTTTGGTGGTGAGAAGATGATTGTGTGTGGTGAAAAACCCATAAGGGTTTATTCATCTATTGTTTAATGCTTCTTTGACTTTGTTTGTGGTGTTTATGCTTTGTTTTTATAATTGCATATGTGCTATTATGATTATTGCTTTGATGTATGCTTGTATGTATGATTGTGTAAGCATGAAAATGTATGAGTAAAGTAAGATGTGAATAATATGATAAAACGAATTTATGAATGCTCCAAAGAGCAATGAGGCTCACGGCCATACTAGGGTAAAAAGGACCAAAGTCCTGAAAATGATGGATTCAAATGAGACTTAAAGATTTAAATGAAAAGGAACTGAATTTGGAAGAGTTTGAGGATAGAAAAGCAAAATGATTTTGGAAAACAATTTGATATAATTAGATAGTAGAGTTATAAAATGAAATGAGGGTCAATACTTGAAGTTTACTGACGTATAGCTCACCCTATGGGTTTTGAAGCGCGTCCGTAAATTTTGAGCTGTAATTTGTAAAGTAAAAGAAAGAAATATCATTTTTGGGGAAACATTACAAATACTGATTTTTAGAGGGGTTATATTGTAAATTTTTATAAAAGAGGGACAAAATTATAATTAATATTTTAAGAGGGACCATATTGCAAATTTTATTTAAAGATGGGTCATATTGCAAATATTTTATAAATGAGGGGTCATATTGTAAATATTTTATAAATGAGGGGTCATATCGCAAATATTTTATAAAAGAAGGACTATTTTGTAAATATAAATTTTATGAAAGGTTATTATGAAATATTATTTAAATGAGGACTATAATGTAAAAATTATGTTTTTGAAGGACTATTGTGCAAATATGAAAAATAAAGCCAATTTTAGTATTAAATGAGAAAAATAGTAATTTTGATTTAAAACGTTGAAAAATAGCTACGCGATTTGAAAATGTGACAAAATTGTTGCGCGATTGAGAAAATGCGAAAATATGACTACGCGATGAAAATATAATAATAATACTATTGGGTTATTGAGCGGACGCCAAATATGTGATATAAATTGAAAATGTGAATGGTGCATAGTACATGCATTGGAAAGGTCTGATGGACTGTATGAGGCTAGTTGCCTAGGAAAAACTACACCTCTTGAGTGGGTGTGATATGCGTAGTGTAAGTCACTCGTTGACCTTGGGGGCATTGGGGTACGGGTTGCCTACAATGGGCAGTTGGTAGCTCTTCTGTGCCGTAAGTTAGACCGACGTAACACACCAATGATCCTAACCGAGACACTATTCTTAATCAAGATCTGATAAAGACTGTCGTGTATATGCTAGATGTGCAAGATTGAGCACGTGGTCTGAGGGTATATAGTGATCGATCACTCTCTTCGACCTGAGTTTTAGCTCCATGGAGTAGGAAATTGAGTTTATGTGCATACATATAGTGATTGAGGGCATTATCGTAATTATGGTTTATGATAATTGAATTATTGAATATTTGGTTATTGGTAATGACATGATTGTAATTATTGTATATTATATGTTTTGTGATGATAATGATGTTAATGGCATAACTGTAATTATGGTATGATAGTTGTATGAAATATTGTATGTGTTTATCTTCATTGCTACCATACTGGTAATGGCGTAGGTGATCTCACCTCTTTGTATGTCTATTCTATATTGTATTTATAATTTAAAAAGACGTTGAGCAAGAAGTTGAGCGAGAAGTTGAGGAAGAGCAGATCCTAGTTGAGGATGCTGAGTTTTGAAGAGATGGAGATGCCTTGTTTCCTTGGCTATATGAGATTGACATTTCTTGAAGGATCAGAGACATGGAACGTTGATTTGGATAGAGAGCGTATTTACTACTTGGGCGACCTAAATATTAGATTGAGTAGACAACAATTAGGACATCAATACTTTAGTATTAATATTTATGTACAACTAGAGTTTCCTATATCTATTAGGCAGTATTGGGGGACATACTACCGTACCCCTAGTGAGGTCAGTGTTGTGTCGTCTGCTCGGACACCTGTCCGTAGGACTTCACGTCAAGCTGGATTCCTACCTGCGGAGGAATCAGAGGACGACCCATCTGAGGGTTCTACTGTCTAGTAGGACTTAAGCAATATGTTAGTTTAAGTTAAAGTTTACAATATATTGAGAGTCTAGTTTGTAAATATTAAAATATGAGAGTACTAAAGACTTGTATATGTATATTGATGTAAATTATTTGTGACAGTGTTGTTATGTTTTTATTTTCTGTTAAGTTTATCTTATCATTATTATGAAATTTTACAACTTGTATTTATATTACAAGCACGATATTAAATGAAGGGGTAATTTGATAATTAAGTAATATGAAATGTGACGCCCTAAGGAGGGTGTTACACCAAGCATAAAAAACAAAAGTGGAAATAATATTTCATAGTTTATTGTTCATTATCTTTGTCGCCTAAGTACTACAACTACTATTATTGTCGATTCACTCTGGCAACCATTTTTATCAGCCACCATTGCCACTAGTGCCACATGATTATCATTGTTGTTGGTGTCCTCTGATCACTATTGCTAACATTTGATGCCACATGATTATCAAGCCAGTCGATGTTGACGTCCTTTAGCATCCAACACCATTGGAGGCATATTCTTGCAACCAGTTATTCCATTGTGATTTGACAACACATGCTCTTTAAAAATATTTATAATATTTTAAAATTGTTTTTATTTATTAATTTAAATTTAATTAAATATTATATATTCTTGATAAAGTATTCAAACAGTTGGATTTCAATTTAATTCATAATTACAATTCCATATCTCAATTTTTTATTTGTCCCTAACATAAAAATTAAACTTCTTAATCAATTTTAATTCTAACAGAATTAGAATTGGAATTATAATTCTAAACTATGATTCTAATTCTATTATCCAAATGGATCCTTAATTCAAAGTTCAAACTGCAAACTCTATGTAATCTTGGCCATTTTTGTTAGAAAAATCTTCATGTAGGTTACATTAAATAAATTAATTTTATGTTATTTTCATAAAAGGGGTTGATGGGCTAGGCTGTAAATGATTAGCCTAAGCATATTTGTAATGGATGAGAATCACCTGTCCCTATTTCTTGTCCCCTTCCCTATTTCTTTACTTAAATTTTGACCAGTGTTTTATACTTAATTCATGTCTCATTTTCACTTCATTTATTTTACATTTGTCAAAATTTAAGTTGAGGGACAGGGAAGGGGACAGGAAATGGGGACAAGAGATCTCCACCCATTTGTAATATAGGTACATTGGACTTGACATCTTATTATAAAAGTCTTGTTGGGTAGTCAAGAGGAGGCCCAATGGGTCATTAAGTAGATATGCCTAATGTTACTGAAGCTCATGATGGCAAGGTTTAGTCACATACATAAAAGTTTTAGGTTCCCTCTCTAACCTAATATTACTAATTAGAAGAGCCATCTCCAGTGGTCGTGTCCTTCTAATTTCTCTAATTGTGACATTGAATATTCACCATCGGTAATGCCATTAGTTCTGGTTGGATCAAATAATTATTGGAGTAGTTGGATTGCAAAATACTAGTAAGAACTGATGAAAATGTAAAAAAACATCAAGTTGATAGTTTAATTGAACTAGCTTGTTCACACTTTTGATTTTTTTTTTTGTTGAAAAAAAGGCAAAGAAAACCCAAATTGTTAAGGTTCCTTTGATATTGTCTTGTTCACTGACGCAACAATACCTTTGCCTTTGCTATTCACGGTTTGCTAGAAATCCTAGATTAATTTAACCCTAAATATGGCATATACAATAATACATACTGGGTATTATGATTACTTGAAAAAGATGACGATGATGAGGCATCATCCATTATTGATACCTTGAAATTCAACACGATGAGGGAGAAAAACTATTCCTATTCCGCAGTAGATGCTCATGCGTCAGTATCAATGGAACCTCTCTCTGTATATATAAAACAACAAAATGGGTTAAACCCACCCATCATGGTAAACCCATATACAGGACCCATCAACATAACTCACATATGAGTAGTGCTTAACAACAACAGGCCCAATAACAATATTGATCACAATTTGGGTTAAACAATATGCTCTAATAATTTTGACATCCAATTAATCTGGGTTTTATAAAATTGTAATATGATTTATGCTAATCTGCATAAAATTATTCTAACGTTCTCCCACTTGGAAGATAAAAGTCATATTACTTTATTTCAATAAGAAAATAATTCTCCAGATTACTCAAATAACATGTGGCCACAACATGATGTTAAAATCGAGTTAGCACTCTCGACCACTGGTTCAAAATGAGACTACAAGCACCTCAACATTGCGAAAAATCATACTCGATAGGAGTATTGATATCATACATACAAGATACTCATATCCCGATGACCTAAAAAAATGCAGTACATGGGCAATGGAAAAGCACAACAAAATTACATATCAATATGTGATCAAAGTGTAATTCAGAACAAAATGGCCTAAACATCTACCTAAGATGCTTTAAGAGATTTAACAAAAACATCTCAACACAACAATGAAATAAGACTAGGTCCAAAATATCTCTACAATATACTATAATACAAATAAATAAAATTGCACAAATAATAATAATAATAATAATAATAATAATAATAATAATAATAATAATAATAATAATAATGATAATAATAATAATAATAATAATAATAATAATAATAATAATAATAATAATAATAATATTATTATTATTATTATTATTATTATTTGGCAATGATAATTGTTTAAGGTCTTTAGACATAATAATAAAATGATGTCACTATAAAACAACAAAATAAACTTCTACAAACCAAAAACATCAAAAGACCTTACTATACCAAAAATGATCAACAAAGACTTTAACAGCCAAACCTTTGGTTAGAGGATCTACAATCATGAGTTCTGCTGGGAGAAGCAAAAACTCTTGAATCTTCTCTATAATAAACATGTACTTTGAGTTAAAATGTTTTAAAGCACTTAGAGCTCTTATTGATTTGAGAGAAGCAAACTACGATAGAGTTATCATAACAAATAGTAAGAGATTTGGAAATACTCTCAACAATATGAAATTCCAAGTCAAATTCTTTAACCATATTGTTTAATGTATGGCCTCATAGCAAACTCCATACTTTGCCTCCATAGTGGAAGTAGCTGTAAGTGTCTGTTTAGAACTTTTCAAGAAACAACTCCTCCTCCCAACACAAAGGTGGACCCTGATGTGTACTTATGGTCATTTAAGCAACCACCATAATCAGAATCAGAATAGCCTATCAGCTCAAGGTGATCTGATCACCTATAGGTAAGCATATAATCTTTGGTACCTATAGATACCTTATGACTTGTTTTGCAGCCTTCCAATGAGCCACACTAGGTTTGCTCAAGTATCTCCCAAGTACACTAACAATAAAAGTAATATCAAGACGTGTGCACACTTGAGCATATATAAGGCTTGTTACCAAGTGGCTTCAAAACTCAATAGGGGGTGAATTGAGTTTGTCAAAACTTTTTGCAAACAAGCCCTTTTTGGTTTTTTTTGAAGCTATTTACTTATGTGGTGAATGTTACCAAGTGGCTTCAAACTCAAGAGGCAGGGTGAATTGAGTTTGTAAAAGATTTTTATAAACTTTTAAAAAAACACTTGTTTATAAATCTTTGTTGAAGTTATTAATTACCAAAAAGGAGTAGATAGATGAGGATGAGAACTTTTCACACCAAAGATACTAAGAATCAAAGTATTCAAGAGAGCAAACAACTATAAAGGCACAAATATAAAAGAAATAGGCTAGAGATAATAAAACCCCAAGATTTATACTAGCTCAGCCACTCCTTGTCACCTACATCCAGTCCTCAAGTCACATACACAAGATTTTTTCACTAAACTTCAAGTTTCAATAGGTGCTTGCAACCTTTACATCCAAGTGCACCCATAACATCTTTGGGATACCTCACCCTTAGTGTTTAAGCATCACAACAAGGCATACTTAACCCTTTTCTCTCTTGAGGGATACCTCACCCTCTTACAATGATTTTAAGATTTAAAGAAAGATTAAAAACTCTTACAAGAGTAAATAATACAAATTGAAGTCTAATGGGTATCAAGGAATCACACACTAAAGCTCAAAACAAGGGTTTATGAGAAAAGATAGTTAGAACTCGTATTCAATGCTTAAGAATGATTTTCAGATGTTTTCCAACTTCATTTAAGTCTCTAAAGCTTTGTATTTAAAGCCCATGGTGTAATAGAACCGTTGAATGCTAGTAACTAGCTGTTATTTTTCATTTTCAGACACCCAAATAACAGATTATTATGATTTGGTAACCTATTATTTGTGTGTAAGTAAAAAACAAAGTATCATGAAAACTCAAATAATAGATTATTCTTTTTGGATAACATATTATTTGCATTTTTAGAAAACACTGATGTAAGCAAATAACAAATTACTGTGAAGCCATAATTGGTTAGGAACTTTAAAACAACAAAAGGCGCGCTGTTGACTTGTCAAATAGCCTGTTATGAACAGTTCATAATCGGTTATTCCTTTTAAAACAAGAAAAGGTGCGCTACCTGTTGGTCCGTAAATCCGCAAGCGCACGAGTTGACAAGTAATATAAAGGAGAATTAGAGTATCGTGTCCCAAGGGATTGACTAATTAGAAGAATGTTATACTTAACCAAAATTCACAAATTTTTATCCAAGCAAACGAAGGAGAATGGGTTGCAATTAAAATAACAATTTAAGAGAAACAAAATAAGAAAACACCAAATACCAATTCCACAAGAGAAGATGAGAATGATTAAAGCCTAGGGGTCCCTATTCACTTGCTACTTCAATTAATAATTGCAATTAACAAGCACCAATCAATGAAATGATATTTGTTAGCTAATAACCATCAATAGATAAGAGCCTATGTCTAGGACAATTATCCATGTGAAACCTAGTTAATCCACTATGTGTCCATGTGAATTGACATAAGAATCACTCATTGAGACCAATTATCAAACACTTGCTATGCATGACTAATGGGTATGTGTCCATCCCATTAGCTAATCAACACACTCAACCCAATAGAATGTAATTGAACATACATCAACCATACCACATCCATATTCACAACACCCTATTTCTAGTTCAATTGGAATACTAAAATCATGCAATTGATGGCCAATCAACAACAAGCATTAAGCATAGATATGGATGAACAAAACCAATTTCATTGAAAGGATACCCAATTAATTACACATTAATCAAATCCATAGCAAGATCTTAGAGAGCCCCTAGATTAGGGTTTAGTTACACATCATGAAAGAGAAGAAAACAAATGAAATTAAATGGTCCATCAAGTTACAAATCAAGAGGTAAAGGGAAAGAATAGACAAAAATGGAGAGATTCCAAGCTTGATCCTCTTCCTTGATCTTGATTCTCCCTTGAGTCACCTTCAATCCAAATGGGTTCCTCCTCTTCTCACTTGCTCTCTGGACTTCGTGGTTTTTGTTCCAAGACCAAATCTCTCCCTCCCAATCCCCAAATCAGATATTAAAAGCTAATTTTCGTGGATCAGGATGTTTCCCACGCCTAGGCTTGACTCTTCCACGCCTAAGCGTGGTTATGAAGCATGTGGCCTCAGGTGCAATCCACGCCTAGGCGTCATTTTCCCATGCCTAGGCGTGGGTGTCTCTGTCTGAGTACGCTGAAAACCTGAGAGTTACATGCCTAGGCGTGCCTTTTCCACGCCTAAGCATGGAGGTCTCTGCTTGGAAATTCCTGAAATGCTGCGAGGATCACGCCTAGGCGTGAGTTGGCTGCCCTTGCTTCTCTTCTGCTTCCTTCTCCATTTTGAACTCTTCTTTGCTTCCTTATCCTTTCCAAGGTCTTTCCTTCTTGAATTTCTGCGACAAAAACAATGCTTCAATTCAGCAAGTCATAATCCATCTCAATTTCTTAAATACAAGCATTAAAAATTGAATTCTTAAACAATTGAGGTACAAAGCTTAAATCATCAAGATCATGTATGAATTGGACCATTGGGTCTTGTAAATTTAAGGAAAGCATGCTCATATACATTCAAAGCCATGTGAAATAACTTCATTTCCCGAAGTTATCACACCCCCAAACCTAAAGTTTTGCTAGTCCTCGAGCAAACTAAACCCAGCAGGAAAAGGAAACAAAATCCAATCCAAAGGTCAAGAAATATGAGGCAAATTGAACAAGGGCAAAACCAGCTTCCAATTATCATTCATACCCTCAGAAATCACTTTTCAAACCTCACAACAAGGTCCACACATGCAAGAAATTCTCAACTACCATGCTCACCTTTTTATGCCATTTTTGTGCATGAAAGATTTCCCAAGCTCATGAGTTTAAGACCCTTTCCTAATCATGAAGAGCAAGATGGATGAATTATAAAAAGCACATGCATTCTCAAAAGAATGCCCTTCATCCCTTTCTCCACTAATGTAGGCAAGACAGAATCAAAGATCATGAGGGTCTTTTAAGCTTGTAATGTAAGGCTAAGGGTAGTGGCTAAGGAAGAAGGGAAAGGATTTTTAATTCAAACATCAAACACATAATCAACCACTTCCATTGAATCAAGTCAAGCATGTAGATGCATAAACACAAACCAACTTGAAGAATCAATCTTCTTTATTCCATTTTCTCATCACATAATCAAAAGGGCTTTAATTTACACAACCCACTTATTATCTTTCTTTCTTTCTTCTTTTTCTTTTCCTCTTTTCTCTTCTTTTTTTTTTTTCAAAACCAATTTTTGAATGAAAGCTGGTAATCACAATTATTTTTTTTTGGATTAGTTCTTAGCATCATACACAACACTATGGCTCAAAACAACAGAAATGCTTAATTATGTGCTCAACAAGGGACCTGTAATGAGGGGAAGAGATTTTTCTTTCACAAGCATGGTTTAAGAGGGTGGAGAGATTAGGGTTAAAGAAATGAAAATTAGGCCACACACACGCACACTAGGCTTCAAAATGGGTACTAGGGATATCATTTAATCATGGTTGGCTTGAAAAGCTCAATCGGTCCAAATAAGTGCCCTAGTCATTTCATTGAGAACGCATTGCCTAGGATTTCGCCTCAAAAGGGAATCAAACAAGCTTCTAAGATGCAAAATTGACTATACACATGCCAATCATAAATTTCTCCAATCATGCATTTCATTCATATTCCAGAATCCACCACACATGTAATAGGGAATTTCTCTCATACACTAATATAGCAAAAAGTGTAAGCACAAAATTTAAAATTTTTACATGTGATTTCCCAAGCAATGAGGCATATCTGTGATCCACACAATCATTAAATAGTCAAATCAAAATTCCAGCAGGCATAAGTTCAACTTGCCTCTCAGAATACTCATCAATTAAGAGCATAATTCAAACAGCCCACTAATCCTAATCAAGCACTCTCAGATCCACAAATTTGGAAAAACAAAACAAGACCAAACTAAAATTATTAACAACTAAGATTTAAAGCTTTAACAAAAAGAACTATTCTAACTTCAATGCAAAAGCAAAGGAATAAGAGAGAAATCCATATATATCAACAAAAACTAATTCAACAATTAACAAAAAAATTAATAATTCTCCCCCAAACCTAAGTCATGCAGTGTCCCACTGCATACAAAATAAGGAAAGTATCCAATAAGTATAGATAGTGCACTGAAAGTAAAGACAGAAAAACAAAGTAGAAAATAGCATGAAAGCAATAGGCCCTGGTGCCTCAAATCAAGTCATCCTCATCCAACAGGTCATCGCCCTCTGCGCCCATCTCCAGATCATCAGCAGGTGGAGGAGGTGGAGGAGAAGGTGAAGCTGCAACCGGTGGAGCTGCGAAAGGCGAAAAAGATGGAAAATCATCCATTGGGCGCCTCTAACCTAAGGCCATCCAATGAATGCCCTGGTAAAGCGAAGCCAGCATCTCCTGCTGCGTAGTCAGCATCTCCTGCTGCCGATCCAGGCGCTACTCAATGAAGTGTGCCCAGGTGGCATCAAAACCGGAACAGCCGTGGAACAGCCGTGGAAGGTGTGGAGCAGTGCGGGAAGCGAGGCTGGATCTGGAACTAGGGGCTGGACAGGGGCTCGCCTGCGCTTTTCCTAAGCAGTCATAATGGTCTGCACTGCCCGTTCTGTCATAGGAGTCTTTAGCTTCACACGGACTTCAGTGTCCTTCCAAGTCACTTTCGCTTTCTGACACAGCGCACAAATAAGAGAGGGGAAGAACAACGATTTTAGCTTCGAGGTGATGCAAAGCTTGAGGTGATCATAAAGAATCTGCGCAGTGTCCACCCGCTGAAGAGTATGGATGGCATATAGCATGTATGCGCGCTCAGGATAAATCTCTTATCTATGCTCCGTAGGTAGTAATGAGGAGCAAATGAAATGGTTCCACGGGCGCAGCTCTTTGCGCAGACTTTCCTGTTTAATGAAACGGATCGAATGATCTGTGTTGCGTTGCACTTGAATGGGAAAGATAGAATCACAGATGGCTGCCAGTATTGTTTCAAAAGGTGTACCACCATCCTCTTCCGGCAGCTGCAGGGTTTGGTATGCATATACCAGTGGAGGAGGGCCAAGGTGCAAAACCTGGTTGATGCGCTCAATAGAGTAGTTAACCGTCCTCCCTCTAACTTTAGCAGTGGTCTCAAAATGCTTTTCAGCAAATGCGTTAGCATAGAATTCCTTGACTATTGCAGCAATTGGTTCTTCCACAGGATGCTCCGCAAAATGTTGCCAGTGGAGCTCCTTAGTGGCACTAGTAATGGCGGGATATCGTACCACATTAAGGTCATGGAATCCCCTCTTAGCGATGATGTTAATCTTCCTCAAATGCTGCCAGAAGTAATCATATGCCTCTTGAGATACGAAAAACTGTGGGTCAAAGATGGGAATTTCCTCAGCATCCTCTGTGTTACTTGGTTAAGCCTCAACAGTTTTTCTTTGACGCTTTGACATGGTGATTGATTACCTGAAAAGAAGAGGTGCTTATGAGTACCAGTGCACAATATAATGAAGGTGCAGTGCAATCAATCAATCATGGTAGCCAAACAAATACCAATGGTAACATATTAAACAACACAATTAAAAGGGGCAACTACCCAAACCAAGGTTATCCCCAAATCAAATTAATCAGAAATAGGCAAACAGGTCCAACCAGTTATGGACAAACCAAGCAGAAATAAGCAAGTTACAATGCAAACAAGTCTCAGCTTAACCAGTGCACAACTTAGAATCAAACCAAATCAATCACCCAAAAATGACAACAGTTACTAAGAACAACCACATGGTAACTCAAACTTAAGGAACACCTCACGTATGTCAACAGGCAGAGGATTAACACAAATAAACATTAACATTGTCCTTGTTCAGTAGAAAGGACCAAGCCACAAGCCCAATGGAAATAAAAAATATTTATAAACCAGAGGTAAATAATAACTAGCAATCAATTAGAATCAACTTGACCAGAGAGCAAATAATGAGCAATCAACAAATATAATATGTACAAACTACAAAATGCACAAACAGAACACATGATAACCAAAAGAAAAAAGAAAGAGCAGGAAATGGAGAAGCAATCTAACCTTGAAGGAGTAGGAAAAGAACAAGGCACCCGAAACTAGCAAGAAACCCAAAACAAACACACAAACGAAAAGCAGGACGGTGTATTGGTCGTGTGGTGGGTACGGTGGGTACAGTGGCTTTTGGGTGGGGGAAATGTGGGGAAGAGAATACGGTGGAGATGCCTTGGTGGAGAGGGGGAAAGTGTGGGAAAGAAGAAGAAGGAATGGTGGGGAAGAGATGCGGTGAAGGTGTTTGGGTGGAGATGGGAAGGAAAAGAAGAGGAAGAACGAATGGTGGGGAGGAGATGGGAGGGGTTACGGTGGTGTGGATCACGTGGAGAAGAAAATGTGGATGAGGAAGGTTAGAGAAGAAGATTGTGGGGAAGAAGGAGGAAAGGAAGGCTAAGGTGGGGAGGTGAGGGGTTACGGTGGAGTGGGTGGGGCAGAAAGCAGAAAATGAGAATTAGGGATTAGGGAATTGAGAGGGCTGCTGCATTTTGTGCAACAGCAGACACATCACGCCTAGGCGTGACATTACCACGCCTAGGCGTGGGATTTAATTATTATTATTGTTTTTTAAACAGAATATTACGCCTAGGCATGTAAAAATCACGCCTAGGCGTGATGCTCGCAGGCCAGAATTACTGAAAACACAGAGAGGACCACGCCTAGGCGTAGGTAACACACGCCTAGACGTGGAACTCTCTGGAAAGAAACCTTACAGCAGCTGAGACAACCACGCCTAGGCGTGGAAAAATCACGCCTAGGCGTGGGACCCTGGATCAAAATTCTAAATAGCAACACCAGAATACCCCACATCCATGCATCAAAAACACCCTCCTTATTCGCAAACATCTAAGAAACAGCATAGGAATGACATGAACAATCAAAGCTTCAAATTGAAAAACAAACACTATAAAACAATAAAACAAAATCAAATAAAAAAACAAAATAAAAGAAAAATCATGCATAAAATTGTCCTAAGTGAAGAGATAGGGTTAAGAAATTGGGTTGCCTCCCAACAAGCGCCTTATTTATAGTCCTGGCTGGACTTTGCAGATTGTCAAGATGGAGGAGCCAAGGTGAGTGAGTTTTTGTGCCTCTCCACCTCACCACCTAAGTAGAGCTTGAGTCGCTGGTGGTTGACCTTGAACGTTGACTTTGAAACTGGATCCTCTAAGGTTACAGCACCATGGGGAAACACTTCCACCACTAAAAATGGACCTGACCATCTGGATTTGAGCTTGCCAGGAAACAGTTTCAACCTTGAGTTGAATAAGAGGACCTTCTGGCCTGACTCAAAGCTTCTTGGGATAATGTGCTTGTCATGCCACTGCTTCACCTTCTCCTTATATAATTTAGCATTCTCATATGCTTGTAAGCGGAATTCCTCTAATGCATTCAGTTGCAACAATCTCTTCTCCCCGCAAGCGTTAGAATCCCAATTCAATTGTTTGATGGCCCAGTAAGCGTGGTGCTCAAGTTCAACAGGAAGATGGCAAGCCTTACCAAAGACCATTTGATATGGAGACATGCCAAGAGGGGTTTTGTAGGCAGTGCGATAAGCCCATAAAGCGTCATCCAACTTCTTAGACCAATCCTTCCTAGAAGGACTCACAGTTTTTTTAAGGATCCGCTTCAACTCTCTATTAGAAACCTCAACTTGGCCACTGGATTGTGGATGGTAAGCTGTGGCTACCCTATGTTTCACACCATATTTAGCAAGTAGAGTAGCAAAATGCCTGTTGCAGAAGTGTGATCCTCCATCACTGATAATGGCTCTAGGGGTCCCAAACCTTGTGAAAATGTTCTTTTTGAGGAAAACAAGAACCACCTTGGAATCACTAGTTGGTAAGGCACAAGCTTCTACCCACTTTGACACATAATCCACCGCCACAAGGATGTAGCGGTTACCAAAAGATGATACAAAGGGCCCCATAAAGTCAATGCCCCACACATCAAAGAGCTCCACTTCCAAAATGGAATTCAAGGGCATCTCATTCTTCCTAGAGATATTTCCAGTTCTCTGACATCTATCACACTTTGCTGCAAATGAGTGGGCATCATGAAACAGAGTTGGCCAATAAAAACCAGATTGCAACACCTTAGCTGTTGTTCATTCACCCCCATAGTGACCTCCATAAGGTGAAGCACGACAATGCTCAAGTACAGCACTAGTCTCTTCCATAGGAATGCACCTCCGAAGCACCTGATCTGCACCTTGTTTAAAGAGATATGATTCATCCCAAACATAGTATCTGACATCACGGACGAATTTCTTTTTCTGCTGATAAGACAATTCAGTTGGTACCAATCCACTCACAATGTAATTAGCGAAATCAGCATACCATGGATCTGAACTAGCAAACACAACAAATAGTTGTTCATCCGGGAATGTCTCACAAATCAAAGCTGGGTCCGGTTGATATTTCTCATTTTCCAACTTGGAAAGATGGTCAGCCACCTGATTTTCAGCACCCTTTCGATCTCTAATCTCAAGGTCAAACTCTTGCAGTAATAACACCCAACGAATCAATCTTGGCTTAGCATCCTTTTTGCTCACTAGATACTTGATGGCTGAGTGATCCGTGAAGACAATGACTTTAGTACCAACCAAATAAGCCCAGAATTTGTCAAATGCAAAGACAACTGCAAGGAGCTCCTTCTCAGTGGTGGTGTAGTTCAACTGAGCATCAATGAGTGTTCGGCTCGCATAATAGATGGAATGAAAGATTTTATTTTTCCTTTGGCCCAATACTGCTCCAATAGCATAATCACTAGCGTCACACATGAGTTCAAATGGTACGGACCAATCAGGAGTGGTAATAATGGGCGCTGAGACAAGTCTTTTCTTAAGCTCCACAAAGGCTTCCATACATGACTCATCAAACTTGAAGGGCACATCTTTTTCCAACAAATTACATAGTGGTTTGGAAAGCTTGGAAAAGTCTTTGATAAACCGTTGATAAAAGTCGGCATGCCCTAGGAAACTCCGAACTCCTTTCACTGAAATTGGTGGTGGTAATTTCTCAATCACCTCAATCTTAGCTTTATCCACCTCCATTCCCTTATGTGACACTCTATGGCTAAGTACTATGCCCTCTTGGACCATAAAATGACATTTCTCCCAATTAAGCACTAAACTTGTCTCCTCACACCTTTGAAGTACAAGGGCCAAGTTATGGAGACACTCATCAAAGGAATCACCAAATACAGAGAAGTCATCCATAAATATTTCCAAACAATTCTCCACCATGTCAGTGAAAATAGCCATTATACATCTCTGAAAGGTAGCTAGGACATTGCATAACCCAAAGGGCATTCTTCTGAAGGCATAAGTACCATATGGACAAGTGAAGGTTGTCTTCTCTTGATCATCCAGGGAAATGGAAATCTGGTTGTACCCCGAATACCCATCCAAGAAATAGTAGAAAGCACGTCCTGCCAACCTATCCAGCATCTGATCAATAAATGGTAATGGAAAATGATCCTTCCGAGTTGCAATGTTAAGCTTCCTATAGTCCATGCAAATGCATCATCCTGTGACAGTCCTGGTGGGAATCAAATCATTATTCTCATTGGCGACCACAGTCATCCCACCCTTCTTAGGCACACACTGAACTGGGCTCACCCATTTGCTGTCAGAGATAGGGTATATGATACCCGCTTCCAGCCACTTAATGATCTCCTTCTTGACCACCTCCTTCATGATAGGATTAAGGCGCCTTTGATGTTCAATTGTTGGCTTATGATCTGCTTCCAACAATATTTTGTGCATGCATATGGTGGGGCTAATGCCTCTGATATCTGCAATAGACCACCCCAAAGCCCTTTTGTATTCTCTGAGCACTCTGAGCAACTTGGATTCTTGCTCATTTGACAAATATGAAGAGATAATGACTGGCAATGTGGATGAATCCCCCAAGTATGAATACCTCAAATGATCAGGCAATGACTTGAGCTCTAACGTGGGAGGAGTGATTATAGAAGGCTGGAGAATGGGCTTGTCAGAAGGTATGTTCAACGGTTCAAAGCCTGGTTTCCTGAAACACTTAGCAGACGAGTCAAGCAGTTTAATACATTCCAAAACATCTTCCCTATCTACATGCTCATATATGGATGTCAATGATAAAGCAAGAGAATCATCAGTGAAATTAGCATGGAATGCATTATTAACTACTTGATCAATCATACCTATGTAAGAACACTCTTTATGATCATTTGGAAATTTCATGGCCTTGTAAATATTAAAAGTTACATTCTCATCATTGACTTGTATAGTGAGCTCAACTTTTTGAACAGCAATCATAATCTTACCGGTGGCTAGGAAAGGCCTTCCAAGAATCAAAGGTACATTGTGGTCTTCCTCCATGTCTAGGATGATGAAGTCCGCTGGAAAGATGAACTTGTCAACCTTGACTAAGACATCTTCAATGACCCTCTTAGGATAAGTGAGAGATCGGTCGGCTAGTTACAAGGTAACTGAAGTTGGCTTCACCTCCCCCAAACCTAGCCGTTGGAAGATGGATAGAGGCATCAAGTTTATGCTTGCCCCTAGGTCACACAAAGCTTTTCCAAAGAATTGGTTGCCAATGGTGCATGGAATGGTGAAGCTCCCTGGATCCTTCAACTTAGGAGGTAGCTTATTTTGCAAGATGGCACTGCATTCTTCAGTGAGTGCAACAGTTTCATAATCCCCAAACCTTCTCTTCTTAGACAAGATGTCCTTCATAAACTTCACATAACTAGGCATTTGTTCCAAAGCCTCAGCAAACAGTATGTTTATGTGAAGTTTCTTGAAAATATCCAAAAACTTTTGGAATTGAGCATCCAATTTTTGTTTAGCTAGCCGGTTGGGGAAATGTGGAGGTAGTGTATAAGGCTTGTCCTCCTTCTTCTTTTCTTCAACCTTCCTCTCTGCTAGCTCTTCATTCTTGTCAACCTCATTGTTCATAACTAATTCATCTTTTGCAACTTCAACTTCTTTTTCAAGTAGCTTGGTCTTCACATTTCCTTCAATTTCTTTCCCACTCCTCAGTGTTATAGCCTTGCAATGCTCCTTGGGAGAACCTCCTGGATTGTTGATGGTGTCACTTGGAAAACTCCCTTGAGGCCTACTACTTAAGGCTTGGGCAAGTTGGCCAACTTGAGTCTCAAGATTTCTCAAGGAGGCCGCTTGACCTTGCATCAAAGCATCATGTGAAGCAAGCCTTGAGTCGGTCTTAGTCATGTACTCTTACTGGCTAGTCATGAACTGAGCAAACATTTTCTCCAAATTGGAAGTTGAAGTTGATGTTGAAGTTTGGGCTTGAAGGGGGCTCTGCTGTTGAAAACCTGGAGGAGCACGGGGAGCTTCCCTAGTCTGATAAGAAGAGGAAGAAGGACCTTGAACTTGTCCACCCCATGAGAGATTAGGATGGTTCTTCCAACTAGGATTATAAGAATTACCCAAAACATTGTTGTGAATTGCCTGACGAAATTGATTTGCATATTGCACATTTTCCAGGTTAGTTGTGCAATTAGCAGTTGAATGAAGGTCCCCACAATGATCACAAATATCAGCTGAATTATTGGCTCCACTTGCCACAGAATTGACTCCCATGGTGTCCAACTTCTTTGAAAGAGCTGCCACTTGAGCTGTAAGCAATGTAAGAGCATCAACTTCATGAATACCTGCTGCTAATCTCTTGGGAGTAACTCTTTCAGCTAGCCACTAATAATTGTTATTAGCCATTTCCTCCAAAAGGTTGTAGGCTGCATCCACGGTCTTGCTCATGAGAGCCCCTCCAGCTGCTGTATCAATTATGGATCGAATGGAGGTTGTTAAGCTGTTGTAGAAGGTATGAACCAACATCCATTTTGCTATACCATGGTGGGGGCACTTCCTTAGCAACTCCTTGAATCGCTCCCATGCCTTATACAAGGTTTCTCCTTCGAATTGTCTGAAGGACAAGATGTCATTCCTATACTTTATTGCTTTCATGGGAGGAAAGAATCGATCCAAGAACTTATGAGCTAGCTCTTCCCAAGTAGTGATGGAATGTTTAGGTAATGATTGAAGCCATGCCTTGGCCCTATCTCTTAAGGAAAAAGAGAAAAGTCTCAAGCGAGCCGCATCATCAGTCATCCCTTGATGCTTGAAAGTATCACAAATCTCCAGGAAGTTGGCTAAATGAGCATTAGGATCTTCATGGGGAAGATCCACAAATTGTAAATTATTCTGCACCATCTGGATAATAGCAGGCTTGATCTCAAAAGTCTGTGCCTGTACAGCTGGCCTTCTAATGCTAGATCGAATATCTCTAGCATTTGGATACTCTCTCAAGAATCTCTCAGCATTCGCTTCTTCTGCCATCTTCGAGTCACTATCCAATTCAAGTGCCTTTCCTTGTACTAGTCGTTCTCTTAGCAATCTACGAAAAGTCCTCTCGATCTCAGGATCATAAGGAAATTGAGATACACTTTGAGTCCTTCGCATACAAGAGCTAAGTACCTGAAAAAAAAAACAAAACAACAAAGAAAACTTGAAATAAGAATTGTGAATAATTGTAAGAAATAACACAAAATCTAAACTCAATCCCCGGCAACGGCGCCAAAAACTTGTTGAGTCTGAAAATCCGCAAGCGCACGGGTCGACAAGTAATATAAATGAGAGTTAGAGTATCGTGTCCCAAGGGATTGACTAATTAGAAGAATGTTATACTTAACCAAAATTCACAAATTTTTATCCAAGCAAACGAAAGAGAATGGGTTGCAATTAAAATAACAATTTAAGAGAAACAAAATAAGAAAACACCAAATACCAATTCCACAAGAGAAGATGAGAATGATTAAAGCCTAGGGGTCCCTATTCACTTGCTACTTCAATTAATAATTGCAATTAACAAGAACCAATCAATGAAATGATATTTGTTAGCTAATAACCATCAATAGATAAGAGCCTATGTCTAGGACAATTATCCATGTGAAACCTAGTTAATCCACTATGTGTCCATGTGAATTGACATAAGAATCACTCATTGAGACTAATTATCAAACACTTGCTATGCATGACTAATGGGTATGTGTCCATCCCATTAGCTAATCAACACACTCAACCCAATAGAATGTAATTGAACATACATTAACCATACCACATCCATATTCACAACACCTTATTTCTAGTTCAATTGGAATACTAAAATCATGCAATTGATGGCCAATCAACAACAAGCATTAAGCATAGATATGGATGAACAAAACCAATTTCATTGAAAGGATACCCAATTAATTACACATTAATCAAATCCATAGCAAGATCCTAGAAAGCCCCTAGATTAGGGTTTAGTTACACATCATGAAAGAGAAGAAAACAAATGAAATAAAATGATCCATCAAGTTACAAATCAAGAGGTAAAGGGAAAGAATAAACAAAAATGGAGAAATTCCAAGCTTGATCCTCTTCCTTGATCTTGATTTTCCCTTGAGTCACCTTCAATCCAAATGGGTTCCTCCTCTTCTCACTTGCTCTCTGGACTTCGTGGTTTTTGTTCCAAGACCGAATCTCTCCCTCCCAATCCCCAAATCAGATATTAAAAGCTAATTTTCGTGGATCAGGATGTTTCTCATGCCTAGGCTTGACTCTTCCACGCCTAAGCGTGGTTATGAAGCACGTGGCCTCAGGTGCAATCCACGCCTAGGCGTCATTTTGCCAAGCCTAGGCGTGGGTGTCTCTGTCTGAGTACCCTGAAAACCTGAGAGTTACACGCCTAGGCGTGCCTTTTCCACGCCTAAGCATGGAGGTCTCTGCTTGGAAATTCCTGAAATGCTGCGAGGATCACGCCTAGGCGTGACTTTCCACGCCTAGGCGTGAGTTGGCTGCCCTTGCTTCTCTTCTGCTTCCTTCTCCATTTTGAACTCTTCTTTGCTTCCTTATCCTTTCCAAGGTCTTTCCTTCTGGAATTTATGCGACAAAAATAATGCATCAATTCCGCAAGCCATAATCCATCTCAATTTCTTAAATACAAGCATTAAAAATTGAATTCTTAAACAATTAAGGTACAAAGCTTAAATCATCAAGATCATGTATGAATTGGACCATTGGGTCTTGTAAATTTAAGGAAAGCATACTCATATACATTCAAAGCCATGTGAAATAACTTCATTTCCCGAAGTTATCATTACCGACTTGTCAAATAACCTGTTTTGGAAATTCTATAATCAGTTATTGCCTCTAGATAACTTGTTATTAGCTTCCAAATAATCTATTATTAGTTGCAGATAATCTATTATTGGCTAATATAATATCCTCTCTAACATGTTAGACTTGTATATGGTTACAGAGGTAGTATAATATTTGCTCAACATGTCTGTTTAATTTTATGATTTTTTGAGTTTGTTTAGTCACTTTGCTATAGCACTATATGTTAAAAATAGTTGTTATTAGCTCAGGAAATGACTTAAACTGCTTAGTTAATGGAAATAAATATAGAAGATTTGTTTTTATGTCACAAATGTGTTAAATCTCATGTAGTTAAAGTTTGAGGGTAAATTGAGTTAGTTTGTTATTTTTAAGTACATTGAGTGAATATTTTAATACAAGATTGACTTAGCAGATATATGGAAATTTATGGAAATGATGATAATATGATTGAGATGAATCCTAGTATTTTTCATAATACTTGTGGACGTTAGGAAATTTAATTTTTTAGAATCAAAGTGTTCTTAATAGGTATAGAGTTTTAGCAAAATATCTAATTTTGCTTTTGAGTCACTGTTCTCATCTTTCTTTTCTTAACTTTCTTGCCTATTTCTCTTGTTTTCTCTCCCGTCTCACGTTAATAGCACCAACATCCAGAGGAGAAAACAAAGAAATAAAGGAAGAGGAAAATAAGGAGGAAGAAGAGAAGAGAAAGAGGAAGGCAAAGAGGAAAGCTAGAGCTTGATCATCATCTTGACTATAAGAGGTAGGGGTGATTGTTGTTCAACTTCTATCCTTTGTTTTTCTCTTCATGCTTGTGAGTTGCATGTTGGACATAAAAATGGGTTTTCTATGGTTTTTCCACAGTTTGGGTTGAAAGAGCATGTTGGAAATTTAGTTTAGGTTTAAGTTTGAGCTAGTCTATGCATGATTGTTGGTTTTGATCATAGGAATATCCATGAAACACCTTGAGTTAGGAGTTGAGAAATGAGTATTTAAGTTGTGGTTTTGTTCATAAATCCATGCTTAGATGAGTTGTAATTGTACATGAGGTATATATCATGTTTAGAGGTCATGATTATGCTTGGAAACCACTTAGAACTTGAGTTTGAAAGGTTAGAAATTGGTTTGGAAACCAATAGAATAAAGGATATGATTCTGGTGCACTAGCGCCTAGGCGCTAGGAGTTAGGCGCCCAAGCGCCCACTGCCCAAAAACCTATTTTATGTAAGGCTGTGAGGCTAGCGCCAAGGTGCTAGTGTGTGTTGGGAATTGTGAATACATCACGCAATGAAAAAATAAAAATCCCCACCAAGGATCCAAGCGAAAAGAGACCATAATCTATGTTTTTGAGTTTATCTCTTGAAGCGAGATGAAAAAAAACAAATGACATGAATCACTAACACTGTAACAGCGATGATGTCTCTATGGTATCCATGCGAACAGACTCACAAATGTCAAACGTCCGCAAAAATGAGTCTCACGTCTCTGACATAGTGCTAGTTGTAACACCCCGAAAATTGCATGTTTCATGATATATATTCATTTTATAATATTTGTGATTTTTGTAAATTTTTCAAAAATTATTTGAATTGTTTGATTATTTTAATATATTCTTTGATTTGTGTGCGCTCTGACCGGGGCCGGGAAAATGAAATATTTTTCCTAGGGCCAAAAAATCTTGGACTGTGAAAATGGTGATGGGGGATCTTACTAAACCCGATGTCGGACACAGTTTATGAAGTTTTCATTTTTTGAGATTTTATCTGATAGATAAAATTTGAGTACACTCTATTATCCATTGGACAATAGATATCAGTGTTGTTAACTGTAACTTTTATCTATTCGGTAAAAACTTGTAATAAAAATTTAGTAGATTATTTCTATCTAGTCACTTTTATGATATCATCTAAGTGACATCATTACATGACATCACGATTTGATTTTTTAGAAAAACGTGGGAAGTTTCTCAAGGAAGCTTTGGGAGAAGCTTGCAAAGGAAGCTTTGCTCCTTCTCCTAAGAGGTGCACGGTTTTGGAAAGGAGGAAAAGATGACAAAGTTGTCATCTTTTCACAAAAGCTATCACTTTCTCTCTCACTTTTCTCTTCTCTCATTTTTTTCTCATTTTCTCTCATTTTCCTTTATACCTCACGGCCACCCTCACCAAAACCCCTATCTCATTTTCTTTAATTTCACTCATCTACTCCTTGAATCTATATCTCTTCCTAAGACCATTTGGGTGAAGATTTTGGCTTGTTCAAGTGATTCTACAATCTAGAACTTGAAAGCTTCTAAGGTAAAGTCCTTATCTTTCTTAAGCTTTCCTTATTTGTTTGTGAATGACTATCTATCCAATATTTTATTCCATTTCTTTCTCCCAAGGCTCACGGCCATTGGCCCTTGAAGGACCAAAGATTTGATTTTTATGCTATCACCTAGTTCATTTCCATTTTCTACCAAGAATCAAGAAAACAAAGTATAAAACTCTCTTTTTTTCTCTTAAAAAGCCTCACGGTCACACCCTCAACCCACTCTCTTAATATTCTTTAATTTCATCCATCCACATCTCTTGAATTAAAACCCCATACTAAGACATTTTGTTGTTGTGGGTTCTTTCAAAATCATCTTGTTTCCAAGCCCTAAATGTTGATGCTTGTGTGTTGTTTTGTTTTAAGGATCTTCTTGGAAGGAGAAGCTTTTTCAAGAGGACTTACAAGGAGCTAGGAGGCTACACCTAAGGTAAGAGGGAGATTAACCTCATTAACCATGCTATGGTGGTGAGGAATGAATGGTAGTGTTGGGAGTGGAGAGTCCACGTGAGGATTCATCCACTCGATTGTGTGACTTTTGACTTATGTTTATTTGATTTTGTATGATTATATGATGTTGTTGTATGCAAAGATGATTGCGATGACTTAATGGATATATGTGAAGATGTGATTTTGATAGTGAGTATGAATTTAATTAATTGTGATGATTAAAATATGTGGCATGCTATGATTATATTGCAAATGAATGATTTTTGGGTTTCCTTGATCTCTTGAGGCTTATTGGCCTAGGAAGAGGTATCTATGAGAAAAGTATTTATTGATTAAGGGCTTAGATGATTAGGTGACAAAAACATGATTCATGAGGTTACAAGTTGAATGAGGAAAGAAACAAGTTTTTACCATTGAAAAGAATTGATTTTGGCCATGATATTTGATAATTGGATGAAAGAGTGAATTGGAGACCTAAAATATTTGATAATGGGATGGAAGAGTAATTAGGATGGAAAGTATTTTATTTAGAAGTTGGATGATGAAAGTTTTAGAAAGAATGTTAGAAAATATTGTTTAGGTAAATTGGATGACAAATTAGGGTTAAAAGGATTTATAAGTAAGAGAGAAGATAATCATAATGTCATGATTTTGAGGAATAATAACTTTTGGATATACCAATGGAAAGGATTTTGGGGATAATTGGAATAATGGAAAATGATTTATTTGTGGTGAATCTACTTGACTTGATAATCGAGAATTTAATTAAGGATTCATAAGATAAGAATAGAAAAGAATAAATTTATCATTTAGCAAAAGAGCGATTTTCGGTCTTGAGAAGAAAAACAAGCTTGAGAAAGGAACAGTGAAAACTTGAAAGACTTAGAGGAACAGGAAAAGAATTGTGAGGTTAAGACAATGTGATTTCTTTTTAAGTTTTAGTGAACGATATGAGGAAAGGTCACTCGAGGAACATAGTTAGAAGAGTTTGGTGATTAGGATTGATTTCTACCCTTTTTTCTTGAAAATGTTATAATTAAGGCCTAATGGTGAAATAATGGTTCTATATGCTAAAGAAATTAGTAAGAATGCTTTATGTGAATTGATAGTGATAACTCTTGAATTTGCACAACTGAGATACTTTATGAAAGAATGCATTAGCATTGTGCTTTTGCGCCAACGTACTAGACCCAAGTGGATTGTGGATTTAGCATTATACTTTTGGGCTAACGTACTGGACCCGAGTGGATTGTGGAACCGAAGTACAGGACCCGGGTGGATCATTGATATTATGTAATTGTATAGGTGGTTATATAATATCATTGTTGCTATTGGTATTGGACAATTGTATGGGCGGTTGCTTTAATACCATTGGGAATGATATAATGGTGGTTTCATTTCATTGTTCATGCATTGAACATTATACAGTCAGCTTTTGTGCCTAGGACTGAGCGAGAACTTACAGGATAGTGTGATCTGTGATGGATCTCAGTGGGCGTCAGGGCGAGGTGACCCACTTAGTGATTTGTTATCACATTGTATACCCCTGGTCGTAGAGAACCATTGGAACGCACGATGAGGACCCGACAAACACTATCCTTTTTATGGTCCGGCATAGAATATTTTTTGAAGGGGTACAAATCTTTTGCAATGTTCATCTCTGAATTCTTGATCTCCATGGAGTAGGAACTGGTTGCATTGTGCATAAGGATGGTTAGCATATACATTGTGAATATGCATAGTCAGTGTACATCTTGTTGTGGTTTGGTCAATGTTTATGTATTTGATGTACCTTATTGAATTATATATTAGTTGATAACATGACTATATCTGTTGATGTTTCATATCCCCATGTTAATATGATTATATATGTTATTCCTTGATATTGTTGTTTGTGAAAGGCATTATTGCCTTTCGTTGTGTTTCTTGCTGCCATGATGATATTGATGTAGGGGATCTCACCTATTCTATTGTATTATTTTGTCTGTTTCTGTTTTTGTACTTATGATGGAAAAGACTGTGATGGCAGCAAGGCAAGATCCGCGAGGTTTCACTAGGCTACAACATGGGGGCATCAAAGCGTGGAGTGTTCAGTGAGACACGGGGCGCATTCGGTATGACGGAGATGTCACTTTGCTTTAGAATAGGACCCGGCATAAGGCAGCTATGTTTGCTATGGATGCAGTTGTTCACTTAGAGTTCTGTATGCCTCTTGGGGAGCTTTGGAATGATTGGAGAGCTTCCTCTAGGGAGGACTCTGTGGAGTCGACTGCTCAGACTCCCATCCGTAATGTCATGCCCTGACTAGGGGTTTTGTTTGCTGGGGATCCCGAAGGGGATCTAGATGAAAATCAGGTGCAGGACCCTGTTCTATAGGTGTTTGGACTTGGACAAGGCTCAATCTTCATTTGGTAGTTATATGTAAATATTTACTTTTTGGAGTACTTAAATGTTATGCTTTTGGAACATGAGATGATGTACTTAAAAGTGTAGTAAACTTTGTTTTATGAAAAACCCTTTATTAAGTTCTTATAACTTGAGTCCTTTATTTATTTTGGTAAGCTTATGTTATCCATTAAAAAGAAATTTTTAAAACTCGTATTTTACAATATCAACTTTTATAACTTGGTCAAAGTTCTTTTTAGAAAAGGAGTCGGTCTAAAATATGATGCCCTCTTGGAGGGGGTGTTACAATTTGGTGTATCAAAGCAATTCATCCTGTTGAGCCGGGGTATGGACTAACTGTGCTTAGGCAGGTAGAAATTTTTGTGTATGTGTTGTGTATTTCCTTGTCTCTTGTTTGAGATGTTAAAAGAGGATTGCATAAGTTGCTTTAGGTTGGATGTTAGTAGTTACTGTTACATAGTTACATGATATTGAGGACTGGCTAACTCAATATGTAATGTTCTATGTGGATAGGAAACTATGACTTCAACTAGGTAGATTAGGAGAATAGAGGTTCTTCTAGTAAGAGTCCAGTTGGATGACTGAACTCGTGTCGAATTGTTTGTACCTACACCTTTTGGAGTGGTACCTCTAGGGTGGGGAAAGTCCAAGTCTGAATCTTTTGGGTTTATGGGTAAGTTTGCTTTGTTTGTGCTGTGTGTTTCTCTGAAACTAAACACAGAGATGTATTGCTTGGTCCCTGAAAGGAGACAATATTATTTACAATGGTTACTTCTTGTTTCCATTGTGTTTTGACTTATCTGTTTTTGAAGAAAGGGCAATAGCTCGCGATAGGCGTACACGTGGGAATGTGGAACGCAACAATGAAGAGATGATTGCGACTGCAGAAGCAATACAAAGAGTGGCTAGCGTAACAATACAATAGAACCAGAGGGCCGCTTAGCAATAATAGGAACTGGTAGCCAAGGCTTAGATTTTGTTGGAGTTGAATCAGTATCAGGATATGGGACCCCATAAGATTGGACCATATTGGTTCCGAAAGAAGAGAAATTGTAAGGTCAAGCGATTCCGGCAGAAATCATATTTTACGGCCACCAGGTAATCACCACTAACAGCAGACGGTTGGAGAAGTACTAGTTGTAACACCCTGAAAATTATTTGTTTCATCATAAATAATTATTTTATAATATTTATAATTTTTGAGAATTTTTCTGAATTTTTTTCGAAAATGTCGAATATTTTAATATATTCATCATTTTGCCATCTAACACATTTGGAAGTCAAATTATTTTTACCACATATTTCTCTCATTTCTATTTCTAACTTTTCACTTATCTTTCTTCACCCATTTCTCTCCTCACGTCCACTTCTTTTTTCTGCTCTCTCTCTCACGGCTGGAGCCCCATTCCTCCACCCATTGTTCTCATTAAACCTTCAAGCTCTCACACTCCTTGCACCCATATTGTGATTGGAAGACCACCATCTTTAAGGAAATCATCTTCAAGAACTCATCATCCCCTCCATTTTCATCTTCTTCCACCAAGCTCCAAAGCTTGAACCTTTGAGCTAAACGTCTACAAACTCTTTCATTTTTCCATCTCATTTTCATATTCCATGATCATATTGGTGACCATGGATGTTTTATCTAAGCTTGGGTGGTGATTCTTAAAAGTTTGGATATTTTAGGACCTTGAGGTGGTGAAAAATGAAATTCCCAAAGAAAAGGAGATTTCTTTCTTTGTTCTTCACTTAGGTAAGAGGAAGACTGTCCACTTTAACCTCTCTTGGTAGTGGGAAATCTGTTTGGGTGATGGAATGTGTTGTGTTTCTCTTGATTGGTATTTGACTATATCGGTGTATGTTGATGTTTATAAAATGTGTTGATGGATTGATATTTTGGGTGTGCCATAAGTGACCATATGACATAATATTGATGTTGGTTGAGCTAAAAGTGATTGAATGATGATGATAATGAGATTTGATGGTTTGGTTTGGATTAAATAGCTTAAAGACTCTGTTTTTCTGTAAATATGAGCTGTGTAATCGATTACATGGGTGATGTAATCGATTACAGAGCTCTTGGAACTGCAAAATAATGTTTCTGGGAAGCTTGTAATCGATTACAAGGTTAATGTAATTGATTACAAGGCTCCTGGATTGAGTGTAATCGATTACACGACTCATGTAATCGATTACCAGGCTTCGAAAATTGAATGTAATCAATTACATGACCCATGTAATCGATTACCAGGCTACTGGAAAGGATGTAATCGATTACACACTACATGTAATCGATTACATTGATTCTATTGGGTTTGTAATTGATTACCAATACCGTGTAATCGATTACCAGACCCCGAAAATGATGATTTTGGTTTAAAAATGATGGAATTGAGTTTCTTTAACCATGATAACCCAAGTATAAATTTTAAATATTGAAATTGAGGAATTGAAATCATTATGATGATGAAAAAGAATATGTTCTAACAAAATTTGAGAAATGACCTCATGATTGAATTGAATCATATGAGATTAATTGATGTACTTGAACATCCATGATAAGCATGATTGAAGCATGCATGAGAAAGTCCATTGGACTATTGTTAAGGCCAAGTTGCCTAGGAGTTGAATTACACTTGTGTGCGGGTGCGAATAGACTAGTGTAGGTCCTGCTGTTGACCTTGGGGGCATCGGGGTACGGGCGTCTCACAGGGGACAGTTGGTAGCCCCTCTGGGCCGTGAGATAGGCCGATACAAACGTACCAACGATCCTGACCGAGACACTGTCTTATGTCACGATCTGTGTAGAATGTCTTGTATAATGCCATGACGTGCACGATGATAAATTGAGAATTTAAAGCACTTGTTGGCCTCGGCAGCCGAGTTACAGACATGTCTTCTGATCATTGTCTCCAAATATTTTGTGTCTTGCTCCATGGAGTAGGATTTTTGGTACCATATACATGTGCATAATGAGTTAACACATCATTTGACATTTATTTATTTATATGATGATTAGATTCTGTTATTTTATTGATATACGACTGCCTGAAATTGCTAAATTGCTTATCATACTGCTTATTGACGATGTTTATTATTCCTAAAATGTTATGTGGGTGTCATGCGCCATTTTATTTTTGCACTGCCATAATTGGTAATGTATGTTGGAGGTCTTACCTCTTTCCTGTATTTCTATTTTTCTCTGTCGGTATTTATGTTCCATCGAAGACGTCGGGGACGGGGGTGAAGCTCATGAATTTCCCGGCTTCTGGCCTTACCGCGACTAGTACCTGTTTTTGGGATCATGGCGGCACGTCCGTGAGGATTCTTAGGTTATGTGCGTCTGGCCTTCCTCGGAGGTCCAGACTGCTGGCACATTAACCTTAATTCTGATCATTGCATCTACGAGGGAGACATAATGGTATCGTTGGCTTGGGGGTGTCATGACCTGCCCATCTTCACTTGCAGCGTCAGTTTACGTTTGGAGTTTTATCTGTCCATCAGGGAGATGTGGGGTGATCGTTATTACACCCCACAGGAGGATTCTTTCGTTTCCACTACTTGAGCCCCGGTCCGTAACTCGGTGGCTCCTATGTGGGTTTCCTCGGATGAGGAAAACCCTGAAGAGGAACCCGAGGAGAATCCTGATACAGTTCTTTCTTCTCTTAGGGACTGATACTGTCGGTAGTTACTGATGGTTATCTGTCTTTTGGGGCCTTAATATCTTTTTGGGGGTCTGTATATCATTTTGGGGGCTGGTAAAGCTTAGGCTTCTTTTTGATGAGTCTTTATGTTTATTGAATCACAGTCTGTATCTAAACAGTATATATATACATATGATGTATCTTTTGTATGGATGTATGGGTTAGTCTTTATGTTTTCCTCTTATAATTATATATATATATATATATATATATATTCACCATTTTATTTATACAACTAAAATCAAACAAGTTTAATATAATGATATATCATTGTACATGTAGGATGGTTTGGTGTATGCTTTATTTCTATTTTGCTCTTCATTGCAATTATCCTTATCATTATTTTATTAATTATAACAAAAAAAAAATATACTCACTAATTTAATTACACGACTTTAACTAAGTAAATTTATGTTCATAAAAAGAACCGGGTCTTAACTTATATTTTTATTTTTCGCATTGTAAATGACAATGTGAAGCTCCCTCCCAAAAAGGGGTGTTACATTAAGTTGGTATCAGAGCCCCGGTTTATGTTTCTTTGGGTCTTGTGATTGAGTCTGTCTTATTTGTGCTGTGTGAATCTCTTTGTTTGGTATTCCTAGTGGATACAACTGACTTTCCTTGTGTTTTCAGTTAATCTGAATTGAGAAAGCAAGATGGCACGTGGTGGAGACATGACAGCTGCTATAGAGGCAATGCAAAGGATGGCCGAAGTCATAGCATAACAGACTGAACGAGCTACTCAACAACAAGAGAGAGTTGCTTAGCAACAAGAGAGGGCTGCTCAACAGCTCGAAGCTACTGCTAATGCTCAGAACTTGGCGGAGTTTCGTCACACAATCCTCCCCAATTCAAAGGAGAGTTCAATCTGAATAAAGCCAGTTTATGGATCAAAGAGCTAGAGAAAGTCTTCTGAGGCATGAATTGCGCCGAGAATAAGAAGGTGACTTATGCTACCTTTATGTTGGTTGGCAATGCTGAGAACTGGTGGTGCGGGACGCAAAGAATGCTGGAGGCTAAAAATCACGAGATCACTTGGGATTTATTCAAGGATAAGTTCTTGGATAAGTACTTTCCCATGAGCACGAGACATGCGAAGGAGATGAAGTTTCTCAACCTAAGGTAGGGGAACATGATCGTTAGTGAATATGCAGCGAGATTTGAAAACTTGTCACAGTTTTCAACGTACTTTCAACACCAACCGAATGAATCCTGAAGTGTCAGAAGTTTACAGAATGACTGAGATATGAAGTGAAGAAAGCTGTTATCACACTGAAAATTAATGAGTTCTCAGAGCTGCTAGATACATGCTGCGAAGTGGAAGCTCTAGAGCAAGCTAGAGATACAAGGAGTAGGAACTTTAGACCTACAAGGTTCCAAAGAGGTGGTGGCAACAATTCTAATCGCTTCCAAAAGAAGCCCTATTCCCGACCAACAGGAAAGTAGCAACAGACAGCGGGTGGAAGTTCTGGTGGAGGTTCTACTGGGAACCGGACCAACCAAAATGTGGCATATCCCTCAAAATACCTGAAGTGTGGGAAAGATCATTTCATGAGGGATTGCACTATAAAGGCAATCATTTGTTTCCGATGTGGCAAACCTGGCCACGTATCCTGAGACTGCAACCAAGCGAAGGCTGAACCTTCAGTCAATGCTGCAAGGGCCAACAAACCGCAAGTAGGAGGACAGGTTTATACCATGTGCGGAGCTGAAGCCTCCGAGTCTGAAGACTTGTTCCAAGGAGAAGGAATCATAGAAGGTAACCTTTTGACTGTACTGTATGACTCTAGGGCAACCCATTCTTTCATATCTTATGACTGTGTGCTACGACTTAGTTTACTAGTGTTTACCTTACCTTTTGATTTGACTTTTTCTACCCTACTGATAAACTGGTAGTTACTACCAAAGTCTGTTTAAATTGTCTCTTGATTGTTGAAGGTCGAATCTTTTCTATCGATTTGATCTGTTTACCCCTTTCTCAGCTAGATATAAATTTGGGGATAGACTGGTTATCCTCCAACCGTGTTCTATTAGATTGTTCAAGAAAAAACCATAGTTTTCCCTGTGGATGAGGATTCTAGATACTTGATGGCCAACCAAGTTCAGGCTCTCTTGAAAGAAGGAGCTCACGGATACATGCTATTGTCTTCTTTGAAAGTCAATAGTAAGGTTGATGTGAACACAATTCCAGTGGTGAATGAATTTCTCGAAGTCTTTTTGGAGGATGTACCTGGCTTACCACCGGCGAGAGAAATAGAATTTGCTATTGACCTTGTACCGGGAGCTGGTCCCGTGTCTATAGCACCTTATAGGATGTCACCAACAGAATTGGCTAAACTTAAGAAGCAGCTAAAGGAGCTTTTGGAAAAGTAATTCGTCAGACCGAGTGTATCACCCTGGGGAGCACCAGTACTGTTAGTTCAAAAGAAGGATGGTTCATCAAGGTTGTGCATGGACTACAGACAGCTAAACAAAGTGACAATCAAGAATAAATATCCACTCCTAAGAATTGATGACTTAATGGACCAACTGAAGGGAGCAGCGGTGTTTTCAAAAATTGACCTGCGATCTGGGTATCATCAGATATGAGTGAAGATGGAAGATATATCCAAGACTACTTTTCGTACCTGATACGGCCATTACGAGTATCTTGTGATGCCGTTTGGTGTGACGAATGCGCCTGCTATCTTCATAGATTATATGAATTGGATCTTTCATCCTTACTTAGACAGGTTTGTTGTTGTCTTCATCGATGACATCCTGATATACTCTCAAAATCAGGAGGATCATGCTGAACACCTCAATATAGTTCTTCAGATTCTGAAGGAGAAAGAACTGTATGCCAAACTGTCAAAATATGAATTTTGGCTGAAAGAAGTTAAGTTTTTGGGTTATATAATCTCGAAGGACGGGATTGCAGTGGATCCATCAAAAGTGGAGGCAGTGCTACAATGGGAAAGGCCTAAGTCAGTGACAGAGATTCTGTTACCAAGTGGCTTTAATACTCAAGAGGGGGAGGGGGTGAATTGAGTATGTAAAACAAGTTCACAAATCTTTTGCAAATCGTTTGAAGATCAATTTTCATTAAAGCTATTGGATGATTAGAGATGATTGGATAGATGAGATAAACACTTTTACTTATAAATGTAATAGCCAAAGGAAACAATATTCAAGCAATTCAATAAAACAGTGCACAACAATGATTTATCCTGGTTCAATCACCAATCCACTTGTGATCTACGTCCAGTCCCTAACCAACTACTTGAGATTTTTGACTATATCTTCAAGCTTCCAACAGGTGCTTGACAACCTTTACAAGATGGAGCACTCAATACACCTTAGGATACCTCACCCTTATGCTTGAGCCTCTATTTCCAAGGGATGCCTCACCCTCTCTAGAAATTATACAAAGATTGAATAGGTAAAAACTCTCTTCAAAGAGCAGATGATACAAATGGAAGTTCAATGGGTATCGGATTCACAGTTTACGCTCAGAAACAGAGTATTAATGGAGAAAAGATGGAAACTCATTTTTAATGCTCAACTAAGGTTTTTTCAGATTGATTGTCTAACATTCATAAATGCCCAACAACTTGTATTTATAAGCCATTGAAGTTTAGAGCCGTTGGGAGGTGGTTGGAGCATTAAATGCTTCATAACTATCCGTTAATTTCTGTTTCTGGAAAGCTCTCTTATTCGAATAAGAGAATCCTTATTCGAATAAGGCTTTAAATAGCACAAGTGTGTTTTCCTCTGTAATATGTTATTTAAATAACATCTTTGTTATTCGAATAACCACTTAAATATATGGCTTCTGGGAAAACATGCTATTCGAATAACACTCATGTTATTCGAATAACTCATTCAAATTTTTGATTTCCTGGGATCTTGTTATTCGAATAATTGGTTTGTTATTTGAATAACCATTTAAATATATGGTTTTGTGGAAAGGCTTGTTATTCGAATAACGAATCTTTTATTCGAATAACCATTTAATTAATTGATTTCCCGGAGATGTGTTATTCGAATAACACTTTGTTATTTGAATAACTCATTCGTGCCAAAACACTTTTTGAACCATTTATTCGAATAGCACAGAGCTTATTCGAATAAATTCTTTCCTGAAAGATTATTTGGAATCTCTGACTTATGTTATTCGAATAAGGAACCCCTTATTCGAATAATACATGAAAAACATGTTTTATACCTTTTTAAAAGATGTTCTTGATTCTATATGATCTTGTAAGCTTATGGACACGAGATGGTTGTTTCTTTGGAAATTAAAAATCATATTAAAGTCTTGAAAACTTGTGTGCTATTTTGAAATGTAAGATTGAGCAATTGTGAGTCTTTATATACCTTTACAATTTGATTGAAGTCCTAAAAGCTATACTTGACAGTCTTGGACTTGATCTTGCAACATCTTTAAGTTTGTTATCATCAAAACTGAAACACCCCTTGATTTAAAAACCACGGCACAATCGTCATTATGTCACGGTCACTAAATTTTGGCGTATTACGATTGTCAAATAACAAATTTCCCAAATTATTAATCATTTCACATATGAAGAAAATAGGAGCCACGAATCAGTAGTTACATATACAACCAGTTAAAATATGAATTATAAGATGTACTCAAATTACAACATTTAAGACTGGATAATCACCTTAATGCATACATATACCTAAAAACTACTTCATACAAGTAATGCAAAATAAAATATAAACTACTCGCACCATATCCACGACTAAGGAGTTGGGCACTCCATCGGATCCCGAATGCGTGAGGCAACTCCGGGCTCACCGACGTAGTGAGAAATACAGAATAAGGTCTTCAATCACAGTCCTCTTCATGGTCAAAGTCAGATCCCCAACATATCGCATACGCTTATCGGTCCAGTCGACTCGCCAAGTCTTGGCACCACTAGTGACCACAATTCGAACGAACCCAATAGAACTCCCTTCGCGACGACATCACCGGATACAGTGGGTCAAACCAAGAAAGTCTAAAAGAATCCAACCTCGTTCCCACTTATAGTTTTTAACCAAAAATTGACATAGAGCATGAAAAGTACAAGAAAGAGGTAAGACATCCTACCATCATTACCAATTATAGCAACAAGAAACTAAATGGCGCAAAGCGCCCACGTAGAATTTCCAAATAATAATCATAAGCATTAAATAGCAGAAATAAACAAATAAGCAGTTCCAGGCAGTATATATATAACAGTAAGACAACAATTCCAAATTATAATAATCATAAATACCAGATAATTCATGGACTCACTATGCACATGCATACAATAGTCAAAATCCTACTCCATGGAGCTAGACACAAACAGTCGGAGAGAAAGATCAGGCGACATGTCTGCAACTAGGCTGCCGAGGCCAAAGTGCTATAATTCTCAATTTATTCACGTGCACATCATGGCATTATACAGACAGTCTACACTAGATCGCGATATAGGACAGTGTCTCGGTCCAAATCATCAGTGTGTTTGCATCGGTCTGCCCCACGAATAGAGAGCAACCAACTGTCCATTGCGAGGTACCCGCACCCTGACGCCCCCAAGATCAACAAGTGACCTACACTTGTCTATTCGCATCCGCACAAAGGTGTGTTCAACTCTTAGGCAACTCGGCCTTGACATAGTCCAACGGACATTCACAATGCATACAGACTCTATGCATAATCATGTATGATCATTATTACATATTATTCCACAATATACCACAATTGGCCAAAGCAAGAATCAACACAAACATTGGTCACTCACATGGACCCACAACATTATAATATTAAAATTTAAATGAATTAACGCATTTTTTAAGGTGTATTATGAATTCTTGCTTAGGTTTAGCTTTTCTTACGAAGTTTGTCTCTAAAGGAATTCTCTTAGTTAATTAGATTCTCTTAGGTAATTTATTCATATACACTTAGAAGGTTATTCTACGATCTCAAAGTCTCACACTCTCTTGTTCTTACCCTAATTAAAATTATCCCAAGTCTTATGAAAGTTCCATTCTTGGTTCTTTAAAATTTATGAATCTCAAAGTATAATTTAATTTTCCAATTTGCTAATTCTTGCATCCTATTACCATTAATTTAATCACTAGGTGTTAGGTGATAAATGATAATTTTGGATTCGATGGAGAAGATGCCTCTAGTGTACAAATGTGAGGCTACCTTTCGACAAAAAATAATATGACAGAATGATGAAAGATGGGAGAACATTATTTCATAAGAATGGCTAAAAGTCAAGTTCTGTCGAATGAAGATTCTATCGAATGAAGATAAAAAACTGTCGAATATACTAGAAGGTCAGCAGAAATCCTAATTCGACGGATGAGGGTTGACGTTGAAGAAATCTTAAAGTGTTGAATCAACGAAAGCACTAAATGGTCAGAAACTCTAACTCGACAAATATTGACATTGGAGAAGTTTCTCTACTAAATGGTCTAACTCGACGGATATTGGCATTCTAACTCGACGGATATTCACATTGGAGAAGTTTCTCTACTAAATGGTCAGAAATTCTAACTCGATGGATATTGACATTCCAACTCGACGGATATTGACATTGGAGAAGTTTCTCTTCATTAATTACATAATGTACAGTTGATTTATTATGAATTCCAATTGTTACAATTGTTCACAAAGAACCTCAAATTTTGGGCCTCAAAACCGTGGCCATCCGAGAACCAATCCGACATCATTTTCTTCCATGTCATATATTCCAATCCATTCAGATACTTCAATATACACAAACAAACATTCTAATAGCATAAATGCATCATAAACAACATGCAAACAAAGGATAACCCTCAATAGGGTTTCCTCACCATCAATCACAGATAAGGTTTCTAAATGCTAATAGAGGTTGATGAGGAGTGTCTTCCTCTTACCTTAGTGAAGAACAAGGAAAAGCAAGCTCCTTTTTGCTTAGAAATTTCATGCTTCACCACTGCAGATCCTTGGGTGTTCAAATCCATAAAAATCAAGGTCAAAGAGGGGAAATGGTAGCCATAGTCATCAAGGTGACCATGGAACACGAAAATGGGGAGAATAAGAGAAGAAAGTTGAGAGCTTTACCGTAAAGCTCCAAGCTTTGATGTTAGCTGTGGAACACGAAGATGAAGAAGCCAGGAGGAATCCCACAAAAGGAAAACTTGAAGATGGAGAGGGGAAACAAAGGTCTCTATTGGGTTGAGTAAAGGAAGCTTGAAATCAACAATGATGGTTGTGGGTGTGTGCAGCCGTGTGAAGAAGAGAGAAAGAGAAATGAGAGCTGCGTGAGGGAGAGAGTGACCAGCGTGAATGAGAGAAAATGGAAGAATGAAAATGTAATATCCCTCTTAGCCAACCGTGCAGCACCAAAAAGGGAGGAGAGAGAAAAGTGGTTGGGAAGGAAGCTTCCTAGAACCTTCCCTTAAAGCTTCCTTGAGAAGTTTCGCGCGCTTCTCGATAAAGTGCATAGTAAGCTTGTCTCTTTAATTAAATACATCTAACAGATGATTAATTACACTATTAGAATTATTTTCCCGGTGAATAAAAGTTACAGTTGATAAAAATAATATTTTATTATTCATCAGATGATTTTATGATACAGTGATTTTATTTATCAGATAAAATCTCAAAAAATACAAACCTCACAAACTGTGCCCAGCCTCGGGTTTAGTAAGATCCCCCATCGACGTTTTCACAGTTCAAATTTTATCAGCCTTAGGAAAATATTTTGTTTTCCCGGCTTCGCTTAGTGGGCATGTAAAATGAGAAATATATTAAAATATTAATCATTTCCAGAAAAATCTAGAAAAATTCTCAAAAATCATAAATATTATAAAATAATTATTTATAATGAAATAATTAATTTTTGGGATGTTACAAAAACACATTCTTCATGAGATACTAGCCAATTACAGATTTGTAGCTTCGTGGGATTGGCCGGATATTACCAGAGGTTTATCGAGGGATTCTTCAAGATTACAGGACCTCTTACTCAACTCACGAGAAAGAATCAAGCTTTTGAATGGACCGATGGCTGTGAACAGAGTTTCCAAGAGTTGAAGAGATGGCTAACTACCTCGCCAGTGTTAGTGCTACCTGATCCGAATGAGCCCTTCGATGTGTATTGTGACGCTTTATACCAAGGACTAGGATCTGTGCTTATGCAACAAGGAAGAGTGGTGGCTTATGCTTCAAGGCAATTGCGAGTGCATGAGAAGAAATACCTGACGCACGACTTGAAATTAGCGGCTGTGGTTTTCGCTTTGAAGATATAGAGGCATTTCCTCTATGGAGTGACGTTCAACATCTTTAGTGATCACAAAAGCTTGAAATATTTGTATGATCAGAAGGAGTTGAACATGAGGCAGTAGAGGTGGCTGGAGTTCCTGAAAGACTATAATTTCCAACTTCTATATCACCCTGGCAAGGCAAACGTCGTGGCAGACGCCTTGAGTAAGAAGATGATCAGTGTCTCTGCCCTGATGATCAAGGAAAAGGATCTAATAGAGTAGTTCAGAGATGTATGGTCTTTTGTGGAATTAGAACTAGGAAAGATCTGCATGAACATGGTCACCATCTCAAGTGAGCTGATGGAGGACATACGGGAAAAGCAGAAGGCCAACAAGTTCTTGCAAGAAGAGAGAGAGCTAACGAAGCAAGGCAACAAAACAACATTTGTGGAAGGAACAGACAGAATTATGAGATTCTGAGGTAGAGTCTGTATTCCCCGTGACCAAGAGCTTAGAAAGTATATTATCAACCATGCTCACACAAGCCAGCTGAATATGCATCCAGGCATAATAAAAATGTATCAAGACTTGAAGAAGTTATTTTGGTGGCATGGAATGAAGAGTGACGTCACTAGAGGAGTATCGACTTGTCTGGTTTGTCAGAAAGCTAAAGTGGAACATCAAAGACCCGCAAGATTACTGCAACCATTGTCTATTCCTGAATGGAAGTGGGACAACATTATAATGGATTTTGTGGTGGGTTTGCCAAGGACAAGAAAAGGACATGACTCGATTTGGGTAATTGTGGACCGACTCACGAAATTAGCGCATTTCCTCCCGATCAACATAAGGTACAAACTGGAGAAACTGACCCAGCTGTACATTGGAGAGATTGTTAGACTGCACAGTGTGCCTACAAGTATTATTTTGGATAGGGATCCAAGATTTATTTTAAATTTTTGGTAGAGTCTACAAGAATCATTAGGGATAAAGTTACGTCTAAGTTCTGCTTATCACCCACAAATCGATGGCAATCAGAGAGGATGATCTAATCATTAGAAGATTTGCTTAGAGCTTGCACCATAGAACAGACTAGAAGTTGGGATGACGTTCTACCATTGATAGAATTCACCTACAACAACAATTATCATTCAAGTATAGGGATGGCACCCTATGAGGCTCTGTATGGATGGCGGTGTCAGACGCCTTTATATTGGTACCAAGACGGCGAACACCTCACTATTGGACCAGATGTTATACAACAGACGACTGAAAAAGTTAAGATGATTCAGGAGAAGATGAGGACGGCTCAGAGCCGATAAAAGAGTTATACAGACAAAAGAAGAAAGCCTTTTCAGTTTGAGAAAGGTGAGCATGTATTTTTGAAAGTCACACCTACGACTGGGGTGGGCCGGGCCTTGAAATCTAGAAAACTTACTCCAAAATTCCTTGGACCTTACCAAATTCTTCGCCGGATAGGTCCAGTAGCCTATCAAATAGCCTTACCCATTTTCCTTTCAAACATTCATAATGTCTTCCATGTGTTATAATTGCGAAAATACATTCCTGACCCAAGTCATGTCATAGCACCAAACACAGTACAATTAATAGAGAACTTAACCTATGAGGCACCTCCTGTAAGAATTGAGGAGAGAAGGATAAAGAAACTAAGAGGTAAGGAGATCTCATTAGTAAAGGTAATCTGGAATGAAACGACTGGAGATGCAACATGGGAGCTGGAAGACAAGATGAAGGAGCAACACCCACAACTATTCTAAGGTATGAAGATTTTGAGGATGAAATTTCTTTTTAGAATGGGAGAGTTGTAATACCCCGAAAATTATTTGTTTCATTGTAAATAATCATTTTATAATATTTATGATTTTTGAGAATTTTTTTGGATTTTTCTGAAAACGTTGAATATTTTAGTATATTCCTCGTTTTGTGCACGCGCTGAGCAGAGTCGGGAAAACAAAATGTTTTCCCTGAGGCTGGTAGACTTTGAACTGTGGAAACGTCGATGGGAGATCTTACTAAACCCGAGGCTGAGCACAGTTTACGAAGTTATGTTTTATGAGATTTTATCCGATAAATAAAATCACAGAATATTTATTATCTGAGAGACAATAAAATATTATTTCTACTAACTGTAAATTTTTGTCCACTGAGTAATAGCTCTAGTGGAGTGTTAATCGTATTTTCTAGAGTATTCACTTTAAATGATATCTTCACTAAGAAATTATTCTACACTTTATTGAGAGGTATACAAGGCTTCTCATGAAAACATTAAAATTCCGTACCTACCACCACTCACACTTTCTCTCTCTTCCCTTTGTGTGGCTGCACAGTTGCCACCCAACATATTTGGGAGTCAAATTGTTTTTACCACACATTTCTCTTATTTCCATTTCTCACTTTTCACTTATCCTTCTTCATCCATTTCTCTCCTTCACGTTCACTTCTTTTCTCTGCTCTCTCTCTCACGGCTGGAGCCCCATTCCTCCACCCATTGTACTCATTAAACCTTCAAGCTCTCACACTCCTTGCACCCACATTGTGATTGGAAGACCACCATCTTTGAGGAAATCATCTTCAAGAACTCATCATCCCCTCCATTTTCATCTTCTTCCACCTAGCTCCAAAGCTTGAAACTTTGAGGTAAATGTCCATAAACTCTTTCATTTTTCCATCTCATTTTCATATTCCATGATCATATTAGTGACTATGGATGTTTTATCCAAGCTTGGGTGGTGATTGTAAGTTTGGATATTTTAGGACCTTGAGGTGGTGAAAAATGAAATTCCTAAAGGAAAAGAGATTTCTTTCTTTGTTCTTCACTTAGGTAAGAGGAAGACTATCCACTTCAACCTTTCTTGGTAGTGGAAAATCAATTTGGGTGATGGAATGTGTTTTTTTTTCTCTTGAGTGGTATTTAACTATATTGGTGTATGTTGATGTTTATAAAATGTGTTGATGGATTGATGTTTTGGGTGTGCCATAAGTGATCATATGACATAATATTGATGTTGGTTGAGCTAAAAGTAATTGAATGATGATGATAATGAGATTTGATGGTTTGGTTTGGATTACATGGCTTAAAGACTTTGTTTTTCTACAAATACGAGCAATGTAATCGATTACATGGGTGATGTAATCGATTATAGAGCTCCAGGAACTGCAAAATTATGTTTCTAGGAAGCTTGTAATCGATTACAAGGTTGATGTAATCGATTACAAGGCTCCTGGACTGAGTGTAATTGATTACATGACTCATGTAATCGATTACCAGGCTTCAGAAATTGAATGTAATCGATTACATGACCTATGTAATCGATTACCAGGCTACTGGAAAGGATGTAATCGATTACACACTACATGTAATCGATTACATTGATTCTATTGGGTTTGTAATCGATTACCAAGACCGTGTAATCGATTACCAGACCCCAAAAATAATGATTTTAGTTTGAAAATAATGGAATTGAGTTTCTTTAACCATGATAACCTAAGTATAAATTTTAAATATCGAAATGGAGGAATTGAAATCATTATGATGATGAAAAAAAATATGTTCTAACAAAATTTAAGAAATGACCTCATGATTGAATTGAATCATATGAGATTAATTGATGTACTTGAACATCCATGATAAGCATGATTGAAGCATGCATGAGAAAGTCCATTGGACTATTGTTAAGGCCAAGTTGCCTAGGAGTTGAATTACACTTGTGTGCGGGTGCGAATAGACTAGTGTAGGTCCTACTGTTGACCTTGGGGGCATTGGGGCACGGGCGTCGCACAGGGGACAATTGGTAGCCCCTTTGGCCCGTGAGACAGACCGATGCAAATGCACCGACGATCCTGACTGAGACACTGTCCTTTGTCATAATCTGTGTAGAATGTCTTGTACATTGCAATGACGTGCACGATGATAAATTGAGAATTTAAAACACTTGTTGGCCTCGGCAGCCGAGTTACAGGCATGTCTCCTAATCATTCTCTCCGAATGTTTTGTGTCTAACTCCATGGAGTAGGATTTTTGATACCATATGCATGTGCATAATGAGTTAACACATCATTTGATATTTATTTATTTATATGATGATTAGATTCTGTTATTTTGTTGATATATGACTGCCTGAAATTGCTAAATTGCTTATTGTACTGCTTATTACGATGTTTATTATTCCTAAAATGTTATGTGGGCGTCATCCACTGTTTTATTTCTGCACTGCCATAATTGGTAATGTATGTTGGAGGTCTTACCTCTTTCCTGTATTTCTATTTTTTTCTGTTGGTATTTATGTTCCATCGAAGACGTCAGTGACGGGTGTGAAGTTCACGAATTTCCTGGCTTCTGGCCCGATTGTGATGAGTACCTGCTTTTGGGATCATGGCGGCACATCAGTGAGGATTCTTGGGTTATGTGCATCTGGCCTTCCTCGGAGGTCCATACTGCTGGCACATTAACCTTAATTCTGATCGTTGCATCTACGAGGGAGACGTAACGCTATCGTTGGCTTGGGGGCGTCATGACCCACCCATCTTCACTTGCTGCGTCAGTTTATGTTTGGAGTTTTATCTGCCCATCAGGGAGATGTGGGGTGATCGTTATTACACCCCACAGGAAGATTCTTTCGTTTCCACTGCTCGAGCCCCAATCCGTAACTCGGTGGCTCCTATGTGGGTTTCCTCGGATGAGGAAGACCCTGAAGAGGAACTCGAGGAGGATCCTGATACGGTTCCTTCTCCTCTTAGGGACTGATACTGTCGGTAGCTACTGATGGCTATCTGTCTTTTGGGGCCTTAATATCCTTTTGGGGGCTGGTAAAGCTTAGGCTTCTTTTTGATAAGTCGTAATGTATTTATTGAATCACAGTTTGTGTCTAAACAGTATATATATACATATGATGTATCTTTTGTATAGATGTATGGGTTAGTCTTTATGTTTTCCACTTACAATTAAATATATATATATATATTCACCATTTTATTTATACAACTAAAATCAAACAGGTTTAATATAATGATATATCATTGTACATGTAGGATGGTTTGGTGTATGCTTTATTTCTATTTTACTCTTCATTGCAATTATGCCTTATCACTATTTTATTAATTATAACAAAAAAATATATACTCGCTAATTTAATTACACGACTATAACCAAGTAAATTTATGTTCATAAAAAGAATCGGGTCTTAACTTATATTTTTATTTTTTGCATTGTAAATGACAATGTGATGCTCCCTCCCAAAAAGGGGCGTTACACTAGTCATAGCAGATTCAATCAGACCGTGAAATTTTTATCACATTGTAAGAAGTGTGGAAGGAATCACTTAACGAGGGATTGTACGATCAAGGGAAAAGTTTGTTTCAAGTGCGGAAAGCCAGGACACGTGTTTAGGAATTATACTTCACAAAGGACGAAGCCTTCCGTTAGTAACGTACATATTTCGAGGTCTCAAGCAGGAGGAAGAATTTATATCTTGAGCGGAGCAGAAGCCTCCTAATATGAAGATCTAACCAAGAAAGATTGCACCATAGGGAGTAAGCCTTAAATTATATTGTTTGACTCAGTGGCGACCTATTCTTTTGTTACCTATGACTGTGTGAACCAATTTAGGTTGTCTGTGTATTTATTTCTTTTTGACTTGAGTATTGCCATTCTCATTTCTAAGCCTGTTGTTATTACACAAGTTTGTTTAAACTCTCCTGTTATTGTTAGAAATTGGAACCTTTCTGCTAATTTAATTATTTGCCTTTTTCACAGATAGACATGATCTTAGAAATGGATTGGTTATTTTCTAACCATATCTTGTTATTTTGTTCTAATAAAACTTTAGTGTTTCTTGAGACAGAGATTTCTGGATTTGAATCCATGAAGCTCATTCCTAAATTTTATTTGACCGTATCAAATTCTTCGTCGGATGGGTTCGGTAGTATACCAAATGACTTCACTACCTTTTCTTTCTAACCTTCATAATGTTTTCTGTGTATCTCGATTGAGAAAATATATCCCTAATCCAAACCATGCCATTGCATTGAATACATTATGATTAGAAAAGGACTTGACCTATGAGACACTTCCTGTTAAGATTGAGGATAGATGGCTTGAAGGATCAACTAAAGAGAGCTGTTGTTTTCTCCTAGACCAATTTGCACTCTGATTATCATTAGGATCATTTGAAAGTAGAAGATGCTTCCAAGATAACCTTTCTAACGCGTTATGTGCACTATAAGTATTTAGTAATGCCGTTCGAGGTAACGAATGCTCCAGCAACATTGTGGATCACATGAATAGGCTCTTTCTTTCCTATTTAGATGGATTTGTCATTATCTTTATTGGCGACGTTTTGACTGATTCTCGAAACTCGGAAGAACATGCTGAACTTTTCAGTGTGGTTCTTCAGGTTCTGAAGGAGAAGAAGTTATATGCCAAGTTATCAAAATGCAGATTTTGGTTAGAGGAGATTAAAATTTTAGGGCACATAACTTCAAAAGAAGGAATTGGATTCGTCGAAAGTTGAAGCAGTTTTTCAAAAGGAAAGACCGAAGACCGTATTAGAGATTCATAGCTTTGTGGGATTAGCTAGTTAGTATTGGAGATTCATCGCAGGATTTTCCAAGATAGCAGAACCTCTTATCCAGCTCACACGAAAGAGTTAAGTTTTTGTGTAGATTGATGCATGTGAAGAAAATTTTCAAGGGTTAAAGAGATACTCGACTATTTCACCAATGTTGATTTTGCCCAATCCCAACGAACCTTTTGAGACGTCTTGTGATGTTCCACGTTAGAGTTTAGAATGTGTGCTTATTCAGAATAGAAGGGGTAGTAGTGTATGCTTTAAGACAACTGAGAATACATGAGGAGAGCTACTCTACACAAACTCGGAGTTAGCTGTGTGGTTGCATTGAAAATATGGAGACATTTTTTATAAGGAACAATATCCGCATGTGTTCTAAGGTATAATAAATTTTGAGGACAAAATTTATTTTTAGAAGGGAGAGTTGTAATACCCTAAAAATTGCTTGTTTCATGATATATATTTATTTTATAATATTAGTGATTTTTGTGAATTTTTCTGAAATTATTTGAATTATTCAATTATTTTAATATATTCTTCGATTTGCATGCGCACTGACCGGGGCCGAGAACATGAAATATTTTCTCTGGGGCCAAAAAATTTTGATGGAAGATGGAAGATCTGACTAAGATGAAATATTTTAGAACTGACTGTGGAAATGGTGATGGAAGATCTTACTAAACCCGATGCCGGACATAGTTTACGAAGTTTTCATTTTTTAAAATTTTATCTGATGGAAAAAATTTGGGTACACTCTATTATCCATTGAATAATAGATATCGGCAATATTAACTGTAACTTTTATCCATTGGGTAAAAGTTTGTAATAAAAATCTAGTAGATTATTTCTATCTAGTCACTTTTATGATATCATCTAAGTGACATCATTACATGACATCATGATTTGACTTTTTGGGAAAACGTGAGAAGCTTCTCAAGGAAGCTTTGGGAGAAGCTTGCAAAGGAAGCTTTGCTCCTTCTCCCAAGAGGTGCACAGTTTTGGAGGGGAGGAAAAGATGACAAAGTTGTCATCTTTTCACAAAGCGATCACTTTCTTTTTCACTTTTCTCTTCTCTCATTTTTTTCTCATTTTCTCTCATTTTCCTCTATACCTCACGGTCACCCTCACCAAAACCCCTATCTCATTTTCTTTGATTTCACTCATCTACCTCCTTGAATCTATATCTCTTCCTAAGACCATTTGGGTGAAGATTTTGGCTTGTTCAAGTGATTCTACAATCTAGAACTTGAAAGCTTCTAAGGTAAAGTTCTAATCTTTCTTAAGCTTTCCTTGTCTGTTTGTGAATGACTATCTATCCAATATTTTATTCCATTTCTTTCTCCTAAGGCTCACGTCCATTGGCCCTTGAAGGACTAAAGATTTGATTTTTATGTTATCACCTAGTTCATTTACATTTTATACCAAGAATCAAGAAAACAAAGTATAAAACTCTCTTTTTTTCTCTTGGAAAGCCTCACGGCCATACCCTCAACCCACTCTCTTAATCTTCTTTAATTTCATCCGTCCACATTTCTTGAATTAAAACCCCATACTAAGACATTTTGTTGTTATGGGTTCTGTCAAAATCATCTTGTTTCTAAGCCCTAAATGTTGATGCTTGTGTGTTGTTTTGTTTTAAGGATCTTCTTGGAAGGAGAAGCTTTTTCAAGAGCACGTACAAGGAGCTAGGAGGCTAAACCTAAGGTAAGAGGGAGATTAACCTCATCAACCATGCTATGGTGGTGAGGAACGAATGGTTGTGTTGGGAGTGGATAGTCCACGTGAGGATTCATCCACTCGATTGTGTGACTTTTCATTTATGTTTGTTTGATTTTTTATGATTATTGTAATTGGCTAGTATCTTATGAAGAATGTGTTTTGATGATAACAAACTTAAAGATGTTGCAAGATCAAGTCCAAGACTTTCAAGACCGTCAAGTATAGCTTTTAGGACTTCAATCAATTTGTAAAGGTATATAAAGATTCACAATTGCTTAATCTTACATTTCAAAATAGCACACAAATTTTCAAGGCTTCAATATGGTTTTTAATTTCCAAAGAATCAACCAACTCGTGTCCATAAGCTTACAAGATCATATGGAATCAAGAGCATATTTTAAAAGAGGTATAAAACATGTTTTTCATGTATTATTCGAATAAGGGGTTCCTTATTCGAATAACACAAGTAAGAGATTCTAAATAATCTTTCAGGAAAAGATTTATTCGAATAAGCCCCGTGTTATTCGAATAAATAGTTCAAAAAAAATTGTTTGGCACGAATGAGTTATTCGAATAACAAAGTGTTATTCGAATAACACATCTCTAGGAAATCATTTTATTAAATGGTTATTCTAATAACAGATTCGTTATTTGAATAATAAGCCTTTCCACAAAATCATATATTTAAATGGTTATTCGAATAACAAACATGTTATTTGAATAACAAGATCCCAGGAAATAAAAAATTTGAATGGGTTATTCGAATAACATGAGTGTTATTCGAATAACATGTTTTTCTAGAAGTCATATATTTAAGTGGTTATTCGAATAACAAAGATGTTATTCGAATAACACATTACAGAGGAAAACACGCTTGTGCTATTTAAAGTCTTATTCGAATAAGGATTTTCTTATTCGAATAAGAGAGCTTTCCAAAAACAAAAATTAACGGATAGTTACGAAACATTTAATGCTCCAACCACCTCCCAACGGCTCTAAACTTCAATGACTTATAAATAGAAGTTGTTGGACATTTATGAATATTAGACAATCAATCTGAAAAACCTTGGTTGAGCATTAAAAATGAGTTTCCATCTTTTCTCTATTAATACTCTGTTTCTAAAGCGTAAACTGTGAATCCAATACCCATTGAACTTCCATTTGTATCATCTGCTCTTTGAAGAGAGTTTCTACCTATTCAATCTTTATATAATCTCTAGAGAGGGTGAGGTATCCCTCCAAACTGTAAAAAGGGTGAGGTATCCCTTGGAAATAGAGGCTCAAGCATAAGGGTGAGGTATCCCAAAGTGTTGAGTGCTCAAGGTTGTAGAGGTTGTCAAGCACCCATTGAAGCTTGAAGATATAGTGGAAAATCTCAAGTTGTTGCTTAGGGACTGAACGTAGATCACAAGTAGATTGGTGATCGAACCAGGATAAATCATTGTATTTGTTTTCTCTAAACCTTTCTCTTTACTTTGTGCACTGTTTTATTGAATTTCTTGAATATTGTTTCCTTTGGCTGTCACATTTATAAGTAAAAGTGTTTATCTCATTTATCCAATTATCTCTAATCATTCAATAGCTTCAACGAAAATTGGTTATCAAATGATTTGCGAAAGATTTGTGAACTTGTTTTACATACTCAATTCACCCCCTCTTGAGTATTGAGGCCACTTGGTAACAATTATATGATGTTGTTGTATGCAAAGATGATTGCGATGGCTTAATGGATATATGTGAAAATGTGATTTTGATAGTGAGCATGAACTTAATTAATTGTGATGATTAAAGTATGTGGCATGCTATGATTTTGTTGCAAAGGAATGATTTTTGGGTTTCCTTGATCTCTTGAGGCTTACGGCCTTCTTGGCCTAGGAAGAGGTATCTCTGAGAAAAGTATTTATTGATTAAGGACTTAGATGATTAGGTGACAAAAACATGATTCATGAGGTTGCAAGTTGAATGAGGAAAGAAATAAGTTTTTACCATTGAAAAGAATTGATTTTGGGCATGATATTTGATAATTGGATGAAAGAGTGAATTGGAGACCTAAAATATTTGATAATGGGATGGAAGAGTAATTAGGATGAAAAGTATTTTATTTAGAAGTTGAATAATGAAAGTTTTAGAAAGAATGTTAGAAAATATTGTTTAGGTGAATTGGATGACAAATTAGGGTTAAAAGGATTTATAAGTAAGAGAGAAGATAATCATAATGTCATGATTTTGAGGAGTAATAACTTTTGGATATACTAATGGAAATGATTTTGGGGATAATTAAAATAATGGAAAATGATTTATTAGTGGTGAATCTAGTTGACTTGATAATCGAGAAATTTAATTAAGGATTCATAAGATAAGAATAGAAAAGAATAAATTTTATCATTTATTAAAAGAGCGATTTTCGGTCTTGAGAAGAAAAACAAGCTTGAGAAAGGAACAATGAAAAATTGAAAGACTTAGAGGAAAAGGAAAAGAATTGTAAGGTTAAGACAATGTGGTTTCTTTTTAAGTTTTAGTGAACGATATGAGGAAAGGTCACTCGAGGAATATAGTTAGAAGAGTTTGGTGATTAGGATTGATTTCTACCCTTTTCTTGAAAATGTTGCAATTAAGGCCTAATAGTGAAACGATGGTTCTATATGCTAAAGAAATTGGTAAGAATGCTTCATGTGAATTGATAGTGATAACTCTTGAATTTGCACGACTGAGATACTTTATGAAAGAATGCATTAGCATTGTGCTTTTGGGCTGACGTACTAGACCCAAGTGGATTGTGGATTTAGCATTATACTTTTGGGCCGACGTACTGGACCCGAGTGGATTGTGAAACCGAAGTACTAGACCCGGGTGGATCATTGGTATTATGTAATTGTATGAGCGGTTATATAATATCATTGATACTATTGGTATTGGACAATTGTATGGGCAGTTGCTTTAATACCATTGGGAACGGTATAATGGTGGTTTGATTTCATTGTTGATGCATTGAACATTATACAGTCGACTTTTGTGCCTAGGAGAGAGCGAGAAATTACAGGATAGTGTGATCTGTGATGGATCTCAGGGGGCGTCAGGGCGAGGTGATCCACTTAGTAATTTGTTATCGCATTGTATACCCCTAGCCGTGGAGAACTGTTACAACGCAAGATGAGGACCCAACAAACAATATCCTTTTCATGGTCCGGCATAGACTATCTTTTGAGGGGGGACAGATCTTCTAGAATGTTCATCTCTAAATTCTTGAGCTCCATGGAGTACGAACCGGTTGTATTGTGCATAAGGATGGTCAGCATACACATTTTGAATATGCATAGTCAGTGTACATCTTGTTGTGGTTTGGTCAGTGTTTATGTAGTTGATGTACTTTGCTGAATTATATATTAGTTGATAACATGACTATATCTATTGATATTTCATATCCCTGTGTTAATATGATTATATATCTTATTCCTTGATATTGTTGTTTGTGAAAGGCGTTATTGCCTTTCGTTGTGTTTCTTGCTGTCATGATAGTATTTATATAGAGGATCTCACCTCTTCTATTGTATTATTTTATCTGTTTCTGTTTTTATACTTACGATGGAAAAGACCGTGATGGCGATAGGGCAATATCCACGAGGTTTCACTAGGCTACAGTTTCCTGGAGGCATCGAAGCGTGGAGTGTTCAGTGGGACACGGGGTGCATTCTGTATGACGAAGATGTCACTTTGCTTTGGAGTAGGACCCGACATAAGGCAGCTACATTTACTATAGATGTAGTTGTTCACTTGGAGTTCTGCATGCCTCTTGGGGAGCTTTGGGATGATTGGAGAGCTTCCTCTAGGGAGGGCTCTGTGGAGTCGACTGGTCAGACTCCCATCCGTAGTGTACTTTTGTCTACTGGGGATCCCGAAGGGGATCTAGATGAAAATCAAGTGCAGGACCCTGTTCTTCAGGTGTTTGGACTTGGATAAGGCTTAATCTTCATTTGGTAGTTATATGTAAATATTTACTTTTTGGAGTACTTAAATGTTATGCTTTTGGAACATGAGATGATGTACTTAAAGGTGTAGTAAACTTTGTTTTATGAAAAACCCTTTATTAAGTTCTTATAACTTGAGTCCTTTATTTATTTCGGTAAGCTTATATTATCCGATAAAAAAAATTTTAAAACTCGTATTTTACAATATTAACTTTTATAACTTGGTCAAAGTTCTTTTTAGAAAAGGAGTCGGTCTAAAATGTGATGCCCTCTCGGAGGGGGTGTTACACTAGTTGCGAAAAGAAGAGAAACCTATCATTCACTCACTCAATATTTCTGTAGGTGTAGTTAGGGTTCTGTCATGCGTGCTTAGCAGGCCCTTTAGCTGTACTATTTATAATAGTGATTGCCTTAAGTGAGTGTGAGTAGCAACAGTGTTAGCTGTGTAGCCTTTGGACTTATCTGTTATAAGTTAGGCCCATAATAGAATCCGAGTCCAACTTGAATTTTTATTGCTCTAATTTAGTCTGCTCTATGTGTGACCCTGTAGGTTCTCATAACATTGACAGTAATATTAAAATCTTATTTTAATATTACAAGCAGTGAGCGGTATCTAGTAACAAATCGTTGCTACCAAAGTAATGAGAATGTCAGTGATTTGACATAACCTTTTCGTGACCAATGTTTCCATATAGTTTCGACCATTTGTCAAGATATCTAGATTGAACACAAGGTATGGAATATGTCACCCTTGTATAGTTCAATCTTTCGTTTCCTGATACTCGAGTAGACTTTGTAACAACAAATGAGATCAATATCTCATATTGACTCATTTGAGCATGGTCATGCATTTCACAGTCTCACTTAATCAGGGCCCCCAAAGATATCGCTCCTGTTATGTGGGAGTGACAAATACCATCTAAGTCACCCACATCCCTCTGCATGATTCACGATATATCCAATAACCAACTTGATAATCACATTGTTATAGATGATGTTTAATGATATCAAAACATACAACTGCTCATGTAGGAATCGTGGTCATTTCAGGTCAAAGGACCACATACATCATTGTCACTATGAGAATGACTTATGACACTCACGTAATGATCCATGTGGCGTTCTCATGGCGGGTCAGTCCAATAAATCACTACTTTAATATGTACCCATGTGAAGACTTGATATCTCATATTCATGACCTGTGAGATGTGGTCATCAGTCTACGCACATACTAGTCTCAATGCATTATTGTTGTCCTAATTAACAATAATACTTAACTAGGGACATTTAAGAATAGTGTTCTAAATTTGTCCAATAGGATCTCATGATCAAGTCATCTACTTGATGTCCTATGACATCAAACTTACTATTCTAAGGACTATATTATGTTTATCATAAATAACATAATAAATGAAATGCCTCATATATTAAAAGATAGCATAAAATAATGTATGTAAGTACTGTCAAAATATATCGGCCTCTAGGGCATACACCAACTATGTGTTGCGCCTAAGCGCTAGTTGGGTGCCTGAGCGCCAAGAAGTGGGCGCTTGAGCACCAACGACCAGGAAAACAGGGTAGGCTTTCTACCATGCCAGCGCCTAGGTGCTAGAGAGTAGGCGCCCAGGCACTCGAACTAGAGTTTCCTAGGATTTTCATTTTATTGAAGTGGACTTCCCTTCTTGTTAGGATCCTTTATATATGCGTTGTAAAGTATGTTGGGACACTAGTAGGGATATTTCAAGGAGGAAATTACCATCTTACATATATGGGAAAGTAGGAAACCTTGTGCATCCATTAGTTAAGGATTGCCTTAGGTAAGGTGTTAAGCATCTAGAAGCAATGATGTGGCACTCGATGCCACTTATGATGTGATGATGTGATGTACTAGGTGTAGTATATTGAGTTGTTTAGCATAGTTAGTATATCATCATGCATGAGTTACTTCTTTTTGGTGAAATTCAAGCTGAAGGTGCATGAATGATAGTTGTAACACTCCGAAATTTCTCATTTTTCAGTAAAATGTGATTTTACTGATTTTGTGATTTCTGTGCTCTATATAATTTATTTTAATTATTTTACTGTTATTTTTGATCTTTTCGTATGTTTTGCTTGGTGTCGGGAAAATAATATTTTTTGGGGCCAGGAAAAATTTAGACTGTTTATTCGGGGTCGGGGGAGCTTACTAAACCCGAAACCGAAAGACATAGTTCTAAATCTTTTAATTTTTAGAATTTATCTGTCAAATAAAAATATTTCGCATATTCTAGAATGATGACTCATCGTTTGATGACTCATCTAGATGACTAAGCTGGTGACTTGCGTATTCTAGAATGTTCTAGAAGATTTTAGTAGCTGTGAGTCACCTTGTATGCACCAATGAGGAGCTGGTCAAACTTAGCGGCTGTGACTCATCGTGGAAGACCAATAGAAGCTGAACACCTTGCGTGAAACCTCAGCACCATGACTCAGCGTGTTCTAGAGGCTTGTAGAAGCGATGACTCGCCATGTTCTAGAATAGTGTCTCTCCACATTCTAGAAGGTTGTAGAACACTGACTCACCCTATGACTCGCCACAGTGAGTCACACGTTCTAGAGACTTCTCTGTAATGACTCACCTAGTAAAATATCTAAGGATAATTATTTAAAGATAAATATCTAACAGAAAATATCTTAGTAAAATATTTTAGTAAAATATCTATGTAAAATATCTGAGTGAAAATATCTAAACTTAAATATCTTAGAAGCTAATTATTACATGCTTTATGTATGCACCAATGGGAGAAGCAAGCTTGCTTACTAAGTTATTTAATAGTCAACAAAAGTGTCTAACCAATAAAAATTAATCAAGCTTAGTGGCTAGCCAATGGGAGGAGAGCTTGGAGAGCTAGTCTTGACCTTCACAAAGCTTCTTGGAGTAGCTTTGACCCCTCCTTTGGATGACCATCCTTACACCTATTAGGTTTCCAAGGAGACCAAAAGTTTTATTTCTATCACATTTCACGCTTATCATCTTTTCTCTCCAAAAACCTTAACATTTTTCTCTCATTTTCCTTCCATATCTCACGGCCAAGCACTTGGAGTGCATGGATTCATTTTATCTCTCTTAACTTTGTGACTATTCATCTTTTCTTTCTTCTCTCTCTTCAAGAAACCAAAGCTTTTCCATTTCTTTCTTCTCTAACCTCTCGGCCAACACCATGAAAACACCATCTAAGCTTCTATAATTTTAACTAATCACACCACTTGAAACTAGAGACTGTTTAGTGAAGCTTTAGTGTTGAGACCTTAACTTGGTTCTATCATTTTCAAGTTTTTCTTCAAACTTGAAGTTTGTTGCTTCAAAGGTAAAGTTTGAGTTTTCTTACCCCTTTGTGTTTCTAAAGCCCTAAATCATGATTTGAGTTCATGGTTGTCTTGTTTTAAGTCTTGGTTGTGATTAGGGATGAAAACAGGCCAGGCCAGGCTAGGCTTCACCCTAAACAGACCAGGCCTATGTTACAAATACTTGGCCTGAGCCTGGCCTGGCCTGAAGCCTATTTAGAAGCCTGATTTATATTAAGGCCTCTAAATAGGCTAGCAGGCTAAGGCCTTCATATAGGCCTGAAATAGGCCTAGGCCTTCAAACAGGCCTTGAAAGGCCATTGAAAAAAAAAATTACCATTCAAGTACAAGTCTTGTTTCTAAATACCATTACTAATCACTCATTAGACTAAATAAAATACCATTACATAACCAAAGCACACAAAATTCATCAAATTCAAACACCTCTTTCAAGTCACTTGAGCATATAAAAAATGGGTATCTTTCAAGCATATAAAACACCTCTTTTAAGCTTGTTCTCATATCACATTCATAACTAATTGGTCATCACTCATCATCAACATCATAGTCTCAAGATCAATATGATTAACGACAACAAATCATAATTCAGCAGTGCCAACTACTGCCATGATCACATGGAAAAATAAGAGAACAAAAATGATTAGACTTTTGAAGAAAGGTATAAATCAACAATTTTCTGCAAAAACATCACAATTGCAAACATCTTGACCAACGAAGCTAGAAGTAATAAACCCAATGCATTGATTTCTGTAAAATCATTACAATTCAAAACAAGTGATTACTATTTATTAATGACCTTGCATTGCCCAAATTTTAAGAAAGACACTTCATCATGCAGTAAATAACGCATAGAAGCAGCTATTAAAAACTATATAATCAATTAAATCATGATCTCCAAATTTATAGGAATTCCCCATTGGAAACTGCCACAAGCAAGCATAAGCAAGATAAATCAAGTACTTCACATATTAATAATTAGTTTCCCTATACTCTTCAACAAGATCAAGTTCATAACCATCCAAATGTACTCACCAATCACCATTGGCCATATCAATCGACTCAACATGCTTTTGCAACTCATTGAACATATCTGTCAAAAATCCATGTTAAAGACCTACCTTGAGTTAGTATGAGATTTAAGAAAAATTACTTACAAACTGAAAAGAAAATGAAATTATTTTTCCAATTCTTTTTTGTTAGTTTAGCACTATAGTAAGAGTTGGATGCCTTCAATGTCTATAGAGGTAACTCCTTGAGCTCCCAAGACCTACTCTAGAGTTTGCATTACAATTGTAATCTCTTTCATACATTTTACAACATCAATAGTCTGAGCTTGCATCGCTACCATAAACCATTTCCAATCCTCCTCACTACAGAATCATAAAACTAATGAAATCAAATCCTAGTTCACTGAACATATTATATCTTATGATTGTTGTTTCTCTATTCTCCATTTTCCTTTTCTTCCTAATCCTTATATTGGGCAGATTTGAAAGAGAAAAATAACCCAAAAGAAAAGAAACAAACGAGCTTACTTCACATTATACAACTTATTGACAACTATAAGCAAAAACTACACATGCTCTCATACTTGATGCAATATTTCCAAATCATGACAGCGACTATGCAAGATTTAACAGGATTACCACTAAGTGAAAATCCTCCATAAATTAACCATAATTTAACCCCCCCTTTTAATTTTTTTTGTGATTTTTAATCTAAAGCACAATAAAACATAAACACTCCACCATAGTTAATACTCAAAAGCAATATTTTGAGTATCCATGGGAAAAGCAGTAGGCCACCTAGTTTTTAATCTAACCTTAAAAACCTTTCTTACCTGGTAGAAATCAGCATAGGAGAGGGACCGGTCACGAAGGGCGTGCGACCGCGCGTGGAGGAGTTCGGTGATGGTGAGCAACTGAGCATGCGTGGTGCGCGGAGGAGAGGAGAGGTGGGACTGCCAAGTGTCGACTGAGAGAGTGAGAGCCAGAGGAAGAGGAGTCTATATAGGAACTAGGTCTAGGAACTAATTAGGAAGTGCCGAAGTGGTCAAGTGCATATGTAGAAGGAGTTAACAAAAATGATATAATTTAAATATAAAAATATAAAATATGTAATTATAAGTATAATAACTAAGCATAGCTTAGCGGTAAGTGGAGTGGAGTGTTTATATTATTGGTACCAAGTTCAATTCTTAGTGTAGACATAATTTCAAATTTTTTTGAATATTTATAAACAAGTATAAATAGGCCGGCCTAATAGGCCTAATAGGCTTTACTGAGAGGTCAGGCCTGGCCTACTAAATGAAACAGACTTTTAAAAAGGCCTAAGCCTAACTCATTTTTTAAATAGGCCAGGCCAGACCAGGCTTAAAACAGGCTAGACCACAGTCCCCTGACAGGTCGACTGGCCTATTTCCATCCCTAGTTTTGATGGATATGTTTGGTTGAAGTGTTAAGGTTTGATTGTGGTGGAGACCGAACCTACAAGGAGGAGTTTTTGGAGCTTTTTGGTTGCTAATTAAGGTAAGAGGGAGATTAACCTCATCGGCCATATGTGGTGATGAGGGAATGGATTTGTTTGTGTTTATGAGTGAAAAATCCCTTAAAGGATTTATTCATTTGATTGTGTATGTTTAAGTGCTATGTGTTGTTATATGTGTTTTTATTGCTTTGATAAGTATGCATGATTTTTATTAAGTGATTACTATGTGAGATGGTATGATTTTGATTGAATTGTGATTAGATGCTTAATATGATTTTATTGCTTTAATAGTAAGCATGAATATGTAAGAGTAGAAATATCATGAGTGATATGTTGTATATGATAAGAATCACACGGAAAGGAAAAATATTTTGGTTTCAAAGAATCAAGAGGCTCGCGGCCTTCATGAGTATTTTTGGAGCAAATCACTTAAAATATTTTATTAAGTGTGGATTTTAGATGATTATGTAACAAGTAATTGGATTAAATATTTTTACAAAGAAAAATGAGATAGGAAATGAATAAATATTTGGTTATGGAATATAAATTGATTTTCGGCCAACATGCCAAGAATTGGTATTTTAGACCAAAAATATTTTCTCAAGTGTAGTCTTAAAGGATTAATTAACAAGAACTCAATTTAGTGAATTTTGAGGTGTAAAAAGAAAGTAAACTAATTTTTGTAATTAATTAAATTAATGAATTGAGGTCATGATGGAAAATAAATTTATAAGTTAAAGTTTACTGACGTATAGCTCACCCTTTAGGTTTTGAAGCACATTAAAAAACTTTGAGCTATAATATTTGATTAAATCATGGAAGTATAAAATTTTGTAAAGAAAATATTAGAAAGTATTATTAAGAGGAAATTTATTGGAAATGAGATTCAAATTTTATTAAACATGGAAAAGAATTCTTTAAAATTGGTTAAGTCAAGAATAACGCAGTTTTTGTGAACAATGTTAGGAAATATTATTTCGTGGAGGTTTAGTGAGAAAATGTTAGAAATATTATTTAAAGGTGGTTTATTAAGGAAATATTGGAATTAAAGTCTAATTTTGATATTAAATGAGAAAAGTTTTAATTTGAGCTTAAAATATGATTAAAATATTTTACGCGATTGAAAATATGCAAAAAAACTCTTACGCCATTTAAAAATAGTGATTTTTAGCTATGTGATTGAGAAAATATTTTAAAATCTTTACGTGATTGAGAAAACATTGAAAAATCATTACGCGATTTGAAAATGTAACAAAAGTTTTCTAGGATTGTGAAAATATGATAATATCACTACGCGATTGAGAGGAATATCGAGTTTTACTGTAGGGCCGACGTACTGGACCCAAGTAGATTGTGAACTTAACATTGTGCTTGTGGAACCGAAGTACTAGACCTGAGTGGATCAGTGGTATTATGTAATTGTATGGACGGTTATATAATATCATTGATACTAATGATATTAGACAATTGTGTGGGCAATTGCTTTAATATCATTGGGAACAGTCCAACAGTAGTTTGATTTCATTGATCATATATTTGAGCATTATACAGTTAGTGGTTGTTGTGGCTTTTGTGCCTAAGAGTGAACGTGAACTTACAGGATAGTGCGATCTATGATGGATCTCAGGGGGCGTCAGGGCGAGGTGATTCACTTGGTGACCTGTTGTCACATTGTATACCCCTGGCTGTGAAAAATCGTAAACCGTTGCAACGCACTGACGAGTACCCGACAAATACTATTCTTTTTGTGGTCTAGTGTAGACTGTCTTTTGAGGGAGGACAGATCTTCTGGAACATTCATCTCTGAATTTGAGTTTAGCTCCATGGAGTAGGAAATGAGTGCATTGTGCATAAGGATAGTCAGTATATTCATTGGACATGTGCATAGTTAGTGTACATATTGTTCATATGCATAGTCAACATTTATACTATTGTGATATAGTATTATTGTGATATAATATTATTGTGGTATTATCATTATGCCAGATATTATGTTGCAAGTTTATTGGATTATTCATTTATTAAATATCATGAATATATCTGCTGATTTTGTGTTATTTTATGGATTGTATGTTGAACTGTGTTGGCATGTTTATTGTTTCTTTCCTGCCATATTGGTATGCGATGTAGGGGATCTCACCTCTTTGCTGTATTATTTGTCTATTATGTTTTTATGATTATGTTTGATAAAGACCGTAAGAAGGACGAGGTTGGATCACCTAGATTTGAGTTGGATTGACTTTGTTTGATCGGGTTGCAACGGCTGCAAGGAGGAATTTCTATAATTATGTGCAAGGGCAATTCCATGGAGGCACCGATGCCTAGCATGTCGACTCAGATACTCATCATTTTAGTTATATAGGAGAGGTGACCCTATTCCAGAGTATGACCTACTATGGAATCCCTATTGTTACATATAATGCTTGTATACATGTAGAGTTCTCCATGCCTATTAGAGAACTGTGGGATATTGCTCACCGTTTTCCTAGAGAAGACTCTATGGAGTCAACTGCCCGGACTCTTGTTTGAAGAGACACGTCCTGACTAGAGAATGTATTTGTAGAAGATCCGGGAGAGGATCAGGTTCATGACCTTTCTCTTAAGGTTTTTGGGCTTGGGCCAGGTTGAGTTTTTATATTGTAGTTATACATATTGTTTAGCGTACGTAAGTTTTATGTAATGAAGTTGTTACTGATCTATGTTATGTACATGATATGTATATCGTTCAGTTTTTATGTCTTGTTTTTCTTTAATTTGGTAAGTTTATGCTATCCTCAAAAAAGAAATTTTGAAACCCATAATAAGTTAATATTAAATATTTTATAACTTGGGTAAACTTAAAGGAGTTAGTCTGAAATGTGATACCCTAAGGAGGGTGTTACATTAGTTGGTATCAGAGCCCAAGTTAGAGTATTTTGAGTTTGTGGGTAGGTTTGTCTTGTTTATGCTGTGTGTTTCTCTGACACCGAACACAGAAATATATTGTTTGGTTTCTGAAAGGAGACAACCTTATTTGAAATGGTTACATTTAGTTTTCGTTGTATTGTAGTTAGTTTGATGTTGAAGAAAGGAAATGGCTTGGGGTAGACATACACGTGTGAACGTGGAACGTGACAACGATGTGATAGCTGTGATGGTAGAAGCAATGCAAAAGATGGTTGATGTGATCGTATAACAAAATTAAAGGGCTGCTCAGCAGTAGGAAGCAATAGCCGAGGCTCAAAATTTGTTAGAATTGAATCAATCTCAAAGTAAAAGACTCCGTAACTTTAGACCAATTAGGTTCCAAAAGGGGAGGAAATATAAGGTCAATCGATCCCAGTGGAGATCGTACTTACGATCATCGGGGAATCAAGAGTAACAACGAACAAATGGAGGAAGTACTAGTGGTAATAAAGTTTGTCAGACTATAGCATCAGCATCAGAATGTTGGAGGTGCGGAAAGGTTCACTTATCAAAGAAATGTATGACCGAGGGATTTATTTGTTTCAGATACGGGAAGCCCGGACACTTTTCTTGAAACTGTACACAACTGAAGGCGGAACCTTCTATGAGTAATGAACGTGCAACAAGATCTCAAGAAGGAGGAAGAGTCTATACGTTGAGTGGAGCAAAAGCCTCCCAATTTGAAGATCTTATCGAGGGAGATTATGCAATAGCAAGAAATCCTTTAACTATACTGTATAACTTAGGAGGCAACCCATTCTTTTATGGCTTGTGATTGTGTGAACCATTTGGGTTTGGTTGTGTTTTCATTTCCTTTTGACTTGAATATTGCTACTTCTACTGCTAAACTTGCTATTACTATTCAAGCCTGTTTAAAACTAATCTATTATTATTCGAGATCAGAACTTTTCTGTTGATTTAATTTGTCTACTTCTTTCACAAATAGACAAAATTTTGGGGATGAAATGGTTATTTTCTAACAATATCCTATTATATTGTTTCAATCAAACTTTAGTGTTCCATAGACTGAGATTTTTGGATTTGAATCCAGAAAGTTCACTTCTAAATTTATTGGACCATATCAAATTCTTTGTTGGATAGATCCGGTAATCTACCAAATAGCCTTATCACTTTTCTTTCTAACCTTCATAGTGTCTTCCCTGTATCTCAGTTGAGAAAATATGTTCCTGATTCAACCCATGTCATAGCACCAGATACAATACGATTGAAAAGAAAACTTGATCTATGAGACATTTCCTGTTAAGATTAAGGATAGGCGAGTGAAACAATTTAACTTGGTGAAGGTAATCTGGAACGATGTGATGGGAGATACAACATAGGAACTAGAAGACCAAATGAAGGAAGTCGCTATTTTCTCCAAGATCGTTTTGTGTTTTGGTTATCATCAAATTCGTTTGAAAGTAGAAGATGTTCCAAGATAATTTTTCGAATACGTTATGGGCACTACGAATATTTAGTAATGCTGTTTGGGGAACGAATGCTTTTGCGATATTCATGGATTACATGAATAGGATCTTTCGTCCTTATTTAGACAGATTTACCTTATTGAAAATATTCTGATCTATTCTCGAAGTCCGGAGGAACATACGAAATATCTCAATGCGGTTCTTCAAAATTTGAAGAAGAAGAAGAAGTTGTATGCGAAGTTGTCCAATTATGAATTTTGGTTAAGGAAAGTTCAACTTTTGGGTTTAGGTTGTGTGTTGATGCAGAATAGAAAGGTTGTGGCGTATGCTTCAAGGTAGTTGAAAATGCATGAGAAGAATTATTGTACTTATGATTTGGAATTTGCAGTAGTCATTTTTGTGTTGAAAATGTAGAAACATTTTCTTTATGGATCAACTTATAATGTCTACAGTGATCACAAGGGTCTGAAGTGCCTGTTCGATTAGAAGGAGTTGAGTTTGAAACCTTATGTGGACGGCGATGTAAAGCCTTTTTGTGTTGGCAAAAGATAGGGGAAATTTTGGCATTAGGATTTGAGCATGTGTAACCGACAATGGGAAGAGTTATGGTAATTTGGAACGATGTAATTGAAGATACATCGTGGAAGCTACAAGGCAAAATTAGAGAACAATATCCGTAATTATTCTATGGTATGATGAATTTCAGGGATGAAAATCGTTTTAGAGGGGAGTATTGTAACACCCCAAAATTTCTCATTTTTCAGTAAAATGTGATTTTACTGATTTTGTGATTTCTGTGCTCTATATAATTTATTTTGACTATTTTGCTGTTATTTTTGATCTTTTCGTGTGTTTTGCTTGGTGCTGGGAAAATAATATTTTTCGGGGCCAGGAAAAATTTAGACTGTTTATTCGGGGTCGGGAGAGCTTACTAAACCCGAAATCGAAAGACACAGTTCTAAATCTTTTCATTTTTAGAATTTATTTGTCAAATAAAAATATTTCACATATTCTAGAACGATGACTCATCGTTTGATGACTCACCTAGACGACTAAGCTGGTGACTCGCGTATTCTAGAATGTTCCAGAATATTTTAGTAGCTATGACTCACCTTGTATGCACCAAAGAGGAGCTGGTCAAACTTAGTAGCTGTGACTCATCATGGAGAACTAATAGAAGCTGGACACCTTGCGTGGCACCTCAGCACCATGACTCAACGTGTTCTAGAAGCTTGTAGAAGCGATGACTCGCCATGTTCTAGAATGGTGACTCGCAACATTCTAGAAGGTTGTAGAACACTGACTCACCCTGTGACTCACCACTGTGAGTCACACGTTCTAGACACTTCTCTGTAATAACTCACCTAGTAAAATATCTAAGGATAAGTATTTAAAGATAAATATCGAACGAAAAATATCTCAGTAAAATATCTTAGTAAAATATCTACATAAAATATCTGGATGAAAATATCTAAACTTAAATATCTTAGAAGCTAATTATGACAATCTTTATGTGTGCACCAATGGGAGAAGCACGCTTGCTTGCTAAGTTGTTGAATAGTCAATGAAAGTGTCTAACCAATAGAAATTAGTCAAGCTTAGTGGCTAGCCAATGGGAGGAGAGCTTGGAGAGCAAGTTTTGACCTTCACAAAACTTCTTGGAGAAGCTTTGACCCCTCATTTGGATGACCACCCTCACGGCTATTAGGTTTCTAAGGAGACCAAAAGTTTTATTTCTATCACATTTCACACTTATCATCTTTTTTCTCTAAAAACCTTAACATTTTTCTCTCATTTTCCTTCCTTATCTCATGGCCAAGCACTTGGAGTGCATGGTTTCATTTTATCTCTCTTAACTGTGACCATTCATCTTTTCTCTCTTCTCTCTCTTCAAGAAACCAAAGCTTTTCCATTTCTTTCTTCTCCAACCTCTTGGCCAAAATTATGAAAACACCATCCAAGCTTCTATAATTTTAACCAATCACACCACTTAAAACTAGAGACCATTTAGTGAAGCTTTAATGTTGAGACCTTAACTTGGTTCTATCATTTTCAAGTTTTTCTCCAAACTTGAAGTTTGTTGCTTCAAAGGTAAAGTTTGAGTTTTCTTACCCCTTTGTGTTTCTCTCATTTGTCACTCTCTTCTCATGGCTGCAACAGGGAAAGACAAAGGGAAAACAAAGAAAGGAGCTAAAGGAGGAGAATCAATCATTATAGAGGAGGAAGAAGATAAAGGTGGAGAAGAGCTTTTCAATTCATTGAGTTTTGGACATTAGAGGTAGGGGAAAACTATTTTAACACTTTCTTTTCACTTTCTCCATTTTGTTCATGAGTTGGCTTGATGTGAGGAATGGATTTTGAGTGTAATTTTTGTGTTCTTGGCTTGAATCTTGTTGTAGAGCTAGAGGATGATTTATTTTTGGTTTGCTGCATGCTTGGTGATGAATTTTTATCCCTTAAACACTTTTCATTTCACTTGAGCTAAGAGTGGATTTTTAGGTTTTTATGGTTGATGAATGATTCATTGATCTATGTTAGAGTGTTTTAAAAATTGTACAAAAGTTACAGCATGTTTATGGACCTTGTGTGGTGTTCGAAATTGTAACACCCCGAAAATTAGCTCATTTCATGATATATGTTCGTTTTATAATGTTTGTGATTTTTATGAATTTTTCTAGAATTATTTGAATTATTTGATTATTTTAATATATTTTTCGATTTACGTGTACACTGAGCGGGGTCGGGAACATAAAATATTTTTCTTAAGGCCGAAAAAATTTTGGACTATAGAAATGTTGACAGAGGATCTTACTAAACCTGAGGTAGGACACAATTTACGAAGTTTTATTTTTTGAGATTTTATCTGATAAATAAAATCACAGTATATTTTATTATTTGTCAGACAATAAATACTGTTGTGCTAACTATAACTTTTGTCTACTGGATAATAACTCTAGTAGAGTGTTAGTCATCTTTTCTAAGAGAGCATTTTAATGACATCTCCAAGATAACATCATTACCGTGACATCACACTTTACTTTCTCAAAAGATATGTGAAGCTTCTCAAGGAAGCTTCCTACCAAGCTTCCCAAGGAAGCCACTTCTCTCTCTCCTCCCATTTGAACTACACATCCATTAAGGGAAAAAGATGACCAAAGTCATCATCTTTTCATCTAACACTCATTCACTCTTCACTTTTCCAATTTCAAAATGTTTCTATCATTTTCTCTCTCTACCTTTCTCTCTTCTCTCTCTCACGTTCTCTCCTCCCCCTTTCCTCTTCACCCACACGGCTCCACCTCCATTGTTGGCCACCCAAACTTGTTTGCTCAAGCCAGTCAAGGATATTAACTCCTCTCATCATCTTGAAGGTTCTCTCTTTGGTGAACACCTCTTGATTCCTCCATCTCCATCATTTTCTACCAAGCTCTAAAGCTTGAAACTTTGAGGTAAAGTTCTTGACTTTCTTCCTTTCTTTTCTCATTTTCGTGACCCTTGGTCACCATTGTGATCAAGGACTCTTCTTTTCAAGCTTTGGTTATTGATTCCTTGAGTTGACCATCTTAGGGTTTTCTTGATAGGGGTGGACGAAATCTTGCAAGGAAGCATTAAGAAGCTTGCTTACTTTATTGTCTTTTAAGGTAAGAGGGAGATGAACCTCATCAACCACTCATGGTGGTGAGGAACACGATTTTGGGTGTTGATGGTGAGGAATCCATGTGTGAGTTGCTCACTTTGTTGTGTGATTTTTGGTAATGTTGTGATTGGTTGTGTTTTTTGATTTTAATGCTTGTTATTGTGTATCTTAATGGATTTGAAATGCTTAAATGCTTGGATATGTATATGGAAAGCAAGGGATTCTTACCCATTTAGTTTGGAGGCTTGTGGAAGCATAATTTCAAAGTTCTGGTGCTAGATCCATGGGCCGTGTGGCTTGACACAGCCCAGGCCGTGTTTTTGCTGGAAACACAGCTTCACATGTCACAAGATAGAGGACTACATGGCCCAGGCCGTGTAGTGGGACACGGCCGTGTAATCCAATAGGTTAGATTTGGGTTTTTTTTTGTTCTTCCAGAGAAGTACACGGCCCAGGCCATGCAATGGGACACGGCCGTGTAATGGGACACGACCGTTAACAGAGATGATGAAAAATGATTAGGTTTCTAGTCCCTTGGAGGCCCACGGCCTCATTAGGCACTCAATAGGAGGCTTTGTATCAAGCTAGAACTTAGTTAATTAAATGAGTAGATACTTAATTAGGAGTTCATAATGTGGAAAGAATAAGGAACAAAACTTTATCCTATAGCCTAGAGTAAGGTTTGGACAAAGAAAGAACATGAGTGCGAGTGAGGTAGTGAAGAGCTTAAAATAATTAATTTAAGTGGGTTATGCTTAGAACTAAGAGGAGATGATCATAATGTTATGATTTGAGGAGTAATAACTTTTAAAAATACTAATGGAAATAATTTTGGGAATAATTGGAATAAGGGAAGGTGATTTATTAGTGGTGAATCTAGTTGACTTGATAATCGAGAAATTTAATAGAGGATTTATAAGAGAAGAATGGAAAAGAATTTGTGAAGGTAAGATAATGTGTTTTCTCTTAAGATTTTCATAAACGATACGAGGAAAGGTTATTTGAGGAACTTAGTTAGAAGGATCTGTTGATTAGGATTAACGTCTATCTTTATTCTTGAAAAGAGTTTCAATTAAAGCCTTAAGATGGCATACTAGTTCTATATGCTAAAGAAAATTATAAGAATACTTCATGCTAATTGATAGTGATGACACTTAAATTCGTACGATTGAGATATGTTGTGAAAGCATGCATGATTCTTAAATTTACACGACTGAGATACTTTGTGATAGCATGTATTAACATTGTGCCTTGGGCTGACGTACTGGACCCAAGTAGATTATCAATTTAGCCTCGTGCTTTTGGATCAAAGTGCTAGACCCGCGTGGATCATTGGTATTATGTAGTTGTATAAGCGGCTATATAATGTCATTGATACTAATGGTATTGGACAATCGTATGGGCAGTTGCCTTAATACTGTTAGGAACGGTACAGCGGTGGTTAAAATTCTTTGAGCATGCATATGAGTATTAGACTGTCCGCTTGTGATGCCTAGGAGTGAGTGAGAATTTGGATAAGTGTGTTCCCGGATGGATCTCAGGGGGCGTCAAGGCGAGGTGATCCACCTAGTGACCACTGTCACATTGTATACCCCTGGCTGTGGAAAATCATTGTAACACACGACGAGGACTCGACAAGCACTATCCTTTTCGTGATCCGGCGTAGACCGTCTTTTGAGGAAGGACAGATCTTCTAGAATGCTCATCTTTGAATCTTAACTCCATGGAGTAGGATCTAGTTGCATTGTGCATAAGGATGGTCAGCATACACATCGTGCATATGCATAGTCAGCATATCTGTTATTGTGACATGATCCATACTTATATATATATATATGTCTTGATGTATATTGCTAAATTACTTATCAGTTAATAACATGATTATGCTATTGCTCTATAATAATCTTGTATTGACATGGTTAGGTTGCTGTTCTATTATATTCCTATATTAACATGATTATATCTATTTTTATTTAATGTTGTTGTATGTGAAAGGCGTCATTGTCTTTCGTTGTGTTTCTTGATGCCATGATGGTATTGATGTAGGGGATCTCACCTCTTTCATTGTATTATTCTGTCTATTTCTATCTTATTCTCGTGTATATGAAGATTGCGTTGGCGGTGAGGTAAGATCTGAGAGGTTTCACTAGGCTACAATTTCATGGGGGCATCGAAGCGTGGACTGTTCAGTGGGACACGGGGCGCATTCGGTATGATGGAGATGTCACTTTGCTTTGGGGCAGGGCTTGGCATGACGCCACTACTTTTATGGGGGATGTAGCTGTTCACTTGGAGTTTTGCATGTCTCTTGGAGAGCTTCCTCTAGGGAGAGCCTTGTGGAGTCGACTGCTTGGATTTTCATTTGTTGTGACATGCCTTGACTGGGGTCTTTGTCTGGTTGGGATGTCAAAGGAGATCTAGATGAAGATCGGGTGCAGGACCCTATTCTTCAGGTGTTGGGACTTGGACTAGGTTCAGTTTTCTTTTGTTAGTCATGTACTTGTATATTTACTATTTGGAGTACTTCAGTTTTATACTTTTGGAATATGAGATGATGTACTTAAGGATGTAATGAACTTCGTTTTATGAAAAGGTGTTTTCCAGTTCTTATGCCTTGTGTCTTTATTATTTGATAAGTCGATGTTATTCGTTGAAAAGAAATTTTGAAACTCATGTTTTATAATGTCAATATTTTTATAACTTGGTTAAAGTTTGGTTTCGAAAAAGGAGTCGGTTGGAATGTAATGCCCTTCGGAGGGGGTGTTACAGAAATCACTTGAAATTGAGTTTTGAGTGATTTGAGGACCACTTGTTCCTAATGGAACAATGGCTGTTTTGCATAATTTGGTTTTTGGCAACCAGTGCCGCGCTTGAGCGCCCATTGCCAGACAAAGAGCAGCTTCATGCTGTGTGAGGAGGGCTTAAGTGCCCATGGAGGAGCGCCTAAGCTCACAATGAGCGCCTGAGTGCCAAGCTTGAGCACCTGAGCACCCATCGTAGGGGAAACCAGGGGAGAGCCTCTGCCACCCCAGTGCTTGAGCGCTCAATGATGAGTGCCTGAGCACCCAGTCCAGTTTTTGAGAGGATTTTTATTTGATGAATGTGAAGTTTCTAACTTGTGTAGTTCCTTCTTTTATGTTTCTTAATGAGTGATGAGACTCTAATAGGAGTATTTAATGAAATGTTTATATGATGAATGAAAATCAATTGGTATGTTATTTATTGTGATATTTAGCATCATTATTGTTGATACTTGAGATGATAGATGTAATTCAATTGGTATGCTATCTATTGTGATAATTGACATCATTGCATTTCACACTTGTGGTTATGCATGTAAACCAATTGACATGCTAGTTATTATAGTAATTAACATCATTGTTTTTCATAACTATGTTGATGAGGATGAGGTCCTCACTCTTGGTGATTAAATATGATTTTGAATGAGAAGGTAACCAACCCTTCCTATTATAGTGATCATTGTTGAAGACTGCGTAATTGATAAGTTCACTACCCGAAGAGAAGACTGTTGGAACTGAGTTGCAGTGCTTGTTCAAGGTTTATGGAACTAGGTTCTATTGCTTTGTTCAAGATTCATGCATTTCATGACATCACCATGGAACTTGGTTCCTGTAAATGGTATCATAACATTACTCAATACATACTTAGATTATTGCATAGGCATGAACATAAGACATAATTTAGCATAGCATGACAATTGTATGTGCAGTTGCTATTCATGACATAATCATGACATGACAATTGTATGGGTAATTGCTAATCTTTGAGATAATGATTTGTGAGTTGTGTATGTGGAATTGAGTTTTCTATACAAACTTATAAATGAGAGCCTATTTCGGGAAGAGAAAGAACATGGTTTTGACTTTCGCCACCTTTCTAGCTTTTAGATGTATGAGACTTAAGTTTAGAATTATGCTTTTTCTCGAAATAACTGGAATAATTATGATGACATGTTTTATGGATTTAACTACTGAGGATATGTGATTCTCACCCTATGTGTGTGTTTCCATGATGATTCCAAGGAAGAAAACTTATGGGAATTGAAGTATAGGCAGGAGCTTGGAGAGCTTAACTTAGTTTATTTTTTTATAATTTTTGTTGAAACATGTATTGTTACCAAGTGGCCTCAATACTCAAGAGAGGAGGGGGTTGAATTGAGTTTGTAAAATATTTTTGAAAATCTTTCATAAAATACTTGATTACCAATTTTCGTTGAAGCTATTGATTGATAGAGATGAATGGATAGAGAAGTTTGAATACTTTTACTCACAAATGAATAAACCAAAACAGAGAGTGTTCAAGCAAGCATGTAAAATGAATACACAAAAGTAAAGAAGTTAAGATTAGAGGATCAAACACAAGGTTTATCCTGGTTCAACCACTAATACACTTGTGGCCTATGCCCAGTCCTCAAGCAATCACTTGAGATTTTTCACTATATCTTCAAGCTTCATCAGGTGCTTGCAACTTTTACACAATAGAGCACTCACTACACCTTAGGATACCTCACCCTTTGTGCTTAAGCCTCAACTTCAAGGGATACCTCACACTTTATAACTTTGAGGGATACATCACCCTCTTTTATAGATTAATCGAAGTGTAGATAAAATGAAACTCTCTCAAGAGTGGGTAATATAACTTGAAGCTCAATGGGTATATAATTCATACTTTAAAGGTCAAAGCAGAGTATATGATGAAAAGGTTGTGAAGCTCATATTAATGCTCAACCAAGGTTTTTAGATTAATTTTCTAACCTCCATAAATGCCCAACTATAACACCCTCCGAAGGGAATTACATTTTAGACTAATTTTTTTTTCTAAAACTATAACTTTACCCAAGTCATAATTAAGATTTAATATTGTAATAAACTCAACAGAATATAAATAAACTCAAGATATAGAGAACTAAATAATACACACCACATATATACATAGTTTACTGAAACAAAAGTACATGATACTTATATACCAAAAAGACATAAATACAACTTACATAACAAACTTAAACTAGCTCAAGTTCATTACACCTAAGGGAAGGGTCTTCCACTGGATCCTCCTCCGGATGCTCCTCAGAATCCTCACTAGACAAATTCCCTAGCCAGGGAATGTCTTGATGAACGGGAGTCCGAGCAGAAGATATCTCGGAATCCTCCCTAGGTGAATAGTAAAGATCACCCCACAAATCCCTTATACGCATATGAAACTCTAGATAAACTGTATCATTAAAAGAAAAAGTAGTAACCCCATGGCGGGTCCTACTCAAAGATAGAGTAATATCTCCATAGTACTCTATGCGCTCCGTATCCAAATGGATACGCCAAGCATCAATGCCTCCATGAAACAACACTTTAACGTAACCCAACAGTCTCTCCTTGCCGCCATCATAGTCTTCATAGAGCATAAACATAAAATAGAACAGACAGAACAAAACCATAAAGAAGTGAGATCCCCTACATCACATACTAGTATGGCAGCAAAGAAACAATAATAACAATAAAGTCACATAGTATAGAATTAACAATTACAATCATGATGTTTATTAGCAGATAATTCAACAGTATATATATATATATATATATCACAACAACATGACCACTGGCTATGCAAATGCACAATGAACAGACCCCTACTTCATGGAGCTAAAACCAAACATCAGAGAGAATGATCGGGGAGTCATGTTTGTATATCGTCAGCCTCAAAAAAAGTGCTTTCAAAAATATCAGCGTACGTATTGTGGCTTATACAAGACATTTTACACTAGATCGGGAATAGGAATAGTATCTCGTCGAGATCGTCGATGCGTTGCAACAGTCACCACAACACAATAGAGCTAATAACTGGCCTCTTGTGGGATACCCGCGCCCTGACACTGTAATGCCCCTTTTTGGGATGAGACGTCACATCATTAAATACAATGCAAAAAATATATAAATATAAATTAAGACCTGGTTCATTAGATTATCATTAAACTTATTTGATTATAGTTGGGTAATTAGAATGGTGAATATATATATATATATATATATATATATATATATATATATATATATATTTAGATTTATCTTTTTTTTTTTTCTCTTTCATTATACGTATATATATTTGTTCTCAACAACTGTTCATCAATGAAGTATCCAAATGTACTAACACTCATGAGAGATTCATAAATAAATATCTATATATTTAGTTTAATAGTAAGTGGAAAACATAAGGACTAATCCATATATCCATACAAAAGATACATCATATATATATATACTGTTTAGTTACATGCTATGAATCATTAATTACATCAAGGCTCATAAAAAAAAGCCTAAGCTTTACGAGCCCCCAAAAATGATATACAGATCCCCAAAAGAATATCAAGGCCCCCAAAAAGATGGATAGCCATAAGTGACTATCGGCAGTATTAGCCCCTAAGAAGAGAAGGAAGGAACAGTGTCAGGATCCTCCTCAGGGTCTTCCTCATCAGAGGAATCCCTCACTGGAGCCACCGAGTTATGGGCGGGGCTCGGGCAGAGGAGAGGAAAGAATCCTCCTATGGGGTGTAATAATGATCACCCCACATCTCCCTAATGGGCAAGTAAAACTCTAAACGTAAACTGATGCTGCAGGTGAAGATGGGGGGATCATGACGCCCCTAAGCTAGCGATACCGGCACGTCCCCCTCGTACACACAACGATCAGAACTAAGGTTAATGTGCCAGCAGTCTGGACCTTCGAGGAAGGCCAAACGCACATAACCCAGAAATCCTCGAGGACGTGCCGCCATGATCCAAAGCAGGTGCTAGTTGAAGTCGAGCCAAAAATTGGGGAACTCGTGGACTTCACCCCCTTCGCCAACGTCTTCGATGGAATATAAATACAAACAAAATAGCTACAAATGCAGAAAAGAGGTAAAATATTCTACATCCATTACCTATGATGGCAGTAAAGAAATAAAACAGCATATGACACCCACATAACATTTCAGATTTGGTAATCAGTATTAAAAATGGATAATAAACAACTTAGCATTTACAGTCAGTTATAATAGTAACAAACAGATTAAATTGTCATATAAATAAGTAAATGTCAAGTGACATGCTAACTCACTATGCACATGCATATAGTACCAAAAATCCTACTCCATAGAGCTAGACACAAAATATTCGGAGAGAATGATCAAGGGGACATGCCAGTCTCTCGTCAGCCTAAAACCAAGTGCTTTTCTAGAAAATAATCAATCATTTTGCGCAATAAGGCTTTATACAGTGGCATTCCCACAAGATTTCAATATAGAACAGTGCCTCATGTCAGGATCGTCGGTGCATTTACATCGATTTGTCCCATGGCCTAGAGGGGCTACCAACTATCTGCTGTGAGACGCCCGTGCCCCAATGCCCCCAAGGTCAACTACAGGACCTACACTAGTCTATTCGCACCCGCACTAAGGTGTGATTCAGCTTCTAGGCAACATAGCCTTAACAACAGTCCAACGGACTTTCTCAATGCAGGTTTCAATGATGCTCATCATGACAAACTATGTCAGTCATGCTTCAAATGCATGTGGATTTAATGCATATATGTATATTCATTTATGAAGTCACATTCATATCATATCATGTCATATCACTTATCAACAAGGTTTAATCCCATTCACGGATCCACATTAAGCCAACAACAAACCTTAAGGGTGAACACAACCCCATTCATAGTTATAATAGAAGTTAAACCTTAAGTTCATTATGTTTCTCCCAACCTCACCCATACTCATGTTCTTTCCTTATTCCAAAATTATTCTAAACTATAAGGCAACTTTTGTCCTTGGTTCTTTCCATTTTATGAATCCCTAATCGACTTCTAATCATTCAATTAATCAAGTTTAATATCTATTTTAGTACTAAAACCTCATGATGAGTGCCCAAGGAGACCGGAGGCTCAAGGGTTAGAAAAAGCCTAAAATCCTTCATAATTCAAGATTACACGGCCTGAGGGAGAATACACGGCCACAATTCCATGGCCGTGTCAAAATACACGGTCGTGCCACCATACATGGCCTAGGTCGTGTATGCCTCTGGATTTTCTGTTCTGGCACACCTGGAGTACACGGCCGTGTACGATCACACGGCCTAGGCCGTGTACTCCTCTGTAAACGCAGAAACTCACCCAAACTCAAACCATCCTTTATACAATCCAAGATCTATCAACATACAACTAAATCCTACCATTCAAAACATCAATACATGACCAAAAGCACTCAAACAAAGGGGTATCCCACAAATGGGTTTTCACCCCATCAACACAACAAAGAGTTTCTCACCACCACAATGGGTTAAAGAGAATAATCTTCCTCTTACCTCAAGAGACAAAATGGAAAGTGAGCTCCTTTCAAGCTTTTCGTTCACCACCCACAAGAAGACCCTAAGATTACTAACTTCTCAAATCAACCACTAAAACTTGAAAAGAGGAGTCCTTGGTCATAATGGTGACCAAGGACCACGAAAATGGGGAGAAAAATAGAAGAAAGTTGAGAGCTTTACCTCAAAGCTTCAAGCTTTTGGAGTTGGGCTGTGAAGGACGAAAATGGAGGAGCTAAGAAGAGTCCCACAAATGAGAGAGAGTTTGGAGATGGTGAGGGGAAGCAATGGTCCAAGTTGGCTTGAGTAAGGATGCTTGAAAATCAACAATGGTGTGTGTGTATGTGTGCAGCCGTGTAACACCCCAAATTCTGACTATGTTAATAGTAATAGCAGAATTACATTGTTTTATATTTTTTGTGTGTTATAAAAATAGTTTGACTATTCTGAGATCATTTTTGATCATTTTGTGTGATTTGCTTCGAGTCAAGAAAATAATAATTTTCTGACCTGAAAAAAAATCTTATTATAATTAATTAGAGTTAGGGGATCTTACTAAACCCAATTTTGATTGATATATATATTAATCTTTTAATTTTTAGGATTTAACTATGTAATAAAATAATTTTATATTATTATAATATTATTTTATGAGACAGTACCTACTGTCTTAAAAATAATAGAAATCTGCTTAACATGGACTCGAAAAGTCTATGGGACCCACGTTTAGTGTAGCAATCAACGATTCTGACTGGACAGAATTCTAAACCAATAAGAATCAGTCAAAATAGGTGGCTTGACTATTTTAAACCAATAGGAAGAAGTCAAATAAAGAAGCATAGACTTCAATATGGACCCTTGGATAAAAAGCATAATTTAGATGCTTTTGATCATAACCGTTGATCCGATCAATGGTGTAAAACAAATCCTGATAAAACTACTAAGTAATATCCACCGTAGATGAGATCAATGGATAGGAAACTAAGTTGATTTCAATGGCTAAGATGAAGTCAACAATAGTGGCTTGACTTTGATTAGTAACTAATTAAACCTATTTTGGTAAATCTAATGGCCTAATTAATAAGCTAAGAAACTAATTTAATTGTTAATTTGTTATAATTTAATTCTTAATTAGATATCCTAATTTTAATTAGAGGTTATAATATATATAATAATATGTTTAATTAATTAGTTATATAGTTAGAATGTTAATAAAGAATGATTAGGAAATTTAACCTAATTAATTAGCTATTTAACTAGAATGTGATTAGGCTTTAATTGAAATCAAACTAAGACCCTAAGCCCATTAAGGCCACACGGCCATGCAGCAACTTGGGGAGGCTTCTCCATGGCTCTTGAACCATCCAAATAGCCATGCAAAGTCAAGTTGATGACATATGCCATATGCAATTGCATGTGCACCTAAAATGGGATATTTTTCTTCATGCAAATCTTCTAATTTCCCTATGCTTATCCCACGACAGCCCACTCCATTTACCCTCTCAATATTCATTTTTCTCTTTCATCAAAAAGTTTACAACACTTTCTCTCAAAATTCCAAGAACACCAAAGCACCATTTTCCTTCCATTTTTCTCTCCATATGGTTCGGCCAACACACCCATAAGCACCATCACTCACCTATAATTTTCACTCTCATCATTTCCTAAAGCTAGACAACATTCTAAACACTTTCCATTTAGGAAGTTTTCCCAAAATCCCACTCTAAGTGTTTCAAAATCCAACTTATACCTTACTTCTCTAGAGGTAAACTTTGATTTTTATGGTTTAAATTTATGTTTGTGATTTTCTAAACCATGTTTGTTCCATGGTTTATCTTTATTAAGCTTTGTTTGTGATTTTACTAATTGTTTTAGAATTGTTAGGAATTGATTGTGAGTTGTACGAAATCAAGGAGAAGGAGAGGAGCTTGAAAGGCTTGTCATCAAGAAGTAAGAGGGAGATTTTACCTCACCAACCAAGTTTTGGTGGTGTGGGGATGGTTTTGTTCGGTGAAAAACCCATAAGGGTTTATTCACCTATTGTTTGGTGTGCTTTGATTGTGTTTGTGTTGTGTATGGTATTATTTTTATGCTTGCATGTGTGATAAAATGCTTAAAGCTTTGATATTATGTATGTACGTATAATTATGAAAGCATGAGAATGTATGTATAATTTAGGATGTGAATAACATGATGAATCGATTGTATGAGTGCTCCAAAGAGTACTGAGGCTCACGACCATACTATGGAAAAGAGGACCAAAGTCCTCAAACTGATGAATTAAAATGAGAACTGAGCGATTTAAATGAATTCGAAAAAGTTTGAGTATAGCAAAGTAAAATGATTTTTATGTGAAGTAAATAAAAGAAATAACAATTTTGGGAAACAGTATAATTATTTATTTTTAGAGGGGTTATACCGTAAATTTTTATAAAAGAGGGACTAAATTATAAATATTATTTAAATGAGGGGCCATTGTATAAATACTTATTTTTAGAGGGGTCATATTGTAAATATTATTTTTAAAGGGGTCATATTACAAATATTTTATAAAAGAGGGACTATATTATAAATATTAATTTTTGAGGGACTATTTCATAAATATGAATTTTATGAGAGGCTATTTCGTAAATATTAATTTTTGAGAGACTATTTCGTAAATATGAGTTTTTGAGGGACTATTATGCAAATATGGAAAATAAAGTGAATTTTTAGTGTTAAATGAGAAAAATAGTATTTTTGAATTTAAAACGTATGAAAAATATTTATGCAATTGGAAAACGTTGCAAAATCACTACGCGATTTGAAAAGGCGACAGAATTGAGTCGTGATTAAGAAAATGCGAAAATATGACTACGTGATTAAAATACAGTAATAATACTATTAGATTATTGTGTGGACCCCGATTTTGTAATATTAATTGGAAATGTGATTAGTGCATAGTACATGCATTGGAAAGGTCCGATGGACTGTATGAGGCTAGTTGCCTAGGAGAGACTACACCTCTTGAGTGGGTGCGATATGCATAGTGTGAGTCACTAGTTGACCTTGGGGGCATTAGGGTGCGAGTTGCCTACAATGGGCAGTTGATAGCTCTTCTGTGTCGTAGGTTAGATCGACGCCACACACCAATGATCCTAACCGAGACACTATCCTTAATCAAGATCTGATAAAGACTGTCGTGTATATGCTGGATGTGCAAGACTGAGCACGTGGTCCGAGGTATGTTGGTACCGACAAATCTTTTTGATCACTCTCTCCGACTTGAGTTGTAGCTCCATGGAGTAGAAATTTGAGTCGGTGTGCATACATGTAACTATTGAGGGTATTATAATAATTATGTTTATGATAATTGATTTATTGGATATTTGATTATTGGTAATGGCATAACTGTAATTATTGTATATTACATGTTTTGTGTGATGATAATGATGTTAGTGATATAACTGTAATCATGGTATGGTAGCTGTATGAGATATTATATGTGTTTATCTTCATTGCTACCATACTGGTATTGGCGTAGGTGATCTCACCTCTTTGTATGCATGTTCTGTATTATATTTATATTTGTTAAGACGTCGAGCAAGAAGTGGAGCGAGAAGTTGAGGAGGAGCAGATTCCTGCTGAGGATGTTGAGTTTTGAAGAGATGGAGATGCCTAGTTTCCTTGGCTACCTGAAGCTGACATTCATTGGAGGAGATGAGGCGTGGACTGTTGATTTAGAGAGAGAGAGTATTTACTATATGGGAGACCTAAATATTAGATTGAGTAGGCAACATTTAGGACACCCTTACTTTTCTGTTAATCTTTTTGTACAACTAGAGTTCCCAATATCCATTAAGCAGTATTGGGGAGCTTACTATCGTACTCCTAGTGCGATTAGTATTGTGTCGTCTGCTCGGACACCTGTCCGTAGGACTGCACCTCATGATGGATTCCTATATGCTGAGGAATCTGAAGAGGACCCGTCTGAGGGTTCTGCTTTCTAGTAGGACTTGGACAGTATAATAGTTTAAGTTAAAGTTTAAAGTTTAAATATTTGAAAGTCTAGTTTGTAAAATATTTAAGTATGACAGTACTAAAGACTTGTATGTATATATGATGTAAATTATTTGTGACAATGTTGTTATGTTTTTATTTTCTGTTAAGTTTATCTTATTATCATCAAGAAATTTTATAACTCGTATTTATATTACAAGCACGATTTCTAATGAAGGGGTAATTTGGTAATTAAGTAACATCAAGTGTAGCGCCTTAAGGAGGGTGTTACAAGCCGTGTGAGAGAAGAGAGAAAGAGAGAGGTGCGTGAGGAAGAGAAGGAGAAATGAGAGAATGAAATGTGAATAAGGGAGGTGAAATGAGATAATACAATATTTGTTTTCCTTCCCTCCAACCGTGTAGCACCTTAGAGAGGAGAGAGAGTGGAGTGGCAGGGAGGAAACTTCCTAGAAGTTTCCCTTGAAGCTTCCTTGAGAAGCTTCGCACGTTTCTCAATAAAGTGAAGTGTGGGGTCACTTAAATGATATCATAAAAATAACTAAATAGAAATAATCTACTAGAACTATTTCTCAGTGGACAAAATTTACAGTTAGCGTAAATAATATTTTATTGTTTCCCAGATAATTAATTATTCTGTGATTTTATTTATCAGATAAAATCTCGTAAAATATAAATCTCGTAAATTGTGCTCAACCTCGGGTTTAGTAAGATCCCTTGTCGACGTTTTCATAGTTCAAAGTTTACCAGCCTCAGGGAAAATATTTCATTTTCCCGGCTCCGCTCAGCGTGCTCGTAAAATGAGGAATATATTAAAATATTCAACATTTCTAGAAAATTCCACAAAAATTCTCAAAAATCATAAATATTGGGAAATCACTATTCATGATAAAACAAACAATTTTTTGGGGTGTTACAGACACCTCCAAGGTCATTCATAGACCTTCACTACGCAATTCGCACCCGCACAAAGGTATAATTCATCTCCTAGGCATACAGCCTTAACAGCAAAGTCACCACGACTTTCACAATGCATGATCACATGATTTAATAAATCAATACTCTTTAACAACATAAATTTCATAAAAAAATAAGCCACCACTGGGCTTAAGTCATCAACTGACATCTCCAGCTTCAGTACATCGGCCCAACAGTAAAACTATTATTTTTCTTAAACGTAAAGCATTTTCACTATTTTATAACAAACACATAACATTTTTTGTTATGTCACAAAACCATGTAACATCTTTACCTCGTTTTTCAATCGAGTAAACATTTTAAAACATTTTCCTTTACTGTTACTAAAAACTCACTTAAATAAAATACTTTAATTTTCAAATCATTCCTCAACTTATTTTCATTATAAAAAATTAATTCTTTTTAAATAACAAAACTTTGTTCATCTTCTTTTTAATTTGTGAATTCTTAAATCCTATTCTAGTCCCCTAATCATCTAAATTTTCAATTAATAAAACATTTTTGCCTTGAATACCCTAATTTAGGCTAAATGACTGTGAGCCATAGCATTCTTTGGAGCCAAAAAGCTTGCCTTTCACATATGATTCAAAGCATGTAAAGCATTTTAATAATCAATTCATGTAATAGCAATTTCATACATACCATAAAAATCACATAATCACATATAGCCAAACAAACATAAATCATTAAATACACATAACCAAGTGAATAAACCCTCACATGGATTTTTCACTAACAAAACACAAATTCGTTTCTCACCACCAAGATGGTTGATGAGGTTAATCTCCGATTTACCTTAGATGATGATCAAAACTCCTTGTTGTCTTCTTGAAAAAGCTTCTTCTTCCAAAAAGATCCTTAAAACAAAACAAACATATAAACATTAATATCTAAGGCTTGAAACAAGATGACTATGAATCAAAATTATGGCCTAGAACTTGAGAATAAAACTTAGAAATAAAGATAAGAAACTTCACCTAGAACCTTCAAACTTTAAGCTTTGAGAAAGAGATTGAAGATGGATGATTTTGAAGAAACTCGCAATAAGAAAGTGTCTCAAAATGGTGTTTAGATTCAAGAAATGAGGTTGTTTAGAATTGATCAAGATTGAAGGGTGATTTTGGGGTGTTGGCTGTGGCTCACAAAGGGGAGAAAAAGAGAGTTTTAGTATATTGTTTCTCAAAAACAAAACAAGAAAGGCTTAAGAGAGATAAGAAACTATTTTGGTCACAAAGCTTCTCCTAGAAGCTCCTTATGGTTGTGGGCCATCATGGGTGATGGTGGACAAGCTTCTCCTCCAAGATTGCTTTCCAAGCTTATTTAGGAAGCTCTCCTCCTATTGGTGCAACACAAAAAGTCAAAATCCTTAAACTTGACTCCAATAAGCTTCTTGTGGAAGCTTTCTTCCCATTAGCTAAAAAACAAGTGAGTCATGAAAAGAAAAGATAAAAGGTTATGACTAGGTTCATGACTAGTCATCTAACCAGATATTTATTGGTAGCTATTACCCAATGGATAAAGGCCACTGTTAGCAAAATCAGTATTTATTGTCTAATAAATAATAGAACGTACCTAAATTTCATCAGTCAGATAAAATCTCAGAAAAAGAAAAATTTCAAATTTGTTCCCGGTTTTGGGTTTAGTAAGCTCCCCTGACCCCGTATGAATAGTAAAAAAATTTTCGGTCCCCGAAAAATTTTGATTTTTCCTGCACCGTCTCAAACACATAGAAACTCAAAAATAATAATAAAATAATCAAAACAAATTAAATAAATCACAAAAATCATATAAAAACACAAATAACAAGAAAAGGAATTTCAGGGTGTTACAACTCTTCTTTAAAAAGAATTTTATCCCCAAAATTATCATACCTTAAAACAACTGCGGATATTACTCTTTCAATCCGTCTTCTACTTCCCACGTCGCATCTCCTATGACATCATTCCAGATTACCTTTACTAAGACAATTTCTTTTCCTCTGAGTTATTTCACTCTCTTATCTTCGATCTTAACAGAAAGTGTCTCATATGTTAAGTTTTCTTTTAATTGTACTGTATCAGGTGCTATGACATGGTTTGGATCAGGAATATATTTTCGCAATTGCGATATATGAAAGACATTATGAAGGTTAGAAAGAAAAGGTAGTAAAGCTATTTGATATGCTACTGGACCTATCCGACGAAGAATTTGATATGGTCCGATGAATTTAGGAGTGAGCTTTCCAGATTTAATAACCCACTGACCCCAGTCGTGGGTGTGACTTTCAAAAACACATGTTCACCTTCCTTAAACTCAAGAGGTCTTCTCCTCTTGTCAGCATAACTCTTCTGTTGACTCTGAGTTATCCGCATCTTCTCCTGGATGACCTTAACTTTTTTTGTAGTTTGTTGTACAAGTTCGGGTCCTAACACAAGGTGTTCTACACCTTCATCCATATAAAGCCTCATAGGATGCCATCCCTATGCTTGAGTGAAAACTACTGTTATAGGTGAATTCTATTAGAGGTAAGAATTCATTCTAACTCCCTTTCTGTTCCAAAACACAAGCTCTTAATAGATCTTCTAATGATTGAATTGTTCTTTCTGATTGGCCATCTGTTTGCGGATGATAAGCAGAACTTAAACGAAGTTTTATCCCCATAGCTTCTTGCAGACTCTGCCAAAACCTTGACATAAACCTTGGATCTTGATTAGAAATAATGCTAGAAGGTACACCATGCAGTCTAACAATTTCACTAATATATACCTGAGTCAATTTCTCCATTGAATACCTTATGTTAATGGGTAAGAAGTATGTTGACTTCGTAAGCCGATCAACGATCACCCATATGGAATCATAACCATTTCGAGTCTTTGGTAGTCCAACAACAAAGTCCATTACAATGTCATCCCATTTCCATTCTGGAATAGCCAGAGGTTGTAACATTCCTAAAGGTTTTTGATGCTCAACTTTAGCTTTTTGACAAACTAGACAAGATGCTACATACTTGGCTACATCCCTCTTCATTCTTTGCCACCAGTATAATTGCTTCAAATCCTAATACATTTTGGTCATTCCTAGATGCATACTCAATTTGCTCTTGTGGGCTTCGTCAAGAATCAATCTCCTAAGCTCTGAATCACTTAGTATACAAACTCTACCTCTGAACCTTAGAATTCTATCTGGTCTTTCCTTAAATTTTGGCACAACGCCTTACTTCACTAGCTTCCTCTCATCCTGCAAGTGTTGATCACTTCTTTGTTTATCTCGAATTTCTTCCAAAAATCCATTTGAAATAGTAACCATGTTCAAGCAAAGTCTTCCTAGTGTCGATTCCACAGATAACTACATATCCCTAAACCGTTTTATCAATTCTCTTTCCTTGATTATCATAACAAAGACACTAAGTATCTTCCAACTTAAAGCATCTGCTATAACATTCGCTTTTCTAGGATGATATTAAAGTTGGAAATCATAGTCTTTCAAAAATTCTAACCACCTCCTCTACCTTATATTCAACTCGTTCTGGTTAAACAGATACTTCAGACTCTTATGATCACTGAAAACGTTGAATGTTGCTCCATATAGAAAATGTCTCTAGATCTTCAATGCAAACACAATAGCAGCTAACTCCAAATCATGAGTAAGGTAGTTCTTCTCATGCGTCTTCAACTGTCTTGAAGCATATGCCACTACTTTTCTGTTCTGTATAAGTACACAACCTAAACCCTAATGCAAAGCATTGCAATATACTTCAAAAAGTTCATTGGGATCAAGTAAAACCAATACCGTGGAAGTAGTTAATCATCTCTTCAACTCTTGAAAACTCTCTTTACAAGTATCTGTCCATGCAAAAGTGTGATTCTTTCTTGTAAGCTGGGTAAGAGGTCCTGCTAGCTTGGAAAATCCCTCGATAAATCTTCGATAATAACCAGCTAACCCCATAAAACTACGGATCTCTATTACGGTCTTCGGTCTTTCCCATTTAAGAACTGTTTTAACTTTCAACGAATCCACCACAATTCCTTCCTTTGAAATCATATGCCCCAAAAATTGAACTTTCTCCAACTAAAACTCACACTTTGACAACTTAGCGTACAACTGCTTTTCTTTCAAAATCTGGAGAACCACACTGAGATGTTCAACATGTTCCTCCTGACTTCGAGAATATATCATAATGTCGTCAATAAAGACAACAACAAATCTGTCTAGATAAGGCCGAAAGATCCTATTCATATAATCCATGAATATTGTAGGAGCGTTCTTTACTCCAAACGATAGCACTAGGTATTCATAATGCCCATAGCATGTTTGAAACGTCATCTTGGGAACATCCTCAACCTTTACACGAATCTGGTGAAAACCAAAATGTAAATCAATCTTAGAGAAAATAACGGTTCCTTTCAGCTGATCCATCAAATCATCTATCCCCGGAAGTGGATACTTATTCTTGATTGTGATCTTGTTCAACTGGAGATAATCCACATATAAGTGAGAAGTTCTATCCTTCTTCTTAACTAACAGCACTGGAGCTCCCCATTGTGATACACTAGGTCTCACAAACTGCTTTTCCAATAGTTCTTCCAACTGCTTCTTTAACTCAGCTAACTCTGATGGTGATATCCGATATGGTGCCATGGATATAGGACCAGATCCAGGTATAAGATCGATAGAAAATTCTATCTCTCGTTTCAGTGGTAGTTCAAGTATATCATCAAGTAAAACTTTAGGAAACTCATTGACTATAGGAATAGCAATTAGAACAACAATAACATGCATCCTTGAGCTCCTTCCCTCAAAGAAGCTTCAACTTGGTTGGCTGTCAAAAATCCAGAAATCTCAGTTTCAGGGAACACTATGGTTTTATTGGAATAATCTAATAGGATATAGTTAGAAGATAACCAATTCATTCCTAAGATCATGTCTATTTGTGAAAGAGGTAAACAAATTAAATTAACAAAAAAGTTCTAATATCTAACAGTAATAGGACAGTTTAAGCAGACTTGAGAAGTAATAACAAGTTTAGCAGTGAGAGTAATAATTATCAAGTCAAAAGGTAAAGAAGACACAGACAATCCTAGTTGATCCACATAGTCACAGGCAATAAAAGAATAGGTTACCCCCGAGTCATACAGTACAGTTAAAGGCTTACCTCCTATGGCACAATCTCCATTGATTAGATTTTCAGATTGGGAGGCTTCTGCTTCACTCATGGTATAGACTTTCCCTTCTACTTGAAGCCTTGACACACGTACATTGCTAATGGAAGGCTCCGTCTTTGGTTGAGTACAATCTCTAGAAACGTGTCCGGGCTTCCCGCATCTGAAATAGATTATTCCATTGATCGCACACTCCTTTGTCAAGTGATCTTTTCCACACTTTAAACATTTTGGTGAAGATGTCATGGTCTGACTGAATCTATTGCCACTAGAGCCTCCTCCAACTATTTGCTGTTGCTGTTGATTCCTTGGTGGCTGCGAATATGGCTTCCAGTTGAATTGGTTGACATTACTATTACCCCCTTTTGGAATTGAAATGGTCCAAAGTTACGGGGTCTCGTAGCCTGAGATTGATCTAACTCTTCAATCCTACGACACTTCTCGGGAGTCCGAGGTCGATCCACAGGGAGTTATGAAGAAAAAATTCTTTGATGTAAGGAAAATATTTTGTCACAACAATAAAGGTAATAAAACTTGATGACAAATAAAAAAGATTTACTAAGGTTAGGAGATCCACTCTTGGTAAATAAATTAAGGACAAGATTAATTCTTTTAATAACTCAATTAGAATCCACGCATAATAAAGGTTTCAATCGGAAAATATAACATTCAAAGTTCATTTAAAATTATATACGTAATTATATTATGGTTCTTTTAATTATTTATTAACACCACCACTTATAAATGGGCTCAAGAATTTATTGTGTCAATATCTTGTCTACAATAAATCAAGATCTACACTTTACAAGGAGGGTTTCTAAAATTATTAGAATAAAATACAATATATATAATGACCACTTGATAATATATCATTTAAGCACAAGAAAGAGATTAATATACCCTTAATTTATTACTAAAAGCTTCACCTTTTCACCTAAGTAAAATGAAAATTAGTTACTCATAGACAAGAAGAAAGAAATAGAGAAGAAGAAGAAGAAAAACATAACTTCAATTTAGAATAATAGAAAACTACAACAAGATAAACAAATAACACAATAGCATGATCGTGATTTATAAACCAAGATTGCTAAATGATCTACCAATGATGCCTTTTATAGAGGATGAGGGATACAAAATGACAAGGGAGCTGATTAATGAGTGAGTGGATGAGTGGGTGAATGAGTGAAAAATGCCAAATAGTGATTTGATGAGTGAAAAATTATTGAGATTCTTGTCTCTGAAATCATTCAATACTGAACTCATGGATGCCTTTAGAAAATAAAAAAGTGGTCTTCATGAAAGTTGTAGATCTGGATCTTAACTTTCAGATATCAAAGTTTCAGCCCCATTCAGTTCCTATAACCTAAGATTTGCCCTGATTACTACACATTATTCAGGCCCAGCTACAACTCCTCTGTTCTGACTTGTAAGCCCAATATGACCTTCAAGCCTTTCGAATTTCCTCTTGTGTTCTCATGAAAGTTATAGATTTGGGTCTTAACTTTCAAATTCCAACGTTTAAGCCCAAGGTATTTCCTAAAGCCCGAGTTATACCCTAATTACTGCACAATGTTCAGGTTCCAATCACAAAACCCGTGTTCTGACTTCCAAGCCCAATTAGCTCCACTAGATGTCTGATTTTTCCTTGGAGCTCTTCATGAAAGTTGTAGAACTCTCTCCTATCTTTCGTAAAAGGTAAGATACATAATTCTTAGACACATAGAACTCAAGATATAGCCAAAATACAGAAATAGTGTAAGATCTCAATAATGCTAAAAAAAATCAATTAAGCCCAATTTGAGTCCAAACTTACAAAACATAACCAAACTCAATCAATTAAGTACATAGAGAGTGTAAATAACTAAAAATGAGGGTTTATTAATATATAAAATATATGATTATCAAATTCATCCATACTTAACTTTTTGCACTCTTGGGCAAAACACGTAAGACTAATAATATTTAAGAATAAAAAGAAGCTAAAGATTCAAGGGATCAAAACATTTATGAGGTAACGTTTTTTCACATCTCAAACCAACAAGCTAGGAAACTTCAATTGAAAAACACGAGTCAATAATGATAGATCTTCACAAGATTCACTCTCAATCCCTCAAGTGTTTAAAAGGTAAGTATTTCACTCAATTCAACCCATGAAAATTACACTACCATAAGCTTGCTTATCTTCTACTTTTCCACTACTCAAAACAAATGCACACAAAAATCAAGAGGACTTTATTCAAGGTTGTAATAGGGTCAAGGTAAAGGAAAGGGATAATATGGATATGACAAATTAAATACCAAAGAGAATAAAAGAGCATTAGGGTTGAGTTAAAATAACAAACATGAAAAGTTCATCCCAACATAATGCAAATTCCCTTTACATATTCTTTTCGCTTCCCCTTTCTTTACACTCTATTTTTTTTTGTTTTCTTTTTTTGAAGATGACTACTCTTTCCTTTTTCTTCAACTATTTTGTACAAACACCCCCACACTTATTCAAGAGCTCATCTAATGTCAATGCTCTCTTATTCTCCAAGATTAGGTAAGAACATGTTTTTTTTAAAGGCATGTAATGAGCTAAAAATAAAGAATGATCGAATAAGCTCAAAGGGGTTAAGCAAGGGAAAATATACAAGGTTGGCTATTTGGTTAAAGTAGCTATTTCAAGAAAAATGCCCCAATCATGTTTATGTATGCATATGAAAATATAGCCTCAAATAGAGTTAAAACAAGTTCTAGAATAACAATTCCATGAGTAAAAATCACACAAGAAAGAAAAGAATGGTACAAATGTTCAATTCATTCATTAATAAACTCAAAATCTCACAAGGCATATTTCTATCATTCTCAGTCCACCAATTCAACATCCATAACCAAGCATGTGATTTTTAAGAAAGAAGATAATTTACTCAATTATGCTATGTTCCTTGAATTTGAATTGCTACTTCTACACAAAATAGTTATCTACCTAATTGCTCCTTACTCTGTCACCAATTTTGATGCGTCTCAAGAGTAAATTTACCTCAAGGGCATAATTTACTCTTTACTCAGCCATCCTTAATTAGTTTTACTATTAATAAGTTGCTAAAAAACATATTAATAAACACACTTCCTAATTTTTTTTAATTTTGATTTTTTTTAGGTTTTCTTTTTCACACAACCATCCTTCTCCCCAACTAGATCACAACATTGTCCTCAATGTCTAAACATAGATAGGTAAAGGATAGAAGATATTACCTGTTGCTGCAATTATTAAAAAGAGAAACCTTACACAAATTTAAACAGAAACAAAGTATGATGAATAAAACTAAAGGTAAAGGAAAGTTATAGATGAAGTGTTAGATCACACCCACGTTCCTTGCTCCCTCCCTTGTTGCTTCCTTCTGACTAATCTATCTGAACTATTACTGGATCAGGTTTATAAACAAAAGCTTGTAATTTATCAATTAATTCATCAACAGTGGAAGCAGATATAAGGAGTCGTCTTGCCGAAGGTGTGATAAAGTTCTGTTCCACAACACGGTCAAGAAAAGATAACAAATTATCAAAGAAACTATTATCATTTAACAAACCTATGGGTTTATGGTGGATGTTCAGTTGGGCCCAAGAGATAATTTGAAAAACTTCTTCCAAAGTACCAAAACTACCAAGTAAGGGAATGAATGCATCAGAGTTTTCAAGCATTGCCTTCATTCGTCCATGCATAGATGATACTTGAAGTTCCTACCCAATTATTTTTCTAGTGATGTTCTTTTGAGTGAAAGGTTCAAGACTTGACCACCTTTTAGATGTGCAGAAAGTGATACAGCCCCTATTAACCCAATGTTACCTCCCCCATATACTACACGAATGTTCCTCGTAGCAAGTGTTCTATCAATAGTGCTTGTTACGTTTACAAACTCTACACCCTTCGCATAACTTGACCCACAAAATACACACATATTAGTAAGTCTACGAATAGAAGCTCCCTCCATTTTTACACTCACACTCCATTTGAATGATTATGAGTTAGAAGAAAGTGAAGAAAATAACGTGTTTAAATAGGGTAAGGAATGGAAAAAGGTCATGATAGTACCTATATGGGTTGGTTGGCTGTTGTCAGAAAAGTTTGAAATTAAGAAATACAATTTTTTTTTACTATTTTTTATATTTTTATTTTTACTTCAAGAAGACCATCAGGATAAAGAAGTCTAGAAACCCCTGAAGGACCTTGCCCAAAGGATCGTTTGTCCAAAACCAAAATACAACAAAATCATATAAAGATAAAATTATAATAACAAATGGTGGCATAACTTTGAATTATGTGTCACCAGTGCAATAAACACTCACTCCCATTTATTTGAAGAAAAGAAAAGGAGAAGAATGAAACCATCATGGGTTTCTATCCTAGGTCTGGAGCCCGGAAAGCTCACACTCAGGTTTGTAACATCAACAAAGATGCTAAAATCTAAAACCCACAATGTTAAGATCCAGAATGTCCCATCCCAAGACGTTAAGAGCCCCTTCTAATAAAAGAGAGGATTAAGCTCAGATGCCTTATATGCTTTGGCAACCACTAATTACTTCTCACTAATAACCAGAGTGGGACGCTTCTGCTTATCCATTAACTCCATAGTGCCTTGATGGTAAACATTGGGTAATGGAGTGTGGCTATCTACAGAGCATGGTACACAAACATTTTTTAAGGACTGGCGTGCAAAGGTCCACCCGAGTCAAAGACAGGTCTGCCACTGGCAGGGGCTCCACACTCAATTAAGAGCATGGTACTCTTTCAATCGCCCTTTTTATTATTTCTTTTTCTTTTTCTTTGTTTAAGAGAAGAACAAAATAATATATACATGTTGTTGTGATTGTGGCTCACATCATCCTCTGGTTTTACATCCAGTAACGGATTAAACGCCTTCTATGAGTCGAGGATAAGCTTCCTATCCAATTTTCTTATAAATTGGCAAACATGGTCTTTTTGAGTCAGATTCCCAAGACTGTAACGCTTTTGCTCATCTCTGAAAAGATTCCATAAATTAAGAAGTTCATGATGCACAACTCCACAAGAATTCGTCTCAAGAGTCAATAAGATATCATTTAACGACTCCTTACTCCATTTATTCTTAATAAAGTATATTTTATCTTCTCAGTTTGAGAAAACCGTCCCCAAAGAATGACATCACGTGTTACAATTCCATCGCGCACATTTGTAACAAACTTGTATTCTTTTTGCTCTTCTCTTCTTAGAATACTAACTTTTACCAAGACCTGGCATGTATGGGACAAATGAATTTGAAGATTCACCAGCTAAACGAACCTTTGCTTCAATTATCCAGCATATATCTTTTGGGATGCCCTTGTGCATTAACAGTGTTAGTCTTTCACACCTAGTTTTGTAGATTTTTGTTATAGCATTTTGAGGAAGAAAAAAAAAATGTTTTCTTAAATTCGAGAGAATGAAATCCATTTTAAAGGAAAAGGAATTAGTTATTATAGGAAACTGAAAAACAAACAGCCTTGAGAGTCACAGAGTACCATTTTTCGCCACTTAACCAGGGTCACAAAGAATTGCAAAAAGAAAGCAACAAAATTAAAATAAATTCTACTCATAACATGGATTAGAAAGGGAGATGAATTCTACCTTAACAAGTTGGTTTTCCAGAAATGGTTTGAGTCTTTATCCATTGACCTTAAATATATTATCATTCTTAGGATTCTCAATGTCTATGGCCCCATGAGGATACACATGTTTGACAATAAAAGAGCCACTCCACCTAGATCTCAATTTTCTAGGGAATAGGTGAAGACGAGAATTATAAAGTAGAACATTTTGACTAATTTCAAAAGATTTTCTCAAAATTGATTTGTCATGAAAAACTTTTATTCTAACTTTATAAATTTTTGAGTTTTCATATGCATTATTTCTCAATTCCTCAAGTTCATTTAATTATAATTTGTGTAACTTGCAAGCATCATCAAGATTTAAGTTAAAAGCTTTAATGGCCCAAAATGCTTTATGCACCAGTTCTACAGGCAAGTGATAAGGTTTTCCATAGACTAACTGTTACCAAGTGGCTCTAGTACTTAAGAGGGGGGTGAAATGAATATAGAAAATTTTCGCAAATGCTTTTAAAACAAAAGAACAAATGTTGAAGCTATTAAATAAAAGATGTGAATATAAGAGAGGAAGAAGAAAAACTTAAGAACAGAAAATAAACAATTATACAATAATAATAAACTGTAATAAATAAAGAGATTGAGAAGAGAAGAGCAGACACAATATTTATCTTGGTTCGACCACTAAACCACTTGTGGTCTATGACTAGTCCTCGAAAAATGTTTGAGATTTTTTACTATAAATACAAGCTTCAATAGGTGCTTACTATCGTTACAAAATAGATCACTTTTCACACACATGGAAACTCTACCTTTGTGCTAAAGCCTCAACCTGCAAGGATACCTCACCCTTATACAAACCTTGAGGGATACCTCATGCTCGATATAGAGAAGCAGAAAATAGATGAAGATAAACTCTCACAAAGAGTAAATATCACAAATTGAAACGTTAAGAAGCTCTCTAAGGATATCTCAAAGTTTTGGCAAAAAAAGCATAAAAAATAAGTGAGAATTATAAATCACATTTTCGAAGCAAGCATAAAATTATTCAGATAGCTGGTCAAAAACAGAAGAGGCCCACGACCTCTATTTATAGAGTCGTAGAAGAAAATAGTCGTTGGATGCAATTAATTCATGTAATGAATACAAATATGGCCATTTTTTTCTAAAACAGGATCCCATGTTTAATCAAATAATCCTTGGGTTATTCGAATTGCACGTTCTCAAAATAACTAATTCGAACAACATGATATTTATTTGAATAACACTGTTTATAAAAGATTTCCGAGAAGCAGGTCTATTCGAATAACTCTGGAGTTATTCGAATAGCGTATATAAAAATAGGCCATTCTATAAACATTTCCAGAAACAGAGGTGCGCAGCAGGATTTTAAAACATTATTCGAATAACTCATGGGTTATTCGAATAACTCAAATCAAGCACAGTTTTTCTAAACTTGATTTATTTGAATAAAGAGGCTTTTATTCAAATAACAGTTTCTAAAACATTTAAAAATACTTTGAGAAAGAGCCCAGATGATCAAAACCTTTTTTAATTTATTTTGAAAAAATATATTTTATCTTGTAAAAATCATAAGATATCTAAAAAGATCTTCATACAAAGAGACTCTAAGTCCTAAACTTAATCTTGAAGTTCTTGGACTTCGTCTTCTCATCATCTTCATGGTTGTTATCATCAAAACCAATCTTCATTGCAGCATAGTCAAACACATTCTCTTCCTTTTTGATGATGACAAACTATCATAGAGAAAAGCATTAGTTTAGATAAATTGGAATTCACAAAGATAAAGTTTGGAGAACTTAATCCCCCTCTTTTTCATAAGAGGTGTTTTAAATCAGAGATGTGCGTAGCTCCTCCTTTCTTTTGGAATCCAATAATTATTTTTATTTTTACCTGGCTTTTCTCAAGAATTACCTGCTATTATTTTTCTCCCCCTTTGGCATGATCAAAAAGTATAGGGAACCAAGGCAAAACATATAATAGGCATTGCAAACAAGATATTCATATAATCTCAGATAAAATAGATAATGCTTGTATAGGAATAAACATATGACATGATCAAAACAGCCATGGCATTTATATTAAATTTCTAATGAAATTACATGTACAAAAAGAACAGCCAGTACAAAAACAAACAGGCCAAAAGAAAAAAAAATAGAGCCTAAAAGTAAGCATCCGGTGGCGGAGGAGAGGAGTCAGGAGCTCGCTGAGTTAGCAAAGTGTGAAGTGCAGCCTGCTCACGCTCTACACCTTCTGTAACACCCCCTCCGAGGAGCATTACATTTTAGATTGACTCATACATTCTTAAAAACTTTCAAGTTATGAAATAGCTAATGTTGTAAAACGCGAGTTCAAAAATTTTCTTCTAACAGATAATATAAGCTTATTGAAATAAATAAAAGACTCAAGTCATAAGCGTTAAAAAGGCTTTTCATAAAGTAAAGTTTACTACATCTTCAAGTACATCATTTGTATATCCCAAAATAACATAAAACTTAAGTACTCCAAAATAAACATACTTATACATTATAACTACCAAATGAAAATTGAGCCTTGTCCAAGTCCAAACACCTGAAGAACGGGTTCTTGCACCCGATCTTCATCCAAAATCCCTTCGGGATTCCCAATAGACAAAGCCCCCAGTTGGGGCATGTCGCTACGAACAGGGGTTTGAGCAGTCGACTCCATAGAGCCCTCCCTATAGGAAGCTCTCTGATCATCCCAAAGCTCCCCAAGCATCTAGAACTCCAAGTGAACATCTGCATCCATAGTAAACGTAACCGCATCATGTCAGGTCCTGCTCCAACTCAAAGTGACATTTTCGTTGTATCTGACGCGCCCCATGCCCCACTGAACACTCTATGCTCCGAAGCCTCCATGGAATTGTAGCCTAGTGAAACCTCGCGGGTCTTGCCTTACTGCCATCACAGACTTTTCCATCGTAAATATGAAACAGAAGTAAATAGAATAATATAATAGAAGAGATGAGATCCCCTACATCAATACCATCATGGTAGCAAGAAACATAACGAAAGACAGTAATGTCTTTCATACACAACAACATCGAATAATAGTATATATAATCATGTCAATACAGGGATATTATAGAACAACAACACAATCATGCCAATACAGGATTATTATAAAGCAACAACATAATCATGTTATTAACTGATAAGTAATTCAGCAGTATACATCAATATATATATATATATATATATATATATATATATATATATATATGTTTGGATCATGTCACAATAACATATATACTAACTATGCATATGCATGATTTATATGATGACCATCCTTATACACAATGCAACCAATTCCTACTCCATAGAGTTAAGGTTCAGAGATGAGCATTCCAGAAAATCTATCCCCCTTAAAAGACAGTCTACGCCGGATCACGAAAAGGATAGTGCTTGTCAAGTCCCTGTCGTGCGTTGCAATGGTTTTCCACGGCTAGGGGTATACAATGTGACAGTGGTTACTAGGTGGATCACCTCCCCTTGACGGCCCCTGAGATCCATCCGGGATCACACTTATCCAAATTCTTGCTCACTCCTAGGCTTCATAAGCCAATAGTCTAATACTCAAGTGCATGCTCAAAGAAATCAAACCACCGTTGTACCATTCCCAATAGTATTAAGGCAACCGCCTATACAATTGTCCAATACCATTAGTATCAATGATATTATATAGTTGCCCACACAACTACATAATACCAATGATCCACTCGGGCCCAGCACAAGGCTAAATTCATAATCCACTTGTGTCCAGTACGTCAGCCCAAGGCACAATGTCAAATTCATAATCCACTTGGGTCCAGTACATCGGCCCAAGGCATAATGTAAATGCATGCTATCACAAAGGATTTTAGTCGTGCAAATTCAAGAATCATTATTATCAAATCACGTGGAGTATTTTCACAATTCCTCTAGTATATAGAAATATTAGGTCTTCTTTAGTCTTTAATTATCATACTCTCAAGAATGAAGATAGAAATTAATCCAAATCACCAGCTTCCTCTAACTAAGTTCCTCGAATGACCTATCCTCATATCATTTATGAAAACCTAAAAAAACCACAATGTCCTTACCTCACCATTCCTTTCCTTTTTCATCTAAGTCTTTCAAATTTTCTCTATTTCTTTCTCAAGCTTTTTTTTCCTCTCAAGACCGAAAATCACTCTTCTGCTTAAAGATCAAATTTATTTTTTTCCATTCTTATCTTATAAATTGTTAATTAATTTTCTTGATTGTCAAGTTACCTAGATTTACCACTAATAAATCATTTTCCATGATTCGAGTATCTCTAAACTTGTTTCCATTTAGTAGATCCAAAAGTTATTACTCCTCAAATTATGACATTATAATTATCTTTAATCTTACTCATATATTCCTAAACCCTAATTTGTTTTCCAAATCATCCAAACAATATTTCCTAATATTCTTTCTAAACTTCCATTATTCAACTTCTAAATAAAATTGTTTCTATCCTAATTACTCTTCCCCCTCATTATCAACTATTTTAGGTCTCCAATTCACTCTTACCTCTAATTATCAAGTATTATGGCCAATATCAATTCCTTCCAATTGTAAAACTTTGTTTCTTCCCTCATTCAACTTGTAACCTTATATATCATGTCCTTATCACTTACTCATCTAAGTCCTCAATAACCAAATATCTTTATCATGGATATCTCTTTTTGGGCTGAAATAGTCGTGAGCCTCAAGGGCCAAAGGAAACAAAATAAATCATTCTTTCTCAACACAATCATAGTATGCCACTTACTTTAATCATCACAATCAATTAAATTCATGCTCACTATCAAAATCACGTAATATCATTAAGTCATAAAAAATCATATTTACATATAACAACAACATATAACCATACCAAATCAAGTAAACACAAATCAAAGTCACACAATCGAGTGGATGAATCCTCATGTGGACTCTCCACTCCTAACACAACCATTCATTCCTCACCACCATAGTATGGTCGATGAGGTTAATTTCCCTCTTACCTTAGGTGTAGCCTCCTAGCTCCTTGTAAGTCCTTGTGTGGCAAACTTTCTCCACCAAGAGGTTCTTAGAATCAAAGCAAACACACAAGAATTAGTACCTAGGGCTTGAGTAAGATTACCATAGGTCAAAGTATGACTTTATATTCTTTAAAAATGAAGCAAGAGAGAAGATTTAAGAACTTTACCTTAAGATTCTTGAACTTGAGATTTGAAGCAAAGCTTAAAGAAATACTTGAAGATGAATGAACTAGAGATTGATTTCCACATAAAAGTGTCTTAGAATGATGTAGAGACTCAAGATCCAAGGTTATCTTGAATTATTGAAGATTTGGTGTAATATCCGCATGTGTTCTTACAAGTGTTCTCGATTGTCAAGTTACCTAGTTTTGTGTTTAGCCTTTGGTTGCTTGGATGAAAGGATGAATAAATGATGAACTAAGTGTAGGATGGTCCTCCAAAAATGGTCTTAGCTGTGGGGATGTAGAGAAAATGAGAGGAGAAAATAGAAATCAAAGTCTCACCTTAAGAGCTTCAAGTTAGGATTTTTGAAAGAAGATGATGAAGATGAGAGAACTTGATGACGATCTCAACATAGAAAATCATCCATGAAATATGTAGATCCTAGAAATGTGATTGAACGGAGGAAACAAAATGGAAGATGAAAATGGAGTGTGGTTTCCGTGAGGTGTAGGAGAAATGGAAGAGAGAAAATGATGAGAGAAAATAAGATAGAAACTTTAGGGTAGAGAGAGAAAGTGATAGAAATTTTAGAAAATGAAAAGATGGGTAGCCTTTAGTGAAAAGATGACATCTTGTCATCTTTTCCTCCTCCTCCAAAATCGTGTGCACCTTGGGAGAAGTAGCAAGACTTTCTTTGAAAACTTCTCCCAAAGCTTCTTTGAGAAGCTTCGCATGTTTTCCCAAAAAGGTCAAATCATGTTGTCATGTAGTGATGTGACGATGTCACTTAGATGATATCATAAAAGTGACTAGATAGAAATGATTTACTAGATTTTTACTTCAAGCTATTATCTAATGGATAAAAGTTATAGTTATCATTGCCGGGATCTATTATCCAATGGATAATAGAGTGTACCTAAATTTTATCCGTCAAATAAAATCTTAAAAAATGAAAACTTCATAAACTGTGTCCGACCACGGGTTTAGTAAGATCCCCGTCACTGTTTCCACAGTCCAAGGTTTTTGGCCTAGGAGAAAATATTTCACTTTCCCGGCTTCGCTCGATGTGCACACAAATCGAGAAATATTTTAAAATAATCAAATAATTCAAATAATTCAAGAAAAATTCACAAAATTCACAAATATTATAAAATGAATATTTACGGTGAACAAGCAAATTTTTGGAGTGTTACAACTCTCCCCCTCTAAAAGAAATTTCATCCTCGAAATTTGTTCTATCTTAGAACACATGCGGATATTATTCCTTGTAGAATGTTTCCAGATCCTTAACGCAATCACAATGGTTAACTTTGAATTTTGTGTAGAGTAACTATTCTCATGTGCCATCAGTTGTCTTGAAGCATACATTACTATTACTTTTATTCTCATAGACACATGCCTAAGCTTTAATGTGGAATATGATGAGACATCTTAAAAGTTCGTTGGGATTGGGTAGAACCAACATTGGCAAAGTAGTCGAGTGTCTCTTCAATTCTCAAAAATTTTCCTACATGCATCAGTTCATACAAAAACTTGACTCTTTCACGTAAGCTGGATGAGAGGTCTTGCCATCTTGGAGAATCCTGCGGTGAATCTCCGATACTAGCCAGTAAGTCCCACACAGTGACGAACCTCCAATACAGTCTTCGATCTTTCCCATTGAAGAACCGCTCCAACTTTTGATGGATCCACAATAATTCCTTCGTTTGAGATCACGTGACCCAAAAGTTGAACTGCCTCTAACTGGAATTCACACTTGGACAACTTCACGCATAACTTCTCCTTCTTCTTCAGAATTTGAAGAACCACACTGAGATGTTCAGTAGAATTCCTCCGGACCTTAAGAATAGATCAAAATGTCATAACAAAGACAACGACAAATCTGTCTAAATAGGGATGAAAGATCCTATTCATGTAGTTGATGAATACTACTGAAGCACTCGTTACATGGAACGACATTATTAAATACACGTAGTGCTCATAACACGTCAGAAAGGTTATTTTTGGAATCATCTTCTACTTTCAAACGAACTTGATGATAACTAGAACGCAAACTGTTCTTGGAGAAAATAGCGGCTTCCTTCAGTTGATCCATCAAACCACCTAACCTCGATCTTAACAGGAATGTCTCACAGGGCAAGTTCTTATCTAATTGTACTACATTTGACATCATGACATAGTTTGGATCAGGAACATATTTTCTTAATTGAAATACAGGGGAACGTTATGAAGGTTAGAAAGAAAAGGTAGTGAAGCCGTTTGGTATACTACCGGACCCATCTGACGAAGAATATGATTTAGTCCAACAAAATTTAGGAATGAGCTTCATGGATTCAAATCCAGAAATCTCTATCTAAAGAAACACTAAAGTTTTATTGGAACAGAATAACAAGATATGGTTAGAAAATAACTAACTCTTTTCCTGAGATCAGGTCTATTTAGGAAAAAGGCAAACAATCGAATTAGCAGAAATGTTTCAAATTTCTAACAATAACAGGATAGTTTAAACAACTTGTGTAATAACAACAGGCTTAGAAATAGGAATGACAATATTCAAGTCAGAAGGAAATAAATACACAGATAACCCAAAATGGTTCGCACAGTCATAGGTAATAAAAGAATGGGTCACCACTGAGTCAGACAGTACAATTTAAGGCTTACTTCCCATGGTACAATCTCAGTTAGGTAGATCTTCAGATTGGCAGGCTTCTGCTCTACTCAACGTACTAATTTCTCCTCCAGATTGGGCCCTTGTCGCATGCTCATTGCTAACAGAAGGCTTCGTTCTTTGAGAAGTACAATTCTTAAACACATGTCTTGGTTTTTCGTATTTGAAACAGATCATTTCCTTGCTTGTACAATCCCTCGTTAAATGATTCCTCCCACATTTCTCACAATGTTATAAAAACTTCATGGTCTGACCGAATCTGCTGCCACTAGCATTTCCACTAACCGTTTGCTGTTGATGTTGGTTTCTTGGTGGTCGCGAATACGATTTCTGCTTGAATCGCTTGAGCTTACGATCTCTTCTTTTTCAAAACCAATATTATCCAACGTTATGGAGTTCCATATCCTGAGATTGATTCAACTCTAACAAAATCTGAGCCTTGGCTATCAAATCCTGCTGTTGAATGATCCTTTGATTTTGTTGTACTGTTACGCCAGCCATTCCTTGTATTGCTTCTGCAGTCCTAGCCATCCCTACGTTGTCGCGCTCCACATTCCCACACGTACATCTATCGCAAGCCATTGGCTTTTCTTCGAAAGCAAATAACTTAAAACATAATGGAAACAAGGAGTAATCATCTTAAATGATATTGTCTCCCTTCGGAGACCAAGCAACACATTTTTGTGTTTAGTTTCAGAGAAACACATAGCACAAACAAAGGCAAACTTACCCATAAACCCAAAAGATTCAAACTTGGACTTTACTCACACTAGAGGCAGCACTCCAAAGGTGTAGGTACAGATAATTTTGCACGAGTTCAGTCATCCAACTGGACTTTCACTTGAAGAACTCCAATTTCTCCTCGTTTGCCTAGTTGAAGTCATAGTTTCTTATCCACACAGAGCATTACATATTGAGTTAGTCAGTCCTCAATATCATGTAGCTATGTAACAGTAACTACTAACATCGAACCTAAAGTAACTTATGCAATCCTCTTTCAACATCTCAACAAGAGACAAGGAAATGCACAACACACACATATATAGAAATTTCTACATGTCTAAGCACAGTCAGTTCATACCCCGGCTCAACAGGATGAACTGCTCTAATACCACCTAATGTGACACCCCCTCCTAGGAGCATTACATTTTAGATTGACTCTTACATTCTTAAAAACTTTCAAGTTGTGAAATAGCTAATGTTGTAAAACGTGAGTTCAAAAATTTCCTTCTAACAGATAATATAAGCTTACTGAAATAAATAAAAGACTCAAGTCATAAGAACTAAAAAGGCTTTTCATAAAGTAAAGTTTACTACACCTTTAAGTACATCATTTGCATATACCAAAAAAAACATAAAACTTAAGTACTCTAAAATAAACATACCTATACATTATAACTACCAAATAAAAAATGAGCCTTGTCCAAGTCCAAACACCTGAAGAACGGTTCCTGCACCCGATCTTCATCCAAAACCCCTTCGACATCCCCAATAGACAAAGCCCCCAGTTGGGGCATGTCACTATAAACAGGAGTCCTAGCAATCGACTCCACAGAGCCCTCCCTATAGGAAGCTCTTTGATCATCCCAAAGCTCCCCAAGAGGGTTGTAGAACTCTAAGTGAACACCTACGTCCATAGTAAATGTAACCACATCATGACGGGTCCTGCTCTAACTCAATGTGACATTTTTGTCATACTGGATGCGCCCCGTGTCCCACTGAACTCTCTATGCTCTGATGCCTCCATGGAACTGTAGCTTAGTGGAACCTCGCGAGTCTTGCCTTGCCGCCATCACAGACTTTTCCATCATAAATACGAAACATAAGTAGATAGAATAATACAATAGAAGAGGTGAGATCCCTTATATCAATACCATCATGGCAGCAAGAAACACAACGAAAGACAGTAATGTCTTTCATACACAACAACATCGAATAATAGCATATATAATCATGTCAATATAGGGATGTTATAGAACAACAACAAGATCATGTCAATGCAGGATTAATATAGAGCAATAGCATAATCATGTTATTAACTGATAAGTAATTCAGCAGTATACATCAAGATATATATATATATATGTCTGAATCATGTCATAATAACAGATATGCTGATTATGCATATACATGATGTGTATGCTGACCATCCTTATACACAATGCAAGCAATTCCTACTCCATAGAGTTAAGGTTCAGAGATGAGCGTTCTAGAAGATTTGTCTCCCTTCAAAAGACAATCTACACTGGATCATGAAAAGGATAGTGCTTATCGAGTCCTAGTCATGCGTTGCAACGGTTTTCCACGGCTAGGGGTATACAATATGATAGTGGTTACTAGGTGGATCACCTCGCCTTGAGCCCCTGAGATCTATCTGGGATCACATTTATCCAAATTATCGCTCACTCCTAGGCATCACAAGCCGACAGTCTAATACTCAAGTGCATACTCAAAGAAATCAAACCACCATTGTACCGCTCCCAACAGTATTAAGGCAACCGCCCATACAATTATCGAATACCATTAGTATCAATGATATTATATAACTACCCATACAACTACATAATACTAATAATCCACTCGGGCCCAATACTTTGGCCCAAAAGCACAAGGCTAAATTCATTATCCATTTAGGTCCAGTACGTCGGCCCAAGGCACAATGTCAAATTCATAATCCACTTGGTCTAGTACGTCGGCCCAAGGCACAATGTTAATGCATGCTATCACAAAGGATTTCAGTCGTGCAAATTCAAGAATCATTATTATCAAATCATATGGAACATTTTCACAATTCCTCTAGTATATAGAAACATTAGGTCTTCTTTAGTGTTTAATTATCATACTCTCAAGAATGAAGATAGAAATTAATCCAAATCACCAGCTTCCTCTAACTAAGTTCCTCGAATAACCTATCCTCATATCATGTATGAAAACCTAAAAAAACCACAATGTCCTTACCTCACCATTCCTTTCCTTTTTCATCTAAGTCTTTCAAATTTTCTCTATTTCTTTCTCAAGCTTGTTTTTTCTCTCAAGACCGAAAATCACTCTTCTGCTTAAAGATCAAATTTACTCTTTTGCATTCTTATCTTATAAATTCTTAATTAATTTTCTTGATTGTCAAGTTACCTAGATTTACCACTAATAAATCATTTTCCATGATTCGAGTATCTCCAAATTTGTTTCCATTTGGTACATCCAAAAGTTATTACTCCTCAAATTATGACGTTATAATTATCTTCAATCTCACTCATAAATCCTTAAACCCTAATTTGTCTTCCAAATCACCCAAACAATATTTCCTAACATTCTTTCTAAAACTTCTATTATTCAACTTCTAAATAAAATTCTTTTCATCTTAATTACTCTTCCCCCTCATTATCAACTATTTTAGGTCTCCAATTCACTTTTACCTCTAATTATCAAGTATTATGGCTAATATCAATTCCTTCCAATGGTAAAACTTTGTTTCTTCCTTTATTCAACTTGTAACCTTATAAATCATGTCTTTATCACCTACTCATCTAAGTCCTCAATAACCAAATATCTTTCTCATGGATATCTCTTCTTGGGCTAAAATGGCCGCGAGCCTCAAGGGCTAAAGGAAACCAAATAAATCATTCTTTCTCAACACAATCATAGCATGTCACTTACTTTGATTGTCACAATCATTTAAATCCATGCTCACTATCAAAATCACGTAATATCATTAAGTCATCAAAAATCATCTTTGTATACAACAACAACATATAACCATACCAAATCAAGCAAACACAAATCAAAGTCACACAATCGAGTGAATGAATCCTCACGTGGACTCTCCACTCCCAACACAACCATTCGTTCCTCACCACTATAGTATGGTCGATGAGGTTGATCTCCTTCTTACCTTAGGTGTAGCCTCCTAGCTCCTTGTAAGTCCTTGTGTAGCAAACTTTCTCTACCAAGAAGTTCTTAGAACCAAACCAAACACACAAGAATTAGTACCTAGGGCTTGAATAAGATTACCATAGGTCAAAGTATGACTTTACATTCTTTAAAGATGAAGCAAGAGAGAAGATTCAAGAACTTTACCTTAAGATTCTTGAACTTGAGATTTGAAGTAAAGCTTAAAGAAATACTTAAAGATAAATGAATTAGAGATTGATTTCCACACAAAAGTGTCTTAGAATGATGTAGAGACTCAAGATCCAAGGTTATCTTGAATTATTGAAGATTTGGTGTAAAATTTTGGGGCTTGGCCGTGGGCTTTAAATGGAAAGAGTGAGAGTTTTGTGTTTAGCCTTTGGTTGCTTGGATGAAAGGATGAATAAGTGATAAACTAAGTGTAGGATGGTCTTCCAAAAATGGTCTTAGCCATGGGGATGTAGAGAAAATGAGAGAAGAAAATAGAAATCAAAGTCTCACCTTAAGAGCTTCAAGTTAGGATTTTTGAAAGAAGATAATGAAGATGAGAAAACTTGATGATGATCTTAACATAGAAAATAATCCATGAAATGTGTAGATCCTAGAAATGTCATTGAATGGAAGAAACAAAATGGAAGATGAAAATGGAGTGTGGTTTCCGTGAGGTGTAGGAGAAATGGAAGAGAGAAAATGATATAAAAACTTTAGGGTAGAGAGAGAAAGTAATAGAAATTTTGGAAAATGAAAAGATGGGTAGCCTTTGGTGAAAAGATGACATCTTGTCATCTTTTCCTCCTCCTCCAAAATCGTGTACACCTTGGGAGAAGTAGCAAGACTTCCTTTGCAAGCTTTTCCCGAAGTTTCTTTGAGAAGTTTCGCACGTTTCCCCAAAAAAGTCAAATCATGTTGTTATGTAGTGATATGGCGATGTCACTTCTATGATATCATAAAAGTGACTAGATAGCAATAATCTACTAGATTTTTACTATAAGCTATTATCCAATAGATAAAATTTATAGTTATCACTATCGGTATCTATTGTCCAATGGACAATTGAGTATACCCAAATTTTATCCATCAAATAAAATCTCAAAAAATAAAAACTTCGTAAACTGTGCCTGGCCTCAGGTTTAGTAAAATCCCCCGTCACTATTTCCATAGTCCAAGATTTTTCGGCTTCAGAGAAAATATTTCACTTTCCCGACTTTGCTCAATGTGTACACAAATCGAGGAATATTTTAAAATAATCAAATAATTCAAATAATTCCATAAAAATTCATAAAAATCATGAATATTATAAAATGAGTATTTACTGTAAACAAGTAAAATTTTTGGGGTGTTACACATTTTATCCTATCAAATAGAATAGAAAAGGTGATCGCCATGCAGGCTCTATTGTCCTGCAAGGCTATCATGATTTGATCCAAAGTGACTGGATCAGGAATAGCAGGAGCAGGAATAGGAACATTAGCAGCAAGGGCAGCAAGAATGTCTTCTTGGTGTTTATCTTCAACTTCATCAAGGGACACCCAGCCATCAAAAGTTCTGACCATCTTCATTTTGTTCAGGGTAAAGGACCCAAAAACATGATGGTGTATCAGCTTTGTCGCCCGTTTAGTTTCCAAGATCTGAGGGTACTTGCCTAGGAAGGCAGAGATGATCAAACTATAGGGCAAATCAGATCATTCTTTGCCCTTTTCTTTCATCATATGCTTCATGATAAAGGCAGGCCAGTTAACCTCGTAACCTTTCTTGATAAGCCTCATCATGAAGATATCATCTTCATTCAAGTAGGCATCGTTGCCTCCCAGAGGTGCTAGAATGTGAGCATAAGCATAGTGTAAGAGCCTGTCTTGGCTCTTCATCATGCCTCCCTTGACGCCCTTTGGAGACAAGGCTAGGCTTCAGTAGGTCTTCAATAGGTTGAAGCTTCTTGTACTCTTGATCCAGATTATCGATGTCATCATCAAAGTTGCGCCCAATGGTTTACAACCCAAACATCTGTTGCCAATCACTGGGAGTGATGACCATATGCTGATCAGAGACGTCAGAGTGTAGGTCCTCCCCAACAATCTTCATGTTACAATAGAACATCTTTACCAAGTCAGGGTAAAGAGCACCTTAGTGTGAGCAGAAGTGAAGCACAACCTAAGTGGCCAGAAGGTGGAGGAAATCAAAACCTCCTTCATTTTGGAAGAATTTCAAATCCATGTACTTCAGGTGCACAAGATTACACTCCCAAAAATGAGAAATGAAGCGACACAGTTCCTCTTGGTTAGAGGACAGCCTTCGAAGATCCAAAGGGTTGTTGCAGGAGGCTGTCTTCATTCGTGGGCGTTTGGCATGGGAAGAAAAAGATACCATGAAGGGGTTTAAGAAGGTGTATGGTGAGGAAAGGTGGTCATGGTGAGAGAGGAGAAGGGTGGAAAAAATAGGTAGGAGAGAATGATGATGGAGGATATGGAGAAGAATACAAGAGAGAGAAGAGAGAATGGTAGAAAGAATAGATAAATGAATCTGGGACAGGGATGGGTATTTATAAAGAGCTCATATTTATTTGAATAACAAGGATGTTATTCGAATAAACCTGTATGGAGACCAACGATCGTGACGTTTCAGCCAGAAGTTATTCGAATAACTCTAAGTTTATTCGAATAACTAGCTCTGTGAAGGGGCTGTCTGCCAAGGATTTATTTGAATAACCCTATGGTTATTTGATTAACCAAAAAAGAACAAATGCCTTGAGAAGGCATTATTCGAATAAGGTTTTACTTATTTGAATAAGGCAGATATAGGAAAACACAAGATCAAGAGATCCACTTCAGGTTTATTCGAATAGATCACTGTTTATTCAAATAAAGCATGAAGACAAAGGCATATGCATCACATATATTCGAATAACATGAAGTTATTCGAATGAGACAGATATGAGAAATTAAAAATTGTGGTTGCTTGACTCAGTTTATTTGAATAAAACTAATATGCAACATATTTTTCTCAGCAACTGATGGAGTTTATTCGAATAACCATAGATTTATTCGAATAAACCTATAAAAAAAACATTGTTAAACACGATCGGAAGTGTAATTTTAAGGTCATGAGACTTACCTTATGATGATTTACCTACAAAAAGAGATGTTGGGGATATCTACAATGCTCAAGTCAGTAAAAATTTAAGATTAACAGCTCAATAATGAAACAATAAATATAAGCACTATATGCAAGATTGATCTAGAATTCCAAGTTCTTTTCTTAAGTGGAAGAAGGTGTCTTTAGGTAAAGGTTTTGTAAAAATATCAGCAAGTTAATTAGATGTTTCAACAAATTCTAAAACACAATCACCTTTTTGAACATGATCCCTTATGAAATGATGTCTTATCTCAATGTGTTTAGACCTTGAATACATAATAGGGTTCTTAGTCAAGTTGATTATACTAGTATTGTCATATCTTATAGGGATGTGATCAAGCTGAAGACCAACGTCTAGAAGTTGTTGCTTCAACCATAAGATTTGGTCACAATAACTTCTGGCTGCAACATATTCAGCCTCAACGGTAGATAAAGCCATACTATTTTGTTTCTTGCTATACCAAGTAACTAAAGAGGTTCTAAGCAAGTGACATGTTCCACTAGTGCTTTTCTTATACAATTTTCAATAGCTAAATCAGAGTTGGAATAACCAACAAGACTAAAAGTGGCACATTTGGGGTACCACAAGCTCACTTGTGAAGTGCCACCAAGATATTTCATAATTTATTTTACTACACTTAAGTGTGATTCTTTAGGATTAGCTTGGTATCTAGCACACATGCATATGCTAAACATGATATCTAGTCTACTAGCAGTGAGATAGAGAAGGGATCCAATCATACCTCTGTATTTGGTGATTTCAACAAGTTTACCTACTTCATCCTTATCTAAGTAGCATGAGGTGCTCATTAGAGTGTCCATATGCTTTGAGTTATCCATTTCAAATCTTTTGAGGAGTTCTTTGCAATACTTAGATTGGCTAATAAATGTTCCACTCCTTGTTTACTTAATTTGAAGTCCAAGGAAGAAGTTGAGCTCTCCCATCATAGACATCTCAAATTCGCTTTGTATGATATTAGAGAAATCCTTGTATAAAGACTCGTTAGTAGTACCAAAGATAATATCATTTACATAGACTTGTACAAGGAGGATGTCATGCTTTTTTGTTTATAATAAAAAGAGTTGTATCAACTTTGCCTATTGAAAAATGATGTTCTAAAAGAAACTTACTTAACATTTCATACCAAGCTCTAAGAGCTTGTTTTAAGCCATATAAGGCCTTTTTAAGTTTAAAAACATGATTAGGTAGTTCATGATTTTCAAAACCTGAAGGTTTTTCAATGTATACCTCCTCTTAAATAAAACCATTTAGAAAAGTACTTTTAACATCTATTTGATATAACTTAAAATCCATGATGTAAGCATAAGCAAGTAACATTCTAATAGCTTCTAGTCTAGCTATAGGTGCATTGGTTTCTTCATAGTCTATTCCTTCCTCTTGATTATTCCCTTTAGCTACAAGCCTAGCTTTATTTCTTATTATTAGGCCAGCTTCATCAAGCTTATTCCTAAAGACCTATTTAGTGCCTATAATTGGATGACCATTGGGCCTTGCAACCAATTCCCATACTTAGTTTTTTTCAAATAGATTTAGCCCTTTTTGCATTGCCAAGATCCAATGTTCATCATCAAAAGCTTCATTTAAGTCTTTAGGTTCAATTTGAGAAACGAAAGTCATATGGTTGCATGCATTTCTAATTGAGTTTCGAGTACTTGCACCTTTGGATACATCACCTATTACTTGGTCAAGCGAATGATATCTTGAGGTTCGCCATTCTTTGGGAAAGTCCATGGCTTGTGAATTCTCTTGATTTGGGGGTTCTTCTTGACTTTCTTCTTGTTTTCTTTCTCTTTCTCCTTATCATCCAAGTGAGTTTTTTCCAAAACTTCTGCAACATCATCAACAACAAAATCCTTTCTCGATCCATTTGGGTTAGTTTCATCAAATGCAGCATGAATGGATTCTTCGATAGTCATAGTTCTTTTATTATAAATTCTAAAGACTTTGCTATGATTAGAATAACCAAGAAATATACCTTCATCAGACTTAGCATTAAACTTGCCTAGATTATCCTTTTCATTATTCAAAACAAAACATTTGTAACTAAAAACATGAAAATGTGAGACATTTGACTTTCTTTCTTTATATAATTCATATGAGGTTTTCTTTAAAATTGACTTTATAAGGGCCCTGTTCATTACATAACAAGTTGTGCTTACAGCGTCCGCCTAAAAATACTTAGGAAAAGCAGCCTCATTGAGCATAGTTCTCGCCATTTCTTCTAAAGATCGATTTTTCCTTTCTATAACTCCATTTTGTTGTGGAGTTCTAGGGGTAGAAAAATTATGCTCAATGCCATATTCATCACAAAAGATTTCAAAAGCATGATTTTTAAATTCGCTGTGATTACCATGCGACATTAAAGATGAATTTTGATGATAACAAACATGAAGATGATGGGAAGACCAAGTCCAAGATCTTCAAGATTAGCTTTAGGACTTAGGATCTCTCTTGTATAGAGCTTTCATAGGATATCTCAGTGTTTGGCTTAAAAGATCTAAAAACATGTTTTCCTACAAACTAAATTAAAGTTTTAATATGGCTTTGAAAATCAAAGAGTTTGTGATTTTTTAGAAATCACCTGATCTGTTTCTTAAAAGTGTTTTTCATAACTTGAAACAGAGGTATTCGAATAGCCTTGAAGGTATTCGAATACAATCCTTCTAAAAAATGCTTTTTAGAACGTGTTTTAAACAGTGGTATTCGAATACCTCCTTGTGGTATTCGAATAACCTGCTTCTGAAATGTTTTATGAGAAAATGAAAAACAGTGGTATTTGAATACACCCCAGTGGTATTCGAATAACCTGTTTCTAAATTGTTTTCTATGAGAACAGAAACTAGTGGTATTCAAATACTCCTTAATGGTATTCGAATAACCTATGAGATTCTGTTTTGGTTTTTGAATTTATACATAAATGGATTTGCATTTATTATCATATTAATTTCCTCAACGATCATTTATGATCAAAGGCTCTATAAATAGAGACCTTATCTCACGTGTGAAACACACGAAATTTCTAATTATTTTGCTTGTGCTAAAACGCTGTTTACATAATTCTCTCTTTTTCTCTGTGCTCTTTTGGTAAAATTCTGAGATATTCTTAGAGAACTCTATAGTGCTTCAATTTGTATAATTTGCTCTGAGTGAGAGTTTCTCTTCATCTACTTTCTGCTATTTTGTATCGAGGGTGAGGTATCCCTCAAGGTTTGTATAAGGGTGAGGTATCCTTGCAGGCTGAGACTTTAGCACAAGGGTAGAGTTTCCCTGTGTGTGAAAAGTGCTCTATTTTGTAAATGGTAGCAAGCACCTATTAAAACTTGTATACATAGTAAAAAATCTCGGCTTTCGAGGACTGGATGTAGACCACAAGTGGGTTAGTGGTCGAACCAGGATAAATACTGTGCCTGCTTTTCTCTTCCTAATCTCTTTAGTTTATGCAATTTTAATTTACTGTATATTTATTTTTCACTGCTTTTATTGTTTCTTTTCTTCTTCTCGTTCCTTTTGTGCATTTATTTATTAAGTTTTAATATTTGTATTTTATTTTAAAAGAGGTTTTGTAAAATCTTTTATGCTCAATTCACCCCTCCTGTTGAGTACTGGAAGCCACTTGGTAACAAGTGGTATCAGAGCTAGACTCTTGTATAAAGAGCTTAGCAGCTTTAAGAGAATATTGCTTCTTCAGATGGTTTTTCAGAAGGAACTTCCATAAATCGACCACCCTTTTTCAATGGGGATGATTATGTATATTGGAAGGAAAGAATGAAAATCTTCATCGAAGCTATTGATCTAGATGTATAGGATGCTGTCGAAAATGACGCTTTTATACCCACACATGAGGTTGATGGTGTAAGGACCGAAACACCACGGAATAAATGGTCTAATGAAGACAAAAGAAAAGTTTAATATAATTTAAAAGCCAAAAATATTATTACTACTGCTTTGGGATATGATGAGTTTTTTAAAATTTAAAATTGCAAAACTGCTAAAGAAATATAGGACACTTTGCAAGTTACCCATGAGGGTACTAGTGAAGTGAAGAGGTCGAGAATCAATTCTTTAACTTGTGAATATGAATTATTCAGAATGAACTAAGGAGAAAGCATTCAGGAAATACAAAAGAGGTTCACCCACATAGTTAATCATCTTGCATCTTTAGGTAAAAGTTTTTCTAATGAAGATTTGATTAACAAAGTATTGAGATGTCTTAGCAGAATTTGGTAACCTAAGGTAACAGCTATATCAGAATCGAGGGATTTGACGACAACGACTCTAGCTACCCTCTTTGGAAAACTTCATGAGCACGAACTGGAACTGAGCAGATTAAGTCAAAGCGAAGAGAGCGATAAAAAGAAAAAGGGGATAGCGCTCAAAGCCACTTCCTCAACATTTGACAATGATGATGAAGAAAATGAAGAAAGCTCAGAGGACATTGAGGTAAGCAAAGAAAATCTTAGTCTGTTAGTTAAAAAATTTGATAAAATTCTCAGGAAAAAGGGAACGCAAAGAAGACCTCCCTTCCCTCCGAAGTAGACTCATTACAAAGGCGAAGGAGATTCATCGACTCTAACTTGCTATGAATGTGGCAAACCTGGTCACATGAAAATGGAGTGCCCAGTTTATCAAAAGAAGAAGAAGAAATTTGAAAAGAAGCCCTTTAAGGAAAGAAAAGGAAGAAAAGTCTATATAGCATGGGATGAAAATGACATGGATTCAACTGATAGCTCAGATAGCGAGGAAGCTTAACTATGTCTCATGGCCAAAGGAGAAGAAAAAGAAAGCGAAAATGAGGTAAGTTCTAATACTACTTTATTGCCTTCTTGCGATGAGTTACAAGATGCCTTTGAAGAATTGCATGAAGAGTCTTTAAAATTCACAAAAATAATCTCTTCTTCTAAGAAAATAATCTCTTCTTTAGAAAATCAAATTCTTGTTTTAAATAAAGAAATAGAAGAATTGAAAGTTGAAAATGAAACTTTGGGAATCATTGATGCATGCACAAATCATTCTTCACATGCTTCTACATCTTCATCTTGTTTTTCATGTCATATGCTTGAAAAAGAAATTGAAGACTTAAAGAACACTCTTTCTAAATTCACCTTTGGAAGAGATAATTTAAATATTTTATTGGGAAGACAAAGAGTGGTTTTTCAAAAAACGAGGATAGGTTATAACCCGAAAAATCAACAAAAACTCTATAAAAATTTCTTTGTGCATTCTAGTGTTTCAAGTAGTCCTTTTATTAAATGTTTTTACTGTGGAAGGAAAGGACATAGTGCATCAACATGTAATGCAAGGAAAAACATAAATATAAAAATTGGAACAAAAATGATTTGGGTTCCCAAGGGTACTATACCCAAAACTGACACACAAGGACCCAAGAAAGTTTGGGTACCAAAGGTTAAAAACTAAACTTGTGTTGTAGGTGTGTTTGAAAGCCAGGAGTTCAAATTGGTATCGCGATAGTGGCTGTTTCAAGCACATGACCGGGGATGACTCGAAATTCACCATGCTTATACCCAAGAATTATGGACACGTTACTTATGGTGATAACAATAAAGGAAAAATTCTTGGAATAGGCAAAGTCGGTAAGAACCCTAACTCCTCTATTGAAAATGTGTTGCTTGTTGAAGGCTTGAAACATAACTTGCTTAGTATTAGCCAATTATGTGATAAAGGAAATAGGGTAATATTTGATTCAAATTATTGCATAATTGAAGATAAAAATGATAAGTATGTTAAATTCATTGGTCATAGAGTAAACAACATTTATATGATTAGTCTTGATGATATATCTTCAAATGATGCGAAATGCCTTTTAAGTAAGAATGATGATTCATGGTTATGGCATAGGAGAATTGCACATATTCACATGGATCACTTAAAGAAGTTGGTCTCTAAAGAGCTAGTAATTGGACTACCCAAGCTTAATTTTGTAAAAGATAAACTATGTGATGCATGTCAAAATGGTAAACAAATAAAAGTCTTTTTTAAAGCAAAAAATATAGTTTCAACTACTAGACCTTTACAACTTTTGCACATGGATCTATTTGGACCTTCTAGAACTATGAGCTTTAGTGGGAATTACTATGTTTTAGTGATTATGGATGATTTTTCTAGGTTTATATAGACTTTATTTTTTGCAAATAAAAATGATGCATTTCTAGCTTTTAAAAGACTTGCCAAAGTTATTCAAAACGAAAAAGGTTTTCAAATCTCTTTTATAAGAAGTGATCATGGTGGCGAATTTGAAAATAATGTTTTTGAAAATTACTGTGATGAACATGGCATTAATCATAATTTCTCTGCCCCTAGAACTCCGCAACAAAATGGAGTTGTAGAAAGGAAAAATCGTTCTTTAGAAGAAATGACGAGAACTATGCTTAATGAGGCTGCTCTTCCTAAGTATTTTTGGGCGGATACTGTAAGTACAGCTTGTTATGTAATGAACAGGGCCCTTATAAGGCCAATTTTAAAGAAAATCCCATATGAGTTATACAAGGGAAGAAAGCCAAATGTCTCACATTTTCATGTTTTTGGATGCAAATGTTTTATTTTAAATAATGGAAAAGATAACTTAGGCAAGTTTGATGCTAAGTCTGATGAAGGTATATTTCTTGGTTATATCATAGTAAAGCTTTTCGTATATATAATAAAAGAACTATGACTGCGGAAGAATCTATACATGTTGCATTTGATGAAACTGACCCAAGTGGATCGAGAAAGGATCTTGTTATTGATGATGTTGCAGAAGTCTTAGCGGAAACACACTTGGATAGCAAGGAAAAAGAAATCAAGGAGCGAGAGGATAAATAAAGACAAGAAGATTCGCAAGCCTTGGAACTCCCCAAAGAATGGCGAACTTCAAAATATCATTCCCTTGATCAAATAATCGGTGATGTATCTAAAGGTGTAAGTACTCATAATTCTCTTAGAAATGCTTGTAATTACTTAGCTTTTGTTTCTTAAATTGAACCTAAGGATTTAATTGAAGCTTTTGATGATGAACATTGGATCTTAGTTATGCATGAGGAATTAAATCAATTTGAAAGAAATCAAGTTTGGGAATTAGTTGCTAGACCTAATGATCACCCTATAATTGGCACTAAATAGGTTTTTAGAAACAAACTTGATGAAAATGGTTTAATAACTAGAAATAAAGCTAGATTGGTTGCTAAATGCTATAATTAAGAAGAAGGAATAGATTATGAAGAAACCTATGCACCGATAGCTAGATTAGAAGCTATTAGAATGTTACTTGCTTATGCTTGCATCATGAATTTCAAATTATATCAAATGGATGTTAAAAGTGCTTTTCTAAGTGGCTTTATTCAAGAGGAGGTTTTCGTTGAATAACCTCCAGGTTTTGAAAATCATGCACTACCCAACCATGTTTTTAAACTTAAAAAGGCTTTATATGGCTTAAAGTAAGCTCCTAGAGCTTGGTATGAAAGGTTGAGTAAGTTCCTTTTAGAAAATGGTTTTTCAAGAAGAAAAGTCGATACTACCCTTTTCATTAAAAATAAAAGCATGATATTCTTCTTGTGCAAGTATATGTGGATGATATTATCTTTGGTGCTACTAATGAATCCCTGTGCAAAGAATTTGCTAAGACAATGCAGAATGAATTTTAAATGTCAATGATGGGAGAGCTGAACTTTTTCCTTGGACTTCAAATCAAACAAACGAAAGAAGGGACATTCATAAGTCAAACCAAATACTGCAAGGAATTGCTCAAGAGATTCGAAATGGAAAATGCTAAACACATGGCCACTCCAATAGGTACTTCTTGCTATTCAGACAAAGATGAGGAGGTAAATCAGTAGAAATAACGAAATACAGAGGTATGATTGGATCTCTCCTTTATCTTACTGCTAGTAGGCCAGATATTATGTTTAGTGTATGCATGTGTGCTAGATATCAGGCAAACCATAAGGAATCTCATTTAAGTGCTATTAAACGAATAATGAAATACCTAGTAGGCACTTCACAAATGGGCTTGTGGTACCCTAAGGGTGCCTCATGTAGCCTAATAGACTATTCTGACTCTGATTTTGCTGGGTGCAAATCAGACAGAAAGAGTACTAGTGGGACATGCCACTTGCTTGGTAGTTCTCTAGTTTCTTGGCATAGCAAGAAACAAAATAGTGTGACTTTGTCTACTGCTGAGACTGAATATGTTGTAGCCGGGAGTTGCTGTGCTCAAATCCTATAAATAAAGCAACAACTTTTAGACTATGGTCTTCAGCTTGATCACATCCCGATAAGATGTGATAACACTAGTGCAATAAATATCTCTAAGAATCTCATTCTGCATTCCAGAACAAAGCATATAGAGATAAGACATCACTTTATCAGAGATTATGTACAAAAAAGGGGATTGCATTCTTGAATTTGTTGAAACATCTAAGCAACTTGGCGATATTTTCACTAAACCCCTAGCAAAAGAAGCATTCTTTTATATAAGAGGAGAATTGGGCATAATTGATCAATCCAACATATAATTGCTTGTTATTTGCTTAAATATGTTTTTAATTTTTCTTGAATTATTACTAACTTGAGCGTCGGAGTTATCCCGAAATCTTTTTTGCAGGTACTCCATCAAAAGGTAAGTTTTTCGTCTCTCAAAATTGTATTTTCTGGGCATATATATATGTTTTATTGTTTAAGTTATTCGAATACCTCCATATGGTATTTGAATACCATTGCCGTTATACGTGCAAACTTGTGTTTTTTTTTCCTGATAAGGCTATTCGAATAGACCTATGGCTATTCGAATACGATACATCAGTACAGCATTTCTAAAGCTGGTGTATTCGAATAACTAAGTAGTCATTCGAATACCCTGAGGCTTATCTTTCTCAGTTTTTCTCACAGGGCTCTAGTGTATTCGAATACCTTGTAAGATATTCGAATACTTGCTTTTCTTGTCTTCTCTTCTTTTTGTGAGCATCCGAATACCATAGACTGGCAGTCAAGCCAAATTTGGCCATCTATTCGAATACCTGGTGAGGCATTCGAATACCCTATATCTGAAGGCTGCGTCCTTTGATCTTTCCCAAACATTTTATTTGAATACCTCCTCATGGTATTTGAATAGTTTTTGGTATTCTTTAAATACCCCCTGCGTATCCGAATGGGTCTCTCTCTTTTTTCTCCATTTTCAAAAACTCTTTGGTTTCCCTCCTCTCTCCTAAGCCCTCTTTTTTCACGTTTTTTAACTGTTTCCACCCCTACTCTTCGTTTCATCTCCTCCATCTCTTTTTCATCCATGGCCTCATCTTCTTCTCACTCTAAGCGTCCTCGTACGAAGACGGCTCCATGCAACAACCCACTAGACCTTCGTAGGCTTTCCTCCAATGAGCAAGAGCTTGGGCGCTTCATTACCCATTTTCGAGAGCGTAACCTGGTGCAACCGAAGTACCTCGACTTGGGTTCTTCGAAAAAGAAGGTGGTTTTGACTTTCTGAACTAACTAAATCATCAAGGCATACTTCGCTTCTGCTCTTACTCAGCCGCTCTGTATCCCGACCTGGTCAAGATGTTCTATTGTAACTTGAAGATTGAAGGTCAGGAGCCATACTCTAGTGTCTGTGACCAAAACATTATGATCACACCCAGCGATTAGGTTCAGATGTTTGGCTTGCAGTCAACTGGCCGCTACGCTGAAGAAGAATCAATTCTCCAACTCTTTAACAAAAATAGAGCAATTGAAGATGTGCTAAGACCTGGATTGGCATTACCTTCGACTCAAAACGGAGTCAAAGGAGGCATGATGAAGAGCCAGGACAGGCTCCTACATTATGCTTATGCCCACATCCTAGCCCCTAGAGGTGGGAACTACGCCTACCTGAGCGAAGATGATGTGTTCATGATGTGGATTCTAAAGCAAGGCCATCAGATTAACTGGCCCGTCTTCATTATGAAGCATATGATGAGGGCAAAAGGTAAAGAGCGGTCTGAGCTTCCCTATAAAGTGATCATTACTGCCTTCCTAGGCAAGTATCCACATATTCTGGAAACTAAGCGAGCGACTTCGCTAACCCATCATCACGTGTTTGGGTCCTTTACCCATAACAAAATGAAGATGATTAAGACTGATGAAGGCTGGGTGTTCCCAGTGGAAGTTGATGTTGATGAGGACGACCTTCAAGGCGATCCTGCTGCCCCTGCTGCTGCTGCTACTGATATCCCTGCTCCTGCTCCTGTCACAAATGAGCAAATCCTGGCTTCTATGTTGGATAACAGAACTTACATGGAGAACACCTTCACTATTCTGTTTGACAGAATTGCTAGTGTTGAGCGTGAATAGGCTGCACTTCGAGCTTTGCTGTCTGGCACCGAACCTGCCTCTCCTCCTCCGCCACCTTACATGGAGAACACCTTCACTATTATGTTTTTTGGTTGTTTGATGTTTTGGCTGTCTTTTGATAAAAATTGTATATGAACTTGGCCAATTATATTTAATGCAATAAGTACTTTCAATTAATTTGTTGCCAATTAAAATCATTTATTGTTTATCTCATGCATATTTATCAAAGTGCTTTATTAAATGAATGCATCCTTTTTGATCATGTCAAAAGGGGGAGAAGAATAATCAATCTTATTCAAGAAAAGACAGGTTAAATTGGATTAATACCGGCTCTTGGATTCCAAAAGAAAGGGGGAGAATGTGCTTGTTTTGTTATTAAATTACCTCTAAGAGTAAGTCTACTATCTTTTTGAATTCCAATTTATATGAACTAATGCTTTTCTCAATGGTAGTTTGTCATCATCAAAAAGGGGGAGAATGTGATTACCATGTGACATTAAAGATGAATTTTGATGATAACAAACATGAAGATGATGAGAAGACCAAGTCCAAGATCTTGAAGATTAGCTTTAGGACTTAGGATCTCTCTTGTACAGAGCTTTCATAGGATATCTTAGTGTTTGGCTTAAAAGATCTAAAAACATGTTTTCCTACAAACTAAATTAAAGTTTTAATATGGCTTTGAAAATCAAAGAGTTTGTGGTTTTTCAGAAATCACCTGATCTGTTTCTTAAAAGTGTTTTTCATAACTTGAAACAGAGGTATTCGAATAGCCTTGAAGGTATTCGAATACAATCCTTCTGAAAAATACTTTTTAGAACGTGTTTTAAATAGTGGTATTCGAATAATCTACTTCTGAAATATTTTATGAAAAAATGAAAAACAGTGGTATTCGAATACACCCCAGTGGTATTCGAATAACCTGTTTCTAAATTGTTTTCTATGAGAACTGAAACCAGTGGTATTCAAATACTCCTTAATGGTATTCGAATAACCCACGAGATTCTGTTTTGGTTTTGGAATTTATACGTAAACGAATTTGTATTTATTATTATATTAATTTCCTTAATGATCATTTCTGATCAAAGGCTCTATAATAGAGACCTTGTCTCACGTCTGAAACACACGAAATTTCTGAAATTATTTTGCTTGTGCTAAAACGCTGTTTACATAATTCTCTTTTTTTCTCTGTGCTCTTTTGGGAAAATTCTGAGTTATTCTTAGAGAACTCTATCGTGCTTCAATTTGTATAATTTGCTCTGAGTGAGAGTTTCTCTTCATCTACTTTCTACTATTTTGTATTGAGGGTGAGGTATCCCTCAAGGTTTGTATAAGGGTGAGATATCCCTGCAGGCTGAGACTTTAGCACAAGGGTAGAGTTTCCCTATGTATGAAAAGTGCTCTATTTTGTAAACGGTAGCAAGCACCTATTGAAGCTTGTATACATAGTGAAAAATCTTGGCTTTCGAGGACTGGACGTAGACCACAAGTGGGTTAGTGGTCGAACCAGGATAAATACTGTGCCTACTTTTCTCTTCCTAATCTCTTTAGTTTATGCAATTTTAATTTACTGTATATTTATCTTTTGCTGCTTTTATTGTTTCTTTTCTTCTTCTCGTTCCTTCTGTGCATTTATTTATTAAGTTTTAATATTTGTGTTTTATTTTAAAAAAGGTTTTGTAAAATCTTTTATACTCAATTTACCCCCTTCTTGAGTATTGGAAGCCACTTGGTAACATTTGCCACCATGGTCACTAATTATGGAAGAAATAGAAAAACCTTTTTCGTTTTGGATAACTTTGGCAAGTCTTTTAAATGCTAAAAATGCATCATTTTTATTTGAAAGAAATAAAGTCCATGTGAACCTAAAAAAATCATCCACAATCATTAAAGCATAGTAATTCCCACTAAAGCTCATAGTTTTAGATGGTCCAAAAAGATCCATGTGCAAAAGTTGTAAAGGTCTAGAAGTTGAAACTATATTTTTTGCTTTAAAAGAAACCTTTACTTGTTTTCTCTTTTGACATGCATCACATAATTTATCTTTTATAAAATTGAGATTGGGTAGTCCAATTACTTGTTCTTTAGAGACCAACTTTTTTAAGTGATCCATGTGAATATGTGTAATTCTTCTATGCCACAACCATAAATCATCATTCTTACTTAAAAGACATTTTGCATCATTTGAAGATATATCATCAAGACTAATCATATAAATTTTGTTAACTCTATGACGATGAACTTAACATGCTTATCATTTTTATGTTCAATTATACAACAATTTGAGTAAAAAATTACTCTATTTCATTTATCACATAATTAACTAATACTAAGCAGGTTATGTTTGAGTCCTTCAACAAGCAATACATTATCTATAGAGGAATTAGGACTCTTACCGACTTTGCTGATTTTAAGAATCTTTCCTTTGTTGTTATCTCCATATGTAACATGTCCATGATTCTTAGGGACAAGAAATGTGAACTTGGAGTCATCTCCGGTCATGTGCTTGGAGCAGCCACTATCGAGATACCAATTTGAGCTCCTGGCTTTCAAGCACACCAACAACGCATGTTTAATTTTTAACTTTTGGTATCCAAATTTTCTTAGGTCTTTGAGTGTTAGTTTTGGGAATAGTACCCTTAAGAACCCAAACTATTTTTGTTCCACTTTTTGTATTTATATTTTTCTTTGCATTGCATGTTGACGCACTATGTCTTTTCTTCCCACAATAGAAACATTTAATAAAAGGACTACTAGAAGTACTTGAATGAACAAAGAATTTTTTATAGAATTTATGCTGATTTTTGGGGTTGTAACCTATCCCAGCTTTTTGAAAAACAACTCTTTGTTTTTTCTAACAAAATATTTAAGTTATTTCTTCCAAAAGTCAATTTAGAAAAAATGTTCTTTAAATCTTCAATTTCTTTTTCAAGAGTTTGGCATAGACAAGATGAAGAAGTTGAGACATGTGAAAAGCAACTTGGACAAGCATAAATTAATCCTAATATTTCATTTTCAATTTTTAATTCTTCAATTTCTTTGTTTAAAGCAAGAATTTGATTTTTCAAAGAAGAAATTATTTTCTTAGAAGAAGAAATTAATTTTGTTAGCTTTATTGATTCTTCATGTAATTCTTCAAAAGCATTTTATAATTCATCATAAGAAGGTAATAAGTCATAGTTAGAATTTTCCTCATTATCGTTTTCTTCTTCTTCTTCTTCTTCTCCTTTAGTCATAAGACATAGATGGGCTTCTTCGCTGTCTAAACTATCAGGAGTATCCATGTCATTGTCATCCCATGCTATGTAGGCTCTTCTTCCTTTTCTATCCTTGGAGTGTTTCTTTTCAAATTTCTCCATTTTCTTTTGGTAAATTGGGTACTCCATCTTTATGTAGCCCGATTTTCCAAACTCGTAACAGGTTGGAGTTGATGATGCTCCTTCCCCTTTGTGATGGGACTTCTTTTGGGGGAACATCAGTCTTCTTTGAGTTCTTTTTTTAAGGAACCTTTTAAATTTCTTTACTAGGAGACTGAGTTTCTCTTCATTTAACTCAAATTTGTCCACTTCATCTCCATCATTTTCATCTTCATTATCGATATTGGAGGAGGTGGCTTTAAGTATGATTCCCTTTTTCTTCTTATCGATTTCTTCACTTTGACTTAATCTACTCAGCTCTAGTTCATGCTCATGGAGTTTTCCAAAGAGGGTAGCTAATGTCATTGTTGATAGATCCCTCGATTCTGATGTGGCTGTCATATTGGGTTGCCAAATCCTGCTCAAACATCTCAAAACTTTGTTAATTAAATCTTCATTATAAAAATTCATTCCTAATGATGCAAGATGATTTACAATGTGGGTGAACCTCTTTTGCATTTCCTGAATGTTTTCTCCTTAGTTCATTCTAAATAATTCATATTCACGAGTAAGAGAATTGATTCTCGACCTCTTAACTTCACTAGTACCCTCATGGGTGACTTGTAAAGTGTCCCACATTTCTTTAGCAGTTTTACAATTTGAAATTCTAAAAAATTCATCATACCCTAAAGCGGTGGTAATGATGTTTTTGGCTTTAAATTGTGTTGAACTTTTCTTTTATCCTCATCAGACCAATCACTTCTTGGTGTCTCAGTTTTTACACCATCGACCTCTTTTGTAGGTATAAATGCGCCGTTTTCGACAGCATCCCACACATCAAGATCAATAGCTTCAATGAAGATTTTCTTTCTTTCCTTCCAATAGGCATAACCATCCCTATTGAAAAAGGGTGGTCGGTTTATGGAAGATCCCTCCAAGAAACCATTTGAGGAAGCCATGTTCTCTTGAAGCTGCTAAGCTCTTTAAACAAAAGTCTAGCTCTCATACTACTTATTACCAAGTGGCTCTAGTACTCAAGAGAATGGGTGAATTGAGTATAGAAAATTTTCGTAAATGCTTTTAAAACAAAAAAAAATGTTGAAGCTATTAAATAAAAGATGTGAATATAAGAAAGGAAGAAGAAAAACTTAAGAACAACAAATAAACAATTATGAAAAAATAATAAATTACAGTAAATAGGGCTAAAATTTTGGCATCTGAAAGTTAAGATTTAGATCTACAACTTTCATGAAGACCACTTGGTGAGAATCTGACGTATGCCATGAGTTCAGCATTGAATAATTTCAGAGACAAGAATCACTATAATTTTCCACTCATCAAACTACTATTTGGCATTTTTCACTCATTCACCCACTCATCCATTCACTTATTAATTAGCCCCTTGTCATTTTGTATCCCTCATCCTCTATAAAAGAGAGCCTTGGCTGATCATTTGAGAATCTTGGTTTTTAGATATCAAGATCATGCTATTGTGTTATTTGTTTATCTTGTTGTAGTTTTCTATTGTTCTAAATTGAAGTTATGTTCTTCTTCTTCTTCTTCTCTCTTTCTTTCTTCTTGTATATGAGTAACTAATTTTCATTTTACTTGGGTGAAAAGGTGAAGTTTTTGGTAATAAATTAAGGTTAGGTTAATTACTTTCTTGTGCTTAAATGATATATTATCAAGTGGTCATTATATATGTTGTATTTTGTTTCCAATTAATTTAGAAACTTTTCTTGTAAAGTGGAGATCTTGATTCATTATAGACAAGAGGTTGGCACAATGAATGCTTGAGCCTATTTATAAGTGGTGGTGTTAATAAATAATTAAAAGAACCATAATATAATTACATATATAATCTTAAATGAACTTTGAATGTTGTATTTTCTAATTAGAACCTCCATTATGCGTGGATTCTAATTGAGGTATAAAAATAATTAGTTTTGTCCTTAATTTACTTACCAAGAGTGGATCTCCTAACCCAAGTATATCTTTTTTATTTATGACCAAGTTTTATCATCTTTATTGTTGTGACAAAATATTTTCCTTATGTCAAAGAATTTTTTCTTCATCAATTCCCTGTGAATCGACCTCGGACTCCCGAGAATTTATTACTTGAAATAACCCGCACATGGGTTTGTAACTTTTAATTCACATTAATTTTTTAGCACCGTTGCTAGAGACTTGATTTGAAGAACAAATTTATTTTGTATATATTTTGTGTGTGTATATATATATATATATCCCTATGGATCTTGTATATATATATATTTTTTCTACCCTTTTAATTTTGTTTTGCACTTACTAATGTATTAACTTAGTGAAAGAAACTGTCCCTTCTCTCTTCTCCTTTTCTCCCTCTATAATTTTTAATCATTAATGAAATAATATTTCTTCTTTTCTTCTCTCTCGCTAGAGCAAAAAAAAAAATTACTGCTTGCTGGTTCTTTAGTTTTTACTTTATGTTTTAATAATATCTCAATTTTGACTCTTCTAGTGGGACTCTGCCTCTCTCTGGTTTTCATGTTTTAAATTTACTTTCTGTACTTTATTTTTTGTACTTTACTTTCTGTATTTTACTTTTTGTATTTTACTTTCTACACTTTATTTTCTATATTTTACTTTCGTATTTTATTTTCTGCACTTTAAATCTAACTTTCTAACTTACTAACCTAATTATTAACTTTCTAACTATCTAACTTTTTACTTTATCAGTTTACTAACTTTTTACTTTATCAGCTTACTAACTTATTACTTGTTAGTATTTATTTGGTGGCTGGTTTATACTACATCCTTGTTAATATTTAACGGCAGGTTTATACCGCCTACTTGTACGTTTTCTTTTCTATTTTAAGTTACTTGTTTATGCTTAATTGGTAAATCACTCTTGAGCATTAAATTCATTTTTCACTCTCTATTTCTCCAAAACTCTGTTTTGTGCTATAAGTGTGTGAATCCTTGATACCCATAGTCCTTCAATTTGTATTATCTACTCTTTGAGAGAGTTTCTATCATCTATATCTTTGTATACTCTAAAAAGAGAGGGTGAGGTATCCCTCTAGTGTAAAAGGTGAGGTTTCCCTTAGAGAGTAAGGTATCTCTCAAAAATTGTAAAGGGTGAGGTATCCCTATTTGAGGCTCAAGCACAAGGGTGAGGTATCCCAAAGTGTGTTGAGTGCTCCTCTTCATAAATGTTTTCAAGCACTCGTTCAAGCTTGAAGGTTTAGTGAAAAATCTCGAGTGGTTCACTTGAGGACTGGACGTAGGCCACAAGTGGTTGGTGGCTGAATTAGGATAAATCTTAGTGTTTGCTTTTCTCAACTCTATCTCCTTTACATTTGTGCTGTAATTATATATGATTGAGTTGAATTTAATATCTAGCTTATTTGCTTGATTTATCCTATAAGCCTAAGTGGTATTTGTGAAATCTCTAATAATTGCACATTTGTTAGACTTATTCCGCTACATGTGTTGATTGAAAATATCAAAATGCATAATTTGACAAAGTTGCATTAAAATTTATAATTACCCAATTCACCCCCCCTCTTGGGTAATGGTTGCCATGGCTAACAAGTGGTAATAGAGCTTCATGCTCTGTTAAAAGCTTAACCGCTTGGAGTTAATGATCCTTGTTTGTTTGGCAACCATTAAAATCTTTTCAAAATGAATGGTTTTGAAATTAATAAACCATCATTCTTTGATGGTGCGAATTTCGTTTATTGGAAAGCTAGAATATAAATTTATATGTAATCTATTGATATTGATTTGTGGGATATTGTGCTTGATGGATTTACTTGCAAATCAAAACAACCTTAGAATGACTATGATAAGAAATGCTTTTCCTTGAACATTGGAGCAATGCAAATATTGAGAAGTAGTTTAAATAATGATGCTTATGCTAAAATTAAAAGTTGCTCTAGTGCTAAAGATATATGGGATGCCCTTAATTCTCTTTATTTTGCTAATGATGATCTTTTGCATAAAGTTGTATATAGAGAGCAAGACGAGCAAAAACCTCTAGAGAAAAACAACATTGAAAAATGTCCTCAAGAACATGTTCAAAGCAAGAAAATGAGCTCAATGCCTCTTGGTGATGATGGTGCTCAATTTGAAGAAGAGGCAAAGTAAAATAAAATTGAGAAGGAAAATATTCTCAAACTATTGATGGACAACAATGAGGAAGATAATGATTCCCTTAAAAAGGACTTTGAGGTAAATAATGTTAAATCATATTATAGCCCTTTCTATTATGAGCTACAATGTGCATATGATGAATTGCATGATGGTTTGTCAAATTTAAAAAATAAAAATTTATCTTGTTTAGAGAGCATTTCCTCCATTGAAAATGAAATTGAGATTTTGAAAAATGAAGATGCTTTTCTTAATGAGGAAATGCCTTTAAAATGTGAAACCTCAACTTCTTGTGAAAAATACATTGATTTAGAAAATCAAGTTAAGAACTTATATTGTGAATTTGCCAAAGCTAATTATTCTAATTGCTTACATTCTATGATTGTTAATAAAAATAAAATTAATGTTATTACACATGAAAATTCAAGTAAGGCTTGTGGAAAAAATAACATAGAATGTAATAACAACCAAAGGCTCAAGTTTTTCAAAAATGATCTTCAAAGGACCAAGTCATCATTAAATTCACTTATTTATAATTTTTGTGGTCATCTAGGACATATTTCTCATTTGTGCAATTATAGAAGAAATTCTTATATGAGAAATAACATGGTTTGGGTTCCTAAAAATCATAAAGGCTCTAGTACTAACATTTAAGGACCCAAGATGAAGTGGGTACCAAAATGTCCTCCTAGCATTTCAATTATGCAGAAAACTTCTCAAAAGGATGGACAAATTGGTCAAGTGAAGAAGAAATCATCCAGGGGAATGCTTCCAAAGCCCATTGGCAAAAGTTTTGATCAAAGAAGAAAGATGACTTCAACCAAAGCTTCTCAAGTACAAAATATGAAACTTGCAAAATTCAAAACATCAAAAGAGAAGCAATGGGTAAGGAAAAGAGCTTCTTTGATCAACAAGGCCAAGGTATCAAAAGTTTTTACCTCTCATGAACATTCACTTGTAAAGTCAATAAATTTGAAGTATATTCCTTATAGGCCTTAAGTAATTAATAGAATCATGTGCTCTTGGTAAAATCTGAATATTTTGTTTAGCACATGATTATGTTTATTCTTGTTGTACCATAGCTCATTAATTTGTTATATATCTTGGTACATGAGTTTCTACAATACCCAGGTATGCTTGCAATGATTTGAATTGTCTATATATTATGAAAGTAAGCTTGGTTTTGATTATGTGCTTAATGGTAATTCATTATTTAATTTGTTTTGTTCAATTTACATACTATGAAAAATTGATCCTTTACTAATTGATGCGTAAAACTATTTTTCATCAAGTGATTTAATCGAATAAGAAGCCCATTATTCGAATAAAACCTCACAGTAATGCCTCATTAATATTCTAAAATGTAAGCATTATTCGAATAAGGATCCCCTTATTCGAATATCATTTCACAGAAAGTGGTGCAACAATCTGATATCAACTGGTTATTTGAATAACCAACTAGTTATTCGAATAAGACATGACAGAGGCTAAAAAGCTTTTCTTGTTATTCGAATAATAAGTTATGTTATTCGAATAAAGCCTTCCAGAGGCTTTTAGGAAAATCGTGTTATTCAAATAACACATTATGTTATTCGAATAAAGGGTGACAGAAACCCACGACCTTTGAGCTACTACGCTGTTATTCGAATAACAATAATGTTATTCAAATAAAGCTTGATAGAAAGACATTTGTTGTTGCTATGTTATTCGAATAATAGTACTTTTATTCGAATAAGGCTTGGCAAAAGCTAAGTCTGGCTATCTCTATTCTGTCCTATTGTTTTGAATGCTTATTTGCCTATGATTTTAGCATAATGACTAACCTTTATGGATCCAAAATTGATGGATACCAAGAAAAGTACTTTGAATTGTATTATAGGATGATAACTACCTCAAGCAAACATTTAAATGGAATAAGTTTATTCAAGTAGAGGATAGTAAATTTTAAAAAGATTCAACTTTTAAAGGAGTGCAAAGAATCTCTATTCTCTCATGAAAACTTGAGGCATGGAAGTTAGAGTCACCTACAAAAACTCAAATACTACACTTTTGGTGATATCAATCTCTTATCCTTATCTATGTTTTAAATTGAATATCATGTGATATTTGGATAAGTAGAAATTTGTTTTTATGCCTTAACATGTTTTTAAGTTGTGCTTTTCTAACATTATGTCTTGAAAGTATCTCTACATATGCTAACATGCTAGATATGCATACATTTTTGCTTGGAATGATATGTTATGGTAATATCTTGAGCTTATGACCAATTCTCTTTTTTCAAATATGCAAATTCACATGCTCATAAGTCATTCTAATCCATTCTCTTTGATGCCTAATTGTCTTATATACTCACTTGGAGATTAGAAAGTAAAATGTTGTATGTCTTCTTGTTTGATATGTTTAAAATTTGAAAATAAGAAGTAAATGATTTCAAAAGTTATAGTTCCATGGTTTTTCAATTCTTTCATTACAATAAAGGATTTTTTGTTCTTGATTGGCATATGTGCGCACTAGAATTCTTTACTTGATATTACATGCCTTACATGATAAATGTTTGCTGCAAAATGCTTATTTATGTTTTAATGATGATCAAGTTTTTCTTGATAAACTTGAATCTTGCTTTGAAAATGCTTAAACTATGTTTGTGGATTCAAGTGCATATGTGCTTCATGCATTTTTGTTAGAACTAACATTGCATGGTTGATAATGTGATACATGTTTTACATTATATATCAATCTAAATTATGCTTGTAAATGAGATTCAATGATATTTGATGCTAACCTATGTTTTAGAGAATTTTTAAAGTTAGCTTTACAAGTGTCTCTATGTGCTTCAAGTATAGCCATCAAATATTAAAGTGTCAAGCATATGTGGATAAATGAGAAGAGTTGAATGAAAAGGGTATGAGGAGACTTTCTTCAAGTGTAATGGAATGAAATACTCAATGGAAGAAAGTACAAACTCAAATGACCTAAAAATGAAAAGCATTCTAAAGGAGTATCACCTTCTATCTAACCCAATAAGTATCTCTATCCCTAAACTATTGTGGCATTCTATATGCTATGGATTATATGATACTTGTTGATAAATTGATCTTAAAAGATTAGATGCTTTCCTTACATAAGAAGTATGCTTTGCATTGACAATGTGCTTAATTAGATATTAACTTGCTAATTTTGTCATTGCATATATGGTTGATATTAGTTCTATACATTCTTTGATCCCTATAGCATATTTCATCAAGATGAATATTTGATATCTATGATTCTCTTCATTTATGGTTTCTTAGTGATATAACACCTATGAGAATCATGCTCTTGTTTTGAAAATAATTTCTAGTTTGATTAAAAATATTTTTTAAAAGAAACTTTTCAAGTTCCATATCCTTGAGAATCTTTTGAACTTGTTTTAAGACTTAAAAAGTATTATCATCTCCTAATTGTCTTAAAAAATTTGGAAATCATTCGATTTATGCTATAAATGTAGTACTCTCTTCATTACTTTGAAATGTTTATTAAATCTTGAGAGAGTATTTAAGAAAGTTTCCAAATAAATCTTTTGAAATGTTCTATAGAAATCAATCTTCATACTTCAAAAGATAATTCTTGTTCTTCAAAAGTGTTTTATTTTTTCAAGGCTCTTGTTCAATGTGAAAAAAAGGATATGTACTTTCAAATACTCTTTTGACTTGGATTTGATCACTTTCAAGGAATATGTGGTTTTAATACAAAACTTCTCTACCCTTCTAAAATACTTTTGAAAATATAATGTGATCTTATAAAATTCTTTTTAGGGGGAGAAAGTTTTAAAAATGTTTTTTGTTTGATAGATTAAGAATATGTACCTTTTGCCTTGCTTTACTTTATGGTAATGTGCTTACATGGTTTTGGCATACATATTTCTCTTTATCTATCTTGTGTTTCAATAAGGGGGAGTTTATCTTACTTATCTTATATATCTTTCTTCCATGTCCTTGTTGATTAAAAATATATGCATGACTATGTTAAACTATTATATTTTGATAACATGCATATTTTGAGGGGAAGCCTAGCTCTTAAATTGGTACTTATATCTTTTAGCTTACATCCTTACTTGACATGAAGTGTTTTATTGTTAATACTATCAACATGTCAATAAAGATCATCTCTTATTCTCATTCTCTCTATTAATGAAAAAAGGTAAATATTCTTAAACTTCATATCTTTTGATTCTTTCATTAAGAAATGCTTAATATATGGCAAGTTGTATGATCTTTCTTTTGAAAACCTTAATTCCGTGATCTTACATAAATATTTTGTATCTCCTATCAAGTGATATCAAGTGGTATTTATTTATGAAGTGGTATGCAAGATATTATATGTTAGACATAATTTCTTAAGCTTATTGCTATCATATGCTAAATGTTGAAATACCAAAATATGACAAGTATTGCATGAATAATTTTTTATATCTTGAAAGCATGCTTGTTTCATCTTTCTCTTCTTGAATCATGTGTAGAATTAAATAAGAGGAGATAATTATGTTTTGAATAACTTAAAGAAGTTTTTGGTTTTGATGATCCTACTCTTTGTTTGACAACATGAGTTTTACCTATAGGGGGAGAAAATATTATATTTCCTTCCTAAGCCTTTTTGTTGATGTCAAATAGGGGGAGAGAAAATTGGAAAGAAAAATATGTTCTTGTACTTAATTGTTTGATATGCTTACATGAATATCTATTATTGTACATTGTTCAACATATTTTCTTTAGTGAATTGTCATCATTAAAAAGGTGGAGATTGTGGAAATAGGTTTGCCCCAATGGTTTAATATGTTAAGTTTTGATGATGACAAATACAAAATAAAAAGAATGATGCTTATGCTTAATAAATGTGCTTTATAGATAACAAATGCATCACAAAAGAATATTGATTATGTTACATAAATGTGTTTAATGAGATATATTATATCATGCATGATTATATACTTTATCTAGTTATATTTCACTTAATAATCATGCAATGAGATATATGTAACATTCATCATATAACATATCCAATAATATTTTATATGAGTTATAAATGAATTAATATTGGATATGTCTATAAAAGTCTTGTATGCATGTTAGACTAACTAGAGTTATATATTTATGAATCATGTATATGAAGATATTGAGTTATGAATTTAGACTAACTATGTTTATTTAAGTGAATAATACTTTGAAAGATAGTCCAAGCACCAAGAGTGAATATTGCAATAAGAAAGCAAAAGATCACAACTATGCACAACTCAAGAAGAATGAAAATGATAAAGGTGTTCCAAGCATTTTCAAGATTTGAAGAGAATGAATTTTTGGAAGCTTGGATTACATCAAGAATTGATCATGGCAAAAGATCAAGTCTCAAGGTTTTTTAAGAATAACTTATAGGACTTAGATCTTGTGTAAAGGTAAATGGGGATCACACTAAGATCAAACAAGCTTTAAACATCTTTAAAAGTGTTTCTAAAATGTTCAAATGCCCAACAAACTATTTTTGGAAAGCTAGTCATGGTGGTAGTTCATTTCTATGAAAAATAGCAAAGTTTGTGTTTTGTAAAATTGACCTTTGGTTACTCTTTTGATCATATCTTTTAAAATACTTTGCGTTTTGCTCTAAAGATTATTTCATATGAAAATAAACTCAAAGATCTTTCCAATGAGTGGTCATTCGCTTAAAACGGATAAGAAACGAAGAAGTTATAACCATTTAAAGTCAGTTTTCAAAACTAGAGTGGTTTATTCGAATAAGAGATGTGTTATTTGAATAACACACCTCTGAAAACTTCCCAGAACGTATTTTTAAAGGCTTATTCGAATAACAAATGTGTTATTCGAATAACACAACTTAGAAAAAGTTCCAGAACGTGTTTTTGATGATTTATTCGAATAACCAAAGTGTTATTCGAATAACCAAAGTGTTATTCGAATAACATAAGTCTTATTCGAATAACAAAGTTGCAGAAAACAGTGATATAAGTGGATTTATTCGAATAACAAATGTGTTATTTGAATAACACAATATTTATTCGAATAACAGTGTTCTTATTCGAATAAAACATGATCAGAAACGTTCCTAACGGTCATAAAACGGTTAGTTTTCATAAAGAATTCATTTCCAATCTTTACCCAACGACTCTAAATATTATTGGGTTATAAATATAAGTATTTGGGCATCAAAGAAAAGTTGGAGAACAATATGAAAATCACTCTTGAGCATTAAAATCATTTTTCACTCTCTATTTCTCCAAAACTCTGTTTTGTGCTATAAGTGTGGGAATCCTTGATACCCATAGTGCTTCAATTTGTATTATCTACTCTTTGAGAGAGTTTCTATCATCTATATCTTTCTATACTCTGAAAAGAGAGGGTGAGGCATCCCTTGTGAATGCTTATGTCTTGAAGCATATCAAATGGGTGTTTGATGATAACAAAGCCAAAGATGAAGATTAAGATCAAAAGAGAAGACCAAGATCAAAAAAGGTATATTAGATATAGGTCTTAGAATATCAATGTAAAATGCCCTTTAAGTATCTCAATGATTCTCAAATGATTTTTCAAATATCATTTCTAAAATAAGTGTGAAAATTCAAAGCTACACATGTTTTTCAAAGCAACATTATTTTCAATCTTAGATTTAACACTCATGAAAGGATTTATGTTTAATCAAATGTCTTGAGGTGTTAGAAATGGCTTACAAGCTTTATTGGACTTGAAAACTGTGTTCAAAGGCCAATGTAATCGATTACATGATGTTTATAATTGATTACACAGTAAACAGAGGCCTTGTAATCGATTACATGAGCAATGTAATCGATTACAAGCAAGTCAGAAGCCATGTAATCGATTACACAAATAATGTAATCGATTAAAATAAGCCTAGAAAGGCAAGAACACGTTCAAAGAGTTATGTAATCGATTACATGGATATTGTAATTGATTACACAGCAAGACAGAAGCCATGTAATCAATTACATGGATATTGTAATCGATTACAAGCAAGTCAGAAGCCATGTAATTGATTACACCAATAATGTAATCGATTACACAGAGCCCAGAAAGCCAAGAACATGTTCAAACAGCCATGTAATCGATTACATAGATTATGTAATCGATTACACGTGGTCTGACAGAGTCCAACGACTATTTTAATTGCATTAAAAGCTTAGCTTTATCACCTCCAACGACTCTTTTCTTCATACAACTTATAAATACTTGCCTTGGGTCTTCATTAAGGGTTGAACTTCATTTTAGAACATCAATCTAACACTCATATACGAGAATCAATCCTGAAAATATTTTTGCCCTATTTTTGTGAGAAAACTTGAGATATTCAAAAGGGGCATTGCTAGAGCTTCAATTTGTATTTATCTACTCTTCAAGAGAGTTTCTATCTTCTACACTTTGTGTAATCTATAAAGAGAGGGTGAGGTATCCCTCTAGAGTAAAGGGTGAGGTATCCCTTAGAGAGTGAGGTATCTCTCAAAGTTAGAAAAGGGTGAGGTATCCCTTGAGGGTGAGGCATCCCTCAAAAGTTATAAAGGGTGAGGTATTCCTGTTTTTGAGGCTCAACGCACAAGGGTGAGATATCCCAAGGTGTTGGTGAGTGCTCTATTGTGTAAAGGTTTTCAAGCACCCATTCAAGCTTGAAGTTTAGTGAAAAATCTCGAGTGGTTCGCTTGAGGACTGGACGTAGGTCACAAGGGGTGGCTGAACCAGGATAAATCATTGTGTTTGATTCTCTCAACTCTATCTCTTTACATTTGTGCATTTACTTTATATGCTTGCTTGAATATTATTCATCTTGGTTTATTTAATTTGTGAGTGAAGTATTCAATCTCATTTATCTATTCACTTCAATCATCCAATAGCTTCAACGAAAATTGTTTAACAAACGTTTTACGAAAGATTTACGAAAATATTTCATAAACTCAATTCACCCCCCTCTTGAGTTTGAGGCCACTTGGCTAACAAGTGGTATCAGAGCTAGGCTCTTGTGTAAAGGGCTTAGCAGCTTCTAGAGAAAGTGATGGCCTCTTCAAATGAATTTTCAGAAAGTTCTTCTATCTATAGACCTCCCTTTTTCAATGGGGACGAGTACGCTTATTGGAAAGAAAGAATGAAAATTTTTATTGAAGCTATTGATTTAGATGTATAGGATGCTATTAAAAATGGTCCTTTTATCCCCATAAAAGTTGTTAATGGTGTAAGGGTTAATACACCAAGAAGTGAATGGACCAATGATGATAAGAAAAAGGTCCAATATAATTTGAGTGCCAAAAACATCATTACCACATCCTTGGAGTATAATGAATTCTTTAGAGTCTCAAATTGTAAATCTGCCCAAGAAATGTGGGACACTTTAGAAGTGACCCATGAGGGTACTAGTGAAGTGAAAAGATCAAGGATCAATACTCTCACTCATGAATATGAGCTTTTTAGAATGAACCAAAATGAAAGCATTCAAGAAATGCAAAAACGTTTTACAATTATTATAAATCATTTAGCTTCATTTGGAAAGACATTTTCCAATGAAGATCTTATTAACAAGGTTTTAAGATGTTTGAGCAGGGATTGGCAACCTAAAGTGACGGCTATATCGGAGTCAAGAAATCTCTCAACCAGTGCCTTACGCATTCGGGATCTGAGGGCGTGCCCAACTCCTTAGTCGCGGATATGTTATGGATAGTTTATATTTTATTTTGCATTACCTGTATAAAGTGTATTTTAGGTATATGTATGTTACAAGGTGATTATCCAGTCTTAAATGCTGTAAACTGAGTATATCTTATAATTCATATTTTTAACTAGCTGTATATGTAACTATTCATTCGTGGCTCATATTTCCTCATATGCGAAATGATTAAATTTTGGAAAATTTATTGTTTGACAATCGTAACACACCAAAATTTAGTGACCGTGACATAATGACAATTGTGCCGGGGTTATTAAATCGAAGGGTGTTACAAAGAGAGGTTGAAGAGGATCATCTCCCTCTTACCCAAGGGAAAAACAAGCAAGGAAAACTCCCTTGAAGCTCCTTGGAATTTCGGCCAACACCACCAAAAACCCTAAAAAAATTTCAACTTTAACAAATAAACACCAAAGCTTGAAAAATAAGAATTAAATGGTCATAAGGAGGACCTTAAAAATGAAAATGGAAGAAAGGTTAGGAGAAAACAAGAATCTCACCCAAAAGTTCCAAACTTGAAACTTGAAGAAAAAGATGGTGAAGATGGATCATTTTCAAGAAATCTCCAACTAAGAGTGTGTTTAGATGATGAAGGAGATTAAGGAAATGTGGTTGTTTGAAAATTTTGTGATCTTAGGTGTGTTGGGAGTGTGGTGGCCGTGAGGTTTCTAGAGAGAAGGAGGAGAGAATTTCTTTTGAGGCAAAAAGGTGAAGCTTAGAGAGAGAAAGTGATAGTTGGAATAAAGATGATGACTTTTTGATTTTTGAAATTAGAATGGTTAATGTGATTAAGTGAAACACAAATTTTGGGCTCCAAAAACCCTTCATGGCCGTGTGGCCTTAGGAGAAATGGGAGGGAAATTTTGTGTCACCAAATTAGGGTTAGCTTGGGAGTTCACAAAAGTAGATTGTGATTAGACATAAAGAGGATTGCTTTAGGATAAGATAAGGTGATTTAAAATAATAGGATAATAAAGTGATTAGGGTTTTAGCTATGGGTTATTACCGAATGGATAATTGTTGCAGTACACAAGCCAGTATTAATTATCCAATGGACAATAAAGCGTATCACAAAATTTTACTTAACAGTACGTATAGAGATTTTATTTATCAGATAAAATCTCAAAAAATATAAATCTCGTAAACTGTGCCCCAGCCTCGGGTTTTGTAAGATCCCTCGTCGACACTTCCACAGTTCAAAGTTTACCAGCCTCAGGGAAAATATTTCATTTTCTCGGCTCCGCTTAGCGCGCACGCAAAATGAAGAATATATTAAAATATTAAATATTTGCGAAAAAATTCACAAAAATTCACAAAAATCATAAATATTAGAAAATGACTATTTATCACGAAACAAAAAATTTCAGAGCGTTATACTGGCTCTGCTCAGTGGGCATGTAAAACGAGAAATATATTAAAATATTCGATGTTTTCGAAAAAATACAAAAAAAAATTCTAAAAATCAAAAATATTATAAAAAGACTATTTGTGATGAAACAAATAATTTTCCGGATGTTACACACGGCCTAGGTCGTGTACTCCTCTGGAAGTACTTGAAAACGTGTTAAAATTTGAAATGCTCGGTTACATGACCGTGCAATATTCCACGGCCTAGGCCGTGTAACACTCTGTCTTGTGCGTTGAGTTGTGTTTCCAGTGGGGAACATGGCCTGGGCCGTGTAAATCCACATAGCCCGTGACCAGAATCCATGAAAATGAGCTTCTCCAAGCTTCCAAATCAAATGGGTACTAATCCATATACATATTTAAGCATTTTGACATATACAAATTCACAAGATACTCAATAACAAGCATAGAAAATCATACAATACAATCAAATCATAATATTATCAAAAAATCATGAAGAAAGTGAGAAACCCACAATGGATTCCTCACCATCAAGACCAAAGACATTTCCTCACCACCAAGATTGGTTGAAGAGGATTATCTCCCTCTTACCTCAAGAGAAGACAAGAAAAGGAACTTTCTTGGTGCTTTTCTTGCAATTTTCGTCCAACACCTCCAAGAAAACCCTAAGATGGTGAAACACAAGAAATCCAAAATCAAAGCTTGGAAAGGGAGTCCTTGATCACAATGGTGGCCAAGGACCACGAAAATGAGAAGAGAAAATGAAGATCAAGAACGTTACCTCAAAAGCTTTAAGCTTTGGGCTTCAATGGTGGAAGATGAGAAAGGGAGATTTAGGGGATGACCCCCAAAGAGAAGAGTCTTAGGATGATGAAAGGAAGCAAGAAATGAGGTTGGTTTAACAAGCTAGTGAAAATGGCCTCCCCTTGGTGTGGCTGTCGTGGAGTAGAGAGGAAGAAAAGAAGAGAACACGTGAGGGAGAAGAGAGAAATAAAGAAAGAAAAGTGAAATGGGCTTGAAATGGGAAATGGGAAATGAGAAGTGAAAATATGATGACTTTTGTCATCTTTTTCCTCCTCCCAGCCATGTAGCCCAAATGAGGAGAGAGGAAAATGTGGTGTTGGGTAGGAAGCTTCCTTGAGAAGCTTCACACGCTTCTCGATAAAAATGATCAGATAAAAATAATCTACTAGAGCTATTATTCAGTGGACAAATGTTACAGTCAGTAGAAATAATATTTTATTGTCCTACAAATAATAAAATATACTACGATTTTATTTATCAGATAAAATTTTAAAAATAAAAAACCTTGTAAACTGTGTCCAGTCTCGAGTTTAGTAAGATCCCTCGTTGACGTTTCTACAGTTCAAAGTTTTCTGGCCACAAGGAAAACATTTCATTTTCCCAACCTCGCTCAGTGTCCATGTAAATCAAGAAAATATTAAAATAATCAAACCATTTAGAAAATTTCAAAAAGTTCCCAAAAATCATAAATATTATAAAATAAATATTTATCATAAAATAAATAATTTTTGGGATGTTACAATAGCTGGGCAAAAATAGAAAAGACCCACGGTCTCTATTTATAGAGTCGTAGAAGAAAATAGCCGTTGGGTGCAATTAATTCATGTAATGAATGCAACTATGACCGTTTCTTTCTAAAACAGGATCCCATGTTTATTCAAATAAATGTTGGGTTATTCAAATAACACATTCTTAAAATAACCAATTCTGGAAGTGGTTATTCGCACAACATGATATTTATTTGAATAACACTATTTATAATAGATTTCTGAGAAGCAGGTCTATTCGAATAACTCTGGAGTTATTCAAATAACCTATATAAAAACAGGCCATTCTAAAAACATTTCCAGAAACAGAGGCGCACAACAGGATTTTAAAACATTATTCGAATAACTCATGGGTTATTCAAATAACTCAATTCAAGCACAGTTTTTCAAAACTTTATTTATTCGAATAAAGAGGCCTTTATTCGAATAACTCTATTTCTAAAACATTTAAAAATACTTTGAGAAAGAGCCAGATGATCAAAACCTTAATTAACTTATTTTCAATTTTTTTTATTTTATCTTGTAAAAACCATAAGATATCCAAAAAGATCTTCGTACAAAGAGACTCTAAGTCTTAAAGTTAATCTTGAAGTTCTTGGAGTTGGTCTTCTCATCATCTTCATGTTTGTTATCATCAAAACCAATCTTCATTGTAACATAGTCGAACACAATAATCAATAGGGTGACATGCCTAAAGATATTTTGAAAGCAGTACGGTAAGCCCAAAGTGCATCGTTTAGTCTTAAAGACCAATCTTTACGATTTGGGTTATCCATTTTTTCCAAAATTTGTTTAATCTCCCTAATTGCTAATTCTACTTGTCCACTTGCCTGAGGATGATAAGGGGTGGTAATTTTGTGTGTAATGCCATATTTTTTCATTAAAGATTCAAATGGTTTATTGCAAAAATGTATTCCCCCATCACTGATGATAGCATGAGGGATTCCAAATTGACTCAAAACATTTTCTTTTAAAAATTAAAAAAGAGTTTTATAACATTGTGTCGACATGGAATCACATCAATCCATTTTGAGACATAATCAACTGTAACCAAAATATATACAAATCTAAATGATGATGGAAATGGACCCATCAAATCAATTTCCCAATAATCAAAAAATTTAGTGACAATGATAATGTTGGGAATTGCGGATACATCACGCAGCAGAAAAATAGGATTCCCACCAAGGATCCATGCGAAAAGCCATAATCCGAGTTTTAAAATAATTTACCTCTTGAAGCATGATAAAAAAGAAGTGATGTGAATCACTAACACCGTAATAGAAACGATGTCTCTGTGGTATCCACACAAACAGACTGACGAATGTCCAACGTTCGCAAAGAGGAGCCTTACATCTCTCACACAGTGCTAGCTGCGAAGAGTAGAGAAGAAACCTGTCGCTCTCTCACTCCCTTTCTTGTAGGTGCGGCTAGAGTTCTATAATATGTGTGTCTTAGCAGCCCCTTAGCAGTACTATTTATAATAGTGACTGCCTTAAGTGAGTGTAAGCAGCAACAAGGTAAGCTGTGCAACCCTAGACTCATCTGTTATGAGTCTGGCCCATATTTGAATCCGAGTCCAACTTGGATTTATTGCTCCAATTTTAGTCTGCTCTATGTGTGTGACACTGTAGGTTCTCATTACGATGGCAGTAATATTAAAAATCCAATTTTAATATTACAAGCAGTGAGTAGTTTCTAGCAACATATCACTGTTACCCGAGTAATAAGAATGTCAGTGATTTGATATAACCTTTCTGTGACCAATGTTTCTATGTCATTTAGTCCGTTTGTTAATATATCTAGATTAAACACAAGGCATGGAATGCGTCACCCTTGTATAATCCAATCATTCGTTTCCTGATACTTGAGTAGACTTTATAACAACAAATGAAATCAATATCTCATATTGACTCATTTGAGCATGGCTATGCATTTCGCAGTCTCACTCAATCAGGGGGCCCGAAGATATTGCTCTTGTTATGTAGGAGTGACAAATCCCATCTAGGTCACTCACATCCCTCTGTATGATTCATGGTATGTCCAATAACCAACTTTATAATCACCTTGTTACAGATGACATTTGATGGTATTAAAACACACAACTCCTTATGTAGGAATCATAGTGATTTCAGGTCAAAGGACCACAGACACCAATGTCACTATGAGAATCGCTTATGACACTCACGTAATGATCCATGTAGTGTTCTCATGGCGGGTCAGTCCAGTACATAATTACTCTAATATATACCCATGTGAAGACTTGATATCTCATATCCATAACCCGTGAGATGTGGTCATCAGTCTATGCACATACTAGTCTCAATGCATTATTGTTGTCCTAGTTAACAATAATACTTGACTTGGGACATTTAAGAATAGTGTTCTAACTAAAAGGATCTCTCGATCAAGTCATCCACTTAATGTCCTATGGCATCAAACTTACTATTCTAAGGACTTTATTATGTTTATTAAAAAGAACACAATAAATGAAATGTCTCATATATTAAAATAGCATAATAGAATGTATGTAAATACAGACAAATGTATTAGCCTCTAGGGCATACACCAACAATCTCCCACTTGCACTAGAGCCAATCAGGCATATGTCTAATGCCTAAAGACCTAGTGTGACCCTCATGCTTCTGCTGTGCAAGAGGCTTCGTCAGTGCATTAACAATGTTATCATCTGTTGGTACTCTGCATATCTTCACATCTCCTCTATCGATGATCTCTCGAATGAGATGGAAGCACCTAAATATATGTTTGGATCGCTAGTGAGATCTAGGCTCCTTAGCTTGTGCAATGGCTCCATTATTATCACAATAGAGGTCTACTGGGCCCACAATGCTAGAAAAATGCCAAGTTTAGCAATGAACTTTCTGATCCAAATGGCCTCCTTTGTTGCATTGGAGGCAGCAATATACTCAGCCTCTGTGGTAGAATCGGTGACTGTCTCCTGCTTTGAACTCTTCCAGCTCACAGCCCCACTATTTAGGCAAAAAACATAACCCGATTGCGATCTGGAGTCGTCCTTATCGGTTTGGAAGCTAGCATCAGTGAAACCCTTTACAACTAGCTCTTCCTCGGCTCCATATACCACGAACGAATCCTTAGTCCTTATCAAGTACTTAAGGATGTTCTTGACAGTAGTCCAGTGACTCTCACCGGGATCAAACTAGTACTTGTTCGTCATGCTCGAAGCATATGAGATGTCTGGTCGAGTACATAACATGGCATACATGATAGATCCAATTGCAGATGCATATGGAATCTTGCTCATGCGATCCCTCTCATCCTGGGTGGAAGGGGATTGAGCCTTAGATAGGCTTACACCATGTGACATAGGCAAGAGTCCTTTCTTGGATTCATGCATGTTAAACCATCTTAGCACTTTGTCTATGTATGTACTCTGACTTAGGCCAAACAGTCTCAGTGATCTATCTCTATAGATCCTGATACCTAACACATAGGTGGCTTCGCCCAAGTCCTTCATAGAGAAATAGTTCCCTAACCAAGTCTTTACGGACTGTAGGGTAGGGATGTCATTTCTGATAAGTAGTATATCATCTACATACAATACCAGAAAGATAATAGTACTCCCACTAACCTTCTTATAGACACAAGATTCTTCTTCATTCTTGATGAAACCAAACTATTTTATTGTATCATTAAAATGAAGATTCCAGCTTTTAGAAGCTTGCTTCAATCCATAAATAGATCATTGCAACTTGCACACCTTTCCAACATCCTCTAGAGTGGCAAAACCCTCAGGTTGTGTCATGTACACATCCTCAAGAAGATTTCCATTAAGGAAAGCGGTTTTGACATCCATTTGCCAGATTTCATAATCATGGTATACTGCACTAGCAAGCAAGATCCGAACGGATTTAAGCATCGTAACTAGGGAAAAAGTCTCATCATAGTCTACACCATGAATTTGTTTGAAACCTTTAGCTACCAATCGCGCCTTAAAGGTATGCACATTACCATCCATATCGGTTTTCTTCTTGAAAACCCACTTGCACCCAATGGATTTTACCCCTTCAGGTGGGTCAACCAAGGTCCATACCTAGTTGGCATACATGGAATCCATTTCAGATCTCATGGCCTCAAGCCATTTCTTAGATTCTGGGCCAATAATGGCTTCCTGGTAAGTCACAGGCTCATCTTGATCCATGAGCAATACATCACCTTGTTGGGTCATAAGAAATCCATATCTCTCTGATTAATGACGTATCCTGTTAGACCTACGCAGGTTTTGTGCTACTAGAGCAGGTTGCTATTCCACAACATTTTGTGGAGGCTACTCTATTTTCATCATCAGTTCGTTGCTACTTTGTGAACCTTGAGCTTCTTCAAGTTCTACTTTTCTCCCACTGGTTCCTTTGGAGATAAACTCCCTTTCTAGAAACACAACTGTCCGTGCGACAAACACTTTGCCCTCAGTAGAATTATAGAAATAGTATCCCTTGGTTTCCTTAGGATAACCCACAAAGAAGCATTTATCTTATTTGGGTCCAAGCTTATCAGAAACTTAACATTTCATATAAGTTTCGCAGCCCTAAATCTTCATGAAAGATATATTGGGCCGTCTCCCAGTCTATATCTCATATGATGTCTTTTGAACCATTTTAGATGGAACACGGTTAAGTGTGAAAGCTGCTATTAATAGAGCATGTCCCAGAAGGAGTCTGGAAGGCCTGCATGACTTATCATGGATCAGACCATGTCCAACAAGGTCCAGTTCCTCCTTTCAGAGATACCATTCCATTGTGGTGTTCCTGGTGGAGTGAGTTGAGATATTATCCCACACTCTTTCAGATGATTATCAAACTGTTGGCTTAAGTATTCTTTTCCTCGATCTGATCAAAAGATTTTAATACTCTTGCTAAGTTAGTTTTGTACTACATTCTTGAACTCTTTGAACTTTTCAAAGGATTTTGATTTATGCTTCATAAGATATATAAATCTATATTTACTGAAATCATCAGTAAATGTAATGAAGTATTGAAAATTGCCTCTAGCGAGTGTGTTTAGTGGCCCACATACATCACTATGTATAAGGCCTAAAAGATCACTAGCCCTTTCACCTTGTCTAGTGAATGGGGCCTTTATCATCTTCCCCAATAAACAAGATTCACATATCTCATATGATTCGAAATCAAACGAGTCCAAGAATCCATCTTTATGGAGTTTGGAGATGCGTTTCTCATTTATATAGCCCAAACAACAATGCCAGAGAAAAGTTGGGTTAAGATCATTTGATTTAAACCTCTTCGTATTTATGTTATAGACGGGCATTTCGAGATCAAGGACATAAAGTCCATTACTCAATTGTGTACTACCATAAAAAATATCATTCATATAAATGGAACAACATTTGTCCTTTATAATAAAAGAAAAACCTTTCTTGTCCAAACAAGAAATAGAAATGATATTCCTACTAATAGCAGGCACAAAATAACAATTCTTTAACTCTATTACAAGCCCAATGGGCAAAGATAATAAGTAAGTCCCCACAGCTAATGCAGCAACCTTTGCTCCATTTCCCACTCATAGGTCGACTTCGCCCTTCGTCAATAGTCTACTTCTCTTTAGATCTTGCACATTTACACAAATGTGAGATCCACATCCAGAAGTAGATAAATTGACTTCAATAACAAAAATACCTAAAGTGGAAGTCTCACTTCCCTTCTTCTTCTTGAGCTCCTCTAGGAACTTAGCACAATTCCTCTTCCAATGTCCGGTCTGACCACAATGGAAGCATGTACTTTCCTTAGCCACTCCACCTACTGGTTTCAAGCCAGAAGTGCTGGGCTTGGATTTATTCTTGCCCTTGCCCTTCCAGTTGTCCTTAGGCTTTTTCTGCTTTTTCTTGCCCTTATTCTTTTGGACTATCATTATGGCCTTTCCTTTTCCTTTGTTTATGTTTTGCTCAGTAGTTCTCAACATGCCTAGCAACTCTAGTAGTGATTTGTCAATTTCATTCATGTTGTAGTTCATGACAAATTGGCTAAAACTTTCTGGCAACGATTGTAGGACTAAGTCAGTAGCTAACTCTTGGCCCAAAGGAAAACCAATTCTCTCTAAGTTTTCAATGTACCCAATCATCTTGAGTACAAGAGCACCAATAGGGCTTCCTTCTACCAGCTTGCACTGAAACAATGCTTTAGAGACCTCGTATCTCTCATGCTTGGCCTGTTCTTGATAGAGCTTCTTAATGTGTACGATCATATCATAGGCATCCATATTCTCGTGTTACTTTTGGAGCTCAGAGTTCATAGTGGCCAGCATAAGACATCCGATGTCCAAAGCATCATCTTGATGCTTCTTATAAGCATCCTTTTCAATTCTAGGGGCATTAGTAGCAGGTGGCTCAAGAATAGGTTGTTCTAGTACATATAGTTTTTTCTCTTGCTTGAGGACAATCCTCAAATTCCTGTACCAGTCTAGAAAATTTGTTCTAGACAACTTGTCCTTCTCAAGGATGGATCATAGTGATAAGTTACTTGATGTGTTTGTTGCCATAGTAATCTATCAACAGAAATATGAAAAATATAAGTATCATACCATAAACATATTTAATGAGGTTTTTTAATTAAATATGTCACCCACTATTTTATTCAAGTCAATGACCCTCAGCATTAACTTAGAAAATCTCATCGTAAGATTTTCTAGTGGGCCAAGATCCATATTTCACCTAGTTTTGAGTCAGCTTTAACTGATCACCCAAAATTCAGTTATTTAGGTAGGAAACACTTTCTAATTACATCACATGTAACTCTTGGATAGTTGGGTGAATAACACTTATTCAAATCCATCTAATGGACTAAAGCCCAACTACATGCCTCTAAGCCTTCAATCCTATTGAAATGGCCTAGTTAAGTCAGACCCAATGGTTGGCAGTTGGATATTACCCTTATCCCATCGTGTCTTACTAATATAGATAAAGGCATCCTGCTTTGGAAGACCTACACTTGATCGATACTGGTCTTGACAAGTGCCACACATTGGAAGGCATCACATAATGACTTAATATTTGCTTTGAGGGAATTTTATTATTATTATTATTAGATCTCACCATTTATTAAACTATTATCATACCATAAACATTATCCATGCATCTCATACATATAATGCATATAATAAAAGTGACATGGTTATGGCCCCTTAAGAGAGTAGCATTAACTATGCCAGCTTCACTAAGCGTTTCCCATCAACGTCCTCACTTGATGTCGTCTTCTTGCCTCCATATCATAATTACATTATATAGAAACCTCTTTTACATTCGAGGGGAGTTAGGTGAGAAGAGAATATACAATCAAAATGTAGAGAGAAAGGCATGTCACACAGGTCATATTTATAAAAAAAATAAAATAGCATAAAAAGAGGACTAAGGCCATAACCATGCACCATGCATCACAAAGAACATATAAACTCAAAACAATAATACATTATTATTTTCGTGAGTCATAAAATTGGATAAAAAATATTGTGCTTTCGAATAACACACTACGCAACCAAAATATACACAAATCCAAATGATGATGAAAATGGACCCATCAAATCAATTCCCCAATAATAAAAAATTTCAATGACAATGATAGTGTTGGGAATTGCGAATACATCATGCAGCAAAAAAAAAAAGGATTCCCACCAAAGATCTATGTGAAAAGCCATAATTTAAGTTTTAAAATAATTTACCTCTTGAAGCGTGATAAAAAAGAAGTGACGTGAATCATCAACACCGTAATAGAAGTGACGTGAATCACGAACAGACTCACGATCATCCAACGTCCGCAAAGAGGAGCCTCACATCTCTCACACAGTGCTACCTACGAAGAGTAGAGAAAAAACTTGTCGCTCTCTCACTCACTTTCCTGTAAGTGCAGCTAGGGTTATGTAATATGTGTGTCTTAGCAGCCCCTTAGCAGTACTATTTATAATAGTGATTGCCTTAAGTGAGTATGAGCAACAACAAGGTAAGCTGTGCAACCCTAGACTCGTCTGTTATGAGTCTGACCCATATTTAAATCTGAGTCCAACTTAGATTTATTGATCCAATTTTAGTCTGCTCTATGTGTGTGACCCTGTAGGTTCTCATTACATTGGTAGTGATATTAAAAATCACATTTTAATATTACAAGCAGTGAGTGATATCTAGCAACATATCATTGCTACCCAGGTAATAAGAATGTCAGTGATTTGACATAACCTTTCCGTGACTAATGTTTTCGTGTCATTTAGTCCCTTTGTCAATATATTTAGATTGAACACAAGCCATGGAATGCGTCACCCTTATATAGTCCAATCATTCGTTTCCTGATACTGACTCATTTTGACTCATTTGACTCATTTCAGCATGGCCATGCATTTCGCTGTCTCACCCAATTAGGGGCCCCGAAGATATCGCTCCTGTTATGTAGGAGTGACAAATCTCATCTAGGTCACTCACATCCCCCTACATGATTTGCAGTATGTCCAATAACCAACTTTATAATCACCTTGTTACAGATGACGTTTGATGGTATTAAAACACACAACTCCTCATGTAGGAATCGTAGTGATTTCAGGTCAAAGGACCACAGACACCATTGTCACTATGAGAATCGCTTATGACACTCACGTAACGATCCATGTAGTGTTCTCATGGTGGGTCAGTCCAGTACATAATTACTCTAATATGTACCCATGTGAAGACTTGATATCTCATATGCATGACTCGTGAGATGTGGTCATCAGTCTATGCACATACTAGTCTCAATGCATTATTATTGTCCTAGTTAACAATAATACTTGACTTGAGACATTTAAGAATAGTGTTCTAACCAAAAGGATCTCACGATTAAGTCATCCACTTAATGTCCTATTGTGACGCCCCTTTTCAAACCCAAGGGAACATCTCACTTTCAATTACAATGCAGAAATAAAATTTTTATGTGAGTTAAGACCCGGTTCATTTTAATAATTTATACATTTACTCAATTGTAGTTAGTTAAGTAAATTAGCAAGTATATTTTTTTTTCATTACATTTACGTTAACGATAATCAATATCCACGATGACGAGACATACATGGGAAATTAACATTTCATTCATATATATATATAATTATCAACTGTTTAGTTACAAAGCCTGGCATAACAAAAAGCAAAACTATACCTGCCCCCAAAGGATTTTACATACATATCCCTACGGTATCGAATATATAACCCACTACGAGACAAAACATCAGGCCCCCAAAATAAAATACTGGTAGCCCTCAGTAGCTACAAGTAAAGTCAGTCCCTCAAGTGAGGAGGAATCGAGTCAGGGTCCTCTTCAGGATCCTCTTCGGGGTCGTCCTCAGGAACTTCTTCGGGATCTTCCTCGAGATCTTCTTCGTCAGAGGAAATCACCATATGAATCGTAGAGTCACGGGACGGGGCCCGAGCTGTGGAACGAAATGAGTCTTCCCACGGAGTGAAATAGCGGTCACCCCATATCTCGCGTATCGGTAGCTGAAATTCCAGATGTAAACTAATACAGCAGGTGAAGACAGGCAGCTCGTGACGCCTCCAGGCTAAAGATAACGACACATCCTCCGTATAGACGCAACGCTCAGAACCATAGTTGATGTACCAGCACTCTAGCCCTCCCAAGAAGGTCAGGCGCACATCTCCCAAAAATCTTTGCGTGCGTGGCTCCATACGCTTCTGTAGTCGCTCAGTCGAGATGAGGCCAAAAACCCGAGGGAAGTCGGGGGCTTCCAGTTCCTTGCAGTTGTCTTCTATAGAACGTAGTATACGGACAAAACAGAAGTGGAGAGACAGAGAAGAGGTAAGACATCCTACCATCATTACCAATCATAGCATCGAGAAACTAAACGGCGCAGAACGCCCACATAGCATTTATGATAGCAATAATAGTAATGAACATTCAATAGCAATTATGATCAACCAAACAGTTCCAGTTATAATAATAATGCATGCCAGATGATTCATGGACTCACTATGCACACTTGCCCTCAATAACCAAAATCCTACTCCATGGAGCTAGACACAAAACAGTCAGAGGGAACGATCAGGAGGTATGTCTGTATTCTTGGCTGCCCAGGCCCTCAAGTGCTAAAAGTTCTCAATTTATCATTTTGTACAACATGGCATTTTACAAGACATTCTACACAGATCTCGACATAGGACAGCGTCTCGGTCCGGATCGTCAGTGTGTTTGCATCGGTTTGCCCCACAGACAGAGAGCTACCAGCTGCCCATTGTGAGGTACCCGCACCCTGACGCCCCCAAGGTCAACAAGTAACCTACACTTGTCTATTCGCACCCGCACAAAGGTGTAAGTTCAACTCCTAGGCTACCGGCCTTAACCAAGTCCAACGGACAATCTCTTTCTTTTTGTTCAATGCATGACACAATCATACTCCTCATGACCAACTAGGCCCATCATGCTTCACATGCATGTCATATCATTTATCACAAGATCTGATCCCATTCACGGGTATACAACAATCCAATAGTACATTTTAAGGACATTCACAATTTCCATTCATAGTCATGATAAATGTCAACCATTAAATTCATTATGTGCCTCAAAAGCTCACCCATACTTATGTTCTTCCCTGTTTATGAATCCCTACTTAATCTCTAATCATCCAATCATTTATGATTTATGTACTTTTATTAATCCAAGGGTTTTGAATCCAGGAAGATACATGGCCAGAATCACCAACAACGTCACAGATTTAATTGCTAGGTATGGGGTGATAAACCAAAGTTGTGAATTCGACGGAGACTATGCATTTAGTGGAAAATTGAGGCTGCCATTCGACGAAGACTAACATGGCAGATGGATGAAAAAATGGGAGAACATTTTATAACAAGATTGGATAAAAACCAATTTCTGTCGGATGGGGGTTCTGTCGAACAGAGGTCAGAACTGTTGAACTTTCCAAAAGGTCAGCAGAAGTCCAATTTCGACGGATGTGGGTGTCGACGTTGGAGAAATCTCCCAAGTGTCGAACCGACGAAAACACTGTGGTCAGAACTCTAATTTGACGGGTCTTGACGTTCTACTCGACGAATATTAACTTTGGGTAGCTTCTGATAAATGGACAGAAGATCCACTCGACAGGTATGTCTCTCAATGGGTATTGGCATTCTAACTCGACGAACATTAACTTTGGGAAGCTTCTGATAAATGGACAGAAGATCCACTAGACAGGTATGTCTCTCAATGGTTATTGGCATTCTAACTCGATGAATATTTCACTCGACGGATGTGGTCATTCAAATTCGACGAATTTTGCATTGGAGGAGTTTCTCTCCTAAGTGGTCAGGAGTTCATACTCGACGGATATTCGATGGGCATGGCCAGGGGTTCATACTCGACATGTTTTGACTTTACTGAGTGATCATGACATCACATTCGACGGGTTTGGTCAGAAGTTCATACTCGACAGATTTTGATAATACGCTAAATGATCAGAAATCAAATTCGACGGGCATCACATACGACGGGTTTGGCCAGGGGTTCCTACACGATAGGTTTTGACATTTCACTTAATGACCAGGAATCAAATTTGACGGGCATCACATTCGACGGGTTTAGCCAGGGGTTCCTACACGACAGGTTTTGACATTTCACTTAATGATCAGAAATCAAGTCATTACCACTTCTCACTAATAATCCCAAAATTTTAGTCTCAAGGCGTGGCCATCAGAGAGCCAGCCCGACAGCGTTCCTTTTAGATTATACGTTCCAGACATATATATCAAATCACACAACAATCCAATAGCATATACATATACATCACCAGCAGCATTCAAACAGAGATGAATCACAGTGTCAATCTCAAACAACGTCCCTAAATGCTAAAAGAGGTTGAGGAGGAGTGTCTTCCTCTTACCTGGGAGAAGCAAAAAGAAAGGCTGCTCCTTTTTGGTCAGGATTTCATTTCCAGCTTCTAGGAATTCCTTAAAGATTTAAACTTGCAAGAATCAGAATCCTAATATTGAAATGGATACCCATTGTCATCAAAATGACAAAGTGGTTTACGAAAAAAAAGAGAAGAGAGGGTGAAAAAGCTAAGAGCTTTACCTTAAAGCTCCAACCTTTAAGCTTCAAAGACGTAGGAGAATGAAGATGGAGGAAATGGCAGAACCTTGAAGCTGATTTCCTCAATGATGGTGGTTCTCCAAACACGAAATGGTGCTAAGATTTGGGACGGTTTTAAGAACAAAATGGAGGTGTGGGTGGTGTTGCTGCTGTAGGATGAAAGAGAAGAGAGAAGATGAGTGAATAGTAGCAGCGTATTTGGGAGGAGAGGAAATGTGAGAAAATGAAATGAATTAGACCCCCTTAATTTCAAACGTGCAGCACAAATTTGGGAGGAGATAGAAATGATAAAATAATGGTTGGAGGAAGCTTCCTTGAGAAGTTTTGCGCGCTCCTCGATAAAGTACATAGTAAGCTTGTCTCCAAATTAAATACATCTGACAGATGATTAATTACCCTGTGGAATTATTTTCTCAGTGAATAAAATTTACAATTGATGAAAATAAAATATTATTATTCATCAGATGATTTTATGATACCAAAATTTTATTTAACAGATAAAACCTCAAAAAAAAATGTAAACCTCACAAACTGTGCTCGGCCTCGGGTTTAGTAAGATCCCCCGTTGACACGTTGACAGTTCAAAGTTTACCAACCTCAGGGAAAATATTCTAGTTTTCTCGGCTCCGCTCAGTGTACACGCAAAATAAAGAATATATTAAAATATTCATCATTTTCAGAAAAATCCACAAAAATTCCTAAAAATCACAAATATTATAAAATGATCATTTATAATGAAATAAAGAATTTTCGGGATGTTACACCTATGGCATCAAACTTACTATTCTAAGGACTTTATTATGTTTATTAAAAAGAACACAATAAATGAAATGTCTCATATATTAAAGTAGTATAATAGAATGTATGTAAATACAGACAAATGTATTAGCTTCTAGGGCATACACCAACAGATAGGGTTCAGAGGCATTATGTCTCATTTAGAAATGGAACCCAATTTCTGACAATTTTCATAACTTTTGCAAAAAGTATAACTGTTCTTAAATAAAGTGGGCCAATAAAATCCACACTGCAAGATTTTCGCAGCTGTTTTCTTTAAAGAAAAATGACCTCCACATGCTTCTGAAGGACAAAATTTAATGACACTACCTACCTCACTGTCAGGTACACATCTTTGAAAGATTTCATCAGGACAATATTTGAATAAATATTAGTCATCCCAATAAAAAAATTTCACCTCAATCAAAAATTTCTTTCTGTTTTGATGTGTCTATTGAGGCGACATTTATCATGTTACAAGAAAATTGACAATGTTAGCAAACCAAGGCATGAAATTGATAGAAAACAAAAATTCATCAGGAAAAGAATCATTAATAGGTGTGTTATCAAAAGATGAGTATGTTGTAAGTCTAGACAAATGATCTGCAACAATATTTTTGACTCTTTTCTTGTCTTTAATTATGATGTTGAATTCTTGAAGCAGCAAGATCCACCGTATCAACCTAAGTTTGACATCCTGCTTAGACATTAAATATCTAACAGTAGCATGATCAGTGAAAACAACAGTAGAAGAACTAATTAAATAAGCTTGAAATTTGTCCAATGCAAAAATTATAGCAAGTAGTTCTTTTTCAGTAGTGGTGTAATTCATTTATGTACTATTCAAAGTTTGACTGGCGTAATAAATTACATGAGGCTTACCTTCCTTTTTTCTGGCCTAAAACAGCACCAACAGCAAAATCACTAGCATCGCACATCAACTCAAAAGGCAAAAACTAGTCAGGGGATTGCATGATAGGAGTAGATGTCAAAAAATTGATTAATTTTTTAAAACTTTTCTAACAATATTGAGTCCAATCAAATGGTGCATCTTTTATTAGAAGATTACATAATAGTCTAGATATGACACTAAAGTCCTTAATGAATCTTTTGTAAAATCCTGCGTGTCTTATAAAGGAACGAACTTCTCTGACTGTTTTTGGGGAAGGCAAATGAGCAATTAATTTAACTTTAGCCTTATCAACCTTAATTCCTTTAGAAGATATCACATGACCTAACACTATTCCTGAGGTAACCATGAAATGACATTTTTTCCAATTTAACACAAATCAGTTTTTTTTTTACATATTTTAAGAGCTTTTTCCAAATTGTCAAGATAATTTTCAAAAGAATTTCCAAAAACTATCAGCTCATCCATGAAAACCTCTAAATAATGTTCAATCATGTCACTGAAAATACTTAGCATGCATATTTGGAAAGTTGTCGGAGACTTACAAAGACTAAAAGGCTTTCTTCTATATGCAAAAGTGCTAAAGGGGCACGTAAAAGTGGTTTTTTCTTGATCCTTTAATGCAATTGGTATTTGATTATACCCTGAGTAACCATCAAGAAAACAATAGTAGGAATGTCCTACTACTCTTTCCAGAATTTGATCTTGAAATGGCAAGGGAAAATGATCTTTCGTAGTGGCTACATTCAATTTTCTAAAATCAATACACATACGCCAACTGGATGAGACTCCCGTAGGTATTAATTTACCTTTTTCATTTTCAACCACTGTTATTCCAGATTTCTTAGGCACAACTTGTGTAGAGCTTACCCACTAGCTATCAGAGATAGGGTAGATAATTCCAACATCAAGTAATTTGATAACTTCAACTCTAACTACCTCTTTGATGTGCGGATTTAATCTTTTTTGAGGTTGTTGAGATGTTTTAGCTTTATCCTTTAAATGTATTCTATGTGTACAAATTAATGGATTAATGCCTTTTATGTCCTTTAATGTCCATCGAATTGCACTTGTATGCGTTTTAAGTACTTCTATCAACATACCTTTTTGTTCTTTAGTAAGGGATGAGGAAATTACCACTAGAAAACTTTGTTCTTCTCCCAAAAATGTATACTTCAACCCAACAGATAATGGCTTTAGTTCCAATGTGGGTACTTCTTCATGGGTATCATCATTCATGGGTTTTGCCTCTTCAAATCTCAGCTTCCATCCTTTGTATTCCATTACCTGTGTACAATCAAGCAAAGAGCATACTTCAAAAATATCATCATCTAATTGCATACCTGAATCAAATAAATTAATTAAACAAATTTATAATGGGTTAGAAGAACTCCTGGTTTGAAGATGATCATCTATAATGGCCTCAATCCCTTCAACTTCCTCCTTTTTGTCATAAACTTCTTATGGTTGCTTGCACATGTTGAAAACATTAAGCTCTAATGTCATATTTCCAAATGTTAGCTTCACCACTCCATTTCTGCAATTTATCAAAGTATTAGATGTTGCTAAAAATGGGCAACCTAAAATAACAAGAATTAACTTGCTGGTATTATCCATAGGTTCAGTTTTCAAGATAATAAAATTCACAGTATAAATGAATTTATTGACTTGTACCAACACATATTTCACTATTCCTTTTGGAATTTTAATTGATTTATTGGCAAGTAAAAGAGTTACAGAAGTTGGTTTTAACTCACCCAGGTTGAGTTACTGATAAACTAAATATGGAAGCAAATTAACACTAGCACCAAAATCAAGTAAAGCTCGTTCAACTTTATGTTCCCCAATAATGCATGAAACTGTAGGACGACCATGGTCTTTATATTTCAATGCATTATTGTTCTGATGAATGGAGCTTACCTATTCAGCCAAAAATGTATTTTTTTTTCACATTTAGTTTCCTTTTAATAGTACACAAGTCCTTCAAAAAATTGGCATAACAGGGAATCTGTTTGATAGCATCTAACAGAGGAATATTGACTTTCACTTATTTAAAGATTTCAAAAATTTCATTATTATGGTTCACTTTACTTGAATTTTTAATGCTTGAGGATATGGAGGTGAAGGTGAGAGTTTGGTCTTCTTTTGGTCAGGTGGCTTATCATCTCCTTCCTTGTCTTTGGAAATTGATTCATCATCTTTCTCACAAGGTTCATGAATTTATTTTTCAACAACCTTTCCACTCCTAAGAGTTATCACTGACTTGACTTGATCTATTTGTTAGCTTTCTGAACTACACTCATTTAGGCTGTACTGACCCTTGGGATTCAGTTGAGGTTTAGAGGGAAATTTTCCTTTCTCATGAATAGTGAGTGCAGAAGACGTTTAGCAAGAGTATCTTTTATGTTAATCATGACTTGAGCGTTTTAGTTATTAATGGCCTATTGCTTTTCCATGAATGCATACAATGTTGCTTCAAGGTTTTTCCTATATGGTGGGACATAAGGTGCATATCCTTGAGAATTTTGTGAATCCAGTTGCACCTAAAGAGGTGGTGGCTTTATAAATTGTGCCTGATTGTTAGTCCTCCATCTGTAGTTCGAGTGATTTCTCCATCTCGGATTGTATGAATCTAAAAAAAAAGACGTGAATGACTTTTTAAAATTGTTCATTGCATTTACTTGCTTATTCATAACTTCTTTAAAAATAGGAATTTTTGGACATTCATTTGTTGAGTGTCCTAATTCATCGCAAATGCCACAAATTTTTTTATTTTGCACTGATTTGATTTCTTTCACTTTCCTTGATTCCATGACTTCAACCTTGCTAGCCAAACTGGCAAACCTAGTATTTAGATCTTCTTCTTAACTAAGATGATACTTTCCTTTACTAGCATTTGCAAGGTTATATCTAATTGAATTTTCAGAAGGATTAGTACTATGCCAAGATTGAGAATTTTCAGCTAAATGGTCTAAATAGTCTAAAGCTTCTTCAGGTTCTTTATCAAGAAACTCACTATTGCACATTATTTCCACAAGTTGTTTAGTTTCAAGTGTTAACCCTTCATAAAAGAAGCTTATAGTGCATCATTTTTTAAAACCATGATGTCGGCAAAAATTTAACAAATCATTAAAACATTCCTAACTTTGAAAATGTGCTTCATTTGAATTTTAGAAAAAAATTTGGATTTGTCTTTTCAAAGCATTGGTTTTATGTGTTAGAAAAAATTTCTTTAAAAACTCACCTTGCATTTTTTACTATGTGCCAATTGATCTTGGTTTCAAAGCGTTAAGCTAAGTTTTGACTTTATCTTTTAAAGAAAAAGGAAATAATTTAAGCTTAACAATCTCTTCAGTGTAAGTTTGGTCATTAAAAGCGGTACATACTTCTTCAAATTCTTTTAGATGTAAATATGGGCTTTCAGATTATAAACCATGGAAATTAGGAAGTAATAAAATCATACCCGGCTTAAATCTAAAATTGTTAGCATTAAGTGGAAAGATAAAACATGATGGACTATAATTTCGAGATGGTTGCAAATATTCATGTAGGGTTCGCAACGGTTGATTTTCATGTTCATTATGTACATTTACATTTTCAGTCATTATGTTTAATGTGTGTGATTGTGATTCAGACAAATCAATATGTAAAGTACTAGGATTAATTTTAACCAAATGACTAGAATTTAAATCACAATACCAATTAAGTATAAATAAGTAACTTAAAATAGAAAAGAAAATGTACAAGTAAGCGGTATAAACAGGCCATTAAATATTAACAAGGATGTGGTATAAACCACCACCAAATAAATATTAATAAGTAGTAAGTTAGTAAGCTAATAAAGTAAAAAATTAGATAGTTAGAAAGTTAATAATTAAGTTAGTAAGTTAGAAAGTTAGTAAAGAACATGATTAAAGAAAGTAGGAGAGCAGATGAACTACTTTACATGCTATGCAAAATAATAAAATAGAAAGTAAAATACAGAAAATAAAGTGCAGAAAGAAAATTTAAAATGTGAAAATCGGAGAGAGGCAGAGCCCCACCAGAGTCGGCGAATGAGGAAGAAGACAAGAGTCAAGATTGAGATATTATTAAAACATAAAGTAAAAACCAGAGAACCGACAAGCCAATTTTTCGCTCCAGCGAGAGACAAGAGAAGAAGAAAGATTATTTCATTAATGATTCAAGATTATAAAGGGAGAAGAAAGAGTTTTTTCACTAAATTAGTACGTTAGTAAGTACAAAAATAATTAAAAGAGTAGAATATATATATATATATATACAAAATATATACAAAATAAATTTGTTCTTCAAATCAAGTCCCCGACAATGGTGCCAAAAACTTGATGCGAATTAAAAATTACAAACCTAAGTGCAAGTTGTTTCAAGTAATAAATTCTCGAGAGTCCGAGGTCGATCTACAGGGAATTGATGAAGAAAAAAAATATTTGAAGTAAGGAAAATATTTTGTCACAATAATAAAGGTGATAAAAATTGGTCACAAATAAAAAATATTTACTTAGGTTAGTAGATCCACTCTTGGTAAGTAAATTAAGGATAAGATTAATTCTTTTTATAACTTAATTAGAATCCACGCATAATGGAGATTCCAATAAGAAAATACAATATTCAAAGTTCATTTAAAATTATATACTTAATCATATTATGGTCCCTTAAATTACTTATTAACACCACCACTTATAAATGAGCTCAAACATTCATTGTGTCAATATCTTGTCTACAACAAATCAAGATCTCCACTTTACAAGAAGGGTTTCTAAAATTATTGCAACAAAATACAATACATTTAATGACGACTTGATAATATATGATTTAAGCACAAGAAAGAGATTAATCTAACCTTAATTTATTACCAAAAACTTCACCCTTTCACCTAAGTAAAATAAAAATTAGTTACTCATAAACAAGAAGAAAGAAAGAGAGAAGAAGAAGAAGAAAAACATAACTTCAATTTAGAACAATAGAAAACTACAACAAGATAAACAAATAACACAATAGTATGATCTTGATCTATGAACCAAGATTCCTAAATGATCAGCCAATGGTGCTTTTTATAGAAGATGAGGGATACAAAATGATAAGGGGACTGATTAATGAGTGAGTGGATGAGTGGGAGAATGAGTGGAAAATGCCAAATAGTGATTTGATGAGTGAAAAATTATTGAGATTCTTGTCTCCAAAATCATTCAGTACTGAACTCATGGATTCCATTAGAAAATGGAAAAGTGGTCTTCATGAAAGTTGTAGATCTGGATCTTGAATTTCAGTTACCAAAGTTTTAGCCCTATTTAGTTCCTAAAACCTAAGATATGCCTTGCTTACTACACACTATTCAGGCCCAGCTACAACTCATCTGTTCTGACTTGCAAGCCCAATATGACCTCCAAGCCTTCCGAATTTCCTCGTGTTCTTCATGAAAGTTGTAGATTTGGGTCTTAACTTTCAAATTCCAAAGTTTCAGCCCAAGGCAGTTCCTATAGCCAGATTTATACCTGATTACAATACAATGTTCAGGTTCTAATCACAAAACTCATGTTCGGATTTCCAAGTCCAATTAGCTCCACTAGATGTCTGATTTTTCCCTAGAGCTTTCATGAAAGTTGTATAGCTCTCTCTTATCTTTCCTACATGGTAAGATACATAATTCTTAGACATATAGAACTTAAGATATGGCCGAAATACAGAAACAATGTAAGATCTCAATAATGTTGGAAAAAATCAAATAAGCCCAATTTGAGTCCAAACTTACAAAACATAAATAAGCTCAATCAATTAAGTACATGGAGAGTGTAAATGCCTAAAAATGAGAGTTTTTTAATGTATAAAATATGTGATTATTAAATTCCCCACACTTAGCTTTTTGTACTCTTAGGCAAAACACATAAGACAAAAACTAGGGAACAAAGAAAAACTATACAAACTCAAAAGCTAGAAATTCTAAAAGACTCAATTTATAATAATATTTAATAATAAAAAGTAACCAAAGATTCAAGGGATTAAAACATTTATGAGGTAACATTTCTTCAAATCTCAAACCAACAAGTTAGGAAATTTTAATTGAAAAGCATGAGTCAAGAATGATAGATTTTCACAAGATTCACTCTCAATCCCTCAAGTGTTTAAAAGGTAGGTATTTCACTCAATTCAACCTATGAAAATTGCACTACCATATGCTTACTTATTTTCTACTTCTCCACTACTCAAAACACATGCACAAAAAAATCAAGAGGACTTTATTCAAGATTGTAATGAGGTTAAGGTAAAGAAAGGGGATAATACGGATATGACAAGTTAAATACTAAAGAGAATAAAAAAGCATTAGGGTTGAGTTAAAATAACATATATGAAAAGTTCATCCCAACATAATGTAAATTCCCTTTACATATTCTTTTCGCTTCCCCTTTCTTTACACTCTATTTTTTTTGTTTTTTTTAAGATGACTACTCTTTCCTTTTTCATCAACTGTTTTGTACAAACACCTCCACACTTGTTTAAGAACTCATCCAATGTCAATGTTCTCTTATTCCCTAAGGTTAGGTAAGAACATATTTTTTTTTAAAGGTATGTAATGAGCTAAAAATAAAAAATGATCGAATAAGTTCAAAGGGGTTAAGCAACAGAAAATATACAAGGTTGGCTATTTGGTTAAAGTAGCTATTTCAAGAAAAATGTCTCAATCATGTTTATGTATGCATATGAAAATATAGCCTCAAATAGAGTCAAAGCAAGTTCTAGAGTAATAATTTCATGAGTGAAAATCACACAAGAAAGAAAAGAATGGTGCAAATGTTCAATCCATTCATCAATAGGCTCAAAATCTCACAAGACATATTTCTATCATTCTCAGTCCACTAATTCAACATCCATAACCAAGCATGTGATTTTTAAGAAAGAAGACAAGTTACTCAATCATGCTATATTCCTTGAATTTGAATTGCTACTTCCGCACAAAAATAGTTATCTACCTAATTACTCCTTACTTTACCACCACTTTTGATGCGTCTCAAAAGCAAATTTGCCTAAGGGCATAATTTACTCCTTACTCTGCCATCTTTAATTTATTTTGCTATTAGTAAGTTGCTGACAAACATATTACTAAACACACCTCCTAATTTATTTTTTTTATTTTTGATTTTTTTTTGGGATTTTTTTTCACACAACCATCTTTTCCTCTAACCAGATCATAACATTATCCTTAATGTCAAAACATAGATAAGTAAAGGATAGAAGATATTACCTGTTACTATAATTACTGAAAAGATAAACCTTACACAAATTTAAACAGAAACAAAGTATGATGAATAAAACTAAAGGTAAAGGAAAGTTATAGATGAAGTATCAGATCACACCCACGTTCCTTGTTGCCTCCCTTGTTGCTTCATTCTGACCAATCTATCTGAGCTATTACTGGATCAGGTTCATAAACAAAAACTTGTAATTTATCAATTAATTCATCAACAGTGGAAGTAGATATAAGGAGTCGTCTTGCCGAAGGTGTGATAAAGTTCTGTTTTACAACTTGGTCAAGAAAAGATAACAAATTATCAAAGAAACTATTAACATTTAACAAACCTATGGGTTTATGGTGGATGTTCAGTTAGGCCCAAGAGATAATTTGAAAAACTTCTTCCAAAGTACCAAAACCACCTGGTAAGGCAATGAATGCATCAAAGTTTTCAAGCATTGCTCTCATTCGTCCATGCATAGATGATACTTGAAGTTCCTGCCCAATTATTTTTCCAGTGATGTTCTTTTGAGTGAAAGGTTCAGGAATGATACTTAAAACTTGACCGCCTCTTAGATGTGTAGAAAGTGATACCGCCCCCATTAACCCAATGCTACCTCCCCTATATACTACACGAATGTTCCTCGCAGCAATTGTTCTACCAATAGTACTTGCTGCGTTTGCAAACTCTACACCCTTCCCATAACTTGACCCACAAAATACACAGATATTGGTTAGTCTACGAACAGAAGCTCCCTCCATTTCTACACTCACACTCCCTTTGAACGATTATGAGTTAGAAGAAAGTGAAAGAAATGGAATGTTTAAATAGGGAAGAGAATGGAAAAAAGGTAATGATAGCACCTATATAGGTAGGTTGACTGCCATCAGAAAAGTTTGAAATTAAGAAACACAATTTTTTTTTTTTTTTTACTATTTTTTATTTTTTATTTTATTTTTTTATTTTTTTTATTTTTTATTTTTATTTTTATTTTTATTTTAACTTTAAGAAAACCATCAGGGTAAAGAAGCCTAGAAACCCTAGAAGGACCTTGCCCAAAGGATCGTCTGTCAAAAATTAAAATATAACAAAATCATACAAAGATAAAATTTATAATAACAAATGGTGGCATAACTTTGAATTGTGTCTCACCAGTGCAATAAACACTCACTCACATTTATTTGAAGAAAAGAAAAGGAGAAGAAAGAAACCATCATGGGTTTCCATCCTAGGTCTGGAACCTAGAGAGCTCACACTTGGGTTCATAACATCAACAAAGATGCTAAAATCTGAAACTCACAATGTTAAGATCCAGAACATCCCATCCCAGGACGTTGAGAGCCCATTTTAATAAAAGAGAGGACCAACCTCAAATGCCTCATACACTTTGGCGGACGTGGGTTACTTCTCACTAATAACCAGAGTGGGACACTTCTGCCTATCTATCAACTCCACATTGGGTTATAGAGTGCGGCTCTCTACAGAGCATGGTACACGAACCTTTTATAAGGACCGGCGTGTAAAGGTCCACCCGAGTCAATGACAGGTCTACCATTGGCAGGGGCTCCACACTCAATTAAGAGCATAGTACTCTTTCGATCGCCCTTTTTATTATCATTATTTTTTCTTTTTTTAAGAGATGAACAAGAGTATATATATGTTGTTGTGATTGTGGCTCATATATTCCTCTAGTTTTACATCCAATAACGGCTTAAATGCCTTCTATGAGTCGAGGATAAGCTCCTCATCCAATTTTCTTATAAATTAGCAAACAAGGTCTTTTTGAGTCAAATTCCTATGATTGTAATGCTTTTGATTTGAAAAGATTCCACAAATTAAGAAGTTCATGATGCAAAACTCCATAAGAATGCATCTCAAGAGTCAATAAGATATCATTTAATGACTCTTTACTCAGTTTATTCCTAATAAAGTATATTTTATCTTCTCGGTTTGAGAAAACCATCCCCAAAGAATGACATCGCATTTTACAATTCCATTACACACATTTGTAACAAACTTGCATTCTTTTCGCTTTTCTCCTTTTAGAATACGAACTTTTATCGAGACTTAGCATGTATGGGACAAATGAATTTGAAGATTCACCAACTAAATGAACCTTTGCTTCGATTGTCCAACATATATCTTTTGGGATGCCCTTGTGCATTAACAGTTTCAGTCTTTCACACTTAGCTTTGTAAATTTTTGTTAGAGCATTTTAAGGAAGAGAAGGAAAATGCTTTCTTAAATTCGAGAGAATGAAATCCATTTTAAAGGAGAAGGAATAAGTTATTATGGGAAATTAAAAAACAAACTGACATGAGAGTCACGGAGTACTGTTATCTGCCACGTAACTAAGGTCACAAAGAACTGTAAAAAGAAAGCAACAACATTAAAATAAATTCTACTCATAACATGTATTAGAAAGGGAGAGGAATTCTACCTCAACAACTTGGTTTTCTAGAAATGGTTTGAGTCTTTGTCCATTGACCTTAAATATATTACTATTCCTAGGATTCTCAATGTTTATGACCCCATGAGGATATACATGTTTGGCAATAAAAGGGTCACTCCACCTAGATCTCAATTTTCCAGGGAATAGGTGAAGACAAGAATTATAAAGCATAACTTTTTGACCAATTTCAAAAGATTTTCTCAAAATTAATTTATCATGAAAAGCGTTTATTCTAACTTTATAAATTTTTGAGTTTTCATATGCATCATTTCTCAATTCCTCAAGTTCATTTAATTGTAATTTACGTAACTTGCAAGGATCATCAAGATTTAAGTTGAAAGCTTTAATGGCCCAAAATGCTTTATGCTCCAGTTCTACAGGTAAGTGACAAGGTTTTTCATAGACTAACCGATAGGGTGACATGCCTAAAGATGTTTTGAAAGTAATACGGTAAGCCCAAAGTGCATCATTTAGTCTTAAAGACCAATATTTATGATTTGGGATAACTATTTTTTCTAAAATTTGTTTAATCTCCCTATTTGCTAATTTTACTTGTCCACTTGTCTGAGAATGATAAGTGGTGGCAATTTTATATGTAATGCCATATTTCTTCATTAAAGATTCAAATGGTTTATTGCAAAAATGTGTTCCCCCCATCACTGATGATAGTTTGAGGGATTCCAAATTAACTCAAAACATTTTCTTTAAAAATTTAAGAACAGTTTTATGATCATTGTGTCGATATAAAATCGCCTCAATCCATTTTGAGACATAATCAACTGCAACCAAAATATACAAAAATCCAAATGATGATGGAAATGGACCCATGAAATTAATTCCCCAATAATAAAAAATTTCAATGACAATGATAGGGTTCAGAGGCATCATGTCTCATTTAGAAATGGAACCTAATTTCTGACAATTTTTATAATTTTTGTAAAAAGTATAGCTGTCCTTAAATAAAGTTGGCCAATAAAATCCACACTGCAAGATTTTCGTAATTGTTTTCTTTGAAGAAAATTGACCTCCACATGCTTCTGAATGACAAAATTTAATGACACTACCTACCTCACTATCAGGCACTCATCTCTGAAAGATTTGATCAGGACAATATTTGAACAAATATTGGTCATCCTAATAAAAAAATTTCACCTCAATCAATAACTTATTTCTGTCTTGGTGTGTCCACTAAGGCGGCATCTTTCCTGTTACAAGAAAATTAACAATGTTAGCAAACCAAGGCATGGAATTGAATAAAAAATAAAAATTCATTTAGAAAAGAATCATTGATAGGTGTGTTATCAAAAGATGAGCATGTTGTAAGTCTAGACAAATGATCTGCAACAACATTTTAGGGTCCTTTCTTGTCTTTAATTATGATGTTGAATTCTTGAAGCAATAAGATCCATCGTATCAACCTAGGTTTGACATCCTGCTTAGATATTAAATATCTAACAATAGTATAATCAGTGAAAACAACAGCATAAGAACCAATTAAATAAGCTCAAATTTTGTCCAATACAAAAATTACAGCAAGTAGTTCTTTTTCAGTAGTGGTGTAATTCATTTGTACACTATTCAAAGTTTGACTTGCATAATAAATTACATGAGGCTTACCTTCCTTTTTCTATCCTAAAACAATGCCAACAGCAAAATCACTAGCATCACACATCAACTCAAAAGGCAAAGATCAGTCAGAGGATTGCATGATAGGAGCAGATATCAAAAGACCGATTAATTTTTTAAAAGATTTCTGACAATCTTGAGTCCAATCAAATGGTGCATCTTTTGCTAGAAGATTACATAATGGTCTAGATATGACACTAAAGTCCTTAATGATTTTTTTGTAAAATCCTGTATGTCCTAAAAAGGAATGAACTTCTCTGACTATTTTTAGGGAAGGCAAATGAGCAATTAATTCAACTTTAACTTTATCAACTTCAATTCCCCTTAGAAGATATCACATGACCTAACACTATCCCTGAGGTAACCATGTAATGACATTTTTCCTAATTTCACACAAATCCTTTTTCTTCACATCTTTGAAGAACTTTTTCCAAATTATCAAGACAATTTTCAAAAGAATTTTCAAAAACTGTCAGGTCATCCATGAAAACCCCTAAATAATGCTCAATCATGTCACTGAAAATACTTAGCATGCATCCTTGGGAAGTTGTCGGAGCATTACAAAGACCGAAAGGTATTCTTCTATATGCAAAAGTGCTAAAGGGGCACGTAAAAGTGGTATTTTCTTGATCTTCTAATGCAATTGGTATTTGATTATACCCTGAATAACCATCAAGAAAATAATAGTAGGGATGTCCTGCTATTCTTTCCATAATTTGATCTTGAAATGGCAAGGGGAAATGATTTTTCCTAATGGCTGCATTCAATTTTCTAAAATCAATACACATACGCCAACTGGATGAGACTCGCGAGCTATTAATTCACCTTTTTCATTTTCAACCACTGTTATTCCAGATTTCTTAGGCACAACTTGTGTAGGGCTTACCCACTGGCTATCAAAGATTGGGTAGATAATTTCAACATCAAGTAATTTGAGAACTTCAGCTCTAACTACCTCTTTGATGTGCATATTTAATCTTTTTTGAGGTTATTGAAATGTTTTAGTATTATCCTCTAAATGTATTCTATGTGTACAAATTAATGGATTAATACCTTTTATGTCCTTTAATATTCATCGAGTTGCATTTTTATGTGTTTTAAATACTTTTATCAACATACCTTCTTGTTCTTTGGTAAATGATGAGGAAATTACCACTGGAAAGTTTTGTTCTTCTCCCAAAAATGTATACTTCAACCTAGCAGGTAATGACTTTAGTTCTAGCGTAGGTACTTCTTCATGGATATCATCATTCATGGGTTTTTACTCTTTGAATCTTAACTTAAATAATTGACAGATCAACCGGCGAAGGAGGAAGAAAAGAAGAGTCTAGATTGAGATATTATTAAAACATAAAGTAAAAACCAGAAAACTGACAAGTTAATTTTTTGCTCTGACAAGAGATAAGAAAAGAAGAAAGATTAATTCATTAATGATTAAAGATTACAGAGGGAGAAAGGAGAGTTTTTCTCACTAAATTAGTACGTTAGTAAGTACAAAAAAATTAAAAGAGTAGAATATATATATAATATATATACAAGATCCATAGGGATAATATATATATATATATATATATATATATATACACACACACACACACACACACAAAATATATATAAAATAATTTTTTTCTTCAAATCAAGTCCCCGGTAACAGCGCCATAAACTTGATGTGAATTAAAAGTTACAAACCCAAGTGCAGGTTGTTTCAAGTAATAAATTCTCGGGAGTCCGAGGTCGATCCATAGGAAATTGATGAAGAAAAAAATTATTCGACGTAAAGAAAATATTTTGTCACAATAATAAAAGTGATAAAACTTGGTCACAAATAAAAAATATTTACTTGGGTTAGGAGATTCAATCTTGGTAAATAAATTAAGGATAAGATTAATTCTTTTTACAACTCACTTAGAATCTACGCATAATGGAGGTTCCAATCGAAAAATACAACATTCAAAGTTCATTTAAAATTATATACATAATTATATTATGGTTCCTTTAATTATTTATTAACACCACCACTTATAAATGGGCTCAAGCATTCATTGTGTCAATATCTTATCTATAACAAATCAAGATCTCCACTTTACAAGAAGGGTTTCTAAAATTATTGAAACAAAATACAACACATATAATGACCACTTGATAATATATCATTTAAGCACAATAAAGAGATTAATATAACCTTAATTTATTAGCAAAAGCTTCACCCTTTCACCTAAGTAAAATGAAAATTAGTTACTCATATACAAGAAGAAAGAAAGAGAGAAAAAGAAGAAGAAAAACATAACTTCAATTTAGAACAATAAAAAACTACAACAAGATAAATAAATAACACAATTGCATGATCTTGATCTATGAACCAAGATTCCTAAATGATCATCCAATGGTGCCTTTTATGAAGATGAGGGATACAAAATGACAAAGGGGCTGATAATGAGTGAGTGGATGAGTGGGTAAATGAGTAGAAAATGCCAAATAGTGATTTGATGAGTGAAAATTTATTGAGATTCTTGTCTCCGAAATCATTCAGTGCTGAACTCATGGATGCCATCAGAAAATAGAAAAGTGGTCTTCATGAAAGTTGTAGATCTGGATCTTAACCTTCAGATGCCAAAGTTTCAACCCCATTCAGTTCCTAAAACCCAAGATATACCCTAATTACTGCACACCATTTAGGCCTAACTACAACTCCTCTGTTCTGACTTGCAAGCCCAATATAACCTCCAAGCCTTCTGAATTTCCTCTTGTGTTCTTCATTAAACTTATAGATTTGGGTCTTAACTTTCAAATACCATAGTTTCGTCCCAAGGTAGTTCCTACAACCCGAGATATACCCTGATTACTATACAATATTCAGGTTCTAATCACAAAACCCGAGTTCTGATTTTGAAGCCTAATTAGCTCCACTAGATGTCTGATTTTTCCCTGGAGCTCTTCATGAAAGTTTTAGAGCTCTCTCTTATCTTTCCTACAAAGTAAGATACATAATTCTTAGATATATAAAACTCAAGATTTGGACTAAATACAAAAATAATGTAAGATCTCAATAATGCTGGAAAAAATCAATTAAGCCCAATTTGAGTCCAAACTTACAAAACATAACCAAGCTCAATCAACTAAGTACATGGAGAGTCTAAATGACTAAAAAAGAGGGTTTATTAATGTATAAAATATGTGATTATCATTATCCTCTGCATCGCTGTCCCAAATGATTTTATATGTTAAGTTTTGATGATGACAAATACAAGATAAATAGAATGATGCTTATGCTTTTAAGATGTGCTTAATGTGATATATTGTATCATGCATAATATGTACCTTATCTAGTTATATTTCCCTTAATAATCATTCAATAAGATATATGTAACATTCATCATATAATATATCTAATAATGTTTTATATGAGTTATAAATGAATCAATATTGGATTTGACCTTGCTTAAATGAAAATGTGCAATGTGTTCTTTGTTGCATTCTATATAGAGCATATCCATTAGTAATTGATAAATATCTTATTTGGATGTGTCTATGAAAGTCTTATATGCATGTTAAACTAACTAAAGTTATACATTTATGAATCATGCATATGAAGATATTGAATTATGAATTTGGACTAACTATGCTTGTTTAAGTGAGCAATACTTTATAGGATAGTCCAAGTACCAAGAGTGAGCATTGCAACAAGAAAGCAAAAGATCTTTATTAAGCTCAACACAAGGAGAATGTGATTAAACATATGTCTTTGAAGATTTGTCTTGATGATAACACACATGATGGGAAGACCAAGTCCAAGATCTTATACGAATAGCTTTAGGACTTAGAGTTTCTTTGTTCGAGGATCTCTTTGGATATCTCTTAGTGCATCAAGATAAAACAAAAATGCTTCCTTAAACTTATACCAAAACTATTTTGATCTTAAAAATAACTTAAAAATGTTTTGGTATTTTTGATAAACTTTCTGGGATGTTTTTCAAACATTTATAACTATTTTACAAACTGAGTTATTCGAATAACTCATTGGTTATTCGAATAAAGTTTTAAATTTGGTTGTTGCATGACTCTGTGTTTTAAAGTGTTATTCGAATAACACTCCTGTTATTCGAATAAGTGTTTTTCATAATAGCTTGTTTTCATATTAGCTATTCGAATAACTCACCAGTTATTCGAATAGAACCTTTTCCCAGAAGTCTGTCTTAACAAATGTTATTCGAATAAACTTAGAGTTATTCGAATAACCAGTTTTCTAAAGAAAGCCTTTGTGGCAGCGTTATTCGAATAACACGAAGGTTATTTGAATAACCAGTTTCAGAAATGTTTTTAAAAGATCGTGTTATTCAAATAGCAGAAGGCTTATTCGAATAAACACGATAAACACAGATCCGAATATAGTATGTAACAGACACTTTTTTCATAATAATTATGGAATTAATTTTTACAACGACTATTTTCTATCTGACTCTATAAATAGAGACCGTGGGTCTCATTTGTTAAGAGCCCAGCTATTTGTTTAATTTACGTTTGCTCTGAAAAATGTGATTTATAATTTATGCCTATTTTCTTTGCTCTTTTTGCTGAAACCTTGAGATATCCTTAGAGAGCTTTTTAGCATTTCAATTTGTATTATTTACTCTAAGTGAGAGTTTATCTTCATCTATATTTCTATTCTTCTATATTGAGGGTGAGGTATCTTTCAAGGTTTGTATAGGGGTGAGGTATCCTTTCAAGGTTTGTATAAGGGTGAGGTATCCCTGCAAGCTGAGACTTTAGCACAAGGGTAGAGTTTCCCTGTGGGTGAAAAGTGCTCTTTTATAGAATGATGCTTATGCTTGAAAGATGTGCTTAATGTGATATATTGTATCATGCATGATATGTACCTTATCTAGTTATATTTCCCTTAATAATCATGCAATAAGATATATGTAACATTCATCATATAAAATATCCAATAATATTTTATATGAGTTATAAATGAATCAATATTGGATTTGACCTTGCTTAAATGAAAATGTGCAATGTGTTCTTTGTTGCATTCTATATAGAGCATATCCATTAGTAATTGATAAATATCTTATTTGGATGTGTCTATGAAAGTCTTATATGCATGTTAAACTAACTAAAGTTATACATTTATGAATCATGCATATGAAGATATTGAATTATGAATTTGGACTAACTATGCTTGTTTAAGTGAGCAATACTTTGTAGGATAGTTCAAGTACGAAGAGTGAGCATTGCAACAAGTAAGCAAAAGATCTTTATAAAGCTCAACACAAGGAGAATGTGATTAAACATATGTCTTTGAAGATTTGTCTTGATGATAACACACATGATGGGAAGACCAAGTCCAAGATCTTATACGAATAGCTTTAGGACTTAGAGTCTCTTTGTTCGAGAATCTCTTTGGATATCTCCTAGTGCATCAAGAAAAAATAAAAATGCTTCCTTAAACTTATACCAAAACTGTTTTGATCTTAAAAATAACTTAAAAATATTTTGGTGTTTTTGATAAACTTTTTGGGATGTTTTTCAAACATTTATAACTATTTTACAAACTGAGTTATTCGAATAACTCATTGGTTATTCAAATAAAGTTTTAAATTTGGTTGTTGCATGACTCTGTGTTTTAAAGTGTTATTTGAATAACACTCCTATTATTCGAATAAGTGCTTTTCATAATAGCTTGTTTTCATATTAGCTATTCGAATAACTCACCAGTTATTCGAATAGAACCTTTTCCCAGAAGTCTGTCTTAACAAATGTTATTCGAATAAACTTAGAGTTATTCGAATAACCAATTTTCTAAAGAAAGCCTTTGTGGCAGCGTTATTCGAATAACACGAAGGTTATTTGAATAACCAATTTCAGAAATATTTTTAAAAGATCGTGTTATTCGAATAGCAGAAGGCTTATTTGAATAAACACGATAAACACAGATCCGGATATAGTATGCAACAGACACTTTTTTCATAATAATTATGGAATTAATTTCTACAACGGCTATTTTCTATCTGACTTTATAAATAGAGACCGTGGGTCTCATCTGTTAAGAGCCCAGCTATTTGTTTAATTTACGCTTACTCTGAAAAATGTGATTTATAATTTATGCCTATTTTCTTTGCTTTTTTTGCTGAAACCTTGAGATATCCTTAGAGAGCTTCTTAGCACTTCAATTTGTAGTATTTACTCTGAGTGAGAGTTTATCTTCATCTATATTTCTATTCTTCTATATTGAGGGTGAGGTATCCTTCAAGGTTTGTATAAGGGTGAGGTATCCCTTCAAGGTTTGTATAAGGGTGAGGTATCCCTGCAAGCTGAGACTTTAGCACAAAGGTAGAGTTTCCTTGTGTGTGAAAAGTGCTCTTTTATGTAACGGTTGCAAGCACCTATTGAAGCTTGTATACATAGTGAAAAATCTCGGATTATTTTCGAGGACTGGACGTAGACCACAAGTGGGTTAATGGTCGAACTAGGATAAATATCGTGTCTACTTCTCTCTTCTCAATCTCTTTATTTTACGTAATTTTATATTATTGCACATTTATTTTTTTTCTGTTCTTAAAGCTTTTATTCTGCATCTCATAATTTTTTCTCTTTTATTTAATAGCTTAAATATTTGTGTTTATTTTAAAAGCATTTGTGAAAAGTTTTTTATACCCAATTCACCCCCCTCTTGGGTAATGGTTGCCATGACTAACAGCAGGTGCTGCCATACTCTCATTGTCATGTTCCGTGTCCACATGCGCACTTCTACCACGAGCATTGCCTTTCTTCGGTGTTAGACTAAACAGAACACTAAGAACACTAAGCATAGTCATTTCAAGCAATATTGTCTCCTTTCGAAAATTAAATACAGAGAAACACATAGCACAAACATGACAGACCTAACCACAAACTCGATATACTAAACTTAGGATTTGATACCAACTATTATCACATTCTCCAAAGGGAATTACATTTCATATCAACTTTTTTTTTCTAAAACTTTAACTTTACCTAAGTCATAATTAATATTTTATATTATAATATGCAAGTTTTAAAATCACTTTTTGTGGATGACACAAACTTAACAGAACATAAATAAACTCAAGATATAGAGAACTGAATAATACACACCACATATATATACATAGTTTACTGAAACAGAAGTACATGATACTCACATACCAAAAAGACATAAATACAACTTACATAACAAACTTAAACTGGCCCAAATTCATTACACCTAAAGGAAGGGTCTTCCACTAAATCCTCCTCCAAATCCTCCTCAGAATTCTCACTAGACAAATTCCCTATCCAGGGAATGTCTCGACAAATGGAAGTCTGAGTAGGCTCCCCTTCTAAAAAGGAATTTCGTCCTCGAAATTCATTGTATCTTAGAATAAACGCGACTATGTTTCTTTCATTTTGTCTCTTAGTTCTCGTGTTATATCTTCAGCTGCATCAATCCAAATCACTGGCAATAAGGTTGCTTCCTTCCACTAAGTATCTTATATTAACAGGCAAAAACGTGTTGACATCATAGGCCAATTAATGAAAGATTCTACACCCTTTGAGTCTTCAGCCATCCAACAGCCAACTCTCCAAACATCTGTACATCACTGAGTGGCTCTATCGAACTTATTCTCCTTGCTTACTGTAGTAGAAAACTAAGCTCATTTTCTTCTTAAGGTATCCGCTACGACATTCGCCTCTTCTGGGATTATACTAAAACGAGAAAAAAAATCAAAATCTTTCGGGACTTCTAATCATCGTCTCTGCCTCATATTCAACTCATTCCAAAAGACCAAAATACCTTTGGCTCTTAAGATTACCATAGGCATTGAGAATTTCTCCTTGTAGAAAATACTTCTAGATCTTTAATGCAACTACAAAGCTAACTCCGAGTTAGTGTAAGGTAATCCTTCTCATGTATTCTCGATTGTCTCTAAGCGTACGTTACCATTCCTTCTATTTTGATCAAGCACATGTTCTAAACTTCCAATGTGAAGCATCACTAGGCATCCCAAAAAGGTTCGTTAGGATTTGGGCAGAATCATCTTTAGCGAAGAAATCGAGTGTCTCTTCAATCCTTGAAATTTTTTTCCTTATATGCACCAATCCTACAAACTTGACTCTCATGCATGAGTTTGACGAGAAATCTTGCCACTTTGGAGAATTCTGTGGCAAGTCTCCCATATTAATCAGCTAATCCTATAAAGTTACGAATCTTTGTTAAAGTCGTCGGTCTTTCCCATTAAAGAAATGCTGCGAGTTTTGATGGGTTTACAGCAATTCCTTCCCTTGAGATCGCATAACCCAAAAGTTGAACCGCCTCCAACTGGAATTTGTACTTAGACAACTTTACTCATAACTTCTCCTTTTTCTTCAGGATTTTGAAGTACAATGAGAGATTCGGTACGTTCCTCCAAATGTTAAAAACAGATCAGAATGTCGTCAACAAGGACAACGACAAATCTTTGAGTGAACTCTATGATAGTCCAGAATACAAGTTGATCTTGGAGAAAACGGCAGCGTTCTTCAATTGATTCGTCAAACCATCTTTCCTTGATTCGAACAAAATGTCTCATAGGGTAAGTTCTCACTTAATTATGCTACATTTGGCGCATTGTTTTGGTTCAGATTCGGGAACACATTTACTCAATTGAAGTATACTAGAAACGTTATAAAGGTTAGAAAGAAAAATAGGGAAGTCACTTGATTTACCACTGGACCCGCCTAACGAAGAGTATGATATGGTCCATTAAAACTTAGGAGTAAGTTTCATGGATTCACATCTAGGAAATTTTTGTCTCAAGAAACACTAAGTTTCCGTTGAAATTGAATGACGAGATCCGTTTAGAAAACGATCAATCTCCTTCCTGAGATCAAGCTTATTCATGAAGAAAGTAGATAACTGAATTGGTAGGAAGGGTTCCAATTCCTAACAACAATAGGATAGTTTTAAGTAAACTTGTTGTAATATTCGGGTCGAAAGGAAGTAAATACACAAACAACTCAATTCCAAAAATGAACTCTTAGAATTTCATTGAAACATTTCAATAGAATATGGCTGGAAGATAACTAATCCCTTCGTTAACATTACATCTAGTTTATAAAAGAAGTGAACAAATCAGATTAACAGAAGGACTTAGTCTTTAACAAGTCATAGGATAATTTAAACAACTTGGCTACCATTAACAAGTTCTTAGCAGCCAAAAGAGAAATAACTTAGTCAAAAGGTGTCAGAGGTACATACGACCCTAACATACTCATACGGTCATGCGTCATAAAGTAATGGGCTATCCCTAGAATTATACAATGGAATCATAGGGTTATCCACTGTAGCATAGTCCCTTTCTTCATTTCAGTCTTCAGTCTAGGTGGAGGAATTAACTTTCTCTTGTTTATGAGATTTTGAGGTGCAAACATCCCCAACGGAAGGCTTTGTCCTATGCAAAGTACAATTTCTCGCCACATGTCCTGGCTCTTTGCATTTGAAATAAATCTTTCCTTCAATCTTATAGTCCCTCGTGAAGTGGTCCTTTCCGCACTTCTTACACCTTGATAACGGTACCATGGTTGGAGTGGACTTGCTACCACTCGCACCACCGTGATGCGTTTGCTGTCGCTGTTGCTCCCTTGGTCGTAGTGTATATGGTTTCTGCTTAAACCGATTGGCCTTCCTATAGTTCCTCCTTTGGAACTTAGGTAGTTCAGAGTTACCCAAAAACTGACTTTCTTCCAACAAATTCTGAATCTCGACTTCTAATTCCTGCTGTTGTGCGGCCCTCTGATTCGGTTGTACTGTTACGCCAGCCATTCCCTACATTGCTTTCATAGTTGCATCCACTCCTTTGTTGTTGTGTTCCACATTCCTACGCGTACGTCTTCCGCGAGCCACTGTCTTCCTTTGAAAATAGACAGTCAGGTGTAATAGAGACAAGAAGTAACCATTTTAGACAATATTGTCTCCTTTCAGAAACCAAACATAAGGAGTCATACAACACAACAAGGGTGAAAATGTAAACAAATCCTAAACAAGTTCAGTCATACCAGCTGAGCTTCTTACTAAAAGAACTTCTATTCACTTAATACGCTTAGGTGAAGTCATAGTTTCTCGTAGACACAGAACATTACACATTGAGTGGGCCAATACTCAATATCATGTAACTGTGCAATAGTAGCTACCAACACTCAACCTATGGCAAGCCATGCCTTCCTTTCCCAACATCTCAATCGAGAGACAAGGAAGTACACAACATATAAATAAACTTCTAACATGTCTAAGCATAGTCAGTCCATACCCCGGCTCAACAGGATAAACTGAGCTCTGATACCACCTTAATGAAACACCCCTTGATTTAATAACCACGACACAATCGTCATTATGTCACAGTCACTAAATTTCGGCATGTTATGATTGTCAAATAACAAATTTCCTAAATTATTAATCATTTCACATATGAAGAAAATAGGAGCCACGAATGAGTAGTTACATATATAACCAGTTAAAATATGAATTATAAGATGTATTCAAATTACAGCATTTAAGACTGGATAATCACCTTAATGCATACATATACCCAAAAACTACTTCATACAAGTAATGCAAAATAAAATATAAACTACTCGCACCATATCCACGACTAAGGAGTTGGGCACTCCATCGGATCCCGAATGCGTGAGGCAACTCCGGGCTCACCGGCGTAGTGAGAAATATAGAATAAGGACTTCAATCGCAGTCCTCTTCATGGTCAAAGTTAGATCCCCAACATATCGCATACACTTGTCGGTCCAGTCGACTCGCCAAGTCTTGGCACCACCAGTGAATGCAATTCGAACGAATCCAATAGAACTCCCTTCGCGATGACATCACCGGATACAGTGGGTCAAACCAAGAAAGTCCAAAAGAATCCAACCTCGTTCCCACTTACAGTTTTTAACCAAAAATTGACAGAGCAAGAAAAGTACAAGAAAGAGGTAAGACATCCTACCATCATTACCAATTATAGCAACAAGAAACCAAACGGCGCAAAGCGCCCACATAGCATTTTTTACAGTAATAATGATAATAAACATTAAATAGTAGTAATAATCAACCAAGCAGTTCCAGGCAGTTATATATATATCAGTAATACGACAGTTTCAATTATGATAATAATAAATGCCATATAATTCATGGACCCATTATGCATATGCATACAAAGTCAAAATCCTACTCCATGGAGTTAGACACAAACGGTCGGAGAGAAAGATTAGGCGACATGTCTGCAACTAGGCTGCCGAGGCCTAAGTGCTATAATTCTCAATTTATCCACGTGCACATCATGGCATTATACAGACAGTCAACACTAGATCGCGATATAGGACAGTGTCTCAGTTCGGATCGTCAGTGTGTTTACATTGGTTTGCCCCACGAACAGAGAGCTACCAACTATCCATTGCGAGGTACCTGCACCCCGACGCCCCCAAGATCAACAAGTGACCTACACTTGTCTATTCGCACCTGCACAAAGGTGTGTTCAACTCCTAGGCAACTAGGCCTTACGACAGTCCAACGGACATTCACAATGCATACAGACTCTATGCATAATCATGTATGATCATTATTACATACTATTCCATCATATGCCACAATTGGCCAAAGCAAGAATCAATCACAATCATTGGTCACTCACATGGACCCACAATAACATAATATTGCCATTAAATAATTAATACATTTTTAAAGTGTATTATGAATTCTTGCTTAAGTTTAGCTTTTCTTACAAAGTTTGTCTCTAAGGAGATTCTCCTAATTAATTAAATCCTTTTTGGTAATTTATTCTCACACACTTAAAAGGTTATTCTAAGATCTCGAAATCTCACACTCTCTTGTTCTTACCCTAATTAAAATTATCTTAGGTTATATGAAAATTCCCTTCTTGGTTCTTTAAAATTTGTGGATCTCGAAGTATAATTTAATTTTCCAATTTGCTAATTCTTGCATCCTATTACCATTAATTTAATCATTAGGTGTTAGGTGATAAATTATACTTTTGGATTCGACGGAGACAATGGCTCTAGTGTACAAAGGTAAGGCTACCTTTCGATGAAAAATAACATGGCAGAATGATGAAAGAGGGGAGAACATTATTTCACAAGAATGGCTAAAGGTCAAGTTCTGTCGAATAAAGATTCTGTCGAATGAAGATCAAAAATTGTCGAATATACTAGAAGGTCAGCAGAAATCCTAATTTGACGGATGGGTATTGACGTTGGAGAAATCTTCCAAGCGTTGAGCCAACGAAAGCATTAAATGGTCAGAAATTCTAATTCGACGGATATTGATATTGACATTGGAGAAGTTTCTCTACTAAATGGTCAGAAATTCTAGTTCGACGGATATTGATATTGACATTGGAGAAGTTTCTCTACTAAATGGTCAGAAATTCTAACTCGACGAATATTAACATTGGAGAAGTTTCTCTACTAAATGGTCAGAAACTCTAACTCGACGAATATTGGCATTCTAACTCGACGGATATTCACATTGGAGAAGTTTCTCTACTAAATGGTCAGAAACTCTAACTCGACGGATAATGGCATTCTAACTCAACGGATATTGATATTCTAACTCAACGGATATTCACATTGGAGAAGTTTCTCTACTAAATGGTCAGAAGTTCTAACTCAACGGATATTGACATTCTAACTCGACGGATATTCACATTGGAGAAGTTTCTCTACTAAATGGTCAGAAACTCTAACTCGACGGATATTGGCATTCTAACTCGACGGATGTTGATATCCTAACACGATGGATATTGACATCGTACTAAATGGTCAGAAGATCAAATTTGACGGATATTGACATTGTACTAAATGGTCAGAAGTTCAAACTCGACAGATATTGACATTGTAATAAATGGGAAGAAATCCTAATTGTTACAATTGTTCACAAAGAATCCCCAAATTTTGGCCCTCAAAGTCGTGGCCATCCGAGAACCAATCCGACATCATTTTCTTCCATGTCATACATTCCAATCCATTCAGATACATCAATATACACAAACAAACAATTAAATAGCACAAACACATTATAAACAACATGCAAACAGAGGATAACCCTCAATAGGGTTTCCTTACAACCAATCACAGATAAGGTTTCTAAATGCTAATAGAGGTTGAGGAGGAGTGTCTTCCTCTTACCTTAGTGAAGAACAAGGAAAAGCAAGCTCCTTTTTGCTTAGAAATTTCGTGCTTCACCACCGCAGAAACCTTGGTGTTCAAATCCATAAAAATCAACATCAAAGAGTGGAAATGGCATCCATAGTCACTAATGTGACCATGGAACACGAAAATGGGGAGAAAAGGGGAAGAAAGTTGAGAGCTTTACCTTAAAGCTCCAAGCTTGAAGCTGGGCTGTGGAGGATGAAAATGGAGGAGCAAAGAGGACTCCCACAAAGAAGAAAGCTTGAAGGTGATGAGGGGAAACAATGGGTTAAGTTTGGCTTGAGCAAGGGAAGCTTGAAAATCATCAATGGTGTTTGTGGGTGTGTAGCCGTATGGAGAAGAGAGGAAGAGAGTGAGAAGAAGAGAGAAAGAGCAGCGTGAATGAGAGAAAATGGGAGAATGAAAATGTAATATCCCTCTTAGCCAACCATGCAGCACCAAAAAGGGAGGAGAAAGAAAAGTGGTTGGAAAGGAAGCTTCCTAGAAGCTTCCCTTAAAGCTTCCTTGAGAAGCTTCGCGCGCTTCTCGATAAAGTGCATAGTAAGCTTGTCTCTTTAATTAAATACATCTGACAGATGATTAATTACACTGTTAGAATTATTTTTCCAGTGAATAAAAGTTACAGTTGATGAAAATAATATTTTATTATTCATCAGATGATTTTATGATACAGTGATTTTATTTATCAGATAAAATCTTGAAAAACGAAAACCTTGTAAACTGTGTTCAGCCTCGGGTTTGGTAAGATCTCCCGTCGACGTTTCCACAGTCCAAAGTTTATCAGCCTTAGGAAAATATTTTGTTTTTCCGGCTCAGCTCAGTGAGCACGTAAAATGAAGAATATATTAAAATATTCATTATTTCCAGAAAAATCTAGAAAAATTCTCAAAAATTATAAATATTATAAAATAATTATTTATAATGAAATAATTAATTTTTTGGGATGTTACACTGAGTAGAAGATATCTTAGAATCCTCCCTAGGAGAATAGTGAAGATCACATCACAAATCCCTTACAGGCATATGAAACTCTAGATAAACTTTTGCATTAAAAGAAAAAGTAGTAACCCCATGACAGGTCCTACTCAAAGATAGAGTAATATCTCCATAGTACTCTACGTGCTCCGTATCCAAATGGATATGCCAGGCATCAATGCCTCCATGAAACTACACTCTAACGTAACCCATCAGATCTTTCCTTGTTGTCATCACAGTCTTCATAGAGCATAAACATAAAACAGAACAGAAGGAACAAAACCATAAAGAGATGAAATCTCCTACATCACATACCAGTATGGCAGCAAAGAAACAATAATAACAATAAAGTCATATTGTACAGAATTAACAATTACAGTCATGATGTTTATCGGTAAATAATTCAATAGTATATATATATATATAATAATCACATATTTGATACATTAATAAACCCTCATTCTTAGTCATTTACACTCTCCATGTACTTAATTGATTGAGTTTGGTTATGTTTTATAAGTTTGGATTCAAATTGGACTTAATTGAATTTTTCAGTATGATTTATGTCTTACGCTATTTCTGTATTTGAGTCATATCTTAGGCTGTAGGTAGCCTTTTAAGGTGATTATGATGGCATTTGAAACATAAGAGAGATCTCTACAATTTTTATGAGACCTCAAAGGCCTAATCACACGTCTGGATAACTCAAATTGGAGTTGAAGCAAGAACTAGGGTACTGATCCTAATAGATTGACCTATGCATACTATTCATAATAGAGCTTGGGCTATAGGATGTCAAATGGGCTAAAATTTTGATGCTTGATAGATAAGATCCAAATCTATAACTTTCATGTTGAACACTTTTCTAGAATATGAGGTCTAATGGGTTATATTGGGCTTGGAAGTCAGAATAGAGGAGCTATTACTGAGCCTGAGCAGTATGCAGTAATCAGACTATATCTTGAGTTGTAGAAATAATTTTTGACCCAAACTAATAGCATTTGAAAGCTAATATCTAGGCCTACAACTTTCATGAAGACTACATTTCTCCAAAATGACGAATGTAATGAATTCTGAGCTAAATTATTTCAGAGACAAAGAATCTCCATAATTTTTCACTCATCAAAAGTCATTTGGCATTTTCCACTCATTTTCTAATCATCCACTCACCCATGACTTAGCCCCCTTGTCATTTTGTATCCCTAATCCTTTATAAAAGGCACCATTGGCAGATCATTTGAAAGTCTTGGTCCTAGAGGCCAAGATCATGTTATTATGTTGTTGTAGTTTTCCTTTGTTCTAAATTGAAGTTATGTTCTTCTTCTTCTTCTTCTTCTTCTTCTTCTTCTTCTTCTTCTTCTTCTTCTCTCCTTCTTTCTTCTTATTTATGAGTAACTAAGTTTCATTTTACTTAGGTGAAAGAGTGAAGCTCTTGGTAATGAAATAAGGTTAGATTTATTCATTTCTTGTGCTTAAATGATTTATTTTTCAAGCAGTCATTATACGTATTGTATTTTGTTTCTAATCAATTTAGAAACCCTCTTTGTAAAGTGGAGTTCTTGATTTGTTGTAGACAAGAGATTGACACAATGAATGCTCGAACCCATTTACAAGTGTTGGTGTTAGAAACTCTCCTTGTAAAGTGGAGATCTTGATTTGTTGTAGACAATATTTTGGCACAGTAAATGCTTGATCCCATTTATGAGTGGTGGTATTTATAAATGATTAAATGAGGCATAATATAATTATATATATAATTTTTAATGAACTTTGAACGATGTATCTTCCGATTGGAACCTCTGTTATGTGTGGATTCTAATTGAGTTATAAAAAGAATTAATCTTGTTCTTATTTTATTTACCAAGAGTGGATCTCCTAACCCAAGTAAATATTTTTATTTATTGTGACAAAATATTTACTTTACCTTAATTAATTTTTCTTCATCAAGTCTCTGTGGTTCGACCTCGAACTCACTGAGAATTTATTACTTGAGATAACCTGCACTTGGATTTGCAACTTTTAATCCGCATTAAGTTTTTGGCACCATTGCCGGGGACTTGATTTGAAGAACAAATTTCTGGTGTAAATATCTTGTATATATACTAACGCACTAACTTAGTGGGGGAATCTCTCCTTTTTATTTTCTTATACATATTAACAGTGGGGGAAACTCTTCCTTTTATTTTCTGTACATACTAACTTAGTGAGGGAACCTCTCCCTTTTATTTTCTTTGTACATATTAACTTAGTGGGGGTAACTCTCCCATTTATTTTCTTGTATATACTAATTTAGTGGGGGAAAACTCTTCCTTTTATTTTCTTGTACGTACTAACTTAGTGGGGAACTTCTCCCTTTTATTTTTTTCTGTACTTTACTAACTTAGTGGGGGAAACTCTCCCTTTTATTTTTTGTACTTTACTTTTTGCACTTTAAATTTTGTAATTTCCTTTTTTTTGCACTTTATTTTCTTTATTTTTTTTACTTGGTGGTTAGTTTATATCACAACTTTGTTAATATTTATTTGGTGGCTGGTTTATACCCCATCCTTGTTAATATTTAATGGCAGGTTTATAACGCCTACTTGTTCATTTTTTTTCTATTTTAAGTTACTTATTTATGCTTAATTGGTATCATGATTTAAATTCTAGTTGTTTAGTTAAAGTTAATCCTAGTACTTTACATATTGATTTGTCTAAATCACAATCACACACATCAAAAACAATGGCTGAAAATGAAAGTGTGCATGATGAACATGAAAATCAACCATTGCGAACCATGCGTGAGTATTTGCAACCATCCCAAAATTCTAGTCCATCATGTTTTATCTTTCCACTCAATGCTAACAAATTTAGATTCAAGCCAAATATGATTTCTTTACTTCCTAATTTCCATGGTTTAGAATCTGAAAGCCCATATTTATATCTAAAAGAATTTGAGGAAGTATGTACCACTTTTCATGATCAAACTTGCACTAAAGAGGTTGTTAAGCTTAAATTGTTTCTTTTTTCTTTGAAAGATAAAGCAAAAACTTGGCTTAACGCTTTGAAACCAAGATCAATTGGCACATGACAAGAAATGCAAGGTGAGTTTTTGAAGAAAGTTTTTCCCTCACATAAAACCAATGCTTTGAAAAGACAAATCCAAAATTTTTCTCAAAATTTAAATGAAGCATATTTTCAAAGTTGGGATCATTTTAAAGATTTGTTGAATTTTTGCCCACATCATGATTTTGAAAAATGGTGCACTATAAGCTTCTTTTATGAAGAGTTAACACTCAAAACTAAACAATTTGTGGAAACAATATGCAATGGTGAGTTTCTTGATAAAGAACCTGAAGAAGCTTTAGACTATTTAGACCATTTGGCTGAAAATTCTCAATCATGACATGGTACTAATCCTTCTGAAAATTCAATTAGTTCTAACCTTGCAAGTGCTAGTAAAGGAAAATATCACCTTAGTCAAGAAGAAGATCTAAATGCTAGGTTTGCCAGCTTGGCTAGAAAGGTTGAAGCCATGGAATTAGGGAAAGTAAAAGAAATCAAATATGTGCAAAATAAAGAAATTTGTAGCATTTGTGATGAATTGGGACACTCAACAAATGAATGTTCAAAAATTCTTATTTTTAAAGAAGTTGTGCATAAGCAAGTAAATGCAATGAACAATTTTAAAAAGCCATTCACTTCTTATTTTTCAAATACATACAATCCGGGATGGAGAAATCACCCGAACTTCAGTTGGAGGACCAACAATCAGGCACAATTCATACAACCACTACCTCCTCAAGCACAACAGGATTCACAAAATTCTCAAGGATATGCACCCTATGTCCCACCATACATGAATAACCTTGAAGAAACATTGCATGCATTCATTGATAAGTAAGATGCCATTATTAATCAAAACATTCAAGTCATGATTGACATAAAAGACACTCTTGCTAAACTTTCTTCTGCACTCACCATTCACAAGAAAGGAAAATTTAATTCTCAACCTCAACTAAATCCCAAAGATCAGTATAGTCTAAATGAGGGTAGTCCAAAAAACTAACAAATAGATCAAGTCAAGTCAGTGATAACTCTTAGGAATGGAAAGGTTGTTGAAGAAAGTAAGGAGATAAAGAGCCAAATGTCCAAAGTGATGAATTCCTTGAGTGTGAATGAGCAAGAGGATGTGGAAAAGAATTAAGATAGTAGTGATGCTAAGCTACCCAAGGAACCCGAGGTGACAAAAAGTATTGTTAATCCAGAAAATGATGACGAGTGTCACCAGACATACATGATCGACTCAATCATAGATAGGGGAGTTTCTACAACCCATGATTTTGATCCCCTTGAGAATTTTTTTGTTAATTCTGAGTTTGATTCTATCAGTAATCCCTCTGATGTAGTTGGTATTTCTACTATTTTTGATAGAACTCAGGATCATGACACTTAGGCATGGCAACCAAAGTTTAAGGAGTTGCCTAAGAAAGGTTGGAGTATTGCTGATAAAAAAGGTGTTTGTCCCTTGGTATGTTCTTATAAAATTAATTTAGAAGAAGGTAAATGGTCAGTGGTTGAAGCTATAACTCGAGTTGAAGGATCCAGATGTAGCAGAGACTTTGGTAGACAATCCTGTTAACCAAAGCTGAGGTAAGTTTTTAGTATTTCGTGTTTTTATTGAGTCGGCTTAAGTGCCTCCCAAAATTTGGAGCCTTTGTATGGGGATATAAATAGTGTCGGCCAAAAAAAAATAAAACAAAAGAACCCAAAAAAAAAAAATGTTTGCATACTTATTTATTTCATTTTTTTTATTTTTGTCATTGCTAACCATTGTCAAGATGTAGTTATTCTCTTCTCGTCTAAGCATTTCGGGTATATGACTTCTCCCAATTACTTTGTTTAATTTTGTCCTAATAATTTCTTTGATATATATTGATGATTATTTCTTCAGTCTGGATTTAATTTTTAACATTGAGGACAATGTTGTGATCTGGTTGGGGGGAAGGATAGTTGTGTGAATAATTATGTAAAAAAATAAAAAAAAACAAAACAAAAATATTAGGAAGTGTGTTTGTTAATATGTTTGTTGTATTTATATGTTTGTCATCAAATTATTAATAACAAAAGTAATTAAGGATGACAGAGTAAGGAGTAAATTTTGCTGTGGAGGTAATTTTACTCTTGAGACACATTTAGATTGGGGTAGACAACTAGTTTGTGTGGAAGTGGCAATTCAAATTCAGGAAAATTTGCATGATTAAGTAAATTGTCTTCTTTCTTAAAATTCACATGCTTGGTTATGGATGTTGAATTGGTAGACTGAGAATGATTGCATTATGCCTTGTGAGATTTTGAGCCTATTGATGAATTGATTGAACATTTGTACCATTCTCTTCTTTATTGTGTGAATTTCACTCATGGAATTGTTACTCTAGAACTTGCTTTGATTCTTTTTGAGACTACATTTTCATATGTATACATAAATATGATTGAGACATTTTTCTTGAAATAGCTACTTTAATCAAATAGCCAGCCTTGCTTAGCAGTAAATTGTCTCAATATGATATGAAGCACTCTTATGACTTCTTAGAAATTCTCTGATTCCTACCAATGTAAAGCATTGGAAATGGCCTATTTCTCCTTGCTTAACCCCTTTGAGCTTATTTGACCATTCTTTATTTTGAACTCATTATGTGCCTTAAATGAAAAATCATGTTCTTACTTGACCTTAGGGAATAAGAGAATATTAGCTTTGTCATTCGATGAGTTCTTGAACAAGTGTGGGGGTGTGTATGCAGAATGGTTAAAAAAAATGTATATATGATGTTCTTTTTGTAAAAAAAAAATATCAAAAAAAATCAAAAATCAAAAATAAAAAAAATGTAAAAAAAAAAAAAGAGGGTCAATAAGGTAATAAAGGAAAGAAAAAGAATATGTAAAGGGAATTTGTATTAGGTGGAGTTGGGATGAACTTTCATGCTTGTTAATTGAACTCAGCTTTCATGTTCTTTTATTCTCTTTGATATTTAACTTGTCATATCCATATTACCTTCTCCTTTACCTTGACCCTATTACAACCTTGAATAAAGTCCTCATGATTTGTGTGTGCATGTGTTCTAAGTAGTGGAGAAGTAGAAGATAAACAAGCTTATGGTAGTGCAATTTTCATGGGTTGAATTGAGTGAAATACCTACCTTTTAAACACTTGAGGGATTGAGAGCAAATCTTGTGAAGATCTATTTATCTTGACTTATGTTTTTCAATTGAAATTTCCTTACTTGTTGATTTGAGATATGAAGAAACATTACTTCATAAATGTTTTGATTACTTGAATGATTGGTTGCTCTTCATTCTTAAATATTATTAGAAATTGAGTCTTTTAGAGTGTTTAGCTTTTGAGTTTGTTTTCCTAGTTTTGGTCTTGTGTGTTTTGCCCAGGAGTGCAAAAAACTAAGTGTGGCAGAATTTAATAATCACACATTTGATACATTAATAAACCCTCATTCTTAGTCATTTACACTCTCCATGTACTTAATTGATTGAGTTTGGTTATGTTTTATAAGTTTGGATTCAAATTGGACTTCATTGAATGCTTTAGTATGATTTATGTCTTACACTTCTTCTACATTTGAGCCATATCTTGGGCTGTAGGTAGCTTTTTGAGGTGATTATGGTGGCATTTGAAAGATAAGAGATATCTCTACAACTTTCATGAAGATCGTAAAGGCCTAATCACACGTTTGGATAACTCAAATTAGAGTTGAAGCAAGAATTACGATACTGATCCTGATAGCTTGACCTTTATGTACTATTCATGACATAGCTCAGGCTCTAGCATGTCAAATGGGCTAAAATTTTGATGCTTGATAGTACGATCCAAATCTACAACTTTCATGAAGATCTTAAAGGCCTAATCACACGTTTGGATAACTCAAATTAGAGTTGAAGCAAGAACTACGGTACTGATCCTGATAGCTTGACCTATATGTACTATTCATGACATAGCTCAGGCTCTAGCATATCAAATGGGCTAAAATTTTGATGCTTGATAGTACGATCCAAATCTACAACTTTCATGTTAAACACTTTTTCAAAATATGAGGTCTAATGGGTCATATTAGGCTTGGAAGTCAGAATAGAGGAGCTATCACTGGGCCTGAGCCGTATACAGTAATTAGACCATATTTTGAGTTGTAGAAATGATTTTTGACCCAAATCAATGGCATTTGAAAGCTAACATCCAGGCCTACAACTTTCATGAAGACCATATTTCTCCAAAATGACGACTGCAATGAATTCAGAGCTAAATTATTTCAGAGACAAAGAATCTCCATAATTTTCTACTCATCAAAAGTCATTTGGCATTTTCCACTCATTTTCCACTCATCCACTCACCCATGACTCAGCCCTCTTGTCACTTTATATCCTTAATCCTCTATAAAAGGCACCATTGGCAGATCATTTGGAAGTCTTGGTCCTAGAGGCTAAGATCAAGCTATTATGTTATTGTAGTTTTCTTTTGTTCTAAATTGAAGTTATGTTCTTCTTCTCTCCTTCTTTCTTCTTGTCTATGAGTAACTAAGTTTCATTTTACTTAGGTGAAAGAATGAAGCTCTTGGTAATGAAATAAGGTTAGATTTATTCATTTTTTGTACTTAAATAATTTATTTTTCAAGCAGTCATTATACGTATTGTATTTTGTTTCTAATTAATTTAGAAACCCTCCTTGTATAGTGGAGTTCTTGATTTGTTGTAGACAAGAGATTGGCACAATGAATGCTTGAACCCATTTACAAGTGTTGGTGTTAGAAACTCTCTTTTTAAAGTGGAGATCTTGATTTGTTGTAGATAATATTTTAGCACAGTGAATGCTTAATGCCATTTACGAGTGGTGGTATTAATAGATGATTAAATGAGACATAATATAATTACGTATATAATTTTTAATGAACTTTGAATGATGTATCTTCTGATTGGAACCTCCATTATGTGTGGATTCTAATTGAGTTATAAAAAGAATTAATTTTGTTCTTATTTTATTTACCAAGAGTGGATCTCCTAACCCAAGTAAATCTTTTTATTTATTGTGACAAAATATTTACTTTACCTTAATTAATTTTTCTTCATCAAGTCTCTGTGGTTCGACCTCGGACTCACCGAGAATTTATTACTTAAGATAACTTGCACTTGGGTTTGTAACTTTTAATCTGCATTAATATATATATCACAACAACATGACCACTAGCTATGCAAATGCACAATGAACAGACCCCTACTCCATGGAGCTAAAACCAAACATCGAAGAGAATGATCGGGGAGTCATGTTTGTATATCATCAGCCTCCAAACAAGTGCTTTCGAAAATATCAGCGTATGCATCATGGCTTATACAAGACATTCTACACTGGATCGGGAATATGAATAGTATCTCATCGAGATCGTCGATGCGTTACAACAGTCACCACGGCACAATAGAGCTACTAACTGGCTTTTTGTGGGATACCCACGCCCTGATGCCTCCAAGGTCATTCATAGACCTTCACTATGCAATTCGCACCCACAAAAAGGTGTAATTCATCTCCTAGACATATAGCCTTAACAACAAAGTCACCACGACTTTCACAATGCATGATCACATGGTTTAATAAATCAATACTCATTAACAGCATAAATTCCATAAAAAACAAGCCACCACTGGGCTTAAGTCATCAACTGACATCTCCGAGTCCAGTACGTCGGCCCGACAATAAAACTGTTGTTTTTCTCAAATGTGAAGCATTTTCACTATTTTATCACAAACATGTAACACTTTTTGTTATGTCATAAAACACGTAACATCTTTACCTCAGTTTTCAATTGCGTAAACATTTTAAAACATTTTCCTTTACTATTACTAAAAACTCACTTAAACAAAATCCTTTAATTTTCAAATCATCCTTTAAAACTTATTTCCATTATAAAAAATCAATTCTTTTTAAATAACAAAACTTTGTTCATCTTTCTTTTAATTTGCGAATCCTTAAATCCTATTCTAGTCCCCTAATCATCTAAGTTTTCAATTAATAAAATATTTTTGCCTTGAATACCCTAATTTAGGCTAAATGGCGATGAACCATAGCATTCTTTGGAACCTGTAACACCTTGAAAATTATTTGTTTTATCATAAATAATCATTTTACAATATTTATGATTTTTGGGAATTTTTTTGGATTTTTTTGGAAATGACAAATATTTTAATATATTTTTCATTTTACGTGCACACTGAGCAGAGTCAGTGTAACACTCCGGAAACTGTTTGTTTTGTGATGAATAGACATTTTCTAATATTTGTGATTTTTGATGATTTTTGTGAAATTTTCTGGAAACGTTGAATATTTTAATATATTCCTCGTTTTGCAAATGCACGAAGCGGAGCTGGGAAAGCGAAATGTTTTCCCTGAGGTTGGTAAACTTTGGACTGTGGAAACATCAACGGGGGATCTTACTAAACTCGAGGCTGAGCACAGTTTACGAGATTTATATTTTACGAGATTTTATCTGATAAATAGAACTACTGAATAATTAATTACCTGATAAAATAATAAAATATTATTTATGCTAACTGTAAAATATTCGTCCATTGAGAAAAAAAAATTCTGGAAGATTATTCATATCTAGTTATTTTTTTGATATCATTTAAGTGACCACACACTTCACTTTATCGAGAAGCGCGCGAAGCTTCTCAAGGAAGCTTTAAGAAAGCTTCTAGGAAGCTTCCTTCCCACCCACTTTTTCTCTCTCTCCTCCCTCACCTATTGCTGCACGGTTGGGGCTTGGAAAAAACACATTTTCCCTCTCATTTCTCTTCCTCTCCCTTCACTCACGCAGCTCACTCCTTCTTCTCCTCTTCTCACACACTCAAATACTCCATTGTTGATTCTCAAGCTTCCTTTGTTCAACCCAATAGAGACCATTGCTCTCCCATCTCCATCCTCAAGCTTTCCTCTTTGTGGAACTCACCTTGGCTCTTCCATTTTTGTGGTTGGCAGCCCAGCTCAAAACTTGGAGCTTTAAGGTAAAAGCTCTCAACTTTCTTCTCCTCTTCTCCTCATCTTCGTGTTCCATGGCCACATTGGTGACCATGGCTACCATTTCCCCTCTCTGATCTTGATTTTTGTGGATTTGAACACCCAAGGTCGTGGTGGTGGTGAAGCACGAAATTTTTTAAGCAAAAAAGAGCATCCTTTCCTTGTGCTTCAATTAGGTAAGAGGAAGATCTATTCACTTCAACCCATTTTGGTAGTTAAGAACTTGTTGTTTGTGTTGGTGGGGTGAAATTCATTTTGGGAAACCCCTTTTGTTTGATTGTTTTGGTTGAATTTCAAGTGTTTGAATGGTATATTTTTTATGTACATTGATGGATGTTGGGATGATTGAGGTTTGGAATGATTTTCTGGTGAGTGTCTGCGTCACAGAGAGATACACGGCCAAGGCCGTGTATGAATACACGGTCGTGTATCTCCCTGCGTGACTGAAATGTGTCTCTGGTGCACTCCAGAGGACGGCCTAGGCCGTGTATGACCACACGGCCGTGTATGACCACACGGCCGTGTACTTGGGGTTGTGTATTTTACACAAGCCGTTTAACAAGATCAGTTATGGATTTGAGGCTTTTCTAGCCCCTTGGAGGTTCAAGGTCCCCTTGGGCCCTTTACTCAAGGCTTTTGGACTAACGTAAGTGTAATAATCTTGGATAATTGGATAACTAGAAACTAATTAGGGATTCATAAAGAGGTGAAAACAAGAAACAGGAGCATACTTTACCACTTATAAGAACTTTGAATAGAGAAAGAACATGAGTGTGATAGAGTTTCGAGCGACATAATGAAATTAAGAATCGACTTACTTGATGATTTTTAATAGGGTGTGAATGCCTAGAGACTTATTAATGACTTAGTATGGACCCTTGAACGGGATCGAATATTGATGATAAATGACATAACACGTGATCTTAGACTTAAAATGTTATAACTGTGAATTTGTAAATGTACATATGAATATGCATTGAAGATATGTGCATTGAGCATAATTGAGTCATGCATTGAAAAAGTTTGTTGGACATTTTGTTAAGGCCAAGTTGCCTAGGAGTTGAATCACACCTTTGTGCGGGTGCGAATAGACAAGTGTAGGTCATTTGTTGACCTTGGGGGCGTCGGGGTGTGGGTACCTCGCAATAGACAGTTGGTAGCTCTTCTGTCCGTGGGGGAGACCAATGCAAATGCACCAACGATCCGGACCGAGACACTGTCCTATATCAGGATCTGTGTAGAATGTCTTGTACAATGCCATGATGCACATTTTGATAAATTGAGAATTTTTAGCACTTGATAGCCTCGGCAGCCGAGATACAGACATATCTCCTGATCATTCTCTCTGACTATTTATTGTGTGTCTAGCTCCATGAAGTAGGATTGTTGGTATCATATGCATATGCATAGTGAGTTGTTATACCATTTGTTAGTTACTTGGTCATATGAAAATTTAATATGTTGTTTCATTACTGCGATATCTGCCTATATATGCTAAATTGCTTATTATCTGTTTTAATGCTATTTATCATCTCTGAAATGTTATATGGGCATCATGCGCCGTTTGTTCTTTACTGCCTCAATTGGTAATGAAAGCTGAATGTCTTACCTCTTTTCTTTTCCTATGTTTCTACTATTTCTGTATATCTATATATGTGATTCTCTGAAGACGGGGATGAAGAAAAGGAAGAACCTGATTTCCCCGGCTTCTGGCCCAACTTTGACTAGCATCATTCTGATCATGACGGCCCGACCTTATGAATTTTTGGGAAACGTGCATCTGACATTCCTTGGGGGTCCAGACTGTTGGCATGTGAACTTCAGCTCTGATCGTTGTGTCTACTTGGGAGACGTATCGTTGTCGCTGGCTTGGGGGCGTCATGAACCACCTATCTTTACCTCCTGCATTTGGATTTTTATCTGCCCATCTGGGAGATGTGGGGTAACTGCTACTACACCCCGCAGGAGGACTCTTTTGATTCCACTGCTCGGGCTCCGGCTCGTAGCTCTGTGGCTCCTATGGAGGTTTCCTCAGATGAGGAAGACCTAGAGGAGGTTCCCGAGGAGGATTTTGCGGAGGATCTTGAAGAGGATCCTGATATGATTCCTCCTCATCTGAGGGACTGATATTGCTGGTAGTTACTGATGGCTACTAGTGTTTTATTTTGGGGGCCTGATGTCTTTATTTTGGTGGGCTGTATATTCTGATATCTTGGGGATGTATATGCATGATCATCTGGGCAAGTATAGTTTTTCTTTTGGTAAAGCTTAGGCTTCTTTTTTATGAGCCTTGATGTAATTATTGAATCATAGTTTGTATCCAAACAGTATATAAATATATATATGTAACTTATGCATAGATGTATGGTTTTGTCTTTATATTTTTCGTCAAAGTTTATGTTTTCTGCTTATGATTAGACAAAGATATATGTACGCACTGATGAATCTTTTATAAATGATAATGCCTTTAAATCCTGAATTTATGAGCAGGTTATTGAATATAAATATATATATATATATATATATATATATATATACGTAAAAAAAATATTCACCGTTTTATTTATACAACTAATATAAAATAAGTTTAATGATGAAATGAACCGGGTCTTACTATATTACACTTTTATTTTCCACAAAAATATTTAATTGACAGTGAGACGTCTCCTCCTAGAAAGGGGCGTTACACGAAGTTGGTATCAGAGCCCCGGTTTATGTTTCTTTGGGTCTTGTGATTGAGTCTGTCCTGTTTGTGCTATGTGTTCTCTGAACATTACACGCAGAGATGTATTGTTTGGTATTCCTAGTGGATGCAACTGACTTATCTGTGTTTTCAGTTAATCCGATCTGAGAGAGTAAGATGGCGCGAAGGGAAGACATGGCAGCAGCTATTGCGGTGATGCAGAGGATGGCTGAGGTTGTGGCACAACAAACCGAACAAGCCACTCAGCAACAGGAGAGAGTTGCACAACAGCAAGAACGGGCTGCTCAACAGCTCAAAGCTACTGCAGATGCTCAGAACTTGGCGGAGTTTCGATGCCACAACCCTCCTCAATTCAAAGGAGAATTTGATCCGGACAAGGCTAGTCTGTCGATCAAGGAGTTAGAAAAAGTCTTTTGAGGGATAAACTGCATTGAGAACAAGAAGGTGACCTATGCAACTTTTATGCTGGTGGGCAATGCTGAAAACTGGTGGAGCGGAGTGCAGAGAATGTTGGAAGCTGCAAATCGTGAGATTACTTGGGACTTATTCAAGGAGAAATTCTTGGATAAGTATTTTCCTTCAAGCGCAAGACATGCGAAGGAGTCAGAATTTCTCAACTTACGACAAGGGAATATGACCATTAGTGAGTATGCGGCCAAATTTGAAAACTTGTCACAGTTTTCAACATACTCTCAGCATCAACCAAATGAAGCATGGAAATATCAGAGATTCACAGAAGGACTGAGGTATGAGGTGAAGAAGGCTGTGATCACCCTGAAGATCAATGAGTTCTCAGAATTGCTGGATACATGCTATGACGTAGAGGCTCTAGAGCAATCTAGAGATACAAGGAACAAAAACTTTGGGCCTACGAGGTTCCAGAGAGGCGGCGGTAACAGTTCTAACCGCTTCCAGAAGAAACCTTATTCCCGACCAATGGGAAATCAGCAACAAGCCACGGATAGAAGCTCTGGCGGAAGTTCTGCTGGGAACCGGACTGGCCAGAACATGGCGTATCCTTTGAAATGCCTAAAGTATGGGAAAAATCATCTCACAAGGGACTGCACCATAAAAATGATCATTTGCTTCAGATGTAGCAAGCCTGGCCACGTGTCCCGAGATTGCAATCAGGCAAAGGCTGAACCTTCGATTAATGCTGCGAGAGCCAAGAAACCACAAGCTGGAGGGCGAGTTTACACCATGAGCGGAGCTGAAGCCTCCGAATCCGAAGATTTGATACAAGGGGAAGGCACCATAGAAGGTAATCTTTTAACTGTACTGTATGACTCTGGGGCAATCCATTCTTTCATATCAAATGACTGTATGCAAAGACTTGGTTTACCTGTGTCGACCTTACCTTTTGATTTGACTGTTTCTACCCCCACTGATAAATCAGTAGTTACTACCAAAGTCTGTTTAAATTGTCCTTTGGTTGTTGAAGGTCGAATCTTTTCTGTCGATTTGATCTGTTTACCTTTTTCCCAACTAGATATAATCCTAGGGATGGACTGGTTGTCTTCCAACCATGTTCTATTAGACTGTTCAAGAAAAACCATAGTTTTTCCCATAGATGAGGATTCTAGATTTCTAACGGCTAACCGAGTTCATGCTCTCTTGAAAGAAGGAGCTCACGGATACATGCTATTGTCTTCTTTGAAAGTCAAGAGTGAGGTAGATGTGAACACAATTCCAGTGGTGAATGAGTTTCTCAAAGTCTTTCCTAAGGATGTACCTAGTTTACCACTGGCGCGAGAAATAGAATTTGCTATTGACTTGGTACCGGGAGCTGGTCCCGTATCTATAGCACCTTATAGGATGGCACCGACAGAATTAGCTGAGCTTAAGAAGCAGCTAGAGGAGCTTTTGGAAAAGCAATTTGTCAGACCAAGTGTGTCACCGTGGGGAACACCAGTGTTGTTAGTTCGCAAGAAGGATGGTACATCAAGGTTATGTGTGGACTACCGGCAGCTGAACAAAGTGATGATCAAGAATAAATATCCACTCCCAAGAATTGATGACTTAAAGGACCAACTGAAGGGAGCAGCGGTGTTTTCAAAGATCGATCTACAATCTGGGTATCATCAGATACAAGTGAAGATGGAGGATATACCCAAGACTGCTTTTCGTACCCGATACGGTCATTACGAGTACCTTGTGATGCCGTTTGGCGTGACAAATGCACCAACTATCTTTATGGACTACATGAACTAGATCTTTCATCCTTACTTGGACAGATTCGTTGTGGTCTTCATTGATGACATTCTGGTATACTCTCAAAATCAGGAGGACCATGTTGAACACCTCAGCATAGTTCTTCAGATTCTGAAGGAGAAAGAATTGTATGCCAAACTGTCAAAATGTGAATTTTAGCTGGAAGAAGTTAAATTTTTGGGGCACGTAATCTCGAAGGAAGGGATTGTGGTGGATCCATCGAAAGTGGAGGTGGTGCTGCAATGGGAACGGCCAAAGTTAGTGACGGAGATCCGAAGCTTTTTGGGTTTGGTAGGATATTACCGAAGGTTCATTGAGGGATTCTCCAAGATTGCAGGACCACTTACTCAACTCACAAGAAAGAACCAAGCTTTTGAGTGGACCGACAGCTATGAATAGAGTTTCTAAGAGTTAAAGAATTGGCTGACTACCTTGCCAGTTTTAGTGCTACCCGATCCAGATGAATAGTTCGAAGTGTAGTGTGATGCTTCATACCAAGGACTAGGATCTATACTTATGCAGCATGGAAGAGTAGTGGCTTATGCTTCAAGGCAATTGTGAGTGCACGAGAAGAACTACCCGACGCATGACTTGGAGTTAGCGGCTGTAGTTTTTGCCCTGAAGATATGGAGGCATTTTCTCTACAGAGCGACGTTCAACATCTTCAGTGATCACAAGAGTCTAAAGTGTTTGTATGATCAAAAAGAGTTGAACATGAGGCAGCGAAGGTGGCTAAAGTTCCTGAAGGATTATGATTTCCAACTTCTGTATCACTCGGGCAAGGCAAATGTTGTGGCAGACACCCTAAGTAGAAAGATAATCAGTGTCTCTGCCCTGATGATCAAGGAAAAAGATATGTTAGAGCAGTTCAGAGATGTATGGTCTTTTTTGGAGTTAAAACTAGGGAAGATCTGCATGAATATGGTTACCATCTCAAGCGAGTTGATGGATGACATAAGGGAAAAGCAGAAGATTGACAAGTTCTTACAAGAAGTGAGAAAGCAAATGAAGCAAGGCAATGAAACAGCGTTTGCAGAAGGAACAGATGAAATTCTGAGATTCCGTAGGAGAGTTTGTATTCCCCGTGACCAAGAGCTTAGAGAATATATCATCAACCATGCTCATACAAGCCAGCTAAGTATGCATCCGGGCATAACAAAAATGTATCAAGACTTGAAGAAGTTGTTCTGGTGGCATAGAATGAAGAGTGACGTCACTAGACATGTATCGACTTGTCTGGTTTGTTAAAAAGCTAAAGTGGAACATCAGAGACCAGCGGGATTGCTGCAACCGTTGTCTATTCCTGAATGGAAGTGGGATAGTATTGCGATGGATTTTGTAGTCGGATTGCAAAGGATAAAGAAAGGCCATGACTTGAGTTGGGTAATTGTGGACCGACTCATGAAATCAGCACATTTTCTCCCGATCAACATAAGATACAAACTGGCGAGACTGACCCAGATCTATATTGGAAAGATTGTTAGACTGCACAGTGTGCCTACAAGTATTGTTTAGGATAGGGATCCGAGATTTACTTCAAATTTCTGGAAGAGTTTACAAGAAGCATTAGAGACGAAGTTACGTCTGAGTTCTGCTTATCACCCACAGACTGATGGCCAATCAGAGAGGACAATCCAATTTTTAGAAGATTTGCTTAGAGCCTACACCATAGAACAGACTGGAAGTTAGGATGACATTCTACCATTGATAAAATTCACCTACAACAACAGTTATCATTTGAGCATAGGGATGGCACCCTATGAGGCTCTGTATGGACGACGGTGTCGAACACCTCTGTGTTGGTACCAAGATGGTGAGCACCTCACTATCGGATCAGATGTTATACAACGGACAACTGAGAAGGTTAAGATGATTCAGAAGAAAATGAAAATGGCTCAGAGCCGACAAAAAAGTTATGTAGACTAAAGGAGAAAACCTCTTGAGTTTGAGGAAGGCGAGCATGTATTCCTGAAAGTCACACCTACGACTGGGGTAGGCCGGGCCTTGAAATCTAGAAAACTCACTCCAAAATTTCTTGGATCATACCAAATCATTCGCCGAGTAGGTCCTGTAGCCTATCAAATAGTCTTACCTCTTTTTCTCTCAAACATTCATAATTTTTCCATGTGTCACAACTTTGAAAATATCTTCCTGACCCAAGTCATGTCATAGCACTAGATACAGTATAATTAAAAGAGAATTTAACCTATGAGGCACCTCCTGTAAGAATTGAGGATAGAAGGATAAAGCAACTGAGAGGCAAGGAGATCTCATTGGTGAAGGTAATCTGGAACGAAATAACAGGAGATGCAACATGGGAGCTAGAAGATAAGATGAAGTAGCAACATCCACAATTGTTATAAGGTATGAAAATTTCGAGGACGAAATTTTTTTTAGAAGGGGAGAATTGTAACACCTTGAAAATTATTTGTTTTATCATAAATAATCATTTTATAATATTTATGATTTTTGGGAATTTTTTTGGATTTTTTTGGAAATGATGAATATTTTAATATATTCCTCGTTTTGCATGCACACTGAGCAGAGTCAGTGTAATACTCCAAAAACTATTTGTTTTGTGATGAATAGACATTTTCTAATATTTGTGATTTTTGATGATTTTTGATGATTTTCTGGAAATGTTGAATATTTTAATATATTCCTTATTTTGCATGTGCACTAAGTGGAGCCGGGAAAACGAAATGTTTTCCCTGAGACTGGTAAACATTGGACTGTGGAAATATTGACCTGGGGATCTTACTAAACCCGAGGCTGAGCACAGTTTACGAGGTTTATGTTTTACAAAATTTTATCAGATAAATAGAACCACCGAATAATTAATTACCTGATAAAATAATAAAATATTATTTACGCTAACTATAAAATATTCGTCCACTGAGAAAAAAAAAATTTTGGAAGATTATTTATATCTAGTTATTTTTATGATATCATTTAAGTGACCACACACTTTATTTTATCGAGAAGCGCGCGAAGCTTCTCAAGGAAACTTCAAGGAAGCTTCTAGGAAGCTTCCTTCCCACCCACTTTTCTCTCTCTCCTCCCTCTCCTATTGCTGCACGATTGGGGCTTGGGAAAAACACATTTTCCCTCTCATTTCTCTTCCTCTCCCCTCACTCACGCAACTCACTCCCTCTTCTCCTCTTCTCACACACTCAAATACTCCATTGTTGATTCTCAAGCTTCCTTTGTTCAACCCAATAGAGACCATTGCTCTCCCATCTCCATCCTCAAGCTTTCCTCTTTGTGGAACTCACCTTGGCTCCTCCATTTTCGTGGTTGGAAGCCCAGCTCAAAACTTGGAATTTTAAGGTAAAAGCTCTCAACTTTCTTCTCCTCTTCTCCTCATCTTCGTGTTCCATGGCCACCTTGGTGACCATGGCTACCATTTCCCCTCTCTGATCTTGATTTTTGTGGATTTGAACACCCAAGGTCTTTGTGGATTGGAAATGATGAATATTTTAATATATTCCTCATTTTGCATGCACACTGAGCAGAGTCAGTGTAATACTCCAAAAACTGTTTGTTTTGTGATGAATAGACATTTTCTAATATTTGTGATTTTTGATGATTTTTGTGAAATTTTCTGGAAATGTTGAATATTTTAATATATTCCTCGTTTTGCATGTGCACTAAGTGGAGCCGGGAAAACGAAATGTTTTCTCTGAGACTGGTAAACATTGGACTGTGGAAACATTGACGGGCGATCTTACTAAACCCGAGGCTGAGCACAGTTTACGAGGTTTACGTTTTACAAAATTTTATCTGATAAATAGAACCTCCGAATAATTAATTACCTGATAAAATAATAAAATATTATTTACGCTAACTATAAAATATTCGTCCACTGAGAAAAAAAAATTCTGGAAGATTATTTATATCTAGTTATTTTTATGATATCATTTAAGTGACCACACACTTTATTTTATCGAGAAGCGCACGAAGCTTCTCAAGGAAGCTTCTAGGAAGCCTCCTTCCCACCCACTTTTCTCTCTCTCCTCCCTCTCCTATTGCTGCACGATTGGGGCTTGGGAAAAACACATTTTCCCTCTCATTTCTCTTCCTCTCCCCTCACTCACGCAACTCACTCCCTCTTCTCCTCTTCTCACACACTCAAATACTCCATTGTTGATTCTCAAGCTTCCTTTGTTCAACCCAATAGAGACCATTGCTCTCCCATCTCCATCCTCAAGCTTTCCTCTTTGTGGAACTCACCTTGGCTCCTCCATTTTCGTGGTTGGAAGCCCAGCTCAAAACTTGGAGCTTTAAGGTAAAAGCTCTCAACTTTCTTCTCCTCTTCTCCTCATCTTCGTGTTCCATGGCCACCTTGGTGACCATGGCTACTATTTCCCCTCTCTGATCTTGATTTTTGTGGATTTGAACACCCAAGGTCTTGGTGGTGGTGAAACACAAAATTTCTAAGCAAAAAGGAGCATAATTTCCTTGTGCTTCTCTTAGGTAAGAGGAAGATCTATTCACTTCACCCATTTTGGTAGTTAAGAACTTGTTGTTTGTGTTAGTGGGGTGAAACCCGTTTTGGGAAACCCCTTTTGTTTGATTGTTTTGGTTGAATTTCAAGTGTTTAAATGGTATATTTTTGATGTACATTGATGGATGTTGGGATGATTGAGGTTTGGAATGATTTTCTGGTGAGTTTCTGCATCACAAAGGGATATATGGCCTAGGCCGTGTATGAATATACGGCCGTGTATCTCCCTGCGTGACTGAAATGTATCTCTGGTGCACTCCAGAGGAGTACACGGCCTAGGCTGTGTATGACCACACGGCCGTGTACTCGGAGCCGTGTATTTTACACAGGCCATGTAATAAGATCAGTTATGGATTTGAGGCTTTTCTAGCCCCTTGGAGGTTCAAGGTCCCCTTGGGCCCTTAACTCAAGGCTTTTGGACTAATGTAAGTGTAATAATCTTGGATAATTGGATAACTAGTGTCGCAACCGTCCCGAAGGACGCCGCGAAAATAAAAAAGAAAGAGGCGAGGATAGGACTTCGGGGTGTTGGGAGTCGCCACCAATCGCTTTATCCATTAAATGGAATGGCGCAATTGGACACCTAAAAGATGGTCTACATTTCAGAGTTTGAGGTTCGGGGGTTGATTACGGGTAGGGAAGGTGTTAGCACCCTACACCGTCCGTTCTAAGAACGGTTACCTATTTAATTTAATGTTATTTGCAAGATTAATTTAATTGGTCCTTTATTAATTAAAAGAAAAGAATTTTTTTATTTTTTTATTTTGACATGTCCCATTTTGTCAAGCATAATATCAAGAATGATAAATGACTAAGACAAACAATGGGTGGCTAAATAGCTATTATTTTAGAACAAATTCTAAGTTTACAACATATTATATAAAAGTGGTGAATTAAATTTTATCTTTTTGAAGAGAAGTAATTTTCAAAATAAAATGGCCAAATAAAAAAAAATATATTTCAATGAATAATTTTAACTCAAAGAAATTTGTTTAAGGTAAGAAAATGATTTTTAAAGTAAATGGCCAAATAAATCTCATTTATTATTAAGGAAAAAAAAATTTTTAAGCATAAAGAGATTTTTGCAGTAATTTCTAAAAAAAAAAAAAAAAACTTTATAAAAATAGAATTTTAATTCACCACAATTATGATGTTGAATTGTATGAAATTGTTCACTTTTATTTGAGGATTTTTTTATTTTACAAAATGAGTTTTATTTTTGTATATTTTTATTTTAAAAAAAATTTAATTTTAAAAAAAAATTATTTAATTTAGTGTGAGAATTAGATTTCGCCGGCGCTCTTGGCAAAATCCAATATAAAGCCTCAAGATTATCGGGAAGAGTGTAATTTGATCGGCGCTCCGATCCTCTCCCAATTTTTCCGTCATAGGCAAGTTTTAATCAATAAGATAAATTCATTAAAGATTAAATTAAAGTCACATACTAACCAACATAAAAATCATAACAACAAACAATATAATCAATTTAAAGAGACAAAAATAAACTATAATCAAGTCAAACCAACCCATAAGTTAACTTTCATTATTATTTTTATATATTTTTTAGACCTTTTTTTTATTTTTTATATTTTTTTTACATTCCTTTTTACTTCCCTTTCCTCTTTTATTTTCTATATGTAAATATTTTTATATTTTTTATATGTTTTCTCTTTTTTTTTTAAAAAAACCTCAAAAAAAAAAAAAAACCAACCCACGTAAGTGGGCTGCTGTTTCAGTAGCCCAAAGTCCCTTCATTTTTTACTTTTATTTGCTTCTGAAACCACAAAACCATAGAAACACATATTTGAAATATAACAAAAACCTTTGCTGAGCCTTGCAAAGAGAGAGAGCACGACCGGATCTGCAAAGAGGAAATGGCTTCGGTGGCAACGGATCTGGTCCTAGGGAGCGACGGCAGTGTGGGATCGCACACAGTGGAGATCCAGGATGCGGTGGAGCTCCGGCGGTGCGCAGGCTGTGGACGACGGCGCTGGATGTAGAACACGGTGGGGGTGCGACCGTGCGCGCGGTTCTGGACGTCTTGGACCAGCGCAGCGCCGGACTGGCGCGTTTGGGGGCCAAACGGTGTTGGGTGGTCACGGCTGGTGCGTTTGGGGAGGCTGGTCACGGTTTTACGTGGGTTGTGGTTGTGGGAGATGAGCTTGAAGAAGGGTGGCAGGAAGTGATGAAGATGATGGGCTTGGTGGGATAGAGGAGCTGTTGGAGATGGTGGTTCACGTAGATGGAAGATGAATATGAAGATGAACGAATCGAAAATTAAAGATGGGAGTGAGCAGTTTTTTTTGGCTACTGAAGTGTGATTTTCAGTTTGTGATCCCTTTTCTTCCGAATGATTCCCCTTTTTATTCTTGCCTTGTGGTTCCATTCACAATCAATTTGCTTTTACGTTTTGAAATGCAAACAGGCAAGATAATGATTGGAAATAATGGTAGAAATGCCAAAGGGAAAAAAAACTGATAGAAGCTTTAATCCAAATCAATGCAAGCTATTGATGGTTCGGTGGCAGCAGAGGAAAGGAAGAGTTGAGAAAATGGGTTATGGGTTGAGAAGAGAAATGGGCCATTGGTTGACCCATACAACAGGAAATTAAATTAAATAAATAAATAAAAACGAAAATAAAGAAAATGGATAAAATTGGGTATCAACAGCTGTCCCCCTTTGTTTTACATTTAGAATAAATGAAAAACAAAGGAATTGATTCAATTTTATCCATGAGACGGTAAAAACTGTGGATTCACGTGTCATTTGAAACTTAACGAGAACACTTCAAAGCAATGGGTACGGAGACCGAAAGCTTGCGAGTCGGTATCTGTGAAGCTTAACGAGAAAACTTAAAACAATGGGTACGAGGACCCAAAAGCTTGCAGAGTCAGGTATCTGCTGAAACTTAACAAAAACAACGTAAGAAGCTTACGGAGTCGGGTATCCATTGAAGCTTAACGAAAAACTTAAAGGCAATGGGTACGAGGACCCGATAACATAAACAATGGGTACGAGGACCCAAAAGCAACGGGTACGGGCACCCAAAAAAAGGTAAAAAGCTTGCGGAGCCAGGTATCCACTGAAACTTTACAGAAACAAGGTAAGAAGCTTACGGAGTCGGGTATCCGTTGAAGCTTAACAGAAAACTTAAAAGCAATGGGTACGGGGACCCGAAAACATAAATAATGGGCATGAGGACCCAAAAGCAACGGTACGGGCACCCAGAAAAAGGTAAAAAGCTTGCATGAGTCGTATCCGTGAAGCTTTACGAAACAAGGTAAGAAGCTTACGAGTCGGGTATCCGTTGAAGCTTAAAGAAAACTAGGTAAGAAGCTTACTGAGCCTGTATCCGTTGAAGCTTAACAAAAACAAAGAAGCAATGGGTACGGGGACCCAAAAAAACAAACAATGGGTACGAGGACCCAAAAGGTAAAAAGCTTACGGAGTCAGGTATCCGCTGAAGCTTAACAGAAAACTTAAAAGCAATGGGTACGGGGACGAAAACATAAAACAATGGGTGCGGGGACCCACAAGCTTGCGGAGTCAGGTATCCACTGAAGCTTAACAAAAACAAGGTAAGAAGCTTACGGAGTCGGGTATCCATTGAAGCTTAACAGAAAACTAGGTAAGAAGCTTACGGAGTCGGGTATCCGTTGAAGCTTAACAAAAACAAAGAAGCAATGGGTACGGGGACCCAAAAACAAACAATGGATACGAGGAACCAAAAGGTAAAAAGCTTACGGAGTCAGGTATCCGCTGAAGCTTAATAAAACAAGGTAAGAAGCTTACGGAGTTGGGTATCCGTTGAAGCTTAACAAAAACAAGGTAAGAAGCTTACGGAGTCGAGTATCCGTTGAAGCTTAATAAAAACAAGGTAAGAAGCTTACGCAGTCGGGTATCCGTTGAAGCTTAACAGAAAACTTAAAGGCAATAAGTACGGGGACCCAAAAACAAATAATGGGTACGAGGACCCAAAAGGTAAAAAGCTTACGGAGTCAGGTATCCGCTGAAGCTTAACAAAACAAGGTAAGAAGCTTACGGAGTCGGGTATCCGTTGAAGCTTAACAAAAACAAGGTAAGAAGCTTACGGAGTCGGGTATCCGTTGAAGCTTAATAAAAACAAGGTAAGAAGCTTACGGAGTCGGGTATTCGTTGAAGCTTAACAGAAACAAAGAGGCAATGGGTACGGAGACCCAGAAACGAGAACACAATGGGTGCAGGAACCCAAAAATTAAAAGACAAATGGGCACGGGGGCCCAGAAAGGAAAACACAATGGGCGCGGGGGCCCGAAAACGAGAAAACAATGGGTGTAGGAACCCAAAAACTAAAAGACAATGGGCGCGGGGGCCCGGAAACGAGAAAACAAGGGTGTAGGAACCCAAAAACTAAAAGACAATGGGCGTGGGGCCCAGAAAGGAAAAACACAATGGGCGCAGGGGCCCGGAAAGGAAAACACAATGGGCGCAGGGGCCCGGAAAGGAAAACATAATGGGCGCGGGGGCCCGGAAACGAGAATACAATGGGTGCAGGGACCCAAAAAACATAAAACAATGGGTACGGGGACCCAGAAAAAGAAACAGTAATTTGGACCTTTGTAGGTCAAGGCTAGCAAAATGAGAACAAATGCACTTATGCAATGCATGCTTCAAATGTATGAGAGTATGAAATTTTTTTTTTGTTTGTTTTTTTTTTTTATCTCCACGACCCTTGAGGACATGATTGCAATCATTTTCAAAGATGAACTGGAATAGGATTTAATGGCATCTTTTCATTTGTCTATTAGTCGATGGTTGAAATGTCCAACCAGACCCTTGAAGTGTGCATTAGATGTGACACACAAGAGCAATAGGAAAACTCTTTAGATGACCCTTGAGGTGACCTGGTTGTCTTTTCTCTTTTATCAACACTCTTATCAGGAATCATTGTGTTTCCCATACCTTTCAAATCATTAGTAATTCTTAATGCTCGGACAGCAATGTCACACATTTCATATTCCAATATATGATTATTAGAAAAATGCATATTAAGTCAAAGAAGAGGCAAAGGAAAAAACATGATGATATTGTATTGAAATGGGAATGGTGAAAAGAAAGTATTATTGTGGTCATCAACATGAAATTTACAGAGGGATGATAAGGGCAAAGGTCTTTGATTCTTCCAATGAAACCCTTTATCGTAATCAGCGTCAATCCCTCTGCATACCGATTTTGAACACCGTTAACAAATGGCCTATGAAGACTTTGATTGCCCCAGTTGAGATCATTTGGCCTGCCCCAATATGGAAACTTAGTTTGCTCTAAAGCAGAGATTTGCTCCTCCCTAGCATGGAGACTCAAGCAATATTGTCTCACTTCCTTTGTCATATCAAGCACTACTGTCCTTTTATTTTGGACCTTAACTTTTGCCTAGGTAGCCTTTCCAAGTTTTCTACCTAGCGAGCCATGTTTTTCTTTTTTCTCTTTTTTTTGTTTTTTTATTTTTATTTTTGACAAGTAGTGCTTTTATGCATAATATTTCTTGACTGCGTCCGAATTTACAGGAAGTGGTAGATCTTCACCATCCATTTTTGTGAGAATCAAGGACCCTCCAGAGAAAGCCTTCTTCACGACATAAGGTCCTTCATAATTTGGAGTCCATTTTCCACGGTGATTTTTTTGAATTGGCAGGATCTTTTTGAGCACTAAGTCTCCTTCTTGAAATTGTCGAGGGCGCACTTTTTTTGCATAGGCTTTCATAAGCCTCCTTTGATATAACTGGCCATGACACAGTGCAGTTAATCTTTTACCTTCAATAAGATTCAACTGATCTAGTCGAGCTTGGACCCATTCGGCCTCTTCCAACTTTGTCTCCATCAGTACTCTTAATGAGGGGATCTCTACCTCAATAGGGAGTACGGCTTCCATTCCATAAACTAAAGAGAAAGGAGTTGCCCCAATTGAGGTACGGACAGACGTGCGATAACCATGCAGAGCAAAGGGAAGCATCTCATGCCAATCTTTGTATGTCACAACCATTTTTTGGATGATTTTCTTGATGTTTTTGTTTGCTGCCTCAACAGCCCCATTCATCTTTGGGCGGTATGGCGAGGAGTTATGATGTTGGATCTTGAAGTTCTCACACATTTCCTTCATCATTTTATTATTCAAGTTGGTTGCATTGTCAGTGATGATCTTATTCGGTAAACCATAACGACATATCAACTCTCTTTTGATGAACTTGATCACCACATTCCTGGTCACATTGGCATAAGAAGCAGCTTCAACCCATTTGGTGAAGTAGTCTATCGCGACAAGGATAAAGCGATGCCCATTTGAGGCCTTAGGTTCAATAGGACCTATGACATCCATACCCCACATGGAAAATGGCCATGGTGCTGCTAGGACATTCAAAGGGACTGGCGGCGCATTGATCTTATCAGCATATGTTTGGCACTTGTGGCACTTCCTCACATGATTGAAGCAGTCAGTTTCCATGGTTAACCAATAATAACCAGATCTTAGGATTTTCCTTACCATTGCATGTCCATTAGAGTGAGTTCCAAAGGAGCCCTCATGTACTTCTTCAATAATCTTTTCTGCTTCCATTGCATCAACACATCTTAGAAGCACCATATCATGGTTTCTTTTGTAAAGTACTTCCTCACTTAGAAAATAACCCATTGCAAGCCTCCTCAAGGTCCTCTTGTCATTTTCTGAAGCACCTGGAGGGTACTCCCTATTCTTGATGAAACATTTGATGTCATGGTACCACGGCTTCCCATCTGGCTCATCTTCAACCACTTGACAATATACAGGACAATCACGACTTTCCATTTTTATAAGTGGTAGGTCCCTTTCATGACTTACTTGGAACATTGATGACAGTGTGGCCAAAGCATCAGCCAACTGATTTTCTTCTCGAGGAACATGATGAAAAGTGACTTCATCAAATTGCTCGATCAATTCTTTGATGTAAACATGGTATGGAATCAGTTTAGCATCACGGGTCTCCCATTCTCCTTTTAGTTGATGAATGACCAAGGCAGAGTCCCCATATACTTCCAAGATCTTCGCTTTTGATTCTATTGCTGCCTGAATACCCAAAGCACATGCTTCGTATTCTGCTATATTGTTAGTACAGTCAAAACACAACCTTGCTGTGATTGGGATGAATTTATCTTCAGGGGAGATCAAAATGGCTCCAATGCCGTGCCCCAGTGCATTAGAGGCTCCATCAAACCACATAGTCCATTTTTCTTTTTCAGAGGAATCCTCATTTTTAAACAGAGCCATTATATCTTCATCAGGGAACTCACATTGCATCGACCCATAATCCTCTATGGGTTGGTTAGCCAGATAATCTGCAAGGGCACTTCCCTTAATTGCCTTTTGGGTGACATAAACAATTTCATACTCCGATAATAGAACTTGCCATCGCGCGATTCTCCCAGTGAGAGCGGGTTTCTCAAAGATATACTTGATAGGATCCATTTTGGACACCAACCAAGTAGTGTAACACAACATGTATTGCCTCAATCGATGGGCAGCCCATGCCAAGGCGCAACAAGTTCGCTTTAACAATGAGTACTTTGCTTCATAATCGGTGAACTTTTTACTTAAGTAATAGATGGCGCGTTCTTTTCTACCGGATTCATCATGCTGTCCCAGTATACAACCCATAGACTCATTAAGAACTGTCAAATACATAATGAGAGGTCTCCCTGGCACTGGAGGCACCAAAACTGGGGGTTCTTGTAAATACTGCTTGACTTTTTCAAAGGCTCTTTGGCAATCATCATTCCACTTGACTGGCTGATTCTTGCGTAACAACTTGAAGAGCGGCTCACATGTTTCTTTGTGAGTGGAATATGAATCGAGCGATGTAATTCAACCTTCCCAAAATCCCGAACTTCCTTTTCGGTGCGAGGGACCCAGCATGTCTAGTATTGCTCAAACCTTGTCAGGATCAACTTCTATTCCTTTCTGGCTCACCACAAACCCCAATAGTTTGCCTGATCTGACACCAAAAGTGCATTTTGCAGGATTTAGTCTGAGTTTGAACTTCCTCAATCACTCAAAAAGCTTTTGTAGATTGATTATATGATCCTCTTCTGTTTTTGACTTTGCAATCATATCATCCACATAAACTTCTATTTCTTTGTGCATCATGTCATGGAACAATGTCACCATAGCTCTCTGATACGTTGCCCCAAACATTTTTAAACCAAAAGGCATCACTTTGTAGCAGAAGGTTCCCCATAAAGTGATGAATGTGGTCTTCTCCATGTCTTCCGGTGCCATCTTGATTTGATTGTATCTTGAGAAACCATCCATAAAGGAAAAAAATGAATGTTGAGCAGTGTTGTCCACCAAAACATCAATGTGAGGTAACGGGAAGTCGTCTTTAGGGTTGGCCCTATTTAAGTCTCGATAGTCTACACACATTCGGACTTTCCCGTCTTTCTTTGGGACAGGAACAATATTGGCAACCCATTGTGGGTATTTTGCAACTGCAAGAAATCCAGCATCAAATTGTCTTTTTACTTCATCTCTGATTTTTAGGGACATCTCAGGTTTCATTCGTCTCAACTTTTGCTTAACCGGAGGATACTCGTGTTTTAATGGCAATTTGTGCTCAACTATGTCAGTGTCTAGCCCAGGCATATCTTGGTATGACCATGCAAAAGCATCACTATAATCAAACAAGAGCTTAATCAACTTGTTACGCTCATCCTCTTTCATCGAGGTACCAATTTTGATTTCTTTCTTATCATTTTCAGTCCCCAAATTAATTACTTCAATTGGTTCCTCATGGGGTTGGATTTCTTTAGCTTCTTGTTCAAGTAATCTCATTAACTCAGGTGAAGTTTCCCAATCATCCTCATTATCCTCATCAGCATGATTAACAGGGTGTTCAAAATTATATGATGAGATATTGACACTGTCACTTTCAAGAGAGTCATTTTCAGATCTGCAATAAGTGATGTTGACACAAGAAAAATGAAATGAATAGAAGGTCATGATAATGGAGGGATGAAAGCTAATGGAATGAAAAATGAGAGAACTCATAAATGCATTTTATTAATAATAATTATTGGAAAGGAAACATGTGAGCCCATTTACAAATGAAAATCCTAAAGCCTTGGGCAAAGCTAAAGGAAAAGCACTACAGAATTACTTTGAAAGAGACTCTAAGGTTATGGGAAGCTCGGAAATCTCCCAATTGTCAAGTCCTGTATCTGAAGAACATGCATACACCAAGTCCGTATGACTGATAAAATCATCTTCAACTGCGGTCACTTGGTCTACGAACACAACTCCCGCGCTTCGAAAGCTTTGTCGTATATCACAGATGGGGACTTCCTTTACTTTAGGTTCTCGATTTTCCAAGCGAGCCAACCTTTTCTCTTTTTTCTCTTCCATTATCCTCCTCTTATCGGCCTTGGTGGGTTTGTACCCCAGCCCGAATCTATCTTTGTTTTCAAAGGGTTGAAAAAGTCTTGTGGCACCTTGTCGTTTCTTGCCCAGCCCTTCTCCATGTTGATAACCCCCTTCTAGCATAACTTTAGCCATCATTACAGATGTAACAGAAGGCTGCGGTTTAGGAATTGGAGATCCTTCTTTTATATAAATGGTATTGACAACCTCGAGTGCTTGAAAGGCAGTCTCCAAAGCCTCTTCTGTAGCTTCAATATAAGGGGTGTCTAGCGGCTTGCTCACTAGTAGGTCCTCTTCACCAAAGACAGTAATCATCTTGTTATCAACTATGAATTTGACTTTTTGGTGCAAGGTGGAAGGCACGGCTCCAGTGAGAATGAATCCATGGTCGTCCTAATAGACAACTGTAGGATGGTGCAATGTCCATTACTTGAAAGAGTATGTTGAAAGTGCAGGGACCAATTTGAACTGGTATTTCAATCTCCCCTATGACTTCTCTCCTCGTGCCATCAAATGCCCTTACTATCATCGCACTTGATTTCATGTGTGACCCATCAAAAGGTAATTTAGAGAGTGTCGACTTTGGCATCACATTCAAGGAAGAGCCATTATCCATCAGTACTCTAGCCATGATATGGTCTTGACATTTTACTGAGATATGAAGTGCTTTATTATGTCCCCTCCCCTCATTGGGTATTTCATCATCGGTGAAAGTGATGTAATTATCTGCTGTGATGTTGCTGATAACATCATTCAACTTACCAACCGTGATGTCATGAGAAACATGGGCTTGATTAAGCACTTTCATTAGAACCTTCCTATGTGGTTCAGAGTTCATTAATAAGGATAAAAATGATATTCTTGCAGGGGTACGGTTCAGTTGATCCACCACCTTGTATTCACTTTGCTTTATGAATTTTAAGAACTCACAAGCTTCTTCCTCAGTCATTTCTTTCTTATAGACCTCTTGCTGTGTTGCCTTTGGTTCTTCATTTTCTTTCAAGGCTTTTTCAATAGAAGTTTCCCCCATCTTGCCTTTCCCTTTTCGAATTCTTTCCACTTTCTCCACTTGGTCTTTACGTAAATACTCAGGTGTATAAATACGACCACTCCGAGTCATTCCACCGATCCCAGATATGCTAGAGATAGCCGATGGGATTTTCATTTGATTGTCTTGGAGATCATTCACAACGACTTGCACATCATATTTCCAAGGCACAGCTCTGGTATCCTTATAGGGAAAAGGAGTCGGCACTTGAATAGTGATAGGATTCCGACCAAAAGAGACTTGCGGAGACACCTCTTTGCTATAATGAATCGTCAATGGCCTTGGTATACCTGGACCTTGCCCTATGATTGGTTGCGTTGCATAGGTATTTGCAGCCTCTTGAACTGGTGGAGGTGTAACTTCCTTGACCATATAGACGTCACCATTATCGTACTGATTGCTTATTTGCACTAGGTGACTGTCCATTAAACTTTGGAGGATCTGCTTGAATTCATCACATTCCTCAATAGAATGCCCAACTTCCCCATGAATCTTGCACACAGTTTCATCTTCATTGACCTTTTTTAACTCAACTTGGTCTTGTATCAACCCATATTTGCAAAGCTCTTGAAAAATTACTCTCATGGGAGTTTTCACCTCAGCTACCTGACTTATGAGGCATCGTCCAGAAGACTTCTCTATGGCATTAACTACTGGACCTCCATGATCAGGCAAGGGATTGCGGCCTACATTAGGAGTTTTTTCCTTAAAGTTTAACCATTTGGCATTAATCAAGTCTTGCACTTTGAACTTCAAGGCTCTGCAATTTTCTGTTGAGTGACCTACAGCCCCAGCATGGTACTCACATTTAGCATTCTGGTCAAACCCTCTTGGGTAGGGGGGTTCCAATGGCTTCATTGGGCAAGGAACCAATAAGGAATTTCGGAAGAGTTGTGGTAGCAGTTCAGTATAGGTCATGGGAATTGGGTCAAATTGGACAGGTTTCTTTTCTTGGTTTACTGGAGGCCTTCTTTGGTTGGTATTTGAGTTTTGGGCCCATGGTTGGGTTGGTTGGTATGGCATGGTAGGGAGTGTTTGATTTGGGATAGGAGACGGTGCACGATAAGGGATCATTGGGTGATAAGGTTGAGGGTATGGAGCTTGAGAGGCATTAGCAATGTATGGATAGTAAGGCATGTAGGGAGGTTGGAAGGATGGTTGAGGGTTAACAGGTGTCTGACTATATCTCCCTTGGGCAAAACTCTTTTGATCGAAAGTCACAGCATGGGCTTCTCCTTCTCTTTTCTTCCCTGCTGGGGGCTTTTTGGCACTAAATGTTCCCATTGAGCTTTCGACAATCTTTCCACTTCTCATTCCTCTTTCAATTCTTTCCCCGATGATGACCATGTCTGAGAAATTCGACGACACACTCCCTATCATTTTGTCATAGAAGGGTGATTGGAGGGTGTCAATGAATGTCGCCACCATTTCTCTTCTGTCAATGGGGTTCAACCGAGCGACTATCTCTCTCCACCGTGAGCATATTCTTTAAAGGTTCAAAGCTCCTTTCTTAGCCATATTCTCGTAAATGTAACCTATACGGTGCCATATCGATGTTGTACTTATATTGCTTCAAGAAAGCATCGCCAAGTCCTTGAAACATCGTATATGAGCACGTTCCAGGTGTGTATACCAATTAGAAGCTGCCCCAGCTAAGCTATCCTGGAAGAAATGAATCAACAGTTTATCATCATGAGCATGGGATGCCATTTTGCGGATCTACATGGTCAGATGATTCTTTGGGCAAGTGGTTCCCTTATATTTTTCAAAATCCGGGACCTTAAACTTTGGAGGAATTACCACATTCGGGACAAGACAGAGCTCTGCAGCATCCAGAAGACCATAGCTACTTGCTTCTTCTATGGCTCGCAATCTTTCTTCCAGAACTTCTAATTTTCCCTTGGATTGAATGCCTTCAGTTGAAGGGTTCAGCGGAGAAGTTCCAGCGACTTTATGGGGAAAAAACTGTGGCATGTAGAAAGGAGGTTAGGCCTGAGTCGAGCCTTGTGGCCCTGAAGTAGGTATTACCAATGATGAGCCGCTCTCAAGAGGTTGGTAATTTGGAATGGCATAAAACCAGGAGAAATGCCATAAGGTGGAATAGAAACCGGGTACTGAGGAATCTCACTGGTATTTGGTTGAGATCCTTGGAGAGGGTTTGAACTCGTTGGGACTGTCGGTGCACTACCCTCAGGAATATTGGTGGATAATGGTGGCACATAACCAGGTGGAAGGCCATATGGTGGGAATGAAGATGCCTGTGTTTCAGGATTATTTGAGTAAATTGTGAGTGGCATCATGGCCCCTTGAGAGGTGACACTAGGATATTGCCAAGGAACTGGCGTAAAGCCGGGCGGGTGAGCAGGCGTGGCAGAAGGATCATCATTTGCCTTTGAAGGAGTCCCCTCTATGTTCTTCGTTTTTTCCAGAATTTCCAAGATCTTGGCCATTTGTTCTTTGAGCTAGCTTACTTCACTTCTCAACTCTTCTTGTGACTGACCCAGTTCATCCATGACTCTTGATTGAGAGCGAGTCCTATATGGGTGTCGTAGAGACAGTTTTCCTTTCTGTATTCATTTTTTTTATTAGAAAATATGAAAAAAAGAAAAGAAAATGCAAACAAAAATAAAACTATGCATGTAGAGACGTGATCCAAAGCAGCAAGCGATATCGATAAACCTCATTTATTCAAAAGGAAAAAGCTCTATGGTCATAGAAAGTTTTACACATGTTGATTCTTGCTACTCCTCAAGTCAGATGGAGGAGTTAGCTTTACAAAATAAGATGGAAAGAGTCATACTAACTCTAAATTACATCAGCATTCCTAGAACAAGAGACTAATTTCAGTGAAATTTTCCTAGGAAGTCAAGGTCCTTTCTAACCCGAGTCAAAATATCTTGGTTTTCTCCTGGTGCTAGCTTGGCTTCGACTTTGATGATTTCTCTTGCCCTCTTTCTTGAATGGTTGGAGATTTCCCTCATATTATTAAGAACCATTTCGGCTTTCCGCTCCATTTCTTGGCTTGCATTACGATAGAAATTCTTTTCATTAGTCAAGAAAAGAACATCATCCTCCAATCGATTCTTCTTACTTTCCAAGAAAGTAGACCATTCAACATGCTTTTCCAAATGTTGATTCAAGATTTTAACTTCATTCTTGAATTCTTGGAGTTGACCATCCTTCCCCTGAATAATTGTTTCGAGGGCTTGACATGTTTTCCTTAACCTCTCTATTTCAATATCTTTAGAGGTCATTTGTTCTTGACTTTGGATTTTTCTTCTTGCAGTGCTAAGTTGATCTTCCAAGGACCTTCTCTCAGTGGTCCACTGCCGATAAATGATTTCGTACCGCCCCTCTGCTTCAGCATAGTAGTCATTGGGTTCATTAAATTGGTGCATTGGTAACTCGGACCCTGTACCTTGGGAGCAAGAAACCCCTTCTTCCTACTAGCCTCGCCAAATTGGGTATTCGGTGTCGTTTCGGATGATGGGAGACCAGGGCTTCACACTTCTTGTGTCCTTCCAATCTTCAATGACCTCTTTTATTTTATGACTGGTTCCTTCATCGTCATACGAGAATTCAAATTTGGACAGTCCATGAGTCATCAGAATGAATTGCAGGGATGCCATTTATCTTCGGACCATAGCTGGAGCATAGCCCACTACTCCCCATGGACCAATAAGTGGAACCCAAGGTTTGCTTCCACATCTATATATGGTATAAGTGTGAGGAAACCACTTGGCCCTCCAGACCACTTCTTTTATTTCCATGAAAAAACTGATCCATTGCCTCATCGTCGGAGTTCGGGAGGCCAATTGTCACGACCATATAGAGAAAGCGGGTGCTTAGGTATGACATACTTGTTTCGGATCAATTTACGGATGGTTAAAGCACTTCAATGTTGGCATATGACTAAGCATCCATATGCAAGTAATGGTGCACATCCCCAAAACCTTCCTTTTTGATGGACTCGGCAGTAGTTCGAGAGATCGAATTGTCTCGGCTAAAATTGGTGGGGTGGGTGTACCCCATGCTCAATCTGCTCGAACAAATTGATCACATGTCCATCTATTTGATTTTTCCATCTTGGAAAAATTACTAACCCATAAATAGCAAGGGCTAGTGCTACCAAACCAAACCTTTGATCAATTTGAGCTTCAACCAGCCTAAGTAAGAACTCCGAATCTAGACTTTGTCCTTCATCCACCATGTACTTGTCCAGTTCATTGGCATGAATCCCTATCAATTTGGACAGCATCCTTCTGGGCGTCTTCTTAGGGTCATGTGAGTACACTTTGTCCTTTGGCATGTCGTCTCTATTAAGAAGCCTAGCATATTCCTCAATCGTGGGCACCAAGTCAAATTGTCGGAAAGTAAAACACCGATATGATGGGTCCCAGAAATGGAGCATAGCTTTCAACATTTGGAGGTCATGGGTGATGAACATGAGAGCTGCAATATCTCCATACTTGTCATTGAACTCTTCTTGTCTTCTCATGCTACACCACGCATTACGGAGCCTCCTTAAGTCATTTTGCTCAAAGTCATGGCTCCCCTTTAAGAGAGGTAAAGGACCATCCTCGCGATGCAAACTATTTCCTTCCTTGGCTTGAATTCTTGCAGACTCTTCACCGACAGCCCTGATACTCTCTGCCACCTCAGACATTAGAGTCATCTTTCCCTTATTCATGCTTGAGGTTTATCGATATCTTCAGGATTGGACCACATATGCAAATGCAAGATAAAAGAAAAGTTAACAACTACAAAATAAAAGACAAACAGAAATTCCTCATATGTTAGAGGAAAAGGGGTACCTAATCTTGGTACCCGATCGGCGAGATAAGTTCTATGGACGATGGTAGCTCTAAGATTATATCTACAAGTGAGAGCTTTGGTTCTAGACCCTATCGGACAAAGGTCCCCAAATTGTCCCTTCTTTGTCACCAACACTTTGGCTAGCAAGGGTCCTCCATCCTCACCCATGATAGGTTACAAGCGGAAAGAGTTCAATTTGAGCGAGGGGTTTTCATGTGCCTAAACGGAGACCAACGGTCCCACAAAGCAACACTACTTCACCCTCTGTCTAAGCCTACAAGGTGCGAGCTCGGGTAGAGAGCTTGTGTGTGGAAGTGTACATGAGAGAACTTATTTACAAAGCAGAAATATAATAAATATAATACAAACAAAATGTACATTAATATGAAACAAATAACAAATAAACAAATAAAATAAAAACGGACCAACATAATTAAAGAGCAAATCACATAAGATTAAAAAAAGTTTAACCCTCAATCATGTCCCAGTGGAGTCGCCAGCTGTCGCAACCGTCCCGAAGGGCGCCGCGAAAATAAAAAAGAAAGAGGCGAGGATAGGACCTCGGGGTGTTGGGAGTCGCCACCAATCGCTTTATCCATTAAATGGAATGGCGCAATTGGACACCTAAAAGATGGTCTACGTTTCAGAGTTTGAGGTTCGGGGGTTGATTACGGGTAGGGAAGGTGTTAGCACCCTACACCGTCTGTTCTAAGAACGGTTACCTATTTAATCTAATGTTATTTGCAAGATTAATTTAATTGGTCCTTTATTAATTAAAAGAAAAGAATTTTTTTATTTTTTTATTTTGACATGTCCCATTTTGTCAAGCATAATATCAAGAATGATAAATGACTAAGACAAGCAATGGGTGGCTAAATAGCTATTATTTTAGAACAAATTCTAAGTTTACAACATATTATATAAAAGTGGTGAATTAAAATTTTATCTTTTTGAAGAGAAGTAATTTTCAAAATAAAATGGCCAAATAAAAAAAATATTTCAATGAATAATTTTAACTCAAAGAAATTTGTTTAAGGTAAGAAAATGATTTTTAAAGTAAATGGCCAAATAAATCTCATTTATTATTAAGGAAAAAAAATTTTAAGCATAAAGAGATTTTTGCAGTAATTTCTAAAAAAAAAAACTTTATAAAAATAGAATTTTAATTCACCACAATTATGATGTTGAATTGTATGAAATTGTTCACTTTTATTTGAGGATTTTTTTATTTTACAAAATGAGTTTTATTTTTGTATATTTTTATTTTTAAAAAAATTAATTTAAAAAAAATTATTTAATTTAGTGTGAGAATTAGACTTTCGCGTATTTTGCGCTCTGGCAAAATCCAATATAAAGCCTCAAGATTATCGGGAAGAGTGTAATTTGATCGGCGCTCCGATCTTCTCCCAATTTTTCCGTCATAGGCAAGTTTTAATCAATAAGATAAATTCATTAAAGATTAAATTAAAGTCACATACTAACCAACATAAAAATCATAACAACAAACAATATAATCAATTTAAAGAGACAAAAATAAACTATAATCAAGTCAAACCAACCCATAAGTTAACTTTCATTATTATTTTTATATATTTTTTAGGCTTTTTTTTATTTTTATATTTTTTTTTACATTCCTTTTTACTTCCCTTTCCTCTTTTATTTTCTATATGTAAATATTTTTACATTTTTTTATATGTTTTCTCTCTTTTTTTTTAAAAAAACCTCAAAAAAAAAAAAAAACCAACCCACGTAAGTGGGCTGCTGTTTCAGTAGCCCAAAGTCCCTTCATTTTTTACTTTTGTTTGCTTCTGAAACCACAAAACCATAGAAACACAAATATTTGAAATATAACAAAAACCTTTGCTGAGCCTTGCAAAGAGAGAGAGCACGACCGGATCTGCAAAGAGGAAATGGCTTCGGTGGCAACGGATCTGGTCCTAGGGAGCGACGGCAGTGTGGGATCGCACACAGTGGAGATCCAAGATGCAGTGGAGCTCCGGCGGTGCGTAGGCTGTGGACGACGGCGCTGGATGTAGAACACGGTGGGGGTGCGACCGTGCGCGCGGTTCTGGACGTCTTGGACCAGCGCAGCGCCGGACTGGCGCGTTTGGGGGCCAAACGGTGTTGGGTGGTCACGGCTGGTGCGTTTGGGGAGGCTGGTCACGGTTTTACGTGGGTTGTGGTTGTGGGAGATGAGCTTGAAGAAGGGTGGCAGGAAGTGATGAAGATGATGGGCTTGGTGGGATAGAGGAGCTGTTGGAGATGGTGGTTCACGTAGATGGAAGATGAATATGAAGATGAACGAATCGAAAATTAAAGATGGGAGTGAGCAGTTTTTTTGGCTACTGAAGTGTGATTTTCAGTTTGTGATCCCCTTTTCTTCCGAATGATTCCCCTTTTTATTCTTGCCTTGTGGTTCCATTCACAATCAATTTGCTTTTCCGTTTTGAAATGCAAACAGGCAAGATAATGATTGGAAATAATGGTAGAAATGCCAAAGGGAAAAAAAACTGATAGAAGCTTTAATCCAAATCAATGCAAGCTATTGATGGTTCGGTGGCAGCAGCAGGAAGGGGAAGAGTTGAGAAAATGGGTTATGGGTTGAGAAGAGAAATGGGCCATTGGTTGACCCATACAACAGGAAATTAAATTAAATAAATAAATAAAAACGAAAATAAAGAAAATGGATAAAATTGGGTATCAATAGCTAGAAACTAATTAAGGATTCATACAGAGGGAAAAACAAGAAACGGGAGCATACTTTACCACTTATAAGAACTTTGAATCGAGAAAGCACATGAGTGTGATAGAGTTGCGAGCGACATAATGAAATTAAGAATTGACTTACTTGATGATTTTGAATAGGGTGTGAATGCCTAGAGAGTTATTAATGACTTAGTATGGACCCTTGAACGGGATCGAATATTGATGATAAATGACATAACATATGATCTTAGACTTAAAATGTTATAACTGTGAATTTGTAAATGTACATATGAATATGCATTGAAGATATGTGCATTGAGCCTGATTGAGTCATGCATTGAAAAAGTCCGTTGGGCATTTTGTTAACCAAGTTGCCTAGGAGTTGAATCACACCTTTGTGCGGGTGCGAATAGACCAGTGTAGGCCATTTGTTGACCTTGGGGGCGTCAGGGTGCAGGTACCTCGCAATGGACAGTTGGTAGCTCTTCTGTCCGTGAGGCAGACCGATGCAAACGCACCAACGATCCGGACCGTGACACTGTCCTATATCGAGATCTGTGTAGAATGTCTTGTACAATGCCATGATGCGCATTTTGATAAATTAAGAATTTTTAGCACTTGATGGCCTCAGCAGCCGAGATACAGACATATCTCCTGATCATTCTCTCTGACTATTTTTTTTGTGTCTAGCTCCATGAAGTAGGATTGTTGGTATCATATGCATATGCATAGTGAGTCATTATACCATTTGTTAGTTACTTGGTCATATGGAAATTTAATATGTTGTTTCGTTACTGCGATATCTACCTATATATGCTAAATTGCTTATTATCTGTTTTAATGCTATTTATCATCTTTGAAATGTTATGTGGGCGTCATGCGCCGTTTGTTCTTTACTGCCTCAATTGGTAATGAATGTTGAATATCTTACCTTTTCTTTTCCTATGTTTCTACTATTTCTGTATATCTATATATGTGATTCTCTGAAGACAGGGGTGAAGAAAAGGAAGAACCCGATTTCCCCTGCTTCTGGCCCAACTTTGACTAGCATCCTTCTGATCATGATGGCCCGACCTCATGGATTTTTAGGAAACGTGCATCTGACATTCCTTGGGGGTCCAGACTGTTGGCATGTGAACTTCAGCTCTGATCACTGTGTCTACTTGGGAGACGTATCATTGTCGCTGGCTTGGGGGCGTCATGAACCACCTATCTTTACCTGCTGCATCAGCCTGCAGGAGGACTCTTTTTGATTCCACTGCTCGAAGGATGTGGGGTAACCGTTACTACACCCCGCAGGAGGACTCGTTTGATTCCACTGCTCGGGCTCTGGCTCATAGCTCTGTGGCTCCTATGGAGGTTTCCTCAAATGAGGAAGACCCAGAGGAGGTTCCCGAGGAGGATCTCGCGGAGGATCCTGATACGATTCCTCCTCATCTGAGGGATTGATATTGCTGGTAGTTACTGATGGCTACTAGTGTTTTATTTTGGGGGCCTGGTGTCTTTATTTTGGTGGGCTGTATATTCTGATATCTTAGGGATGTATATGCATGATCATTTGGGCAAGTATAGTTTTGCTTTTAGTAAAGCTTAGGCTTCTTTTTGATGAGCCTTGATGTAATTATTGAATCATAGTTTGTATCCAAATAGTATATAAATATATATATGTAACTTATGCATGGATGTATGATTTTGTCTTTATGTTTTCTGTCAAAGTTTATGTTTTCTGCTTACGATTAGACAAAGATATATGTACGTACTGATGAATCTTTTATAAATGATAATGCCTTTAAATCCTGAATTTATGAGCAAGTTATTGAATATAAATATATATATACGTAAAAAAAATATTCACCATTTTATTTATACAACTAATATAAAATAAGTTTAATGATGAAATGAACCGGGTCTTACTTTATTACACTTTATTTTCCGCAAAAATATATAATTGACAATGTGATGTGTCCTCCTAAAAAGGGGCGTTACAGAACCAAAAAGCTTGCTTTTCACACATGATTCAAATCATGTAAAGCATTTCAATCATCAATTCATGTAATAATAATTTCATACATATCATAAAAATCACATAATCACATATAGCCAAACAAACATAAATCATTAAATACACACAATCAAGTGAATAAACCCTCACATGGATTTTTCACCAACAAAACACAAATTCATTTCTCACCACCAAGATGGTTGATGAGGTTATTCTCCCTCTTACCTTAGATGATGATCAAAACTCCTTGTTATCTTCTTGAAAAAGCTTCTCATTCTAAAAAGATCCTTAAAACAAAACAAATATACAAGCATTAACATCTAAGGCTTGAAACAAGATGACCATAAATCAAGATTATGGCCTAGAATTTGAGAATAAAACTTAAAAATAAAGATAAGAAACTTCACCTAGAACCTTCAAACTTTAAGCTTTGAGAAAGAGATTGAAGATGGATGATTTTGAAGAAACTCACAACAAGAAAGTGTCTCAAAATGGTGTTTAGATTCAAGAAATGAGGTTGTTTAGAATTGATCAAGATTGAAGGGTGATTTTGGGGTGTTGACCGTGGCTCACAAAGGAGAGAAAGAGAGAGAGTTTTGGTATATTGTTTCTAAAAAATAAAACAAGAAAGGCATAAAAGAGATAAGAAACTATTTTGGTCACAAAGCTTCTCCTAGAAGCTCCTTATGGCCGTGGGCCAACATGGGTGATGGTGGATGGTGGACAAGCTTCTCCTCCAAGATTGCTTTCCAAGCTTGTTTAGGAAGCTCTCCTCCTATTGGTGCAACACAAAAAATCAAAGTCATTAAACTTGACTCCAAGTGAGTCATGAAAAGAAAAGATAAAAGGTTATGACTAGGTTCATGACTAGTCATCTAACCATATATTTACCAGTAGCTATTACCCAATGGACAAAGGCTACTGCTATCAAAATCAGTATTTATTATCCAATGGATAATAGAACGTACCTAAATTTCACCAGTCAGATAAAATCTCAGAAAAAGAAAAATTTTGAAATCTATTCTTGATTTCGGGTTTAGTAAGCTCCCCCGGCCCAGCGTGAACAGTCAAAATTTTTTTAGTCCCCGAAATTTTTTTATTTTTCTAGCACTGTCTCAAACACACAAAAGTTTAAAAACAATAATAAAATAATCAAAACAAATTAAATAAATCACAAAAATCATATAAAAACACAAATAACAGGAAAATGAATTTCGGGGTGTTACACCAATAACTTGTATTTATAGCCCATTAAAGATTAGAGTCATTGGGTGGTTGGTTGGAGAATTAAATACTTAATAACTAGCTATTAATTATATTTCTGGTATAAGCTCTTATTCGAATAACAACTTTGTTAATCGAAATAAAGCTTCAAATAGCATGAAGGAAATTTTGCCTCTGGAACATGTTATTCAAATAACACTTATGTTATTCGAATAACCCTTTTAAAATTTGTTTTCTGAAAAAAACTTGTTATTCGAATATCAAACCTGTTATTTGAATAAACCATTTAAGATATGGTTTATGGAAAATGTATTATTCGAATAACACCTCGGTTATTCGAATAACCCATACACGCCAAGACTTGTTTTAAACCTTTATTCGAATAAAGCTTAACTTGATGGAATTTTTGGCTTCTCTGACTTTGCTTATTCAAATAAGGAGACCCTTATTTGAATAAGCCATTTGAAAAACATTTCATATAGCTTTTAAATATTTTCAATTGATTCCAAATGATCTTATAAGCTTTTGGGCACTTAATGGTTGTTTCTTTGGAAGCCAAAAACCATTTTGAAGCCTTAAAAACATATGTGCTATTTGGTTTCATTGAAAATCAATTTTTAGAGCATTAGTGTGAACTACTTTGTACCTTTACGTAATGATCTAAGTCTTAAAGCTATTCTTGAAGGTCTTGGACATGATCTTGCAACATCTTTTTGTTTGTTATCATCAAAACAGAGTCTTCATAGGTCAATAGCCAATTTCATTCTCCCATTTTTTGATGATAATAAACAACCATTGAGAAAAGAGTTAGTTTCATAAATTGGAGTTCACAAGGTCATTAGAGAGACTTACTCCCCCTCTTTTTGGTAAGAGGTGAATTTAATTTCGAGTTATGCGCAGCTCCCCCTTACTTTTGGAATCCCAAGATCTGGTTTATATTTTCTTGTCTTTTCGCAAAAAAATATTCTAAAGAAGTAAGATCTCTTTAGCTTATTCCCTTCTTTTTGTCATCATAAAAAAGATGGGGTAAGAGAAAGCCAAAGCATAAGCAAATGATATTCAATTAAGCTCAGTATGCAATTTTTATTGTAGGCAGTAAATTTATCACATAAAGAAAAGCCTAAATAGAAATAAGATTAATTTGAACACAACATTGCAAGGAAAAATTAATTTGTCATTCATTCATAATTTGGCCAATTACATTTACATTTGCATTAAAAACAACCAATACAAGCAAAGAGACAGAAACAAAGGATCCTATGAGCTATGAATCCTAAAAATATGCATTCGGTGGTAAAGGAGGGGAGTTAGGTGCTTGATCTGGATGCAAAGATTGCAATATTGCCACTTCTAGTTCAACACCTTCTATTCTATCAAGTAGAACAGAAAATGTGTTTTCCATGTAAGCACGATTGTCAAGCAAGGTGGCCACGATTTGCTCCAAAGTGACTGGACCAACAACAGGGGCATCTTCAGCGGGAGCATCTTTAGCAGAAGCACCTTCACCTTGTTCAGCAACTCCAGCTTCTTCCAATTCATTGGGGTACACCCAACTGCCTTCATCATCTAGGACCATCTTCAGTTTCCTTAGAGTGTAGGATCCAAAGACATTGAAGTGATTCAGTTTTACTAATCCCTCAGTGTCCATGACAAGCGAGTACTTCTTGAGGAAAGTATAAATTAGCAGAGCATAAGGCAAGTCAAAATTTCCTTACTTTTTGCCTTCATTATATGTTTCCCAATGAAATTAGGCTAGTTGATCCTGCAATTCTTCCACAGCACCCAAACCATGAAAATACTGTCCACGGTCAGATAGGCATAGTTGCCTCCACGAGGGGCAAAAATGTGCGCATATGCATAATGGAGCAACCTATCCTGACTTTTGATCGTGCCACTCTTCAACCCAACTTTAGGCCGCTACATACTAGGTTTCACAATCAGTGGCATAGTATCCTCCTTCTTGTAGTCCTTCACATATGGCACGCTATCCTCTTCAATGGCAGTGTCAATTGCTCTTAAGTCAAAGTATTCCATCTAATCTTCCGGAGTGATCACAATTTGTTGGTCCTTGACTTCTGAGATGATGTTGAGACCATCTAAACTTAGGTTGCAGTAAAACATCTTTACAAGGTCTGGGAAGATGGTGTCCTTGTAGCTGCACAACTTGAGCACACCTTGGTGTTCCAAGTGATCTAAAAATTCAAATCCTCCGTCGTTTACGAAGAACTTAAAATTAATGTGCTTGGGTTGCACAACATCTCTGTTCCAAAAATTTTTCCTGAAGCGTGTCAAATCATCATCATTTGATAAGAGTCTTCAAAGATCTAGTGGGTTGTTGCAGGGAGCAGTTTTGGTGCGTGAGTGTTAGGTGGAGGAAGCCATGGATGAATTTTTGGAAGGTGAAGGTGTTTGGGTTGTGAGGATGGTGGTTTGGAGAGTGAGAGAGAGACATAGAGAGAGATGTGAGGTTGCTGGGTACAAGAATGAAGACTTTGAGTGAAGGATTGGTTGCTGGGTAATGGGGGTGTGAAGACAAAAATAGTAGAGGAAGAGGATGAAATGTGAGAAATGAAGGAAAGATGCACAAAACCCATTTTATAGGCCGCATTTTATTCGTATAACAATTATGTTATTCGAATAACAACGTGATAGCTGAAACATCTTGGCTCACTGCCAAGCGTTATTCGAATAACAATGTTGTTATTCGAATAACAACACTATAGCTCAAAGGGCTTGACTTTCTACTAAATGTTATTCGAATAAAATATATGTTATTCGAATAACAACCCACCCAGACTTGGCTTTCTGCCAAGCTTTATTCGAATAACAATGGTATTATTCAAATAACACAAAAAATCTCAAGATTTTAGGAACGCTTTTGTCTAGCGTTATTCGAATAAGGGAAGCCTTATTTGAATAAAACATACGAACAAATAAAGAATGGAGGCTACTGGGATATGTTATTCGAATAAGAGAAGTTTTATTCAAATAAGACCAAAAGAACAACACCAGTAACCTCATTTAAAACAACGGATTGGGAGGAGATTTCTTACCCAATTGTTGGAGTACCTGCAAAACATTTTAGGAAACCTCCGACACTCAAGTCAATAATAATTCAAGATGAATAAATCAATGATAAAGCAATAAATACAAGCATTCATTCATATGCATGATTGATCAATTATGCCCAATTCTCTTCTTATGTAAAAGAATGCTTCTTTTAATAAAGGCTTAGTGAAAATATCAGCAAGTTGTTTAGTTGTTTCTATAAATTCAAGCATGCAATCTCCTTTTTGAACATGATCTCTAATGAAGTGGTTCCTTATTTCTATGTGCTTTGTTCTTGAGTGCAAAATAGGATTTTTAGGCAAATTGATTACACAAGTGTTATCGCATTTTATAGGGATGATATCAAGCTCAAGACAAAAGTCTAGAAGTTATTACTTTATTCAAAGGATTTGACCACAACAACTCTCAACTGCAACATATTCAGCTTCAGCTATAGACAATGCCACATTATTTTGTTTCTTGTTATACTAAGAAACTAGTGAGCTTCCAAGCAAGTGGTATGTCCCACTAGTCTTCTTCCTATCCATTTTGTATCCAACAAAATCAGAATCAAAATAACTAATTAGGCTACATGAGTAATCCTTAGGGTACCATAAATCCATTTGTGAAGTGCCTATTAGATATTTCATTATTCTTTTTATAGCACATAGGTGTGACTCTTTAGGATTTGCTTGAAATCTAGCACACATGCACACACTAAACATAATGTTTGGTCTACTTGTTGTAAGATAAAGGAGTGAGCTAATCATACCTCTATATTTTGAGATTTCTACATATTTATCTTCTTTATCCTTGTCCAAATAACAAAAGGCATAAGTATAGCCATATGCTTGACATTGTCCATTCCAAACTTTTTGAGCAACTCCTTACAATATTTGAAAGCCTCATCCTTTGTTTACTTGATTTGAAGACCTAGGAAGAAGTTGAGCTCACCTATCATAGATATCTCAAACTCATTTTGCATAATGTTAGCAAATTCGTTACATAAAGAGTCATTAGTAGCACAAAAAATTATGTCATCAACATATATTTGAACAAGAAGTATGTCATGCCTTTTATGCTTGATGAAGAGAGTAATGTCAACCTTTCCTCTGGAGAAGCCTTTTTCTAAAAGAAACTTGCTTAAACTTTTATACCAAGCTTTGGGAGCCTGTTTTAAGCCATACAAGGCCTTTTTCAATTTAAAAACATGGTTGGGCGATTCAAAATTTTCAAAACTAGGAGGTTGTTCTACACACACCTTTTCTTGTAAAACCATTTAAGAAAGAACTTTTGGCATCTATTTGATAAAGTTTGAAATCCATGATGCATGCATATAAAAGTAGCATTCTTATGGCTTTTAATCTACTTATAGGAGCATATGTTTCCTCATAATCTATGCCTTGTTTTTTATTATATCCTTTAGCAACAAACCTAGCTTTGTTTCTTATTATTAAGCCCGTTTCATCAAGTTTGTTCCTAAAGACCCATTTGGTAACAATTATGGGATGATCATTGGGTCTTGAAACTAACTCATAAACTTGATTTCTTTTACATTAGTTTAGCTCATCTTGCATGGCTAAGATCCAATGTTCATTATTAATGGCCTCATTTATGTCTTTAGGTTCAACTTGAGAGACAAAAGTCATATGGTTACATGCATCTCTAAGAGATTTTCAAGTGGTTACCCCTTTTGATACATCACCTATCACCTTGTCAAGATGATGATATATTGATGTTCTCCATTCCTTGGGAAAGTCCATGATTTGTGAATCTTCTTGCCTTGGGGGATCAAAGGGACTATTTTCTTGCTTCTTGTTTTCCTTTTCTTTGTTCTCTAAGTGTATTTTTTGTTACCAAGTGGCCTCAATACTCAAGAGGGGGGTGAATTGAGTATGAACACTAAGTTCGCAAATCTTTCGCAAATCGTTCGATAAACAATTTTCATTGAAGCTAATTGATGATTAGAGATGATTGGATATAAGAGATAAACACTTTCACTTATGAATGCAATAGCCAAAGGTACCAATATTCAAGCAAATCAATAAAACAGTACTCAATGTAAAGAGAAGGGTTTAGAGAAAATAAACACAATGATTTATTCTGGTTTGATCACTAATCCACTTGTGATCTACGTTCAGTCCTCAAGTAACCGCTAGAGATTTTTCACTATTTCTTCAAGCTTCAATAGGTGCTTGATAACCTTTACAACCTTGAGCACTCAACACTTTGGGATACCTCACCCTTGGAGCTTGAGTCTCTTCAACTAAGGGATACCTCACCCTTTACACTTTTGGAGGGATGCCTCACCCTCTTTACAAAGCAATATAGATTGATTGAATGAAGCTCTCACTAGAGTAGATGATTACAAATTGAAGCTCTAATATGCTCTCAAAGATTTTTCACGTTTTTACAAAAAACAGAGCAAGAAATGGATTTGAGGATTGATTCACGTTTGGAAGTATTGGTGATCAGTTTTTGGTTCAAGGTCAACCTCAAATAAAGACCCAACTTTGGTATTTATAAGTTTCTCAATTAATAGAGCTGCTGGGGTGTTTTGGGCATGCATTTAATGCATTTAATATAGCCGTTGGACGTTGTCAGGGTGCGTGTAATCGATTACATTGTTGTTCCAACGTGTTCTTGGCTTTCTGGGCTCTGTGTAATCGATTACATTATTAGTGTAATCGATTACATGGCTTCTGACTTTGCTTGTAATCGATTACAATATTCATGTAATCGATTACATGACTTCTAACTTGCTGTGTAATCGATTACAATATCCATGTAATCGATTACATGACTCTTTAAACGTGTTCTTGCCTTTCTGGGCTTATTGTAATCGATTACATATACTGTGTAATCGATTACATGGCCTCGATTTTGCTTGTAATCGATTACATTACTCATGTAATCGATTATAAGGCTTTGTTGTCGTGTGTAATCGATTACAAACATCATGTAATCGATTACATTAGCCTTTGAACACATTTTTCAAGTCCAATAAAGCTTGTAAGTCATTTCTAACACCTCAAGATACATGATTAAACATAAATCCTTTTAAGAGTGTTAGATTTAAGGTTGAAACTCAAGTTTTCTTGAAAGTTATGTTTAACTTTGAAATTTTCCACTTATTTTGAAATCATATATTGAAAAAATATTTGAGAAATCTTGAGAGCATTTAACATTAATGTTCTAAGTCTTATAACTAAATAAACCTCTTGACTTCTTTCTTTGATCTTGATTTTTTCTTTTGCGCTTGATCTTCTCTTTTGCATTTGATCTTCACTTTGGCCTTTGTTATCATCAAAAACTATTTGACATGCTTTAGGGACATAAGCATTCACATTCTCCCCCTTTTTGATGATGTCAAACTGATTATAGGAAAAAGAAAGAGTTTTTGCATTTGTATATAATAGACATTTAGGCACAATGCTCCCCCGGAGTTTATGCATGATATTGGGTTAGATTTTGCATATGAAAAGCTTAAGAGCTCAAAAGCTCAATAACTCCCCCGTACTCATGCAACCTTTAATTACTCATGCAACCTTTAATTAGATTTCATTTCATTTTTCCTTATTTTCTCCCCCATTGGCATTATCAAAAAGACATAAACATTTAAAGAAAGAAAAAAAATGGACAGCATAACAGCTATATTTCATGATTCCCAAATTTTGCCAGAACAAGAACGCCAAAGAGATTAATCAGTCCAATCAATATTTCAAAAAGCCAAACATTCAAAGCAGAAACAAGTTCATATATCATTAATCAGCATGTACAAAGGAACTTATCACAACCAGTAGCCAATAACAAAAAAAAAACACCATAAATGTATACTAATGTTATATAATCAGAGTCAAAACAAAATAAATACAAGGTAGTCATCAAAACAAACAAAAAAAAAACATCAAGGCAATGGGCCATGATCACTATCAGTGGCCTCACTGTCACAAAAAACATCACCTTCTGGATCCGCAACAATGTCTCCTAGATCAACGTTATCATCGCCAAACTCAAGATCGTCGTCAGAGTCCAGAAGCTCTTCATCATCAGCAGGGACGCCAGATGGACCAGCGAAGGACAAGGGAACCGGAGAGGCAGAGGATGTGGGAGGGGCAGCAGTAGCACTCGGAGGAATAGGAGGTCCACCTAGGAGGGATCGAATCGAGGCAAGCTCCTGATCTGAGTAGTCCATCCTCAACTCAAGATGGTCTATCTTCTGCTCTAGGTGATCTATGCCTGTGTTTACATTAGTGCTCAGGTTACGCATCTCTTGGAGCAAGAGGTCAAGAGTAGCTGGAGCGGTAGCAGGAGCAGGGGCAGGATGCTGAGCCTCCTCATCATCGTCACTATCCGGATCATGATGGATATGGCCAAACATGCCATGAGCAATGTAATGCCACCTATCATCCACTTTATAGAGCTGGAGCTTCTTCAGGGTATGCAAGCCAATGGATTGTGGTCCTTTCGAGCTGGTGTCCATAGACTCTTCAACCAGCGAAATGCGACAGTGCTCTAGGATGGTGGTTACCAACATGGCGAATGGGATAGCAGAGTTCTTCTTTTTCTTGACATCCAGCATATGCTCTATAATGTAGTAACCCCAGTTTATTGGCCACCCTGTGGTCATTGCCTATAAGGCAACCATATCATCCTTGAGAACCTGGGAGTAATTCCCTCCCCTGGGAATCAATCCACGGACCAAAAGGTAATGGAGAACCCTGTTCTCCATAGTTAGGCCAGTGGCCATAATTCTTCGTTTAGGATCACTAGGGGGGAGTAGCCAGTCCTAATTAATAAGAGAAGAGCAGCCTTGTGCTCAAACTCATGTTCCCAGACATTTGCATTTCCACAGAAGTTAGCTCCATCTGGAGTGAGCTTCGTTAGCCTATACCATTCAGCCATTGTTAACCTTATTTGTTGCTTTTTCACTTCAGAGATTATGCAATTATCCTCAACTTTCAGGTTCGCATAAAAGACTCGCACAAGGTTAGGGTAGATAGCTTTCTCTATGCTCAGGAAACCCAGCAAGCCTAAATTTTCTATGGTTCTAAAGCTCTCTAAAGGTTCACTCTCGTAGAAGGTGATAGGAAGATACCTGGGAGAAATGATCTTGTGAAGCTGGAAGTTCTTCCGGAATAACTTAGCTCGCTTCACTATGGAGAAGTGTCTCGTGAGGTCCAGGCCAGAGAAGTTACGGGAAGCACCACCAGAAGACCCTCCAATGGCAGCCCCTATTCTTGGGCGCTTTGAGCGATGAGAGGATTCAGCCATTGATGAGAAAGAGTAGAGTGGGATGAGTGGTAAGTGGTTGGGGATGAGTGAGGAGAGAGAGAGGGACGAGATTAGGGCAGAGAAGTGGGGATGGGGTTCATGAGAGGTGATGGGGAGATTTGAGTGAGGGATGTGAGGAGATTTGGAGAGATGGGCTGTGTGGAGAGGGATTTTCTGAGATTGAGATAGGTGAAATGAGGGATTTTGATGGAGATTTGAGTGAGAAATGAGAGATTTAGAGGTTTGGGTTGCGTGGGAGCAGAGGAGGAGGACGAAGAAGATGAGAAGGTTCTGAAAAATGAGCTCTACACGCATCAGAAACCTTTTAAAAAACCCTGTGTAATCGATTACATTGAGTATGTAATCGATTACATGCATTCTAGTGGGTATGTAATCGATTACATTTTTGGTATAATCGATTACCACGGTTCTGGGGAACCTTGTAATCGATTGCATAGTTGATGTAATCGATTACCTGAGTTCTGAGTTAATTGTAATCGATTACAAAAGTTGTGTAATCGATTACATACTTGACAGAACCTGTGTAATCGATTACAAAGGCATTGTAATCGATTACTAACACTTTTTAACTCAAATTTTGCATTCCAATCAGCATATAATCAATTTTAATCCATCCAAATCAATTCCAAAGCAACTTAGATCAATTCAAATCATCATGCAAACATATAATCCAATCATATTATGATTCAACTCACATAATTGATCAAAATTACCATTTTTACCAAGAAATACACCATTTTTGGTGAAATTTTGAGGATGTTGAGTTGCTTGGGAGTCTTGGGCATGAGGGAGCACCTGCAAAACAACTTAGGGGAAATCTCCGACGCTCAAGTCAGTATTGGATTCAAATATAATGAAAAATTCAGAGATTATGCAGCAATATGGCATAATTATGCAGAAAAACATAAGTTTATGCATTAATTTTAGGATTATGCAACAATTAGTTAATTTATGCATGATTGATCCAATATACCAAGTTCATTTCTTATATAGAAAAATGCTTCTTTTGCTAGGGGTTTAGTAAAAATGTCAACTAGTTGCTTAGTGGTTTCTACAAACTCAAGCATACAATCACCTTTTTGAACATGATCTCTAATGAAATGATGTCTTATTTCAATATGTTTAGTCCTAGAATGCAAAATGAGATTTTTGGACAAACTGATTGCACTAGTATTATCACATCTTATGGGGATGTGATCAAGCTCAAGACCATAGTCCAAGAGTTGTTGTTTCATCTAAAGGATTTGAGAACAACAACTCCCAGCTGCAACATACTCAGCTTCAGCTATAGACAATGCCACACTATTTTGCTTCTTGCTATGCCAAGAAACTAGTGAGCTTCCAAGCAAGTGGCATGTCCCACTAGTGCTCTTTCTATCCATTTTGCACCCAGCAAAATCAGAATCGGAATACCCAATAAGACTACATGACGCACCTTTAGGGTACCATAAACCCATTTGTGATGTGCCTATTAGATATTTCATTATTCTTTTAACAGCACTTAGGTGCGATTCTTTAGGATTAGCTTGATATCCAGCACACATGCATACACTAAACATTATATCAGGCCTACTTGCAGTGAGGTAAAGGAGTGAGCCAATCATACCTCTATATTTCATAATTTCTACTGATTTACCTCCTTCATCCTTGTCCAAATAGCAAGAGGTGCCCATAGGAATAGCCATATGCTTGGCATTATCCATTCTAAACTTTTTGAGCAGCTCTTTGCAATACTTGGATTGGGTTATGAATGTTCCTTCTCTTGTTTGCTTGATTTGGAGACCAAGGAAGAAGTTGAGTTCACCCATCATGGACATTTCAAACTCACTTTGCATAATATTTGAAAATTCTTTACAAAGAAAGTTGTAAGTAGCTCCAAATATAATGTCATCAACATAGATTTGAACTAGAAGTATGTCATGCATTTTATGTTTTATGAAAAGGGTAGTGTCAACTTTGCCTCTAGAAAAGCCTTTTTCTGAAAGGAATTTACTCAACCTTTCATACCAAGCTCTAGGAGCTTGTTTCAAGTCATACAAGGCCTTTTTCAGTTTAAAAACATGGTTGGGTAATTCAAAATCTTCAAAATCAGGAGGTTGTTCCACATACACCTCTTCTTGTATAAAACCATTTAAAAAAGCACTTTTGACATTCATTTGATAGAGTTTGAAATCCATGATGCAAGCATATGCAAGTAACATTCTAATGGCCTCTAACCTAGCTACGGGAGCATAAGTTTCTTCATAGTCTATGTCTTCTTCTTGATTATATACCTTAGCTACAAGCCTAGCTTTATTTCTTATTATTAAGCCCATTTCATCAAGTTTGTTTCTGAAGACCCATTTGGTGTCAATTATAGGATGATCATTGGGCCTTGGAACTAATTCCCAAACTTGATTTCTCTCAAATTGGTTTAGTTCTTCTTGCATGGCCAAGATCCAATGCTCATCATTAATGGCCTCATTTATGTCTTTAGGTTCAACTTGGGAGACAAAGGCTAGGTGATTACATGTATTTTTAAGTGAGGGTGATATCTTGAAGTCCTCCATTCCTTGGGTAGGTCCAAGATTTCTGAATCTTTTTGCCATGAGTGATCAAGGAGTCTCTCTTCTTGCTTCTTGGACTCTTTCTGTTGATTTTCCAAGTGCGTTTTTGCCAAGATTTCTGCAACATCATCAACAAGATCCTTTCTCTACTCATTTGGGTTAGTTTCATCAAATGCAACATGTATGGACTCTTCTATGGTCATAGTTCATTTATTATAGACTCTAAAGGCCTTACTATGAATAGAATAACCAATGAATATTCCCTCATCAGATTTTGCATCAAACTTCCCCAAGTTATCCTTTCCATTATTCAAAACAAAGTATTTACATCCAAAGACATGAAAATATGACACATTTGGCTTCCTTCCTTTGTACAATTCATATGGGGTTTTCTTTAAAATTGGCCTTATTAGGGCTCTATTCATAACATAACAAGCGGTGTTAACCGCATCCGCCCAAAAGTACTTAGGAAGGTTGGCCTTATTGAGCATAGTTCTTGCCATTTCCTCTAAAGATCGATTTTTTCTTTCTACAATACCATTTTGTTGTGGTGTTCTAGGGGCAGAAAAATTATGCTCAATGCCATGTTCATCACAAAAAGTTTCAAATTCATGATTTTTAAATTCGCCACCATGGTCACTTCTTATGGATGCAATACAAAAACCTTTTTCATTTTGGATAACTTTGGCAAGCTTTCTAAATGATTGAAAAGCATCATTTTTGTGGGCCAAGAACAATGTCCATGTAAACCTAGAAAAATCATCCACAATCACTAATGCATAGTAATTCCCACCAAAGCTCATAGTTTTAGAGGGACCAAAAAGATCCATGTGCAAAAGTTGTAACGGTCTAGAAGTTGAAACCATGTTTTTAGCTTTAAAAGAGACCTTTACTTGTTTTCCCTTTTGACATGCATCACAAAGTTTATCTTTTTCAAATTTGAGCTTTGGAAGATCAATTACTAGTTCTTTAGAAACCAATTTGTTTAAGTGATCCATGTGAATGTGAGCAATTCTTCTATGCCATAACCATGAATCATTTTCTTTACTCATAAAGCATTTAGCATCATTTGAGGAGATATCATCGAGACTAATCATATATATATTATTAACCCTATGACCAACAAACTTAACTTGCTTATCATCCTTTCCCTCAATTATGCAATAAGAAGAATCAAATATAACTATATTGCCTTTATCACACAGTTGACTAGTACTAAGCAAATTATGTTTAAGTCCTTCAACAAGCAAAACATTATCAATAAATGATGAAGGGACCTTACTAACTTTGCCAATTCCAAGAATCTTCCCTTTGTTATTATCACCATATGTGACATGACCATGTTTCTTGTGTGTAAGGGAGGAGAACTTGGAGCCATCACCGGTCATATGCTTGGAGCAACCACTATCAAGATACCAACTTGAGCTCTTGGTCTTCAAACACACCTACAACACACATTCAAGTTTTAACCTTTGGTACCCAAATTGTCTTGGGTCCTTGTGTGTTAGAATTAGGCATGGTGCCTTTAGGAACCCAAACTCTTTTTATTCTAACTTTAGTGTTTATGTTCTTTCTAACATTGCAAGTTGATGCACTATGCCCTTTCCTGCCACAGTGAAAACATTTAACAAAGGGACTACTTGAAGTATTTGAGGAAACAAAGAAGTTCTTATAAGATTTTTGATGGTTGTTTGGATTAAATCCCAAATCGACTTTTTGAAACACACATTTTTGTTTCCCTAACAACACATTTAAGTTGTCTCTTCCAAAAGTGAATTTTGCAAGAGTGTTGTTCAAGTCTTCAATTTCTTTTTCAAATACTTTGCATGATGAATAAGGTAATGATATGGATGTGTTATCATGTGAAGAACATGTCATGCATAGTGAATTAGCATCTATAAGTCCTAAGGTCTCATTTTCAATCTTAAGCTCATTTATCTCCTTACTTAAGATAGAAACTTTGTTTACCAATAAGGAAATTGTTTTGTTAGAGGACAAAATCATTTTTGTGAGCCTTAAGGATTCATCATGCAATTATTGAAAGACATCTTGCAATTCATTATATGAAGGTAGAGATTCAGAGTTAGAAGAAGTTACCTCGGTGTCGTTCTCTTCACTTTCTTCTCCTTGAGCCACGAGACAAAGATGAGCTTCTTCATCCTCTGAATTGTCGGAGGAGCTTAAGTCATTGTCCTCCCAAGCTATGTATGCTCTCCTTCTTTTCTTTTCTTTTGAGGGCCTTTTCTCAAACTTTTCCGTCTTCTTGAGATACATAGGGCACTCCATTTTCATGTGTCCCGGTTTTCCACATTCATAGCATTTTGGAGGAGAAGAGGATCCTTCTCCTTTGTGATACACTTTCTTTTGAGGAAAGGGTGGTCTTCTTTGAAATCTCTTTTTCTTTAGGAATCTTCCAAATTTTCTCACAAGGAGACTAAGATTCTCCTCACTTAGCTCAACACTTTCAGCATCCTCTTCACCATCTTCATCATCATCTTCAATTATAGAGGAAGTGGCTTTGAGTGCGATTTCCTTCTTCTTTTTGTCATGCTCTTTATTTTGATTGAGCCTATTTAGTTCCAGCTCATGTTCTTGAAGCTTTCCAAATAAGGTGGCTAGAGACATTGTTAATAAATCTCTTGATTCCGCAATCGCCGTCACTTTGGGTTGCCAATTCTTGCTTAGACATGTCAAGACTTTGTTAATAAGATCCTCATTAGGAAATGTCTTTCCCAATGAGATAAGATGATTAACAATATGAGTAAACCTCTTTTGTATATCTTGAATACTCTCACCTTGGTTCATTCTAAATAATTCGTATTCATGAGTAAGAGTGTTTATTCGAGATCGTTTAACCTCACTAGTACCTTCATGAGTTACTTGTAGGGTATCCCACATTTCTTTTACGGTTTTGTAATTTGACAACCTAAAGAATTCACCATACCCCAAGGATGTGGTGATGATGTTCTTGACTCTCAAATTGTATTGAACCTTCTTTTTATCATCATCGGTCCATTCATTTCTAGGTGTATTGATTTTCTCACCATCTTTAGTTTGTGTAGGAACAAAAGCACCATTTTCAACGGCGTCCCACACATCTAAATCAATAGCTTCAATAAAAATTTTCATCCTTTCTTTCCAATAGGCATAACTATCCCCATTGAAATAAGGAGGTCTGTTTATAGAAGAACCTTCATTTGAAAAATCATTTGAAGCCATCACTTCTCTTGAAGCTGCTAAGCTCTTTATACAAGAGTCTAGCTTTGATACCACTTGTTACCAAGTGGCCTCAATACTCAAGAGAGGGGGTGAATTGAATATGAACACTAAGTTCGTAAATCTTTCACAAATCGTTTGATAAACAATTTTCATTGAAGCTAATTGATGATTAGAGATGATTGGATATAAGAGATAAATACTTTCACTTATGAATGCAATAGCCAAAGGTACCAATATTCAAGCAAACAATAAAACAGTACTCAATGTAAAGAGAAGGGTTTAGAGAAAACAAACACAATGATTTATCCTGGTTCGATCACCAATCCACTTGTGATCTACGTCCAGTCCTCAAGCAACTGCTAGAGATTTTCCACTATTTCTTCAAGCTTCAATAGGTGCTTGATAACCTTTACAACCTTGAGCACTCAACACTTTGAGATACCTCACCCTTGGAGCTTGAGTCTCTTCAACTAAGGGATACCTCACCTTTTACACTTTTGGAGGGATGCCTCACCCTCTTTATAAAGCAATATAGATTGATTGAATGAAGCTCTCACTAGAGTAAATGATTACAAATTGAAGCTCTAATATGCTCTCACAGATTTTTCACGTTTTTACAAAAAAATAGAGCAAGAAATGGATTTGAGGATTGATTCACGTTTGGAAGTATTGGTGATCAGTTTTTGGTTCAAGGTCAACCTCAAATAAAGACCCAACTTTGGTATTTATAAGTTTCTCAATTAATAGAGCCGTTGGGGTGTTTTGGGCATGCATTTAATGCATTTAATATAGCTGTTGGACGTTGTCAGGGTGCGTGTAATTGATTACACAACTTATGTAATCGATTACATTGTTGTTCCAACGTGTTCTTGGCTTTCTGGGCTCTGTGTAATCAATTACATTATTAGTGTAATCGATTACATGGCTTCTGACTTTGCTTGTAATCGATTACAATATCCATGTAATCGATTACATGACTTCTGACTTGCTGTGTAATCGATTACAATATCCATGTAATCAATTACATGACTCTTTGAACGTGTTCTTGCCTTTCTGGGCTTATTGTAATCGATTACATATACTGTGTAATCGATTACATGGCCTTTGACTTGCTTGTAATCGATTACATTACTCTTGTAATCGATTACAAGGCCTCTGTTTGCTGTGTAATCAATTACAAACATCATGTAATCGATTACATTGGCCTTTGAACACATTTTTCAAGTCCAATAAAGCTTGTAAGTCATTTCTAACACCTCAAGATACTTGATTAAACATAAATCCTTTTAAGAGTGTTAGATTTAAGGTTGAAACTCAAGTTTTCTTGAAAGCCATGTTTAACTTTGAAATTTCCCACTTATTTTGAAATCATATATTGAAAAACCATTTAAGAAATCTTGAGAGCATTTAACATTAATGTTCTAAGTCTTATAACTAAATAAACCTCTTAACTTCTTTCTTTGATCTTGATTTTTCCTTTTGTGCTTGATCTTCTCTTTTGCATTTGATCTTCACTTTGGCCTTTGTTATCATAAAAAACTATTTGACATGCTTTAAGGACATAAGCATTCACATTTTTGCCAAGATTTCTACAACATCATCAACTAAATCTTTTCTCAGGCCATTTGGGTTAGTTTCATCAAAAGTAACATATATGGACTCTTCTATGATCATAGTTCTTTTATTGTAAACTCTAAAAGCTTTACTATGCATAGAATAGCCAAGAAATATTTCTTCATCAGACTTAGCATCAAACTTTCCCAAGTTATCATTTCCATTGTTCAAAACAAAACATTTACATCCAAAGACATGAAAGTGTTAAACATTTGGCTTCCTTTCCTTGTATAACTCATGAGGGGTTTTCTTTAAAATTGGCCTTATTAGGGCCCTATTTATAACATAACAAGCGGTATTTACCACATCTGCCCAAAAGTACTTAGGAAGGTTAGCCTCATTAAGCATAGTTTTTGTCATTTCTTCTAAAGATCGATTTTTCCTTTCTACAATCCCATTTTGTTGTGGAGTTCTAGGGGCAAAAAAATTATACTCAATGCTATGTTCATCACAAAAGGTTTCAAAATCATGATTTTTAAACTCACCATGATGACCACTTCTTATAGATTCAATGCAAAACCTTTTTCATTTTGGATAACTTTGGCAATTCTCTTAAAAGATGGAAAAACATCATTTTTATGAGATTAGAATAATGTCCTTATAAACCTAGAGAAATCATCTACAATAACTAATGCATAGTAATTTCTACCAAAGCTCGTAGTTCTAAAGGGATCAAAAAGATCCATGTGCAAAAGTTGTAAAGGTCTAGAAGTTGAAACCTCATTTTTAGCTTTAAAAGAGACCTTTATTTGATTTCCCTTTTGATATGCATCACAAAGTTTATCTTTTTCAAATTTGAGCTTTGGAAGTCTAATCACTAGCTCTTTTGAGATCAACTTATTTAAATGATCCATGTGAATGTGAGTAATCCTTATATGTCATAACCATGAATCATCTTCTTTACTCATAAAGCATTTAGCATCATTTGAGGATATATCATCAAGGCTAATCATGTATATATTATTGACTTTATGACTAACAAACTTAACTTACTTATCATTTTTTCCTTCAATTATGCAACAATTAGAATCAAATATAACTCTATTTCCTTTATCACATAATCGACTAATGGTAAGCAAATTATGTTTAAGCCCTTCAACAAGTAAAACATTATCAATAGAGGATGAAGAAATTTTACTAACTTTGCTAACTCCAAGGATCTTCCTTTTGTTGTTGTCATTATATGTTATATGTCTATTCTTCTTAGGGACAATGAAGGAAAACTTGGAGCAATCACCAATCATGTGGTTGGAGCAACCACTACCAACTTACCAACTTGAACTCTTGGCCTTCAAGTACACCTACAACACACATTCAGATTTTAACCATTGGTATCAAAATTTTCTTGGGTCTTTGTGTGTTAGATTTAGACGATGTGCCCTTAGGGATCTCAATAATTTTAGTTCCAACCTTGGTGTTTAAGTTCTTCCTAATATGGCATGTTGAGGCACTATGCCCTTTCATCCCACAATGAAAGCATTTGATAAAGGGGCTACTTGATGTACTTGAGGAAACAAAGAAATTATTGTAAGACTTTTGTTAGCTATTGAGATTATACCCCAAACCAGCTTTTTGGAAAACATATCTTTGTTTTTCTAGTAACATATTCAAGTTGTCTCTTCCAAAGGTAAATTTTGAAAGAGTGTTTTTCAAATCTTCAATTTCTTTTTCAAATGCTTTACATGATGAGCAAGATGAGGATGGGGTGCATTATCATGTGAAGAACAAATCATGTTTGATGAGTTAGTATCAACAAGTCCTAGAGTCTCATTCTCAATTTTGAGTTCATTAATCTCCTTATTTAAAATAAAAATTTTGTTTACCAATAAGGAGATTGTTTTGTTAGAAGATAAAATCATTTTTGTGAGCCTCATAGATTCATCATACAATTCTTCAAAAACATCTTGTAATTCACTATAGGAAGGTGAAGACTCTAGTTTAGAGGAAGTTATATATATGTACTTCTTTATTTTTTAAACTATCAGAAGAATACAATGTCATTGTCCTCCCATGCTATATAGACTCTCCTTCCTATCTTTTCTTTAAAAGGTCTCTTCTCAAACTTCTCCGTCTTCTTAAGATATACGGGACATTCCATCTTCATGTGCCCTAGTTTTTTGCATTCATAGCATGTTGGAGTAGATGAGACTCCTTCCCCTTTATGATAAGTCTTCTTTGGAGGGAAATATGGCATTTTTTGAATTCCTTTCTTCTTAAGGAATCTTCCAAACTTTCTTATAAGGAGACTAAGATTCTCCTCATTTAACTCAAGGTTTTCTATTCCATCTCCATCATCTTCACCATTATCTTCAATTATGGAGGAGGTGTAACACCCTAGTATAATTATCGTAAAATAAACAGAATATTTCATGATAAAGTGTATCAAGCATGTCATTTTCTAAGAATGCACAAAACATAAATCCATAATAACCTGTGTAGTCATTATAGAGAGCCACGAAGATGAAAAAGATCATATACATACATCATTAGCTAAAAACCCACACTATAATACATAAACTTTTACAAACTAATCAGCAAAGTAAATAATTACAAGCTGATTCAAAAAGAAACAAAATATCTAAACTAAGCCTTTTGCTTCTTCTTTTTCTTGCCCTTTCTTTTTGGAGGGTCTTCACCTGGAGTTACTTGGAACACAAAGAGGTGAGAAATCATAATTTTTCTTAGTATTAGTATACCAAAACTAGCAGTTATTTATTTAACAACAAATAGACCAACTAAACACACATATATACACTCTATGTAATAGAATATACGAAAATCAATAATATCAAATAATCACTCATATAATCCTAAGATACCACTGAACAAGCAACCAAGTAAGACAATTGCCATATAATTATCAACAATGCAATGCTTTATGTTATGATATATGATTATGCTCACACAAGTTTCTAATAATATGGCTGTGCAATGCAAATGTAGATTTTAGATTTTGAAAATAGAAGTTACTTACTTATTTACCAAGAACCTTCATCTCTTGTATATACAAAGCTGGATAAGCCTAATAGCCTATACACTACTTGGTAATAGGTAGATACCTTCCCCTCACCAACATAAGAGTACTATTTCTACCCCTATATTAGTAACCCTGACCATAAAAGCATAAATGCCAAGAGAATTTAGATCCAACACCTCATTCTCAGGTCACATGGTCGTGCACACCATTTAAGGTTACAATGCATAGGAAAATAGTAAATACTAAGTTTGAAAACCAAAGATTCAAGAGTATTCTCAATTCACAGTTGAAATAATCATAAGATCCTCATATCTAGTGAGAAAAGGCAATAATAGTACATGTGAATCTTAGCCTCACTTATCCAACAAAGTGGCAAGAAACATGTCACTAGCATTCTCATATTTAGAACCTCACATCATTACTTCACAAGTGATTTCCAAGTCAACCTCATGTTGAATAAGGTCCTAGGTACTCCCTTATGGCATTCTACTCTTCAAAGAACACATAAAGTTTCACAAATTCTCATGTATGTTAGGTGATTATTCTCTCCACGAAATACCCCTATTAGTGTCTTAACGCACTTTAAAAGGCATATATGAGTGATCCCAGCTGGAAGATAACTACATTTCACCAAGATAACAATCTCGTGAAATCCTAGTCGGAGCACTCAGGCGCTCCCCATAGAGTGCTTAGGCGCTTGGGTGGCAGAGAATCTCCTCTGTTCTTCTAAACAATGGCCACTCTGGTGCTCATGCATAGGGCGCTTAGGCGCCGTCTGCACAACAACACATGAAAATTCTCTAAGCTGTGGGCGGTCAGATGCTCTACTTATGGAACCTAGGTGCTGGTTATCCAGAACAAAATCTATAGAATTCTACAGAAATTATTACTATTCCATTAAGGAACAAAACAAGATTTAACCACTCATAGCCAAATTCTAGGTGATTTTTAACCCCTAACATGCTCTCTAACATGTTGCAATCATTAACCGCTAACTCAACTCATCAAACATGGATATAAACTAAATCAAGCCAAAGAGATATCCAAAAACCTTAAAGCTCATCAAATAGGCCTATGAACATCCAATAAGCAAGATAAGTTACCATGGTTTCCAATGAGTTGAAAACACTCTAACTCAACTTTTGGGATCAAGAATCAAGTTAAGGGCACAAATTTGGCTCACCAAACCAAAAATTCTATCCAAGAACCCTAACTCCATAGAAGATGAATAAAAGAGAAAAGATGGATAGAAAAACCCCTTACCTTTGGAACAAAGATGAAGATGATGATCAATAGTTTACAAGTCTGCCTTTCCCCTTTGATTTTCTCTTCTTTCTTTCCTCTTCTTCCTCTTGTTTTTCCACCTTTTCTCCTTGCTCTTTTCTTGTTGCTATTTCTAGTTTACAGCTGAAAGAGAGAGTGAATGAAAAGCCAAGAAAATTGAAAGAAATATCATAAAGAGGGTCAAAGATAATGGCTGGAATGTGAGAAGCTTGGTCACTTAAGTGACCAAGTGGTGCTCCCGATCTGCTAAGAACACTTAGATTTCTCCAAATAAATTTTTCTTACAGCTAACAAGTTTAAAATAAATCACAAGATTCATCCAAAATCTTGTTGCACCAAAACCATCATTTTTCATATCTGTGACTAGTCAATCCAGCATTAAAACACACAACTAGTGTGCTTAAAAATACCAAACTAACTCTGATTAACCAAAAAAATTAACTATATCACACTTTACACATTTGTGACCTAGAAATAAATTATCCACATTTATTTCCATTACCTAAACCATTTATGCTAATATCTAGGTCGTTTTAAGCTACTTTCCACCTTTCGGGTTGCAGCAAAGTGCTTAAACTAACTTAGATTATCACAAAAATTAACAGGCATGTTAAGCAAGTATTAAGTTACCTCTATAACTATTTACAAGTCTAACATGTTTTAGAGGATGTTACAAAAGGTGATTTTGAGTGCAATTCCCTTTTTTTTTCTTGTCAAGCTCCTCATTTTGATTGAGCCTATTTTGCTCCAAGTTATGTTCTTGGAGCTTCCCAAATAGAGTGGCTAGTGTCATTGTTCATAAATTCGTTGATTCCGCAATAGCCATTACCTTAGGTTGCCAATTCCTGCTCAAACATCTCAAGACTTTGTTAATAAGGTCTTCATTAGGAAAAGTTTTTCCCAATGAAGCAAGATGATTTACTATGTGTGTGAACCTCTTTTGCATTTCTTGAATGCTTTCTCCTTATTTCATTCTAAACAACTCATACTCATGAGTGAGAGTATTTATTCTTGATATTTTTTATTTCACTTGTACCCTCATGGGTTACTTGTAAAGTATCCCACATTTCTTGGACGATATTATAATTTGACACCCTAAAGAATTCATCATATTCCAAGGATGTGCTAATGATGTTCTTGACTCTCAAATTGTATTGAAACTTCTTTTTGTCCTCATCGGTCCATTCACTTCTTGGTGTATTGGTTCTCACACCATCAACCATACGTGTGGGAACAAAGGGGCCATTTTCAATGGCATCCCACACATCAAGATCAATAGCTTCAATAAAAATCTTCATCTTTTCTTTCCAATAGGCATAACCATCCCCATTGAAATAGGAGCTCAATTTATAGAAGAACTTTCAGAAGAAAAATCATTTGAAGTCATCACTTCTCTTGAAGTTTCTAAGCTTTTTACACAAGAGTCTAACTCTGATACCACTTGTTACCAAGTGACCTAAATACTCAAGAAGGGGGTGAATTGAGTTTGTAAAATATTTTTGCAAATCTTTCGTAAAACACTTGATTACCAATTTTTGTTGAAGTTATTGATTGATAGAGATGAATGGATAGAGAAGTTTGAATACTTTCACTTACAAATGAATAAACTAAAATAAAGAGTGTTCAAGCAAGTATGTAAAATGAATGCACAAATGTAAAGGAGTTGAGTTTAGAAGATTAAACACAAGGTTTATCTTGGTTCAGCCACCAATCCACTTGTGGCCTATGTCCAGTCCTTAAGCAATCACTCAAGATTTTCCACTATATTTTCAATCTTTAACAGGTGCTTGCAACCTTTACACAATAGAGTACTCACCATACCTTGGGATACCTTACCCTTTGTGCTTGAGTCTCAATTTCAAGGGATACCTCACCAGTTATAACTTTAAGGGATACCTCACCCTCTTTTATAGATTAATCAAAGTGTAAATGAAATGAAACTCTCTTAAGAGTGGATAATACAACTTAAAGCTCAATGTGTACATGGATTCACATTTTAAAGCTCAAAACAGAGTATATGATGAAAAGGATGTGAAAGCTCATATTTATGCTCAACCAAGGTTTTTAGATTGATTATCTAACCTCCATAAATGCCTAACAACTTGTCTTTAAAGCCCATTAAAGATTAGAGCTGTTGGGTAGTTGGTTGGAGCATTAAATGCTTTATAACTAACTGTTAATTCTATTTCTGGTATAAGCTCTTATTCGAATAATAGCTTTGTTATTTGAATAAATCTTCAAATAACATGAAGGCAATTTTGCCTCTAGAACATGGTATTGGAATAACACTTATGTTATTTGAATAACCCTTTTAAAATATGTTTTTTGAAAAACTTGTTATTCGAATAACAAACTTATTATTCCAATAACACCTTGGTTATTTCAATAACCCATATGCACCAAGGCTTGTTTTAAACCTTTACTCGAATAAAGCAGGGCTTTATTTGAATAAAGTTTAACTAGATTGAATTTTTGGCTTCTGTAACTTTGGTTATTCGAATAAGGAGACCCTTATTTGAATAAGCCATTTGAAAAACATTTCATATAGCTTTTAAACATTGTCAATTGATTCCAAATGATCTTATAAGCTTTTGGGCACTTAATGGTTGTTTCTTTCAAAACCAGAAACCATTTTGAAGCCTTGAAAACATATATGCTATTTTGTTTCTTTGAAAATAAATTTTTAGAGCATTAGTGTGAACCACTTTATACCTTTACATAATGATCTAAGTCCTAAAGCAATTCTTGAAGGTCTTAGACATGATCTTGCAACATCTTTATGTTTGTTATCATCAAAATAGAGTTTTCATTAGTCAATAGCCAATTACATGTAGCTTTTGTGCCTTGAGAGACCTAGTTTGTAAACTTTGTACATAGTTTGTATTTATGAGAAATACCAACATTATGTATATTATCTTTCATTCATAGCTCATATTTTCTTATATAATGTTGTTATGTTATAGTCAAAATGTTTTAGTAGTTAGTATCATGCCTAGATCTAATTAATGTGGTATAATACAGATTATACTAGTGTTATTAAACATAGGATGTTATATTATGGTATTAGAGTAGTTCATCCTGTTGAGCTGGGGTATGGACTAACTATGCTTATGCATGTTTAGAAGTTCCTTTGTATGTTATGCATTTCTTTGTCTCTTGTTAGAGATGTTTAAATAGAATTACATGACTTGCCTTAGGTTGGATTGTTATTAGTTACTGTTACACAATTACATGACATTGAGGATTGATCAACTAAATATGTATTATTCTCTGTGTATAGGAAACTATGGCACTAACAAGGAGAACCCGGGAAACTAGGAACTCTACTAGTGAAGGTCCGAATATAGCTGAGGCTGTGATGGCAATGGTCATTGTGATGCAAAAGTAGACGACTGTATCTGTCAACACAATGAGAGTATAAGCAGTTGTAACTACAAGGATGTTTGAGCAAATAGGAAACAATGAAGCAACACAACTGGCGCAACCTCAGTTAGCGCAAGTGGTGCGAATGGAAAGAAATCAGGATTTTCATGATCTTTTGGAGTTTTGGAAGGCTAGTCTTCCATCCTTCTGAGGGGAGTATGATCTAGTGAGAGCCAAGGAGTGGTTAATAGCGAAAGCCGAGGAGTGGATAATAGAGTTAGAGAATATCTTTGCGGTGATTGTAACATCCTAATACTGATAACTTGATATATTCACCGTATATAAGGGCACATAGTACTAGCTATGCTACTTCTGACTTATAACAACAATCTAACCCATAACATTCATTTACATAAATAAATATGGAGAGCTTGGCAACAAAAAGTTATATACATATATCATTAGCCTCACAAAGGCAAATTGTAATACATAACTGTATACAATCTCAAAGCAGAGTAAATAAATACAAGCTTAAACTCAAAAGAAACAAAATAAACTACTCTAGTTCTTTTGCTTCTGCTTCTTCTCCTTTCCCTTAGTAGGGCCTTGACTTGGATTTACATGGAAACATAATCAGGGTGACAATTCTCAGTATAAGCATTGTAAACCAATGTTTATTCATTCGTAATACACTGTACTTGCAACAAGTATATGAGCCACTGCTTAACACTATTAGAATACAAATATACACTATGTAGTATTCACAATACAAGCTATAATCTTATACTCGAGTCTATAACTATCAATGATATCAAACAAGTGCTTATACAAATGTAAAACATCATCAATGCTAGGCAACTGCCCATACAACTTTCAACAGATGCAATGCTGTCATGAAGTATGCTTATGTTGGGAAAATGTACTAATAATATGATTATACAATGCTAGTGCAAGTTTTGGTTTTAGAAAATATATGTTACTTGCTTGATTCCTTGGAACCGTGTTCACTTGTATATTCTAGGTAGGTTAGGCAAAATAGCCCTGACACTACCTGGTAATAAGTGGATTCCTTCCCTTCACTAAAGTAAGAGTACTGTTACCACTCCTATACCGGTAACCTGACCGTAATAGCAATATTGCTAAGAGAATTTAGATCCAACACCTCATTCTCGGGTCACATGATTGTGTACACTATCTAATGTTACAATACATAGGAGTAAGCAAGTTAAGAAAACATGCAAGAAAATTTCCACATTTGTCATAGCACAAGGTTCTCTATAACCAAGTGGAAGGGCAATACCAATAACTTAAGATTCTAACTCAACTTATCACACAAAGTTAGGAGAATCAAGTCACTAGTATTCTGGTGTCCAATACCTCATACCATCACTCCACAAGTGAATTCAAAGTCAACCTCGAGTTGAACAAGGTCCTAGGTACCACTCTAAGGCATTCCAACACACAAGGAAGCTCAAAGTCTTCAAAAATCCCATATATGCAAGGAAGATACTTCCTCTATGAAACACTTCTATTAGTGTCTCAATATACTTAAAAACACATAAATGAGGGATTCCAACAAATAGGGAACTCCAATTTCCCAAGATAAACACTCTGAAAGTTTTTGTGTTTAGGTGATTAGGCACACATTATCTCAGCGACTAAGCGCCCTATGGCAGAAACACTCCCTTGTTTCATCTGTCACTGGGCGTATAAGCGCCCAAAACTTGAGTGATTAATCGGTGACATTCAGAGCCTTCTGGCCTCAAGCACTTAGGTGCTCACAAACTGGGCGATTAAGTGCCTTGCACATAGAAGCTCTCTGGCCTTCACTGATTAAGCAGTCAAAACTGGGTGATCAGGCGCCCGATACTTGAAACTTCACCCACTATTCCATTAGTTTCCGAACCAGATTTTAACACCTAGAATCATGTTCTAAGAGTCCTCCAACACCATTAAAGGTCTCTAAGTTAAGAGAAACTATCAAACAACTTATCCACATGTCACCTCAAAAAAATGTTTTAACCCACCCATTCATAACATTCATTTGCTTAACTCATGGATATAAGGTTCCAAGGATGCAACCAAGCTTTCAAACAACCAACAAACACATTCTAACTCAGTTTGGAACATCAAGCAAGTCCTTAAATTATTCCAACATCCCAAACCATAGAAAACTCCAAAAACCTTTTTTTTCTATAACTCAACATGCATTAAACAAACATGGAGAGAAGAAAGATGGAGCTTGGAGATAAGAAACAAGAACCTCTACCTCTTGTAGTATGGATGATGGATTCAAGCTTTTGCTTTGCCTTTAGCCTTCCTTCTCTTTTACTCTTCTTTTCCTCTCTTTTTCTCTTCTCCCTTAGCTGCCTTTGGTTTAAAGAATGTGAGAGTGATGAGAATGAGAGAAAAGTCAATGAAATGGAGTTAGGATGGTCGTAGAACATAAGGAAAACTTAAGACTAAAAAGATATTTTGAAGCAAATATTATATCTGTTAAAAATATTTAGATTTCTCCAAATCTAGTTTTTCATCTTTTAGTAACTTTTAAATAAATACTAAGATTCATTAAAAAAAGTTGTTTCACCATTATCATAAATTTCTATATCTATTGCTAGTCAATCCGGCATTAAATGCAAAACCAATATGCTTAAAAATACCAAACTAACTCGGATTATTCTCAAATTTTAACTATATCATAGTTCACACATTTGTGACCTAGAAACAAATTATTCATATTTATTTCTATTAGCTAAGCCATTTAAGCTAATTTATGGGTCCTTTTAGGCTACTTTTCACCTTTCGGGTTGCAGTAAAGTGCTTAAACTATCTTAAATTGTCACAAAATTAAATAGGCATGTTAAGCAAGTATTAAGGTACTTTTGTAACTATTTACAAGTATAACATATTTTTGGGAATGTTACATTTCTCTCCTCCTTTTTAAAATTTTTCCTCCAAAATTCAGTTTACCACATATCAGATACGATATCATACTCGAAAGAATCTCACCTTTCCTTAGTGATACCTTACTGAATTAAAACACCAACAAACAACTCAAATTGTATAAAACCTACAAGAATATCTTCATGAGTTTGCAACTAATGGCACATAATAGGATACCTTACATAGGGTCGGATGATTAAGCCTCCTCTATTCTGACTGGAGTATACACCCTTCTTGGAGTTTGTGGCCTAGGGTCGGGCATAACTCCTTACCTCTGTCAATACCCCCTCCCATAATGCCCCGGTTGACCACACACAAAACACACCACACAAGGTATATCGCCATGTGGCCTTCCACACATAGGGCATTCTGGCTCTAAGGTTTTCACCTGAACTTGCTCATCTTCATTGTCTTCATCATCTTCTGAAGAACTGGATGTAGAAACACTTTCTTTATACTCATCTAGTGGATAACTGGGTGTAGAAACACTTTCCTCATACCCATCATTCACCCATTTTCTCTTTTGAAGGTCATGAGATCTTCGCTCCTTTTGAGGTTTACCATCATGACCCTCAACAATTCTACATTTGTTCACCAAAACTGTGAAATCCCGGATCTCAAAAGGTTGGATCACCTTCTGAATGTCCTTTCTCAATCATTCTTCAAATTTAACATACTTCCAACTCTTGCTTAGGTTAACTTTGATACAGGATGAGAACTTTGACAATTCATTGAACTTGGCCACATACTGACCAACAGACATCTCGACTTGCTCCAACCTCAGAAATTCCATTTCCTTTACGTTCTGTAGATTTTTTGGAATATACTTCTCCAGAAACGAATTCTTAAAGATCTTCCACGTAACAAGAGTCCCCGATGCCTCGAAAGCTCTCTTGATGTCCATCCACCAATCCTCTACCACTCCTTCTAGCATATAAGAAGTAAAAAGCACCCTTTACTCGTCTGAGCAAGCCATATTAGTAAAAATCTTTTCCATATCTTTGAGCTAACCCTCAGCTCTATCTGGGTCATACTCCCCCTTGAAAGAAGATGGATTAGATTAGCTGAACTCTGAGAGGTCTTGGAAAGTCTGATTTCTTTCAACTACCTATTTGTTTGGTTGCCCCAATTGATGTAGTGGTGGTGTAGGATGTTGATGCTGGGTCGCACCCATCCTCTCAAACATCGTAGATGTAGCAGCTGTTTGCTCTCTGATAGCATCAACGGCTGCGACTGTTTACTTTCTCATAGCATCAGCAATCGTGATTGTTTGATTCTCATAGCATCCACCGTAGCCATAAAGGCTCCAACATGTCTGGGCCTTCATTAGCTGAGTTCTTATTCCCTCGGGTTCGCCTTGGAGACGTCATAGTTTCCTGTACATACAGAACAATACATATTGAGCTAATCATTCTCAATATCATGTAACCGTGTAATAGTAGCTATCAACAGTCATACCAAAGGCAAGTTATACAGTTCTATCAAAACATCTAATACGAGAGACAAAGATATGCACAACAACACACACATAGGAATTCCTAAACATGCCTAAGCATAGTCAGTCCATTCCTCGCCTCAATAGGATGAATTACTTTGATAGAAAAATGTAACATCCTTGTAACACCCCAAAAATTACTTGTTTCATAATATATATTTATTTTATAATATTTGTGAATTTTTTTAAAATTATTTGAATTATTTGATTATTTTAATAAATTTTTCATTTTACGTGCACGATGAGAAGGGCAGGGAAAATGAAATATTTTCCCCAAGGCCGAAAAACCTTGGATTATTGGTTTGATGTGGATTGTGATTAAAAATAATATCAAAAATAGTTGCCAAGTTCCATCAACAATATAAAAATCATGCAACCAGTTGTAGTAAGCAAGGGTCGATCCATAGAGAACTAATTCAATTAACACTAAAACTGAATCCTAATTCAAACTCTAAAACATTAAACAGTAAAAAGGGGTTTTGTTAATTAAAGCTAAAAACAGAAGTTGAATGAAAATCAATAACAGTACACACGATTTGAAATATCAATTTAAAGACAATGGTTAAGAGATCAAATCCACCACTAGATTTATATGATTATACTAACTCACATATTCTTTATACCAATATAACTAATTATGTTTACATGCAATAGTGAGATGAAATCTCTGTTTTCCTTAGGTTTTGATTAATTTAGCAACTGCTCAAATTAGATCCTAATCACTAGTTAGTTATAAAGCAACCACTCTTATCCCTACCCAATGATTGCATTAAGATTTAGAAAATCAATCACACCAAGATCTAATCACACTCTGGGATTGAATTACTTGGATCATATGCTTCACTAGTCTTACCACCATAACCGCGCATAGCAATCCTAGTTTTACCACTTTCGAAAATAGCAATGAGTATAAAAACCTTTATACCGAATTAAGATTAGAAACATATGAATAAAAACACAACTGAATTGATATAAAGAGATATATAAGGTTCATATAATTAATACTAGGGTTTCATCTTCCCTTAACCAAATAAGAAAACTAGCCACACTTAGCAAATTCAAAAATTGAAGAAGAATTAAAGAAAGACATTGTTCAGAATAAAAGAAGAAAAGAAAACTAAAGATCAAACTAGTTTCCAAGGATTTAGATTGATTGATCTTCGATCGCTCAAATTTGAGTCTCCAATCTTGAATTGAATCTCCCTCTTTCTTGGTCTTTGTAATTCCTTCAGTTTCTTGATGGCTTCTAGTCTAGAGATATCCTTTAGGGGCTCTAGGCAACCCTATTTATAAGTTTGGATACCTAATTCAGCATCAAAATTTGAATTTAGGTTTCTGAACCGATGACACGGGCTATGTCATATGACACGGCCCTACCCATGTCTGAGTCTGGTAACATACTTCCAACTAGTTTAAAAGTCAGAGAAGAACACGGCCTAGCCCGTGTTAGATGACATGACCATGTTATTAGTCAAGGCTCAAAGCTGAATTCCCTTGTGAAGACAGAGATGTACATGGACTACCCCGTGTCATATGACACAGGCCATGTTGACCAAAAATAGGATTTGACCCAGCCTTGAGGTAGTCAGAGGAGTACACAGCCTACCCCGTGTCATATGACACGGGCCGTGTCAATCACTTTCTTCAAATGCAACCTTGATTCTTCATAAATGCTCTTCTTCCTTTACTTCTAAGGGTAAAATTGATCTTCTTAAGTATTCATCTCTCTCCTCAAATGGTCATCAAGCTTGGTTTGATGCTAATGGACTCAAACACTCAAAGATCTCCTGAAAAGCATAATTCATTTATGAGTGTTTATAACCATATTTAAGCATAGTTTCACAATAAACATCTAATTAAGCTCTATATTAGAAACTTAGCTAAATGTCAATAATTGAGCATATATGGAGTCCAATTAGATCAAACAAAAGGTATTTAAGATACTGAAATTATCAACAGATCAAATACCCCCACACTTAGCCTTTTGCAGTCTTGGGCAAAAACATAGAATCAAGCACATGCTTCCCAATAGGTAATGAAAGTACTAAGCAATGAGCAAATACCTACACATGTTAGTCCTTTCAAGGAATCTAAGCAATCAGAAATTTCCTTTTTCAATAATCCAAATCAGCAAGTTAGGTTAATTAAATATCAGGGTTAAATCAACATGGTAAATCCTCACTGATATACTCTTTTTCACTCAAGTGTTTTGGGGTTGTATTTACTCTCAACCAACTCATGAAGACATGCCCTATCATAGGCTTGACAAGCCTCTACTTCTCCACCACCTAAGCCACATGCACACAAAGATCAAAAGGTCTTTAATCAGGTTATAACAGGGTCAAGGTCAAGGTAGGATATATCAAGGATAAGCAAAATTAGACCATCGAAAATAGAAGAGCAAAAGGGAATATAAAATTCAAAAGCTTTTGCAAAATCACCCCTGGACTTTTCAATCCATCTTCACTTTTTGCTTGACTTTCTTCATTCAACAATTAACTTTACCATTCTCTTTTTCATTTCTTTCTTTTCTCTTTTGAGAGTTTTTTTTTATTTATAAATGCTTTGCATCACAATGTAATCACCCCCACTCTTATTCAAATATAATTCCCAACATAATTATCAAGCTCTTCTACTCCCTAAGGTAGGGTAGCAATGGTTTTTTACTATTAGGCTTGTATTGAGCTATAATAAAAAGAAAGGACGTCATTTAGGCTCAAAGGGGTTAAACAATGGATCAAAATGCAAGGACAACTATTTGGTTTGTATCTGAAAGAAAGAAATGCCTTTATCATCTAAAAAATGTGCAGTGGTCATTTGCAGTTTAAAAGAGAGTCAAATCAAGTTCTGAAGAGCATATAATCACAAGTGGGGAATCACACAACAAAGAACAGAAATGACTTAAAATTAGCCATTCATATCAAGGCCCAAAAACTCACTAGGTCAAAATTTTATCATATTTTTTGAATCAACCCTTTCAATTTTCAAAACCTCTTAACGTGGGTTTAGAAGCAAGAAAGTCAGCTCCTTTAAGGTTAAAAAGCTATCAATAAAAATTAATCACTTGCTCATTGCTCAACTCACTCTAAAAACTGGTTAGAAAGACATGCACCAGATATGTAATTAAGATCAGAATGTGCAATTATGGTCAGACCCCTCACACTTAAAATAGACAGTGTCCTCAATGTTAAAGCATACACAATAGAGAAAATGAATACGAGTAAATCAACAGAGCAAATGCAAAAACATAAGAAGAAACTGATTCTAGTATCATGAAGCACAGTTAAATCCAAAATGGAAACCAATACAATGTCCAATAAGCCAGTCAAAATCAAACACAATATCTCAAAATAAAATGGAGATACATCTGGATAGGGGAGGGGGGTAAGAGAAGTGTAGAAGCAAGATATCAAATTTGCCATCATTGGCATCTATCATCTAATCACGAGAGGCCTCCAATGCCTGAAAACGGTCTTCTAATCTTTGGAAGTGAGCAGCATGGTCCAGCTCTAGGTGGTCAAGATGAGCCAAAATATGATCATAGGATGCAGCGCCAGGATGAGTAGAGGGGCCTGCATCATCAGCAAACTCCGGAGGGGCAAACTCTAGAGGTGGCGAGACCACAGCATCCTCCTGGGGCTCAGGGATTAGAGCTGGCCTAGGTAGGACATCTCCATTAGCTCCGAGCAAGAGGAGAGCACCATGTTGACAGATACATAGCTTCATAGCCACCAGAATGGCCCTATCAATAGCACTGGGACCCTGGACCGGAGCCTCCTCCAGCAGGTCTAGATAATCATAACGGGCAGCAATAGTACAAACATACCCCCTAATTCCCCAAGCACTATACGACTAGCTTTAGTGGTCCCTATATGTTGAAAGTGATTACAAAGCCAATACCCTCCATTTACGGGTGCCCCCTCAATCATGTAATGTAGAAAAAATAATTCAGATCGGCTGATGGTGCCTTGGCTTTCCCCCTACCATAGATGATATTAGCTAACCATTTCTGAATGTATCTATGTGCAAGGGACCTCAGCCTAGAGGCCTTAGAAACCTTAGGGTCATATCTACCAGACCCAGCCACAGTCAGAGCAGTCCACACATGATCAGGATTAAAACCACGGGGCAGCATATTGTGCCCCTCAGGAAAACCAAAAATGGCACGAAACAAGTGAATGCCAATGGTATGAAGGGTGCCTAGTACCCTAAATATGATCTCACCAGGCCATGCAATTTGATCACTCAAGGGATACAATTTACAAGTGAAACTAGATGAGAAGTCCCTAGTCAGCTCAACATATGTAGGCCTATTCTATGAAGGAGAGGGGGTTGCTGAACTTGAAAACACGGGCCGTGTCACTTGACACTGCCCACCCCGTGGTCTCCTCTGTGAAGGTATCGCCCTTGGGTTTATAAGGACACGGGCTGTGTCACCTGACACGGCCTACCCCGTGTACCTCTCTGTGAAAAAATAGGGTCTGTTGCCCATGAAATTTGGTTTGTGAATAGCTGGGGGTTACTGTCATGGGAACACGAGTCGTGTCAAGTGACATGGCCTACCCCGTGTTGGCTTCTGACTTGGAAATTCACTCTAATTTGCTCATAATGACTATATGCACTTAACAAACCATTAACTCATGCAATCAAACCCAAACTTAGCAATTCAAAACATAAATAGTGGCAAAGATTCTGGTATCATCAGGCAAGAAACATATCAAAATGGACTGAATTATGAAGCTAAACAAAAAAAAAATACTAAAACAACATAAAATAAAAAGGAAAAGGAAAGCAAATCTGGTTGGGTTGCCTCCCAATAAGCGCTTAGTTTATTGTCCTCAGCCAGGCATTATGACACTCCTCAATGTTCTGCATAAGATGGATGGAGAAGAGGCATGTCCTCAACTTCTAAATTCTCGAGAAGCTCATGGTAAGGCTTGAGACGGTGTCCATTGACCTTAAATGTCTTTTCAGATGCCTCATTCATGATCTCCACTGCACCAGAAGGAAAAATAGTAGTTACTACAAATGGTCCAATCCATTTAGAACGTAGCTTACCTGGAAACAATTTGAGTCTGGATTGGTATAGCAATACTCTTTGGCCTTTGTTGAAGCTTTTCCTAGAGATCATGTGATCATGGAATGCTTTAGTTTTAGCCTTCTAAATGAGGGCACTCTTAAAAGCCTCGTTCCTCAGTTCTTCTAACTCTTGTATTTGGAGCTTCCTTTGCTTTCCAGCACCTTCCAAGTCCAAGTTAACTTACTTGATAGCCTAGTAAGATCGATGTTCCAGCTCCACTAACAAGTGACAAGGCTTCCCATACACTAATCGGAATGGGGACATGTCAATTGGTGTCTTGTATGCAGTCCTATAAGCCTATAAAGCATCATCAAGTCTAGTACTCCAATCTTTACGCGTTGGATTCACAATCTTTTCAAGGATAGACTTGATCTCCCAATTGGACGCTTTAGTCTGCCCATTCGTCTGTGAATGGTAGGGAGTAGAAGTCCAGTGCACCACACCATATTTCTTCAAGAGGGCCTCAAAATTTCTGTTGCAAAAATGAGTTCTTTGATCACTAATGATGGCTCTTGGATTCCAAACCTGGAGAAAATATTAGACTTCACAAAATCCACAACAGCTTTAGAGTCATCAGTCTTAATGGCCTTAGCTTCCACCCATTTAAACACATAATCATCAACTAAAAGAATATAGGAGAAACCAAAAGTGGGAGGGAATGGTCCCATGAAGTCAATGCCCCAAACATCAAAGATTTTCACAAAGATTATTAGAGTTTAAGGCATTTGATTTCGCGGACCAATATTACCTGTTCTTTGATAGCAGTTACATAACTTACAGAAGTTATAAGCATCCTTAAAGATCATGGACCAGTAGAAACCATTGTCAAGTACTTTGTTGGCTGTCCTCTTCATGCCAAAATGTCCTCCACATGCGTAGGTATGACAAAAAGAGAGAACAGAGTGAGTCTCTAAATCCAGAATGCATCTCCGAATCACTTGATCCTCATAATGCTTCCAAAGGCAAGGATCATCCCAGATATAATACTTGCAATCAGTCCTCAGCTTATCTCGCTACGCCATGTTCAAGCTCTTCGGAAAGTCCTTGGAGGCCAAGTACTTGGCAATATCAATATACCAAGGGATTGAAGTCTCAATAGCCAATAATTGCTCATCCGAGAAATCCTCTTGGATAGGTGTCTCCTCCTCCTCAATCACTAACCTACTCAAATGGTCTGCCACCAGGTTCTCGCTCCCCTTCTTGTCTTTAATCTCTAAGTCAAACTCCTGGAGCAATAGAATCCATCTGAGCAATCTAAGCTTTGCATCCTTCTTTGGAAGTAGGTACTTCAAAGCTGCATGATCAGAGAAAAGAATTACTTTAGAACCAATTAAATATGATCTGAATTTTTCTGAAACAAAAACCACAGCTAGAAGTTCTTTCTCAGTAGTAGAGTAATTCAATTGAGCATCATTTAGGGTCCTTGATGCATAGTAAATAGCATAAAGCAACCTATCCACTCATTGTCCTAGGACAGTCCCTACCACAAAGTCACTGGCATCACACATTATCTCAAAGGGCAGCTCCCAATTAGGTGGCCTAATGATAGGCACTGTAGTCATCAACTCCTTGAGTTTGGTGAAAGCTTCCATGCACTTTTCATTAAAATGGAATGGGACGTTTTTCTAAAGCAGTGTACAAAGGGGCAAAGATATCTTGGAGAAGTCCTTGATGAATCTCCGATAGAATCCTGCATGACCAATAAATGAGTGAATCTCCTTCACACAAGTGGGCGGGGCAAGGAACACACAAGTTCTACCTTAGCTTTATCCACCTCGATTCCCTAGCAGAGATGACATGACCTAACACTATACCCTCTTCTACCATGAAGTGATATTTTTCCCAATTCAATATAAGATTAGTGTCAATGCACCTCTTCAAGACCAATTGCAAATGCTCCAAACAGCTTTCAAATCCAATCCCAAATAAACTGAAGTCATCCATGAAGACCTCTATAATATTCTCTATATAATCAGAGAATATACTCATCATGCACCTCTGAAATGTCCCTTGTGTATTGCACAATCCAAAAGTCATTCACCTATATGCAAAGGTTCCAAAGGGATAAGTAAAATTGGTCTTGTCCTGCTCTTCTAGGGCAATAGTAATCTGATTATAGTCTGAAAATCCATCCAGAAAGCAGTAGTGAGTATGACCAGCTAATCTCTCCAACATTTGATCAATAAAAGGCAAAAGGAAGTGGTCTTTTCAGGTGGCTGCATTTAATTTCTGTAATCTATGCAAACACGCCACCCAAATTGTAGCCTAGTGGGAATAAGCTCATTCTCAACATCTTTTACCACAGTAATCTCCAATTTCTTTGGTACTACCTGGACCGAGCTTACCCACTCACTATTAGAAATGGGGTAAATCACCCCCACACTTAGGAGCTTCAGTATCTCTTTCTTCACAACTTCCATCATAGGAGGATTCAATCTCCTCTGAGGATCGCGCACTGGTTTAGCTCCCTCCTCCATTAAAATCTTATGCATGCAAATGGAGGGGCTGATTCCCTTGATATCCGCTATAGTCCAACCAATGGCCATCTTATGCTTCTTCAAAATAGCCACCAATTTCTCCTCTTGCTCTTGGGTGAGTGACTTAGTAATGATCACTGGAAGTGTGTCCTTCTCTCCCAATAATATATATTTAAGATGAGCTGACAACTCCTTGAGTTCCAACTCCGGTGCTTGTACAATAGAAGGTTTAGGTGCATCATTAGTAACTGGTAGCACAACATATGAAACATCATGCCCTTCTGTAGTGGAAGAGAACTCATGCAAGGCTGCTACTACATCATGAATATCCTCGCCCCATAGCTCTCCTTCAACATCTTTCTTCTCATCCTGTAACTCTAAGCTGTGAGTCAAAACTGTATCAAGTGCATTAAAATGGTTAGACTCAAATGCAGTAGAGATTAAAGAATCAAAGCAATCAAAAGAATCAAGTAAACAAGTAGAGTGCACATCACTAGGGTATCTCATTGCCTCAAAGATGTTGAATCTGATCAACTCTCCATCAAATCCCATGGTCAGTGTCCCTGAATGCACATCGATCTTTATCTGAGAAGTCTTCAAGAATGGTCTCCCCAATAAAGTAGGAGTAGAGTTGGGGGATTTGTCTTCTTCCATATCCAGCACATAGAAGTTCACCGGAAATACTAATTCATTCACCAGCAGAAGTACATCCTCAACAACACCCTTCGGGTATACGTTAGATCTATCAGTCAATTAATTGATAACACCAGTTGGTTCTAGAGGACCAAGATATAAGGATCCATAAATAGAATAAGGCATGACATTTATAGATGCACCTAAATCTAACATTGCCCATTCAAACCTTGTGTTACCTATTGTGCATGGTATGGTGAATATGCCAAGATCCTTACACTTAGTTGGGAGTTTTTTTTTATTAAAAACAACTAAAACATTTGCTCCCACTTGGACCCTCTCATAACCCTTTAACTTCCTTTTGTTAGTGCACAATTCTTTTAGGAACTTAGCATACCTAGGCATTTGCTTAATGGCATCTAACAAAGGAATGCTAACTTCCATTTTCCTAAAAGTCTCTAAGATCTCTTTTTCTGCTTCATCTTTCTTATTCTTAGCCAATCTACTAGGAAACGGGGCCTTAGTGACATACTTAGGGAGTGGGTCAGAAATACTTACCTTAGGGCCTTAGAGTGTTGCCCCTTCTCGTCTAGCTCCTCAGGATCTTGAGCTTTCTTTTCAATGGTTGGTGAGGAAGAAGTAGACTCATCTAATGTCTTTCCACTTCGAAAGGTAACTGCACTAGCATTTTCCCTCGGATTCACCTCCGGTTGCGAGGGAAGCTTCCCAGAAAGCTGACTCTGAACCTTGTTGATTTCAGTGGCTAACTGCCCCACTTGGTTCTGCAAGTTGTTAATGATGGCCTTTGTCTCTTATTGAAACTAAAAATTATTGGTGGCCATTTGTCTCGTTAACTCTTCCAATGAAGGCTCAGGTTGCCTTGGGGCTTGAACTTGTTGTTGCCTCAGAGGGAAGGGTGCTTGCCTTTGCTGAAATCCTTGAGGTCCTTGGGTTGGAGGTTGATTCTGGGGTTACTTTCCATAGCTAAAATATAGATGATCTCTCCACCCTGGATTATATGTATTGGAGTAGGGGTTGTAGTTTTTGGATGGTCCAGAATATCCCCTTACTACCTTAGCTTCCTCATTTGTGTCCTCTTGCAGAGTGGGACACATATCGGTGGGATGTCCTGAAGAGCAACAAATCCCACAAGCATGTACCAGTGCTTTCCCATTGTCCATCAGCTTCTGAACCGTGGTAGTCAACTGGATCATTTGTTGCTACAAACTAGTTATGTCAGCCTCTTTAACTGCTCTCTGTAACGCCCCTTTTCTGGAGGGAACGTCACATTGTCAAATAAAATAAAATGCGGAAATTAAATAATTAATCACTTAAGACCCGGTTTAAATAATTAAAGGTTGAATTACCTGATACTTTAATATGTAAAAATATAAAGTATATATTTTTTTTCTTATAATAATGATGACAATGCGGAATGTTAATTACCATAAAATAAAACAATAAACGAAATTTCATCTGAATAACATACATACATATACTTAAATATAACGGTGTTTTAGTTACAAGCCTGGAATCAATCCAAAAAGCAAAACTATACCTGCCTATGGATTTACATATCAACACTACTCCAGAATAACAAAATATACAACCCATAAGACAAAAATACCATCAGGCCCCCAAAATAAACGACTGGAAGCCATCAGTAGCTACCAGTGATGTCAATCCCTCATGTGAGGAGGAATCGTGTTAGGATCCTCTTCAGGTTCCTCTTCGGGGTCGTCCTCAGGGACTTCCTCGGGATCTTCCTCAGGATCTTCCTCATCATCAGAGGAAATCACCATAGGAATAGCAGAGACACGGGACGGGGCCCGAGCTGTAGAATCAAATGAGTCTTCACGCGGGTTGTGGAAACGAGAACCCCACATCTCACGAATGGGTAGATAGAACTCTAGACGTAGTCGAATATGGCAGGTGAGAACCGGCATCTCGTGTCGCCTCCATCTCCAAGCAAATGCTAGTCGAGGTACGGCCACCCGCTTGAAGGTTTAGTAGCACTGACCTCCTTGCCGTCGTCTTCGACAAATATAAGGTATATACAAATAGTGCACAATAGCAATACAGAAAAGAGGTAAGATATCCTACCATCAATACTAATACAGCAACCAAGAACCAAACGGCGCATAGCGCCCACGTAGCATGTAGAGGCAATAAATAAATTTCTAAACAGATAACCAGTCAGGCAGTCATCAACAGGGATAATGAATAAGTCATAATATCCAGACAGTTAAATCCAGGCAGTTAAATCCAGACAGTTAAATCTAGGCAGTTAAATCCAGGCAGTTAAATCCAGACAGTTAAATCCAGGCAGTCCATAATAATAATAGCAGTCAACCATTCATAGTATACAAAACAGCATCAATAAATAAATGTATGATAATGTGATGCATATGCATGGACGCCCAATATCCTACTCCATGGAGCTAGACACAAAATAGTCGGAGAGGAAGATCAGGAGACATGTACTGTATCTCGGCTGCCGAGGCCTTGTGCTATATAAACATATATATATTTTCCACGTGCACATCATGGCATTGTACAGACAGTCCGCGCTCAATCGCGATATAGGAGTGTCTCGGTCCGGATCATCGGTGCGTTTGCATCGGTCTACCCCACAGTGCGAAGAGCTACCAACCGCCTATTGCGAGGAACCCGCACCCCGACGCCCCCAAGGTCATCAAAGACCTACACTAGTCTATTCGCACCCGCACAAAAGGTGTGTTCAATCTCCTAGGCAACTTGGCCTTACAATAGTCCATAGGACATTTCAATGCATAAAATATTATGCGTCATGATGATAATTCAAAATATGATAATCATCACATAATATGCCATAATTGGCCAAGAGAGTACAAATATGCAAATTAGCATTCAAGAGAACCCATCATTAGAATAGCATCAATTTAAAGTCAAGAAGCACATTTTAGGTTCATTATGGATTTCCTAAAACCCTCCAAGTTTCACACTCTCTTGTTCTTTTCTTCTAGTAACCTCAAGTCTTATAATAATTATCTCATTGGCTCATTGAGGTTTATGAAACCCTTAATTTCTTGTACTCTTTAAATACTTGTAATTCAAGTTATGGGTTATGAAGTTTTAGCCCAAATCTCACTTAGAGGCCGTGGCTTTCCCAAGGTCTCAAGTAAGTCATGTTCACATGATTAGTCCCATTTAAGTGTTACTTGATCCAAATTATTTGATCACTATGATTACCTTCCAATTCTTGCTTATTTCCTAAGTCTTAACCATAATTCATTATAAGGATTAATGTTACAAATTATCTTCTATTAACCTTTACTTAATTTCTTGATTAACTCAAGTCATAGTATCTCACAATTTTAGTCATCATTCCCCTCATTCAAGCCCCTCATAACCGTGACACTCAAGGGGTTACTAGATTACCATTTTCTTTTCATTAATTTGTCCTTCCTTTACTCAATTTACCTAGCATCATTCTTGACATAAATTCCATCCAAGTTCAGCCCACAAAACAGCCCCAAGAACCATGGGACTTCTAGCCAAAATTTTCAGATTTTAGTCCACTTAACTTGCCCTTATTTCCTTGTCTTAATTAAGCTTTACATTGATCAAAATTTTAACATAATTTCCCATACTTTCCAGCCAAAACCGTGGCACTCTTAGGGATTCACACAACCAGAATTTTGTTCCACTTAAACCAACATTAACCACTTGATTTAGTGAGTCTTACATTGCTCAAAAATTAAGCACCAAACCCATACATTTTCCAAGCCAAAACAGCCCAAAACCGTGGCCTTCTCATGATGTCCAAGAACCAGAAAATTCAGCAAGCCAACATGGATTCCAAACACAAGCATACATGACTAAACAACCATTTAATCCATTTCTCAAAGCTAAACTAAGATAGCAATCAAGTGAGCAAATTTACAAGCACATTCAAGAATAACCACTATGTGGTTTCTCTTCCAAAAATCAAATACAAGGTCCCTAGTTGCTAAAGAGGTTGAGGGGATTAATCTTCCTCTTACCAAGAAGAAGAACCAAGAACACTTCCAAGACCCTTTTGATTTTCGGATTTTGCCTCCAAAAACCCTAGAAAATGCAACATGAATTAGAACAAGGTAATGGTGTGAAAATGAAGAAGAGGATAGCCATTAAACCAAGGTGAAACCAGAAAATGAAAATGGAGTTAAGTTCGAAATTTTTCCAGCCATGGAAGCTCACCTTCAAAGCTTGAAAAGAGGTTGAAGATGGAAGCTTTCCTTGAAACTTCAAGCACAAATGTTGAAGAGAATGAGTAGGAGATTAAGAAAGTATGATCAAGTATTGTTTTTGTGATGGTTGGGGAAATGGGAAAGTGGGTCTGAGTGAGGTGAGTGGGAGAGAAAGAAAGAAATGTTGAAGAAGACAATAGAAGAGGAAGAACGTAAATGAAGAAGGAAATAGGCTTTTGGGTGAATAAATGATGTAATGTGATATTTGGTTAATTAAAACCAATTCCTCCCCTTTTCCAAACAGCAGCAGACGTGAAAGAGAGAGTGTGAGTGGGAGGTCAGAATTTTGGCTTCCAAAGGAAGCTAATTGGTTGAGTCAAAGCTTGGGTCAAAGCTTGTCATGGAAGCTTAGAATAAAATACTATTAAATTTGAATTAAAGTGATTTAATTTGACACAATGTGAATTGCATTAAAATAATGTGATAGTATTTTTATTACACACTATTATCCAATAGATAATAGTTACAGTTGACAAAAATCAAAATTTAATTAATCTGACAGATGAATTTTTCACTATATTGATTTATTTTATCTGTTAAGATTTCTCGGAAAAATGGTGCGAACCTCGTAAATTGTGTCAAGTCTCGGGTTTAGTAAGATCCCCCGTCGACTTATCCATAGTCCAAGGTTCACAGAGAAAATGTCACATTTTCTCAGTTCCGCGCAGTACGCACGCAAAACGAGGAATATAGTAAAATATTCGACGTTTCCGTAAAATTCCAGAAAAATTCCCATAAATCACAAATATTAGAAAATGACTATTGGTGATGAAATAATCAATTTTCGGAGTGTTACACTGGTCTCAGAAATTCTCAGCCCAGTGTGTACGCAAAACGAGAAATATATTAAAATATTCGACGTTTCCGTAAAATTCTAGAAAAATTCCTAAAAATCAAGAATATTATAAAATGACATTTTATAAATGAATGAACAGTTTTCGGGATGTTACACTCTCACTCCAGTGTCATTCCTGGAGCAGAATTATTAAGTGTTAGCAGCTATCCTTGAGATCAAATTCCTAGCCTCTTGAGGAGTCTTGTCAACCAAAGCTCCTCCACTAGCAGCATCAATCATGTTACATTCCATAATTAATAAACCCTCATAGAAATACTGGATCAGATGTTGCTCACTGATTTGATGTTGAGGGCAACTAGCACACAGTCTCTTGAATATCTCCCAGTAGTCATGTAGCGATTCCCCATGCCTTTGCTGGATGCCACAAATTTCTTTCCTGATGGTGGCGGCCTTTGAGGCAGGGAAATATCGGTCTAGGAAAGCCCAAGCTATGTCTTGCCACATCTAAATGGATCCGAGTGGCAAGTAGTATAGCCACTCCTTTGCAGAATCTATCAAAGAAAATGGGAAAGCCTTCAGCTTGACTTGTTCCACTGGGATTCTTGCAGGCTTCATGCTAGAACACACTACATGGATTTCCTTTAGATGCTTGTTGGGGTCCTCTCCGGCTAATCCATTGAAACAAGGTAAGAGATGGATCAAGCCGGACTTCAATTCAAAGGCCTCTTCATTTTCTGGAATTTCTATGCATAGAGGCTGTTGATCCAAATTTGGAGCACCCAACATCCTTAACGTATTTTCTGCCATCACTACTTCTTCAGGTGTCTCAGATATCTCAAATGCCTCAAAACTTGAAAGGTTTATGTGACGGGTAATTTCAATGTCAGCAAGCGTGAATTGGAGGGGGATTTGATTTTGCGAGCTAATTTGTTCAAAGTATTGCCTTAAGTTCCTCAATTGCTCGTTCACCTCTTCACCGGACATGAACACCTGCAAGATAGTTGAAAAGAATGACTGAAAGTATTAAAACTAAAATAAAAATAGAGAGAAAAATAGGAAACAAATTAATAATGCAATTGGACCCGAGTTCGATCCCCGGCAACGACGTCAAAATTTGGTTTGATATGGATTATTATTAAAAATAATATCAAAAATAGTTGCCAAGTTCCATACAAAATATAAAAACTTTACAACCAGTTGTAGTAAGCAAAGGTCAATCCATAGAGAACTAATTCAATGAACACTATAAACTGAATCCTAATTCAAACTCTAAAACACTAAATAGTAAAAAGGGGTTTTGTTAATTAAAGCTAAAAATAGAAGTTAAATCAAAATCAATAACAGTACACATGATTTGAAATATCAATTTAAAGACAATGATTAAGAGATCGAATCCACCACTAGATTTATATGATTATACTAACTCACATATTCTTTATACCAATATAACTAATTATGTTTACATGCAATTATGAGATGAAATCTCTGTTTTACTTAGGTTTTGATTAATTTAGCAAACGTTCAAATTAGATCCTAATCACTAGTTAGTTATAAAGCAACTGCTCTTATCCCTACACAATGATTATATTAAGATTTAGAAAAATAATTACACCAAGATCCAATCACACTCTAGGATTAAATTACTTGGATCATATGTTTCACTAGTCCTACCACTGCAATCGCGCGTAGTAATCCTAATTTTACCACTTTCAAAAATAACAACGAGTATAAAAACCTTTATACCGATTTAAGATCAGAAACATATGAATAAAAATATAACTAAATTGATATAAAGAGATATATAAGGTTCATATAATCAATACTAGGGTTTCATCTTCCCTTAACCAAATAAGAAAACTAGCCACACATGGCAAATTCAAAAATAAAAGAAGAATTAAAGAAAGACATTGTTCAGAATAAAAGAAGAAAAGAAAACTAAAGATCAAACTAGTTTCCAAGGTTTTAGATTAATTTATCTTCAATCGCTCAAATCTGAGTCTCCAATCTTGAATCGAATCTCCCTCTTTCTTGGTCTTTGTAATTCCTTTAGTTTCTTGACGGCTTCTAGTCTAGAGATATCCTTTAGGGGCTATAGGCAACCCTATTTATAAATTTGGATACCTAATGCAGCATCAAAATTTGAATTTAGGTTTTTGAACCGATGACACGGGTCGTGTCATATGACACAACCCTACCCGTGTCTGAGTCTGGTAACACACTTCCAACTAGTTTAAAAGTCAGAGAAGAACACAGCCTAACCCGTGTCAGATGACACGGCCGTGTTACTGGTCAAGGCTCAAAGCTGAATTCCCTTGTGAAGACAGAGACGTACACGGCCTACCCCGTGTCATATGACATGGGTCGTGTTGACCAAAAATAAGTTTGACCCAGCCTTGAGGTAGTCAGAGGAGTACATAGCCCACCCCGTGTTATATGACACGGGTCGTGTTACTCAATTTCTTCAAATACAACCTTGATTCTTCACAAATGCTCTTCTTCCTTTGCTTCTAAGGGTAAAACTAATCTTCTTAAGTATTCATCTCTCTCCTCAAATGGTCATCAAGCTTGGTTTGTTGCTAATGGACTCAAACACTTAAAGATCTCCTGAAAAGCATAATTCATTTATGAGTGTTTATAACCACATTTAAGCATAGTTTCATAATAAACATCTAATTAAGCTCTATATCATAAACTTAGTTAAATGTCAATAATTGAGCACATATGGAGTCCAATTAGATTAAACAAAAGGTATTTAAGATACTGAAATTATCAACAGATTAACTGTGGAAGCAGTGACAGGGGATCTTACTAAACCCAAAGCCGGACACAATTTACAAAGTTTTTGTTTTTTGAGATTTTGTCTGACAGATAAAATTTGGGTACACTCTATTATCCATTGGACAATAGATACCGACTTTGTTAACTAAGACTATTATTCATTTGATAATAACTTGTAGTAAAAATCTAGTAGATTATTTTTATCTAGTTACTTTTATGACATCATCTAAGTGATATCACCACATCACATCATTGGTTGACTTTTTTGGTGAAGTGAGAAACTTCTCAAGCAAGCTTTGGAGAAGCTTGCAAGAGAAGCTTGGCTTCCTTTTTCAAAGTATGTTGCACGGCCATAGCGGAAGCAAAAAGCTTCTTGGACAAGCTTCCTATTATCTTTTCATTTTTTATACTTTCCTATCACTTTCTCTCTCCTCACTCAAAAAGGTTTCTCACTTTTCTCTCATCTTCTTCTTCCTTTTCTCTCTACCATACCTCACGGTCACTCACCCAAAACCCACCATTTAATTTTTTTGATCCCACTCTTCTATAATCTTGAATCTACACTTCCTTTTAAGATCATCTAGTGTGAAGATTTTTTATTGTTCATCACTTTTCAAGCTTTCCTTCAAGCTAGGGCTTGGATATTTCTAAGGTAAATGTTTCACTTTTTTCATTCTTTTCCTTTTCTTCCTTCCAAAGCTTTAACTTTCATCCTTAGTTATTCTTTTCCATGTCTAAAAATGATGATTTTTGGCTAGGTCATTTTAGATTTTAAGGGGATTCTTGGAGGAGGAAGGTTATTTCAAAAACTCTACAAAAGTGGTTGGATATCTCCTAAGGTAAGAGGGACATTTCTCTTATCTACCTCCTATGGTAGTGAGGGATGTTTGGTTGTGTTGAGAGTGAAGGATCCATGTGAGGGTTCTTCACTTGATTTGTGTTTGATTCTTGGTGATTTTGTTGTTATTTTACCTTGTGTGATTTTGTGACTTGATGATGTTTATGATCTTGATGGTTGATATGAATCATTTACTTGAGATTCCTTGTGGAAATTAAGAAAATGGAGACCCTAATGTCCTAGAGGGCTCACGGCCAAGAGGCCTAAATAAGGCATTCAAGATAAAAATGCTATGTTAAATTGAAACCTAAGTGTTAAGATGAGAAAAGAAGTGGATTGAGGATTGATAATATTGAGTGAGTGGTAAAATAAATTTAGTCTCTTAGATAGAGAGAGGTTTCGGCCTTGAGAGGAAAAAAATAGGTGAGGAAGAGAATTCACAATAAATTAGAGTACTTTTAGGGCTTATGGAGAAAAAGAAATGAATTTGTGAAATCAATGCAATATGGTTTCCTTTTTTGTATTTTGTGAGAAGTGTGAGGAAAAATCACCTAGAGGAACTTAACTAGGAGGGTTTTAATTTAAAGTAAATCTTTATGTTAATTTTCAAAAGTTCCAAAAAGAAGGATTCGTGAGAATTTACCATGAAGTTGAGAATGATGATTTCTAAATTAGCACAATGGAAGTGCTTTATGAATATATGGAATAGCCTTGTGCTATCGGCTCGACGTACTGGATCGAGAAATATCAATGGTTGACTTAAGCCTGTTGTGGCTCTTTTAATGGAATATATATGCTTATGAATATTGCTTTATTCATGTCATGTGATCATGCATTATGAAAGTCAGAATGACTTATTGTCAAGGCTGTATGCTTAGGAGATGAATTACACCTTCGTACGGGTGCAAATTGCGCAATGTAGTTCACTTGTGGTTGAACTTGGAGGCATTTGGGCTCGGATATCCCACATGTGGACAGTTGGTAGCTCCACTGGGGCGTGGTGACTGTACAATGCACCAACGATCTTGACCGGGCACTATTCTATTCCTGATCCAGTTGAGAGCGTCTTGTATAGACATGTTGCGCATATTGATTATATTGAAAAGCATATGATTTGAGGCTAACAATATACAGATAGTGGTTCTCTCGATCATTCTCTCTGATGTTGGTTTTTAGCTCCATGGAGTAGGTGTCGATATGTTATGCATTCACATATCATTGAGCATTTTACTGTGATGTATCTATGCTGTGAAATTAGTTATTATTATATTGTGGATTTTCCTATTGATATACATTATTGGGATATCTGTTGGACCACTTATGACTGTAAACTGTTATGTTTATGCTCTTTGATTTTATTGTTGTTTGCTGTTTCTTGCTGCCATGTTAGTAACAATATAGAGAGTCTCACCTCTTTGTATTGTTGTTCTGCCTGCTTCTGTTTTATGTGTTCCGGTGGATAAAGACTGAGAGAAAGAGCTGTAATTTGCTGTTGTCTTATTTTAGGATTGTTGCTAGAAGAGATCTTTTTGGTTATGTTCGAGTTCAGTTTCATGATGGTGCGAGCGCCTGGGGCATTGATTGGGATAATGAACGCATTAGATATGTAGGAGATATAACTTTAACCATTCGTAGGACCCGTAATGATGTTCTTTTCTTTTCTCTTACTGTTTCTATATATTTAAAGTTCTTCATGCCGATTAGGTAGCTGTGGAGTGACTTACATTACACCCCTAGGGAGGATCCAAACCCTGTGGTGTCTTCTTCCAGGACACCAGTTCGTGAGCTGCTATCCCAGTTGAGGAACTTCGTAGACTTAGGGCTTGAGGAGGAGGAGGATCCTATGGAGGATCCAGGGGAAGACCCTGCTCCCTACATGTCTAGACTTGGGCCGGTTAGGTTTTGTTGTCAATGGGTATTATATATCTTTTAGGTATAAACTTTGTATATTTGACTTATTTATTTTGGGTGGATCGTAATCCATGCCACTAATATGTATATAATCTTTTTGGTGTAATATTAAGTAGCTATATTTGGTGCTGTTATGTCTACTTTAAAGTTTACATTTTCGAGAAAAGAAATTTAAAAATCTGTATCTTGTTATGTTACTCATGATATCTGTGAAAAAGAAAATTGTAACGTTGAAACTTACACTTTATGACATCAAATATTTTATAACTTGGGTAAAGGGTTTGAAAGGAGTTAGTCGAAAATATGGCACCCAAAGGAGGGTGTTGCAATCCTAATACTGATAACCTGATATATTCATCGTATTGATGTGTGTGAAGCATGCATATAATTTTGTCTTAGTTAGCATTTAATTGTTACATGTTTGACGTTGATTTTTAGTATATATCCTACGTTTTTATTCCTTTAGTTCAGATGACTGCGTTTTGTTTTTATATTTCATAAGTGAATGGATTTGGGACTTTGAAGCACCAAAATATGAAGAGCTAAACTAAAAGAGGAGGTGCAGAAAGAACCACACCCTGCCTATGGTAGCTACCACACCCATGGAACCTGTTACTGGAGAAAAACAACCAAGTCAGTAAGCTCCACGGCTAACCTGTGGCAGCTACCACGGCCGTGGAGCATTTGGATCATTTACGCACAAGTCAGTAAGCTCCACAGCCAGCCTGTGGCAGCTACCACACCCGTGGAACCTACCACAGCCAGCACGTGGAACCTGCCATGGCCGTGGACCATTTCGACCATTTACGCACAAGTCATTAAGATCCACGGCCCTGGATCGTGGAACGTCAGCACATTTAATCTATGTTATTGCTCCTTTACTAAAAAAGTGAGCTGGACAAGCTGAATTGAAGAGAGGAAAATGAAGAGGGAACCTAAAGGGGGAGAGGGGAGAGGATATAAACCACCATTGGACTCAAGAAAGGAGGAGAGAGGAGGATCAGACAAGAGCAACTGGCGAGAAACAGCAAGACTGAATCAAAGCTTTTCTTCTTTTCTTCTTCTTGTATTTCAATGTGGTTTTTCTGAATGCTTTTGTTCATTCTTATGGATTGTATTTTGATGAACATGTTTGAGTAGTTCTTTGTTCTAGGATTTGGAAGTAAACCGGTTGTGCATTGACAATGTTTGATGTATAAATTTCTTACCTCTTTAATGCTAGTTTCTCTTGATTCAATTTTTAGCACACCAACTGTTTGTGAATATGCTTAGCCACTTGTTTGCATGATTCTTTGATATTAGGGAAAGAACTAAAAGGTGATCCTTGATTTTTGAACTCTAGAAACTGAACTTGAGCTCTTAAATCACGAAAGTAGATTAATTTTCTTGAGGCTTTCTTTGAATTATCTTGTTCTTATAGGGTCCTTTCTAATCCAATTGTAGTGAAAATAATAATTGGATTAGATTGATACGTTATTGTATTTTGAAAGGAAACAATAATTTTTTTTGGATAATTCGCCTTCAAAAGTAATCTAGTTTGATAAGAAGGGAAAGGTTACAGATTTGTCAATTACCACCGTGGTGAACCCGAATCCTAGATTCTTTAAAACTGATTCCCTTATTCAATTCTAAGGTTGATCTTCTTTGTTATTTTCCAGATTTTATTTTCTGCAATTTTGTTCTATCACTACGGTTTTGCATCATTGATTTCGTCTAGATATTCATAATTATGCGTAATTGGTGATCATCAACTCAGTCCCAGTGGAACGATAATTTTACTACTTGATAAAATCGTGCACTTGCGATTTACACTGACAAGTTTTTAGCGCCGTTGCCGGGGACTGTGTTTTGTTGATATCAATTCACTTGCATGTTGGTTAGTCTGGACTTTTATTTTTGTTTATTTTAATTTATTTTCTGTGTATATCCTTGCAGTTGAGCAGGTAATTCTTGTATGCGAAGGTCTAGAAATTCTGGGAAACTTGTAGAAGCAGACCCAGAAATTGAAAGGACCTTTCGAGTAAGAAGAAGACTGCAAAGACAGCAAAGAGCAGCCCAAAAACAACCTACATCAGTCATGGCTGCCCAAAATGAAAATAAGCCACTGAAGGACTACGCTGCGCCTAGCGCGCGAGGGCTGCGTTCTAGTATCACAAGACCCCCTATTGAAGCCAACAATTTTGAGTTGAAGCCTTCACTTCTCTCAATGATTCAGCAGAACCAATTTGGAGGATTGCCAACAGAAGATCCTAATCTTCATTTGGAGGTGTTTTTGGAGTTCTGCGAGACTTTGAAGTTTAATGGCGCTTCTGCAAATGCCATCCATCTGAGGTTGTTCCCTTTCTCTTTAAGGGACAAGGCTAGAGCATGGTTACATTCCCTTCCTACAGGGTGTATTACAACATGGGCTGAACTAGAGCAACGTTTTCTTGACAAATACTTCCCACCCAGCAAGACTACTCATCTTAGGAATCAAATCACCAGCTTTGCTCAAAAAGACGGTGAGTCATTATTTGAAGCTTGGGACAGGTTTAAAGGGCTGTTACAACAATGTCCTCATCATGGCCTTGAGAAGTGGTTGATCATCCACACGTTCTATAACGGTATAACCTACCAAGCCAAGGTTTCATTGGACTCCGCAGCTGGAGGAGCTTTGATGAATAAAAACTTGGAAGAGGCCTATGAGATAATTGAAAATGTGGCTCTAAACCACCACCAATGGGCGAATGAAAGAGGTAATCCCAAAAGAGTTGCAGGTAAGCATGAGGTAGATGCTTGGGATCTTATAGCAGCTAAGGTAGAAGCTTTGTCTCAGAAATTTGATAAAATTAATGTCAATGTTGTTTGTACTTCTAATGCCTCTTGTGAGATATGTGGTACAGCAGGACATACAGCTACAGATTGCTAGCTAGGAATCACTCCTACACAAGATGCACCGATGGAGCAAGTTGATGCTAACAATAATTTCAGCCAGAAGGGGCAGAATGATCTATTCTCGAACAATTATAACCCTGGTTGGAGGAATCATCCTAACTTCTCCTATCAGACCAATCAAAATCAAGCTGGGCAAAGCAATGCTAGGCCACCTCCAGGGTTTCAGCAACAGGTACAAAAAACTAATTTGGAAACCTTAATGGAGAATTTCATTTTGACTCAATCCAAGCAAAATGAGGAATTTAGGCAGCAGGGTCATGCCATGGGTGAGGCAATTAAGCAACTAGCATCTAAGTTTGATAGTCTAGCTATTCATAATAAGATGTTAGAGACCCAAATAGCACAACAAGCTAGTTCCTCTGCAAAAACACCAGGAAGGTTTCCCGGTCAGCCTGAAACAAATTCGAGTGACCAATGCAAGGCTGATACCTTGAGAAGTGGTAAGCAATTAGAAAATCTTAAGGCAAGAAAAGAGAGTGAAAAGAAATATGGTAGTGAGGAAGTTGAGGTTACTAGGCCACCACCTAGGGAAGATGAGAATAAGGAAGAGACCAAGGAAAAAGGTGAGGAACCTAGTCACATACCTCTGGCCACACCTTATAGACCACCCATACCTTTCCCTCAAAGGTTAACTAAGGCTAAGCTTGACAAGCAATTTGACAGATTTTTAGAAGTTTTGAAAAAGTTGCACATAAATATTCCTTTCACAGAAGCTTTGCAACAAATGCCTACTTATGCTAAGTTCTTAAAGGATATTTTGTCAAATAAAAGAAAATTGGAAGAAAATGAAACTGTGGCTTTAACTGAGGAATGTAGTGCTTTGATTCAAAATAAATTACCTCCAAAGCTCAAGGATCCAGGTAGTTTTTCAATTCCATGTTTAATTGGCAACATGAGCTTTGATAAAGCTCTTTGTGATCTTGGGGCTAGTGTTAGTCTTATGCCCCTATATGTTTGTAAAAAGCTGGAGATGGGTGAACTAAAGCCCACAACAATCTCATTGCAATTGGCGGATCATTCTGTGAAATACCCCATAGGTATTTTGGAGGACGTTCCCATCAAAGTCGGTAAGTTCTTTGTGCCGACTGATTTTGTGATTTTAGAGATGGAGGAAGACTCTCAAATCCCCATCATTCTTGGAAGGCCTTTCCTGGCCACTGCTGGAGCCATAATTGATGTCAAAAATAGCAAACTTTCTTTGACAGTTGGTAATGATAAAGTTGAGTTTGATTTGTCTAATGCTATAAAACAACCTTTTGCTGACGATCTTTGTTGTAGGATAGATTTGTTACAGTAGGAACCAAAGGAGGAAGCACCTAAATATTCCTCTGTTGATCCATTGGAAATGTGCTTGATTGGAGAAGGTTCAACAAGCGATGGTGGTAAGATTGGTGAGTATGCTCGTCTCTTTGACGCATGCCTGATTACAAAAAGCCAAAACGAAAAGTTAGAGGCCAAACAAAAATCAACAGATTGGGAGGAAGAAAGCGCACCAAAGGTAGAACTTAAACCTCTTCCTTCAATCCTAAAGTATGAATTTCTTGGTCCCAACTCTACATACCCTGTGATCATCAATGCAAATTTGAATGAATTTGAAACCAAAAAATTGCTTAGGGAACTCAGATTGCATAGGAAGGCCATTTTCCAAGGGGAGTTAGTTAGTACATTCTAGCATTCAGTTTTGCATTTTAATTCTAGTTTTGCATCTTTAGCATCCATTTATTTTGCTTTGAAATATCATGTAAAAAAAAGGGGCATTTTAATTTTAGTTTTGTTTTTGCTTTGACTCATTTCCTTGGCACATTATTCCTTAATATCTGTGGTGGTATGCAATGAGTACTTTTGGATTGAGCTTTCATTGTTTTGTCTTGCCTTGTGAGAACCTCTTGTCACTTAACAATTGACTCTGAGTGTTGAGGTATCCAAGGAAAGTCTTAAAATACCAATTGAGTACTTGAGTTCCCAAGAGGACCCCTACTGCGCTTGGTTATTGGAGAAACACTTGAAAAAAAAATACTGATAGTATGTTGCAAAAAGGCAACCAAGTACCCCTTTGAGACCGAGTTAGTTACTAGGGAAATACTTGTCAATCTTGAAATCAAGTGCTCCTTTGAGACTAAGTGCGGAAGGTGCAAAGCACAAAGGGGGGATGAGCCTTGTTAGCAGGTAGGTGCTTGCTAAGTAGGGAACTTGGCGAAATAAAATGAAAAGAGTAAACAACTTGACTTGGTGTTCAATGCCTTGGGGTTAATTACACTTGCACTATTGCACTGAGGTACTCACAAGTTAAGTCACAGTGAAATGTACAATGAGGTTGTGCTTATTGAATACCATTACATGACAAGATAAGATGTTTTGTCAGGGATAATGAGTCATTGCTTTGTTTTATTTGTCATGTTTTGTTCATTCACACGTGTTTTGCTTGAGGATAAGCAATGTCTTAAGTTTGGGGGAGTTTGATGTGTGTGAAGCATGCATATAATTTTGTCTTAGTTAGCATTTAATTGTTGCATGTTTGACGTTGATTTTTAGTATATATCCTAGGTTTTTATTCCTTTAGTTCAGATGACTGCATTTTGTTTTTATATTTCATAGGTGAATGGATTTGGGACTTTGAAGCACCAAAATATGAAGAGCTAAACTAAAAGAGGAGGTGCAGAAAGAACCACACCCTGCCTGTGGTAGCTACCACACCCATGGAACCTGTTACTGGAGAAAAACAAGCAAGTCAGTAAGCTCCACGGCCAGCCTGTGGCAGCTACCACGGCCGTGGAGTATTTGGATCATTTACGCACAAGTCAGTAAGCTCCACAGCCATCCTGTGGTAGCTACCACAACCGTGGAACCTACCACGGCCAGCCCGTGGAACCTGCCATGGCTGTGGACCATTTCAACCATTTACGCACAAGTCAGTAAGATCCACGGCCAGCCTGTGGCAGCTGCCACGACCCTGGATTGTGGAACGTTAGCACATTTAATCTATGTTATTGCTCATTTACTGAAAAAGTGAGCTGGACAAGCTGAATTGAAGAGAGGAAAACGAAGAGGGAACCTAAAGGGGGAGAGGGGAGAGGATATAAACCACCATTGGACTCAAGAAAGGAGGAGAGAGGAGGATCAGACAAGAACAACTGGCGAGAAACAGCAAGACTGAATCAGAGTTTTTCTTCTTTTCTTCTTCTTGTATTTCAATGTGGTTTTTCTGAATGCTTTTGTTCATTCTTATGGATTGTATTTTGATGAACATGTTTGAGTAGTTCTTTGCTCTAGGATTTGGAAGTAACCCGGTTGTGCATTGACAATGTTTGATGTATGAATTTCTTACCTCTTTAATGCTAGTTTCTCTTGATTCAGTTTTTAGCACACCAACTGTTTGTGAATATGCTTGGCCACATATTTGCATGATTCTTTGATATTAGGGAAAGAACTGAAAGGTGATCCTTGATTTCTGAACTCTAGAAACTGAACTTGAGTTCTTAAATCACGAAAGTAGATTATTTCTCTTGAGGCTTTCTTTGAATTATCTTGTTCTTATAGGGTCCTTTCTAATCCAATTGTAGTGAAAATAATAATTGGATTAGATTGGATACGTTATTGTATTTTGAAAGGAAATAATAATTTTGTTTAGATAATTCGCCTTCAAAAGTAATCTAGTTTGATAAGAGGGGAAAGGTTACAGATTTGTCAATTACCACCGTGGTGAACCCGAATCCTAGATTCTTTAAAACTGATTCCCTTATTCAATTCTAAGGTTGATCTTCTTTGTTATTTTCCAGATTTTATTTTCTGCAATTTTGTTCTACCACTACGGTTTTGCATCATTGATTTCGTCTAGATAATCATAATTGTGCGTAATTGGTGATCATCAACTCAGTCCCAGTGGAACGATAATTTTACTACTTGATAAAATCATCCACTTGCGATTTACACTGACACGTATATAAGGGCACACAGTACTAGCTATGCTACTTCTGGCTTATAACAACAATCTAACCCATAACATTCATTTACAAAAATTAATTATGGAGAGCCTGGCAAGAAAAAGTTATATACATACATTATTAGCCTCACAAAGGCAAACTATAATGCATAATATTATACAATCTCAAAGCAGAGTAAATAAATACAAGCTTAAACTCAAAAGAAACAAAATAAACTATTCTAGTTCTTTTGCTTCTACTTCTTCTAATTTCCCTTAATAGGGCCTTGACCTGGATTTACTTGGAAACACAATTGGGGTGAGAATTCACAATTCTCAATATAAGCATTCCAAAGTATTTATTCATTCACAATGAATAAACAAAAACTAAACATCACACTGTGCCTGCAACAAGTATATGAGCCACTGCTCAACACTAATGGAATACTAACATACACCCTATGTAATATCCACAATACAAGCTATAATCTTTATACTCGCATCTATAACTATCAATGATATCAAACAACCGCCCATATAATTGTAAAACATCATCAAAGTTAGGCAACTGCTCATACAACTGTCAACAGATGCAATGCTGTCATGCAGTATGCTTATGCTAGGAAAATGTACTAATAATACGATTATGCAATGCTAGTGCAAGTTTTGGTTTTAGAAAACACATGTTACTTCCTTGATTCCTTGGAACCGCATGCCCTTGTAAATACTAGACAGGACAGGCAAAAAAGCCCTAACACTACCTGGTAATAAGTGGATTCCTTCCCCTCACTAAAGTAAGAGTATTGCTACAACCTTTGTATCGGTAACCTTGACCATAATAGCAATATTGCTAAGAGAATTTAGATCCAACACCTCATTGTCAGTTCACATGGTTGTGCACACCATTTAATGTTACAATACATAGGATTAAGCAAGTTAAGAAAGCATGCAAGAAAATTTCCACATTTGTCATAACACAAGGTTCTCTATAACCAAATGGAAGGGCAATACCAATAACTTAAGATTCTAACTTAACTTATCACATAAAGTTATAAGAATTAAGTCACTAGTATTCTGGTGTCCAGTACCTCATACCATCACTCCACAAGTGAATTCAAAGTCAACCTCGAGTTGAACAAGGTGCTAGGTACCACTCTAAGCCATTCCAACACACAAGGATGCTCAAAGTCCTCATAAATCCCATATATGCAAGAAAGATATTTCCTCTATGAAGTACTCCTATTGGTTTCTTAATACACTTAAAAATGCATAAATAAGGGATTCCAACAAGTAGGGAACTCCAATTTCCCAAGATAAACACTCTGGAAGTTTTTGTGTTTGGGTGGTTAGGCGCCCATTTTCTCAGCAACTTAGCGCCTTATAGCAGAAACACTCCCCTGTTTCATTTGTCATTGGGTGCTTAAGTGCCCAAAACTTATGTGACTAATTGGTGACCCCTAGAGCCTTCTAGCCTCGAGCGCCTAGGTGCTCACAAATAGGGCAATTAAGCGCCTTGCACATAGAAGCTCTCTGGCCTTCACCGATTAAGCATTCAAAATTGGACGATGAGGTACTCGCTACCTAGAACTTCACTCACTATTCTATTTGTTTCCAAACCATATTTTAACACCTAGAATCAGGTTCTAAGAGTCCTCCAACACCATTAAAGGTCTCTAAGTTAAGAGAAACTATCAAACAACCTATCCACACATCACCTCAAAACAAATGGTTTAACCCAACCATTCACAACATCCATTTTCTCAATTCATATATGAGGTTCCAAGGATGCAACCAAGTTTCATACATCCAACAAACACATTCTAACTCAGTTTGGAACATCAAACAAGTCCTTAACCAATTCTAACATCCTAAACCATAGAAAACTCCAAAAACCTATTTTTCTATAATTCAACATGCATTAAACAAACATGAAGAGAAGAAAGATGGAGCATGAAGATAAGAAACAAGAACCCCTACCTCTTGTAGTATGGATGATGGATTCAAACTTTTGCCTTGCCATTAGCCTTCCTTCTATTTTCCTCTTCTTCCTTCTCCCTTTTCTTTTCTTTTCCTCTCTTTTTCTCTTCTCCCTTGGCTGCCTCTAGTTTGCAGAACGTGAGAGTCATGACAATGAGAGAAAAGTTAATGAAATGGAGTTAGGAAGGTCGTAGAACATAAGGAAAACTTAAGACCAAAAAGATATTTTGCAGCAAACATTATATCTGTTAAAAACACTCAGATTTCTCCAAATCCATTTTTTCAACTTCCAAAAACTTTAAAATAAATACTTAGATTCATTAAAAAAAGTTGTTTCACCATTATCATAAATTTTTATATCTGTTGTTAGTCAATCTGATATTAAATACACAACTAGTATGCTTAAAAATACTAGTATGCTTAAAAATACTAAACTAACTCTGATTATTATCAAATTTCAACCATATCACAGTTCACACATTTGTGACCTATAAACAAATTATCCATATATATTTCCATTCATTTAAGCTAATTTCTAGGTCCTTTTAGGCTACTTTTCACCTTTCGAGTTGCAGCAAAGTACCTAAATTAACTCAAATGGTCATAAAATTAAACAGGCATGTTAAGCAATTTTTAAGGTACCTCTATAATTATTTATAAGTCTAACATGTTTTAGAGGATGTTACAGTGATGAGATGCACAGAGGACCATAAGATGTCTTTTGCTGCATACATGTTAAAAGGGGGTGTTGAACACTGGTGGAATGGTACTAGGAGGATGATGGAAGTGGCGAGGACTCAGATTACATGGGAGTTACTTAAGATTGCGTTCTTAGAGAAATACTTTCTGCAAAACATACAAGAGGATAAAGAGATCAAGTTTTTACAGTAGGAACAAGGAAACATGACTATTGGACAGCACGTGGTGAAGTTTGAAGAGTTATCTAACTTTTCTTGTTCCCTTAGGTATAACCCGAGTGATAGTTAAAAGTGTGTGAAGTTGTAAACAAGTTTAAAAGATAGTATAAAGAGGATGGTGAAGCCCTTTGAGATACAAGATCACCCTACCTTAGTTAATAAGTGCAGAGTGGTAGAACCTTTTAGTTTTTGGCCACAGTAGGAGCATCAATGACAAGACTAATACAAATAAAAAAGTACTAATGATAGGTCTGAGAGGAGTGCTGCATAGCCTAGAGATCAAAAGGGCAAAGGAAAGTATATTCAGATAGACGACCATGGATAAAGAAGTAACAAGTGTGTTAGGCTTGTGTAGCAGACCAGGTAGCATGTTGTACTTGTGGAAAGTCGAGCCACTTTGCAAGGAATTATCTTCACAAGAAGGAGGCCAAGTTAGATGTTAGACCGAGGAAAGTCTAATAGTTGCAAGGCAAGGAGACAACACAGTCTCTTGATTCAGAAAAAGGTGAGTCTGTTAGTGAAATTTTGTTTCTTTGGTATTTGGTTGCACATGGTTTTACATGTGAGTTTTTTAGGACTTCTTACAATAGGTAAACCAAATTTTGGGGACAAAGAAAAAAGGAGGGGAGAAATGTAACACCCTAGAAAAACATGTTAGACTTGTATATGATTACAAAGGTTGCCTAATACTTGCTTAACATGTCTGTTAAATTTTGTGGCCTTCTGAGCATATTTAGTCACTTTGCTGTAGCACTATGTGTGAAAAATAACTGTTATTAGCCCCAGAATTGGCTTAAACTGCTTAGTTAGTAGAAATAAATGTGAAAAATTTTTTTTCTAGGTCACAAATGTATGGAAGTTAGTGTAGTTAAAATTTGAGGTTAATCAGAGTTGATTTGGTATTTTTAAGTATACTGAGTGTGTGTTTTAATGCCAGATTAATTAGCAGCAGATATGAAAAAATATGGAAATGGTGAAACAAGATTTTTGATGAATCTTAGGATTTATTTTAAACTTGTTAAAAGTTAAAAAACTTGATTTGGTGAAATCTAAGCATTCTTAATAGATTGGGGGTTACAGCTTGGTCACTTAAGTGAACAAGTCTCTCATGGCTCCCTCATTCTTTCTGCCCTTGACCTTTTTAAGCCTCAAATGAGATATTTCTCTCATTTCTCACTCTCTTCTCATGGCTGCAGCAGGGAAAGACAAATGGAAACAAAGAAAGGAGCTAAAGGAGAATAATCAACCACCAAAGAGGACGAAGAAGATAGAGGTGGAGAAGAGCTTCTCAGTTCATTTAGTTTTGGACATTAAAGGTAGGGGAAAACTATTTTAACATTTTCTTTTCATTTTCTCCATTTTGTTCATGAGTTGGCTTAATGTGAGGAATAGATTTTGAGTGTGATTTTTGTGTTCTTTGCTTGAATCTTGTTGTAGAACTTGATAATGACTTGTTTTTGGTTTGTTGCATGCTTGGTGATGAATTTTCATCCCTTAAACACTTTTGATTTCACTTGAGCTAAGAATGGAGTTTTAGGTTTTTATGGTTGATGAATAAGTCATTAATCCATGTTGGGGTGTTTTAAAAATTATACAAGAGTTACAACACCTTGTGTGGTGTTAGAGATCACTTGAAATTGAGTTTTAAGTTATTGGAGGACCACTTGTTCCCAATGGAACATTGACTGTTCTGTAGAATTCTGCAGAATTTGATTTTTGGCAACCAATACTTAGGCGCTTGAGCACCCATTGACAAACAGAGAGTAGCTTCATGCTATGCGAGGAGCGCCTGAGCTCCAGGCTTGAGCGCCTATCGCAGGGGAAAATAAGGGATAGCCTTTACCACCCCAGCACTTGAGCGCCCAATGATGAGCACCTAAACGCCCAGTCCTGTTGGGAATTACGGATCAAAATAACTCGCAGCGGAATAATAGGATTCCCACACAGGATCCATGCGAAAAGTCCATAATCCGAGTTTTTTTTTTAAAAATTACCTCTTGAAGCGTGATAAACACAAGCGAGGTGAATCACCAACACCGTAATAGTGACGATGTTTCTGCGGTATCCACAAACAGACTTGCAAAGAGTCACGCCTGTTTCGCGGTGCTTGCGAATAGAAGAGAAGAATGTCTCTCACTCACTTTCTTAGGTGCGGCTAGGGTTGTGATGTAACCTCATGTGGGCCCCCTTAACAAGCACTATTTATAATAGTGGTGCCTTAAGTGAGTGTGAGCAAGAGCAAGGTAAGCGTGCAACCCTAAAACCCATCTCGTCATGAGTTAGGCCCACAATTGAATCCGAGTCCAACTTGGATCCTTATTGCTCCAATTTAGCGATTTCTAAGTGTGCGACCCTGCGCAGGTTCTCATGACGTTGGTAGCAAGTGAGCGGTATCTAGCAACACATCACCGCTACCCAAGTAATGAGAATGTCGGTGATTTGACATAACCTATCCGTGATCAATGTTTAGTGTAGTTTAGTCCCTTTGTCAAGATATCTAGATTGAACACAAGGCATGGAATGCATCACCCTTGTATAGTCCAATCATTCGTTTCACGATACTCAAGTAGACTTTGTAACAACAAATGAGATCAATATCTCATATTGACTCATTTGAGCATGGCCATGCATTTCGCGGTCTCACTCAATCGGGGGCCCGAAGATATCGCTCTGTTATGTAGGAGTGACAAATTCCATCTAGGTCACTCACATCCCTACGCATGATTTGCGGTATGAGATGACGTTTGATGGCATTTATGTAGGAATTTATGATTTCGTGTCAAAGGACCAATTGTCACTATGAGAATCGCTTATGACACTCACGTAACGATCCATGTAGCGTTCTCATGGTGGGTCATCCGAGTACATCATTACTCTAATATGTACCAATGTGAAGACTTGATATCTCATATCCATGACCCGTGAGATGCGGTCATCAGTCTCTACACATACTAGTCTCAATGTATTATTGTTGTCCTAATTAATAATAATACTTGACTAGGGACATTTAAGAATAGTGTTGTAACCAAAAGGATCTCAGTATCATCCACTTGATGTCCTTACTATTCTAAGGACTTTATTATGTTTATCAAAAAAGAACACAATAAATGAAATGCCTCATATATAAAATAGCATAATATAATGTATGTCAATACAAACAAAATGTATTGGCCACTAGGGCATACACTAACAAGTCCAATTTTTGAGAGGATTTTTATTTGATGAATATGAAGCTTCTAACTTGTGTAGTTCCTTCTTTTATACTTCTTAATGAATGATGAGACTCTAATAAGAGTATTTAATGAAGTGTTTATGTGATGAATATAAATCAATTAGTATATTATTTATTATGATATTTAGCTTCATTGTTGTTCATACTTGAGATAATAGATGTAATTTGATTGGTATGCTATCTATTGTGATAATTGACATCATTATTTTTCATAACTATGTTGATAAGGATAAGGTCCTCACTCTTGGTGATCAAATATGATTTTCAATGAGAAGGTAACTAACTCTTCCTATCATAGTGATCATTGTTAAAGACCACATAGTTGATGAGTTCACTATCCAAGAGTGTTGAAGACTGCATAGTTGAGGAGTTCACTACCCGAGATTGTTGAAGACCGCGTAGTTGATGAGTTCATTACCCAGAGAGAAGACTACTGGAATCGGATTCCAGTGCCTGTTCAGGGTTTATGGAACCACGTTCCATTACTTTGTTCAGGATTCATGCAATTCATGACATCACCATGGAATTGGGTTCCCGTAAATGGTATCACAACATTACTCAATATATACATAGTTTATTGCATAGGCATGAGCATAAGGCATAATTTGGCATAGCATGACAATTGTATGGGTAGTTACTATTCACTACATAATCATGACATGACAATTGTCTGGGCAATTGCTGATCTTTGAGGTAATGATTTATGAGTTGTGTATGTGAAAATGAATTTTCTATACAAACTTATAAATGAGAACCTATTTCGGGAAGAGAAAGGACATGGTTTTGGCTTTCGCCACCTTTCTAGCTTTTATATGTATGATACTTGAGTTTAGAATTGTGTTTTTCCCTGAAATAGCTGGAATGATTGTGATGACATGATTTATGGATTTAACTACTGAGGATATGTGATTCTCACCCCATGTGTATGTTTCCATGATGATTCCAGTGAAGAAAACTTATGGAAACTGAAGTGTAGGCAAGAGCTTGGAGAGCTTAGCTTAGTTTATTTTTTACAGTTTCTGTTGAAACATGTATCTTTTGTGCCTTGAGAGGCCTAGTTTGTAAACTTTGTACATAGTTTGTATTTATGAGAAATACCAACATAATGTATATTATCTTTCATTTGTGGCCCATATTTTCTTATATAATGTTGTTATGTTATATTCGAAATGCTTTAGTAGTTAGTAGCATGCCTAGACCTAATTACTGTGATATAATACAAATTATACTTTTGTTATTAAATTTAGGATGTTACAAAGCTCATGTAGGAGAGTATCCTTTGTGGTGCTTAAATGTGTTTATGATAATAACTTTGCATGTTTTCACACACTTGCTATTCCTATATATCTATAAATGGTATATGAGATGGTAGTAATACACTCATTGTAGTAAGATGGAATAGTCCATTCTTTACCAGGTAGTGTTAAATGGTCATAGCCATACTACCTAGAATAATACAAGGAACCGAGTTCCTAGGAATAGTCGAGTTTTATGACATTGCACTAACACCTTTTTACTACATTTCATAATCATTATCTTATGACATACCTTAGGCATAATCATATGACATAACATGAGTATTTGCCTTTCGATGACAATTGTATAGGAGAATGTCTTATCTTTAGGATATGGTTTGCTTGGGAATAATACATAATGTTAGTATATGTATATTATTTTAGTAATAAGTAGTGGCTCATACACCTGCTGTGAACCTATTCTGATGTAATTGATTTGTTTATTCATTGTAAATGTTATAATGATGGTTTTGGAATACTTTGACTAGGAATTTGTGAATTCTCACCTCGTTGTATTTCCATGTAAATCCAGGTCAAGACCCTTCAAAGGGAAAGAAGAAGAAGCAGAAGGACTAGTGTAGTTTATTTGCTTCATGAGACAAAGCTTGTATATATTTATATTTGCTTTAAGTTTGTATGAAGTTTATGTATTACAATATGTCTGATTAAAGCTGAAGTTGTATATATATAACTTTTTTCTTTCGTGGCTCTTTATAATAACATGTATAGTTATTATGAATCTAGTTTAATGTTTTTCGTTTAGAAGTGACATGACTAATACTATTTATCTGAATATATTCTGGATATACTAGGATACTAATATTAGGATATTACAACTATCAAGAAAAGATGATTTTTGAAAAGCCTTTGCAACCAAAGATTCCCAAAACCTTTCTAATATTTCTAAACTCATTTTTCTTAATCTTGATAAATATTTTCTCAAGAATAAAACATGATTGCTCATAGAGATTTAAGTTAAATAAAAATGAGATATGAGCTTAGTGTTATTCCTCTTTATCTTTACATAAGATTTAAGTCCTATAAGCTAAAATTGAAGATCCTTGGGACTTGACCATTGCACAACAATTTCTTCCTTATTTGTTATCATCAAAACCATTGCCATTGCTAATTCTAATTATATTCTCCCTCCTTTTGATGATAACAAACAATCATTGAGAAAAGAGTTAGTTTAAATAAGTTGAAACTCACAAAAGGTGTTAGAGACTTACTTCCCCTTTATTTTTCAAGAGGTGATTATATCAAAGATGTGTAACTCTCCTTAATTTTGGAATCTTAAGATCAATAAATTTTTACTTTTTTTCTATTCTAATTTACTTTTCTTTTGTCAATATCACATAGACCAAATACTTTTGCCCCTTTTTGTCATGATAAGAAGATATGCAACATATAGAATTTAATAAAGAAGGAAACAACACAAAACCATTGCCAAAAAAATTTCAAGAAGTTCTTAATCAACATGATATCCAATAACTATCCTATTCAACAACACATCCAACAAAGATATCCATTCCAACATTATATCCAATGATAGAGCATCCATAAAAATATTCATTCAAGATATTTATTGACAACAAAGTATCCAAAACCAATAGCATATTTAATATTTACTAAAAATAAGCATGCTAGTCAAAAGTAACATAAGCTAACATAATTAACATCATGTCCAAAAGATAAACCCACTATGGTTAGATGACCAATAAATCATGAGCACTAAGTAGCCAACATAGTTCAAAGTAACCTAAAACATAATAATAAAGCTAAAGCAGAGTTAGATTAACTAACAGAAATGATCCTTGTTAGATTAACTAACAGAAATGATCTTTTCCTAAGCTTCATGATCCTTCGATGGTGGAAGGCAACACTTAATCCCATCCAAGCAGTCATAGATAGCTCCAAAGCTATGCTCTGCATAAGCCCAAAAATTTGTAAACTGGACTTGAAGACTTGTAATGGTAGCTATAATCTAGTCTTCATTTGTAGTAGGGGCTTCTTCCATGACCACATCAATAGGGGCAGCGGGCACTTCTCCTTCTGGTGCCGCTACATCATATGCCCAACGCCATAAATTCAAACACCATCTTCTTTCTTCATTTTCATACAATTGAGAGTGGACTTCGTGAACTTATTGTGACTAGAGAGACATATGACTCTTTCATCATTTAGACTCAACTTGTATTGATTGAAAATCTTGGCAACTACCATGGCATAAAGGAGGTCCATCATAAGCTTTCCTTTTGCCTTCATCATGTAGTGCATGATATAAAATGGCCAATTGATGTGCATCTTCTGTTTCATAGCCCATAGCAAGAAGACGTCCTCTTCCTCAAGCAAGACATAGTTACTTGCTCTAGGAACAAGGATGTGTGCTAAAACATAATGAAGAAGGAGATCCTTAATATTTAGGATCCCAGTAGTGAAAGACCCTTTCAAAATTTCAATGCCCAGTTTAACAATGCTCCGGACAGTCGCTGCTTTATCATATCCTTCCCAAATCTTATGACTTTCTTCTGTCAAAGCTTGCCCAGAATGAGTTAAACTAAAGAGATGAGTCTAATCACCAGGTTTCATAATAATTTTGTGCCTCTTGATCTCAGTAACCAAATTATCTCTACTTATAGCCAGATTGTAATAAAATACCTTAATGGGGTCATTATAATCCTCATATTGGGTGGTGACGAAGGTTCTCAACCCATGGTGCTCCAGGAGCTCAATAAGGGAAGTGAACCCTTCTCTAATAAAGAATTCAAAGTCCATGTATTTGGTTTAAATCAGGTTGCGAGCTTGAAACTTAGGAGATACTTGTTCATTTAAGCCACATGGGAGATGTAGCTTCTATTGTCCAAGCTTAGTTGAAGATCTGGGTCAAAAGTTGGGGTTGGAGCTTACCTAGCAACCAAGGGATTCTTGGTTTGTGACTTATTTGGATGAGAGTTGCTGGCCATGGAGAAAAAGGGAGTTTAGGGCACAGTTTATGAGAGAGAAAAGGTAAGATGGGTGAAATTTTGGAAAATTTTCTAGGTTTTAATTTGTGGGAAGTAATGGGTTTGAGTGGAAAGGGTTTTTAAATGGTGGATTTTGGTTAGATTTGAGGTGGGTGAGGTGTTTGAGGGAATGGGTGTGAGTGGGTGGTTAAGAGGAAGGAGAAGAAGACGATGAAAGGGGGCGCACATATTGTGATATTGGTAAGTGCACCAAATCACAAAAGTCATAAAGAGTAAGTTGAGTATCATTTTCACAAGGATTATACTGTCAATTACTAAATTTGCCTAATTGACACTTTTTAAGCTATTGAAAAAAAGAGTTGGTAAAAATGCAAATAAAAGAAAAGCACTAACAAGAAAAATAACAAAAATAACAAGAGTAAAATTTAATCAATTGGGTAAAGATGAAAGACAATGATATGAAAGTGTTAGGGGTTAGACTTCACTTGAACTCTTTTGATACAATTTAAAACATTAGTTTAATCAAATTTTATTCCATGATTTATAGTCAATTCCCAAAATTAATTAATATCCAATCTCTTGGTATATTAATCCTCTCCATACTATTTAGAATTAACTAATCTTTTAGTCTAACCCCAAATAGAGAAGTCATTAACATAAACGAAGGAATTAAAAGCAAGACCATACAACCCACAACGTCTATTCCTAGCGATTATGGAAATCATGGTGCTTATCATAAGTTCTAGGTTCATGCATAATTTTTCCAAATCATACATAACCTAAAAATTATTCCCAAATTGACCAAGTTTAGGAAAGCATTAAGAAAAGAGACAAACACATAAATCATGAAATAGAAACATACGTTAAACACAATAATGAGTTTATATAATCAAAGAACAAGATCCATCATCACCCTAACTAAAAACGTTTAGTTATACATGGAGAAAGAAGCACACAAAGAAAAGAATTTGATAAACTCCATAGAAGGTTGAAGAAAATCTCTAATCTTTAAGTCTAGATGCGCCCACACCAACTAGGGTTTGTGCCCCCGCAACGGCTGCTGTGTTCTGTCCAAGACAACTGCACAATTGTGTAACTTTTCTATTTATAGTTAAATTAACGTTGCTATTTACACGTCTAGTGTAACACCCTAATATTGATATCCTAGTATGTCATGCATACTCTAGGATAAACAGTATTAGTTATGCTACTTCTAACTTAAACATCATACTAATCCATATCATTTAAGCAAATAATAATGGAGATCCTTGCAAAAATTAAAAGTTATATACATACATATTGCCACAAAAAGGGCCCATGGTGTACATAAACTTTATACAAACTAAAAGCAAAGTAAATAAATACAAAGTTTTAAACTACTAAGCACAAAACTACTATTCTAGTCTTCAAAACTTTTATTCTTGCCCTTAGAAAGCTTCCACATAGATTTACATGGCAACAAACGGGGTGAGAAACTACATTTCTCAGTATAAGTAACCAAAACCAACAGTTTAAACATTCAAAAATGAATAAACCCAACTTAAACTAATAAACATATTGAAACTCATTGCATAAGAACCATTACAAAACTTTTTCTCTCAATGTAACATTCCTAGGCAATTCTATACTTCTAATCTGATAACCGAAACCATGATGATAACAACCAACTGCCCATACAATCATTTGGAAATCATCAACCAAACAACCACCTATACAACTGTCACTGAAGGTATAATGTGATAACAAAACATACACAAACCATACATAAGAACCAAACTAATCAAATAATAAATAACGAAATGGTGAGATGATGTATGCTCAAAGAAAGTGTATGCAATGTAGGTGTAGTGTTGTGATACTTAACTGTTCCCCTTGCTCAAGGAGATACTCTACCATAATAACGTGGGACCTCTTATAGCCTAACTAGTAGGGATAAAGTCTGTTACTATAACAAGTATTCTCCTTCTACTACTAAGTAGCCTACCAAGTAGTCTACTGTAAACTAGGTCGATATCACTACTAAACTTGAGTGGATGCCTCCACTCATTGATCTCTAGGGATAACAAGTATACATGAAGTGAAATATGTGACAATGCAGAGTTATGTCCTAACTCTAACATAACTACCACATAACTTTATACTAAGTCCATCTTGCACTATTATGAATACCTCTTCTCTGTAAGAGTAGTTCATGCACAATGGCACTTATCCAAATGTCAACTAGACTTAGTACACTTTTTAACTTTGCATTACTAACTCTATTTCACTCTTTAAGATCTTTCACGCACTATGGCATTCACCCTTGCTAACTAAGATCTATGGCACTCAACTCTTGCCAACTTGGCACTTTGGCCCTAAAGTCTTGCCAACTAGGGACTTGTTTCTTAATTTCTCATCGCCTTTCAAGTGATATCTAAGCAACACTTTGTCATTCATAAGCTGAACTTTAATCTACACTAACTTATCACTCATTACTCTTAAGTGACATACTTTACCACAAAGGTGGCCTAAGGTGCTAAATACTTACCTAAGGCAAACTATAACTCTTGAATATTCAAAGGTTTATACTTTCTTATACATGCTAGGTGATAACTTTCCTCTTGAAAATATCCCCATTTGTGACTTAACACACTCTAAGAAATATATACTAATGATCCCATTTAGCCAAGAACTTAAAAACATTAAAAATAACATTTTTGGAGATTCTGGCCTAAAACATGGGTCATGTCTGATTACACGGGCCATGTCTGAAAACAGGGGCCATTTATGAAAATATGGCCCCCCAGTAACACCCCAACTTTTGGGATAAATACGATATTGTCCTGAATGTACTGTTTTGTAATTTCTGTCAGTAGTAAATTGAATTTAACTGTTTCGTGAGTATATTTGACTGTTGTATGTGATTTGCTCCGAGTCAAGAAAATAATAATTTTTTGGCCGAAAAAATCTTATTTTAATTATTCAGAGCTGGGGGATCTTACTAAACTCAATTTCAATTGATATATATATTAATCTTTTAATTTTTAGGATTTAACAGTGTAATAAAATAATTTTATATTATTATAATATTATTTTAATTGACAGTACCTACTATCTCAAAAACAGTAGAAATCTGTTTCAAAATGACCATGGACCCGAAAAAGTCTATGGGACCCGCGTTTAGAGTAGCAGTCAATGATTCTGACTGGACTAAATTTTGAACCAATAGGAATCAGTCAACAAAAGTGGCTTGAAGATTCTAAACTAATAAGAATTGGTCAAATAAAGAAGCATAGACTTCATTAAGGACCATTAGATGTAAAGCTTGTTTTAGATACCTTTGATCATAACCGTTGATCAAATCAATAGTGTGAGAGCAATCCTAATTAAATCACTAAGTGATATCCACCTTAGATTAGATCAATGGATAGGAAACAAAGTTAAATTCAATGGCTAGGATTGAGTCAAATATAGTGGCTTGACTTTCACTTCGTAGCTAATTAAACCTAATTTGGTTAATCTAATTACCTAATTAAGGAACTAAGTAAGCTAACCTAGTTATTGATTAGTTATAATCTAATTACTAATTAGATATCCTAATTTTATTTAGAAGCTATAATATATGCAATTACATACTTAATTAATTAGTTATGTAATTAGAATGTTAGTTAAGTGTAAGTTGGAAACTCAACCTAATTAATTAGTTATTTAATTAGCCTTTAATTGAAATCAAATTAAGCCCCTAATCCCCTTGAGTCCGAAGGCCAAGGAGGCTAAATTTTCAAGTTCCACAAGCTTCTTGAACCATCCAAGTGACCATTAGGTGACCACTTGGTGACATAGGCCATGTGCCATTCAAATGTGAACACAAATGGATATTTACTATCCAAGTTAATCACTCAATCTCTCCTACAAGCAACCTCACGACAGCTACCTCTCATTTCACACTTGATATTCACTTTTCATTTACCTAAAGACTTTACTTCATTTTCTCTCAAAAATTCCAAGAACCCAAGCACACTTTTCTTTCCATTTTCTCTCTCAAATTCGGCCTCTCACCCTAAACACCACCATTTATCTTCTATAATTTTATCTCTTAGCTTTTCCTAAACCTAAACTATCTCCTAAACACTTTTCCTTTAGAAGCTTTTGTCAAAAACCTACTCCTTCTAGTTCAAAATCCAAGCTTTTGTTTACTTCCCTAAAGGAAAACTTTGGTTTTTATGGTTTAAAATTTGATTTGTGATTTTCTAAACCATGTTTGTTCCATGGTTTTCCATTATGAAGCCTTGTATGTGATTTTGCTTATTGTTTAAGAATTTTAGGGATTTATTTTGAGAGCTACACAAAAATCAAAGGAGAGGAAAGACTAGGAGATCCTTATCTTCAAGAGATAAGAGGGAGATTTAATCTCATCAACCTTGTGTGGTGATGAGAAAATGGATTGTTTGTGTGTTACAAATCCATAAGGATTCATTTATGTGTTTGTTTAATGCTTTCTTATTTTGTGATTGATTTTATTTGCAAGCATGTCTATAGTTTTTAAAATATATTGCATGTGTTTATAAATATAAGATTATTAATGTAAGATGTGAATAACATGTAAGGAATTGTATGAGTGTTCCAAAGAACACAATAGAGACTCACGGCTTCTCCAAGAAATAGAGAACCAAAATGTTCTCAACCATTTTCTAAAACAATGATTTAATGAATCTAGGTAAAATAATAAATGTGAGAATGATTTAGATTGATTTTGGCCAACATGCCATTTAATATACAATTAAATTCCTAAGTTATTTTGTAAGGTAGGTTAAGTAACTAATCTACAAAAGAATTTGATTCCAATGAATCTTTGAGAAATAAAATGAATAAAGTTAGTTTTAGAATTTTACGTTAGAAGGATTTATGATAACTAGGAAATAAAGGAACACTTGAAAAATACAAATGTAGAGCTCACTCTCTGAGTTTTGAAGCGTGTTAGAAAGTTTCAATATGTAACTATTGGGTAAGGTTAAAATGAACAGTATTTAGAGAAAAATGTTAAAAATATCATATACTGATTTTCTAGGCAAAATGCTGCCAAAATTTACTAAAATCAGATAAATAAAATGAAAAGATTTCATAATATATTTATAACATAAGGAAAATATTCTACGTAATTTAAAAGTACTAAATAAAGTCTATGCATTGTTAAAATAAAGACTTTAAGCTATATGGTTAAGAAAATGATTTAAAAATCTTACGCGATTGAGAAAATGATTTAAAAATATTACGCGATGTTCAGAAACGTCAAAATATATTTATGCGAATTAAAAACATTTGTAAAAGCGACGCAATTGTGAAAATGCGATAAAATTTCTACGCGACTAAATGGAACAGTGAGTTTTACTGTCGGGCCAAAGTGGTGGACCCGAACATGTTGTGAGATAGTACTATCGAGTGGAGACATACTATATTTTGGTATATTGAGACTGAGGGTATTTTCATAAATATGATAATATATTGAAACTAAGGGTATTTTGGTAATTCTTGATTATGCTTAGAGAGTTGTGTCAATTGATAATTGGCGATTGGTTGACTAGATGAATTACACCGCTTTGTGGGTGTGATAGGCGTAGTGTGGTTCATTATATGAATTTAGAGGCATTAGTGTGCAGAGAATTCCACATATAGACAGTGGGTTGCTCCTTTGGGCCGTGGTAACGAGCAACACACTAATGATCTCGATAAGCACTATTCTTAATCGAGATCTTGTGGAGACTATTTAGTACAATGCCTGTAGTACACGATGTATTGGACTGTGTACTGCTATACGATGTTTTGGACTATGGACTATAGACACGACGTTGGACAGTGCAATAGTTTGGTTGGGTAGCTTGAGGTACTATTAGTTCTTTTCGGATCATTCTCTCATATATCTATGTTTAGCTCCGTAGAGTAGGAACGAGTCAGTGTGTGTTATCATTCATTATCTGCATTTTAAATGTTTACTATAATCTGTGATAGAATGTATGATGTGTTGATTTGATATACTGTATGTGATATGATGGTATGCATTATTGTGATATTTGTTTGTATTGTTATTTTTTTTATTGCCATGCTGGTAATGATGTAGATTGTCTCACCTCTCTATATGCTTTTCCATATATTATTATTATAATTCCGTAAAGAGTTTGAGGAAGAGGAAGAGGAACAGCCTCTTGAGATTCAGTATCCGGACGAGCACCAGCAGAGTGAGCAGTATGAGGACGGCGAGATGATAGAACCCCTACCATCTGGATTGATCTTGTGATCATGGCGTTGCCAGGATTCTTCGATTTCGTGAGACTTGATTTTCATGGAGGCTCGGAAGCCTGGCAAATGCGTGAGGATAGAGGATCAGTAGTCTACGTGGGACGTCTGACTGTGTCCTTGAGTAGAGAGTTTGATCGGGAGATTATATTTACTACTACTTTGTAGTTACATCTTGAGTTGCCTCTAACTCTTACGCGTTATTGGGAAGGAATTTTTCTTGCGCCTAGCGAGCTTAGTAGTGAGTCAATAGCCCAGACTCGTGTCCGTAGAGCTGTGGGACCTCCAGGATTTCTGTCATTCGATGATCTCTCTGAAGATGATCTATCGGAGGGTTAGAAAATCTTTGAGGTGCACTTAGGCAATGTTATGTTTTAATATTATACTGACTTTTTACTGCTTTGCTAAATATATGTAGTTGTAAATTATTTGTATACTTAAGACAAAATCATATGTATATTATGGTGTGATTATGTTTTGCATTATTCCGTGTTCTGTATTATTTTGTTTAACATTATCAAGTATAAAAAGGAAAAATTTTACAACTCTTATTATTAAGTATCAAATGTTTTATAACTTGGGCAAGAATTTTATTTTATTTTATTTTATGCATTTTAAAATGTGACATCCCCACAAGGGTGTTACATTAGTTTGTATCATAGCCCAAGTTAGAGTCTTTTGGGGTTGTGGTTGGGTCTATTTTTGCTTGTGTTGTGTGATTCTCTGTGATTTGTTTTCGAAAGGTTACATCTGACCTTGTTTTATCTTGTTGAAGAAAGAGGATGTCTGGTGGAAGAAGAGCGCGTGTGAATGTGGAACGTAATGTGGACCCAATGACTGCAGCTACTGAGGCTATGCAGCGAATGGCGGAGGTGATTACCCAACAAAACCAACGAGCAACTCAACAGCAAGATGCAACAGCTGATGCTCTAAATTTATCTGAGTTTAGGCGCAATAATCCACCGCAGTTTAAAGGCGAGTTTGACCCCGAGAAGGTGAGTCTTTGGATTCAAGACTTGGAAAGGGTATTTGAAGGAATGGGATGCGCAGAGAATAGGAAGGTGACATATGCTACTTTTATGTTGAGGGGAGATACTGAAAATTGGTGGAGAGGAACCCACCAATTATTGCGAGCTGAAGGGATTGAGATCACTTGGGAGGTATTTAGTGAAGTATTTCTGGAGAAGTACTTTCCTGGTAGTGCCCGACATGCCAAGGAGATGGAATTTCTTGGTTTGCGTCAAGGCAACATGACTGTTGGGGAGTATGCTGCTAAGTTTGAGAGCTTGTCACAGTTCTCAAGGTATTTTCAAATTCAAGCTGATGAGATATGAAAATGCCATAAGTTTGAGGATGGACTGAGGGTAGAATTGAGGCGAGCAGTACTACCTATGAGGATGAGAGAATTTCCTGTTTTGATGGATACTTGTCGACGACTCGAGGAGTTGGAGCCGTCCTGAGATCCCAGAAATCGTAACTTTGGACCGACTAGGTTCCAAAGAGGAGGCAACAACAGCAATAACCGGTTTCAGCGCAAGCCTTATATGAGACCATCGGGAAGTCAGCCTCAACGTCCGTCTGCTGGAGGAAGTTCTAGTGGTAACAGAACTGGTCAAAATGTGGCATTTGCGCCAAGATGTTTTAAGTGTTGGAAACGTGGCCATATATCTATGGATTGTTCGATCAGATGAATGATCTGCTTCAATTGCAGAAAACCTGGACATGTTTCTAGGGATTGCACTCAGTCGGAAAGGAAGCCTGCTGTGAGTAATGTTCGTGCTACTCATCCGCGATCCGGAGGGTGAGTATATACGATGACTGGAACTGAAGCTTTTCAGTCTGAAGATCTTGTTCAGAGGGAAGGTGTCATTGAAGGTAATCTCCTGACTTTGCTATATGATTCGAGTACAACACACTCATTTATTGCATATGATTATGTGGAACGATTGAAACTGCCTGTGTCTTCTTTGAGTTTTCAATTGATTGTTTCTACGCCAACTGCCAAGCTTGTTGTTACATCCAAAATATGTATGAACTGTCCTATTGTTATAAAGTCAAGTCATTGTTGGAGATGGAGCTCAGGGATTTATGTTGCTATCTTCTTTAGAAGTCAAGAGTGAGAAAGATGTGAGCGCTATTCCTATCGTTAATGAGTTTCCAGAGATTTTTCATGATGATGTACCCGGTTTACCACCGGACAGGGAGATCGAGTTCTCTATTGATTTGGTGCCGAGAGCAGGTCCTATTTCGGGTGCACCATATCAAATATCGCCTGCGAAGTTGGTAGAATTGAAGAAGCAATTGGAGGAACTATTGGAGAAACAGTTTGTGCAACCTAGTGTTTCGCCATAGGGAGCACCAGTACTACTAGTCAAGAAGAAGGATGGAACCTCTCGACTTTGTGTAGATTATCGTCAGTTGAACAAGGTTACTATAAAGAATAAGTATTCACTTCCGAGGATTGATGATTTGATGGACTGACGAACGCCGAACTCAGTCAAAATTATAACCAAAGTTATTACCTAAGCTTGTAGCACAGTGACAACACCGGATCATCTCCATGAGGATTGTCGATGCAATTTAATCAAATCAAGTGAAAGTTAGCAAAGGGGAGTTTGACAGTTTAAGATCGCACTTAACAAAATTAAAGGAAGAAATAACAATTAAAGAGCAGTCAATTTAGAAACCTATCCAAGATTGGGTGGATTCAATCATAGACCCTTCATAGAACACTTGAAGCGCAATTGAATTGTTAATTTGGATCTAACCGAGATCTCTGCATCAAATCCAGAATTCATACTAGACGATCGTCTAGAATTCAATTAACAAGTGATAAACACAAATCCGCAATCACACCATTCATGAAGATCTATGTTAATTTCAAGTACCGAATTCAATTAACTTAGGCACAAATCGGTAACCTAACCTTTTCAATTCTGTGATTGATTTAGATCAATCAGTTCTAAGTTTCATCACAAATCTCAATCTTCATTTATGTGATTAGTTTAGATCAATCAGTTCTAAGTTTCATCACAAATCTCAATCCTAAACCAAGATCAAATCAGATCAACATAAATAGAATTACCATTCATGCATTCAAGATCAAGAAGAAGAAAGAAAAAGAAGAAAAGAGAAATTCAATTACAAATCAAATACAATACATAACCAAGGTCTCAAGAATCCAAACCACAATCTCTTCAAGAGTTCTAAATTGACCGAAAGTAGCTTAGCCCTCCATTACCACGAAAGGGAGCATCAAAATATACAAAAGCTATGAGAAAATATGAAGAAACAAGAAGAAACTTGTAACACCCTAGCTCTGATACCAACTAATGTAACACGCTAGCTCTGATACCAACTAATGTAATAACCTAGCTAGGGCATCACATTTCTGACTTCCGACTCATAATCTGAAAATAAGTTCTCACAAAGTTTGAGTTATAAAAGATGGGTTTTAAAATTTCTTCTTTATTGAAACGTAAATTTACTGAAAATATTAGGTAATATTGAAAATCATATTTCAACTATTCATTATGCAATATTGACACCAATTAATATCACAATTTAAAGAGAAATATAAAATTAACAGACTTATTTTTTTTTTCTTTTTTGACAGTAGCAAACCCCATGACGGGTCCTACTTAATAGCACGGTACAACACTAACAGAAAACTTTAACATACTTATTCCTTTTTCTGTCCATCTTGATGCGTCAGACATCTGTTCCTTTGTCAACACTGCACACCTTCGAGTCCTAAATGTCCATTCTTTATTGTTGTCACCAATCTCAGAGTATCCATCGCCCGTTATGTCTAAGACAACTCGATCTTTCTATTATTTGATTTTAACAGTACAGACAAAGCAAAACAACATAACAAAGAGGTGAGATCACCTACACCAATACCAATATGGCAGCACAGAGATAACACACAGCCAACAATATCATACAGACAGATCATGCCATAATCATGCTATCAGCATTAATCAACTATCATCATCTAATCATTTATCAGTTCAATCATCATCCAATCATTTATCAATTCAATTATCATAACCAATAACCAATATTCCTCAATTAATATATCACACGAGATATAAATGCTCAGATTTATGCATATGTACAAAGACTCAGTTTTTCAAAAACAACTCCATGGAGGTTTTCACAATTTCGAGAAGAATGCTCTGGTCAATTGTCAGCCTTAGCCCAAAGACAATCTCCCAGTTGTTGAAAAGAATCGTGTTCTTGTCGGGTATCGTCAATATGTTACAACGGACTGCATCGCCAAGTGGTACAGGGTACTCGCCAACTATCCACTGGTCGACCGCCGCGCCTTGACGCCCCCAAGATCCATCATAGACCTCACTATCAATTCTCATTCCCTCTTCAACCACAAAGGCCATAATAGCTATTAGCTATATTTTATACAATGCACGAATATATCAGTGCAAGTCCAACCCCAAAGGGCCAAATCTTTTCAATTTCATTTGTTCAATTTATATCATATGCTTCAATGCATACTTTTCTAATGCATGTATAATGCACCAAATCCATTCACAGGCATCTCTTTCCAATGCATACAAAATGCATCAAATACCAGTCATAGGCAAAACACGTCATTTTCTCATATAGTGTCCATACACTGGTTCAACAGTAATTATACTATATTTTCAACATGAAATCATGTTATCATGTTTTCATAGTTATAAAACACTTTCGCCGTGTTTTCACAAAATTGCGTAACATTTCCATTATGTTTTCACAATTCCAAAATGTTTCTGTTACATTTTCAAAATTCTGAAACGTTTCTGTTATATTTTCACAATATTGTAACACTTTTGTTACGTTTTCAAAATGCCATGACTCTTCTATTGCACTTTTAAATCACGTATTAATTTTTCAATGTCTTTCTCAATCGCGTAAAAAATATACTTTTCTCAAATCGCATATTATTTTTCTCTTGTTTCAAAATTGCGTATATTTTTTAATAATATTTTAATAAGTGTAAAATATTTAAACGCTTTCCAAATCTCATAACAATTTTCCACCAAGTTTCCACCATTTTTCATAATCGCGTAAAAATGTTTTATCGTTTGTTCAATCACGTAGTGATTTTTCAACAATATTTCAAATCATGTAAAATATTTAAGCTTACATAAAATATTTAAACGTAATTCAAATCACGTAAAAATATTTTAACATATTTCAAATTGCGTAGAAATATTTTACTATATTTTAAATCATTTTTAAGATACGTAAATCATTTTTCACCATTTTACAATCATGTAAAATATTCCTCAATATTCCAAACATTATTTTGGACTTTCAAATAAGTCAATATCATTTTCAACACATTTTTAAGATACGTAAATAATTTTTCACCATAAAAAATATTTCTCAACCTTCAAAAATTTCATTTCATCTTTTCTCAAAATATTATGACTTTGTATTTCATTTTTCATATTTTCTTACTCAAGAAAATCTTTTTCCACGTTTCTTTATTCAAGAAATTCTTTTTCAAATATAATCCACAAAATTACTTTTCCATTGATATAAATTAATGTTTCAAATCTTAAAATTTCCACACATATTTCAAAACTTGAAAATAAGTTATACTTTAGTAAATTCTTAAATCACCATTATATTCTCCATTTTTCTCAAAGCATTTCCAAACACAACCTTCTTCAAAATAAATTGAAGTTCGAAAACATTCTTGTTTACAAAAATTTAATTCTCAAGTGATAAATGCTCTAATTTCATTTCCAAATTCTTGTATTAACTCAAGTTACGTTTGCACTTTGAAAATCACTTTGTTCATAAAAATCAAAGCATTACAAGCCTTCAAAAATGTGGACATGACTATTGAAATCATCAAATATTTTTTCTTTTAAATTGATATGGTTTTACACAAACAAAATCGTTAAAATTTTATTTTCAAAACCGAAGTACCGATGGTTATAAAAACCAAACCCATTTGTTCAAATTCATTTTTACTTTCTTTACAATTCCTTTTTCACTTTCTTTGCAAATCCTTAAAATCAATGTTTGCCCATTTCATTCAAAACTCATATTTAGAAAAATACTTAGGATCTTTTTACACAAAATAAATCAATAAAAATTTCTCTAAAATCGTATTTTTGTTCTCTTAAAAAAAATAAATCCTTTGTTTATTTTCCATACTCTTCAAATCATCCATTATCATTCTTCATGAAAATATTAATTTAAAAATACGTAAAACATTTGTTCTAAATTTATCAAAATCTTATAAATGGTCATTGGAACCATGAAATATTTTTCTTCTAACTTAAATAAATTCCATTCTTGTTTCTACACAAAATAAATCAATAAAATTTCATTCTAAAATTTGTGTTCATGTTTTCTTAAAAAAAACAAACCTTTAGTTCATTTTCCATACTCCTCAATCAATCCAATTTTATTCTTCCATAAACATATTAATTTGTAAACACCTATTTTGAGGTGTCTTGGCCAAAATTCTCATTGTTCTAGGGATCAAAATTTAATTTCCTTGTTCTTGAAAATTTTCAACATTGACCCTCATCAAGGGCATCAAAACCGTAGCTCTTCCTTGGCCATTGGAACCAAGATCAATTTTCTTTCCATCCACATATCATGGCATACATATATATATTTCATCATAAATATCACAAACATGCCATATACTCATCATGCATATTATAAGTATACTATCAAAGCCATAAAATCATGCAAAGCATAGACAAAATAATCAAGGCACAAGAAAATAAAGCAAAGCTCATAAACACACAATTAATTATTACATGACCATGGATTGGAATTCTCACATGAATTCACAATCCATCAAATATAAGACCATCTCCCACCACCATACTTGGTTGGTGAGATGGATCTCCCTCTTACCTCTTGAAGATCCTCAAAGCTTCTTGATTTTGCTTCTCTTTCTCAAATTCAAAATAAAATACATAGAAATTAGTATACTAAGCTTGATTAAGAGGAACCATGGATCAAACATGGTTTAGATCATGAAAAAGAAGAGAAGAAATGAAGTCTTCTTATACTTCACCTCAAAAACTCCATAACTTTGTTCTTGAAGAAAGTCCATGAAGATGAATGATTTAGAGAAAGTCTCCAACATGAAAGTTGCTTAGAATATCATGTAGATTCAAGATCTATGGTTGGATGAAATTAAAAGAGATTGGATGGTGGTTTTGAGTGTCTTGACCGAATGGTTTCTCTTGAAGCACAAAGATGGAATTTTTGATTTTTGATAGAAACTTGAAGCTTGGATTTGAAACTCAAGATGAATGATTTTGGAAAAACTCATAACTAGAGATGTTCTTAGAATGGTGTTTAGGTTTAGGAAATGTGTTTAGATGAAATTTTAGAAGCTTGGAGACATGGTTTCTAGGTGTTGACCTAATTCCTCACAAGAAGAAAAACATAAGCTTTTTGATCTTTAACTTGAAGAACAAGGTTGAAGATGATAGAATTTTGAGAAGTTCCTAACATGAAAGTGTTTTGGATTGATGAGAAGATTCAAGATATGTAGCTAGATAAAATTATGAAAGATTGGAAGTGGTTCTATGGGTGGTGACCGAATAGCTCAAAGAATAGATAAAATGGTGTTCTTTGTATTTGTTCTTGGTGTTCTTGAACAATTGGAAGAGAGAGAAGAGAGAGAATGGTCTTTGTGTTACTAATTGTGATAGAAAATCAAAATAGAGGGCTGAATTGAAGTGGGTAACCGTAGGAGTGAAAGAATGGAGAGATAGAAATTTGTTTAGCATAATTGAAGGCTATCACATGCATGCAAAAGTCTTCCACTTTGTCATCTTTTTCTTTGGCCTAAAAAGGCTATACAAGCATGTCTAAACATGTCTCCTCCTTCCTAACACTCCAAAATCGTCCCCCCTTCATCATTATGCACGCAAAGTTGTCATAATTATTAGTTACCATCTAGAGCATTTCTAGCCATTGATTAATTCAATGGTTAGGATTTAGGTAGACTTTTGATTTTTAGAAGACTAAATCTAAGCCATTGGATCCTTCTCCTTTAAATTCTAGCCATTAGATGTGTCTCCAAAATAAAGGGTCAAGATTGCTCCTTCAAACTTTAAATCCAAGGGTTATAATTAGTCATAACCTTTTTAGAAGACCAAATCTCCACCCTTGATTAATTCTTCATCCAATGGTCATAAATGGTCCTTGTTACTTTACAAGACCAAATCTCCACCCTTGATCAATTCTAAATCCAATGGTTGTAAATGGTCACTTTATATAATCAAATTTACACCGTTGATTAAATCTACGGTTGATATTGAAGCTTGCCTAATTGAGTTTATTCTCACACCATTGATTAAATCAATGATGATTATCTTATGTTTCTTTATTAAATTTATTTCTTAACCGTTAATTGAATCAATAGTTGATATCCAAACCACCAATATTGACTTAAGCAATATAATTTCTATTTGTATCTACTAAAAATCCCACGAAAAAATATACTTACTGCATTTTTATCTTCCGATAAATAAATATAGTACAAAACAAATTTTCTAAAACTATTTCCGGATTTAGGTTTAGTAAGATCCCCTGTCTCCGTCTAAACAGTACAAATTTTTCTATGTGTAGAAAATTTTTTCACTTTGCGGGACCCACCTGAGCCCACGTAAGGTCACCTGGGCCCACTTAGGACCACCTGGACTCACATACAGTAAAAAAATTCATAATCATCCACAAAAATCACAAATATTAGAAAACGTATGAAAATCAAGTCAGATTGTTAAAAATAATTAACAGTCAAGAGAAATAAATACAGAAAGATTTTTCCCGGCCCGAAAATTATTATTTTCCTGACACAGAGTAAATCACTCAAAATGATCAAATATGTTGACGGAATAAACAAAATAATTTTACAGTATCCAAAAATTACTAAACAGTAAAATTCTGTTAACTGTCAAAATTACTGTTTAAGAGATGGGAAATTTGGGGTGTTACAAAACTATGAGAGAAATGAAGGAGAATACAACTTGTTCTTTCATGATAACCAATGGTGCCTTTTATAGAAGTCTAGGGTAACAAAATGACAAAGGGGAGTGGGTGGATGAGTGGGGTGGTTGAGTGGGTTGGTGAGTAGAGTAGTTGAGAGGGTTGGTGAGTGAAGTAGTTGAGAGGGTTGGTGAGTGAAGCAGTTGAGAGGGTTGGTGAGGACAAAAATTTCTTGTCTGACTTGGAAGCCAAAAACGACCAACTATACTATAGACCCATGAAAATTACTCTTCATGAAAGTTGTAGATCTTTGTCTTGGCTATAACATGCATATCTGGATCGTCCAATTTGGCTTCCTACAGCCCAAGATATGACCCAAATATCGCAGGTTACTCAAACCCAACTTCAGCACCTCTGTTCCGACTTGCAAGCTCAAACTGACCCATTAGACTTCATTTTTTCAGAAAGTGTTCTTCATGAAAGTTGTTTATTTGGATCTTAACTATCAACTATCCAAATGTCAGCCCATCTCCATTATTACAGCTTGAGATATGATTTTATGAGTGCACACCATTCGGATTCTAGTGACAGAACCCGTATTCTGACTTCCATGTAAACTTAGGTCCCTTAGACATCTGTTTAGGACTTTGAGCTCTTCATCAAAGTTGTAGAGCTTCCTCTTAGCTTTCCTACAAGGTAAAATTCATGATTATCAGATATCAAGAACTCAAGTTATGGCCAAAATACAGAAACAGTGTCAAATCTCAATAATGCTGAAAATATTCAATTAGGACCAATTTGAGCTCAAACTCACAAAATCATACCAAACTCAATCAATTAAGAATATGGAGAGTGTAAATGACTAAACATAAGGGTTTCTTAATGAATAAAATATGTGATTATCAAATTCCCCCACACTTAGCTTTTTGCACTCCTAGGCAAAACTCAAGACCAAAACAAGGACATAAGAGATTAACAAAAATTTAAATTCCAACGACATTCAAGAGCCCAAAATTTTACAATCAAGAAGAACAACCAAAGGTTCAAGGGATCAAAACATTCATGAGTTAACAATTCTCCACATCTCAAACCAACAAGCAAGGTATCTTCAACATGAATCGAGAATGATAGATCTTCATAAGATTCCCTCTCAATCTCTCAAGTGTTTAAAAGGTAGGTATTTCACTCAATTCAACCCATGAAAATTGCACTACCATAAGCTTGCTTATCTTCTACTTCTCCACTACTCAAAACACATGCACACACAAATCATGAGGACTTTATTCAAGGTTGTAGTGAGGTCAAGGTAACAGAAGAGGATAAAATGGATATGAGAAGATAAATACCAAAGGGAATAAAAGCAAATGAGAGTTGAGTTCAAATATCAAGCATAAAAGTTTATCCCAACTTTAATGTATATCTCTTTACATATTCATTTCCCAATCCTTTTTTTTTTTTCTTTTCTTTTTTTTATCTTTATATATATATATATATATATATATGAACATAACTATATACATACATTTTTTTCTTTTTTTTTAGGCACTATTTCCTTTTTCAACAACTATTTTGTACACACACCCCCACACTTGTTCAAAAAAAACTCATCCATTAACCAAGCTAATGTTCTTTTATTCCCTAAGGTAAAGTAAGAACACGATTTTTCATTTAAGGCACATAATGGGCTAGAAACAAGGAATGGTCAAATAAGCTCAAAGGGGTTAAGTAAAGGAAAATATACAAGGTTGGTAGGAATCAGAGAATTTTCAAGAAGTCAAAAGAGTGCTTGATATCATATTGAAAACAAGGTTGGCTATTCGGTTAACCTAGCTAATTAAGAAAGAAGGCCTCAATCATGTTCATGCATGCAAGTGAAATGTAGCCTCAAAAAGAATCAAAGCAAGTTCTAGAGTGGCCATTAACATGAGTGAAAATCACACAAGAAAGAAGAGAATGGCATAAATGTTGAATCCATCCATTAGGCTCAAAATCTCACAAGGTATGCATCCATCAAACTCAATTCATGAATTCAATCATCCATCACCAAGCATATCAGTTCAAGAAGGGAGAAAAGTTATTCAATCATGCAATGAACTTTTTTTTTAAACAAAAAAAAATGCTAAAATCTCTCCCCCACACTTAATATAACATTGCCTCAATGTGAAAGAGAGATATAGAAAAGAGCAACACAACTTGATAAGAAGTGAATCAACGCCAAGCAGAAAAGAAGCACACTGTCAGTGCCGCATCAGACCCTGTTGGAGAAAGCTGACACAAATTTAAACAGAAACAAAATACAATAAAATCAAACCCATTAAAGATGAAGTTCCAGATCTGGCTTTCTTTTCTTGTTACTTCCTTCGCTGCTTCCTGTTGACCAATCTATCTGAGCCAATACCTTATCAGGTACATACTCAAAAGCTTCTAATTTAGCAATGAGCTCATCAATAGTGGAGGCAGAGATAAGAAGTTATCTTGCCGAAGGAGTGATAAATTTATGTTCCACAGCTTTGTCAAGAAAAGATAACAAAAGATCAAAGAAATTATTAACATTCAACAAACCAATGGGTTTATGGTGGATGTTCAGTTCGGCCCAAGAGACAATTTGAAAAATTTCTTCCAAAGTACCAAAACCATCGGGTAAGACAAGAAATGCATCAGAATTGTCAACCATTGTTTTCATTCGTCCATGCATAAATGTTACCTGAATTTCTTCTCCAACTGTCTTTCCAGTGATGTTATTTTCAGCTAAAGGTTTAGGAATAACACCTAAAACCTGACTGCCTCCTATAAAAGCAGAAAGTGATACAGCCCCCATTAACCCACGACAACCTCCCCCATATACAAGATGAATATTCCTCGCAGCAAGTGATCGACCAAGAGTGCTAGCTGCGTTTACAAACTCTAATCCCTTCCCATAACTCGACCCACAAAAAACACAGACATTTTTGAGGTTACGAATAGAAGGCCCCATTCTATACTCTTCCTCTCTTTGAGTGTTTCTGAGTTGAAGGAAAATGGAGAAAATGGAGTGTTTAAATAAGAAAAAGAATGGAAAGGGGAATAATTGCACCTATAAGGGTAGGTTGACGGTTGTCAGAAAAGGTTGAATTTAAGAAACACAGAATCTTTTCTTTCTTTTTTTTTTTTTTTTTTTTTGTTGTTTTTTTTTTTGTTGTTTTTTTTTCTTTTCTCTTTTTTTTCTCTTTTTTTTATTCATAATGCGGATGGAGAAGGTTCATCACCTCTATTTCTGCATTTTCTGGAAGTTCATGATACTGTTTGAGGCGGTGTCCATTTACGATGAAAGCTTTGGCAGTGACCTCACTTTTTATCTGAACAGTACCAGAAGGAAAAACCTTAGTAACAATAAATGGTCCATCCCATCTAGACCTTAATTTGCCAGGCATGAGTCAGAGGCGGGAGTTATAGAGGAGAACTTTTTGACCAATCTCGAATGTTTTCCTCAGAATCAACTTATCATGGAAGGCTTTGGTCTTCTCCTTATAAAGTTTGGAACTTTCGCAAGCCTCCAAGCGGATCTCCTCCAATTGTTGCAGCTGCAGCTTCCTCTCCATACCTGCTTGATCTAGGTCCAAGTTGCACCTTTTCACCGCTCAGAATGCACGATGCTCAATTTCCACCGGCAGGTGGCAGGCTTTTCCAAAAATAATCCGATACAGAGACATTTCGATTGGTGTCTTATAAGCAGTCCAGTAAGCCCATAAAGCATCCTCAAGCCTCTTGCTCCAATCCTTTCTGTTAGGTTGAACTGTCTTTACGGAGTATCTGCTTGATCTCCTGTTGGAAATCTCGGCTTGCCCATTAGTTTGGGGATGGTAAGGTGTAGAAACTCGTGCAAGACCCCATACTTTTTCATCAAAGCTTCCATGCTTCGATTACAAAAATGTGAACCCTGATCACTGATGATGGCCTTCAGAACTCCAAACCTGCAGAAAATCGTGATCTAACAAAATCCACAACAACTTTGGAATCATCGGTCGAGTAGCTTTCGCCTCCACCCACTTGGATACATAATCAACAACTAGCAAAATGTAAACAAAACCAAAAGAAATAGGAAAGGGTCCCATAAAATCAATACCCCATACATCAAAAATCTCACAGAACAATAAGGATTTCTGGGGCATCTCATTCCTTTGAGAAGTGTTTCCTATTCTTTGGCATTGATCACAAGATTTACAAAATACATATGCATCATGAAATAGAGTGGGCCAATATAATCCAGATTCCAAAACTTTCCTAGCAGTCCTTTGGGGACCAAAATGACCGCCACATGCAAGTGTGTGACAAAAGCTAAGAATAGAATGGAATTCATTATCAGGCACGCATCTCCTAATGACTTAGTCACTACAAAATTTCCACAGATAAGGGTCATCCCATACATAATATTTTGACTCACTCTTCCATTTATCAATCTGAGTCCTAATAAAATGTGCAGGGAAAACACCAACAACTAAGAAATTTATCAAATCAGCAAACCAAGGAGTGTTACCTTGCAGCTTGAAAAGCTGCTCATCAGGGAAGACATCATGGATAGGAGAAGAATCTGTCTTTCTCTCAATTCGACTCAAGTGATCTGCCACCAGGTTCTCTGCTCCACTCTTATCTCTGATATCAATATCAAACTCCTGTAAGAGCAACATCCACCTAATCAACCTAGGCTTTGCATCGGGCTTTTTCAGGAGAAACTTCAAAGCTGCATGATCTGAGAATACAACCACTCTAGAACCAAGCAAATATGATCGAAATTTATCTAAAGCAAAAATAATTGCTAAAAGTTCCTTTTCGGTTGTAGTGTAGTTGGCTTGTGCAGCATCTAAAGTCCTCGAAGCATAGGAAATGACATGAGGTACTTTGCCGACTCTCTGTGCAAGAATAGCTCCCAAAGCATAATTAGAGGCATCACACATGAGCTCAAATGGGAGTGTCCAATATGGTGGTTGGATGATAGGTGTACTGGTCAATGCTTGCTTCAAGTGATTGAAGGCATCCTTGCATTTCTGGTCAAAATGGAACTCCACTTCTTTTTGTAGCAAGTTGGATAGTGGAAGAGCAATTTTGCTGAAATCTTTTATGAATCGCCTATAGAAACCTGCATGACCAAGGAAAGAACGAACCTCCCGCACGCATGTGGGGTAAGATAGGCATGAAATAACATCTATCTTTGCAGGATCTACCTCAACACCCTTGCTAGATACTATATGCCTTAAAACTATACCCTGTTCTACCATGAAATGACATTTTTCAAAATTCAGGACAAGGTTAGTTTCAATGCACTTATGCAAAACTCGATCCAAACTATCCAAACATGCATCAAAGGAAGAGCCATAGACAGTAAAATCATCCATAAACACATCCATGCAACTCTCTAAAAATTTAGAGAAGATACTGACCATACACCCTTGAAAGGTTCCCGGAGCGTTGCACAGACCAAAGGGCATTCTCTTGTATGCAAATGTTCCAAATGGACAGGTGAAAGTGGTCTTCTCTTGGTCTTCTGGGGCTATATGAATCTGAAAATAGCCCGAATATCCATCCAAGAAACAGTAATGCGACTTGCCAGCCAGTCTCTCCAACATCTGATCAATGAAAGGCAATGAAAAATGATCTTTCCTAGTGGCCTGGTTAAGCCGCCTATAATCAATGCACACCCGCTAACTGTTCTGGATTCTTGTGGGTAGGAGCTCATTGTTCTGATTTGTAATTATTGTGACTCGATTTCTTTGGAACCACTTGCACCGGGCTCACCCATTTACTTGTCGATATGGGATAAATAATGTCAACTTGCAGCACTTGGTCACTTCCTTCTTCACCACATCCAGAATAGGGGATTTAGTCTCCTTTGGGGCTGCCTTACTGGCTTGGTACCTTCCTCCAATAAAATCCTATGCATACATGTGGAGGGACTAATATCAGGAATGTCTACAAGTGTCCATCCCATGGCTGCTTATCTTTGCCTCAAACCTGCGCAGCAATTTTTCTTCTTGTTCGGGTTGTAGATTCTTAGCGACAATCACCTTGGACTTCTCACCATCTTCCAAATATGCATATTTAAGGTGGTCTAGTAAAGTCTTTAGCTCTAAGGATGGGGGATGCACAATAGAAGGCAGCAAGCTATTTGAAACAAGCAACTCAGCAGCATTAAATTCGACATAATTTTGACTCATATTTTCATATGCTGCATCAGTCAAATAAGCACCTGCATCATCACTCATAACTACATAAATCTCAAAGACATGCAAAGCACATGGTTCAGTATCACAGCTAACACATATATCACAAGTGACAGAATCCAAAAAATCAGTAATATCAAGAAATTCAGCATAAATATCAGCATAAGCATCGTCAACTAGCATATCAATCACATCAACATGGAAAACAGAAGAATGCTCCTCTAAGGGATGTCTCATGGCCTCAAAAATGTTAAATTGTACCACATCGTCGCCAAATTCCATGGAAAGGGTGCTAGCATGCACATCTATCTTGGTCTTGGCTGTCTTGAGGAAAGGTCTGCCTAGGATCAATGGAGCATGATTTGTTGAAGACTCATCTTCCATGTTCAGAATATAGAAGTCCGTTGGAAAAATTAGCTCATTCACCTAAACTAACACATCTTCTAGCACTTCTGTAGGATGAGCAGTGGTCCTATTTGCCAACTGAATCACTATACGAGTAGGTTGCAAAGTGCCAATATTCAAGGATTGATATATTGACATAGGCATGACATTAATCGAAGCACCCAAGTCTAGCATTGCATGTTCAAATTTGGAGTTACCTATCGTGCAAGGAATTGTGAAAGTTCCAGGATCTTTGCATTTTTGTGGCATGCTTGGTAGAATCATTGTAGAAAAATTTCTGCCTATGCTTATTTTCTCAGTACCCTTAAGTCTTCTCTTGTGAGTACACAACTCTTTGAGGAATTTGGCATACTTGGGAATCTGCTTGATTGCATCAAGGAGGAGAATATTGATTTCCACCTTCCGAATGTGTCCATGACTTCTCTTTCTATTTCTTTTTGCGCTATGCTTGGACCGTGTGACTCTATTTGGAAAAGGTAGTGGAATAGCCGATTTGAATTCTTTGCACATTTCTTCTGTGTCACAGATTTTTGACTGAGCTATCCACTTTCTTCTGTTTCTGGTCACTTCTGGTTGCTGCACTTGTAGTTCAGGTTGTGGTAGAGTAGGACCGTCAACTTCTCTGCCACTTCTCAAGCTAATGGCACTTACATTGCCTCTTGGGTTGTTGACTGTTTGTGAAGGCAATTAGTTTGATCCTTGGCTTTTCAATTCATTCACGGTGGTGGCCAGCTGCCCAATCTGAGTTTGCAGGTTCTGAATGGTGGCATTGACATTTTGTTGGAACTGAACATTATTTGTAGCCATCTGTTTCATCAAATCTTCCAATGATGGCTCGGATGGAGTGGTTGCTGGACTTGGCAACATGAGGGGCTCTTGCACGGTGGTTTACGATTTGTTGTTGTCGAATGCGGTGGTTGGTATTTGTTGCTAGGACCTACAGCTTGGTATCTAAATTGCTGCTGCTGTTGGGGTTGTTGTTGCTGACCAGAATTCCCATATCTCAAGTTAGGATGGTCCCTCTAGCCAGGGTTATAGGTTTTAGAAAATGGATCATATCCGGAAATTTCTTCTTTGTGATTGCCGATATTGGGGTCTACCGGGAAAAATACCGGCCCATCGCAATGATTGCTCTGGAAAAATAGAACCACCATCCTGAAGTGTGGGACATGCATCGATAGGATGAGATGAACAAGAGCAAATGCCACACACGGTTGCGCCATCCGCATTGGTGCTTGTTGTCCCACCGCTAACCGCCTCACCAAAGAAGTTAATTCATCAAGTCTCGTGTTCCATTCTCTGTTGGTCTACATGAGATGATTGAATCTCATTGACTCCTCCTGGTTGAGGTAATAATTCGTGTGCCAAATTGTTGGGTGTTGGCTGCCATGTTTGCTATCAAATCTCTCGTTGCTGCAGGGGTCTTATCTACTAAGGCTCCTCCAGAGGCAGCATCCACCATGCTTCTGTCATTTGGCAGCAAGCCTTCATAGAAATATTGAATTAAGAGTTGATCGGTGATTTGGTGGTGGGGACAGCTCGAGCACAGCTTTTTGAATCTTTCCCAATATTCATGCAAGGTCTCTCTTGTCATTTGTCTTATGCCACAAATATCTTTTCTAATGGCAGCAGCTCTAGAGGCAGGGAAAATTTTCTCTAAGAACAACTACTTCATGTCAGTCCAACTTGTTACTGAACCTGGTGAAAGATAAAATAACCAATCCTTGGCTGTATCAGCAAGTGAAAAAGGAAATGCCCTCAGCTTGATGTGTTTTTCTGAGATCCCATGTGGCTTCATGGTTGAACAAACCACATGGAACTCCTTTAGATGCTTATGGGGATCCTCACCTGCAAAACCGTGAAACTTGGGCAACAAATGTATCAATCCAGATTTCAACTCAAAATCAGCATCAAGATCTGGGTATTGAATACACGAGACCGGTTAGTTATATCGGGAGCAAGACAAGTTCCTTAAGAGTTCTATTCTATATGTTATTAGCCATGGTTTTAATTATTCAAGATCTCAAGTTCACTCCCAATATTAAGATCAAATTGAAGTAATTCTTGCACTTGGCCTACGAGCTCTAATCAATCTATGCAAGGTTCTATCAATCTCAGGATCAAAGTCAACCAAGTTATCAGGCTCGGACCTAGTCATGCATCACACAAAAATAAATAAATAAGCAAAATATACTAGACAATGGATAAAAATGTTAGAAAAGTTAATAAAAAGCAAAAGTTAGTAAAAACACTTAAAATGAAAAGATTACACTTACTAATCCCCGACAACGGTGCCAAAATTTTGACGAACGCCGAACTCAGTCAAAATTATAACCGAAGTTATTACCTAAGCTTGTAGCACAATGACAACACCGGATCATCTCCACGAGGATTGTAGATGCAATTTAATCAAATCAAGTGAAAGTTAGCAAAGGGGGGTTTGACAGTTTAAGATCGCACTTAACAAAATTAAAGGAAGAAATAACAATTAAAGAGCAGTCAATTTAGAAACCTATCCAAGATTGGGTGGATTCAATCATAGACCCTTCATAGAACACTTGAAGCGCAATTGAATTGTTAATTTGGATCTAACCGAGATCTCTGCATCAAATCCAGAATTCATACTAGACGATCGTCTAGAATTCAATTAACAAGTGATAAACACAAATCCACAATCACACCATTCATGAAGATCTATGTTAATTTCAAGTACCAAATTCAATTAACTTAGGCACAAATCAGTAACCTAACCTTTTCAATTCAGCGTGATTAATTTAGATCAATCAGTTCTAAGTTTCATCACAAATCTCAATCTTCATTTATGTGATTAGTTTAGATCAATCAGTTCTAAGTTTCATCACAAATCTCAATCCTAAACCAAGATCAAATCAGATCAACATAAATAGAATCACTATTCATGCATTCAAGATCAAGAAGAAGAAAGAAGAAGAAGAAAAGAGAAATTCAATTACAAATCAAATACAATACATAACCAAGGTCTCAAGAATCCAAACCACAATCTCTTCAAGAGTTCTAAATTGACCGAAAGTAGCTTAACCCTCCATTACCACGAAGGGGAGCATCAAAATATACAAAAGCTATGAGAAACTATGAAGAAACAAGAAGAAACTATGAGAGAAATGAAGGAGAATGCAACTTGTTCTTTCATGATAACCAATGGTGCCTTTTATAGAAGTCTAGGGTAACAAAATGACAAAGGGGAGTGGGTGGATGAGTGGGGTGGTTAAGTGGGTTGGTGAGTAGAGTAGTTGAGAGGGTTGGTGAGTGAAGTAGTTGAGAGGGTTGGTGAGTGAAGTAGTTGAGAGGGTTGGTGAGGATGAAAATTTCTTGTCTGACTTGGAAGCCAAAAACGACCAACTATACTACAGACCCATGAAAATTACTCTTCATGAAAGTTGTAGATCTTTGTCTTGGCTATAACATGTATATCTGGATCGTCCAATTTGGCTTCCTACAGCCCAAGATATGACCCAAATACCGCAGGTTACTCAAACCCAACTTCAGCACCTCTGTTCCGACTTGTAAGCTCAAACTGACCCATTAGACTTCATTTTTTCAAAAAGTGTTCTTCATAAAAGTTGTTTATATGGATCTTAACTATCAACTATCCAAATTTCAGCCCATCTCCATTATTACAGCTTGAGATATGATTTTATGAGTGCACACCATTCGGATTCTAGTGACAGAACCCGTATTCTGACTTCCATGTAAACTTAGGTCCCTTAGACATCTGTTTAGGACTTCGAGCTCTTCATCAAAGTTGTAGAGCTTCCTCTTAGCTTTCCTACGAGGTAAAATTCATGATTATCAGATATCAGGAACTCAAGTTATGGCCAAAATACAGAAACAGTGTCAAATCTCAATAATGCTGAAAATATTCAATTAGGACCAATTTGAGCTCAAACTCACAAAATCATACCAAACTCAATCAATTAAGAATATGGAGAGTGTAAATGACTAAACATAAGGGTTTCTTAATGAATAAAATATGTGATTATCATGGACCAGTTGAAGGGAGACTCCGTTTTTTCTAAGATAGATTTGCAATTAGGTTATCATTAGATTCGTGTAAAGGTAGATGATGTACCTAAGACAACTTTCCGAACTCGTTATGGGCATTATGAATATCAAGTGATGCCGTTCGGAGTGACGAATGCTCCTGCAATATTCATGGATTATATGAATAGGATTTTTCATCCGTACCTAGACAGATTTGTCGTTGTCTTTATCGATGACATTCTGATCTACTCTCAAAGTCAAGAAGAGTATGCTGAACATCTCAGTATAGTTCTCCATATTTTGAAAGAGAAGAAGTTGTATGCAAAATTGGCAAAATGCGAGTTTTGGTTGGAAGAGGTTCAATTCCTAGGCCATGTGATTTCCAAGGAGGGTATTGCGGTAGACCCGTCGAAGGTGAAGACCGTTTTACAGTGGGAAAGGCCTAATACAGTGACTGAGGTCCGGAGTTTTGTTGGACTGGCCAGATATTACCGAAGGTTTATTGAAGGTTTTTCCAAGATAGCTGGACCACTTACACAACTCACAAGGAAGAGCCAAGCTTTTGATTGGACGAACGAACGTGAAGCAAGTTTCCAAGAGTTGAAGAAGAGATTGACGACTGCACCAGTGCTAATTTTACCGGATCCTAACAAATCTTTTGAGGTGTATTGCGACGCTTCTTATCAAGGGTTAGGATGTGTGTTGATGCAGAACCGAAATGTAGTAGCTTATGCTTCAAGACAGTTGAAGGTTCATGAGAGGAACTACCCAACGCACGATTTGGAACTAGCCGCAGTAGTCTTTGCGTTGAAAGTGTGGAGGCATTTTCTGTATGGAGCTATGTTTAATGTCTTTAGCGATCACAAGAGCTTAAAATACTTGTTTGATCAAAAGGAATTGAACATGAGACAGAGGCGATGGTTGGAATTCTTGAAGGACTATGATTTTCAGCTTTAATACCATCCAGGAAAAGCGAATATGGTGGCGGATGCCTTGAGTAGAAAGATGGTTAGTGTTTCTACGATGATGATTAAGGAGGAGGAGTTAATTAATCAATTCAGAGATCTATGGTTGTCAGTGGAGTTGGTACCCAGAAAGATTCATCTAAGTAACATTGTGGTTTTGAATGACTTGCTGGAAGTAATCTGAGAAAAACAGGATGAGGATTCATTTTTACGGAATGAAAAGGAATTTTTGAAGCAAGGTCATAAGGCGATGGTGGAGGAAGGATTTGATGAAATCTTAAGATTTGAAGGAAGAGTTTGTATACCTGATGATCCTGATTTTAAGAAAGTAATTTTGGATGAAGCTCATACTAGTAATTTGAGTATGCATCCGGGGATGACTAAGATGTATCAAGACTTAAAGCGGATGTTTTGGTGGCCAAAAATGAAGAGAGATGTAGCGAAACGTGTGACATCTTGTCTCATTTGTCAAAAGGCAAAAGTGGAACATCAACGACCTGTCGGTATGTGACAACCTTTAACTATTCCCAAGTGGAAATGGGATAGTATCTCGATGGATTTTGTTACCGGATTGCTAAGGACGAGGAAGGGTCATGATTCTATATGAGTCATAGTTGATAGGCTTACAAAGTTAGCTCACTTCTTTCCGATCAATATTAAGTATTCATTGGAACGATTAACCTAGATATACATCAGCGAAATTGTTAGACTTCATGGTGTACCCGTAAGTATAGTTTCTGATAGAGATCCGAGGTTTACGTCAAGATTCTGGCAAAGTTTGCAAGAAGCCATGGGAACTAAACTACGATTGAGTTCTGCTTATCATCCGCAAACTGATGGTCAAACGGAGAGAACAATTCAGTCATTGGAAGACTTGTTGCGTGCTTGTGTGTTAGAACAACAAGGGAGTTAGGATGAATTCCTGTCTTCGGTAGAATTTACCTACAACAATAGTTTTCACTCGAGCATAGGGATGGCACCCTATGAAGCCTTTTATGGACGATGATGCCGAACACCTTTATGTTGGTATTAGGATGGGGAAAGTATGACTATTGGGCCTGATCTTGTGCAACAGACTACGAAAAAAGTGAAGATGATAAAGGAGAAGATGAGGACAACTCAAAGCAGACAGAAGAGCTATGCTGATAAGCGAAGGCGACCTCTTGAATTTAAGGAAGGTGAGCATATGTTCTTGCGAGTAACACCTATGACTGGTGTTATGAGAGTTATCAAATCTAGAAAACTTACTCCTAAATTCATAGGGCCTATTCAAATTATTCATCGGATAGGTCCTGTAGCTTACCAGATAGCCTTACCGCCTTTTCTATCCAATTTACATAATGTATTCCATGTGTCTCAGCTGAGGAAATACATTCCCGATCCAACACATGTTATACAACCAGATGAAGTGCAGCTGAAGGATAATTTGACGTATGAAACACTTCTTGTTAAGATCGAGGACAGGAGAGTGAAACAACTTCAAGGGAAGATGATTGAGCTGGTAAAGGTAGTATGGAATGATGTAATGGGAGATGCTACTTTGGAGCTAGAAGATAAGATGAGGGAGCAATACCCTCAACTATTCTGAGGTATGATAAATTTCGAGGACGAAATTCTTATTTAGTAGGGGAAAGTTGTAACACCCCAACTTTTGGAATAAATACGATATTGTCCTGAATGTACTGTTTTGTAATTTCTGTGAGTAGTAAATTGAATTTCACTATTTCGTGAGTGTATTTGACTGTTGTATGTGATTTGCTCCGAGTCAAGAAAATAATAATTTTCTAGCCGAAAAAATCTTATTTTAATTATTCGAAGCTGGGGGATCTTACTAAACCCAATTCTGATTGATATATATATTAATCTTTTAATTTTTAGGATTTAACTATGTAATAAAATAATTTTATATTATTATAATATTATTTTATTTGACAGTACCTACTGTCTCAAAAATAGTAGAAATCTGCTTCAAAATGATTGTGGACCCAAAAAATTCTGTGGGACCCGCATTTAGAGTAGCAGTCAACGATTCTGACTGGACTAAATTTTGAACCAATAGGAATCAGTCAACGAAAGTGGCTTGAAGATTCTAAACCAATAAGAATTGGTCAAATAAAGAATCATAGACTTCATTAAGGACCATTAGATGTAAAGCTTGTTTTAGATGCCTTTGATCATAACCGTTGATCAAATCAATGGTATGAGAGCAATCCTAATTAAATCACTAAGTGATATCCACCTTAGATTAGATTAATGGATAGGAAACAAAGTTAAATTCAATGGCTAGGATTGAGTCAAATATAGTGGCTTGACTTTCACTTAGTAGCTAATTAAACCTAATTTGGTTAATCTAATTACCTAATTAAGGACCTAAGTAAGCTAACCTAGTTATTGATTAGTTATAATCTAATTACTAATTAGATATCCTAATTTTATTTAGAAGCTATAATATATGCAATTACATACTTAATTAATTAGTTATGTAATTAGAATGTTAGTTAAGTGTAATTAGGAAACTTAACCTAATTAATTAGTTATTTAATTAGTATGTAATTAGCCTTTAATTGAAATCAAATTAAGCCCCTAATCCCCTTGAGTCCCACAGCCAAGGAGGCTAAATTGCCAAGTTCCACAAGCTTCTTGAACCATCCAAGTGACCATTAGGTGGCCACTTGGTGACATAGGGCATGTGCCATTCAAATGTGAACACAAATGGATATTTACTATCCAAGTTAATCACTTAATCTCTCCTACAAGCAACCTCACGACAGCCCCCTCTCATTTCACACTTGATATTCACTTTTCATTTACCTAAAGACTTTACTTCATTTTCTCTCAAAAATTCCAAGAACCCAAGCACATTTTTCTTTCCATTTTCTCTCTCAAATTCGGCCTCTCACCCTAAACACCACCATTTATCTTCTATAATTTTATCTCTTAGCTTTTCCTAAACCTAAACTATCTCCTAAACACTTTTCCTTTAGAAGCTTTTGTCAAAAACCTACTCCTTCTAGTTCAAAATCCAAGCTTTTGTTTACTTCCCTAAAGGTAAACTTTGGTTTTTATGGTTTAAAATTTGATTTGTGATTTTCTAAACTATGTTTGTTCCATGATTTTTCATTATGAAGCCTTGTATGTGATTTTGCTTATTGTTTAAGAATTTTAGGGATTTATTTTGTGAGCTACACGAAAATCAAAGGAGAGGAGGAGACTAGGAGATCTTTGTCTTCAAGAGGCAAGAGGGAGATTTAATCTCATCAACCTTGTGTGGTGATGAGAAAATGGATTGTTTGTGTGTTAAGAATCCATAAAGATTCATTTATGTGTTTGTTTAATGCTTTCCTATTTTGTGATTGATTTTATTTGCAAGCATGTCTATAGTTTTTAAAATATATTGCATGTGTTTATAAATATATGATTATTAATGTAGGATGTGAATAACATGTAAGGAATTGTATGAGTGTTTCAAAGAACACAATAGAGGCTCATGGCTTCTCCAAGAAATAGAGAACCAAAATGTTCTCAACCATTTTCTAAAACAATGATTTATTGAATCTAGGTAAAATAATAAATGTGAGAATGATTTAGATTGATTTTGGCCAACATGCCATTTAATATACAATTAAATTCCTAAGTTATTTTGTAAGGTAGGTTAAGTAACTAATCTATAAAAGAATTCGATTCCAATGAATCTTTGAGAAATAAAATGAATAAAGTTAGTTTTAGAATTTTAGGTTAGAAGGATTTATGATAACTAAAAAATAAAGGAACACATGAAAAATACTAACGTAGAGCTCACTCTCTGAGTTTTGAAGCCCGTTAGCAAGTTTCAAGGTGTAACTATTGGGTAAGGTTAAAATGAACAGTATTTAGAGAAAAATGTTAAAAATACCATATACTGATTTTCTAGGCAAAATGCTGCCAAAATTTACTAAAATCAGATAAATAAAATGAAAAGATTCCATAATATATTTATAACGTAAGGAAAATATTCTACATAATTTAAAAGTACTAAATAAAGTCTATGCATTGTTAAAATAAAGACTTTAAGCTATATGGTTAAGAAAATGATTTAAAAATCATACGCGATTGAGAAAATGATTTAAAAACATTATGCGATGTTCAAAAACATCAAAATATATTTATGCGGTTTAAAAACGTTTGTAAAAGCGACGCAATTGTGAAAATGCGATAAAATTTCTACATAACTAAATGGAACAGTGAGTTTTACTGTTGGGCCAAAGTGGTGGACCCGTACATGTTGTGAGATAGTACTGTCAAGTGGAGACATACTATATTTTGGTATTTTGAGACTGGGGGTATTTTCGTAAATATGGTAATATCTTGAAACTAAGGGTATTTTGGTAATTCTTGATTATGCTTAGAGAGTTGTGTCAATTTGGGTGATAATTGGTGATTGGTTGACGAGACGAATTACACCGTGTTGTGGGTGTGATAGGCGTTGTGTGGTTCATTATATGAACTTGGAGGCATTAGTGTGCGGAGAATTCCACATATGGACAGTGGGTTGCTCCTCTAGGCCATGGTAACGAGCAACACACTAATGATCTCAACAAGCGCTATTCTTAATTGAGATCTTGTGGGGACTATTTAGTACAATGCCTGTAGTACACGATGTATTAGATTGTGTACTGCTACACGATGTTTTGGACTGTGGACTATAGACACGACGTTGGACAGTGTAATAGTTTGGTTGGGCAGCCTGAGGTACTATTAGTTCTTTTCAGATCATTCTCTCAGATATCTGTGTTTAGCTCTATGGAGTAGGAACGAGTCAGTGTGTGTTATCATTCATTATCTGTATTTTAAATGTTTACTATAATTTGTGATAGAATGTATGATGTGTTGATTTGATATACTGTATATGATATGATGGTATGTATTATTGTGATATTTGTTTGTATTGTAGTTTTCTTTATTGCCATGCTGGTAATGATGTAGATTGTCTCACCTCTCTATATGTTTTTCTCTATATTATTATTATAATTCCGTAAATAGTTTGAGGAAGAGGAAGAAGAACAGCCTCTTGAGATTCAGTATCCGGACGAGCGCCATCCGAGTGAGCAGTATGAGGACGGCGAGCCGATAGATCACCCCTACCATCTAGATTGATCCTGTGATCATGGCGTTGCCAGGATTCTTCGATTTTATGAGACTTGATTTTCATGGAGGCTCGAAAGCTTGGCGAATGCGTGAGGATAGAGGATCAGTAGTCTACGTGGGACGTCTGACTGTGTCCCTGAGTAGAGAGTTTGATGGGGAGATTATATTTACTACTACTTTGTATTTACATCTTGAGTTGCCTCTAACTCTTAGGCGTTATTGGGAAGGAATTTTCCATGCGCCTAGCGAGCTTAGTAGTGAGTCAACAGCCCGGACTCGTGTCCGTAGAGCTGCGGGACCTCCAGGATTTCTGTCATTCGATGATCGCTCTAAAGATGATCCATCGGAGGGTTAGAAAATCTTTGAGGTGCACTTGGGCAATGTTATGTTTTAATATTATACTGACTTTTTACTACTTTGCTAAATATTTGTAGTTGTAAATTATTTGTATACTTAAGACAAAATCATATGTATATTTATGGTGTGATTATGTTTTGCATTATTCCGTGTTCTATATTATTTTGTTTAACATTATCAAGTATAAAAAGGAAAAATTTTACAACTCATATTATTAAGTATCAAATGTTTTATAACTTGGGCAAGAATTTTATTTTATTTTATTTTATGCATTTTAAAATGTGACATCCCCACAAGGGTGTTACACCCCCAGTGTCTTTGGACATAGGCCGTGTCTGATTACAGCCCCCCTCGTGTCTTGCTCTGTGAACACTGTTTCACGAATTCAATTTCTAGGTAATCTTAGGTCCCTAATCAGTTATTAAACACTTAGGAATCATCGATCACTAACTTAAACCTATTAATTTGGATCAAACACCAAAAATCACTTTCTTGGTTCATCAAAACCCTAGGTTCTAATTCAAGAACCAACTAGCTCAAACTGTGGATAAATCCATTTATATTGTTTTCATTAAGTTGAAATAATCAAATCCAATCAATGAAAATAAGAATCTAACTAAGGAAATTAGTTTTCCCTCTTTAAAACCCAACTTCTCCATCTAAAGGCCTAAACCCAAAAGATAGAAAAGATGGATAAACAAAGTTAGAAAACACCCCTACCTCAGATTTTGGATGGAGATATTCAAGCTTGGCCTTTGTCCTTGAGCTTCTCCTCTTCCTTTTTATCTCCTACGGTTGTGGCCTCTTCTTCTCTTCTCTTTTATTTTCTCTACCGTGAATAGTGAAAACAATATAAGAAGCAAATCCTAATTTTGCTTCTTATAAGATAACCACTAAAATGGTACTAAAAAATTCAATCTGCTATGAACACTTATATTCCTCTGAATCTAGTTTTTCCAATTCTAACAGATTGAAAATAAATTATAAGATTCATTAAAAATCCTATTGCACTTTTTCTCTATTTTTTCATATTTGCTAGGGGTCAATCCAGCATTAAAAGCATAACCAATATGCCTAAAAATACCAAATTAACTTCGATTATCTTGAAACTTTAACCACACCTTACTTAACTCATTTGTGACCTAGAAACAAGTTATCCACACTTGTTTCCCTCCAAATAGAAATTTATGCTATTTTTCTGAGTCATTTTAGGTCACTTACCACATTCTGTGTTGCAGCAAAGTGCCTAAACTAACTCAGTTTGTCACAAAACTTAACTGGCATGCTAAACAAGTATTAGACTGCCTATGTAACCTTATACAAGCCTAATATGATTCTCTGAGATATTATATCTAGCGCCTAGGTGTTGACTTCTCAGCGCCCAAGCGCTAGACGTCCAGTGAGAAATTGTTATGCGCTCAAGTGTTGAGTCTCCAATGCCTAAGTGTTGGAATTCTTAATGAAATATTCTTATTTTTCCTTTCTCGTTCAAGTGTCCAATATTTTTCATGTGCAATTACCTATCAAAAACACATAATACATGTAATAAGAACACAATTTTGAATAATAAAAATATAATAAAACTTGAAAACAAGACTCAATCAAAGAGATTAAAAGAGGATGAAATCCTAGAATTTGAACCATAAAAATATGAGTTTTGAAGGTTCATAAATCCCCTAAACTTAAGATTTTGCTTGTCCTCAAGCAAAAAGAAAAAGAAAGAGAATTAAAAGAAAATAAAACAACAATTAAAAACATTCAGAGTTAAACATGACAACATCAAGTAGTGAATATCATGCATATCCTCAGAAATTGCTTCATAATCTCAGTTCAAAGTGTCACACATGTACAATCTAATTGCTACATCATTTCTCACATGCAACTCTCATGCATAAATGACTTCCCATAAACATGAATGTAAGACCAAATCTACTCACAAAGTGCAAGCCCATATAGGTTTATAAAAATACAAATACACATCAGACTCACATTCATAGGGTTGTTTGTCATCTTTCTCTCCACTAATGTAAACAATACATAACTGAGGATCAAAAGGGACTTTACAAAGCTTATAATGTAAGGCCAAGGATAAGGGTTGAGAAAGAATTTGTAAGATAAATAAAACAAAAGCTAAAAAACATAATCATGCACATTCCATAATCCAAGCCTCAAAATGTTGAACCAGTGCAACATGGAGCATAGGAATCCATAACTTGATTTTCCTATTTTTTTTAATAACTTCTACCCCCAAACTTATTTCTTTACAACACATTGGGTGGACTCTTTTTTTTATAGCTCCTTAAATACTTCATGCACGAAAATAACTAAAACTTGAATAATAAAATAATATAAGATATGCACTCAACAAAGGGTGTGTGAGAGAGATATTTTTTTAAAAGGTATAGGAAAAGAAAATATGGGTAAAGAAAAGAAATAAAGGCCAAACAACCACAAGGCTGCAAAAGGGACCTAGGGATATACTGTGTTTACCGGTTGGCTTAAAAGGTTCAAACGGTCCAAAAAATACCCTTATCATTTCTTTAATTATGCATTGTCTAGGATTTCGCCTCAAGAGAAAATCTAACAATTTCTAGATGCAAGTAATCCATGCACATGCATTCCCATAAGGTTTCTCTAAGCTTGACATGCATGCATATTCCAAGGTCAATCAAACATAAAGATGGGAAATACATTCATACATAATTGTTGCAATAGAGATAAACATAACTCATAATTCTCATGTGATATCCCAACAAAATATATTAATCCACAGTTTATTCAATCATTGGATATTCAATTCAACACAACGGTATGCACACTTTCAACACAATGACTCAAAACACAATAAGGTGATGATAACAAAATAAAATCAATAAAAAAATGTGAAAATAAAATATTAAAGAAAAGAAAAGAAAAACTCTTTTTGGCTGCCGACTGCTATATACATCCTCCTACAAAGGCTTCAAACTTGGGGGCACCTAAGCCAACTCAACATTAACTTCAAAACAAAAATAGAAAAAAATGTTAGCCAATAAAATAAAGAATAACAAAGTAATAGAAAAAAAACTAATAACTAACTAAAATCGAATGGATAAAAGAGTAAAGAAAAAGAAAGAAAACTTGGATTACCTCTCAAGAAGCGCTTGTTTAACATCATTAGTTCGACGTTGCCTTTCAATTAATCAAGGTCGCTTCAAGCAATAGAAGTAAGATGGCATCTTTCCTTTTTCAGAATTTTGTCTCCATCCTTCGTCAATGGCTTTAGAAGTACCTCCAAAGATGTTTTGAACTTGACTTAAGATGGATTATCCTGAATTCATCTTGACATGAGAAATTCCACCAGGCCATGGTGGTTTCAATTGATCAATAGATGAGAAATTAACTTTCAATAAATCATTAGATAATGGACTAATCTGCAATAAATCAGGGGAAACGGGAGGATCTTTTCTATTCCAATAATCTTGGAGATAGGAGGACCTTTCTCCTATTCATCAATCATCTTGGAAGTGGGAGAATCAATATTAATTAATGATGAAAGGCTCTTACTAACCAAATCATGTTGAGGTTTACCTTGAATACATTTGATGGGGCATAAAGATCTGATGTTGGTGCAGTTTTATCAAAAACATTAATGTTCACCTAATTTCCATCTACCCTCAAAATGAGTTTACCTCTTGGTATATCAATCAGTGCCCCTAAAGTAGCTAAGAACGGTCTTCCAAGAATAAGCAAAATGTTAACATCCTCGTCTATATCTAAAACCACAAAATCTGTTGGAAAAAAGAATTTGTCCACTTTTACTAGCACATCTTTAACTATACCATATGGATGTTTGATTGATCAATCAACTAATTAAAGAGATATTTGTTAGGAATCATGGATACATCACGTAGCAGAAAATAGAATTCTCACCAAGGATCCATGTGAAAAAGACATAATCTGAGTTTTAAAAAAATGTTTACCTCTTGAAGTGTGATCAAAGGAAGTGACGTGAATCACCAACACCGTAACAACGATGATGTCTCTGTGGTATCCACACGAACAGACTCACGAACGTCCATGATAACTTTTGGGAATGAAGTTATTTTACTTGAATTTGAATGTATATGAGCATGCTATCCTTAAGTTTTATAGGCCAAATGATCAATTCATGTAGGACTTTGATGATTTAAGCTTGTAATTGAGAATTGAATCTTTGAATATTTTATTTAAAGAATTTGGATTGATCATGATCTGATGGACTTTGGCATTATCTTGATGTAGGTATTCAATATGGGAAGACCTTGGAAGGGATAAAGAAGCAAAGAAGAGCTAAAATGCAGAAGGATGCAAAAGAGAAGCAAGGGCAGCCAACCCACGCCTAGGCATGGCAAACTCACGCCTAGGTGTGGCCCTTGCAGTATTTCAGGATTCTCAGGCAGAGAGGTCCACACCTAGGCGTGACCAGCACTTGACACCATGTGCTTCATAACTATGCCTAGGCATGGAAAATCCAAGCCTATGCATGGAAAAAATCTTGATCCACAAAAATTAGCTTTTAATATCGAATTTTGGGGATTAGAAGGGGATCTTCTATTTTGGGGACCAAGCACGAACTTCATAGAGAAAAGGAGAGGAGGAGAAAACCTTGGAAGATTGAGGTGATTCAAGTGAAGAATCAAGATCAAGGAGGAAGATCAAGCATTGAATTCTTACCATTCTTGTTTATTCTTTCCCTTTTCTCTCTTGATTAGTAATTTGATGGGTTTCATAACTCCATTAGTTTTCTCTTCTTTCATGATGTGTAACTAAACTCTAATCTAGGGGCTCTCTAGGATCTTGCTATGGATTTGAATATCTTATAAATTTGTTAGGTTTCTATTAATGAAATTAGTTTTGTTCTTCCATATCTATGCTTAATGTTTGTTATTGATTAGCCATCAATTGCATGATTTTAGTATTCCAATTGAACTAGAAATAGGGTGTTGTGAATATGGATATGGTATGGTTGATGTATGTTCAATTACATTCTATTGGATTGGATGTGTTGATTAGCTAATGGGATGGACACATACCCATTAGTCATGCATAGCAAGTGTTTGATAATTGGTCTCAATGAGTGATTCTTATGCTAATTTACATGGACACATAGTGGATTAACTAGGTTTCACATGGGTAATTATCCTAGGCATAGGTTTTTATCTATTACTTGTTTTAGCTAACAAAACCAACTCATTGTTAGATGCTTATGAATTTGTAAATATTCATTGAAGTAGTAAGTGAATAGGGACCCCTTGGCCTTTTTCATTCTCATCTTTCTCTTGTGAATTTAGCGTTTGGTGCTCTTTTGTTTTAATTCTTTTAAGTTTTTATTTTAATTACAAACCTCTCTCACATTTCGTTTGCTTAGATAAGAATTTATGAAAATTGGTTAAGTTTCGCATTACTCTAATTACCAATCCCTTGGGACACGATACTCTAACTCTCATATATTACTTATTGACCCGTGTGCTTGCGGATACACACAAACAAGTTTTTGGTGCTGTTACCGGGGATTGAATTTAGATTTTGTGTTATTTCTTAATTCAATTCACAATTCTTATTTCAAGTTTTATTTGTTTGTTTTTGTTTTTCAGGTATTTAGCTCTTGTATGCAAAGGACTCAAAGTGTATCTCGGTTTCCTTACGATCCTGAGATCGAGAGGACTTTTCATAGATTGCTAAGAGCACGTCAAGTACAAGGGAAGACACTTGAATTAGATAGTGAATCAGAGATGGCAGAAGAAGGAAATGCTGAAAGACTCCTTCGAGAGTATGCCACTCCAAATGCTAGAGACATCCTATGTAGCATTAGAAGGCCAGCTGTACAAGCACAGACTTTTGAGATCAAGGCCGCTATTATCCAGATGGTTCAGAATAATTTACAATTTATGGATCTACCCCATGAAGATCCTAATGCTCATCTAGCTAACTTTCTGGAGATTTGTGATACTTTCAAGCATCAAGGGATGACTGATAATGCAGCTCGTTTGAGGCTCTTCTCTTTTTCTTTGAGGGATAGGGCCAAGGCTTGGCTTCAATCCTTACTTGAGCATTCCATCACTACTTGGGAAGAGCTAGCTCAGAAGTTTCTAGATCGATTTTTCCCTCCCATGAAGTCAATGAAGTAGAGAAATGATGTCTTGTCCTTCAGGCAGTTTGAAGGAGAAACATTATATAAGGCTTGGGAGCGCTTTAAGGAGATGTTAAGGAAGTGCCCCCATCATGGCATAGCAAAATGGAAGTTAGTCCATACCTTCTATAACTGCTTGACAACATCCATTCGAATTATAATTGATGCAGTAGCTGGAGGGACTCTCATGAGTAAGATTGTAGATGCTACCTACAACCTTTTAGAGGAAATGGCCACTAATAACTATCAGTGGCCAACAGAGAGGATTAGTCCTAGGAGAGTGGCGGTCGGTATACATGAAGTTGATGCTCCCACATCACTTTCAGCTCAAATGGCAGCACTATCCAAGAAGTTTAACACCATGGCAGTTAATTTAGTGGCGAGCGGAGCTAATATCTCAACTGAGATTTGTGATCATTGTGGGCACCGTCACTCTACTACGAGTTGCATAGCTAGCTTGGAGAGTGTGTAATATACCAGTTAGTTCCACCCAAGTAGTCACAACAATGCTTTTGGTAATACTTACAACTCTACTTAGCGAAACCATCCTAATCTTTCTTGGGGTAAAAATTCTCAAGGTCCTTCTTCTTCCTATCAGCCAGAGAAGCACCACGTGCTCCTCCAGGTTTCCAACAACAGTGATCCCCTCAATCCCAAGGTTCAACTTCAACTTCCAATTTGGAGAAGATGCTTGCCCAATTTATGACTAGCCAACAAGACTACATGACTAAAATTGATGCAAGGCTAGCCTTCCACGATGCTTTAATGCAGAGCCAAGCGGATTCCTTGAGGAATCTTGAGACTCAAGTTGGTCAACTAGCCCAAGCTCTAAACAATAGGCCCCAAGGCACTTTTCCAAGTGACGCTATTAATAATCCAAAAGGTGCCCCTCCTGAGCATTGCAAGGCCATATCATTGAAGAGTGGGAAGGAAATTCAAAGATCAAGCTACTTGAGAAAGAAGCTAAAGTGGCACAAGATAAAGTGGTTTTGAGCAAAGAGGTGGAGAAAAATGAGGAAATTGTAAAGGGGAAGGTTAAAGACAAGAAGAAGGAGAACAAGCCATATACACCACCTCCACTTTTCCCTAACCAGCTATCTAAACAAAAATTGGATGCTGAATTCCAAAAGTTTTTGGATATTTTCAAGAAACTTCACATAAACATACCGTTTGCTGAGGCTTTGGAAAAAATGCCTAGTTATGTGAAGTTCATGAAGGACATCTTGTCTAAGAAGAGAAAGCTTGGTGAGTTTGAAACTGTTGCTCTCACGGAGGAATGTAGTGCTATCTTGCAAAATAAACTTCCTCCCAAGCTCAAAGATCCCAGAAGCTTCACCATTCCTTGCACCATTGGTGAGAAATTCTCTAGTCGGGCATTATGTGATTTAGGGGCCAGTGTAAATCTCATGCCCTTTTCAATATGCCAAAGACTAGGTTTGGGGGAGGTAAAGCCGACTTCAGTTACTTTGCAACTAGTTGACCGTTCTCTCACATACCCTAAGGGAGTCATAGAAGATGTCTTGGTTAATATGGACAAGTTCATTTTCCTAGCTGATTTCATCATCCTGGATATGGAGGAAGATAGAAATGTCCCTCTCATCCTCAGAAGACCATTCTTTGCAATTGGAGGAACTCTCATTGATGTTCAAAAAGGGAAGCTTACCATGAGAGTGCAAGATCAAGAGGTAACCTTTAATATTTTCAAAGTAATGAAATTACCTCAAGATCTTGAAGAATGTTCATATGTGAATGTGCTTGGTGGGATAGTATCTAAAGGATTTGGTGCAAGTGTCCCGTGTGACCCTCTTGAAGCTTCTTTGCTCTCTACATGTGAAAAGGAATATGAGGAATTGAGAGAACTCGAGCTGTTACCTTCTCATTTGTGCTATGGCGATCTTGGTGACAAAGCTACCTTTTCTAGTTATCATTATTAAGAACGTCTAGCTAGGACTATAAATAAGGTGCTTGTTGGGAGGCAACCTAATTTCCTACCCTATCTCTTAGTTTAGGACACTTTTATGCATGATTTTGCATTTTCTTCATAGTTTTTGGTTTTGTTTTGATACTTTTATAGCCTTTGTTTTTCAATTTGATGTTTTGCTTGTGTATATATTGTAGTTATGTTTCTTAGTTGTTTGAATGAGTGAATGAGGTGTTGGAGGCATGAATATGGGGTCATAGGGCTATTTCTGCTAAATTTTGAAGCCCAGAAGGTCACGCCTAGGCGTGTAATAATCACGCCTAGGCATGGAGATCTCAGCCTTATTAGTCTTATTTTTCCTGAGATACCCACGCCTAGGTGTGTATTTATCACGCCTAGGCGTGGTGGTCTCTGCCTTATCAATCTAATTTTCCTGCGAGTACTGCGCCTAGGCGTGGCTATACCAGGCCTAGGCGTGGGTTTTCTGTTATTCAAAAAAAAAAAAATATACGCCTAGGCATGGACAATACAAGCCTAGGTGTGATGGGTCTGTTGCTGCACAAAACGCAGCATTCTTTACCCATTCATTCCTAAATCCCTAATTTTCCCCCTCATTCTCTTTTTCCTCCACAGACCTTTCTATTTCCATAAATCCCTAAATTCCTTAATCTTTTCCTCTCCTTCTTCGTCCCTACCACGTCTCCATCACCCACATTCTCTTCTTCATCCACGAGCCTCACCATTTTTCCTTCACACACCTCCTTCCTTTCCTCTTCATTTCTTCATCTTTCTCATCACTTCTTCCTTCTCCTCCATGAACCCAACACCACCATAAAAGCCCAACCACTTCTTTCTTCTTCTTCTTTACCATTTCTCCTCACCTCCTCACCTTAACCCCTCATCTCCTTCTTTCCCCACCATTTCTCACTCCACCACCACTTTACCCCACCAAACGGCCAATACACTGTACCACTTCTATTTTTTTTATTTTATTTTCATTTTTATTTTGGGTTCTTGCTAGCTGTGGGTGCCTTGCTCACTTTCTGCTACCCTCAGGGTTAGTTTGTTGTTTTCCTTTTTCTCTACAAATCCACGTTGCTGACTTGTGTTATGTTGTGGTTCACTTTCCATTTCTTAGTAATTTCTAATTAATCTGGTTATCATATGTTTTGTTTACACGTTTTGTAGATTGTAACTATTTTATTTGTTGATTGCTTATCAATTGCTCATTTGTCACATTGCTTCTAATTGGTTGCTAGTTATTGTTTATTTCTAGTTGCTTGCATTCTAATTAGTTGCTTTGTTATAGTTTGGAATTTTTGATTTCTATTGGGTTTGTTGACTGGAATTTTGTGCTGAACAAGGACCATGTTAATTTTTATTGGTGTTAATCATGTGCCCGTTGACATACTTGATGTGTTGATTAATTTTGAGCCATCCTGTGGTTTTTCTTAGTATCTGTTGTCATTTTTGGGTTATTGAATTGGTTTGATTCTAGGTTGTGCATTGGTTGGGCTGTGTTTGGCTAGGCTGTAAATGATCCTTGTGTAGGTTTGGGGGTTTTAATGGGCATAATAACTGAGGCTTACTGGTGTCATACTTGTTTTGTTTGAACTTGTGTATATTTGATTTGCTATTTTGTTTCCTGATGACTTGTTTTATCTGGTATTTGGTTGCTTACTGGGGCATGTTATTTTCTAGCTAAGTTTGGGAGTGGCCTTGATTTGAGTTTTCGACTAGAATAAGCCTCATTCTCAATGCTTCTCAATTAAGACTTTGCTTGAGTTGACACCTGTTCTTCATTAGGTTGCATGATTGCATTAAATTTTATTCTCATTTAGTTTGAATGATTTGGTTGAAAGCATTTTTCATTATCTGTTTCAATGATACTAACTAGCAACATCTTCTTTTCAGGTTTTTACTAGCCATGTCAAAGTGTCAAATAAAATTTGTTGAAAGTGGGCCAAGTTAGGATGATGACAGTGAGGCGATTCCCGTGTATGACCCAGCCACTTTCATTGCTCAAAAAGCCTTTGACCATTTCTAGAAACACTTGAGGAAGATAAACATCATACCAGAAAGGGGTTTTCATGACTTGAATGTGGTGCGTTATCCGGTCATCTCACGTGCCACAGCTGCTTTCCATTGGGCCACTTTTGATGAACATCCCACTGAAGAACCAGTAGCTGCAGTGGTTAAAGAGTTCTGTACTAATGCCCATGCTGAGCAATGATCTTCTACAACTGCTAGAGTTAGAATACGGATAGTTGATTACTCAGTTGAGCGCATTTGGCAAGTCATGGACCATGGCCCCCCTCCGCTAGTGTGTTCGTACCGTGAGTTGCAGTTACCTGAGGAGCAAAGGGGCACCCCTTTTAACACCATGATGGACAGTATCTATGACTTTACCTTTCTTGTTCAGGTTCAGAGGAACATTGATAATTCAATCATATTTATGAAGAATGAAAGTTTATGCCATGAGTTGCACCCATGGAATCACTTTGTGTGTTCTTGTTTGCTCCCCATTGAGCATAGGTCAGAAATCTATCCCGAGCGTGCCTATATGCTTTATGTGATCTATAATCTTCTACAAGTGGACACTGCTCAAATACTTCATGATCAAATTAATGATCACATATTTGAAACATTAATAAGCCTTCATTTTTAGTCATTTACACTCTTCATGCACTTAATTGATTGAGTTTGGTTATGTTTTGAAAGTTTGAACTCAAATTGGACTTAATTGAATTTTTTAGCATGATTTATGTCTTACACTATTTTTATATTTAGGTCATATCTTGGGCTATAAGTGGATATTTGAGGTAATTCTAGTGCCATTTGAAAGATACGAAAGAGCTCTAAAACTTTCATGGAGACCTCAAAGGCCCAATCACACGATTGAATAACTCAAATTGGAGTTGAAGCAAGAACTAGAGTGCTGATCATGATAGCTTGACCTATGTGTACTCTTCATGCCATATCTCGAGTTATATGTTGTCAAATGGGTTGAAATGTGGATATGTGCTAGTTAATACCTATCTCTACAACTTTCATGAAGAACACAAAACTCATATCGGACTCCTTGGAGGTAATATTAGGCTTGCAATTCAGAATAGAGAAGTTATGACTGGGCCTGAGTAGTGTGCAGTAATTGGACCATATCTTAAGTTCTAGGAATGCTTTTGGACACAACTAAAGTCATTTGAAAGCTGAGATTTAGGCCTACAACTTTCATGTTGAACACTTTTCCAGATTATGAGGTCTACTAGGTCATATTGGGCTTGGAAGTCAAATTACAGGGGTTGTGTCAAATTACAGGGCCTGCGTCATATTACAGGACCTAGGCCATGTATTAATACACGACCATGCAATAATACACGACCTAGGCTGTGTACTCCTCTGACTTTTGATCCAGAAAGTGTCCATACATGGCCTAGGCCGTGTAATCCCACACGGCCATGTATTTGCTCAATTATTAAAAACTTAATGGCTAAGTTTGCGTACAGTTCACGTAGCTCCCAGTAGTCCACCGTAGTGCTTCATGTAGATTACTGTAGCTCACTGTAGATTACTGTAGCTCCTGTGCATCAATTTGCCTATAAATAGGCCTTGGACGTGCAAATTTGGGAGAATTTTCGGAGAGAGGAGGTATCCCTCCTCCCTTCAGTTTTCTTTTCTTTTTCTTTTCTTCTTCCTTCTAGTCTATGTCTAAATAAGTTTCATTTTACTTGGGTGAAAGTGTGAAGCTCTTGGTAATAAAATAAGGTCAGATTTATTCCTCACTTGTGCTTTAATGATTTATCTTTCTAGTAGCTATTATACGAGTTATATTTTGTTTCTGATAATTTAGAAACTACCCTTGTAAAGAGGAGTTCTTGATTTATTGTAGACAAGATTTTGGCACAGTGAATGCTTTAACCCATTTACAAGTGGTGGTAATAATTAAATGAAACATTATATAATTACGTATATTATTTTAATGGACTTTTAACGTTGTATTTTCCGATTGGAACCTCCATGTTGTGAGGATTCTAATTGAGTTATAAAAGGAATTAATCTTACCTTTACTTTATTTACCAAGAGTGGATCTTTTTACTTAAGTAAATAAATTTTTACTATAGTAATAAAATATTTACTTCACCTTAATCTTCAACAATTCCCTGTGGATCGACCTTGGACTCACCGAGAAATTTATTACTTGAGACAACCTGCACTTGGGTTTGCAAATGTGACAATTAAAAAGTGTGCATCACAAATCCGGCTGTGCATCACCTCAAAGCTCAAGTCATTATTTTTCCCTTCCTCATGTGTCAGGTATGTGCACAAGCAAAGGTGGCTTGGAAGGACACTAAAGTCCGAGTGAAGCTAAAGACTCCCATGACGGAGAGGGCAGTGCAAACTATCATGACTGCCCAGGAGAAGCGCAGACACACTCCAGCCCAACCTCCAGTTACAGCTCTAGCACTTGCCCCTGCACCAGCTCTCAAGCCTGCCCTTGTACCTGCCCCACCACCTGCCCCAGTGTTTGATGCTGCTTGGGCAATTTCAGTTGATCAGTGCCTGGATCAATAGCAGGCGATGCTAGCTACTATCTATCAGAGCATCCACTGGTTAGCTTTGGGTTAGGGATGCCTAATGGATGACTTTCCAGTGTTGCCACCAGTTGCTGCTCCACCAGTTTCAGCTTCACCTACACCACCTGCTGATGATACTGAGATGGGCACTGATGAGGATGCTGACTTATTTGATGAGGCCGATTTACTTTGAGGCACTACGGCCTATTGCTTTCATGCTCTTTTATGCTTTATTTTTTTGTCTTTACTTTCAGTTCACTGTATGTACTTATTGGATACTTTCCTTCTTTTGTATACAGTGGGACATTGTATGACTTAGGATTGGGGGAGATTTATTATTTTTTCTGTTACTTGCTGAACCATTTTTTGATGATATATATAGACTTCCCTCTCATTCCTTTGCTTTTGCATTGAAGTTAGAACAATTCATTTTATTAAAGCTTTAAATCTTAGTTGTTAATAATTTTAGTTTAGTCTTGTTTTGTTTTTCCAATTTGCGGATCTGAGTGAGCTTGATTAGGATTCATGAGCTCCTTGAAATTTTGTGTTTAATTGATGAGTGTGTTGAGAGGCAAGTTGAACTTGTACATGCTGGAATTTTGATTTGACTATCTGATGATTGTGTGGATCACAGATATGCCTCATTGCTTGGGAAATCACATGTAAAAAAATTCAAATTTTGTGCTTACACTTTTTGCTATATTTGTTATGAGTGTATTTCCCTGTCGCATGTGTGGTAGATCTTGGAATATAAATTAAATGCATGATTGGAGAAAAATTATAAAAGGCATGTGTATAGTCAATCTGCATCTTAGAAGCTTGTTGATTCCCTTTCAAGGCGAAATCCTAGGTGATGTGTTTTCAAGGAAATGACTAGGGCAATTCTTTGGAATGATTGGGCCTTTCAAGCCAACCTTGACTGAATGAGTTCCCTAGTACCCCTTTTTGAAGCCTAGTGTGCATGTGTGTGGCCTATATTTTTTTTTCTTCCTTCTTTAAACCTCATTTTTTCACCCTGTTACCCCTACATGTGAAAAATCATTTTACCCTTGATTACATGTCCCTTGTTGAATGCATGATCAGACATTTTTGTTGAGTTGAGCTAAATCAATTTTTGCATAGTAATAGAAAATCAGGATCTTTTTGGAACAAACTCTTGTTAAAAATCAAAATAAAAAAAAAGTAAGTAAAAAAAGAGGAAAAAAAAAGAAAAAAATATAAATAAAAAAAGAAAAATATAAATGTGTGAGCTGTACAAAAGGCAGCCTCTTGTGCAAAGAAAAAGAATGTGTACATAAAAAAAATGGAATAAAGAGAGTTAATTTTTCATATTGGATCTTTTTGTACATATTGCATGATTGGCTTGATTCAATGGAAGTGTGTGATTGAGTGTTTGATTTTTTATTTTAAATCCTTCCCCTTCCTTCTTAGCCATTACCCTTAGCCTCACATTACAAGCTTAAAAGACCCTTATGATTCTTGATCATATGTTGCCTACATTAGTGGAGAAAGGGATGAAAGACATTTTTATGAGAATGCATATGCATTTTACAAATTCATCCAACTTGTTCTTCATGATTGGGAAGGATCTTAAACACATGAATTTGGGAAGTTAATCATGCATAAATCTTGCATTCAAGGGAAATCATGATTATTGGAATTTCTCTTACATGTGTGGACCTTGCTGCGAGGTTAAGATGTGATTTCTGAGGGTATGAATGATGATTGGAAGCTGGATATGCTCTAGTTCAATTTGCCTCATGTTTTCTATTCTTTGTATTAGAGTGTATTCCTTCTTCTCTTGCTTAGTTGAGTTTGCTCGAGGACTAGAAAATCTCTAGGTTTGGGGGTGTGATAACTTCTGGGAATGAAGTTATTTCACTTGAATTTGAATATATATGAGCATGCTATCCTTAAGTTTTATAGGCCAAATGATCAATTCATATAGGACTTTGATGATTTAAGCTTGTAGTTGACAATTAAATCTTTGAGAATTTTATTTAAAGAATTTGGATTGATCATGATTTGATGGACTTTGGTATTGTCTTGACGTAGGTATTCAATATGGGAAGACATTGGAAGGGATAAAGAAGCAAAGAAGAGCTAAAATGCAGAAGGATGCAAGAGAGAAATAAGGGCAGCCAACCTACGCCTAGGCGTGGAAAACTCACGCCTAGGCGTGGCCCTTGCAGTATTTCAGGATTCTCAGGTAAAGAGGTCCACACCTAGGCATGTAAAAGACACGCCTAGGCGTGACCAGCACCTGACACCACGTGCTTTATAACCACGCCTAGGCGTGGAAAATCCAAGCCTAGGCGTGGGGAAAATCCTGATCCACGAAAATTAGCTTTTAATATCAGATTTTGGGGATTGGAAAGGGATCTTCTGTTTTAGGGACCAAGCACGAACTTCATAGAGAAAGGGAGAGGAGGAGAAAACCTTGGAAGATTGAGGTGATTCAAGTGAAGAATCAAGATCAAGGAAGAAGATCAAGCATTGGATTCTCACCATTCTTGTTCATTCTTTCTCTTTTCTATCTTGATTTGTAATTTAATGGGTTCCATAACTCCATTAGTTTTCTTTTCTTTCATGATGTGTAACTAAACTCTAATCTAGGGGCTCTCTAGGATTTTGCTATGGATTTGAACATCTTGTAAATTTGTTGGCTTTTTATCAATGGAATTAGTTTTGTTCTTCCATATCTATGCTTAATGCTTGTTATTGATTGGCCATCAATTGCATGATTTTAGTATTCCAATTGAATTAGAAATAGGATGTTGTGAATATGGATATGGTATGGTTGATGTATGTTCAATTACATTCTATTAGATTGGATGTGTTGATTAGCTAATGGGATGGACACATTGTAACACCCTAGTGGGAGTGTCACATTTATGATGCACTAAAATAAAACAAAATAAAATTCTTACCCAAGTTGTAAAATGTTTGATACATAAATAATATTAGTGGTAAATTTATTTTTTCCTTTTATACTTATAACATTAAATAAAATAACACGAAACACAAAATATAACTAAACATAAACACATTATAATATACATATGATTTTTGTCTTAATACACAATAATTTACAACTACAAATAATTAACAAAGCAGTAAAAAGTTGACATAAAACTAAAACATAGTATTGCCCAAGTGCACCTCAAGAGATCTCTAACCCTCCGATGGATCATCCTCAGAAAGATCATTGAAAGACAGAGCTCCTAGAGGTCCTACAGCTCTACGGACACGAGTCCGGGCTGTTGACTCACTACTGAGCTCATTAGGCGCATGGAAGATTCCTTGCCAATAACGCCTAAGAGTCAGTGGCAACTCTAGATGTAAATACAACATAGTAGTAAATATAACATCTCCATCGTACTCTCTACATAGGGACACAGTCAAACGTCCCACGTAGATAACTATTCCTCTATCCGCTCGCATACGCCAGGGCTCCGAACCTCCGTGAAACTCAAGTCTCACAAACCCGAAAAATCCTGGCAATGCCATGATCTCAAGATCAATCTTGATGGTGAGAATGATCTACTGGTTCCTCTTCCTCGTACAGCTCGCCCGGTTGGTGCTCGTCCGGATACTGTATCTCGAGAGGCTGTTCCTCTTCTTCCTCAAACTCTTTACGAAAATAATATAATAATATCGAGAAAAGCATATAGAGAGGTGAGACAATCTACATCATTACCCGCATGGCAATAAAGAAAACGACAATACAAACAATTATCACAATAGTACATACTAACATATCATGCATAGTATAGCAAAGTAATACATACCATTATATCACACACAATATAGCAAAACAATACATCATACATTTTATCACAGATTATAGTAAGCAGTAAAATGCAGATAATGAATGAACACACACCGACTCGTTCCTACTCCATGGAGTTAAACACGGATATCTGAGAGAATGATCCGAAAAGAACTAATAGTACTTATGGCTGCCCAACCAAACTGTTGCACTGTCTAACGTTGTGTCTGTAGCCCACAGTCCAAACATTGTGTAGCAGTACACAGTCCAAACATCATGTACTACAGGCATTGTACATAATAGTCTTCTCAAGACCTCGATTAAGAACAGTGCTTGTCAAGATCAATAAATTGTTGCCTGTTACCACGGCCCAGAGGAGCAACCCACTGTCCCCATGTGGAATTCTCCGCACACTAATGCCTCCAAGTTCATATAATGAACCACACTACGCCTATCACACCACAACCCGGTGTAATTCGTCTCATCAATCAATCACCAATTACCAACCAAATTGGCACAACACTCTAAACATGATCTAAAATTACAAAAAAAACCCTTAATATCCATATTGTACCATATTTATGAAAATACCCTTAGTCACAATATTCCAAAAATATAGCCTGTCCCACTTGACAGTACTATCTCACAACATGTCCGAGTCCACCACTTTGGCCTGACAGTAAAACTCACTGTATCGTTTAATCGCGTAGAAATTTTATCGCATTTTCACAATCTCATCGTTTTCACAAATGTTTTAAAATCGCGTAAATATATTTTGACATTTTTGAACATCGCGTAATGTTTTTAAATCATTTTCTCAATCGCGTAAGATTTTTAATTCATTTTCTTAACCATATAACTTAAAATTATCATTTTAAATATGTGTAGACTATATCTAGTACTTTAAAACTACGTAAAGTATTTTCCTTATGTTATAAATATATTATGGAATCGTTTCATTTTATTCGTCTGATTTTAGTAAATTTCGGCAGCATTTTGCCTATAAAATCAGTATAAGGTATTTTTAACGTTTTCCTCTAAATTCTGTTTATTTTAATCTTACCCAATAATTACACTTTGAAACTTGCTAACGCGCTTCAAAACTTATAGAGTGAGCTCTACGTTAGTATTTTTCAAGCGTTCACTTTATTTCTTGCTTATAATAAATTCTGCTAAACTTAGAATTCTAAACTAAGTTTATTTACTTTATTTCTTAAAGATTCGTTGGGAATCAATTTCTTTTGTAAATTAATTTCTTAACCTATCTTAGAAAATAAAATGGCATTCAATTATACACTAAATGGCATGTTGGCCATAATTAATCTAAATCATTCTTAAATTTATTATTTTACCTAGATTCTTTAAATCATTGATTTAGAAAATGGTTGAGAACATTTTGGTTCTTTGTTTGATGATAAGGTCGTGAGCCTCTCTGTGTTCTTTGGAACACTCATGCAAATCGTTACATGTTATTCACATCCTACTTTAATAATCATACAACTATAAACACATATAATATATAAACACATGCAATATATTTTAAAACTATAGGCATGCATAACAAATAAAATAAATCACAAATAGGAAAGCATTTAAACAATCACAAATAATAAAAACAATAAACAACCATACAAATGAATCCTTATGGATTCTTTATACACAAACAATCCATTTTCCCATCACCACTTAGGGTTGATGAGATTAAATCTCCCTCTTATCTCTTGAAGACAAAAATCGGCTAGTCTCCTCCTTCTCTTTGTTTTCTTGAAAATCAACACAAAATCCTAATAATTCTTAAATAATTAATAAAAATACATACAAGGATCAAGATTGAAAAATCATGGAACAATCATGATTCAGAAAATCAAAAACCAAACTTTAAACCAAAGAATCAAAACTTACCCTTAGGGAAGTGAACAAAAGGTTTGATTTTGAACTAGATAGAGTAGGTTTTTGACAAAACCTTGTGAAGGAAAAGTGTTTAGAATATGATTTTGGTTTAGGAAAAGTGAAGAGGTAAAATTATGGAAGATTGGTGGTATGGTTTTGGGTGTTGACCGAAATTGAGAGAGAAAAAGAAAGGAAAAGTTACTTTGGTGTTCTTGGTATTTTGAGAGAAAATAGAAAGCTTTGATTTAGGATAAGTGTAAAAAGTAAATATTGAGTATGTAAATGAGGGGGCTGCCGTGAGGTTGTTTGTGGGTGAGGTTGAGTGTTTAATTTGGATAGGTAAATACCTATTTGTGTTCACATTATGGTGCGCATGGCTTATGTCACTTTGGGTGGTTCAAGAACCATGTAGAACTTGTGAAGACTTACCTATTTAGCCATTATGGCCGTGGGACTCCTTGGGGTTTAGGGGCTTGGGTTAATTTTAATTACAAGCTAAACACATGCTAATTAAATAGGTATTTAATTAGGTTAAGTCTCCTAATAATATTAAATTAACATTCTAATTATAAAACTAATTAGTTTAACATATATTAGCATATATTATAACCTTTAAACAATATTAGGATATCTAATTAGTATTTAGATTATAACTAATTTATAACTAAGTTAGCTTACTTAGTTTGCTAATTAGGGAATTAGATTAACCAAATTAGGCTTAATTAGCTACTAATCAAAGTCAAGCCACTATATTTGATCTAATCTTAACCATTGGATTTCAACTTTAAATCCTATCCATTGATTAGATCCATGACCAATATTCAATGCTTGCTAATCAAGTTCACATCCACATCATTGATTTGATCAACGGTTAAAATCAAAGGCTTCCTAACTAAGTCTTCATCCAACGGTCCATATTAAAGTCCATGCTTCTTTCTTTGACCTATTCCTATTGGTTAGAATTTTTCAAGCCACCTTTGTTGACTTACTCCCATTGGCTTAGAAATTTGTCCAGTCAGAATCATTGACTGCTTTTCTAAACGTGGGTCCCACAGACTTTTAAGGGTCTGTGGTCATTTTGAAGCAAATTTTTACTATTTTTGAGACAGTAGGTACTGTAATATAAAATAATATTATAATAATATAAAATTATTTTATTACATAGTTAAATCTTAAAAATTAAGAGATTTATATATATATCAATCAGAATTGGGTTTAGTAAGATTCCCTAACTCTAATTAATTAAAATAAGATTTTTTTGGCCAGAAAATTATTATTTCCCTGGCTCGGAGCAAATCACATATAACAATCAAATACACTCACGAAACAGTCAAATTTAATTTACTACTCACAGAATTCACAAAATAATACATTTCAGGATAATATTGTAATTATCCCAAAAGTTGGGGTGTTACACATATACCAATTAGTCATGCATAGCAAGTGTTTGATAATTGGTCTTAATGAGTGATTCTTATGCTAATTCACATGGACACATAGTAGATTAACTAGGTTTCACATAGGTAATAGTCCTAGGCATAGGCTTTTATCTATTACTTATTTTAGCTAACAAAACTAACTCATTGTTAGATGCTTGTGAATTTGCAAATATTCATTGAAGTAGTATGTGAATAGGGACCCCTAGGCCTTTTTCATTCTCATCTTTCTCTTGTGAATTTAACGTTTGGTGCTCTCTTGTTTTAATTCTTTTAAGTTGTTATTTTAATTACAAACCTCTCACACATTTCGTTTACTTGGATAAGAATTTGTGAAAATTGGTTAAGTTTCGCATTACTCTAATTGTCAATCCCTTGGGACACGATACTCTAACTCTCATATATTACTTGTTGACCTGTGTGCTTGCGGATACACACAAACAGTCCAATGTTCATAAAAAGGAGCCCCACATGTCTCACACAGTGCTAGCTGTGAAGAGATGAGATGAAACTTATCACTCTCTCACTCACTTTTCTGTAGGTGCGACTAGGGTTCTGTAATACTTGTCTTAGCAGCCCCCTTAGCAGTACTATTTATAATAGTGACTACCTTAAGTGAGTGTGAGTAGTAGCAAGGTAAGCTGTGTAACCCTAGACCAATCGTTTATGAGTTTGACCTACATTTGAATTTGAGTCCAACTTGGATCTATTGCTCTAATTTTAGTATGCTCTATGTGTGTGACCCTGCAGGTTCTTATTACGTTGGCAGTAATATTAAAATTCTTTTTTAATATTACAAGCAGTGAGTGGTATCTAGCAACACATCGCTGTTACCTAAGTAATGAGAATGTCAGTGATTTGACATAACCTTTCCGTGACCAATGTTTTCGTGTCATTTAGTCCCTTTGTCAAGATATCTAAATTGAACACAAGGCATGGAATGTGTCACCCTTGTATAGTCCAATCCTTCGTTTCCTGATACTCGAGTAGACTTTGTAACAACAAATAAAATCAATATCTCATATTGACTTATTTGATCATGGCTATGCATTTTGCAGTCTCACTCAATCAGAGGGCCCGAAGATATCGCTCCTGTTATGTAGGAATGACAAATCCTATCTAGGTCACTCACATCCCTCTGCATGATTCGCGGTATGTCCAACAACTAACTTTATAATCACCTTGTTACAGATGACGTTTGATGGCATTAAAACACACAACTCCTCATGTAGGAATCGTAGTGATTTCAAGTCAAAGGACCACAGACACCATTGTCACTATGAGAATCGCTTATGACACTCACATAACAATCCATGTAGCGTTCTCATGGCGGGTCAGTTCAGTACATCATTACTCTAACATGTGCCCATGTGAAGACTTGATATCTCATATCTATGATCCGTGAGATGTAGTCATCAATCTACGCACATACTAGTCTCAATGCATTATTGTTGTCCTAATTAATAATAATACTTGACTAGAGACGTTTAAGAATAGTGTTCTAATTTTATCCAATAGGATCTCATGATCAAGTTAACCACTTGATGTCATATGGTATCAAACTTACTATTCTAAGTACTTTATTATGTTTATTAAAAAGAACACAATAAATGAAATGCCTCATATATAAACTTAGCATAATAGAATGTATGTAAATACAGACAAATGTATCAGCCTCTAGGGCATACACCAATAATATCATAGTTGGCTTCACTTTTTCAATCCCAAGCTTGCGAAGAATTGACAATGGCATTAGATTGATGTTAGCTCCTAAGTCACATAGAGTCTTCTCAATGGTCAGTTTACTGATGGTGTATGGAATGCTAAAACTTCTTAGATCCTTTAACTTTGATGGTCATTTCCACTGAATTATGGCACTACATTCCTCAATAAGCATGATTGTCTCATCCTCATCCAATTTCTTCTTCTTGGATAACAAATCCCTCATGAATTTAGCATAAGAAAGAATGTGCTCAAGTGCTTCAGCAAAAAGGATGTTTATTTGCAATTACTTGAAAATATCAAGGAACTTTGACAACTGCTCCTCTTGATTCTCTTAATTCACCTTCTTCAATATATGAGGAAAGAAAATCTTAACATAGGGGGGTATCTCCTGAGGTTTGTCCCAGTCTAGATCCTTCTTCTTTCTTCTTCCTCCCTTCGATTTGTTTTTAGTAGAGATCTCTTCTTTTTTTGATGCTTCTTTCTCTTGATCATGACTTGGAGGACGAGTTTCTTCCTTGACATCCTTTTTTTCTGTTGAGTACTAACAATGTTGCCACTCCTCAAGAACATCGCCATACATTGCTCCTTCGAGTTGACTACTATATCACTAGGTAAGGTGCTTAGAGGTCTCTTTGAGAGCTGTTTTGCAATCTGACCCACTTGTCATTGTAAAAAGGCTTAGCAATGAAAGTCCAAGTACAATTCAATTCCAATTAAAGTCAACAACTAATTAACTTAGCCTTGACTATAACTCTTCACACACATACATAGCCATAAACAAAGTGCTATATAAATACCATTTAAATCAATAAAAAGATAAAATTTGACTTTGGTCGTGCCTCCCTTCAATGGTCACAAAGTTTCACTTATATCATCAACCATGAAAAATCAAGGTATGAATACATAGAAAACACATATAACTCATGATCTCTCTTATTTTTTCAAGACTTGGCCGTGACCCTCTCATGTATAACAACCAGAATTGTTGATTTAAACATCATGGAAGGTAGAGAGTAAAATAAAGAAAACAACCCCTACCTCACTTCCTAGCTTTGTTCCCATGATTTTCTTCCTTTTTCCTTCACTTTCTCCCTATCTTTTCTCTCTTTTCCTTGTTGTTTTTACCTCTATTTCAGCTGCTAATTTTACCTCTATTATTGGTTTATCAACCATAAGAAATAATGGAAAAGAATAAGGAAGAGAAAGGTTGGATATGGAGGAAATGAAGGAGCAAAAATAAAAGATAAAATGGAGAAAAGAAAGAAAGCAAAATGTGCTTTGTTTTGTTGCTGTAGCAGTGTGAAAAAGAAGAAGAAAAATGTAACGCGAATGAAAAAGAAGAGAATAAGAAAAATGGAGAAAAATCTAGAAAGAAAAGTGGTGGTGGGTCAAAGAAAATAATATGCTGAAACTTTTGAATCTGCTACGTACATTTTAATTTTCCCAAATTGAGTTTCTAAGTATCCATAAGTATTAAGGAAAATTTTAGGACTCATCTTAGTCCTCAGATCTATTTTTTCATAATTTTTCATATACTGTTATTTATCAAATAAGTTATATTATTTTTTTCAAATTAAATCATACCTGTAAAATAGGTAAATATGTCTACCTTAAAATATTTTTCATACCAAAATATTTTCCATATTCTACTTATCATCCTCATTAAATTCTATAACTTTTTGAGCTGCTTGACTGTACCGGCTATTTTTCAGCAGTATCCTTAAAAATATCAGACTTGCTCTGCTGATTTCCCAAAATTTTCCACAACTCTTATTAATTATTCTTAGCTAACAAATCAATTTTTTATATTTATATCCATGATATCAACTAATTCAGCAAATGCTTTAATTATTCTCTTGTACTCTGTGCTATAGAATTACCCCAAACTAGTTCAAAAAATTATCTGAATTAACAGATAATTCTTAACAGCATTACTAAGCTTCTATAACTCTAATTAAATCTATTAGGTAAGGAGGATGTTACACGCAGTCTCACTCAATCAGGGGGCTCGAAGATATCGCTCCCATTATGTAGGAGGGACAAATCTCATCTAGGTCACTCACATCCCTCTGCATGATTCATGGTATGTCCAATAACCAACTTTATAATCACATTGTTATAGATGATGTTTGATGGCATTAAAACATACAATTCCTTATGTAGGAATCATAGTGATTGCAGGTCAAAGGACCACATATACTACTGTCACTTTGAGAATCGCTTATGACACTCACGCAACGATCCACATAGCATTCTCATGGTGGGTCAGTCCAATACATCATTACTCTATTATGTATTCATGTGAAGACTTGATATCTCATATCCATGACCTGTGAGATGTGGCCATCAGTCTATGCATATAATAGTCTCAATGCATTATTGTTGTCCTAATTAACAATAATACTTGACTAGGAACATTTAAGAACAGTGTTTTGATTCTATCTAATTGGATCTCACGATCAAGTCATCCACTTGATGTCCTATGGCATTAAACTTACTATTCTAAGGACTTTATTATGTTTATAATAAACAACACAATAAATGAAATGCCTCATGTATTAAATAAATAGCATAATATAATGTATGTAAATACGGTCAAAATAAATTGGCCTCTAGGGTATACACTAACAGGTTGATCCTAGCGGATCATTGACAATGCCCTTTTGTCCCAAGATGACCAAGATGTCCAGTTCGAGCAGGACTTGATCAAGCTCATCTAGGATGCCAAAGTGTTGACTTTATGCAACGCTTCCACTCTACACTTTCTGGAGTCCACTTTTGAGTCTGTTCATCAGACTCGAGAGTTGGAATAGGAGTTGGAAGCCCTATGGGATGAAAAGAAAGATCTTGAGTTGACCATTACTCAAAAATATGGACAGCTTGCTTAAGTCAACGAAGAGCTCGGTTTGCGCAAAGTTGAGGTAATCAGGCTCCAAGCTAAAGTTGCTGAAGGGGTTGCTTGGGAAAACAATGCAAAAGATCATATGTCTTCTACTGAGTCCACCCTAATTGCATTCTAAGTTGAGAATGAGATTCTTAGGCAATCCAAGGCCAAGCTGAAAGGTGATATTTTATATCTTGAAGATGAATGGGCTAACTTGGGTTTGACTTTGCTACAATGAAGTTTGGTTTTGATGATAACAAATATGAAGATGATAAGAAAACCAAGTCCAAGAACTTCAAGATTAGTTTTAGGACTTAGAGTCTCTTTATATGAGGATCTTTTTTGATATCTCATGGTTTTTTATAAGATAAGATAAAAATATTTTTTAAACTTATCCCAAAACTGTGTTTAATCTTGAAAATAATTTAAAAGGTTTTGGTGTTTTTGAAAAATCATCTAGGCTATTTTTTAAAAGTATTTACACATGTTTCAGAAATAGAGTTATTCGAATAACCGATAAGTTATTCGAATAATATTTTCAAATGGATGCTGCGCGCATATGATTTTACAAGTGTTATTTGAATAACATTCCTGTTATTCGAATAAAACCTTTCAGAATGACTTGTTCTTATATTCGAATAACTGTTGAGTTATTCGAATAAACCTATTTTCCAGAAATCTTTTTAAAGCAATGTTATTTGAATAACACATGAGTTATTCGAATAACCATATTCAGAACTGGTTATTTTAAGAACGTGTTATTCGAATAACCCAAGGTTTATTCGAATAAACATGAATCCTGTTTTAGAAAGAAACAATCATATTTCATATTAATTACGTGAATTAATTGTTTCAACGGCTATTTTTCTTCTACGACTCTATAAATAGAGACCGTGGGTCTCTTCTGTTTATTGCCCAACTATCTGAATATTTTATGCTTGCTTTGAAAACGTGATTTATAATTTTTCACTTATTTTCTGTGCTCTTTTTGCAAAAACTTTGAGATATCCTTAGAGAGCCTCTTAGCACTTCAAGTTGTAATATTTACTATGTGTGAGAGTTTCTCTTCATCTATATTCTACTTTTCTATATCGAGGGTGAGGTATCCCTCAAGGTTTGTATAAGGGTGAAGTATCCCTATAAGCTGAGGCTTTAGCACAAGGGTAGAGTGACCCTGTCAGTGAAAAGTGCTCTATTTGTAACGGTAGCAAGCACCTATTGAAGCTTGTATTCATAGTGAAAAATCTTAGATATTTTCCAGGACTAGACGTAGGCCACAAGTGGTTTAGTGGTCGAACCAGGATAAATATTATGCTTGCTCTTCTCTTCTCTATCTCTTTATTTACTGTAGTTTCATATTATTGCATTTATTTATTTTCTGTTCTTAAGTCTTTTCTCTTCCTCCCTTATTTTCACATCTTTTATTTAATAGCTTCAACATTTGTCTTTATTTTAAAAGCATTTGCAAAAATTTTCTATACTCAATTCACCCCCCTCTTGAGTACTAGAGCCACTTGGTAACAAGTGGTATCAGAGCTAGACTCTTGTTTAAAGAGCTTAGCAGCTTCAAGAGAACATGGCTTCCTTAAATGGCTTTTCAAAGGGATTTTCCATAAACTGACCACCCTTTTTCAATGGGGATGGTTATGCCTATTGGAAGAAAAGAATGAAAATCTTCATCGAATCTATTGATCTCGATGTGTGGGATGCTATCAAAAACGGCGCATTTATACCTACAAAAGAGGTCGATGGTGTAAAAACTGAGACACCAAGAAGTGATTGGTCTAATGAGGATAAAAAAAAAGTTCAACACAATTTAAAAGCCAAAAACATCATTACCACTACCTTGGAGTATGATGAATTTTTTCAGAATTTCAAATTGTAAAACTGCTAAAGAAATGTGGGATATTTTACAAGTCACCCATGATGGTACTAGTGAAGTAAAGAGGTCGAGAATAAATTCTCTTACTCGTGAATATGAATTATTCAGAATGAACCAATAGCATTCAGGAAATGCAAAGAGGTTCACCCACATTGTTAATCACCTTGTATCATTAGGAAAAAAAAATTCTAATGAAGATTTGTTTAACAAAGTTTTGAGATGTCTGAGCAGGATTTGGCAACCCAAGGTAACAGCTATATCAGAATCAAGGGATTTGTCAACAATGACATTAGCTACCTTCTTTGGGAAACTACATGAACATGAGCTGAAGTTAAGTAGGTTAAGCCAAAGTGAAGAAAATGATAAGAAAAAAAAGGGAATCGCACTTAAAGCCACCTCGTCCAATATCGATAATGAAGATGAAAATGATGGAGATGAAGCAGACAACCTTTAACTGAATGAAGAGAACCTCAGCCTTCTAGTAAAGAAATTTGGAAGGTTCCCCAAAAAGAAAGGAACTCAAAGAATATTGTCGTTCCCCCAAAAGAAGACTCATCAAAAAGGGGAAAGAGCATCATCAACGCCAACCTGTTATGAGTGCAGAAAATCAAGTCATGTAACACCCCCATTAGGGCATCACATTTATAGATTTTCACTGACCAAATTTTACCAGGTTATAAAAATTATTTATTAATATTAACTATATGTTTTTCAAATAACTTTTTCTTTACGAATAATTAAAACTGACAATTAAAAAAATTACAAAATATACCAAATTAAAATAATTTACATTACATACATATCAAGATCTAAAACTTTAAAACATCAAGTTTTGTTCTCAAAATAGCTATATAGGTACTACAACCCAAATATAAACTAACCTAGTACCCACATCTAGTCAGAAGGGTACTCATCTGGATCATCCTCCAGATCTTCCTCTGACTCCTCAGAAAACAATAGCCCCTGATGGGTTGCAGGGCTATAGACAGGAGTCTGTGCGGAAGAAACAACTAAATCCTCCGTAGGAGTAGCATGACGAGTACTCCACAAAAAATCTATGGGCATAGTAAAACGTAAATGCATAAAAATGCTAAAAGTAAACATAGTATCCCTATGGAAAGTCCTACTAATAGTCATAGATACTACTCCAATATATATTATGCGATCCTCGTCAACATCATAGCGCCAGGCGTTCGTACCACCTCTAAACAAAACCTTCACATATCCTAGAAAACCCCTCGACACCATAACCACAACAAGCAAACTAACCCAAACAGAAATGAGGTGAATCGTCTTCTTCTTCTTCACCCTCTAAAACAATCATACAAATAAATAGAATAACACAGTAAAGAGGTGAGATCCCCTACATCAACACCATCATGGCAGTAAAAGATAGTAAAATAACATACTATTCACACACAACATTTAACAAATACATTCATAGCATTATATGATCATAGTATCAAATAGCAAATAATTAACACAATGCATATATATATATATATCATAGCAGAATGATAATTGACTATGCACATGTATGATGAACCAATTTCCTACTCCATGGAGCAAAACTCAATTTCGGAGAGAATGATTCAAAAGATATGTCGGTATATAGGCTGCCTCAGACCAAGTGGTATAATTTCTTGAAGTGCACATCAGGCATTATACACGACATTCTACGCCAAATCATGAATAGAATAGTGTTTAGTCAAGATCGTCAGAGCATTGCTCAGTTACCACGACTTAGTGGAGCTACCTACTGTCTATTTATGGAATTCCTGTGCTCCTACATCTCCTAGTTTAACAAGTGAACAACACTACGTAATTCACACCTGCACTTAGGTGTAATTTAACTCCTAGGCAACAATAGCCTTAACAGACACCGTCTGTTTGACAAATGCATGTCCAATGACTTAATAAACAATATAGACCACTATTGGCCATAAACACATAGTGATATATTCGGGTTCATTATATGGACCCGACAGCGAAACTTGTCATTCCACTTAATCACGTAGCGTTTTTATCGCATTTTCACAATTGCGAAAAACTTCTATTACGTTTTCAAATCACGTAATAGTTTTTCAACATTTTCTCAATCGCGTAGGAATTTTAAAATGTTTTCTTAATCGCGTAGCTAAAAATTACCATTTTTAAATCGTGTAGAAGTTTTTCTACATATTTTCAATCGCGTAAAACATTTTCTCAATATTCTAAGCTCAAATTAAAATTTTTTTTATTTAATATCAAAATTAGACTTTATTTCCATTATTTCCCTATTAAATCCCCTCTAAACAATATTTGTACCATTTTTTCTAAAAATTCATATTATCTTAATTTTAAATAAAATCCTTTTTCCATTTAATAAATTATTTTAAAGTCTCAAAATTACATTTTTGTCCTAAATCCATTATGTGGCCGAAAATCACTTTCTTAATTAGTGATAAAAATATATTAATTTCTATTTTTATTTTATAAATTTTTATTTTATAAATCCTTAATAAGGTTTATTATCACTAATCCTCTAGATTACCATTTAATAAAACATTTTTGAAATAGAAACCCCCTTGGAAGGCTTGGAGGCCGAGAGCCTCACTTGGCCATTGGAGCCAAAATTTCTTTCTTTTCAAGTTTAAATCATAACATACAACATGTTCAAACATAAAAAATCCTACTTTAACAAGTTCATGCATAATATCAAAGCAATAAATCACATAGGATAAATAATTACAATCACACAAGCACATCAAATTTCGTGTTCTTCACCACCACAAATGGTTGATGAGGTTAATCTCTCTCTTACCTTGTATGTAGCCTCCAAAGCTTTTTGTTTGATTTTTTACTTCAACTTCCTCCACCAAAAGCTCTTAGAAATCAAACCAAGCACAATATATTAACATTCAAAGTTTAAAATAAAACAACCATGGATCAAACATGGTCTTAGGATTTTCAAAAATCAAATAAGAACTCAAGTTTCAAGACTTCTACCTTGAAACCTTAGAACTTGAATCTTAAAATCAAGCTTGAAGATGATGGAATTAAGGCTTGATCACAACTTCAAAGTTGTTTAGAATGATGTTTAGGACTAAGTGCTATGATTTGTTTGAATTAAAAGTGATTCGAAGGTATATTGGTGTAGGGTAGCCATGAGGTAGAAGAGAGAAAATGAAGGAAAGTGTTTAGATTTTTAAGAGAGAAGTTGATAGCTTTTTTGCATGTGAAAGAAAAATGAATTTTAGTGACACTGAAGGTATATGGCCGTGAGCCTACAATAAAGAGAGAGAAAGAGATATTTGGTTTACTACAAGCCATCATAACCATTAATTTAATCAATAGTGGACATCTAAGGCTTCAATATTAACCTTGCTCCCACAACCATTGATTAGATCAATGGTGGATATGCAAAGCTTCCACACTAAGCTTACTTCCTATTGGTTGTTTATAAAGGTGTCATAGCCACCTTCCATGACCAACCTCGATATTTTCAAACAGATATTTTCTGAATGATATTTTTCAACAGATATTCTCAGATACTATTACCCAATAGATAATAGCTATTGCTAGTTATTATCCAATGAATAATAACATTACACAATGGATAATAACTTTACCCAATGAATAATAAAACTCAGATAAATAAAATTTTTGTCAACTGTTCCCGATTTCGGGTTTAGTAAGTTCCTTCGGCCTCGTATCAACAGTCCGAAAACTTTTCGGTCCATAAAAAATTTTATTTTTTCGGACCCGGCCCGAGCCCACAGAAAGGCCAAAATAATATTAAAATAATAAAAAATTCAGAAAATTCACAAAAATTCACAAAAATTTTAAAAATTATAAAACTCATATATATTCAGAGAAAACGAAATTCGAGATGTTACAGGTCACATGAAGATGGAGTGCCCAAGATACTGAAAGAAAATTGAGAAATATAAAAAGAAACCCTTCAAGCACAGAAAAGGAAGAAGAGCCTACATAGCATGGGATGACAACGATATGGACTCCACTAATAGTTCATATAGCGAAGAAGCTCATCTATGTCTTATGGCCAAAGGAGAAGAAGAAGAAGAAAATGATAATGAGGTAAGTTCTAGCTATGACTTATTACCTTCTTATGATGAATTACAATGCTTTTGAAGAATTACATGAAGAATCAATAAGGCTAACAAAATTAATTTCTTCTTCTAAGAAAATAATTTCTTCTCTAGAAAATTATATTCTTACTTTAAACAAAGAAATTGAAGAATTAAAAATTAAAAATGAAACATTAGGGTTAATTGATGCTTGTACAAGTTGTTCTTCACATGTCTCAATTTCTTCATCTTGTCTATCATGCCAAAATCTGGAAAATGAAATTGAAGACTTAAAGAACACACTTTCTAAATTCACTTTTGGAAAAGATTTAAATATTTTGCTAGGAAAACAAAGAGCTATTTTTCAAAAAGTTGGGATAAGTTACAACCCCAAAAATCAGCATAAATTCTATAAAAATTCCTTTGTTCATTCAAGTACTTCTACTAGCCCTTTTATTAAATGTTTTTATTGTGGGAAGAAAGGACACAGTGCGTCAACATGAAATGCTAGGAAAAATATAAATACGAAGAGTGTAACAAAAATGGTTTGGGTTCCTAAGGGTACTATTCCCAAAACTAACACTCAAGGACCTAAGAAAATTTGGGTACTAAAAGTTAAAAATTAAACATGTGTTGTAGGTGTGCTTGAAGGCTAGGAGCTCAAATTGGTATCTCGATAGCGGCTGCTCCAAACATATGTCCAGAGATGACTCCAAATTCACTTTTCTTGTTCCCAAGAATCATAGGCATGTTACATATGGTGATAACAACAAAGGAATGATTCTTGGAATCGATAAAGTTGGTAAGAGTCCTAATTCCTCTATTATAATGAATTGCTTCTTGAAGGACTAAAACACAACTTGTTTAGTATTAGCCAATTATATGATAAAGGAAATAGAGTAATTTTTTATTCAAATTGTTGCATAATTGAAGATAAAAGTGATAAACATGTTAAGTTCATCGGTCATAGAGTTAACAACATTTATATGATTAGCCTTGATGACATATCTTCAAATGATATGAAATGCCTTTTAAGTAAGAATGATGATTCATAGTTATGGCATAAGAGAATTGCACACATTCACATGGATTACTTGATAAAGTTAGTCTCTAAAGAGCTAGTAATTGGACTACCCAAGCTCAATTTTGTAAAAGATAAATTATGTGATGCATGTTAAAAGGAAAAATGAGTAAAGGTTTCTTTTAAAGCAAAAAATGTAGTTTCAACTTCTAGACCTTTACAACTTTTGCACATTGATTACTTTGGACTATCTAGAACTATGAGCTTCGGTGGAAATTACTATGCTTTAATGATTGTGGATGATTTTTGATAATCACATATTTAATACATTAATAAACCCTCATTTTTTAGTCATTTACACTCTCTATGTACTTAATTGATTGAGCTTGGTTATGTTTTGTAGGTTTGGACTCAAATTGGACTTAATTGATTTTTTTAGCATGATTTATGTCTTACATTATTTTTATATTTTGGCCATATCTTGAGTTTTAGATGTCTAAAAATTATGTATTTTACCTTGTTGGAAAGATAAGAGAGAGCTATACAACTTTCATAAGAGCTCGAGGTCAAAGTCGGACATTTAGTAGAACTAATTGGGTTTGAAATTCAGAATACGAGTTTTGTAATTAGAACCTAAATAGTGTATAGTAATCAGAGCATAACTCAAACTGTAAGATTTGGATTGGGCTAAAATTATGGTATCTGCACGTTAAGACCCACATCTACAACTTTTATGAAGAAACAAGACTCAAATCGAACTCTTTAGAGGTCATATTGGGCTTGGAAGTCAGAACAGAGGAGTTGTAATCGGGCCTGAATACTGTACAATAATTGGGCCATATCTCAGGCTATAAGTGGCCTTTTGAGGTGATTTTAGTGGCATTTGAAAGCTAAGATGTAGGCCTACAACTTTCATGCAAACCACTTAGTCAGATTATGATGCATTCAATGACTTCAAAGCTGAATGATTTTAGAGATAAAGAATCTCTATAATTTTTCACTCATCAAAAGTCATTTGGCATTTTTCACTCATTTTTCACTCATCCACTCACTCATAACTCAGCCCCCTTGTCATTTTGTATCTCTATTCCTCTATAAAAGGGAGCCTTAGCTTATCATTTGGGGAGTCTTGGTGTTAGATACCAAAATCATGCTATTTTGTTGTTTGATTATCTTGTTGTAGTTTTCTTTTATTCTAAATTGAAGTTATGTTCTTCTTCTTCTCTCTTTCTTTCTTCTTGTCTATGAGTAATTAAGTTTCATTTTACTTGGGTGAAAATATGAAGCTCTTGGTAATAAAATAAGGTTAGATTCATTTCTTTCTTGTCTTAAATGATATATTTTCAAGTGGTCATTATACATGTTGTATTTTGTTTCCAATCAATTTAGAAACCCTCCTTGTAATGTGGAGATCTTGATTCATTGTAGACAAGAGGTTGGTACAATGAATGCTTGAGCCCATTTATAAGTGGTGGTGTTAATAAATAATTAAAGGAATCATAATATAATTACGTATATAATTTTTAATGAACTTTGATTGTTGTATTTTTCGATTGGAACCTCTATTATGTGTGGATTCTAATTAAGTTATAAAAAAAATTAATCTTGTCCTTATTTTATATACCAAGATTGGATCTCCTAACTCAAGTAAATCTTTTTTATTTGTGACTAAGTTTTATCACTTTTATTGTTGTGACAAAATATTTTCCTTACATCAAATAAATTTTTCTTCATCAATTCCCTGTGGATCGACCTCGGACTCCCGAGAATTTATTTCTTGAAACAACCTACAATTGGGTTTGTAACTTTTAATCCCGCATTAAGTTTTTGCAACCGTTGCCGGGGACTTGATTTGAAGAACAAATTTATGGTGTAAATATTATATATATATATATATATATATATATATATATATATATATATTTCTACTTTTTTAATTTTTTTTTCCTTTTGTACTTACTAATGTACTAACTTAGTGAGAGAAACTCTTCCTTTTATTTTTTGTATTTTACTTTTTGCACTTTACTTTTTGTATGTTACTTTCGTATTTTATTTTTAACTTTCTAACTTACTAACCTTTTAATTTTCTTGCTTACTAACTTATTAACTATCTAACTTTTTACTTTATCAGCTATCTAACTTTTTACTTTACCTGCTTCTAACATTTTAATTTTCTTGCTTCTAACATTTTAATTTATCTGCATACTAACTTTTTAATTTTTCTGCTTATTAACTTATTTGGTGGTTGGTTTATACCACACCTTTGTTAATATATATTTGGTAGCTGGTTTATACCACATCTTTATTAATATTTAATGGACGATTTATACCGCTAGCTTGTACATTTTATTTTATATTTTAAGTTACTTATTTATACTTAATTGGTATCGTGATTCAAATTTTGGTCGTTTGATTAAAGTTAATCCTAGTAGTTTACATATTGATTTGTCTGAATCACAATCACACATATTAAACACAATGGCTGAAAATGAAAGTGTGCATAATGAACATGAAAATCAACCGTTGCGAACCATGCGTGAGTATTTGCAACCATCTCGAAATTCTAGTCTATCATGTTTTATCTTTCCACTCAATCCTAACAATTTTAGATTCAAGCCATGTATGATTTCTTTACTTCCTAATTTCTATGGTTTAGAATCTGAAAGCCCATATTTACATCTAAAAGAATTTGAGGAAGTATGTACTGCTTTTAATGATCAAACTTGCATTGAAGAGGTTGTTAAGCTTAAATTGTTTCCTTTTTCTTTGAAAGAAGCAAAAACTTAGCTTAACGCTTTGAAACCAAGATCAATTGGCACATGGCAAGAAATGCAAGGTGAGTTTTTAAAGAAATTTTTCCCAACACATAAAACCAATGCTTTGAAAAAACAAATCCAATTTTTTTTTCCAAAACTCAAATGAAGCATATTTTCAAAGTTGGGAACGTTTTAAAGATTTGTTGAATTCTTGCCCACATCATGGTTTTCAAAAATGGCACATTATAAGCTTCTTTTATAAGGGTTAACACCCAAAACTAAATAATTTGTAGAAACAATGTGCAATGGTGAGTTTCTTGATAAAGAACTTGAAAAAGCTTTAGACTATTTAGACCATTTGGTTGAAAATTCTCAATCTTGGCATGATACTAATCCTTCTGAAAATTTAATTAGATATAACCTTGCAAATGCTAGTAAAAGAAAATATCATCTTAGTCAAGAAGAAGATCTAAGTGCTAGGTTTGCTAGTTTAGCTAGAAAGGTTAAAGTCATGGAATCAGGGAAAGTAAAAGAAATCAAATCTGTATAAAATGAAGAAATTTGTAGCATTTATGATGAATTGGGACACTCAACAAATGAATGTCCAAAAATTTTTGTTTTTAAAGAAGTTGTGCAAGAGCAAGTAAATGCAATGAACAATTTTAAAAAGTTTTTCAGATACATATAATCCAGGATGGAGAAATCACCCAAACTTCAGTTGGAGGACCAACAATCAGACACAATTCATGCAACCACCACCTCCTTAGGCACAGCAGGATTCACAAAATTCTCAAGGATATGCACCTTATGTTCTACCATATAGGAAAAACCTTGAGGGAACATTGCATGCATTCATGGAAAAGCAAGAGGCCATTAATAACCAAAACACTCAAGTCATGATTGACATAAAAGACACTCTTGCTAAACTTTCTTCTGCATTTGCCATTCACTAGAAAGGAAAATTTCCCTCTCAACCTCAACAAAATCTCAAGAGTTAGTATAGCCTAAATGAGGGTAGTTCAGAAAACCAACAAATAGATCAAGTCAAGTCAGTGATAGCTCTTAGGAGTGGAAAGGTTATTGAAAACCAAATTCCTGAACCTTGTGAGAAAAATGATGAGTCAAGTCCCAAAGATAAGGAAGAAGTTGATAAGCCACCTAGCAAAAAGGAGACTAAACCCTTGCCTTCACCCCCATATCCTCAAGCATTAAACAATTCAAGTAAAGTGAACCATAACAGTGACATTTTTGAAATCCTTAAACAAGTGAAGGTCAATATTCCTCTGTTGGATGCTATCAAACAGATTCCTTATTATGCCAAATTTTTGAAAGACTTATGCACTGTTAAAAGGAAATATAATGTGAAAAAGAATACCTTTTTGACTGAACAGGTAAGTTCCATTATTCAGAACAATAATGCATTGAAATATAAAGACCCTGGTTGTCCTACAGTTTCATGCATTATTGGTGAATATAAAATTGAACGAGCTTTACTTGATCTTGGTGCTAGTGTTAATTTGCTTTCATATTCAGTTTATCAGCGACTTAACCTGAGTGAGTTAAAACTAACTTCTGTAACTCTTTTACTTGCTAATAGATCAATTAAAATTTTGAAAGGAATAGTGGAAGATGTGTTGGTACAAGTTGATAAATTCATATATCCTGTAGATTTTATTATCTTGGAAACTGAACCTATGGAAAATAGTAGCAAGTTAATTCCTATTATTTTAGGTCGCCCTATTTTTAGCAACATCTAATGCTTTAATAAATTACAGAAATGGAGTGGTAAAGTTAACATTTGGAAATATGACACTAGAGCTTAATGTTTTCAACATATGCAAGCAACCATAGGAAGATTATGATGGAAAGGAAGAAATTGAAGGGATTGAGGCCATTATAGATGATCATCTTCAAATCAGGAGTTCTTCTGACCCATTAGAAATTTGTTTAATTAATTCATTTGATTCAGCTACACAATTAGATGATGATGTTTCTGAAATATGCTCTTTTCTTGACTGTACACAGGTAATGGAATACAAATGATGGAAGCCGAGATTCGAAGAGCTAAAAATCATGAATGATGATACCCAAGAAGAAGTACCCACACTAGAACTAAAGCCATTACCTGCTGGGTTGAAGTACATATTTTTGGGAGAAGAACAAAGCTTTCCAGTGGTAATTTCCTCATCCCTAACCAAAGAACAAGAAGGTATGTTGATAGAAGTACTTAAAATGCATAAAAGTGTAATTGGATGGACATTAAAGGATATAAAAGGCATTAATCCATTAATTTGTACACATAGAATACATTTAGAGGATAATGCTAAAATATCTTAACAACTTCAAAGAAGATTAATTCCACACATGAAAGAGGTAGTTAGAGCTAAAATTCTTAAATTACTTGATGTTGAAATTATTTATCCTATCTCTGATAGCCAGTGGGTAAGCCCTACAAAAGTTATGCCTAAGAAATCTGGAATAACAGTGGTTGAAAATGAAAAAGGTGAATTATTACTTACTCGAGTCTCATCCAGTTGGCGTATGTGCATTGATTTTAGAAAGTTGAATGTAGCCACTAGGAAATATCATTTTCCCTTGCCATTTCTTGATCAAATTTTGGAAAGAAGGACATCCCTACTATTGTTTTCTTAATGGTTACTCAGGGTATAATCAAATACTAATTGCATTGGAGGATCAAGAAAAGACCACTTTTACTTGCCCATTTGGCACTTTTGCATATAGAAGAATGTTTTTTGGTCTTTGTAATGCTCTGGTAACTTTTCAAAGATGCATGCTAAGTATTTTCAGTGATATGATTGAGCATTATTTAGAGGTTTTCATGGTTGACTTGACAGTTTTTGGAAATTCTTTTGAAAATTGTCTTGATAATTTGGAAAAAGTTCCTAAAAGATGCGAAGAAAAAGGATTTATGTTAAATTGGAAAAAATGTCATTACATAGTTTGTGGAAATAGGTTTGCCCCAATGATTTAATATGTTAAGTTTTGATGATGACAAATACAAGACAAAAAGAATGATGCTTATGCTTTATAGTTGTGCTTAATAAATAACAAATGCATCACAAAAGAATGTTGATCATGTTACATAGATGTGCTTAATGAGATATATTGTATCATGCATGATGATGTAATTTATCTAATTATATTTCATTTAATAATCATGCAATGAGATATATGTAACATTCATCATATAATATATCCAATAATGCATTATATGAGTTGTATTGAATTAATATTGGATTTGATTCTACTTTGATGAAAATGTGTAAAGTGTTCTTTGTTGCATCCTATATAGGCATATCTATTTGTAATTGATAAATATCTTATTTGAAAGTGTCTATGAAAGTCTTATATGCATGTTAGACTAATTATAGTTATATATTTATGAATCATGCATATGAAGATATTGAGTTACGAATTTGGACTAACTATGCTTGTTTTAAGTGAGTAATACTTTGTAGGATAGTCCAAATACCAAGAGTGAGCATTGCAATAAGAATGCAAAAGATCACAGCTATGCTCAACTCAAGAAGGATGAGAATGAAAAGATGTTCCAAGCATTTGCAAGTTTTGAAGAGAATATTTTCTTCGGAAGCTTGGATTACATCAAGAATTGATGGTAGCAAAAGATCAAGTCCAACATCTTCAAGAATAGCTTATAGGACTTAGATCTTGTGTAAAGGTAAATGAGAATCACACTAAGCTCAAATAAGTTTTAAACATCTTTACAAGTGTAACATCCCGAAAATTTATTATTTTGTTAAAAACGATCATTTTATAATATTTGTAATTTTTAAGAATTTTTGTGGAATTTTCTGGAGATGATGAATATTTTAATATATTCTTCGTTTTATGTGTGTCTTGAGTGGAGCCGGGAGAATAGAATATTTTCCCTGAAGTAGTAAACCTTGACTCCGTCAACGTGTCAACGGGGATCTTACTAAACCCGAGTCCGGGCACACGGTTACGAGGTCTACATTTTTGAGGTTTTATCTCGCTAGTGTAATAAATCATCCGTCGAGGTATTTAATCAAGGAGACAAGCTTACTATGCACTTCGTAGAGAAGCGTGCGAAGCTTCTCAAGGAAGCTTCTTTGAATCATTTTTTTATTATTTCTCTCTCCTCCCATTTTTGTGTTGCACATTTGAATTAAGGGACTTAATTCATTCTTCAATCCACACATTTGCCTCCTCCTCGTACGTAGCACTCACTATTCACTCATCTTTCTCTCTTTCCATTTCTCCTTACAAGAAGACACCATCCACCCACATTCATATTTTTATCCTCCAATACCGTCACACTCCTAGCACCATTTCGTGTTTGGAGAAACACCATACCTGAGGGAATCATCTTCAAAGTTCTACGTTTTCTTCATCTTCTTTTCCTCCACGGTTGAAGCTTAAAGGTTGGAACTTTAAGGTAAAGTCCTTAGCTTTTTCCTCATCTCTCCTCATTTTAAGTAACCCACTTGTCATTTTGATGACCATGGGTATCCATTTCAACACTTGATTCTGATTTTGGTGAGATTGAATATTCAAGGATCTCTTGGGAGCGAGAAAATATAATTTCGACCAAAAGGAGCTTGACCTTTCTTTGTGCTTCTCTAAGGTAAGAGGAAGACACTCCTCCTCAAACTCTCTTAGCATTTAGGAACGTCTGTGATTGTGTTGAGGTCTTTTACGCTTTTGTATGTTATTTGTATGGTATATGTGCTATTTGATTGTTTGAGTTTTGAATGTATATATATATATATAAATATAAGCTGGATGTATTGGAATGTGTAATATTGAAGGGAATGAGTTCCGAGTGATTTTCGGATAGTTACGGTGTTGAGCCCGAGAATTTGGAAACTTAATGTGGAAACTAGTAATAGTATGAAATTTGGCCAAACTCGTCGAATATAATACCTTGATCTTGGTGATATGTCAAAATCCGTCGAATGAAGATTTCGACCATTTTCGTCGAATGATAAAATCCATCGAGTAAGGACCCATAGCCAAGCACATCGAACGTGATAACCTAATCACTTAATAAAATGTTAAAATCGTCGAGTTTAGACTTCTGACCATTTCCGTCGAATGTCAAAACCCGTCGAGTTTAGATTTCTGACCACCAAACACAAAGTGAAAATCCGTCGAGTTTAGATCTTTGGCCACTAGACACAATGTCAAAATCCGTCGAGTAAGAACCCCGATCATGCCCGTCGAGATTGATCTTCCGACCAAAACCCGTCGAATAGAGTCCCTGGACACTTACAAGAAAATGCCCCAAAGTCAATGATCGTCGAATTTGAGAGACAATGCCTGTCGAGTAGATGAATTTCTCCAGACCCGTCGAAATTAGAGATTTCGACCAGTGTTCGTCGGTTCGACACTTGGGAGATTTTCTCCAACGTCGACACCTATACCCGTCAAATTGAGGCTTTTGCTGACCATCTGGAGGGTTCGACAGTTTTGATCTTCGTCCGACAGAACCCCCATCCGATAGAAAATGACTTCTTGCCAATCCTATTATAAAATGTTTTCCCCATTCTTTCCTCCTCCTGTTATATTATTATTCGTCGAATGGCAGCTTCAATTATTCATAAAATGTATTGTCCTTGTCAAATTCAAAAGTATACCTATCACCCAACACCTAGTAATTGAAATCGTGACTCGGTTTGTGATTCGACCGTGTAGTTTCTGGACCCAAAACCTTGGGACTAATAGAGGAATATTGATTATAAATAAATGGGATGACTAGAAATTACTTAGGAATGCATAAACGAGGGAAGAACATGAGAGTGCGAGATTGTGAGATCTTAAAATAACCTTCTAAGGACATATGAATAAATTACCTAAGAGGACTTAAGTTAACTAAGAGAATTCCTTTAGAGACAAACTCTGTAAGTAAAAGCTAAACCTAAGCAAGAATCCATAATACGCTTTAAAAGGTATTAATTTATTTAACAACAATATTATGCTATTGTGGGTCCATGTGGGAGACCATTGATTGTATTAATTCTTACTTTGGCAAATTGTGACATATGATGGAATAGTATGTGATAATGATCATACATGATTATGCATAGAGTCCGTATGCATTGTGATTTGTCCGTTGATTTGTCGTAAGGCCTAGTTTGCCTAGGAGTTGAACACACCTTAGTGCGGGTGCGAATAGACAAGTGGGGTCCCGTAGTTGGCCTTGAGGGCGTTGGGGCGCGGGTGTTTCACAAAGGGCAGTGGTAGCCCTCCGGGACCGTGAGACAAACCGATGCAAACGCACCGACAATCTTGATCGGCCACGATCCTATATCGAGATCTTGTGAGAATGCTTCGCCGTATAAAGCCTTGTTGCGCAAAATAGTGATTATTTTCGGAAAGCACTTGTTTTTATGGTGACGAGATACTGGCATGTCTCCCTGATCATTCTCTCGAGTGTTTTGTGTCTAGCTCCATGGAGTAGGATCTTGATTATTGAGGGCTCATGTGTATAGAGTCCGTGCATTATTTGCATTTATCATTATTATGGTTTGGCATTGATATATTGTTGATATACCTATGATTTCCTGGAACTATTTGCTTGATCATAACTGCTCTTGAATGTCTATTACTATTCTTGTTGTTGTAAATGCTATGTGGGCGCTTTGCGCCGTTTAGTTTCTTGATGCTATAATTGGTAATGACGGAAGGATGTCTTACCTCTCTTTTCCTCCCCTGTCTCTCCATTCCTGTTTATCGTACATTGCGTCTCATCGAAGACAACCGTGAGGAACAGGAAGCTCCTAACTTCCCCGGTTTTTGGCCTTATCTTTGACCGAGCGACTACGAGAAGACTATGGAGCCCCGTACGCACGATTTTTGGGAGATGTACGTCCGACTTTCTTAGGAGGCCGCAGTGCTTTGGTATATCAACTATAGTTCGAACGCCGTGTCTACACGGGAGATGTCTCGATATCACTAGCCTGGAGGCGCCACGAACCACTGTCTTCACTGCTTTGTATTAGCCTACGTTTGGAGTTTCGGCCTACCGATACGCGAGATGTGGGCGATCGTTACTTCACTCCGAGAGAGGACTCTTTTCGTTCTACGGACTCGGGCCCCGTCCCGTGTCTTTGCTATTCCTATGGTGATTTCTCTCGATGATGAGGAAGATCCTGAGGAAGATCCCGAGGAAGTCCCTGAAGACGACCCCGAAGAGGACCCTGAAGAGGACCCTGACACGATTCCTCCTCACTTGAGGGATTGATGTTACTCGTAGCTACTGAAGGCTACCAGTATTTTATTTTGGGGGCCCGATGTTTTGTTTGTAGTGGGCTGTAAATTCTGATACCGTGGGGATGTGTATGTAATACTTTGGGGGCAGGTATAGCTTTGTCTTTTGATGTACCAGGCTTGTAACTAAATGTTTTGATAACTTATATATATATATATGATGAGCCAGATGTTAATTCCTATGCATGTTTTACTTCTGTTTGATCTTTTATTCCCATTGATGTCTCGTCAACATGGTTATTAATTATGAAAAAAAAAAGTATATATATAATATAACCGCCAATTAAAATACCCAACCATAATCTAGTGAATATACGCGTCTTATTAAAACGAATCGGGTCTCAACTCACCTAATTTTATTTCCGCATTGTAATCGACCATGTGGCGTTCCCTTGGGAGGGGCACTGTATTTTTGGTATCAGAGCCCCGATTTATGTTTCTTTGGGTCTTGTGGTTGAGTCTGTCTTGTTTGTGCTGTGTGTTTCTCCGAATGGTATTCGTAAAGGAGTAGTGTTCGGTATTCTTTGTGAATGCAACCGACTTTTTCTGTGTTTTCGAGATAATCTGAATCGAGAAAGTGAGATGGCACGAAGGGAAGACATGGCAAAGAGCTATTACAATGCGATGCAAAGGATGGCCGAGGTCATCGCACGACAACCGAGCAAGCCGCACAACAGAGAGAGTTACGCAACAACAAGAGCGAGCCGCTCAACGATTAGAGACTACGCCGATGCTCGAATTTAGCAGTGAGTTTCGACGCCATAATCCTCCTCAATTTAAAGGAGAATTTGATCCAGACAAAGCTAGTCGTGGATCAAGGAGTTGGAGAAGGTATTTCGAGGAATGAATTGCGCCGAGGGTAAGAAGGTGGATTATGCTACTTTTATCTTTGGTAGGCAACGCCGAGAACCGGTGGAACGGAGTGCGGAGGATGCTAGAAGTCGCGAACCGAGAGGTTACTTAGGAGTTGTTCAAAGAAAAGTTCTTGGACAAGTATTTTCTGCGAGTGCAAGGCATGCGAAGGAGTCGAATTCCTCAACCGCGACAGGGGAATATGATCGTTAGCGAGTACGCGGCGAGATTCGAAAACTTGTCACAGTTTTCGACCTACTTTCAGAACCAACCAGATGAGGCTTGGAAGTGCCGAAGATTCACGGAAGGATTGAGGTACGAACTGAGGAAAGCTGTGATCACCTTGAGGATCAATGAATTCTCACAACTGCTGGATACTTGTTGTGATGTAAAGGCTCTGGAGCAATCTAGAGATATGAGGAATAGAAACTTTGGGCCTGCGAGATTCCAGAGAGGTGGCAATAACAGTGCTAACCGCTTCCAGAAGAAGCCATACTCTCGACCAATGGGAAGTCACCAACAAGCCATGGGTGGAAGTTCAAGTGGAGGTTCTAGTGGGAACCGGACTGGCCAAAACTTGGCATACCCCTCCAAATGCCGGAAGTGTGGAAAAGATCATCTGACAAGGGATTGTCCTATCAAAGGGATTATCTGTTTTCGATGTGGGAAACCTGGACACATCTGAGACCTGCAATCAAGCGAAGGTCGAACCTTCAATGAATGTTGCGAAAGCCAAGAAACCGCAAGCTGGAGGACGAGTTTACACTATGAGCGGAGCTGAAGCCTCCGAATCCGAAGATTTGATACAGGGAGAAGGCATCATAGAAGGTAATCTTTTAACTGTACTGTATGACTCTGGGGCAACCCATTCTTTTATATCGTATGATTGTGTGCAAAAGCGAGTCTACGTGTCGTCCTTACCTTTTGACTTAACTGTTTCTACCCCATCGATAAACCGGTAGTTACTACCAAAGTTTGTCTAAAGCGTCCATTGATTGTTGAAGGTCGATCCTTTTTGGTTGATCGATTTGTTTACCTCTTTCCCAATTAGATATTATCCTAGGGATGGACTGGTTGTCTTCTAACCATGTTCGTTAGACTGTTCCGGAAAAGACCATAGTTTTTCCCATAAATGAGAATTCTAGATTTCGACGGCCAACCGAGCTCAAGCTCTCTTGAAAGAAGGAGCTCACGGATACATGCTACTTGTCTTCTTTGAAAATCGAGAACGAGGTTGATGTGGACACAATTCCTGTGGTGAATGAGTTTCCCGAAGTCTTTCACGAGAGTGTGCCTGGTTTACCAGGCTCGAGAGATAGAGTTTGCTATTGACTTAGTACGGGAGCTGGTCCTGTGTCTATAACACCGCACTAGGATGGCACCAACAGAGTTAGCCGAGCTAAAGAAACAGACTAGAAGAGCTTTTGGAAAAGCAATTTGTCGGGCCAAGTGTGTCACCATGGGGAGCACCAAGTCTTTGTTAGTTCGCAAGAAGGATGGCACCTCGAGGTTATGTGTGGACTATCGGCGGTGAACAAAGTGACGATTAAGAACAAATATCCACTCCCGAGGATTGACGACTTGATGGACCAAGCGAAGGGAGCGGCGGTGTTTTCCAAGATTGATCTGCGATCCGGGTATCATCGAGATACGAGTGAAGACAGAGGATGTGCCCAAGACGCTTTTCGCACCCGATACGGTCCACTACGAGTATTTGGTGATGCCGTTTGGTGTGACGAATGCACCAGCTATCTTCATGGACTACATGAATCGAATCTTTCGACCTTACTTGGATAAATTCGTTGTGGTCTTCATTGATGACATTCTGGTATACTCTCAAAATCGGGAGGACCATCTGAACACCTCAGTATAGTTCTTCAGATTCTGAAGGAGAAGGAATTGTATGCCAAACCTTGTCAAAATGTGAATTTTGGTGGAAGAAGTCAAGTTTCTAGGTCACGTGATCTCAAAGAGTGGGATTGCTTGTGGATCCATCGAAAGTGGAGGCAGTACTGCGATGGGAAAGGCCGAAGTCAACAACAGAGATTCGAAGCTTCGTGGGTTTAGCGGGATATTACCGGAGGTTCATTGAGGATTCTCCAAGATTCTTTGGACCACTTACACAACTCACAAGGAAAAACCAAACTTTTGAGTGGGACAAGCGGTGTGAGCGAAGTTTCCAAGAGTTGAAGAATCGACCGACTACCTCACGGTGTTAGTGCTACCCGATCCGAATGAACAGTTTGAAGTGTCTTGTGACGCTTCATACCAAGGGCTAGGATCTGTACTTATGCAACATGGAAGAGGTGGCTTATGCTTCAAGGCGATTACGAGTGCACGAGAAGAATTATCCGACGCACGACCTGGAGCTAGCGGCTGTAGTTTTTGCTCTGAAAATATGGAGGCATTTTCTCTACGGAGCAACGTTCGACATTTTCAGTGATCACAAGAGTCTGAAGTATTTGTATGATCAGAAGGAGTTGAACATGAGGCAACGGAGGTGGTTAGAATTCCTGAAGGATTACGATTTCCAACTTCTGTATCATCCTGGCAAGGCAAATGTTGTGGCAGACGCTCTAAGTAGGAAGATGATCAGTGTCTCTGCCCTGATGATCAAGGAAAAGGATCTAATAGAGCAATTCAGAGATGTATGGTCTTTTGTGAAGTTAGAACCTGGAAAGATTTGCATGAATATGGTTACCATCTCAAGCGAGTTGATGGACAGCATAAGAAAAGAGCGAGAAGAAGGACAAATTCTTGCAAGAAGTGAGGAACAGATGAAGCAAGGAAATGAAACAGAGTTTGCGAGAGGAACGGATGGAATTTTGAGATTCCATGGGAGAGTTTGTGTCCCTCGGAATCAAGAACTTAGAGAATACATCATTAATCATGCTCACACAAGCCAACCGAGTATGCACCGGGCATGACGAAGATGTATCAAGACTTGAAGAAGTTGTTCTGGTGGCACGGAATGAAGAGTGACGTTACTAGACGTGTATCTACTTGTCTGGTTTGTCAAAAAGCTAAAGTGGAACATCAGAGACCAGCAGGATTGCTGCAACCGTTATCTATTCCGGAATGGAAGTGGGACAGTATTGCGATGGACTTTGTAGTCGAATTACCAAGGACAAGAAAAGGTCATGATTCGATTTGGGTAATTGTGGACCGACTCACGAAATCAGCACATTTTCTTCCGATCGACATCAAGTACAAGCTAGAAAGATTGACTCGGATCTATATTGGAGAGATTGTCGATGCACGGTGTGCCTACAAGTATTGTTTGAGATAGAGATCCGAGGTTTTTCAAATTTCGGGAGAGTTTGCAAGAAGCATTAGGGACAGTAATTACGACTTAGTTCTTATCATTGACCGACGGTCGATCGGAGAGAACAATCCAATCTTTGGAAGATTTGCTTAGAGCTTGCACCATAGAGCAACCGGGAGTTGGGATGACATTCTACCCTTGATAGAATTCACCTACAACAACAAGTTATCATTCGAGCATAGGGATGGCACCCTATGAAGCTCTGTATGGACGACGATGTCGAACACCTATGTGTTGGTACCAAGACGGCGAGCGCCTTACTATTGGACCCAAGATTATACAACAGACAACTGAGAAGGTTAAAATGATTCAGGAAAATATGAGGACGGCTCAGAGTCGACAAAAGAGTTATGCAGACCGAAGGAGAAAACCTCTTGAGTTTGAGGAAGGTGAGCATGTATTCACGAAAGTCACACCTACGATTTGGGGTGGGCCGGGCTTTAAAATCTAGAAAACTCACTCCTAAATTCCTTGGACCATACCAAATCATTGCTCGTGTAGGTCTGTAGCATACCAAATATCCTTACCTCCTTTTCTTTCAAATATTCATAATGTTTTCCATGTGTCACAACTTCGGAAATACCTTCCGACCCAAGTCATATCATAGCACGAGATGTACAACTAAAAGAAAACTTAACTTATGAGACGTCTCCTATAAGAATCGAGGATAGCGGGATAAAGCAATTAAGAGGCAAGGAGATCGCATTGGTGAAAGTGATTTGGAACGAGGTATTTGGAGATGCAACACGGGAGTTGGAAGACAAGATGAGAGAGCAATACCCACTGACTATTCTAAGGTATGCAAATTTCGAGGACGAAATTTCTTTTAGAAGGGAGTGTTGTAACATCCCAAAAATTTATTATTTTGTTAAAAACGATCATTTTATAATATTTGTAATTTTTAAGAATTTTTGTGGAATTTTCTGGAGATGATGAATATTTTAATATATTCTTCGTTTTATGTGTGTGCTGAGTGGAGCTGGGAGAATAGAATATTTTCCCGAAGTGGTAAACCTTGGACTGTCAACGTGTCAACGGGGGATCTTACTAAACCCGAGTCCGGGCACAGTTTACGAGGTCTATATTTTTGAGGTTTTATCTGCTAGTGTAATAAATCATCTGTCAGAGGTATTTAATCAAGGAGACAAGCTTACTATGCACTTCGTAGAGAAGCGTGCGAAGCTTCTCAAGGAAGCTTCTTTGAATCATTTTTTTTATTATTTCTCTCTCCTCCCATTTTTGTGCTGCACATTTGAATTAAGGGACTTAATTCATTCTTCAATCCACACATTTGCCTCCTCCTGTACGTAGCACTCACTATTCACTCATCTTTCTCTCTTTCCATTTCTCCTTACAGCAGCACCATCCACCCACATTCATATTTTTATCCTCCAATACCGTCACACTCCTAGCACCATTTCGTGTTTGGAGAAACACCATACCTGAGGGAATCATCTTCAAAGTTCTACGTTTTCTTCATCTTCTTTTCCTCCACGGTTGAAGCTTAAAGGTTGGAACTTTAAGGTAAAGTCCTTAGCTTTTTCCTCATCTCTCCTCATTTTCGTAACCCACTTGTCATTTTGATGACCATGGGTATCCATTTCAACACTTGATTCGATTTTGGTGAGCTTGAATATTCAAGGATCTCTTGGGAGCGAGAAAATATAATTTCGACCAAAAGGAAGCAGCCTTTCTTTGTGCTTCTCTAAGGTAAGAGGAAGACACTCCTCCTCAACCTCTCTTAGCATTTAGGAACGTCTGTGATTGTGTTGAGGGTCTTTTTGCTTTTGTATGTTGTTTGTATGGTATATGTGCTATTTGATTGTTTGAGTTTTGAATGTATATATATATATAAATATAAGCTGGATGTATTGGAATGTGTAATATTGAAGGGAATGAGTTAGAGTGATTTTCGGATAGTTACGGTGTTGAGCCCAGAATTTGGAAACTTAATGTGGAAACTAGTAATAGTATGAAATTTGGCCAAACTCGTCGAATATAATACCTTGATCTTTTGGTGATATGTCAAAATCCGTCGAATGAAGATTTCTGACCATTTTCGTCGAATGATAAAATCCGTCGAGTAAGGACCCATAGCCAAACCTGTCGAACGTGATAACCTAATCACTTAATAAAATGTTAAAATCCGTCGAGTTTAGACTTCTGACCATTTCCGTCGAATGTCAAAACCCGTCGAGTTTAGATTTCTGACCACCAAACACAAAGTGAAAATCCGTCGAGTTTAGATCTTTGGCCACTAGACACAATGTCAAAATCCGTCGAGTAAGAACCCCGATCATGCCCGTCGAGATTGATCTTCCGACCAAAACCCGTCGAATAGAGTCCCTGGACACTTACAAGAAAATGCCCCAAAGTCAATGATCGTCGAATTTGAGAGACAATGCCTGTCGAGTAGATGAATTTCTCCAGACCCGTCGAAATTAGAGATTTCGACAGTGTTCGTCGGTTCGACACTTGGGAGATTTTCTCCAACGTCGACACCAATACCCGTCGAATTGAGGCTTTTGCTGACCATCTGGAGGGTTCGACAGTTTTGATCTTCGTCCGACAGAACCCCCATCCGACAGAAAATGACTTCTTGCCAATCCTATTATAAAATGTTTTCCCCATTCTTTCCTCCTCCTGTATATTATTATTCGTCGAATGGCAGCTTCAATTATTCATAAAACGTATTGTCCTTGTCAAATTCAAAAGTATACCTATCACCCAACACCTAGTAATTGAAATCTGTGACTCAGTTTGTGATTCCGACCGTGTAGTTTCCTGGACCCAAAACCTTGGGACTAATAGAGGAATATTGATTATAAATAAATGGGATGACTAGAAATTACTTAGGAATGCATAAACAGGGAAGAACATGAGAGTGCGAGATTGTGAGATCTTAAAATAACCTTCTAAGGACATATGAATAAATTACCTAAGAGGACTTAAGTTAACTAAGAGAATTCCTTTAGAGATAAACTCTGTAAGTAAAGCTAAACCTAAGCTAGAATCCATAATACGCTTTAAAAGGTATTAATTTATTTAACAACAATATTATGCTATTGTGGGTCCATGTGGGAGACCATTGTTGTATTAATTCTTACTTTGGCAAATTGTGACATATGATGGAATAGTATGTGATAATGATCATACATGATTATGCATAGAGTCTGTATGCATTGTGATTTGTCCGTTGAATTTGTCGTAAAGCCTAGTTTGCCTAGGAGTTGAACACACCTTAGTGCGGGTGCGAATAGACAAGTGGGGTCCCTGTAGTTGGCCTTGAGGCGTTGGGGCGCGGGTGTTTCACAAAGGCGGTGGTAGCCCCTCCGGGACCGTGAGACAAACCGATGCAAACGCACCGACGATCCCGATCCGGCCACGAGTCCTATATCGAATCTTGTGAGAATCTTTCTTTGTATAAAGCCTTGTTGCGCAAAATGAGTGATTATTTTACGGAAAGCACTTGTTTTTATGGTGACGAGATACTGGCATGTCTCCCCGATCATTCTCTCCGAGTGTTTTGTGTCTAGCTCCATGGAGTAGGATCTTGATTATTGAGGGCTCATGTGTATAGAGTCCGTGCATTATTTGCATTTATCATTATTATGGTTTGGCATTGATATATTGTTGATATACTATTTGCACAATTTGCTTGATCATAGCGCTCTTGAATGTCTATTACTATTCTTGTTGTTGTAAATGCTATGTGGGCGCTTTGCTTGGTTTAGTTTCTTGATGCTATAATTGGTAATGACGGAAGGATGTCTTACCTCTTTTTCCTTCCTGTCTCTCCATTCCTGTTTATCTAGTACATTGCGTCTCATCGAAGACAACCGTGAGGCAGGAAGCTCCCAACTTCCCGGTTTTTGGCCTTATCTTGGTGAGCGACTACAGAAGACTATGGAGCCCCGTACGCACGTGATTTTTGGGAGATGTACGTCGACTTTCTTAGGAGGGCAGTCTTTGGTATATCAACTATAGTTCGAACGCTGTGTCTACACGGGAGATGTCTTGATATCACTAGCTGGAGGCGCCACGAACCACTGTCTTCACCTTTGTATTAGCCTACGTTTGGAGTTTCGGCTCACCGATACGCGAGATGTGGGGCGATCGTTACTTCACTCGAGAGAGGACTCTTTTCGTTCTACGGCTCGGGCCCCGTCCGTGTCTCTGCTATTCCTATGGTGATTTCCTCGATGATGAGGAAGATCCGAGGAAGATCCCGAGGAAGTCCACGAGGACGACCTCGAAGAGGACCACGAAGAGGACCACGACACGATTCCTCCTCACTTGAGGGATTGATGTTACTCGTAGCTACTTGAAGGCTACCGTATTTTATTTTGGGGGCCCGATGTTTTGTTTGTAGTGGGCTGTAAATTCGATACCGTGGGGATGTGTATGTAATACTTTGGGGGCAGGTATAGCTTTGTCTTTTGATGTACCAGGCTTGTAACTAAATGTTTTGATAACTTATATATATATATATGATGAGCCAGATGTTAATTCCTATGCATGTTTTACTTCTGTTTGATCTTTTATTCCCATTGATGTCTCGTCAACATGGTTATTAATTATGAAAAAAAAAGTATATATATAATATAACCGCCAATTAAAATACCCAACTATAATCTAGTGAATATACGCGTCTTATTAAAACGAACCGGGTCTCAACTCACCTAATTTTATTTCCGCATTGTAATCGACCATGTGGCGTTCCCTTGGGAGGGGCGCTGCAACAAGTGTTTTTAAAATGCTTAAATGCCCAACAAAATGTTTTTGGAAAGCTAGCCTTGGTGGTATTTCAAATATGTGAAAATTAGTCAAGTTTGTATTTTGTAAAACTGATATTTAGTTACTCTTTTGATCATAACTTTCAAACTACTTTGAGTTTTGTTTTGAAACTTATTTCATATGAAAATAGACTCAAATATCTTTCCAATGAGTGGTCATTTGCTTTAAACGGATAGGAAACGAAAAAGTTATGACCAATTAAGTTTTGAGTTTTGAAAATCTGACCTTTGGTTACTTTTTTGATCATATCTTTCAAAATACTTTGCATTTTGCTCTGAAATCTTTCATATGAAAATAGACTTAAAGATCTTTCCAATGATTGGTCATTCGCTTTAATCAGATAAGAAATGAAGAAGTTATGACCTTTTAAAGTTAGTTTTCAAAATCAGAAATGGTGTAATCGATTACACAAGTCATGTAATCGATTACAACGTTGACAGAAGCCGTGTAATCGATTACACAAAGTATGTAATCGATTACAAAGTGCCTAGAAAGCCTGTAATCGATTACATGAAGGTTGTAATCGATTACCAAGTGCCCAGGAACGTTTCTAACAGCTATAAACGGCTAGTTTTCATAGAAAATCATTATAAAACACTACCAACAGCTATTTTATCACTTGGGCTCTATATATAAGTGTTGTATGAAGCTTATACACCTCAAGAACACTAGAATTTATCCTTAAATTATCAAAATCATATTTTGAGCTTTAAAGTGTGAATCCTTTACACCCATTGAACTTCAACTTGTATTATCCACTCTTGAGAGAGTTTTCTATCATCCATACTTTGTTCTTCAAGTTGTATATCTACTCTTGTAAGAGTTTCTATTCTTTCTATTCATCTTAAAATCATTGTAAGAGGATGAGGTATCCCTCAAGAGAGAAAAGGGTGAGGTATCCCTTATAGTGAGACTCAAACACAAAGGGTGAGGTATCCCAAAGGTGTTGTGAGTGCTCTTGATTGTAAAGGTCATCAAGCACCTGTGAAGCTTGAAGAATTGGAGACTCTAGCACAAGGGTGAGGTATCCCAAGGTGTGAGGAGTGCTCCTATATGTACAAAAGTTTTCCTAGCACCCGTGCAGTCTAGGAGATAGTGAATAAAATCTCAAGTTAAGCTTGGGGACTGGATGTAGGCCACAAGTGGTTGGTGGCTAAACCAGAATAAATTCTTGAGTTTGATTCTCTCTTCCCTGCACTCTTTAAATTCAGTATTTAGTGAAATATATTTATCTATTACATATCTTGAGGTTTTGATTGTTACAACTTGATATCTAGTATTCACTTAGTTCATCATATATCCCAAGTTGTATTTGAGTAATCCTCAATAGTTGTACATTTATTAGACTTATTCCGCTGCATTTATTAATTGAGTTATTCAAAATGCATAATTTGTCAAAGTTGTATTAAAATTTGTAATTACCCAATTCACCCCCCTTCTTGGGTAATGGTTGTCATGGCTAACAAGTGGTATCAAAGCTTCATGCTCTGGTAAAAGCTTAACAACTTGGAGTTAAATATCCTTGTTTGTTTGGCAACCATTACAAGCTTTTCAAAATGGAAGGTTTTGAAATTAATAAACCACCATTCTTTGATGGTGTGAATTTCGTTTATTAGAAAGCTAGAATAGAAATTTATATGCAATCTATTGATATTGATTTATGGGATATTATGCTTGATGGATTTACATGCAAATCAAAACAAACTTGGAATGACTATGATAAGAAATGCTTTTCATTAAACATTAGAGCAATGCAAATATTAAGAAGTGGTTTAAATGATGATGCTTATGCTAAAATTAAGAGTTGCTCTAGTGCTAAAGATATATAGGATACTCTTGATGATATCTATCTTGCTAACTATGATTTTTTGTATAAAGTTGTACACAGAGAGTAAGAAGAGCAAAAACCATTGAAGGAATCTTGTTGTGAAAAATATCCTCAAAATGATGCTCAATTTGAAGAGGTGACAAAGCAAAACCAATTGGTATATACTCTTGAAGCTTTGATGCACAACAATGAGGAAGATGGTGATTTCCTTGAAGAGTCATTAGTGCAAGAAATTATGACAACCTCCCACTTGACTCCAAAGAACCTTGAGGTAAATAATGCTAATCTTGATTATGGTCCTCCCTATGATGAGCTACAATGTGCATATGATGAATTATATGATGGTTTGTTAAATTTAGAAAATAAAAATTTATCTTGTTTGGAAAACATTTCCTCCATTGAAAATGAAATTGAGATTTTAAAAAATGAGTATGCTTTTCTTGATGAGGAAATGCCTTTGAAATGTGAAACCTCAACTTCTTATGAAAAGTGCATTGATTTAGACAATCAAGTTGAGGACATATATTCCAAACATGCTAAAGCAAATAATTCTAATTGCTTACATTCTATGCTTGTTAATGAGAATAAAATTAATATTATTCCACATAAAAGTTCAAGCAAGGCTTATGACAAAAATAGTTTAGAATATAAAAACAACAAAAGGCTTAAGTTTTCCAAAAATGATATTCAAAGGACCAAGTCATCATTAAATTCAATTGTTTACAATTTTTGTGGTCATCTAGGACATATTTCTCATTTATGCAATTATAGAAGAAATATTTATATGAGAAATAGTATGATATGGGTTCCTAAAGACTTTAAATGCCCTAGTACTAACATTGAAGGACCCAAGATGAAGTGGGTACCAAAATATCCTCCTAGTATTTCAATTATGCAGAAAACTTCTCAAAAGGATGGACAAATTAATCAAGTGAAAATGGAATCATTAAGGGGAATGCTTCCAAAGCCCATTGGTAGAAGTTTTGATCAAAGAAGGAAGATGACTTCATCCAAAGCTTCTCAAGTACAAAATGTGGAACTTGCAAAGGTCAAAACACCAAAAGAGAAGCAATGGGTAAAGAAAAGAGTTCCCTTGATTACCAAGGCCCAAGTATCAAATGTTTTTACCTCTTATGCACATTCACTTAAAAAGACAATGAATATGAGGTATATTCCTTGTAGGCCTTAGGTAAATGATAGAATCATGTGCACTTAGTAAAATATGAATATTTTGTTTAGCACATGATTATATTAATTCTTGTTGTACCATAGCTCATTAATTTGTTATATATCTTGGTACATGAGATTCTACAATGCCTAGGTATGTTTGCTATGATTTGAATTATCTATATATCATGAAAGTAAGCTTGCTTTTGGTTATGTGCTTAATGGTAATTGATTATTTAATTTGTTGTGCTCAAATTATATACTATGGAAAATTTGATATCTATAAGAGCATATTGGATTAATAATCAATGACTAACCCCTATGGATCCAAAACTAGTGGATACCAAAGAAATTACTTCGAATTGTGTTGTAGGGTGACCATTAATTCAAGCATGCAAATGAAGTGAAATACAACCATGCTACTTGAGGTTGGGAAAACTTTAAATGGTCCAAGTTCTCCAAAAGTGATGAAAAACATAAAAAGAAAGACATGGAGAACCACAACATTCTCAAGGGGCCTTGAGGCATAGAAGTTGGAGTCACCTACAAAAACTCAAAGAGTACACTTTTGGTGATATCAATTTCTTATCCTTACTTATGCTTTAAATTGAATATCATGTGATATTTGGAGAAGTAGAGAGTTATTTTTACATACCTTACATGATCATTATTTGTCCCAAAATGCTTATATATATGTTTTGATGATGATCATGTCTTTCTTGACAAACTTGAATCTTGCTTTGAAAATGCTAAAACTATGCTTTTGGATTTAAGTGCATATGTTCTTCCTTTATTCTTGTAAGAGCTAACATTGCATGGTTGATAATGTAGTACATGTTTTACATTGTATATCAACCTAAATTATGCTTGTAAATAAGTTTAAATGATATTTGATGCTAACCCATGTTTTAGAGAACTTTTGAAATATAGTCATCAAATATTGAAATGTCAAGCATATGTGGATAAATGAGAAATGTTGAAGGAAGAAGAACATGAGGAGGCTTTCTTCAAGTGCAATGGAATGGAATACTCAATGGAAGAAAGTACAAACTCAAAGGACCTAAATGAAGAACATTCTAAAGGAGCATCACTCTCTATCTAACTCAATAAGTATCTCTATCCCTAATCTATTGTGATGTCTTATATGCTATAGATTGTATGATACTTATTGATTAATTGATCTTAAATTATTGGATGTTTTCCTCACATGAGAAGTATGCTTAGCATTGACAAAGTGCCTAATTGGACATTAAATTGCTAGTTTTGTCATTACATATAGGGTGGACGACATTCGTTCTATACATACAGCATATTTCATCATGATGAATGTTTGATATCTATGATTCTTTTGATCTATGATTTCTTAGTAGTATAACACTTATGAGAATCATGCTCTTTTTGAAAAGAATTTTTTATGTGATTAAAAAGTTTTTTTTAAGGCAAAATCTCCTATCATATTTGAAATAAGCTTTTAAAGTTTCATATCCTTGAGAATCCTTTGAACTTGTCTTAAGACCTTGAAAGTATTATCACCTCCTAATTGTCTTAAAAAATTGGAAATCATTCGATTTGTGGTATAAATGTAGTACTCTCTTTATTGCTTTGAAATGTCTATTAAATCTTGAGAGAGTATTTAAGAAAGTTTTCAAATAAATATTTTGAAATGTTCTATAGAGCTCATCTTGATACTTCAAAAGATAAGTCTCGTTCTTAAAAAATGTTTTATCTTTTCAAGGCTCTTGTTTAATGAGAAAGAGAGGAGATGTACTTTCAAATGTCCCTTTGACTTGGATTTGATCACTCTCAAAGAATATGTGATTTCAATATTAAACCTCTCTACCTTTCTAAAATGCTTTTGAACATATAATGTGCTCTTATAAAATTCTTTTTGAAAGGGGGAGAAGTTTTTAAAATGGTTTGTGATTAATGGATTAAGAATATGTATCTTTGCCTTGCTTTTCTTTATGGTAATATGCTTACATAGTCTTGGCATACATATTTTCCTTTATCTATTTTGTGTTTTAATAAGGGGGAGCTTATCTTGCTTATCTTACATATCTTTCTTTCATTTCCTTGTTGACTATAAATATATGCATAACTATGTTAAACTATTATATTTAATATTTTGAGGGGGAGCCTAGTTCTTAAATTGTTGTTTATATCCTTTGGCGTACATCATTGTTTGACATGAAGTGTTTTATTATTAATTCTATTAACATGTCAATGAAGATTATCTCTTATTCTCTTTTCCTCTATCCTACCCTTTTTGACAACATGCATTTTATTTATAAAGGGAAAAATATTATTTTTCCTTCTTAAGCCTTTTTGTTGATGTCAAATAGGGGAAGTGAAAAATGGAAAGAAAAATATGTTCTTGTGCTTATTGCCTGATATGCTTACATGAATATCTATTTTTCTATATTGCTCAATATGTTTTTCTTTGGTGATTTGTCATCATCAAAAAGGGGGAGATTGTGGAAATAGGTTTGCCCCAATGATTTAATATGTTAAGTTTTGATGATGACAAATATAAGACAAAAAGAATGATGCTTATGCTTTATAGTTGTGCTTAATAAATGACAAATGCATCACAAAAGAATGTTGATCATGTTACATAGATGTGCTTAATGAGATATATTATATCATGCATGATGATGTAATTTATCTAATTATATTTCATTTAATAATCATGCAATGAGATATATGTAACATTAATCATATAATATATCCAATAATGCATTATATGAGTTGTATTGAATTAATATTGGATTTGATTCTATTTTGATGAAAATGTATAAAGTGTTCTTTGTTGCATCCTATATAGGCATATCTATTTGTAATTGATAAATATCTTATTTGAATGTGTATATGAAAGTCTTATATACATGTTAGACTAACTATAGTTATATATTTATGAATCATGCATATAAAGACATTGAGTTATGAATTTGGACTAACTATGCTTGTTTTAAGTGAGTAATACTTTGTAAGATAGTCCAAATACCAAGAGTGAGCATTGCAATAAGAATGCAAAAGATCACAACTATGCTCAACTTAAGAAGGATGAGAATGAAAAGATGTTCCAAGCATTTGCAAGTTTTGAAGAGAAGATTTTCTTCGGAAGCTTGGATTACATCAAGAATTGATGGTAGCAAAAGATCAAGTTCAACATCTTCAAGAATAGCTTATAGGACTTAGATCTTGTGTAAAGGTAAATGATAATCACACTAAGTTCAAATAAGTTTAAATATCTTTACATGTGTTTTTAAAATGCTTAAATGCCCAACAAAATGTTTTTGGAAAGCTGGCCTTGGTGGTATTTCAAATCTGTGAAAATTAGTCAAGTTTGTATTTTGTAAAACTGATATTTAGTTAATCTTCTGATCATAACTTTCAAACTACTTTGAGTTTTGTTTTGAAACTTATTTTATATGAAAATAGACTCAAATATCTTTCCAATGAGTGGTCATTTGCTTTAAACGGATAGGAAATGAAAAAGTTATGACCAATTAAAGTTTGAGTTTTGAAAATCTGACCTTTGGTTACTATTTTGATCATATCTTTTAAAATACTTTGAGTTTTTCCTAAAACCTCTTTCATATGAAAATAGACTCAAAGATCTTTCCAATGAGTGGTCATTCGCTTTAATCGGATAAGAAATGAAGAAGTTATGACCTTTTAAAGTTAGTTTTCAAAACCAGAAATGGTGTAATCGATTACACAAGTCATGTAATCGATTACAACGTTGACAGAAGCCATGTAATCGATTACACAAAGTATGTAATCGATTACAAAGTGCCCAGAAAGCCTGTAATCGATTACATGAAGCTTGTAATCGATTACCAAGTACCCAGGAATGTTTCTAACGGCTATAAACGGCTAGTTTTCATAGAAAATCATTATAAAACACTACTAACAGCTATTTTATCACTTGGGCGCTATATATAAGTGTTGTATGAAGCTTATACACCTCACGAACACTAGAATTTATCCTTGAATTATTAAAATCATATTTTAAGCTTTAAAGTGTGAATCCTTTACACCCATTGAACTTCAACTTGTATTATCTACTCTTGAGAGAGTTTTCTATCATCCATACTTTGTTCTTCAAGTTGTATATCTACTCTTGTAAGAGTTTCTATTCTTTCTATTCACCTTAAAATCATTGTAAGAGGGTGAGGTATCCCTCAAGAGAGAAAAAGGTGAGGTATCCCTTGTAGTGAGACTCAAACACAAAGGGTGAGGTATCCCAAAGGTGTTGTGAGTGCTCTTGATTGTAAAGGTCATCAATCACCTATGAAGCTTGAAGAATTGGAGGCTCTAACACAAGGGTGAGGTATCCCAAGATGTGAAGAGTGCTCCTGTATGTACAAAGGTTTTCTTAGCACCCGTGAAGTCTAGGAGATAGTGAGGAAAATCTCAAGTTAAGCTTGGGGACTGGATGTAGGCCACAAGTGGTTGGTGGTTGAACCAGAATAAATTCTTGAGTTTGATTCTCTCTTCCCTGCACTCTTTAAATTCAGTATTTAGTGAAATATTTTTATCTATTGCATATCTTGAGGTTTTGATTGTTACAACTTGATATCTAGCTTATTCACTTAGTTCATCATATATCCCAAGTTGTATTTGAGTAATCCTCAATAGTTGTACATTTATTAGACTTATTCCGCTGCATTTATTAATTGAGTTATTCAAAATGCATAATTTGTCAAAGTTGTATTAAAATTTGTAATTACCCAATTCACCCCCCTCTTGGGTAATGGTTGTCATGGCTGACATGGTTACCTCAGGAATAGTGTTAGGTCATGTGATATCTTCTAAAAGAATTGAAGTTGATAAGGCCAAAGTTGAATTAATTGCTCATTTGCCTTCCCCAAAAATAATCAGAGAAGTTCGTTCCTTTTTAGGACATACAGGATTTTACAAAAGATTCGTAAAGGACTTTAGTGTTATATCTAGACCATTATGTAATCTTCTAACAAAAGATGCACTATTTGATTGGACCCAAGATTGTCATAAATCTTTTGAAAAATTAATTGGTCTTTTAACATCTGCTCCTATCATGCAATCCCCTGACAGATCTTTGCCTTTTGAGTTGATGTGTGATGCTAGTGATTTTGCTGTTGGCACTGTTTTAGGCCAAAGAAAGGAAGGTAAGCCTCATGTAATTTATTACGCAAGTTGAACTTTGAATAGTGCACAAATGATTTACACCACTACTGAAAAAGAACTACTTGCTGTAATTTTTACATTAGACAAATTTTGAGCTTATTTAATTGGTTCTTTCACTGTTGTTTTCACTGATCATACTACTATTAGATATTTAATATCTAAGCAGGATGCCAAACCTAGGTTGATATGGTGGATCTTGTTGTTTCAAGAATTCAACATCACAATAAAAGACAACAAAAGGAGCCGAAAATGTTGTTGAAAAACATTTGTCCAAACTTACAATAGGCTCATCTTTTGATAGCACATCTATCAATGATTCTTTTCTCAATGAATTTTTATTTTCTATCAATTCCATGCCTTGGTTTGCTAACATTGTCAATTTTCTTGTAACAGGTAAGATGTCGGCTCAATGGACACACCAAGACAGAAAAAAGTTTTTGATTGAGATGAAAAATTTCTATTGGGATAACCCATATTTGTTCAAATATTATCCTGACCAAATTTTTCAAAGATGTGTACCCGACAATGAGGTAAGTAGTATCATAAAATTTTGTCATTCAAAAGCATGTGGAGGTCATTTTTCTTCAAAGAAAACAGCTACAAAAATCTTGCAGTGTGAATTTTATTGGCCCACATTATTTAAGGACAGCTATATTTTTTACAAAATTTGTGAAAGTTGTCAGAAATTGGGTTCCATTTCTAAAAGAGATATAATGCCTTTCAACCCTATCATTGTTATTGAAATTTTTGATTGTTGGGGAATTAATTTCATGGGTTCATTTCCATCATCATTTGGATTTGTGTATATTTTGGTTGCAGTTGATTATGTTTCAAAATGAATTGGGGCGATTCCATGTCGATACAATGATCACAAAATTGTTCTTAAATTTTTAAAAGAAAATATTTTGAGTCAATTTGGAATCCCTCGAGCTATCATCAGTGATGGGGGGAAACATTTTTGTAATAAACCATTTGAATCTTTAATGAAGAAATATGGCATCACACACAAAATTGCCACCCCTTATCACCCTCAAACAAGTGGACAAGTAGAATTAGCAAATAAGGAGATTAAACAAAATTTTGAAAAAACGGTTAACCCAAATCGTAAAGATTGGTCTTTAAGATTAAATAATGCACTTTGGGCTTACCATACTTCTTTCAAAACATCTTTAGGCATGTCACCCTATCGGTTAGTATATGGAAAACCTTGTCACTTGCCTGTAGAATTGGAGCATAAAGCATTTTGGGTCATTAAAGGTTTCAATTCAAATCTTGATGATGCTTCCAAGTTACACAAATTGCAATTGAATGAACTTAAGGAATTGAGAAATGATGCATATGAAAACTCAAAGATTTATAAAGCTAGAACAAAAACTTTTCATGACAAATCAATTTTGAGAAAATCTTTTGAAATTGGTCAAAAAGTTCTGCTTTATAACTCTCGTCTTCACCTATTCCCTGAAAAATTGAGATCTAGGTGGACTAGTCCTTTTATTGTCAAACATGTGTATCCTCATGGGGTCATAGATATTGAGAACCCTAAGAATGGTAATGTATTTAAGGTCAATGGACAAAGACTCAAACCATTTCTGGAACATCAAGTTATTGAGATAGAATCCATATCCCTTTCTAATCCTTGTTTTGAGTAGAATTTGTTTTAATTTTGTTTCTTTCTTTTTACAGTTCTTTGTGTTCCTGGTTAAGTGGCGGATAACGATACTCCGTGACTCTCAAGTCGGTTTATTTTTCAGTTTCCCATAATAACTGATTCCTTCTCCTTCAAAATGGATATCATTCTTTCAAATCTAAGAAAGCATTTCCTTTCTGTTCCTAAAAATGCTCTAACCAAAATCTACGAAACTATGTGTGAAAGATTGAGACTGTTAATGTATAAAGGCATCCTAGAAGATATACGCTGGATAATCGAAGCAAAGGTTCATTTAGCTGGTGAATCTTTGGATTTATTTGTCCCATATATGCTGGGTCTCAGTAAAAGTTCATATTCAAAAAGGAGAAGAGCAAAAAGAATGAAAATTTGTTACAAATGTGTGCGATGGAATTATAATATGTGATGTCATTCTTTGGAAATGGATTCCGCAAACAGAGAAGATAAAATTTTCTTCATTAAGAATGGACTGAGTAAGGAGTCATTAGATAATATCTTATTGACTCTTGAGATGCATTCTTATGGATATGTGCAGCGTGAACTTCTTAGTTTGTGGAATCTTTTCAGGGACAAGTACGAGCATTACAGTCTTGGGAATCTGACTCAAAAAGACCATGTTTGTCAATTTATAAGAAAATTAGATGGGAAGCTTATCCTCGACTCATAGAAGGCGTTTAAGCTGTTTCTGGATGTGAAACCAGAGGAAGATGTGAGCCACAATCATAACAATTTGTATATATTATCTTGTACATTTCTTTAAAAAAAGAAGAAAAATAGAAAAAAATAGAAAAGAATAAAGAAAAGAATAAAAAAGAATAAAAAAAAGGGCGAAACTTCGGTTGTACTTGGTCTTTAATTAGATTAGGAGCCCCTACTAGTGGCAGACCCATCATTGACTCGGGTGGACCTTTGCACGCCAATTCGTAAATAAGGTTCGTGTGTCATGCTCTGTAGAGAGCCGCACTCCACAACCCGATGTTCACCATCTAGGCACTGTGGAGTTGATGGACAGGTAGAAGCGTCCCACTTTGGTTATTAGTGAGAAGTAACCCACGGCTGCCAAAGCATATGAGGCATCTGAGCTTGATCCTCTCTTTTATTATAAGGGGCTCTCAGTGCCCTGGGATGGGGCATTCTGGATCTTGGACATTGCGAGTTTCAGATTTTAGCATCTTTGTTGATGTTACGAACCCAAGTGTGAGCTCTTCAGGTTCTAGACCCAGGATGGAAACCCACGATGGTTTCTTTATTCTCTTTTCTTCAAATAAGCGGGAGGGAGAAGAATTCCAAGATTAGCTGAGTCGTCTTGGTATTACTGCACTCATGATGCGCAATATAAAGATTTGCCATGAAACCTGTACACAAAGGTATGTCATCATTTGTTATTATTATTTTATCTTTGTATGATTTTGTTGTATTTTGGTTTTGGACAGACGATCCTTTTGGCGGGATCCTTCAGGGGTTTCTAGACTTCTTTACCCTGATGGTTTTCTTGAAGTCTTAAAAAAATTAAAAAAAATAATAAAAAATTAAAAAAATTAAAAAAAAAGTTTCTTAAATTCAAACTTTTCTGACAACAGCCAACCTACCCATATATGAGCTATTATTACTTTTTCTATTCTCTTCCTTATTTAAACACTCTATTTTCTTCACTTTCTTGCAACTCATAATCATTCAAAAAGAGTGTGAGTGTAGAAATGGAGGGAGCTTCTTCTTCAGTTCGTAGATTTATCAGTATCTGTGTATTTTATGGGACAAGTTATGGGAAGAGTTTAGAGTTTGTAAATGCAGCAAGCACTGTTGGTAGAACACTTACTGCGAGGAATATTCGTGTTGTATATGGGGGATGTAGCATTGGGTTAATGGGGGCTTTATCACTTTCTGCACATCTAAGAGGTGGTCAAGTTCTGGGTGTCATTCCTAAACCTTTAACTCGAGGGAATATCATTGGAAAGACAATTGGGTTGGAAATTCAAGTATAATCTATGCATGGACGAATGAGGACAATGCTTGAAAACTCTTATGCATTCATTGCCTTACCAGGTGGTTTTGGTACTTTGGAACAAGTTTTTCAAATTATCTCTTAGGCCCAACTGAACATCCACCATAAACTCATAGGTTTGTTGAATGTTAATAATTTCTTTGATAATTTTTATCTTTTGTTGACCATGCTATGGAACAGAGCTTTATCACACCTTCGACAAGATGACTTCTTATATCTGCTTCAACTGTTGATGAATTAATTGATAAATTACAAGCTTTTGTTTATGAACTTGAACTAGTAATAGCTCAGATAGATTGGTCAGAAGGCAGTAGCAAGGGAGGCAGCAAGGAACAAGAGTGTGATCTGGCACTTCATCGATAACTTTCCTTTATCTTTGGTTTTATTTATTGTACTTTGTTTCTGTTTTAATTTGTGTAATGTTTCTCTTCACTAATTGTAGCAATAGGTAATATCTTCTATCCTTTATCTATCTATGTTTTGACATTGAGGACAATGTTGTGATCTGGTTGGGGGGAAGGATGGTTGAAAAAAAAATCTAAAAAAAATTAGGAAGTGTGTTTATTAATATGTTTGCTGTGTTTATATATTTATCAGTAATTTATTAACAACAAAAGTAATTAGGGATGGCAGAGTAAGGAGTAAATTATTTACTCTTGAGACGCATCAAAATTGGTGGCAGAGTAAGGAGTAATTAGGTAGACAACTAGTTTGTGTGGAAGTAGCAATTCAAATTCAGGAAAATTTGCATGATTGAATAAATTGTCTTCTTTCTTAAAATTCACATGCTTGATTATGGATGTTGAATTGGTGGATCAAGAATGATAGAATTATACCTTGTGAGATTTTGAGCCTATTGATGAATGGATTGAATATTTGTACTATTCTCTTCTTTCTTGTGTGAATTTCACTCATGGAATTGTTACTCTAGAACTTGCTTTGATTCTTTTTTAGACTACATTTTCATATGCATACATAAATATGATTGAGGCATTTTTCTTGAAATAGCTACTTTAATCAAATAGCCAGCCTTGCTTAGCAGCATATTGTCTCAATATGATATCAAGCACTCTTATGACTTCTTAGAAATTCTCTGATTTCTAATATGATATCAAGCACTCTTGTGACTTCATGTAAATTCTCTTATTCCTGCCAATGTAAAGCATTGGAAATGGCCTATTTCCCCTTGCTTAACCCTTTGAGCTTATTTGACCATTCTTTGTTACGAACTCATTATGTGCCTTAAATGAAAAATCATGTTCTTACCTGGCCTTAGGGAATAAGAGAACATTAGCTTTGTCATTGGATGAGTTCTTGAACAAGTGTGGGGGTGTGTGTGTAGAATGATTGAAAAAAATTGTTTAATGTATATATTATGTTCATCTTTAAAAAAAAACAAAAAAAAATTGTGTAAAGGGTCAACAAGGCAATAAAGGAAAGGAAAAAAAATATGTAAAAGGAATTTGTATTACGTGGAGTTGGGATAAACTTTCATGCTTGTTAATTGAACTCAGCTCTCATACTTTTTTATTCTTTTTGATATTTAACTTGTCATATCCATATTACCTTCTCCTTTACCTTAACCCCCATTACAACCTTGAATAAAGTCCTGATGATTTATATGTACATGTGTTATGAGTAGTGGAGATGTAGAAGATAAGCAAGTTTATGGTAGTGCAATTTTCATGGGTTGAATTGAGTGAAATGCCAACCTTTTAAACACTTGAGGGATTGAGAGTGAATTTTATGAAGATCTATCATTCTTGACTCATGCTTTTCAATTGAAATTTCCTTGCTTATTGGTTTGAGATATGAAGAAACGTTACCTCATAAATGTTTTGATTACTTGAATAATTGGTTGCACTTCATTCCTAAATATTATTAGAAATTGAGTCTTTTAGAGTGTTTAGCTTTTAAGTCTGTATCGTTTTTTTTCCCTAGTTTTAGTCTTATGTGTTTTATCCAAGAGTGTAAAAAACTAAGTGTGGAGGAATTTGATAATAACATATTTGATACATTAATAAACTCTCATTTTTAGTCATTTACACTCTCTATGTACTTAATTGATTGAGCTTAGCTATGTTTTGTAGGTTTGGACTCAAATTGGACTTAATTGATTTTTTTCAGCATGATTTATGTCTTACATTGTTTCTATATTTTGGCCATATCTTGAGTTTTAGATGTCTTAAAATTATGTATTTTACTTTTTTGAAAGATAAGAGAGAGCTCTACAACTTTCATGAGAGCTCGAGGTCAAAGTTAGACATCTAGTAGAACTAATTGGGCTTGGAAGTCAGAATACGAGTTTTGTGATTGGAACCTGAATAATGCATAGTAATCAGAGCATAACTCGGACTGTAAGATCTGGATTGGGCTGAAATTTTGGTATCTACAATTTAAGACCCATATCTACACCTTTCATGAAGAATACAAGACTCAGATCAGACTCCTCAGAGGTCATATTGGGCTTGAAATTCATAACAGATGAGCTATAATCGGGCCTGAACACTGTACAGTAATTGGGCCATATCTCGGGCTGTAGGTGGCCTTTTGAGGTGATTCTGGTGGGATTTGAAAGATAAGATCCAGGCCTGTAACTTTTGTGAGACCATTTGGTTAGATTATGACACATTTAATAACTTCAGAGTTGAATGATTTTGGAGACAAAGAATCTCCATAATTTTTCACTCATCAAAAGTCATTTGGCATTTTTCACTCATTTTCCACTCATCCACTCACTCATGACTCAGCCTCCTTATCATTTTGTATCTCTAATCCTCTATAAAAGGGAGCCTTGGCTGATCATTTGGGGAGTCTTGGTGTTAGATACCAAAATCATGCTATTTTGTTGTTTGATTATTTTGTTGTAGTTTTCTTTTGTTCTAAATTGAAGTTATGTTCTTCTTCTTCTTCTTCTCTCTTTCTTTCTTCTTGTCTATGAGTAACTAAGTTTCATTTTACTTAGGTGAAAGGGTGAAGCTCTTAGTAATAAAATAATGTTAGATTCATTTCTTTCTTATGCTTAAATGATATATTTTCAAGTGGTCATGATACGTGTTGTATTTTGTTTCCAATCAATTTAGAAACCCTCCTTATAAAGTGGAGATCTTGATTCATTGTAGATAAGAGGCTGACACAATGAAAACTTGAGCCCATTTATAAATGGTGGTGTTAATAAATAATTAAAGGAATCATAATATAATTATGTATATAATTTTTAATGAACTTTGATTGTTGTATTTTCTGATTGGAACGTCCATTATGTGTGGATTTTAATTGAGTTATAAAAAATTAATTTTGTCCTTATTTTATTTACCAATAGTGGATTTCCTAACCTAAGTTAATCTTTTTTATTTGTGACCAAGTTTTATCACTTTTATTGTTGTGACAAAATATTTTCTTTACGTCAAATAAATTTTTCTTCATCAATTCACTGTGGATCGACCTCGGACTCCCGAGAATTTATTACTTGAAACAACCTACACTTGGGTTTGTAACTTTTAATCCACATCAATTTTTCTAGGTTCACATGGACTTTATTTCTTTCAAATAAAAATGATGCATTTCTAACTTTTAAAAGACTTGCCAAAGTTATCCAAAACGAAAAAGATTTTTCTATTTCTTCTATAAGAAGTGACCATGGTGGTGAATTTGAAAATCATGATTTTGAAACCTTTTGTGATGAACATGACATTTGTAACACCCTTGTGGGAATGTCACATTTTTTATGCAATAAAAATAAAATCTTACCCGATTTATAAAACATTTGATACTTAATAATATGAGTTGCAAATTTTTTTCCTTTCATACTTGATAACGGTAAATAAAATAACACGGAACACAAAATAGAACAAAACATAATCACACACCATAATATACATATGATTTTGTCTTAAGTATACAAATAATTTACAACTACAAATATTAAACAAAACAGTAAAGAGTCAGGATAATACTAAAACATAACATGCCCAAGTGCACATCAAAGATTTCTAACCCTCCGAAGGATCACTCTCAGAGAGATCATCAGACAGCAGAAATCTCGGATGCCTCGCAGCTCTACAGACATGAGTCCGTGCTGTCGACTCACTACTAAGCTCACTAGGTGCATGGAAAATCCCTCCCCAATAACGCCTAAGAGTCAAAGGCAACTCAAGATGTAAATACAGAGTAGTAGTAAAAATAATCTCCCTGTCAAACTCTCTACACAGAGACATAGTCAGACGTCCCACGTAGACTACTGATCCTCTATCCTCACGCAATCTCCAGGCTTCCGAGCCTCCATGAAAATCAAGTCTCACAAAACCGAAGAATCCAGGAACCACCATGATCACATGATCAATCCAAATGGTAGGGGTGATCTAACGGCTCGCCATCCTCACACTGCTCACTCGGCTGGCGCTCCTTAGAATACTGAATATCAAGAGACTGTTCCTCTTCCTCTTCCTCAAACTCTTTACAGAATATAATAATTATACAAAGAAATACGTATAGAGAGGTGAGACAATCTACATCATTACTAGCATGACAATAAAGAAAATAACAATACAAACAAATATCACAATAATACATACCATTATATCATATACAGTACCTCAAATTAACACATCATACATGCTATCACAGGTTATAATGAACATTGAAATGCAGATCATGGATGCTAATGCATACTGACTCATTCCTACTCCATGGAGCTAAACACAAACATTAGAGAGAATGATCCATAAAGAACTATCAATACCTCAGGCTGCCCAACCAAACTATTACACTATCCAACATCGTGTCTATAGTCCATAGTCCAAAACATCGTGTAGTAGTACACAATCCAAAACATTGTACACTACAGGCATTGTACCAAATAGTCTCCACAAGATCTTGATTAAGAATAGTGCTTGTCAAGATCATTAGTATGTTGCCTGTTACCACGGCCCAGAGGAGCTACCAATTGTCCACATGTGGAATTCTCCGCACACTAACGCCTCCAAGTTCAATTAATGAACCACACTATGCCTATCACACCCATAACACGGTGTAATTCATCTCGTCAATCAATCGCCAATTTTCAACCAAATTGACACAACTCTCAATGCATGATTAAGAATCATAATTACAAAAATACCCTTAGTCTCAATATATTATCATATTTACAAAAATAGCCTCAGTCTCAATATACCAAAATATAGTATGTCTCCACTTGACAATACTATCTCCTAACATGTCGGGGTCCACCACTTTGGCCCGACAGTAAAACTTACTGTTCCATTTAGTCGCGTAGAAATTTTATCGCATTTTCACAATCGCATCACTTTTACAAACGTTCTTAAATCGCGTAAATATATATTTACATTTTTAAACATTACGTAATGTTTTTAAATCATTTTCTCAATCACGTAAGATTTTTAAATCATTTTCTTAACCATATAGCTTAAAAATCATTATTTCAAATATGTGTAAGCTGTTTCTAGTACTTTTAAACTACGTAGAATATTTTCTATACGTTATAAACATACTATGGAACCTTTTCTTTCTATTTGTCTGATTTTAGTAAATTTTGGCAGCATTTTGTCTAAAAAATGGCTTAAATGATATTTTCTACGTTTCGTTCTAAATACTACATATCTCAACCTTAGCCCATTATTATACCTTGAAACTTGTTAACGCGCTTCAAAACTCAGAGAGTGAGCTCTACGTTAATACTTTTCAAGTATTCTTTTAATTCTTACTTATAATAAATTCTTCTAATTTAGGATTCTAATTAACTACTTATCCTACCTTAGAAAATAACTTTGGAATTCAAATGTACATTAAATGGCATGTTGGCCAAAATAACCTATCCTTCACAACTAATCATTAAATCATCTTCTAACTTCTAAATCATTTCCAAACTCATTGTTTTACCTAGATTTATTAATTATTGTTTTAGAAAATGGTTGAGAACATTTTGGTTCTCTTTTTCTTGGAGAATCCGTGAGCTCCTTTGTGTTCTTTGGAACACTCATGCAAACCTTGCATATTATTCACATCCTACATTAATAATCATACATCTATAAACACATGCAATATATTTTAAAGCTATAGACATGCATACAATTAAAATCAATCACAAAATAGGAAAGCATTAAACAACCACATAAATGAATCCTTATAGATTCCTCACACACATACAATCCATTTTCTCATCACCACACAAGGTTGATGAGATTAAATCTCCCTCTTACCTCTTGAAGACAAGAATCCTCTAGTCTCCTCCTCCTCTTTGATTTTCGTGTGGATTCCGAAACAAATCCCTAAAATTCTTAAACAATTAGCAAAATCACAAACAAGGCTTCATAATGAAAAACTATGGAATAATCATGATTTAGAAAATCAAAAAACTAAATTTTTAAACCATAAAATCAAAAGTTTACCTTTAAGGAAGCAAGATAAAACTTGGATTTTGAAGCACTAGGAGTAGGATTTTCACAAAACCTTCTAAATGAAAAGTGTTTAGGAGGTTGTTTAGATTTAGGAAAAGCTAAGAGGAAAAATTATAGAAGATAGGTGGTGTTTGTGAGTGATGGGGCCGAAACCTAGAGAGAAAATGGAAAGAAAAGTGTGCTTGGGTTCTTGGGAATTTGAGAGAATATAAACTAAGCTTTTTAGATGAGTGTAAAAGTGAATATTGAGAGTAAATTTGGAGGGTGCAGCCATGAGGTGAGTGTAGGAGAGATTAAAGGATAGACTTTGATAGTAAAATATCACAATTGGGTTCACACTTGAAAGCACATGGCCTATGTCACACTTGGTCATGTAATGGTCACTTGGATGGACCTAGAAGCTTATGGAACTTGATAAATTGGCCCTCTTGGCCGTGGGACACTATGGAAGGTTAGGGACTTGGTTTGACTTCTATTTATCTTAATCACATCCTAATTAAATAGTTAATTAATTAGGTTAAGTATCCTAATTACTCTTAATTACATAGCTAATTAATTGTATAGGTCATTGCATATGTCATGCTTTGTCATGACTTCTAGATGATATTAGGATATTTAATTAGCAACAAGATTATAACTAATTTAGTAATTAGGTTAGTTCACTTAGTTTCCTAATTAGGTAATTAAAATAACTTAATTAGGTTTACTTAGTTAATTAGTCAAGCCACTATATTTGATTCAATCCTAACCATTAAATTTGACTTTGTTTCCTATCCATTGATTTAATCTAAGGTGGATATCACTTAGTGATTTTATTAGGATTGTTCTCACACCATTGATTTGATCAATGGTTATGATCAAAGACATCTTAATCAAGCTTTTCATCCAATGGTCCACAATAAAGTCCATGCCACTTTATTTGGCCAATTCTTATTGGTTTAGAATTTAGTCTAGTTAGAAACATTGACCGCTTTTCTAAACGCGAGTCCCACAGACTTTTCCGGGTCCATGGTCATTTTGGAACAGATTTCTACTGTTTTTGAGACAGTAGGTACTGTCAAATAAAATAATATTATAATAATATAAAATTATTTTATTACACAGTTAAATCCTAAAAATTAAAAGATTAATATACATATCACTCGGAATTGGGTTTAGTAAGATCCCCTAACTCCGAATAATTAAAATAATATTTTTTCAGCCAAAAAATTATTATTTTCTTGACTCAGAACAAATCACACACAACAGTCAAATACACTCATGAAACAGTCAAATTCAATTTATAACTTATAGAAATTACAAAATAGTACATTTAGGATAATATCGTACTTAACCCAAAAGTTGGGGTGTTACAACATTGAGCATAATTTTTTTGCCCCTAGAACTCCACAAGAAAATGGAGTTGTAGAAAGGAAAAATCGATATTTAGAAGAAATGGTGAGAACTATGCTCAATGAGGCTACTCTTCTTAAGTTTTTTTGGGCGGATGCTGTAAGTACAACTTGTTATGTAATGAACAAGGCCCTTATAAGGTCAATTTTAAAGAAAATCTCATACGAATTATATAAGGAAAGAAAGCCAAATGTCTCACACTTTCATGTTTTTGTTTGCAAATGTTTTGTTTTGAATAATGGAAAGGATAACCTAGGCAAGTTTGACGCAATGTTTGACGAAGGTATATTTCTTGGTTATTCTAATCATAACAAAGCTTTTAGAATTTATAATAAGAGAACTATGACTGTTAAAGAATCTATTCATGTTGCATTTGACAAAACTGACCCAAATGGATCGAGAAAGGATTTTGTTATTGATGATGTTGTAGAAGCCTTAGGAAAAACCCACTTGGATGACAATGAGAAAGAAGAAAGGAAGCAAGAAGAAAGTCAAGAGAATTCCCCAAATCAAGAGAATTCACAAGACATGGACCTTCTCAAAGAATGGAGAACCTCAAGATACCATCCACTTGACTAAGTAATAGGTAATGTATCCAAAGGTGTAAGTACTCAAAATTCAATTAGAAATGCATGTAACCATATGGCTTTCGTTTCTCAAATTGAACCTAAAGACTTAAATGAAGCCTTTGATGATGAACATTGGATTTTGGCAATGCAAGAAGAGTTAAATCAATTTGAAAGAAACCAAGTATGGGAATTGGTTCCAAGGCCCAATGATCATCCAATTATAGGCACCAAATGGGTCTTTAGGAACAAGCTTGATGAAGTTGGCCTAATAACAAGAAATAAAACTAAGCTTGTAGCTAAAGGGTATAATCCAGAGGAAAGAATAGACTATGAAGAAACCTATGCACCTGTAGCTAGACTAGAAGCTATTAGAATGTTACTTGTTTATGCTTGCATCATGGATTTTAAGTTATATCAAATGGATGTTAACAACGCTTTTCTAAATGGTTTTATTCAAGAGGAGGTATACGTTGAACAACCTCCAGGTTTTGAAAATCATGAACTACCCAACCATGTTTTTAAACTGAAAAGGGCTTTATATGGATTAAAACAAGTTCCTAGAGCATGGTATGAAAGGTTGAGTAAGTTTCTTTTGGAACACGATTTTACAATAGGCAAAGTTGATACAACTCTTTTTATTAAAAATAATAAGCATGACATTCTCCTTGTACAAGTGTATGTAGATGATATTATCTTTGGTACTACTAACGAGTCTCTATGCAAGGATTTCTCTAATATCATGTAAAGCAAGTTTGAGATGTCCACGTGGGAGAGCTCAACTTCTTCCTTGGACTTCAAATTAAACAAACAAGAAGTGGAACATTCATTAACCAATCCAAGTATTGCAAAGAACTCCTCAAAAGATTTGGAATGGATAACTCAAAGCATATGGACACTCCAATGAGCACCTCATGCTACTTAGATAAGGATGAAGCAGGTAAACCTATTGAAATCACCAAATACAGAGGTATGATTGGATCTCTTCTCTATCTCACTGCTTGTAGACTTGATATCATGTTTAGCGTATGCATGTGTGCTATATACAAAGCTAATCCTAAAGAATCGCACTTAAGTGCGATAAAACAAATTATGAAATATCTTGGTGGCACTTCACAAGTGGGCTTGTGGTACCCCAAAGGAGCTACTTGCAGTCTTGTTCGTTATTCCGACTTCGATTTTGCTGGTTGCAAATTAGATAAGAAAAGCACTAGTGGAACATGTCACTTGCTTATAAGCTCTTTAGTTTCTTGGCATAGCAAGACACAAAATAGTGTGGCTTTATCTACTGCTAAGGCTGAATATATTGTAACCGAAAGTTATTGTACCTAAATCTTATGGATGAAGCAACAATCTAGACTTTGGTCTTCAGCTTGATCACATCCCTATAAGATGTGATAATACTAGTATAATCAACTTGACTAAGAACCCTATCATGCATTCAAGGTCTAAATACATTGAGATAAGACATCATTTCATAAGGGATCATGTTCAAAAAGGTGATTGTGTTTTAGAATTTGTTGAAACAACTAATCAACTTGCTGATATTTTCACAAAACCTTTACCTAAAGACACTTTCTTCCACTTAAGAAGAGAACTTGGAATTCTAGATCAATCATGTATATAATGCTTATATTTATTATTTCATTATTGAGTTATTAATCTTGAATTTTTACTGACTTGAGCGTTGGAGATATCCCCAAATTCTCTTTTTATCGGTAAATCATAGTGAGGTAAGTCTCTGAATCTTAAAATGACCTTCTAGTCATGTTTAATAATTTTTTTCTGATAGGTTTATTCGAATAAACGTATGGTTATTCGAATAAACTCCATCAGCTACTGAAAAAGAGGTGTTGTATATTAGTTTTATTCGAAGAAACCTTAATTTATTCGAATAAACTGAGATAAACAATCATAGTTTTATTCTTTCATATCTGTCTCATTCGAATAACTCTACTGTTATTCGAATATATGTGATGCATGCGCCTTTGTCTTCATGATTTATTTGAATAAACAACGCCTTATTCGCATAAACCTGAAGTGGATCTTTTGATCCTATGTTTTCCCATCTCTGCCTTATTCGAATAATTCACACCTTATTCGAATAAATGCCTTATCAAGGCATTTGTTATGTTTTGGTTATTTGAATAACTATGGGGTCATTCGAATAAATGCTTGGCAGAAAGCTCTATCTCAGAACCAGTTATTCGAATAAACTCAGAGTTATTCAAATAACTTGTGGCTAAAACGTTGCGACCGTTAGTTTCCACACTGTTTTATTCGAATAACACCCTAGTTATTCGAATAAACACGGGAGCTCTATAAATACTCCCAATGCTGTTCAAACATCTTTCTATCTGTTTTCTCACCTTCTATTAGATTCTCTCCTTTCTCTCTCTCTATTCTACGTGCCCCTCTCCTCATCTACCATCATCACCTTTGCTCCTCTCTACTTTCTTCTTAACCCTTCTCTCTGTAACCACCATCCCACCATGGCATCCTCCTCTTCATGTGCCAAGTGCCCACGGATGAAGCAACCCTCTACAACAACCCTCTGGATCTTCGAAGGTTGTCCTTAAACCAAGAGGAATTAGGTCGCTTCGTTACTCATTTTCAAGAGCGTAACCTTATGCACCTAAAGTACATGGACCTAAACTTCTTCCAGAACGAAGGCAACTTTGACTTCCTCAACGTTCTGGCCACACAAGGTGTTCTTTGCTTTTGCTCACACAATGCCCCTCTTTACCCTGACTTGGTAAATATGTTCTACTGTAACATAAAGATTGTTGGCGAAGACCTATACTCTGATGTCTCTGATTAGCATATGGTCATCACTCCCAGTGATTGGCAATAGATGTTTGGGTTGCAAACCATTGGGCACAACCTTGATGATGATATCGATGCTCTGGATCAAGAGTATAAGAAGCTTCAAGCCATGGAAGACCTATTGAAGCCTGGCCTGGCCCTGCCTCCTAAGGGCGTCAAGGGAGGCATGATGAAGGGCCAAGACAAGCTCTTACACTATGCCTATGCTCACATTCTGGCACCTCGGGGAGGCAACTATGCCTACTTGAGTGAATATGATATCTTCATGATGTGGCTCATCAAGAAAGGGTACCAAGTGAACTTGCCTGCCTTTATCATGAAGCATATGATGAAGGCAAAGGGCAAAGAACGGTCTGATTGCCCCATGGTTTGATCATCTCTGCCTTCCTAGGCAAGTACCCTTAGTTATTGGAAACTGACTGGGCGATAAAGCTGACCCACCATCATGTTTTTGGGTCCTTTACCCTAAACAAAATGAAGATGGTCAGAACTCCTAATGGCTGGGTGTATCCAGATGAAGTTGAAGATGAAGATCAAGATGACATTCCTGCTGCCCTTGCTGCTGATGCACCTGCTCCTGCTCCTGCTGCTCCTGATCCAGTCACCTTGGATCAAATCATGGAAGCCTTGCAAGACAACAGGGCCTACATAGAGAACACTTTTTCTATCCTGTTTGGTAGGATAGAAGGTGTAGAGCATGAGCAAGTTGCCCTTCGCTCTTTGCTGACCCTGCGAGCTACTGACTCCCCTCCTCCATCACCGAATGCCTACTTTTAGGCTTTATGTTGCTTTGTTTTGTTTCTTGGTGTATTTATTTTTGTCCTGGCTGTACATGTAATTGAAAACTTAATATAAATGTCATTGATGTTTTGATCATGCTATCTGTTTATATGAGATTATATGCATATTACATTTTTACCATGCCTATTATATGTTTTGCTTTGATCCCCTGTGCTTTTTGATCATGCCAAAAGGGGGTAAAAATAATGACAGGTAATTCTTGAGAAAACTCTAGTAAAAATAAAAATATTGGATTCAAAAAGAAAGGGGGAGTTGCACACATCTGATATTTTTAAAATGCCTTTTTTGAAAAAGAAGGGGAGTAAGTTCTCCAAACTTTGTCTTTGTGAATTCTAATTTATGTGAACTAATGCTTTTCTCAATGATAGTTTGTCATCATCAAAAAAGGTGAGAATGTGTTTGACTTTGCTACAATGAAGTTTGGTTTTGATGATAACAAATATGAAGATAATAAGAAGACCAAGTCTAAGAACTTCAAGATTAGCTTTAGGTCTTAGAGTCTCTTTGTATAGGGATCTTTTTGGATATCTCATGATTTTTTATAAGATAAGATAAAAACATTTTTTAAACTTATCCCAAAACTGTATTTAATCTTGAAAATAATTTAAAAGGTTTGTTGTTTTTGAAAAATCATTTGGGCTATTTTTTTAAAGTATTTACACATGTTTCAGAAACAGAGTTATTCGAATAACCCATGAGTTATTCGAATAATATTTTCAAATGGCTATTGTGCGCCTCTTATTTTACAAGTGTTATTCGAATAACATTCTTGTTATTTGAATAAAACCTTTCAGAATGACTTGTTCTTATATAAGCCATTCGAATAACTATTGAGCTATTTGAATAAACCTGTTTTCCAGAAATCTTTTTAAAGTAGTGTTATTCGAATAACACATGAGTTATTCGAATAACCATATTCAAACTGGTTATTTTAAGAATGTGTTATTTGAATAACCTAAGGTTTGTTCGAATAAACACGAATCTTGTTTTAGAAAAAAACGACCATATTTTGTATTAATTACGTGAATTACTTGCTTCAACGACTATTTTTCTTCTACAACTCTATAAATAGAGACCGTGGGTCTCTTGTGTTTCTTGCTCAGCTATCTGAATATTTTATGGTTGCTTTGAAAACATGATTTATAATTTTTCACTTATTTTATGTGCTCTTTTTGCGAAAACTTTGAGATTTTCTTAGAGAGCCTCTTAGCACTTCAAGTTGTAATATTTACTCTATGTGAGAATTTCTTTTCATCTATATTCTACTTTTTTGTATCGAGGGTGAGGTATCCCTCAAGGTTTGTATAAGAGTGAAGTATCCCTGTAGGCTGAGACTTTAGCATAAGGATAGAGTGTCCCTGTGTGTGAAAAGTGCTCTATTTTGTAACGATAGCAAGCACCTATTGAAGCTTGTATTCATAGTGAAAAATCTTGGATATTTTCAAGGACTGGACGTAGGCCACAAGTAGTTTAGTGGTCAAACCAGAATAAATATTGTGCCTGCTCTTCTCTTCTCTATCTCTTTATGTACTGTAGTTTAATATTATTGCATTTGTTTATTCGATGTTCTTTAGTCTTTTCTCTTCCTCCCTTATCTTCACATCTTTTATTTAATAGCTTCAACATTTATTTTTATTTTAAAAGCATTTGCAAAAATTTTCTATACTCAATTCATCCCCCCTCTTGAGTACTGAAGCCACTTGGTAACACAACTCAGTGGATCAATCTTTTTCCAATGCTCTCACTCAACTGCGCCTCCTGAATCCAGACCTCATCATGGAAGGAATCGGTTCGAGGAAAGTGGTCCGTGATGGTTGCAATATGGATGCCATCCCCGATGCAACTCTAATAAATCAGGTTCCTATAGTGGACGGTGGCGAGGAGGAAAGGGAGAAAAGCTCGAAGGGCAGCCCAATAGAGGAGGCTAAGGTGTAATCCATCAACCAGGAGGAGCCCACCCTGGATAGCTGATCTTTATTTTGTCCCTTTTTATTTCGCCTACTCCTTAGGGTTTATTCTATTTGTAAATGAAAAGTCCCAGGCTTCAGAAATTATTTGTATACTTAGAATATTTTTTTGCACATTCCTATTGCCCTTTTTTTTATATAACCAAGATGGGTCCAACATTCGATCTCGGTGGTTTTTTTAACACTCAGTGAACACTCTTATTTTTTCAAACTGAGATGAGTCCAACGCTCAATCTCGATGGTTCTCTTTTTTCGGGGTCCGCACAGTTTATTTATCAAGTTCGTTTCTTGTTTTTGTGAGAGTTTTGGACACTTAGTCAAATATCTAAGTGTGAAAATGTGAAATATGATTTTGACACAAAAGCCTCTTGGAGTGGTATCCTTTATGGACCATGACAAGTTTTACTGCCTTTTCCTTTTTTTGGTTTATAGGTTAAGGTCAGACTCATTAGGATACGAGTTAAAACCCTTGAATTCACTTCTTGAACTCAGATACCGGCCAAGTGGATTCCCTTTTTCGACCTTCATTTAAGCATTGAAATATCTTATCCCAATTGGACCTTATATTCCTCGGATCACTCCAAGGTATGATCACCTTGTGGGTTACAATAGTTATAGGTGAATAAGATAACCAAGTGCTGGAAAAATAATGCTTGATTTATTCATGTCAGAACTCATCACTTATATGATAAAAATAACAATTAAAGACATTTAACTATAGTATTTCTTAATTTTATCAACATTCCAAAAATTCTTGACGGTTTTACAAAAAAGGGTTTCCAAAGTATAGGGTCCTGTGTTTGTCTTAGACGTAATCATCTATGGTCCTTCCCAATTAGGATCTAATTTTTCATCTTTCATATTTTTACCTCTGATATTCGCTTTCCATAGAACAAGGTCACCAAGAATGAATCTTTGTAGTATCACTTTGGAATTATATCGAGCTACAATCCTTTGTTTAACAGTGGCTTCACGAACATAGGTAATGCGGTGTTGCTCTTCCAACAGGTTTAAGTTATAACGGATGAGGTTCGGGTTGGACTCTTCTAAAAAATTCTACTTTCCCCAGCTCAGTTCTCCTATCTCCACTAGAATCATAGCCTTGCGACCAAAGGTTAGTTTGAAAGGAGTTTCTCTTGTGGAGGAATAGGGTGTGGTCCAATATGTCCATAAGACATGATTGGGCTGCTCCACCCAATTCCCTTTAGCTTCATCAAGCTTCTTTTTTATTCCACGAAGAATAACCTGATTGGCGGCTTCGGCTTGCCCATTAGTTTTTAGGTGCTCTACTGAGGTGAAATGTTGTTTTATCTTGAGTCTTACTAAGAGATCTTTAATTTTTGTTCAGTAAATTGGGTTCCGTTATCCATGACAATGGACTCTCGGATATCGAATCTACTAATAATGTTCTTATAAGTGAACTTTTGAACTCGTGCTGATGTAAGGGTGGATAACAGTTCTGCTTCAATCCACTTAGTGAAGTAATCCACAGCTATCACTAAGTATTTAATCTATCTTGGGGCTTGGGAAAATGAACTAGGATATCCATCCTCCACTGATAGAAAGGGCAAGGGACGAACATCATAGATAACTATTTTGGTGGGGCCGCATAGATGCCTGAGAATCGTTAACACTGATCACACTTTTGAACATGTTCCATACTATTGGCTTCTATACTAGGCCAGTAATATCCAGCCCTCGGCGCTTTTTGTGCTAGGGATTTTCCACTGAGGTGATGGGCACAACTCCCTTCATGGATTTCGGCTAATACATATTCTACTTCCTTCGAACCAAGACACTTAAGGAGGGGAGAAAAAAATATATGACGGTACAACTGATTGTCAAGGATGGTATACTAGGCCGTTGTCCATACTACTTTCTGAGCTTCCTTTTGGTTTTTAGGTAATATGCCATTACAAAGATAGGCAATTATAGGTGTCATCTAGGTTTCCTCATCTTCTAGTAAGAGGTCTTCGGTGTCCGTAATGCTAGGAGTGAGTAGGATATCTTGGATTATGGACCTTTTGTTTCCAATGCTCTTGGTGTTGGAAAGCTTTGACAGGATGTTGGCTCTAGAGTTATGTTCTCTCGAAACATATTCTACCTTGACATTATCAAAGCTCTCCACTAATTTCTTTACTTTGGCTAGGCATATTTGCAACAAGGGCTCCTTAGCTTGATAATCACCCTAGATTTGGGATGTCGCTAGCTGCAAATCACTGCATAGAAGTATACCTATGGCTCCCATTTCTCTTGCCATGGTGATACCCATGATAAAAGCTTCACATTCTCCTAGGTTATTTTAAGTATGGAACTTGAACTTTAAAGAATGTTCTATCATGATCCTGGCTTCATTTTCCAATATGACCCCAGTGCCACTCCCCTTAGAATTTGAGGATTCGTCAACATAGATGGACCAGGAATTCACTCTAGGATGGCTGGGATCTTGTGTAAGCTCGACCAAAAAATTGGATAAGACTTGTGCCTTTAATGGCCTATCTTAGCTCATAAGTGCTACCGAATTTGGATAGGCTTCCAGTGAAATCTAGCTTATGCAGCATGTAACATCCTCTTTTCAGCATGTTAGACTAGTTTATGGTTACAAAGGTAGCATAACACTTGTTTGACATGTCTGATAATTTATGTAACAAACTTAGTTTAGGCACTTTGTTGCAACATTGAGTGTGAAAAGTAGCTTAAAATGACACAAATAGTAACATAAATGGCTAATTTAAGGGAAATAAATCTAGAGAATTTGTTTCTAAGTCACAAATAGGCTTAAGAAAATGTAGCTAAAAATTTGAGCATAATCAGAGTTAGTTTGATATTTTTAGGCATACTGGTTGCGCATTTAATGCTAGATTAACTAGTAGCAGATATGAAAAATTAGGATAATGGTAAAACAACATTTTTAATGAATCTTAGTATTTATTTTAAAGTTGTTAGAAGTTAAAAAACTTGATTTAGCTAAATCTAAGTGTTCTAAGCAAATCAGGAAATATCGGTGAAATACTTAAGTGTTACAAGTGATATACGAGAATAGCCCTTTATATTAACTTTTCTCCTAATATTTCATCTCACTTCACTCATCTTATTCCCACAAAAACAGAAGCCAAACTTGTAGCAGAGAGCAAGGAAAGAAATGAGGAAAAGCTTGAGGAGGAAGAGAGAAAGAAGAAGGAATCCAAAGAGAAAGCCAAGGTTGATCTTCCACCATCACAAACCACTTGAGGTAGGGGATTCTAACCTTAAAGTTCATCTCTTTCCTTCATCTTCTTCTATGGTTGAAGTTAGGTGACAAGAGTAGAAAGAAATGGATTTGGTGAGCAAATTTGTGTTCTTGGCTTGATTCTTAGTTCCAAGAGTTGAGTTAAGTATTTAAAGCTTGTTAGATGCATGATAGCTTGTTTTTTCTTGGTAGATGTTCATAGGCCATTTTGAAGAACAAGTTGGAAAACGGGTATTTTCCTTACTTGATTGAGTTTAAATCCACGATTGATGAATTGATTTAGTATTTAATGATTCTAACATGATTAGAGACCATGATTAGGGTTGGAAAACACTTAGAATCCAAGAGTGGAAGAGTAAAAAAAATTTTAGAACTAATAGAACAGCAGCTCGGCTCTACAGAATTTTCTACAGTAGAGCTGCGCCTAGGTGCAAGGTTTCCAGGCCTAGGATTGGACTAAAAAACTTTTAGTCTAGACTAGATAGAAAGTGTGGTGCCTAGGCGTGAGAAGTTCATGCCTAAGCGTGAGACAGGGCACCATCCACGCCTAGGCGTGGGTTCCAGGAATTTTCAAGAATGTTATTCTTGATGTTTTGAGATTCCCTACTAGTTGAGATCATTTATATATGCTTTCTTAAGTGTATTAAGACACTTTTAGGGATATTTCACAAAGGGAATAACCACCTAGCATATAAGAACAAGTTTGAGTTTTTAGGCTTTTCAATGAGTTATGAATTGCTTGAAATAGGTGCCTAGGACCTTGAGCGCATAAGTGTGGATTAAAAGACCACTTGAGTTATGATTATAAGGTAATCTAGACACCTATTTAGTAAGAAAGTTGTACTTAACATAGAGTTATAATTGATTCTCTTATAGTCAAAGTTGAATTAAATATGCAAGCTTATGTAGTAATACTCTAATATCTCATTAAGATGGATGCAAATGGAGTGTTAGCAATGAAAGGTTCCTTTAATTGTTAAAGTTGAATCATACTACAATTTTCCTAATTAAAGGAGTAAGATAAACCCTTTAACCTTGCAAAGTAGTGAGTAAAGCTCTAAGGAGGTAATTGTGAGAAGAAAGTGTTTGTACAACACTTTACCTAGGACAAAATAGTGAGCCAAGCTATTTGTCTAGTAACATGAGGAATATGATAAACCCTTATGTAAGTGTAGTAAAATGAGGTAAACTTACTAACAGGAGCCTTAGGATGAGTCAAGTCCTAAGTTAGGCAATTAAGTGAGTTAAGTAATTTGCCAAGTTTAGTTGATGTTATACAGTTGTATGGTCGATTGTGTAATATTGAGATAGTTTAGGTTTCTATACGTTATACAGTTGTATGGGCGATTGTATAATGTTAATATAGATTATACTTATATGTAATTTATATTAACAAATGCCATAAGATACATGTGTATATTGAGAATTTTTATGTTCTCACCCCTTTTCTATATTTCCATGATAAAAGTAGGTCAAGACCTTGTTAAAGGTATAAAGCAACTGAAGAAAGAGCAACAAGACTAGATAGTTTTTAGCTTTTGTTGTATGAACAACAACTCTTGTATATTGTACTTTGAGTTGTAGCTTTTGTTGTATATATAACACTATGCCCTTTGAGGCTTTTGGATGTATATATGTATGACCAACTTTTATCGTGAATAGATATTGTGTAAGAATAATTTTCTGGGATTTAAATCAACTATTAGTTCTAACTAAAAAGTAGAGGTGTTGTGTGAGCCTCGCTGACTTGAAGAAAGAAAGAAAACTTCGGGGGGTACAAAAGGGATGAGCGTAGATCTCTTTTACTGGGTCCATTTCACTGAAATAAGAGTATAAGTTGTTGGGTATATTATATATCCACCTACTGAACATGGCAAAACATTCTTGAAGTCTGTATTCAGGAGCTGTATGTCCTCCACCCTGTAAGTATATCCCTCGAGAACAGAGGTGAAGTTAATTAAATAGGCTACTGTTATGATTAATTACATAGGCAGATAGGCTATTGTTGAATGAGGTGAAGTTATCGTAGAAGAACAGGGCTTATGAGTTTTAGGTTTATACTTTATACAACTAACGTGATATGTTCCTGTTCATTTTTCCAGCAATATTCTTTCCACTTCTTCTGCTTCATTATTTGACCGTGCAAAATATAATCCCTAGTTCAGGCCTCAACGTCTTTGTTTTACTGTGATACAATTCAGACTTTTAGACTTTCAGGAGATAGAAACGAAAGTGTTATTATTATATTATTATTATTATTATATAGACTTTCCACTTCTTCTGCTTCATTATTTAGACTTTCCATTTCTCACAGTTTTATTTAACCACAAATTGCTCTTTCGTGGACATACAACTAACTAGGATTAGCAAGTTGGAATTTTAAGTGTGTTCTAAATGGATATTGAGTGAAAGAAGTCCTATATTGTTAAGAAATAGAAAAGATGAGGACTTCATAAGTGGATGCATGGATCCAAGAACCTAAAGTCTTAAGGTTGTAGGTTGAGACATGTTATTAATCCTCTGTTTTAGTTTCTTTTTCAATCCATTCAAAGTATATTTTTTCAGATTTTTGGATTCTCATTTCTTTAACAAATAATATTAGAGCCGATGGTATTAAGACTTTTAAGTTGAGATGTTGGCCTTCTGTATAAGCGGCAACTATTTAAGGCATTATTAATTAGGGGACCGTCTTAATTTAGTTGTACAATGGTCCATATATATCTCATAAAACTGCAGGCTATAATTAAATTAAGCCTTTATTTTGAAATTGTCCAAGAGTTGGTTAATGGTATCTTTTCACTCAAATCGCAGATGGTGAGGTGAAACAAGAAACCATCTTTGGCTTTTGTGTTTGTAGTATATTGTTAATATCTTGCATAAAGTACATTGCTGAATGTTTCTGGATATATAATATATGATTATTATTTTTTTATAAATGGAGGTATAATTTATATCTTATTATACACCTTCGGCGATAATTTATATCTTATTTATATTTTATAAATTGAAGGGTATCATCATTTTTTTTCATGTTGTACTTATGTTACAGGTATAGTTAATGTCTTCTTCACTTAAGGGGACAATGTCATCTGCTTCTCGTCCCCTTAATGAATTCAATGAACAAGCACCAACAGATTCAAGTCAGCTTGGAGATAATGTAGTTGATAGTGATCAAAATAAAGATCAAAATGATAATGGTTGTGCCATTATTATTAAGAAGAAGAGGCAGAAGACATCGGCTGTTTGGAATGATTTTGATGAAACTGAAGTATCTCAAGGAGTGGTGAAAGCTGTTTGCAAGTACTGTAAAGGGCATTTTGCTTGCACAGGGAAGGGAGCTAGCACTAGCCATATGAAGAGACATGCAGATTCTTGCATGCAAAGAAGGTTGCACATGGCTTCACAAAAGAAGCAACCCACCATTCCATTTCAAGCTTCCAGCTTAGGTATTAATCCTTTTATGGCACCTGGTGTTAGGTATTCAAATGAAAAGATGAGAGAGATAATTGCTACTGCAATCACGGTACATGAGTAACCTTTTAGCATTGTTGAGGATGAAGTATTGATATGGGCCTTCCAATATGCTAATCCTGAATTTCATAAAGTTTCTCGTAAAACAGCTAGGAGTGATTGTTTAGCAATATATGAGGTAGAGAAGAAAAAATTGAAGGCTTTGTTCAAAAGTGTGAGCAAGATTAGTTTGACTACAAATACGTGGAAATCAAGTCACCAAGTAACTGAATACATGGTTATCACTGGTCATTTCATTGATGCAAGGTGGAATCTTCAAAAGAGGGTTTTGAGTTTTGTGAAAGTGCCTGCTCCTAGACGTGGAATTGATGTGGCAGATGCTATTTTCAAGTGTCTAAAAGCTTGGGGGATTGAAAACAAAGTGTTTTCTGTGTCAGTTGATAATGCTTCTTACAACGACTCATGTCTAAGGACTCTTAAGGACAACTTATCACTCAGTAGTAAGTTAGTCCTTGGTGGTAATTTGTTTCATGTTAGATGTTGTGCACACATTCTAAATTTGTTGGTGCAAGATGGCCTTGGTAGAATTAAGGATATCATTCATAATGTTCGTGAGAGTGTCAAGTATATTAATTATAATGATTTAAGGTTGAAGGCATTTTGTGATATTGTTGAGCAGAAACACTTGAAAGAAAGAAAACTCATTATTAATTGTTCAACTAGATGGAATTCTACTTATAAAATATTGTCTACTGCTTTGAAGTTCAAGATTGTCTTTCCAACTTATAAGGAAAGAGAGCCACATTATGACTATGACCCATCTCAAGAGGATTGGGGAAAGGTTGAAAAGGTTTATCAACTTTTAGAAGTGTTCAATCTAGCCACTCATGTCATCTCAGGCAGTGAGTATCCAACTGCAAATTTGTATCTTCCTGAAGTTTGGAGGGTGAAATGAGTAATTGATAAAGCCGCAGAGGATGATGATTACTTCATGAGAGAAATGGCAGCCCTAATGAAAGCAAAATTTGACAAATATTAGGGGGAATGCAATATGCTAATGGCCATTGCAAGTGTTTTAGATCTTAGGTGCAAATTCCATGTTGTTAATTATTACTTTCCGTTGATATATGAACTAGATTATGTGGCTAAAGAGAATGTGGATAGGGTGATGAATGCATTGGAAATATTATATGATGAGTATGTTGACTTCAGTAAGGAAGAGGCATCTGCTAGTGCTAGTGGTGAAGTTGATAATGGTGGCAACAACTCTTCTACTAATGTGCTTGGTTCTTCAATTGTCACTGGATTTGACCAAATCATGAGTATTGTTCGTGAAAAGCAAGCAATTCCCCCAATAAAATCTGAATTAGAAGCTTATCTTGAGGAGGGTCTTTATATTCCTGATGGTATTTCTAACTCATTCAGTGTCTTGGAATGGTGGAAAAATAATAGCTTAAAATATAAGATTTTATCGAAGATGGCTGTTGACATTCTAGCTATTCCAGTCTTAACAGTAGCATCAGAGTCCACATTTAGTGCTGGAGGAAGAGTTATTGATGAATTTTGTTCTAGATTGAATGAAGAATCTATTGAAGCACTCATTTGTGGTGGCAATTGGCTTCGCAGCAAGTATAATTTGAAGAGACAACAAAAGGTACAAATTTTAGATATTAAAATAATACTTCTTTTTTCTTGTAGTTGTTAAATTGTGCTATGATCTAATAATATAATTAATTTGTTTTTTCAAGGTGTTTGAACAAGAAGAAGAGATCACCTTGAAGATTTGACACTTTGTTGGTTGGTTGGCTAGTTGCACGTTGACACTTTGTTGATTGGTTGTACTTTGCTATTTAGATTTAGTTATTGTGTTGTGTTGTTGAATTTGATCATGTGATAATTGGATAATTTGGATTTGTCATTATTGAGATGTATTATTGATCTTGAGACTATGATGTTGATGATGAGTGATGACCAATTGGTTATGAATGTGATGTGAGAATAAGCTTGAAAGAGGTGTTTTATGTGCTTGAAAGAGTCCCATTTTTTATATGCTCAAGTGACTTGAAAAAGGCCTTTGAATTTGATGAATTTTGTGTGTTATGGTTGTGTATGATTTAATTGTGTAATTATATTTTATTTAGTCTAATGAGTGATTAGTAATGATATTTAGAAATAGGAGTTGTACTTGAATGTTAATTTTGTTTTTCAATGGCCTTTCAAGGCCTGTTTGAAGGCTTAGGCCTATTTCAGGTCTATATGAAGGCCTTGGCCTGCTGGCCTATTTAGAGGCCTTAATATAAATTAGGTTTTCTAAACAGGCTTCAGGCTAGGTCAGATTTCTTAAACAGGTCAAGCCAGGCAAAAAAAAAAAAAGCCTTTGATAAGTAACAGGCCAGGCTCAAGCCAGGTATTTGTAACACAGGCCTGGCCTGTTTAGTGTGAAGCCTGGTGTAACATCCTGAAAATTCTTTATTTCATTATAAATAATTATTTTATAATATTTGTGAATTTTAGGAAATTTTCTGGATTCTTTTCTGTGAACGATGAATATTTTAATATATTTTTCGTTTTACGTGCATATTTTGCTGAGCCAGGAAAATAAAATATTTTTTTCCTAAGGCTGATAAACTTTGGACTGTGGAAATGTTGACTGGGGATCTTACTAAACCCGATTTGGACACATGAGTTCTACGATTCTAGAGGTTTACGCTTCACGAGACTTTATCTGATACATGAAATCATTGTATCATAAAATCATCTGATGAGTAATAAAATATTATTTTCATCAATTGTAATCTTATTTCATTGAGAAAATAATTTTAGCAGCTTAATTATTCATCTGTCAGATGAATTTAATTAAGGTGACAACCTTACACTTCATTTCCCCGAGAAGCGCACAAAGCTTCTCAAGGAAGCTTCCTATTTCCATCTAATCAACCTTTCCTCTCTCCTCCCCAATTTATTACGATTGATTTTTGTTGAGGGAATCATTACATTGACTATTCCATTTTTCCCACTCCCCCACGTCTGCTGCTCATTCACATTTTCCATTTCATTTCTCCCATTTTCTCTCATTCACGCTACTCCTCCTCCCCCTCACGCACTCTCACTCTCTTTTCTCTCTTCTTCTTCACGGCTACACACCACCCACATTCACCATTGTTGATCCTTCAAGCCTTCTTTACTCAACCCGACAGAGACCATTTTCCCTCTCCACCTTCACACCTTGCTTAGCCTGCTGGAACTCCTCCCGTGTCTTCATTTTTTCTTTCTGCTCAAAACAGACCCCAAAGCTTGGACCTTTAAGGTAAAGTTCTTAACTTTTTCTCTTCTCCTCATTTTCGTGCATTCTGGTTTCCTGCTGCCATTCTCTCTTTTGACCTTAATTTTTGTGGATCTTGAACGCCCAAGGTTCTGGTGGTGGTGGTGAAGAAAATCAGATTTTCAAGCATGAAAGGAGCTTCTTTATCCCTGTTCTTCACTTAGGTAAGAGGAAGACACTCCTCCTCAACCTCTCTTAGCATTTAGGAACGTCAGTAATTTGTGTTGAGGGTCTTTCTGTTTTTAAATGTTGTTTGTGATGTATAGATGCTAGCTGATTGCTGGAGTTTTGTATGTATATATATATATATTTGGAATGTGTAATATGGAAAGAAATGAGCCCTGTTTTGGTTCTCGTATGGTCACGGTTTTGAACCCAGAAAAATGAGATCCTATATTGAAAATGGTAATGACTTGGTTTCTTTGATCTATCCTAAAGTAAATGTTAAAATCCATCGAGAGTGAGTAAGCCATGTCCGTCGAATTAAGATGTTAAAACCTGTCGAGTATGAGCTCTGGCCAAACACAGCCGACAAGTGGGGCCCTTCATCATGTCAAAAGTTGTCGAAGCTAGTGACCCCCCCCCCATTAACACCTCCGTCGGTGAATTCGTCGAATTAGAAAGTGTGGCCCTCTTAGTGTCTGTCGGACTAGTATAGGTGAAACCTCAACATTTTTCTAGAAATCGGTCGAGTTAAATCCGTCGGATCAGCTTAAGTGAGACCTCAACATTTTCCCAAAGTCAGAATCCGTCGAGTGACATACCTGTCGAGTTTAGATTTCTGACCACTAAAGTGTGAAAATCCGTCGAGCTTAGACTTCTTACTTTTCCGTTGAATGTCAAAACCCGTCGAGTGTATTTGTCGAATTAGCATAAGTGAAACCTTAGCATTTTCCAGGATCTGTCGAGTGTATCTGTCGAATCAGCATGAGTGAAACCTTAGCGTTTTCCAGGATGTCGAGTTGCATCATCGGATCAGTAGGAGTGAAATCTCAACGTTTCCAGAATCCGTCGAATTAGAACCTTGTAACCCTAACATTCTTGTCGGTTCGACAGGAACGGGACTTTCCCCCATTATTCAAAATTTGTCGAGTTAGAATTGAACTTTTAGCGTATTCGTCGGTTGAACACGAGTGAAACTCCTTCAAAGTTAAAATTGGTCGAGTTACTGTGAATCATATCCATCGAGTTAAGATGTGAAAATCTGTCGAGTTAGGATGGGAATATCCGTCGAAGTTAAGGTGTGAAAATCCGTCGAGTAGAGTTCTGAAGGTTTAATGGAGAAACTTACCCAATGAGAATATCCGTCGAACTAAAGTGTGGAAATCCGTCGAGTTAGGATGTGAATGCCCGTCGAGTGGAGTTCCTGACTATTAAATAGGAGATTTTCTCCAATCCGTCGAGTAGAATCGAAGGTTTAATAGAGGAACCGACCTAATGTCGTGTCCATCGAATCACGTTTTCGTAAATGTGGTAGCATATTCGACGGAGTTATATACTTCATCGGTCGAAGTTCGTTCCCATTCGATAGCACTTAGAGTTTATCCCCCGCTGATTGTTTTCCATTTACCTTGATCCTGTCGTGCTACTACTCGTCGACGGCAGCTCCAGTTTCTCACTAGATACCTTGTTCGTCGAAATTATAAGTATATTTCAATTCTTTTTACCTATCAAACGAATGGATGATTCGGCCTTGTGACCTCCTGATTTCAACTTTTGGGACTAATATACACTATATTAATCATAAATAACATCAGATGGCTAGAAACAAAGTAGGGACACATAATGAAGGAAAAACAAGGAGCGTGATTGAGCCTTACAACTAGTGGGAACTTGGAATAAAAGAAGAACCAGAGTATGGGTGAGGTAGTAAGGAACATAATGAACCTAATGTTTGACCTTAATATTATGATGCTAAGGATCCACGTGAATGACCACTTGTATATTGATGTTCTTTTGGCCAATTGTGGCATATTATGAAAGTGTATGGAATTTTGAATCATACATATTATGCATTGTAAATGTTTTGTGGATCCAAGAATGGGAACAAACCTGATTGTTAAATCATATGATATGCATTTGAGGCATGATTGACTTAGCTTGTCATGAGAAGCATGATAGAGTCTTGCATTGCATAAAAGAACGAGGATGTCCGCTGGACTTTGTTAAGGTCGAGTTGCCTAGGAGTTGAATCACACCTTAGTGCGGGTGCGAATAGACACGTGGGGTCCTGTAGACGACCTTGAGGGCATCGGGGCGCGGGAGTCTCACAAAGGGCAGATGGTAGCCCCTCTGGACCGTGGGACAGACCGATGCAAACGCACCGACGATCCTGACTGGCCACAGTCCTATATCGAGATCTTGTGAGAATGCTGCTGTATAAAGCCTTGTTGCGCAAAATGACTGATTATATTATATGGTAAGCACTTGTATGGTGACGAGATCTTGGCATATCTCCTCGATCATTCTCTCGAGTGTTTTTGCGTCTAGCTCCATGGAGTAGATTTTGATTATGAGGGCACATGTGCATAGTGAGTCCATGAATTATACGGCATACATTGTTATTATAATTTTGTTGTATTCTGATATATCCATGTATATATATATATATGATTGCTTGAAACTGTCTGGTTGATTATAACTGTTACTAAATGTTTATTACCATTATTGCTATCATAAATGCTATGTGGGCGCCTTGCGCCGTTTGGTTTCTTGATGCTATGACTGGTAATGATGGTAGGATGTCTTACCTCTTTCTTGTACTTTTCTTGCTCTATGTTAATTTTTGGTTAAAGACTATAAGTGGGAACGAAGTTGGATTCCTTTGGATTTTATTGGTTTGACCTACTGCATTCGGTGATGCCGTCGCGAAGGGAGCTTCTTTTGGGTTTTGGTTCGAATTGTTTCACTGGTGATACCAAGACCTATAAGTCGACTGGACCGACAAGCGTATGTGACATGCTCGGGATCGACTTTGACCATGAAGAGGACTGTGATTGAAGACCTTATCTTGTATTTCTCACTACACCGGTGAACCCGGAATTGCCTCACGCATTCGGGATACGATGGAGTGCCCAACTCCTTAATCGTAGACATATTATGGGTAGTTTATATTTTATTTTGCATTACCTATATAAAGTGTATTTTTGAGTACATGTATGCTTCAAGGCAATTATCCAAACTTAAATGTTGTAAATTGAGTACATATTATAATTCATAATTTAACTGGTTGTATATGTAACTACTCATTCGTGGCTCTTATTTTCCTCATATAAGAAATGTTTAAAATTTTTGGGTAAATTTGTTGTTTGACAAAGTTAGCACGCCGACATTTAGTGACCGTGACATAATGACGATTGTGCATTGGTTATTAAATCGAGGGGTGTTACATTTAATGGTATCAGAGCAGTTCATCCTGTTGAGCCGGGGTATGGACTGACTATGCTTAGACATATTAGAAGTTGTTGTGTACTTCCTTGTCTCTTATTTGAGATGTTGGGAAAGGAAGGCATAACTTGCCATAGGATGAGTGTTGGTAGCTCCTGTTGCACAGTTACATGATATTGAGTACTGGCCCACTCGATGTGTAATGTTCTGTGTTTACGGAAAACTACGACTTCACCTAAGCGTATTAAGTGAATAGAAATTCTCTTAGTAAAAAGCTCTGGTGGTATGGTTGAACTTGTTTAGGATTTATCATATTCACCCTTGTGTATTTTGTGTGACTCTTTGTGTTTGGGTTTAGAAAGGAGGCGTATTAATCCGAGATGGTTACTTCTTGTCTCCGGTGTGCTTGACTATCTGTTTTCAAAGGAAGGTAATGGCTCGCGGAAGACGCATGCGTAGGAATGTGGTACGCAACAACGGAAGAATGGATGCGATTGTGGAAACACACGCAAGGAATGATGGCGTGACAAGACAACCGGATCGAGGACCGCAACAACTTGGGGATTAGAAATCGAGGTTCAGAATTTCTTTGGGAGAAAGTCAATTTTTGGGTAATTTTGAACTACCTAAGTTCCAAAGGAGGAACAACCAGATTGTTAATCGGTTTAAATTTGAACGTATTCGCGACAACCGAAGGGACAACGGCAACAACAAACGCCGAAGGGAGTGCGAGTAGTAGCAAGTCAAACCCAATTGTGGTGCCGTTATCAAGGTGTAAGAAGTGCGGGAAGGACCACTTCACAAGGCATTGTACGATCGAGGGAAGAATTTGTTTCAAGTGCGAAAAGCAAGGACATGTATGGAGGGATTGCGCTTTACGTGGGACGAAGCCTCCATATGAGATCAAGAAGGCAATCGCCTCAAGTGCGGAAAGAATCACTTAACCAAGGATTTGTGAAATTGAAGGAGTAACTGTTTCGGATGCAAAGAGTTAGGCACGTGGCCAAAAACTGTACCTTGCAGAGGACGAAGCCTTTCGTTGGTAAGGCATGTATTTCAAAATCTCATGAAGAAGGAAAGTTGATTCCTCTACCCGGATGAAGATCGAAGTAAAGGAAAGGATCGTTTCTACAATGGATGACCCTGTGACTTCACTTTGTATGATTCGGGGTAACTATTTCTACGTAACGTATGAATGTATGAATCCAGTGGGGACGTTTGTACTATCGTCATCTTTTGACTAAGTCATCTCTTTTGGCTACTAAGAACTTGTTGAAATTTGGGTTGTTTAAGTTGTCCTATGACTTGTTAAAGACTTAATCTTTTGTTAAACGATTTGTTTACTTCTCTTGCAAATTTGATGTAATGTTAACCAAGGGATTGGTTATCTTCCAACCATATCTGTTGAAATATTCCAATGAAGTTCTGAGAGTTCATCTACGGAATTGAATCGTCTGTGTACTTACTTTCTTTCAACTCGAATGATATTATCCTCGTTTGTAAGCCTGCTCTTGTTACAACAAGTCTATTTAAAGAACTATCCTAATGTTTTTAGATATTGGGACCCTTTATGCCAATTCCATCATTTGCTTTCTTCATGAATGGGCTTGATCTCAGGAAGGAGATTGATCGTTTTCTGAACGGGTCTCGTCACTCAGTTTTGAGGGAAACTTAGTGATTCTTGAGACAGAAATTTTCTAGATGCGAATCCGTGAAGCTCACTCCTAAGTTTTATTAGACCATATCGTATTCTTCGTTAGGCGGGTCCAGTGGTAAATCACGTGACTTCCCTATTTTTCTTTCTGACCTTTATAACATTTCTAGTATACTTCAATTAAGTATCTGTGTTCGAATCTGAACCTTAACGACACGACAAGTGTAGCACAATTAGGTGAAAGCTTACCCTATGAGACATTCTGTTCGAATCAAGGAAAGATGATCTGACAAATCAATTGAAGGACGACGCTATTTTCTCCAAGATCAACTTATATTATGGACTATCATCGAGTTCGCTCAAAGATTTATCGTTGTCCTTGATTGACGGCATTTTGATTTATTCATGATGCTTGGAGGAACGTATTGAATCTCTCGGAGTGATCCTTAAAACCCTGAAGAAGAGGTCATGCGTGAAGATGTCTAAGTATGAATTCTAGTTGGAGACAATTCAACTTTTGGATTACGCAATCTCAAGGGAAGAAGATTGCTGTGAACCATCGAAACTCGAAACATTTATTCAGCGAGAGGAACCGACGACCGTAATGAAGAATTGTAATTTTGGATTAGCTGGTTGATACGGGAGACTCACAGTAATTCTTCAAGTGACAAGATTTCTCACCTAACTCATATATGAGGGTCAAGTTTTGTATGGACTGATGTATACGGGCGAAAACTTTCAAAGAATGATGAAACGTTTGATTTCTTCGCCAAGGATGATTTTGTCCAAATCCTAATGAACTTTTAGGGATGCCTAGTGATGTTTCGCATTGGAAGTTTAGAGCGTGTGCTTGATTAGAATAGAAGGAATGATAACGTATACTTAGAGACAAATTGAAAATACATGAGGAGAACTACCTTACACAACTTAGAGTTAGCTTGTAGTTGTATTAGAGATCTAGGAACATTTTCTACAAGGAGAAATTTTCATTGTTTGTAGTGATCGTAAGAGTCAGAAGTATTTTGTCTGATCGGAATGAGTTGAAATATGAAGCAGGAACAGTGATTAGAAATTCTGAAAGATTTTGATTTTTTCGTGTTGGTATAATCCCAGAAAAAGCAAATGTTGTAGTAGAAGCATTTAGAAGTAAACAAGCTTAGTTGTCTACTGCAGTAAGCAAGGAGAATAAGTTCGATAGAACCACTTAGCGATGTACAGTTGTTTGGGGAGTTAGCTATCGAAAGGGGTGAAGACTCAAGGAGCATTTATTTTTAAGATATGATTAATTTCGAGGACGAAATTCCTTTTAGAAGGAGTGTTGTAATATCCACGAAAATTCTTTATTTCATTATAAATAATTATTTTATAATATTTGTGAATTTTAGGAAATTTTTCGGATTCTTTTCTATGAACGATGAATATTTTAATATATTTTTCGTTTTACGTGCATATTTTTTTCGAGTAGGGAAAATAAAATATTTTTTTCCTAAGGTGATAAACTTTGATTTGTGGAAATGTTGATTGGGGATCTTACTAAACCCGAAATTTGGACACATTTACGAGGTTTACGCTTCACGAGACTTTATCGATACATGAAATCACCGTATCATAAAATCATCGATGAGTAATAAAATATTATTTTCATCAATTGTAATCTTATTTCATTGAGAAAATAATTTTAGCAAGTTTTTAATTATTCATCCGTCGGATGAATTTAATTAAGGTGACAACCTTACACTTCATTTCCCGAGAAGCGCACAAAGCTTCTCAAGGAAGCTTCTATTTCCATCTAATCAACCTTTCCTCTCTCCTCCCCAATTTATCTTGCACTTGCCATCTTTTTGAGGGAATCATTACATTGACTATTCCATTTTTCCCACTCCCCCACGTCTTTTCTTGCTCATTCACATTTTCCATTTCATTTCTCCCATTTTCTCTCATTCACGCTTACTCCTCCCCTCACGCAGCTCTCACTCTCTTTTCTCTCTTCTTCTTCACGGCTACACACCACCCACATTCACCATTGTTGATCCTTCAAGCCTTCTTTACTCAACCCGACAGAGACCATTTTCCCTCTCCACCTTCACACCTTGCTTCGCCGGAACTCCTACGTGTCTTCATTTTTTCTTTTACGCTCAAAATCAATTCCCCAAAGCTTGGACCTTTAAGGTAAAGTTCTTAACTTTTTCTCTTCTCCTCATTTTCGTGCATTTACGGTTTCTATTTGCCATTCTCTCTTTTGACCTTAATTTTTGTGGATCTTGAACGCAAGGTTCGGTGGTGGTGGTGAAGAAAATCAGATTTTCAAGCATGAAAGGAGCTTCTTTATCCTCGTTCTTCACTTAGGTAAGAGGAAGACACTCCTCCTCAACCTCTCTTAGCATTTAGGAACGTCGGTAATTTGTGTTGAGGGTCTTTTCTGTTTTTAAATGTTGTTTGTGATGTATAGATGCTAGCGATTCTTTGAGTTTTGTATGTATATATATATATATTTGGAATGTGTAATATGGAAAGAAATGAGCCCTAATTTTGGTTCTCGTATGGTCACGGTTTTGAACCAGAAAACAGAGATCCTATATTGAAAATGGTAATGACTTGGTTTCTTTGATCTATCCTAAAGTAAATGTTAAAATCCATCGAGAGTGAGTAAGCCATGTCCGTCGAATTAAGATGTTAAAACACGTCGAGTATGAGCTCCGGCCAAACCTGTCGACAAGTGGGGCCCTTCATCATGTCAAAAGTTGTCGAAGCTAGTGACCCCCCCATTAACACCTCGTCGGTGAATTCGTCGAATTAGAAAGTGTGGCCCTCTTAGTGTCTGTCGGACTAGTATAGAACCTCAACATTTTTCTAGAAATCGGTCGAGTTAAACGTCGGATCGGCTTAAGTGAGACCTCAACATTTTCCCAAAGTCGAATCCGTCGAGTGACATACCTGTCGAGTTTAGATTTCTGACCACTAAAGTGTGAAAATCCGTCGAGCTTAGACTTCTTACTTTTCCGTTGAATGTCAAAACCCGTCGAGTGTATTTGTCGAATTAGCATAAGTGAAACCTTAGCATTTTCCAGGATCTGATCAAGTGTATCGTCGAATCAGCATGAGTGAAACCTTAGCGTTTTCCAGGATCTGTCGAGTTGCATCTGTCGGATCAGTAGGAGTGAAATCTCAACGTTTCCAGAATCCGTCGAATTAGAACCTTGTAACCCTAACATTCTTGTCGGTTCGACAGGAACGGGACTTTCCCCCATTATTCAAAATCTGTCGAGTTAGAATTGAACTTTTAGCGTATTCGTCGGTTGAACACGAGTGAAACTCCTTCAAAGTTAAAATTCGTCGAGTTAGGCTGTGAATCATATCCGTCGAGTTAAGATGTGAAAATCTGTCGAGTTAGGATGGGAATATCCGTCGAAGTTAAGGTGTGAAAATCCGTCGAGTAGAGTTCTGAAGGTTTAATGGAGAAACTTACCCAATGAGAATATCCGTCGAACTAAAGTGTGGAAATCCTTCGAGTTAGGATGTGAATGCCCGTCGAGTGGAGTTCCTGACTATTAAATAGGGAGATTTTCTCCAAATCCGTCGAGTAGAATTCTGAAGGTTTAATAGAGGAACCGACCTAATGTCAGTGTCCATCGAATCACGTTTTCTGTAAATGTGGTAGCATATTCGACAGTTATATACTTCATCTGGTCGAAGTTCGTTCCCAATTCGATAGCACTTAGAGTTTATCCCCTGCCAGATTGTTTTCCATTTACCTTGATCCTGTCGTGCTACTACTCGTCGAACGGCAACTCCAATTTCTCACTAGATACACTTGTTCCGTCGAAATTATAAGTATATTTCAATTCTTTTTACCTATCAAACGAATGGATGATTACGGCCTTGTGACCTCCCGATTTCAACTTTTGGGACTAATATACACTATATTAATCATAAATAACATCGATGGCTAGAAACAAAGTAGGGACACATAATGAAGGAAAAACAAGGAGCGTGATTGAGCCTTACAACTAGTGGGAACTTGGAATAAAAGAAGAACCAGAGTATGGGTGAGGTAGTAAGGAACATAATGAACCTAATGTTTGACCTTAATATTATGATGCTAAGGATCCACGTGAATGACCACTTGTATATTGATGTTCTTTTGGCCAATTGTGGCATATTATGAAAGTGTATGGAATTTTGAATCATACATATTATGCATTGTAAATGTTTTGTGGATCCAAGAATGGGAACAAACCTGATTGTTAAATCATATGATATGCATTTGAGGCATGATTGACTTAGCTTGTCATGAGAAGCATGATAGAGTCTTGCATTGCACAAAAGAACGAGGATGTCCGCTGGACTTTGTTAAGGCCGAGTTGCCTAGGAGTTGAATCACACCTTAGTGCGGGTGCGAATAGACACGTGGGGTCCTGTAGACGACCTTGAGGGCATCGGGGCGCGGGAGTCTCACAAAGGGCAGATGGTAGCCCCTCTGGACCGTGGGACAGACCGATGCAAACGCACCGACGATCGACTGGCCACAGATCCTATATCGAGATCTTGTGAGAATGCCGCTGTATAAAGCCTTGTTGCGCAAAATGACTGATTATATTATATGGTAAGCACTTGTATGGCTGACGAGATACTGGCATATCTCCCTGATCATTCTCTCCGAGTGTTTTTGCGTCTAGCTCCATGGAGTAGGATTTTGATTATTGAGGGCACATGTGCATAGTGAGTCCATGAATTATCTGGCATACATTGTTATTATAATTGGAACTGTTGTATTCCTGATATATCCATGTATATATATATATATGATTGCTTGAAACTGTCTGGTTGATTATAACTGTTACTAAATGTTTATTACCATTATTGCTATCATAAATGCTATGTGGGCGCCTTGCGCCGTTTGGTTTCTTGATGCTATGACTGGTAATGATGGTAGGATGTCTTACCTCTTTCTTGTACTTTTCTTGCTCTATGTTAATTTTTGGTTAAAGACTATAAGTGGGAACGAAGTTGGATTCCTTTGGATTTTATTGGTTTGACCTACTGCATTCGGTGATGCCGTCGCGAAGGGAGCTTCTTTTGGGTTTTGGTTCGAATTGTTTCACTGGTGATACCAAGACCTATAGAGTCGACTGGACCGACAAGCGTATGTGACATGCTCGGGATCTGACTTTGACCATGAAGAGGACTGTGATTGAAGACCTTATCTTGTATTTCTCACTCACCGGTGAACCGGAATTGCCTCACGCATTCGGGATACGATGGAGTGCCCAACTCCTTAGTCGTAGACATATTATGGGTAGTTTATATTTTATTTTGCATTACCTATATAAAGTGTATTTTTGAGTACATGTATGCTTCAAGGCAATTATCCAAACTTAAATGTTGTAAATTGAGTACATATTATAATTCATAATTTAACTGGTTGTATATGTAACTACTCATTCGTGGCTCTTATTTTCCTCATATAAGAAATGTTTAAAATTTTTGGGTAAATTTGTTGTTTGACAAAGTTAGCACGCCGACATTTAGTTGGGTGACCTCCTGGGAAGTTTCCTAGGATGCGTGTGAGTGAGGACAAAGCACGCTGAAAAGACCCGTGTTGGTTTGTGGAGACACTCATCAATCCTGCAGGCAGTCCCGAGTCGTTACAAATGGTATCAGAGACGGGACCTCTCCCCAAGACGGTGTGGTTCGGGGGACGAACCAAGCCCGGTGGGCATGTGGCGTCCGGGGCCGATGAGGGCGGGGAGTGTCGCCGGTGCAATGAGGCACGGCCAAGGAGCAGCTCTGGCATGCTTCTAGGCGGAGGGTCTACATGAATGAACTGAATACGCACCAGAATGAAAGGGATTCAGAGACTGTGTAGGTATGGGACTACATAGTTGAGGATGGCTTAAAGGAATTGATTTGGTGTAGCCATATAAACAAGTTGCAACTTCTTTTCGGGAGCCTAGAACATAAGAACTTCATGGTTAAGCGTGCTTGACCTGGAGCAATTGTGGGATGGGTGACCTCCGAAGGAAGTTTCCTAGGATGCGTGTGAGTGAGGACAAAGCACGCTGAAAAGACCCGTGTTGGTTTGTGGAGACACTCATCAATCCTGCAGGCAGTCCCGAGTCGTTACACCTGGCATGGCCTGGCCTGTTTCCATCCCTATGCTCAGGTTAAAAGTAGCATGACTAATACTATATACCTAGGTATCTGATATTAGGATGTTACACTTTGATCTAGACTCCAGACTCTAGTCTCTAAACCCTAGACTCAATAATCATCCTGACCGATTCCTCACTCTGATTTCCAAACTCAAGTTGGTTTCCTCTATACCCATTTGAGTTTGAGAGGAGATCCTAGCGTGATTAATTATAATTGAGATTATAATTGATTACGATTGATTTTAGAGATGATTGTAATTGATTTAATATAAAATTAGATTAATTTAGTGTATAATTATATTTTTTCTGTACAACAGCTTTTTTTTATAAATAAAAACTAATCCTCTTATATATAGTTATTCAGATATATACACAAAATATTATTACCCGTTTCTATATTTCTAACATCTAGGAGGAAGCAGCGCCTTCTCAACTTCATGGCATAGCTCAAATGTTAACGTGGGGCCCAAATCTATTTTTGGAAGATCTCCAAAAGGAATTACGGAAAGAATATGATCTCGTTCTCGATGTAAATGGTTATGCTTGGAGACAGAAATATTAAGGTAATATTTGAAATCAATTAAAATTGAAAATGATTTATTTTGAATTGATTTAATTTAAGGTTACATTGTATATTTAGTCTCTATAATTTACTTTTCCTTTTAAGTTAATCTTTATTTATTTTTTTAAATCAATCCTTATAATTACAATTGTTAGTAAATAGATCCTCACGATAGTACTAGTTATAACACCATTAAGGAACTTCCTTAATGGCAAATAAATTGCTGATGTGATTTGGGTTACATGTGTGATGTGTGTAGAAACAAGAGAGAGAGTTGACCAAAAAAATAATAAATAAATAAACGAGAGAGAGCTTGAGGGCATTAAATCTTTGATAATCAGTAATCACCAGGACAATGCTACTTTCAATGTGTGAAGAAAACGGGCTTATGTTGTAAAGAGTCACGACCAACAATCTACTATTGTAGTTCATCCATATCTTCTCAATCATCTGCTGTCTACTAATAAGATACAGATATACGCAATACAAAATAGATCAAACTGCTGATCCTATTGCTAGATACAATAAATATTGTAGGAATGTCAATACTAATTGTAAATGAGACTACCCACAGTAAGTAATCAGCAAGACTCTTACAACTTCATATTGAGAACGTTACCTAATTGCTGGTATGCTTTAGGTGTTCCATCCGATGTGGAAGGACTAACATGTTTAGGGGTAGATACCTCCCGAAGGGCAGCAAGAGCAGCCCTCCTTCTATGCCTAAGTTCCCGCTGTCTCCTTAATTTATCCTCTAATGCTGCTTTACCTTTCTCAGCCAACTCAGCCCTGAGAAGAGCTTGTTCAGCATGGGTTCTTAGCTCCACAATTTTCAGTGAAGCAACTTCAGGCTCCTTTTTTAAGAATGCTAACTCTGAACTGGCTGATGGTTGAACTTCATTTGCCTTGTCAGCCTCTCTAACCAAGGATTCATAGCCTTTCAAGGAGACTGTGATATGTTCATCGTCATTCACATTATTTCTATCTTCAGCTTCTGCCTTTGAGTGATCAGTTTGGGAAACTTCTTTATTAAGCAGCTTCCTTTGTGTGGCCTTCAATTCACTTAAAACATGTGAAAGCTGGTCCCGGATCTTTGCAGTTTCCAGGTGCTGATCATCCATGTCTTTCAATTTGGATTCAAGCTCATCTATGCGAGCTCTGCCCTCTATACATTCATTCATGTACTTGTTTCTGTCAATGTCAGACTTCTTGATCAACATAGACAATTCATAAGTCATCTTTTGGTTCTGTTCCAGCTTAAGAAGTGCTTGCATATGTGCAGCATGCTTTGCTTCCAATTGTACCTTGCAGTTGGCCAGTTCCTTTGACAACTCCTCAAGCTCTTTTTCACAATCTCGCTGGCAAACAAATAAAAAATAATAATGACAGGAAAATCATGAACTTAGATATCGATATCTGATGGCCATTGCATACAAATTCATGCACGCATAAACAGCATTCAATTAATCATATCAGAATGCACGAGGGACAGAAATCTCAATTCTGAACCTACCTGACTGAGAGTGAGAGACTAATCAATAATAATTGAAACTCATAATGTTTTTATAGGCAAATGGCTCATGATACTGCAACATCCGTATAACATGCGAAGTTTTCAATGACTATTCCTTATTTATCTAACCTTACTCCTCCTAGGCTGATATTTCTTCTGATCACCTCTATCTCCAGACAAGGAGAGAGCAGTGCCGATCGGTTCAATTGGTTTGGTATCAATCTCACCCATAATTTTGCAAAAGAAATATATATCCACCAGTGTCCCAAGAAAATCAAAAGGAAATAATCTGCAACATTAGAAAAACCACACATTGAGTGATATTAAAATCAAAATTTACTTGGTGTAATCACATGCTACTGCACATTTGCACGTGCACTGACACAAATAGACACACACCCATGCCATAAAGGCAAGGTAGAGAGAGCAGCATCAAAAGATAGAACTGATCAACGGAATTTTGGCAAAGTTAATAAACAATTGGGAAACTAAATTTGAACTCAATCATAAAAGAAGGAAAAATGAACATAATCAAAATTCTTATGTCTTTCCTTCATATACCAAGGTGTAAAATTCTGCAGAAATCTGTCCTAATAGCGGCTACTTGTTTAAAAATCATATATAAGAAATATATCAAACAACAGATAGATACTGTCACCACTTACCATTCACCAGTGAGAATGTGGTCCTAATCCTAATTGCCCTGTCACTACAACAACAGGGAAAATGTTAATTCCATTGTGAACTAAAGAACTAAATCCAAGTTATTAAACATTTCTCAGCGGTTACTATCTAGTATCTACAACATTTCACAATACAAAGAATCAAGACAAATCTCTCACCTTCGGCACCTTCTACTCAGTACCCCAATGATCCAAATATATCAGAGAATATAAAGGCAAGCCTGTAATTTCATGATAGCAGGTTGCCACGGAAATGGGGAGCAGAAAGCAGAGAAATCAGAATGAAATTTCGAACGATGGAATATTAGTATCGAAGTTTTATTTATGTATTTAGCTTTTCGGTGAACACGATGCTAGGAACTTTGCTACAGACGATGAGAACAGAGTTCACTGAAGAAGTATTAGATTTGCTTATACCTTGGAGTTATCGGTTTAAAAAAAATGTTGGTGTCGGCTATAGTATGAAGGAACACCCTTGCTCTCTCATTTGCTTAGTGTCACTTTCTCATCTTCGTGGTTGTGCATATATGCTGATGTGGACCAAGTTTCGGGTCAACGGTTTAGGAGCAACTCGACTCACTGATAACATTATATTTTATACATTTTATAATCCTTCCATTAGGTTTCTTAAAGTTCAATTAGGCTTAATTTAATTAGTTTTAACACATTTTATAATGTTAAGCTGAATTGGATCATTGAGCGAATTATTACATAAATTAGTCTTAATTATCTCTTTGATAGTGTTTAGTAAACTGGCTATCACTTGAGTTGCAAATATCTGATTGATGTGATTCTGATTTTGTAGGAAAGTCAAGACAATTCCCTACAACTTTCATGAAGAACACAAAACTCAGATCGAACTCCTTGGAGGTGATATTAGGTTTGCAAGTTAGAACAGAGGAGTTGAAACCAAGCTTAAACACTTTGCAGTAATTGGACCATATCTTGAGTTCTAGGAATAATTTTGGACTCAAACTAAAGCCATTTTAAAGCTAAGATCCAAGCCTACAACTTTCATGAAGGCCACTTTTCTCAAAAATAAAAAAACAAGAGACATGACTGTGTCTCCTGGACACACGGCTGTGCATTTGTTTAATTATTGAAAACTTAATGCCTAAGTTTCCACTATGCATCAATTTGCCTATAAATAGGCAATCAAATGTTAGAAATGTATAGAGGGGAGGGGGAGACTCTAGCACAAAACAGAGAGGAATTTTCTCTCTTCCGCCTCTCTTCCTCTTCTTTTCACTTTTCTTTCTTTTTCCTTTTCTCTTTTTCTTTCTTCTTCTCCTATGTGTAATTAAGTTCCAATTTACTTGGATGAAAGTGTAAAGCTTTTGGTAATAAAATAAGGTTAGATTTATTTCTCTCTTATACTTAAATAATTTATTTTTCTAATAGTTATTATACGTGTTATATTTTGGTTTTCAATTAATTGCAGAAACCCTCCTTATAAAGCGGAGTTCTTGATTTGTTGTAGACAATATTTTAGCAAAGTGAATGCTTTAACCTATTTACAAGTGGTGAAAATAATTAAAAGAAACATAATATAATTACGTATATTATTTTAAATGGACTTTTAATGTTGTATTTTTCGATTGGAACCTCCATGTTGCGAGGATTCTAATTGAATTATGAAATGAATTAATCTTACATTTACTTTATTTACCAAGAGTGGATCTTTTAACACAGGTAAATAATTTTTATCGTAATAACAACATATTTATCTTACCTTAATTAATCTTCATCAAGTCTCTATGGTTCGACCTCGGACTCACCGAGAATTTATTACTTGAGATAACCTGCATTTAGGTTCGTAACAATTAATCTCGCATCAAGTTTTTGGACTTGGTTGAAAAATTTGTGCATCAAGTTTTTGGCGCCGTTGCCGGGGACTTGATCTGAAGAACAAATTTCTGGTGTAAATATTTTTGTACATACTAATGCACTAACTAGTGGGAGTAATTCTCCCTTTTAATTCCCCCACACTAATTTGTGTGAATAGTATGAATAGTGTGTGAATAGTGTGAATAGCATTTCGTTTTAGAAAAATAACGAGTGAAAGACAACTGTGAGAATGATTTAATTTTAAATTCAAAGTTTTTATTTTTTTATTTTTTATATATTAAAAAAAGGTAGCAATTAAATAAAGAAAAGAGAGAGGGAACATAATAATGAAGAAAGAGAAACATAAAAAAAAACTAAAAGCAAATAGAAAGCTAAAAAAATATAAAAAAGTTAAGTGTTTTGTTTGTTTTTGTACATATTAACAGTGGGGGAAACTCTCCCTTTTAATTTCTGTACATATTAACAGTGAGGGTAATTCTTTGTTTTAATTTCTGTACAGTGGGAGTAATTCTCTCTTTTATCTTTTTGTACATATTAACAGTGGGAAAAACTCTCCCTTTTATTTTCTGTATATATTAACTTAGTGGGGGGAAACTCTCCTTTTTATTTTACACACTAACTTAGCGGGGGAACCTCTCTATTTTATTTTCTTTGTACATATTAACTTAATAGGGGTAACTCTTCCTTTTATTTTCTGTACATACTAATTTAGTGGGGGAAAACTCTCCCTTTTATTTTCTTGTACGTACTAACTTAGTGGGGGAACCTCTCCTTTTTATTTTTTCTGTACTTTACTAACTTAGGGGAAACTATCCCTTTTATTTATTTTTTTGTAATTTACTTTTTGCACTTTATTTATTTTATTTTATTTTATTTTTGCGGTTGGTTTATACCACACCTTTGTTATTTTCTTTTATTTGGTGGTTGGTTTATTACCACACCTTTGTTAATATATATATTTGGTGGTTGGTTATTACCACACCTTGTTAATATATATTTATTACGTATTAATATATATATTTGGTGGTTGGTTTATTACCACGCCTTTGTAAATATTAATTTGGTGGCTGGTTTATACCACACCTTTGTATATATTTTTTATTTTTTATTTTTCTATTTCTTCTTCTATTTTGTCATGTGTAATTAATTTGTGTGTTTTTAGGGTGAAAACGTAACTTGATTCAATTGACATGTATTAAGATTAGAATTTTAATTAGTTTCTTTTCTATTCAATTTGAGTGCTTATTATGATTCTTAATATTTTTATAAATTGACCACTCATAAATTGATCAAGTAAGGTGTATGTAGAATCGGAAGGTTTGCATATGACCTAGATCATAAATAATAAGTGCCATAATTTATAATTGTCTAAGAATGGAGATTATAGGTTGTGTGGGAGAATTGTGATATTTTCCATGGGAATCCAAAGAGTAAAAATCATGCCTTTAAGAGTTAAGGTTTCGACTAAGGAATTAAGTTTTAATTAATTACTGATTCTCTCCATCAATTGAATGACTAGAAATTAATTAGAAGGAAGGTCCCAAAGCTACTCTATTGTCTATGATAGATTATTGAATCAAGTGAAATCAGATACTTAGTGTTTTAATTTTTGTGTGTTTTGTTTTCTCTTTTTCTTTTTTAATTTTGTGTGTCTTTGTGTTTGTTTTTCTTTTTCCTCTTAATCACTTTGACAATTTTGTACACTTGTCGATTTTCTCAACAAGTTTTTGTAAATCTAGGTTGATACGGTGGATTTTGTTGCTTTAAAAATTCAAAATGAGCTGAAAATTTTGTTGTTGATCATTTGTCCATACTTACAATCAGCTCACCTTTTGAAATCACACCTATCAATGATCTTTTTCCCGATGAATTTTTAATTTTCAATTTTATGGTTTGATTTGTTAATATTGTCAATTTTCTTGTAACAAGCAAAGTTGTTCTTTAGGGATGGTTTTCACAAATAGAAAAGATAAAATATTCTTCATTAAGAATGGTCTGAGTAAGGAGTCATTAGGAGATATCTTATTGACTCTTGAGACGTATTCTTGTGGAGTTGTGCATAGTAAATTTATTAATTTGTGGAATCTTTTCAAGGGCAAGTAAGCATGTTACAGTCTTGGGAACTTGACTCAAAAATACTCTATTTGTCAATTTATAAGAAAATTGGATGGAAAGCTTATCTTCGACTCATAGAAGGCGTTTAAGCCGTTACTGGATGTAAAATCAAAGGAAGATGTGAGCCACAATCACAACTACATGTATATATATATATATATATTTGTATATCTTTTTTAACAAAAATGTGTTTATTAATTTCAAAATTTTCTAACACCAGCCGACCTACCCATATAGGTGCTATCATTACCTTTTTCTATTCTCTTCTCTATTTAAACACTACATTTCCTTCACATTCCTTCAACTCAAAATCATTCAAAGGGAGTGTGAGTGTAGAAATGGAAAAAGCTTTTTCTTCTTCTTCTTCTGTTCATAGACTTTCCAATATCTGTGTATTTTGTGGGTCAACTTATGGGAAGAGTTTAGAGTTTGTACAAGCTTCAAGCACTCTTGGTCGAATGCTTACTGCAAGGAATATTAGTGTAATATATGGGGGAGGTTGTCGTGGGTTAATGAGAGCTGTATCACTTTCTGCATATATAAGAGGAAATCAGGTTTTATGTATCATTCCTAGAGCTTTAACATAAAAGAATATCACTGGAAGGACACTTGGAATGGAACTTCAAGTATCATCTATGGATGAATGAATAAGGACAATGCTTGCAAACTCTAATGCATTCATAGCCTTACCAGGTGGTTATTTTGGTACTTTGGAAGAAATTTTTCAAATTGTCTCTTAGGCGCAACTGAACATTCACCGTAAACCCATAGGTTTGTTGAATGTTAATATTTTTTTTTGATAATTTGTTATCTTTTGTTGACCATGCCGTGGAACAGAGTTTTATCACACCTTTGGTAAGACGACTCCTTATCTTTGCTTCCAGTGTTGATGAGTTGATTGATAAATTAGAAGCTTTTGTTTATGAACCTGATCCAGTAATAGCTTAGATAGATTGGTCAGAAGGACGCGGTGAGGGAAGTAGTATGAAAAGTAAGCCAGACCAAACACTCCAACTATTTAAATAATTACAAGCTTTGATTTTATTCATCGTACTTTGTTTCTGTTTATATTTATGTGAAGTTTCTCTTTTCAGTAATTGTAACAACAAGTAATATTTTCTATCCTTTACCTTTCTATGTTTTAACATTGAGGATAATGTTGTGATTTGGTTGGGGGGAAGGATAGTTGTGTGAATAATTGTGTCAAAAAAAATTAGAATTAGGAACTTTGTTTATGTTTGTCGTGTTTATATGTTTGTCAGCAATTTTCTAATAGCTGAACCAAGTAAGGATGGTAGAGTAAGAAGTAAATTTTACTGTGGGGGTAATTTTACTCTTGAGACACATCTACATTGGGGTAAATAACTTTGTTGTGTGGAAGTAGCAAATGGATTCAGAGAAATTTACATGATTGAGTAAATTGTCTTCTTTCTTAAACTTCACATGGTTGGTTATGGAAGTTGAATTGATAGATTGAGAATGATGGATATATGCCTTGTGAGATTTTGAGCCTATCGATGAATGGATTGAACATCTGTACCATTCTCTTCTTTCTTATGTGATTTTTTCTCATGGAATTGTTACTCTAGAACTTGCTTTGATTCTTTTTGAGGCTACATTTTCATATGTATGCATAAACATGTTTGAGACATTTTTCTTGAAATAGCTACTTTGACCAAATTGCCAACCTTATATATTTTCCTTTGTTTAACCCCTTTGAGCTTATTTGACCATTCCTTGTTTCTAGCTCATTACGTGCCTTAAATGAAAAACCATGTTCTTACATAGCCTTAGGGAATAAGAGAGCATTGGCTTTGTTATTGGATGAGTTCTTGAACAAGTGTGGGGGTACGTGTGTAGATTGGTAATAAAAAAAAAGAAAAAAAAGAGAGAAAGTTGACTAGTGGATTCTTGGAAATAACAGGAAGAGAAGGAGAATGTTCAGGCCTAACAATGAATTCAACCTACTAATTGATCTTTAACAAAACATTAGTCAGATATTGGTCATTGTCCTTTATGAGAAGGAAGCAAATAGAGAAAGAACTAAGAAATTCTTGGGAAATTTAGACTGAATGTTTTCAAACATCTTCTCCACTCTAACTGTATCATAATGCTCTTTTATTCTCATTGGTATTTAATTTGTCTTATCTATATTACTTTCCCCTTTACCATAATCTCATTACAACCTTGAATAAAGTCCTCATGATTTGTATATAAATGTTATTTTTGAGTAGCAGAGAAGTAGAAGATAAGCAAGCTTATGGTAGTACAATTGTTCATGGGTTGAATAGAGTGAAATACTTACCTTTTAAACACTTGAGAGATTGAGAGTGAATTCTGTGAGGATCTATCATTCTTGATTCATTCTTTTCAACTTAAGTTCCATGTTTGTTGATTTGAGATGCAAAGAATTGTTACCTCATGAATGTTTTGATCCCTTGAATGACTGGTTGCCCTTCTTGATTCATTGAATCCTTTAGAGTTTTTAGCTTTTGAGTCTGTGTCATTTTTCTTTATTCCCTAGTTTTTGTTTCTTGTGTTTTGCCAAGGAGTGCAAAAGTTAAGTGTGAGAAAATTTAATAAGATTATATTTTATACATTTTATAATCCTTTCACTAGGCTTCTTAAGGTTCTATTAGACTTAATTTAATTGGTTTTGACACATTTTATAATGTTAAGCCGAATTGGATCATTAAACGAATTATTACATAAATTAGCCTTAATTATCTCTTTCGCAGTGTTTAGTAAACTGGCTATAACTTAAGTTGAAAATATCTGATTGATATGATTCTGGTCTTGTAGGAAAGCCAGGACAATTCCCTATAACTTTCATGAAGAACACAAAACTCAGATCGGACTCCTTGGAGGTGATATTGGGCTTACAAGTCAGAATAGAGGAGCTGAAATCAAGCCTAAACACTTTGCAGTAATTGGACTATATCTTGAGTTCTAGGAATGATTTTGGACTCAAACTAAAGCCATTTTAAAGCTAAGATCTAGGCCTAAACTTTCATGAAGACCACTTTTCTCAAAAATAAAAAAACAGGAGACATGACTGTGTCTCCTAGACACATAGCTGTGCATTTGCTCAATTATTGAAAACTTAATGCCTAAGTTTCCACTGTGCATCAATTTGCCTATAAATAGGCAATCAAATGTTAGAAACGTATAGAGGGGAGGGGGAGACTCTGGCACGAAACAGAGAGGAATTTTCTCTCTTCCGCCTCTCTTCCTCTTCTTTTCACTTTTCTTTCTTTTTCCTTTTCTCTTTTTCTTTCTTCTTCTCCTATGTGTAATTAAGTTCCAATTTACTTGAGTGAAAGTGTGAAGCTCTTGGTAATAAAATAAGGTTAGATTTATTCCTCTCTTGTGCTTAAATGATTTATTTTTCTAATAGTTATTAAACGTGTTATATTTTGGTTTCCAATTAATTGTAGAAACCCTCCTTGTAAACCAGAGTTCTTGATTTGTTGTAGACAAGATTTTGGCACAGTGAATGTTTTAACCTATTTACAAGTGGTGAAAATAATTAAAGGAAACATAATATAATTACGTATATTATTTTAAATGGACTTTTAACGTTATATTTTTCGATTGGAACCTCCATGTTGCGAGGATTCTAATTGAATTATGAAATGAAATAATCTTACCTTTACTTTATTTACCAAGAGTGGATCTTTTAACTCAGGTAAATAATTTTTATCGTAGTAACAAAATATTTATCTTACCTTAATTAATTTTCATCAAGTCTCTGTGGTTCGACCTCAGACTCACTGAGAATTTATTACTTGAGATAACCTGCACTTGGGTTCACAACAATTAATCCCGCATCATGTTTTTGGACTTGGTTGAAAAATTTGTGCATCAGCCACTAGAATTAGATCTCAAATTTTTATACGTACTATTAAATAAGTAAATCTACCTACTTATGAGGAGTAAATCTCTCATAGAATCCTGTATGTGAGAAAAGATAAATTTCAATTCCCATTACCTTCATCATGGTTACTACAAGGCGAAGCCATGTATCTGCCACTCAGAATCAACCTTCTTCTAGTCGTCATCTAGCATCTGCTCTCGTTCATGAGCCAATCCAAGAGCCAATTATAGCCTAATCGGAGCCTAGGTAGGAAGGGGTAGAGACTTCCCATGCTGACAAAAATCTCTCTCACCCGTCGCGATGAGTTCTAGTGAGGCAACGACTCGGTCAACAAGGAGTACCTTTTGGAGATACCAGAAAATAGGTATCTGCGCTGCAGCGCTTAGGGGCACGTGTGGATAATGATGAAGTTCAATACCACTAGTGCGAATCTTGTCTCCCGGCGCTATCTAGAGAAGAACCTATCTCTTTTGTTAGACTCCAGGACGAATCTATTCATAACATGGAAAGAGCTGTCAACTTGGAGAAAGAAGGTGAAAATCAAATTTCTAATAAGAATCAAGAAAATCGAAGGGACTCGGCCCGCGACCGGGTACGTAATCCAAAATAATCCAGGAACACAAAACCTAGTCAGAGAGTTGAAATCCCAGTTCGGGGAAACAAAGAGTAGGATCAATGATTAATTCTTTTGGTCAAACAACACTAACATTTTTTTGACAAAGTGATGGCCTATAAGATCCCTAGGCGTTTCAAATATCCAACAAATATTAAAGCCTATGATGGGACCACGGATCTTCAAGAGTACTTAAGTTACTTATGTTTCTGCTCTCCTATTCACTGGTGGAGATGATCAGCTCATGTGCAGCATTTTTCCTCTTTCTTTGAAAAAAGCCACCTTGAGATGGTTCACCACTTTGACTCCTAAATCCTTTATTAACTAGGAAGACTTGTCCTCGAGATTTTTGCTGCACTTCACCACTGGTAAGGTGTAGTCAAAATCTATTTCATTTCTCTCATATATTAAACAAGGAAAGGAGGAATCTCTCTGAGACTTTATATTCCGGTTTAATAAAGAAATAGTAAATATTTGTGACTGGGATGAAAGACTCGAACTACATTAGTTGAGGGAAGGACTCCACCTAGGCCATTATTTTTTTCTCTTACCAAAAAGGAACCCAAGCCTACAGACGAGTTCCGTGTTAGAGTTGATAAATACATCAATGTGGAAGACGTTTTCAAGGATAGGAAGCATCTAGAGAAAAGAGAAGATGTTAAACCTAAGCCCAAATAACCTACCCAACAAGGCCAGTACTCGAGGCCACCTTTAGAGGGAAAGTATGAGTTACACCTCTCTTAAACACACCTCAAACTCAAATTTTCTAGGAGTTGATGTATACGAAGTTTAGGGATATGTAAAGACCTCCCCCTTGAGAAAACATGCACAGAAGGATAAATCTAAACACTATGCATTTCATGAAGGTCATGGGCATAATATTGAAGACTGCATCAACCTTCAAGATGCCATTGAATCTTTGAGGTAACACCCAGAACCAAAAAAGGGCACAATCTCGAGATAATCCCAATCTAGACAATGAACACTGCCACGCAGAAGTAACCCAGACAATCAACACCATTTTCAAGGGACTTTGCGGGTGGCAGTGAATCAATAAATGCAAGGAAAAAAGCACTCCAAGCTATATTCAGCGTAGCATCTCTCTCGAGAACTAAGTCAGATAAAATGAGCAAGAAAGACCCTATCAATTTCATATACTGATGAGGATTACGAATGCACTATCCCAGATCACAATGATCCCATGGTGATCTCAGGAATAATAACTAATGTTGTAGTTCATCATATATTTGTTGACCAAGGGAGCTTGACTGACATTATGTTCCTAGATTTATTTGGAAAGTTGGGACTATCAAAGAAGGAATTGATCACGTATACCAGAGAGTTAATTAGATTCACTAGACACAAGATCACCCCGGTGGGATACATCGAGACTTATTTGACTTTAAGGAAGGATTCTTATTTCAAGATACCTAAGGTTAAATTTCTTGTGGTTGATTTCTCTTCGACTTATAATGTCTACTAGGTTGCCCCTCGCCCAATGCTTTTGGGGCCATCATCTCTACACCCCACTTGGCTATAAAGTTTCTCGACTAATATGATAGGGTCATTACAATTAAAGGAGACCAGGCTACAACAAGGAAGTGCTATAACCAAAGCCTGAAGATTTCCAAGAAGTCACAGACCACAGACCAATGTAACAACATAGTTCGAGCAATTACATACCACGTCAATGTCCAAATGATTGAGCTAGATGTTCATGAAGAGATCCGTGGTACGCACCCTTAACCTGATGGAGAACTTCAATCCTTTCAAATCAGTGCCTAGCCCAACTAGGTAACAAAGATTAGAGGACATCTGAGTTTGGAAGAAAGATCCCAATTAATTGAATTTTTTTGGGAAAAGCAAGGATATCTTCGTCTGGGGGTTGATGGATATAGTGGGACTAGATCTCGAATTTATTTGCCACTAACTTTCTATCATGAAGGATGCAAAGCCAGTGGTACAACAAAAGAAGAAAGTCAGACTTGAAAGACAAGAGGTAATTTAGAAGTAGGTAAAAGAACTCCTAGACGCCAGATTTATCAGAAAAGTTTCTTATACCACCTAATTCTCTAATGTGGTCTTGGTTAAAAAGTTTAATAAGAAGTGACTTATGTAACATCCCAAATTTAATAATGACAGTATAATCTATATTGTACTACAGCAATTAGATCTAGGCATGATACTACTTCCTAAACATTTCTAATATAACGAAACAATATTATATAAAAAAATATGAGCCACGAACTAACGAATATATATATATACATAACGTCAATATTTCTCATAAATACAAGTTATATACAAGGTTTTCAAACTATGCCTCTGCAGGCACAAAGATACATGATTTCCAAAATAACTTTAAATAACACTATTCTAAGTCTTCAGTTCCTGCTTTGTCATTACTTTCCTTAAGCCTTCTTTCCTGGAATTATCATGGAAATACACACATGGGGTAAGAATCACAAATTCTCAGTAGTAAAATCCATAAAACATGTCATCACAATCATTCCAACTATTTCGGGGAAAAACACAATTTTATAATTGAATCTCATACATATTAAGCTAGAAAGGTGGAAAAAGCCAAAACCATATCCTTTCTTTTCCTGAAATAGATTCTCATTTTATAAGTTTGCATAAAAAACTCATTTCACACAAAGAAAACACATGAGCTTATACAGAAAACTCATTTTCATACATATTCATCACATTCTCAACAAAAAGGCAACTATCCATACAATTGCCATGCATGGATATGTTATGATTAGCAATTGCCCATACAATTTCCATACTATGCGAAATTATGCCTTATATTCATGCCTATGCAATATCCTAAAGTGAATGTAGATGGTATCATGATTCGTCAAACATAGTTAGGGAACTCATCCTAGCCATTCTAGAATTGTTATGTATGCATGAATTTTGGTCAGAGCAAAGGAACGTAGTTCCATAAGCTTTGAGCAAGCACTAGAACCCAATTCCAGATATTTCACCGGGTATGAGGGAATGAACCATCCGCAGCTCATCACTATGAAATGGAAGGTATGTTACCTCTTTTTTTTACAATCATGTATGATCACCCAAAAGATAAGGATCGCATCCTTATTAACAAAGTTATGAGAAATAATGATGCCAATTGATTTACATTCGTAACCACAAGTGTGAAATACAATGATGTCAATCATTATAATAAATAGCATACTAATTGAATTACATCCATCATCTCAAATATGAACAATAATGATGCCAAATATCACAATAAATCACATACCAATTGATTTATATTCACTACACAAACACATAATTAAATACTCCTATTAGAGTCTTAACACTCACCAAGAAGTATAAAAGAAGAATCTACACCAATAGAAAACTCCACTGTGTTAAAAAATACTTTTTGAGAAAATGCTAGAGCTCAAGTTGCGGCATGGCATTGGTATGCCGCTTCGCCCTACTCTCTGTCTTGCACACCTCGGCGTGAATCTTAGTCACGCCCCATCGTGCTGCTCTCGGGTGTTAGACAAATGCCCATATGCCTTAGCGTGGCACCACTCACGCCACGGCGTGAGTAGTTTTTCTTTAGAATTCTGTAGAAAAACAGGGTCGGGTACTATTCCATTGGAACAAATCCCTCCTCCAATTATCCAAAACTCAATTTTAAGCGATTTCCAACCATACACAAGGTCCAATAACACATTACAACTCTTGAAACCATTTTCAAATCACTCCACATACATCAATGCATCATCCATCACAATAAAAACCTAAAATTTGATTTTTAACTCAAATGAGATTATGAGTGTATAAGAGATGAAAAATGCACCACCATGCAACTAATAACTCAAAAATAGGCTATCCTCTAGTTCTCCAAGAAGAATCAAACCTAAAACCCTAAAATCATCCTTGAAAACCATCTGTCACATCAAGAACTCTTAAGAACCAAATGAAGAATATGGAAGAAAATAGTGAAAACAAGGTTCCCCCTAGCTTAATGACCAGAAATGAAGTCACTTAGAAGCTCCTCTCCTTCCTCTCCTTCTTTCTCCTCTTTGTTGGTTGATTCTCCACCTTTGCCTTGCTTGTTGCCTTTCCCTTTACTGCTCCCCCTACAGTCGAGAAAAGAAAAGAGAAAATGAGAGAAAATATCTCATTTGTGACTTAAATAAGTTAAGGGCAATAGAAAGAAAGAAGGAGCTAAGTTCTCCTTTGTCACTTAAGTGACTTACCAAAAACCCGATCAACTAAGAACAACTAGATTTCACTGAATCAAGTTTCCTAGCTTCCAACTGTTGGGAATTATGGATACATCATGCAGCGAAAAAACAAAAATTCCAACTAAGGATCCATGCGAAAAGAGATCATAATTCGTGTTTTTGAGTTTACCTTTTGAAGCGAGATGAAAAACAAACGATGTGAATCACCAACACCGTAACAACGACGATGTCTCTGTAGTATCCACATGAATAAACTCATGAACGTCCAACGTCTGCAAAAGGAGTCCCACGTCTCTAACACAATGTTGGCTACGAAGAGAAGAGAAACCTGTCACTCTCTCTCACTATTTCTGTAGGTGCAGCTAGGATTTTGTTATGCATGCTTAGCAGCCCTTTTACTAGTACTATTTATAATAGTGACTGCCTTAAGTAAGTGTGAGCAATAACAAGTTTAGTTGCGCAGCCTTTGGACTCATCAGTTATGAGTTAGGCCCATGATGGAATCTGAGTCTAACTTGAATTCTTATTGCTCCAATGTAGTCTGCTCTATGTGTGTAACCCTGCATGTTCTCATAAAATTAGCAGTAACATTAAAATCTTATTTTAATATTACAAGCAATGAGTGGTATCTAGTAACACATCGCTGCTACCCAAGTAATGAGAATATTAGTGATTTGACATAACCTTTCCATGACCAATGTTTTCGTATAGTTTAGTCCCTTTGTTAAGATATCTAGATTGAACACAAGGCATGGAATGCGTCACCCTTGTATAGTTCAATCCTTTATTTTTTGATACTCGAGTAGACTTTGTAAAAACAAATGAGATCAATATCTCATATTGACTCATTAGAGCATAACCATGCATTTCGCAATCTCACTCAATCAGGGGCCCTAAAAATATCACTCCTGTTATATAGGAGTGACAAATCCCATCTAGGTCACTCGCATCCCTTTGCATGATTCGCAGTATGTCCAATAACCAACTTTATAATCACCTTGTTATAGATAACGTTTGATGACATTAAAACACACAACTTCTCATGTAGGAATCGTAGTGATTTCAGGTCAAAGGACCACATACACCATTATCACTATGAGAATCGCTTATGACACTCACGTAACAATGCGTGTAGTGTTCTCATGGCGGGTCAATCCAGTACATCATTACTCTAATATATACCCGTGTGAAAACTTGATATCTCATATCTATAACCCATGAGATGTGGTCATCAGTCTATGCATATACTAGTCTCAATGCATTATTATTATCCTAATTAACAATAATACTTGACTAGGGACATTTAAGAATAATGTTCTAATTTTATCCAATAGGATCTCAAGATCAAAACATCCACTTGATATCCTATGGTATCAAACTTACTATTCTAAAGACTTTATTATGTTTATCATAAATAACACAATAAATGAAATGCCTCATATATTAAAAAATAGCATAATACAATGTATGTAAGTACTGTCAAAATATATCGGCCTCTAGGGTATACACCAATAATCTCCCACTTGCACTAGAGCCAATCAGGCGTATGTCTAATGCCTAAAGATCTAGTATGACCCTCATGTTTTTACTGCGCAAGAGGCTTTGTCAGTGGATCAGTAATGTTGTCATCTGTTGGTACTTTGTATATCTTCACATCTCCTCTATTAATGATCTCTCAATGAGATGGAAGCGCTTACATATATTTTTGGATCGCTGGTGAGATCTAGGCTCCTTAGCTTGTGCAATGGCTCCATTATTATCATAATAGAGGTCCACTGGGTCCACAATGCTAGGAATTGTCCAAGCTCAGCAATGAACTTGCTAATCCAAACGATTTCCTTTGCTGCATTGGAGGCAGCAATATACTCAGCACCTATGGTAGAATCGGTGAATGTCTCTTGCTTTGAACTCTTCGAGCTCACAGCCCCACAATTTAGGCAAAAAAAATGCGATTGTGACTTGGAGTCGTCCTTATCGGTTGGGAAGCTAGCATCAGTGTAACCATTTATAACTAGCTCTTCCTTGACTCCATATACCAAGAACGAATCATTAGTCCTTCTTAAGTACTTAAGGATGTTCTTGATAGCAATCCAGTGACTCTCACTGGGATCAGACTGGTACCTGCTCATCATGCTCAAAGCATATGAGATGTCTGGTCGAGTACATAACATGGTATGCATGATAGATCCAATTACAGATGCATATGGAATCTTTCTCATGCGATTCCTCTTATCCTGGGTGGAAGGGGATTCAGCCTTAGATAGGCTTACACCATGTGATATAGGCAAGAGTCCTTTCCTAGATTCATGCATGTTAAACCATCTTAAAACTTTGTCTATGTATGTACTCTGACTTAGGCCAAGCAGTCTCTGTAATCTATCTTTATAGATCCTGATACCTAACACATAGGTTGCTTCTCCCAAGTCATTTATAGAAAAATAGTTCCCTAACCAAGTCTTTCCAGACTGTAGGGTAGGGATGTCATTTCTGATGAGTAGTGTTGATGCGGTATTAAAAGTTAAGTTGCAAACCTAAGTGCAGCTTGTTTCAAGTAATAAATTCTCGTGAGTCTGAGGTCGATCCACAGGGAATTGATGAAGAAAAATTTATTTGACGTAAGAAAAATATTTTGTTACAATAATAAAGATGATAAATAAAATTAATCACAAGTAAAAAGGAATTGCTTGGGCTAGGAGATCCACTCTTGGTAAATAAATTAAGGATAAGATTATTTCTTTTATAACTCAATTAGAATCCACACATAATGGAGGTTCCAATTAGAAAATACAATGTTCAAAGTTCATTAAAAATTATATACGTAATTATATTATGATTCCTTTAATCATCTATTAACACCACCACTCATAAATGGGAATAAGCATTCATTGTGCCAAAATCTTGTCTACAACAAATCAAGATCTCCACTTTACAAGGAGAGTTTCTAACACCACTACTTGTAAATAGGTTCAAGCATTCATTGTGCCAATATCTTGTCTACAACAAATCAAGAACTCCACTCTACAAGGAGGGTTTTTAAATTAATATAAAACAAAATATAATACGTATAATGACCACTTGAAAATATATCATTTAAGCACAAGAGAGAAATTAATCTAACCTTATTTCATTACCAAGAGCTTTACTATTCCACCCAAGCAAAATGAAACTTAGTTACTCATAGACAAGAAGAAAGGAAGAGAGAAGAAGAAGAAGAAGAACATAACTTCAGTTTAGAACAAAAGAAAATTACAACAAGATAATCAAACAACAAAATGGCATGAATTTAGTATCTAACACCTTAGCCCCCTAAATGATCAGCCAAGGCTCCCTTTTATAGAGGATTAAGGATACAAAATGACAAGAGGCTGAGTCATGAGTGAGTGGATGAGTGGAAAATGAGTGAAAAATGCCAAATGACTTTTGATGAGTGAAAAATTATGGAGATTCTTTGTCTCCAAAATCATTTAGCTATGAAGTCATTTCATTCATCATTTTTTCACCAAGTGGTCTCATCAATGTTGTAGGCCTAGATCTTAGCTTTCAAATGCCATTAGTTTGAGTCCAAAAGCATTCTTACAACTCAAGATATGGTCTGATTACTGCATACTGTTAAGGCCCAGTAACAGCTCCTCTTTTATGACTTCCAAGCCCAATATGACCCATTAGACCTCATATTCTGGAAAAGTGTTCAGCATGAAAGTTGTATATTTGGGTCGTAACTATCAACCATCAAACTTTTAGCCTATTTGACATCCTATAGACCAAGATATGTCATGAACTATACAAATAGGTCAAGCTATCAGGATCAGTACCCTAGTTCTTACTTCAACTCCAAGTTGAGTTATCCAAACGTGTGATTAGGCCTTTTAGGTATTCATGAAAGTTGTAAAGCTCTCTCTTATCTTTCAAATGTCACTAGAATCAACTCAAAAGACTACCTACATCCCAAGATATTACCCAAATATAGAAATAATGTAAGACGTAAATCATGCTAAAAAAATTCAATTAAGTCCAATTTGAGTCCAAACTTACAAAACATAACCAAACTCAGTCAATTAAGAACATGGAGAGTATAAATGACTAAAAATAAGAGTTTATTAATGTATCAAATATGTGATTATTAAATTTCTCCACACTTAGCTTTTTACACTCCTAGGCAAAACACACAAGACCAAAACTAAAAAAAAACGAAACAGACTCAAAAGCTAAACACTCTAAAAGACTCAATTTCTAATAATATTTAAGAATGAAGAGCAACTAATCATTCAAGTATTCAAAACATTTATGAGGTAACGTTTTTTTACATCTCAAATCAATAAGTATTGAGTCAAGAATGATAGATCTTCACAAGATTTGCTCTCAATCCCTCAAGTGTTTAAAAGGTAGGTATTTCACTCAATTCAACCCATGAAAATTGTACTACCATAAGCTTGCTTATCTTCTATTTCTCCACTACTCAGAACACATGCACACACAAATCATGAGGACTTTATTCAAGGTTGTAATAGGGTCAAGGTAAAGGAAAAGGTAATATGGATATGACAAGTTAAATACCAAAGAGAATAAAAAAATATGAGAGTTGAGTTCAATTAACAAGCATGAAAGTTCATCCCAACTCCACCTAATACAAATTCCCTTTACATATTTTTTTTCTTTCCTTTGTTGCCTTGTTGACCCTTCTTTACACAATATTTTTTTTGTTTTTTATATTTTTATTTTTATTTTTTTGATTTTTTTTAAAGATGAACATAATATATACATTTTAAATCTTTTTTTTATCCATTCTACACACACACCCCCACACTTGTTCAAGAACTCATCGAATGACAAAGTTAATGTTCTCTTATTCCCTAAGGTCAGATAAGAACATGATTTTTCATTTAAGGCACATAATGAGTTCGAAATAAAGAATGGTCAAATAAGCTCAAAGGGGTTAAGCAAGGGAAAATAAGTCATTTCTAATGCTTTACGTTAGCAGGAATTAGAGAATTTCCAAGAAGTCATAAGAGTGCTTGATATCATATTGACATAATATGCTGCTAAGCAAGGCTGGCTATTTGATTAAAGTAGCTATTTCAAGAAAAATATATCAATCATATTTATGTATGCATATGAAAATGTAGTCTCAAAAAGAATCAAAGCAAGTTCTAGAGTAACAATTCCATGAGTGAAATTCATACAAGAAAGAAGAGAATGATACAAATGTTCAATCCATTCATCAATAGGCCCAAAATCTCACAAGGCATAATTCTATCATTCTCAGTCCACCAATTCAACATCCATAACCAAGCATGTGAATTTTAAGAAAGAAGACAATTTACTCAATCATGCAAATTTTCCTAAATTTGAATTGTTACTTCACACAAACTAGTTGTCTACCCCAATCTAGATGCGTCTCAAGAGTAAAATTACCTCCACAATAAAATTTACTCCTTACTCTGTCATCCTTAATTAGTTTAGCTGTTAGTAAACATGACAAATATATTAATAAACACACTTCATAATTTTTTTTCAAGCATTTTTTTTACACTATTATTCACACAACTATACACAATTATTCACATAACTATTGACACAACTATCCTTCCCCCAACCAAATCACAACATTGTCCTCAATGTTAAAACATATAAAGGTAAAGGATAGAAGAAAGTACCTATTGTTGTAATTATTGAAAAGTGAAAGCTCACACAAATTTAAACAGAAACAAAGTACGATAAATAAAACTATAGCTTGTAATTATTTAAATAGTTGGAGTGTCTTGGCTGGCTTTCTTTTCATTCTGCTTCCTTCACCGCTTCCTTCTGAGTAATCTATTTGATTTATTACTGGATCAAGTTTATAAACAAAAGTTTCTAATTTAACAATCAACTCATCAACAGTGGAAGCAAAGATAAGGAGTCGTCTTGCCAAAGGTATGATAAATTTCTGTTCCACAGCATGGTCAAGAAAATATAACAAAAGATCAAAGAAATTATTAACATTCAACAAACCTATGGGTTTATGGTGGATATTCAGTTGGGCCCAAGAGATAATTTGAAAAACTTCTTCCAAAGTACCAAGACCACCTGGTAAGACTATGAATGCATTAGAGTTTGCAAGCATTGTCCTCATTCGTTCATCCATAAATGATACTTGGAGCTCTCCCCCAATTATTTTTCCAGTGATATTCTGTCGAGCTAAAGGTCTAGGAATGATACCTAAAACCTGACTACCTCTTAAATGTGCAGCAAGTGATATAGCCTTCATTAACCCAATGCTACCTCCCCCATATACTAAATGAATTTTTGTCACAGCAAGTGTTTGACCAAGAGTGATTGTTGCGTCTACATACTCTAAACCCTTCCCATAAGTTGACCCACAAGATACATAGATATCGGTAAGTCTACGAACAGAAGAAGAAGAAGCTCCCTCCATTTTACACTCACATTCCCTTTGAATGATTATGAGTTGTAGAAAAGTGAAGAAAATGGAGTGTTTAAATAGGGAAGAGAATAAAAAAAGTAATAATAGCTCCTATATGGGTAGGTTGGTTGTTGTCAGAAAAGTTTGAATTTAAGAAACTTTTTTTTTTTTTATTTTTTTTTTTATTTTTATTCATTTTTATTTTTATTCATATATATATATATATATATATATATATATATATATATATATATATATATATATATTTTAGACTTCAAGAAAACTATCGGGATAAAGAAGTCTAGAAACCCCTGAAGGATCTCGTCCAAAGGATCGTCTGTCCAAAACCAAAATTCAACAAAATTATACAAAGATAAAATAATAATAAATGATTACATACCTTTATGTACAGGTTTCATGGCGGATCTTTATACTGCGCGTCATGAGTGCAGTAATACCAAGACGGCTCAGCTAATCTTGGAATTCTTCTCCCTCCCGCTAATTTGAAGAAAAGAGAATAAAGAAACCATCGTGGGTTTCCATCCTGGGTCTAGAACCTGGAGAGCTCACACTTGGGTTCATAACATCAACAAAGATGCTAAAATTTGAAACCCGCAATGTCCAAGATCCAGAACGCTCCATCCTAGGGCGTTGAGAGCCCCTTCTAATAAAAGAGAGGATCAAGCTCAGATGCCTCATACCCTTTGGCAGCCGCAGGTTACTTCTCACTAATAACCAAAGTGGGATGTTCTACCTGTCCATCAACTCCACAGTGCCTAGATGGTGAACATTAGGTTGTGGAGTGCAGCTCTCTACAGAGCATGACACACAAACCTTATTTATGGACCGGCGTGTGATGGTCCACCCGAGTCAATGACGGGGCTGCCACTGACAGGGGCTCCTAATCTAACTAAAGACCAAGTACAACTAAAGTTTTGCCCTTTTTTATTCTTTTTTATTCTTTTTTTTATTCTTTTTTTTCTTTTTTTTGAAGATGTACAAGATAATATATGCATGTTGTTGTGATTGTGGCTCACATCTTCCTCTGGTTTTACGTCCAGTAACGACTTAAACGCCTTCTATGAGTCAAGGATAAGCTTCCCATCCAATTTTCTTATAAATTGGCAAACAAGGTCTTTTTGAGTTAGATTCCCAAGAGTATAATGCTCTTGCTTGTCCCTGAAGAGATTCCACAAACTAAGAAGTTCACACTACACAACTCCACAAGAATGCGTCTCAAGAGTCAATAAGATATTATCTAATGACTCCTTACTCAGTCCATTCTTAATGAAGAATATTTTATCTTCTCGATTTATGAAAACTATTCCCAAAGAACGACATCGCATGTTGTAATTTCATCGTGCACATTTGTAACAAACTTGCATTCTTTTTGCTCTTCTCCTTTTTGAAAATGAACTTTTATCGAGACCAGGCATGTATGGGACAAATGAATCTGAAGATTCACCAGCTAAACAGACCTTTGCTTCGATTATCCAGTGCATATCTTCTAGGATGTCCTTGTACATTAATAGTCTCAGTCTTTCACACCTAGCTTTGTAGATTTTGGTTAGAGCATTTTTAGGAACAGAAGTGAAATGCTTTCTTAGATTTGAGAGAATGACATCCATTTTGAAGGAGGAGGAATCAGTTATTATGGGAAACTAAAAAACAAACCGACTTGAGATTCACGGAGTACCGTTATCCGCCACTTAACCGAGAACACAAAGAACTTCAAAAAGAAAGAAACAAAATTAAAATAATTTCTACTCATAACAAGGATTAGAAAGGGAGATAGATTCTACCTCAACAACTTGATGTTCCAAAAATGGTTTGAGTCTTTGTCCATTGACCTTAAATACATTACCATTCCTAGGGTTCTCAATGTCTATGGCCCCATGAGGATATACATGTTTGACAATAAAAGGACTAATCCACCTAGATCTCAATTTTTCAGGGAATAAGTGAAGACTAGAATTATAAAGCAGAACTTTTTGACCAATTTCAAAAGTTTTTCTCAAAATTGATTTGTCATGAAAAATTTTTGTTCTAACTTTATAAATATTTGAGTTTTCATATGCATCATTTCTTAATTCCTTAAGTTCATTCAATTGCAATTTGCGTAACTTGGAAGCATCATCAAGACTTAAGTTGAAAGATTTAATGGCCCAAAATGCTTTATGCTCCAGTTCTATGAGCAAGTGACAAGATTTTCCATAGATTAACCGATAGGGTGACATGCCTAAAGATGTTTTGAAAGCAATACGGTAAGCCCAAAGTGCATCATTTAATCTTAAAGACTAATCTTTACGATTTAGGTTAACTATTTTTTTTTAAATTAGTTTAAACTCCTTATTTGTTAATTCTACTTGTCCACTTGTCTGAGGGTGATAAAGGGTAGCAATTTTATGTGTGATGCCATATTTCTCCATTAAAGATTCAAATGGTTTATTACAAAAATGTTTTCCCCCATCACTGATGATAGCTCGAGGGATTCCAAATCGACTCAAAACATTTTCTTTTAAAAATTTCAAAACAGTTTTGTGATCATTGTGTTGACATGGAATCACTTCAATCCATTTTAAGACATAATCAACTGCAACCAAAATATACACAAATCCAAATGATGATGGAAATGGACCCATGAAATCAATTCCTCGACAATGATAGGGTTCAAAGCCATCATGTCTCTTTTAGAAATGGAACCCAATTTTTGATAACTTTCATAACTTTTGAAAAAAATATAGCTGTCCTTAAATAATATGGGCTAATAAAATCCACACTGCAAGATTTTCGCAGCTGTTTTCTTTGAAGAAAAATGACCTCCACGTGCTTCTGAATGATAAAATTTAATGATACTACTTACCTCATTGTCGGGTACACATCTCCGAAAAATTTGGTCAGGACAATATTTGAACAAATATGGGTCATTCCAATAGAAATTTTTCACCTCAATCAAAAACTTTTTTCTGTCTTGGTGCGTCCATTGAGGCGGCATCTTACCTGTTACAAGAAAATTGACAATATTAGCAAACTAAGACATGGAATTGACAGAAAATAAAAATTCATCGGGAAAAGAATCATCGATAGGTGTGTTATTAAAAGATAAGCCTGTTGTAAGTCTGGATAAATGATCTGTAACAACATTTTTGGCTCCTTTCTTGTCTTTTATTATGATGTTGAATTCTTGAAGCAACAAGATCCACCGTATCAACCTAGGTTTTGCATCCTGCTTAGACATTAAATATCTAACAGCAGCATGAATAGTGAAAACAACAGTGGAAGAACCAATTAAATAAGCTCAAAATTTGTCCAATGCAAAAATTACAGCAAGTAGTTCTTTTTCAGTAGTGGTGTAATTCATTTGTGCACTATTCAAAGTTCGACTTGTGTAATAAATTACATGAGGCTTACCTTCCTTTCTCTGTCCTAAAACAGCACCAATAGCAAAATCACTAGCATCACACATCAACTCAAAAGGTAAAGACCAGTCAGGAGATTGCATGATAGGAGCAGAAGTCAAAAGACCGATTAATTTTTTAAAAGATTTCTGACAATCTTGGTTCTAATCAAATAGTGCATCTTTTGTTAGAAGATTACATAAAGGTCTAGATATGACACTAAAGTCCTTTACGAATCTTCTGTAAAATCTAGCATGTCCTAAAAAGGAACGAACTTCTCTGACTAATTTTAGGGAAGGCAAATGAGCAATTAATTCAACTTTGGCCTTATCAACTTCAATTCCTTTAGAAGATATCACATGACCTAACACTATTCCTGAGGTAACCATGTAATGACATTTTTCCCAATTTAACACAAATCCTTTTTCTTCGCATCTTTTAAGAACCATTTCCAAATTATCAAGATAATTTTCAAAAGAATTTCTAAAAACTGTCAGGTTATCTATGAAAACCTCTAAATAATGCTCAATCATGTCACTGAAAATACTTAACATGCATCTTTGAAAAGTTGTCGGAGCATTACAAAGACCAAAAGGCATTCTTCTATATGCAAAAGTGCCAAAGGGGCAAGTAAAAGTGGTATTTTCTTGATCCTTTAATGCAATTGGTATTTGATTATACCATGAATAACCATCAAGAAAACAATAGTAGGGATGTCCTGCTACTCTTTCTAGAATCTGATCAAGAAATGGCAAAGGGAAATGATCTTTCCTAGTGGCTGTATTCAATTTTCTGAAATCAATACACATACGTTAACTAGATGAGACTCGAGTAGGTATTAATTCTCTTTTTTCATTTTCAACCACTGCTATTCCAGATTTCTTAGGCACAACTTGTGTAGGGCTTACCCATTGGCTATTAGAGATAAGATAGATGATACTAACATCAAGTAATTTAAGAATTTCAACTCTAACTACCTCTTTCATGTGTGGATTTAATCTTCTTTGAGGTTGTTGAGATGTTTTAGCATTATCCTCTAAATGTATTCTATGTGGACAAATTAATGGATTAATACCTTTTATGTCCTTTAATGTCCATCCAATTACACTTTTATACCTTTTAAGTACTTCTATCAACATACCTTCTTGTTCTTTGGTCAGGGATGAGGAAATTACCATTGGAAAGCTTTGTTCTTCTCCCAAAAATGTGTACTTCAACCCAGCAGGTAATGGCTTTAGTTCCAGTGTAGGTACTTCTTCATGGGTATCATCATTCATGGGTTTTAGTTCTTCGAATCTTGGCTTCCTTCCTTTGTATTCAATTTCCTGTGTACAGTCAAGCAAAGAGCATATTTCAGAAACATCATCATCTAAATGTGTAGCTGAATTACATGAATTAATTAAACAAATTTTTAATGGGTCAGAAGAACTTCTGGTTTGAAGATGATCCTCTATAATGGCCTCAATCCCTTCAACTTCTTCTTTTTCATCATAAACTTCTTGTGGTTGCTTGCATATGTTGAAAACATTAAGCTCTAGTGTCATATTTTCAAATGTTAACTTCACCACTCCATTTCTGCAATTTATCAAAGGATTAGATGTTGCTAAAAATGGGCAACCTAAAATAACAGGAATTGACTTGCTACTATTTTTCATAGGTTCAGTTTCCAAGACAATAAAATCCACAGGATATATGAATTTATCAACTTGTACCAATACATCTTCCATTATTCCTTTTGGAATTTTAATTGATCTATCTACAAGTAGAAGAGTTATAGAAGTTAGTTTTAACTCACCCAGGTTGAGTTACTGATAAACTGAATATGGAAGCAATTAACACTAGCACCAAGATCAAGTAAAGCTCGTTCAATTTTATGTCACCAATAATGCATGAAACTGTAGAATAACCAGGGTCTTTATATTTCAACACATTATTATTCTGAATAATGGAGCTTACTTGTTCAGTCAAAAATGCATTTTTTTCATATTATGTTTCCTTTTAACAATGCACAAGTCTTTCAAAAATTTAGCATAACAAGGAATCTGTTTGATAGCATCTAACAGAGGAATATTGACCTTCACTTGTTTAAGTATTTCAAAAATGTCACTGTTATGGTTCACTTTACTTGAATTGTTTAATGCTTAAGGATATGGGGGTGAAGGCGAGGATTTGGTCTCCTTTTGACTAGGTGGCTTATCAACTCCTTCCTCATCTTTGGGACTTGACTCATCATTTTTCTCACAAGGTTCAAGAATTTATTTTTCAATAACCTTTCCACTCCTAAGAGTTATCACTGACCGGACTTGATTTATTTGTTGGCTTTCTGAACTACCCTCATTTAGGCTGTACTGACCCTTGGGATTTGGTTGAGGTTGAGAGGGAAATTTTCCTTTCTCGTGAATGGCAAGTGCAGAAGAAAGTTTAGCAAGAGTGTCTTTTATATAAAACATGGCTTGAGTGTTTTGGTTATTAATGGCCTCTTGCTTTTTCATGAATGCATGCAATGTTCCCTCAAGGTTTTTCCTATATGGTGGGACATAAGGTGCATATCCTTGAAAATTTTGCGAATCTTGCTGTGCCTGAGGAGGTAGTGGTTGCATGAATTGTACCTGATTGTTGGTCCTCTAACTGAAGTTCGGGTGATTTCTCCATCCTGGATTGTATGTATCTAAAAAAGAAGAAGTGAATGGCTTTTTAAAATTATTCATTGCATTTACTTGCTCATGCACAACTTCTTTAAAAACAGGAATTTTTGAACATTCATTTATTGAGTGTCCCAATTCATCACAAATGTTACAAATTTCTTTATTTTGCACAGATTTAATTTCTTTTACTTTCCCTGATTCCATAGCTTCAATCTTTCTAGCCAAACTGGCAAACCTTGCATTTAGATCTTCTTCTTGACTAAGGTGATATTTTCCTTTACAAGTATTTGCAAGGTTAGATCTAATTGAATTTTTAAAAGGATTAGTACCATGCCAAGATTGAGAATTTTCAGCCAACTGGTTTAAATAGTCTAAAGCTTCATCAGGTTCTTTATCAAGAAATTCACCATTGCACATTGTTTCCACAAATTGTTTAGTTTCGGGTGTTAATCCTTCATAAAAGAAGCTTATAGTGCGCCATTTTTCAAAACCATGATGTGGGCTAGAATTCAACAAATCTTTAAAATGTTCCCAACTTTGAAAATATGCTTCATTTGAATTTTGGGAAAAATTTTGGAATTGTCTTTTCAATGCATTGGTTTTACGTGTTGGAAAAAATTTCTTTAAAAATTCACCTCACATTTCTTGCCATGTGCAATTGATCTTGGTTTCAAAGTGTTAAGCCAAGTTTTTGCTTTGTCTTTTAAAGAAAAAGGAAACAATTTAAGCTTAACAATCTCTTCAGTGCAAGTTTGATCATGAAAGCCAGTAAATACTTCCTCAAATTCTTTTAGATGTAATTTCCATGGCGTGGATCTTCCCATGGATCTTGCTGTCTGAATTTCACGGCATGGAACATTCCACGGCCAGGCCGTGGAATTCTCTGGAGTTTCTCTTTTGTTTCTTCAAGCTGCTGCTCAATCCATGGCCATGGTAAATTCCACAGGCAGGCCGTGGATCTTTCTAGAGTGAGCTTTTTGACCCTGTTTACTATCCGTAAAGCTCCAACTTCAATCATGCAAGTTTTCCATTCATTTCAAGGCCAATTGAGCACCAATCCTGCACAATAACACCATAAACACCGCAGTTATCTGAACTAAAAGAAAAACAAATAAAAGGAGAAACTAAAATGCCTAAAAATGCATACAAAATAAGAACAAAATACGATGTTGTTTCACAAACATCATATTGCACATCAATTTACACAACCCCACACTTGAATTATTAATTACCCACAAGCAAAAGAGTTCCTCTAATGAAAATGAACCAATGCTCTCCCATTCCCCAAGGTAAGGTAAAATCATGATTTTTTACATAAGGCATATAATGAGCTAAGACAAAAGATAGATAAGTAGGCTCAGAGGGGTTAATCAAAGGGAAATGATGCAAGGTTGACTATTTGGCCAAGGTGGTTAATCAAGAAAGAAGGCCTCAATCATGTTTATGCATATAAGTGAAAATGTAACCTAAAAAAGAATCAAAGCAAGTTCTAGAGTGATCAATTTACATAAGTGAAAATCACACAAGAAAGAGGAGAATGACATAAATGTTAAATCTATCCATCAAAAGGCTCAAAATCTCACAAGTTATGCATCTATCAAACTCAACCCACTAATCAAACATCCAAAACCAAGCATGTCAAGTTCAAGAATGAAGAAAATTTATTCAAACATGCTATGAACCTTGAATTTCAGTTGCTTCAAACTCATAAACTTCACAAATCTCAGAACATCATTGGAAAGTAGTTAAAACACACACATTTTTTCTTTTAAAAAAATAGAAATAAATTTTTTAAAAAAATAGAATTAAAATAAAAAAATAGAAATAATGGCAGAAAAATAACAGAAATAGCAAAAATCAACAATCGCGAGAAATCAACAATAGCAGAAATCAAAAATAAAAATAGAAAAATAGGATCAGAAATAGTAAAACAGAAATAAAGAATTAAGACGAAACAAAATTAAGCATAGAAAACAAAAAATAAAGCGAAACAACAGAAACAACAAAATTAATGAACAAAAAAATAGAAACAATAATTAACAAAATAGTTAAAACAACTAAAATATTAAAAATAGTAGAATTAAAATGGCAAACAGCAGTAAAAACAAAATGCTAAAATTCCTTCCTCACATTTAAATTCTACATTGTCCTGAATGAAAAGCTCAAAAGAAAACAATATCCATCAATTATCATTAATTAATCTAGGACAAGTAAAATAAAAGAGAAAGAGAATTAACATCCTTATTAAGTGAAGAGACTTCTATCAGGGTCCCATTGCTTGAAGTGTAATGACCAAGTTAAGCTTGAAGCATGACTTAAAGCATGAGAGCTTCCACTAGGGTCCCATTGGCCTTCCTTAATTTCCTTGGCTTCACTACTAGAATGCAGTATGTGTACTTTATCAACTCCATTTTCATTGTTTATGTTGGACAATGGTCCAAAAACAAAATCCACCACAATAGTGGCCACCATCTGATTCTCTTCTCCTTTCTCTAAAAACTCTTCAATGGCCTTCAACTCCACCTCCCTATGTGTTTTAGATTCTACAACTACATCAAGAACATTGCTGATAGACCCTTCAATACCATCAACTGTTGCGTACTCTATAGAAAGAAATCATAATCTCTCAAGAATGCAGAAATCTCAGCATAAACAACACATATCATATCACCATCACAACCAGTGCATGAGTGGCAATGGATAGAATCATTAAAACTAATAAAATTAGGAAATTTATCACACAACTTACCATAAGTTTCCTTAACTAAATCAGTAAGTAAATTAATATGAAAAATAGAATGCTCCTCCATAGGATGCTTCATAGCATAAAAAATGTTAAACTGAACAATAGAGTCTCCAAACTCCATGGATAGAGTTCCTGCATGCACATCTATCTTGGTTCTTGCTGTTTTAAGGAAAGGTCTCCCTAGAACAAGGGGAATCTTATTAGATGACGACTCTTCCTCCATCTCCAAAATGTAGAAGTCAGTTGGGAATATCAACTCGTTCACCCAGACTAACACATCCTCCACCAAACCAACTGGGTAAGTATTACTCCTATTAGCTAGCTGGATCACCACACCTGTAGCCTGTAAAGGACCAAGTTCAAGGGAGTTAAAAATGCACATAGGCATTACATTAATGGAAGCACCTAAGTCTAGCATAGAATTCTCAAATCTATAATTTCCTATTATGCAAGGAATTATAAAAGTCCCTAGATCCTTGCACTTCTATGACATAGGCTGGATGAGGGTTGAAACATTATGCTCTATGCTGATTCTCTTATTGCCCTTTATCTTCCTCTTCCGGGTGCATAATTCCTTAAGAAACTTGACATATTTTGGAATTTGATTAATTACGTCCAGCAATGGATTATTAACTTCTACTTTCCTGAAAGTCTCAAGAAGATCTCTATCCTTCTCAGCCTTATTTATCTTTCTAGTCTAAATGGTTCTTTATGGAAAGGGAAGGGCTACTACAGGCTTCAGCTGCTCACCAACAACCACTAATTTCTTCTTACCCTTAGATTTTTGGGCTGGTGCATCAAAAACTGATTTCTTTGCTGGTTGTTGCTTGCTTGCAAGTTAAGGTTTAGTTAGTGCTTGTACAGATTTTCTAGACCTTATCATAATAGCACTCATATTCCCTTTTGGATTGGGAATTGTTTGTGAAGGAGGTTGGCCAGAACCTTGGGCCTGCAGTTGAATCAATGAAGAGGCCAATTGTCAAGTTTGGGTTTCTAAATTCTGTATGGTGGCCTCTGTCCTCTACTAGAACTGTATGTTGTTGGTGGCCATCTGCTTCACCAAATCCTCAAATAAAGACTTAGGTTTTGTGGCTGCTGGACTTAGTAGTTGCAGAGGCTACTGAAATTGTTGTCTACATAGTCTAGCTTGAGGTTAAAACTGTTGCAGTCTTATTAACTGTTAGAAGGGTTACTTGTATAGCTACTATGGTACTACATTCTCATATCTCTGGTTAGGATGATCTCTCCAGCCAAGATTGTATGTGTTAGAGAATGGATCATATCTTTGTTGCTGCTGCTAGGATTGTGGTTTACCAAGAAAGACACCTGCTGTAGCAACAGATTGATCTGGAGAAACATAACCACTATCTTGAAGTGTAGGGCATGTATATACGAGATGAGATGAAGAAAAGCAAAAGCCACACATACTTGTAGGCCCCTACACAGGTAATTATTGTCCCATTGCTAACTGTCTCACAAAAGAGGTCAATTCATCAAGTCTATGCTCCATTCTCTATTGGTTAGCATGAGACAAATAAAGCTCATTAACTCCTCTGGTTGATGTAGTGACTCGTGTGCTAAATTATTATGCATTTGCTGCCATATTTGCTATTAAATCTGTTGCTACAACAAGGGTTTTATCAAGTAAGGCACCTCCACTCCCAACATTAACCATGCTTCTGTCCATTGGCAGCAAGCCTTCATAAAAGTACTAGATCAATAGCTGATCATTGATTTGGTAATTAGGACAACTTGCACATAACTTCTTAAATCTCTCCCAATATTCATGCAAGGTCTCTCCTGTCATCTGCCTTATGCCACATATGTCTTTTCTAATGGCAGTAGCTCTAGATGCAGGGAATAATCTCTCTAAGAATAGTCACTTCATGTCATCCTAACTCATAACCTGGTGCAAGGTAAAATAGCCAATCATTGGCTACATTAGCAAATGAGAAAGGAAATGCCTTTAGCTTGATGTGCTCCTTAGGTATCCCTTGTGGCTTCATGGTTGAACAGACCACATGGAACTCCTTAAAATGCTTATGAGGGTCTTCACCTGCAAGACCATGAAACTTGGGCAACAAGTGTTTCAATGCAAATTTTAATTCAAAATCAACATTAAGATCAGGATATTGAATGTACAAAGATTGGTAAGTTACATCAGGAGCAGTAAGTTCCTTAAGAGTCCTATTCTGCATGTTATTACCCATAGTTGTAAAATTACTTAAGATCTCGAGTTCACTTTCAAATTCAAGTTCAAAAGCAATCATTGCACTTAGCTTACGAGCTCTAATCAATGTATGCAAGGTCCTATCAATCTCAGGATCAATATCAAGTAATTGGCTAGCAGAAAACCTAGTCATGCATCGTCCAAAACACATATAACACAAAAATAACAAACAAGCAGAATACACTAGACAACACTAAAAATCTACCAAAATAAATCTAGTTAACCTATATAATGATTTTTAAAAATCATGAGACTACCACAACATGAAAACTACACAAAAATGAAACCAAAAAATGCAATAAAAATCTTAAAAAATTAAAAAAGTGGTCTAAAAGATGGAATTTGGAAAAACCATGGGGTGACCTCATAGCTATCGATTCGCTTCTACCCACCTCGGGGCACCATAGCCTGAAGTGAGCCGAGGAGCCGAGTGACGCGCCAGCGCTACTAATTGATTGAGTGCCAGTACGCCCACGTTTTTATGGATTCTTTTTCTTTTTTACTGGGGTCGACCCCAAAGCCATAATGTCTTAAAACGCCGATTTGAATCAAACACTCAACACCGGTGTGGCATTTTCGGATGTTTTTTATTAATAGGAGAGATGAGGAGATGAAAAAAAATTTCTGTGATCCTTGTTTATTAGGCTATTTCCCTTTGACTGACAAAGTTTTAGCTCATTCTAGGCACGCTTGTTGTCAGTACAAAATTTTGCAATGTGATCCGTAATCACCCATGTTCGACTGAAAACCACCAAAACACAACAATATTGGGGTTAGCGAGGGATTAATAGTCAAATATAGTCCTAATAACATTGATCAAAATAAGAATAATCCCCGGCAACAGCATAAAAAATTTGATAACTACTAAGGCTACCAAATTTAAATCAATTTATAACCAGTTTACCAAAACTACTTGTAGTATAAGGTATAACTGGGTCGAGCCTACAGATCACTTTGATTATGATCACGAAATCAAATTAAAATGTTAGTAAACAGGGGGGAAAGAGGTTTGTAAGATCAAATAATAAAAATAGAAAGTAATTAAAGAAGAGAAAACAAAATTAAGAAATAACTAATCCAAGCGAATTATCCAATCTTGATTTTAATATATCCTTGATCACTATAGGTCCATTCAATTATTAACCAAATCCTTGGTCTTTGATCATATCAAGACGCCTTAAAATGATCAATGAATCTTCTACTAGATACGCATCTAGAATTCAATTGATTAAGGATAGACAAATTAAGCATCCATCTAAAACTCGAATTAACTTAAAATACAAGATCCAACAAAGCTAAACATTTCATCAGACACCTTCAATGCCTTGTTTAGTCTCTACAATCTTCCACTAATAGATAGTAATTACACAATTATCATATGAAAATCCTAATCAAATTAAGCAACTCAATCAAAATTAAACAAAAAGGAAGGAAGAGGAGAAATTTGATTAATAATTGAATGTAAACAATTAAAACAGAATCTCAAGATTAAGCATCAAGAATGTCAATCCCTTGGATTGATTAAAGGCTCTACCCCTCCATGAATGGGAGGGAAGAACTCATTAAAAGAAGAGAAAATCTAGAGAGAAGGGAGAGAAGAAGAGAGATCTAGATCTAGAGAGAGGAAGAAAAGTCTGGAATGAGAAGCTGCCTCGGCTCTGTGCTTCTAACCCCTATAACTAAAGAAGATATACTAAAGAAGAAAGGGAAAGGCAATGCCAAACTTGAACAACCACCATCACAAAAGAGTTGAGGTAGGGGTTTTAACTTTAAAACTCACTTTTTTTCCTTCATCTTTTATATGCTTGAAGTTAAGTCACATAGATTGAGAAAATGGGTTTTGAACAGTAAAAAATTATTTTCTTTATTAGTTCTTGCTTTCATTGATTAGAATAATTTATTTTCTACTTAATGGACATAAGATGTATGAGTTTGTCTTTGAAAAAAACACTAAGTAGTTCAGAGAGTTGGAATTTAAGGAATGAGTAAGTAAGTATGTGATTTTAATCACTGATCCAAGTTTAAGCAAACCATTAAGTTGTATAAGTGCTACAACATTTTTAGAGGGTGTTGGTGGTGTTAGAAATCACCTAGGAGCCATTTTTGGATGATTAGAATTTGCTATGTTCCAATGGAATAGTAGCAGAAATCTGTAAATTCTGTTTCAGGAGATTAGCGCTCAAGCGCTGAGTGTTGAGTTCCCAGGCATGCACAGCCCAGAGACCTGATGTGCATAGCAGGGTATTGGGCACCCAAACGCCAGATGTTGAGTTCCCAAGTGTCGGCAATAGAACAGAACAAAGCTATGCTCTGCCCAGCCAGCGCCTAGGCACTGGAGATGGGGCGCCTAGGCGCTTGTTCCAGAATTGAACAAATCAATTTCTATGGACACTTTGAGCTTCCTAATCAATTGGGATCATTAGCATATGCTTTCTTAAGTATGTCAAGACACTTTTAGGGATATTTCACAAAGGGAATAACCACCTAGCATATAAGAACAAGTTTGAGTTTTTAAGTTATTCAAGAGTTATGAATTGCTTGAAATAGGTGTCTAGAACCTTAAACACATTAGTGTGGATTAAAATACTGCTTGAGTTGTGATAGTAAGGTAATTTAGATACAAGTTTGATAAGAAGGTTGTACTTATCATAGAGGCATAATTTATTCTCTTATAGTCAAAGTTGAATTAAATATGCAAGTTTCAATAGAAATACTTTATTTTCTCATTAAGATGGTTGAAATAGAGTATTAGTTAAAATTGGTTCCTTTACGTGTTAAAGTTAATCCATAGTACAATATCCTAATTAAGGGAGCGAGGTAAGCCCCTTAAGCTTGCAAAGTAGTGAGTAAAGCTCTTTGTTATTAAAGTAATTATGAGAGGGAAGTGTCGGTACAACACTTTACCTAGGACAAAGTAGTGAGCTATGCTATTTGTCAAATAACATGAGGAGTATGATCAACCCTTATGCAGTGTAGTAAAGTGAGTTAAGCTTAGTACCAATAACTATACGATAAGTTAAGTCTTAAGTTAGGCAATGAAGCAAGTTAAGCAATTTGTTAAGTATAGTTGATGTTACACATTTGTATAGGCGATTGTGTAACATTGAGATAGTTTAGATTTCTATATGTTATACAGTTGTATGGGTGATTGTATAATATTAATATAGTTTAAATTTATATGCAGTTTATATTGTTTAATACTAGGAGATACATGTATATTACTGAGAATTTTATGTTTGCACCCCTTTCTGTATTTCCATGGTAAAGTAGGTCATGACCCTAGCAAAAGGGTAAAGTAAATGAAGAAAAAGCAACAAGACTAGATAGTTTTTAACTTTTTTTTTTGTTGTTTGGATAACTCTTGTATATATTTACTTTGAGTTGTAGTTTTGTTGTATATATAACACTTTGCCCTTTGAGGCTTTTGATGTATATATATATGCCCTACTTTTATCTTGGCTCTCCATATTTAATTGTTTAATTATATGAGATTAGAATGATAGTAAGAATAGAAGTAACATTATTAATGCTTTATATCTTTATATATATATGTTATATCGAGATATTTGTATTAGGGTGTTACATTTTCACTCATTAATATAGGAATACTCATATACTTACTCTATGTAATATTCCCATCACATATATGATACCATAAGGTCCACACTAATCAATGAATCAACAAAATCTAGTGAACATGCACTCTCACCTCACTTTATCTCATAAGGGAGCTACTCATGTTTCTAGGTTAACCTCACAACTCAACCTTAGAAAACAAGGGAAACAACTATCATTCATGCACCTTAAGTTCAACTTTCATAAAAAAGGAACAACTCGTACATAATGATTAGTGATCCATGCCAAAGAACTCAGTATACTACACCTAGTACACCAGAGCATCACATCACAAGTGATATCACATGCTACACCATGTCATCCAAGAGACTAGACTTCTACCTATGGTATTTCATAACCATTAGATTCAAAAGTCCTATTCTTTTACACATGCACTAGGTACTTATTTCCTCCACAAAATATCCCTAAAAGTGTCTTAACTCACTAGAAAGCACGCATAAAATATCCCAACTAATAAGGAACTTCATTCCCTTCATAAAGAATGTAACACCCCAAATTTTAGACTATGTTGCAAGAGCTGACAGAATTACACTACTTTGTGTTTTCTGTGCATTATAAAAATAATTTGATTATTCCGATACTATTTGTGATTATTTTGTGTGATTTGCTCCTGGTCAAGAAAATAATAATTTTTGGGCCAGGGAAATTCTTGTCTGATTATTTAGAGATGGGGGATCTTACTTAACCCGAATCTGAGTAACACAGAAAAGAATCTATTAATTTTAGAATTTATCTGTAAAATAATTCTATTTTACTGATAAATATATGTTGCTTGATGCATAGCTGTTATTGCTATGAATTATTTTGACTCGGTATAGTTTAATTTGCCATTATACTCAACCGACCAAAATTCTGAAAATCCCAATCCGACAGAAGTTCCTCAACATTTTCCCAAATGGTTTTCATTTCAAAACCTGTTTCGACAAACCGAATTCGACAATTTCTTTTGAGAATAGATTCTTGTCGATACTGACTTCATTTCAAGCCTATTCCAACAAACAAAGCTCGACAGTTTTATGAATATACTCCTGTCGATAGACTCGGTCTTTCTCAAGCCTTATAGGGATCCAAAAGATCAATCTCACGTAACTCATTCGACAATCCAAGATTTTTGAAGGTCTTGACATCGACAGAATTTGGACAAGATCCAAACACTTGAAGAAAATTTCCTAACATTTTGATCCCGTCGGATTTAATTACTGAATGCAAGCATAAGTTAAATAGTGAGTTGAAATTTGACACTTTCAGAGCATTTTCCCGACAACATCAATCGGTAGTTCGACAAAACCCAAAATACCTCAAGACTGGATGAAACTGATTCTCAATTCTTGAATCAGAAATCAAAGATTTTGGCTGTTATGGCTGCCTCTTCCGACAAAGACCATCTATTCCGACCAAGACCATCTTTCCGACAGAAGACCATCTATTCAAAACATGGGAGAAGTCCTCAGGTTCGACAAAGCGATGGATGTTCTGTTAGTAAAGAATCAGTTAAGAACAATATGGTTCTCCTTTTCCCTAAATCTTGTTGGACGATTCTACAAATCAAAATGAAGATGTTTATATTCGTCGAAAATATACCTTCTTAAACAATGCCAAAATCCGTCGAAATAGGATCTTTTAAGACAATGTCATATCCATCGAATTTGGACTTCTATCCAAATACGTCGAATTTAATCTTCTTACTAGTTGGTACCATGTTAAAATCCGTCGAATTGGATCTTTTGATTATTAAGTACCAAGTTAAAATTTGTCGAGTGAGGATGCTAGTATCAGTTAAGTGAAAATGTCAATATTCGTCGAGTGAGGATGCTCATGTTTGTTGAGTTAGAATGTCAATTTCCATCGAGTGGAGATACCAATGTCCGTTGAATTTGAATGATAATGTTCATCGAGTTATGGTGCTAACGACCGTCGAGTAAGAATTCCTGATTTCAGTAGAAAAACTTCTCTAATGTCAAAATCCGTCGAATTTGATCTTCTGACCATATAATATTTCGTCAATTCAACAATTAGAAGATTTCTCCAACATCAACATCTGTCCGACGAATTAGGATATTTGTTGACCTTTTCAAGTTCATCCGACAGCCTTTCATTTTCGTTTGACAGAATCACCATTCGACGAGTTCTCATCCGACAACACTTGATTTTAACCATTCTTGGGAAATGATGTTCTCCCATCTTACCGAATTTTGTTATGTCATTTTTTGTCGAAAATTTCCTTGGAAACTCACGTTCATGCAGCAATTTGGAGGGGTTCTACGTCGGCCACGTAGCAGCTTGAAGGAGGTTCTACAAGGTTCTTGAACAATCCAATAAACCTTGAAAGTCAAATGAATGACATCAGCCACGTGTATTCGAGAATAAGATATTTTACTTCATGTAAATCCTAAACTTTATTTAAGCTTATCCCACGGCAACCGCCTCATAATTTCACTCTCATAAATTATATTTTCTCTCACATCAAAAACAGTATTCATCTTTTTCTCTCAAATTCGACGAACCTGAGCATCATCTTTCTTCCTTTTCTCTCCATTTCATCCTCACAAATTCACCTTCTCTCACCCAAAGACTTCACTCCATTTTCTCTCAAAATGGTTTACGACCATGCATAGTAAAATTCTTTATCTTTCTTCAAAATTCTCCAAATAGCAAAAGCTCTCAAATTTCCTTCTTCTTTTCTTCTCCAACCTCACGACCTTCCACCCTCTTTTCATCAATCACTCTTCTATAATTCTAAACTACCTTATTTCTTGCTTTCCTACTTCATTTCAAGACATTTTGTAGTTAAAACCTAAGCCTAAATCATCTATTTTTTTATCTTGTTCTTCAAAGCTCAAGTTTGAAGCCTTGAAGGTAGGATTCTTTAATCTTCATGTTTCTCTTCATTTCAAAGTTCTAATCATGATTTTAATCCATGATTATTTTAGTTTAGAGCCTTAGGTATTAATATTGCATGTTTTCTTTGGTTTCCAAGAAGCTCTTGGTGGAGGGAGTTTGCTTGAAGGAGACATACAAGAAGCTTTGGAGGTTCTTCAAGAGGTAAGAGGGAGATTTAACCTCACCAACCAAGTTTTGGTGGTGTGGAGATGGTTGTGTGTCGGTGAAAAACCCCTAAGGGTTTATTCACTTATTGTTTAACTACTTCTTTAGTTGTGATTGTGTTGTTGGTGATTTTATGTTTGTGATTGTGGTGTTTATGACTTTGAAATTATGATTGCATGTATGATAATATGTTTATTGTTTTGATAAATGTTGGTATGTATGAAACTGAATGCATGTAAGTGTATGTCTAAATTAGGATGTGAATAATATGATGGATTAAATTGAGAATTTAGAATTTGAAAGAAAAGGAATTGAATTTGAAAGAGTCGAATACAGCAAGATGAAATGATTTTGGAGAAACAATACAGATTATGATTTTAAAGGAGCAATATTGTAATTTTTGTGTTTAATGGGGACATGTTGTAACTATTGATTTTTGAATGGTTATATTGTAAATATGATTTTTATAAGGGACTATTTAGTAAATATGGTTTTTGAAGGACTATTTCATAAATATAATTTGTATGAGAAATTATTTCGTAAATGTGATTTTATGAAGGACTATTTCGTCAATAGGATTTTTATGAGGGACTATGTTGTAAATTATCAATTTTATGAAAGATTATTTCGTAAAAAGGAATTTTATGAAAAACCATTTTGTAAATATAAATTTTTGAGGGACTATGTTGTAAATATGAATTTTATGAGGGATGATTTCGTAAAATATGAATTTTTCAAGGGACTATTTCGTAAGTGTGACTTTTATGAGGATTTGTTGTGAAAATATTATTTGGATGAGGATTATAATGCAAATATTATGTTTTGAGGAGTTATTATGCAAATATGAAAAATGAAGTTGAGTTTTGGTGTTAAGCGAGGAAACTAGTATTCTTGATTTAAAACGTGTGAAGAGTATTTTACGTGATTGAGAAATGATGAAAAATTGATACGTGATTTGAGAAAATGCGAAAAATATGGTTTCGCGATGAAATTACTGATAATAATATTGTTGGGCCTATATGAGGACCCCGAATATGAGATAAAGAAAATTGAATTGAGAAGATGAGAGAATGAATTGAGCTGAGAAAGGTGCATTTGAATGTGCATTGAAAAAGTCCAGAGGGGTGAATAAGATTGATTGTAGAAAGAAGGAAAGAACACACCTCCTGAGTGGGTGCGATGTGCGTAGTGTAGGTCACTCGTTGACCTTGGGGGCATCGGGGTGCGAGTTGCCTACAATGGACAGAGAATAAAGCTTCTGTACCGTAGGTTAGACCGATGCAACACACCGATGATCCGGACCGAGACACTATCCATAATCGAGATCTGATAAAGACTGTGATGCATATGCTAGATGTGCAAATGCTAAATGAGCAAATGCTAAATGAGCAAAGAGAATGAGCACGTGGTCTGAGGCATGTAGTGCAGACAGATTCTTTTCGATCACTCTTTCCGACCTGAGTTTTAGCTCCATGGAGTAGGAAAAATTGAGTCTAAGTACATGAGTCTAGATGCATATACAGAGATACTGAGGGTATTTTCATAATTATTGATTTTGATAACTGAATTATTGAATAAGTGAATATTGATAAGGATATGGACGTAATTATGAATTATTGTATGAATTATGATGATAAATGATGTGTTAGATAAATGATGTTGGTGGCATAATTGTAATTATGTATGATGTGTTGATATGAGATATGATGTGTGTTAGATAAATGATATTGATGATATAATTGTAATTATGTATGATGTATGGTATGAGAATTTGTATGTGTTTATCTTCATTGCTACCATCCTGGTATTGGCGTAGGTGATCTCACCTCTTTGTCCGTCTATTTTCGTATTGTATTTATAATTGTAAAGAGATTGAGCAAGACGTTGAGTGAGAACGCAAGGAAGATCAGATTTTCGAGAAGGAAGTTGAGTTCTAAAGAGATGGAGATCTTGAGTTTTCGTAAGGTTTATGGGAACTGGAGGCATAGTGCATCGAGCTTCTTTGGAAAATGTATTTCTCACATAAACAGTAATAGGGAGCTTACTACCGTACCCCTGGTATGGTTAGTATTGTATATTTTGTGTCAAGTTGGATTCCTCCCTGTTGAGGAGTCTGAGGAGGACCCGTTTGAGGGTTCTGCATGTTTAGAGTTACTTGGGCATTATGTAATTTAATTAATGTGTAAATATTTTTAGATGTCCAATTTGTAAATATTAAAGTGTGACAGTACTACGATTTATGTATATATAATGTAAAATTTTATTGTAATGATGCTGTAATGTTTTAATTTCCGCTAAGTTTATCTTACTATCACCAAGAAATTTTACAACTCGTATTTATATTACAAGCACGATTCATAACGAAGGGGTGATATGATAATTGAGTAACACGAAGTGTGACGCCCTAAGGAGGGTGTTACAAAGAACACATAGTGTCTTCTATTTTGGGCGCTCAGGCACTCATCCCTAGTGCTCAGGTGCCCCACTGGAGCTTAGGTGCTCCAACCTTGGCGCCTAGGCGCCCAGTGTGTAGTAACATGCAAAACATGTTCTGGGCAGTGGGCGGCCAACTCCTGGTGCCTAGGTGCTAGTGCACCAGAAACTCAGTTTCCTATTCCATTGGTTTTCAAACTAGAAACCAATACTTAAACAAGGGTTCTAAGTGATTTTCAACTACAACCAAGGTCCCTAATCATATAGCAACCCTTAAAAAAACTCCTATCTCATCTTGCATAGATTTATGGCCAAGAATCCCAAACTCAAATACCCATTTCTCAACCTCCATCACCAAGAGTTCCATGGATATTCCTAAGGTTCAAACTTTTAACCATGCCTAGACTAGCTCAAGTTAAATCACAAACTAGGTTTCCAACTAGTACATCCAACCCAAACCATAGAAAACCGTACAAAAACCTATTTTCTCACCCTCATATAAATGCGTCAACAAAGATAGAGATAGGGAAAAATGATCATGTAGGTTCAAGCACCCCTACCTCTTGTAGCAAGGATGACCTTCAAGATCTAGGTTTTCTCTTTGCCTTCCTCTTTCTCTTCTCTTCTTCCTCCTCCTTTTCCTCTTCCTTTCTTCCTTTGTTTTGTCCTCTATTTTCTGCTAAAAGAAACATGAGAAAGGAGAAGAAAAGTTTAAAGAAAGTCAAGGAAAGAGGATGAGAACGGTGACTTAAAAGTGGGTCATGATATTTTACTGAAACATGAAACCTCTTAAGAATACTTTGATACCACAAAATCAAGTTTTCTAACTTCCAAAGATATTATGGAAAATCTTAGGATTCATCTCAATCTTATTCTCATCATTTCCATATGTTTCCATCTCTGTAACTCATCAATCCGATATATAAATACTCAACCAGTGTACTTAAAAATATCAAACTAACTCAGATTATCCTCAAACTTTAACTACATTATATTCCACACATTTGTGACCTAGAAACAAATTCTCCATATTTATTTCCAATAACTAAGCAGTTTAAGCTATTTCCTGAGCTAATAATAGCTAAATTTCACATATAGTGTTACAACAAAGTGACTAAACTAACTTAGAAAGTCACAAAATTAAATAGGCATGTTAAAGAAAGTATTATGCTACCTCTATAACCATATATAAGCCTGACATGTTAGATAGGATATTACATGTAACATTCTCTCCAACTCAATAGACCTAATCAGGATTATAGTAGCTTAATAAAATAGATAGAATATATTTGATGATTTTGATAATGGTTTGGATTGATTTGACCATAAATCTATAACACTAAAGTTGAGAAAGAGCTCAAAAATTGGTTTAAATATTTCAGAAGATAGAAATAAATATGCGACGTTTATTTCTAAGTCATAAAGGACTAGAATAAGTTATATAAAATTTTGGAAGATCCAATGAATCAGTTTGACATTTTTAATAACACTGAGGTAGTGTTCAAAGACCAAACTAAACAGACAAGTAGTTCAGAAAATCATGAAATTATAAGTAAAAGTCAAATAGAGAATAAATATTTAATGAAAGAGTGAAAATAGATTAAATTGAACACTTGAAAACTTCTTAGTTCAATCCCATAAGGTTTAACTTAACTCAAGGATGAATAATGAATCTTAGTGTATGATAAAGGTGTATAAGGATACTTATGGAAATATAAATCTGGGAAATGAAGGAAATTATAGAATTTTCAATAATACCTGTTAAGTTTAGAAAATTCATTAAGGAAATTTTAAAATGTTCTTAGCAGATAAAATATTTCCAGTGAGATTTCACATTTTTCCCTTTCTTTCTTTCCTTCACTGCCCCTCTCCCTCATTTTATATTCTCTTCCCTGGACTTTTCTTTCCTATTCTCTCACTCCAACGTCCAGCTACTAGAAGAGAAGATGGAAAGAGAAAGAAAAAAGAGAAAAGAGAGAGGGAAGAAGGAAGCAATCAAGGAGGAAAAAAGAAGAACCAAGATGAGCAAAAAGATGAGAAAGATTAAGAGAAAAGAAGATTTAAGGATAGAAAAGAAGAAGCTCTGCTAAGGAGTTGAGGTATAGGGTTTTTCATTACTTTTCTATTTCTTCATTTGTTTTCCAAGGTGTTGGAAACTTGAGATTTGAATAATGATTTTGAAATGGAAAAGATGATTTTGTGTTGATTATGATTTGAGAACTTGATTCTTTGATTTAACTCTTGATGAGTTTTAAGATTTGAAAAGGGGGTTTCATGCCTATCTTGAAATTTATTATTTTATGAGTGATTTGGATGCATATTTGTGATTGTTTGATGTTGATAATGATGTTCATTGGTTTGGTTGGGTTAAAATGGGTTAAAGACTCTGTTTTTCTCCAAATTTCCACGTTGTAATCGATTACATAGCCTTTATAATCAATTACAAAGCTTCTGGAGCTGCAAAATGTGTTTTTGGGCAGATTATAATTGATTATATGGCCCATGTAATCAATTACAATGCTTCTGGACTAGATGTATTCAATTACATCCTGTTGTAATCGATTACATGGCTTCTGCTAGGCTTGTAATCAATTACCAAGGCCATGTAATCGATTACTAGACCCTTGATTTGAAGATTTTGGTCTGAAAATGATGGAGACAAATTTGTTTATCCTATGTAACCTAAATACAAATCTTAAACCTTGAATTGCATGATTGGAGCTCACTAGATTGCGAAAAGATTATGCATCCAAACAAATTTGAGAAAATGATTTCATGACATGATTGAATCAAATGAGATTGATGATCTGAGAAATAACTTTTATGATGATTTGAGAAATGATTTTCCATGATGATTCCAGATAGGATTTAGACAGCCAAGCAAGATAGAGCTTCGGCATAAAGATTTAGTTATACCAATTTTGTGCCATAAGGAAGTTTATGTATTTAATGTACAAGGATGTAAAGTTTGTATAAACTTCATTTCATGTTAATGTATATTATGCTTCCACAAAAGGCTCATATTTTGATATGTATTCAAAATATTTATTTGTAAAATTGTTGATATTCATAAGTAATGTACCAAATTCTAACTACTGAAGCATAAATCGGATACGTCATTAGTACTAGTATTTGAGATGTTACATTACACAAGAGAGTAGATCCAATTTCAAGAACCAAGAAGCATCTATTCAGAGTTTGGAATCTCAAATTGGGCAACTCTTTAAGCAAATGGCTAAAAAATCACAATGTACATTGCCTAGTGACACCATGACAAATCTAAAGGAGCATTGCAAGGCAATTACCATAAGATGTGGCAAGGTGATTAAATCACTACCAAAGAAAGACAAATTGAATGAGGTATTGAAGTCATCGACGTATGAGCAAGTAGAGAGTGACCCTCCTACAAATGATAGTTAAGCAAGGAGCCAAATAAGGAAGAGAAACCTAGAGATGAAAGCCCTAGAAGATAAAGAAAGGAAAGAAGGATCTAGATTGGGATAAGCATTATGAACCATCTCCTTATATCAAAATCTCTTATCCTTAATGGTTAAAAAAGCAAGATCAAGAGAAGCATTTCTCTAGATTCCTTAATATTTTCAAGAAACTACAAATTAATATTCCTTTTACAGAGACACTTGAGTAAATGACCTTTTTTTTTCCAAATTCATCAAAAAAATTGCTATCTCTAACATCCTCTTAGACATGTTAGACTTGTATATAGTTAAGGAGGTAGCGTAATACTTGCTTAACATTCCTGTTTATTTTTGTGAATTTCTGAGTTAGTTTAGTCACTTTGTTGTAACATTATATGTCAAAAGTCATTTTAGCTTAGGAAATGGCGTAAACTTCATAGTTAATGGAAATAAATATGGAGAATTTGTCTCTAGGTCACAAATGTGTAGATTGTGATATGGTTAATTTTTTAGAGTTAACTAAGTCAATTTGGTATTTTTAAGTACACTGAGTGAGTGTTTAAGTACCAGATTAATGAATCACGAATATGGAAAACTTGTTGAAATGGTGAAATTAGGATTTAGGTTAATCTTAGGATTTATTTGAATACCTATGGAATTTTGAAAATTGGATTTAGTGAAATTTAAATGTTCTTAGTAGATATATCATTTGCTGCAAAATATCTTTCTGCCTTAAGATTTCCATGGACTGCACAGCCCCTTTCCTTGACTCTTGTGTTACCAAGTGGCCTCAAACTCAAGAGGGGAGTGAATTGAGTTTATGAAATATTTTCGCAAATCTTTCATAAAATGTTTGTTTATCAATTTTCGTTGAAGCTATTGGATAATTGAAGTGAATAGATAAATGAGATTGAATACTTTACTCACAAATTAAACAAGCCAAGATGAATAACATTCAAACAAGCATATAAAATAAATAGACAAATGTAAAGAGATAGGGTTAAGAGAATCAAACACAATGATTTATCCTAGTTCAACCACTCCTTGTGACCTACGTCCAATCCTCAAGCGAACCACTTGAGATTTTTCACTAAACTTCAAGCTTGAACGGGTTCTTGAAAACCTTTACAGATTGGAGTACTCAACAACACCTTGGGATACCTCACCCTTATGCTTTGAGCCTCAGAACAGGGATGCCTCACCCTTTACAACCGTTGAGGGATACCTCACCCTCTTTGCACCTTTGAAGGATACCTCACCCTTTTTCACTAGAGGGATACCTCACCCTCTTTACACAATAAACAAAGTGTTTGAATGATAGAAACTCTATCAAAGAGTAGATTGATACAAATTGAAACTCTAACAATGCCTCTTTTGAATATCTCAAGTTTTCTCACAAAAACAGGGCAAAAACATTTTCAGAATTTGATTCTCGTATATAAGTGTTAGATTGATGTTCTAAATTGAAGGTTCAACCCTTAATGAAGCCCCAAGGCAAGTATTTATAAGTTGTTGGAAGAAAGGAGCCATTGGGTGCTTTAATGGGCATCATTAAATGCTGATAAAATAGTCATTGGACTTTGTCAGATTGCTTGTAATCGATTACATAGCAAATGTAATCGATTACATTGTTGTTCCAACGTGTTGTTGGCTTTCTGGGCTCTGTGTAATCAATTACATTCTTGGTGTAATCGATTACAGGGCCTCAGACTTGCTTTGTAATCGATTACCATTTTCATGTAATCGATTACATACCTTCTTGAATATGTTCTTGCTTTTCTGGGTTGAATGTAATCGATTACATTACTGGTGTAATCGATTACAAGGCCTCTGACTTGCTTGTAATAGATTACATGCTCCGTGTAATCGATTACCAGCTCTTTGTTTAGATTATAATCGATTACAAAACATGTGTAATCGATTACCTTGGCCTTTGAATACATTTTCAAGTCCAATTGAGTATGTAAGCTATTTCTAACACTTAGATCATTGGATTAAACATAAATGCCTTCATGAATATTGAATCCAAGATTAAAATCAACATTTCTTGAAAAACATGTTTAACTTTGAATTTACAAGCTGATTTTGAAAACGATATTTGGAAAACCATTTGAGAATCATTAAGATACTTAAAGGGCATTTTATATTGATTTTCTAATACCTATATCTAATATACCTCTTTTGATCTTGGTCTTTATCTTTTGATCTTGGTCTTCTCTTTTGATTTTGATCTGCATCTTTGGCTTTGTTATCATCAAAAACCCAATTGATATGCTTCTAGAGCTGGCAAAACGGGTTCAACCCGTCGGGTTAACCCGCCAACCCGCCATTTTTTTGCGGGTTGGGTTCAAGGATTGAACCCATATTTTTTTTCTAACCCGTATAACCCGCCCCGCATAACCTGCGGGTTAAGCGGGCCGAGGGTGAGTTGGCCCTGCGGGTTGGCTCTTTTTTTAAAAAAAAAAATAATAAGTAATACTATAAATGAAAAACTCTTTAAATGTTATATAATTTATGTTTGAATATTTAATTAGGCTATTTTAAAAATTATATTTTAGATATGTGGTTTGTAATTTTTTACCATTATTATTTATTACTTTTTATAGTATTTATTGATTTTTTATATAATTTTTTTTTGTTTTTTAGGCGAGTTAAGCGGTTGACCCACCAACTCATCTATTTTTTCTCATTTTATCTTTTATGCGGGCCAACCCACTAACTCGCCTTAAAGCGGGGTGGGTTAGCTCTTCCAACCCATTTTTTAAAACGGGCCAACCCACCCCGCCCCGCATTTTAACGGGTTGAAGCGGGTCGGGGCGGGTTGGCCCATTTTGCCAACTCTATATGCTTCAAGACATAAGCATTCAAATTCTCTCCCTTTTTGATGATGACAAACTAAACATTCAACAGAAGGAGAAATATTTGCATTTATTTGATTATCAGATATTTAAGCGCAACTCTCCCCCATAATGTATGCATGAGATAGAATATGTGAAAGCGTAAATCTCCCCTGTACACATGCAATTATTTCACTAATCTCTCCCCGTTGGCATTATCAAAAAGAAGACATGAGTATTCATATTTGGATATAATCATTTCAGCCCAGCATGATCAATATCAGAGTATAAACCGTTTGGCACATCAATATATGATACCAATAGCAAATGCATATGAAGAGAAACTTAGATAGTATTTATCATTTATGCCAATAGAAAACAGAGTCATATACAAGAGCAATATGGGGTTTGATAAAGATTAAGCATAAGGAAAGCATCATGAAAGAATAGAACATCAAGATTAAGCAAAATTATGAAAAATAAGGTTTTGTAATCGATTACACTTTTATTGTAATCGATTACACGTGTTCTATTTTCCTTGTAATCGATTACAAAGTTTGTATAATCAATTACACGCGTTCTGATTTGGCTTGGAATGCTTGACAGAGCCTTTGTAATCGATTACAATGTTCCTGTAATTGATTACCAGACTACTAAAGCTCAGTTTTTGTATTTTAAACAGTAAATGACCAAACTTGAATTAATAAAAAATGTTCCAAATCATTCCAAATCAATTCCAAACATCATTTAAGCATATAGTCCAATCAGATTATGATCCAAAACATATAATTGTGCAGCAAAAACAACATATTATGCATCAAGATATCATACTATGCAGCAAGATATCGCATTATGCAGCAAAACAATATATTATGCATCAAAATATCATACTATATAGCAAGATATCACATTATGCAGCAAAGCAATATATTATGCATCAAAATAGCATATTATGCAGCAAGTTAATGTATTGTACGGCAAAATTAGATCCATGATTGATCCAAAAAGGTAATTTCAAAGATATTTTCATCAAATATGTTATTTTAAACAAAAAGCAAACTAATCTAGCATATGTAAAGATATTTTCAAGAAAATAAGCTAGAGAAGTATAAACCAAGTCTCCATTTTACCAAAGGTTGCAAGTCTAAGCTTTTTAGAGACAAAGAAGAGAGCTTGAAGTATTTTCTGGTTTTATGCTTGAAGCAGCCACTTTTCAAGATATCTAAAGTCAATTCTTGGCCTTCAAGCACACCTACAACACACTTCAATTTTTGACTTTTGGTACCCAATTTTTCTTAGGTCCTTGTGTGTTAGTTTTTGACAAAGTGCCTTTGGGAACCCAAACCATTTTAGTTCCTAACTTATTATTGATATTCTTCCTTACATTGTAAGTTAACGCACTATGCCATTTCCTACCACAATGAAAACATTTAATAAAGGGACTACTTGATGTACTGGATGAAATAAAGGAATTTTTGAGAAACTTTTGTTATTTATTAGGATTATACCCCAAACCAGCATTTTGAAAAACACATCTTTGGTTCCCAAGCAATATGTTCAAATTATCTCTTCCAAAGGTAAATTTTGAAATAATATTTTTCAAATCCACAATCTCAATTTCAAATGCTTTACATGATGAGCAAGATGAGGATGTAGATGGATTATCAAGAGATAAACATATCATGCATGAAGAATTTGCATCTATCAATCTAAGAGTTTCATTTTCTAATTTCATTTCCTTAATTTCTTTGTTTAAAGCAGAAATTTAATTTTCAAATGAGGAAATTGATTTCTTGGATGATGAAACAAGTTTTGCAAGTCTTATAGATTCATTATGTAATTCTTCAAATGCATCTTTCAATTCATCATAGGAAGGGGAAGAGTTTGATTCAGAATTTGAGGATGTTACCTCCATGTCATATCCATCTTCCTCTTCTCCTCTAGCCATGAAACATAGATTGGCTTTCTCATTATCTGAGCTATCAGTTGAATCTATGTCATTATCATCCCAAGCTATGTATGCTCTTCTTTCTTTCTTTTTTCTCCCTTGAGGATCTTTTGTGATATTTTTCCACTTTACTTTGATAAATTGGGCACTCCATCTTCATGTGACCCAATTCTCCACATTCATAGCATTTAAGAGTGGATGAGGTTCCTTCCCCTTTATGATAGACATTCTTTTGGGGAAAGAGAGGTATTCTTTGAGCTCCATTCTTCTTGAAGAATCTTCCGAATATCTTAACTAGTAGAGCAAGATTCTCCTCATCTATTTCCAAGCCATCTCCATCTTCATCATCATCATTATCATCATCATTAATCATGGAGGAAGTGGCCTTAAGAGCTATTCCATTCTTTTTCTTGTCAAGCTCCTCACTTTGATTGAGTCTATTCAGTTCGAATTCATGTTCTTGGAGCTTACCAAAAAGTGTGGCTAAGGTCATGGTTGAGAGATTTCTTGACTCTGCAATAGCCGTCACTTTAGGTTGCCAATGCCTGCTCAAATATCTCAACACTTTGTTAATAAGATCTTCATTAGAAAAAGTCTTTCCCAATGAAGCAAGATGATTTATAATATATGTAAAACGTTTTTCCATTTCTTGAATGCTTTCATTTTAGCTCATTCTAAAAAGCTCATACTCATGAGTGAGAGTATTGATCCTTGATCTTTTCACTTCACTAGTACCCTCATGGGTTACTTGTAAGGTGTCCCACTTTTCTTGGCAGTTTTACAATTTGACACCCTAAAGAATTCATCATACCCCAAGGAAGTGGTAATGATGTTTTTGGCACTCAAATTATATTGGACCTTTTTCTTATCATCATTGGTCCATTCACTTCTTGGTGCATTAACCTTTACACCATTAACAACTTTTGTGGGGATAAAAGGACCATTTTCAATAGCATCCCACACATCTAGGTCAATAGCTTCAATAAAAAAATTTATTCTTTCTTTCCAATAAGCGTACCCATCACCATTGAAAAAGAGAGGTCTATAGATGGAATAACATTCTGAAAAATCATTTGGGGAGGTCATCACTTTCTCTTGAAGCTGCTAAGCCCTTTACACAAGGACCTAGCTCTAATACCACTTGTTACCAAGTGGCCTCAAACTCAAGAGGGGGGTGAATTGAGTTTATGAAATATTTTTACAAATTTTTCGTAAAACATTTGTTTATCAATTTTCGTTGAAGCTATTGGATAATTGAAGTGAAAAGATAAATGAGATTGAATACTTCACTCACAAATTAAATAAGCCAAGATGAATAACATTCAAGAAAACATATAAAATAAATGGACAAATGTAAAAAGATAGGGTTGAGAGAATCAAACACAATGATTTATCCTGGTTCAGCCACCCCTTGTGACCTACGTCCAGTCCTGAAGCGAACCACTTGAGATTTTCCACTAAACTTCATGCTTAAATAGGTGCTTGAAAACTTTTACAGATTGAAGCACTTAACAACACCTTGGGATACCTCACCCTTGTGCTTTGAGCCTCAGAACAGGAATGCCTCATCCTTTACAACCGTTGAGGGATACCTTACCCTCTTTACACCTTTGAAGGATACCTCACCTTCTTCTTAACAAGGGATACCTCACCCTTTTTCACTAGAGGGATACCTCACCCTCTTTACACAATAAACAAAGTGTTTGAATGATAGAAACTCTCTCAAAGAGTAGATTGATACAAATTGAAGCTCTAACAATGCCCCTTTTGAATATCTCAAGTTTTCTCACAAAAACAGGGCAAAAACATTTTTAGAATTTGATTCTCGTATATAAGTGTTAGATTGATGTTCTAAATTAAGGGTTTAACCCTTAATGAAGCCCCAAGGCAAGTATTTATAAGTTGTTGGAAGAAAGGAGCCGTTGGGTGCTTTAATGGGCATCATTAGATGCTGATAAAATAATCGTTGGACTCTATCAAATTGCTTGTAATCGATTACACAACAAATGTAATCGATTACATTGTTGTTCCAATGTGTTCTTGGCTTTCTGGACTCTGTGTAATCGATTACATTCTTGGTGTAATCGATTACAGGGCCTCTGACTTGCTTTGTAATTGATTACCATTTTCATGTAATCGATTACATACCTTCTTGAACGTGTTCTTGCCTTTCTAGGTTCAATGTAATCGATTACATTACTGGTGTAATCGATTACAAGGCCTCTGACTTGCTTGTAATCGATTACATGCTCTATGTAATCGATTACTAGCTCTTTGCTTAGCTTGTAATCGATTACAAAACATGTGTAATCGATTACCTTGGCCTTTGAACACATTTTTCAAGTCTAATTGAGTATGTAAGCCATTTCTAACACATCATTGGATTAAACATAAATGCCTTCATAAATATTGAATCCAAGATTAAAATCAACATTTCTTGAAAAACATGTTTAACTTTAAATTTACAAGCTGATTTTGAAAACAATATTTGGAAAACTATTTGAGAATCATTGAGATACTTAAAAGGCATTTTACATTGATATTCTAAGACCTATATCTAATATACCTCTTTTGATCTTGGTCTTTATCTTTTGATCTTGGTCTTCTCTTTTGATCTTGATCTTCATCTTTGGAAACCCAATTGATATGCTTCAAGACATAAGCATTCACATCTTGCCTTTGATATTTCAACTCATTTCACCTACTTTCTCATTCTCACTTTCGACCAGCAGTAGGAAACAACAGAGAGAAGGAAGATAAAAGGAAAAGAAATGAGAAAGAGGAGAATGAAGAAAAGGAAAGAAAGCAGAATATAAGGGGAAATCAAAGGCATGAAGATCATCTTTGCTACAAAAGGTAGGGGTGTTTGTTCTTAACTCCAAACTTTGTCTTTCTTCACTTCATGCTTATTGGATGCATGTTAGGTTATAGGAAAAGTAGGTTTTTGGTGGTTTTTCCATGGTTTGGGTAAAATGTAAAATGCCCTTTAAGTATCTCAATGATTCTCAAATGGTTTTCTAAATATCATTTTCAAAATCAGCTTGTAAATTCAAAGTTAAACATGTGTAATCGATCTTCATCTTTGGCTTTATTATCATCAAAAACCCAATTGATATACTTCAAGACATAAGCATTCACATCTTGCCTTTGACATTTCAACTCATTTCACCTACTTTCTCATTCTCACTTTCGGCCAGCAGTAGGAAACAACAGAGAGAAAGAAGATAAAGGGAAAAGAAATGAGAAGGAGGAGAATGAAGAAGAGGAAAGGAAGAAGAAATATAAAGGGAAATCAACGGCTTGAAGTTCATCTTTGCTACAAAAGGTAGGGGTGTTTGTTCTTAACTCCAAACTTTATCTTTCTTCACTTCATGCTTATTGGATGCATGTTGGGTTATAGAAAAAGTAGGTTTTTGGTGGTTTTTCTATGGTTTGGGATGGTAGAATTGGTTAAGAACTTGTTTGATGTCCCAAACTAAGTTAGAACATGTATGATGGTTGTTTGAAACTTGGTTGCATCCTTGGAACCTCATAATCATGACTTGAGAAAATGGGTATTGTGAATAACTGGTTGGATCATTTACTTTGAGGTGATGTATTGATAGGGTGTATGATAGTTTCTTTGAGCTTAGTGACCATGATTGATGTTGGAGAACTCTTAGAACCTAATTTTTGGGGTTAAAATCTAGTTTAGAAGTAAATGAAACAGTGGATAAAGTTCCAAGTGGCGCCCAACTTTTGGCCATTCAATTGTTAAAGGCTAGAGAGCTTCTGCTTATAGGGCGCTTAAGCGCCCAGGTTGTGAGTGTCTAAGAACCTAAGGCTAGGAGGTTCTGGAGCTCAGCAATTAGTCACTTAAGATTTGGGTGCTTAAGCGCCCAATGACAGAGGAAACAGGGGGGTGTTTCTATCAAGGAGCACCTAGGTGCTGAGAAACTAGGCACTCACAAAAACTTCCAGAGTTTTTATCTTGGGGAAATGAAGTTGCCTTCTTATTGGGATCCCTTAAATATGCCTTTTTAAGTGTATTGAGAAACTAGTAAAGGTATTTCATAGAGGAAATAACTACCTTACATATATAGGATTTGTGAGAAACCTTGAGCATCCATGTGTGGTGGAATGTCATAGGGTGGTACCTAGGACCTTGTTCAACATAGAGTTGACTTTGAAATCACTTGAGAAGTCATTGTGTCAGGTTCTAGATACGAGAATGCTAGTGACTTGATTCTTGCTACTTGTGGGATAAGTTAAGCTAGAATCTTAAGTTATTGGTATTGCTTCTTCACTTGGTTGTTTAGAACCTTGTGATGTTTCAAATGTGATTTGAAATTTATCTTTGCATTGTTTTTACACTTGTTATTCCTACGTATTATGACCTTAAATGGTGTGCATAACCATTTGACTAGAGAATAAGAATTAATCCTAAATTCTCGTAGTTAGAGAGCTATTATGGTCAGGGTTATCGGTACATGGGGTGGTAGCAGTACTCTTACTTTTGTGAGGGGAAAGAATCCACCGATGACCAGGTAGTGTAAAGGCTCTTTTGCCTATCCTACTGAGAAAAATACAAAGGAACGCGATTCTTGGGAATTAAGTAATTATCATGTGTTTTCTAAAACAAAAAACTTGCACAACCATTGCACATGCATACTATTAGGACATTTCTTAGGCATATTCATATGATATATTATACATTGCATTATTAGACAATTGTATAGGCTAGTGTCTCTCTTGTTAGTAATTATCTATCCAACTGAGTTGTTTATATAGTGTGAATGTTATAAATGCTGGTTTTGGGATACTTATACTGAGGATTTGTATATTCTCACCCTATTTGTGTTTCCATATAAATTCAGATCAAGACCCTAAAAAGGGAAAGAAGAGAAAGAAGAAGAAGAAGACCTAGAGTAGCTTATTTTGTTTCTTTTGGATCTAAACATGTATTTATTTATATTGCTTGTTTTTATATAAAGTTTGTATATGACAATGAGCCCGTTCGTGGCAAGTGATGTATATATTAAACTTTTCTTCCCTCTTGACCCTATTTAATAGCTTATACAATTATTATGGTTTACTTTATCGATGTGTTAAAGTGAAAGTGGCATGCTTAACTCTCTATACTATGGTATATTATGAATATACTACGGTATTAGGGTTAGTGTGTTACATTATCTAAGAAGAGAAAGTTGAAAGAGGATGAGATGGTTATGCTTACCAAATAACGAAGTGCCATAAGTTAATGGAAGCTACCACCAAAGTTAAAGAATTCAGGAAGTTTTAGCATTCCATGCAGCATCGGCAATTTGACTATTGGTAAGGCTCTATGTGACCTAGGAGCTCACATCAAGCTAATGTCACTGTTGTAACATCCTCCCTAACCTATTAGTTTTAATTATGGTTATAGAAGTGCATTAACACTAGCATGAGTTAGATTGGTAGTTTTGGATAACACAATAAACTAAAATTTTTGTAAGAGGTATAAAACTTTTGATGCACAAATTTTCAACAAAGTCTACAAACTTAATGTGGGATTAATTGTTGCATTGCGAACCCAAGTGCAGGTTGTCTCAAGTAACAAATTTCTCGGGAGTCCGAGATCGATCCACAGGGAATTGTTGAAGATTAATTAAGGTGAAGTAAATATTTTGTTACTATGATAAAAATTATTTACTGGGGTTAAAAGATTCACTCTTGGTAAATAAAGTAAAGGTAAGATTAATTTCTTTTATAACTCAATTAGAATCCTCGCAACATGGAGGTTCCAATCGGACAATACAACGTTAAAAGTCCATTTAAAATAATATACGTAATTATATTATATTTTCAAAAAATATTACCACCACTTATAAATGGGTTAAAGCATTCATTGTGCCAATATTTTGTCTACAACAAATCAAGAACTCCTCTTTACAAAGATGGTTTCTAAATTATAAGAAATAAATTATAACACGTATAATGGTTACTAGAAAATATAAATTATTTAAGCATAAGAGAAGAATAAATCTAACCTTATTTTATTACCAAGAGCTTTACCCTTTCACCCAAGTAAAATGAAACTTAGTTACTCATAGATAAGAAGAAAGAAAGAAAGAAAGAAAGAAAGAAAGAAAGAAAGAAGAAGAAGAAGAAGAAGAAGAAGAAAAACATGACTTTAATTTAGAACAAAAGAAAATTACTACAATAAAACTTAGTAACAAAATGGCATCATTTTGGTAACTAACACCTAACACCCTCAATGAGCTGCTAAGGCCCCCTTTTATAGAGGATTAGAAATACAAAATGGCAAGGGGGCTGAGTCATTAGTGAGTGGATGAGTGGAAAATGCCAAATGACTTTTGATGAGTGAAAAATTATAGAGATTCCTTGTCTCCGAAATCATTTAGCTCTGAAGTTATTGAATGCGTCAGAATGAGCAAATGTGATCTTCATCAAAGTTGTAGGGCTTGATCTTGGATTCAAAATGGATACCAAAATCACCTTATTTGGCCACCTATAGCCTAATATATGGGCCAATTACTATAGAGTGTTCAAGCCCAGTTCCAGCACCTCTATTCTGACTTTCAAGCCCAATATCACCTACTAGACCTCTGATTCTTGAAAAGTGTTCAACATGAAAGTTGTAGATATAGGTCTCAAGTATTCAGTATAAATATTTTAGCCCATTTAACAACCTTTAGCCCAAAACATGGAATGAACAGTATACATAGGTCAAGCTGTCAGGAATAGCACTCTAGTTCTTACTTCAACCCCAATTTGAGTTATCTACTCGTGTGATTGGCCCTTTGAGGTATTCCTAAAAGTTGTAGAACTCTCTCTTATTTTTTAAATGCCATTAGAATCACCACCAAAGACCACCTACAGCCCAAGATATGACCCAAATACAGAAACAGTGTAAGACGTGAATCATGCTAAAAAATTCAATTAAGTCCAATTTGAGTTCAAACTTACAAAACATAATAAAACTCAATCAATTAAGTACATGGAGAGTGTAAATGACTAAGAATGAAAGCTTATTAATGTATTAAATATGTGATCTGTTACCAAGTGGCTTCCAGTACTCAAGAGGGGGGGTGAATTGAGTATAAAAAATTTTGCAAAATCTCTTTTAAAGCAAAATACAAATATTAAAACTTAATAAATAAATGCACAGAAGGAATGAGAAGAAGAAAAGAAACAATTAAAGAAGCAGAAAATAAATATACAGTAAATTAAAATTGCATAAACTAAAGAGATTAAGAAGAGAGAAGCAGGCACAGTATTTATCTTGGTTCGACCACTAACCCACTTGTGGTCTACGTCCAGTCCTCGAAAGCTGAGATTTTTCACTATGTATACAAGCTTCAATAGGTACTTGCAACCGTTACACAAAAAAGCACTTTTCACACACAGGGAAACTCTACCCTTGTGCTAAAGTCTCAGCCTGCAGGGATACCTCACCCTTATACAAACCTTGAGGGATACCTCACCCTCGATACAAAATAGTAGAAAGTAGATGAAGAGAAACTCTCACTCAGAGCAAGTAATACAAATTGAAGTGCTAATGGAGCTCTCACAGAAATATCTCAAGGTTTTAAATGAAAATATAGCGTAGAAAATAATTTCACAGATAAGAGCAAGCAAAAAAACAATTCAGAGTGTTGGGCAAAATTAGATGTGACCCAAGGCTCCTATTTATAGAGAAAATAAGAAGAGATAGTCGTTGGGTAGAATTAAAAGCCATTTAACCAAATTAAAAACCTATTTGTTTCCATATCAGTGTTTGTGAGCAACGTGTTTATTCGAATAGCTTAACATACTATTCGAATAACACTGTTCCTGAAGCCATCGTGAAAAAGCCATATGATATGGGTTATTCGAATAACCTCTGTGTTATTCAAATAACATAGTTAAAAACAGAGTTTCTGAAAGAAGAGATTTATTTGAATAACTACTGAGTTATTCGAATGATGTTTTTAATAAATCAGTCCAAAACCTCTTTTATTCGAATAGCCAGAATGCTATTCGAATAGCATTTTGAAAAACTTAAACACATAGCAAGGATTGAAAGACATTATTTTGAATAAAACAAATGTTATTCGAATAATGATTTAAAAGACAGAGAAAGCTGGAATGATTTATTCGAATAGACAAGCTGTTATTCGAATAAACTATTAAAAAACTAGTTTTAAGAAAACATTTTAAAAACACTCAAGTTTCTTTTTAAACTCAATTT